>CM069913.1:12371053-15197867 GCA_036172215.1 Camellia granthamiana
TTACAAGGAAAAGACGAAGGCTTTTTACGACAAGATAATCTCTAGGAAGGAGTTTAATGTTGGTCAAAAAGTTCTTTATACCATTCACGGCTTTGTTTGTTTCCAGGTAAGTTACGTTCTTGTTGGATTGGACCTTTTGTAGTTACTAATGTTTTTCCTCATGGTGCAGTTGAAATTCAAAGTTTAGCAACTTCCAAAGTGTTCAAGGTGAATGGCCATAGACTTGAGACTTTCTATGAAGGCTTCCAAGTACAAAATGTGGAACAATTGGACCTTGAGGATCCAATTTATACTAATTGAAGCAGAAAGGGGCTGCTTGGGAGGCAACCCAAGGGGAGTTTTTTTTCTTATTCTCGCATTTATATTTTGGTTATTTTTGCCTTTTCTCTGCATTTCACCTTACATCGGGGACAATGTAAGTTTTAAGTGTGGGGGAGGGGATTTAGGTTGTTTTAAATTTTGTTTTTTAAAAAAAAAGTTTTTCTTTTTGTTTTTATGGTTTTCAACGATTTTTGGTTGTGTATGTCATGAGCAAGATTCAATTAAGCTTGAAAAATTCATAACATGATTGAATAAGTAATCTTCCAGCTTAGAATTGATTAGTCTAGTTATTTTCCTTAAGAATGGTAGTGACTAAATTTGGTAAACAAAAGCCGGCGAGATTTTGAGCCTTTAAACTAATACATCCATACCAGTCTCACTATGTTCTTTCATGAGGGATATTTTTCCATGGATTTGTTTCTCTAGAACTTGCCTTGATTCTCTTCGAGGTCATATTGACACATGCATGCATAAACATGATTAAGGCCCTCTTCGTTATAAGCTACATAAGCCAAATAGTCTACCTTGTAATTAATTCTTCCCTTTATTGAACCCCTTTGAGCTTTATTTTATTTTAATTTTTATTCGTGAACCCACCTTACAAGCTTTAAACTCGAAAAAACAATGTCTCTACCCAAGCCGTAAAGCTAGTGGAGCATTGTTCATCATTATGATATGTATCGATGTGCAAGTTATAAGTGTAGGGGGTGTCTGGATTTGTGGTATGGCTATGACTGGAGAAATGGAACATGTTCTCATTCTCAACTCGTGTGTTTGTTTAAAAAAAAAATAAAAAATAAAAAAAAAGGTGAAAGGAAATGATGGAGGAAATTGTTTATGATATTACAAACTGTCCATGTTCAAAATTCCTCCTAAAATTGCAATAAAGAGGTCTGTTTATACGTGATATATACAAGGTGGGAGCTGTTGCGAAGGATCGTTCCCTGCTGCAAACGAAAAGTGTTTTTTTTTTGAACGATCTCTTTTTCAATATAGGAGTTTTACACGGTTTAAATGCTTTAAAGCCAAATTGAAGAAGCTGCTGAATGGAGTGATTGGTTTTACGCAAGCTTCTGAAAAGCGGTTGCGGTTGCCGTAACGGTGGCAGTGGCGCAGTTGTGGTTGCGGAGTGTAAAGGCTGTAGCGTAACGGTTGCGGTAACCGGAACCGTGAATTTTTTTATTTTTCGCACAATTTGAAAAAAACTTACCGATACATACATTTTTTTTCCATGATCATATTTGTTGGGTTTTAAAATAAATATTGATCAATTTTTATAAATTTTTTAGTTTGATCCAATATATTTCATATTTTTAAATCACTATAAACTGAGTTTTTTACATTTTATTTTAATAATTAATGACTTTATATTATACAAAAAATCAATCACTAACTATTATATATAAGATAAACAATGACAAAAGTAAGAGAATAAATAAAATCCTAAATATATATATATTAATCAAGCCAAATAAATAATGACCACACTTATTATTATTATTATTATTATTATTATTATTATTATTTTCAAACAATATATAGATAGACACACAAACAAAATAGTTGAGTGATAGTAGCTGAATAGAATAGCATAAGTCTTACAGTTTCAACAAATCAATAACATGTTCTTTATCTTCCCTCTTCTCTCTCTCTATCTCTTGTTCCTCTATCTTCCCTCTTCTCTCTCTATCTCTCTTCCCCATTTTCAACTCCTTTTTTTTTTTTGTGTGTGTGTGTTTTTTTAAAAGAAGCAATTTGGAACCGTTACGTAACGGTGCGTAACAGGCCGTTACGGCACCGTTATGACTGTTATAGTAGTCGCTATGGCCGATACACCTGTGAATCTCAATTATATTGCAAAAGCGGTCGTAACGGGTGGCGGTAACTACCACAACCGTTACATAACGAACCGTTACGTAATGGTTGCGGCCGCTTTTTAAAATCTTGGTTTTACGTGTCTTATATATTCGAGCTTGAGTTAATTCATTTTTGCTCCAGTAGTGGTCTTTGAGCAACACTCCCAAATATTTCCTACCTTGATCGTAAACCCTGTTACAACCCTTGAAAAGTCCTTATGATTCGTGTTATGCATGTGATCCCAGTGGTGGAGAATGAGAAGATATGCAAGCCTATGGTAGATCATTCCCATTGGAATGAATTTGAGCGAAACACATACCCTTCAAGCACATGAGAGTCGAGTGTTTATTTCTGTGAGGGTCTACGTATTTAGTTTACTCTATCTTCGAGCGAAAATGCCTACTAAGTAATTGTAAGTTGTTTAAGAATGTTTGTTCATGATATATTGTGAGTTTTGAAGAGCTTGGTGGTTCTTTGTTGATGGCATTGAAACCTGGGTGTGTTCTTGGGAAAGTGAATTTGAGTTTTGCCTGAGGATGAGCAAAAGATAAATGTGGGGGAATTTGATGAGAATGCAAAATGTCATATTTTTCTCCCTTATGCTGTGTTTGGTTAGGGGATTTGGAGAGAGATTTGGAAAGGGAAAGAGAAAGGGAAAAGGTATGTGAAACTAGGTGAAATGTAGGTATATTTTATTCACATTTCACCTAACTTTTCCATTTCCCTTTCCAAATCCCTCCTCAAATCTCCCAACCAAACACAACATTAATGTTTAGTCATTTATATTTATTTGGTGCCTAAATGTACACATTATTCTTATATTTTGATTTAGGTTGCAAATGAAGGCGTTAAATGCAAAACAAAGCTAATTGGGCGATTTTGGACAGTTTCGACATCACTTCGTAATCTGGGAATAACTCTCTCATCCGAGATCCGATTGAGATGATCCTAGATGCTATGGAACACCAAGAAAAATCTCTACAACTTTCATGTTTCGAGTTTTGAGAGATACTGGCTGCATCAAGGTCGAAATAGGGCTTGAAGTTGTGGCACCTGCACTGTTGACGTTCCGGAACATTTCGCGGTTTATTTGCCGAAGTTTTCAGAGCTGCTGCACGAAAGTTCCAGCTGTAAACACCACTTTCCTAGTTATATTAGGACTTTATTTTATTTTTAATATCTTCTTTGATTAGTCAGACTTGGATATTGTTATTTTAGGATAATGTTTAGAATATTTTTAGGAGATTTTATAGGCTTCTAATACTGAGGGCATGAACGTGTATAAAAGGGAGAGGGAATCATCAGAGGGCTCTCTCCCCTCTTCTCGAACTTCTTTGAGTTTTCATTATGGCCTTGCATGGCTAGACTTTGGTAATCGGTCGGAGGAAACAGAAGCCTCGAAATCAATAAAACTATGAGATTTAATTTATTTTTTTTATTGTTGAGTTTATGCTTTGAGTATGGAGTGTTCCTCTTTGCATATTCTCATGATTGTCTCATTTAATTACTAGGAGGCCTACTAGTTTATTATTCATTGCAATATATTATTAGGTTAGATATCAAATCCATAATTGTTTGATCCCTCTAATTTGTGAAGCAAATAGGCTTTAATGATTTGCTATGTTAAAAATTATTATATCTTATGAAGAACGCTTGACGAAATTAAATGCAATTACTTGTGCTTGTGTTGTCTAGCTTCACTGAATCTCTCTAATTTTTAAGGTTGCTACTAGATTAAATCTTTAGCGCTTGTCTTGGGTTGTTTAGCAGTTAAGGTTAATTAAATTGCTTGTTTTCTAATTAACTGCAACTAAGGAGAGATAGAAAAATAGTTCCAACGGTGAATATTCAAAATATAAATTGATATAATTTTGTATTAATGATCAGTTGTAAAATTCCAATGGCAAATGTTGACTTAGGCCAAGTCTTGTTCTTTTGATTGATTTCAATACTTTAATTTGAATTGTTCCTTAGCATAAAAACTAGGATAAACACTCTCCATAGGAACGATCCTTATTTGAACAACTACATACATTTTGAGGAGTATAGGTTTTAAATTTGGTTGCCTGCGACAGTACATCAATAATGAACTATTACAGATGACATACTCTTAATTTTGATTTTTTAATCAAATTTCACTATTGTTTAATTTAATATTATATTTAAATTATAAAACATTTAATATGAAAAACTAGAAGTACTGTGATCATTGTAGTGTAGTAATGGTGTTGGTGGCGGTGGAATTGTGTTAAAGTTTAATGGAATATTTTTTTTAAATCAATTTAATTAATTTTTTTAAAAAATAATTGGGCAAATTACTTTGGTGGTCCTTGTATTTTGCTCCTTGTATCATTTTGGTCTTTACACTTTCAATTGACTCGATTTTGGTCCAATTGATTATATCGTAAGTGTTTTTTAAGAAAAAATATCACTAAATTGGTTAAGGTTAACTTATTAAGTTGGGTAAGTTTATAATTTTTTCCTTAAAAATGTGATACATGACACTTATGTGTATATTTTTCATAAAAAAAATTAAGAATTGTAATTAATTGGACCAAATTGAGACAAAATCATAAATTCAAGGTTAAAATTGAGTCAATTGAAATTATAAAGACTAAAATAACATAAAAATCAAAATATACGGACTACTGTCGGAATTTGTCTAAAATAATTTCATATGCAATTGTGAAATTTCAATGAGAATGTGTGGTGGTTAGTGGCGGTAGTCGTGGAATTTGGTTTTTAAATATGTTACTCAAACAGTAAAATTTTACTATCTAAGCAGACATTAAGATAATAAATTTAATATGTTTTGGTTGCAATTTCATTTTATCAATAAAATCTTCTTTTAATATTTTCACTGTAATGGTTTTGGAATTCTACATTTAAATGCTAAATATGGACCGCAAAATTTTATTGTCTTGTGTTAACGTTAAATAATAAAATTTATCATGTTTTTTAAAAATATTTGCTTTCAAAATTTTATAATTGATGTGAATTTTTTTTGATAGAATCGATGAGAGAATTTTAACAATATCATTTTTGTAAAAAACGGACATCTTAATGCAAAGTTATGGCATTTTAAAATTAAAAAAAAAAAATTAAATTAAATTCACTAACCTGATGGGTCTTTCCCCAAAAGGTCCTCAATATACATATATATATATATTTTTTTGGGGGTTGGAGAAATATCACATAAAAAATAATTATTCTTAAACTAACCTGATTTGTAATTTCTCCCTTCTTTATTTATTTATTTTTTGGCATATATTCAACAAGGGGCCACTACAACAAAAAACACCTTTGGCGACTAAATTTTTAGTCGCCAAAAGTCCCTTTTTAGTCGCCAAAAGTCGGCTTTTCACTTTCCCCGACTAAATACTTTAGTCGCCCGTTTTGTCGTTAATATCTGGTCGCAGAAGGAATCGGCGACTAAAAAAGTGTTAGTCGGCAAAAATATAGGTGTTTAGCGACGAAAGCATTTGTCGGCAATAGTCAAATCCATTTTTGGAAATTATGCATTTGGCGACTAAACTTTTAGTCGCCAATAGTGAACTTTTTTTTTTTAATTTTATACATTTCCCGACTAAGATTTTCGTCGCCAATACTCTACCTTTTGGCGACCACACACTTTAGTCGCCAAAAGCATTTTTTAGGAAAAAAAAAAAATAAGCCTCCGTTGCTCCCAAGTTTTGAACCACCAACCTCCCAACATTATAAACCTTCTCCAACACACTTTCCCCACTACACCACTAGAACCTCACATGCATATAAACGCAACATATATTATTTATATAATATATTGACCGGTATTAATACAAAACTATATATATAAAAATAATTATTTTTATTTAATATATTTGATGTAAAAAATAAATTATTTACTAAAAAAAATAGGAGAGCACTTTTGGCGACTAAATCTGAATTTTAGTCGCCAATTCTATATTTTTTGGATACTAATTACTGTTTTGTTGCTAAAAAAATTAATTTCCGCCTAAAAATTACCACTTTCAGCGACTAAACTAATTTTTAGTCGCCAAAACCTCCACTTTTGCCGACTAAACTCAATTTTAGTCGCCAATTGTCCACTTTTAGCTACTAAATGTTTTTTAGTAGCCAAAAACCTTTACTTTTGGCTACAAAAAAAATTGTTGTCGGTAAAACACCTATATTCGGCGACTAAACTATTTTTTAGTCGCCAAAAGCTGTACTTTTGGCTACTAAATGTTTTTAGTCGCCAAAAACCGTCGCCTTTGGCTACTAAAATTGTTTTAGTCGCTAAAAACCCTGTATTCAGCGACTAAACTGACTTTTAGTCGCTAAAACCCCTATATTTGGCGACTAAACTCTTTTAGTCGCCAAAAGTGATCAATTTTGGCAACTAACTCAATTTTAGTCGCCCATTGGCCTACTTTCAGCGACGAAATTTTAATTTTTGGTCGCCAAAACTGCTTTTTGTTGTAGTGGGCACTTTTTCACAAATCTCTTTTTACCTACTTATGTTCCATTTAATCAACATTATTTTCTTATATTTCAATAAGTTCTATGAGTGACATAGTTACCAAAACACCCCTAATAATATCCACATTTACAGTGTGAATGTTCTGTGATGTGAATGTACACTATCAATGTGAATATTCACACGTCAATATGAATATCCACATTGTAAAATATGAATATTCATATCACTAAATTACTAACCATTTCAAAAAATATTTGTAAGGGTAGAAATGTCCATAAAATATTTTAAATATGAGAATTAGGATTTGATAGATCAAATGTTTAAATAATATGACTTATTGAAATAAAATAATATTTTATGGACTAATTGGAATACAAACACTTAAAAAATGATTTTCTAATAAATCTTCCATTCAACAATAGCAAAGTATTATTTATTTGCATTAATTTTTTAATAATCATCTATAAAAAAATTAATTATTATACAAAACGGTGATAATAAAAAAAGGAAAAATTATAAAAACAATCTTACAATTTGATTATTGTAACAAAATAAATCCTAAATTTTTTATTTTAATAATTTAAAACCTAATATTTTCAATATAAACTATCTTTCTGTTTTCGTTAAGTTAAACCGACTGGAAAAAAAATAATATTTTAGCTATTAAATTCAATGAAAAATGATATTTTAGACATTTAACATTTAGTTTAATACTTAAAATATTATTTTTCTGTCGATTTTTTACCTAACAAAACAGATGAGTGATTTAAATTAAAAACAAATCTAAATATTATAGCTTAGATTGAAAAAAAAAAAAAAAACTCCGAATTTATTTTTGTAATTTCTCCAAAAATAATGAGATACTAGTATCATAACAGAATTGCATGGAAAGGGTGAGCCCAAGCTTGTGCATCCTATCCATAGCAATGGATCAAGTGTATGGATATCATAATCACTTGGCTAGCTACAATCATCATACCAAGCTATTCCTTTTGAAAAAAAGTATACTTGATATACTATTGGAATGAACAAGAACATCATCAAAACAACTCATAAAATCATAAAAATCTTGTGTGAGAAAGCAAAATACCATCAACAAGGCCTTGATATATGTCATAGTCATTGGTTCTGCTCCATCTTCCTTCTCTTTGAGCTCCAACAGAATCTGCTGAAATTTGAAAATCCTTCTTCCCTTTATTCTTCACCGCCTCATCACCATCCCCCGTACCTATTTTTACCATCGCATTGTGTTGGGAAAAACTACTCACATTACATAATTTCACATTGCATATCGCAAAATTAGGAGATGAACAAAACAAACCTTCCATTCCAGAAAATATAACATGCTAAATAAAATACAGATACAATATAAAATGGTTAAAGGAAGCAAACCAAAGCCTGTGTGATACCACAGTCTCCTTAAAATAGATTCGCCGCCGCACCGTTGGGTGCTGGAGGTACGCCGGCGTCTACTTCCCAAGATACGACGGTTTTTACCAGCTACAACAGAAGCACCTTCTGATTAGCTTAGCGAACTGACAACGACATCACTCTCTCTTAGGAAGAAAATTATAGGAGAAGTAGACTGACAGGGTATGGATGCCAAGAAAAAATTCTATATCTCTTTTCAAGGAATAGGGCCTCCTTTTATACACCATAGGGGAGAGGGGAGGAGCCTCTAGCCATCAAGGCTGGCAACTAATGCTAACTAATGCTAGCAAAACTGCCCAATCAATTTTGTAAAACTGATGAACCTTAAATGTATGAGTTATATACACATTTATGAGGCAATTTCTTATTCAACCATTTTTCTCCAACAATCTCCCACATGAATAAAAATTGACCGAATACAGCAAACGCTCAACGTTTATCAACAAAGACTCAGAAAGAGAGAGAGCACACAGACTAACCCTGCATCAGAAAAGGTAGCTGTTGGCCTTGAACCTTTCGTAGTGAAAGCCTATCGGATTGACTGGCTGACCAGTGAACGTGATGTCTTGAACTGTTCTGCCGTTTATGTAAACCGAGATAATAGACCTCACACAGGAGTTAGTCCAACCATTGTTCTTGTTCTCACTGGTGTGTCCGGTATGGCCCTGGAACACTAGCTTGGTTCTGTGAGTGTTTTTAAAGAATTCGGCCTTGGCAATTCTTAAAGAAGTGGCCCCACTTCGCACTCACATAGGTGACCTAGATACGGTATTTCATTATACCACATCACTAAGGTCATTAAAAGCATTAGCTTAACCTTCCACCCCCACAGGGCATCACTGTATGAAGGAATGGGCAAGAGGATTTACCTCTTCAGTGACTCACCCGTTACACGAAGTTAGGTTGTTCCTTTGAACCTAGATCTTGGGATCTCCAGTAAACTAGGTTGGGTTTTCCGTTCCGGTAACCTTTACTAAAGGCCTTAACCCCATTCCTCTTGACGACTTTTCTACTAACTCTCGAGTTAACCCTTTGGTTAGCGGATCCGCAATGTTGTCCTTAGACTTGACATAGTCTAGAGAGACAACTCCATTTGAGAGTAGTTGTCGTATGGAATTATGTCTACGACGGATATGTCTAGACTTTCCATTATACATATTACTCTGTGCCCGACCAATCGTTGATTGGCTATCGCAATGAATATTGATAGCTGGCACAGGTTTCAACCAACGTGGAATATCCTCAACAAACTGGCGAAGCCATTCAGCTTCTTCAGTTGCTTTATCTAAAGCAATAAACTCAGATTCCATCGTTGATCTCGAGATATACGTTTGCTTGGTAGATTTCCAAGACACGGCTGCCCCTCCGAGGGTAAACACATAACCACTAGTGGATTTGGAATCTTTTATATCAGATATCCAATTTGCGTCACTATACCCTTCTAGTACCGCTGGGTATCTGGTATAATGCAGCCCATAATCCTGGGTGTAACGGATATACCCCAACACCCGCATAATGCCCTTCCAATGAGTAGCATTAGGATTACTCGTGTATTTACTCAGCCTACTAACAGCGTAGGCGATATCCGGCCTTGTACAACTCATCAGATACATCAAACTCCCAATGACCCGAGAATATTCTAGTTGAGAGACACTCTCACCAATATTCTTGGTCAAATATAGACTTAAGTCTACCGGTGTCCTAAACATACTTGTATCTGACTTTCCAAATTTCTCAAGTATCTTATTAACATAATGAGCTTGAGAAAGTACAATACCACCAGATGTTCTGGTGATCTTAACACCCAGAATGACATCTGCAAGGCCCATATCCTTCATGTCAAACTTAGAGTTTAACAATCTTTTGGTAGCTTTAATCATTTCATCATTGCTACCAACAATGAGTATGTCATCAACGTATAGACACAAAATGACATAACCTTTGTCAGTGTCTTTAACATATACGCACTTATCACACTCATTGATTTGAAACCCATTTGACAACATAGCATTGTCAAACTTCTTATGCCATTGTTTGGGAGCTTGCTTCAAACCATACAATGACTTGACAAGCTTACAGACTTTCTTACTTTGTCCTGGAGCTGAAAACCCCTCGGGTTGCTCCATGTAGATTTCTTCATCTAAATCTCCATTTAAGAAAGCTGTCTTTACATCCATCTGATGTATTTCTAAATCACGTAAAGCTGCTATTACAATCACCATGCGAATGGATGTAATCCTTGTCACAGGTGAATACGTATCAAAGTAATCCAGGCCTTCTTGCTGTCTGTATCCTTTGATAACTAGCCGAGCTTTATATTTGTCAATTGACCCATCCGCTTTCATCTTTCTTCGAAAGATCCACTTACTCCCCAAGGCCTTACTGCCTGGGGGTGGATCAACCAACTCCCAAGTATGGTTCTGTAAGATGGAGTCAATCTCACTCTTAATTGCTTTTTTCCATAAAGGACTTTCAGGTGAAGTCACAGCTTCATGGAACGTTCGAGGTTCTCCCTCTAACATATAAGTCAAGAAGTCTGGACCAAAGGACTTTGTGGTTCTAGCCCTTTTACTCCTTCTTGGCTCATCTACTTCATCAGCTTGATCATCTACTTGATCAGCTATTTGATCAGCTGTTTGATCATCCATGTGATCATCTATGTGATCGTCTTCGTGATCCTCTATGTGATCATTATCATCATCAATATCTTCTATTTCTTTCATGGAACTCGGAACCCTGTCTTGGGGACGACACAGAAATACATCTTCAAAGAAAGATGCACTTCTAGATTCCATGACAGTATTCTTGTGTATATCTGAAATATCAGACTTGTGCACAAGAAATCTATATGCACTACTATCTTGTGCATAACCAATGAATATACAGTCCACGGTTTTCGGACCTATCCTAACCCGCTTGGGTGTAGGTACCGCCACTTTTGCAAGACACCTCCACATTCGTAGGTATTTATATGAAGGCTTGTGACCTTTCCATAACTCATATGGAGTCTTGTCCACTTTCTTCCGTGGTATTCTATTAAGAATATAATTCGCGGAGAGAATTGCTTCCCTCCATAAGTTCTGTGGCAACCCAGAACTTATCAACATTGCATTCATCATCTCTTTCAGCGTCCTGTTCTTCCGCTCAGCAACACCATTTGACTAAGGCGAATAAGGCGCTGTGGTTTGGTGAATAATCCCAAATTGAGCACAAGTCTCGGCAAACGGGGATTCATACTCACCACCACGATCACTTCTCAATGCCTTGATTTTCCCATTCCCATAGGTATTCCTGCAATAAAGAGTTAGCAGCAAAATACAACAAAACCTCCCTCAGCTTTTCTTTGTTTTTGGCAAAGTAGTGATTGAAGGGGAGGATACTAGCAAACACAATAATAAATAACTGTAAGTAAAGATTAAAACCAACCCTTAAGTTACACATCTAGAATCTAGACTAAAAAAAATTGTAAAAAATTAATTACATAATAAACATGTAATTAACTATACAAGTTACAAACCCAAAATTAAATATAATTAAACCATATTTTAAATTGGTAAAGGTTACATATGAACTTATGGTACACTAAACATGTAATTAATTGAGGCAAGTTATAAACATTTTATAACTCCACACCTAAATTAAAAATTAATAGGTGCAAGTTACATGTAAATTTACTACCTAATAAACATGCTAGAAATGTAAATTACACTAAAAATTAAACCCGAATGAACATGTAATTTATATTGTAAACTAGAAGCATGTGAACTAGAAGCATGTAATGGAACTCTTCTTCCCTATTGATAACAGTGGCCTATTCCATGCTATGGGAAGACCAAACAGTAGCATACACAAAATGGCAAAATCAAAAGCTTAACCCTGTGTACATGCATCTAATAAACCAATTAACTCGCTAGCACTACCAGTGGCCAATTACATGCAAAATTATTACACACACCTATGAATGTATTAATCTAATTCTATGATAAACGTTGAATCTATTTCAAGCTTGTTGGGAAAAACTACTCACATTACATAATTTCACATTGCATATCGCAAAATTAGGAGATGAACAAAACAAACCTTCTATTCCAGAAAATATAACATGCTGAATAAAATACAGATACAATATAAAATGGTTAAAGGAAGCAAACCGAAGCCTGTGTGATACCACAGTCTCCTTAAAATAGATTCGCCGCCTCACCGTTGGGTGCTGGAGGTACGCCAGCGTCTACTTCCCAGGATACGACGGTTTTTACCAGCTACAACAGAAGCACCTTCTGATTAGCTTAGCGAACTGACAACGGCAACACTCTCTCTCAGGAAGAAAATTATAGGAGAAGTAGACTGACAGGGTATGGATGCCAAGAAAAAAAATTCTATATCTCTTTTCAAGGAATAGGGCCTCCTTTTATACACCATGGGGGAGAGGGGAGGAGCCTCTAGCCATCAAGGCTGGCAACTAATGCTAACTAATGCTAGCAAAACTGCCCAATCAATTTTGTAAAACTGATGAGCCTTAAATGTGTGAGTTATATACACATTTATGAGGCAATTTCTTATTCAACAATTTTTCTTCAACACATTGATCACATTATCAAAAATCCGATCCACATCAACGAGCACCACCTTAATCTCCCTCTCCAGTCCTTGCAAATCAAACCTCGCAAGCTTAGGAAAGAAATCCGACACGTTTGGCTTCCCCAAAATTTCCATAATTTTCCCAGTCCCTGCTTGAAACTGTTGGAACAATCTTCTGTGTAAAATAAATAAATTGAAACCAAATCAAACCAATAAAATAAATAATTTATAGAATTTATTTTACCGAACCGAATGAATAATAAAAAGATCAAGTCAAGTGTGTGACACTCTGTCCTTAAGACATATTTGTTACACTACGATGCTTTCGGAAAAATGGCGTCTATCTCCCAGGATATAATGATCTTCCAAATTGTAGTAGCACTCCAAACAATTTGTACGGCGAACAAAAATCTTGTGTTCTATACTCTCTTAAATTTTTTCCTAAAATAATATGATGAAAATATTATGCAAGAGAGCAAAACTAGAAGGAAAGTAATAAATTTTCGTATCTTCCAAAACTGCTGGAATGCCATGGTATTTATAGGGCCAATGGTGACTATTCAAAAATTCTGAACAAGTATGCAAAACTGCCGAACAGGTACAGTTATGAAATTGAACAGATAGTTTCAAATTTTGAACAAATCTGATAATTACAGCAGATAAAAAATTGCTGGGCAATTTTCTTGAACTGTTTGAACCTATTGAGATTGGACCGGTGGAGGTTTGAAAAATTTTGGTGCAAAATTAAATTAATTTCGTTCTGAAATTCAAATAAGTTTTGTCCAAAAAATTAATGTTAGAACCGATCCAACTCACAACCCACACCTGCGCCCAGCATGGCTCGGCTTGGCCGGTCGGACGGCGGTGGCAGCGCGCACGCGTGTGTGGTGGTTTGGGTTAAGGTTCACTTTGTCCATAACTCTTCCTTCTACAAACTTGGGGTGCCTTTTGTGGCCTGTGGGGACATATTTTGTGAATGATAACACGTGGCCAAGGTGGCACCGGAGTGACAGCCGAGGTGCCACGTGTCTTGGTTATGTTGCCGAGGTGATTTCGGCTAAGCCGAGGTTATCTATGGAGATATCGGAATCCAAGATGAGCGGATAAGGGACAAGAGTCCTAAAATGGGGGAGGACCTTAGTCTGGATAAAGATAAATGTCATGGCCCGAATCCGCCCCTAAAAGTTTGGGTCATAACCGGCCAGTAATCCGTAGATTACCGAAGGCCTCAAACAATCATACAAAATATTTATGCTAATGAGGCCATAAACGGAAGCATGTAATAAATAAAAGTCCATTGAGCTGTGCCAATCATGAGCAAAATCATAGAGTTAATCACGTAACACAATTGTACATATACATGCCCATCAAAAATATAAGAGCCAAAGGAAAATCGTACATAATGTTTACAATCCATTACTTTCAATTTCATCGATTTATTCATTACATAATCGTTCAATCATTCCCCATTCTTTAATCCCTCTCAAGTGTTTAATGCTAGACTTCTCTACATGTGATTCACGTATAAAGCTTGTGCCACGGATGTATTTTAAACGGCCATAAATGTTCATGACTTAACTTAATGTCTCCTACAACAATCACATATGTTTTCCATTGAAAATATCATGTTTACATATCTAAGGTTCAAGGAAATAGCAAGAAGCAAAAGGGAACTAAGTTAGGGTAGAAAATGGCATGAAACAGTTAAAAGAAAATAAACAGCCTTCACTAATTTGAGCATATCTATTTGTGTACTTAGAATTTAGATATGAAACTACCACCATTGGAAACTAGACTTCCGGGGCTTGAATTTAGGCTCAAGAATCGTCTAAAACGGAGTCCAGATGAGGGATATTTACTTATTTGAAGTTACCAGGTATAAGCTAAAACAGGAATGGCCGCACGTGCGCCTACTTTGACCCCTCGTGCGGCCAAAATCCGCTCGAGCGGAAAAACCGGCCGCTTGAGCGCTGAAAGAGAAGAATGAAAACCTCTTTTTTTCTTCATGTTCTGCTCGTGCGGTGGCCGTGGCCGCTCGTGCGGTCTGGGCAAAATCAGACAGTCCGAAAATGGTTCAAAGATGCAAACTTCCTAAACTCATTTCCAAGCCCAAATTCATGTACAAACAACTCAAAAACATGATAACTAAGCATGATACAAGTGTAATCCCTCATTAAACATATCAATCTTGCATCAACAATAATTTCATGGTCTCATCTTTTCACAATTTCATACATTACATACACAAATTCAAAATACATGATACATGAGCAATCTTTCAACAAATCTTGTTTTTATGAATTATCTAGGGTTTGTTTCATACATTATTCACAAGATTGAACTCTAATCATGAAAAATCAAAACATTCAAGTTCCAATTTCTTAGTTTAGCTCAAATAAACACATAACCCAAAACCCTAACCCAAAAGGGTTTCAAATATTCAAATCTCTATGTGTTTTCAAGCAATAGATGAGTTATATATAAGAATTCCAAGTAAATTTCCATACCTTAGCTCAATCTAGGGTTTGCCCCTTGAATCTCCACCAAATCTCTTGCTTCTCCTCTTTTTCTCTCTCTAACTCCTCCTCTAGCAAAGCTTTCCCAACCAAAAAATCATCCACTCAAGAACTAGCGAGGTATAAATATAATATAGGCTAATTAAAACATTACGAATCGTAATTTTACAAAATTTCATTGTAGGCTCTAAAAATCATGCTAATGACAGATATGAAGTCAGTTTTGGTTTATCGCGCCTCTATGACTTTCAATTTTCAGTTCAAAGTTCTAATTGCAACAGATTTTCCTACATTCAACAGATATAAAATCCAAAATCACATATTTCACATACTTAACTTGCAAATTCATATTAAACACATAAACATGCGTATAATTAAGCATAATACGGGTTGGGTTATCACATCAAAGCTCTTAGGGAGTTTTATCTCTATCTAGCTGGGGATCCAAGATGAGCATTGAGTCAGAGTCCATTGAAGCTAGGCTTCTACAGGGATCAGGTTAGTGCTGGCTATAAAAGTAAGGCACCCTCGTGGGTCTAAAGTACGCTTTTTGTATTCTAGCTAGTGAGTTAAGCACTATTTGCTATCTTTGAGAGATAACTGAATACTGACTTGATCGTCGAAGTGTCCCTGGGTGGACGAACTACCGCCGGAGTCTAATCTTTCTATGACAGGTTGTTTGGGCATGATCTATTCTGCCTGTGCTCACTTGCTGAGTTCCTGTTTGGCAGTGTGGTCAGAAATCGGCACCCATAATTTGGCGCCGTCTGTGGGAACGTAAGGAGAATGGCCAACGATGGGCAGAAAGAGAAGATTGGGGACGACATCCCTAGTGGGAGTGGCAAACACACCGATCCTAATATAGAGAAGAGACCTGTAATGAAGAATCTCGGGAGCAGAATCCCGGGGAAAAGGACATCGGCCAAGAGGGAGACATTCCAAAGAAGGCAGGCCGATGCGAGTATTACAACGAAAGCGACCTCTAGGTATAGAAAGATAGATGCCTGAGGAGGGACGACGAGATGAAGGGGAAGGCAAACAAATTGGCAGACCTGCAATTGGTTGTCAATTTCATGATGCAGAACAACGTCATGCAGCCACCGCTCCCATTGGAGGACACATCGATTCCAGTTGCCAAGAACGATGCCCAGAAAAGAAGGTATAAAGCAATCCCTACAATCCCTTAGCATGACGGGGAAATGAGCATTCTCATCGGCCTTCACGGGACATCGAGCAAGGAGAATCGATGAGAGGAGAGTATCAGAAGACACCTTGTGCCAAAGAAACTTATGCCAAGGAACATCGGTATGTTCAGGGGAATGAGCTTTATTTTGACACGACGACTGGAGGGAGGTCCAAAAGGACTCATAATGACATCGGGAATAACGCACCAAAAAGGCTGAAATCCGTTGATAGCCGAGCTCCTGGATGGACTAAAGAGAACTTGAGGGACTACCTCCAGAGGAAGCAACAAGATGCCGATGTCACATCTCCGGTCAAACCAAGAACGCTGTTCTCATTAGAGTTGGATAAGTTTGAGGCCCCAAAAAGGTTCCATATACTGAGATTCCAGATATACGACGGTAAGTCCGATCCTAACTTTCACGTCGGTTTATATTTGAACTCAATGGCATTATATACAGGGAACGAACCGTTGCTCTGCAAGGTGTTCCCCTCATCCTTTGGAGAAATCGCATCACAAGTTGTTGAAAGAAACTGTGAAAAGTTGGGAAGGCCAGGCCGAGATGTTTTTGGCCAGGTTTGTTACAAACAAACTACAACCATTGAGGGTAGACTCCCTGATGGCTATGAGAATTGGCGAGGATGAAAGGCTCAGGACTTATGCCAAAAGGTATTATGAGGTTTTTAACCGAATACCAGGGTGCAACCAAGAGTTGACGGTCATATCTTTTAAGAATGGCCTGAACGATGATTGCCTACTTCAAAAGTCATTGGCAAAGACGTTGCCAAAAAGTATGGAGGAACTCTTGGCCAGGATTGAGAAATATGCGGGAGCTGAAGAAGACACGCCAGGGACAAAGGCATTGAAACAGGGGAAGAGAAATGGCTTGCCGAAGCTGTAATAACCCTCACCACTGCTTACCGAATAACCACTGATTACTGATAAACTGAGACTGACTATGACTGATAATCGAATTGATCGAAACACTAAACTGACTGACTGGAATCTGGAACTGAATTGACTGAGTATATCTAATTAATTGCATATCTATCTGTTTGTTGTTTAATTATCTGTTTGTATTTTTATGTTTAAACTGTTAATTGAAGGCCTTATCGGCGGCCGAATCCAAAATCGATTGAAGTCCTATGGTCGTTAGAATTAATGTGATTTTATGGTGTATTTAATTGAAAACTGATTTGGTATGATTAAATTGGACCTATATTGATCAATTGCATAGTTTGCCTTATTTACATGTTTGCCATTGTTAGTGGCCCACTATATGAACCATATTTGAGGCTTTGTTATACACTTACCAACATATTCATCAGCCACATTGAGAGCTCTAGCCGATCAAGGAAGAGAGGAGAGAGAGAGAGAGAGAGAGAGAGAGAGAGAGAGAAATAGGAGAATTGTGAAATCAACTAGGAGAGTGGCTTGAATTTTGGTAGAATTGAAGGTTGATAGCAACATTGAGCTCCTACACCTTAAATTCAAGACTTAGGTAAAGAATTCACCTTCTCATTGTCGTGTTTAAGTTCCTTCTAGCATGGATCATGGTAGTTTAAAGAGTTAAGGCATGAATTGGTTCATAAGTGTTGAATTAGAGCTAAATTGTTGCATGCATGTACACATCTCACATTATTGAGGTTGTTCTTCAAATATTTTCACATGCATGTCCATGTTTTGAGAATAGTCCATGATTTCATCTTATTTTGAAAAGAATTGGCTCATTTGAGCTAGTATTGAAGCTTTGAATTGATTTGAGTTCATGCATGTTCATTTGAAATCATGTTCATAGAGTTTGGGTTGAAGTTGGATTTAATTGATCTTCCCTTGGGCCTTGATTTTGCAAATTGAGCTTTGAATCATGTTATCCCATGTATCTACAAGTGTTTTCCAAGAAATGGGCCCAAAGGAATTGATTTTGATGCATTTGTGTTTGATTTTGAACTTGGAGCTCGAATCTGGATTTTCCAGATTTTGATCTTCCGCTCGAGCGGGGATAACAGCGCTCGAGCAGGAAATTCGTGCTCCCAGTACCTTGCACTGTTTTACAGTCCGCTCGAGCGGGGTAATTGGCGCTCGAGCGGGACCTTGTGTCTTACGCTCGAGCGGCTATCGAGCGCCCTATCGAGCGTGATTTTCACCCATCCAGTACTTTTGACTGTTTTGCAGACCGCTCGAGCGGGGTAAGTGACGCTCGAGCGGGAACCTTTGTCTGCATAAACGCTCGAGCGGATTAACCTACGCTCGAGCGGGACTCTGTTTTTCTGAAAGTTCTGAAAATGTTTTCTAAGTGCATCTTTGCATCTTCTTTCTATCCTAGGCATTCCTAGGGCATATTTAAGACATCTTAATGAGGATATAGATGTAGAACACACCGAGGCAAATTTAGGGATTAAGTTATTATCTTTCCCAACTGTGAAACTTAGTGTGTGTTCAATCTGTTAACTGTTTAGGGTTGGCATTCCGAGGAGACGCTCTAGCTCACCGTAGCCCAGAACTCTGTGAGTAGCAATTGTGTAAAGATATGTTCAAAATGATTATCTTCTGAATACTGAATTGAACTGTTTACTGAACTGATATTGTTTACTGAATGAATGTATGTCCTATATTCTGAACTGTACTGTAGCATCCTTAGCACCTACTGTTTACTGTTACTGTTACAGAGATCTCAGTCGGTTCCCTCGTGGAACCACTACTGTTTACTGATTGATGGCCATCATTACTGTTCGGTCTTTAAGACCTACTGCTTACTGTACTATTATGCTAATGGATGTACCACATATGACCGTTTACTGTACTGAACAACTGATATACTGTTTGAAATGAACTGTTTTCATTACTGTAAGGACATTCATTCTAAACCTCTTTACCCATTTATGCTATTCACTGGGCTTTAGCTCACTGCTCATATATATATGTAGGTGTACAGGCACCAGACTGCAGCTAGGAGCGTCGCGGTAAACTCCAGTTTTGTCAAGCCAACCACTGTGCCTCACTGCGAGGTTCCGAGCCTGCCAAGCCATGGCCTAGGGGTGTTTTTATTTCCCCGTCTGCCTTTGTACTATTTTTGTAATACTGTATAGACCGTATTGGACTGTGTAATAGGGATTTGGTCCCTGCTCTGACTGGTTGTATATATTGTACATACTGTTTGCCTCTGTCTACATATATGTATGAAAAAAATCTTTTTGGCATACAGACTGTCACAGCTCATTGGATATTGTTTATTTACTGTATTGGCTTCCGCCATGCCCCTGTACTCTGTATTACTGTATTACTGTTGAGCAGGCCTTCGGTAATCTCGGATTACTGGCCGGTTACAGTACTAAACCCATAGGGGCGGGTTTGGGTCGTGACAGAAGTGAGGCGAGGAAATACTAGATATAACAGACAAAAAACAGGACTGAGGGATGCACATGCAGTTACTACAGTGTTTCGGATCCCGGTTTACAAAGTCTTAGAAAGGATCAGGAATCAGCCTTACTATAGAGCACCAGAGAAGATCCCTGACGAATTTATGGG
The DNA here is from genome assembly GCA_036172215.1 of Camellia granthamiana. Lineage (NCBI taxonomy): Eukaryota > Viridiplantae > Streptophyta > Magnoliopsida > Ericales > Theaceae > Camellia > Camellia granthamiana. The sequence continues at coordinate 12,390,930 of CM069913.1, forward strand.
AAGAAGCCTTAGGAAGTACTGCGCCTACCATAATGAGGATGGGCATCTGACTTAGGGGTGGAGAGCCCTAAAGACATATCTGGAAGATCTGGTAAGACAAGGTCACTTAAGGGACCTGGTAGATGAGGCTAGGACAAAGGAAGAACAAGTAAGGCTGCCCCAGGCACTAGCAACACCACCTCTACCAACACCACAACCGCAAGCAGATGGACCTCGAGTGATTAATGTGATTCAATCGAAGGTCAGTAAGAATGAGGTACGTAGGGAGACTTAGAGGGTGAAACACTTACATCATGTGTATCAGGTCCAGCAAAAGAGGCCTAGAGCAAACGAATACTAGGGACCAATGGTGTCCTTTATTGAAGTCGACCTAGACATGGTGCAGCATCCACACAACGATGCTCTGGTGATATCCCTCAAGATTGGAGAATGCCAGGTAAGGCGCATTCTGATTGATCAAGGCAGCTATTGTGACATCATGTATGTTAGATGTTACAAGGAGTTTGGCCTTCACCGAGATGATCTGGAGCAGTCCAATAGTCCAATGGTTGGCTTCAACGAAACGCTGAGATGGCCCTTGGAAGCAATAAATTTGGAGGTGCAGGCAGACACCAAGAAGGTAAGTATAGAGTTCACAGTAATTGACACTCCCTTCCCTTACAATGTTATCTTGGGGAGGCCATGGTTGCACACAATGAGGGCTGTTCCCTCAACGCTGCACCAGCTGTTACGGTTCCTAATAGAGCATAGAATTGAGGAGGTTAGAGGGGATCAGGTGCAAGCAAAGAATTGCTCCATGGTAGCAATGAAATCCACCTGCAACGTGCGAGAGAAAAAAAGTAGAGATTGAGGACGAAGACATGGAGGTCCTGGATGATGTCGGCAAAGAGCCGGCTGACAGAAGCGAGGAAGCCTTGAAGAAAATTCTAGTCTAGCAAGGGGATGAAGAGCGCTTCTTCCTCCTCAGCTCAGGATTGGCTGAGAAGGAGGAGAGGGAGGTAGAAGCATTCTTGCGAGCAAACATAGAGGTGTTTGCCTAGATGCCATACGAGATGTCTGGCATTGACCCCGAGGTTACATGTCACAGACTGAATATAGACAGGTCGGCCAAACCCGTCATTCAACGAGTGAGGAGACCGACGTTGGTCCATGTGGAGGCAGTCGAAGAAGAAGTGAACAAATTGTTAGGGGCCAGAGCCATTCGCGAAGTAAACTACCCTACTTGGTTGTCCAACACTGTGGTTGTGAAAAAGGATAATGGGAAGTGGAGGGTCTGCGTGGACTTTACTAGCCTGAATAAGGCTTGTCCCAAGGACAGTTTCCCACTCCCTAAGATTGATCAATTAGTGGATGCCACTTCAGGGTATGGAAGGATGAGCTTTCTGGACGCTTATAGGGGGTACCATCAGATAGCAATGTATCCTCTGATGAGGAGAAGACTGCATTTATCACCCCAAAAGGGCTGTATTGCTACAGAGTGATGCCTTTCGGGTTGAAAAATGCAGGGGCAACGTACCAGAGGTTAGTGACCAAGATGTTCAGACATCAGATTAGCAAAACAGTGGAAGTATACATTGACGACATAGTCGTGAAGACCAAAGAACCTGAGGATCATCTGGCCGACTTGAAGGTAGTTTTCGACATCCTTAGAACATATCGGCTTCGGCTTAATGCTTCGAAATGTGCATTTGGAGTTGGGTTTGGTAAGTTCTTGGGGTACTTGGTTACCAGAAGGTGTATTGAAGCAAGCCCATATCAAATCAAGGCCATCCTGGATTTGAAAAGCCCAACGTCGGCAAAGCAAGTGAAGATGTTAACTGGAAGGGCCGCAGCCCTAAACAGATTTATAAGCAGAAGTTCAGATAAGTTTAAACCATTTTTCAGTTTGTTGAAAAAGGCCACAAATTTCTTGTGGACAGAAGAATACAAAGCCGCCTTGGTCGACTTGAAAAGATACCTGACCACAACTCTAGTTCTCTCAAATCCAGTACCTAGAGAGGAGCTATTCTTGTACTTGGCAGTTTCAGAGCATGCAGTGTACTTGGCAGTTTCAGAGCATGCAGTGAGTGCACTGATAATTAGAGAAAAGAAGAGAGAACAAATGGCAGTATACTATGTGAGTAAAACCCTAGTAGGCGTAGAGACCAGGTATTTGCCCCTGGAGAAATTAACATTGGCCCTAATGATGGCCTCTAAGAAGTTGAACCATTATTTCCAAGCCCACAACATTGTGGTATTGACTGGGCACCCCTTGAAGTCCCTACTACAGCAAGGAGATCTAACAGGCAGGGTGGCTAGATGGGCAGTGGTATTGGGCTAATACGATTTAGAGTTCAGTCCCAAGACAGCAATCAAAGGCCAGGTTCTGGCCGATTTCGTGGCCGAGTTCACACCAGGTGCTATCCCACGTCAGGCTCCGGTGAGCCGTGGCTGTGGATGTCCAGGGGAACAACAAGAGACCCAGCTGGGAATGAGAAACCCCACAGCAAATCAGAAGAAAGAAGAAACTCTTAAGCCCTGCAATATCTACTTCGGTGACTCCTTCTGCTTGTTTGTTGATGGGAGTTCAAACCGTGAGGGAGGGGGGGCAAGAGTGGTATTGGTATCTTCAGATGGACAAATGTTAGAGCAGTCTATTCATTTGGGGTTCAAAGCCTCAAACAATGGAGCAAAATATGAAGCACTGATCATAAGATTGAAATTGGCAGCAGCAATGGAAGCCGACGAGGTGGTAGTCTTCTGTGACTCCCAGCTCATCGTGAACCAGGCAACAGGTGAGTATGCAGCCCGAGATGAAAGAATGATAGCCTATGTCAAAGAGGTTGCTAGACTGTTAGCTTTGTTTCAAGACTGTCGACTACAGTAAGTTAGCCGAGATGACAACAACCATGCCGATGCCTTGGCTAACCTGGCTAGTGCAATGAAATCAGGGGAGACAAGGACAATAATGGTTGATTATTTGTCAGGTCCAAGTGTGGAACTACTAATCATAGAGTATGAAGCAATGTGTGTGGAGATGGGCCCAAGTTGGATGGATGCAATAGTAATGTTCCTTAGAGATGGGAAGCTGCCAAACTGAAGTCGGCTAGGTTTAGCCTCACAGCAGAAGGCCATCTCTATGGAAAATCTTTTACTGGTCCCTTTCTAAGATGTGTGCATCCCTCACAAGTTGAAGACTTCTTATATGAAATACATGAAGGAGTATGTGGAAGCCATGTTGGAGCAGATCACTTGCTCATAGGGCCATTACTTGGGGGTACTGGTGGCCCTACATACAGAATGATACTGGAGTCTATGTCAGAAAGTGTGAAAAGTGTCAAAGGTTTACGCCTTTGATACATTAACCAGCAATAGATTTGAACCCAATGTCTAACCCTTGGCCAGTTGCCCAGTGGGGCATGGATCTTGTTGGACAACTACCCCAAGCAACTGGATAAAGGAAGTTCCTGCAAGTAGTAACTGACTATTTCACAAAGTGGGTAGAAGCTGAACCCCTTGCGAAGATTTGGGACACTAATGTGAAGAACTTCATATGAAAGAACATCATCATCAGGTTTGGATCCCAAGGGCAATAATAGCAGACAATGGTACACAATTTGACAGTAAGCTAATCAAAAGCTTCTGTGCAAAGTACAAAATCAAGAACTATTACTCCACTCCAAGTTTCCCTCAAAGTAATGGTCTGGCAGAAGCATCCAACAAGACTATCTTGGATGGGATCAACAAGAGGCTAGAAGCAGCAAAGGGAAAATGAGTGGAAGAGTTGCCCAATGTACTATGGGCATATCAAACTACGTCGAGAAGATCAATTGGGGAATCCCCATTTGCCATGGCTTATGGCACAAAAGCAGTTATCCTACTGGAAATCGACATCTCGGAGATTAGAACCCAATGAGTAGAGAATGGAGCTAACGAGGCATTCTTGGCCCGAGATCTAGACCTAGTTGAGGAGAAAAGGGAGAGAGCAGCAATTCGACTTGGGGCATACCAGCAACAACTTGCTAAGGCTTATAATATAAAGGTCAACTCAAGAGAGGTCAAAGTTGGGGACTTGGTGCTAAGGAAAGTGGTTGGCAACAAGAAGGATCCTAGGGAGGGAGAGCTGAGCCCAAATTGAGAGGGACCTTATAGAATCATTTTGGTCGCCGGCAATGGGCATATCGGCTTGAGGACAGTGAAGGCAAAGAGTTGCCAAGGCCCTGGAAAACTTGCAACTTAAAGTTATTCTATCATTAGACTTTTTTGTTTTTCGAAGTTTATGTCATAATTTTCTTAGCCGAGGTAGTAATAAAATTTTTAGCTCGATTTTTTAATTTGAAATTTGTGTGATAGGATTGACCAGTCCTTTGGCGATGTTTCTGATTGAAACATGACGAATAACTTAGACTTATTATATGGCAGAGTTGAATTATACTTGCATATAATAGAGTTGAACTAAGTTGGTGATATTTCTGATTGAAACATGACGAATAACTTAGACTTATTATATAGTAGAGTCGAATTATACTTGCATATAATAGAGTTGAATTAGGTTGAATTGAAATTAGACTTGCTATGTCGGCAGAATTAAACTTGGAATGGAACTAAATGCATTGCAGTTAGATTAACAGAGAAACCAAGGTTGAGAATTTCGGCTAGTCTTTGTTTGAATCTGACTTCGGCGAAAGATTATACATGCTTAGGACTTGTTGAGAGCTGGAGAATGCTAAATAAAAATTTGAAATGCTTAGGACTTGTTGAAATTTTATAGACAAAATTTGCAAGTCAGAATGGGCTTAATATTTGTTGAAATTTCAGAAAAATTTACAAGTTGAAGTTAGCCGAGGTTATATTGGACAAAGTATCCGAGATACATAATGTGATACCCCTGTTCTGTAGCATGCTAATTGGTTCTTAATACGAATGTGATTATGTGTTTTGATATGATTTTGTGAGCATTATGTGAAAATATGTGGTTTTGAATTCCTATCTGTTCACCGTAGGAATATCTGTTTGATTATCTACTTTGGAAATTAAATTGAAGGCCTTATCGGCCACAAAACCCGAAATTGATTGCGCCATTGTGATTAGCGTAATTTTTAGAGCCTACGGTGAAATTTAATTGAAAAATTGATTCGGACCAGATTAAGTTGATTTAATTGAGAAATTAGTGCCCAATTACTTTATTACTATTATATTTGAATTAGTGGGGTTTGTTGTATTTGGGCATTACACCCTCTATTCTCTCTTCCTTACTTCATTTGGCTGATTTTGGGACTCAAAATAGGGAAAGGGTCGGCCTTAGAGAGAGAAAGGGGGAGAATTGTGTAATTTTTGGCTCAAGCTTGGGAATTTGAGGATCTAACTCCAGATTTGACCATAAATTTGAAGAATTGAGCCTCTAGGTAAGCCTTGATTTTTGAATTCATGAGTTTAATGTGTAATCTTGTGTGTTCAAGGTTTGTTTGTGATCAAGAGCATGACTTGAGTTGGTTTTGTTGAAATTGAGGCTTGATATGTGTATGCATGTAAAGAATACCTATGGAATCACAAAATCTAGCATGTAAATTATAAATTATGAAAGATTGAAAGTTTAATCCTACATGCAAGCATGTTTTTGTTGAGTTTCATGGGAATGAGCACTAATTGCATCATTTGAAGAGGAAATGAAAGTCAAAATGGGCATGCATGTTGATTATTTAAAATGGGAACCTTGAATGCATAAGTTTGAGTTAATTTGGGGCATGCATGTGATTAATTTAGTGTTGGTACCATGTTAGTACATGTATATATGATGTTTGAGCCATAGCATGCATGAAATGTTGGTTGAAAGTTGAATTGAAGCTCAAGAACACAACCTGGGAAAACCCAGAAATTTGATGTCCGCTCGAGCGAGGACACCCCGCTCGAGCGTGAATTTCGTACCCCCAGCATTTTTGCAGAGTTGGATGTCCGCTCGAGCGGCGTATTTCACGCTTGAGTGGGGGACCTTTGTAGATAGGCCTTCCGCTCGAGCGGCCTAGTTCCCGCTCGAGCGTGATTTTGATGCAACCAGTACTTTTGGAGGCCTATTGGGTCCGCTCGAGCGGGGAAGTCCACGCTTGAGCGGGGACCTTATTTTCTGAAATTTTGTATGCTCGTTCTGTGTTTCGTTTTCCGTTCTCTTTCATTTGCAAGCACTCTTAGGCATGCATTAAGCATTGTAAATGAGTTAAAGAGATAAGAATGAAGCCTAAAGAGGAATATGTGAATTAGGGAACGGATTGAATTGTTAGTGACCCTTTTGTGTTCATGAAATGTGTAGGGTTGAGCTCCAGGGCATCCACAAACCAATCTCTGTGAGTAATATCTGAAATGTATTATTGTCCAAAGTTGGATACGAAAGTATAAGTGGACCGAAGGTCGTTTTGGCATAAATGAATGGACCGAAGGTCATTTTGACATAAATGAATGGACCAAAGCTTGTTTTGGTATGAATGAATGGACCGAAGGTCGTTTTGACACAAATGAATGGACCGAAGGTCGTTTTGGCCTAAATGAATGGACCGAAGGTCGTTTTGACATAAATGAATGGACCAAAGGTCGTTTTGGCATGAATGAATGGACCGAAGGTCGTTTTGGCCTAAATGAATGGACCGAAGGTCGTTTTGACATAAATGAATGGACCAAAGGTCGTTTTGGCATGAATGAATGGACTGAAGGTCGTTTTGACACAAATGAATGGACCGAAGGTCGTTTTGGCATAAATGAATGGACCGAAGGTCGTTTTGGCACAAATGAATGGACCGAAGGTCGTTTTGGCATAAATGAAGGGACCGAAAGTCGTTTTGACATGAATAAATGGACCGAAGGTTGTTTTGACATGAATGAATGGGTCAGAGGCCGTTCTGTCATGAATGAAAGATAAATGGGCCAAAGGCCAGTATGTTTGGAACCACAACCACTTGAATTAAATCGTATATATGTTAAATAGAAATATGAATTGGGCCCAAGGCCGTTTGGAGCATGTTGTTCTACATATTGTTTGTATAACTCCCGTATTTGATATTATTCACTGGGCTATCGCTGACGTTCATTCATGTGTTTGTAGGTGAGCCAAGAGAAGTCCAAACCCAGCCCCAGTGAAGTCTGTGAGAAACAACAAAGGTTTTTGGGGAGTCAGCCCTTGTGTCTCACGCACGAGACCCGTCTTCGCCCTTCCGTTATGTATTTACATTTTGTCATGTTGGCAAAGTTTTTGATTATGTCTATATATAGTTTCATGGGTTGACTTAGTTGGATGATCCTGTCTGTACAGAACCTTCTGGTACTATGTTTCGTTTGTGAGTTATTAACGTACATATGTATGGTTTATTTTGATGTGCATATAAGCACGGCTCTATGGACAAAATTTTAAATTTTTGCTTCCGTTTGGCCCCTTTACTCTGATGAGTTATGTCTGTTTTGGTTTGAGGCCGTAGGTAATCTCAAGATTACTGGCCGGTTATGTCCTTAACCCATAGGGGCGGGTCAGGGTCATGACACATAATTGCCGAGATAACCGACTAGGTTGCCAGGCTTGGAAAGGGTAGAATGAAGAAGACTTTATAGAAGATAGCATGTGAAAGTAAAAGAGCAATACTGAATAACACTCGTAAAAATATTTTGATATTTTTTAAGTGTTAGCCGAGGAAAACATTTAAGATTTGTATATGAGATATTGTGCCCCGAAGTCATCAAACGGCTACGTTACACTTTGAAGGAATGCAATAATATTCTAAGTATGAAAGCGTGAAAGGCATGAGAGAAAGCAACAAAACCAACATTCAACACTAAGAAGAAAAAAAGAGACTTGCATTCAAAGGAGATTACTTGTTCAATTACAAAAAGGGCACTTTGGCCAAATTGCAAACTAAACATTGTTCATACAAAGTAGAAGAACAAAACAAAAAAAAAAATATCCTAAGTGTTAGGATTGGTTTGGGATTGCTCAACTTCGGCTGATGGAGTCTTGTCGGCCTCGGTTAGCAGCAGTGCATTTTTCTCCGCTGCTATTTCGGCATCTATCTCGAGTAAAGTTTGGTCCAAACAATGTTCGACGCACTTGACCTCGGCCTCAGATGTGGTTGGTTTGGGGGAGACGTCCTTGGAAACCAAGTCATCCTCTTTATCTTGAGTTAAGTCTATTTGCTCATTGAGGGTGGGAGACTTGGCATCAGTAGCAGCCTTTTCCTCCACTTCATCGGCTTCACCATCCTTGGCATCATCTTCGGGCTCTGGAGGGAAAGGTACCTGAAGCTGATTGGTGTCTCAGAGGTCGGAGTCCATGGGAACAGACAACTTGTTGAGCGCCGCCGTCCAACCAATGTAGTAACCTCGGTTGCAAGCCAGGTTGACTTGCTGTTTATATTGGTTGCGGACGGTAGCCTACCCCTCTTCGAAATCTTTTTCATCGACCGCCTTGACTTCGACTTCCTTTGAGTCAAGGGTGTCTTGAAGCTTGGCCTCTAGGTCAGCTGCCTTGGCCTTGGCAGCCGCAAGATCAGCTCTGGCGATCTCGACTTTATCTCCGACCAATTTGGCTTTTTCCTCGGCCAAATTCTGAGCAGCTTTGGCATCCTTAGCCTGGTCCATTAGAGCTCGATTGTTGGCCTTAGCTTTATTAAGTGAGGATAGAAGTTTGGTAGCTTCCTTGGTCTTCCTTGCCAACTTCTTCCTTGTCATCTTGGTTTTGACAGCATATGAGTGAGCATGCTGAATAACCTGGAAGAAGTAAAACAGATTAGTGATATTTTACTAAGTATAGAAAGAACTATAAAAGAATAAGTAAAAGAACATTACCAAAACTGAGTGCTGTATCATGATAGCAAAGTTCTCATACTTATGCAACTTAGCCATGCAGTTCATGTTTTCTGGCTAAAGAATAGCCGTGACAGGGCTGCGCCGACTTCTAGATTCGCCGCACTGTCACCGACAGTTAAGGGTCTGTCGTCCACCATAACCTCAGGCGTCCAGGTCATGGTGCGAGGATAGCTGCTGCCTTCTGGATGGTCGGATCTCGGCTTTTTGGCTGGTGGGGCATCGAATGATGGGGCCTCGGCTGGCCTTTTGTCAGCAGAAGGGGCGTTCTTTTTGGTCTCGGCTAGTTTGAAAATTGGGATAGTGTCCTCAGAATTGATCTGAGTCACTGTGGCCTTTGCTTTGGCTTTCTTCATCCTTTTTGGCTTTGGATTTGGTTGGGATGGGGAGGACGAGGATTGCACCGTCATAACCCCAGGGATATTGGCGAGAAGGTCTTCAACAACTACTGGTTTGCGGCCCATCTTGTCGGTAGTGGAGGCGACTGTAACTTTAGTGCCAAAGTGTATGGCTGGAAGGGCGGTAGGAGGGTTGGATGGGTCAAACATCGGTGTGTTAGAACTTCGGCGTATGTGGCTTCGAGTCCTCCCATCTGGAGCGTTGGCAGGAACTCGGCGACGACGCTGGCACTGATGTGGTGGAATCAATTGGGAGCAGAGGTGGATGGTTACTCCACAGGACTAGAGATAGATCCCTGATCTGGCCTTGAGGAAGATTCAGCTTGTGGAGTTATAGCGGAATGAGGGGTCTTGCTCTACTTGGGGACGTCGGGCAGTGCAGATTTGTAAGTCGAAATGTAATTGAGCAGTAGGGGGCTTTGCGCTGGTCAACTGGCAAGTCCAGCAGCCTCTTAAGGTTTTTACTGGGGAAGAAGGTTTTGCAAAAGTCCTTTGATGGCTAGGGGAGAGCTACAAGTACAAAATTCAGACATTAGCACAGATAATGGGAATAAAATGATGAGTCTTAAGTAGAAAAGTTGACACTTAGCTCTTACTCTCATCCTCTTCAAACACCGATCGACGTAGAGGATAGAGATGAAGGTCTTCGTCAGGTGCAAATTCCCAGTTACCAGAGATGATGAAGTAATCATCTCCAGCACCTTTGTTGGAGTCTGGAAGGTTAGCTATGGGTTTGTAGGCTGGGGATCTCGGCTTCAGGTAATAGATATAGCCTTTTTCAGATTTTAGGCCACACATGGTAAAACAATACTGAATATCGGCTAGTGTTATCCTAGCATTTTCTTGGCTAGCTAGAGCAATTATACCATTGATTACCCTATATGAGTTGATGGCTAGCTGCATAGGGTTGAGCTTATAGTAGTGGAGGACCTCTCTAAAAAGAATGTCTAGTGGAAACCGAAGTCCACACTCTATAAAGGCTACTACTAGGAAAGGCATGAAATCCCCATTAGGCATGATGAAGTCCTCCTCCCTAGCCAACCTGAGGTGGACATCTGCTAGGATGGAGAACTCTCGACGGAAGTATCCGAGTTTTTCTGGGGTATCTACCCTCCACCTGAACATACCCGTGATGTCAGCTAAACGAGGAAGGTGCAAGATTTTAGAGAAGAGTGGTTGATGTGGGTTTGAAGGACCTCGGCTAAACCCTAAACAGGAACTGGGGCAAGGGTTTTTCAAGATCTAGGGGAGTTTGTTTCAATTTTCCTAAGTGTGTGATTTCCCTATCAAAACCCAAGCCTAAATCTATATGGAAACATGAATGAATGGCAAGAATCTAGAAATAAGCAAGAAAAATAAAAAGATGAACATGATTTAGAACCAAGAAGGATTCAGAGACAAAAAAAAAAAAAAAACAGTCAAGACTCAAGTAAACAGAAAATCAAGAACACTGAGTAAGTGTGTGCAGATGTGCAAAGGCCAAGAACAATGGCAAAGTTGTTAAAAGTTTCAAATTTATGAACACTACGAATCACATACAATGTACAAAGAATAGAGGGGTATCTTGAGCAGCATACAACAACAAGATTTGTGTGAATGGGCAACACAGACTAACATTCAAGAGGCATAATGACGAATTATGAAATAGAAAACAGATTCAAGAATTGATTCATAATCAAAGGAGAAACAGAGTATAACCATAAAAACAAATTCAACAGTAATGGAATAAGCATATAAGGAATATATATAGAGTAATGAAAGTCTGAAGACTAAAATCGAAAAAAATAAAGAACTTACCAGTTGGGACTGAGATCGGGGATACCGGTTTGAGTTTCGCCGGAATCAGACGGTGACAACAGGTGAAGTATGACGGTAAATGCTTTACCAGAGGGGGCGAACGGAGTGATTGCAGAAGAGCTTTGAAGGTACGAAAATGGCGGTTTGAGAAATTTTCAGAGAGAAAGGCTCTAAGCAGAGAGAAAATGTTTTTGCAAAAGTGAAGAGACGGAGTGAGAGGGAAGATTTTTGTTAAAACGCGAAAAGGCGGCAAAGCATAAATGATATGCCTTGGACGACGTGCTTGTCAGGCGGCATGCGCAGAAGCGAAGCGACCTGATGGTGCGCATCAGGTATGAATTAATGAGAAAAGGACGCATGGATAAATTGGTTGAGAAAACCGTATATGATAGCTGATGTGCAGATAGAACTCTTGGAGTTCTTGATTTAATGAAGCAAAAACCTCGGCTAGGGGAACGATCCTGGTTAAGGAACTTGAAAAACTTGATTCTTGATTCTTGGTCATTGATAAAGTAGACTGCAAAATCTTGGTCATGTTAAGTTGACGTGTGGTGATCTCGGTCATGAAGGATGAAATAGGACTTAGCCAGCGTACTGTGCGAACAAACGATGTAGGTTCCATCACCTCGGTATGCCAAGGTAATAGAACCTAGGGGGCAGTTGCGAAGACATATTTTGTGAATGACAACATGTGGCCAAGGTGGCATTGGAGTGACAGCCGAGGTGCTACAGGTCTTGGTCATGTTATCGAGGTGATCTTGGCTAAGCCGAGGTTATCTGCGGAGATATCGGAATCCCAGATGAGCGGATAAGGGACAAGAGTCCTAGAATGGGGAAGACCTCAGTCTGGATAAAGATAAAGCTCTTAGGGAGTTTTATCTCAATCTGGCTGGGGATCCAAGATGAGCATTGAGCCAGAGTCCATTGAAGTTAGGCTTCTACAGGAATCGGGTTAGTGCTGGCTATAAAAGTAAGGCACCCTTGTGGGTCTAAGGTACGCTTTTTGTATTCTGGCTAGTGAGTTAAGCGCTATTTGCTATCTTTGAGAGATAATTGAGTACCGACTTGATCGTCGAAGTGCCCCTAGTGGTGTAGACACCCCAATTTTGACCACTCGTAAGACTTAGGCGCTTGATTCCGAGCACTCGATGATGACAATTACATCGAGTCAGTGGTTTAAATTCTCAATAAAAGAATCCGAGTTCGAGCTCTAAACAATTCTAATCTGCCATACCCATTGTATTTCTACCCCGGAATTTCAGTATTGCACCTGGTATCAACCTGTATTGAACCTGAAAGTAAGAGATAGTGGAAATATATTGAAGTCCGGCTGGACCTAAGTGATATCCGGCCAGAGATTCCAACATCTGGCCAGACCTCTTGACTTTTTAGACAGATTCACCAGTGTTCTGCTAGCTGCCCAATTCTGTAGATATTTTGATCAAAGCTACTCGGGGCCTATAAATAGCAGGGTTTAGACTGCTGTATAGGGGTTGAAAAACATACATAGAACTTGGTTAGAGAGATCAAATCAATATCAAGTGAGTTAGAAATATCAAGAGTGAGTTAGAAATATCAAGAGTTAGAAAAAATCAAAGCTATCATCCTTCTTGTTCTACCACAAGGCTTGAAGCTCTCATATCATCCATACATACCATACAAGAGCTTGAACTTGAACTTGATTTGAAAATTAAAAATCATACTCAAACTTGAGGGTGCTTTGGAATCAAGTTTGATTTACAACAAAAACACCTTCTGTACAAGAGGTAAAGCTTTCTTGCTTTTATTTCAATCTTTGTTCATCTTTTTCTTGTGTTTTCATACTATTTTTGGACTGTTTTGAGGGCTAAAACTTGTGATTAAAAGCTACCCAAAGGTGGAAGGGTTAATCCTCCTTGCTTGTACCTCACTCCTGGCTTAAATCCTTGTGTTTCCTACTTGTTTTCGTCAACTTTTGCCATTGTTTTGGGGCTGATTTGGGACTGTTTTGGGGCTGTTTTTCAAAATCTAAACTATGTGATTTGAAGTTGTAAAAGTGGGGAGGGGTTAGCCACCCTTCCTCATACTTGTACTAGCTTTAATCTCTCTATGATTGTGCACCTTTTATAGTTTAATTTCAACACTATTGTATGGTATTTAGGGGCTGTTTAATTTATTTCAATAAGTTTGTTTCATATATTATGTTTGTGTTATATTAACCAATTAATCAACTTTGCATAATCACCTCTGCAACCTCCCTCCATTCTTTGATTATTTTGATTAAAAAGTTGTGAAAAATTAAGATTGTGGTTCAAGTGTAAAAAAGAAACTTTTCTCATGCTTAATGGTTTAATCTCTTAAGAGGTTCACTACCAAAGGCATAAAACTTTCTCATGCTTAATGGTTTAATCTCTTCGGAGGTTCACTACCAAAGGCATAAAAACTTTCTTAAACTAAAGTACGATAATTTATTTTTCAGTTCTTTTTATCATCAGTGTGTTTGCTTTTAAGGGATTAATTGACCCTTGGAAATCACCAAGGAAAGTGTCATTATCATTTATTATCAAGTTTGGATTTCAAGTTATTATCGCTCACTTTGGGTTTTTCTAAGTCATTATCACTCTTCTGAGTTTGACTAGTTTTTGTTGCGCATCATGGGTTTGATTTAAAATCCCTAACTTGTAAATAAGTTTGACTCTTCTTTTGTAATTTCCTCCGAAGAAAATAAGGTTTATTTCCTCAGGTTAAGTTGACACTTATTTTCCTTTATTGTCTTTCGAACTTATTGTGGATGCATCTGAGGCTCCGCACCTAGTCTAGAAATTTGAAAAGGGGATCATCATCAGCAGTTCTGAATCGGATGACGAGTCTGAATCTGATTCCACTGAGTTTGAGTCTGATTCGAGTTCTTCTAAGTCTGGTACTTCCGAGGGTGGTAACCCGGATACTAAAGTCTTGTCAAAAAAGTCTTTTAGTTTTTCTTTTGAGTCAATTGTAACCAAGGACCCAGACTTTACTAATGGGAATGTTGTAGACTTTGTTTACTTCTCTGTGCCTTTAGTTTGTTGTACTAAACTTGATTTTCAAGATTTTAACTTAAACGAAGAGGAAGAAATTCCTCAGGCTTTGAAAAATTTGGTTGACCAAGAGGAGAAAAGGTGTGTTAAGCCCTGCATAGATGAAATCATTGCAATTAACGTGGGTACTAAGGAGGATCCCCGTTTGGTCCAGATCGGATCCACGTTGTCTTCAGAGGAACGCGAGTGTTTAATCGCTTTATTATAAAAATTCAAAGATGTTTTTACATGGTCCTACGAAGACATACTTAGAATCGATCATGAGATTGTACAACACTGGATCCCTCTTAACCTTGAAGCCCGACCCGTCAAATAGAAATTGCGTAGAGTTCGCCCAGATTAGGCATTGAAGATTAAAGAGGAGGTCACCAGACAGATTGATGCGGGTTTCTTAATGGTATCTGAGTACCCGACTTGGTTGGCTAATATCGTTCCGGTTCCAAAGAAGGACGGCAAAATCAAAGTTTACGTTGACTTCTGAGATCTAAATAGAGCTAGCCCAAAAGAAGACTTTCCATTGCCCCATATCGATGAACTAGTAGACCTTGCAGCTGGTCATGCTTTGCTTTCATTCATGGATGGGTTTTTTGGGTATAATCAGATTTTGATGGCACTAGAGGATAGAGAGAAAACTACTTTCACCACGTCGTGGGGTACCTACTGCCATAGAGTTATGCTTTTTGGATTGAAAAATGGTGCGGCTACATATCAGAGAGCTATAACCATCATCTTCCACGACATGATCCACAAGGAGGTTGAGGTGTATGTTGACGATATGATTGTCAAGTCTAAAAAGCGAGAAGGCCACTACATCGCATTGGAAAAATTCTTTGAGCGGATCAAGGAGTACAGATTGAGGTTGAACCCGCAGAAATACACCTTCGGCGTGACTGCAGGAAAATTGTTGGGATTTCTAATTACACAAAGGGGAATTGAAGTAGATCCCTTCAAAATCAAGGCCATCATAGAAATGCCACCACCGAAGACTGAAAAGGAGGTGTGCGGCTTTCTGGGCAAGGTACAATTCATAAGACGGTTCATCTCAAAATTAACCTTGATTTGTGAACCACTGTTTGGTCTATTGAAAAATGAAAAGAATTTCCAATGGGATGATCGATGTCAGTTCACCTTTGAATAGGTGAAGAAATACCTTCATAATCCACCTATACTGTCGCCACCAGAACCAGAGAAACCACTGATCTTGTAAATGTCAGTGACAGATTCGACCATGGGGTACATGTTAGTGCAAGAATCAGAGGCTAAGGTGGAGAAGGCCATCTACTATCTAAGCAAGAATATGTTGGATTATGAAACTCTCTACACTCCCCCCAAGAAAGCTTCCTTAGCTTTAGTTTGGGCAACGAGGAAGTTGAGACACTACCTGTTAGCGCATTCTGTAATTTTGGTTTTGAGATTAGATCCCATCAAATATCTCTTTGAGAAACTAGCACTTACAGGTAAGCTAGCTCGTTGGTTGCTTCTTCTCTCTGAATTTGAGCTCAAGTATGTCACGCGCACATCAGTCAAAGGGAGGGCCATAGGGGAATTCCTGGCAGAACACCCAATAGAAGGAGATGATGAAACAGTGGAATATTTATTCCCAGATGAAAACATTCTACAGATAGAAGAGGAAACATGGACGATGTACTTTGATGGAGCATCAAATCAATATAGTCATGGGATAGGTGTATTGCTTATAGCACCTGATGATTCACATATACCTTTAGCTTTCAAACTCCGGTTTAAAGTGTCCAACAATGAAGCAGAATACGAGGCGTGTATTGCTGCTGGCTTGGAAGCTGCCCTAGAACTAGGGGCAATAAGGTTGGACGTCATTGGGGATTCGAATTTGGTTGTCTTTCAAGCCAACGGAGATTGGCAGGTTAAAGAAGAGAAAATGAAGGTTTATTATCAAGCCCTGGATGTGCTAATTCCGAGGTTTGAAAAATTGACGTTCACCCATCTGCTAAGAGAGAATAATTGGTTTGCTGATGCTTTAGCAACTCTATCTTCCATGGTGGACATCTCGCTTGGAGTAAAGATGCGTCCGATTATTATTGAACATAAGTATATGCCGGCTTATGAGACCATTGTCGCGATAAATGAGGTTTAAGATACGAACCCCTGGTATTATGACATTTGGAATTTCCTAGAAAAAGAGGAATATCCACCAGGGACAAATGCCAAGGACAAGGGGAATATGGCGGCTAGCCATCCAATTTATCATCTGCTGAAACAATTTGTACAAAAGAGGCCATCTGGGAATGCATAAGCTGTGTGTTGAGGAAGAAGAATCAAGGCGCCTTATGGAAGCTATTCACGAAGGAGAGTGTGGAGCTCACATGAATGGTGTAATGCTAGCTCGGAAAATCCTTAGACAAGGCTACTACTGGTCAACTATGGAAGAAGACTGTATTGGCTTTGTACGGCAATGCCACAAATGTCAGATCCATGCCAATCGCATGAACATTCTGCTATCGAAGCTCTACAATATGACTTCGCCATGGCCTTTCTCGGTTTGGGGAATCGACGTTATCAGCGCAATCACTCCAAAGGGGTCAAACGGGCATGAGTTCATTTTAGTAGCAATCTACTACTTCACAAAGTGGGTGGAGGCCCAGTCCTATTCCGTGCTAAAAGTATCGCATGTAGCCAAGTTCATCAAAAACAACATCATCTGTAGGTATGGGGTGCCCAACGAGATCATCTCAGATAACGGCTCGCATTTCAAGAAAGAGGTGATAGACTTGTTTGAGAAATACAATGTGACTTTTCGTAAGTCATCAACATATAGACCGCAGACCAATGGAGCTGTTGAGGCTGCAAACAAAAATATCAAGAGAATCTTGCAGAAGATAGTGGAAACCTACAGAGACTGGCCGGAGAAATTGCCATTTGCACTATGGGGCTACAGAACGTCAATCCGAACATCTACAGGGGCAACCCCTTACTCTTTAGTCTATGGGATGGAAGCTGTTCTGCTAATCGAGATTGAAGTACCGTCACTGAGAATTATGGCCGAATGTCAGATAGCAAAGGCGGATTGGCAACAGAGCAGATTTGAAGAATTGATGTTGTTCGACGAAAGGAGGTTGAAGGCATTGTATCACATCCAAGGCTACCAGCACAGAATTGCTAGGGCTTTTAATAAGAAAGTCAAGTCCAGAAATCCCAAGGAAGGAGACATGGTGCTCAAAGATAACCGAGCCCCCATCCATAACCCCAGGGGCAAGTTCAGACCCAATTGAATTGGCCCTTATATCATCAAGTCAATCTGGTCCGGAAGAGCAATTATTTTTATGGATTTGGATGGCCTGGAGTTTTCACAACCTATCAACATGGACAAGTTGAACAAATATTATCCCTGAGAGGCTTGCTACGCTGAAAACCCAAAAGGGCGACCTAGGCAAAAGTTAGAGCATGAAAAATTAGAGACAAACAAAAATTGAGCTCGCAAGGCCAAAAACCCAAAAGGGCAACCTTGGCAAAAATTAGAGCACAAAAGGAGAGAATAAATACTCAAGTGAACCCTCACTAAACTACGTAAGGCCTAATCCTCATCTTTGGGATACGTAGGCAACTTCCTTCTGAAGTTTGGCCATAACCATTTTCAACTCAACCGTCTTGTTCATTTGGTTTAATTAATCCATCATTCTCTATCGTTTGTCGACTTGGTTGTGTTGCTTCCATTCGGGTAGAAAGGTCAGTCGCAGGATGAAGCAGTAATGGTCAATGCAATTTAAGGGGCAGTTATGATTTTTCGATTTGGGGTTATACAGTTTAGGATTGATTCCGTCTGTATCTGGTGGTGACCATCTCTGAAAAAAGGAAACTTTTCAATATTCACTTTAATTTTATCGATTTTAACATAGGTACATTCTCCAAAACAAAGTTGCTTTTAAAAAAAAGAAAAAAAAAATGAAGTAATAAACTAGGGGCATAGATGAGTCAAGTGTCAATTCTTTGTGTCTTTCTCGTACTCGTGGAAGTCTTTGTAATCGAAGTCGGCCTAACTTGTTCCTCATCCTCGAGCCAAACCAAGTACTCACTAGGAAGGATACAATTGAAATTCAAGGCCGGAGTCAGAAATTCTCTTGTGCTCCAAGCAGTGAGGTATCGAGGCAAGTATGAACTATGAATAGGAAATGAAGCTGGGTACTTTATCCATTTATCCGGACAAGTCTGATCATGTCCAAACTGGTGTCTGAACCTGAATGGAAAATAGAACACATAGTGTGTAAGGCCAATCAACTGTATACCTGGTTGCCGGAACATGCTGTTACTCATCTTAGCCAAGTTAAGCCAGGGGCCACGCCAAGCAATGTTAGCCGCGGACTTGCTGCGCATTCAGTCACACCACATTCCCTCTGAGGAGAACTCCACTAGCTGTGAACAAAGAGAATAAGCTCTGGTCGAGTACTCGAGGCAGGGGTCTATTACCTTCAACTTATCCATTAACCATACCTTGGGAGAGAAGGAAAATAAGAGAGAACTAAAGAATAGAGAGATGAACGTTGAGGGAAAAGTAAGAAAAGGATTTTGAGAGAAAAACAGAGATCGAGTGTCAAGTGATGTGAGGAACATAAATAAGAAGGGTAGGAAATAATACCTGGAGAAGTAATGGACTCCTTGCATCTCTCGTTGATGAAAAGCATCTAAACCTGCCAAAGTCTCGGCCAACATTAAGCCCATACAACTCTTACCCTCCTTAAGGCATTGGGCTACTTCGATCAGTTTAATACTAGCTCCATCGTGACTAGGGGCAAGAAAGAAGTGTGCAAGTAAGCATAAGCAGAGAGCATACTGACGATAACCCTGCCAAAGGAGGTTTTCTTTATCACCGGTAGGGGAAAATTGACTAATCAAATCCGGAATGCCTAATTCCCCATTGTGAGCCAATGATTGAGCCTCGTGCAAAGTAAGCCCACACATCCGTCCTAAAACTTGAGCATGGCCAAAACGGGGTTGAATCATGATTTCCTTATCACATTGAGATTCCATCAATGCTTGAAATTCTTCAAGTGTCGGACACATCTCTTGTGAACCAAAGCAGAATATATTCGTGATTGGATTCCAGCACTGAGCAGCGGCATAGAGAAATGGAAAACAAAGTGAAGCGCAGCTCAATGGGAAAAGAGCGTTTAGGCCGAAAACGCAAAAGTTTACCTTTTCTGAACCCTCCAAAGTGGTTATCCAGTCTGGGAGCCTATGGATGAGCAATATCTCTATTTTAAGAGCAAAATATAAAAGACTTGTTCTTCTGCCAGAAACAACAGTACGGGAGCACCATTTATAAAATTTTGGATGTTTTGGGAAAGAGTAGTGGGTGATAGTTGGGCACCTACCAAACCTCTCATCATGGTCCGGCCATACCTCAGTGGAGTCCGGCCGTACCTTAGTAGTAGGCCACATAGTGCACCAGCAGAAAAGGCTGCTCTTTGTCCTCTTGTGTTGTGGATGTATTTTGAGTCTTGTTTTGCTTATACCAAGTTTGTTGTAATGGTTTTGAGTTGTTTCCATTATGTTTTCTTATTATCGAGTTGTATTGTACATTTTGTCAAGTTGAAAGTTGTTATCCAATTCATGAATCAAGAACAAGTATGGGGAAGATTGTCATGCAAATTGCTGTCCATTCTTCATATGCAAACATAATACAAGAAATTCGCAAGAAGAGATCATCCACAAAAAAACCTGTTTTTATAAACTAGAGGGTCCAACACTGATCATTGTTTTACAAAATAAAATGTAACACAAAAGAAAGGTTTTCAAAAATAAAGAGTCCACCTGAAGCTAGTTTTTAAAACTATAAAGCAAGGAAATAGAAACCAAAGATTTAAAAAAAAAAAGAAAAAAAGCCGTCATCGTCATCAATAGTTTGTCTTAGTTCTCCTCCTCATCGGCTGCGCAGGAGGTGCATCGTTGGCACTCCCAGACTGTATCCTCTCCCTCCTCCTCAGGGGTCGGAGAGCCCTCAAAGGACTCCTCAGAAGGTGAGTGCTGCCTCACTCAGCCTCTCCTGCGATCAGCTCCTCTTCTGTCCCTCACTGGGCCCCGCCTCTGTCTCCTAGCTAGAGGAGGTCCTGTAGGTGCCACTGGTGCTGGTCCAAGCTGAAAAGAAGAAGGGAAATGAGAGTGCAAATAGTTATAAAATGACAAACAAAGTCGGAATGAAAATGACTGTAAACTAGGGGCAAAGCTTACCTCAAGCCCGTGAGCAGTTAGAGTGGTCTGACTCTGTCGCACCATAAGGAGTAGCCAATCGACTGTCCGAGCAAGGTTATCTGCAAATGCCTGGGGTACCTACAAAAGAAAGAGTGGAGTTTGAGAAATATAGCCAGAAACAAAAGCAATAAAACAAGATGACGTACAGTGAGTGGAAACAATAAGCCAACCTGTACCTGGTCGATGCCTGGAGCAAAAACTATCCGGCGGTCCCTCTCCTCGATCTCATCGATCGGAATCTTCTCGAGCACCCCATTTGGGCGCATGTATGAGATCTCCGTGGGAATCACAGGAACCCAGGAATAGGAGCAATGGCAGGGGCACCTCTGGCAGGGGCATCACCAGCACCAGCTACAGCAGCCACAACCTCCGGAACAACACGGGCCACGCCTGGGGTGAGGGGCGCTATCACCCAAGTGTGCAAGAAGGTAGTGAAGTCGCCAGCCATATGATATCTATCGCCGTCCTCTCCCTCCATCAAGAGGTCGATTGTAGGTCCGTCCTGTATCTCATCAACTGACCTCATGCCTAGAGGAGAAGGATGCGGAACATTTGGATGGGCAACGTCTCGGGTTTGGCGAATAAACCTCTTCCCCAGATAATAGGCTTGACCAAAGGGGCCCTCGAACAGAATCCGCATGGTAGAGGCATCCTAGGCAGCAGCATAAGTCGCTCTGGACGCTGAGGAGATACCCGCCCAGGGGAGCCAATCAACCTGTGAATCCGTACAGTGTCAGATGTCAGTGCAATGTTAGTTATCAGTGTAGTGATAGTGCAGTGTCAGATATCATTCAGTGTCAGAAATCAGTGCAGTGTCAAAAAATCAGTGTGTAATGAGCAAAACATAGCAGTGGTAGATGTCAATAGTATGAGGATGCTAGTACAATATGGGAATAGTGCTATGTAATGCAAAGAATGATATTGTGTTACCTGGTCCGCAGTGATCATATCAAAGAAGCGGTGGAAGTATAAGAAGGTCCAATCTACTAGGCGGTGGCGTTTGAATCGTGAGTTGTAATACCAAAAGCGGGGTACTGACAACTTAATCGGCCTCACTAGGACTGGAGCTAGAGTGGTGAAATACATGTAAACCTAGAGCTGTAAACAGATGAGCATGAATAAAGCAGATGAGCGGATATGAAATGCAGAGTAAAGATGAATAGGAAATGCAAAGCACAAAATGCAAAGTTGAATAGAAAAGTAAAGGGGTGAGACGCGTACCTCCCAAACTCTCTAGTAGCCACCAAGTAAATCCACTTTGCGGCGGGACACGGAGCTCATGTAGCAGTATAAGGTGGCCAAACTGGCACCACCCCAGTCATACTCTGCCACTCGTGGTAGACGCGCCAGTGCTCCAAGAAGATATATCCCCACGGTATTGTCCCTGTTCGTAAACAAGGTAGTACCGAGAAGATACATAAGGAAGCCATGAGCATACTGGGAAATCTTATCTGCAATAGCTGGCTGACTGTTGATAAAGTGATCGTAGAACCAGCTGTAGCGCACTATCTCCTGGCTGCTGATGTCCGGGATCTCTCCAAGAAGCTAGAGCTGTGTAGCTCTCTACTACGCCATATCTGGGTCAAATGGGATAGGGCCACTAACTCCGACTCGCAGGCTAGTCAGCATAGAAAAATCATATGGCGTCAACGTCATCTCCCCAGTCAAAGAGAAGTGGAACGAGTCTGTGGTGTCCCACCACCTCTCCGTTAAAGCTCCATATAACACTGACTCAGCCCGTATCTGGATGAGCCCGGAGCAGAAGGGCCCAAAACTGGCAGCATCTACTATTGTGCGAACCTTTGCTGGAAGCCGCTCATACCAGCGTCGAGGGCCCAATATGGTCCTATAGCCGATAATCCTCCTGGCTACGACCTGTAAATAGGGAATGCATTAATATATGTACAACAGAGATGAATGCTTTGTTCATAAGTTTCAACATATGTACAAAACCAAGCAAAGTTGCTTACCGTAGAGGCCTTAGCGGATAAGTGCTCCATGGGCTCATGCAGAAGTGTGTCCTTCTCCAGCCCAAGGATGAAGCCCATAAATCGTAAAATCCCGCTTGGTGGAAGAATGTGAGTGCATGGCTAGTAAGTGGCCGCATCAAATGGCCTATCCACGAGGGGAAGCAAAGCAGCAACATCCTCAGGCTCCATATCTGCACCAAGGGCGGCACCAATATTAATGGCCGAGTTCAGAAAGGGAATCTCATCACTAGCCATGAAGGAAAGTAGAGAAAAGTGAAGAAAAAGTGAGGAAATGAGTGAAAATGGGTAACAATCCCAAAATCTCAAACCTTAAGAGAGAGAAATACAGAGAGGATGAAAAATCAAAGGGGGAAAAGAGGAAAATGTGGGTAAAAGTGACAAAAACAAAGAGAAAACCCAAACTTGCGCTAAATCAATTTTTGTTCGGTTCAAAATGTAGAGAAAAACAAGGGTTTCAAAGAAAAAATGGCATGGATCGTTGGGTAAAAGCAATAAAAGAGAAATCGAGAGAGAGAGGGATGCTAGAGAGAGATGGGTGATTTTTGGATATAGAGGTGTGAGGAAATGAGGGGTTTGTTTTGTTTTAAAACAAGAGAAGCCAAGGGCTTCCTGTCGAAGTCTGGCCGAATGTCCGTATGTCCGGCTGTACCTCATCGAGATCCGACTGGACTTTGATGGAAATAAAAAAAATAATAATAATAACAAAATATGTTTATACTTTATATCTTTGAAGGAAAAAAAAAAACTTGTTTTATTGATCACATTTGTACAAAATATATACAAAAAAATAAAAAATAAAAATAGAAAAAAAATAACAAAATAAAAGAGGAAAAAAAAAAGAGAGAAAAAAAAAATAGTTTTATTGATCACATTTGTACAAAATATATACAAAAAAATAAAAAAATAAAAAACAGAAAAAAATACCAAAAAAAAAAAGAAAAAAAAAAGAGAGAGATAGAGAAAAAAAAAAGAAATAAAAAAAAAAGAGAAAAAAAAAGAGAAAAAAAGAAAAGAAAAAAAAGAGGGATCTTGTTCTTCTTTCTTCTTCGGCAACGGCCACACGCCAACCTTCGGCAAACGGCCATACGACGACCTTATTTGCTTGACTCTCCCGCCGATTTCTTCATCTCAATTTCGTTCTAGGAGACCTTCAAAGGCAAAGTACGACGGTGCTCCAAACTGGGCCATAGAAGTGGCCTGTCGTTTTACCTCTTTATTCTCCATGGAAGTGGCCTTCCGTTTCAGCTCTTTGTTCTCCGCCTTCAGCGCACAAATCTCTGCTTGCGCATCCTTGTACATATGCTGAAGCAGAGTGAGTTGGGCATTAAGCCGATGAACCTCACACATCCTGTTTCGCAGACGGTGAGACAAGTTAGTGACCGCGGCCACTATCTCCATACACGACTTCAACGTGTAGTGGTTGGCCTCAGTGTTAGTTTGAGCAGCCATCACTTGCTCAACTGTCAGTGTAGGAAGACTAGGATGAGTAAGAGCAGGGGCACTTGGCCTAGGAGAGCTCAATGGATCATTAAGATCCGGAAAGAGAGAGGGGGGGTGAGATAGAGCCATGTGTAAGAAGAGAGAAGTATAAAAGAAGGGAGTCGCAGAGAAATGGCAGAGAGTAGACTGAGTTCTGTCTCTCTTAGTCCCTCTATTCTGCCTCTCTCAAAGAAAGAAGAGAAGAAGAAAATAGAGAAGGAAGAGAAAAAGGAGGAGGAAGAAGAGAAGAAGAAGACGAGAGAAAAAGACAAAGAGGAAGAGAGGGCCGAGACATTTGTCGGCCAGCTGACACCGGCTGACATGAAAAAAGCGAGGCCGCGTGTCAGACGTGGTTTTCCAGAAAGAGCGAGAGGCAGGAGAATTATATACATATATGTATATGTATTGTATATTTATGTATTATATACATATTTGTTTGAATTTTTGATACAAAAGTGGCTTTGGCTCAGTGGTTGAGGGTTGAAAGGCTGAGCCCGAGGTCGGGGGTTCGAACCCCACAACAATTGTTTCTTTTTGTTTTGTTTTGGTTTTGTGTATATATGTCTTGTATATGTATATATATATATTTGTTTGTATATTTTGTCGTAAGAGTGGCATGGCTCAGTGGTTGAGAGACCAAGGAGTTAAACCTGAGGTCAGGGGTTCGAAATCTCGCATCCCCACATCCATGCATTTTGTTCATTTCTTTTTGCGTGTTTTTTGTACGCATATCATATATATCTCTCGTATATATCTCTGTATATATCCGTATATGTATAGGTAAAAACAAAAAAAAAAAAATCAAAATTCAAAAAAATCAATCAAATCAAACAAAAATAAAGAAATCATTCTACCATATCTTCCTCGTCTCGCGAAAAGACGCGTTTGGACTTCACCTTTCTCCTCTCGCGAAAAGAAGCGTTTGGACTTCACCATTCCTCCTCTCGCAAAAAGACGCGATTGGACTTCACCTTCGTCCTCTTGCGAAAAGACGCGTTTGGACTTCACCTTCATTTTCTCACAAAAAGACGTGATTGGACTTCACCATTTCTCCGCTCGCAAAAAGACGTGTTTAGACTTCACCTTCCTCCTCTCGCGAAAAGACGCGATTGGACTTCACCATTTCTCCTCTCGCGAAAAGACGCGTTTGGACTTCACTATTCCCCTTCTCGCGAAAGGGACGCGTTTGGATTTCACTATTCCTCCTTTCGCGAATGGAGCGATTAAACTTCACTATTCCTCGTGTGAAACACGGTTAGATTTGTTTTTCTATGATTTATACTTTTGTTCAGTGTCACATCATTGTCTTGATTGCATTTCATTACATGATCATAAGTTATGTTTTGCATTTCATTGCATGATCATAAGTTACGTTTTACATATCATTTTGCATCTTGCCCCTGAACTATGCAGGTTTGATTCCTTGCAACGGGATATGTAGGAAACCCTCGGATTTAACCAATTGTGTGTGTATTTGTTTGTTTTTGCCAAAGTCTTACGATCTTGTCAAATAGGTTGTCTTCGGGCTTTGACATTCACTCACGTCGTAAAATGACTTCAAGCTCTGTCAAAGAGGGGCAACTATAGACACCCCAATTTTGACCGCTCGTAAGACTTAGGCGCTTGATTCCGAGCACTCAATGATGACGATTACATTGAGTCAGTGGTTTAAATTCTCAATAAAAGAATCCGAGTTCGAGCTCTAAACAATTCCAACCTGTCATACCCACTGTATTTCTACCCCGAAATTTCAATATTGCACCTGGTATCAACCTGTGTTGAACCTGAAAGTAAGAGATAGTGGAAATATATTGAAGTCCGGGCGGACCTAAGTGATATCCGGCCGGACATACCGACATCCGACCGGACCTCTTGACTTTTTAGACAGATTCACTAGTGTTCTGCTAGCTGCCCAATTTTGCTCGGGGCCTATAAATAGCAGGGTTCAGACTTCTGTATAAGGGTTGAAAAACATATATAGAATTTGGTTAGAGAGATCAAATCAATATCAAGTGAGTTAGAAATTTCAAGAGTTAGAAAAAATCAAAGCTAACATCCTTCTTGTTCTTCCACAAGGCTTGAAGCTCTCATATCATCCATGCATACCATACAAGAGCTTGAACTTGAACTTGAACTTGAACTTGATTTGAGAATTGAAAATCATACTCAAACTTGAGGGTGCTTTGGAATCAAGTTTGATTTACAACAAGAACAACTTTTCTACAAGAGGTAAAGCTTTCTTGTTTTTATTTCAATCTTTGTTCATCTTTTTCTTGTGTTTTCATACTATTTTTGGACTATTTTGAGGGCTGAAACTTGTGATTCAAAGCTACCCAAAGGTGGAAGGGTTAATCCCCCTTGCTTGTACCTAACTCCTAGCTTAAATCCTTGTGTTTCCCATTTGTTTTCGTCAACTTTTGCCACTATTTTGAGGCTGTTTTTCAAAATCTAAACTATGTGATTTGAAGTTGTAAAAGTGGGGAAGGGTTAGCCACCCTTCCTCATACTTGTACTAGCTTTAATCTCTCTATGATTGTGCACCTTCTATAGTGTAATTTCAGCACTATTGTATGTTATTTAGGGGCTGTTTAATTTATTTAAATCAGTTTGTTTCATATATTATGTCTTTGTTATATTAACCAATTAATCAACTTTGCATAATTACCTCTGCAACCTCCCTCCATTCTTCGATTATTTTGATTAAAAAGTTGTGAAAAATTAAGATTGTCGTTCAAGTATAAGAAAGAAACTTTTCTCATGCTTAATGGTTCAATCTCTTAAGAGGTTCACTACCAAAGGCATAAAACTTTCTCATGCTTAATGGTTAGTCTCTTCGGAGGTTCACTACCAAAGGCATAAAAATTTTCGTAAACTAAAGTATGATAATTTATTTTTCAGTTCTTTTTATCATCAGTGTGTTTACTTTTAAGGAATTAATTGACCCTTGGAAATCACCAAGGAAAGTGTCATTATCACTTATTATCAAGTTTGGATTTCAAGTCATTATCACTCACTTTGGGTTTTTCTAAGTCATTACCACTCTTCTGAGTTTGACTAGTTCTTGGTGCGCATCTTGGGTTTGATTTGAAATCCCTAACTTGCAAATAAGTTTGACTCTTCCTTTGTAATTTCCTTCGAAGAAAATAAAGTTTATTTCCTCGGGTTAAGTCGACACTTATTTTCCTTTATTGTCTTTCATACTTAATGGATGTAAATATCACCGTGGACTTAGTGGATTAAAAAAAAGGAAAGGTAATATAAAAGAGGCTAATAAAATTGAGTTTAAAATGAATCAACCAATAGATTTCTGAGTTTATTGTGTCAAGGCGTGTCTTACATCAATTCATGATAATTTGATGAACCTTGAAGCGTCTCTACTTCCCTTCTTGAATTCACTTCATGATAGGAGAGAGGGGTGGTTATTATGCATTGCATTTATTGATCTTCGTCCTATCGTGTCCGAAATCATAATGCAAATCAACTTGCAACCATTGATGGTTTGGGAACCGAGTTCGCTCCTCTCTTGAGTATTTTATATGATAGAGAAGGGTAGAAGAGACAAACATGGCTACAAATACCCTGTCTGCATTGTTTCACCTCAGGCACAAAAAAAATAGATTTCTGCAAAGAAAACAAGGTATGATTGGATTTATTTGGGGCTCGACTGAGTCGCATTTTGGGTCAGCAAGGCTCTAATAAATTACAAAACAATACACTTTTGGTCGAAAACAGTGACTAGGGGTGAAACAAAACAAATCCCAGCAAGGCAGACAGAGTAATTCCTGAGGAGCATCGCTCAATCATTACATATTATTTGTTGTAATAAATTAGATAGCCCATTTTCAGTTATTATTATTCATTTAGATTTGCAATAATTATTTATTCGGACACTTGGACATTTGGACCCTCTTGCGCGAGGGCAGACAAACTTGTAATAATGTGTATATCTTCCAACCCCACGTCTTCTCCATTTTATTTACTAGCTTATGATGGTTAGTTTAAGGACATCATGTTTAATTTAGCATACTCATGTTTGCATCCACTTGTATTGCATGCATAAAAGTTCGACTCATCATATTATTCAAATGTTAAATTCAAACTCTTTACTTGAATACGTGCACTATCACATGCCTTGAATTGACTCGCATGCCATGCTAGTAGCCGAGCTTATTAATTGCATATTGTATGTGTTGCATTAGCCATATTACATAGTTAGAATCATGCATTGTTCTAACTAGTTCCTTTTTTGGCTTAGAGTACGAGGTAAGTTTTTATACTTTAGCATATTGCATAAGTGTGATTGCTGTCGTATCAAACATACTACCATAAGGCTAAATGCTTAATTGTTAAATTGTTTTAATGCATGTGAATGAAGGTTATTCACTGACATTGGGATACTTTGATTAATGTATATATATGAGATCACTTTTTTAAGTGATACATATGCAAAACACTTGTCTTTCAAAACAAACATGAAATCAAACGTTCCAACTGTTAGTGAAATTATTCTATACTTGTATGTTAAAAATAAAATAAGAACATATACTGTACATAAGAATCATATCATAATTAGCAGAGGCCAATCTTTGATCGAGTGAGTGGGGTGCTCATTATTGATCTTCTCCTCTCATACCTAAGTTCTCGAACCAAGACACTTTAGTAACGACAGACTAATGGCCTTTGGCACGAGTCACGGGTTTCCAAAATTTTCCAAAATAAAGATTTAGGTGGTGACTCTGATATCTGGCAAAACAGTCCATTTTTAGCATTTGATTCAAAACATTGATTTTCCAAAAGCAATTGCCGGATTTGGACTCTTTTTGCATTTCCACTATTTCATATTACACTTGTGAAATCAGATTCAGAACCAACACAAGTGGAGTCTGAACTGTAGGGGCTATTCATTCTTCCGAAAGGGGGCGCGGAAAGCCAAGCTACAAGTGGACGAACCACTGTCGGAGTCTAATCTTTTTGTGACAGGTTGATTGGGTGTGATCTATTCTGCCCGTTGTAGACACCCCATTTTTGACCGTCCATAAGACTTCAACGCGACTGATGGTTTACATGGTGGAGAAAGTTGTGTAGGGGAAAGGTGCAATTTCTTCGGCAAAGAGAGAGGAACAAATCCCAACTTCACGCCCCATTTTGGACCAAAGCTTTTTTTGAACGATTTTTAGACCTTAAAATCCTCTCTTTCAAAACATTTTTTGAAATAAAGTTTCTGCGATGTTCCGGGGCTCGCCTTTTGTCAAACGTCGCGCTTTTCGGTAAACCGAGCAAGGACAAAGTGGAAATGAATGAAAGAGAGATGAAATCTTTGAAAAATATTTCAAAATACCTTACTTAGGGGTTTGGAGTTGAAGAAAAGAGGAGAAGAGGGAAGAAATCCAGTCGGGGGAGAAAATGGGCATGAACCGTTAAAAGAAAGTCGAGCAGCCCTCGCCGAATCGGGCCTATTCATTTGGATACTTGGAATCAAACTATGAGGCCACCGCCGTTGGAAAACTTACTCCCGGGGCTTCATTTTGCACTCAAGAATCTTCTAAATTCAATTCCGGACGGGGGAGATATGGTTGATTGAAGTAGGGCATCACTCCGGTTGGACCGAAATCTGCGCGGCTTTACGAAAATGGGCATAACTTTTTCCATAGGAGGAATTTTGATTCAAGGTTTGCGCCATTAGAAAGCTAACTTCCGGGGCTTCAATTTGGACACTTGAACGGCCACATTTGGACTTTCCAATCACCCACCGGCCACTTTTCTTTCCGGAAGCCCACTTTTTCTGTCCTAAAAGTAGCTGGCCGGCCAGAAAAGCCAGGAAAAGTAGCTGGCCGGCCAGAAAATCCAGAAAAACTAGCCGGCCGGCCACTTATCTAAAAAAATGATTTTTTTTTGCTTTTTAAACTAGCCGGCCATTATCCCCCTCCCAAGTGTGTTCTAGCCATATATTTTGTTTTCCACTATACCCATGTCCGAGGGTTTGGCCATTTTGGGGGGAAACTTGTTTTGTTTCCCCCCCCTTTTTTCCCCTCATTTTCCCCCTCTTTTTGCCTATATAACCAACACCCCAGGTCTGGTTTTGAGGGTTAGAAAATTGCTTTAGAGCTCTCTTGCATACACTCTCCATTTCCCTCTCTTCCAAGACTCCAAACTTTAGGGCCCTTGCATCATTTACACTACACCACATAGCACCACCTCTCCAACCTCCATTCCAGCCACTTGGAGCTGTTTTCCAGAGCTGAGGAACACCACTTCTTGTGCCAAGAGCTTGCTAAAGTTGAGTCTTCAAGGGTAAGTCCTTCTCTCCTCTTTTTGGTCCTATTCTTGCTCAATACATTAGCAATACTTTCTTACATATTTGAGCTCCGACCCTAACTGGAACTAGGCTTATTTTGAGCCATTTTTCATCTTTCATTAAGGGCCTCTCACTGTTTGAGGCCCCCATGTTGCACTTGCTTCATTGCCCCTCTTTATGCCATTTTCTTGCATGTTATTTTTAGCCTATGTATAATCTGTTTTTGGGGCATGTAGTAAACTTTGAACAAGCTTATTTTGAGCCCTTCTTCAACATTTTTGAAGGGCTCATCACTGTTTGGGACCTCCATGTACCACTTGTCATTGTCCCCCTCTTTGGTCCCCATTTTTGCATGATTTATTAGCCTATTGAGCTTCTATTTTTGGACCATGGTCCAAACTGAAAAGAGGCTTATTTTTCCCCCCTCTTCATGTTTCATTAAGGGTATATGGCTGTTTGGGGCATCCTTTTTATACTTCATGTTATAGCTCTCTTGGTGCCCTTATTTTGCATAGCATTTTGAGCATACTTGTATCTGTTTTTGGGGTTTGTCATAAACTGTGAAAGGTCATATTTTTGGTCCCTCTTCAATGTTGTAGAAGGTCCTTTCTCTGTTTGGGGCCAGCATTTGTGGGTTGTCTCATACTCCTCTCTTGGCCCCCTTTTTCGCATGCTAATTTAGCCCCACTTGTGCTTGCTGTTTGGCCATGTTTAAAACTGTAAAAATGCTTTTTTTTTGGGCTGCCTAGCTTTTGTCTTCACACTTCATGTACGAATAATGCATGCATTGCATAGCTATAGGCCATTTCATGTGCTTAATTCCATGTTTCGGGACTCATTCCTTGCATCGGGTTTCATTTCACCATGTTTCGGGGCTGTTTTGCATGTCATTTTGCCTCTGAAATTTGCATGTTTGCATATCATATTCCATGTCTTGCCATGTCTCATTAGAGTGGCATTCCGTGCCGTAGGTTCGGTCCTCGGTTTGCGTGTACGCGTGCACGTATTTCGAGTTGTCTCATTTTTATCTAATGGCCTCTTATGTGAGTGTGGCTGAGGTCCACTCATGTTAGTGTAAGTCCATATTGCATTGTGTATGCCATTTCATTCCATAGCATTGTGTATGCTAGGTCGTACATTAGCGCATTGTGTATGCCATGTTACCTCGTGCATCGTGTATGCCATTCCATAACATTTTGCATGTTAGGTTGTATCTTAGTTGCATTTCATGCATATCATGCATATTGCATCGTGTTCGGGATAGGAGTTAGCCCGGGCACGGGAAACGAGATACGTTTCGTACTCCGAGTGACGGAACGTGTCTCAATTCCCTAGTCACCGACACTCCGGATTATCCATGATGGAGTTAGGTTTTGTTATAGTTTTCATGTGCATTCATTCTATATCGAGTTGTGCAATTCGGCTCCTCGGCCATCATGCATCGAGATGCGTGATTGGTGGCACGAGGATCGAAGCATGCATACATTTGTGAAAATACATTGCTATGCCCCTTTCCTGCTCTCTGTTGCAGCAAAATCAAGAATCAGCAGTCTTCCGAGACTTGGCATGCATTTCAAGAACATGTGCAAACAGAGGCTAATTGGGGCATCGTCATGGATTTCCGCACAAAGGCAACCCGAACATGCATCATTCATCACCCGGAGCGGAATCAAGGCAGTCCCTGGCTTGCATACCAGTTTTACACCTTTCTTAGTTAATTTGTTAATTAATTAGGAATTTGTACATTATTTGGACTGTACTATTCTTTTATTCGGGACTGTATATTTATTCGGACCCTCTGCGCGAGGGCATAATTGTAATAAGTGTGCGTGAGTGTGATGTATGTCTTCCAACCCTACGTCTTTCTTCCCTTTTATTTACTAGCTTATGATGCTTAGATTAGGGCATATCTCAATTAGCATACAGTATGATAGCATGTTTGTATTCATTCATCTGTTTTGCATGCACCGGGCTCGGCGCATCATACTAACTGCATTTGTGTTTCAATTCCAAGTTGAATACATGTTAACTGTAGCATCATCATATGCCATGTTTAGAATAGCCGAGCCTACTATAGTTGCATTTTGCATGTGTTGCATTAGGCATTTCTGTATAATTAGGATCATGCATGGATTTCTAATTAGCTTATGTTTTGGCTTGGAGTACTCGGTAAGTTTTTATGCTTTAGCATCCTTGCATGCGTGTGAGTGACTGCCATGAATAGCATGCTTACCATGAGGCTATGTGCTTATGTGATATAACTGCTTGAATGCCTGTGGGTGGAGGTTGGGTTGTTTGGATTGGAACAAAGCATTGACTGTGAGTTTTAAGCCCACTAGATAGTGGCAAAACCATGTTTTCTAAGCCCACCGGAAGGTGGCAAAATTTGCATTTTAAGCCTACTTGCGAGTAGCAAACCATCTTCCAAAAACAAACATGAAATGTTTTGTTCCAATTCAGGCGACCCAGTCTATACTTGTATGCTGTGCGCATCACGTAGTAATCTAGGCTAATAACCGGAATAAGAACACACAATGTTTTCAAAACTAGATATCACGGTTAGTAGAGGCCGGTCTTTGACCGGGCGAGCGGGGGTGCTCACGAAGTGACCTTCCCCAATCGTACCCAAGTTCCCGAGCCGAGGCAACTTTGGTGATGACGGACACGTGGCCTTTGGCACCGAGTCAGGGTTTCCTAAATTTCCCCATAAAAAATATTTAGGTGGCGACTTTGTATCTGGCAAAGCAGTCCATGTTTGGCACTTCTTTCAAAAATCTGTTTTCTCAAAAACGATTTGCCGGATTTGGACTCTTTGGTTCAAGATTTAGAACCGTGACAATCGAGTCCTTGAACTGTAGTGAGCCCAAATGAACAGAACGGGACTTAACCCTCCCGGGGCGTTCGGGGACGTCTACAGTTTCTGGCGACTCTGCTGGGGAGTTAGAGAACTTGACTCGAACTCGTGATATCTTGTTTTGACTACACTTGTGTGTTTCTTTGCATTGCATTTGCATTGGTGCGCCTAGGACACCATGTTTGCCATCTGCTATTCCTAAACGGTTTGCTTGAGGCTTGTCTTGTCAAGGCATGACCATAAGGCTGACCGGTTGTGGGCTCTGTCAGTATGGGAACACAAACCCCGGTTTTACCGGGGCACCCTTTTTGACCATTCGACCTAGTGCATATTCGGATCCATAGTGACCATTCCAAACTAGGACAGGTTGCTTACCCGTTTATAGGTTGTTTGAAACCGCTGCGTGCGTAGTGAAACCCTAGCTCCTGACAAAATAGGACAGGGAAACCCTACCCCAACATAGGGATGTTTTGGCTCTCACTTATCTGCTATGTGCTTTTAGAGTGCGTCTCTACAGGAATGCATGTATCAGTTTACAAGTTTGGGCATCAGGCCTACGGGCACCAGTTCAGTATTTTGGGTATCAAGCCTGAGGGCATTAGTATTTGGGGAATCAGTTTTACCTGAGGGTATCAGATTTGAGGCAGAATTCTGGGCAGAATTCAGTAGAGAGCACACTTATTCAGCTTTGTTCGTATCTGTTCTGGTGAAATCAGGCTGAGATGCTGCATGTTTTCTCTTTTGCTAGGTAGTCTGGGAATCATAGCTTCAGAGGGCTCCAATATCCCCCGGGTACACCGAACTTGTGTTGATAGACTTTGTCGGGTCAGAGATTCAGTTCAAGGGCAATCAGTGTTCCTTTACCAGGGGCAGGGTGAAGAGGGCCAGTCAGGCACAGATCACCAGTTCAGTAGTTACCAGATCAGTGGCCCTTATCCACTCCACCAGTGAACAGTCAGGCTGAGGTCTCAGTTTCTACTGCAGGGATAGATATACCAGTCAGTCAGATGGATCAGCAGAACACGTCAGGGATGGAGGCAATGATGCGTCAGATGCAAGAAAGTATGAAGCTCATGCAGGAGGACGCTGTCCGCCAATCAGAATTTTCCAAGCAGCAGGCTGCAATCATGGCTCAGCAAGCCGAGCTCATCACTAAGTTGCAACAGCAAGCCGGAGCATCAGCCTCACATCAAGCTCCTCCTCCACTAAGGGTTCCGATACCCGAGGAAACGCCAAATGTCCAAGCAAATACGGACATTCTGGTAGGGCCGGCTCTGCCCCCAATTCTACCCCAGTTATCTAAAACACCAATCAACTTGCCAGATTCACCTTTTGAGTGCGAGGTGGACCCTACAGTGTTGAAGTTGAGCAAGCTTGAAAAGCTGTTCAAGAAATCCCAGGGAGTCAAGGCTATCCTAGACATTGAGGACGGATACACCAACGCAGCTGTGACATTGCCGGACAAATTCAAGATGTCTCACATCGACCGTTTTGACGGGTCAGGAGATCCTATGGTCCACCTGAGTTTGTTTTCAGATGTTCTGCGCCCGATGGGCTTGACAAGATTACAGAAGCTCTCCCTTTTTGGCAGGACCCTATCGGGTATTGCGGCCATCTGGTACGACAAATTGGAGGATTCAGTGAAACGAAGCTGGGAGGAGATGGCCGAGGCCTTCATCGCACAATATTCATACAATACCCAGATCGAGATCACAACCCGTGATCTTGAAACGACCAGGCAGGAGCTTAAAGAGAGCTTCTCTGAATTCGTGGCCCGGTAGAGGGCGAAGGCCTCAATGATGACCATTAGGCCAACGGATAAGGATCAAATACGGATGGTTGTGCGCAACCTCCAGCCCAAACTAATGCAGAAAATGATTGTGCTCCCCTTCCATACCTTTTCAGATTTGCATGAGATGGGAATACAGATCGAAGATGCCATGAAGCAGGGCCTTATTGACCAGGAGAAGGAGCAGCCTAGGCGGGCATTTTCCCGCAATTCGAATGCGACCACCAGTAGTGATGCAGCTGCAAGATCTTCTGAAGTGGGCATGGTTATCACTACCGCATAAAAAACAGCTACCCCATTCACCGGTGCGTCCGGAAGTAGCTCACAAAAAACCAAATACCCACCTCGAGTCAAGAGGGTTTTCACTCCACTTCATATGCCTCTGTCAAAGGCTCTAGAGGTCTTACTCCGGGAAGGACATTTGAAACCGTTGGAACAACGACCCCTACCCGATCCTATCCCTGCAAAGCATGACCAGACTAAATACTGTGCCCACCATCAACAAACCGGTCATGACACCGACAGTTGCTTTCGTCTGCGCCATGATGTACAAGATTTATTTGACAACGGGGTCGTTGCCGCAGCAGGTCCTGCAAAGTCTATCGGCATTTGATCAGTGAACTTGAGGGGGATAATGTGATTATGTGATCGGGGGATGAACCAGCTGTGGATGACGCTCAATTTACTCCAGACGTGGGAATGGCACGCACTGTTCTGAGCAATGTGCAAATACCAGTTTTTGTGCTTTCTGACTTGGGTATTGGGTCAGTTTTGTTGTTTTGTTTTGAGTCTGTCTTTTTGTTTTGAGTCAGTCTCTTTTGTTTTGGGTTTGTCTTGTTGTATCGAGTCAGTCCTGTTATATAGGAGTCGGGTGATTCCAGGGGTGTTACCTCGGGCGTCACCATTTTGTTTTGCGTTTGTCTTTTCGTTTTGAGTCTGTTTCTGCCAGGGAGCCAGTAATGCCAACAGATCTGAAGGGAACAGCCGTGATTTTCACACTCTCGTGTTTGCTTCTGCCGTGTGCCAGTTGTGCCAGAATTTCTAAATGAGATGGCAATATTTGACTAGAAGCTCTGTCTTTTCTGTGCCTTGAAGTCATTGTAATGACCTGAGTTTTTCAAAACTTTTCGAACACTGCGGTGAAAACAAAGAGGGAGGAATTCCTCGAGTTTTGTAAAACTTTGATCAATTGAGAGAAAGAGAGGCGTGCTAAGCCCTTAATGAATGAAATCATGCTTGTTAGCGTGAGTACTGAGAAGGACCCTGGCTTGATCCAGACTGGTTTCACACTATCTTCAGCGCGAGCGGTTTGTCGCTTTCTTAAAAATTTTCAAAAACAAAATGTTTTGCGCTGTCCTGCGAAGACCTGTGTGGAATCGCTCTTGAGATTGTGCAGCCTAGGATCGCTCTCAGCCTCGAGATTTAACCCCTTCGCTTCCAAACCTTGAACTTGAATTCAGAAGGTTCAACGGTCAACTACGATGTGAGGCCTGTGTGGCCAGATTTGATGCAGCCCTCGAACAAGAGGCCAGGAAAGTCGGATCAAGAAGATCAGAAGATCGGAAGAAGCTTGCAAAACTAGAACAGAAGTACCCTTCGAACTAGGGGCAAAGATATCAGACATGCTCGAAGAGTTGAAGATGAGTCCTCTTGCAAATCAACAGCCACTCTCCTGAATACGGATGGCTTCGAAACCCTACAACCATTTGGCATGGACCAAGCTACACTTTTACCCTTGAGAGGCTCGCTGGGCTGAAAACCCGGAAGGGCGACCCAGGCAAAAGTTAGAGCAAGAAAGAGAAGAAAAAGAACAAAAAAGAAAAAAGAAAAAAGAAGAAAAATAAAATAAAATAAAATAAAAAGAAAAAATGTAAAAAGAAAAGAAAGAGAAAAATACAAGAAAAAAGAAAAAAGAAGAAAAGAAATGAAAATGAAAAGAAAAGAAAGACAAAGCTCGCAAGGTTGAAAACCTGCAACAGGCGCCTTGGCAAAAGTTAGAGCATAAAAAGGAGAGGTTAAATACCCGAGTGTACCTTAACCCTGAACTACGTAAGGCTTGATTCCCATGTTTGGGATACGTAGGCAACTTCATCCTGAAGTCCAGCCGCCAATGCTCTCATAGTAACTAAGTCCATATAATGGTTTTGATCATCCTTGCCTTCTCTATATCCGGGAGTTCGGTCATCATTGATGAAGACTGTTTACGAAATGCTGCGGCATCGTCCAAACAAGGGGCAGCTTTCCGTTGCCATTCAACGCGCTGCGGTGCCATCCAAACAAGGGGTAGCTTTCCGTTGCCATTCAACGCGCTGCGGTGCCATCCAAACAAGGGGCAACTTTCCGTTGCCATTCAATGCGCCGCGGTGCCGTTCAAACAAGGGGCAACTTTCCGTTGCCATGCAGCTCCCCTCCAGCAAGGGGCAATTTTCCTTCGAATCTGAGGTTGTGCATCTCGAGAGTGGGTTCTATGCTCGTTGAACAGTGGCCGTTTGCAAAAATAGTTTTTGAGAATTTTTACCGAGGTTGACTAATTTTCTCGAAAATTATTTCATCTTTTCCAAAAATTGGACCATTTCTTGGACCCAAAAAAGGAAAACTCTCAGTGCTCATAGCCTGACTTGCGTGATTTTAAATCAGAAAATTGAACAAGCATGTTAATCTAACTCTCATGTTGGTCAAAACTGTTTTAGTAGAAAGCAAAAACAAAAAAATGGTCAAAATGATGAATTAGGGGCGCAGTCGAGTCAGGAGTTTTGTCTTTTCCCCTTTGTCAAAAATACTTGCCAAGAAGGGCACTCTACCTGCCAGAAAAGGCACGACAAAAGGCTGAAAGCTCTCACATCCTCCGAGCAACGAGGTATCAAGCCAAGTGCGAAGCACGAACTGGAATGAGACCAGAGATTCCACTCCCTCATCTGGATAGATCTGATCACGTCCGAACTCCAAGCAGAGCATCATCAATCGATGTCAGCTACAGATTTGCTACACACCCAGTTGTAGCACAACCCCTCTGTGGGAGAAACTCACTAGCTGCATGCAGAAGAAGAAGAATCTAGCAGAATGCTAAGGGCACGAGCCCACAACTTGCTGTTTATCTATCAACCACCCAGGGGAGGGATGAAAAATGAGAGATTGAAGAATAGAGAGATGTGCGATGAGAGAAAAAGTGAGAAAAGGGCTTTTTCAGAAAAACAGAGCTTGAGGGCCGAGTGATGTGAGAACCACAAATGAGAAAGGGTGGGAAACACTACCCGGTGAAACAGGCTCCCTGTGCACGTCTGAGTGTCATGTCTTTTTGTTTTATCTCGATTTTATTTTGGGTCGTTTCGAGTGTTACTCGATGTGTCTAGGTTGTGTGCCTTTTATTTCCTTGTTGAGTCGTTTTGCTATGTTCAGTCGTAGGCTCAATACCTGGTCGAAAACTCATCTCTCAATTTCGAAAATAAAATCATTTTGTGCTCCGCGTGCCGTGCCGTTCTCCACATTTGTTCAAAACAGTATTTGTTCTTTCATAAAACCGCAAGGTTCAACCCAGGTCATATGAGAACAGTGAAACCAAGACCCATCTGAAGCTATAATGGTTCCAGACTACAAAGCAAAAGCAAAAAAAGGAAAATATTGGGCATCTGAGTTTGTTTCAACTTCAGTAAGCTCCGAGATCGCATTCCGTATACACCTTGTCAGGTCTTGTCAATGCTCCGAAGTATGAGTGTGCCTCTACCTCAAGCTCAAGATCAAGTCTGCCTCAAGCCAGAATGGCGATCAGAAATGCTCTCTCTGAATACCAGCCCCTGCCAGATGCATCTTGACTGCGTTTGCAATGAGTTCCTAGGAGACCAACTGCGACGGTGGAAACTAGAGTTCGAATGGCT
This sequence comes from Camellia granthamiana, assembly GCA_036172215.1. Classification (NCBI taxonomy): domain Eukaryota; kingdom Viridiplantae; phylum Streptophyta; class Magnoliopsida; order Ericales; family Theaceae; genus Camellia; species Camellia granthamiana. The sequence goes on from CM069913.1 coordinate 12,429,500, forward strand.
GTTGCCTAGAACGCAAAGGTTCAGGATTTCCGATACTAAAGTCTGGTTTAAATACCCAGAGGCGTGCCCTCGGCTTGAAATCCGTATGGAAGCCCCATAGGTTGAGATAGCGTGTATGCACCTCAATTCTGGATACTGAACCAACCTAGTCTGTCACCCCGTTGGAGAATAGGGAAAGTTGTGAATGTGATCAGGAAGAAAGGCAGCATCCAAAGTATTCTACGTGTAGAACCCTTGTCAGCATTCCAGAGCCTTTGTACTGTGAGTTGAAGGTAAAGTGTTCGAAGAGCACAAGGGGGAGATCCCCGTCGGAGAAGAGCGGTTCACCGCCACTCACCTCATGAGGTGCTTTCTAAAGCGCCGCTTTGTCTATTTATTGCTTTCCTTAAGCATCATGCATTGTAATGCATTGTACCTATCAAGTTTCTTTCTCAGTCATGCACGATATTGTATGTACGGTTCATTCAAAGAAGTTCCGTTTGAGATCATTTATTAGTGTATCAATCACACTTCATTCGTTTTGTGTATCTATCACACACATTATCATTTTGTGTATCTATCACGCATATATTCACTTTAGTGTATCCATCACACTTGTTCACTAAGTGCATCTATCACACTTCGTGTTCACATTCAGTATATCTATCATACTAGTTCACTAAGTGCATCTATCACACTTTGTGTTCACATTCAGTATATCTATCATACTCTGTTCACTAAGTGCATCTATCACACTTCGTGTTCACATTTAGTGTATCTATCACACTCTGTTCACATAGTGCATCTATCACACTTTGTGTTCACTTTTAGTGTATCAATCACACTCTGTTCACATAGTGCATCTATCACACTTTGTGTTCGCTTTTAGTATATCCATCATACTTGTTCACTAAGTGCATCTATCATACTTTGTGTTCACTTTTAGTGTATCAATCACACTCTGTTCACATAGTGCATCTATCACACTTTGTGTTCGCTTTTAGTATATCCATTATACTTGTTCACTAAGTGCATCTATCACACGTCGTGTTCACCTTCAGTATATCAATCATACTGGTTCACTAAGTGCATCTATCACACTTCGTGTTCACTTTTAGTGTATCAATCACACTCAGTTCACATAGTGCATCTATCACACTTTGTGTTCGCTTTTAGTATATCCATCATACTTGTTCACTAAGTGCATCTATCACACTTCGTGTTCACCTTTAGTATATCAATCATACTTTGTTCACTAAGTGCATCTATCACACTTCGTGTTCACCTTTAGTGTATCCATCACACTTGTTCACTTAGTGCATCGATCACACTTTGTGTTCACCTATTGTGCGTCTATCACAGTTTGCGTTTGCCTTTTGTGTATCCATCACACTTTGCTCACTTCATTCATTTAGTGTATTAATCACACTTTGTTCATATAGTGTATCTACCACACACTCGCTTTGTATCTATCACACTATGCCTACTTTGTGTATCAATCACACACACTCGCTTTGTATCTATCACACTATGCCTACTTTGTGTATCTATCACACGTTCGCTTTGTGTATCTATAACACACTCACCTAGTGTATCCATCACACTTTGCTTCATATAGTGTATCCATCACACTCACTTCACTTTGTGTATCTATCACACATTCGCTTTGTGTATCTATCACACACGCTCGCTTCGTGCATCAATCACACGCTTCGTTCACCTTTGTGTATCTATCGTACATGTTCGTGAAGATTCCATGATTTTCTTACATCCTTTCTGCATGAGGTATAGTTTGGTTCGAGTTTACTTGCTTGTCTACCATTCGCTTAAAATGTTGCATTTATTTTGCATAATTGCTTCATTACAGCTCTATTTGCATGATCATGAGTGATGTCCGGCTTCGCGTAGCGTATAAGTCCAATTTTCAAACCGGCTTCGCGTAGCGTATAAGTCCAATCTTCAAACCGGCTTCGCGTAGCGTATAAGTCCAATCTTCAAACCGGCTTCGCGTAGCGTATAAGTCCAATCTTCAAACCGGCTTCGCGTAGCGTATAAGTCCAATCTTCAAACCGGCTTCGCGTAGCGTATGAGTCCAATCTTCAAACCGGCTTCGCGTAGCGTATAAGTCCAATTTTCAAACCGGCTTCGCGTAGCGTATAAGTCTAATTATCAAAATCTTCCTGCATATCATTTTGCATCCTGCCCCTGAACTACGCTGGTTTGATTCCTTGCAAAGGGATACGTAGGCAGCCTACGGGCACAACCATTTATTTATCTATATTTTGTTTGTTTGTCCAAGTCTTCGGCCTTGTCAAAAATGGGTCGTCTCTGAGCTTTGACATTCACTCCCGTCACTTCTTGACTTCCGAGTTCTGTCAAAGAGGGGCAACTGTAGACACCCCATTTTTGACCGTCCATAAGACTTCGACACGACTGATGGTTTACATGGTGGAGAAAGTTGTGTAGAGGAAAGGTGCAATTTCTTCGGCAAAGAGAGAGGAACAAATCCCAACTTCACGCCCCATTTTGGACCAAAGCTTTTTTTGAACGGTTTTTAGACCTTAAAATCCTCTCTTTCAAAACAGTTTTTGAAATAAAGTTTCTGCGATGTTCCGAGGCTCGCCTTTTGTCAAACGTCGCGCTTTTCGGTAAACCGAGCAAGGACAAAGTGGAAATGAATGAAAGAGAGATGAAATCTTTGAAAAATCTTTCAAAATACCTTACTTAGGGGTTTGGAGTTGAAGAAAAGAGGAGAAGAGGGAAGAAATCCAGTCGGGGGAGAAAATGGGCATGAACCGTTAAAAGAAAGTCGAGCAGCACTCGCCGAATCGGGCCTATTCATTTGGATACTTGGAATCAAACTATGAGGCCACCACCGTTGGAAAGCTTACTCCCGGGGCTTCATTTTTCACTCAAGAATCTCCTAAATTCAATTCCGGACGGGGGAGATATGGTTGATTGAAGTAGGGCATCACTCCGGTTGGACCGAAATCTGCGCGGCTTTACGAAAACGGGCATAACCTTTTCCACAGGAGGAATTTTGATGCAAGGTTTGCGCCATTGGAAAGATAACTTCCGGAGCTTCAATTTGGACACTTGAACGGCCACATTTGGACTTCCCAATCACCCACCGGCCACTTTTCTTTTCGGAAGCCCACTTTTTCTGTCCTAAAAGTAGCTGGCCGGCCAGAAAAGCCAGGAAAAGTAGCTGGCCGGCCAGAAAACCCAGAAAAACTAGCCGGCCATTATCCCCCTCCCAAGTGTGTTCTAGCCATATATTTTGTTTTCCACTACACCCATGTCCGAGGGTTTGGCCATTTTGGGGGGAAACTTGTTTTGTTTTCCCCCCCTTTTTTCCCCCATTTTCCCCCTCTTTTTGCCTATGTAACCAACACCCCAGGTCTGGTTTTGAGGGTTAGAAAATTGCTTTAGAGCTCTCTTGCATACACTCTCCATTTCCCTCTCTTCCAAGACTCCAAACTTTAGGGCCCTTGCATCATTTACACTACACCACATAGCACCACCTCTCCAACCTCCATTCCAGCCACTTGGAGCTGTTTTCCAGAGCTGAGGAACACCACTTCTTGTGCCAAGAGCTTGCTAAAGTTGAGTCTTCAAGGGTAAGTCCTTCTCTCCTCTTTTTGGTCCTATTCTTGCTCAATACATTAGCAATACTTTCTTACATATTTGAGCTCCGACCCTAACTGAAACTAGGCTTATTTTGAGCCATTTTTCATCTTTCATTAAGGGCCTCTCACTGTTTGAGGCCCCCATGTTGCACTTGCTTCATTGCCCCTCTTTATGCCATTTTCTTGCATGTTATTTTTAGCCTATGTATAATCTGTTTTTGGGGCATGTAGTAAACTGTGAACAAGCTTATTTTGAGCCCTTCTTCAACATTTTTGAAGGGCTCATCACTGTTTGGGACCTCCATGTACCACTTGTCATTGTCCCCCTCTTTGGTCCCCATTTTTGCATGATTTATTAGCCTATTGAGCTTCTATTTTTGGACCGTGGTCCAAACTGAAAAGAGGCTTATTTTTCCCCCCTCTTCATGTTTCATTAAGGGTATATGGCTGTTTGGGGCATCCTTTTTATACTTCATGTTATAGCTCTCTTGGTGCCCTTATTTTGCATAGCATTTTGAGCATACTTGTATCTGTTTTTGGGGTTTGTCATAAACTGTGAAAGGTCATATTTTTGGTCTCTCTTCAATGTTGTAGAAGGTCCTTTCTCTGTTTGGGGCCAGCATTTGTGGGTTGTCTCATACTCCTCTCTTGGCCCCCTTTTTCGCATGCTAATTTAGCCCCACTTGTGCTTGCTGTTTGGCCATGTTTAAAACTGTAAAAATTCTTGTTTTGGGGCTGCCTAGCTTCTTTCTTCACACTTCATGTATGAATCATGCATGCATTGCATAGCTATAGGCCATTTCATGTGCTTAATTCCATGTTTCGGGACTCGTTCCTTGCATCGGGTTTCATTTCGCCATGTTTCGGGGCTGTTTTGCATGTCATTTTGCCTCTGAAATTTGCATGTTTGCATATCATATTCCATGTCTTGCCATGTCTCATTAGAGTGGCATTCCGTGCCGTAGGTTCGGTCCTGGGTTTGCGTGCACGCGTGCACGTATTTCGAGTTGTCTCATTTTCATCTAATGGCCTCTTATGTGAGTGTGGCTGAGGTCCACTCATGTTAGTGTAAGTCCATATTGCATTGTGTATGCCATTTCATTCCATAGCATTGTGTATGCTAGGTCGTACATTAGCGCATTGTGTATGCCATGTTACCTCGTGCATCGTGTATGCCATTCCATAACATTTTGCATGTTAGGTTGTATCTTAGTTGCATTTCATGTATACCATGCATATTGCATCGTGTTCGGGATAGGAGTTAGCCCGGGCACGGGAAACGAGGTACGTTTCGTACTCCGAGTGACGGAACGTGTCTCAATTCCCTAGTCACCGACACTCCGGATTATCCATGATGGAGTTAGGTTTTGTTATAGTTTTCATGTGCATTCATTCTATATCGAGTTGTGCAATTTGGCTCCTCGGCCATCATGCATCGAGATGCGTGATTGGTGGCACGAGGATCGAAGCATGCATACATTTGTGAAAATACATTGCTATGCCCCTTTCTTGCTCTCTGTTGCAGCAAAATCAAGAATCAGCAGTCTTCCGAGGCTTGGCATGCATTTCAAGAACATGTGCAAACAGAGGCTAATTGGGGCATCGTCATGGATTTCCGCACAAAGGCAACTCGAACATGCATCATTCATCATCCGGAGCGGAATCAAGGCAGTCCCTGGCTTGCATGCCAGTTTTACAGCTTTCTTAGTTAATTTGTTAATTAATTAGGAATTTGTACATTATTTGGACTGTATTATTTGGACTGTACTATTCTTTTATTCGGGACTGTATATTTATTCGGACCCTCTGCGCGAGGGCATAATTGTAATAAGTGTGCGTGAGTGTGATGTATGTCTTCCAACCCCACGTCTTTCTTCCCTTTTATTTACCAGCTTATGATGGTTAGATTAGGGCATATCTCAATTAGCATACAGTATGATAGCATGTTTGCATTCATTCATTTGTTTTGCATGCACCGGGCTCGGCGCATCATACTAACTGCATTTGTATTTCAATTCCAAGTTGAATACATGTTAACTGTAGCATCATCATATGCCATGTTTAGAATAGCCGAGCCTGCTATAGTTGCATTTTGCATGTGTTGCATTAGGCATTTCTGTATAATTAGGATCATGCATGGATTTCTAATTAGCTTATGTTTTGGCTTGGAGTACTCGGTAAGTTTTTATGCTTTAGCATCCTTGTATGCGTATGAGTGGCTGCCATGAATAGCATGCTTACCATGAGGCTATGTGCTTATGTGATATAACTGCTTGAATGCCTGTGGGTGGAGGTTGGGTTGTTTGGATTGGAACAAAGCATTGACTGTGAGTTTTAAGCCCACTAGATAGTGGCAAAACCATGTTTTCTAAGCCCACCGGAGGATGGCAAAATCTGCATTTTAAGCCTACTTGCGAGTAGCAAACCATCTTCCAAAAACAAACATGAAATGTTTTGTTCCAATTCAGGCGACCCAGTCTATACTTGTATGCTGTGCGCATCACGTAGTAATCTAGGCTAATAACCGGAATAAGAACACACAATGTTTTCAAAACTAGATATCACGGTTAGTAGAGGCCGGTCTTTGACCGGGCGAGCAGGGGTGCTCACGAAGTGACCTTCCCCAATCATACCCAAGTTCCCGAGCCGAGGCAACTTTGGTGATGACGGACACGTGGCCTTTGGCACCGAGTCAGGCTTTCCTAAATTTCCCCATAAAAAATATTTAGGTGGCGACTCTGTATCTGGCAAAGCACTCCATATTTGGCACTTCTTTCAAAAATCTGTTTTCTCAAAAATGATTTGCCGGATTTGGACTCTTTGGTTCAAGATTTAGAACCGTGACAATCGAGTCCTTGAACTGTAGTGAGCCCAAATGAACAGAACGGGACTTAACCCTCCCGGGGCGTTTGGGGACGTCTACACCCGTGCTCTCCTGCTGAGTTCCTGTTTGGTAGTGTGGTCGGAAATCAGCACCCATGGGGCCCAACCCAAGTTAGTACACCAAGAGCTTATATACTCACAAAAGCTCTCTTAAAGTTTCAATGTGGGACAACCCATTTCAAGGAAACCCACATTTAATTCTTTCATGGTCCATTCCACAAACCCGAAAATGACGTCAAGTTGCCATTCACTCATAAATGGTTTTGACAAATCGTCTTTATCATGTGACTTGTCACGTGGCAAAGAACACGTCACCTTTTTGGACTCGCCTCAAAAGACATGTGGACCCCACTCAAAATTGGGCTCAAAGTGGGCCCAAAATAAGCCTATAAAATCAAATTTCTAACAATCCCCCACATGAATGGAATTTGACAGAGAGAAAATGCAGTAATATAACCTAATTACAGAGAGTACAAAAATTGGAAATATTCTGCAAAGGATAGTTAGCTTTTGGCATTGAACCTTCCATTGTGAGATATTATTGGATTTACTAGCTAACCAGTGAATATGATGTCTTGAACTGTTCATTAGTTTGTGTAAACTAAGATAATAGAACTCATACAGTATATTACCAAACACAATTTAGTTCTTACTATTGTGTTCATTTTGGCCCTGAACAACCTGGTCTTTCATGAGTGCTCTAAAGACTTGTAGCCCTTCACAAATCTCATAGAACCGGCGCAGTTCACACTTATATAGGTGATTCTTATGAAGAGTATTCTGTCATACTTCACTGGGTATTCCTAGATATAAGAATCATTAAAAGTATTACTTAACCTAAAACGCTGCAAACATCACTATTTCATCATAGAAATGGGTAGGAGTTTGACTCCTAGTGATCCTTTTGAGTCATACACAACTCGGTTGTCCCTTTGAACCTAGATCTTGGGATCTCCAGTCAACTAGGCTGGGTTGCCGTTGTGGTAACTCTTATTTAATAGGCTTAAGTCCCATTCCCCTCGATGAATTTTCAACCAACTCTTTTGCTAACCCTTTGGTTAGTGGATCCGTTATGTTGTCTTTAGACTTCACATATTCAATGAAAATAATTCCATTAGAGAGTAGTTGTCTCACGGTGTTATGTTGACGACGAATGTGTCGTGACTTACCGTTATACATATGACTCTGTGCTTTACCAATTACTGATTGGCTATCACAATGTATGCATATAACAGGTACCGGTTTTGGTCACATTGGAATATCTTCAAGGAAGTGGCGAAGCCATTCTGCTTCTTCTCCAGCTTTATCTAAAGCTATGAATTCTGATTCCATAGTAGACCTAGCAATGCAAGTCTGTTTGGAAGATTTCCAAGACACAGCCACACCACCAAGAGTAAAGACATACCCACCGGTGGACTTTGAGTCTCTAGTATCTGATATCCAGTTTGCATCACAGTATCCTTTAAGTACTGCTAGATATCTAGTACAATTCAGCCCAATGTTACGAGTAAATCTGAGGTATCTTAGAACCTTTATAATTGCTTTCCAGTGTTCTACTTATGGGCTACTCGTATATCTACTTAATTTACTTACTACATAAGCTATATCTGGGCAAGTGCAGTTCATCAAGTACATTAAGCTTCCAATAATTTGGGCATACTCTAATTGAGAAATACTTTCTTGTACATTCTTAAAAAGAAACAAATTAACATCCACAGGTGTTCTAGCAAAATGATCATCATCTTTGCTGAATTTGTCAAGTATTTTCTCATTGTCAAGTATTTTCTCAATGTAATGAGATTGTGACAAAGCATAACCTTCTAATGTTTTGATAATTTTCATACCAAGAATTACATCAGCAATGCCCATGTCCTTCATGTCAAAATGTTTATTGAACATTTTCTTGGTAGTTTTAATTATATCATTATTACTACCTATGATGAGCATATCATCCACATAAAGACATACAATGACATAACCTTGTTTGTGTTTTTAATATAAACACATTTGTCACACTCATTAATTTTAAATCCATTTAATATCATTGCCTTGTCAAATTTCTCATGCCATTGTTTTGGCACTTGTTTTAAACCATATAATGATTTAACCAATTTTCACACTTTCTTTCCTTTTCCTGGAACAGAAAATCCTTTTGGTTGTTCCATGTGAATTTCTTCATCTAACTCACCATTTAAGAAAGCGGTTTTCATATCCATTTGATAAATTTTTAGATTGTACAACGATGCAATTGGAATTAGCAATCTAATGGACGTTATTCTAGTAACCGGTGAGTATGTGTCAAAGTAATTAAGACCTTCTTTTGGTCTAACACCTTTGACTACAAGTCTTGCCTTGTATTTGTCAATTGATCCATCCGCTTTCATTTTTCTTTTGAAAATCCATTTGTACCCAAGAGGTTTACAACCTAGTGGCAAATCCACCAATTCCCAAGTTTGATTTTGCAGGATAGATTCAACTTCGCTATTTACGGCTTCTTTCCATAAAGGAGCCTCAAGACTAGACATAACTTTTTTAAAAGTTAAAGGCTCATTTTCTAACAAAACTGTTAGAAAATCTGGACAAAAAGATTTTGAGGTTCTAACACGTTTACTACGTCTAGGTTCCTCTTCCTCATTTTGATCTATTTCTTGCTCTTGTTCTTGATCATGAGTAGTAATAGCATCATAAGATCTTTTATTATTACTAGTCTCTTGTCCAGTCTTATTTGGAAATACATGTTCAAAGAATGATGCATACCCAAGATGTTTACAACCTGGTGGCAAACCCACCAATTCCCAAGTTTGATTTTGCAGGATGGATTCAACTTCGTTGTTTACGGCTTCTTTCCATAAAGGAGCCTCAAGACTGGACATAGCTTCTTTAAAAGTTAAAAGCTCATTTTCTAACAAAAATGTTAGAAAATCTGGATCAAAAGATTTTGAGGTTCTAGCACGTTTACTACACCTAGGTTCCTCTTCCTCATTTTGATCTATTTCTTGCTCTTGTTCTTGATCATAACTAGTAATAGCATCATAAAATCTTTTATTGCTACTAGTCTCTTGTCCAGTCTTATTTGGAAATACATGTTCAAAGAATGATACATTCGAAGATTCAATAATATTTACATGCATTTCGGAATGTTATGATTTATAAATCAAAAACCGATATGCACTACTATTCTTGGCATAACCAATGGAAATGCAATCAACAGTCTTAGAACCTATCTTAGTCTTTTTAGGATTAGGAATAGCCACTTTAGCCAAACACCCCCACACTTTTAAGTATTTGTAGAATGGTACTCTTTCATGCCACATTTCATAAGATGTTTGATTCACTTTCTTTCGGGGTACTTTATTAAGTATATAACTAGCAGAAAGTATTGCTTCCCCCCACAAGTTCTGAGGTAATCTAAAACTTATTAACATGACATTCATCATTTCTTTTAAAGTCCTATTTTGCCTTTCAGCAATTCCATTTTGTTGAGGTGAGTAAGAAGCGATGGTTTGATGAATTATTGCATATTCTTTACAAAATTCACCAAAAGGTGATTCATATTTACCACCTCTATCACTTCTAAGTTTCTTAATTTTTTTACCAAGTTGATTTTCAACTTCAGTCTTGAATTCAATAAAAGTTTCCAAAGTTTCATCCTTGGTTCGAATTAAATAATCATAACTATATCTAGTATAGTCATCTATAAAAGTGATAAAATATTTTTTCCCACCTCTAGTTTGAATTGATTTAAAATCACAAATGTCACTATGAACTAATTCAAGTGGTTCCGTACTTGTTTCAATTGTATGAAAAAGAGTTTTGGATAATTTTGCCTCAACACAAATTTCACATTTATGATTTAAATCAATGTCAATTTTAGATAAACATTCCATATTAATTAATCTACGCAAAGATCCATAATTAACATGTCCAAGTCTACCATGCCATAAATTTGAAGACTCAAGCAAGTAAGAAAAAGATGTATTTTTATTAATAACAGAGGATACAATAATCATTACATTCATTTTGAAAAGTCTATCAGACATGTAACATTTTCCTACATTTATCCTGTTTTTGGTAAGTACAAGTTTGTCACTTTCAAAAACTAGCTTAAATCCATTTTTACTCAACAAAGATCCGGAAACAAGGTTCTTGCGAATGTCCGGTACATGCAGCACATTGTTGAGAGTGAGTTCCATTCCAGATATCATCTTCAGAATAATCTTTCCTCGTCCTTCAACTTTAGAAGTTGAGGAGTTGCCCATAAAAAGTTGTTCACCGTTGTCCACTACAGAATAAGATGTGAACATCTTTTTGTCGGCACAGATATGGCAAGTAGCACCAGTGTCCACCCACGATTTTTTAGGATTTCTGACAAGGTTTGCCTCGGAAACAACTGCAGAAAGATTTATGTCATCAACACCCTTGGAAATTTTGTCCATTTCGGTTATGTTGGCTTGAGCAGGCTTCTTGCTTGTTATTCTTTTGCTTTTGCCTTTGCTACGGTAATCTTTTGCCTGATATCCCTCTTTGTCATAGATGTAATACTTGCCATTAAACTTGTACTTTTTAGTTTCTCCTCCTTTAGAGCCTTATGAAGAACTTTCTCCAGAAAAATTTCGTTTCTTGGCTTTTGGAGTATGTTCCACCACATTTGCCTTAGCCTCCATTGGATGCTTACCAACCTGCTTTTCAGAATTACGATTGTTCTCTTCAATCCTCAAATGCACAATAAATTCTTCTAAAGACATTTCTTTGTGCTTATGTTTGAGGTAGTTCTTGAATTCTTTCCAACCTTGTGGTAATTTCTCAATTAAGGCTGCAACTTAGAAGGATTCACTAAGAGACATGCCTTTTGCGTGAATGTAATGCAGAATGAGTTGGAGATCTTGAACTTGGCTGATCACAATCTTAGAATCAACCATCACAAAGTCCAGGAATTTGCCAACCACAAATTTCTTTGAGCCAGCATCTTCTGTTTTGTATTTTTTTCTCTAAAGACTCCCAAAGTTCCTTTGCTGTCTTGATAGGACTGTAGACGTTGTATAATGTGTTGTCAAGCCCGTTCAAGATATAGTTTCGGCAAAGAAAATCAACATGTTTCCAAGCATCGACCGCAGCAACCACTTGCCGGTCAGTATCATCCTCATTTAGAGTAGGAGCATTCTCACGGAGAAAACGAGACAGGTTCAGAGTTGTAAGATAGAACAGCATTTTCTGTTGTCATTTTTTAAAATCAGTTCCTGAGAATTTCTCTGACTTCTCACCGTGATTAACTGGCACAGTCACAAAAAGAGAGGTTGGAGCAATTCCAGCCACCACACTAGTACTTGTTTGAGCATTAGTTTGATCAATTTCAGTAGCCATGAATTCTAAATTACAAAGCAAAATTATAATTAGAATTTTGTACTATACAGAAAATTTAAACCAAAACCATATAATTAAATTCTGTAAAATAAAAAAAACAAGAATTGTAACTTTTATTTTCAATTAATTTGAAAATAAAATAAAATTTTATTTAACCAAATTAATTCCACATAGAAAATTAAATTTCTGTAACACTTCAATAATTAAAATACTAAAACAAAATTTTAATTAATGAACACTCAGAAATTATTTCTAAAAACCAAAATTAATTTCTAACAAACTTTACAAATAAATATTCTGAATTGTTAATGATATCAGTATATTACTACTATTTGTCAAACAGTATATTACTATTATTTGTTTTTCCAACCAGAATATTATTTTGTAAAATCACAGAAAATAATTTCTATAAGAAGAAGAAAGAGAAAAAGAAACAAATGAAAAATTCTATATAAACAGAATAATTTGAATCTGTTTTAAGATTATTGAAACAATCTTCTGTGTAAAATAAATAAATTGAAACCAAATCAAACAAATAAAATAAATAACTTACAGAATTTATTTTACCGAACCGAATGAATAATAAAAAGATCAAGTCGAGTGTGTGACACTCTGTTCTTAAGACAGATTTGCCCCACTACAGTACTTATGGAAAAATGGCGTCTATCTCCCAAGATACAATGATCTTAACAAATTGTAGTAGCACTCCAAGCAATTTGTATGGCGACAAAAACCTTGTGTTCTATACTCTCTTTATTTTTCCCTAAAATAATATAATGAAAATATTATGCAAGAGAGCAAAACTAAAAGGAAAGTAATGAATTTTCAGATCTTCCAAAACTGCTAAAATGCCATGGTATTTATAGGGCCAATGGTGACTATTCAAAAATTCTGAACAGGTATGCAAACTGCCAAACAGGTACAATTATGAAACTAAATAGATAGTTTCGAATTTTGAACAAATCTGTTAATTGCAGCAGATAAAAAACTGTTGGGCTGTTTTCCTGAACTGTTTGAACCTGTTGAGATTGGATCGGTGGAGGTTTGTTTGGACTGAAAAACTTTGGTGCAAAATTAAATTAATTTTGTTCTGAAATTCAAATAAATTTTGTCCAAAAAATTAATGTTAGAACCGATTTGACCCACAACCGCGCCCGGTATGGCACGGCTCAACTCGGCTGGATGGCGGCGGCGGCGCGCGTATATGGTGGTTTGGGCTAGGGTTCACTTTATCCATAACTCCTCCCTTCTACAAACTTGGGGAGCCCCTTAAGGCCCAACCTAAGTTAGTACACCAAGAGCTTATATACTCACAAAAGCTCTTTTAAAGTTTCAATGTAGGACAACCCATTGCAAGGAAACCAACATTTAATTCTTTAATTGTCCATTTCACGAACCCAAAAACGACGTCAAGTTCCCATTCACTCATAAATGGTTTTGACGAACCGTCTTCACCGTGTGACTTGCCATGCAACAAGGAACACGTCACCTCTTTGGACCCACCTCGAAAGATGTGTGGACCCCACTCAAAATTGGGCTCAAAATTAGTCCAAAATAAGCCTATAAAACTAAATTTCCAACAGAAACTTGGCAACAAGATCACCACTAGTGCTATTACCCTTTTGGCTGTCAAATGTGCTCCCCCACAACATGCTCAAAACAACATTAACCTCTGTCACAAAAGTGATTTCACCTATATTGACAGCCCTGCTAGTCTTTTCCTGGACTTCTGTAATCATCTTACAAACCTCGGTTCATCAAAGATGGTAATAAGAGTCCAGCTGCTATTATTGAGCATTTCTCTAACAAATATTTTACGCATGTTTCGCCAGTGGGACCCATAAGGGGACCACGCGATGTCAATTCCACCGTACGAGGAGACTAGCGCCGCAACAAAAGTGTCGCTTTTGGACAGAACAGTGTCTTGGTCACGGACCACTTGTGTTTGCCAGGGATGGTGAGGTTATCACAACACAGTTTTTTCTTGAGCCAAAGCTTGTAGATTGGGCCGTACCGGTGAGCTAGTTCGGAGAATGATTCGTGCAGGTTTGGGCCAAGGAATGGGATAGACTCGAGTATCGGTACGCCACGGGGTCTTGGTGGGAGTGCAACCACCATTGTTGTTCCCTTTTTTGGGTTCGTGTACGAGCAAGAAATAATGTTCTCGTATAATCCTGTTGATCAAGTCTGTGCTCCTTCAAACGTCGTCGCTTTACTCCCTAAAAACACAAACGTGAGCTAGCCGGCGGGTGTGTGTCGGATACCTCTCCAATGCCTAAGTCAAAAAAATAGACAAATAGATAAAAGCTTTGTATATTCGGGAATCAAAGTTGTGTTACCTCTTCCATAAGTTTTGTTATGAGCTTTTATAGGTTCCACGTGGCACAATCCTAGTAGGACTCTTATTCCTCCATATAGAGTCCTCCTAGGAATCACACTCCTGAAAGATAATGCTTATCTTTCAACACCTCCCTCACTACTTAAACCAAGTGAGATGGTTGTACCACGGTTGGTTGACAATACGACCGAGCTAACATGGCCATGCTAAAGCGGCAGAAATGACCGAGCTCCAACTAGCTCGGTTCTTCCATTCATAGCCTGTACCTCGGTTTGGGGTACTCCAACTGGGTTAACAACTAAAGACCGAGCTAACTATGCAGAATGGCGTCGTTACCTCGGCGTGACTATCTGTGATGATTAGCTCGGTCCGAATCTCAACTAGGCCTCACTAGTTAGCACCTAGACCGAGCTATATCAACTCTTACCCCGGCCCAATGTGCGGTTCAACTTACAAAGAAGGCAATTCCTTACCTCGGCCCAATTTACTTATAAATTACCCTCTCAATTGCCCCTTAATTCCATTTGTGTAGCATGATTGAGATTACCTGTTACCAGCCGAGCTAAAAATTTTAGTCTTTTAACCAAGATAAAATGCTGCCGGGCTACCGATTGGTTCGGTCAAAAAACATCTTTTCAGTCATGCTGTCATCTGAATCGCTTGCTATTCCGCAGACACGTGGCTGACCCCTACTGGTTTAGTACAGCTGTCAACGCCGCCCTCTTACTCCGAAATTTTTGAACAGTCCCGCATTTTCTTTGCCTTATACGAAAAACCTCTTTTTTGAATCAAAGACACTCCTGTTCACCTTCTCTCTCACACTCTCTGAGTTTCCATTTCTCCTCAACACTGCATCTGCAGAGCTCGTGTTTTTGCTGATATTGTTTCTATCTTCAGTTCCTTCATCTTGAACTGGTATGTAGCTCAAACCTGTTTCCTTTTCATTGATTTCGCATTTGTTTTGTGATACATAGCATATTATTTATATGTTTCTCAAAACATACTTTCTTAGCTTCCATTTTTCTAGGCAAAAGCCGTGCAATAGAACCACTAGATTCACGTATAATCTGAGAAACGATTCTTTTGATCCAAAATAATGCTCCAATTGAACTAGGATCTTGTTTGAACTAGGATCTTGTTTGTATTAGGTTGTGACAACCCTCACCTCTGATTACTGCTAAACTGTGACTGAACATGATAAGTAATTGATCATACTGCAATTCTGAATTTATTGTTTAAGTGTGTTTTCTTAATTGCATTCTATCTGTTTGTCATAGATTGATCTGTTCGTGTTTTTAAGTTTGAACGGTAAATTGAAGGTCTTATCGGTGGCCGAATCCGAAATTGATTAGTGTTATATATTAATTAGAATTTATGTGATTTTATGGTAGATTTAATTGAAATTTGATTTGGTATAATTAAATTGGATTAAATAATGTTAAATTGCTTCATTTGAGTAATTACCAAACTTGCCATTTAGTGGGCCATTTCTACAATCTTGTTTGGGAGCTTAGCTTTACACCATCTCATTCATTTCATCTAGAGCTAACCGAGAGAGAAAGAGAATTGGGAGAAAGAGTGATTTCGTCTAGAATTGGCTTGGAGAACTAGAAGAAATTGAAGGAAATTTACATGTTTGAGCTTCCATACCTAGAATTGAAGACCTAAGGTAGGAGAATCATCTTCTTGAACTTGGATTCTTGTTGTATCTTGCATGGTCCTTGAGCCATTAGTGATCTAAGTCTAGAGTTGGTTTTAAATTGTTGAATTGAAGCTTGAATCATGCATGCATGTACACATTGGTGAGTTTTGAGGTTGTTTTCATGGAAATTCTTACATGCATGTCTACACTCTAGTTGTAGCTCATGAATTCATCATGTTTTTGGAAGTTTAGACTCATTTGATCTTGTATTAGAAGCTTTGAATTTAGATAAAAACATGCATGCCATTTGTTCATCATGTTCTTGAAGTTATTGTTGAAATTGGGTTTTATTTGAACTACCTTTGGGCCTTGGTTTTGTAAATTGATCTTTGAAACATGTCATATTATGGGTTTTAATGTATTTTCCAGAAAATTGGCCCGAAAGGATCGAATTTGAAGCTTTAAAGATTGAGTTTTGTGCTTGGAGACAAATCTGGAAATTCCAGATTTTGGATTCACGCTCGAGCGGGGAACTCCACGCTCGGGCATACACTCTGAGTACATGCATCCCGCTCGAGCGGGGAAAGTAACGCTCGAGTGTGAAATGCGTGTATCCAGTACTTTTCATGTGTTTACAGTCCGCTGGAGCGAGGGATGCACGCTCGAGCGAGGACTTGTGTCTTACGCTCGAGTGGAGGTTGAGCGCCCATCGAGCGTAAATTACATGCATCCAGTACTTTTGCTTGAGTTTACAGTCCGCTCGAGCGATAGAAGTCACGCTCGAGCGGAGATCCTTTGTTTGCATGTCCGCTTGAGCGTAGAAAGCCACGCTCGAGCGAGACCCCTATTTTCTGAAAATTTTGAAAAGTGCTTTAAAGTACATCTTTGCATCCTCATTTTATTCTAGGCATTCCTAGGCCTAGTTTAAGGCTTCTTAATGAGGCTATTGATGTAGAACCACACCGAGTCAAGATAGGGACTAAGTTGTTGATTCCCAAGTGTGTAACTTAGTGTGTGTTCGTTCTGTAACTGTGTAGGGTTGGCATCCGAGGACGCTCATTAGCTGCTTATAGCCCAGTGCTCTATGAGTAACAATGTTGTAAAGATATGTTCAATTATGAATATTTTCTGAATAATCAACTGTTCTGTTTACTGAAACGCCATTGTTTAATGAATGAATGTTTGTCCTATTTGTAAACTGCATTCGTGGTATCCATAGCAATTTACTATTACTGCACTGTTACTGCTACTGTCACAGAGATCTCTGTCGGTTCCCATGTTTGGAACCACTACTGTTTACTGTTATGATGGCCATCAACTGACTGTTCGGTCTGTTAAGACCTACGGTACTGTTTTGCTATGGGATGTACCACATATGACTGCTATGGTTTCTAAATGACTGATATGACTGCTTAATGACTGAAAAGACATTCATTCTTAACCTCTTTATACAATTGTTATTCACTGGGCTTTAGCTCACTGTTTATATTTATATGTAGGTGTCCAGGCACCGGATCGGAGTTAAAAGCGTTGGGTTAGCTCCCTTTTTGTCAAGCCAACCATCGTGCCTCACTTCGAGGTTCCATGTCAGTCTAAGCCAGGGCTTTTTAGGGTGTCTCAGTTCACCCTTTTGCTTCTGTTCTGTAATACTGTATAAGACTTGTACTGTGCTGTGCTAATTAGGGATTTGGTCCCCTAACCTGAATGTTGTACATATGGTGTATATATGTTTTGCTTATGAATGTGAATATATTACAAAAAAGTCTTTCTGTATACAGACTGTCACAGCTCATTGGACATCTTTTATTACTATTTTGGCTTCCGCCAGCCCCTGTACTTTGTATTACTGTCTTTACTGTTAAGCAGGCCTTCAGTAATCACGGATTACCGGCCGGTTACGGTACTAAACCCATAGGGGCAGGTTTGGGTCGTGACAGAGGTGCCAGCTTAGCCAGACTGGATAACTCTTCTAACAACTGGACTAAAACTTCACGCCATACCTGTAGTTTCAATAGGTCTAAGTACCTTCTGTTTCACTTAGCCGAGCTAGCGAATTGTATTAGGCTTGCGCAATACCACACTAGACAACCTCAACCGACAACTGAGCTATAACTTGGGAAACCAGCTCTGACTTAGTCAAAACCGAACTAAGAATGCTGTATCATAAGCCTCAACCGAGCTACGAACTTCTCATTCACTTAATCGGGCTAAAGTCCCCTGCTCAAACTGAGCTAAGAATGAATAGTATCCGACGTAGCCGAGCTAGGACAACATTTATTTTACCTTTGTTACTTTTTGCACGGTCCAACGATCTGTGCTTAACACTTTTTCCTTTTCACTTTGCAGACTGACTAGGTTGGCCAGGCACACCTTTGCACACTCAACAGAGATACTGAAGTTCATCTCAACACCAAGCTAAATTATACATAATTACAGTCGACATGGGGAAGTATAGATTCTTAGTAAACTCTACAGGGGCTATGGCCGAGTTCCGAAGGGACTACAACATCCCTGATGATGTTCACCTTAGTTTAGCCGAACTAGACACCACTCCTTGGGGTAAACCTGGCTTCGTTCCCTTCACCCTCCTTTCCATTGTAGAAACCAAACTCTGATTCCCTGTACAGCCTCTTTGTTGTGAATTCCTTAGACAAACAAATCTTTGCCCAACCCAACTTTCCACAAATTCATACAGAATAATAAATGGCATCACCGAGCTAAACCGCTGGCTTGGCCTTAATCTCGGTTTAGCCGAGCTATTTCACTAGTATTCACTCGGCCAGAACGAAGATGGCTGGGTCTATTATTTAAGAATAAGAAGACGCCGAGAAAAGATAATAAAGAGCACCCCAGACAAAGATGTAAATGACGATGATTTTTTCTGGGTCTCGGGCAACTTCGAAGACCAAGAGGCCCAGATCCCTGGTGACCGAATTAATTGGAATAAAGGAGTAGCCGGTATACATACCTCGGCTCACTTTTTGCATTCCTTACTCTATTTGTAAGTTTTCAACCGCACTAACCGTTGTAATTTTCTTTTATGCAGATTTAAACTTTCTAAAGTCACAGTACAGTTACCCCAACCTAGACGCCCTCCGCGCCGCACTGAGATATCCCAATCGAGGTTGAGCCAAGCTACTCAACTTTGAGCCGACATATAGATACAGTAGCAGGCGGAAGACCAGGGTGACAGACTTCTTCTTGAAGCCTTCGCCAGAACCAGATCCAACATTGCCTCAAATCAACCTGATCCCATTAACTGCAGAACAAGAAATGGCTAAGAAAAGAGCAGTAAGGGCCCTCATTACCGAAACAAACCAACCCGAGGTACCACAAGCCAGCCAAACACAAGAGGCCATGGTAACCCTTCCAACCGCTCAGCCTTCTTCATCTCGGCCAAGCAAGCGTGCTCGGACATCCATAACCGAGCCACGCCTTGTTGACGAGGATGAAACCGTGCTTCCTCATTCAACCCAGCTAAGCCCAGAACCAGTACGTTCAAACCGGGCTAGCCCTTCAGAATGGGTGCCTAAAGTCACATACAAGAACCGTGCTATCACTCATTTCGACTCAGTAGTTGCGGAGAAAGACCATTCACTGGCCTTCAATCTTGCCAAGAGCGTCTGTCTGCCAGCGGACATGGAACATCACGGCTACCTTATCGAGCTAAAAGCCATCCGCTCGGCCACCAAATCGATGGTGTTGGTGAGTTCTCCTTTCTTTTGTCCTAATTTGTACATCTGTTTGCTCGATTTTGCTCAAAATTTGTTTCTCTTCTTTTGCAGGCCTTACAGAAGAACCACATCGCTCATAAGCGCGTGATGGAGCTTTGAAAAACCACAAGGCAGGCCATGGCAGAGGCAGATGCTAAATCGGCTGAGCTAGAAGAGGCCAAGAAGAAAATGGCCGAGCTACATACCGAGGTGGCCCGCCTGACCGGTCTTGTTAGCTCGGCTGAAGTAGATAAGCAAAAGGCTACAGCCGTGCTGAAAGACAAATATCTGCGTAAGTTGGCCAAGCTTGAAGAAAAGAAGAATGCTGAGATCGCCGAGCTGGAGAAAAAGGTAGAAGACGCGGAAGACGGCGGTTACAAAGAAGGTGAAGCCACCTATATCCTGCAGTGCAAAGCTGCTAAGGATATTTTCTTCAAATGCGGGTGGAAGGCAGCCGTGGCACAGCTCGGTCATAGCCAAGAGACCGAGGTCTTCCTCAACCCTCCTCCTCATTTCATACTGAGCTACATGACGGAGTACGCCAACGCAATCCAACAAAAATTTCTTCAAGTTAAGGATGAAGAAGAGGCATCAGAGCCCAACAATACCCCGGTCGTCGCTAATGATCCCGCTGTTCAGTCAGCTCAGGTGGAGCCACCGGTAGAAGACTTGGTTGAAGATGTGATCGAGCTACCTGCTGAAACCGGGGTTCGAGTTGATTTGGATGCGGATCTCGACGACCTTTTTGCATGATCCTGTATTTTCTGCTTTTTACTTTTAGAAAGAATGTGTAACCGGGCTGAAGTCCCACTCATTTGTAACTCTTTTGTATCTTGAATGAAATATTTTTTCTTTTTTCCTCAACTTCAAGTTCGGTTTACTCCATGCTAGCACTTATTTTCCACTATGATTTGCGTGAAGTATAATATTTTCTGGCCGAGATACCTATCTCAGTCTTAACCTTGTAATCTATTTTGGTTATTCCAGCCAGCCACTCTTCAGCCTAGGTCCTTATCTCGGTTGAAAAGTACTAAAAGTTGGTTATTCCAGCCGACCACTCTTCAGCCTAGATCCTTATCTCGGCTGAAAAGTACTAAAAGTTGGTTATTCTAGCCAACCACTCTTCAGCCTAGATCCTTATCTCGGCTGAAGAGTACTAAAAGTTGGTTATTCCAGCCAACCACTCTTCAGCCTAGATCCTTATCTCGCCTGAAGAGTACTAAAAGTTGGTTATTCCAGCTGACCACTCTTCCTTATCTCGGCTGAAGAGTACTAAAAGTTGGTTATTCCAGTCGACCACTCTTCAGCCTAGATACTTATCTCGGCTGAAGAGTACTAAAAGTAAGTTATTCCAACCAACCACTCTTCAGTCTAGATCTTGATCTTGGCTAAAGAGAGCTCAAAGTTGGTTATTCCTGCCAACCTAGAGCGAAGTGTTTGGTTATTCCTGCCAAACGTCCTGCAGCCTAGATCCTTATCTTGGCTTAGGAGAAGTGTTGGTTTTTCCAGCCAACCTCTTCAGCCTAGATCCTGATCTTGGCTGAAGAGAGCTCAAAGTTGGTTATTCCTGCCAACCTAGAGCGAAGTGTTTGGTTATTCCTGCCAAACGTCCTGCAGCCTAGATCCTTATCTTGGCTTAGGAGAAGTGTTGGTTTTTCCAGCCAACCTCTTCAGCCTAGATCCTGATCTCGGCTGAAGAGAGCGCATAGTTGGTTATTCCGGCCAACTCTGCTTTCAATGCCCCTAGCTTACTAAAACAACTTTTACAGTAGAAAACAATTATGCTGAAAAGGAAACTACTTGTTTTATTGAGAAAAGAAAAATTATAAGTACTTTAAAAGAAAAGCTAAATATGAAATAGTTTGAGATTGGCAGTGTTCCATTACCTGGAAATGGCCTTGCCGTCTCCATCCTCCAAGTGATATGCCCATTTTCCTGCTAATCCAACCACTTTGTATGGTCCTTCCCAATTAGGCCCTAACTTGCCATCTCCGGGTACTAGAGTATTTCTATTTCCCATTACTTTGCACAGCACCCAATCTCCAATCTTGAATTGCCTTGGATGTACTGTCTTGTTATATTTTCTGGATAACTCCTGCTGGTATGAGGCAATGTGAACCAGTGCTCTTTCTCTTCTTTCTTCTGCAAGGTTGAGCTCCAATGCTATGGCTTCTCTATTTAAGTCTGGATCTAAATTTTCACTTCTAATTGTGGGGAGTCCAACTTCCAGTGGAATTATTGCTTCCATGCCATAGGCCAAGGAAAAAGGTGTTTCTCCAGTACACCGCCGAGGTGTGGTACGATAAGCCCATAAAACATAAGGGAGCTCCTCCGCCAACTTGCCTTTTGCTTTCTCTAGCCTTTTCTTCAATCCATCTAAGATGACTTTGTTTAATGCTTCCGCCTGGCCATTTTCTTGGGGCTATGTTGGTGTAGAGTTGTAGAATTCTATCTTATATTCTTCACAAAAGCCTCTAAAAATTTTACCATCGAACTGAGTGCCGTTGTCAGAAATTAGAGCTTTTGGTATGCTGAATTAAGTGATGATATTCTGCCAGACAAACTTCTTCACATCTTTCTCCTTTATTGATGCTAGTGCTTCCGCCTCCACCCACTTTGTGAAGTAGTCTATTGCCGCAAGAAAGAACTTTCTGTTGCCGGGTGCCGTTGGAAGTGGTCCTACTATGTCCAAGCCCTACATTGCGAAGGGCCATAGGCTAGTTAATGGTAGAAGCTCTCTGGCTAGTTGATGTATTTGGTGTGCGAACTTCTGACATTTCTCGCACTTCTTGACATACTTCTCTGAATCTGCTTGCATGTAAGGCCACCAATATCCCTGCGAAATTGCTCTATAGGCCAACGATCTTCCTCCTTGGTGGCTTCCGCATACGCCTTCGTGTATCTCGAACAAGAATGCCTCGACCTTGCTAGGATTGACACATTTCAGGTAGGGTCCTGTGAAGGATTTCTTGTACAAGGCCATTGATGGAGAGAGCCAGAATCGCTGTGACTTTGCTCTTATTTTGTTGGCCTCTTTCTTCTCTTCAGGTAAAATGTCGTCCTTTAATAACACTATAATGGGATCCATCCATGAAGGGCCTACTTCGGCACAACATACCTCTGCTACTTCGGGTTCTTCAATGCTTGGTCTTGGTAGGAAGTCGATCAATAATGGATGTGGGATGGTTGTATTTGCCATCGAAGCGAAGCCTGTTAGTTCGTCTGCTCTACTATTTTCTTCTCGGCCAATCTGCTCTATCCGTACTACTTCGAACTTCATGATCTCTTTTCTAACTAACACTTGGTACTTAGCCATCCTTTCATCCTTTGCCTCGTAGTCGCCTGAAATTTGGTTTACCACCAGCTGTGAGTCACTGTAAACCATTAGCTCGGTGGCCTTCATGTAGAGTGCTGATTTTAGTCCTGCCGAAAGCGCTTCATACTCCGCTTCGTTGTTTGATGCTGGGAAGCCAAGGTTGACTGCTTGTTCCACTATTAGGCCATCTGGTGAGATAAAGACTATGCCAAGTCCTGCACCGTGCCTGTTGGACGCTCCATCCACGAAGAGCTTCCACATCTCTCCAACGAACAGCTTCCAGCAAGTGGAGGGATCGGATGATGCCTTGGGGTCATGAGTGTTGCTGGTATTTTCTTCTAAGTCCACACTTACTGTTTGCCCCTCACTATCTGATTGTACCAAGTTTTTACTTGTTGATGAGTCTTTGCTTGGCGTAGCACGATTTGCTTCTTCCTCCCTTTCTTCACTCCGGTCTGTTTTGGGATGTGGCTGGGCATCCCGTATCAGGGGTTGCGCATTTTCTGCAGTGCTTTCTATCCTCATTTCGGTTGTACCCGTCAAGTCGACTGGGCAGATGTGATGACTTCCTGGTGTGAATTCTGCCACGAAGTCTGCCAAAGCTTGGGCTTTTATTGCGGTTCTGGGTTGAAACTTGATGTCAAACTGTCCCAGTTCCACTGCCCACTTTAAGATTCGCCCAGAAAAGTTCGCCCTCTCAAACAAAGCTTTTAATGGAAAAGCTGTGAGGACGATTATGGTGTGGGCATGGAAGTAATGCAACAACTTCCTTGATGCCATCATCAAGGCTAAGGCCAGTTTTTCCAATGGTAAGTACCTGGTTTCTGCGCCCAGTAATGTCTTGCTGACATAAAAGATGGGCAGGTGTTAGATTCCTTCAGCTCTGACCAACACCGCGCTGGCTGCGTGCTGTGAAACTGCCAGGTACAAAAAGAGCTCTTCTCCAGGTATTGGGGTTACTAGCAATGGTGGAGAAGACATGTATTTTTTCAAGCTTTCTAGGGCGCGG
Source organism: Camellia granthamiana (assembly GCA_036172215.1). NCBI lineage: Eukaryota > Viridiplantae > Streptophyta > Magnoliopsida > Ericales > Theaceae > Camellia > Camellia granthamiana. The sequence goes on from CM069913.1 coordinate 12,453,370, forward strand.
TCACATTCTTCATCTCACTCAAACTTGGCCTTTAATGATTGGAAAAATGGTCGACATCTGTCTGACGACCAACTTATGAACCGGTTGAGCGCAGCTGCCATGCCAGTGAGATGCTGCACTTCTTTTACTGAGTTGGGCCTCTCTAGATCCTGGATTGCTTTGATTTGAGAGGAGTCTTCCTCTATACCCCGGTTGGTCACCAGGAAGCCTAGGAATTTGCCTGATCCTACACCGAACGCACACTTGGATGTATTTAGGCACAACTTGTTCTTCTTTAGTATCTCGAACATTTCATCCAGGTCCCTGAGATGGTTCTTCTCATCCTTGCTCTTGACCACCATGTCGTCGATATAAGCCTCCATTGTTCTGCCTAACAATGGTTCAAACATCTTTGTGACCATCCGTTGGAATGTTACCCCTGTGTTTTTTAGGCCAAAGGGCATGACCTTGTAACAATACATCCCTCTAGGAGTTGTAAAAGATGTGACCTCCTGGTCTGGCTCATACATAGCGATCTAATGGTAACCTCTATAAGCATCAAGAAAGCTAAGCCGGTTGTGTCCTGCCGTCAGGTCTACCAGTTGGTATATTCGTGGTAGGGGAAAGCTGTCCTTTGGGCATACCTTGTTGACTGTTTTTGTAGTCCACACAGATACACCATTTTCCATTCTTCTTTGGTACTACTACGGTATTGGAGATCTACCTGGGGTAGTGCACTTCTCTAATAGCCCCTGCCTCCAGCAGGTTTCCTACTTCTTCTGCCACTATCTCGGCATGGTGGAGTGCTGACCTGCGAGTGCGCTGTATAATTGGTCTGGCAGTTTGGTGGACATTCAGTTGGTGATAGATAAAGTTTGGGTCTATGCTAGGCATGTCATACGGTGTCCATGCAAACACTTCGATGTTAGAGGTTAAGAATTCCATGACCTCTATCATCTCAGTGCTGGACAAAGATGAGCCAAGCAAAAAGAACTTTTCTAGTTCTTTTTCATCTATCCTTACCTGTACCAAGTCTTCCACCGCCTTCTGTTCAGCTGCTTTGCCAACATCCACAAACAATTCATTGCTCTCAGGTTCTTCTACCATTTGTACATATCTTTTGGCAGCGCGGCTGCCATTTACTGCGACGAAGCATTGTTTGGACATAATTTGGTCTGCAAAGACCTCTTCAATTACTCTGGCTTCGTTGGGGAACCGCAATACTTGATGGTAGGTTGATGCTACCGATCGCATGGCATGTAGCCATGTCCTTCCCAAGATTATGTTGTAAGTGGAAGGGACTTTCAATACCCAAAATTCCACTTGTTTCGTCATGCTTCCTGCTCTGACTGGGAGGATTATCTTGCCCACTGGCCACTCTAACATTGAGTTAAATCCGATTAGGGGAGATGTTGCAGGCGCCAAGTCTTTGTCCTCAAATTTCAATTATTTGAAGGTTTCGTAGTACATTATCTCACACGAGCTTCCTTAGTCGATCAAAATCCGTTTGATGTCGAAATTCTTGACGCGGAGAGTGACAACCAGTGCATCATTGTGAGGGCAATATATTCTTGCCAAGTCTCTGTCTGAAAAAGATATGACATTCGTGGCCTTTATTCTCCCATTTTTGATGGTAGGTTGTGCACTTAATACCTCCCTTAAGTGCTCAACCTTCTTGATCATTCCTCTGAGCTCACATACCCGCTCAGGTTTGAATACCCCATGTATTACGTTGATCACGCCTTGAGGTGGGGCGTCGATCGGCATGCCGTTTGGGTTATTGTGGTTCTGGGGGGCTGGTTGTGTCCCTCCTTCTATGTACTGGTCCAGGTGCCCAACTGCCACTAACTCCTCCAAATGTTGTCTTAACGGCGTGCAATTCTCTGTGCGGTGTCCCTTTTCATTATAGAAGGTGCACCGGGATCCTTCGTCATAGTCTTTTTGTGCTTCTCCCAATTTAGCTGGCCATCGGACGAAAGGTTCATCGCGTATCTCACTGAGAATTCAGTAGATTGGTTTTTTGAACACCGTGGTAATGGCGGTGCGAACTCTTAGCCACCTTTTGTCTGGATCCTCTTTGTTGGCCCGTCTGCCTCGCCCATTCCTGTTTGGTCGTTCCACCGTATTGACTTTTGCCAAAGTCTTTTTATCTGGTATTGCTGTCATGCCAGATTTCGCTTTAGCACGGGCGCCATCTTCCTCCACCCGAATATGCTGGTACACTCTTTCCATCAAGGCCTCCACCGTGAGGGGTGGCGTCATAGTAATCGAGTCCCTCAACTTGTTGCCAACTGGCAGGCCCCGTTTGTATTGTGCAATGGCGAGGTTTGTAGGGCAATCCCCAATCTGGTTGAATGTTTCCCAGTAACGACTATTGTAGGATCTTAACGTCTCTTTGTCGCCCATGTCAATGGAGAGTAGCTGATTGATCTCCATGGTGTTTTGGTGTTCGTTCTAAACCTTGTTACGAACGCCTCTGCCAATTATGCCCAGGAGGCGATGCTGCCTTTAGGTAGCCTTTAGAGCCAAGTTAGACCTAGGTCGCCTAGGCTAGATGGAAACAGGATGCACATTAAAGCCTCGTTTCGCCGGTATACTACCATAACCTGGCGGAAGTGGTTCAAGTGCATGTAGGGGTCCGTCTTCCCCTCATAAGTGGTGAATTTGGGCTGGTGAAAGCTCGTAGGTAGTGGTGCATTCTCAATTATTGGAACGAACGGCGAGTTCTGCAACCTTGCTAATGCTTTATCTGTTGGTTTATAAGCAAGGCGTGACATTGGCTTTCCTACCTCGACGCTGTCATGCGTTCGAGGGGCCAATCACTGTAGGGCTGAAACTTTGCGCGGGTCACGTGCCCTGGTATCCTCCTTCCATCGTGCCCTTTCTTCAAGCACAGTTTGCAAGTCAGATGATCTGGGCAACTCTGTGTGCCTAGATGATGTCTAGTGCGTATGCGAGGACTGATAGGTGCTTCCCTCGGTATAAGACCTCTCTGTTCTCGTTCTCTCAGACCTGGAGTAACGAGTCCTGGAAGTCCTCGATTGAGTGTCGCCTGTTCTCAGGCTCCTACTCTGTGCTTGCGATGGTGTGGTATGCCTACCACGATCTTCTGAGTGGCGAGGGGGCGTGTTGCCTTTGTGCCCCTCTCCTGTCGCCACCCCCTTTTCCTTTTATCTGGCGCTTCATCGACTCCATGTCTACCGCCATCTTCCTTATTAACTCGTCCTGTTCCTTCACGCGATCCTCCAGAACTTGAGGATCCATCCTCCGCCTCTGTCTTTCAGGACTTTGAGAGCGACGGGGGCTATTAGTCCACCTTCCCCTGGCATCCCTCCAGGGGTTCTGTCGCTAGGGCTCCAAATCTGCCATGGGAGGGATAAAAGGCAAACCTTCGCGCCTCCCACCCCCCTCTGGGGTTTGTCCATCGATAGCGGACTGTAGCAAATCTTTATTGTGCGCCATTGCTTCCAATTAGAGAAGAAAAACTTGATCAAGAGGTTTTGTTCTTTCTGGTCTTCCCACAGACAGCGCCAATTGTACGAGCAAGAAATAATGTTCTCATATAATCCTGTTGATCAAGTTTGCATTCCTCCAAACGTCGTCACTTTACTCCCTAAAAACACAAACATGAGCTAGCCGGCGGGTGCGTGCCGGATACCTCTCCGATGCCTAAGTCAGAAAAATAGACAAATAAACAAAAGCTCTGTGTATTCAGGAATCAAAGTTGTGTTACCTCTTCCATAGGTTCTGTTATGAGCTTTTATAGGTTCCGCGTGGCATAATCCTAGTAGGACTCTTATTCCTCTATGTAGAGTCCTCCTAAGAATCACACTCTTGAAAGATAATGTTTATCTTTCAACACCCCCCTCACTGCTTAAACCAAGTGAGATGGTTTTACCACGGTTGGTTGACAATACGACCGAGCTAACATGGCCATGCTAAAGCGGCAGAAATGATCGAGCTCCAACTAGCTCAGTTCTTCCATTCATAGCCTGTACGTCAGTTTGGCGTACTCCAACTGGGTTAACAACTAAAGACCGAGCTAACTATGCAGAATGGCGTCGTTACCTTGGCGCAACTATCTGTGATGATTAGCTCGGTCCGAACCTCAACTAGGCCTCACTAGTTAGCACCTAGACCGAGCTATATCAACTCTTACCCCGGCCCAATGTGCGGCCCAACTTACAAAGAAGGCAATTCCTTAGCTCGGCCCAATTTACTTATAAATTACCCTCTCAGTTCGTGAATGTCCACAGGTACCCCGAAGATGGCTAGTATGAGAATTGAGAGAATGAAGTTGTAGCTGAGTTCTGAAAGTGAAAGCATAGTTACTGACTATATGTTTTTTAGGGAATAGATTGAAAGGAACTCTACCGCTTTGTAAAGATTGTGGAGAAGAGCTCAATTTATATACTTTCATGTCGCGTAATTGGCAGCCAAAATAAATTGGGACAATTATAAAAAATGAAGATGATATTTAAGTTTATTTTTTTAATTTAATGATATGTAAGTGATATGATTGGCTAATAATTAGAGATTATATGAGAGAGAGCGTTGCCTTTAATATCTTAATTTTTAGTATTGAATAACAATGCTCTATAAAAAAAAGGGAACTACATGCAGCTGCGAGTTGGGAAAAAAAACTATCAATACATAGAGGTAGGGCTGTTCAAAAATCCGTTCAAACCTGTAATCCGGACCGAACCAGACCGAATCGTACGATTTCGTTCGGTTCTATTAAGAATTGGTTCGGTTTCGGATTAAGAAATATAAGAACCGTAAAAATGGTTCGGTTAATGGATTTTATGAAAAAATCGCGGTTCGAACCCAACCGAACCAAACCGAACCGAATTTTAAAAGATATATATATATAATATCAAGTTTTATTTTTATTAATTGATTTTTTATAATTTTAATGATATTAGAATGGTATAGATATGTAATATTGACTAATGCCTTAATATTATTAGTTTTTATCATGAGTTAAATGTAATTAGTTTGAGTAATTATTTTGCTAATATTAACAATTTATTCTTGTAAATAGAAATTTTTGGAACCGTAAACTAAACCGAAACCGAACCGTTTTTTCGATTTGGTTCTGGTCCGATTTTACAAGTGTAATGGTCTGGTCTGGTTCTCAAAATCACAAAACCGTTAAGATCGGTTGGGTTCTTGGATTTTCTCAGAACCGAACCAATCCAGACCATGTACACCTCTACATAGAGGGATGCAAGTGACATTTGCAACCCCAGAGTCTTTCATTTGCACTCCACCACAAATACACTTGCACCCCCATTTGTTTATAATTTTTTTCTCCAACTCCCCACCTGCATATAATTCCTCATAAAAAATTTTCTTAGATTTGAGTCTTGTAACAAAATAAAATTAGACTTTTCAATTTTATCAATTTAAATTTTAATATTTTGATTTGTTTTCAATACAAATTATTTGTCTATTTTTGTTCAGTAAAATTGGTCCAAAAATATATATATATATATTTTTTAATCATTAAACTCAATAAATGTATACATCAAACGTCAAAAATAGCTTTTCAATGAGTTTAATGACTAAAATATCATTTTTTTCATCAATTTTACTTAATAAAAATAAAGAAATGGTTTAAATTGAAAACAAAATAAAAATTTAAAGTTTAAATTGATAACATTAAAAACTCAGAGCTTAATTTCTTATAAGGGTCAAATTCTAGAATTTTTTTTTTCATACAAATTCAATTATTATTATTAAAAGGAGAATGTTAAAATATGAAAATATATGAGAATATGAGACTTCCACCACATAAGATTTACAATATTCACATGAATATGAAACTCACACTACATAGGATTCACAATGAGTAAATATTTAATAATTTATTTGGGTCTTTAACATTTTTGACCTTCTAATTATCAACTTTAATCTTATAAATAAATATAAAAAAAAAACTGCATCAAAGTTTGAATATTATTCAATGTGTTTAACCTGATAAGTGATCTAATTAAAAAATTATAGAAACTCACATAATAAATCCATTTAATTTCTTTAGCAAAATTTAAGAAAATATTTTTATTAAATTTTTTCTTTTTTTGGATTGAAGTGTCAAAGATAAGAACACACTAGTAGTTGCGGCTCAATTCAAATGGAGATTATCTAAAAGATAAGAACCTAGTTCGTCTAAGTCACTAGTCTAAGTCACTGGTTACGGTTCAATTAAAATAGAGACCACACGCAGAACATCGTAAGCATAAGCATATCTTCTTCATTTTTCTAGAATACTACGAATGAACCTACAAACCTTATATAGTGTATAATAGTAATAATTATTAATAATAAAAAGAATTAAGTGAAATTTTTATTTTAAACGCCAAATAATTTAAAAGATATCTAAATTATAAAAACATAAAAATTGTGGAACTATTCCTGACCCATTTAATATTGAACCACATTTATTTCATGAAAATAATAATAAATTATCTATTAGTGTAACTTACTTTAACTTATCCTTATAAAATGTACTATTACTTAAGGAAAAAAAAAAAGGGGAAAGCACCAATAAATCTCAAATTTGAAAATGTTAATCCATTTAGTCCCGAAAGTTTTTTGTTAGACTAATAGGTCCTATTTCTCAAAAAGCTTACTATAGGCATTTTTTAGATTTCCCTTCTTTTCAAACATCAAACATTATTCATCCAACATCAAACATTAGATTTCAAACATCGTGAAAAATTCTAATAATGTTTCAAACATTAGATTTCAAACATCTAATGTTCATCAGATTTCAATAACGTTTGAAATTATAGAATGAAACATCAGATTCATTTACCATTATGAACATCAGATTTCAATAATCTAATGTTTATCATAATGAACATCAATGTCAGAACATCATGAACAAACATCATGAAAAATTAGATTTCAAATATCAAAAATTAGATTTCAAACATCAAATTTCAAACATCAAAAATTACAATAATGTGAAAAATTACAATGTTTGAAATCAGATTTCAAACATCAGATTTCAAACATCGTGAAAAATTACAATAATGTTTTAAACATTAGATTTTAAACATCAAATATTCATTAGATTTCAATAATGCTTGAAATTGTAGAATAAAACATCAGATTCATTTACCATTATGAAATCATCATCGAATCTGGATTTTGGATCGTGATCCCTTAGATTTCACGGGCTGTGCTGGCGACGCCGGATTCCGATCTGGGTCTAACCGGAGTAGGCTTGATTGCCATCATCAGCCTACCTACAGCACTCTGTGATCCGACGGTTGTATTATTAATTGACCCACAGCCACGGAACATTGATGTAAGAGCTTTGAGATCTCTCATCTCATCAATTTTGGTTGAGAGGTTCAGACCAGGGATCTAACATTAAAGTGAGACTATGGATCTAACATTAAGATTTAATTGTCTAGAAAATTAGATATCAATGTTTGATGTTTGATGTTTGATATTTGATGAATAATTTTAATATTTAATGGTTGAGAATCTGTATATGTTGTTTGATGAAGATGTTGAGAGGTTTGATGTTGTTTTGATAATGATGTTTGATGTTGTTTTGATGATGATATTGTGATGTAAAAAAAGGACTAAATGGTTTATAAAAAAACACTCAGGACTAGATGGAGTAACATTTTCCAATATGGGACTTATGAGTAATTTCTCCAAAAAAAAAAATCAATAGTATATATCAATGTTGAATAAAAAAATAAAAATACTATATATGAATAAAGAAAAGGGAGAAGTACAATCCACATAAATATATTAAAATATATACTTTTATAACTTTAAAATTGAAATAATATTCAATATGAAATAGGGAAAGCTCAAACCTGAATAGAGGTTTAAGACAAAATTTCAACAAGAAGTCTTTTACATTTAAATATTATTATTTGCTATAACTTTTTAATGTAAAATAAATTTTTCTATCCTTTTTTTGTAATTAAAATTTGAAATTATTCACAATATTTATTATTATGAGCTCTTCGGAAAAAATGAAATCGTTTTATTGAATTTTCGGGCACATAAATTTTTTTTTTTTTAAAAAGGCTTTGTTATTGAGGGCCTTTGAGCAATGAAATTTTTTTAACTATTGAAGGTCTTTGAACTATGGATAAATTTTATCATATTTTATTATTAGAGGAATCCTTTTTGGTTTCTGCTAAGGCACCACATGATATTGTTTAACACTAATCATCAATTATCGCCCTTCATGCAGTTAGATAAAATATTAATATAAAAATTAAAGATCCTGCTATATAAATAAATCATCTAAAATAAAAATATATAAAAATACCTTACAAGCATTTTGTTTGCACTCATTTTTGTAATTCTTCTGTTGGCAGGGAGTAAAAAGTTGCTTATGACATGTGGCAAGGAAGCTTGAAGATGTTTTACTGGGCCAAAGTATGTGTAATGTGGTGAAGGCAATCAATGAATTAGTTACAAACAGTTGAATGATGGGCCAATTTTCAAAAGGCATTTAGTGCTTGTAAATGGTAAGATGGCCTGTCAATATGGGTCAACAATTCACGAGGAACACGTAACAGTGCTTGTGAAGTTCAGGCTTGCCTTGGAGAGAAAAGGCAATGAACTACAAATTATTATTTTTTTTTGTTGATTGTGGCCTGTTGATTATGGTCAAATTTAGTCTAATTGATTGTGGCTTGTCAACTATGGCCAAATCTAATTTTATTAATTGTGGCCTGTGAATTGTGACCTATCATGGCCAAATCTAATCTCATTGATTGTGATTTACTGATTTTGGTATGTTGATTCAGACCATAAATCATCTTTAAAGATCTACTATGACCACATTATTATTATTATTATTATTATTATTATTATTATTTGTTTTGTTATTGTTTGCAGATGATGGAAATGGGCTTGGAAGATGGTGGCAAGTTGGCAGCGTTTGGCAGTTTTAGCACTTTATAAGGGATGTGGGTTGATTTTGTTTCATGAAGTGGCCAAACTGTCTCTAGCAGTTATACTTTGAATGAGAAACTATCAATTGTTACTCTACAAATAGACTAAAGACAGATTGGAGAAGGTATCATCAACAATACAAAGAACTAGTCTAAACTTAGCATAATCTAGGAGTAGCTTTCTTGTTTAGGAGTAGTTTCTCTCTGTAATTTATAATATTTATGAATATTGGTGGTTTCATCTTGAAATCATCTTTAGTTTGCTCTATTTACTTTGTTTGATATTGTTGATTGTAACTTTTGTTTCAAAGAAGTCCTTATACTTTCAAAGCATTTGAATCAAAAAACACAATCACTTGATTAATTTGTTCAATTGTTTATTTAAATTATTGTTCAAATCCTATTGATTGGAAGTGAGCATAATTTTTACTAAAACATCTATAAAGTTTTAGTATAAATGATTGTTTGGGATGAACTGTATAAGTGCACCTTTTGATTTTTTGTCTAAAAAAATAGAGGGAAAAAAATGGTTGTTTAAGATAACTTTTTAATTTTTTACAAAAAATATGTATTAAAATATTGTATGAAACACTAAAATTACGTTCTTACCCCTTTGAGTACTGACATGCTTTCCGTGCATGTCAGTACGGTTGCACTAGCTTTGTTGTTTGTTGTTGTTGTTGTTGTTTTTTTTTTTTTTTTTTTTTTTAAAAAAAAAATTATGTGCATGTCGGCAATGGCAATTCTGTCCTTTTGTCTTCTGAAGTATTCTGACTTTTTTTCCCTCCGAAACATTATGAATAGTGTTAAATTTTTTACTTTTTTAATAATTTTTTTACTTTTTATCTTTTTTAAGAGTGTTAGGTTTTTTCTTGGCAACCCCGTTTGACAAAACTCCTTTCAGATGTATTTTTTTTTCGCACTTTTATTTCAGTGAGACTATGAGTTTATTAGATGCAAATCCAAACCCGAATCGAGCCATGCAGAGAAGTTTGTGATGTTAATGCTTTCAAGATTGCCGCTTCGCTGATTATTACGGGGGTCAGCTCGCGGCCGAAGCAAAATGCAAAATTGTATTCAAAATTGCATGTCTGCCATTGGTCGCTCGAGCCAAGAAGAGCTCGCTCGAGCGAAGGTTTGCTCGCTCGATCCAAGGAGTTCTCGCTCGAGCCAAGGATTGCGTCCATACAAAAACCTGAAAAAGTGTATTCCTCGCTCGAGCCAAGGATTCGTCGCTCGAGCCAAGGCACTAGTAGAAATCACGAAAAATACACTCCTCGCTCGAGCCAGCAAAGCTTCGCTCGAGCGAGCCTCAGAATCCGGATTTCTCAAGGAGTTTGTTTTCTTCCCAATCAAGGATTACTTTTGGTTCTCTATAAATACTTGGTTTTCTCCCAAAACTAAGTGATTGATTGAATTCCTCCAGATCTTCTTTTTGGTTCTTGAAGGTTTATATCTGGGGATATTTTGTTATTTTTCTTTGATGTTTTATTGAGTATTCAACTCATGGTTTAAAGAGAGTACATCAAAGGTTTGTTTGTTATACACAAAAGAGAGAGTTGTTCTTCAGTTGTGGATTCTGAAGAATTCGAGCCTGAAGTTTTGGTGGAATCCGGAGTGGCTCATCAGAAAGACAATTCCGTGGTGAAGATGGGGTTGGAAGAGGCACATAGAGGTTGGTTCAATTAGGCGTTGTGGATTCGCTAGATAATTGAGAGTATACCTGTGTAATTCCTTTAATTCTTCTTAGTGGATTGTCTTGTGGCAGTTGCCCGTGGTTTTTTTATCACAATTGGAGGTGTCCAATTGTGGTTTTTCCACGTAAAAATCATTGTGTCGATTTGTCTTTGATTGTTTGATTGGGATTGTTATATTCTACTTAAAATTGATACATAATCACAAATCAACATCTAGGAGGTTTCTAGATTTTTCAAAGAGATTCCAAACAAACACTGAATTTTAATTATGTTTTGAGAATGTTTGGAGGGCCACAGCCACCCTTAGCCACCCCCTTCATTCGTCAGTGATAAAACGACACACTACTTTGAAATGCATGTGATTAAACTCGTAACAAGATTTTGAAAACGATACCTTATCATAATATTAACAAATGTGTTAAAAATTATAAAAAAAAAATTTTAAATTTTATTTTAAAAGTGAGTGTGTGATATACATTTAAAGTTAGTTTAATATAGGCCACACCTCTATTATAGGTAAACTATTTATATTTTTTTTCTGAATAAATTTTTTAGATAACATTATTGTAATATTAAATTCGTAGAATTCAAAAGCATGTGATAATGTTTGGAAACCCCACAAAGAGGACCTCCACAACTCTCACTGATGTATGGAACATTGATGTGTTTGATTTTTTTTTTTTTATTATTATTTTTTTTTTTATCTCTAACAGTAACATAAATGATTCAGATCATTTTGAAAGTTGTAAGGTTGTGTTTTGTAAGTTCTTTATCATTACTGCTTTTAAAGCCATATGTTGAACATAGTACCTAAAAGACAAAGAAAAATAGGATTTGATGAGTACTCAACGTTGAATCAAGACCAATAAATTTATTAGCCAGGAATGGACAGCAAAAGGATAGCTAACGAGAAGTATATACAATTTTTGTACTTTTATTTTATATATATATATTAGTAAAATGAAAGAATCAGAAGTGATCCAAAAAATAAGAGGTATAAACATAAAAAAAGAAAATATTTTTTTTTAAGAGATCAATGAAAGGTTATCTTTCATAAATGAGGAGTTCCAACTAAGAGTGTGCATGGGTTGGGTCGAATTCAACTGGGGACATATTTTTAAATCAGTCTTGCTATGTAGATATTTATTTATTTATTTATTTATTTATTATTGTTTTTTTTCACCCACAGCTAACCCACCTACATCAAAACTGATTAATTGAATACATTTTTATGATGGTTTCGAACTAATGGTTAGCCGGGTTGGTGGGTTGGTCACCAAAGTTTTGAATATGCAAGCTAGGAGAATTTAATTAGTAAAATGATCATATTACAACTAACAAAAAATAAAAAAATTAATAAAAGAAGTAACATATATATGGGAGGATAGAGTTTGACAGCATTGAAAGATGATCACTTTGGTTTTAGATTTGGAGCTTTTAAAAATAGTTTTACGAGTTTTTAATTTGTATTTTTATATTTTTAGTGATTTTGTTTAATTTTTTTGATAATCTTGATATGCTTAAAAAAAATATATAATTTGTACAAAAATCTTTAAAAAATTCATTGAATACAATAGAATATGAAAATATAATGAATTTTCATATTCTTTTTGTATTTGATTAATTTTCAAATTTTTTTCACAAATATATTTTTTTAAGTATATTTATATTAGATGTGTCGAAAAAAATTTAAAAAAAAATGCATAAAATATTTTAAAAAATCACTAAAAAATAAAAGAAAAAACAACAAAAAAATTAATTATTTTTTTTTAAAAAAAAACAGAAAAGAGAACTTTAATTCAATTTTCACAAAATTCGATTTTCAGTTGCAGGATTAGACTAGCTCATACAAATGAGACACAGGTTTTTATTTGAGAGAATGTTGCTGTCACGAATAAAATTACAAAAGGTGGTACATTATATAAATACTAATAATTATAATTATAATTTTTTTCCATTAATATTTGATAATTTTTCAAAGTACATCCCGAATTGTAATATTCCCTTTTTATTTCAATAATCAAGATACATATTCTTCTTCTTCTTCTTCTTCTTCTTCTTCTTCTTAGGATAGGGGAGAAGGGATCCCAAAATCAACCATGGTCTACAACCTGATTGATTCCATATGGTCTGGTGTTTTTCCACTGCACCTAGTTATGTGCTCTTTTATGCATAAAAGTTCAAGTCAGATGACCTTTGTGTGGGGATGGCAATCAGGGGTGTCTCTTTCTTGATAACAATCCCAAAGTTCTCTGAAAGATCAAGCTCTTCACCCTCTGGCAGGTGCCAATTGAATGAATGCAAAAGTGAAGCCAACACATACATCACCATTTTCTCTGCAAGAGGAATGCCAGCACATATTCTCCTCCCTGATCCAAATGGAAGATACTGAAAATTGTTGCCGGTGTAGTCCCATTTGTTGTCATCACCCAAAAACCTCTCCGGCCTAAACTCTGATGGATTGTCCCAAAAGTTAGGGTCCCTTTGGATTGCCCAAACGTTCAAAAACACCCTAGTGCCCTTTGGTATGGTGCATCCGCCAACCACACAAGATTGGCTAGGACACCGAGGGACTAAGAGAGGGACTGCAGGGTGTAATCGAAAAGTTTCCTTCACGACCGCATCTAAGTAGAGTAATTTGGGCAAATGGGACTCTTCAACAAAGTTGTTCATTCCCACAATGTCAGATAATTCTTCTTGGACTTTTTTCATTATCTGTGGGTTATGCATGATCTCCGTCATCACCCACTCCACCATGGTGGCTGTAGTGTCTGTTCCCCCCACTACAATGTCCTGTTGTAAACATTTGCAAGCACAATTTTAAGTTCATGGATTGAGAGTTTCATGAATTTAGATGTCACTACAAAATAATTAAAGTTTTAAAGACCAAAATTTAAGAATAAAATTATTTTTTAGGGACCAAATATTTTTGTTGCGAAAAGTGCCGTTATTATATTTTTAATAACAAAAATTAGACATTAGTAATGAATTATTATCCTTTTGGGACCAAATATTTTGTCTCAAAAAATATATCATTATGAGATCAAATTATTTTGTCCCTAAAAGCCTATTTATTAGTGACATTTTTTAAATTTTGTCACTAAAAGTCTTGTTTTGGACTTTTCTAGACGACCTTTTAGCGACTATCCTTATAACGATAGAAATTAGTCCATAAATGTCTTTTGCAACAAAATTTTCATTTTTAAAGGCCAAAACATTTAGTCTCTAAAACTCTTATTTGTTGTAATGTGTATTGGTTTCTATTGTTGAAACAAATCTATTATTGCAAGCATTTCTTAATTGGCAGTTTGAGAATGCATTTACCCAAAACAATAATGTGTTTAAAAAAGTTTCATCCTTAAATTTTAGGGGCATTTATTCATAAATATTTTTTCACTTATTTATATTCTACTTAATCTAAATTATTTTTTCATATTCTAATGAGTTCTATGAGTGACGTAGTTATTAAAATACCCTTAACAAATTGGTAAAATCTGATGAGGAGATGGATCAACAAGATGAAGATAAGGAAGAGTATAGACTCCTTTGGCTAAAGCAAAAGAAGCCTTGCTAATGGGATAGAAATTGCAGGCTGATTTTGTTGGTAGAGAAGACATCTTGCAGAAGGATATTATCGAGTTGGAGATGAGCAATAAAGCCAAAATCAGCAAGAAAACTAAGGTTTTATTTGTCATAATTTTAAAAAGTTAAAAAGTCACTATCTTATTTAAATTATATTATTTTATTTAAATTACATCACTTTTCTATTATATCACTTCAAAACCAACTCATACTCAACTCATATTTTATAAAAAAAGTCAAAAAGTATACTTATTTAGATCATTTCAAATCATTCTAAATGTAGAGAGAGAGAGAGAGAGAGAGAGAGAGAGAGAGAGAGAGACTTTAGGGGTTTTTGGGAAGTTGGTAAAAAGCTGACTTTTGACTTTTTACCAAGTTTTTTAGCTTTTTGGAAAGTGATTTGAGCAGTTGGTAAAAAGCTAGCTTTTAGCTTTTTAATTTAATATTTGTTTATGGTGTCAAATTAAATTAAAATGACCAAAATATCCTTACCCAACATAAGAAATTTATTTTTTTACTTTTTTTTCATAGGCCCAATTTGTAATTTTAACACTTGTGTTTTTGCTCTCTCCAAATGAGAATTTACAACGTTTTTGGCTGTCAACTTTTTTAGCCTTCAATAAAAAACGTGACTTTTTTTCAACACTTCTCAAAATGGCACTTAGGTCAAGTTTGACTACTACATAAAGAAGTTTCAATATTATTCAACACATCATTTCAGAATACACTGAATCTCTTTAATAGAGTAGGTTACAGCTGAGGCGGTTACAACTGTTAACTCTACCATGGTCAACTAATGTGAGTTTACATTTAACTCTAACTAACTGGAGAAAGAAACACCACGTGTAACTTGTGCTGATGTGTAACTTGTGCTGGTGCAGGACCACGAACTTGTGCTGGTGCAGAACCATTAGGCTACACAAGGGGAGGCTTTATACCTTTAGCAGTGAAGTCTTTATCAGGCCCCCTCAAGCTCAGGGGAGGAGAAAGGACCATGAGCTTGCTGTGAAGAAACTGGAAGCGAGAAACGGACAAAGGTTTGGTAAACACATCAGCCAGTTGATCCGAAGAAGCAATATGCTTGACAAGAACCTGCTTGGCAGCGACCCGTTCACGAATAAAATGATAATCCACAGCAATATGCTTAGAACGGGCATGAAAAACAGGATTAGAGGATAAGGAGATGGCAGAGGAGTTGAACATGAGATAGTATCCGCAGTAGGAAGCAGAACGGAAGACCAAAAGAAAGACCTTATTTGGTCAGAAGAGGACTGTGGAGAAGAAGAGATGGTAGAAAAAGGAAAGATGGCCTCATGAAAAACAACATGACGAGAAATATATATCTTACCCGTGAGAGGATCAAGACAGCGATAGCCTTTAGTAGAGGGAATATAACCTAAGAAGACACAAGGAATAGACTTGGGATGAAGTTTATGAGGTGAATAAGGCTTGAGCCAAGGAAAACAAAGGCAACCAAAAGTGCGAAGGAAAGAGAAGTCAGGCGAGTGATGAAATAGTTTCTCAAAAGGAGTAAGATTTTGAAGTTTAGAACTGGGCAACCGATTGATTAGAAATACAGCCGTAGCAACTGCATCAAACCAATAGGATAAAGGCACATGAGAATGTTGTAAAAGAGCTATAGATGTCTCTATGATATGTCGGTGTTTGCGCTCGGCAACACCATTTTGAGGTGGAGTATATGGACAACTGAGTTGATGATCGATGCCATGAGCTGTTAAAAATTTCTGAAACTCATTGCTAAGAAATTCAGAACCATTATCAGTTCGTAAAATTTTGAGATGGACATCAAATTGGTTTTCCACAAACTGTTTGAAAGCAATAAATTTGGAAAACACTTCACTTTTATAGTGTAAAGGAAACAACCAAGTGAAGCGACTAAAATCATCAACAAACAACACATAATACTTGTAACTAGTAGAAGAAGATTCAGATGTGAACGGTCCCCATACATCACTGTGAATAAGTGCAAGAGGTTGATTTACAGATGTAGTAGATAGACTGAAGGGAAGTCTATGGCTCTTAGCAACAGAGCAATGCTTACACAATGAAGAGGACTTATTAACAGATTTAGACAAATGAAATTTATTACAAAGTATTTGAAGCTTATGTAAGGATGGATGGCCTAGGCGAGAATGCCAATCCTCAGAAGAACCAAGAGCTGTAACACAAGCTTGATGAGGTGAGATGAGAGGATGTAAACCAGGAAATTGATACATGCCATCAGAGTGTGATCCTTTGTACAAGACAGCTTTACTAGTCTTGTCCTGAATCACAAAAGTATCAGCATCAAATGTCACAGTGCAATTGTTATCAGAGATAAGCTGATGCACAGAAACTAAATTTGAGGAAATTTGAGGAACATGAAGGAGATTATTAAGAGTAAAAGAATGAGAAGGTGTAGGAAGAATTCCTTTACCCTTATGATGAATAGGAAGGGAATTTCCATCACCAACTAGCACTTGCTCATGGCCGGAATAAGGTTGATAAAGACTGAGATTCTGCAGATCATTCGTAACATGACTGGTAGCAGCTGAATCTAGAAACCAATTATCAGAGGAATTTGCAGCAGATGCAACATATGCCTTGTTCTGAAACTCAGAAGAAGCAGGTGAACCAAGTAAAGACTTAGCACTAGCAGCTTGATAAGAGACATCCATACGATGCCAACAATTAAGAGCAGTGTGATTGCATTTTCCACAAATCTGGCAAGTCACAGTACCAGATCCAAAACGGCCTCCTCTGGTGCTTTTCTGAGAAGAAGACCGTCCTCTATAAGAGCCTCGATTATATCCTCGATTCGAACCCCGAGATCCAGAGGAATTATAAGAAGAAAATTTCATATGAGACTGGGAACCAGATGGAGCAGCATAGGCAACATGAAGATCAGATGAAACTTTGGCTGCACTCTCAACATGAATGGCCTCAGAACACAAGAGTGATGACAGAACTTCCATGGATACTGATTCAGATCTAGCACGAATTGTAGTCTTAAAAGCATTATATTCCGACGGAAGGCCATTAAGTGTCAAGAGAACAAGATCTTCATCATCTATTGCCGAACCAGCAGGGGACAACTGATCAGCAATCAGTTTGATCTGTGACAAGTAATCTTCCATGGAATTCGAAGCTTTGACAACACTATGGAGCTTGTTTTTAAGCTGATGAATATGAGATCGGGAGAGAGAAGTAAATCTCTTCTCAAGCGTACTCCATACTTCATGACTGGTCTTGACTTGACACACAGACGTAAAGATTGAAGAAGACAGAGTTGCAGTAACACAGCTTAATAAATGTGCATCTATAATCTGCCATTGTTGAAGATCTGGATTAGGAACATCCTTACCAGCACCATCTTTGATCACATCTGATGGTGAAGCACTTGATCCATCAACGTATGAAAGCAAGTTAGTAGCTCGTAAGATGTTGTGCCATTGATTCTTCCAAACGATGAAGTTATGGCTATCTAATTTGACTGTAACAAAAGAATTAAGATTGGCAATTAGGAAAGATAGATTGGAAGGAAGTTGAAAGGAAGAAGATGGCGTAGAAGCCATTGAAGGATCTGGAAGCTCGTGGGAGCACAGAGCTCTGATACCATAAAGAAGTTTCAATATTATTCAACACATCATTTCAGAATACACTGAATCTCTTTAATAGAGTAGGTTACAGCTGAGGCGGTTACAACTGTTAACTCTACCATGGTCAACTAATGTGAGTTTACATTTAACTCTAACTAACTGGAGAAAGAAACACCACGTGTAACTTGTGCTGATGTGTAACTTGTGCTGGTGCAGGACCACGAACTTGTGCTGGTGCAGAACCATTAGGCTACACAAGGGGAGGCTTTATACCTTTAGCAGTGAAGTCTTTATCACTACAAAATAATTTATCTTTTTATTTTTTTGTCTTTTTTTCATCAAATCATCTCTTTATTTTTCTGTACATCTTTTCATAAAAAGATAAAAAATATACTTATTTAGATCCTTCCAAACAACCCCAGTAGGGTGCACTAAATAATTATTAGAAGGGTAATGGGATGTGATGGAAAGCAGGGGGACGGTGTTTGTCCGGATGTGAAAAAGTCTTTGATTGATTAAAGTGAGTGGGGTAAGGATAGTGTATAATATCGTTTAATTCGTAAAAATTATATCGGTCTATATTAATTTATATTATTCTAATTGTTAGTCGTAGTTTAAGTTTTAAAATTTATAATTCGTTAATCGAATCGTTCTGTTCTGCTATAGTTAATACATATATATATTTTAATTTTTAATAAAATATTAATATAAAAATGAGTGTGAGAGATATTTAAGATATGAAATTTATTATAAATTAATGGTTATATATATATAAATAAATTATGTAAAATTATTTTGTGTTATATATCTAAAAAATATTATATAAATTAATGTTATATATTATATAAATGTATGATAATTAGTTAGAATATTTTTTAATCCGTCATCCGTCAACAATCATCCAAATTGTAATATATTAATCTACTAATTCACCATTTAATTTATAATTTTACTTTTCACCTATTCAAATTGTGCTGCGTACACCTGGGGGTATGTTTTGTTTTGAAAGGGGGAATCAATTTTTAGAGCCGAGCTGCTGCAGAGCTCTAATTAGAGTTGCTGCAGTACAGCTCTAATGAGCTGTCCATAAATAAAAAAAAATAAAAAATAAAAAAAAACAATGAAGTAAAAGATAAAAAAGAAAAAAAAAATTAAAACTCCATTAAAACTCTTTTTTTAGAGGTGTAAATCATTTTTCTTTTTTTTGAGGGTTAGTGGAATGTGATGGTAAGCAGAGGATGGTGTTTGTCTTGAGTAATGATAGACAGTAGTAGAAAGTGGTTGATTTGATGAGTTTATATGAATTTTTAATGTATATAATTAGACGAGTTTCATCTATATTATATAAGTAAAAAAAAAATTTTTACCCCAAGTCTTATGGAAGTTTCAATCTCTCAATCTAAATTTTTTAATTTTTTGATTAAAATTTTTTTTTAATATTTATTAACTTCTCCTAACTCCCAAGAATTATCCTCATAATAATACTTTAATACATTAAGAACAAGCATAAAACAAATTCTTTGAAATCCAACACATATGAATTCCTTAAAAAATTCCAACACATATGATTATTATCCCTTATAATAACACTTTAATACATTAAGAATAAGTATAAAAAAAATTTCTTAAAAAGTCCAATACGTATGATTATTATCAAAATATTAAACTTTAATATAATATAATAAAAAAAGATATTTAATTCCTTGAAAAGTTCAATACATATGATTATTATCAAAATATTAAATTTTAATATAATATAAAAAAAAACATTTAAAAAAAATAATATTTAAAAATCACAATTTATATATATAAATAATTATAAACATAATTCATAGTACGGATGATATGCTAGTACGTTTGTAATGAATTTGACACCTCCATATGATATACTACAGGAATAAACAACATAGAGAGGGAGGGTCAAAATCCGAAAGGATTATTAAAAATATATATATATATAAAAAAAAAGGTCATAAAATCACGATCTTTGTGAAAGAGAGAAAATACCATCAACAAGGCCTTTATTTGTGTCTTGGTAATTGGTGTCGCACCATCTTCCCCCTTGAGCTCCAACAAAATCTGCAAAAAATCCTTCTTCCCTCCGTCGTTGACCGCCTCCATTTTCACCCGTGCATCAATCACAGAATCAAAAACCCTCTCCACATCGACGACTATCTCCTTCATCTCCCTCTCCACTCCTTGCAAATCAAACCTCGCCAGCCCAGGAAAAAAATCAGACAAGTTGGGCTTCCCCAACAGCACCATCATCTTCGCTGTCGCCGCTCGAAACTCAGCTCCAACGCGACTATTAACCTTCTCCTGAATATCAAATGTGCTCCCCCACAACATGCTCAAAACAACATTAAACTCTGTCAAAAAAGCAATCTCCCCAATTTCAACAGGCTTGCAAATCTTTCTATACACTTGTGTAATAGTCTTGCGAACTTCGGTTCTTCGAAGATTGTAACAGGCTTCCAGGCTACTGTTACTGAGCATTTCTCTGACAAACATTTTACGCATGTTGCGCCAGTGGGAACCGTAGGAAGACCACGCAATGTCCTGGGCACCGTACGTGGCAGCCAGGGCTGAGATGGGAGGGTCACGGTTGGAGAAAACAATGTCCTGGTCACGGACCACTTGTTTTGCCAGGGACGGTGAGGTTATAACGACATAGAGTTTGTTTCCGAGCCAGAGCTTGAAGACTGGGCCGTAGTGGTGAGCCAGATGTGAGAATGAATGGTGGAGGTTTGTGCCGAGGAATGGGAGGTACCCGAGTACGGGTAATCCACGGGGTCCTGGTGGGAGGGGGGCCTCGGTTGTTTGGTTTCTGGAATTGGTGAATGTCCGTAGGTACCAGAAGAGGGGTAGTATGAGAATTGAGAGAGTGAGGATGGCTCCAGCGAACTCATATTTGTTGTTGCTAAGTTGGCTCAACCATGGTGTCCATTGCTGGAGAACTGTGGTTGAGAGATTATTTAAAAGATCTGAAAGCATGGTTAGGAGAGAGTGTTTTTCAGGACAAGGATGCAGGAAGAACAACTTGAAAAAAAATTGTAAATGAGATGAGGTGCCAACTAGAGGAGACCATTGCTGATTTATATAAAATAAAAAATAAAAACTAGTGGCCTTTTATTCAACAATAATACTATAGATTTAGAAAAGTTATTGAATAAAGGACTTTGCTTCATACCGGGTCGACCCCAGTGAGGTGGCGGCTCCAGAAAGAAAAAAAAAAAAAAAAAACTCTTTTTTTTTTTTGCCAATTGGGACTTGACACGCACGACCCCCAGCACCCCCAGCTGGGGGTCGGAGGCATTTCTGTTTAATAAAATGCTCAAAAAAAATATTTATAGAACATAAACGTTGTTATTTTAGCTTATTGGATCACTAATTTCAATATCTCCATTCCAAAATTGTAACAAAAAATTTTCATTATATTATTTAAGAATTAGAAAATAATCATTAAAATTTGAAAATAATTATTACATACCCTTAAATGATGTAATAGAAATCTTGTAATGGGGAGGATCTTAAGGCGGTGTTTGGAAACTTGGTTTTGGGATTTTTTTTTTTTTTTTTTTTTTTTTTTTTTTCACTACAAGACAAATGTTTTACAAAATCAAAAAAAATAAATCTAAACAAAATATCATATCAAATCCATAATCATTTCACTTTTTCTCTCACAAACATCACATCTAACCACAAAAAACCCGAACTATCTTCTCAAACACAAAAAAAATTTCTCCAATAATATCCTACAACTAAAAAAACTAACAAAAACACCCACTTCCCAAACACCCACTAAATCTATACCATAGATTTTATTTTCATAGTGATTTTCCTTTGTCCAGTCGGTGGTTGAGGTTCAATTAGAGGCTATCCACAACTGCGAAACATATCTATCAATTAGATATGCTTCGAAGTAATTTTCTTTCATCCGATCAATGGTTCAGGTTCAATTAGAGGATATCCACATAACCGCGAAGCATATTTTAGCATAGATTCTAAAGATACTGCCAACACCGAAGGATGCCTCAGGGCTCTGGAGTTTTTGACACGACTTTGACACTCTTTGCATGCATTAAAAACACCATTTCAATTCTGCCAACACCTTATTTTCATAATACTATTTATATAATATTCTTTTTGTGAAGAATAAAAGTTCATCTTAAGCGTGATAAGGAAAGCCTAAAAGAATTAAGTAGGCCTAAACATGTCAGAAAAGGAAAATTATCATGACAGAACAGATAGATTAGCTTAAAAAAAGTATAGAATAAGAGCGAAAAGACATTTACTAAAACAGTTGTATTACATTCTCACAAAAAATTTCCCATAAAAACATCCTTTCATGGACTCTAACCAATAAATTCATACCGTTCAAAGTTTATGAAGGGGTTGCTTTTATAAGAGATTTTTGTATGAATAAATCATTTTCCTTACTATAATTGAATTGTTTGATATTTGACAACATCTAAAGGTTGGTTGGATATCGACCACGGATGGCATCTAAAACATCATAAATACAAGGGGAGGCAGCAAACCAGGTTAACTACAACTAACATCCTTTCTCCACTCTTGAATATCTCGATTGATTATTGATTTAATCGTCGGGATATTTTCTCAACTAAGTTCAATAATTTATTTAATAAAAAATTAATTACACATTTTAATATTATTTTCACCAAACAATAATATCATAACATGTTAATCTCTTATACAATCCTATAAAGTAGAATCTATACTATATCTTAAGCAAAAAGGGATTTTTAACCCCAAGCCTTGTGGGAGCTCCAATCTCTCAATCTAAATTTTCTGATTTTTTGATTTTAAAAAAAAAAATCTTAGTATTTATTAACTTTTCTCAACTCCCAAATCTTACCATCATAATAATACTTTAATGCATTAAAAACAAGCATAAAAAAAATTCTTTGAAATCTAACACATATGAATTCATTGAAAAGCCCCAACACATATGATTATTTTCCCTCATAATAACACTTTAATGCATTAACAACAAGTATAAAAAAAAATTCTTGAAAAGTCCAACGCATATGATTATTATCAGAATATTAAACTTTAATATAATATAATAAAAAAAAGACATTTAATTGCTTGAAAAGTCTAACACATATGATTATTATCAAAATATTAAACTTTAATATAATATAAAAAAAGGAAAAAAAGAAGACATTTAAAAAAAAAACATTTAAAAATCACAATTCACACATATAGATAATTGTAAATACAATCCGTGCATAGCACGGGTGATATGCTAGTACACAAATATGTAAAATAAGATTTTAGGGTCACTTTTGTTTTCCATTTAAAATAATCCAATATTTTTAAACTAATAGACAAAACATAAATAAAATTTTTAATTAGAAAAATTAAATTAAGTTAAAATTAAATATTTTTTGTAAATAATGTTATCACGCAAATCTTTTTTTGTATCTTGAACTTTCAAACCACATAGGATTTTTTTGGGTATGATTTATTTTTTTGATTTATTACAAAGAGAAATGCTTTAGACCACTAATTAGTGGTGGTTCTAATGATGTGGCAGTGGGTCCCACCCACTGCCACAGTGTGTTTATGCCTTTTTTTTTTTTTTTCAATTGTCACCTCACTAGTGGTGGGATTAGTGATGATAAATTATTGGTCTATAGCATTGTTCTATTACAAAATACGTGTAAAAAAAAAAAAAAAAAAAAAAAAAAAAAGAGATGTGATATAATAGTAATAATAATAATAAGTCAATAAGTAACTTATTTGAGGGTGTCCCCAAAAGAGGCCATAATTTTCATTTTATATAAACTCATTTTTTTTTTTTTATAAAATTTACACATAGTCATCAATATTTATTAAATAAGACTAATATAAAATTTTATTTTACAATTTCAAATTAAATTCTATGAAGAGATATCGGTCTGTATTGTAATCCAACTAATTACTATCTTCTGCAAAAAATAATAATAATGATGAAATGAACTTATAGGACTATTTTGGAAAGATTGTTAAAAGTCACCTTTTAGTTTTTAATCCATTTTTGGTCATATTATCTCTCATATTTTTTACACATTTTTTTTTAAAAAGCTTAAAAAGTCAAAGAAAAAAAATAATTTTTAATCATTTTTCCAAAACCATCCATAAAAGATAATTATAATAAAAGAAAAAAAAAAAAAAAAAGAAGAAAGGATTATTTTTTTTATTATTTTTTTCTTTTTTTTGGCAAGTAAGTCATAAATTAAAGATAAAGGAATACAAATGCAAGGGACATACCCCAGGCTCTACCAAACAAACGCTATACAACAACGAAAAAGAAAACAAAAGACAAACGGGCAACACCATGGCACACCTATCCAAAAAAAGCAAAAGGAAAGGGGCCCACCTGATAAACAGAGCAAAACGTGTAGAACAAAAATAAGACACCAGAATGATATGTTCATGGGCCCCATGGAGAACATGAAGACCATGAACATACATATAAGCAGATGGTAGCCTAAAGAAAAGAGAACAAGTAACCCTACACAACTCGCTAAAAAAGTCCCCAAAAGCTTGAGAAGTTACCCAAGTTCTAAACAGATATATACATGTCAAGAGAATACATCCTCTTCAACCCAAAAAAACGCTTCTAGCAGCCATACACCGAATTTATCATACTTCCAAAATCTGATGCATAAACCGCTTCCATGTATTCCAACAATCACTAAGCCTAACACCACGTTTCCTCTAACCAGGTTGTGGTACTTTAAACAGGTTCACGGGACTCACACAAACAATATGAGGAACATGAACACATGCTGCAACCACAAGAACCTGGTACAAAAAGGAGGCAAATAGATTTCCTTTGCACAGCCCGTAAGGGTAGGCAAAACCAACAAAATTATACAGTTTGAATACAAGCATTTTCCACAAATAGGTCCAAAAATTCACCAAATTGCATACTACTAGCATCCAGAAAACTGTAGATCTGCCAGCATCCACAGCAGCTGCAACACTCATCTACAAACTCGGATGATTAGTAAAACCTGTTCAAGTGTGAAGATAAAATGAGAACAGCCAAACAGAGAACTGCATATGCTCAGGATACAATAGTATGATTGTGGAGAAGTGGTTTGGAAATACTCTTTGGATCCAATAGGACGCTCGAGATCCTCAGCTAGCAACCTGAAAAGGAATGAACACTCCAGCCAGGGGTGCCGGAATTAGCACTCCGACGGATAAGTCAATATATACTTTCTTGGTTGCTTGTATCTTAAGTTAAACATACTAATTCTCTCATACCTTGTGTTAGCTGATACTCTCCTTATTTATAGTCGTCCTTGATGTTGACAGTTGGTCCCACCTTTCTTCCAATGAATAATCCTTCATTCGGCTAACTCTTCGTACTTCGGCCTGGTCTACAGCTGACTATTCGGCTGATCTGTTTACTTGGCCTATGTCCCTCCGTGATGGAGTCGTATAATTCACAACTTGGTTTCTCTCTTTAGTCTATTCGGCCTCTGAATATATTTAATTTTATTCGGCCCCCACAATTGCCTCCTAAACATCCTATTAACGTCAGTTAGTCGGCATGTTTGGTCCTTGGACCTAAAGAGTCAGAAAATACAGCGGTATCCCTTACTCCAATGCAAGCGTCAGGACGCCTACTACTTTTGAGCATCATTACGGTTTCCCGTCCCTTCGTACACTTCATTCATTTAATACGATTTGAAACCGCATTGTCTTTCGTCTGTATGTTTTTTCTTGAATGCTCAAGGTTTCTCGTTGCCTGTCAGTTCAACTCCCTCGCTTCTCGCCTTCTGTAACTTTTTTCCGCTCTCCATTGTCTTCCTCATTTTTTGTAAGTTTCTCTTTCTTCTATCTCGACTCATTTTTCCTTGTTTGCTTGTTGTGTAGAGCATCTGTTTTTCATGCTATGATGGCTAGACAGTTGAGAGCCCTTTTTTCTACAGAGCAAGTTTCTGGTTTCTGTCTCCACTTTTCTATCCCCGACGACGTTCATCTGTCACTTTTGGCAGAGAACGTGATTGACACGGAGAGCACTGATGAGAGTACAATCATCTTTTCTCTCTTGTCGATCGCGGAGGGTGGAGTCCGTTTCCCCCTTCATCCACTTTTAAGGGTTGTCCTTCTTTATTGGGGTTTAATCCCTTCTCAGCCAAACGTAAACTTTTTCTGAATAATAATAGGTATTGTAGAACTAAACCAGCACTTTAGGCTTCACCTTGGAGTCCCTACCATTTGGCATTGCTATGCCTTGGCCAAATCCTCTGGACGGCAGGGACACTACTTTCTCAGGGCCAAGGACATCGACCATCACTTGGTCACTATGCTTGCCAGCTCTGGCAAGCGAGTTGATGATGTTATGGTTATGGTTCGTGGAAACTGGAAATTCGGCGAGGGCGAAGATCGTCAAAATCCGGTGCCCAGGTAAAGGAACGAACCAGGTGGCCGTTTAATCTCCCATGAATCTTTACTAAATATTTTCTATTCAAATTCCTTGTATTTACCATTTTAATTGTGCAGGAAACAACTTGAAGAAAGTTCTAGTTTCGGCCGACGACGCCGTACTTGTAGAGATCAGAATGATACTCCAGTTCGTTGGCTGTCCGAATCTCCAGAGACAAGGGAGGGCGGCCCACATTATTCTGCAATACGAGCCGACTTATATCACTTTTTCGACGGCAGAACATATTCCAATTCCAAGGGGCGAACAGCACCTTACGGCACTTGTTTTTCTGAGCTTCAAGAATCTTAGGCAGATCGGTTTTGAGGATTCAGATTCAGAGCCGGCGGCCGAACAAGTTGCCGAAGGAGTCGCTAAGGAGCCGAATCAGCCATCTTTGGACGGGTCCGACGTACTAGAGGGGGAGGTTGACTTAGCACTAAATTTTGCTTTTGAGGAAGGCGACTTCAATCCTCCATCCACTTCCGACCGAGCGGCGTCCTTCGAGGATATTTTTACCAACTTAGGGGACTTACCCGGCTCGTACCCTGACAACATGGCTGGTGAGTCAATCACTTGGCCAAACAAAAAAACACCGAGAGGATGGCTGCACGTAGGAGGGCCGAAGCTGAGCGAAACCAACCTCCACCCCTTCCACCTGACACTAGGGAAGAAATTTCACCTGCTCCTGTTGAGGAGGTTGAGACCGTAGTGGTCGAAACGGAACCCGCTGTCAATCAACAGGAGGGTCAAGTGACGGAGCAAATGGGGAAAAAATGCCCGGCCGTTCACGAGGAGGATTCTTCGGAAGAACCAATTGATAAACGGCCACGTATGGACGGATCTGACTTGGTTGTGCTGTTTACAATACAACCAAGGATAAAGAACATGCTGGTTGCCTCTGATGCATCGGCCATAAGAGGCCCAGCTGTGGCCTTGAGCTTGGTATCTTCCATTTCTCTGTCGGTTGACAGAGTAGCCTTTAGGGCAGAGGTCGATCTTCTGGCCATCGCATTAGCCGCTCAATTGGCAATATTGGTAAGAGCCCCTTTATAATTTTGTGAGTGTTAACCCAAAGGGAAGTCCATGTTAGCTTATTGATCCCTTGTTCTGCAGGCAGCGGGGAGGATAGCTGAATTGGCTGTCGCCAACACGACGCTATCGAATAGATCGACTTTCTTACAGCTGAGTTGCAAAATGAGAGGCTTAAGGCAGCAGAGGCCTCTCTCCGAGCCGAGTCTGAGGCCATAAAAGCGGCAACAGAGAGTGCTAGGGCCGATGCCGAAGAAAATAAGGCCAAGACTGCCGACGAACTGAGAATGGCCGCCGAAGGAAGGGCGAATGCTAATGAGGAAGCGCTCAAGTCTGCCAGGGAGATAATTGCCAAGCTGGAGGCCGACTTGGAAGAGTCAAAGAGGGCGTTGGCAAATGCCGAGTCTAAGATTTCCAAGTCATTCTAGAAAGGCAAAGATACAGCCTTGGTGGACTATGCTACCTTGGCGGACTATGTAGATAAAGTGCCGAAATTTGAAAATAAGAGGTTCAAACACGGCTGGCTCAAAGCCTTGGCTGCCGTTAACGTGGTATCGGATCAGCCGATTCCGCACAAGCAGGTAGACATTGAGTCGCTAGTGTCTGACCTTGAAGATTGATCTATAGTCAAGTATTTTTTCATTCTGTTTTTGATATTGTGTGTACGTAGGTTTTGTTAGATTTATTAGGTTTTTTGAGAAGCTGATGTAAGGTAGTTTTCATTTGTAAGATGACTTTTGTTTGTGCTCAGTTTATGAATGAAAATTACTTTTGTCTTTATGCCTGATGAATGTGCTCGTAAACGGCTAAGTGAGATATAAAATCATGAAATGAATAAAATGAACTACAGAATTAATCCAGCTCACGAATAATTCTATAACACTGCAACTTAGCTGAAGATATTAGTGCATATGCCCTTGCCCCGGTAGGTTGATGCAAAGGACCAACAAAATTACCGAATCAATTACTAAGATCTAAAAACGACGGGCCAAAACTCTGCTGGGGCACCAAGGATATTCGGCTAGGAGCTCTGATATTTAAGCCGAATAGATTGATGCATTTGCCCTTGCCTTAGCAAGTCGATGAACAAGATCGCCGAATTAATGAATAAGACCTAAAAACGACAGTTTAAAACTTTGCTGGGGCACTATGGATATTTGGGCTGAATTGATTGATGAATCTGTCCCTGCCCCAGCAAGTTTGAACGAAATCGCCTAAAAATGACAGTTTAAAACTCTACTGGGGCACCATGGATATTCGGGCCGAATGGATTGATGAATCTGCCCCTACCCCAGAAAGTTTGAACGAAACCGCCTTAAAACGACAGTTCAAAACTCTGCTGGGGCACCATGGATATTTGGGCCGAATCGATTGATGAATCTGACCTTTCCCCAGCGGATTAATGGTAGATAATGACTAACGGGCGTTCATGAATTAGCTGGGGTAGCCTATCTGTTCGGCACAAAGGCTTACGTAAGGCCGAATAGATTAATTAATCTGCCCTGCCCCAGTGGATTAGTGAACGTTTCCGCTGATTAACAGTCATTTATGATTTGGCTTGGGCAACGTTGAAGGTATCGCTTTGGGAGCGGTGCATCTGTGGTTAATAAAAATGAAGCTGCTTCGTGCGCGTAGGTCCCATTGGCGTGCTAAGGTTTAACTCAAACCAGTCTGTCGAAGAAGGTTAGCTAAGTGTGAATGTCAGGTAGACTATTCTTCAACAGCAGAGAAGAGGTAGGACACTGGCTGAGCTGGACTCAACGATGAATCGAGATGGGGAACCATCGTGAACGGGAACTAGGGCGTCTAGAGAGCGGGAGAGGCGTCACTCTCCTCGTCATCGAAGCAGGTCGCCTAGAAGGGAGAAGTGACATGGAGGAACTCCCTCCATTCACGAAGCGAAGCCAGTGGGCCACCGCGCCCGTTGAGTTTTTCAGTCTTCATCGAGAACAAACCGATGACGGAAGCAGATTTGATCATTCGAGATCCAAGTGTGGCAGTCGAATTTGCACGACAAATTTTTCCACCGGAGGTCCAACAGTTGATGATTGGTCAACAAGATTTTGAAGTGTTTCGAGAGGGCGTTCACGGAGTGGTGAAAGGGCTGTACACCGCTTACGAGATCGGCATGCGCCTTCGTGCCGCGCGGCGAGAGATCAAAAACAAAGATGAACACATTCGTAATTTAGAGGCCCGCGCGGAGAAAGCCCAGCGGGAGTTATCAAAAGTCAAAGCCGCCGAAACTCAGTCGGCTGGCCTAGCTAACCCGATTGTAGAGAAAAGGGTGACCCAGCATCTTATAAGTCACGTGATTGCTGAATCGCGACACGGCAAGCATGTTTACAATAGAGGCTGCGAGGTCCCGGGCTTATGAACAAGGCTTCCATGCGGGCCGAAAAGTTGGGATAGAGAAGACGAAAGAAAAGCTCGCTGAGGAGGTCTGCTAATATGAGAACCGTGGATTCAAACACGGGTGGATCAAGGCTCTCCAGGTCACAGAGTCTCTCCGGGTAGTAGGTGTTGATTCGGCGTCGCCATTATACCAGAGTCATCATTTTCCTTTTGCGGCCTTCGAAGTCGAGAAAAGCGATGCCGAGGGGGATGCCGAATAAAATTAAATATATTGTATCACTCTAACATAAATTGGGAGCGAATTATGTATTAACGATTAATTCAATAAAACATATTATCTTAAAAGTTTGCATGTTGTTTTAGTTTATGTTTAAACATGTTAAGAATCATCTTCCATCCTTCAACTGAGTTGATGCTTGTTAATCAGAATATTCATGCTTGTTAATCGAAGGGTTTTACTTGGCCAATCGTGGCATCCACGAAGAGCGCTCCGAATCCGGAGGCTTATTCGGCCCAAACGTGTCATTCACGGATGGGACTCCGAATTCGGAGGCTTTTACTTGGCCAATCGTGACATCCACGAAGGGCACTCCGAATCTGGAGGCTTATTCGGCCTAAACGTGGCATTCACGGATGGGGCTCCGTATTCAGAGGCTTTTACTTGGCCAATCGTGGCATCCAAGAAGGGCGCTCCGAATCCAGAGGATTATTCGGCCCAAACGTGTCATTCACGGATGAGGCTCCAAATTCGGAGGCTTTTACTTGGCCAATCGTGACATCCACGAAGGGCGCTCCGAATCCGGAGGCTTATTCGGCCCAAACGTGTCATTCACGGATGGGGCTCCGAATTCAGAGGCTTTTACTTGGCCAATCGTGTCATTCACGGATGGGGCTCCGAATTCGGAGGCTTTTACTTGGCCAATCGTGACATCCATGAAGGGCGCTCCGAATCCGAAGGCTTTTACTTGGCCAATCATGGCATCCACGAAGGGTGCTCCGAATCCGAAGACTTATTCGGCCCAAGCGTGTCATTTATGGATGAGGCTCCGAATTCAGAGGCTTTTTCGGCCCAAGCGTGGCATTCACGAAAGGGGCTCCGAATTCGGATGCTTTTACTTGGCCAATCGTGACATTCACGAAAGGCACTCTGAATCTGGAGGCTTATTCGGCCCAAACGTGTCATTCACGGATGGGGCTCCGAATTCGGAGGTTTTTACTTCAAACTAAAATTCAATATACTAAGACAAGAAGTCTTTTTCATTATAAAAGTGAAAGCTATACATGGCGAACATTCAAAACAAGCCCTCATGTCCCACACGCCAGGTTAATGATAAAATTTACGTAAATACGTGGAATTCCAAGGACGTGGCAGACTTCTCCCAGACATGTCTTTGAGCCAATATGCCCCTGTACCCGCTAATAAATCAATCTGATAGGGGCCGTCCCAGTTAGGATCCAGTTTTCCGTCAGCCGGATTCCTGGCAGTCCGAAGTACTTTCTTGAGGACCAATTCTCCTGGTGCATAGCGACGTAGCTGAACACGTTGATTATATGACTTAGCAAGCTATTGCTGATACCGTGCCATGGACGCAAGGGCACAGTCTCGTCATTCTTCAATCAGAGCCAAATCCAAGGCCAACAGCATGTCATTTCGGCCCATGTCAAAAACTTTTGATTTCGAGGTTGGGAGGCCGATCTCCAGGGAGATGATTGCCTGGGTTCCAAAGTATAGAGCAAACGGCGTTTCCCCAGTGGATCGCCTCGGCGTAGTGTGATGAGCCCATAGCACACTCGGCAATTGCTCGACCCATCTCCCTTTAGCTTTCTCCAACCTCTTCTTGATGCCGTCCAAGATCGATTTGTTAGAAGCTTCGGCTTGACCATTGCTTTGAGGGTAAGCCGGCGTGGAGAAATAAAGTCGGATACCATACTTGCTGCACAGCTCTCAATAGACGCCACAATCAAACTGGGTGCCGTTGCTGAAATAAGCGCTCTTGGAATGCCGAATCGTGTTATGATATTTCTCCATACAAAGCACTTAACATCAGTATCTCGAATGTAGGTTAGTGCCTCCGCTTCGACCCATTTTGTGAAGTAGTCTGTCGCGACAATCAAAAATCGCTTGTTGCCCGGGGCACAAGGTAATGGTCCAACGATGTCAAGTCCCCACTGGGTGAACGGCCAAGGGCTGGTGATAGAGCTCAATTCTTCGGCAGGCAAATGGGTTAAAGGGGAAAACTTCTGGCACTGTTCACATTTCTTAACGTAATTATGGGCATCAGCTCTCATTGTCGGCTAATAATACCCTTGTGTCACGGCTCGATGAGCCAAAGAACGCCCGTCGGAATGAGCACCACAACTACTTTCATATATTTCAGTCAGGAGTTCTTCGACTTTATCTGGATGAACGCATTCTAGATATGGACCAGAAAGGGATTTTTTGTAGAGCTTTCCTTGCGGATCCAAGTAATATCGCATGGCTTTGTTTCGTAGTTTGTGTGCTTCTTTCTTTTCCACCGGGAGCTGTTCAGAAGATAGAAATGCAATGATAGGGTCCATCCAACTTGGACCTGATTCTATGACATTAACTTGAATTGACTCTGAGGGAGCAATGCTCGGCTCAGGGATAAATCCCACTTCAATTGTCTGTTTGATTTCTGAGTTGATGGCGGAGGCTAGGCAGGCCAGGGCATCTGCATGTGTGTTCTGATCCTGGGTTATTTGATTTAGTTCATGATGGTCGAATTTTTCCAGCAAAGAGTTCACCATTTTCATGTAAGCTGTCATTCAGTCATTTTTGGCTGCGTATTCCCCTTTCAATTGGTTGATGACTAGCTTTGAATCACAAAAGATAAGCAGGCACCGAGCACCAAGAAGATGTGCATTCCGTAAGCCAGTTAACAATGCTTCGTATTCGGCTTCGTTGTTCGATGCATCGAAGCCCAGTTTGACAACATGCTCGATTATTGCCCCGTTGGGAGCCATGATCACTACGCCCGCCCCACTGTCGCGTTGATTGGACGTGTGAAGCCCCTGAAAAATGTATTTTCTTTAAAAACCCTAACGTTTGAATTATTTCCTTTAAAGCCCTTCAATTTCTTAAATTATTTCGAATCTTGCCGGTTAGTATTTTCTTTTTTTCAGAATAGAAATATTCTAGCCGAATTAGATTCCTTAGCCTAATTTAATTTAATTCTACATAAATAAGGTTCCAATACATGAGTTTGATTCCAAGTCCTCACTTCTTTTATTAATTTCAAGATTTGCCCCAAACTAGTACATATACTTTTTTATACTATAGTACCACCAAATCAATTTGTGGATCTATATATACATTGGGAATATATCCATAGTACTTATATATTGAATAAAATATACCCCATTTCCCTTTCCCATGGCCAGCCAACCTAGGAGAGTGTGAGGGATCAATTTTCAAGGCTTGTAATCATGGCAATCTAGAAGCAAAAGTACCAAGTTCCCCTAAATCTAGGGATTTTGTCCCCAACTTAGTTCCATTCCAACTAGAGACTAACTAAATCATGTCTAATCACATAATTAAGTCCCCAAATCACTCTCTATTCCATTAGACTCCAAGTAAATCCAAACTTTTCAATCCAATTCCAACTAATGGGCTTTTGTGTCTTTTCACACCAAATTTGCCTATATATACGACCACCCACTTAGCATAGCATACACAAACAACACACACACACACCTACATTCGGCCTAGAGGAGAGAAAGGAGAGCAAGAGAAAAGTCTTGAGAGGGAGAGGAAGGAAGAGGAGAGCAATCTTGTTCAACTTGGCCTAGCCTAGCAAGTAAGCCACAACACAACTCTCTCTTTCATTTTCCTTTTTCAAATACACGCTCTTAAGGGATCTAAACATTGTTTTCAGATGTGTTTTAATGATTTCCTTGTGTTAAAAATGAAAAGAGTTGAGCCATGATTCTACTCTTCTTGTAGTTTCCCTTAATCGGTACAAAACTATCTTTTTCATATCAATCTCTCAAACTTTCCAAAGGCACACTTTCAAGATAAATTTCTGAGTCTAATATCTATTATTTAGCATGTTTTCATCACACAAAAGAAATGAAGAAAAATTTCCCTTAGTGGATCTCTCTTCTCACAAATCCTCTTGTTTTTGAGTATTGTGCATTAAAAATTCTGTTTTTACAGCCAACTTTCAAAAATTTTAGAAAAATGTATCAAAATATTCTGGATCTCATTTTTATGCCAATATCTTCCTTAAGAAGTTAGTTTTCAAGGAAAATTGGTTTCATTGAAAAAAAGTGAGCGGTTGGAAAGAAAATCAAATTTTCGCAACGGTTGACGAATCTGGACAGCGCTAGAGTGTTTCTTAAATAACTAAAAATCTAGAAAAGCTATCCCATTTCAGAAATATGTTCTGGAAACTAGATTAAATTCTCTACAAACCATAGGAAGGTCGGGTTCGGTAAAAATCTAAAATAGCCATTTTTATTTTAATCTTTAAATGGTGCTGAATTTGAAAATTTAGTTTTGCATGGGTGTTTTATGCTCTTGTGTTCATGAATATGCTTATTAGTTTATGATCATGTCTTGGTATGATATTGCATGTGTTATGGTTATGTTTCTTATCTTTTTCATTTTAATGATACATGCTTACGTAGATATTACTATCTTGTTAAGTTGGTCTAACCTTAATCTAAAACATTTAACTCAACAGAAAACTTAATTGGGATGGTATTGGGTTTTTGATCACTTGAATAATGAAGAGATGATAATGTGTTATGTATGGATTGTTGGGATGCGTTCCCTATTTAGAAGTTGAAGTCTTGCGCAAGTGGTTTTCAGAACCCTTGAACGGAGCGGTTGTATTCGGACCCTAGGTATTTGGTGTGAGGAGGGATTTGGGCAAGGCCCATTATTACCGTCTCTTTTGAGGCCCTACGGTTGGCGCTACGCGGTACATAACCGTTGGTAGGCATCCTAGGTAAGATCTACAACAAAGCAGCAAAAGAGGGGGCATACCGAATAATCCGCGTCCGATTCTTGTGGTTGGGAGGACGAAATCTCTTTGGGGGATTTCTAGTTTACTAACGTCTAACTTTGTAACCCTTTGTTGTTTAGTTGAAAATCATGCTTCATTACTTGTTGTCATATTTGTGTTTGTGTATTGAACTGGGAAAAAGAGACGGGGTGTATGTGCATTTACTGGGCATTCAAAGCTCACGGCGTATCATGGCAGGTGCCGAAGAGGAGCTTATAGCTGGGGACGACGAGCCGAAAACCGTCAAAGACTTTTGGCTATCTTAAAAAAGTTAGAAATTTCCCTTTTGATATTTTGTAAGGCTCACATGAAAATTTAAATTTTCTTTTGGGATGTAATGTAATGGAACGAGCTTTTGTAATTAAGGATATTCGTGGTTATTATGTATATATATTCTAACACCAATATAACCCCTAACGTTGTTTATGAGACCTTGTGTCAATACCTCTTAAGATCTGTCAAAAAGGTAGTGCGCTGCCAAAGAAAGCTGGACTTAGAAGGGAGGCTAATTTTACTCCTCCGGCGATCTGGGATCTTATTTGGTTATTGACCATAGGACTCATTAGTGACTTTCCCTTGACTACAACCAATAGTGTAGATTCAGGGCGTCACAGGATGATCCATCACAGTACAACTGCCAAATGTCCCCAACATAAATTCTCTAGTTCAGCTTAGGTTGAGTTTGATCAGACTTGAAGTCGGCAAGACCCCCAGTGAATTCGGCTACAAAGTCGGCAAGAACTTGCCCCTTGATTGAGGTTCTAGGAAGAAACTGAATATCGTACTGGTCGAGTTCAAGAGCCCATTTTGAAATGCACCCTGGTGCTTCTGCACTACGGAGTACTGACCGGAGAGGGTAGTCCGTTAGTACCCCAATGGTATGCCCCTGAAAGTAATGCATCAGTTTTCTTACTGCCATGACAAGGGCTATGATGAGTTTTTCCAACAGAAGGTAACGTGTTTCGGCGTCAACCATTGCCTTTCTCACATAATACACTGGCCGCTGCTCCCCAAGCTCTTCCTTTAACAGTACGGCGCTGACGGCCCGGTCAAAAACTGCCAGATACAAAATCAGCGGGCCATCTGCTGAAGGTGTTGTCAAGAGTGGAACTGATCGGAGGTAAGTCTTTAGACCGTTAAAAGCGGCTTCGCACTCAGAGGTCCACTCAAAAGCTTTACCCTACCGTAGGGTATGAAAGAATTGTCGGCAGCGATCTGTGAAACGACTGATGAACCTGTTGAGTGCGGCGGCCATCCGCATTAACTTTTGAACCTCCTTCACCGATCGAGGGGAGCCGAGTTCCAGGATTGCTGTGATTTGCCTGGGATTGGCTTCGATTCCTCGATGGTTGACAATGTAGCCAAGGAATTTGCCGGATCCGATCCCAAATGCACATTTGGAAGCATTCAGCTTCATTTTGTACTTGCGTAAAATGCCGAATGTCTCTTCCAGATGGGCTAGATGAGTTTGCTTTTCTTTGAATTTGACCACCATATCGTCAATGTGCACTTCCATAGTACGGCCAAGTTGCTCCTTGAACATGGCAATGACTAGTCTTTGGTAAGTTGCCCCTGCATTCTTCAGCCCAAAAGGCATAATCTTATAGCAATAGGTTCCTCTTGGGGTGAGGAATGCAATTTTGTCTTGATCCTGCGGATGCATGACAATTTGATGGTAGCCTCTGTAGGCATCGAGGAAGCTCATACGTTGATAATGAGCCGTGGCGTCTACGAGTTGGTCAATTCTGGGGAGAAGAAAACAATCCTTGGGGCAAGCTTTATTTAAGTCCGTGAAGTTCACACGGACACGCCAAGTCCCATTTTCTTCATTACAACCACAGTATTCGACAACCATGTAGGATAGGTCACTTCCCGGATTGTCCTGGCATCAAGCAATCGGTCAACTTCTTTAACAACGGTAGCAGTGTGTTCTGCAGCTGACCGCCGGCTTTTCTAAATAATCGGCTTATATTTGGGGTCGACATTTAAATGGTGCTAAGAAATAGATGGATCTACCCCCGGCATCTCATACGGTGACCATGTAAATACATCAAGGTTGTCGAGTAAGAAGGTAATTAGCTGCTGCCTGTCGATTTTATTCAAGGATGCGCCGACCATGAAGAACTTGTCAGGATTCCCGTCAATTTTAACTCGATTCAGGGCTTCCGTGGCCTTTTCACTTGGGAGTCGTCCAACATCGTCAAGGCTCTCTCGATCCGGCACCTCAATAGAATTCATTTCCAGCTCTCTTGATGCCTTTGCGGCAAGAAGATAACATGCTTGTGCCGATTTCTAGGAACCACGGATTTGTTCAATGCCGCGTTCAGTTGGGAAGCGGAGCAGTTGATGATAGGTGCTTGGTACGGCGTACATGGCATGCACCCAAGTTCGTTTCATAATGAGATTATACGGCGAAGGCAGCTTGACAACCAAGAATTTCACATCCACTGTTCGGGAGCCCGCT
Source organism: Camellia granthamiana (assembly GCA_036172215.1). NCBI lineage: Eukaryota > Viridiplantae > Streptophyta > Magnoliopsida > Ericales > Theaceae > Camellia > Camellia granthamiana. The sequence continues at coordinate 12,490,493 of CM069913.1, forward strand.
CGAACTGGTAGTGTGATTTTGCCCAACCGGTATTCTGGATTGATGTTGAAGCCGAATAACGGATAATGAGCTGAAGACAGGTCTGACTCGGTGAACCCAAGTTTGATGAAGGTCTTGTAGTACATGACTTTTGAAGTACTCCTCTGATTAATAAGAACGCGTTTAACGATGAATCGGCTTACGCGTAGTTCGATGACCAATGGATCGATGTGAGGGAGCGTTACGCCGATCAAATCAAAATCGTCAAAGGTAATACTCGGAGCTTCATGGGGCCGTTTCGCTGGTGTGACTTGCTTTTGGGGGTCAGGATTCGACTGAATTGTATAAATCGCAGATGCCATCGGCAGGCTGTATATCATATGGATTACGCCAAGTGGAGGTGAATCCTGCCTCAAAGCTATTGTTTTGGTTGCGTTGTCTTTGCGGACGTATTGCTTAAGCCGACCGTCTTGTACCAATTCCTTAAGGTGATCCTTCAACGCATAACAGCTCTCGATATCATGACCGTGGTCCTTGTGGTATTCACACCGCCTATCCCGTCTCCTCGTGTCGGGAGGTCCCACCATTTTGGATGGCCATTTGAAGAACGGAAGGTGTTGAACTTTAGACATAATCATGCCAATCGACTCTGACAGATCTGTATATTTCTTGTCCACGCGCCTGCCATCCACTTGAAGTTGTTCATTAGCTCGGTGGGAACACTGGTCATCTGATTAGCGCGAATCCTGCCTTTTGTCGCGTTTAGTCTGATTTCATGGTTTAGGGCTCCGCGATGGTACAGAATTTATCGGCTGAACAATTTCTGATGAGGCCGTCTTATTGGCCTTGTTCCCGGCTTTAACCCGCAGGGCGTCATCTTCCACTTTGCAGTATTCCTCGACTTTCTTCATTAACGACCAGACTGTTTTGGGAGGCCTTCTGGCCAAGGAACTGTGGAGGGCACTATCAGGATGCAACCTCATTTTAAAGGCGGTGATGGCCATGGAGTCGTTGCAGGCGTCATCCACAAGATTAAAGCATTCCCAATAATACTGAATATGCTCGTAAGGTTTCCCCTGGTTGGATTTGCATTGCCTAGAGAGAGTCGGTTTACTTCGGCTGGACCTCATTGGTGATGAATCTTGCCTTGAAGGATTTTTGTAATTGATGGAAGCTCTTAATCGACGCCGGTTCCAACTTATAATACCATCTGACAGCCAATGGTCCCAAACTGCTCAGAAATATCCGACACATGAGAGCCTCGTCGTCTGCATGCAGCGTTATGGCTTGCTTATAATAACGAATATGGTCAGTGGGATCCGATTTTCCGTCGTATAGGGTGAACGATGGAGCCTTGAACTTTTTGGGTAGTATTGCCCTTGCAATCCGTCGCACAAAGGGGTCATGTTGGTCTTCTTCATCTGAATCATTTCTTCTTCTCTTACTCCGTGCACGCGGACTTTATTCAGAAGAACTGGAGACTTCGACTCGCCCCTTCTTTTTGGGTTTTAGAGATGAGGAGTCAAAATCACTGCCACTATCTTGTCTCCGAACTCGAGGTCGTCGACCATCCTTTCTCAAAGGTTGTGGAAGATCTTGGCGCGCAGCTTGTTGGGATTTTGCCACCTCCAAGGCCAAATCCTGTCGAAGGCGCTTGTTCTCAGCCATCATGTTCTCCAACCTCTGTTCGTTTTGTTTTGCCTGATCCATTATCGCTTGCATTGTTTCATTAGCTGAATTGAAGTTCAAGGCTCTTCGTGCAGTAATGTTTTCTGGTCCCAGCATGGTGTTTGGAGTGGTATCGACTAGTGGCATAAGGTTGTCAGCGACTGCCGAAAGATCTTCCGTCACGCCCGCCATGGACGTGCTAGAGTATTCCCACAGACGGCGCCAATTGTAGAGAAGTGGTTTGGAAATACTCTTTGGATCCAATAGGACGCTCGAGATCCTCAGCTAGCAACCTGAAAATGAGTGAACACTCCGGTCGAGGGTGCTGGAATTAGCACTCTGACGGATAAGTCAGTGTATACTCTCTTGGTTGCTTGTATCTTAAGTTAAACATACTAATTCTCTCATACCTTGTGTTAGCTGATACTCTCCTTATTTATAGTCGTCCTTGATGTTGACGGTTGTTCCCACCTTTCTTCCTTCATTTAGCTAACTCTTCGTACTTCGGCCTGGTCTACAGCTGACTATTCGGCTGATCTGGTTACTCGACTTCTGTCCCTCCGTGATGGAGCCGTATAATTCACAACTTGGTTTCTCTTTTCAGTCTATTCGGCCTCCGAATATATTTAATTTTATTCAGCCCCCACAATGACATGTATAATATGGGAACTAACATCACTCAACCCACAATATATAACCTCACACCACTCAGCAATAGATAGATAGCACACAATATGTAACCTTACAACACTCAACCCACATATATGGTCTCCACCATGCACTAGGAAACTGATTAGACACCTGCAAAAACAATAAGAAATATATATATACAGATATATATAAACATTAGAAGATTCTCTCGCTTTGGATAATAGGAGGAATGGTATTTGTTCCTCACAAACTCAACCCACAGTGGTATGTAGCCATCCTCACACCAATTACGAAGAGACTGTAACAATAACAAACAATTAGAATCACACAATATATACTCACTTCCACTCAACCAACATTTTCTGAACTCACAACACTCAAGCACCATCTGCATCCACCATGAAACAAAAAAATGATATGAGACAGACACAGCCAGCAGCACGGCACAATTCTCAATCTTTGACCATGGCACGGGGTTATAATAGGATATGGTCACAACAGTGACACATTGCTAATATAGATGGATCCAGAGTACTAGTTTTGGAGGGCTAAAACACATGTAATTAGGTGTGTTTGATTTGAGTTTTTTGGATTAAATTTTTTGAAAATTGAACTTTTTGATTTTTGTGTTTTTTGGTTTTTAGTGAATATTTTTTAAATTTTTAACATTTTTTTTTTCTTTTTTAGATGCATCTTACTTAGATGTATCTAAAAACTAAAAAATTTGTGAAAAATATTTTAAAAAATTAAAAAATACGTAAAAATATAAAAAAAAATGTACTGAATTCTCGTATTTATTTTTGTATTTTTGTATTTAGTGAATTTTTAAAAGGTTTTTTTTACAAATTTTTTACTTTTTACCTATATTTATGTTAGGTATGTCTAAAAAATAAAAAATAAAAAATGCTTAAAATATTAAAAAAATTCAGTAAAAACAAAAAAATACGAAAAATAAAAAAGTAGAATTTTCTAAAAAGTGTTTTTGGAAAACTGTGACCAAAATTTTTTTTTTTTAAATTGTTGAAAAAGTATTAAATATAAGAGAAAAATTAGTGATAAATTTAATTTAAAGAAAGTGGAAGATATTAAGTCCAATGCATAGTTTTTTTGTTGATGAGAAGTTTACACTTTATGAAATAATTTGATGAGAAGTCCTAAATGATATTTTGTTTATAATTTTACCGCTTAACTTTTTTTTTATCTATTTGACTTTTCGTTGCCGATCTATTCAAATTTATATCTACCTGTTTAAATTTTTTGTCTATTTATTCAAATTTATATTTATCTGTTCAATTTTTTTCCCGATCTGTTAATTTTTCTCCTAAATTCTATCTATCTATTCAATTTTTTTCTTAAATTCTATCTGTCTGTTTAATTTTTTCCTATCTATTGAAAATATGTGTCAAATTTTTTGTTTATCTATTGCAATCATCATCATCTAACATCAATTTTTTTTTTCCTCTTTAGATCTGCTCATACATAAATAGAAATGATTTTTCCCCCGAAAAATCATTCCCTAAATCCCCCGAAAAATGAAGAGGGAGAAGGCAAGAGAAAGAGGGAGAAAGAGAGAGGAGATGAGAGAGGGAAACAAAGAGAGAGAGAGAGGGAGAGAAGAGGGAATGGAGAGAGAGAGAGAGAGAGAGAGAGAGAGCCCTCCACCTCCGCCGATCATCGCAGCTCGGCCGATCGTCGCAGCTTGTCGCAGATCGCCCAGCCGATCGTCGCAGCTCGGCCTCCGCCTCCGTCGCCTCCGCCCCTGGTTGATGGCCCCTCCAGTCCTTCTTCTTCCTTATTTTCTTCTTCTTCTTCTTTCTTCTTTTCTGATTTTATTCTTCTGAAAAAAAAAATAAAAAAATAAAAAAAAATAGAATCAAAACGACGAAACGACATCGTTTTGATTTCGAGGGAGGGCAAATTCGAGCTACCAATCACTTCTGATACATAAAATGTGAAACATTAACGAATATTTCTATTAAATTTCCAACGATGTCCCAATATCAAATTATTTTCTAGCACCCACCAAATTACTAAAACAAACATCAATATCACAATTACGATGCCCCAATATCAAATCATTTTCTAGCCCCAGTATCAAATCATTTTATAGCACCCACCAAATTACCAAAACAAACATCAATATCACAATTACGATGCGCCGCTATCAAATCATTTTCTAACACCCGCCATCAAATCATTTTCTATAGCACCCACCAAATTACCAAAACAAACATCAATGTCACAATTACAATGCCCCAATATCAAATCATTTTCTAGTATCCACCAAATTACCAAAACAAACATCAATGTCACAATTACAATGGCAATATTAGAGAGAAGACATTGCAGGGTTACAACATAATCACGATTCATAACAATTTAGTGTTTTTACATATCCGAAATCAACATATAGAAAAGCAAGCTGAAAATATTCTCCAAATATTTAACTCACGAATCACAATTTAGCTCATCTGGAAATCAGCATAAATGTTCTCCAAATATTCTCTACAAATTAAAAACCATCAAAAATACAAAATTTAAGGGAAAAAATTCTCATCCATCTGTTTAAAAAATACAAAATCTCATCTATCTATTTAAAATTTCACAAATTTGTTTTATATCTATTGGAATTATCTACTGCAACAACACAGCAACAAATCACACAAAGACAAACACAAACAGATATATCTTTTTGAACCTATCTGCTAATACACACACAAACATATATATATCAATATATTCTTTAGAGCCATTGAGCTTTCCAGGTCTTGGAATTCCAGGAGACAAAGATAGCACTAGATGTAAAAAAAATATCCAAACATTTAGATTTTTTGACGATCTAGATGTAAAGCTAACACAATTATAATTTAAACGGATTGAACAAGTAAAGGTCTAAATGTAAAGGTCTAGCTGTGAAGATTTTGCAAAGATGTACTCAATTTGTCATCAAATGCTTGAACAAGTAAAGATCTAGATGTAAAAGCTAACAAATGCTTGGAAAATCTATTGAAATTCCTGGAAAATCTTTAGAAACTGATCAAATGCTTCAAGATTGTCATCAAAATCAATCATACATCTAAGATCTTTGCATCTTAAAAGATTTTCCAAGCATCTAGATCTATCAATTAGATGTCGTCGGAGGTCGTCGGAGGAAGAGGAGAGATCTGGATCTAGATTTAACGTCAGCGGAAGCGGAGAGCGGCGTAGCTCTGACGGCGGTGGTGATGGAAGAGAGAGAGAGAGGGGGGGCGAGGCAGCAGTGGCGAAGCCGCGGGGAGCCCGGCGGCGCTTCTTTCTTCACTCCTCCCTGTTGTCTCCGTCGGCCGCGAAGTCGACCTCAACATTGCCGGATACGAAACCACAACGGCGGCGCCACCGCTGATCGGCGAAAACGAATAGGGAAAGAAGGAGGGCCAGAGTGCGAAATCGCCGACGGTGATGAGCGGCTACGGGCGGCGACGAACGCAAGAGAGAGAGAGAGAGTAGAGGGAAGAAAAAGAGAGGAGTGAGATTGTAAGGGTCACTGGTCTATATATTATACATACGAAAATGACTGGTAGCTCGAATTCATGGCTCGATTTTGGCTCGATTTGGGCTGCCTTTTTTTTTTTTTTTTTTTTTCTTCTTCTTCTTCGTCATGCTGTCTGAAACAGAGGGAGAGGAGGGGGAGAGGGAGAGAGAGAAAGAGAGAGAGAGAGAGGAGGCAGGTCGTCCGTCGCAGCCCTCCGCCCGCCGTCGCCTCTGCCCGATCGTCGCAGCCCCGCATCCGCCGATCGTCATCGCAGCCACTGCCTCGCAGCCCCCCTCCCCCGCCCCCCGCCCCTCCTCCGCCTCCGCCCCCCGCCTCCGCCTCCGCCCCATTATGTTGGCCCCCTCCAGTCCCTCCTCCTCCTCCTCCTCCTCCGCCCCTTCTCCAGCCTCTCCCTCCTCCTCCTCCTTCTCTCTCACTTTTTCGAGCCAATTTCGAGCCAAAAATCTCGAGCTACCAATCGCGATCGTTATACATATACGTATGACTATTTTTTGGTCATCCCATTTAAGTTTGTTCTTATGAACAATATATTTTAGAGCGTACATTTTTAGCCAAAAAATATAAATTTAGATATATGGTCTAAGTGTCCTAAATATAATACTATCAATTTTTACGAAAATATAATGGAAAATGACAAGTCTACTTTCTAAACTTATTTTTTAGACCTAATGATTTGTAAGTGATATGATTGGTTGAAAATTATAAATAAAAAAGTATTACTTTTAATATCTTAATTAATTGTCACATATCAATGAATTTAAAAATTAAATCTAATTTTTAACCTTGAATAACAATACTAAAATATAATTATATATTTGAATTTGTTCTGGTTTATGCATTAATTTACACATTCTCACCTCGCCACTTGTTAAGGGAACTAATTCAGTACTATGTGTTAATTGTCACGTGTAAGTTCATTAAATTTTTTTTCAATGTAATGAACAGTTCAAAATTATAAGGAAAAAAAAGTCTTTGAAAGCAAATGAAATAGTCCTTTCAATGGGTCGATTTCTTTTGGCATTTTCATATTTTCGAAAGCACTGGCTCAAAAAAATATCTGCTTTTGTATTCGATTTTGTCCGTAGTCTAAGTTCACGAACCCAATAAAACAAAACAAATGAGCTAGTTTTAATTTATTTTGGCCTTATTTTCACTTTGAAAGATATATATCGAAGTGCCTTTTCTTATCAAAAAAGAAAAAAGGAAAAATATCAGAGACACCAAAAAAATTGATGGCCAAGAGAACACAGTGCTTTGTTTTGGTAACAATGTAGAAAAAATAATAATGACAAACAAGATAACGCTATTATATTTTAATTTTTAATTAAAATATAGCATTATTACAAAAAGAATTGCATTAGATTTTTAAAGTGCAACCAATATTACAATATATCATTTTTACTTTGCTAGTAGGTTGAATTCATTTATTTCACTCTCTGTACTATTGTCGGTCCCATATTCTTCTAATCTTTGTTTTTAGTTACATGGGTAATATGTGATAGAGATGAGACAGAGAGTGAAACAAACAGATGATCGATGGTTGTTTCTCGCTTACTCGTAAAGTGTAGGATTGGATAGTCTGGGTGTTGGGATTGCCATGAGAGGCACTCTTTTCTTCAACACAATCCCAAACTTCTCTGAAAGGTCTAATTTCTTTTCCTCAGGCAATTTCCAATCAAATAAGTGCAAAATTGAAGCCGATGAGAACAAGAACATCCTCTCAGCCATTGCTATGCCTGCACACATTCTTCTCCCAGACCCAATGGGAAATAATTAAAATCAACTCCTCTGTACCCCCATTTTCCATCTAAAAACCTCTCTAGACGAAACTCCAATGGGTTTTCCTAGATCGAAGGATCCCTATGAATTGCCCATACATTGATGAAAACCCGAGCGCCTTTTGGAATTGTGTAGCCACCGATAATGCAAGTTTGGCTCGGGCAGTGAGGCACCATGAGAGGGAGGACAGGGTGCAATCAGAGGACCTCTTTTAGTATGGCCTATAAATAGGGGAGTTTGTTTATGTGAGACTCTTCTACTATGCTATCTTTGCCTACTACTATCTCTAACTCTTGTTGTGCTTTTTTCATGACCTCTGGCTTGTTCATCATCTCTGCCATGGCAAATTCTATAGCATTGGAGGTTGTTTCGGTTCCACCCAAGACCATATCCTATACTCATAGATTGACATTTCGTTATAATGCAAAAGAAATTAGCTATTATTTTGCATTACTAAATGAATTTCATGACTTGCCATAAAGAATTTAAATTGGAAGAGACTAAAACATACCATGAACAAGACCTTGAGATGGGTCATGGTGAGAGGTGTTTTGGCATCTCCTTCATTCTTCAGCTGCAACAAAACCTGTAAAAAATCCTTGGTCTGTCTACCACCCTCCAATCTTGGTCCTTTATCAGTTATTGCATCAAAAATCCTATTGGACCTCATAACTATCCCTAACAATTGCTTCTTCAGCCCTTGCAAATCAAACCGGGCCAAACCCAGGAAAAAATCCAACAAATTGGGCTTCTCCAAAAGCTCCATTGAATCCGCCACCACGACTTGGAAATCCGCCCTAATGCTAGCCCTTTCTTGCCCCTGAACTGTCACACCCCACAACATGCTTGTTATTGCATTCAGAGCAGTCAAAAACATTTGCTGACCCACATGAACTGGAGACCCGACCCTGTTGTAGGGATATTTAACCGTATTTCGAATGTCTCGTCGGCGGAGGTAGTAGACCGAGTCAGGGGTGGCGCTGCCGAGCACCTCTCGGACGCAGACCTTTCTCAGCATCTGCTACCCGGGCCCATGCGGGCTAAAAACTATATCCGAATCACCTTTTGCCACCGCAGCACTAGCCAACTCCGAGACATCACGGTTGGCGAAAGTGATGTCATGGTCCCGGAGCATTTCCCGTGCTGCAGATGGCGAACTGACCACGATTCACACCTTTGTGTCCATCGGGAGCCTCATGATCAAACCATAAGTCCGACTGAGGCTCGCGAAACACGAATAGAGCTTAGGGTCAAGGAATGGGAGTATTCCAACCACGTGTAGGCCGCATGGGCCTGGTGGCAGCAGTGGCTGATTCTTTTTGCTATTGTTTGTAAAGATCCATGCGTACCATGTGATTGCAAGGACGATGAGAGTGAATGGAAAAAGTACATTGCTAGTGTCCCACCACCATGACCAAGCACCATAGAAGAGGATGCATAGTTTGTTGAAGAAATAGGTGGTGAGAAACATTGTAAATGAGCATTCTTGAAGTTGCCATTGTTGGATTGTTTTGAGCTTATAATAGTATGCACAAATCTATTTTACTATACCACTGGTAACAACTCTCACAATTTTTCGTAACATCTTTATTAATGTGTTATTATAGCTTATTAAACCAAGTTTGGCATTGAGTTACCATATGAATTCAATTGTGTTGGTTAGCAAGGGATTCTTTGATCTCCCCTCTTCTTTGTACTAACGCACTTTTCTATCATACAATTATAAAATCAAGTCAAAGACATTCTCCATGTGATAAAAAATAAAAATAAAAAGATCACACAAACAAAGGTATGAGGTTATTAGGTTATCTTCAGATGAAGTGCTATTTGTTTAAAATTAAAAAGATTCTAAGATCACATAAATCAACCATAAAACTATAACTTTTTCACATATTTTGTGGGTCTCACACCTAGGTACAACAGGTTGTATTTAATTCTGTAATTAATTTGTGTACAAATAGAAAAACTGTTTATGAGTAAGGCTAGAGACACTAAGAGATTTATCAATATTTTTATCAAATGTCTTATATGGATGTGTGTCCCACATAGGTGTAGGTCCTACACCATTACAAGACAAAGAAATGTTAGTAATAAATTTTTTGAGATCCCTAGATCTAAAAAATATATTATATGAGATGAGAAAAATAGACTCAGATTGAGAGTTATCTTAAGAGCACCCTAGATCTAATTTTGATACAAAATATTTGGAGATGTTCAATCCCAAAACCAATCGGTTATAATAGATGGAAAGACCTCTGAACCAAGTTTAGATGGCTTGAAGAAAACAATGTGCAACAAGCTTTTCCTAAAACTGATTAGATTGACTTTACACAAATATTGAGTTTTATTATTATTTTTTTGAATAAACCAATGTCACATGGTCTAACAAAATAACAACACTTTAGTATTTGAAATGCACATTAATTTGAAAGAAAAGTCTGTTTACATAGGCATTGGACAATCAGCAATTCATTTAGAAAAATGAAAATTCAAGTGTAAAAATGAACATGAAGTTCTCAACTTTTGGGTAATTAATACAACATGCAATTGCATCGTCCTGGGACCTTCATTCCAAACATGGAACCTACATCAAGCACCAGAACCTTTTTCTCTTATTTTCTTTCATTTTTCTTATTTTTAGTAACAATCTTCTCTAGATTTACTCATATAGCGCTGGGTCAGATAACCTTGGCATTGGGATTACAACAAGAGGTACCTTCTTCTTCAACACAATACCAAACTTCTCTTCCAAATCCAATTTCTCTCCTTCAGGCAATTTCCAATCAAAAGAGTGCACAAGCGAAGCAAGCGAAAACATGAACATCCTCTCCGCCATTGCAGTCCCTGCACAAATTCTTCTCCCGGACCCAAATGGGAAATAATTGAAGTCATTCCCACTATAATCCCACTTAGAATCCCCCAAAAACCGCTCTGGATCAAACTCCAATGGGTTTGTCCAAATTGAAGGGTCTCTATGCACAGCCCACACATTAACAAAAACACGAGCACCTTTGGGAATAGTGTAGCCTTCGACAATGCAGGACTCAGTGGGGCAGTGAGGCACCAAGAGCGGCAGGGCGGGGTGGAGGCGCAAAGTCTCTTTCATCACCGCGTATAAGTAGGGTAATTTATGAATGTGCAATTCTTCCACTATGTTGTCTTTGCCGACTACTGTCTCAACTTCTTGTTGGGCTTTTCTCAGAACTTGTGGCTTGTTCATCATCTCGGCCAAGGCAAACTCAACTGTGTTTGAGGTTGTGTCTGTTCCTCCGACAACCATGTCCTGTCCAAAAAAACATACCACATTTCAAAAATATACTAAATTTAGAACAATTGTGACAATCATGTCGTTCATGTCTGAACTGAATTGATGATTACTTTCAGTATAATAACAATACAATTTTTTTTTAAAAAAAAGAAAAGAAAAAGAAAAAAAGACACACATAATGTGCATTCATTTTGGATGGGGTTCATAGCCTACCAAGATGAATTCAATGCTAACAACACTTTATTATATTGTTTTAAAAGATTTTGCGTTTGTGTTTCAATGATAAGCATGTGAACTTGGGCAGAAGCAGTTACAACTACTTTTCTGCTCACAATTAATTTAAAATTTCAACAAGATACCAATAAACTATAGTTTCTCACACTGATGATGGACTCCATTCCATCATCACATGTTATGGGATTGGTGTATCTAAACTTATCATTGCTTAAAACTTATATTTGAATCTTTCTATGCGTACACTATTTTCTATTCATTTTCTATCGGCTACCCACAATGACATCGAGACTTACATCATAATTCCGAGTAGATAATAAAAAAAAAGAAAATGCTAGGTTTCATGAAGAATTTTCATGAAAACCATCTGCACCGTTAGATCATGAGACACATATCTAATCTAACGGTTCAGATAGTTTTCATGATGATTTTCATGAAAATTTTCATGAAACCTACCATGACCCTAAAAAAAAATATCATAAAAAATAAAGGGTCTAAATTTTATTCTCTATATTTCTTTCGACAACAATAGAATAATGACACGTCATTGTAGTTAACTAAATGAAATTAAACTGAATTGCACATAATCATTCACTATATATATGGGTTAATTACATTTTATCCCTTGTGATTTAACTCAAAAACACATTACCCCCTTCAAGTTTAAAAATATACACATAAACTCCTTATGATTTGGAGTAAAATGTAAAACTAACAGAAATTGTTACAAATAACAATGTGTGTAACTCAACATTGATTAAGATGCGTGGTAACAATGTTTAGGATATAATTTGAAATCAACATTATTGTAATGCCCTCATCTCCTTGTTTCCTCGCCAACAACTTATTATGTATTACCCATGTTCATGAAGAACCCAACCCAGAACCACCTTTGCTCTTAACACCACCGCCACACAACCGGTGGCCACATCCCCTCTCATTGAAAGCACTACTTGTAGGATATCAACCCACATGGAGGTTGGCAGCTCAACATTCACATGGTGGGACAACACGGAGTTGGCCAAGAGAAGCTTGCACATGGTGGGACAACATGAGTTGGCCATGTGAACCATGAGGCCATGTTGAAGCCAACAACACATGAGCTGGCCATGTGATGGCCAGCAGCTCCTCTTCATCATTCTGAGTGTATATATTGTGAGGGTGAGGAGAGAGCAAAATGAGAGAGAGAGAAAGAAAACCGTGAAGCCAAAGTGAGTGTTGAGATGTGAGGCGGAGAGACCGTCTCCCTCGGTGGTAGCGAGGGAGACGGGGGAATGGGTGAGTGAGGAGAGTGTGAGCTCCTCCTCTATTGTAATCTTTCTGTAATCTCCACATTGGTATAGTGAAATCCGGTTACTCTCCCGTGGACGTAGGCATTGAGGCCGAACCACGTAAAATATTGTGTCTCCTTGTGTGTGGGTGTGCATTTCTGCTTGGTTTAATTTCCGCAAAGGTCTTGGGGGGATCCCGGATCCCAACACTACTGTCATCACTTCTCATGATTTCCTTTTGATTTGGTAAAGGTCACTACAATTGCCGAAATTAGGACAATGAGTTTAATATATTTCAGGCAGATTCTCGAAGTTGAATCGCCGAAATTCGAACAAGTTTGTGTCTGTTCGAACTTCCATCTTGAAGCCTATAAATACCTCACTCATCCGGGGAGTTGAATTGAATTTGAATTACAAAAAAATTAATTTTGAAATTAGAATCGATTTAGAGTCAAATTCTTCGGAATTTTGTTCTGTTTTCAGGTTCCTACTTCTTCATTGTTTTTAGTATTGCATATATGGTCTGTAAGTTCTTAATTGTTGTTGTGTACAAATTATAATTTGTTAAATTATTTTTGAATCATTCAATATTTTTCAGACCAAACAGAATACCTCCGTATCATCATATATTTCTAACAGTATTTTAGTCAAGGCTTCATAATGCAAATAGCAAAATAATTTGACAAAATTAATAGCATCGATAGGTTTACCGGAAGGAAAAAAAATTATATATACACACACAAATTTATATATATATATATCTATATAATAAAGCATGATGATTTTTGAATTTGTCCTATATACATTTGTCCTACTAGGACATTTGAACGGCTTAGATCTATTCAAATTATAAAACAACGGCTGAGATATATTTTTCAAAAAATGTCCTACATGTACATTTTCTATTTTCCCGCTTCTCTCTCTTACTTTTTCCTTTTCTCATCCATGATCCCACCTTCCTCTCTCTTTTCTTTTTATTTTTTTATTTTCTATCATTTTTATTTTTCTCTCTATTTTTTTTTTCCTCCTTTTTTATCACTTATTTTTTCTTTATATTATATGGAAAAGTCTGCAATCTCAAAATTAGGAGCCAGATTTTGCTGTGTGTAGTTGAGATTATATTAATGAATTTTTTAGTGCACAAATTAAATGAATTTGAACAATTAATTATTATTTTTAAATATATTGAATACTTGATATACTTCATAAATTTAGACCTCATATGAATCTTCAACATCTATATAATGAAGCAGGATGATTTCTGAATTTGTTCAACTAGGACATTTGGACGGCTCAGATCTATTCAAATTATAAAACAACGGCTAAGATATATTTTTCAAAAAATATCCTACATGTATATTTTCTATTTTCTCACTTCTCTCTCTTACTTTTTCCTTTTCTCATCTATCCTTCTATGATCCCATGATCCCACCTTCGTTTCTCTTTTCTTTTTATTTTTTTATTTTCTATCATTTTTATTTTTCTCTACATATGTTTTTTTTTTTTTTTTTTTTCTCCTTTTTGATCACTTATTTATATTTATATTTATATTATATGGAAAAGTTTGCAATCCTAGAATTAGGAGCCAGATTTTACTGTGGGTAGTGGAGATTATATTAATTAATTTTTTAGTGCACAAATTAAATGAATTTGAACAATTAATTATTAATTTTAAATATATTGAATACATGATATACTTCGTAAATTTAGACCTCATATGAATCTTCAACATATTTTAATAAAGTAGGACGGTTTTTTAATCTTCAACATATTTTTGTCCTATTAGGACATGTGGATGGCTCAGATCTGTTCAAATTATAAAAACAATAGTTGAGATATTTTCCAAAAAATGTTCTACATATACATTTTCTACTTTCTTGCTTCTCTCTCTCTCTTACGTTTTCCTTTTCTCACACCCCTCCTTCCATGATCTCATGATCCCGCCTTCCTCTCTCTTTTCTTTTTATTTTTTTTTATTTTCACCTGTTTTTATTTTTCTCTCTATTTGTTTTTTTTATTTTTATTTTCTCCTTTTTGTTCAATAAATTTTACACATATTTCCATATAATGTATGTATGCCCGTAATACATTAGGGCATTACGGACATACATACAATTTTCATATAATTATATAAGTAAAAGTAGTATTGTATGTATGCCTGTAAAAATCGTATGTATACTAAGCACATCTATCTATCTAGCTATATATTATATAAGCAAAAGCAACTTTCGTGAGGAGTTTTGTGAGAATTCCAAAATTTTACAATAAATTTGTGATTTTATCAAATTAAAAAATAAATTTAAATAGTGTTGAAATTACAATTATATTCTAAACCTACTATTACTTATTGTGCCTTCAGGCACGAGTATAAGTTAGTGTATATATATAACACAAGTTGGTGGTGATGGCTACTTTGGAATGAATGTCTTGGGTGAGAAGAGAAACATTGTTAAAGGGAATGGATTGTTGTGAGAAGTAATTCGTGCCTTGTAATGACTGAGAAGATGATGTAGTGTTGTTGGGAGGGGTGGGTAGGCAAGGCAGTCCAATTTGAGAGAGAGAAAGTTATGATAGTTGTGGCATGGTAAGAAAATTGAAAATAAAAATAACGGTAATATTGACTTGGTGCAAAAATTATTAACAGAGTTAAATTGTGCACTTTACCTCAAAACATAAGGAGGTTATGTGTATATTTTTAAACTTAAAAAGAGTAATGTGTTTTTAAATTAAATCATAAGGGATAAAATGTAATTAATCCTATATATATTCAATTTATTTTTTAAACATTATATTTTAAATTATTTGTTTTCAAATATGACAATCATAAATATTTACACAGATAGTGATTAAAAAGTAATTTTCAAAAAGTTAGTAAGATAACAACAATTTTCTTCTATGAGTTGCCCATATGCAATCAATATTAACAATGAATAGACATGTCAAAATAATTGAAGCTAGAGTAAAGTAAAAGGTTGGCTTGTGGACTGGAGACTGATCTTCATCTCACTGTAGGTTCTACACTTACTGTATCTCAAGCTTATCCACAAAAATAATTCGGTAAATTATAATTATATTTTACTTCTTGATATTTTAGAAATTATATTTTCACCCTCTGTGTTTAATAGTCTCATTTCACAATCCGATTTATATAAAAAAACAATATAACTCTTAGTAAAAAAATAAAAAAAATTACATTGAAAAAAAAAATAAAGCAAAAGAAAAGAAAAACGAAAAAAAAAAAATAAAACAAAATAAGAAAAGAGAGAATGGATAAGTTCAATATTTTCATTCTATCTAAATAATTATAATGACAAGAAATTAATGTAATTTTTTAAATATCAAGAGATGATATGTATCTAAAATCGTCAAAAAATAAAATAAAATAAAAATAGATAGTTTTAGTTTTTTTTAATTATTAATAAAATTAGCTAATTAAGCGAAGTGATCTAATACGACAAACTAAAAAATAAATTGATTAAACCATCAAAATAGGGCCATAGTGGACCCACCCACGGGCTTTGAAGAAAGAATCAACGACAAATTAAGGCAGTGGTCGGAAGGATTTTCAAATCATAATTCTATCCACACATTATAATATTATGTTTGGATAGAGTTTTCAAATTATATTTTCACAATTAATAAAAAAAATTTGCAGAAAGCTCTGTGTGAAGCATGATTTTTGAAATTTTTTTTTTTTAATTTAGTCTAACACGTCGTCCCACCAGTTGACTGGAACAGTGTAAATTTTTTTTTTTTTGGTACAATTGACACATTTTAATTTTTATATATTTAAAAAAAAATATTTTCTGAATTTTTAAATTTTTTTATGAGCTTTAATAAAATTTTCAGTTGTGTGCTTGGTTATAAGTTGTAAGTTTTTGTATCAAACATCATATGTCACATCAAAATTTCTCACTTAATTCAAAACTCTTTTCAAAGCTCATTCACCAAACAAATTTTTCACACTCAAATCATAATTTCAAAACTCACAAACTCAAAACACAACTCCTATTCTCAAAGCATATTTAGAAAGTTCTACTAAACGCAACCTAAATTTGTCCATAGTTCTGTATTTTTTATTATTGTTTCATTTCAGTTTTATAATTTTAATTAAGTTGATTTTGATTTTAGATTTATAATTTATCTCAATTTTGTTTAATTAATTATAATGGTTATTCCTTTCGTCTCAAAATATTAATTCCTTATTTTATTTTTTATTATTTCAAAATATTAGTTTGTTTTCAAAAATTAAGAAATAAAATAATATCAATTTATATTTTGTCCTTCTTTAAAATTTATTAATAACACAAAAAATACCATTATGACCATTGATATTCTCAAAAAAAAATACTATCAAAGGTTAATTTTAAAAAATTAATATTTTTAAAATGTAATAATTATACTATTAAAAAAAATTAAATTCTTCAAAATGAATTATTATTTTGGGACGAAATGAGTAATATTTTTTAATAAAAAATACGTACATAAATTATGTGCTCGTTTAGATGCCCTATCGGGACTAAAATAGCCATATAAGACAAAGGGTTAGTTTGGGAAGTGGGTTGGCTTTTTGACTTTTTAGTTTTTTTGGCTATTTTAGTCTGGGCTAAAAAGTTTCGTTTGGAAAGGGCTTTTTGACTTTTTGACTTTTTTGACTTTTTTTGTGAGAGAAGAGTGTAATGATTATGGATTGGATGTGATGTTTTGTTTTTTGTGACTAAAATAGCCTATTTTGTCTTTTGTGGTTAAAATAGTCAAAAAAAACCCACTTTAGCTCTTTCCAAACGGACTCAAAATAAGCTATTTTAGCCAAATATGACAAAATGTCACATTCAATCTATAATCATTTTATTTTTTTTCTTACAAAATTTTTTTAAAAAAAAAAACTAAAAAATTTATCCTAAACGAGATTTTTTAAGTCCAAATTAAAATAATCAAAAAATCAACTCACATTCTAAACGAGCCCTATATATATTATGGTTTTTAGAGATAATATTATAAGTTTATTCAATTCCGTGAGTTAGCATAACTAATTCAGCAATAATTTTTTATAAAAAAATAAAAATAAACAATAATATATTATCAGATGGATCAAACTAACATAAAATTAATAATTGAGTTAATTGAAAGTGACAAAAACATATCCGAAAACTAACATACCATTAGCAAGGCTTTGAGGTGGGTGATGGTGAGAGGCGTTTTGGCGTCTCCGTCGTCTTTCAGCTTCAACAAAAACTGCAAAAAATCAGCACTCTCCTCGGCGGTTCCACTTCCATGACCGTCCATTTTCAGTCTTTGATCAATTATATTCTCGAAAATCCGATCAAACCTCTTCGCCAACCCCTTCATCTGCTTCTGTACCCCCTGCAAATCAAACCGGGCCAAACCCGGAAAAAAGTCTGACAAATTGGGCTTCCCCAACAGCTCCGTCATCTCCGCCACCACCTGCCGGAACTCCGCCCCCATCTTCCCTCTCTCCTCCCCCTTCACCGTCCCTCCCCACAACATATTCGTTATCACATTCATCACCGTCAAAAACATCTGCTCCCCAACGTTGACCCGCGATCCGACCCGACTATAAAAGTACTGGATAGTCCGCCGGAGCTCGCGGCGGCGGAGGCCGTAGACGGAGTCTAAGGTGGCGTTGCTGAGCATTTCGCGGACGCAGACTTTTCTCAGCATCCGCCACTCGGGTCCGTACGGAGTCCAGACGATGTCGGAGCCGCCGTACGCCGCCTCACGGCCGGCGATGGGGACGTCACGGTTGGCGAAGGTGACGTCATGGTCTTTGAGGATTTGGCGGGAGATGGAAGGGGAGGAGATTACGATGCCGATTTTGGTGCCGAGGCGGAGAGTGAGGATGGGGCCGTGGGTTTGAGAGAGGATGGAGAAGTGGGTGTGGAGTTCTGGGTCGAGGAATGGGAGGCTGCCGAGGAATGGGAGGCTGCCGAGGATTGGGAGGCCGAGAGGGCCTGGTGGGAGTGGGGGGTCAGGGGTTGTGGGTTTGAGGTATAAGAACCAGGAGAGGGAGAGGAGGAGGAGGAGGGTGGTGGTGAGGAGGAGGAAGGGGAGGGACGTCGTGGTGGTGGTGGTGGTGGTTTGAAACCACCATGAATAGGTTTCAGAGAAGAGGGTGGTTAGCTTTTGAAGCATGGTGTGGGATGATAGGAATGGTTGGTTGTGTTTGTGGTGGCTTGTACTTGAATGAACATTGTCAGACTATAATATACTATTGGGAAATTTGATTGATTGGTTACGCTGTAGTTAGTCAACGCGATTTAGATTTCGTTTGAAAATAATTTATTTTAGTAAAAAAATTTTTTTGTTTTTTATAAAAAAAATATCTACATAAATAGAGAGAGTGATGTAATAATAAAAAATATTAGAGATCTAAAAAATTTTACTAAAAATTTTATTAAATGTCTCACATAGTGTGGGTCCCACGTGAGTCTCACACCATATGAGACATTTGGTAAAATTTTTGGTTCTCTAATATTACTCTGTGATAATTTATAGTGACTTTTGAATATTTTAGCTAAAAGTAAAAGTTGCCAAACGAGACCTTAAAAAGGAATTTAAAAATGAAAAGGAAAAAAGTAGGGATTTGAGTTCACACACTTTTTTTCTCTTTCATTTTTCAAATTTCCCAGCCAAATACAGTGTTAGGCTCTTCTCTTTTTTCATTTCTCAACTTAACCAAACATAGTTTGTAATTGAAATCCTATCAGCTTGTTTGGTTATAGTTTTCAGAAAACAGTTTTCAAAAAAATTTATTTTTTATTTTCTGTATTTTAATGTTTCAATGAATTTTTTTTAATATTTTAACCAATTTTTTTTTAATTTTTAGACACACTAAACATAAATACACTTAAAAAATATAATATTTGTGAATTTTTTTTACAAAATACACTAAATACCAAAAATATATATATATATATAATGAAAATTCAGTACATTTTTTGTATTTTTGTGTATTTATTAATTTTTTAAAATATTTTTTCGCAAATATTTAACTATTTAGATACATCTAAGGAAGATGCATCTAAAAAAGTAAAAAAATTAGTTAAAATTTAAAAAATATTCACTAAAAATAAAAAAAACAAAAACACAAAAAATAAAAATCTCAATTTTTAGAAAATTGAATTAAAAAAACTGAAACTAAATACACTGATTAATTCTTTCCACTTTTCTTTCTATTTCATGTTCCCTTTCCATTTCTTTCATTAAATCTTTTAACCAAACACAACATTAAGATAATATATTTCATTGGGAAAAGAATAATTTAGAACTAGAAATTTTGTTTTGAAAATCTTATCTAAAAGAAAAGTCATAATTTTAAAGCAAGGGTTTGGCATAGTGGGTGTTTGAGAGGTTGTTATTTGAGTAGGTTATTTTAATTTTTGACTATTTTAATAAGTTAAAATTTTTGTGTTTAGAAAGATAGTTAATTTTTTTTTGTAATTAGATGTAATATTTGTGAGAGAAAAAATAAAATGATTATAGATTTAATATAATATTTTATTTTATTAATTATTTTAGTCTATTTTGTCTTTTTATAAATTTTAGCCTAAAAAAATATTAAAATTCAACTTGCCAAATACCTCAATAATGATTTAAGATTAAAATAATCATAAAAAGATAAAATAAAATAAAATATTAATAAAATAAAATATATATTTAAATTATAATTATTTTATTTTTTCACTCATAAAATTTTAAATTTTTTTTTTTTTTTAAAAACCCATCCTAAACGAACCGAAAGTTGATAATCGATGGAGACAGATTACCTCCCGCCTGATAATAGACGGAGACAGATTCCCTCCTGCCGCTGTTTATGTTCGTAGAGTTTTATGGGTCTTATTCGGATAGATTATTTTATTAAATATTTTTTATATTTATTGCCATTATTACAAAAAAATAGGTGATTAGTATTAAAAATAAAATTATCATTTATTTATTTCACGGCAAAAGTGATAAATGAATAGATTACGATTATCAAATTCATCTAATTTTATATATGAATAAAATATATAAATTGTCCAACTAAATAAACAATTCGAATTATTAAAAACAAAACTCGTAATTAATTAAACGAATCTAAATAGCATCCTCCTATCCAAATTATGGATGGTAGGAAATCCTCCTCTATGGTGTATATACTAATCATAATTATAACTTGTTAAAAAACAACAAAAAAAAAAACAAGAACAGAATTTTAACGAGAAGTTATTGATTGGTCCAAAGACAACGCCATGTGACACTCTATATATATTGTGATTGGTACGATTTTGTGTTAGGTGATTAGAGAATATGATAATGTATAATAATTCGTGATTGTTAAGGAACATTGCAATAATTTTTCGATGAGTAATATTGGGGATACTAAAATTTCTATTAAATGTTTTACCAAATGTCTCACACGGGGTGAGTCCCACATAAGTGTGAGATCCACATCCATGTAAAACATTTGATAAAATATTTGGTAGAAATTTTGAAACATCTAACATTTCCCTTTTTCGATTCTAACCCTTAGTTGTTGGGTTTGTGGGCCACATCACCTATCCTATTTTAATGACTTGATTTTAATTATTTATTTTTTATATTTTTACTTAAAATATATAGGGATATTGATCAATAAATCTCATCTCACAAATAAGTACTCCAATTAGTCCCAAGTTTTTTCTATTGATCTGTTAAATCCTATTAGTGAATAGTTTCTTTCCGTGTGGTCCTATTTTTTATTTTGGTAATGTTTTGGCTGACAACTATACTCTTTTATTAATGTGACATGTATTATATGATACTCCAATATGACAAGTATTAATGTGACACTCAAAAAAAATTAAAAACCCTTTAGTGTACTTTTCCTAAATGTAACAACGTGACAGGTATGATGTGACACTCCACAACTTTTACTCCAAAAAAAAATAAAAACTTCTTAGTGTACTTTTCCCAAATGTGACAATGTGACGGATATGATGTGACACTTTAAAAAAAAAAAAAAAAAACTCCTTAGTGTACTTTTCTTAAATGTGACAACGTGGCGAGTATGATGTAACACTTTAAAAAAAATAAAACTCATTAGTATATTTTTCTCAAACGTGACAAAAGTGGCGGGTATGATGTAACACTCTAAAAAAAATTAAAAACTCCTTAGTATACTTTTCTCAAACGTAACAACGTGGCGGGTATGATGTGATACTTTACAAAAAATTAAAAACTCCTTAGTATACTTTTTCCAAACATGACATGTGACACTCTAATGTGGCGGGTATAATATGACACTCTAAAAAAATTAAAAACTCTTTAATGTACTTTTTACAAATGTGACACTCTAATGTGGTGGGTATGATGTAACACTCACTACAAGAAAATGGAGTATAAAACACGGAAGCTTTTGCAACGGCGCGTTCCCCGTCGCAAAAAATGATCTTTTGCGACGGCAGATTAAACTGTCGCAAATAAAGAGCTTTAGCGACGGCGTTGTACCATTGGTAATAAACCTACACGGGAAGTGTGATAAATAAGAAAGTATTAGCGACGGCGTTTTTTACCGTCGCAAAAAAGAAATGTTTTGAGATGGCATAAGTTTGTTGTCGCAAATAGTGGACAATTTGCGACGGCAAATGTCCGTCACAAAAAAACCTTTATCAAAACGGCGTCGGTTTATCTATAATTATTTATCATTTGCGACAGTGTAAAATGTACCGTCGCAAAAAGTAATAAAAAAAATTTGCCATTGTTTGGCGCTCGATCATTTGGATTGAAATGCCTAAATCTTTGAAACATATTTTTTTCCCCCAAAATCCCCAAACAAGCGACGAACGGCGAATGGCTGGTTGATAAGGACGAGCGACGAACGGCGAGCAGGCTCAATCGCTGTCGACGACGGCTAGCGGTAGTGCGGCGACGGCTTTCTCACTCAGCGTATGCTCTCTCTCTCTCTCTCTCTCTCTCTCTCTCTCTCTCTATATATATATGTATTAGCTGTTCAAAAAATATATATATACATGAATATATATGATTAGTGTAAAATATATTAGTGTCAAATTATTTAAATGAGTTGCAGTTGGTTAATAATCCTAGTCAGTGAATTATTGAAGAGTATACACACAGAATGAAGAGAAATTTTTCTAGAAAATTGGATAATTTTTAAATTTATTTCTTGATTCTTTGAAAGGTGCAAAACATTGAGAGCCACATTTTTTTAATTTAATTTATTTCTTGATTCTACAAAATGTCTACACCATTTATTTTTTCCATTGAGTAATTGAGACAGTTGACCTTGATCCGTGCCATTTTTAATGTATGATTAGATTAATATGTGATTAGTTTAAGAGAGCTGCATGTGTATATTTGTGTAAGCATTAATTGCCAAAGATTTTGGTTATGGAATCCCTATACACAGCCCATAACAATATAAATCAAGGGGCAAATACTTGGACTTCAGTTGTGAAAAGTGCATAGAGAAAATGTGATACAGAATATATGGATGTGAAACAAAATTTATTATAGTCGAAAATACGTTCTCATCTATAGTTGTGAATATTTTATCTCACATCTGTACATTTTGTGTTCGATTCCTTTTATACACCTAAATTTTTTGTTGCGACTCTAGTTCATTGTTAATAATTGAATTGAGCTGAAAAGTATGTTTGGGAGTGAATAAAAAGGTATTAACATCCTAACGTCCTATTGTGTGGCCCAAAATAAATAAATAAAAAGATCAAAAGAGTTTGGTGAAAATTCTTTCTTTTTTTTTTTTTTTTTTTAAGTGCACTTCTTAGGAAGATTCATGAATTAATTAAGAATGTTGTTATATATCACAAACAGCGAAACATATTCCTTACCTAAGTTTCTTAAACGACTTAAGATTTTTTTAGATGTCAAGTTAAAAGTGAGAATGATATTTAATCTTATTAGACTTTTGAAAATTAGCACATTCAATAATAAGAATATTTTAAAATTTTCTTTATGGATTTCAAATGAACTAAATAAGTCATGTAATATGGCCCCATTAATAAATATATATGAGACCCATTATTATTTTTCTAATAACAAAAAAATCTAATAAGAAACCATATACTAATTTTTTTATTAATTAATACTTAAGGCAATGATCAAAAAACCACCCATACATGCCCCTTCTCTTTCAAAATTTATTGCAATTTTGTCACCTTTCACTAACACTTTGTCTTACCACTGTAGATTTTTTTTTGTATAGAAGCATGCTTGCTTTGACAATCTAATACAAGCTCTAGTGTGGGGAAATCTATTGATAGAGAAGCACACACTTATTTCTCATCATCTGTACTCAATTTGGGTGGTGATGTTTGTATCTACACACTACACTTTCACCATTTTGGTCTTTCTAAGGATAAGAAAGAAGAAAAAAATGTAGAGTCAAGATTCTCAAGTGTTTATTCCTTCAAAACTAGGGCAATAGGACAGGTCCATATATCCCCCATCAAGGAATCTTCTTTTGAGGACCACACGTCACTACAACAAAAACATACTTTAGTGACACTACACTAGTGGCATATTTTTAGAAAATGCCACAAAAAATGATATTTAGTGGCACGTTTTTTAAAAATGCCACAAAACGACAAACATAAAAGGTTCTAGTGACATTTCAATGAACAAGTGTCACAAAACTACAACAAAAACATACTTTAGTGGCACTACACTGGTGGCATATTTTTAGAAAATGCCACAAAAATGATATTTAGTGGCACGTTTTTTAAAAATGCCACAAAACGACAAACATAAAAGGTTTTAGTGACATTTCAATGAACAAGTGTCACAAAACTGTAACAAAAACACACTTTAGTGACACTATACTAGTGGCATGTTTTTAGAAAATGCCACAAAAATAATATTTGGTGACACATTTAGATAAATGCCACAAAGCCACAAACATATAAGGCTCTAGTGGCATTTCAATAAAGAAATGTCACATCAATTTTATGGCATTTTATAAAATAATGACACAAAAAATTATGTTCGTGACATTTACCAACAGATGCCACTAAACTTTAGTAGCAATGGCATTTTTTAAAAAATGCCAGGACACTAGGTAGGTGCAAATTACTTTTTATGACACTTAGGTGAAAAGTTTCATAAACAAATATTTTATAACATTTTGAGAAATGGCCCTAAGTCAAAAACTTTCCAAGCTTATAATGGCATTTTTGAAAAAACAAAAAATGCCAATATATTTTTAAAATTTTTACAATGCAGTAAATGATTAAAAATAAATAAATTAAACTCAATATACACTACAAGAAAAAGCATATTCGACGACTAAATTTCCTGACCAAAAAAAATTTGGTCACTGAAAGTATAGCTTTCAGCAACCAAAACAGCATTAGTAACCAAAAGTAAAGCTTTTTGGCGACTAAACAATTTTAGTAGCCAAAAGTCTATAATTGGCGACCAAAACTAAGTTTGGTCGCTGATTATATGGGTTTTAGTGACAAAAAAAATTTTAGTAGCCCAAAGTAAAGCTTTTTGTGACTAAAAAAATTTTAGTAGCCAAAAGTCTATAATTGGCGACTAAAAAATAAGTTTAGTCGCCAAAAGTGGTTATTTTTAGCGCGGGAGAACTAAAATCCTAAGGTGGGAATTAAATTTTTTGGCGACCAAAATTTTGGTAGCTGAAAGTGCATCTTCGGTAACCAAATCCGATTTTGGTCGGCAAAAGTTAAGTTTTTTAGCAACTAAAAAATAATTAGTAGCCAAAAGTATAGAATTGGCGACCAAAAAATATTTTTAGTCGCCAAAAGTGGTCTTTTTTTTTATTTTACTAGTAAATAGTTTATTTTACATAAATTATGTTCAATAAAATAATTATGTTTATACATATACTTTTATATTAATATAGATGTATGTACTATATAAATAATGGAAAATATTTTTTAGCTCGAAAATTTCAGCCCCGAATGCCCCTAAAGCCCAAAACGACGTCGTTTTGGGCTTTAGGTTTTTTTTTTTTTTTTTCCTTTTTTTTCCGCCATTGTTGACGCAGAGGGAGAGGGAGAGAGAGAGAAGAGAGGGAAGAGGAAGAGGGGTCGTCGCAGCTCGCCTCCGGCCGTCCGCCGGCCCGTCGCAGCTCGCAGCTCCGCCGTCGCAGCTCTGCCCCGATCGCGTCGCCTCTGCCCCTCGTCGGCTCTGCCCCAATCGCGCCTCCGCCGCCTCCGCCCCCTCCTCCCCTCCCCTCCCCTCCCCCTCCATTTTTTAGGCCCCTCCAGTCCCCTCCTCCCTCCTCCTCTCCTCTCCTCTCCCCTCCTCCCTCCTCCTCTCCTCTCCTCTCCCCTCCTCTGCTCCTGGTTTCTGCGTCTGAAAAAAAAAAACAAAAAAAACAAAAACGGCACCGTTTTTGTTTCGGGGCTTTCGAGCTACGTAGCATGACTCATAAATAATATATGTTGCATATATAATCATATGGTGCTATAGAGGTGTAGTGGGAAGAATGTGGTGTATAAGGTTTATGGTGCGGGAGGTTGGCGGTTCGAGTCTCTGCAAGAGCAGATCAAATTGTTCTACAACGAATTATCGTCACGAATGGCACTTGATAGCGTCACGAATAGTGCCTACCATGACATTAAAGTGTCACTGAAAGGTTTTAGTCTTGATGGTGTAATGACACTTATAAGTGTCACTAACTCTTTTTTTAATGACGCTTGATAGTGCCACAAATAATATCTACCATGACATTAAAATATCATTCAAAGTTTTTAGCCATGATGGTGCAGTGGCACTTGCAAGTATCTACCGTAGCACTCGTATCTACCGTGGCACCGATAGAAGTGGCACTTGTTCAAAATGCCACAAGACCAAAAAATGCCATTAGAAGAATAGTTTTGTGATACTTTCAAATGTCACTAAACTAAGAAAATGTTGTAGTGCGTGCAGACAGTCATATTCTTGCTCCAAGTATTTTCTTAACAATTTTCATGGAGGCATTGAATTGAACTAAAAATTGCAACTTATATATTGTGTAACATTTCCAAAAAACAAAAAATAGTTTTGAGAAGAATTACCATTAATAACACCATCAACTCTATTGATTTCATTACCAAAAGTTTTGCCAAATATTTCACATGGAGATTTATTCGGTCATTAATTTTAGAAGTTTCTGGGATTGATCAAAACTCAAGATATGTATATAGATTTCAATACTTAACATAGAGCTTATCTAATAATATCTAGTTAGTATGTTTGTTAGTGTCCCTATAATTATTAAATTTTAAAATTAATAATTTGTGATTACAATATCATTTTAAGTTTGAAAAGTTCCCTTAAATAAATTTTGAATTTATAATGAAAGTATGTTACTTTGTGTTTTGCAACATTTTTTTGTCTCACGTGTTTGTTGTATAAGTATTTCATTTTTTATGTTCTCCAATCAAATCGGTAAATAACTAACTAGGATAAAACCACCTACCTATTTGAGAGAAATTGGACAGATAGGTATCATGGTACATGAATACGTAGGTATTATATTTAGAGTTACTTTGATGAGATATTTTTGTGGATGTGTACAGATGATGGATAAGAGTTGGATTGATTTGCCAAATAGGATGTCAAGCGAATACATTAATGGGATTGATGAATTTCTTGTGTTTGCCTACACCAATAGGGTTGAAGGTTCGATGATCATTTGTCCGTGTAGGAAGTGTGAGAATCGATACCATCTTGTACGAAAGGGAGTACGGGGGCATTTGATTTTGAATAGTTTTTTTAAAAAATACAAACATTGGATTAATCATGGGGAATCTTACGTATCTCTACATGGTAATCGAGAGAATGAAACATTAGCTAATTTAGACATTGGAGATGATATGATTGGAATGATACAAGGGGCTATGGGAAATTCACATGCCGGTACAAGTGTTGAGGGTAATGAACCACAGGGGCCTGATCCCCATGCATCTGAACCCCAACTCGGTCCAAATGCAGAGACTGCAAAGTATTTCAAACTTCTTCAAGATGCACAAAGTGAATTGTATCCGGGTTGTCAGAAGTTCACATCTTTGTCATTCATTGTTCGACTTCCACATTTGAAGGTGCTTAATCAGTGGATAGACAAGTCTGTTGACATGTTGCTTGAGTTATTGAATGAGGCGTTCCCGTTGGGTGTGAAACTTCTGGACTCATATTATAAAGCTCAAAAGGTCACAACAGATTTGGGCTTCATGTATGAGACGTGGGATGCATGTCCCAACAGTTTCATGTTGTTTCGAAACGAGGACGCCAATCTTGATAAATGTGTCATATGCAATAGTTCTAGATGGAAATCAAATGGTGATGGTGGTTCAAATGGTCCTAACATGGGTGGCAAACGAATAACTGCAAAACAGATGAGTTATTTTCCTTTAAAACCAAGGTTGCAGAGGTTGTTTATGTCATCCAAGACAGCCAAGTTAATGAGATAGCATGCAAAGGAACGAACTGATGATGGTGTCTTTAGGCATCCTGCTGACTCCCTTGCATGGAAAGATTTTGACCGTCGGAATATTGACTTTAGTAATGATTGCCGAAGTGTAAGGCTTGGCTTAGAATCTGATGGTTTTAACCCATTCAGGATGATGAACATAGTTCATAGCACTTGGCCTGTTGTGCTCATTCCATACAACTTGCCGCCATGGATGTGCATGAAGCTACCATTTCTAATTTTATCCGTGCTTATTGACGGCCCGAAAAGACCTGGTGACAAGATTGATGTGTATATGCAACCGTTGATTGAGGAGTTGAAACAACTATGGAATGAGGGTGTGTCAACATTTGATGCATCAACAAATCAAATGTTTCAAATGCATGCAGCTTTACTGTGGACAATTAGTGATTTTCCTGCATACGCAAACTTGTCAGGATGGAGCACTAAAGGCGAATATGCATGTCCTTGTTGCAATAAGGAAACTACATCATGTTGGTTGAAGCATAGTAGGAAACAATCATACTTGGGTCATCACAGATTTTTACCTAGTGGCCATAAATTTCGGAAGGATAAAGTATCATTTGATGGTAGTCGGGAAGTAAGACTCAAATCAAAATTGTTGTCTGGAACTGAGATGTTGCTACAATTAGAATCTGAGGGTATTTTAACCCAATACAAGAGGGATGACCTTAAGGAGAGGCATGGGAGACAAGTAGAGAAGGAGAAAGCCGGACATTTCACCCATAGCTGGAAGAAAAAGAGTATCTTTTATGAACTGCCATATTGGGAGCACAATCTAATAAGACACAACCTCCATGTGATGCATATAGAGAAGAATGTTTGTGACAATGTGTTATGGACAATATTAGGGGTTGCAGGAAAATCGAAGGATGGTGTTAATGCTCGGCGTGATATACAATATATGAATATCAGAAAACCCCTACATTCGCAGTTAAGAGGGTCGAATAAAGCCTATTTACCACTAGCACAATTCACGATGACCAAGGATGAGAAAGATTTGTTCTTGAAAGTGTTGAAGGAAGTAAGAGTTCCCGACGGGTATTCATCCAATATATCACATCGTGTGCGCTCACATGATAGAAGTATTGGGGGTCTTAAGAGCCACGATAGTCATATTCTGATGCAACAACTTATTCCATTGGCTATTCAAAGATCGTTACCGAAGAATGTAATTGAACCCTTGATTGAATTGAGCAATTTCTTTAGACAATTGTGTTCCAAAGTGAATCGTGCGACGAATTTGCAATATATTCAAGATCGTATCGCTGTAACACTTTGTCATCTAGAGAAAATATTTCCTCCGACTTTTTTTGATATGATGGAGCACTTGCCTATACATCTAGCTGATGAAGCATTATTGGGTGGAGCGATTCAGTTTCGATGGATGTATCCAATTGAGAGGTATCTTCTTACTTTGAAGCAATACGTGCGTAATAGAGCTCATCCTGAAGGATCAATTGCTAAAGGATATCTTATGAAAGAATGCATAAATTTTTGTGCACAATATCTCAATGATGTGGAAACCAAATCTAGTCGACCCGTGAGGAACTATAGTGGTGATGATAATTTGGGTCATGCTATTGGTAAAAACACAAGCTTTTATCTTGTTAATACTTCTTGGGTACAAGCTCATCGGTACATCTTATTCAATACAAGCACAATTCAACCATTCATAAAGTAGGTTAAGTCACTCACTCAATATTTTATTATGTTTTATTGAATTTTGAACCAAATTTTTTGTATTAATAAATTTTCAATCTACACAGTAAACACCTTGAAGTACTTAAGCTCAAAATGTCTCGTGTCGACGATCATCAGCTTCGGCGTGAACATTTTGAAACTTTTCACATTTGGTTCAAGGAACATGTATGTATTTAAGTCTACAGATTCTAGTTACTTAAGTCGAACTACATTTTAAATTTTACATTTTTGTTCTAAATAGGTCCAAACTTTACGAAGGACTACTGATGTCATATTTTCTGAAGAGATTATTCTATTGGCAAATGGTCCTCATAACCTGGCAAGGAGGTTCAACGGGTATATACTGAATGGGTTTCGGTATCGAGTAAAGGCCATGGATGATCGTCAAGCCACACAAAATTGTGGTGTAGCTTTGAAGGCAGATACCATAAGTTATGCTAGTCGAAAAGATAAGAATCCTCGTGTGGGGTCTGTGTACTATTATGGACAATTGACAGATATTGTTGAGATTCGATATTCCAATGAGAAGAAACATGTGTTATTTAAGTGTGATTGGATTTACAACATTCACTGAAAGAAAAAAGATGTCTTCAATTTTACATTGGTGAACTTCAATAATTTGTTGTACCGAGATGATCAAATTACCAATGAACCTTTCATGTTGGCATCCCAAGCAGAGCAAGTTTGGTATGTTGCAGACCTATTACAACCAGACTGGCAAGTGGCGGTGAAGATGTCTCAAAGAGGTTTATTTTATATGAGTTCGACTAATCCACAAATCGAGCCATCTATGAGCCAACAATTGGAAGAAAATATAATGCTTCGTGATGAAGAAGTTGGTTGGGTGAGGGAAGCCGCAGAAGGGGAAATAGTTGATGTTCAAATAGGCTGATATTTAATCAACATCAGTAATTCAATTAAGGTAAAGGTCATAGTTAATCATCAGTTTCTTAATTTACTTTGTCTTTGTAATTGTATTAGTTCAATTAATGTCATATTATAGTTGATGACAAACCATTGTCTATGTTTCTAATGTCAATTAATGTTATATTGCTTGCAGATTATTATGGGAAGGATGAGGAAGCTTGATCATCCCCGGCGCATGATGTCTGATGTGGTACATAACAGGACATCAGTAGCACCACCATCAGAGGAGGCATCACATCGGCCACCATCGGAGGGGCCATTAGTGCCACCACCATTTGACCAGCCATCGCAGCGACCACTATTACTGGCACCACCATTAGAGGAGGCATCCCAGTAACCACCATCAGAGGGGCCATTAGTACCACCGCATCGACCACCATCAGTGGCACCACAACAGCTACCATGTACTCAGCTTCCACACCTACCATCGGTGCGTCCACCATTAGTGGCACCACAGCAGCTATCATCCCGACTAGAGTCATCAGCTTATGAGCCATCCGCAGGTATATAAATTTGTTTTGATTTGTATGAAAATTATTTAAACATACATTTATTTATTCTCATTATATATAACTTGTTTATTCTCATTGTATTTTGCAGACCCTTCGACTTCTTCACAGCCCACCTCAGGTATAAGAATTCGATTTGTATTCACATTATTTAAATTTGCATTTGTTTATTATCATTGCATATTATTTATTGTTATTGTATCTCGCAGGTCATGTTAGTTCTTCATCAACCTCGACTAGGCGTGGTAGAGGATGTGCCAAGGGCATTAGGGAGTGGGGTACTGGTATAAAGCTGGACATACAATTTGATGAAAATTACTGCCCAATAGGGGATAACGTGTCTAAGTTAACTACTCCACTTGGCATTATTGTGCGGAATGGTAACATTGTTTCTCTTATTTTTCTTGAGTGGAACAATGTGCCTGATGATATTGTTGATGCTATCTGGAAGGATGTGAAGGTAAAAGTATATTTTTGTCCAAAAATTCAAATTCCAAAATTATGTTATTATTATTTAAACTTTAAAATTGTGTTTTATAGGACAATTTGAATATATGTCCAGAGGAGTACAAACCAATCTGCATGAAAAACTGCAACAGCATATGGAAGGATCACAAGAATAAGATTAAGACTAAGTATTTCAAGCCTAGAAGTTCTGATCCTAATCTGAAGAATGATGTTCCTTTGCACATTGTGCCAAGCCAATGGGAAGAACTTGTGGAGTATTGGCGTACTTCCGATGTTGAGATATACAAATAAGTTATATGTATGATATGTAAACATACAAATCATATTTATATACTTACATTTGTTGAACTTGTTATAGAAAATTGCAACTAGGAACGCTAAAAATCGGCGAGCTCACGGCATAGCTCATACCACAGGGCGTACTGTTTTCGCTCAGATATGGCATAAGGTTTATATTTTATTGTTTTATTTTTGTATATAAATAAACATTGTATATTTGCAAATTATTTGAATTCTAATTTTCATATTTCTAAAAAAATGTAGATGGCCAATAAGGGGGAGTCTACTGATAAGATGAATGTTTGGCTTATGACACGTAGAGCAGATGACCCAGAGGTTATCCAGACCTTGGTAGTTTCCAAACACCTTTGATTGTATTTAAAGTTTATTTTTTATTTTGTGTGTCAACCATCTTAATTTGGCATATACTTGTATGTCTTATTCAATACAGAATGAGTTTAATCGTCAACTCTCTATGCTACCTAAGGATTGTCGGACTTTGGAGGCTAGGAATGCCATTTTCCATGAGTTGATAGGTCATAACAGACATGGATATTGTCGTACATACGAGAGAAATGTGCCTCGGAGAGCAGTGTATAAAGATGGTGCTGGGCCATCACAGTCAACACCCCAACCATCGACTATTGTTCAGATCACCCAGCAGGTTCGTGCGGAGCTAAGGGCTGAGTTAAGGGAGGAGCTGGGAACAAAGTTCTCTAGACATTTACAGCAGATGAGAGCTGAGATGATGGCCTTTGTGTCACAGGGGACGAGTATGGATCCCAACAGACAGGTTCGATAAAATTAAATTGTTTGATAGTTCAATTTTCACACAACATTATGTATAAAATTCGAATATGATTAACACATTATGCATTGACTATCATAGGTTCCTGATGCATCAAGTAGCCACCAGGCATTTAGGAAATTTGTAGAAGACGAGAATCCATATACACCACCACCAGAAGATCAGGTATAAAATGTATCTTTGCATTCTTTACATTCTAAGTTAAGAGACTTATGGGAGAAGACGGGATTCAAATTGGGTTCTCGGATTAGGAGTTAGAGCCAGATTTAGCATGAAACTTGGCACACACGACCGCCTAGGTACAAGAGACTTGTGGAAGAAGACGGGGCTCGAATCGGGTTCCTGGTTTGGGAGTTAGAGTTGGAGGCAAACTACTCTATAAGAAACTTGAATTCGAGGTGTTGACGCCCCAAAATCACCAAATGGCGTCGGTTTAGCATGAAACTTGGCACACACGACCGGCTAGGCACGAGAGACTTGTGGGAGAAGATGGGGCTCCAATCAGGTTCCCGGTTTGGGAGTTAGAGACGGATTTCGGTCTAGGGAAACTAGTTCCTTAAGAAACTTGAATTCGAGGTGTTGACGCCCCAAAATACCAAACGACGTCGGTTTAGCATGAAACTTGGCACACACAACCGCCTAGGCACGAGAGACTTGTGGGAGAAGACAGGACACCAATCGGGTTCCCGGTTTGAGAGTTAGAGCTGGATTTCGGTCTAAGCAAACTAGTAACTTAAGAAACTTGAATTCGAGGTGTTGACGCCCCAAAATCACCAAACAGCGTCGGTTTAGCATAAAACTTGGCACACACGACCGCCTAGGCATGAGAGAGTTGTGGGAGAAGACGGGGACTCGAATCGGGTTCCCGGATTGAGAATTAGAGCCGGATTTCACTTTAGGCAAACTAGTTCCTTAAGAAACTTGAATTCAAGGTGTTAACGCCCCAAAATCACCAAACAGCGTCGGTTTAGCACGAAACTTGGCACACACGACCGCATAAGCACGAAAGACTTGTGGGAGAAGACGGGGCGCGAATCGGGTTCTCGGATTGGGAGTTAGAGCCGGATTTCACTTTAGGCAAACTAGTTCCTTAAGAAACTTGAATTCGAGGTGTTAACGTCCCAAAATCACCAAACAGCGTCGATTTAGCACGAAACTTGGCACACGCGACCACCTAGACACAAGAGACTTATGGTAGAAGACGAGGCTCGAATCAGGTTCCCGATTTGGGAGTTAGAGTCGGATTTCGGTCTAGGGAAACTAATTCTTTAAGAAACTTAAATTCGAGCTATTGACGCCCAAAATCACCAAATGGCGTCGGTTTAGCATGAAACTAGGCACACACGACCGCCTAGGCACGAGAGACTTGTGGGAGAAGATGGGACTCCGATCGGGTTCCCGGTTTGGGAGTTAGAGCTGGATTTCGGTCTAGGCAAACTAATTCTTTAAGAAACTTGAATTTGAGATGTTGACGCCCCAAAATCACTAAACGGTGTCGGTTTAGCACGAAACTTGGCACACACGACGGCCTAGGCACGAGACAGTTGTGGGAGAAGACGGGACTCGAATCAGGTTCCCGGATTAGGAGTTAGGGCCAGATTTCACTTTAGGCAAATTAGTTCTTTAAGAAACTTAAATTCGAGATATTAACGCCCCAAAATCACCAAATGACGTCGGTTTAGCACGAAACTTGGCACACACGACCGCCTAGGCACGAGAGACTTGTGGGAGAAGACGAGGCTCGAATCGGGTTCCCGGTTTGGGAGTTAGAGTCGGATTTTGGTCTAAGCAAACTAGTTCCTTAAGAAACTTGAATTCGAGGTGTTGACGCCCCAAAATCACCAAACGGTGTCGGTTTAGCACGAAACTTGGCACACACGACCGCCTAGGCACGAGAGACTTGTGGGAGAAGACGGGACTCCAATCGGGTTCCCGGTTTGGGAGTTAGAGCCGGATTTCGGTCTAGGCAAACTAGTTCCTTAAAAAACTTGAATTCAAGGTGTTGACGCCCCAAAATCACCAAACGACGTCGGTTTAGCACGAAACTTGGCACATACGACCCCCTAGGCACGAGAGACTTGTGAGAGAAAACGGGACTCCAATCGAGTTTCCGATTTGGGAGTTAGGGTCGGATTTCTGTCTAGCCAAAATTATTTACTAAACTATCTTTGTAATTATATAGTAGTTAATTTTTTATGTTTTTCTGTAATTAAAATATTAACACAATTATATTGTCATTAATTATTTTTATTTTGCTATTTTCAGATATTTCCTGAGTAGCAATTTACTTCTTGTGGAATGCGGGCGTGTAAAGATTATGACCAACTTTTGTTTTTGTAACCCACGGAAGAATCATGACGAAAACTTTTGTTTTTTATTTACGTTTTTTAGATTTGTGAACAACATTATGTATGTATTATGCAACATTATGTAGTGGGATAATTTTTATTGTTATGAATTTTTATTTATGTATTGTTATGAATGGAACAACATTATGAATTTTCATTATGTGCCAACTTTTGTTTATGTATGCATTTATATTATTACGTAATTATGTAATTATCGATTTTTCACTCTCCGACTGTCATCACTATTGATCCCAACTCTGGAAATTTCAAGAAACCTTTTAAATACTTTGATTTCTGGGCTACTCATCTGGATTTCATTCCCAAAGTGTATGAGGTGTGAAACAAGTATGTTAAGGGGTGAAAACTCTCAAGCCTATTTTGAAAAACTTAAACAAGAAAGAGTTTAGTGAGATCTCTACCAGAGTGATTGAAACCAAGTCTAGGCTGGATAGTATTCAGATCAAACTCGATAAAAATCCCTTGGATTCTAACCTTCAAGAGGAGGAGAGGACTCTGTACTCTAAGTTTGTGGACCTTTGTAAGATCGAGGAGAGCTTGGCTTACCAAAAGTCGGGAGTTCAGTGGTTAAGGTTGGGTGATAGAAACTCTAGATTTTTCTTTCGCACCATTAAGGGAAATGTTGATGGGGGGAGGATCAATCAGGTTGTTTTGAACTATGGGGAGAAGATCACCAAATTTGAGGATGTGATTTTAGCCTTTGTTAACACATTCTCGGATCAGTTTGGAAAACCCTTTGAGGACAATTACAATGGCTATGGTAGAATTAGCTCTCTAGTGAAGAATAAAATTACTCTTTCCCAAGTTGAGTCTCTTACTAGGGATGTGACTGATAAAGAGATTCATAATGTTTTCTGGTCCATGAAAGCTAACAAAGCTCCTGGACCTGATGGGTATTCTGTTGGCTTTTTCAAACATTCTTGGGGGATGAAGGGTAGAGAGGTAACCGAAGCTATTAAATCCCTTTTCAAATCTGGTGAACTTCTTCAACAAATTAACAGCACCACCATTGCTCTCATACCTAAAATCCATGATGCGGAGAAAGTGGGGAAGTATAGACCTATTTCTTACTGCAATACTGTGTATAAGTGTATATCCAAAATTATTGCAAATAGACTTAAGGTGATTCTTTCTGCCCTTGTTAACCCTGTTCAATCTGCATTTGTGCAAGGGAGAAGAATTTCTGATAATATCTTTCTCTCTCAGGAATTAATGAGAGGTTACTATAGAAAATCCCCCTCTCCTAAGTGCACCATGAAAGTCGATATCATGAAAGCTTATGATAATGTTAGGTGGGAGTTTGTGATTGATGTGTCAAAGGCTATAAATTTTCCTCTCATCTTTATTAATTGGATTGTTGCTTATATGACTAGCCCCTCTTTCTCCATTTGTATTAATGGTGGTCTGTATGGGTATTTCAAAGGGGGTAGGGGGCTTACACAAGGGGACCCTATGTCTCCTTACCTTTTTGTGTTGGTTATAGAGGTGTTAGGATTCTTGCTGAAAAGGCTTCCCTCCCCGAGTTTAAGTATCATTGGAGATGTAAGAAAAACAAGATTATTAATCTTTGTTTTGCTGACAACTTGATGATCTTTTGTAAGGGTGATGTTCCTACGGTTGTGGCTATTAGAGAGGGTTTACAATAATTTCAGTCTTTGTCTGGACTCTCTCCTAGCCCTAACAAGAGCCATGTCTTTTTCTCTGGATGTGAGAAGAAACTGAGAGATAAGATTCTTGATGTGACTAGGTTTATTGAAGACCAGCTTCCTGTTAGATATTTGGGGGTTCTCCTCATCTCTTCTAAAGTCAAAACAGCTGATTGCCAACAGCTTGTGGAGAAAATCACAAAGATAATCAAGAGTTGGACAAACAAATGTTTATCCTATGCTAGTAGAGCCTAGTTGATCTAATCCATCCTTTTTTTCCATGCAAGTGTATTAGACCTCTCTCTTTATCCTTCCCAAAAAGATTGTTAAGGATATTGAGAGTTTATTTCATTCCTTTTTTTGGACTGATAGTGACCTCAGGAAGCATGGGGCTAAAATTGCTTGGGATAGAATTTATGCTCCTAAGAATGAAGGTGGTTTGGGTTTTAAATTTGTGGAAGTGTGGAACAACGTGGTTGTGGCCAAACACCTTTGGTTCTTATTTTTCGAGGATGAGCAATCAATGTGGTGTCAATGGGTTAAATCCTATCAAGGGTAGAAGTTTTTGGAAAGTGAAGGTTCCATGTGACCCCTCCTGGGTTTGAAGGAAGATTTTGGCACTTCAACCCATTATTTATCCCTTGATCAAGCATGTTATTGGGGATGGTCTGAACACTTTGTTGTGGTATGATAATTGGCACCCCTTTGGCTCTTTGAGGGATAAATTTGGGGAGAGAATTATGTATGACACTAATCTTAATAGTGAGTCCAAATTCAAGGAAATTGTTTGTAACTAGACTTGGAAGTGGCCCACGGCCAACACTTAGGAGGTTAGAGATCTTATTGATAATACCCCTGGTACCTTACAGCCTGGCCCTAGACCTGATAGGGTTGTTTAGACCCCTAATAAGCATGGTACTTTCTCTATTAATTCCACTCGAAATATTTGGAGGAATGCTTTTACCATTATTTCTTCGACTGCTTTGATCTGGGGTCCTTGCAATATCCCTAAGACAAGCTTTGTGACTTGGATGGCTATCTAGGGTAAACATACCACTGGTGACAGGATTGTGATGTTTGGCATTGATCAACCATCTGTTTGTGTTTTTTGTAACTGTGTTTGTAAGGATCATTGTCACTTGTTCTTCCAATGCCTATTCTCTGAAAGAGTGTGGACTGGTCTGCAGTCTAAGATTGATGTTTCTTGGCCCAATCTGCCTTGGCCTGATCTGGTAACTTTCTTGTCTCATTAGATCAAGGGTAAGTCTTTGAAGGCCACTATCTCTAGGCTTGTGTTTACTTGCACTGTCTATCACTTGTGGTTAGCTAGGAATAACAAAATTTTTAACCAAGCCTTAATTCCAAAAAAGGTGGTTATTAAATTGATTGTGGACATGATTAGATTTCGTATATTGTCTTTTACTAACATGAAAAACTACCCCGGTGACAGATGGTTATTGAACACCTGGAGATTCCTGCAGTCTATCTTAAAAGACTATTCATGCATGGAAGGAGACATAAGTAGAATGAGTGAAAATGGGAGTTCAAAAAATGTGAGTTGAGTGAAAATGAGCAAAAGTGTGAGTTTTTCTAATGATTTGTTTCTTATGTAGCTCTATGTTTGCTGGAATAAAGATAAATTATTACCAATGTGGGTTGAAGGATGTGAGCACATATATAATACAAACCTGTCATTGCCCATACAGTTTAATTCTAACATACTACATATATAGCCATACTTTATCTTTTTTGCAGGTGTAGGAGGCTATGAAGGTTTATATTGTAACCATGCTACGTGGGTTGAGTGATGTGAGCATATATATTGTGTGCTTGTTTTTCCTTGCCAAGTGCTGTGAGTTTCTAAATAGAGGGTTGAGTGATGTGAGCATTTTTGTTATCTGTGCTGGTGATTGTAATATGGAAACACTACATATGCTAATACAACTTTGTCTACTTAGGGTGTTCTTTTGTAATATCCTATATTGGACAGGTTTTATTAACATAAAGTGAAAGAAAGCTGGGCACTGGGGCTGCTGGAATCTAAGGCAGCTAGGTATACTCTGCTGGAATGAAGCTGAAAGTATAAATGGCTGTTGGGAGCGCCTAAAGTGTGAAGAAAGTTTTACTTTAAATTGTATATATTTGTCTAGTGCTTGTTTCTGTCCATATAGGACCTCATTTGGCCTACCTGTGCAGGCTGTGCTAGGGTCTGCTATTTTGATGTTTTTTTTTTTTTTTTTTTTTTTGTTGTTGTTGTTGTTGTTGTTGTTGTTGTTGTTGATTTGGGTGGTTGAGAACATTAAATGTGTTCATGTTCAACATACAATCTATATGAGGTTCCTGAACATATTAAAATCCTTAAATCTGAATAGATGGATATTTTGTGTTGATTGCCAAGGCGGTTTGTAAGGCGTAGCAGGTTGAAGGATCAACTCCACCTCCATCGAGTAGTTTATTGTACGTAATTTTTATTCATAGTCTAATCTTTTAGTGGTTGTGTTAGTCTTGTCAGGTGGTTCCAGTTTTGCTTCATTGCTATATTGACAGGTTATGTATAGCTTCTGTTAGGGCCTAGGGCATGCCCCTTGTATTAGTGTATCCTCTTATTTTTAATTTATGACTTATTCAACCAAAAAAAAAAAAAAATTCATCTAGTTTATTTAAATCCAAGGGAAGATAAGGGTGCTAGAGACCAGTCGAACACAATCCAAATGAACACGATGATTCAAACAACAATGCCAAGTAGCAAAAAAATTAATGCCTAATGAAAATTTATTTCAAGTGTGAGTTTATTATATAAAAATTAGCTGAAGCATAATCACATCTTTTTGAAAATATATTTCTAAGTAATTTTTATGGATTCCTTGGAAATGCAGAATTGGAAAGGGATCTTCTGCCTCTTCACAATTTTGTCATATATATATAACATATTTAAAACACATTCACAGTAATAAATATGTGAGTTGCTTCTTGGAACAGGAGGATTGAATTATGAATTTACTTATTTATCACTAATTTACTTATCGATCTGTTTGAATTTTGAATTTACAAAGAAAAAAAAAATAGAGAAAAGTTTTGTGTTTGGATAGATTTTCAAACTATAATTCCACCCTTACATTCCAATACCATGTTTGTATTAGGTCGATGAACCCTGATAAGTACTGTTCACTCAACCCTACTGTTCACTCAAACACTAGGTCCAATGGGGGGTTTTTGGGAGGGGGGGTACTTTCGTAATTCTCATGTGCTTCCGTGTAACCCTAATTCTATACTAATAAATAGATGAAATGGCGCCTTTTCTAAGTTAAAAGAGAGTTGTATTTTTCTGATCATAGTAAAAACTGCAGCAGCCGTGGACGTAACCCTATTCTAGGGTGAACCACATAAATCCTTGTGTTTCTTATGTGTGTGATTTTTTTGATTCGTTAATTTCTTTTTTGTTTGTTATTTCGTGTCTCACCGATCTTGGTTAGAAAGGGTCAATTCCTAACAACTGGTATCAGAGCATTGGTTCGAGTGGGAGCGATGACTACAGACGAAAATGTTAGAATCAATAAATTCAATGCCACAGATTTCGGATTTTAGAAGATGCAAATTGAAGACTACCTATATCAGAAAAAATTGTATGAGCCCATTTCAAGGACGAAACCAGAAAAGATGAAGGATGATGAGTGGACTCTTCTTGATCGCCAAGCACTAGGTGTTATTCGGCTAACGTTGTCTCGTAACGTTGCGTTTAACATAACGAAGGAGAAGACTACAACAGGTCTCATGGAGGCACTCTCAAACATGTACGAAAAACCTTCTGCCTTAAATAAAGTTTATTTCATGCTTAGATTGTTTAGTCTGAGGATGACAAAAGGTGCTTCGGTGGCTACGCATCTGAACGAATTCAATATTGTGGTAACACAATTGAGTTCTGTATCTATCGAATTTGATGATGAGGTTTGGGCTTTGATTCTTCTATCTAGTTTGCCAGAAAGTTGGAATGGTACTGTAACGGCAATGAGTAATTCTTCGGGGAAAGAAAAGTTGAATTACAATGATATTCGAGATTTAATTTTGAGTGAAGAAATTCGCAGGAGGCAATTAGAGGAAACATCAGGTTTTGCTCTGAATGCAGAAGCCAGAGGAAGATCAATAAGAAAAAACCCGAAGCGCAACAAATCAAAATCCAAATGCAAAAGCAAGTCAAGAACTGGAGAGGGACAGAGTTGCTGGAACTGTGGAAAGAAAGG
Source organism: Camellia granthamiana (assembly GCA_036172215.1). NCBI lineage: Eukaryota > Viridiplantae > Streptophyta > Magnoliopsida > Ericales > Theaceae > Camellia > Camellia granthamiana. Next base: position 12,531,277 of record CM069913.1, read on the forward strand.
ACATCTAAAGGGAGATTGCCCGACATTGAATAAGAACAAAGGTGATCAAAACCAGAAGTCTGCTAATGCTGCAACGGAGGAGATTTATGATGTTTTGATCTTAAGCATTGACAGCTCTCTTGAATCTTGGATTTTAGATTCAGGGGCATCATTCCATTCTACTTCACAGAGGGAAACCATGGACAATTACATTGGTGGTGATTTCGGGAAGGTTTGTCTGGCTGATGATGAACCTTTGAAGATTGTGGGTAAAGGGGATGTAACAATCAGGTTGCCAAACGAATCTGTTTGGAAGATACAGAATGTCAGACATGTGCCTGGTATGAAAAGAAACTTGATTTCTATTGGACAACTTGATGATGAAGGTCATGTTGTAACCTTCATGGGTGGTTTGTGGAAAATCACCAAATGAGCCATGGTTGTTGCTCGTGGTAAAAAAAAAGGCACCCTTTACATGACTACGAACAATAGGGATGCAGTAGCAGTTGTTGGTGAGAAGGACAACTCAAATCTATGGCACCAAAGGCTTGGGCATATGAGTCAAAAAGGGATGAAAGTACTTGCATCTAAGAGAAAACTGTCAAATTTGAAATTTGTGGACATTGACTTTTGTGAGGATTGCATCTTCAGCAAACAAAAGAGGGTCAATTTTTTAAAGGATGACAGGAAACTGAATTCAGAAAAATTGGAGTTGGTTCATACAGATGTGTAGGAACCTACACTAGTTTCATCTCTTGGAGGATCATCATACTATGTTACCTTTATCGATGACTCAACGAGAAATGTATGGATTTATTTTCTAAAACATAAATCTGAAGTTTATACTACTTTTAAGAAGTGGAAAAGCCTTGGTGGAGACTGAAACAAGTCTGAAAATTAAGTGCTTGAGATTAGGTAATAGAGGGGAATATGAGAACAATGAGTTCAAGAAATATTGTGCAGAAAGTGGAATTAGAATGGAGAAGACTGTTCAAAAGACACCTCAACAGAATGGCATTGTAAAACGCATGAATAGAACTCTAAATGAACGTGCTAGAAGTATGAGGATACATGCCGGATTACCAAAGATATTTTGGGTAGATGCAGTTAACACTACAGTATATCTGATTAACCGTGGTCCATCGATTCCATTGGATGGAGAGCTACCAGAAGAAGCTTGGAGCAGTAAAGAGGTAAATCTTTCTTTTTTGAAGGTATTTGGCTGTGTTTCATATGGGCATATAAATTCTGCTGATAGAAGTAAACTTGATCCAAAATCTGTTAAATGTACTTTTATTAGGTATGGCATTGATCAATTTGGTTATCAGTTTTGGGATGATAAAAATCGAAAAATAATCAGAAGCAGAGATGTCATATTTAATGAGAAAGTAATGTATAAGGATAGGGATAAGTCTGCATCTGAATCTGAATCTGTTACTTGTCATGAGCATGTTGAGTTAGAGGAGATTAGTGAGAATGATTTGAATAGTAGGACTCAGAATAATCCTGAAAATCTTATTCCACAAACTGAACCACGTACTCTTACTCCTAAGTTGAGATGGTCAGAAAGAGAGTCTAAACTTACACAGCGTTGGTCTCCATCTTTATATTATTTGTTGTTGTCTGATGGGGGTGAACCCGAAAGTTATGATAAGGCTTTGTAGGTTGATGATTCAATCAAATAGGAGTCAGCTATGCAGGATGAAATAGATTCACTCATGGCAAACCAGACATGGGAGTTGACTGAATTACCAGTGGGTAAGAAAGCTTTGCACAACAAGTGGGTTTACAGGGTCAAACAGGAACATGATGGGAGTAAAAGCTACAAGGCCAGATTGGTTGCAAAGGGATTCCAACAAAAGAAAGGGGTTGACTACACTAAAATTTTCTCTCTAGTTGTGAAGTTGACTACTATCAAATTGGTGCTAGGAATTGTGGCTGCTGGAGATTGGCATCTTGAGCAGATGGATGTGAAGACGGCTTTTCTCTATGGTGATTTGGAGGAGGAAATTTACATGAAGCAACCACAAGGTTTCTTGGTACGTGGCAAAGAGGAGTTTGTATGCAAACTTCGAAAAAGCTTGTATGGTTTGAAACAGGCCCCAAGGCAGTGGTAAAAGAAGTTTGATGGGTTTATGTGTAGCAACGGTTTTACAAGATGTCAAGCAGATTATTGCTATTATTTCAAAAGGTTTGACAAAAGTTATATTATTTTGTTCTTTTATGTTGATGATATGCTTATCGCAGGATCTAGCATTGAAGAGATAAAAGGATTGAAGAAACTTTTGTCCAACCAATTTGAGATAAAGGATCTTGGAGTTGCAAACAAAATCCTTGGTATGAGGATTCACAGGGACAAGGCAAATGGTACATTGAAGTTGTCACAGGTTTAGTATGTCAAGAAAATTCTCAAGAGGTTTAGCATGGATGATGCAAAACCAGTGAGCACTCCATTGGCTAGCCACTTCAGACTTACCAAAGAGCAATCTCCAAAGACCGAAGAAGAGCAGGCTTATATGGAATGTGTTCCATATGCTTCAACTATCAATAGCATAATGTATGCTATGGTTTGTACTAGACCAGACATTGCACATGCAGTGCGAGTGGTTAGTAGGTAAATGAGTAATCTAGGCAAGCAACATTGGGAGGCAGTGAAGGGGATCCTTAGATACTTTAGTGGTACTACACACATGGAACTTTGTTTCAGACAAACCGGCACCGGGTTACATGGTTATGTTGATGCAGACTTGGCTGGTGATATGGATAACAACAAGAGTACTACTGGTTATGTTTACACATTCGGTGGTACAACAGTGAGTTGGATTTCATAGTTACAGAAAATTGTGGCCCTTTCTACAACAAAGGCTGAGTATGTTGCTATTACTGAAGCTGGGAAGGAGATGACTTGGTTATAGAATTTCCTAGCAAAGTTGGGTAAAACGCAAGCGATGAGTATTTTGTATAGTGATAGTCAAAGTGCTATTCATCTTGCAAAGAATCCAGCTTTTCATTCTAAGACGAAACACATTCAGCTGCAATACCATTTCATTCATTCACTTGTAGATGATAGAGTCTTACCTCTTGAGAAGATCCAAGGCAGTAAGAATCCAGCAAATATGTTAACCAAGACAGTCACCATTGACAAACTGAAGTTGTGTGCAACTTCGGCTAGCCTTCAAGATTGATGAAGGAAGATCGAGTTATTGCGGCGTTCCTCTACGTGATGAAGATGATGGACAGCATGTGTTATTAGGTTTTAAGTGGGAGATTGTTGGGTCGATGGACCCTGATAAGTACTGTTCACTCAACCCTAGTCACTCAAACACTAGGTCCAATGGGGGGTTTGGGGGGGTACTTTTGTAATTCTCATGTGCTTCCGTGCAACCCTAATTATATACTTATAAATAGATGAGAGGACGCCTCTTTTAGGTTAAGAGAGAGTTATATTTTCTGATCATAATAAAAACTGCAGCAACCGTGGACGTAACCCTATTCTGGGATGAACTACGTAAATCTTGTTGGAACAATCTTCTATGTAAAATAAATAATTTGAAACCAAATCAAACAATAAAATAAATTACTTACAGAATTTATTTACCGAACCGAATAAATATTTAAAAGATCAAGTCGAGTGTGTGACACTCTGTCCTTAGGACAAATTTGCCTCGCTACGGTACTTACGGAAAAATGGCGATTATCTTTCAGGATACAATGATCTTCACAAATTGTAGTAGCACTCTAAACAATTTGTACGGCGAACAAAACTTGCGTTGTATACTCTCTTAATTTTTCCTAAAAACTAGTATGAAGAGAATTTATACAAAGGAATAATACCGGAAGGGAACCAAGAGAATTTCAGATTTTTTTTAGGATGTAGAAATATGCTGGAAAGGCCTGGTATTTATAGCAGATTGGTGACCAAACAGATCTTCCCAAACAGATGCAGTTTTGAATCGAACAGGTATGACATTTGAATGAACAGATACAGTTCAAATTTGAGCAGATCTGCAACAGTTTGAATCTGTATAACTTCTGGCATTTTTAAACTTGTTAAAAGACAGTTTATCTATTGGGAATTTCGGACTAGAAAAGGCACAATTATAGACAGAAATTTTGAATTTGAATTTTATGCAAATTTTGAATTAATTTCCCGCAAGAATTTTTTTTGAAAAAATTCAAATAAATTTATCCAAAAAATTAATATTAGAACCGATTTGACCCACACCCACATCCGCACTCGGCTCGGCTCGAGTAGCCTGTCGGATGGACGGCGGTGACGGTACACGCGCGCATGTGTGGTGGTTTGAGCCAAGGTTCACTTTGTCCATAACTCCTCCCTTCTATAAACTTAGGGTGCCCCTTGGGGCCCAACCCAAGTGTTGCTACCTAGAACTTATATACACACATAAGTTCTCTTAAGTTTCCAATGTGGGATAACCATTTAAAGGAAACTCACATTTTACTTCTTCAATTGTTCATTCCACGAACACGAAAATGACATCAACGTCACATTCACTCATAAATGGTTTTAATGAACTGTCTTCACCGTGTGACTTGCCATGCGGCAAGGAACACATCACCTCTTTCGACCCACCTCAAAAGACGTGTGGACCCCACTCAAATTTGGGCTCAAAGTTAGCCCAAAATAAGCCTATAAAACCATATTTTTTCCAACAATCCCCCACATGAATGGAATTTGACAGAGAGAAAATGCAACAACATGATCTAATTACAGAGAGTACAGAAATTAAGAATATTCTGCAAAGGATAGGTAGCTTTTGGCTTTGAACCTTCCCTTGTGAGACACTATCGGATTTACTAGCTAACCAGTGAAAATGATGTCTTGAACTGTTCAACCATTTATGTGAACCAAAACAATAGAACTCACACAGTATATTACCAGACACAGTTTAGTTCTCACTATTGTGTTCATTTTGGCCCTGAACAACATGGTCTTTCATAAGTGCTCTAGAGAATTGTAGCCCTTCATAAATCTCATAGAACCGGCCTAGTTCACACTCATATACGTGATTCTTATGAAGAGTATCCTGCCATTCTCCACTAGGTATATCTAGATATAAGAATCATTAAAAGTATTACTTAACGTAAAACACTGTAGACATCACTAGTTCATCATAGAAATGGGTAGGAGTTTGACTCCCCAGTGATCCTTCTAAGTTATACACAACTCGGTTGTCCTTTTTAACCTAGATCTTAGGATCTCCAGTCAACTAGGTTGGGTTGCCGTTGTGGTAACTCTTATTTAATAGGCTTAAGTCCTATTCCTCTCGATGAATTCTCAACTAACTCTCTTGCTAACCCTTTGGTTAGTGGATCCGCTATGTTGTCTTTAGACTTCACATATTCAATGGAAATAATTCCATTATAGAGTAGTTGTCTCATGGTGTTATGTCGATGACGAATGTGTCGTGACTTACCGTTATACATATGACTCTGTGCTCTACCAATTATTGATTGACTATCACAATGTATGCATATAGCAGGCACTGATTTTGGCCATATTGAAATATCTTCAAGGAAGCAGCGAAGCCATTCTGTCTCTTCCCCAGCTTTATCTAAAACTATTAATTTTGATTCCATAGTAGACCTAGCAATGCAAGTCCGTTTGGAAGATTTCCAAGATACAACCGCCCCACTAAGACAAAATACATACCCACTGGTGGATTTTGAGTCTCTAGTATCCGATATCCAGTTTGCATCACAGTATCCTTCAAGTACTGCTGGATATCTAGTATAATTTAACCCAATGTTACGAATAAATCGAAGATATCTTAGAACCCTTATAATAGCTTTCCAGTATTCTACTCCTGGATTACTCGTATATCTACTTAATTTACTTACTGCATAAGCTATATCTAGGCGAGTGCAGTTCATCAAGTACATTAAGCTTCCAATAATTTGGGCATACTCTAATCGAGAAATACTTTCCTGTACATTCTTAGAAAGAAACAAATTAACATCCACAGGTGTTCTAGCAAGATGATCATGATCTTTGCTAAATTTGTCAAGTATTTTCTCAATGTAATGTGATTGTGACAAAGCATAACCTTCTGATATTTTGGTAATTTTCATACCAAGAATTACATCAGCAATCCCCATGTCTTTTATGTCAAAATGTTTATTCAACATTTTCTTAGTAGTTTTAATCATGTCATTATTACTATCTATAATGAGCATATCATCCACATAAAGACATATTATAACATAGCCTTTGTTTGTGTTTTTAATATAAACACATTTGTCACATTCATTAATTTTGAATCCATTTGACATCATTGTTTTGTTAAATTTCTCATGCCATTGCCTTGGCGCTTGTTTTAAACCATATAATGATTTAACCAATTTACACACTTTTCTTTCTTTTCCTGGAACAGAAAATCCTTCTGGTTGTTCCATGTAAATTTCTTCATCTAACTCACCATTTAAGAAAGCGGTTTTCATATCCCTTTGATGAATTTTTAAATTGTACAGCGATGCAATAGCAATGAGCATTCTAATGGATGTTATTCTAGTAACCGGTGAGTATGTGTCAAAGTAATCAAGACCTTCTTTTTGTTTAAAACCTTTTACCACACGTCTTGCCTTGTATTTGTCAATTGATCCATCCGCTTTCATTTTTCACTTGAAAATCCACTTGTACCCAAGAGGTTTACAACCTGGTGGCAAATCCACCAATTCCTAAGTGTGATTTTGCTGGATGGATTCAACTTCGCTATTTACAACTTCTTTTCATAAAGGAGTTTCAGGACTGAACATAACTTCTTTGAAAGTTAAAGGCTCATTTTCTAACAAAAAAGTTAGAAAATCTAGACCAAAAGATTTTGAGGTTCTAGTACGTTTACTACGCCTAGGTTCCTCTTCCTCATTTTGATCTATCTTTTGCTCTTGCTCTTATTCTTGATCTTGTTCTTGATCCTGACTAGTAATAGCATCATGAGATCTTTTGTTAGTACTAGTCTCTTGTCCAGTTTTATTTGGAAATACATGTTCAAAGAAAGACATGTTCCGAGAGTCAATAATGGTATTTACATGCATTTCGGAATATTCTGACTTATAAATCAAAAACCGATATGCACTACTATTCTTGGCATAACCAATGAAAATGCAATCAACGGTTTTAGGACCTATCTTAATCTTTTTGGGATTAGGAATAGCCACTTTAGCCAAACACCCCCCACACTTTTAAGTATTTGTAGGATGGTACTCTCCCATGCCACATTTCATACGGTGTTTGATTCACTTTCTTTCGGGATACTTTATTTAAAATATAATTAACAGAAATTATTGTTTCCCCCCACAAGTTCTGAGGTAATCTAGAACTTATTAACATGGAATTCATCATTTCTTTTAAAGTCCTATTTTTCCTTTCAGCAATTCCATTTTGCTGAGGTGAGTAAGGAGCGGTGGTTTGATGAATTATTCCATGTTCTTTACAAAACTCACAAAAATGTTATTCATAATCACCACCTCTATCACTTCTAAGTTTTTTAATTTTCTTACCAAGTTGATTTTCAACTTCATTCTTGTATCGAATGAAAGTTTCCAAAGCTTCATCCTTGGTTCGAATTAAATAAATATAACTATATTTAATATAGTCATCTATAAAAATGATAAAATATTTTTTCCCACCGCTAGTTTGAATTGATTTAAAATCACAAATGTCACTATGAATTAATTCAAGTGGTTCCGTACTTCTTTCAATTGTATGAAAAAGAGTTTTGGATAATTTTACCTCAACACAAATTTCACATTTATGATTTAAATCAATGTCAAATTTAGATAAACATTCTATATTAATTAATCTACGCAAAGATCCACAATTAACATGCCCTAGTCTACCACACTACAAATTTGAAGACTCAAGCAAGTAAGAAAAAGATGTATTTTTATTAATAATAGAGGGTACAACAGTCTTTACATTCATTTTGAAAAGACCATCAGACATGTAACATTTTCCTACATACATCCCGTTTTTGGTAAGTACAAACTTGTCACTTTCAAAAACTAGCCTAAACTCATTTTTACTCAACAGAGATCCGGAGACTAGATTATTGCGAATATCCGGTACATGCAGCACATTGTTAAGAGTGAGTTCCTTTCCTGATGTCATCTTTAAAATAATCTTTCCTTGTCCTTCAACTTTAGAAGTCGAGGAGTTACCCATAAAAAGTTGTTCATGGTTATCTACTACAGAAGAAGATGTGAATATCTTTTTGTCGACACAAATATGGCGAGTAACACTAGTGTCCACCCACCATTCTTTAGAATTTCTGACAAGGTTTACCTTGGAAACAACTGCAGAAACATTTATATCATCTACACCATTGGAAATTTTATCCACTTTGGTCATATTGGCTTGAGCAACCTTCTTACTTGATTTTCCTTTGCCTTTGCGTAAATCAGTTTCTAAGAACTTCTCTGGCTTTTCACCGTGATTCACTAGCATAGTCACAATATGAGGAGGGGTTGGTGCAATTGCAGCTACCATACCAGTACTGGTTCAAACATTAGTTTGACCAGTTTCTGTAGCCATGAATTCTAAATTATAAAACAAAATTATAATTTGAATTTGAATTTTATACTACACAGAATATTTAAACCAAAACCACAGAATTAAATTCTGTAAAAAAAAAAAAAAAAAACAAGAATTGTAACTTTTATTTCCAATTAATTTGAAAATAAAATAAAATTTTATTTAAGCAAATTAATTCCACGCAGAAAATTAAATTTTTGTAACACTTCAACAATTAAAATACTGAAAACATAATTTTAATTAATGAACACTCAGAAATTATTTTTAAAACCAAAATTAATTTCTGACTAACTTTACAAATAAATATTCTGAATTGTTAATGACTACCAGTATATTACTACTAGTTGTTAAAGAAAATAAATAGTATATTACTACTATTTGTTTTTCCAACCAAAATATTATTTTGTAAAATCACAGAAAATAATTTATGTATGAAGAAGAAAGAGAAAAGGAAATAAACGAAAAATTCTGTATAAACAGAATAATTCGAATCTGTCTTAAAATTATTGGAACAATCTTCTGTGTAAAATAAATAATTTGAAACCAAATCAAACAAAAAATTAATTGTTTATAGAATTTATTTACCGAACTGAATAAATATTTAAAAGATCAAGTCAAGTATGTGATACTCTGTCCTTAAGATAGATTCACCTCGCTACTGTACTTACGGAAAAATGACGTCTATATCCCAAGATACAATGATCTTCACAAATTGTAGTAGCACTCCAAACAATTTGTACAACGAACAAAACCTGTGTTTTATATTCTCTTAATTTTTTCGAAAAACTAGTATGAAGAGAATTTATGCAAATGAGTAATATTTGGAGGGAACCAAGAGAATTTCAGATTTTTTTTTAATGTAGAAATCTGCTGGAAAGGCCTGGTATTTATAGTAGATTGGTGACCAAACAGATCTGCCCGAACAGATGCGGTTTTGAATCGAACAAGTATGACATTTGAATGAACAGATACAATTCAAATTTGAACAGATCTGCAACAATTTGAATCTGTATAACTGCTGGCAGTTTTAAACCTGTTAAAAGACAGTTTATCTATTGGGAATTTCGAACTGAAATAGGCATAATTATGGACAGAAAATTTGAATTCAAACTTGGTGCAAATTTTGAATTAATTTCCCGTAAGAATTTTTTTTTTGAAAAAATTCAAATAAATTTGTCCAGAAAATTAATATTATAATCGATCCGACCCACAACTCACATCCACACCTGGCATGGCTCAGGTCGGACGGACGGCGGCGGTGCGCGCTTGTGTGGTGGTTTAAGCCAAGGTTCACTTTGTCCATAACTCCTCCCTTCTACAAACTTGGGGTGCCCCTTGGGGCCCAACCCAAGTATTGCCACCTAGAACTAATATAAACACATAAGTTCTCTTAAGTTTCTAATATGGGATAACCATTTCACGGAAACCCACATTTTACTTCTTCAATTGTCCATTCTACGAATCCAAAAATGACGTCAACTTCCCATTAACTGATAAATGGTTTTGACGAACTGTCTTTCACTGTGTAACTTGCCATGCGGTAAGGAACACATCACCTCTTTAGACCTACCTCAAAAGACGTGTGGACCCCACTCAAATTTGGGCTTAAAGTTAGCCCAACATAAGCCTATAAAACCTTTTTTTTTTTCCAACAAATCCTTGTGTTTCTTGTGTGTGTGATTTATTTGATTCATTTGATTCTGTTACGTTTTTATTCTTGGCAATCCCGTTTAACAAAACTCTTTTCAGTTATACTTATTTTCGCACTTTTTATTTCCGTGAGGCTATGAGTTTTTAGATGCGAATCCAACCCGAATTGTGTTGTACAGAGAAGTTTGTGATGTTAATTCTTTCAAGACTGCCACTTCGCTGACTATGACGGGGATCGAGCTGCCCGATCAGCTCGCGGGGGTCCAGGGGGCAGCGCCCAGGTGGGGTCGAGGGGCAGCGCCCCCGAAGCAAAATGCAAAATTGCTTTCGAAGTTGCATGTCCGCCTTTGCTCGCTCGAGCGAAGGAGTTCTCGCTCAAGCGAAGGCTGCGTCTGTAAAAAACCTGAGAAGGATGATTTTACGCTCGAGCACAGGTTGTTTGGCTCGAGCAAAGCCACTTATGGAAAACACGCGTTTTTGGTTCCTCGCTCGAGCGAGAGAGTCTTCGCTCGAGCGAGCTTCGCAGTCCCAGATTTCTATAAGTACGTGTTTCTGTCAGATTTTAGGATTACTACTCCAGATCTTCCTTTTGGATATTAAGATTTATATCTGGGGATATTTTGCTAGTTTTCTTTGATGTTTAATTGAGTATTCAACTCATGGGTTAAGAAGAATACATCAAAGGTTCGTTTGTTTATTCTAAAAAAAAGAGAGAGTTGTTATTCGGTGGATTCTGAAGAATTCGAGCCTGAAGCTTTGATAGATTCTGGAGTGGCTCATCGTCAAGACAATTCCGAAGTGAAGACGGGGCTGGAAGAGGCACATAGGGGTTTGTTCAATTTGGGCGTGGATTCGCTAGGTAATTGAGAATATACTTGTGTAATTTTTTTTTATCTTCTTAGTGGATTGTTTTGTAACTGTTGCCCATGATTTTTTATCACAATTGGAGGTGCTCCAATTGTAGTTTTTCTACGTTAAAATCGTTGTGTCGATTTGTCTTGATTGTTTGATTGGGATTGTTTTATTGCTTTAAATTGATACATAATCACAAATCAATATTTAGGGGATTTCTAGATTTTTCAGATTCGTTAATTTTTTTCTTGTTTATTATTTCGTGTCTTACCAATCTTGGTTAGAAATGGTCAATTCCTAATAGTTTGGATACATCTTTCAAATTTTATTCCCGCAACAAAAAAAAAAAAAAAAACACTCTGCAGAAAATTTTGTGTCAGGCAAGATTCTTTTTTTTTTTTTGAAATTTTGCTTAACCGGTTGTCCGACCGGAACAGGGCAAGTCTGTTTTTTTTTTTTTTTTTTTTTTTTTTGCGATTGTTTTTTTTTTATATTTTATATATTTCTAATAAAACAATATTTTCAGAATTTTTTAAAATTTTTTATGAGCTTTTAATAGATTTTTGAGTTATATATTTGTTTATGAGTTGTAAGTTTTTGTATCAGATATCATATGTCACATCAAAAATTTTCCACTCAATTCAAAACTCTTTTCAAACTCATAACCAAACAAATTTTATACACTCAAATCATAATTCCAAAACACACAAACTCAAAATACAACTTTATTCTCAAATCATATTTCCAAAATTCTATTCACTCTATAAATTTCTTCAAAAATCAAGTATCTAAATACATCAATCAACCAGACCGATCTTAACTTGTTCTACTTGTTTACAACAACAAAACCGGCCCTTCAGAACTATATATCTATGTGTGTGTGACACACATTGAATGACAGTTTTGAAAACAAAGAGGATATTTATCGCCGGTTTGTTTTCTAATCAAAAAACAAAATAAGATTTTGTATGCAAGTGAAAGAATATTTTCAATTGAGATGCCAATTCAGGGTGGGGGTTGTGTTTTGTTCAACCGGCCTCAGGTGTCAGCTAGTTTTTAATTCCATTAGGAAGTAGTATATAAAACATGCCTTTCAATTATTATAATTTTCATCTAATCATACATAGAACACAACTACCTAAGCTATATTATAAGTTTTGATTGACTTTGTGAAAACAACTTCAACGTAGTGCAACAGACATACAATGCCCTATTGGAGTCATGCAAGTTCCTTGTGTCATCTACATAAGTTTATATATATTTCCCATATTGGAAAATTCTCCGATATACAATACACGCCGTATATAATTCTACGACAAAATTATGTACGTTTTCACGAACTTACACAAGTTATTTCACAAAAATACGTAAGTTGAACACGAATTCATGTAAGTCTTAAGTTTTCACGAATTTACGCAAATTTATATTCAATTTACATATTTTTGTGAAATAAATTATATAAATTTGTGAAAACTAATGTAATTTTGTAGTAACGTTACATAAGGTGTGCATTACACACTGGAGCATTTCTCATTATTTTACATCAAACACTGAAACCTTATAAACATAAAATAATGCCAAATTAAATAATTGATTTGGGGTACACTATATAAATACACTTTTTATCTTTTTTGGATCACACCACCTCTCTACTTTTCTGCACATCTTTTCATAAAAAATTAAAAAATATATTTGTTTAGATCATTCCAAACAAATGTTCAACTCAACCCTCCTTCCATTTTTTTTTTCTTTTTTTTTAACAGAACCCTCCTTCCATTTGGTAGTCCCCATATTAATCTACCAAATTTTGTACAAGGTTTAAACATTATGCAAAAAGATGTGAATGGGTTCAGCTTTCAAACAAAAATGAGATTTATTTCTACTTAACAGTAAGCTTCAATGCTTCATGTATAGTTCTTAATGGGAATTTATCATTGGTACCTTTTTAGTCTTTATTTTTTTTCCCATTATTATCACCATGCATGTATTGTTATTATTTTGCTTTTCATTTCCAAATAACAGCTCAATAGAAAACCTGCATTGTAATTTTTCAATTTAGAGATTCAGTGTAAAAGCAAAAACAAACTCTAATTTATCAATTGATCAAATATGACTAGCTTTCTCTGTTTGAAATTGAAACTGAGAATGATTGCATTGTGTTCTAAATCGGATAAAGAGCCTACAACCGACAAAAATGCAAAATACAATTCAACGAAAGAAAAACAAAGTAAAAACAACTTAAACATACCTATTTACACTTGTTGAAACTAAGACAAGATTTGAAACAGGACCTTGAGACACAGCGCTAAGATTCACTGCCTTTGTAGTTGCTGCTTTGTTTGGCAGGAACTGAGATCTAGCCGGGTCTAAATACACACGGCCGGTTAGGCAGTGGGATACAGCTGGCATATACTCACCCATTCCCAATCTCTATAAAAGGCGTCCTCTCCCTGTTTTCTCAACAGAACAACGAACTTCTGATATTTTTCTTTAAAGATGGAGATATTGCTTGGCAATAGGCTCAAGAATTGGATGGCCACTTTGGATGGCACAAAAAAGATAAATTTCAACGGTTTTGGTATAAATGCTCTTTTCTCTTTGAGTCATACTCCTTTTTGTTTTCCGTTCCTTCAAGCTGCTACCCATTGTTGGGACCCATTCACTCATGTGTTTCTCTTCGGAATGCAAGAGATGTGTCCTACTCTTTAATTAACCAATAATTTTGCTCAGCAAAGTGGTGAGCTAGTGTAACATCATTGTCATTGAGTCTTAAGTGTGAGAAGTTATAAGATGTTTTATTGGGTTCACAATTATAGTGTACTAGTGTTAGTGTATTGATGAATTCACCAGCGTGTCAAACTCAACATCTTGATTATATTTGGGAGGGGATTCATCACAGGTCAACTAATAACTACTATTGTCTAAAAAAATCAACCTATGTTCTAAATAATCCACATTTTCACTGGCCTAAATAAGATTAGAGTCACAGAATAGATTCAAACAAATACCATTTATCAAGAGCAAACAAATCAAAAGATAAAATCAATGCAATGAATGATTATAGAGATTATAAATGGAGATGAGAACACAGTAATATTATACACACATGTAGTACACGTACATTATATGAGACAGAGAGAGAGGGAGGAGGAGGTTTCTGTGATGATCAGATCGGTCAGAACTGGAATTATGGATTGAGAAAATGAGATTGGCGATGAGAAAATGAAAAATATTGCGTTAGTTTAATGGGGGAATTACAGAACAGTAGGACAGAAAAAAAAATTACAAAAATAAATAAGGGATAAATAATTTTGTGATGGGGTGCAAGTTCAAGTAATTTGCACATCTCCATGTTGTGTAAAAAAAAAAAAAATTCTTGTGATTCCCCTTGTTTAATCGGTTAACTCATCATCGTCAAGCCGATTGCCGAGGACGAGGACTGCGATGCGAGTGCGTGGAAATTGTCTTGGCTATCACGTGCTCACTACATGACACTTTTGCGACACTTTTCTATTTTTGTCAGCATATCCCATTTCCATGAGAGAAAATCATTTTTGTTTGAGTAATTACACTAACCTCCATTAAAATTTGAAAAAATACATTAAATCTTATAAGTTTGACATAATTATATTGGGCTCTCCTAAAGTTTTAATTCATATAACATTTGATCTTCTTTTCATTTGAAATTTGTTAGTAGCCTTAGAAAGCCAAACAAAATGCAGTATCAATAGTTGTATAAATGAAAAATGATATTATCATCTTTTTTATAAAAATGTATATTTTACCTTGTGTATTCTTGTGTCTTCATATTATCTGTATTAATTTTAGTCTATTCAATCTTACTAAATGAAAGATTAATAAAATTATGTTAAAATTATAAAATTCGCTATATTTTTTTCAAACTTTAAAAGAGATTAATATAATTTATCTATTTTTATAATTGAAATCTTATTAACGAGAACCCTATTAATAATTTTTTTGAAAAGGTGAACGGTAAAAAATATTAAACATTTAAATATTTAATCATCTAATTCCCTTCATGTTAAATTTTATTTTAATTAATTAATTATTATTAATTATTTGAAGGTACTCGAAAGATTGTTTAAAAATCTATATATAAGGAAAATGATCTTTTTAAGAACAATGATTATGGAAGCTTCAAACTCTCAAACTAATTTTGTTAATTTGTTAATTTTTAAAGAAATAAAAATAAAAATAAAAAATCTATTGGTTAGTTCCTTAAGTCAAAAATCCAAAAACAAAAAAAGTTCTAATTATCTACAATTTTGAGTTTTAAAATTGAAAATAATATGATAAGTCACTCTCACTCTTTCCAAAAATAATGTTAATTAAAACAATTTAAATAAAAAAAAATAAAGACACTAATTATCTATGATTTTGAATTTCAAAATTCAAAATAATATAGTAAGCCACTTTCATCCCACTCTCACCTTTTCTGAAAATAATATAAATCTAAAATTTTAAAAACCCAATCAAATTAAAAATTCAATACAATTCTGTCTTTAAAATACTCAATATTTGATCTTTTTTCCAGCTCAGCCAACTCCTCCCCAAATATAATTATGCAATGGTTATTTTCTCTCTTTGACAATAGTCCAAACTTATTTCAAGTTTGTTTGTTTGTATTTTTTTTTTTTTTTTTTGTAAATTTATATTTTCATGTGAGTATTTTTTTTTTTTCTATTTGACTTTTTTTTCCAACTAAATTGATAATAAATATATATCGGTTAACTATCTTTGTTTTGGGAGTTGATTTGAAGTTTTTTTTTTTTTTTTTTTGTGGATGTTTGTGTATTTTTTGTATTGTTGTTATTATTTTTTTTGATATATGCGAATTGATAATATAGTTATGAGTTTTATATATATATATAGAATAAGTCATCTTATATTGTTCTTTATGATTTGGCCATTTTTTAAATTTCTTAAACAAAATTTTCAAATTTTTTATTTGTAAAAAATTAAAAACATTTTAATTGACTTACCCATAAATAAATAAAATTTTAAATAATGAACACTATTCCATAATTTATGGATTTAAAAACAAAATTAACACCCATATATGGAATAAGAAAACCTAAAATCACACATTTTTTTATTTTTCATTTTTAACTCTTTAAAACTCTAACGGGACCTTTTTATTTTTACAGCATTGTCTTTTTATATTTACAAAGATAAAAAACTAGACCGGAGTTACATAATGGTTAGTGGAGGTGGTAAGTATGGCAACAATAAGGGTGATGATGAGCTCGGTCAGAGTATTGTTTGGGTGGATTTTTAAAATGTGAATATTAAAAGAATGGTAGATAGTTTGGGTGATGAATTGATTTAGAAAATTAATGTGTGGTTGAAATTAAGTGTGAATTTTACCATATAATTAAAAATTGAATATGGATCATATATTGTTTTTTATATATAATTTTGGGTATGTTGTATAACTACTAAAAATTATTGTAATCACATGTTACTTATCATTTGATATATTATTGTTGTATTATCGTAATGAGTTTTATTATTAATGTCTATTATCAATGCAGTGGTGAGACGTCACATGATAAATAAAAATACATTTTGTTATTATTATTATTGATAATATATTTCTTTATTTACCTTCTTACAATGTTCAAAAAATTATTTTATGTTTATTGTTAGTTTTTGTAGATGAGAAGTCAAATTTTTTTTTAAAACCAAATTCAAGTTATAACTAATTTGAGATTGGAAATGAAATTTCAAAAGAAATTATAATTATATATAATTTTAAAATATTTTTAAAAAGAAATACAAGAAAAAATTGGAACTATAAATTAAAATTATCAAACAACCTAAATTCTATGAAAAAATTTAAATGAAAAATTGATCAAATTTTAATTTATAATTATTAAATTTTTTAATAAGTCATTAATTTTTTATGTAGGTCTTAGTCTGATCTGGTCTTAAATAGTTTTTAGATATAAATATATCTTAATATTGATACAATCAATATTAGACATATTTTAAGAAAGGTAAATTATATCGATATTCCCTGCATTTTGTCTCTTGTGTCAATTTGGTCTATGTAATTTCAATTAGTTTGATTTTTATCCTTAATTTTAGATTTTGTATTAATTTGGTTAAATTGATAATGCCAGTTAAGATTTTTGAAAGAAAATAGTTATTGAGTTGGTTGAGATTAACTTATTGAGTTGAACAAATTTATAATTTTGTCTATAAAAATATGACAATGCTACTCATGTTGTAAAAAAAAAAAAAAATACTAACAATTATAACAATTGGACCAAATTGAGACAAAATTATAAATTTAGGGTCAAAATTGGGCAAATTAAAATTGCAAGGGCAAAAATAACACAATAGTTAAAATATAGGGATTACCAATGTAATTTATCCTTTTAAGAATAAGTAAATAATTTCTTAATTAATTTTGAATTTGTTGATAAATATACCAAACAAATATGTACATATTTCCTATTTTATAAATTTAAAAATATATATATATGTTTACTAATTAAAAATTAAATAAATAGGTAGGCTTACTAACTCATGAATTGGACATGAACTAAACGATTCTCTAAGGACTAGGCTTAAATCAAGAATTATTGGGGAAAAAAATCGACTTGAACTAAATTTTCTTGGCTATTTTTTAGTGTTTAATCCAATATTAGAACCCCCAAATTAGATTATATCAGTCATGAACTAATAACTATGATATAATTTAAATATAAAATATAAATTTATTAGGACTAGAATATGACCTACAATTTAGGGTGGCTTTATCTTAAATATTTTTTTTATACATAAATATATATAACTATTCATTTAATTGTTTTAAACATAAATATATATAGCTTCTTTTTTTTTTAAACTATAGTTCAAACTTTTTAATAAGTATGCATAAAATAAGTTCATATTTCTTATTTTTATTATAAAAAAAATATTTACAATATTTATTTACTAATTTAATAAATAGATAGATCAAATTATTCATATAAGTTAAGAACAGAATAAGAAAATTTTCAATAATTAGGTAAAAGACAAGTTGAGGTAAATCTAATGTTAAGTCCAAATTTAATATCACAAGTGAACTTTAATTCATTTTTACATAAATCTCATAACATAAGGCAAATTAAAATTTTTAGACTTCACAAAACATGAAAAATTACTATATTGATAAATGTAATTTACCACTATCATATGATAAATTAAATTTACAAAACTCATAAGACGAAATGTATTTATATTTTATCATAAATATAATTTTTGTGATTTATTTTTTAATTTTTACCACTTAAATTATGACATATATTTGTTGTTAAAAACTTAGAGCACACAATTAATAACATACGAATAAAAAAAAAACTCTCTTATATGTAACTGTGATAAAAATAAGTAAAATTTAATTAATTCTAAATTATTTTTGCTAAATATTGTAGATAAATTTTTTAGATTATTATTTAATTTTAAAAATTAATTTTTGATTATTTATTTATATCCATGCATAGCACGAGTAATTACGCTGGTTTGAAATAATAAAAATATATATTTTTTACATGAAGAACATGACACTTCTCTCAATTAAAAAAAAAGAAAAAAGAAAAGCCAAATTTGAGGAGGGAATAAAATAGTTCAAAAGTTAAAAAATAATTATAATTTATCATATCACTCTATTTATTATTTTGTATATCTTTTTATAAAAAGTCAAAAAATTAATTAAAATAATCAATTTCGAACGAGTCCAAAGTATTAGATTATGGAAAAATTATTAATTAGTCCTGGGAAATTACGTGACCATGCCCTAAGCCAATCAGACACTTTTATATCTCTTCATATTTCTCACACTCAATATAAAATTATAAATCTCACCCTTCGACCAACCCTTCTACCAATCAGAAGATACCTAGGCACCACGTCATTGTGCCCAGAACAACAAATAACTTCTCGTTCTTCAGATCTTTTTCTTTTTTTGTTTTTGGGAACTGTCTCGCTCTCCAGATTATGGGCGCGTTTGATTTAACAAGTGAATCTTCCAAATAGTGGGATTAGATTTGAATGTGATGTTGGTGCGACAAGTTTTGTTCACAACCTACAATGCTTTGGCTCCACTCACAGTTTTGCTCGCAGTGGAGAGATGGGAGCAACAATGCTTTGGTTCCCCCTTTTACTTTGCGTTGGGTTCAGTTAAAAGAATTTTTTTTTTAATAATTTAAAAAATAAATAAATAAATAAAATATATTTATATTTTACCTAATTTTATACACATTTTTTCTTTTTCTTTTTCTTTTTCTTTGTTCTTTCTAAATCTCCTCCAAAATCACTCAACCAAACATAATATTAAGTTGCTAGTTGAAGAGACGCTTGTGGGGATTCAAAGTTAACAAAAAAATGAGTTTAAAAAGGAACAAAAAAAAAGTCCTCATAATCATATTTATCAAAAAACAAAAAAAGTCCTCATAATCATAATTACTTCCTTACATAATCCAATTATAATGCGAAAAATATTCTCTTCTCTAAGTAAATAAATAATGAAAGCAAATTTTAAGAGTCTAAATTCATTAAATCATCATTAATCAACTTAGCCCAACCAAATATACACCAGAGCCTGCAATAAATTCAACAGTAGCATAGTTATGTATACTACTAATTAATTTGAAATTTACTACGAGAGCAAAAAGCTTTGGACAAATGAAAACAACCTGCAGTCAAATGGCATGTTTGGCATCAAATGGCTCATATAATTCTGAAAAATATTCAATGGGCAAAACCCACTCAGCTTACATCTGTGAATGAGAACATATTTCCGAGATGAAAAAACATGAGAAAAAAAATCTAATGGCGGCCGCAATAGCCCCAAGCATGGGAACTGACAGTTTTTGGTTTATTATCACTGCAAAAATCCCAGTTTTACTCAAAACTAGCAATTAGCTTGTACATGGTATATAGATTCAAAATTTTAAGTAGCTTACTTAGCTGCTGAACTTGCTCTGCGAATACAATCTTTATAGTTTTTGACCGCATCAGCACATTTCAGGGGGTTCTTGTCGTTTTCCTTGTAGCACTCAAAACAAGCATTTTTCTCCATCAAACAGGGCAGTGGCTTCTGGGTTGGAAGCTTGAACTCCTTGTCATAGAGATCCTTAGCTCTCTGTGTTACTTCCCGCACCATTACCTCCTCCTGCTTCGGCAACGTCTCCAAAACTTTCTCGCTTTCTTGAATGGCAGAACGGATGGCATCTAAATCTGCACTGGAAGAATGTGGAGGCGGGGATAAGGGCAGGAATATTGGTGGCTGAATGGGCCAACCGACTGGAGCAGTAAGTTTGGGTATTTCAGAATCACCAGAAATCTGCTTCTGATGTGCCTTAATTTGGGATTGTTGGGGTTCCCGTGGTATCTTAGTTTTGGATTTTTTTGTTTTTTTCTTCGACTTCTCGCCGTCATCTGCAAGCTGTTTGACTAAGTTGCTGCTAATCTGAATCGTAAAAGATTCACCCATTATATATAAGGTTCCAGACAACTTACCTGAAAAATATTCACTGAAGTGATCAAATAACCAAAATCAGCAACAAAGTCGAGGCTAAGTCATTATTACAACTTTGAACATCAAAGAATGAGACAGGAGGAAGGGCAAATATGAGGGCTCTTGATGAGATGAGACGAACATAGCATACTAATGTTGGAAAAAATTAATCAAATTAGATGGATTTGAATAACAGTAATATCTTTGATGAGATTAAGAGGCTGTCAGAGAGTCCAAAACCTTAGGATACAACAGAATGCTATAGCCAACCAAATCAACCTGAGCAGAATCTTCTGTAAAATTTGGATGTACTAGTGGCTAGCCTCAGTTCCTAACATAATTCCACTCCTTGCAAAGACAGAGAACAACCTAAAGATGGTTGTGTTTTGGGATACTACAGACCATTGAATGCCAACTACCAAGTAGAAGCTGTAGAAGGTCCAGAATGCATAATAAGTGTAGCACGATGGGCATGGAGGTTAAGATTCCATTCAATGAGAGAAACAGAATTCCAAACTCTAGAATTTGATTATAGTTAAATCAATTAGAAGCTAGTACGAGTGATTAATAAGGTGGTCTAGGTGTTCGCAATTTTCAGTGCCCTTCCAATGCTCCACCCTGTCCCTTATTCTAAGAAAAAAATCCTAGCTATCAGGGTACAATTGAAAGGATATAATGCCTCAAATCCTTCCACTACATAAGAAGTCTGCCTCCCTCACAATTCCATTCTCATAATCAGCGAACACATCTCCCTGATATTCAAAATCAATAACCTCCCCCGACCACTGAACCTTCCTACACTTCCCTACCCAAAAAATGGTCCAAATTCAGATTGGGATCTGCAGTGTCATCCACAATTGCATCCGAAAGATCACTACATCAGAATATTTCTGCAAAATTTTGAAAATTGGCATTTATACAAAGAAGAGGCCTACACTTTGTCAAATAACTAGGCTAAGTAGTTTGACATTAGCTAGCCTAGAAGAAATGACTGCCACTCAAGCAACAGGACTCCAAAAATGACCAAACCATGCTTCACAGGTACTCAAAGTGGTTTGAGCTTATAGTAGTGTGCACAAATCTATTTTACTAGACCACTGGTAACGACTCTCACAATTCTTCGTAACATCTTTACTAATGTGTTATTATAGCTTATTAAAAGAAATTTGGCATTGAGTTACAATATGAATTCAATAATTAATAAATAAACATGTGAGAAGCTATAATAACATGTTTATTAAACTTCTTTTAATAAACATGTTTTATTAACTCAATAAGCTATTGTAATATGTTTTAATAAATGTGTTAATATATGTTTTAATAAGCTATTGTAATATGTTTATTAAAACAATATTACAATATGTTATTAGAATAAGCTATTTATTAGCATGTTTTATTAACTCAATATTACAATAAGCTATTGTAATAACAATAAACATATTGTAATAAATATGTGTGAATAAATGCCAAACTTCTTAAATGCCAAACATATTGTAATAAGTTATTGTAACTCAATGCCAAACATATTGTAACTATATGTTTGGCATTGAGTTACAATAGCTATTACAATATTATTACAATAGCTTATTGTAATATGCCAAACACATTAAAAGAAGTTTGGCATTGAGTTACAATAGCTTATTAACATGTTTTATTAACACATATTACAACAAACATGTTTTATTAACACATATTAGAATAAACATGTTTTACAATAAGCTATTACAATATTACAATATGTTTTAATAAATATTACATATTTATTACAATATTTATTAACACATTTATTCCATCACTGCCTAACCAACACTGTTGCAATATTACATGTTTTAATAAGTTTTTGTCTCTTCCGGAAATGTTAGAATTAAATCAATTAAAAGACTGTTCTATTTCTCAATCTATTAATCGATTAACTTGTCAGTTAAGATATCTCAAAGAAGAAGTCAATCATAAACGAATTGAACAACAATTAACTGATCCTATTAATATATCTCAAATTGAAGAATTTAAATTAAAATTAGAAACAACAGTTTGTTCTACTTTACCTACTGCATTTTGGCATAGAAAAAAACATGTAGTCATATTACCATATATTAAGAATTTTAATGAAAGGCAAATTCCTACTAAATCTAGACCTATTCAAATGAATCATGAATTACTTGAAATGTGTAAAAAAGAAATTAATGAATTATTAAAAAATCAAATTATTAGTCCTAGTAAATCTCCATGGTCTTGTCCTGCTTTTTATGTTAATAAAAATGCTGAGTTAGAACGAGGTGTCCCTCGCTTAGTCATCAATTATAAACCATTAAATAAAGTTTTTGAAGGGGAAGCGGTGCGCAGAGAGGAAGAAGATGAATAACAAATGACAGATGGAATAACTGTACACAAACAGATACACAAAATATAATTTACTCAAAATAACTTACAATTGGTTTAATGGAAGTAATTGCACTGAGTTGCTCCAAAATACATAACTCGAATAAATATTTGATTTCAGAGATAGGTGTTGGTTCTCACTCAGAGTTTCCAATCTTTCTAACCTCTAAGTACAACTGAGTTAACCATTACAATTTATAGGAATAGAAAATTAACTATGCAGCATGTGACTTGGTCTTTCGACCGATTGACTGAAAGTTGATGTAGCTTTTAATCTTTAATCATGGATGAATAGTGAAAGTGAACAGTAACTTTTACTATTCATTACTTTCGGTGGAGACATATGACTAAAGGAATCCATATAAATACAAATTGGCAACTTTTCTCAAAAGAAAGTATTGATTGAAGCTAATTTGTATCTATATGGAATCCAATGTAGAGCTGACTAGGCATACGGATCCTGTGCATCTTGAAACTCGGGTCCATATGGATTTTGAGTAGTTGATCCTTCAAAAGAGTTAGAACTGTCTGAACCTTCTTCTGAACTGTCTGAACTTGAATCTGACTGGGCTTAGGCTTGATTAACCAGTAGACGAGCCATCTGGAGCAGCTCATCCTTGGATGACTTGGATTTAACCTTGGGCTTAACCTGTGATGCAGGAGCTATAGACTTAGCCTTGGACTTTGCTTTAGTAGATTTGGTCTTTGCTTTATCCTTGGATTTAATCTTTGACTTGGGCTTGGAAGAACTTGAAGATGGGCTTCCAAGGTTGACTGGAGGAAGAGAGCTTCCTTGAGTGACTGAAGCAGTTGGGATCTGCTGAGCTTTAACCATGGCAGGAGTGGGTGCATGAATGTTAATCGGGAACTCAGTTTGAACAATTTCAACAATGCGGGACACTTTGAAATTATCCCACCATTTAACCATATGTTGACGGTAAATACCATCATCAGATATGCCCTATTGCCATTTGAATATCTAAGGGATTTTGTATTTGAATATAAAAATAAGCAATTAAGAGAATTTCCTCTGCTGCGGGGTGAATGAGAAAACAGTTGAGAAATAGTTAATCTGATCAATCAGAATAGAGGGGAAGATGTCTGAAATGGCACCATAATGAGTCCACCATCGCAGAAACCAAGTAGGTAATTCTGATTTGAACTTTTGATCAAACTGGAGAAACCAGGAGTGACTATTTGTTTCATTTCAATATAAAAATGCTTTGAACCAAGCATCAATATAGTCATAATAACTATACTGAAGAGAGTGATTAGGTAAATCTCGAAGTTGATGAGGAGAACTCCATTCAACTAAGGAAACAATATTGTGAATATAAAGTGAATTGTAAACAACTTTACTAGTGCAAGTACGATCATAAATAGGTTTAATCACAATGGACTGATGGTTAAACAGGATATCTTTATAGAAGGTAATAGTTTTTGCTGGATGGAGAGGGAAAAAATGCCATCCAGGAGGAAAATAAGATTTAATCAGGTCATGAACAGATTGACTCTTTGGGTGACTAGGTTCTTTAAAAACGAGATTAGTAGTGGTAGATTTAACATAATCAGATCGAGCTGATTAAATAGGATTAGGAGGGTATGGAGTTACTACTTGGCTGGATGAAGCAAAAAGATCAGAAGCCAAAGCAGATGTGTAACTAGGTTTAGAAATGTTACCAAGAATTTGGTAACGATTAACCATTTCAACAGGATGGTATTTGGTGACTAACTCCAAAGGAGGAGGAACAAAAGGTTGACTAGATGGGACCAAGGCTTTGGAAGGAGGCCTGGGGCGAGACATCTGTTTAATAGAAACAAAGATTAGCAACAAAGATTAACAACCACTAAGGAGATCTAAATAATTTTGATAGTAATCTAAACAGTTATAATAATCAGCAAGTAAATGGCGACGAGCTTGAATTTGGTGAAATTGAATGTATTGAGCACGTTTAGTGGTTTTTCTGGCTAATTTGAGTCAGGCAATGCGGTAAGTAGTTTGGTGGTTTTTCTGGCTAATTTGAGTCGGGCAATGCAGTAAGCAGTTTGGTGTATCAGATCTCTGTAATAGGTAATTTGGGATTTATGGTAAGAGAGAAAAGGAGTGGCCATCCCTATCCCCCCCTGTAAAAATTCCCGGGTAAAAAAATCAGGAATAAAATTTTGACAACCAAGTATATATGTAATATCAAAATCAAAAATACTTAATATAAATTGCCAACGGGCAAAAATTTGCTTACTAGCAAGATTTTGAACATCTTTTTCTAAAACATATTTAGCAGATTTGCAATCAACACAGTAAAAACTTTTGATTTAATATATCTTGAAATTTACTAATACATAAACAGTAGATAAAATTTCTTTTTTAATAGTACTATAATTTAATTGTGGTTTATTCCGGACATCAGAATGATAGTGAACAATTTGTTCAGATGACTGAGGATTGACTTGTTGAAGAAGAATATCACCATAACCAATATCCGAGGCATCAGTTTGAATAATTTTGAATGAATTTTCAGTAGGAATACCAAGACAAGGAAGAGACTTGACATATTGTTTGACTTGTTTAACAATAGCAGTATGAGTAGAAGACCAAAGAGGAGGATTGTCTTTTAACCGATCAAACAGAGGTTGACAAGTTTTCCGAAGGTCTTTATAAAAGTCAGCAATATAATTGAGTGAGCCTAAAAATCATTGTAACTGGGTTTTATCCAAAATTTCATCAGGGAATTTAGACGCAAACTCAATAGAACGACTAATAGGTAAAATTGTATTCTGGTGAATATCATAACCTAAAAATCTAACTTTGGTTTGAAACAATTTAATCTTAGGAGCAGAGATAACTAGACCATGACTTTTAATAGTATAAAAGAATGCAGTTAAATATTTCCAATGTTCACTAATTGATTTAGAAAAAATAAGTATATCATCAATATAGACAATAGAAAAATGACTAAATGCGTTAAAAATGTCATTCATGATATTTTGAAATTCACTAGGAGCATTTTTTAATCCAAAAAGCATTATATTCCATTCATAGTGACCAAAAGATGTAGTAAAAGCAGTTTTATATCTATCTTTAGGATGAATTTGAATTTGCCAAAAATCACTTTTTAAATCAAATTTACTGAAAATAACAGCTTGACTAAGTCTTTTGATTAAATCTTTTTTATTAGGAATTGGATATCTAATCCATTCTAAAACTTTATTTAATGGTTTATAATTGATGATTAAGCGAGGAACACCTCGTTCTAACTCAGCATTTTTATTAACATAAAAAGCAAGACAAGACCATGGAGATTTACTAGGACTAATAATTCGATTTTTTAATAATTCATTAATTTCTTTTTTACACATTTCAAGTAATTCATGATTCATTTGAATAGATCTAGATTTAGTAGGAATTTGTCTTTCATTAAAATTCTTAATATATGGTAATGTGACTACATGTTTTTTCCTATGCCAAAATGCAGTAGATAAAGTAGAACAAACTGTTGTTTCTAATTTTAATTTAAATTCTTCAATTTGAGATATAATAATAGGATCAGTTAATTGTTGTTCAATTCATTTATGATTGACTTCTTCTTTGAGATATCTTAACTGATAAGTTAATCGATTAATAGATTGAGAAATAGAATAGTCTTTTAATTGATTTAATTCTAACATTTCCGAAGGAGACAAAAACTTAAAAGTAACAGGTTGACCCAAAACATGAGTAGTTATGCCTTCACTAGATGTGGTAAATGGATATAATAAAAATATAAAAGGTGTGCCTAAAATAACTTTATCAGTCATATTTTTGACTAAAACCACGGAGGTTTTAAAGCAAACATTATTTTGACATATATGAACTTTGGGTAATTTAAATTTAATATGCATTTTACTACCATTAGTAGAAGTTAATTTTTCACGACATTTTTCATAATATTTAGTAGGGAGTAATCCTTCTTGAATACAATTGAGATCAGTACCAATATCAATTAAAGCAATAACATTTAACTCAAAATCATTAATAACGAATTTAACGTTTGAATCTTAGTTGCAGAAATCGTGCAACCAGATGGCGATTCTGAGTAAGAATCGCGATTCCGCACTTCCTAGAAAGAAGCGTGTAAGAATCGTGTTTCTGTGGAGAGAGAAACGCGATTCAGTCAACGATGGGATCGTAAAGGGGAGAGAGAGAGAGAGAGAGAGAGAGAGAGAGAGAAACCTGTCTCGCCGTCGATCTGTTACATGGATTCGCTGGTTTAGGGCATGGGTTTCTCGGACACGTCGTTGATCTGTTACATAGCCTTCGATCTCTGTTCATCGCCTTCAATCTGGTCACGATCTCCTCTTCCCTCTCTGTCTTCATCTCTCTCGATCTCCTCTTCTATCTCTCTGTCTTCTCTTCTTCAGCATCTCGCGATCGTCGTCTTCGTCTTCTTCTCTCTCTCTCTCTCTCTCTTTCGTCGATCTGTGTCCCCTCCCGTTTGTAACATTTAATGAGTATAATAAATAATATAATTATAATATAATTTGTTATATAAGAAATAATATAATTTGTTATATAATAAATCTAATTAAATCATATTTAATAAAAAAAAATGTAATAAAATTTATAAAATAAATCATCTAATTTTTTATTATTTATTTTAACATATTTTATTATTCCTTATTTGTTACATTTTTTTATTTATAATATATATATCAATTAAAAATAAAAAAAATAAATTAACAATAACATATTATTTAAAAAAATATAATAAATAAATAAAATAATTAATGTGTATTATAAAAAATATTTATAAAAAAACTTCTAATGTGTATTAAAAATATATATATATTACCGCTCCCCGAGGCGCTCCCAACCTAAAAAACTTCTATCAACTCACGCTTCCCCGCTCCCGCCCCTGCTCCCGCTTCGTGCAACTAAGGTTTGAATACCATTTTTTAATATGAATTTTATTGATAAGATTTAATTGTTTGTCTTCAAGATTATGTGATTGAGAGTAATGTGATCGATTATTAAACAAGAGATTATCAGGATTAGTATGTTCAGAATCATGTTCAGATTCATTAGGAGAAACATCATTATTTTCTTGGAAATTATCTAAATTTTTATTAAGTTTTAGTGCAATAAATTCATCTTCTAAAGCTTTATCTTTACTTTGTAAATCTTTAATAGTTTGTTTAATCTGATTGATTTCATATTGTAAATCTTGTAGTGTAACTTCTTTTTGTTTATTTTTAAATCTTTCTAAAATTTTAGATAAACTAATAATAGGTTTGTCAAACTTAGGTTTCTTATCAGGATTGGTTAATAAGGATTTTAACTTGTTAGTATATTTTTGTTTTAATTCTAAATCTTCTAAACGACTAATTAATTCAATAAGAGCAGTTTCTTCTTGATTTTGTTTAGTAAGAACAGTGATTTGTTTAATTGGTTTACAACAAACATCATTTCATCCTAATTCAATATTATTATCAGAAGTTTCACTAGGTGAATTGTAATCAAATGAGATATCAGAATTATCAAAAGAGAAATTACTAATAGATTGGTTTAATTGAAAGATTTCATATAATTGATTTTTTGATTCATCATTAATTTAAAGTTGATTAACTTTATCTTTTAATTTTTGTTTGTCTTTACATTTATTAGAATAATGACCTTTTTAACCACAATTATAACAAGTAATATCTTCGTTAGATTTAAATTTTGGATGTGATTTCTTACAATATTTCTTTTTGGATTTAGTATAGAATTTATTAATTGATTTGGATGGTGAATAATTCTTTTTGTATTTGTTAAGAGCATTTGTAAGATGACTTATGTTTAGTGTATTTAGGTTTTTCACGTCGAGAAGGGGCAGCAGGAGGTAAACCATATTGTTGACAGAAGTTACCTAATTCATATTTAGCCTTATGTTTATCTTTAGCAGCCTTTTGACTAAGTTTAAGATCAATACACATTCTAAATCCTTCTTTTTGAATAGTACTAATGATATCACCATAAGTTAAATTATCATATTCGATGACACCTGCAGATCGACTAAGAACCTCTCGAATTTTATGAGCAAACAAACTAGGTAAGCCATTAATGAATTTTTCTTTCCAAAAAGATTGTACAGTCTTCTCTAAGCATAACTTTAGAGGTAAAGACATCTTTATACCATCTAAAATCACTTAATGTGGGACAAAGGAGGTTACTAAGCTGATCATGTATGCGAGAATATATATTAGTAGGGGTTCCTATGAAATGTCTGACTATGGTACAAATTAATGTATTAACCAATAGTCTCATCAAAGATAGGTAAATCATTGTCATCTTTTTGATGAGCATGTAAAATGTATTCTCTTCGATCTTCAGTAAGGTATTTTTCCCACTAAAATTTGAGCATACTGGTAAAACCAGAGGTGATTAACAAAACAATTTCAGGTTGAGAGTAATCAGAGTAATTACTAAGATAACTATTTGTAACCATAGATAAATGATTTAATTTTTGGAGGATTTGATCTTCACTCAGACCATCAATATTCCATTCGTATAATTTTTTAGCAAAGACAGAAAATTGATTGCTAAGATTAGTTTCTTCATATTGGAGATCAGATGGAGTAGGTCGAGGATACCAATTTTTAGTAATTTGTGGATTAACTTTAGGATAATGGATTTTATTAAGATTAGAAGATTGGAATTGTTGAGCTAAATTATCAATTTCATTATCAGTTGTATCGGTTGCAGAATGAGTAGAAACAGTATCTAAAGTAGGTTGTTGGTTTAATACAGTAAGACCTTTCTCAGTAGATGGAGAAGCTTTTTCAAAGGTAGTTAATTTATTCAATCATTGTTCTATAGCTTTAACAGTAGAATTATCTTGAGTTACTAAACTAGTTCTTTTGGAATGGTTACTAGGTAGATTAAGCAAAGGTTGGTCTAATGATTGTTTAGGAGAAGTATGGTTAGCAGAATAATCATCTAAATTAATTTCTATTTTATCTAATTGTTTACCAATTGTTTTTAAACATTGATTAGTATAATTATTTTGTTCAATTACTTTTTTGATTTCAGGGTCAGTGTCAGGCAACTTAAATGGAGAGGCTGGGACATCAGATCCTTGGTGTTCAATAATTATATTAGATAATGGAGAATGACTAGAGCTAACAGAAGTATTAAGAGAAGTTTTCCATTTATGTTTTGTGATTGTATTTACCTTTTTGTAATAATTGTCTAAATATTCAAAGAAAGAGATTTCAAAACTATATTCAATCATAAAATCATACTATTTTCGAGTTATTTTAGATTGCTGAGCAGAATTGTATTTAGCACGATAAGCATTGCGTTTAGTCCTATTTTCTTTAGATTTGAATTCAATATATAATTTATCAAGATGAGGCGCAAAGAGTTTACTAATTGTCATTAATTGAGGATTTATTGGAGGTATAATTTCGAAATCAGTTTGAGTAGGAAAGTCTTGAGACTCAATATCATCTTCAGGGAGATGTGTCTGAGTAGAATAAACAAGCTTACTAATTTGGGAAGTTGTCGAATTATCAATGCCTTTCATTTTACTAGATGAAGTATGACTAAGATTAATTTGACTATTCTTTCGAAATAAAGGAGTATTAAATATTTCATCTTCAGTTTCAGTATCAGTAGGTAGACTAGAGATACTATGTCTAGAAGATTGACTACGATTAAATTTAATACGGACAAAACCATCAGTGAATTGTTGAATATCTTGGATATCCTGCCTAGTAGATTGTTCTTGATTATGTTTGTAATTTTCATTAACAGTTATCCATTGATCAGGGAGAGTAATATCTTTCCATTCAATCATTTGAGGAATATTAATATTAGTATCATTACTACTACTTTGAATCAATAAAGTTTTATCCTTTGGACTTTTGTGTAATGCTTGAACATTTAAATTAGTTTTAATACATTTATAATGAACACGATAAATTAAAGCAATGTTATGAACTTTATCCTTCATATTAGTAAATGAACCGTTTAATTGAATATTCAAAGTTAATGCATCTAATATATGTGGATCACGTAGACTAAGTGTAAAATCTGGAAAACAATTAAAATGAACGGGTCCTTTGTGGAGACCAGTTTCCATCATACCCATCAAACTATCATTATAATCAATAAAACGAGCATCTCTTAAACATAACAAAACAGAAGTGTTTTTACCTTGTGGAGTTAATGGTTTTATTCCAACTTGAATTAATCCTAAATGAATAAAATTGTAACCAATTTTTAAATGTCTTTTAATAGTATTAACATCAAATAATTGACATGTTTCTCTAGGTTTGGCTAAAGCATAAACTTCTTCTAAAGTTTTAACATGCAGATTAACATTAAAAGTAGACTGGAGAAAAGTAGTGTTATAAATTTCTTTAACGGATAATTTTGGTATAATCCAACTTAAATCAATTTTATCATTTTGTATTTCTACATCTTCTTCATTAATTACTAAACCTTGATTAGGTATTGAGGGCAAAGTTGTTGACCTAGAACTGACTGACGAGTTACTTCTGAATAATCGACTCATGTTTCTGACTAGGTAAATGACTTACAGGAATCTTAATACATTGTCTAAATTTATCATGTTTTCACATACTATGTTTTCACACATACCCATTTCGGAAGACCCCTAAAATCCAACACTGCCTAATCAAAGGACTTACCAAAGACTAGGACGAAGGTTGGGTGGCTAGTTACACAGTGGAAAGACACAGATAGAATTTTCTAACAGATTAAGATGACTGAAGGCAGATACTAAGCAGAAGAGAGAGATTAATCAGATTTAACAAGACAGTAAGCAACAGATAGCAACATAACTTGGCTCTGATACCAAAAGGGAAAGCGATGCGCAGAGAGGAAGAAGATGAATAACAAATGACAGATGGAATAACTGTACACAAACAGATACACAAAATATAATTTACTCAAAATAACTTAATCAAAATAACTTACAATTGGTTTAATGGAAGTAACTGCACTGAGTTGTAAATGTGTTAATAAATGACTTAAGAAATATTACATATTTATTACAATATTTATTAACACATTTATTAACTCAATAAGCTATTTTAATATATTTTAATAAGCTATTGTAATATGTTTATTAAAACATATTTTAATAACATGTTTATTATATTTATTAAAACATGTTTATTAAAAGAAGTTTGGCATTGAGTTACAATATGCACAATTGTGTTGGTTAGCACAATTAAACATGCTGTATTTAATAAACATGTTGTATTTAATTCTATATTAATATAAATTCAATCGTGTTGGTTAACACATTAATAAACAGTTTTTCTATTTGTACATAAATTAATTATAGAATTAAATACATGTTGTACCTTGGTGTGGGACCCACAAAATTTGTGAAAAAGTTACAATTTTATGATTGATTTATGTGATCTTAGGATTTTTTTATTTTTAAATAAATAGCACTTCATCTGAAAATAACCTAATAACCTCAGACCTTTACTTGTGTGATCTTTTTTTTTTTTCTTTTTTTTCTTTTTTTCTTTTTTTTTTTTAAATTTTTTACCACACGAAGAATGTCTTTGACTTGATTATATAATCGTATGATAGAAAAGTGCGTTAGTACAAAGAAGAGGAGAGATCAGAGGATCCCTTGCTAACCAACACAATTGAATTCATATTGTAACTCAATGCCAAACTTCTTTTAATAAGCTATAATAACACATTAATAAAGACGTTACGAAGGTCTGGTAAAATAGATTTGTGCACACTACTATAAATTCAAAACAATCCAACAATGGCAACTTCAAGAATGCTCATTTACAATGTTTCTCACCACCTATTTCTTCAACAAACTATGCACCCTCTTCTATGGTGCTTGGTCATGGTGGTGGGATACCAACAATATACTTTTTCCATTCACTCTCATCGTCCTCGCAATCACATGGTACGTATGGATCTTTACAAACAATAGCAAAAAGAATCAGCCACCTCTGCCACCGGGCCCACGGGGCCTACCCGTGGTTGGAATCCTCCCATTCCTTGACCCCGAGCTCCACTCGTGTTTCGAGAGCCTCAGTCGGACTTACGGTCCGATCATGAGGCTCCCGATGGGTACGAAGGTGGGAATCGTGGTCAGTTCACCATCTGCAGCACGGGAAATGCTCCGGGATCATGACATCACTTTCGCCAACCGTGATGTCCCGGAGTTGGCCAGTGCTGCGGTGGCGAAAGGTGATTCGGATATAGTTTTTAGCCCGCATGGGCCCGAGTGGCAGATGCTGAGGAAGGTCTGCGTCCGGGAGGTGCTCGGCAGCGCCACCCTTGACTCGGTCTACTACCTCCGCCGACGAGAGATTCGAAATACGGTCAAATATCTCTACAGCAGGGTCGGGTCTCCAGTTCATGTGGGTCAGCAGATGTTTCTGACTGCTCTGAATGCGATAACAAGCATGTTGTGGGGTGTGACGGTTCAAGGGAAAGAAAGGGCTAGCATTGGGGCAGATTTCCAGGTCGTGGTAGCGGATTCAATGGAGCTTTTGGGGAAGCCCAATTTGTCCGATTTTTTCCCGGGTTTGGCCCGATTTGATTTGCAAGGGCTGAAGAAGCAATTGTTGGGGATAGTTATGAGATTCAATAGGATTTTTGATGCAATAACTGATAAAGGACCAAGATTGGAGGGTGGTAGACAGAACAAGGATTTTTTACAAGTTTTGTTGCAGCTAAAGAATGGAGGAGATGCCAAAACACCTCTCACCATGACCCATCTCAAGGTCTTGTTCATGGTATGTTTTAGTCTCTTCCAATTTAAATTCTTTATGACAAGTCATGAAATTCATTCAGTAATACAAAATAATAGCAAATTTCTTTTGCGTTATAACGAAATGTCAATCTGGAGTATAGGATATGGTCTTGGGTGGGACCGAAACAACCTCCAATGCTATAGAATTTGCCATGGCAGAGATGATGAACAAGCCAGAGGTCATGAAAAAAGCACAAGAAGAGTTGGAGACAGTAGTAGGCAAAGACAGCATAGTAGAAGAGTCTCACATAAACACACTCCCCTATTTACAGGCCATACTAAAAGAGGTCCTCCGATTGCACCCTGTCCTCCCTCTCATGGTGCCTCACTGCCCGAGCCAAACTTGCATTATCGGTGGCTACACAATTCCAAAAGGCGCTCGGGTTTTCATCAATGTATGGGCAATTCATAGGGACCCTTCGATCTGGGAAAACCCGTTGGAGTTTCGTCCAGAGAGGTTTTTGGATGGAAAATGGGGGTACAGAGGAGCTGATTTTAATTATTTCCCATTTGGGTCTGGGAGAAGAATGTGTGCAGGCATAGCCATGGCTGAGAGGATGTTCTTGTTCTCATTGGCTTCAATTTTGCACTCATTTGATTGGAAATTGCCCGAGGGAGAGAAATTAGACCTTTCAGAGAAGTTTGGGATTGTGTTGAAGAAAAGAGTGCCTCTCATGGCAATCCCAACACCAAGACTATCCAATCCTACACTTTACGAGTAAGCAAGAAACAACCATCGATCATCTGTTTCACTCTCTGTCTCATCTCTATCAAATATTACCCGTGTGACTAAAAACAAAGATTAGAAGAATATGGGACCGACAATAGTACAGGGAGTGAAATAAATGAACTCAACCTACTAGCAAAGTAAAAATGATATATTGTAATATTGGTTGCACTTCAAAAATCTAATGCAATTCTTTTTGGGATATGTACCAACAAATCCTATCTTACAAACAAGTACTCTAATTAATCTCAAATTTTTTCTATTGATTTGTTACCATGAAGATATATGTTCCTCAAATCCAAGCTTGCACCTGATCAATAATAATAATAAAAAACTGTATCTTAAGGATTGTATAATTTTCCTGCAGTCACCAATGTGACTAGGCTTAAAGTGACATGTTACTTGCAACAAAACTACCAAAGACATGCCATGATCCTAAAAATTCTGCATACAGTTATTTGATTTCAAAAAATGATGACAAAAAAATATAAGGATTTCATATGAATGGATACCTCATCAGCCAAATTAAAGCATTTTTTTAATTTGTCATCAAATTCTTTTTCCTTCTCATCTAGTTGCCTAGTCAGTACGGTACCTAAAAGTATGAAGCAAAATCATCACAACTTACAAAGCTGAAAAAAAGAGCTTGTACTATTCAAAATAAACAAAAAAAGTTGCAAGAAATTGGGGTATAAGTCAATGTGTCCATACAAAAAGGATTATAATATTGCGCACTAAAAAAAGAAATATAACTTTGGGAGGGGGGGTTCAACTTGTTTATGCAAAAGGAATATGATCTTACATTCAGAAGATATTTCAATTCCCCAAAGAGCAAAAAGTTCAAAAAATATTTAAATTTAAAATAAACAGGGAAATTTGGTAGGAGGACTGGGATACGTGGTCAGGAAAATGGTGCCATTATGCTGAGTTCTTATCAATGACATTGACATCATCACATTGCCTATTGACTTAAAATCTTGATCACAGCACAGCCATCTTATCTCCACACCCTCCTGTGAGAATGACTGCACTACACCACTCACTTCTTTTAACAGTGTTAACAACTTCACTCTTCCATTTCCTCTACTAAATCAAATTAATGAACGTTATGAATTGACCTGAATCCCATCTCTGTAACAATTCTTTGAAGTTTTTATTCTAGGTCTTTTTAGACAACAATCATTCCCAAAGTTGTCTCTTCCCCCCCTCTTTTATCAGCATGCTCCTTTACTCTCCTTTGTCTATTAAGTTGATCTTTTTCCTACCTCACTAAACTTGTCCACCAAGTTATTTAAAAAATGTAAGTGAAGTTTTTCATGTAATCCTATATGCAGTCCTCTAGATTTCACGACTTCCTAGCATATTGCTAAAATTTTTTGGTTGCCTCTTTTCATATTGAAAAGAGGTTATTTACGTCAAATCTAATTCTGCAGTCTTTCTTGTTTGGCAATACCAACAAGCAGCCTGTTTTCTTGTGCATCTGATAAGGTATACCAGCATTACTTATAAGGAAGTTTCATAAAGAATGAGACACTTGTAATCTTATAAACATAATGTTCACAATCAAGATAAAGGAAACATGCACAGAACTTGACAGAAGATACCTATAAGGCTGCTGAGACGTTCTTTAAGTCTTGAATCTTTTAAGCCAGTTCCAGATACAAAAGCTACATCTGTTCTGAAAGAAATCCTACCCGCGATCTGCATAAAAAACAGAAAAGCATATGGGGTAGAAGAGAAATGGAAACCTGAGAATGGCAATCATAGTCCGTGGACACCAGTAACCTGTTACCTCCCTGACTGCCTACCTGAAATACTAAAATGTTTGAAGAATCATCAGAAGTGTCTGAGAGTTGCAAACGACCAAAAATCACAAACAGATTTTCTTCGAGGCTCATCTTTTGTTTCTAGATTGAGGTGGAAGAATCAAAATAGTAATGGCATGGGGTTGAGATTTAAAAAATCATGCAGCTAATTTGAGGGTGACCTAATCTAGAAACAAATTTATGTTTGACGTTCATTATAACTAAAGATGATCCTTCACCTAATTAGACAGCATTTTCATTTTAGGTCTTTCCACTTCATCTAAAAGCAAAATCATGAAAAAAATTGTGATCTTGCCATTGAATTAAGATGGTCAGTACTAAGATTGTAAGATAGCAAAGCATTGCCGACTTTCCAAAATGGCCCAAATAGCTACTTTCTAGATGTTAATCAACAAGTAAGAATGCTTGATTACTATTCACTATTCAGATCTTAGACTTATGTTGTTTTTCCCTAGGCAATAGAGTATTCATAGAACAAATAAAACTAATAGAGTAATATAATTTTATGCACAGATATTACATGAAACAAACACGCTATTGTGCACCAAGACAATCAAACAACACAAAAACAGAACAAATCTTTCTATATAAGGTTCAAGATAACCAAGTCAATATACAAGCAAAGTAGGAAGAATTTTGAGTAACTGAACCTAAACCATTCTTATTGAATGAATACATTCGCGTAATTGATATGAATTATAAATTAGGAAGAAGAAAACTAGGGCACAAACCTTTGGCTGTGGGTTTCTTGGCAAAGATGTTCATGATTTATAGAAAAAATATGAAACAATCAGCAATCAAAAATAAAAATGAAGCAATCACAAACACACAAAGCGATGCACACATATAATTGAATAGGACTTCCATTTTTGTATATCCACGTTCAAAAGTACATATGATCATACTATAGCTGTTTTTGTACACATCAATAAAAATAATGAGTTTGCAAACTTTGATGTCTAATTTCCTAACAATGTTAGACACTAAGCTTCATTAATTTAACGAAACGAACAATTACAACCAAATTCATCCGATAAAACCTAACATATTCGTATAATTTCCCTTCTCGATCAATTTTGAATCCTGTTATTACTATCACGAGTCTCATACACACACACACAGGAAAAAAAAAAAAAAAAAAAAAAAAAAAAAAAAAAAAAATCACATACAGAATTGAAGGCTCTTGAGGGGAAAATGAGTAGTATTTCCTCATTTGCTGATGAAATCACATAAAGAAATCAAATAATATTATTTTGAGATGTAGAGATCCATTAAATCTTGAGGAGTAGTTTTGTTATTTCACACTATTTTTTTTCCCTAAGGTTCTGACAATACATTGCTTTTGGAAAATTCATATAAAAACAGTTTTGAAAAACTCTCATTAGCAATCCAGAAATTCCAACAATAATTTCAAGCAACCAAACACTTTCAAAACCAAGCCAATTCAAAAATTGCCCCTTCCATATGAATCGATCATAGAAATTAGGCTTACCGATTATGAATCGATCAAAATCTTCAAATTCATCAACAATCGATCGAAATCTTCAAATCTTCATCAACTATTGATCAAAATCTTCAAATGAACAATAAAATTGAGATGAAGAGTCCAAAGACAGAGTCGAGTGAGTGGAGAGTGGAGAGTGAGATTTTGAGAGAGAGATAGAGAGAGAGAGAGTTGATACCGTTGGAGATCGGTCTTCAAAGGAAGAGAGCAAAATGGATTTGGGAAATAAGAGTAAAAGGAGATAGGGCAAGCTTTACAAGATTTGGGAAATTTTTTTTTTTTTTTTTTTTTTAAGTTAGTTAAGAATACGATTGAGGATTAAAAAAAATTACATTTTAAGCCAAGTTTGGGAAGACTAAATAAGTGCACTTTTTGTCTTTTTTGACTAAAAAATTGAGGTTGAAAATATGGATGTTTGGGTTAACTTTTTGACTTTTTATGGAAAAATGTATAATAAAAAATTGTGAAAATTTGTTTTTAGAGGAAAATTTGAATTGGGAGTTGTGCAGCCGTAATTGTTGACTTTTGGTGAATAGTGTTAACTTTTTAACTTTTTGAGTAACTTTTTGACTTTTTGGATTATTTGGGAGTACCCAAACAAGGCCTTAATGTAAAAAGTGATTTTTTGCGACAGTCAAACAATCAGTCACAAAAAAATAGATGCAAAAAGTCATTTCTAGTAGTGTATGATTTATTTCCCTCCCTGGCTTAGCAGTTCCAAATTGTTCAATATATGATAATACTCACTAACATTACATCTTGGCCCTATAATTGGTTCCATGTTTTA
Source organism: Camellia granthamiana (assembly GCA_036172215.1). Classification (NCBI taxonomy): domain Eukaryota; kingdom Viridiplantae; phylum Streptophyta; class Magnoliopsida; order Ericales; family Theaceae; genus Camellia; species Camellia granthamiana. Next base: position 12,569,848 of record CM069913.1, read on the forward strand.
AAATGGATAATAACAGGCCATGTTGATTAAGAACATTAATGTATCCAAAAAAATAATAACACATGATATATATGCCAAGCACATATGACCCAAAAAAATAAAAAATTAGATACCTTGTGTTGATTGCGATCATCTACTAGCATAGTTTGCATTTGAGCTAGTAATTTATTTGTCAACATCAAAATCATCATAAATTGCATTGGCATTACGGAATAATTTTCTAGATGGAATCTTTATAATGAATCAATTGCTTCTCATTTTTTCCTTTGTAATTTTTAAAACTTCCTAAGTCACGTTAAGTTTGAATACATACTTGTAAAAAATATATTATATGAGATGAGAAAAATAGACTCAGATTGAGAGTTATCTTAAGAGCACCCTAGATCTAATTTTGATACAAAATATTTGGAGATGTTTGATCTCAAAACCAATCGGTAATAATAGATGGAAAGACCTCTGAACCAAGTTTAGATGGTTTGAAGAAAACAATGTGCAACAAGCTTTTCCTAAAACTGATAAGATTGGCTTAACACAAATTTCAAGCTTTATTATTATTTTTTGAACAAACTAATGTGACATGGTCTAACAACACATTTGTATTTGAAATGCACATTGATTTGAAAGAAAAGTCTGTTTACATAGGCATTGGACAATCAGCAATTCATTTAGGGAAAAAAAATGAACATGAAGTTCTCAACTTTTGGGTAATTAATACAACATGCAATTGCATCATCCTGGGACTTTCATTCCAAACATGGAACCTACATCAAGCACCAGAATAATAAAAATCAAAAATAGATAAAATCATGCTCATAGTGCAAGAGATTCTCCTAGTACAGCTAAAAGTCAAGGGGAACAAATAAATTTGAATTATAAAAGGACAAGGGGCATCACTTAAAATGAACAGCAAAACCCTCAGAATTTTGTGTGTTACAAAATCAACTTCTTCTGAGCATAACAGCTACAATCCTATGCATTAATATTGAATTAATATTTACCTCAACACTACCAAAGGGAAACAAATTCACAAATAAGAATAAAATCAATGTACTAAAGGCATACCTAATGCAAAAGAAAGATCAACTCTGATTCACACCCATATCATCATATATAGTGGCGTAACCAACTGATTCTAATGTTGAATTTCATGAAAAATAAGAAGAAAAAAGTTAAGTATTGAAGCACTTTTTTGAAGCATAGTAATAGTACTTTTTTGAAGCACTTTCCATAGATCTTAAAACCCATAATGGTATGAAAGGAATAATAAGATCAATAAAAGTAAATCACCAGGCAAAAGAAAAAAGCCCATGGTAGTATACATAGGTACAATACATAAGAGAGGTGTATGACAGCCAGAAAAAAATATTACAGGAATGGCAAACATTACTTGATCACAAATTCATCAATGATGCAAAAGCAATAGAAAAAGAAAAGTTCATGGTATAATACTCACCAAATAACCATGAGATTATAAATTGTTTTAGTCAAATGCATTGAACCATTCAATGTCCAAAATTTAGTCAAAATCACAAGCCTTTGGAACACTGAAAGTTCTCATAATAAAGGATATTATGGCACTCATCCACAAAACGTGAACACATCTTGTCCTTTAGCAATGTATCATCTTAAGAATAGCATTAAAACACCTACAAATCCTGTTCTGTACAAGCCCCCCACCACACACCAAGAATAGCATTAAAACTCTGAGAATAAAAATATAATTAAGGACATCCAAAACTCACCAAAACAGTCAAAAAGTTTATCACAACTCAATCAAACTCACCACTTTATCTAATTATATGATGTTTAGAACGTCCTCCCTGTAAAACTGTTGATCATCTTTACATTAGTAGTTAACTATAATAATTTCATCATACAGTATACCCAATTTAATATAATTTTTGTAGCCACTTTATGCAAATAATGTTAAAAAGTTAGCCTGTACCTATCCATTCCTCCTAGACCCCCACATGCAAAAATTATATTAGAAGAAAAGATACTTAAGCCAGAGAAATGCAGATGGGACCAGTTTACTGGGTAAAGCGCAAAAAAATCTAATTTAAAACCTCCATATTCTTTCCTTTAATATAAATAAATAAACAATCACAAAACAAAAATAAAGAACATGTTTAAAGATATGAAATGAAATACCGTCAACCAGAGAAATGCAGAGCAGACTTCTCTTGTTTATGCAATGGAGTGATCTGCACAAGAGAAGAGGATATGAAATGAAGAACGATAATCAACAAAATCCTCATAGTACATGAAAACCAAAGTGTCCTGTTCCAAAAAATAGAACAAAAGGTTGAAGAACAAAGGTTTGTAAATAACCAGGACAATCAATCAAAAGTTTAAAAATAAACTTCCCCAAAAGTCAATCATCAACTAGGTATTTGCCCATATGGGTTTCTCAATCAGACCCAAAAACAAAGCAAAAATAGCCGAAGAACAAGAGAGAGAGAGGGAAACGAGAGATAGAACTCACCACGCTGGAGAACTGTGTTAAGCGCCAACGAGATCGCCGGAGAACTCTGCTTTTGATGCTGGAATGGGAGTGGGAGTGGGAGTGGGAGTGGTGAGAGAGTGAGAAAACCCTAACTGTGAACAGAGGATGTCAAAACATACGGAGAAATGAGCCTGACCCATTCCCCGACCCATTCCCCGATGGGGAATTAAATTTGATCACCCACTGACCCGATCCCCACTTTTTTCGAGTAGGATCTTCATGGGTAACTATTGCTACTCCTGTCCTAAAATAATAGTCGTTTTTAAAGAATTTAATATTTTTTGATAATATAATTATTACATTTTAAAAAAATTAATTTTTTAAAATTATTCTTTTGATAGTTAAAAATATCAATGTCATAATTGTACTTTTTATATTATTTATTAATTTAAAAGAATGACAAAATAAAAAAATTATATTATTTTTATACTTAATTTTTTAAGAGAGATTAATATTTTGAGATAATAAAAAACAGAATAAAACGGAAGGATTAATATCCCCTAACATTGCACCTTGGCCCTATAATTGGGTTCCATGTTTTAAAATGGATAATAACAGGACATGTTCATTAAGAACATTAATGTGTCTAAAAAGACAAAAACACATAATATATATGCCAAGCACATATGACCAAATAAATAAAAAAACCAGTGTTGATTGCGATCATCTACTAGCATAGTTTGCATTTGAGCTAATAATTTATTTGTCGACATCAAAATCGTCATAAATTGCATTGGCATTATGGAATAATTTTTTAGATAGAATCTGTATTGTGGGGACATAATTTTTGAGTGATAACACGTGGCCGAGGTGACACCGAAGTATCAGTCGAGGTGCCACGTGTTCTGGACATGATACCGAGATCATTTCGGTTAGGCCGAGGTTATCTGCGAAAATACCGAAATCCGAGATAAGCGGATAAGGAACAACAATCCTAGAATGGGAGAGGACTTCAGTTTGGGTAAAAATAAGACTCTTAGAAAGTTTATCCCAATCCTACTAGGAGTCCAAGATTAACAGTAATCCTAAGTTTATTGAAGCTAGGCTTCTATTGTGATTAGGTTTGTGTTGGCTATAAAAGAAAGGCACCCTCGTGGGTCTAAGGTACGTTTTTTGTATTGTGAATAGTGAGTTAAGCACTTTTGTTATTTTTTAGAGATAACTGACTTGATCGTCGGAGTGCCCCCGGGTGGATGAACCACCGCCGAAATCTCTTCTTTTTGTGACAGGTCGTTCGGGCTTAATCTATTCTGTCAGTGTTCTCCAGTTGAGTACCAGTTTGGCAGTGTGATCGGAAATTGACATGCACAATTTGGCGCCATTTGTGGGAACGAAATAAGAATAGATAGCCAACGACGGAAAGAAAAAGAAGGTTGGGAACGACTTCCCTACTGGGAGTGGGAAACATATTGACCTTGACGTCGAAGAAGATAATTGCAACGAGGAAACTCAAGATCAAAGTAACAGAAAGAAAGACGTCGGCTAGGAGAGCAGCGTACCAAAGAAATCGGATCGAAGCGGGTATTACAATGACGATGACCTCCAGGTATGGAAAGATAGATGCATACGAAGGGACAAAGAGATGAAGGGGATGGCGAACAAATTAGCGGACCTGCAAACGGTCGTCAATTTTATGATGCAAAACAATATCATGCAACCACCGTTCCCGTTGCAAGACACGCCAATTCCAAGGGCCAAGAACAATGCCCAGAAGGGAGGGCAGAAAACAGTCCCTGTAGCCCCCAGCACACCAGGACCAAGGAGCACTCACCGGCCTTCAAGGGAGGTCGGGCGATGAGAGTCAGTAAAAGGAGATTCACGGATGACGCATCGTACCAAACAAGCTGACCCCAAAGAACATCAACATGTTCAGGGGAAGGAACTCTGTTTCGACGTAACTAATGGTGAGAGGTCCAAGAGAACTCACAATGACACCAGAAGCAGCGCACCGAAAATGCTGAAATCCGAAGATAGCCGAGCTCCTGGACGGACCAAGAAGGATCTGAGCGATTACCTCCAGAGGAAACAACACAATGCCGAAGTAACCTTCCCAGTCAAGCCGAGAACGTCATTTTCGGTAGAATTAGACAAATTTGAGGCCCCGAAAAGGTTCAGTATGCCGAGATTCCATATATACGACGGTAAGTCGGACCCCAACTTTTACGTCAGCTTGTACCTGAATTCGATGGCACTATACACCGGAAATGAGCCATTGCTCTGCAAGGTGTTCCCTTCGTCCTTAGGGGAAATTGCATTGGACTGGTTTCACAAGTTGCCGAAAGGAACTGTGAAAACTTGAGAAGGCCTAGCCGAGATATTTGTGGCTAGGTTTGTGATAAACAAGCTACAGCCATTAAGGGTGGACTCCCAGATGGCTCTGAGAATCAGTGAGGATAAAAGCCTAAAAGCCTATGCCAAAAGATGCTATGAGGTATTCAACCGGATACCAGAATGCAACCAAGAGGTGGCGGTCATGTCTTTTAAGAACGGCCTAAAAGCTGATTGTCTGCTTCGAAAATCATTGGCAAAAACATTGCCAAAAAGTATAGAGGAATTAATGGCCAGAATAGAGAAGTATGCCAAGGCCGAGGAAGACACGCCGGAGACAAAGGCATCAAAATAAGAAAAGGGAAATGGCTCACCGAAGCGAGGCCGAGGTAATGGCGGGAACAACAAGCAAGAGACAGGACTAAGGGCTGAGCAGGCAGTCACAACCGTATTCCGAATCCCAATTTACAAAGTCTTGGAGAAAATCCGAAGTCAGCCTTATTATAGAGCACCAATAAGGGCCCTGGTGAATTTATGGGAAGAAGCCTTGGCAAGCACTATGCTTACCACAACGAAGATGGGCACCTGACTCAGGATCGCAGAGCCCTGAAGGCATATCTGTAAGACCTAGTAAGGCAAGGTCATTTAAGGGACCTTATAGACGAGGCTAGGACAAGAGAAGAACCAGTAAGACTTCCTCAGGCACCGACAGCACCGCCTCCTCCACCAGCACCACAACCCCAGGCAGACGAACCTCGAGTGATCAATGTGATTCACTCGAAGGTCAATGAGAACGAAATACGAGGGGAGACACAAAAGGTAAAACACTTGTAACATGTGTACGAGGTTAGACAGAAAAGATCTAGGGCAGACGAGTGCCAGGGACCAGTGGTGTCCTTTACTGAAGACGACCTAGAGATGGTGTAGCATCCACACAACAATGCCTTGGTAGTATCCCTCCAGGTTGGGGAGTGCCAAGTGAAGCGCATCTTAATTAACCAGGGCAGCTCATGTGACATCATGTATGTTAGATGTTACAAGGAGCTTGGCCTTCACCAAGATGACTTGGAGCAATCTAATGGCCCAATGGTTGGGTTCAATGGGACACCAACATGGCCCATGGGAGCAGTTGGTTTGGAAGTGCAGGCTGGCACCAAGAGGATAAAAACTAAGTTCACAGTAATTGACACTCCCTCCCCTTATAATGCTATCTTGGGGAGGCCATGGCTGCATGCAATTGGGGCTGTTCCCTCAACATTGCACCAGTTGTTGCGATTCCCAACAGAGCATGGAATTGAGGAGGTCAGAGGGGATCAAGTACAGGCAAAGAATTGCTCCATGGCAGCAATGAAATCCGCTTGCAACATACGAGAAGCAGAACCAGCAAAGATTGAAGATGAGGCCATGGAAGTCCTGAAGGACGTCGGCAAAGAGCTAGCCGAGAAGAGTAAGGAAGCCCTAAAGAAAGTCTTCATCCTGCAAAGGGATGAAGAGCGCTACTTCCTTCTCGGCTCGGACTTGGCTGAGAAAGAGGAAAAAGAGCTAAAGGCATTCTTGAGAGCAAACCTTGAGGTGTTTGCCTGGACGCTATACGAAATGTCTGGCATCGACCCCGAGGTCACTTGCCATAGACTGAATGTGGACAGGTCGACTAAACCTGTCATCCAGCAAGCAAGAAGGCCGACGTTGATACATATCGAGGCAAACTTCTGGAGGCCAGGGCCATTCGAGAGGTAAATTACCCGACATGGTTATCAAACACGATGGTTGTAAAGAAAAAGAATGGAAAGTGAAGGGTTTGTGTGGACTTCACCAACCTGAACAAGGCTTGTCCCGAAGACAGTTTCCCACTACCCAAGATTGACCAACTGGTGGATGCCACTTCAGGACATGGAAGGATGAGCTTCTTGGATGTATACAGAGGGTACCATCAGATAGCTATGTACCCCCCAGATGAGGAGAAGACTGCATTTATCATCCCAAAAGGGCTGTATTGCTACAGAGTGATGCCTTTTGGGTTAAAAAATGCAGGAGCAACTTAACAGAGACTAGTAACCAAGATGTTCAGATATCTAATCGGTAGAACGGTGGAAGTATACATAGATGACATGGTCGTGAAGGCCAAGGAGCCTAAGGATCATCTGCAAGACTTGAAGGCAGTTTTTTATGCCCTTAGGACATATCGGCTCCGACTCAATGCATCGAAGTGTGTATTTGGAGTTGGGTCTGGTAAGTTCTTAGGAAATTTAGTTACAAGAAGGGGCATTGAGGCTAGCCAGGATCAAATTAAGGCCATTTTAGAATTGAAGAGCCCAACATCGGCAAAGCAAGTGCAGATGTTGAGTAGAAGGGTTGCAGCCTTGAATAGATTCATAAGTAGAAGCTCTGACAAATGTAAACCTTTCTTCAGCTTAGTGAAGAAAGCCATAGATTTCTTATGGACAGAAGAGTGTGAAGTCGCCTTGGCCGACTTGAAGAAGTATTTAACCACAACTCCAGTCCTCTCAAATCTAGTGCCTGGGGAGGAGCTGTTATTATACTTGGCAGTTTCAGAATATGCAGTAAGTGCAGTAGTGATTAGGGAAAAGAAAGAAGAGCAAATGGTAGTTTACTACGTGAGTAAGACCCTAGCAGATGTAGAGACCAGATATCTACCCTTGGAGAAGTTAACACTAGCTTTAGTAATGGCTTCTAAGAAGCTGAATCATTACTTTCAAGCCCACAAAATTGTGGTGTTAACTGAGCATCCCTTGAAATCCCTGTTGTAGCAGGGAGATCTGACAGGAAGAATAGCCAAATGGGCAGTGGTGTTGGGCTAATATGACCTGGAATTCAAACCCAGAACAGTGATCAAAGGTCAAGTTTTGGCCGACTTCGTGGTCGAGTTCACACCAGGTGCCATCACACATCGGGCTCCGTTGAGCCGAGGTAAACAAAGAGAAACCCAGTTGGGGATAACCAAACAGAGGAAATAAGAGAAACTCAAGCCATACAGTATTTACATCGGCGACTCCTTCCGACTGTTTGTTGATGGGAGTTCAAACCGACAAGGAGCAGGGATAGGAGTAGTGCTAGTATCACCAGATGGACAGGTATTGGAACAATTCATTCATTTGGGGTTTAGAGCCTCAAACAATGAAACAGAGTATGAAGCACTGATTGCAGGGTTAAAGCTAGCAGTAGCAATGGAAGCTAACGAGGTAATAGTCTTCTATGACTCCCAGCTTATTGTCAACCAGGCAACAGACAAATACGTAGCTCGAGATGAAAGGATGTCGGCCTATGTAAAGGAAGTAGGCAGACTGGTAGCCTTATTGTAGAATTGCCAACTACAGCAGGTTAGCCGAGATGAGAAAGCCATGCTGATGCTCTGGCCAATCTGGCTAGTGCAATGAAACCTAAAGAAGCAAGGACGATAATGGTGGACTACTTGTCAGGTCCAAGCATAGAACCACTAAAGGCAATGTGTGTGGAGATGAGACCAAACTGGATGGATGCAATAATAGCATTCCTTAAAGAGGGAAAACTGCCAGATCACCATAAAGAAGCACACAAGATCAGACTGAAGTCGGCAAGATTCAGTCTGACAGCAGAAGGACATCTCTACAGAAGATCTTTTACTGGACCCTTTTTGAGATGTGTGTATCCTTCACAAGTTGAAGACTTCTTGTATGAGATACATGAAGGAGTATGTGGAAGCCACACAGAAGGTAGATCGCTTGCTCATAGGGCCATGACTCAGGGGGTACTGGTGGCCATATATGCAGAAAGATGCTGAAGCCTATGTCAGAAAATGTGAGAAGTGTCAAAGGTTTGCACCTTTGATACATCAACTAGTAGCAGACTTGAACCCAGTGTCCAGTCCTTAGCCATTTGCCCAATGGGACATGGATCTTGTTGGACAATTGCCTCAAGCAACTGGACAAAGGAAGTACTTGCTAGTGGCAACATATTACTTCACCAAGTGAGGAGAAGCTGAACCCCTTGCAAAGATTCGAGATGTTGATGCAAAGAACTTCATATGGAAGAACATAATCACCAGGTTTGGGATCCCAAGGACAATAATAGTAGACAATGGTACACAGTTTGATAGTAAGCTAATCAAGAGCTTCTGTGCAAAGTACAAAATTAAGAATTATTACTCTACTCCAAGCTTCCCTCAAAGCAATGGTCAAGCAGAAGCATCCAATAAGGTCATCTTGGAAGGGATCAAGAAGAGGCTGGAAGCTGCTAAGGGAAAGTGGGTGGATGAGCTACCCAGTGTACTTTGGGCATATTGGACCACGTCAAGAAGATCAATTAGGGAATCCCCATTTGCCATGGCTTTTGGCACAGAGGCAGTGATCTCATTAAAGGTCGGTGTCCTAGGGATCAGAACCTAGGGAGTGGAGAATGAGACCAATGAGGCATTCTTAGCCAGAGATCTGGATCTGCTAGAGGAAAGAAGGGAGAAAGCAACAATTCAACTGGGGGCATATCAGCAGCAGCTTGCTAGGGCTTATAACAAAAAGGTTAATCCATGAGAGTTCCAAGTTGGGGACCTTGTCCTGAGAAAGGTCGTCGGCAATAAGAAGGATCCCAGAGAGGGCAAGCTTGGCCCAAACTAGGAGGGACCTTATGGAATCATCTCGGTCCTGGGCAATAAGGCATATCGGCTTGAAGATAGTGAAGGCAAAGAGTTGCCAAGACCCTGGAATACTTGCAATCTAAAGTTTTTTTATCATTAATTTTTTTGTTTTTTGTTATTAGCTGAAGTAATAATAAAGTCTTAGCTTGATTTTTAAACTTGTGTAGTAACTAACCAGATACTTGACAATGTTTCTGATTAAAACATGACGAATAACTTAGACTTATTATATGGCAAAGTTTTTACTTGCATATAATAGAGTTGAACTAAGTTGGCGATGTTTCTGATTGAAACATGACGAATAACTTAGACTTATTATATGGCAAAGTTTCTACTTGCATATAATAGAGTTAAACTAAGTTGGCGATATTTCTGATCGAAATATAACGAACAACTTAGAGTTATTATATGACAGAGTTTTTACTTGCATATAATAGAGTTGAACTAAGTTAAATCAGTTAGATTAACAGGGAGACCGAGGTTGATAACCTCGGCCAACCTCTGTTTAAATCTAATCTCGGCGACAAGATCAATGCCACATACTTAGCGAGAACCCAAGTGGAACTTAAGTTCACATTAGGGGGCAGAGAGCTGGAGAATGATACTTAGAAGTTGGAATTTACAAGCTGAAGTCGGTTTAACACTTGTTGAAATTTTAAGAAAAACTTACAAGTTGAAGTTAACCCGAGGTTATGTTAAAGGAAGATTGGTTTAACACTTGTTGAAATTTTGAGAAAAATTTACAAGTTGAAGTTAACCCGAGGTTATGTTAAAAAAGGATTGGTCTTAACACTTGTTGAAATTTTAAGAAAAATTTACAAGTTGAAGTTAAGGTTCTATTGAAATAATAGAAGATAGATGTCCTGATGAATAAAGAGTGAAGCGGCAAGCTGTAAATAACACTTGTGAAAATATTATGATAAAATATTTTCAAGTGTTAGGCCAAAACCGAGATAAACAACTAGTGGGTATAGCCGAAGTATTCCACACCAAGAAGATTACACAATTAAGGTGTACACATGTAAATTATTCTAATTCTAGAATCATACAAAAGGAAGACAAACATACAATCACATTGAAAGAAGAAAGTTATACTTGCATTTCAGATAAGGAAGCTGAAATACAAAAAGGCACTTCGGCCTAATATTGAAGAATATTTGTTCAGAATAGAAAATGGCACGTCGGCCAAACTAAAACTTACAATGTTTCAAAAAAAGTAAGAAAAAAAGTACTAAGTACAAAGGAAAAACATCAAGACTAGACTATTCAGCGTCAGCATCGACTTGGGGCTCAGAAGACATCTAAGAACTCTTTTCGGCAGCCCTCTCAGCCGCGAGCTCGGCATCGATCTCTTGAAGAGTCTGGTCAATGCTCTTCTCGGCGATAGGTGGGTCAGATATTATTTTCTCAGGGGTGGCATCTTTGGAAACCTCACCCTCCTCATTTTGAGACAAGTCGACGACTTGCTCATTCAGAGTAGGGGACTTGGCCCCAGCAGCTTCTTTTTTCTTCTCGGCCTCAGCTTCCTCCTCGGACTCAGCCTCGTCCTCGGATTGGCTTGGAGTAGGAGGGAATGGTAGGATGAGGTTGCTGGCATTTTTGAAGGGAAAATTCTCAGGGACAGCCAACGCCTTCAGAGCAACCATCCAACCAAGGATATAGCCCTTGTTACATGCCTGCCTGACTTGTTTCTTGTAATCCTCCTTGACATCGGCTGCCCTCTCGGCGTACGCCTTTTCATTAGTCGCTTTGATCTCGGCCTTTTTTGTAGCTAGGGCATCTTGAAGCTCTTTTTGGGCCTTGGCCTCTTTCTTTTCGGCCGCAAAGACCTTAGCAATGGCTTCTGCGGCATCTGTCTTTTCCTTGGCCTCGTCCTGAGCTTTTTTGGCTGCCTCCGCCTGATCTGTCAAGGCCTTCATTTTGCCCTCAGCCTTGTTAAGGGCCCTTTGCAAGCTAGCAGCCTCCGTAGTTTTATTCGCGAACTCCTTTTTAATATTGAAGGCTTGCATTGCGAAGGAGCGGCCATGCTAGATCGCCTAGCAGAAATGGACAAGAACAAAAGTTAGCAAGTTTTCTAAGTAAGGGAAATAGAGAATGTAAAGTACCAAGTTTTAGGGGCTTACTTGTACGGAATGTTGCAACATTAGAGCAAAATTTTCGTATTCGCTCATCACAGCGTTACGATTGAGATCATTGGGAAGGAGCAAGGCGGTAGAGAGGGCAACGCCGACTTCAATGTCGTCGGCGCTGTCGCCAGCTCTGACCGGCTTGTCCTCAATTGTAATTGCAGGAGCCCAAGGGGCATTAGATTTTAGAGAGCCTGAGGTTGTTGCCGATTCGAACCTCGGTCTCTACGACCAAGTTGATTGGGATGGTTCGGCCTCGGCGAGCCTCTTCTCAGCAGCAGAGGGGGTTTTCTCACTCTCGGCCAATTTTGAAATTGGCAAGGTGTCCTCAGTGTCAATCTGAGTCACAGTTGCCTTAGGCTGGGCCTTCTTCAGTCTTTTGGGCTTTGGTTTTGGTTAAGGCTGAGATTGTGCTGGTTGAGCATTGATAGTGTCGGCGATATCAGCCAGAAGATCGTCTGCAACTGCTTTCTTGCGACCCATCTCGGCAGCGATTGCAGTTCTGCGCTAGCGTTGCGTTGAGATAAAGGGATCGGATATGGTGCCGAGGTCGATGGTTGTTCAGCTAGATCGGAAGTTGATCCCTGATCTGGCCGAGGTGATGAAGTTGCTGGAGGAGTTGTGGCGGAAGGAGGAGATTTGTTCTTCTTCCTCGAGATGTCAGGCGAAAAGGATTTGTAGGTTGGGATATAGTTTAGCAGTAAAGGAGCTCTCCGTCTCTGAACTAGTAGATCCAACAGCTTCTTGAGGTCCTTGCTGGGGAAGAAGGACTTACGGAAGTCTTTTGCCGGTTGTGGAAAAGCTACAAGAAAAACAGATGTTAGAACATATAAAAAGAACAAAATATTAAAGACTTAAAAAACAAGTAAGTGTAACACTTGGCTCTTACCATTACCCTCTATGAATACTGTTTGGCTAAGAGGGTAGAGGTGAAGGTCCTCATCTAGAGCGAACTCCCAGTTGCCCGAGACAATGAAGTAATCGTCCCCGGCTCCCTTGTTGGAGTCTGGAAGGTCGGCAATAAGTTTGTATTCTGTGGACCTCGGTTTGAGGTAGTAGATATAACCTTTTTCTAACTTGAGGCCACATATGGTGTAGCAGTATTGGATGTCGGCTAAAGTTACCCTAGCTTTTTCTCGGCTAGCTAAGGCTATGATACCATTGATGACTCTGTATGACTTAATGGCTAATTGCATTGGGTTGAGTTTATAATAATGAAGGATTTCTCAGAAAAGGATGTTGAGGGGGAGCCTAAGTCCACACTCTATGAAAGCTACAACTGGGAACGGCATGGAGTCGACTGTGGGCATGATAGAGTCTTCTTCCCCAGCCAGCCTAAGGTGAACATCGGCTGGGATGGAAAACTTCTACCTAAAGTATTCTAACTTGGTTGGGGTATCTACCCTATGCCTCCACATACCTATGATGTCGGCTTGAGGGAAGGTGCTGGATTTTAGAAGGGTGTGTTTTGTAAAGGTTGGAGAGACCTCGGCAAAACCTAGAAGAATAATGAGGCAAGAATTTATGAGGATCTAGGAGGAATTCGTTTCAGTTTTCCCTAAGATTCGTGAGTCTTACGACTAATCCCAAACCTAAGTCTAGGCAAACAAAGACTGAAGGCAAGAATCTGGAAAAGACACAGAAAACAGAAACAAGAACAATGATTTAGAATCAAGAATAGTAGTGAACTATCAAGAACACTGTAACAGAGTGTGTACAAGGGTGCAAGACCAAGAATAGTGGCAAAAAACCAAGTGTGTGAAACAGATTATGTATACATGTATATTTCTATGAACAAATTGCAAACAAAGGAAAATTTGCAACATAAAAAGGATTCAAGAACATAAATGAAGTCATAGTAGCAGTATATGGACGTAACAATTTGAAGTACAACAAGAAATTGAAACGAAGGGGACAGAAATAACTCACCAAAGAGAATGAAGCCGGTGTGAGGTACGCCAGAGTAAGATGATGGTAGTAATCAGAAAAGGGCAGCAAAAGTTTCGCCGGAGAAGGGGAACACATTGGTTACAGAGCTTGAGAGCTTGAAAACAATGGTGGATTTTGGAGAGTAGAGAGAGAGTTAGCACAAAACTGAAAATGCAAAAGTGAAAAGACGGAGAGAGAGAAGTGGTTTTGATCAAAACCACGAGATGGTGGCAAAATTGCAATCAATGTGCTTAGGACGATGTGCTTGTCAGACGGCGCACACAAAAACGATACGACTTGATAGCGCGTGTCAGGTACGGCTCAGTAAGGGAATAACGCGTGGCAGAAACGGTTGAAATATTGTGCGTGACAGCTCATACGCGTGTTGAAACTTCTGGAGTTCCTGATTTAATGGTGGATGACATCGGCTAGGGGAATGATCTCGGTTGGAAAACTTGAGCAAACTTTGGTTATTGGTTCTGAAGCATTGATGAAAACAGACTAAGTCTGGGTCATGTAGAGCCGACGAAATATGACCTTAGTAATGAAGGACAAAGCTAGCTTAGCCGATGTGCTAGAATGAAGAAACAATATAGGTTCCATCACCTTAGGATGCCGAGGTAATAAAACCTAGGGGGCAGTTGTGGGGACATAATTTTTGAGTGACAACACGTGGCCGAGGTGGCACCGAAGTACCAGCCGAGGTGCCACGTGTTCTGGACATGACGCCAAGATCATCTTGGTTAGGCCGAGGTTATCTGCAAGAATACCAGAATCTGGGATAAGTGGATAAGGGACAAGAGTCCTAGAATGGGAGAGGACTTCAGTTTGGGTAAAGATAAGACTCTTAGAGAGTTTATCTCAATCCTATTGGGAGTCCAAGATTAGCAGTAATCCTAAGTTTATTAAAGTTAGGCTTATATTGTGATTAGGTTTGTGTTGGCTATAAAAGAAAGGCACCATCGTGGGTCTAAAGAACATTTTTTGTATTTTGAATAGTGAGTTAAGCACTTTTACTATCTTTGAGAGATAATTGACTTGATCGTCGGAGTGCCCCTGGGTGGACGAACCACCGCCGAAATCTCTTCTTTTTGTGACAGGTCGTTCGGGCTTAATCTATTCTGTCAGTATTCTCCAGTTGAGTACCAATTTGGTAGTGTGGTCAGAAATTGACACATACATTTATAATGAATCAATTGTTTCTCATTTTTTCCTTTGTAATTTTTAAAACTTCCTAAGTCACGTTAAGTTTGAATACATACTTGTAAAAAATATATTATATGAGATGAGAAAAATAGACTCAGGTTGAAAGTTATCTTAAGAGCACCTAGATCTAATTTTGATACAAAATATTTGGAGATGTTTGATCTCAAAACCAATCGGTAATAATAGATGGAAAAACCTCTGAACCAAGTTTAGATGGTTTGAAGAAAACAATGTGCAACAAGCTTTTCCTAAAATTGATAAGATTGGCTTAACACAAATTTCAAGTTTTATTATTATTTTTTGAACAAACTAATGTGACATGGTCTAACAACACATTTGTATTTGAAATGCACATCAATTTGAAAGAAAAGTCTATTTACATAGGCATTGGACAATTAGCAATTCATTTAGAGAAAAAAAAAATGAACATGAAGTTCTCAACTTTTGGGTAATTAATACAACATGCAATTGCAGCATCCTGGGACTTTCATTCCAAACATGGAACCTATATCAAGCACCAGAACCTTTTTCTTTTATTTTCTTTCATTTTTCTTTTTTTTAGTAACAATCTTCTCTGGATTTTACTCTGGGTCAGATAACCTTGGCGTTGGGATTGCAACAAGAGGTACCTTTTTCTTCAACACAATACCAAACTTCTCTTCCAAATCCAATTTCTCTCATTCAGGCAATTTCCAATCAAAAGAGTGCACAAGCGAAGCAAGCGAAAACATGAACATCCTCTCCGCCATTGCAGTCCCTGCACAAATTCTTCTCCCAGACCCAAATGGGAAATAATTAAAGTCATTCCCACTATAATCCCACTTAGAATCCCTAAAAAATCGCTCTGGATCAAACTCCAACGAGTTTTTCCAAACTGAAAGGTCTCTATGCACAGCCCACACATTAACAAATACACGAGCACCTTTGGGAACAGTGTAGCCTCCGACAATGCAGGACTCAGTGAAGCAGTGAGGCACCAAGAGCGGAAGAGCAGGGTGGAGGCGCGGAGTCTCTTTCATCACCGCGTACAAGTAGGGTAATTTATGAATGTGCGATTCTTCCACTATGTTGTCTTTGCCGACTACTGTCTCAACTTCTTGTTGGGCTTTTCTCAGAACTTGTGGCTTGTTCATCATCTCAACCAAGGCAAACTCAACTGTGTTTGAGATTGTGTCTGTTCCTCCGACAACCATGTCCTGTCCAAAAAAACATAGCACATTTCAAAAATATACTAAATTTAGAACAATTGTGACAATCATGTCGTTCATGTTTGAACTGAATTGATGATTACTTTCAATATAATAACAATACAATTTTTTTTTTTTAAAGAAAAAAAGAAAGAAAATAGGACACACATAATGTGCATTCATTTTGGATGGAGTTCATAGTCTACCAAGATGAATACAATGCTGACAATCTTTTAATATATTTTTATGCATATTTTTTTATAAGATTTTGCGTTTGTGTTTCAATGATAAGCATGTGAACTTGGGCAAAAGCAGTTATAACTACTTTTCTCCTCACATTTAATTTAAAATATCAACAAGATACCAAATATTTGATTCCATAAACTATAGGTTCTCTTACACTGATGATGGGACTCCATTCCATCATCACATGTTATGGGATTGGTGTATCTAAACTTACCATTGCTTAAAACTTATATTTGAATCTTTCTATGCCTGCCCTATTTTCTATTCATTTTCTATCGGCTATCCACAATTGACTTGCATCATAATTCCAAGTAGATAGTAAAAAAAAAAAAAATCATATAAAATAATGGGTCTACATTTTATTCTCTATATTTCTTTTGACAACAATAGAATAATGATACGTCATTGTAGTTAAATGAGTGAAATTAAAATGAATTGCACATAATCATTCACTATATATATGGGATAATTACATTTTGTCCCTTGTGGTTTAACTCAAAAACACATTACTCCTTTCAAGTTTAAAAATATATACATAAACTCCTCATGATTTGGAGTGAAATGTAAACCTAACAGAAACTGTTATAAATAACTGCGCCTGTAACTCAACATTGATTAAGATGCGTGGTAACAATGTTTAAGATATAATTTGGAATCAAAATTACTGTAATGCCCTCGTCTCCTTGTTTCCTTACCAACAATTTATTATGTATTATCCATCATCATGAATAACCCAACCCAGAACCACCATTGCTCTAACACCACTGCCACACAACCGATGGCTAAATCCCCTCTCATTGAAGCACTTCTCATGATTTCCTTTTGATTTGGTAAAGGTCACCACGATTGCCAAAATTAGAACAATGAGTTTAATGCATTTCAGGCAGATTCTCGAAGTTGAATCGCCGAAATTCGAACAGGTTTATGTCTATTCGAACTTCCATCTCGAAGCCTATAAATACCTCACTTATTCGAGAGTTGAATTGAATTTGAATTACAACAAAATTAATTTTGAAATTAGAGTCGATTTAGAGTCAAATTCTTCAAAATTTTGCTCTATTTTCAAGTTCCTTCTTCTTCATTGTTTTCAGTATTGCTTATATTATCTGTAAGTTCTTAATTTTTGTTTTGTGTACAAATTATAATTTGTTAAATTATTTTGAATCATTCAATATTTTTGAAACCAAACAGAATACCTCCATATCATTCCATATATTTCTAACAATATTTTAGTCAAGGCTTCATAATGCAAATAGCAAAATAATTTGACAAAATTAATAGCATTGACAGGTTTACGGAAGGAGAAAAAAAATTATATATACACAAATTTATATATATGTATATATAACACAGGTTGGCGGTGATGGTTACTTTGGAGTAGATGTCTTGGGTGAGAATAGAAACAGTGTTAAAGGGAATGGATTGTTGTGAGAAGAGAAGTAGTTGGTGCCTTGTAATGACTGTGAGAAGATGATGGCCCCGTTTGGTAGAGCTGTGGGAAAGTGATTATAACTTATAGCCTAACAACTTATAGCTATGAACATAAGCTGATTTTTGACTTATAAATTAAGCTTCTCCTTCTCCACTCAAAGAATAAGTTGATTTTTGACTTACAAAAAATTATGGCCCCGTTTGGTAGAGCTGTGGGAAAGTAATTATAACTTATAATTGTGAACATAAGCTGATTTTTTACTTATAAATTGGTCCCGTTTGGTAGAGCTGTTGGAAAGTGATTATAACTTATAGCTGTGAACATAAGCTGATTTTTGACTTATAAATTAAGCTTCTCCTTTCCCACTTAAAGAATAAGTTAATTTTTGACTTACAAAAAGCTATAAGCTGTATTGTTAAGCTGAACCAAACACATCAAAATAGCTTAAATTAAGCTAAAAGCTTAAATAAGCTGGAAATAAACCCTACCAAACAGGGCCATTAAGCTTCTCCTCCTCCACTCAAACAATAAGTTGATTTTTGACTTACAAAAAGTTATAAGTTATATTGTTAAGCTGAACCAAACACATCAAAATAGCTTAAATTAAGCTAAAAGCTTAAATAAGCTGAAAATAAGCCCTACCAAATAGGGCCCATAAGTTGTATTGTTAAGCTGAACCAAACACATCAAAATAACTTAAATTAAGCTAAAAATTGAAATAAGCTGGAAATAAGTCCTATCAAACAAGGCCGATGTACTGTTGTTGGAAAGGATAGGTAGAAACTCCAATTTGAGAGAGAGAAAGTTATGACAGTAGTGGTATGGGAAAGAAAATTGAAAATAAAAATAACGGTAATATGACTTTGTGCAAAAATTATTAATAAAGTTAAATTGTGCACTTTACCTCAAAACACAAGGAGGTTATATGTATATTTTTAAGAGTAATGTTAGAAATTTTAAAAATTTTATTAAAAATTCTATCAAATGTCTTACATGGGTGTGAAGTTACACAATGTGATGTGAGACATTTAATAAAATTTTTGATAGAATTTTTAAAATTCCCAATATTTTTGTATTTTTAAACTTGAAGAGAGTAATGTGTTTTTAAATTAAATCACAAGGAATAAAATGTAATTAATCCTATATATATTCAATTTATTCTGAAAACATTATATTTTAAATTATTTGTTTTCAAATATGACAATCATAAATATTTACATAGTGATTAAAAAGTAATTTTTAAAAAGTTAGTAAGATAACAACAATTTTCTTCTATGAGTTGCCCCTGTGCAATCAATATTAATAGTGAATAGACATGTCAAAATTATTGAAACTAGAGTAAAGTAGAAGATTGGCTTGTGAACTGGAGACCGAACTGGAGACCGATCTAGCTGGGGCTCGCCATCTCACTATCGGTTCTACACTCTGTATCTGAAGGTCATCCACAAAATAATTTGGTAAATTATATTGGCATCTCTTAAAGTTTGATTTAATTATATTTTACTTCTTAACATGTCCACCCTCTATGCTTAATTGTCTCATTTCACAACTTCGGCTTATATAAAAGACAGTATAACTCTTAGTAGAAAAATAGAAAAAATTACATTGAAAAAAAAAAGAAAAATAAAGCAAAGGAAAAGAAAAAAAAAAAGAAGAATGCATGAGTTCAATATTTTCATTTCGTCTAAATAATTACAATAACAAGAAATTAGTGTAATTTTTCAAATGTCAAGAGATAATATGTACCTAAATCATCAAAAAAATAAAATAAAATAAAAATAGATAGCTTTAGGCCAAGTTTGGCATCTTCCAAAAAATCTAAAAAGTCAAAAAGTCACTATCCTATTTAAGTCACATCATCTTATTTAAGTCACATCACCTCTCTAACACATCACTTCAAACCCAACCTAAATCCAACCCATATTTCATAAAAAGTCAAAAAGTGCACTTATTTAGTCTTCCCAAACTTGACCTAAGTCTTTTTTTTAATTATTAAAAAAAAATTAGCTATTAAATGAAGTGATCTAAATACGACAAACTAAAAAATAAATTGATTAAACCATCAAAATAGGGCCATAGTGGACCCACCCACGGGCTTTGAAGAAAGAATTAACGACAAATTAAATTTGTCCATAGTTCTGTATTTTGATTATTGTTTCATTTCAGTTTTATAATTTTAATTAAGTTGATTTTGATTTTAGATTTATAATTTATCTCAATTTTGTTTAATTAATTATAATTGTTATTCCTTTCATCTCAAAAGATTGGTTCCTTATTTTATTTTTCATTGTCTCAAAATATTAGTCTATTTTTAAAAATTAAGGAATAAAATAATATGAATTTATATTTTGCCCTTCTTTAAAATTTATTAATAACACTGACGATTGATATTCTTAAAAAAATGTATTATTAAAGGCTAATTTTAAAAAATTAATATTTTTAAAAAGTAATAATTATACTATTAAAAAAAATTAAATTCTTCAAAAGGGATTATTATTTTGGAACGAAATGAGTAATATTTTTTAATAAAAAATACGTACATAAATTATGTGCTCATTTGGGATGCCTCATTGGAGCTAAAATAGTCATATAAGACAAAATAAGTTATTTTAATCAAATATGACAAAATGTCACATTCAATCCATAATCATTTCATTTTTTCTCTCACAAAAATTAAAAAACCTATTCGAAACAAAACTTTTTAGCTCCAAATTAAAATAACCAAAAAATTAAAAAATTAAAAAGTTAAAAAGTTAACTCACATCCTAAACGAACCTTATATATATTATGATTTTTAGAAATAATATTATAAGCTTATTCAATTTTGTGAGTTAACATAACTAATTTAGTAATAATTTTTTATAAAAAAATAAAAATAAACAATAATATATTATCAGATGGATCAAACTAACATAAAATTTAAAAGAGTAATGATTCATCCCCCTTTTCTACCCACCCCCTTTGACCCCCTCTCTCTCTCATTGGTCACATTTTCTTTTTCTTTTTCTTTTTTTTCCTGCTCCTCCAATCACCACCCGCCACGTGACAAAAGGGGGTGAGGGGGTGACCCCCACAAGGGGGTCCCAAGCATTATTCAATTTAAAATTAACAGTAAAAATTGAGTAAATTAGAAGTGACAAAAACATATCCGAAAATTAACATACCATTAGCAAGGCTTTGAGGTGGGTGATGGTGAGAGGAGTTTTGGCGTCTCCGTCGTCTTTCAGCTTCAACAAAAACTGCAAAAAATCAGCACTCTCCTCGGCGGTTCCACTCTCATGACCGTCCATTTTCAGCCGTTGATCAATTATATTCTCGAAAATCCGATCAAACCTCTTCGCCAACCCCTTCATCTACTTCTGTATCCCCTGCAAATCAAACCGGGCCAAACCCAGAAAAAAGTCCGACAAATTGGGCTTCCCCAATGGCTCCGTCATCTCCGCCACCACCTGCCGGAACCGCACCCATCTTCCCCCTCTCCTCCCCCTTCACGGTCCCTCCCCACAACATATTCGTTATCACATTCATCACAGTCAAAAACATCTACTCCCCAACGTTGACTCGCGACCCGACCTGGCTATAAAGGTACTAGATAGTCCGCCGGAGCTCGAGGCGGCGGAGGCCGTAGACGGAATCCAAGGTGGCGTTGCTGAGCATTTCGCGGACGCAGACTTTTTTCAGCATCCGCCACTCGGGTCCGTACGGAATCCAGACGATGTTGGCCCGCCGTACGCCGCCTCACGGCCTACGACAAGGACGTCATGGTCTTTGAGGATTTGGCGGGAGATGGAAGGGAAGGAGATTACGATGCCGATTTTGGTGCCGAGGTGGAGAGTGAGGATGGGGCCGTGGGTTTGAGAGAGGGTGGAGAAGTGGGTGTGGAGTTCTGGGTCGAGGAATGGGAGGCTGCCGAGGACTGGGAGGCCGAGAAGGCCTGGTGGGAGTGGGGGGTTAGGGGTTGTGGGTTTGAGGTATAAGAACCAGGAGAGGGAGAGAAGGAGGAGGAGGGTGGCGGTGAGGAGGAGGAGGGGGAGGGAGGTGGTGGTGATGGTTTGAAACCACCATGAATAGGTTTCAGAGAAGAGGGAGGTTAGCTTTTGAAGCATGGTGTGGGATGATGGGAATGGTTGGTTGTGCTTGTGGTGGCTTGAACTTGAATAAACATTAACGAACATTGTCAGACTATAATATACTATTGGGAGTTGGGATCCTCTTCTTGAGGCCCCTCTTTCAAATCCTCCGTGCAACGGTTTAGATCTGGCCAACCAGATCCAACGGCTATAAAAAAAACAAAAAAAAAATTGAAAATTGAAAAGTAAAATTTCCCGCCCAAAGTTATACAGATACTCCTCAGCCTCACACACTCCTCAGCCTCAAAATTGGAACTGAAATGTTTCTGCCCACTCTCCCATCTCTCTCTCTTCTTCATGGCATTACCCTTACTTCTCTTCCTCTCTCTCTCTCATCTCTCTCTTTCCTCACACTCTGCCACTCCCAACAACACCTCTCCCTCAACTACTACCAAAACTCATGCCTTAGATTCAACCAGATCGTGCAAGACACCATCACTAACAAGCAGATCACCTCCCCCACCCGGCGTCGTCTCTTGCGCCGACATTCTCGCCGTTGCTGCTCACGATCTCCTCACCATGATGGGTGGTCCTTACTACAATGTCCTATTAGGCCGTAGAGATGGGTTTGTCTCCAAATCAACCCTCGTTGAAGGTAATCTTCCCAGATCCACAATGTCTGACTCAGATCATCAACATTTTTTCATCTAGAGGGTTCTCGATCGAAGAAATGGTGGCTTTGAGTGGTGCTCATACAATTGGGTTCTCTCACTGTAAGGAGTTCAGCACAAACATCTACAATTACACCATGAATCCGAGTTCAATGTCTGATCCGAGTTACAACCCTCGATTCACTCATGGGTTGAGACAAGCTTGTGCTGATTATCATCAAAACCCCACATTGTCAGTGTTCAACGTATCATGACTCCGAACAAGTTCGACAACATGTATTATCAGAACTTGCCTAGGGGTTTGGGGCTTTTGTCTTTGTAAACCAATTGAACATTGGATTTGATTAATTGGTTGGATGCCTCTTTATGGTGTAATGTTCTTCCTTTTCAAGATTGATAAATGAATTGTGAAATTTTTTTTTTCCATTGTGGTGTCAATGTATATATCTTTATATAGGTTCAACAAAATGTTCTTTATTTTGATATTTAGTTTTGATAAAAATGGACTTGTAACTGTATTTTTTAGAAAAACAATCACTCAACTGTATGAAAAAAAACAATCACTCAACTCAAACTCGAGACAGCCAAATCAAAGGGACAAACACCTAGATCGAAGAAAATCAAAACCTTAAGCATGAGTATCAGTCAATCGAACGAATTCAAACTAATTGAATGTAAATCTAATCATTTTTGCAATTGAATTCGAACAAAAAACTATTAAAATCGAAAAACAAATCCAAATCATTACTGTGTGTATCCATGGAAATCTTTGAATCTCGAATGTAATAAGTCTACTCTAGAAAATGCATTAAATTATATGTTTTGTCTTGTTTGTTATTAGATATTGTCCGCTGTGTTCTTTTTGTTTGCAAATAAATTTGAGATTTTTCTAACATGCATGATAATGTGGGTAGACTAAAGATATCATTGCAGTCTATTGCAATAATGAATATTGATGTGCATCAATTCTATGCATATTTGAACTTGCACCGAATCATCTTTGAAGGAACATATATATACTAGGTCATAAGGCAAAAAAGAGATATAGCCACTGCACTAGTTTGTTACTTTACATTTTGCCACAAACAGAAAGCGCAAGTACATGCTTATGTCGACATGTTTTTTCACTCTGTTTTTGTCTGTTGGTGCTTGCTGGGAACTGCAGATGATGTTGTGGATTGCTCCCATGGTAAGCAGCTTTGAGAGCTTTGTAAAAAAGAATATGAACCACTATGAATTAAAGAAGGAAATCATTGTGACTTGGAGATCTATCCGGAGTACATAAAGCATCTAAAGAAGTTTATTCTTGGGAAAGGTGTTGTTGTTGGGAGTGGCAGAGTGTGAGGAGGGAGAGAGATGAGAGAGAGAGGAAGAGAAGTAAGGGTAATGCCATGGAGGAGAGAGAGAGAGATGAGAGAGTGGGCGGGAACATTTCAGTTCCAATTTTGAGGCTGAGAAGGAGTGTGTGAGGCTGAGGAGTATCTGTATAGCTTTGGGCGAGAAATTTTACTATTCAATTTCCATTTTTTTTTTTAGCCGTTGGATCTGGTTGGCCAGATCTGAACCGTTGCACAGAGGATTTGAAAGATGGGCCACAAGGAGAGGATCCGAACTCTATACTATTGGGCCCCGTTTGTTTTGGTGGTAGAGGGTGAAATGGGATTAATACAAAGATGAGGCTTATTTAGTGTTGTGTTTGTTTATAGAGTTGGGGAAATGATTAGGATATAGCAGGGGATTAAGATGGAGGTTGGAAGGGGGATTGGGATGGAGGAAGTAGATGTGGTATTAGAAAAATAGTGAGGGGACTAAAAAAAAATTTATTATTTTTTATTTTTTAGATGTTGGGCATTTTTTTTGAACATTTATGTTTAATTTTTTGTATTTTTTTTATTTGTTTTATTATTTTATATAAAAAACAGTTTAATAATTCCTATACTAACAACTATCATAAAAACAAACATGATTTTACTTAATTCCCTCACTATCAATAGAGATGGCAATTTGAAACCAACCCGACGGGGATCCCCGATCCCGACCCCGATTTGAGCGGTTTTTCCCTGAAAAATACCCCCGACGGGGAGATGACAGTATTTGAAAATCAATCCCCGATCTGTTTCGGACGGGGGACGGTGATCAGTGTTCAAGCCCCTGCCCGTCCCCGTCCCCGTCCCCGTCCCCGGCTTCGAATTTTTCCGATGTAAAATTACTTTTATACCCCTTATATATATATATAATAAACCAAACAACCTGTGGTCTCTCACTCTCTCACTGGTCTCTCACTCTCTCGTTCTTCTCTTTCACTCTCTCTCAACTCTCGTTCTTCCCTCTGTCTCTCAACTCTCTCACTCTCACTCTCACAGTCGCCTCTCTCTCACCACCACCGAACCCACCGCCACAACCACCGTCGACCTCGCCGCAGCCACCGTCGACCTCGCCACAACCACAACCACAGTCGACATCGCCGCAGCCACCGTCGACCTCGCCACAGCCACCGTCGACCTCGCCACAACCACCGATTCATACTCAGATCTGTTATCTCTCTCTCACTCTGTGATCTGATCTTGTTGGTGATGAGAGATTTTCATATATATATATTTTTAATTTAAATCTGTTGATGATGATGAATCTGTGGTTGGATCTGTTAGATCTGTACTCAGATCTTGTTGGTGATGATGAGATTTTCAGATTATTTTTTTTCAGATTATTTTTTTTAAATTTAAATCTGTTGATGGTGATGATCTGATCTTGTTATTAAATTTGGTATGTTGTTGCTGTTGAATATGAATCTGTGGTTGAAATTTTTTTGGGACTGAAATTTGAATCAGATTTGGGGCTGAATTTTTTTTTTTTTTTTTTTGGTTGGGGAATTTCCGGGGTCGGGGAAACCCGATCCCCGTTAGAGGGCGGGGGCGAGGCCGGTGATAGGTTCCCCGTCGGGGATCGGGGTCGGGGCCGGGGGAATTTCTACCGTCAGGGATCGGGGACGGGGAGGGCGATCCCCGGCCCCGCCCCGCCCCGTTGCCATTCCTAATTATCAATCCTCTCACTATTAATCCTCTCACTATCAATTTCTTTTATTTCACCTCTGAAAACAAACGGGGCTTGGAAAATTTAATAGATTGTTTAGCTTGTATTTTGTTGGGAGATTTTAAAAAAATAAAAAAATAAATAAATAAAAGGTGTTAAAAAAAAAAAAAAAAAGGGATTTGAGTTCACACACTTTTTTTTTTTTTAACCAAACACACTGTTGGGCTCTTCTCTTTTTTTTCATTTTCTAACTTAACCAAACATAGGGGGTGTTTGGGAACTTGGTTTTAAGGTTGTTTTTTTGTTTTTTTCACTATAAGACATGTTTTACAAAATCAAAAAAAATAAATTCAAATAAAATATCACATCAAATCCCATAATTATTTCACTTTTTCTCTTACAAACATCACATCTAATTACAAAAAAACTCAACTATCTTTCTAAATACAAAATTTTTTTCTCCAATAATATCCTACAACTAAAAAAACCTACAAAAAAAACTCACTTCCCAAACACCCACATAGTTTGTAATTAGAATCATTTTAATTCTTTTCACTTTTCTTTCTATTTTCTGTTTTCTTTTTATTTTTTAATCAAATCCTCTAACCAAACACAGCCTTAAAATTATAACATTTTTCATTGGGAAACGAATAATTTAGAACTAGAAATTTTGTATTGAAAATCTTATCCAAAAGAAAAGTCATAATTTTAAAGCACTAGTTTGGCATTGTTGGTGTTTGGGAAGTTGTTAAAAGTTATTTTAATTTTTGTCTATTTTAATAAGTTAAAATCTTTGTATTTGAAAAGATAGTTAGATTTTTTTGTAGTTAGATATGATGTTTGTAAGAGAAAAAAGTGAAATGATTATGGATTTGATGTGATATTTTGTCTTATTAGTTATTTTAGTCTATTTTGTTTTTGTTTTTTAATATAAATTTTAGCCAAAAAAAATGCTAAAATTCAACTTGCCAAACACCCCCATAATGATTTAGGGTCAAAATAGTTACAAAAAGATAAAATAGAATAAAAAAAATTAATTAGATAAAATAGCACATCTAAATCATAA
Source organism: Camellia granthamiana (assembly GCA_036172215.1). Taxonomy (NCBI): domain Eukaryota; kingdom Viridiplantae; phylum Streptophyta; class Magnoliopsida; order Ericales; family Theaceae; genus Camellia; species Camellia granthamiana. The sequence continues at coordinate 12,596,212 of CM069913.1, forward strand.
TTATTTTATTTTTTCTCTCACAAAATCAAAAAAATAAATAAATAAAAAATTAAGCCTTCGTTTGAGATGCAGGTTGACTTTTTGACTATTTTAGTTTGGAGCTAAAAGATTCATTTGGGATAAGCTTTTTGGTTTTTTTAAATTTTTATAAGAAAAAAAATGAAATAATTATGATTTAAATTTGATGTTTTGTCTTATTGATTTTTTAGCCTATTTTGTTTTTTTGTGACTATTTTAGCCTAAGTTTTTTATGCCAAACGAAGCCTAAAAAACCTAACCTAAATGAACCGAAAATTGATAAGAAAATGTTTGGGACTCTTACAAAGGAGAACTCTCACGATTTCTACTGATGTATTGACTATTAATATGTTTAATTTTTTTTTATCTATAATAATAACATAAATGATGCAAATTATTTTAGAAATTATGAATATTGGCCTTGTTTGGTTTATTTTTCAGAAAAATTTTTGAGAAAAATTCTCTACAAATAAATTTTCAAGAGGAATTAAACCAAACAAATTTTTTTAAAAAAATTTCAAAATTTTGTTTGGTTACCTACTTTCTAAAATCACTCTCTCTCTCTCATACACATCAAATCAATCACTTTTTTTAAAACTCTCTCCTCAAAACAAATTTCTAAAATCATTTTTTAAAAAAAACAAACCAAATAAATGTTCGTACTTTTTATTTAAAAAATTACTTTACAAATACAAACCAATTTCGTGGGATCTCTATCATTAGTGAAGTTGATAATGGATGGTGACAGATTCCCTCCCGCCAGATAATAGATGGAGACAGATTCCCTCCTGCCGCTGTTTAGAGTTTATGGGTCTTATTCGGATAGATTATTTTATTAAATATTTTGTATATTTATTGACATTATTACAAAAAAAAAAAAAAAAAAGGGGATGATTTAGTATTAAAAATAAAATTATCATTCTTTTTTTTTTTTTTTTTTTTTTTTTTTGGGGTGATAAAAGTGATAAATAGATAGATTACGATTATAGAATTCATCTAATTTTATATACGAATAAAATACATAAAATATTCAACTAAATAAATGATTTAAATGATCAAAAACGAAACTCGTGATTAATTAAACGGATCTAAATAGCATCCTTCTATCCAAATTATGGACGGTAGTATATACAAAACATAATTCTAACTTGTTAAAAAAAAAAAAACAAACAAACAAACAAACAAATAAACAAGAACTGGATTTTAATGAGAAGATATTGATTGGTCTAGAGACAACGCCATGTAGCACTCTACATGCATTGTGATTCGTGACGGTAATGGGACCCACGATTTTGTATTAAGGCATGGTTTGGCAAGTGGGTTTGAATAGGTTTGGGGTTATTTTTGCTACAAAAAATAAAATAAGTTATTTTAGCCATAACAAATAAAACATCACATCCAACCCATAATCATTACACTCTTCTCTCACAAAAAAAGTCAAAAAAATCAAAAAGTCAAAAAGTCTTTTCCAAACCAAGCTTTTTAGCCCAGGCTAAGATAGCTAAAAAAGTCAAAAAGTTAAAAAGCCAACCCACTACCCAAACGAAGCCTAAGTGAAGCATAATAATTTGTGATTGGTAAGAAACATTGTTGCATGACGCTTCAAAATCAACCAATAATTTTTCGATGAGTAATATTAGGGATACCAAAATTTTTATTAAATGTTTTACCAAATGTCTTATATGGGGTGGATCTCACATAAGTGTAAGGTACACATCCATTTAAAACATTTAATAAAATATTTGATAGAAATTTTGAGATCTCTAACAATTTATTTATTTATTTATTTTTTATTTATTTTTTATTTTTTATTTTCTGATTCTAACCTTTAATTGTTGGGTTTTGTGAGACCCATACCTATCACATTTTAATGACTTGATTTGAACTATTTATTTTTTATATTTTTGGGTATAATATATATGAAAAAAATAATATAATTCGATAAATATAATTATATAATTTTATCAGATTTGTCATGATAAAATTTTAAGATAAACTGTCTAATTTTTTAAAAAATAAATAAATATGATATAATTATTTAATAAGAATCCCAATCCAAAACATTTTGGAAGAATAACATTTTTTCAGTAAATAATAATAAATTATTTTAATGGATGTTTTGATACCAATTCTAGAAAGACTTTCGTAAAAATTTTGACTTTGTATAATTTATTTATTTATTTATTTGCCCATTATTACTACCTTTATGTTGTGTTTGGAAAAATAAAATAAATAAAATTGATACATTTAACAAATTCATCTAGTTTATTTAAATCCAAGGGAAGATGAGGGTGCTAGAGTCGAACACGGTCCACATGAACATGGCGATTCAAACAATAATGTCAAGTAGAAAAAAATTAATGTGTAATGAAAATTTATTTCAAGTGTGAATTTATTATATAAAAATTAGTTGAAGCATAATCACTGAAAGTATATTTCTAAGTAATTTTTATGGATTCCTTGGTAATGCAGAATTGGAAAGGGATCTTCCGCCTCTTAACAATTTTGTCATATTTATAACATATTTAAAACACATTCATAATAACAAATGTGTGAGTTGTTTCTTGGAACAGGAGGATTGAATTTGATTCATGAGCCCTCTCTCTAGATCTACAGGAGGATTTTATGTGAGAAAATGCTATTATTCTCTCCTGTTATCACTAATTTACTTACCGGTGTGTTTGAATTCTGAATTTACAAAGAAAAAGGAAAAAAAAAAAAAACAGACAAAAGTTTAATTTTTTCTTTTCACTATATAAATTTTTTCAAAAATCAAATATCTAAATACATCAATCAATCAGACCGATCTTAACTTGTTCTACTTGTGCACAACAACAAAACCGGCCCTTGAAAACTATATGTGTGTGTGTGACACACATTGAATGACAGTTTCGAAAACAAAGAAGAATATTTAACACTGGTTTGTTTTCTAATCAAAAAAACAAAATAAGATTTTTGGCTTTGTTTGGTATATATTTGTTGGTTTTTTGACTTTCGAAGGTTATTGTTGTAATTGCGAGCGTGCCAGTAAGGATCAATTAGTCCTTACAGAAAACTAATTGCCAACCAATTATCAGACGATTGTGTGTTAGTTCTTTCAGCCTCAATGAAGAAGACTTTTACTGGTGGCTTGACTTAGGAGAATTAAACAGATAACAATGAATTGAAGAACAGTCGAAGTATTTCATTAAGATGAAAAGACTTACAATGATCCAAACTCAGCCTCGTAGAGGTTTACAGCAAATCTACTTAGAACTACTCCTATCAAACGAAGTGCAGTGTAGGAATTTTAAAGTACAGTAATGTAAAGAGCTGTAAATGTAAAACTGTAAAGGAAAATAAGTATAAAGGACTGGTTTTTTGGATCTGAGTCTGGGGGTTTTTTCTGGGGCCTTCTCTACTATTTATACTGCTCAAGGATGACCATCGAATTGTATTTCCAACCGTCGAACTGCTCCTCCATGATTGTCGATCATGTTGCCCCAATATTAGCTCCATTACGCCATTACTTGCAGTTAGGCCTGCCTCCTAAATTTGAATCTGATATGCGAGCAACCGTTGAAGCCATGTCCTTTTGTATCTCTTTGTTGATCCGCTGCTACTCAGATCTTGTAATAACCAATGCTAATTGCCACGTGTACGATCAGGATCGAGGACCTGAACAGTCTTCCTATATTACCCTTATTTCGCCACGCGTCGAACTGTAATTGGCTTGTACAAAATATGTAGCCAACATTACCCCCCGCACTAATATACCCAATACTTGGTGATATTAGTGGATCAAAGTTTTTTCCCACGTCTTAGAACGTGCATGGTTTCCAGCAATGCAACTGTCATTCATCATCTGCATTAAACTCCCCTTCAATCTTTTGAACACCTCCACCACCTTAGTATTCGAACAGGCTAGTACATTTTTTATGGCCAAATCAATTATCCCCTTCATTGATCGAGCACACGAAGAGTCATATGATAATGCTGTTCCTCCTCGAAAGAACCTCCATGCATTAATTAGCCACCTTTACCCATCCTTCTATATTCAGGTCATGGATGCCTTTGCAGATTATCGACCCTTGGACTTCGAACATATTGCCTTTAATCCTTCAATTCAGAAACTTACAAATATGGATATGGGAAGGTCTTCTTCTGACTCATCCTCAGACTACGAATAAGCTGCTCTCACTCCTTTGATTCAGAAAGTTGCAAATATGGACATAGGAAGTTTTCCTTCACAACTCTCTGCATGGGATAAGGCTGCAACTTCTTCCTCTTCTGGGGCTTCTGATTGGACAAACTGGTCAAAACCTGAAGCCTGTGATTTAAGGGAGCGAATCAACCATCACTTTGTCGAGTTTACTGACCCTTTAGAATTCCCTTCCTATGCGCGAAGCTCAGTGGTCTATCCTTACATGCCCATTGACCACCGACGCAGTTTGGAAGAGAATCTGCTTGTGGCATAGTATACATCTTCCATGCCTACAAAGACAGTGCATATCGCCCGACGCCTAGAAGAGGCACAAGGGTACAATCCATCATTCTTAGCCCAGAAAGCGAAGATTTGTTCTTCTGACTGGCTAGATTATATCAATGCCCTTGTTCCTTCTGCCCTTACTCCACCTCCTGAGATAGAAGCATCCACACCTTCTCTTCCGCCAAATCCTTGCTGGACAGAGAAACTAAAGCTTGCCCTCTCCGCGGATAAGGTCTTTCCACCTTACAAACCTCCACCTTCCCCTACTCCGGCTGAGCGGAAGCAAGCTCAACTTCTGCTCGTGGCTTTCTTCCACTTGCCCTTCAATGTTCTTGAGGACGAAGTCCCTCTTAAGAACCTTTGATGGGCTTGTGATATTCTGACACGAGGTCACGTCCTCAACCCCCTCGCCCAAGCGGAGCTTCACATGTTTTTGGACCAACTTCCATTGCTTTTCCACTGGCATCGGACCTCTATGACCACCACACAATCTTTAGACCAACTTTCGTCTTTTCGAATTCATGCCCAGTACGAAGCATAAAATTTTATTGAAGAATTCGATGATTTCAAGAATAAAGATTCTGCGTACTGGGATGACTTGGATATAGACGACTTGGAACAAGGATTGAGAGAAACAGCTTTCGAAATAAAGGCTGAAGAGCTCTTTTACGAAGCGAGAGCACATCAACTCATGCAGCCAATGTTAAAAGAAATAGAGGACAGAATAAAGAAAGAACAGAAATTCATTGATCATAGTTGGACTAAATTTCATGATCTTGTTATTTATTCCATTCCCTATTTTTATGAGCTTGAGTTTGTACCCAAATAGGGCCATTCGATGTAACTGCTTTCGCTTTTAACACCACTAAGACTTTTCTTTGTTTGATATGGTTTGATCTTGTCTCCATTTGTCTTTAAAAGCAATTTCAGAGCTTCGAACTGAACAATCTTTTCCTTCGAACCTGGATTCAATTGTTTTAAATGAATATTAACAAAAATGACCATGAACTTTTCCAATTTATGGAATGCAGTTGATAGTTTTTGATGTTTTCCATTCAGGATCCATGCTTCGAATCTAACAACCTTACTCTTCAAAACTTGTTTCAATAATAACCAACATATGGTCAATGACTTGGTATGATCAATCAGTTTTAAATTGATCTTTTTGTCTTGAACAACAGTCCATACTTTCAAAAATATGGAAGCTCCTTTTGAGGGTTGCACTGTTTTGGCTTGAAAAGACAACTTTTTCTGAATATATATATAAACCAATTATTGGTTTTGATGTTTCGAATGCCAATTTCCATTCTTAAGGGATTTCTAGCTTTACTTCGAAGAACATCACTTTCATTGAGAAACCTAAAACAGGTCTTTAATCCCTTTGAAGTAAACTAATACTTGAACATTCTTGCATCCATTGGGTACCGAATGTGCTTCGAAGCTGGCTTCTTGGTTTCGAAACCGTTGTCATTGGACTTTTGGCGCCAAAATCTGGTGTGTTACATCTCAAACACCAATTTCCATCCTCACAGGGTCTCAAGTTTCAGTTCGAAGGACGTTACTTTCATTAAGAAACCTAAAACAGGTCTTTAATTCCCTTTGAAGTAAATGAATACTTGAGTATTCTTACATCCTTAAGCATGGAATGTGTTTCGAAGCCGTTGTTAGTTGACTTTTGGCGCTAAAATCTGGCTTCGAAGCCAAATATTCTACTTCGAAGCCGGTATCAACATCAGGGATGTGTTTTTCCCTCCAAGAGTGTCAATATTGAAGGAAACTTTTCGTATTCGTACTTTTATTCCTTAACAAATTTACGCGATGTATCTTTCAGATACAAAGGCTTTTGAAACCCTTTTATTTCGTATTCTGAAATCACTTGCTCGCTTAACATACAAACCCTTTATCTCTATTCATCTCCCACTTCTTTCTACTCCCTTTCCCAGCTTCGTCCTTTGAGAAAGTGTTCTATCAATGGCTTCCTCTTTATTGAAAGTGCCAATTGTAGAGCGTGTGAGCCCATCTGTAGCCCTCAAAAGGCTCATTGATGCAGAATGTGAAAAATACAAGGCTGGGGAGAAAAGTGCCATCGACGGACGCATCTTCATCTCTCGTCGTCATATGCAGCAAGACTATGTGCTTGGCCCCATATTCAAGGAGATTCCTATTGAGCTTCCAGCTCTATATCCTCGTCTGGAAGACCACTGTCTCCTTTACAAATGTGGCCTTGACTGGAGGAACTGGAGGACGAACCGCCCCCACCGATGCTGGCCCACGGTGAGACCGGAGTGGCAAGAATGGTATGATCGAGTTGTCCCTAGTAGGACCCTAGACCTTCAAGAACTCTGCCTCTTCGATGCCCTCCGATTATCCAGGTTAACCATATCAAAGGACTCCTTCTTAATTCCTGCTGCTCTGTGCTTTTGGAATTCTGTTTTTAATTTCTTCCAATTCAGATGTGGGATGATGGCCCCTACTGTTCTTGACATTTGCCATCTTTTAGGATTATCTCCCATTGGAACTCCCATTGGACCAGATTATCCTGACCTAGCAGTCCCTTTTTCCCTCCCCTCTCTTAACTCATCCTACAGTGACTTTATCAAGGCTGAGAATAGAAGGGAGGGTCCTGTGAATGATAGGGAATTCTTCTCTTTCTTATTATATTGGCTTTGCAAGTTCCTTTTCTGTAGTTCCTCTCAAAGAATTATGCCTGAATTTGCCCCTCTTGCCAAAGCCCTTGTTTTACAGAAGAGGGTGGCTTTAGCTCCATACGTTCTAGGTCACGTATATAGAGTCTGCTCTCTTTTTTGTGAGAAACCCTTAGATGCCAATCAAGGGGGGGAGATTTGGATTCTTCAGCTTTGGCTTTTTGCTTATTTCACTGAGTTACAATCCAAATGCCTTAAATTTTTTGAGCCAGACCCTCCTACTCATGGCATGAGGTTAGCCAATGCTTCCCTCTACCTCTCCAACAGCTAATGATGAGGCTGAGCCATTAGTTTTGGCTAACTCTTTGTTAGAAATTCTTGAGAGCTCCTCTTCCTCCAGTAAGAAGCCTTCTGCACCTCTGATGGATTTAGAAGGTTGTCTGGAATTACTGATATCTTTTTCAAGGATTCCTTTCGAGGCTTTACAAAGGCCTATAATAAGAAATGGCTTCCTGCAGTGCTGCAAAGTTGTTGAGCAATCCAGCATAACTGTCTCAAGTCATCTATCTCAGGCAGCAGCTACTATCGACTTCTACATCAACATTTGTCATACTGCCAAGGCTGCAGAGAAGAAATTAGTGAGAGATCAGAGCTTTGTTTCCACAGTACATTTTGAAGTCTCAGTGCTAAAGGAACAACATTCATCTGCCTCCCATTTTCGAACATAACTACTGGAGAGGAGAGCTCAACTTGAGGAGGAGTTGTCTGTAGTGAATCAAGCCTTAATTCGAACTGACACCAAACTGCAGATCACCAACCAAGAATTGGCCGATCGAAAGCAAGAAATGACCACAGCCATTCAGTTGGTTCCCTTATTTAAGAATATGAAGTCTGTTGTAAAAGAACAACTAAGGCATTGTAATGATTTTTGGGCCAATTTATGGCAGAATGTATTTAACTCTTTATGAAGAAAAACAAATTCTGATTTATCATTTGAGTGCTCTTGTGTTCTTTTGCTTGACATTTATTCTACTCCTTGTGTTTCCCAAATAGTTGGGAAATAAGGCTTCAAATATCTGCCATTGATCTTTTTAAGATGTATGTATCCATTCAAATTTCTCAAATGGTATGCCCCAAAAGGCAGGACTCTATGAATTTGATATGGTCCTTCCCAGTTAGGTGACCATTTACCAAACTTATGGCTTTTAATTCCTATTGGGAGTATTGTCTTCTATACCAAATCACCTTCATCAAAGCCAATGTATTTGACTTTCTTATTGTAATTTTTGGCTGCTTTCTTCTTTTGAAAGAGAATACTATTTAATGCCAGAATTCTGGTTTCATCTATGCGTTCTAATTCCAAGCACATACTTTGATGGTATTGCTCAGGATTTAGCTGGTCTTGGCATCTTACCCTCAACGATTTAACATTAATTTCCACAGGTAACACTGCATCATGCCCATACACCAAGGCATAAGGAGTAACTCCTGTGCTTGACCTTGGGGAAGTTCTATAAGCCCACAATACATCCAATAATAAGTTATGCCAATCCCTAGGATTGTCTTCCACGACCTTTTGTATTCCTTTCTTCAAGGACTTATTGGATGATTTAGCTTGACCATTGGCTTGTGCATAATAGGGGGTAGAATTAACAAGGCTAATTCCAAACTCTGCCACAAAGGACTTCACCATTTTCCCATCGAACACAGTCCCATTATCAACAGTTATAGTTTGTGGGATGCCAAATCTATGGATTAAATCCTTGATGAATCCAATGACCTCAGTCTGGTCTACAGCCTTGTATGACTTAGCTTCGACCCACTTAGTGAAATAATCAGTGGCTACTAAAATGAAACAATGATGCTTCGAAGAGGGTGGGTGTATTTTCCCCATCATATCCATGGCCCATCCTCTGAATGGCCAAGGTTTTACCACTGCATGCAGGTCAGTTATGGACACATGCCTTATTGTGCCATGCTTTTGACTGGCAACCTTTTGCATACTTTATGCAATCTTTAAGGATAGTTGGCCAATAGTAGGAATGCCTTCGAAGCAACCACCTCATTTTCACACCAGGCTGATGAGCACCACAGATGCCTTCATGAACCTCAGCCATAGCTGTTAATGCTTCTTTTGGGCCCAAACATTCCAACAATAAACCATCTCTCCCCCTTTTGTAGAGAGCATTGCCGTATATGATGTATTGCATGGATTGCAATTTAATTTTCCTGCTGACCTTTGAGGATGGACCAGCCAAGTACTGCATTATTGGATGCCTCCAATCTTGTTCCTGTAAATCATTGTGATTGACTTCCAGGACCACATTCCTTTTATTTAAGGGTGGTATAGATTTCTGGTATGTTGCTTGGTTTATGTCCCATTGAGTATTATCCCTCCTCTTGAAATTTGAAGCTTTCTGAGCCACATCATTAGCTCTATTATTCAAGAATCTTGGGACATAAGTTACATTTGCTATTTGAAATTGAGAAAGTAGATGTAATGCAACACCATAGTATGACAATATGCTTATACTCTGACATTTGAAAATTCCTTTCACTTGGTTAACCACCAATTGAGAATCTCCAAATATGTCAACTATATGAACTCGTAGTCTAATCAGAATTTCCAATCCCACTATTAAGGCTTCATATTCGGCTTGATTATTAGAACAAGTACTTTCATCCACTCTGAAACCATGTGTGGTTTCTATTCCTTGTGGTGACTTAATCACTATACCAATTCCAGTTAGGCCATTGGCTTTCGATCCATCGAACCACATTTGCCATGGCTCAACACTAGCCATACCAAGTTCCATTATCTCTTGGCTTTCTGTTTGAGATGGATGGTCTGCCAAAAAATTGGCTAAAACTTGTCCTTTCACTGCCCTTTGGGGAACATATTCGAAATGAAATTCTGATAAGGGTAATATCCATTTGCCAATTCTTCCCCTCAACATAGGTCTAGATAACATATACTTAACCAAATCTGTGGTTGCAATTACCAAGACAGTTGTAGGCAAAAGATAATATCTTAATTTCATTGTAGCAAAATACAATGCAAAGCACAACTTTTCTACAGCTGAATATTTACATTCAGAAGAATTTAAAAACTTACTAAGGTAATAAATAGCTTGCTCCTTGCCTTCTTCATTGTCTTGGGTTAAGAAAGCTCCCAATGAATCTTCTGCTGCAGCTATGTACAACTTCAAGGGCTTATCACCCTTTGGTGGCATCAGCACTGGAGGATTGGCTAAGTAGGCTTTGATACCTTCGAAAGCAATTTGATGCTCTACTATCCACACAAATTCCTCTTCATCTTTCAGCCTTAATAAGGAAGAAAATACTTTAGTTTTCCCTGCAGTGTTAGAAATGAATATTCGAAGAAAATTAACCTGTCCAAGGAACTTTTGTAATTCTTTCTTACTTGATAGAGGTCTGGCTTCAATGATGGCTTTGGCTTTATTCTGGTCAATCTGTATTCCTTTCTTGTGTACTACATAGCCTAAGAAGTTTCCAGATGATACGCCAAAAGCACACTTAAGAGGATTGAGCTTTAATTTGAACTTTCTCATTCTTTCAAAGGCTGCTTCTAAGTGAAACAGATGCTCCTCCATGGATTGGGATTTAACTACAATGTCATCAATATAACACTCTAAATACCCTCTAATGAGGTCATGAAAGATAGTGTTCATAGCCCTCTGATATGTAGCCCCAGCATTCTTTAGGCCAAATGGCATCTTAACCCATTCGAAGGTCCCAATATTCTCAGGACATCTGAATGCTGTCTTGTGAACATCCTCCTCTGCAATGCAGATTTGGTTCTAACCAGAGTGCCCATCCATCATTGATAAAATTTGATGTCCTGCTGAACTGTCTACCAACAAGTCTACTATAGGTATAGGATACTCATCTTTTGGAGTTGCTAGATTCAAGTTTCTGAAATCAATGCATACCCTCATTTTACCATTCTTTTTTACCACAGACACAATATTGGATAGCCACTCAACATACCTGGCTGTCCTAATAAAGCCTGCCTTGAGTAGTCTAAGAATTTCTTCCTTAACTTTCTGAATCACTTCTGGACTCATTTTTCTTGGCTTTTGCTTGTATGGCTTGAAATTAGGCCTCATAGGGAGCCTATGTTCCATTAATGATCTCTCCAATCCTGGTAGTTCATTATAAGATCATGCAAAGCAATCTTTATACTTCTTCAAAACAACCAACAACTGGTCCCTGTCCAGAGTATTCAAACGAGCATTTAAATAGGTGGGCTGTTGTATAGGACCTTCCTTTAAATTTACTTCTTCTAAGGGGTCTAGAATCTGATAACTTACTGAAGCTTCTTCTTTGATCCCCTCTGGCTTCGAAGCAATTTTCTTACTTTGTTCTGCTCTTAGGTTCTTTAATTCAACATCCTTACCCTCCTCCTCATAAACAAAATCTGTCCATAAGGCCTCTTCCTCCTGTATCTCCTGGACTTTTGTTTCAATGTCCAATGCACAGTATTTGTCAAGGGCCAAAACTCTGGCCTGTTGCTGCTCCTGTTTGCAGCCAATCCTCATGGCTTCTTTCTCTTGCTCTTATACTCTCTGGACTATCGACTTTACATCCAATATTGAGAACTTAATTAGAGCCAAAGACTTGGCTTCTTGGACTTCATTTCTTTGCCTACAACCAGGTATCATTGTCATCCTTAACGACAACCTCCTCATCAGCACTCTCCTGGACTAAGTGCTTCAGGTGTGTCACTTTCTCATCAGCCGTTACTTCAGCTGAGCCATCAGGTTTCCTTAGTATACTGAGTGGTGTCACTCCCTCAATATATAGTTTGGCCTCTGCAAAGTCTGCACAGGCTATGACGGGTTGAAGATCTGCATCAATTTCCTCTGTCTCCCCATGGCCCAAGGCCATCATTATTTTCTGATGCAAAGAGGAAGGCACAAATTTGTTAGTGTGGATCCAATCTCTACCAAGTAAAGCATTGTACTTAGCATTGCTGTCGATGACGAAGAATGCTGTCATGCAGTCTCTGGTTCCCACACTCAGGTTGATGGGCAGAATTCCTTGAGCCATTTGCTTGTCTCCAGCGAAACCAGCAATGGTTGTGCTGGTTGGGATTGACCTGGGATTCCTTTTCCCTAGTTTCTTCAAGGAAGATTTCGGTAGTAAGTTCACCGCTGCCCCATTATCTATCAAGACTCGGTTTAATTGTATCCCAACGAAGAAAGCCTTGATATACAAAGGCTTGACATGCTGTGTCATAGAGTTTGAGGGATACTCAAAAGGGTACGAAAGGTTAATGCTTACCTCTTTCTCACTCTCATATTCAGTTTCCATTGGAGTAGCCATTCCGGAATCATCGTGCACCATACTCACTTGTGAGTCTTCACTAGAGACTGGAATTGGGTCAATTTCTTGCCCTTCCTGGTTCTCATCTCCAGCTTGGAATTCATGCGGTAATATGTGTACCATATTTACTGATACTGGAGGAAACGAGCCAAATTAGATGGCTGGCTGTGTCTGTTTCTCCTCTTGACTACCTTGTTCAGTCACTTTAGAAGCATCCTTCATGCTATGTTCCGGCACTTCATTACTAACAGATTCTTTCGAATGGTCTTTTCCGACTGGCTTTTCAACCAAAAATGTTTGTTCAGCCATGAAGGCTTCGAACATTTCTTTTTCAACCATTTCTTTCTTTTGGCCTAAGCCAACTTCTTTCTCTGCCTCGCTATCACTTTCCATCAATGCCTTCTCCAATCCTGCTAGACTGGATTTCTCTCTAGCTTTTAGTTCAGAGTGAACTTTGGCCAACTGTTCTCTACTACAACCCATTTTGCTTTGTGGAGTTGGTTTTGGAATATGGTCTGACTTTGGATTCTTCTTTCCTTCTGTTTGGACCAATAAAGAGCTCTCTCCACTCTCTTTCAAGTCTTGCTGGCACTGAGTGTACCTGCGCTGTATTTTCCCCCTTTGTGATCTAGAAATTACAGGGACCATGTCTGGTTCCTTTGTTTTTGGGTGCTTAAGCAACAACCAATTGTTGGGAGCCACCAAAGGAGGTTTGACCATCCTGCCTTGGTTTCCAATTACATTTCTTTGAGTAAACACTTCCCTAGGTTTGTTTTGCATCACAAACCAATCTGGGACCCCAGACTAACCCAACTGTTGAACTGCTTCTTTCCTCTTTCGAAACTACCTTCGAAGCTGTCTGTGAAGGCCACTGCTTGGCCCTGACTTCATGCTTTGGGCCTAACTCAGGCCTTCGATGAAGGTGTCCACTTTCTGTCCGGCGTGAAATTGATCTATGGGGCCAATCCCTGGCTTTGATCCCATAAACTGAACCCTTCTCCAGTCTCTTTTCAGAATGACTGCTTTCCATCCTGTAATAATTAGGTGATCTGGATTCATACAAAGGCCTCTTGCCTTTAAAATGCACTCTATCGGCTGTTGGTTCAACCATCAATGGATGCTGCCTAACACCAGACGGATATGGCCTTTTATTGTAAGTATTGGTTGGTTTAGGACGTCTTTGCACATCCTTGTAGTACTGCTTCCCATCAATTGGAAACCCCTTCAACCACTTGTAACTTAGTCTGCACCTGGGACACATCCTTTGCATTACAGCTGCTTTTAAGGAATCGTCATCCAGTGCTTCCTCATCAGAATCTTCCCCCTGGTGTGAGAAATCTTGTCCAATAGCTGGTAGATTTCCAGTATCTTTCTTGGTAGTTGTCTAGTTGGCCACATGCATCTGCACATTGACTTCTTCTAATTCTTTCAAAGATAGGTTCTGAAAGTCTGGCACAATGACATTGGCTACCGCCTCTCCAATTTCTGGGAATGGATTACTGTAGATTCCCATGGCCTTTTCTGTTTTGGCTGGGAATTTCAAACTTCCCTTCTGAATTTGCTCTTGGATCCTGTCTCGAAAAATAATACAGTTCTTAGTTGAGTGAGATCAAGAATTATGCCATTTACAATATACTTTTCCTTTAAGTTCATCAGGAGATGGAATTTTGACTTCTTTTGGTAACTTAAGGAAGTTGGCTGCAAGCAAATGATCAAAAATGTCATCTGCCTTAGTTAAATCGAAAGGGTATTTTCTATGAAGGTCTTTCTTTTTAAACTGTTGGTCAATTGTTGTATCTTTATGAATTAATGTTTCACAGATTACAGGTTATTTCCCCACAATCTCTGCTGCATCGATCTCATAATTAGGATCTTTATAATATGTCTTATACGATGCATTATTTCGATCTTGTTCTTCCTCTAATAATGCTTCGTATCTAGACATCTTATAGGTGAGTTCTACCAAGTCTCTGAACTCAGTCGAGTCAAACTTCTTTCGAAGCCTAAACTCTAAACCATTTTGAGCCAATCTCACGAATTCTGGCTCTGGTAAGATGACTCTACATTTATTTCGAGCTCTTTTAAATTTGGTAATGAACTGAGTAGCCTTCTCATCAGGCCTTTGACTTAATCTTGCCAGGTTTGCCATGGAAACCTCTGGCTCTGATTGGAAGAATTGGGCATGAAATGCCTCTTCCATTTGTTGCCAAGTCTGGATAGAGCCAGATGTAAGGTTAATATACCATATAAATGCTCCCCCAGTTAGGGAATTTGGGAATAACCTTAATTTCATATAATCATTATTAGTAAATTCGCCGCATTGAGCAGCAAACCTAGCAATCTGCTCTACTGTTGATTGGTTTCCATTCCCATAAAAATGGGCAAAGTCTGGTATCTTGAAACCTCTTGGGTATTCATGTACCCTGTCTACCCATTCTGGATACGGTTTCCTGTACACTGGAGTCTGGACCCCCCGAGCCATTGGTCCACACATCTCTCTAACATTGTCAGCAATTTGGTCCCTAGGGACCATATTTTGTGCCTGCTGAACCACTACTGGAGGGGCAAATACAGAATTTGGTAGGCAAACTTGTGCCTGTGGTCCTCTTGGTCTATAAGGTGGTACATTTGGGATTGGTTGTCTCTGTGGTACAGGTTGCTGTTGGGGGTGTGGGTAACCCCTTTGAGCCTGTCCTGCGAAAGGACTTGCGAAAGGTGCTGGAACTAGTGTTGTATCTCTTCCATTTGTAGGAAAACCTTCCAACCCCCCAGGTATGAATTCGAATAAAGGATTAGTGAACCCCCTTGTGCCAGGTATGGCTTCGAACATAGGATTTGGAACCATTCTTATGCCATTTTCTTGTACTGGGCCAGATCCACCAAATTGCATAGCTTCACTGTTAAGTACTGAGGCATTTTGACCTGCTATAGGCATCGGAATAGGTTTGTACCAAGACTGAGGTGATGGTCTTTCATAGTTCTGATTACTAGTTTGACCATTAGAATGTCCATTAACTTGTATAGGCCGTTTATCTCTAGCCAATCTTTGCTGAGGGACATTCGAAATTTCCTCGATGTGTCTTGCACTTGTTGGTTGGTGGTTATTCATTCGATCCAAAAAGGATGTTGCCCACCTTTCCATTGTGTTCATTAATTGCTGTCCCATAGCATCTACTAAGCCACCCCATGGATTTACTGGCTGAGTAGATGGAACAGTGGATGGTCCATTTCCTTGGTCTCGTCCAATATTATGAGCATATGGTACTTGTTCTGAAGTGCTGGTCTGTTCGACCATAGGTTCTGATAAAATAGGAGTTTCCATAGGACGTGTTATTACATTATCCTTTGCATTAGGTATCTCTACCTCTCCTTCCACGCCTTCTTCCAAGCGTTTATTTTCTCCTTGTCTTCTATGTCTAGCCATTTTAAATGTAGTCCCACTGGGCGTGCCAAAAATATATGTTGATTTTTTGACTTTCGAAGGTTATTGTTGTAATTGCGAGCATGCCAGCAAGGATCAATTAGTCCTTACAGAAAATTAATTGCCAACCAATTATCAGACGATTGTGTGTTAGTTCTTTCAGCATCAATGAAGAAGACTTTTACTGGTGGCTTGACTTAGGAGAATTAAACAGATAACAATGAATTGAAGAACAGTCGAAGTATTTCATTAAGATGAAAAGACTTACAATGATCCAAACTCAGCCTCGTAGAGGTTTACAGCAAATCTACTTGGAACTACTCCTATCAAACGAAGTGCAGTGTAGGAATTTTAAAGTACAATAATGTAAAGAACTGTAAATGTAAAATTGTAAAGGAAAATAAGTATAAAGGACTGATTTTTTTGATCTGAGTCTGGGGGTTTTTTCTGGGGCCTTCTCTACTATTTATACTGCTCAAGGATGACCATCGAATTGCATTTCCAACCGTCGAACTGCTCCTCCATGATCGTCGATCATGTTGCCCCAATATTAGCTCCATTACGCCATTACTTGCAGTTAGGCTTCCCTCCTAAATTTGAATCTGAAATGCGAGCAACCGTTGAAGCCACGTCCTTTTGTATCTCTTTGTTGATCCGCTGCTACTCAGATCTCGTAATAACCAATGCTAACTGCCACGTGTACGATCAGGATCGAGGACCTGAACAGTCTTCCTATATTACCCTTATTTCGCCACGCGTCGAACTGTAATTGGCTTGTACAAAATATGTAGTCAACAATATTAAAAAAGTCAAAAAGTTAAAAAGTCACTATCATATTTAACTCACATCATCTTATTTAAGTCACATCACCTCTCTGCCACATTACTTCAAACCCAACCCATATTTCATAAAAAATCAGAAAGTACACTTATTTAGAACATCTCAAACCACTCCTTTGTATGCAAGTGAAAGAATCTTTTAAATTGAGATGCCAATTCGAGGTGGGGGTCGTGTTTTGTTCAACCGGACTCAAGTGCCAACTAGTTTTTAATTCCATTAGGAAGTAGTATATAAAACATGCCTTTCAATTATAATAATTTTCATCTAATCATACATAGAATACTTCTACCTAAGCCATATTTATAAGTTTTGATTGACTTGTGAAAACAACTTCAACGTAGTGCAACAGACATACAATGTCCAATCACTACGCCAAAATTGAACTTTAGCGACTGTTTTTTACCGCCGTTAACGGATGTAAAACCGTCGTTAAAGCCTTTAACGGCGGTAATTTAGGACCGCCGTTTATACTCGTGTCGGAAAAGGTACAACCATCGTAAAATGGTAAATTACCGTTGTTAAAAGTCGACAAAAAACGGCAGTAATTTAGTACCGCCGTTTATACTCGTGTCGGAAAAGGTACAACCATTGTAAAATGGTAAATTACCGTTGTTAAAAGTCGACAAAAAAGGCAGTAATATAGGACCAAAAACGGCGGTTCTTTACCGCCGTAAATAGGTTCAAATTTTTTAAAAAATAATTCTCTCTTCTTGCACCCCCAAGCCTCGAACCCTTGACCTCTAATCCACGCACACCAACCACTACACCACAACCACTCCATATAAAATATATTCCCTAAATAAATATTTAAACATTACTTTTGCTTTATTGTAGATGGTCATGTTTAACCTCTGGCCGCGCGTGGTCACCACACGCCGGAGTTCCGCTGGAGCTCCGCCGACAAAGACCGCCATCATTAATGGCGGTAATGAGAGGGTTTTAGCGGCGGTTTTGTTACCGCCGTTAAAAGAGGGTTTTAGTGACAGTGTTTTTAACGACGGTTTCATTACCGCCGTTAAAGATACTTTAGTGGCGGTTTAAAAACAGTGTTTTTAACGACGGTTTCATTACCGCCGTTAAAGATACTTTAGTGGCGGTTTTTTAAACGGCGGTAACGAAACCGCCGTTAAAGATACATTAACGGCAGTTTTAACGGCGGTTTTGTTACCGCCGTTAATAGTATCTTTAACGGCGGTAACGAAAACCGCCGTTAATTTTATTTTTTTGTCTTTTTTGGGTCACATCAACTTTTTATTTTTCTACACATCTTTTCGTAAAAAGTTAAAAAATATATTTATTTAGATCTTCTCAAACAAATCAAATTCTTTTTTTTTTTTTTTTTTTTAAAAACAGAACCCTCCTTCCATTTGGTAGTCCCTATATTAATCTACCAAATTTTGTGCAAGGTTTAATTTAAACATTATGCAAAAAGATGTGAACGGGTTCAGCTTTCAAACAAAAATGAGATTTATTTCTACTTTTTACACTTAAGCTTCAATGCTTCATGTATAGTTTTTAATGGGAAATTTATCATTGGTACCTTTTTTGTCTTTATTTTTTTTCCCATTATTTTCACCATGCATGTATTGTTATTATTTCGCTTTTCATTTCCAAATAACAGCTCAATAGAAATCCTGCATTGTGATTTTTCAATTTAGAGATTCAGTGTAAAAGCAAAAACAAACTCTAATTTATCAATTGATCAAATATGACTAGCTCTCTCAGATTGTTTAAAATTGAAATTGCGAATGATTGCATTGTGTTCTAAACCGAATAAAGAGCATATAACCAATCAAAATGCAAAATACAACTCAACAAAAGAAAAACAAAATAAAAACAACCTAAACACATTTATTTACACTTATTGGAACCAAGACAAGACTCGAAACAGGACCTTGAGACACAGCGCTGAGATTCATTGCCTTTGTATTTGCTGCTCGGTTTGGTAGGAATTGAGATCCGGCCGGGTCTGAATACACACGGTCGGATCTAAGTGAGGGCAACTGGGCAGTGGGATACAACTGGCATGCACTCACCCATTTCCAATGTCTATAAAAGGTGCCCTTTCACTGTCTTCTTGATAGAACAATTAACTTTTGATATTTTGCTCTAAAGATAGAGATTTTGCTTGGCAATAGGCTCAAGGACTGGATGACTACTTTGGACGGCACGAAAAAGGTAAATTTCAACGGTTTCGACATAAATGTTATTTTCTTTTTGAGTCATACTTCTCTTTGTTTTCTATTCCTTTATGCTATTGGTCATTGTTAGGATCCTTTCACTCAGGTTTCGTTTTGGAATGCAAGAGATGCGTCCTACTCTTGAATTAACCAATAATTTTGCTCAGCAAAGTGGTGAGCTAGTGTCACATCATTGTCATTGAGTCTTAAGTGTGAGAAGTTATAAGATGCTTTGTTGTGTTCACAATTATAGTGTCCAAGTGTTTGTGTATTGGTGAGTTCACCAACCTGTCAAACTCGACATCTTGATCATACTTGGGAGCAAAATTCATCATAGGTCAACTAATAACTACTAGTCTAAAAAAATCAACCTATGCTCTAAATAATCCACATTTTCATTGGCCTAAATAAGATCAGAGTGCACAAAACAGATTCAAACAAATACCATTCATCAAGAGCAAACAAATTAAAGATAAAATCAGTGCAATGAACGATTATAGAGATCATAAATGGAGATGAGAACACAGTAATATTATACACACATGTAGTACATGTATATTATATGAGAGAGAGAGAGAAAGAGAGAATATCTGATTAGAGAGAGAGGGTTTCTGTAATGATCGGATCGGTTAGAACTGGAACTATGGACTAAGAAAAGGAGATCCGCGATGGAGATATACAAGGAAATGAAAAATATTGTGTTAGTTTAATGGGGGAATTACTGCACGGTAGCATAAAAAAAATTGCAAAGACATATGAGGTATAAATAATTTTGTGATGAAATGCAAGTGAAAAGTGATAAAGCGATAAAGGAGCAAGTAATAACCACCTCTCCATGTTGTGTAAAAAAAAAAAATTTCTACCCACTGAGATGTAATTCCCCTTGTTTAATCGGTTCACTCATCGTCAAACCGATTGCCAAGGACGAGGACTGCGATGCGAGTGTGTGGAAATTGTCTTGGCTATCACGTGCTCACTACGCGACACTTTCGCGACACTTTTCCTATTTTCGTCAGCATATCCCATTTCCATGAGAGAAAATCATTTTTGTTTAGGTAATTACACTAACCTCCATTAAAATTTTAAAAAATACAGTAAGTCCTACAAGTTTGACATAATTATATTAGGCTCTCTTAAAATTTTAATTCATATAACACTTGATATTCTTTTCATTTGAAATTTGTTAGTAGCCTTAGAAAGCCAAACAAAATGCAATATCACCAGTTGTATAAATAAAAAATAATATTATCATCTTTTTTATATTGAAATGTATATTTTACCTTGTCTATCTTTGTGTCTTCATATTATCTACATTAATTTTAGTTTATTCAATCTTACTAAAAGAAATATTAATAAAATTATGTCAAAATTATAAAACTTTTTGTATTTTTTTCAAACTTTAAAGGAGGTTAATATAATTTATCCATTTTTATAATTGAAATCTTATTAACGAGAACCCTATTAACAATTTTTATGAAAAAGTGTACGGTAAAAAATATTAAACATTAAAAATTTTAATTATCTAATTCCCTTTCATGTTAAATTTTAATTAATTAATTAATTAATTATTATTAATTATTTGAAGGTGATTGTTTTAAAATTTTGAAATAATAAAAATACACGTTTTTTACATGAACAACATAACACTTCTCTCAATTAAAAATAGAAAAAGAAGCCAAATTTGGGAAGGGAATAAAATGGTTTAAAAGTCTAATTATAAATTGTCATATCACTCTATTTATTATTTTATATATATTTTTTATTTATAAAAAGTTAAAAAATTAATTAAAATAGTTAATTTTCAAACGAGTCCAAAGTATTAGATTATGAAAAAATTATTAATTGGTCTTGAGATATTACGTGATCATGTCTTAAGCTAATCAGAAATCTTCATGTCTCTTTATATTTCTCAAACACTCAATATAAAATTATAAACTCCACCCCACTACCAATCAAAAGATACCTAGGCACCACGTCATTGTGCCCGAGAACAACAAATAACTTCTCCAGATTATGGGCACGTTTGATTTAGAGCTTTGATGGAGACCCCCTCCAATCACTACCCCCACCACCCCCCACACACACGTGGCGGGTGGTGATTGGAGGAGAAGAAAAAAAAAAAAAAAAACCTGACCAATGAGAGAAAGAGGAGTCAAGGGGGTGGGGAGGGAAAGAAAAATGCTTTGGAGCTCTAATTTTTGAACTCTAAAGGTAGCTCTAATGAGTTGGCAGTGGGCCCCACCCACAGTGATGTGATGTTTTGGTCTTAATTTGTTCTTATTTTATTTTTTTTGTTTATTGCCATGTCATTAGTGCTCCATTAGAGCACCAAAATTAGTGATCTAAATCATTGTTGGGAGGAAAAGGGGGTCTGGGTCTTTTTCCTTTGATTTAACAAGTGAATCTTCCAAGAAAAATGATTAAGACCCCCTTTCCCTCCACCCCTTTTGACCCCCTCTCTTTTTTGATTGGCCAATTTTTTATTTTTATTTTTATTTTTTTCCTTTTTCTCTAATCACCACCCGCCACTTGTGTATGAGGGTGGTGGGGGATTGGTGATTGAGGGGGTCTCAATCACAACCAATCTTCCAAATAGTGGGATTAGATTTGAATGTGATGTTGGTGTGGGAACACTTTTGTTCGTAGTGGAGAGATGGAACCTACAATGCTTTGGTGGAGCTACAATGCGTTGGCTCCTCTTTTCTTTTGGGATGTGTTTAATTGAAAGATGTGGGAAGAGATTTAATAAAAAATTTAAAATAAAATAAATAAAATATATTTACATTTCACTTAATTTTATATTTTTTTTCTTCTTTTTTCTTTATAAATCTCCTTTCAAAACTCTCAACCAAACACAATATTAAGTTGCTAGTTGAAGAGACTTGTGGGGATTCAAAATTAACAAAAAGTACAATACTATATGTACCAATTAGTATATTAACTAGTATATCAATTAATGATGTGACATAATTTAAAAAAATTTAAACTTTGTAATGTAATTAATCAGTGGGATCAATAATAATGTCATAGCTAGTATTGATACACTAATTAGTACATTAATTGATACATGTAGTATAACCGTAACAAAAAATGAGTTTAAAAAGGAACAAAAAAAAGTCCTCATAATCATAATTACTTCTTTACATAATCCAATTATAATGCGAAAAATATTCAGCACAGGCTCAAGATTGTATTGCGAAAAATATTCTCTTCTCTAAGGCTTCCTTTTCCATGCAATAATTTTAGCTTAAAAGTTAAAAAATTATTAAAAAAATTAAAAAACTTATAACCTAATACCAAAACAGCAATGCTAAGGGGCCACAAATTCAAATGGCTCAAAACACCCAAAACGATGTCATTTTAGGTGCAAAACGACGTCGTTTTAACAGTTTCAGGCCATTTGAACCACAGAATTTGTGGCCACCAAACATTTTCCATACCAAAAAATCAAAGATCCTCTTTTCTCTCTACTTTTTACACATTTTTTCGTAAAAAATCAAAAAATCATTCCAAACATTAATTTTTTTTTACCTTGTATTTTAATCAAAAAATCAAAAAATTGCTAAAATAATCTATTTCCAAACGAGACCTAATTAAATAAATAATGAAAGAAAATTTTAACAGAGTCTAAATTCATTAAATCATCATTAATCAACTTAACCCAACCAAATATATACCACAGCCTGCAATAAATTCAACAGTAGCATGGTTATGTATACTACTAATTAATTTGAAATTTACTGTAAGAGCAAAAAAGCTTTAGACAAATGAAAACAACCTGCAGTCAAATGGCATGTTTGGCATCAAATGGCTCATATAATTCTGAAAAATATTCAATGGGTAAAAGCCACTTGGCTTACATCTGTGAATGAGAACATATTTCCGAGATGAAAAAACATGAGAAAAAAATCTAATGGTGGCCGCAATAGCCCCAAGCATGGGAACTGACAGTTTTTGGTTTATTATCACTGCAAAAATCCCAGTTTTCAAAACTAGCAATTAGCTTGTACATGGTATATAGATTCAAAATTTTAAGTAGCTTACTTAGCTGCTCTAACTTCCTGTCTGTCTGTCTCTGTGAATGCAATCTTTATAGTTTTTGACTGCATCAGCACATTTCAGGGGGTTCTTGTCGTTTTCCTTGTAGCACTCAAAACAAGCATTTTTCTCCATCAAACAGGGCAGTGGCTTCTGGGTTGGAAGCTTGAACTCCTTGTCATGGAGATCCTTAGCTCTCTGAGTTACTTCCTGCACCATCACCTCCTCCTGCTTCTGCAACTTCTCCAAAACTTTCTCGCTTTCTTGAACGGCAGAACGGATGGCATCTAACTCTGCACTGGAAGAATGTGGAGGCGGGGATAAGGGCATGAATATTGGAGGCTGAACAGGCCAACCGACCGGAGCAGTCCGTTTGGGTATTTCGGAATCACCAGAAATCTGCTTCTGATGTGCCTTAGTTTGGGATTGTTGGGGTTCCCGTGGTATCTTAGTTTTGGATCTTTTTGTTTTTTTCTTCGACTTCTCACCGTCATCTGCAAGCTGTTTGACTAAGTTGCTGCTAATCTGAATCGTAAAAGATTCACCCATTATATAGAAGGTTCCAGACAACTTACCTGAAAAATATTCACTGAAGTGATCAAATAACCAAAATCAGCAACAAAGTCGAGGCTGAGTCATTATTACAACTTTGAACATCAAAGAATGAGACAGGAGGAAGGGCAAATATGTGGGCTCTTGATAAGATGAGACGAACATAGCATACAAATGTTGGAAAAAATTAATCAAATTAGATGGATTTGAAAAACAGTAATATCTTTGATGAGATTAAGAGGCTGTCAGAGAGTCCAAAACCTTAGGATACAACAGAATGCTATAGCCAACCAAATCAACCTGAGCAGAATCTTCTGTACAATTTGGATGTACTAGTGGCTAGCCTCAATTCCTGAGACAATTCCACTCCTTGCAAAGAAAGAGAACAACCTAAAGATGGTTGTGTTTAGGGATACTACTGACCATTGAATGCCAACTACCAACTACCAACTAGAAGCTGTAGAAGGTCAATAATGCATAATACGCGTGGCACGATGGGCATGGAGGTTGAGATTCCATTCAATGATTCCAAACTCTAGAATTTGATTGAAGTTAAATCAATTAGAAGCTAGTACGAGTGATTAATAAGGTGGTCTAGGTTAGTGTTTTTAAAGGCTCAAGATGCACGAAGGCGCTGAAGGTCTCTTGGGGCCTACGCGCAAAGTGCAAGGCGAGGTGCGGGCTTTATTGAAGCAAGACCCACAATCTTTGTAAAAAACAGATAAATTAACATAAATTAATCATTCATAATACTAAGACAATTTTTTTACAATAAAAAGTAATCAAGACAAATTATAGAATAAAAAGTAATCAGTATAATGTAATGTGTGATGTGATGAATTAATTATTTGTATTTTTTTTAACAGAGACTCAACTCAAAACAAAGGCATAATTGAAAGGAAAAAAAAAAAAAAAACAAGACAAGCATAAGAAGAGACTGTTCTACTCTTTCACCAAAAATTTGGCAAATTGAAGTTATACATTAACCATCACAAAAAAAATAAAATAAAAATTTAAAACAAAATGTTAATCTAAGTTCAGTAACAAGTATACACAAAAGAAACGGCAACAGAAACAATTATAAAATAGAGGGACAACAACCACAATAAATACACAAATTAGCTTTAATTAAAAAAGGAGATACACACATATTTCATAATTAAAAATAAAAAAAAATTAAAAAGAAGAAGAAGAAGAAGAAGGAGAGAGAGAGAGAGAGAGAGAGAGTCGAAATCGAAGCAAGAAAAAAAAAAGAGCGAGAGCAAATAAGAAGAAGAAGAGAGAGCAAGTAAGAAGCAGAAGAAGAAGAAAAGAGAGAGAGAGAGAGTTGAAGTCGAAGAAGCAAAAAAAACAAAAAAACCGAGCAAGTCGACACAGCGAAGAATGGAAAGGAGGAGGAGGAGGAGGAGGAGGAGGAGGAGGAGAAGAAGAGGAAGAGATGACACAGCGAAGAAGAAACAACCAGCGAAGCAGCGAAGAAGAAAAAAGGGAACAAAAAAAAAAAAAAAGCAACCAGTTGAAGTCAAAGAAAAAGAAGAAGAAGAAGAAGAAGAAGAAGAAGAAGCAGCACTGACCTAGGATTAGGGATTCGAAGTCGACAGAGGAGCCCAGTCGAAGTCAAGAGAGGAAGAGACGACACAGATTTCTTCTTCGATAGATTAGGGATTTGAGTCGTATACTGATTTGGGTTGGGTTGTGTTGTATTGTATGAGTTGTAATCCTGTGTGGTTGGAGCCTCTCCTACACAGATCACAGCTGTTAGGTCAGAATGAAGAAGAAACAAAAAAAAGCCCTTAGGCTCACGCCTTGAGCCTCGCTGTGCCTGGTCCAAGTCATGTCCAAGGCGCGTGACTCATCAAATGCGCCTCGCCTTGGTCCCCATTAGGCGCACCCCCTGCGCCTTGCTGTGCCTTGCGCCTAGGCATGCTTTTAACAACACTGGTCCAGGTGTTTGCAATTTTCCATGCCCTTCCAATGCTCCACCCTGTCCCTTATTCTAAGAAAAAAATCCTAGCTATCAGGGTACAATTGAAAGGATATAATGCCTCAAATCCTTCCACTACATAAGAAGTCTGTCTCACTCACAATTCCATTCTCATAATCAGCGAACACATCTTCCTGATATTCAAAATCAAATAACCTCCCCCAACCACTGAACCTTCCTACACTTCCCTACACAAAAATGGTCCAAATTCAGATTGGGATCCGCAGTGTCATCCACATTGCATCCTGAATATCACTACATCAGGATATTTCCGCAAAATTTTGAAAATTGGCATTTATACAAAGAAGAGGCCTACACTTTGTCAAATAACTAGGCTAAAAGTAGTTTGACATTAGCTAGCCTAGAAGAAATGAATGCCACTCAAGCAACAGGACTCCAAAAATGACCAAACCATGCTTCACAGGTACTCAAAGTGGTTTTAGGATGCAAGTGGGGATCATTCGTCCTTGAAAGAATGTTCTCAAGACAAGTAGACAACTGGATAAGTGAAAGCTTGATAGCAGTGTAGTTAAAGGAAAAAGAAAACCTAAATGATCTAAAGTTATAAATTATATCCAGTTTCAACGCACTGAATTAAACACACACACACATGTACATGTAACCACAAAAAGCTCGAATAACCTAATTTAAATTTGTCCATAAAATTACGACCATCCATGACAATACAGCAAGGATATGCATATTCATACTGAAGACTGACTCTAGAATAAAAGAAAATTTTATTCTATGTATATAAAAATATGCGTGCGCATGCTCGTGCACATAAGATTGAATCTAAAACATTATTAGGAAATAGGAACAACAAATCAAGTTGAAACAATAGAATTTATTAAGACATGTTTTTATCTGTATAATTTTGGAATCGAAACATTATTAGGAAGTAGGAACAGCAAATCAAGTTGAAACAATAGAATTTATCAAAACATGTTTTTATTTGGATAATTTTGAGTTAACACCAACAAAGGTGCTCACTTTATAATATGATATTACATAGTACAGATAAAAATATAAATAAAATAGTACCTATATTTCACATATCTTTTCTCTTTTCTTTTCCAAATCATTCCCCAAATTCTTCAATCAAACCCAGTGTTAATTTGATGAAAAAATTAGAGATAATTTTTGAGATAGAATTAGAGATGCAATTGGGTACACAACTTAATCGTACATTTAGACCTATTAATTATAATATTATATCACTGCCAAAAATAGTTAAAAATTACTAAATGAAATAAGATTTAGGCGGTGTTTGGCAAGATTTGGGTTTAGGTTTTTTTCTATTTTTTTCACTAAAAGACAGTTTTTGCAAAACCAAAAAAAACAAATCTAAACAAAATATCACATCCAACCCCATAATCATTTCACTTTTTCTTTCACAAATATCACATCCAACCACAAACATCACATGGTACATTTAGACCTATTAATTATAATATTATATCACCGCCAAAAATAGTTAAAAATTACTAAATGAAATAAGATTTAGGCGGTGTTTGGCAAGATTTAGGTTTGGGTTTTTTTCTATTTTTTTCACTAAAAGACAGTTTTTGCAAAACAAAAAAAAAACAAATCCAAACAAAATATCACATCCAACCTCATAATCATTTCACTTTTTCTCTAACAAACATCACATCTAACCACAAAAAAACCCAACTATCTTCCCAAACACTAAATTTTTTTTATCAAATAATATCCTACAACTAAAAAAACCTACAAAATAACTCACTTCCCAAACACCCACTTAGTGTGTTTGGTTTAATTTTTTAGATTTAGTTTTTTGAAAATTGATTTTTTTTTTTTTTTTTTTTGGGTTTTCATTGAATATTTTTAAAATTTTAAGTAACTTTTTTTAAATTTTTTAGATGTACCTTACTTAGATGTATTTAAAAAGTAAAATATTTGTAAGAAAATATTTTAACAAATCAATAAATACATAAAAATACGAAAAATGTACTGAATTTTCTTTCTTTTTTTTTTTTTTGTATTTTTGGTATTTAGTATTTTTTTACAGATTTTTTTCACAAATATTATACTTTTTAAATGTATTCATGTTAGGTGTATCTAAAAAAAATTGCTTAGAATATTAAAAAAATTCAATAAAAACAAAAAAATATAAAAAATATAAAAATTTCATTTTCTAAATATTGAATCCTAAAATCCAAACCAAACAAGCTGATTATAGTTGCAGGGAGTTGATCAATGTCATAAACGGGTTTGGTGTTTGGACCGTAAACAGGTCCGGCTTCTGGTTTTGAACTCCCATTAACCCGTTCCAGATCAAACAAGATTCGTTTGAACTGGAGACCAGTTCAATCCAGTACGGTCTAATCTTGGACCGGACTACCTATTGCCTCGCATACAAGAAAGAAACGCAAAAGCTAGGGTCTGACAAACACTTCAATCGTTTGACTGATTACAGACCAAAAAGTTCCAATTTGGGAATTTCACACTTCAATTTCTCAACGATCATCACTCTTCACCAAGTCCATCCTCTCTCTCTCTCTCTCTCTCTCTCTCTCTCTCTCTCACGTATGCAATGTATTTGTACGTATCGAGAATGTCCATGTTGTACCAAATTTATTAATTCTCTATCACATTTGAGAGATCATAGTTTTACGTTTTGATAAATTTTCTTGAATTGCTCACATTTCTAGGTTTAGTTTTTTACGCATTTCTAGGTTTAGTTTTTTATAGAATTTGTTGATAAAATTTAAGAGATCTAAGGATAGTTTATTGCTTCCTAGCTTTGAGGGGGGAGAAAGTAACAATTGCATAGGTAAAGTCCTTTTGAAATTATCATAGAGAAATTATGGTTATGTTTTATTATTATTATTTTTATGTGTTTATGATATAATAGGATGTCCTGATAACCTCGGACCCTTGACCCAGCTTCATATTTTCAAACTTCAGCTGAAATAATACATAATCTTGAGAAACTAACAGTAAGATAACGTTTTGCACTTTCATATGAAAATGTTTAATTAGTAACAAAAATAGGTAATGCTAGATAAAATTATAAGTTTTCTGGTGTTAATAATATGATATGGAGTTAAATTACGGCTTTCATGAGCATCATAGTTGATAGTAACTGTTACTGGGAAATTTGATCTTCATTCATTTATAGCAGTTTCTTTGAGGATCAGGCTGAATATGAGGTTGGGAAACATAGATAAGTTCCCGTGTCTTTTCAGCTCCTTATATGTGTAATTTGTCATAGAACCTCCTATTAGATAGTTGATCCATGAAATTGGGCTCTATGAAAGGTTGTTTTGTATGTGTATTTAAATTTTTTTTTACTTCATTGTGTATCTAGTAAGGCCAAGTTTGGGAAGTTTAGAATAAGTGCACTTTTTGACTTTTCTTGTATTATGTGTAGAAAAAGTAGAGAGGAGATGTTGATTGATGTGACCCAAAAAAGATAAAAAGATGAAATAAGTGCACTTATATTGGGTACCCAAACAAGGCCTAAATTAATAAAAGTTGATAAGTAGTCAAATTCGTTATCCCATTTATTTAAGGCTAAGACTAAGGTTTCATAGGTCAAATAATTTAGGGGTTTGGTATACTAGCAGCTTTTGTGAAGAAAAAAAGATATATTGGCTATGATGCTAGCATAATATTTGTCCTCTCTCTCTCTCTCTCTCTCTCTCTCCTGTGTGTGTGTTATTGTGAAGATGCAATTGTTATACAATGTATCCCCTTCAGTAGATTAAGGGCACGTTTGATTCACAAACAGGATAGTCGGGTAAAGTTACCTTGGGATTAACTTATTTCGAGCAGGGAATTTTTGGAATTTGGCCACAAAAGTGTTTTCCTGCATTAGCTGTCCACCCTTCTTCATGGGATAAATAATCATATGTGGGAGAAAAGTAATCCATAGGATTAGTTATCCCAGATTACAAAGTTCAAACCAAATGCAGTATTATTTTAACCTGGGATTATTTGATCCAATCCTGCCCTTTATCACCAATCAAATGTGGCCTAAGGGTATCAAATAACATCTTAACTAGGTGACTTTTCCTTTGGGCAAGAAGAGGGTGACTTACTATTTCATTAATATAATTGGTTGTGTAAATAATTTTTAAGAAGCATTCATTTGCCAGCCCAAAGTAATTGATATTAAAGCTTGCTAAGTTGATTTTGAGACATGAGTGAAGTTGTAAGTTTTAGTGGGACTTGTATTGTATCAGTAAGTGTGACAAAAATATACGAGGTAAGAGAAGAATTGTGGATAGCCTAGGCAGGAAATAACGCAATAACTGTATTTTTAATAGGAATGTTTTAAAAAGTTGAAACATGAGCATTTCAAAATAAAATTGAAAAAAAAAAAAAAAAATTGCAGAGAGGTTTCTTTATAACTCCCCACACTGCACCCTTTTTAAAATAAATAGTAAAAGAAATAAAGAAGAGGATTCAGTAATGTGTTATGTTTGTTTGTTTAACTTCCCCCCAACAAATACAAAAAGTATTTTCTATAAAACGACCCTAAATGCTTATAAGAAACTTTCATTCTATATGACTTGTTGTGAATGTGAGCCTGCACAACATCGTATAGGTGGAAGTGTTTTTGCTTTGGGTTTGTGATTTGGGAGGTACCAATATTTTTTGTACAGTGTCAATGTCTCTTATTATTCGTTAAACCATTTTATACAAA
Organism: Camellia granthamiana; assembly: GCA_036172215.1. Classification (NCBI taxonomy): domain Eukaryota; kingdom Viridiplantae; phylum Streptophyta; class Magnoliopsida; order Ericales; family Theaceae; genus Camellia; species Camellia granthamiana. Next base: position 12,626,382 of record CM069913.1, read on the forward strand.
CCAAAAAGCTAATATTGCAACAGAAGGGGATTACAAAACAAGAAAGCTGACAAATGAGAGGGTTTTACTTTCTTTATCTAAATGAGAGGATCAAAATATATTCGCAGCATCACTACTAATCCAATCACAGCTCAAATATTTGAAACAGGGAAACTGAGTACTAACTATAGCTTTATGTTCTGCATGATGTGTTGATTGGTTGTTCCTTTAAAACAGGTCTAATTTCAAAATGACTAAACCGATTAAACTACACAGCACCGAATAGCCAGAATGCACAACAGTTTGGTGTGGTTTATAATAAGAACAGTCAGTTTCAATTCTTTGCTAATTGTTAGGAATGAGAACAAGTCGGGGTCGGGGTCGGGGTCGGGGTCGGGGTCGGGGTCGGGGTCGGGGTCGGGGTCGGGGCGCCCCAGTTTCTAAATTCCTAGGAAGCACGGGTGTGGGTACGAGTATGGTACAGATACAAGTGCGGGTACGCCGATATGGCAAAACTCAAAAAAAGTATGATACAGGTACGGCTGCGATATGCCGATATGTTTTTTATTTTATAATTATGGTTAAAGGATCCAATCTACAAATTAAGATTAAATATCAAAACTAAAAAAGAACTACAAACTAAAAGACAAATATTAATATATTTCAATTCAACAATACCAACAACAAGAAAGGAATCTGGACATATATTGCATATATATATGACATATATCAGGAAAAAAAAACAAATAGGACAGATCTTAGTTCAAGAAATCTGGACATATATCAGAAAAAAAATTGGACAGATCTAATATATTGCATATATTGAATAAAATATATATTCCAGTAACACAGATCTAATATATTGCATATATTGAATAAAATATATATTCCAGTAACAAGTATCATATTGCATATATATATGACATATATCAGGGGGGGAAAATAGGACAGATCTTAGTTCAAGAAATCTGGACAGATCTTAGTTCAAAAATCTAGACATATATAAGAAAAAAAAAAAGAGTTCAAGAAAAATGAAGAAGAAGAAGGAGGGTCAAAGAAAGAGAAAATCAAAGAGAAGAGAAGAATCGATCGTTTGCTGCGAAGAAACAGCACAAAATCTGGACAAAAAATATGAAAGAAAGAGGATGAAGAATCGAAGAAGAAAAGGGGGAAGAATCGAAGAGGAACTTACCTCTTCAATCGCACCTTCGAAGGAGAGAATCAATCAGCAGCACCTTCGATTAAACCTTTCAATCGCACCTTCGAAGTGTTCGTCAGACTCTCTTGGGAGTATTTCTGGAAGGAGATGATCGGATAGACATGGAACCCTAGCACTTTCAAAGTTCTTCAGTCTTGGTGTATTTCGGAAGGAGATACTGGAAGCTTGGAACGAGATGAGATGATCGAATGATATAGAACATAGAACCCTAATGTGGTTTCATGTTTTATTTATTACAAAAGAACCCTAGATTTTTATAATTTTTTAAAATAGACACAACAAATTGCTCCAGTACCCTTTAATTTATAAAAAAATTTGTTTTTTACCCCGGAGTACCCAAAAACGTACACATGACGTACCCATGGCGTACCTATTACTATACTGACCGTATAAAATGTACCCGATGCATTTTTGGCGTACCAGGTACTCGTACAGTCGTACCGATATGCGTACCCACACGCAGTAAGGACTCGGTATTATACGGCAACATTTTTGAAGTACCCGTATTTCATAGCTAAATTATGTCCCCAATTTTCTATTGCACCCCGTGACCATGGCCCGATCCCAACTAGTACATTTTTTGTAGTACCACTCATGGTACCTAATGGGGATTGGGTTTCCCCACCTTGCCAATCACCACCCCGATTCTGATTCTGATTTGATTTTTCTAAAATAGATTCAACATAAGTCATACAAATTTCATATTGATAAGCAACTTCAATTGATTCAAAACTACAAAAATTAATAAAAATCCATACCCAATTAGAAGTATGCATAATCCAAAAACAAACTATAACACATCTCCCTATAATAATAACCACAACTTCAAATCAATACACAACAAATATAACAGTACCCACAACATCCACACAACAGATAACAAATAAGGAGTTTCTTATCTTAAAAAAATAATCAAATCACATGCTAATGAACAAATCAAATAAAAATGCAAATTTATAGAAGAAAAAAAAAATGGCTTGAGAAAAAAGAAAAAGAACCTGAGGGGAAGGAATCGGCAACAGCTGTGAAGGAAGAGTTGAAGAGAAGATAGGTGCTTCGTCTTAGTATGGATCGTTGCTACTGTAAACCAACGATATGAAACGACCAAGTGTATGTAAAGCCCTAAATTCTGTTCTTCATTTCTTTATAGAGTGGATAAATTACAATTACACCTATTAGATTTAGCTTTAATACGTACTTCTCTGATGTTATTAAAATGATATTTTTCTTTTCTTTTTTTTTTTGGGTACAACGGAAAAAAAAAAATTACATTTTTCTCACTAAAAGTTTTAATCTCATTATAATTTGCTTTTCTTCCATCTGTTAACTAGCCATTTGGTTAGCTAACACAATTTGCTGATATCATAAATTAATTTATTTGATCGTTTGCAATGATGACGCCAACAACTTATGCAACTTTTTTAAAATAAACAATTTTTACACTGTATTTATTTTTATATGATTTGTTGTCATTATTGCTTATTTATTTATTTTCTAAATTTTATTTTGCTTGAATTTTTAGTAGAAGTAGCGTGGAGCTGGTTTTTTGTTTGTCCTACTTATGTTTGATGAAACGTTTTATAAAGCGTCAACTAAAATTGTCCGTCGTGAATGGACAATGGTGAATTATGAAAGGATGGTGAAATGGAAAAGAAACTCTATACTTAATTTATCTCAAAAAAATGACATCGAAGGGCATTAAAGTCGTCATTGCAATTTTTAGAACGTCAAGTATCTACATTAAAGTCAAACCTTGGAAGGTATGGATGTAATTTACCTATACATATATATACACTAGCCGTGTGTGCCCACCTGATTGGTATGTCATTAAATTTAAAAAATATAAATTTTGATTTAAATATGAATATGAATTTGACCAGCTACATGAGGGTATTTTGAATAAACTAAAAAATCTTTTACTTCATATATAAGAGCATCTATATCATGTCCTTAGGATTTGTTTTTTGACTTATTTTGTGAAGTAGGTTAAAAATAATTTTTTTGAATTTTTTTTGAAAAAACGTGCAAAAAAATAGAGAGATGATGTAACTTAAAAAAATAAAAAAAAACTTACTTTTTTTTTTGGTTTCATTTTTTGATTTAGGGTTTTATTTGCTATTTTAACTATATCAAACCAACACTATTATGTCTTGAACATCAATTTCTTAAAAATTCAGACCCTTCCCAACCCCCGCGCGCCCGCTGGGGCCGGGGGGAGGGGGTGGTTTCAAAATGAACATGAAAAACTGTTATAAAAAATAGCCTTACCAATATTAACACGTCGCTATTTAGAAGAAACAAAAATGACGAAAATCATTTAATGTGAATGCTAGAACCAAGATTCATTTTTAAAAAACCAGAGTATTTATAATAATTGAAAATTTTTTTTTTTTTTGAACAAGAAAAAAGGAAGCTCTATGGTGTCATCATAGCCTCCGCGGGCCCTGGCTCCGGGGTAGCCAGTTGCCAGTCAGATTTAACTCAACCCAAATGAAGGGACCCACCACTAAGGCACCAATGGAGCTCAACTACACGCCACAGCTTAAGAACAGGTATCGAGCGGAGTACAGGGCAAGCTCTCAGCAGAGATCTCATTGCCCCCGCCCCCCAGGAATCGACCCTGGCTCAATGCTGAGGTATTATAACTGAATTTGGTCTGTTTTTTGGAGAAGAGCATTAATATTGCAGCACTATCTATATATGGTTGGTGAACATGCTTCGTGGCATACAAAAGAAGAGGAGAAAAATTAGCAACAATAGTAACAGGCAAGCAAAACAGAAAAATAATCAAATAGTTAAGTAGAGTGGAAAATATATCAATGTAGAAACAACATGAGCATCTTGTTTAGTTGCAGCATTATCATCAACAACTTCAGGTTAGAAGGGGCAATTTCAATAGCTTACTATTATGAGTTTTTTTTTTTGGGGGGAAAATAATTGGTTTAGGCAGTATTTGGTTGAAAGATTTGATGAAGGAAATGTAATCAGCCGAACGAAATGTTTGTCTAACCCTAGCTCTTGTGTTTCTTTCTTGTATGCGAGGCAAAAGGTAGTCCAGTCCAAGATTAGACCGTACTGGATTGAACTGGTCTCCGGTTCAAATGAATCTTGTTTGATCCAAAACGGTTTAATGGGAGTTCAAAACCAGATCCCAGACCTTTTCACGGTCCAAACACCAAACCTATTTATCACATTGATTGATTCCCTCCAACTATAATTAGCTTATTTGGTTTGGATTTTTAGGATTCAATTTTCAAAAAATTATTTTTTTATATTTTTTTTGTTTTTACTGAATTTTTTTAATATTCTAAGCAATTTTTTAAATTTTTAGATACACCTAACATAAATACATTTAAAAAGTATAATATTTGTGAAAAAAATCTGTAAAAAAATACTAAATACCAAAAATACAAAAAAAAAAAGAAAATTCAATATATTTTTCGTATTCTTGTATATTTATTGATTTTTAAAATATTTTCTTACAAATATTTTACTTTTTAAATATATAAGTAAGGTATATCTAAAAAAATTTAAAAAAATTACTTAAAATTTTAAAAATATTCACTAAAAACAAAAACAAAAAACTCAATTTTCAAAAAATTGAATCCAAAAAATTAAAATGAAACACACTAAATCTTATTTCATTTAGTAATTTTTAACTATTTTTGACAGTGATATAATATTATAATTAATAGATCTAAATGTACAATTAACTCGTATACCCAATTGCATCTCTAATTCTTATCTCAAAATTTATCTCTAATTTTTTTTATCAAATCAACGTTGTGTTTGATTGAAGAATTTGGAAAAGGATTTGGAAAGAAAAAAGAAAAGATATGTGAAATTATATAAAATATAAGTACTATTTCATTCATATTTCACCTAATTTTTCTTTTTCTCTTTCCAATTCTCTCCCCAAATTCTCCAACCAAATATAGGGTAAGAGAGTTATTTTTTTCATCAAATTGAAAACTTATCAAATCCTCCATTAAATTTGAATTTGATGAAAAGAAAAATTTGGAAAAACAAATTTAAAAATATTTTGATGAAAATTTGATGAAACAATTAGAGTAGTTCATATCTAATCAATTTTTTTACTCAAATTTATAATTAAATTACATGAAAAAAATTAGAAAAGATTGAAGATGTTTTAAATAAAATTTTATAACTTCTCACTTAATCTCACTAATCTTTTTCTTATTTAAGATTTTATTTTTATTCAATCAATCTCATGTGGACACTTTTGTTTAACGTATATTTTTTTAAATAATTTTCTTAAGGGAAAAAAAAAAGAAAAATAAATAAAAAGTGTAATTTTTCCCAGATTTAAATAGTATTAGGTTTCTAGTGGTTTTTAAGAATGATTAAAAATGATACATCATCCCACAAAAAAAATAAAAAATAAAAAATAAAACAAATAGAATGATTAAAAATGGAAGCATTAACAGAGAGGCCATTTGTATATGAAATATAGCCCAATTGAATTGAAAAACCAGAGGTATCAAAAGGACTCAACATTCCACTTAGAGCACCAGCAGTGGATATGTTTAGTCCACTCATTAGTCCCAGCTACCAATTTCAATCAGTCATTTTCATTTTGAGCTTTACAGTGGAGCTGTTAAGGGTAACATTAGTGGTCAAAATTAGTGTCAGATATTAAATAGTATGTTAATCGCAGCTAGCGTTTTAGCTAGCGAAGGAGAGAGAAGGAAGTGTCGTGGGGTCGTTTGACCGAATATCCAGCCGGTCATCTCCCCAGATGTCCAGTTGGTCGTCCCCTCCGGATGTTCAGACCCTTCAAGTACAAAAAAAAATAAAATAAGGGTTTGACTGGTTGACCGGCTGAACGTCCAGCCCAGCTGCTACAAACTATTTATATATATATATATTGTTTAACACACTCCTTAACATACACTTTAACATATCCATTATATCACCATTTTTCTCATTAAATTAACAAATTCTTAATACATATTTTTAAATCGTACTTTCATTATGTTTTATTATATAATATACAATTTACCACACATTTTTAACATATCTATTGTGGATTCTCAGTGACCAACCTCTTTTATGGGCCAAATGAGGCCATCATAAACAATGAGGCCTACATATCTATTGGTTGATGATGTAGGGTCCAATTTCCTCCTTATATCACATGCTTCTTTCTTACACACCCCTACAATTGAGGGACCATCCTCCTGTTTTAATGGCAATGGAAATCATAACTCATATTTTTAAGACAAGGTAGGATAAATTATTTCAGGCTAGGTTATCGTGAATATTTATGTGATAAAATAATTCTGCATAGAAAATAAAAAGAATAACAAAATGGTTATATATTATTGGTCACAAAATATACATTGAAGTGAACATAAATTTATTACAAAATAAAATAGTCATATTAAGCATCATACTATTTCATATTACAAAACATTAACAAAGATCACCATTTGACTCGAAAACTTGCAGGTCGATCCAAACTTGAATAGTCAAGTAATAGGTTGTGACATCGGTGGGCCCATAGAGGATTTTGTCCCACCACTTAAAGCCCAATTCACGATTTAAACACTAAAGCCCAACACTGCTGAAACCCAACGTTGCATCAAGAACCAATATCATCTAAACACTTGTCAAGAGGAGAACCAGTCACGTAAATAGACAAAGATCCTGCAAAGTTATTGCACCACACATCAGTCATTAATGAAGTCCCTGCAGCATTAAATGCGATAATCCCTTCACGTCGAAACACGCAGCCTCACCATGAACAACGCAAGCTAAAGCATAGACTTTCGGTCAACATGACAGGTCGGAGTGGACAAGGAAAAGACGAACAAATGATATAAGGAGGCTTCCAAGACACACAAAAGGTTAAGTTCCCTATCATTATTCTCTCTCTACTGGCCATTAACCTCTTCTCTTCTAACTTGATCGTCGGAGGGTTCGCTGGGGGACTTTCGTTCCCCGCTGGGCATTTATGCAGGTATCCTGGTGGGCTTAGTGATCAAAGAATGGTGTTGAAAGCATGGGTCAGCCCGACCGGACCCCTAGGGATTAGCAGTATCATCAGTTGGCGCCGTATGTGGGAACGCCACTCCGCGTGACAGTTTTGCTCATTGTTACCGGAGATCCGTTCCTGATAATTCTTCCCCGCCGGCCACTAAGGTGGATGGTCACAACAAGATCCATGGCTTCTCAACACAATGTTATCGACCCCCAGGCCGACCCTCCTAATCCTAACAACCCACCTCAATACTTCACAGAACTCACCAACAGTATCAACCGCTTGGCCGAGCAAAACCAGGCCTTGATCAACACTTTACTCCAGCGAAACCTTTCTATATCTCCTCTACTACCACAAGATATCCCTCATAATCGGGAACAAACCCCGAGCTATCCTTTCCAACAAGCCCACTTCTCCAACTTAGAGGGTCGGTATGCCCCACCCCAAGACATGAACTCGCCACCTTGAGGTTTACATCCGTCCGCTCAAACACCTGCCCCTGAAGGAGAGGCTAGTAGTGTTCAGCCTCCGCTACACTTGGGAGGGACGATGTTCCTATCTGAGATGCGGAACTCCGAGCCATGAAACTCCAACTTCAAGGAGTCATGCAGAATATACAGAATAAACCCCCCACAATAGCCAACTCCCCGTTTGTCGCCTCCATCAGGAACAAACCCCTACCTCCAAGTTCAAAATGCCCTTGATCGACTCTTTCGACAACACAATAGACCCAGTTGACCATTTGGAGACTTACAGGACCCTAATGATCCTCTATGCTTTTCCTGATGAGATTATGTGTCGGGCTTTCCCCGTGACGCTTAAGGGGTCGGCTCGACTATGTTTTAGTCAGCTACGGCCGAACTCCGTCTCTACATTCCAACACCTAAGTGATTCCTTTCTAAGCCATTTCATTGGCGCTCAACGCCAGCGGTGTCCGGTAACTCAGCTTCTTAATATCCATCAGACAGAGGGGGAGTCACTACGTAGCTTTGTCACCCGTTTCAACACTGAAGCCCTGCAGGTGGTGGAAAACGACGACAAGGTCATCCTTTCGGCTTTCATAGCCGATTTACGATGATTCGATTTCCTTTTCTCCGTCTCCAAAAACCCCCCAACCTCCATGGCCACCCTCATTTCCAAAGCCCGAAAATATATGAACGCCGAAGACTCTCTGGCAGCCTGCCAAGAGACAACAACTAAAAATCCAACCCCTAAGGAGAAGAGAAAGGAATCTGAAACCAGACCCTCCCAATATACACAACAAATCCCTTAGTATACCGACTGACCCGCTCGTGCCGACCGATCGGCACCCAGCCGACCGCCCGGTTGGTTCGAACGGTATACTCCCCTCAATTCCCCAATAGAACAAGTCTTAAACCAAATCCAACGAGATTACAACCTAAAATAGCCCCAACCGTCGCGGTCTCCCTCTAACTGGCGAGATCAATCCAAGTAATGCCGTTTCCATCAGGACCACGACCACAACACTGAGGAATGTGTTAACCTTAAAGACTAGGTGGAGTATTTGATACGACAGGGTCGCCTCAGCCGGTTCACGGCGGCTCGTCCCCAGTAGCGACCAAGGACCCACCCCCCTAGGGAGCACCGCTGACATACCCCTCCCCGACAACCCGTACAACCCAAATGGGACAATGATCGGCCCCCACCACAATGCTGAGCACAAGGCAACCTTGCCCTCCTAATCAGAGAGATCAGAGTTATCGTCGGTGGGCTCGCATAGGGAGGTCCATCCCATTCGGCCCAACGAGCCGAACTCAGAAAAATCAAATAGGGCTCCGATAAGGAAGTCGCCACATTGGATCGCCCTTTCAAACACCCCAAGCAGTGGACTGAACCCATCACCTTTATAGAGGCTGACTGCACAAACATCCGTTACCCCCACGACGACCTCCTCGTCATCTCTGCTCTCCTATCCAATTACAAAGTCAAACGGGTGCTTGTCGACAACGGCAGTTCTTCAGACATCATCTTCCTGAACGCCTATCGCCAGCTCAAGGTCGGAGAAGAAAAATTGTCCCCTCTCCAAACCCCGCTAGTCGGCTTCACGGGGGATTGGGTGACCTCCATAGGCTCTATCAATCTTCCCATCACCATCGGAGAGTATCCACGGCAGACCACCAAGTTACTCACTTTCCTTGTTGTCGGCTGTCTTTCTGCTTATAACATAATCCTCGGACGCACAGCTTTTAACGCTTTCCAGGCTGTCACCTCCACATACCATCTAGCCATGAAATTCCTCACCGACTTTAGGGTAAGTACCGTGAGGGGCGAGCAAATGATGGCCAGAGAATGCTACGTCGCCTCACTAAAAGAGGTCAAGCTGAAGGAGGCTATGATCATTGAAGGACTCGACGTCAGAGATGAAGAAGAGTTAGTCAGAGGGGAACCAGTGGAAGAACTTGTCGAAGTCCCCATCGATCCTAAGAACTCAGCCAAAACAGCCAGGATCGACAACCAACTATTCTCCCAAGCCAAGGCTGACCTCACAGCTCTCCTAACCGAGTACAATGATGTGTTTGCCTGGACCCATTCCGATATGCCGAGCATCAATCCCTCTTTCATCACTCACTGTCTCAGTATCGAGCCCCACTTCTAACCTTTCCACCAGAGGCAGCGTATCTTTCACCTGGAACGCAATGCCCTCATCGCCTCTAAGGTAGACAAACCATTGAAAACGCAATTCATCCAAAATGTGGACTACCCCAAGTGACTGTCCAATGTAGTCCTAGTCTGCAAAAACAATGGTAAATGACAACTCTACGTCGACTATTCCGACCTTAATTGAGCTTGCCCTAAAAATAGTTATCCCCTTCCCGGATAGATCTGCTGGTCGATGCTACTGCCGGATATCAGATGCTTAGTTTCATGGATGCTTTCTTCGACTATAATCAAATTTTGATGCACCTAACTGACCAGGAACACACCTCCTTCATCACAGACAGAGGAACTTATCACTATCGTGTTATACCGTTCGGCTTGAAAAATGCCAGAGCAACTTACCAACGTTTGGTCAATGCCGTCTTTCATCACCAGATAAGCCGAAACATGGAAGTCTACGTCAATGACATGCTAGTCAAGAGTAAACTCTCCTTTGATCATTTGGCAAACCTGCGAGAAACCTTCAAAACCTTACACCAATATCAGATGAAGCTGAATCTAGAGAAGTGCACATTCGGCGTAGGATCTGGGAAGTTCTTGGGCTTCATGGTCAACCAATGGGGCATCGAGGCCAATCTCGAAAAGATCAAGGCCCTAATAGAAATGCGGTCTCCCAGAACGGTCAAGGAGGTTCAACGGCTCACCGGTAGAGTTGTTGCCCTCAACCGTTTTATTTCCCGGGCAACAGACAAATGTCTTCCATTTTTTAAAGTCCTCCAACAGGCTTTTGAGTGGAACACCGAATCTGATGAGGCCTTTCAACAACTGAAGCAGTGCATGGCCAACCCCCCCTCCTCTCTCAAGTGCTCTCAGGTGAAACCCTCTTCCTCTACTTAGCAGTATCAAACACTGCAGTCAATGCTGCCCTTATCAGAGAAGACAGCTCAGTCCAGCGTTCAGTCTACTACATTAGCCACACTCTCAAGGGGGCAGAACAGAACTATCCTCTGCTGGAAAAAATGGCCATCGCTTTAGTCATAGCTTCAAGGCAACTCCGACCTTATTTCCAAGCTCACTCTATAGTAGTTCTCACTGACCAGCCTTTGAAGAAGGTCATGCAACAGCCAGAGTTGTCGGGCAGACTTATGCAATAGTCTGTCAAGCTCAGTCAATTTGAAATCTCTTACCGACCTCGGACAGCGATCAAAGGACAGGTCGTCACTGATTTTATCCTGGAATTCACCAATCTCACTCCAAACATGCCCCATTCACCAACGCAATTCAACACTGAGGCAGAAGACCCCCATTCCTAGACGCTTAGTGTTGATGGATCATTCCGCAAAGAAGGCAGTGGGGCCGGTCTCATCATCACCGCCCCCGAGGGAGGGTATTTCAAGTGTGCCCTCCCTTTCCTATTTGACGCGAGCAATAAAGAAGCCAAATATGAGGCCTTGATAGCAGATCTTTGACTGGCCAGAGACATTGATGTAAGCCATCTCCAAGTGTTCAGTGATTCCCAATTGATCGTCGGACAGATTACTAGGAAATTCGATGCAAAGGAAAACACGATGCAAGCCTATAGGGACATTACACTCCCTCTTGTTCGCCTTTTCAATACTTTCCAGATCAGACATATCCCTAGGTCAGAAAACTCTAAGGCGGACGAAATGGCCCAATTGGCCTCGGCCGTCCAGTCAGACCTCAACCATGGCATCCGCATTGAATACTTGACCTATTCGGCTACTTCGGCCAACCAGTAGGAGGTTCACTTTCTCCAAAACGAACCTATCCCATGGGCTGCAGACATCCTTCTATTTTTGACACGAGCGGAGTTGCCATACGATAAACAGCAGGCCACTAAAGTTAGAGCCCGGTCGTCCAATTACATCCTCATCAGCGACTTACTGTACAAATGAGGATTCGCTTGCCCATACCTCAGGTGTCTCAGTCCTGCTCAAGTGACCTATGTGATGAGAGAAGTCCACGAGGGCATCTATGGTAATCATTCAGGTGCAAGGTCTCTGGCCCTTAAAATCCTCCACATCGACTACTTCTGGCCTACTTTCAACCAAGATGCCACTGAATTTGTGCTCAAGTGTGATAAATGCCAACGCTTTGCCAACATCCTTCATGCTCCACCAACAGAACTGATTACGCTCACCAATCCCTACCCCTTCACCAAGTGGGGCATCGACTTAGTCGGTCCCTTGCCCACCGATAGAGGCCAGACCAAATTCGCTGTGGTTGCCATTGACTACTTCATCAAATGGGTAGAAGTAGAAGCCCTTGCTATAATCATTAAACGAAACACCACCAAGTTCATCTAGCAGTCGATTGTGTGCCGATTTGGAATTTCCCAAGCTATCGTTTCGGACAACGGCAAGCAATTCAACAATGCCAAGTTCAGGAAATTTTGTGCAGAGCTTCACATTAGGCCATGTTTCTCCTCCCCAGGTCATCCCCAAGCTAATGGGCAAGTCGAAGTCACCAATTACTCCATCCTGAAGATCATCAAGACTAAGTTAGAAGTCGTTAAAGGACTCTGGGCTGAGGAATTACCGAACGTGCTCTGGGCTTATCAGACGACTGCTCGAACCCCTACTGGGGAGACCCTTTTTCGCCTAACATACGGTGCTGAAGCAATCATCCCAGTGGAAATCAGCTTGCCGACCCCTCGGGTTTTACGCTCGAATCCAGAGCTAAACGAAGAGTTGCGTAGGGCTGACTTGGACCTGATCGAAGAGCTCTAAGAGACAACTGCTGTTAGACGGGCGTCATATCAGCAGAAAATGAGAACACATTATAACCGCAAAGTCCGACCTCGAGAGTTCGCAGTGGGCGGCCTAGTCTTGCGCGAAACAACCCTTGCCACTAAAAATCCGACTGAGGGCAAGCTAGCAGCCAAATGGGAAGGACCTTATGTTGTCAAGGCCAGACCTCGCCCGAGCACTTACCGTCTCCAAGATATGAGACCTCCCCCATCCACGGATGCCGAGCACTTGAAGCGTTATTTCCAGTGAAATGACGTCTTCTGTTTTTTTATTGTTCAATTGTTGTATGTCATCTTTTGCCGATCTACACACTTGTTCATTTTCGCCCTTTCCATACATGGTGTAAACTTGTGATCAACAGGCTGTGCCTTAAATGACAACAATTTGACATCTCCATTATCTGTATTGCGTTTCAATAACAACTTTTTGACTAAGCCTCAGCCAGACTGAGCAAGAAAAGCTCAGCCAAACTGAGTGAACTAAAGCCTCAGCCAGACTAAGCACGAACAGCTCAGCCAGACCGAGTTAACTAAAGCCTTAGCCCGACTGAGCAAGAAAAGCTCAGCCAGACTGAGTTAACTGAAGCCTTAGCCAAACTGAGCAAGAAAAGCTCAACCAAACTGAGTGAACTAAAGCTTCAGCCAGACTAAGCACGAACAACTCAGCCAAACTGAGTTAACTAAAGCCTCAGCCCGACTGAGCAAGAAAAGCTCATCCAGACTGAGTTAACTGAAGCCTCAGCCAAACTGAGCAACAAAAGCTTAGCCAGACTGAGTGAAGTAAAGCCTCAGCCAAACTGAGCATGAAGAACTCAGCCAGACTAAGATAGTTAAAGCCTCAACCTGACTGAGCCCTCCAAGTCTCAGCCAGACTGGGCAAGAAAAGCTCAACTAGACTGAGTTAACTGAAGCCTCAGCCAGACTGAGCAAGAAAAACTCAGCTAGACTGAGTGAACTAAAGCCTCAGCCAGACTGAACATGAAGAACTCAGCCAGATTGAGATAGCTAACGCCTCAGCCTGACTGAGCCCTTCAAGTCTCAGCCAGACTGAGCATGAAGAACTCAGCTAGACTGAGCTAACTAAAGCCTCAGCTCGACCGAGCCCTTCCAGTCTCAGCCAGACTAAGCGCGAAGAACTCAGCCAGTCTGAGTCAAAACTAGCCTCATCCAGACAAAGTATGCAGTTACAATCAGTAGCTGCTAGACTTAGTTAAAATCCCAGTTCATAATCATCCATTTTTACTAATTCATACAAGTTAGCCTGCTTGCCCATTTTTGCCATTTTTACAAGATATGTTACTTATCAAATTTCATATTCCCAAATTTTTCTTACCCATTTTTATCCAATTCTACTTAGCCATTTTTACCATTTAAACTTTACAAATCAAAGCAATAACAACAACAACAACAACAACAATAAGAGAACTCGTCATTTTATTAACAAACTTGCACTTTTATACAATTCGTTGCAAAAAATTACATGTACAAAAAAAAAAAAAAACAAAAACAAAAACAAAAACAAAATTTTTTTACACTTCATTACAACGATTAATCCCCCTCACTGAATGCGAGATCTTCCTCTTCAATCCCCTCATCCAAGGGAGTCTGGGCAACATCGTCTTCCCTTACCTTCACGTGACTGAAGTCCACATCTGGGAACAACTCTTGTGCCTTGTACTTGAAGCTCATCCAGCCGCTGTCCCAGTACTAGCTCATCTCATGCTTGTAGAAGTCTAACCGCTGAAAGCTTTGGATCATTTCTTCTTCGCTCCTACCTTCAGCGGCTACTCCTGACGGCCCAGCACCCCATTCTCCCTCATTCGCCAAGCTCTAAGCAACCGCGGCGTCAATGGCCATCTGGAATTTGGCAAACCCCTTAAATTGCTCCACAGCAGCCACACATAAATCGAGGTACACCGCCCTCTTAGATGCCAATTTGGCCCTCTCTTCTGCCAAGGCCTTCTCCAAGTCTGCAATTCGCCCTTTTGTTTCCTCCTTGTCTTTGATTGCCTGGTCATGAAGATCTTCGTTGTTTGCCAGGGCTTCCCCTAACCTTTCCTTGGCGGTGGTGCAGGCTTCCTGGACTTCGCCTACTTTCCTCTGCTGGCTCACCAACTCGAACTCTAGCGATACCGCCCTGTGGCGCACTACTTCCTGCTCTGACTTGGTCACGGTGAGCTCGGCGGCAACACGATCTGCCAAGTAGCCCTGCACCACTACTAGTACCTCCATCTTCTTTTCCTTCTGCGCATACTCTAGCCCCTTAGTACACGCGCTCCTCGTAGCCTTCCTCTAGTCCGCCATCTCAGCCCTTAGATTTTGCAGCTGCGCTTTCACCCCTTTTAGCTGGGTCATTAGCGGTTCTGCCTCCACCTTTGCGCACGCTGCTTTATTCATCAAGGCAGCCGCCAGGGTCGCCGCCTCCATTTGCACCGAGTAGAACCCTCTCAGGAGGTCAGTCTCTGTTAATCGAGCCATCGACTACACGGCCGCATCTTACTCTAACAAGACGGTTGGCTGCGACTCTGGCTTTTCCTCCTTCTTCTACCGATCGACCGGCCACCCGTGCACGTGGTATATGGCGGTCTTCAGCGCGGCACCCATCTCTAGCTCGCTCACCCCAACTTTCCCTTCTACAGAACTTAAGGCCACTTCTGATACATGCCCCATCTTGAGTGGTTGCACCCTTTGCTCTGGCTCCACCGCATCCATCTCCACTTGGACACTTGGGCCCATCACTTCTTCCCTTACTGCCCTTATCTTCCCCACCTCCACTTCTGGGGTTTCCTCTGCCCTCCCCTCTTTCATCTTCTTCAAAAGCGGACCCCTCTCACCCTTCTCCGCCGGCGCTCTCCTTTTCTTTTTCTTCTTTAACACCGCTTTCACCTCCTGTTTGCTCCTTTCCTTAAGCGGATCCACTGGGGACAGTAGTGGCACAAAGTTAGTCAGATCTTTGTCTCCCAAAGGCTTGGGCCGTGGTTAGACTCGCTCCCTCATCACCAGTTTAGGCGCAAGCTCCAACTGTGATTCCTTATACTTGTCCGCCTTGGTGAACGTTTTTCGCTCCTCTGTCTCCTACGCCTTTCTCCTTGCCTCCAACTCCTCCCGCGCAAGATCTTCCTCAGCCGGCTGCGGCCCCAGACTTAAGGCAAACGGGGTTGAAGGTCGGACCAGGTCATCCCACTTTGTACCCTCCTTCTCCCTCCACTCCTTCACCCATTTCACCCTGTTCTTAGCCTCCGCTTCTAGCCTTGGCTCTATCAACTTCGTGGGACTTTCCACGTTGTGCGAACCCCACTTCCATCATTTGCTGATAAGTAGAACCACCTCGGTCTCCACCTTTTCACCGACAATGGTAAGCCCGCCATTAGTCCTTGGCCCGCCACCGCCTATAAAGTCACCCACGTTTCTTGTTGACCAAAAGCCTTGTAGCACGAAAAGAATTCCTCCACTGTCATCGATGTCCCCCCGGTCGCCCGTGGCCATGCGATCGCGCAAGCCATTAGTATTTTCCATGCGTTGGGCATCAGTTGCCCTGGTGCCATCTCCAGTCGGTTCAGTACGTCCACCACTATTTGGGGGAGTGACAGCCTCAGCCCCCCCGCAACGCTTCCTCGTATAATGTAAATTTTATTGGTTGTGCATCCAACGCCCTCTCTTTAGACTTAGGCAACTTCAGCTCTATCTTCGCTGGAATCTGGTACTCCCTTGTACCTCCTCCAACTCCTTCACCGTGAACATAGACTTGTCGGCCTTGGTGTGCCAGTGGTCCGGTTCCACTTGGCTAATTAGTCTTGCGGCTACAATCATCGTCGATGGGCGAGCTTGCGCCGCTTGCTCCGTCCCTCTTTCCTTCTACCTCTCTGCTCTATATTGTTCAGCCAACTCCACTGCGTCATCCTCCCCCAATGCCTCTAGCCTCATGGCTGGCACTTTATCTCGAGCCATCTCCTTTACGTGTCTACGTATCGCTTCGGATGCTGGCACAAGGAAGTTCGCAAAGTATTGGGGAGACGTGTCACACGAAACAAATGAGTTCAACTCTGGGATATGTTGGTTTTTCGCGAAGAGATATGTAAAACGAATAACTCCAAATGCCCACGGTTTGCCTATATTCCAAGGATTGAGATTAAATTTCACCAGTTTGAAAATTTCGAAAGTTTCTGCCGCCGCCTTTTTTACATCCTATATTGCTAACGCATCACCTCCTTTATCACTGGATCATGCCATGTGTACAACCACGATTTACTACCCTTTTCCCTTTCCCTGTCTATTTCACTTCACATCACCACGTGTCCCGCCGCTCCTCGAGCCCTGCGTGCTGCCACTTTCTCGCTCGGTCCTCCTTCGCAGTCGGCCCTCCCTTCGGTCGGTCTTCTCACTCGGTCCCCTTTCGCGGTCGGCCCTCATTTTGGTCGGTTTTCTTGCTCGGTCCCCCTTCACGGTCGGCCCTCCTCTCGATCGGTCTTCTCGCTCGGTCCCCCTTCACGGTCGGCCCTCCTCTCGATCGGTCTTCTCGCTCGGTCCCCCCTCGCGGTCGGCCCTCCTCTCGGTCAGTCTTCTCACTCGGCTACACACAATACCCGTCTCCCTTCTTATTCCCTTCGTTGAACTGAAGCTACACTTGGGAATGGGGGACTACCGACATCGGTGGGCCTATAGAGGCTTTTGGCCCACCACTTAGAGCCCAATTCACGGTTTAAGCATTAAAGCCCAACACTACTAAAACCTAATGTTGCATCAAGAACCAGTGGCATCTAAACACTTGTTAAGAGGAGAACCAACCACGTAAGCAGATAAAGATCCTGCAGAGTTATTGCACCACACATCAGCCATTAATGAGGTCTCTGCATCATTAAATGCGATAATCCCTTTACGTCGCAATAGGCAGCCTCACCATGAACAAGGTAAGTTAGAGCATGGACTTTCGGCCAACATAACAGGTCGGAGTGGACAAGAAAATAATGAACAAAGGATATAAGGAGGCTTCCAAGACACACAAAAGGTTAAGTTCCCTATCATTATTCTCTCTCCACTGGCCATTAACCTCTTATCTTCTAACTTGATTGTCGGAGGGTCTACTGGGGCACTCCCGTTCCCCGCTAGGCATTTGTGCAGGTACCCTAGTAGACTTAGTGATCAGAGAACGATGTTGGAAGCATGGATCAGCCCGACCAAAACCCTAGGGATTAGCAGTATCATTAGGTTGTACCTTGGGAAAAGCTAGCCGAATCCAAATGAGGCTTGGCTTGGCTTTAGGTTTAAGGTTTGAAGTCTATTCTGACCCATTGACATGTGGGAGATAACATGTTGGCTCACCCATGAACAAAACTTTTGAAAAAAATAAAAATAAAATACAAAAAATCCAAATAAATAGGCCACCCTCCACCATCAGTCGCTAGCAACTCACTAACCATTTAATTTTTTAATTTTTTATTTCAAAATATTTAGCTCCACCAAATAAGTTATTTATTTATTTATTTTTCAAAAACTATAGAAACTTAATTTTTATTTTATACAATCAGAAACTAACAACTGAGTTTACTTAAAAGATCTATTAATTACCGGATCCACTATCCTTACTTTTGAGTTTAATAGACAAAGAGTGCAACAGTTGAAATATCTGTACTAATATTTACGGAATAAATCACAGCAAAACAAATAATATATCTCTTTATTAATTTCAACATAAATACATACATATGTACAAAGGCTTCACATTCACAAGGCCCATCCTAACATTTTGATATGTCCAATGTGCAGAGCCCTTTAAGTACAACATGTTTAAACGATATAACCTTCATTTAATTGATTTGGATTTGGTTGGTGATCATAATTAGAAGTCTCTATAAACAAGCGAGGTTTCATTTCGGCCTGCCCATAATACTCTGTTACAATATATATACACAAACTGATCAAATTCAGATACCAAATTTTAAATATTATACAGTCTATATCTAAAATTTGATATTTAAACTTGATTGGCATAATGTTACTATTAAATATCACGTGTTTAACGTGTTCATGACATTGACATCATTGAAGCAATCGACACCAAAATCATGAACACCGAAATCCTGGCAATCCAACAGCCAAGCACAACTTTCATCCAAAGATGGCAAACTAAGGTCACTGAAACTATGCCCAGAAGCTGGAAATTCCCAAGATTCATCCCCCCATAGGCAGCCCATTAACGGGTCATCGTAGCAATTCTCAGTTGATGAGTCTGATGAGTACGTCTTCTCTATGCTTGGGATGATGACTTTACTAGTTTCTTGAAATTGTTCTTGATTGTTGCTGTTTGTTTCTCGGGAAAGTTCTGAATTAGATGATGGCTTGGTTGGATTCGATTCTTTGTTGGCGAGGGGCTCATGGGTTACCGGATCGATTCCCATCTTGAGAAGCTTTTTCTTGATGTGGGTGTTCCAATGGTTTTTGATTTCATTGTCAGTCCTTCCAGGCAATCTTGATGCAATTTTAGACCACCTGGTAAAGAAAACAAAGAATACAAAATTATTGTAATAATTAAGAATATAATAATATTAAATGTCCAACAATAAATTCAAACCCATTAGTACAAGTAAGTTTTTACTAATGATGCACTCAGTATATTTTAATTGGTTGCTAAGATAAAGTCATCCCTTGAATTTAAACCCAAGATATTGTTGAACTAAATTATTTAGAGGATATATTGTTTGAGAATGCCCTCGCAATAAAAAATTTAATTATACGTCATTGGAATCCATAAAAGACAGGCATATAGAGCTAAATAAGGAATTTAAATCACTTGTCGTTTTCTATATTCTTATCTATCTACTTCAATCTTAATACTATATAAGATTACTTTTGTTAACATGGTAATCTCATGAACTAATAAAAATCAAGGACACAACGAATTGAACATGCAAGGGAACAAATAATCTTAGTTCTTAAAGAACAAGCTATTTAGAACTTCTACTTATAATTACTTTTAGGGAAGTATTTGTCTCCCATAGTTAAAAAGGTCTAGATCATCAGAGGGTCCATTTTAATAATTTGTACGTACTGTTCATCTTCTGGCCCTTTGTATGTAAATCATTTATAAAAAACAAAAAAAAAAACAAAAAAAAAAAAACAAAAAACAAAAAATTAATTTTATCTTATAATCGCGTCTCGTGATTTTTTTATATTTATTTTCAAAAAAATGGACACCAAGTTTGAATTTGAAAATACACCATTAATTTATTTGATAATAATTGTATTAAAATAATGTGACTATAAATATCAAATCAATCTAACGTTAAACTTAAAAAGATGAATGAATTGAATTTTATTTGAGTCCAATATGATTTTCTAAATTTTATTGTGTGGCAACCAAATTGAACTCAAGTTTGGTTTTACATTATTTTACTAAATTATCTGTGTCACCAAAACACAAATAATGTTATGTCCCCATTCTTTTCCTTACATCCCAAATTTGTCCACACACATTATCCACCGAGCCGTAAACTTGTTAAAAATTACAAATATTTTGGTTGAAAATGAGAAAAATCTAAGACAAGTTTATTTCATGAGTTGTTAATTATTGTTTCAAATGTCAAAGGAATTCTAACAACTCTCATATTATAAAAAAATTTTAAAATTCAATTGAGTTTAACTTTAAAGTATGCTATTTTTTGTTAAAATGTTATGTAACAAAAAAAAATGAAAAATTTCATTTAAATGAGAAGAATTAACAATTATTTTGAGTTTTTCGTATTTAAATGTATTGTTTTCAACAACAAAAAAATAGTATAACAATTTTTTTTGTAATTGAATCTAAGGTATATACTTATGGATAAATTACTATTCAGTGAGGGGTGGGAAGAAAAATTACCAAAAAGTGAGAATTTTTTGCGGGTATAACTTTTGTTGTATTTGTATTTTTTTTCATAGGAAAGACTTGCACCTTCATAATTTCGTAAATATTTTTGGTTGAACAGTAATTTTTTCTAAATTTAACTTTAGTGTGACGTAGATTACTTCCAAAGAGAATAATTTACGTGTTTCAAATTCATACTTTGAAAAATAATAACCGCTACGCAATAAGGAGTGATGAAAATTTGTTAAAACTACATAAAAACATGTGAAAATGTATGTTGAAGGTTTTAAAAAAATCTGAACATTTTTTTATCAACAAAAATTAGTTGTTAAAATGAGCTCAATGAAAATAGAAATCTTGTAAAACAAAAGGATAAAATCTTGTTTTATTTTAATTTTCAATAATTTTATTTTAACATGGACAATAATTATCAAGATCTTTCATATTATTCTAAATATTTTTTCTACGTACGTGCTACTATTTTTATTGCTTTCAGCATAAAAAATAATATTAATCCAAGAGAGACATGAGAGGGAGTAAAAAACCTGTTGCCAAGACGAGCATGGAGGTCAATGACCAACTGTTCCTCAGACTCAGTGAGCAGACCTCTCTTCAAGTCAGGACGGAGATAGTTAGTCCATCGGAGGCGGCAGCTCTTGCCGCAGCGGCGGAGTCCGGCGAGTTTGGGGACGGCGCGCCAACAACATTGGCCGTTAGTAAGGATGAAATTGATGAGTTTCTTGTCTTCCTCTGCTGTCCATGGCCCCTTTTTCACCCCAAGTTTGTCACAACAAGGTTGTCTGCCCATCACTACCACCACCAACCACCAACACCAACCACCAAACCCAAGTCTCTTCTCCTCCTATTTCTATATAGTACTACTTGGTTATTATTTAAGACTCAAAAGCCCCACACCCACCTTTATATACCACGGTACCTCCACCTTTTTTTGCAAGGTTACCACCTTTCTCCCTCCTACAATATAGTATATTACTACCTTAGAGAGAGAGAGAGAGAGAGAAAGAGACAATTTTTGAATTATTAATCATTAATACATCTAAAATTTATTATGAGAAAGCAAAAAGTTAAACTATTACTCCCTCCGTCCCATAATATTAGTCCCTTATTCCATTTTTCATTGTCCCAAAATATTAGTCCCTCTTCCAAAATCAAGTACAAAAATAATATAAATTTCCTATTTTGCCCTTCTTTTAAATTCATGAATAATATAAAAAGTACAATTATACATTGATATTCCCAAAAAAATGTCCTATCAAAGGGTAATTTTGGAAAATCAACTTTTTTAAAGTACAATAATTGTCCTATCAAAAAAAGTTAGATTCCCCAAAAGGGACCATTATTTTGGAACGGAGGGAGTATAATTTTCATACTGAATTTACAGCAGAAATCACCAAAAATGAATTTACAACAGAAATGACATGATAGTAATATGTTTGTAAATTATGTAAGAAAGATAGGAATTGGTGTTTTTAAATAAAGAGACCATAATTTGTCACGATATTCTCTATAATATCACTAATCTACGAGAAATATAATTTATTACTAAATTTATTTCACTATATTTAGAAAATAGTGAAACTTACTGTGTCATATGAAAAATATATATAGAAGGCGAACAATTGAGGAAAAAAATTTCAAAGAAAAATAGTAGATGTTTTTTCTTATTTATATTCTCAACATATTCTTTTGTCAGACTTTCCTTCATAAGTAGGTTAAACATGTGTAATGAATTTTAATTACGAGTTATTTTATTTATACAAAAATCAATCACATAATTAGACCCCTTTTTATAAAATTTATAAAAAAATGAAACACATCTCATATGTTGAAATTATATCTTATTCTATGATAAATTTTTATGTTTCTAAATTTTTTCTTTAATTAACATTAAATAAGCAATTGATATTCGAATACAAAATTTAAAAATTATTGCTTATTGTTAACAAATAACCCATATAAATGCTTGGTTGACAATTCAATAGTGCTTGCATGGCCCACCAATGGGTTTGTGAAAGGAACAATGGAACTACAAAATCATGTTAGGGTGTTATCAGGTCCAGAGAACAAGGTGGTGATACTGAATGATGGGGTGGTGACCCAGAGACAGACAATGCCTACATCTATCCAAAATTTTCTTCCCCTTTTCCTACGGATTCGCCTCCTCTCCGGCCATTCTTCCATCCGGTACTATCTAGCCATTTCACCAGATTGCAACACGTTGCGGAGAGTAATCTAAAGGCTTTAAAGCTGCCACGTGATGAAAGAAGAAATGAATTTATATTTTAATATTTTAAATATTTTTTTTTTAATTTTTAAACACACCTAACTTAAATATACTTAATATAATTTTTGTAATTTTTTTTTAAAGAAATTTACTAAATACAAAAAATACAAAAAAAATATAGGCTCCGTTTGGTAAGCCTATGAAATTATAGTTTCACCCATTGATTTGAGTGTGGTGTTTGTTTTGACTTTTCAAATTATAATTTTACACCTATTTCTCAAAACTCAATTCAAAATATAATCATTACTTTTCAAAACTTATAACCAAACACATAATTCAAAACTCCATTCAAATCAATATTTTAATATTTAAATATGTTACGATTTTTTTAATTTTT
Organism: Camellia granthamiana; assembly: GCA_036172215.1. NCBI lineage: Eukaryota > Viridiplantae > Streptophyta > Magnoliopsida > Ericales > Theaceae > Camellia > Camellia granthamiana. The sequence goes on from CM069913.1 coordinate 12,649,455, forward strand.
TAATTTTTTGAATATTTTTAAATATTACGATTTTAATTTTTAAAATATTAAGATATTTTATAAAATAAATTCAAACTCTATTTTTTAAAATATTTTTAAATTTTTTATTATGTATTTGGTTACCTTTCAAACAGGGGTTCAAACAGGTCAAACCGTGCATCAAACAGGAAAAAAGAAAATAAATTATTCTCACCGGTCAACCGGCCGATCAACCCACCGGGTGACCACTCCTTTGAAAAAAAATTGTTCTAGCTTGGTGCCTCCGTCTCGATTAGAGTATAAAACACCATACAGCTTAATGCTTCCTTCTCAATTACAATATAAAACACTAAACAATTTGAAACTAGCAAAGACACAACTATTAAAATCTTATCGGTATCAACAATACAAGAATAAATAAATAAATAAATAAAATAATTTAATTTTAAAATATTATACATTTTTTATTTTGTACATTTTCATTTAAATTGCATAACTTTTTTAAACTATGTTTGACAACAACTAAAAAGGCCATATTAAAATAAAAATAAATAAATAAACTAAAATAATATACATTTTTAAAAATGTTTACAAAAAATACTGAGCGTTCGTTTGGAATATGAGTTAGTCTTTTAACTATTTATAAAAGATGCATGGTTTGACCTGTTTGAACCCACGGAGGCACCAAGCTAGAACAAATTTTTTTCAAAGGAGTGGTCACCCGGTGGGTTGACCGGCCGGTTGACCGGCCGGTCGACCAGTTAGAATAATTTGTTTTCTTTTTCCTGTTTGATGCACGGTTTGACCTGTTTGAACCCCTGTTTGAAAGGTAACCAAATACATAATAAAAAATTTAAAATATTTAAAAATATTTTTAAAAATAGAGTTTGAATTTATTTTATAAAATATTTTAATATTTTAAAAATTAAAATCGTAATATTTAAAAATATTCAAAAAATTAAAAAATTAAAAAAATCGTAACATATTTAAATATTAAAATATTGATTTGAATGGAGTTTTGAATTATGTGTTTGGTTATGAGTTTTGAAAAGTAATAATTATATTTTGAATTGAGTTTTGAGAAATAGGTGTAAAATTATAATTTGAAAAGTCAAAACAAACACCACACTCAAATCAATGGGTGAAACTATAATTTGATAGGCTTACCAAACGGAGCCTATATTTTTTTTGTATTTTTTGTATTTAGTAAATTTCTTTAAAAAAAAATTACAAAAATTATATTAAGTATATTTAAGTTAGGTGTGTTTAAAAATTAAAAAAAAATATTTAAAATATTAAAATATAAATTCATTTCTTCTTTCATCACGTGGCAGCTTTAAAGCCTTTAGATTACTCTCCGCAACGTGTTGCAATCTAGTGAAATGGCTGGATAGTGCCGGATGGAAGAATGGCTGGAGAGGAGGCGAATCCTTTTCCTACACAGTCCCAATCCTCTCTCTCTCTCTCTCTACCTGGTTGCTCTCTTACTCAACCCTTCCATCATTCATTTCGTCATCGCCACGTTTTCCTCTCCTTATGTGTAGAGTTTATTTGGAAGTCGAGTTGACTTTTTGATTTTTTTTTAATTATTTTAGTTTGAGTTAAAAAGTTTCTTTTGTAATGAATTTTTTAATTTTTTTATTTTTGTGAGAATAAAATAAAATAATTATAATTTAAATGTGATATTTTATTTTATTAAATTTTTAGTCTATTTTATTATTTCATAACTTTTTTAGCCCAAGATTAGATGTCAAACGAAAGGTACGCGAAGTTATTTGGTAATTTTGAAACACGGTAAAGTAGTATCCCAAATGTGTTGTGATTGATTAGAGAATATAATTCATAAATTTTTTATTAAGTGATTGGGAATAACAAAGTGTGATGATTTATAAATGGTCAAGAGTATAGTCCTATATTTATTCCCCTATTATACTAGTAAATTATTTTTTTCTTTTAAATTTTATTCATATTGGTATTTTAAACTCAATCAATTATAAATATAATAACAAAAAATTAAACGTATATATTCTCTATAATATATATATATATATATATTGGCCCAATATGATAATATAGTCAATACCCTTAAAATAAAAATCAAATTATAATTAATAATATATTTGATTATATAATAATTGACAAGCTTGGGCACGTATACATTGACATAGAGGGGGGAAACACTTCAATTTAAACGTAAATAATTAATTAATCAAAAATTAAAAAAATCAAAGATGCCAAACCTCTATATAATTTATAGATAATTAATAGTAATATTAGTGCATTAAGGCAAGGAATTCACTGTTTCCATCCCGTTGTACCAAAATTATTACATGATCCAATAGTTGTAAAAAATTTAGAATATAGAGAAAGAAATATTTACACTGTGTTTGGTTGGTAAATTTTGGAAAGGATTTGGAAGGTGAAAGAGAAAAGAGCAGTAAAATAAGAATAAAATATACTTACATTTCATCTAGTTTTACACATTTTTTTCCTTTTCATTTTTAAATTCCTCCTCAAATTTCCTAACCAAACATAGCATTAGAGATAAAGATTTTTTTTGTTGAAAGGGATTTTTGAAATCATAAGATTGGTTATCGACCCTAGTTGGCACCTGCTTCGTCAGAACAACTTCTTTATGGGCTTATTAATATGAAACCAAAACAAATGTGGCTAACAATAACATATTCATCACCCTCATCATTTTCTTGAGTACTGGAATTGGTTAGGCATTGCATATGATGTGTCTATGTGGGACAATTAGTCTAATGATCAATGATTTCCAGTTGTGTATGTAACCCAAACAAAATTCATTTAAAAGAAAAAAAGAAAAAAATACTTATTTGAAGAATATGCCTTCATATTTTTATGAGGTGATGTCTAGACGGTGCATTAATGCTGTGTTTCAATCATAAATTTTGATAAAAATTTGAAAATTGAAAGGAAAAGGCATGTGAATTTTCTAAATTACTACTCAAATATATAATCCAAATACAACCTAAAAGGACAAAAATAAAAAAGGGATAGAAAATAAGCATTTCATATAAAATCCCATGAAAATTATAATCATATATATCACTGCATCACCAATGTTAAAGTTGATGATTTTTTTTTTTTTTTTTTCTCTCTTTTGCGTTAAATAAAATTTTATGTGATCAAGATTCATTTTTAATGCCATCTCTGCCATACACACAATAAATTTATATCACATTCACTTTTCTATGCACATAATTTAAATTATCTTTACAGTTTTTATTTTATTTTTATTAATATGATGAATTCTATGCACACACACATTATTTGTAAAGGTGAAAAAGGGTCATTTTTTGATAAATCCTTTTTCGAACTGTTTTATTCCGTCTAATTCATATTTTTTTTGAGTATTCCATTAAATCCTGTTTAATGTAATATGACCAAATCATTATTTCTAATTTTTTGCACATGTTTCTATTTTGAAACTAATATGTAATAGGAAAATGTTTGAGGGCCACAATTTTTGTGGCCACAATGGCTCAAAACTGTCAAAACGACGTCGTTTTGACATGTTTTGCACCAAAAACGACGTCGTTTTAGCAGTTTTGAGCCATTGTGGCCATAAAAATTGTGGCCCTCTAGCATTGTTTTCTCCATCATTTTAAAGAGAGAATCTTTCGATTTTTCCATAGAGAAAATCTCTCCCTTATTCTAAAGAAAAAATATCTCCCGCATTCCAGGGAGAAAATATCAAATTATGAACTTTGAACATTTTTATAATTTGAAAATTTTAAAAATAACGCAATAAAAATTCTGAATGAAAATTAAAATGCAATGTGAATGTTCACAGTAAATAACAAACATACAACTAACTTTTGAAAAAACAAAACACATACTAAAGTACAATGTGAATGTTCACAATAAACAACAAATATACAAATAACTTTTGAAAAAATAAAATTCATACCAAAATACAATGTGAATATTCACAATTTATAATTAACATACAATTAACCTTAAAAAAATAACTCATACCAATGTAAACATTTACACTGCAACGTGAAAATATAAAACAAAATTGAAAAAAGTGAAAATCGACTATTTCAATTGTTTAATGGTAACAAAAATGATTGTTAAACTAATAAGCACATAGTAACAAAAACAACAAACATATAATTAATTTTCGAAAAAACAAAACTTATACCAAAATGTAATGTGAATGTTCATAATTTACAATTAATATACAACTAGTTTAAAAAAAATTAAACTCATACCAATGTGAACATTCACATTAAAACGTGAAAATATAAAATAAAATTGAAAAAAATAAAAATCGACTATTTCGATTGTTCATTGGTAACAAAAATGATTATTCAACCAACAAGTATAGTAAAAAAAAAACAAAATACAACTTACTTTCAAAAAAACTTCCACCAAAAAAAAAAAAAAAACTCATACTAAAATACAATATGAATGTTTTCAATTTACAATTAACATACAATTAACTTTAGAAAAACTAAATTTATACTAATGTGAACATTCATACTGCACCATGAAAGAAAATTGAAAGAAAAAAATGACTATTTTAATTGTTTAATGGTAACAAAAAAAAAATGATTGTTCAAATAACAAGTATAATAACAAATAACCAATGATATGTGAATATTCACATCATGCAAAATATATAATTATGTCCATATCTATATTTCAACACCCATTTCTCAGACTTTTAAACAATGTGAAATGTGAACATTCACACTGATTGATAAAAAAAAATAGAAACAATGGCAGCAATAGAATTAGAAATAAATAAAAAAAACTCGGTCACTCTAAAAATAAAAAAATATCACTCACATCCTCATCTTTATTATTATCACTATCATTAACAATCTATGTAATTTTACTATTCTACCAATCCAAATCAAACCAATCCCACCTTTAAAAAATATGTTTGTAACAAAATTGACTGAAAATAAACAAAGGTTCGAGTTACAACAATCAAGAGATATAGAGTTTCGAACACAGAGTAACAATAGACGAACACAGAATTTCGAACACAAAGTGACAATGGAGGAACACAAAGCTTCATTGCAACAATGGAGGAACATAATATTATTTCACCACCATGTGTAAATTAGAGTTTTAAACCCTACCAAATAGAGAGTTTCAAAACCCTAACACAATAAAACAATATCACAAATGTGAATGAAACTGATCAAAAAGAAAAACGTGAATACTGGTAACTACCAAAATAGAGATTGCAACAAAAAGGAAATCTATATATCCTTTTTTTTATATATAATATATATTAACACTAGACATAAGGTTATAATAGTCTAACAAACAATATAAATCAGGAAAAAAAGGATCTCATAGAATAAAAGTATAAATACATGGGACAAACTAAGTTATAATTTTCTTTGATGGATTTATTAGGTTAGAACATCTCTAAATGAGATTTATTAATAAAAAAACCTAAAAAGAAATTGAACCACACAACATACCTTAAAAATAAAAAAATAAAAAATAAAAAATAAAAAATAAAAAATAAAAAATAAAAAAAGGTCCAAATACTTTATCCAAATTTTGAAATCAATAGTTAAGATTCACTCCAGATTTTGTCCACAGGACAAAGTTTAAATGCACATCATGGGTACAAAATTCTTGGTAAGTTTTTGAAAAAAAAATTATGGATTCCTAGACTTTTCGAAAAAAAAAAAGAATGAAATTCATAGGGTGGTGAAATTATAGCTGTCTTAACTAAAATACAATCTTATTGGTTTATTGATTAGCTGACCTTAATTTGTGATTAGATAACTAAATTCATGTCTGGTAAACATGAGAAATTGGAGAGATTAATAGAGAGTTGTTGTGGTGGGGTCTTAAAAAAATTATGAAGAGCTTGTGATTGCTAAGTATATCAGATCAAATACTTAAAAAAACTATGCTAACGCTCACAAGTATTCATGCGTATGTCTTGGGAGAAATAGACAGAGAGTTTGTTTGGGACCCAACCCAACCAAACCCTTCTTCCCAAACGGGTGGATAAGAGTTAAAAGAGTAACGGTTATATTTAACATGGACCACTTATTTTTCATTGTTAAAATACTAACACGTACCATCACCACATATATGGGCACACCACTTGTGCTCAATTATAGATCCTTCCATTGGTACTTATAATTTTTATTTATGTTTAAATATAATTTTAGTTATAAATAAAAATTCATTTAATGCCTTTTTTTAATAAATATTTTGTATAATTTACAAATTTTGCAAAAAAAAAAAAAAAAATTGTTTTCATAAGTTCGTCTCTTTCTTGTTCTTTTAGCCACCCCATTTAGTCTTCCCTATCTTTGGCCCCTAACATTAGCGACATCTTTCAGCTACCATCTCTAGCCACCAGCAAACCTTTGGTCACTATCTTCTGTCGACAACTATCTTTGTTCATCACTTTTGAAACTCAACAATAACTTTTGATTATTTTATTTTGACTTCTTCCTTATTACATATTTTCAAAATAATTTCTTGAATACATATGTATATGAAAAATTATTTTTATTTAGGTAAATTGCAAATACACTTTCTTAGGTTTGTTTAATATACGATTTGCCCCCTATAATTCTGGAAAATACATTCTACATCTTAAAATTTCTATTCATAACAAATGCCAATTTTATTAATAAATTATCAAATCAAGTAACAATTTTTAATGATATTATAAATGTATTTCAATTAATAATTCATGTAATTTTATCATTGTATAGTAGAGCAGTTAGAAATTTTATTTTTTTTGTTAATTTTGTAAATAAAAAAATTCTAACAATGAGATATTTATAATTTTTTAAATTACAGGGGGCAATTTATATTTTAAATAAATTTTAAGAGGTGTAATTATAATTTACCTTTTTTATTTTTATCCAAAATAAACATAATATATCAATGTTAAATGAGACAAAGGATTGAGTTTTAATTCATTCACTCTTAGACAAATCAACAATTACCATTTAATCTCATACATCACAAAAAATTAATTTTGAAATAATATTTTAAAGAGGAAATTTTAATGTGATGTAAATTTTACCCACATTAATAATTAAAATTATATTTTTTTTATATTAACTTTATGATATTTTTATTGACAAGTAATTTTTCCTATTTTAAAAGCGTTAAAGATTTTCTTTCACGGATGGTGACGTGTAAGGTGGAGATTAAATCCGTACTCACACCAAATAGTAATCACTGTTTGGAGTGAGTGGTGTGAGTAGACGTGGCCATGTCCTGTCCACCCACGTGTCACGGTCGTGGTGATTTTGCTTGGATAAAAAGCAAAGGTGCACAGAATTCCGCGTGAATGAACAGTAATGGGCGGGAATTCAAATTTCGAATCTCCGTATTTACAGCTGTCTATATATCTGGGTCCAGCCTCAGATATTTGTCGGTGGAGAGAGATATGAGAGATATACTTTTGCAGTTGGAGAGTTATTACACTGAGGTGATTTTCTGATTCCTTGTTTCGTCCCTCCTTTTCTTTCTGCCATTTTTGTCGATTTATTTGGTATACAATGTTGTACTCCTTAGAAGAGAATCCCGAGAATTACGGGCAGTTCACTCAAATGTGTGTAGATCGCTTTTTGACGTGGCAACTAGGACTGTGGGAAGAGAGCCGGCGGAGAGCTTCGGTGAAGTTTGTTCCGGTGTACGAAGAGCAGAGGGCAAAAATATCAAAGCTAAGGTGTCTGAACAGAAGGGTTAGCAGAGGTAACAGATCCTGTAGAAGTGTTCGTATAAAAGATTTGGAGTTATTTATAAAAAATGGAAGGAATAGGAAGCAGCCATTACCGGACCCCCCTAGCGTACCGGAGGTCAAGGACACCGGCAGCCAGTGGAGAGGCCCATCTCTCTCCACCGACAAATATTTGAGGTTGGACCCAGATATATAGACAGTTGTAAATATGGAGATTCGAAATTTGAAATTTGAATTCTCGCCCATTACTGTTCATTCACGTGGAATTCTGTGCACCTTTGCTTTTTATCCAAGCAAAATCACCACGATCGTGACACGTGGGTGGACAGGACATGGCCACGTCTACTCACACCACTCACTCCAAACAGTGATTTCTATTTGGTGTGAGTACGGATTTAATCTCCGCCTTACACGTCACCATCCGTACGTCCATCGACGGATGAAATTGCCTATCGGGTACAATTTGAACAAGGGGGGCGCTAGTAATATTATATATAACGCCCCCCCCAGCTGGTGTGACCTCCCCCTATATAAAGCCTCAACTAACAACATTCACACTTGTGTAAGTTAAGTGTTAATCACTAAATAAACTAAATAATGCCTCGCCAAGCCTCTTTCCGTTTTTATGCCAAGAATGTTTTCCTCACCTACCCACAATGCCCATGCCCAAAAGAACAACTGTTAGAACTCCTCCAATCTCTCCTCCAACTAGCCTGTCAGCCATACTACATACTTGTCGCAAGGGAGCTCCATGAAGATGGAAACCCTCACCTTCATGCCATAGTTTAATGCACGAAGAAGATCCAAACCTCCAACCCAAGATTTTTCGATCTCACCGGAACCAATGGGAGGATCTACCATCATCCTTTCAATAATTGTTGATCGGACGGATGAAAATGGCAGGCAGACAATGGTACAAAGTTTCATCAATTGCAGTTGATATATCAACGTGGTACAAGTAAACACGTGTCTTGCGAAGGACAACTCTCTTGCTTGCTGTCGTTTGAATCGCTCAAATTTATATCAGGTGGATGACCTTTCAGAGGAATTTCTGAACGACCGACTTCCACTAAATTCGGTGAATGTAATATTACTGATATTCATTTATGACAATGTATCTAAGATTAAGAATTATCGATACAATGCGAATCATATATAAAAGTTTTTTATTTTTAGTAGTTGTTATTATTACTCTACTTTATTCTAATATATATATATATATTGTCTTTATTATACATAAACACGGAGCGTATTTAGAGTAAAATAGAATAAGAATAGTAACTATGTATAATTAATAAGAACAAAAAAGAGAGTGTATTTGAAAAAAAAATGGAATGAGAATAATGATTCTCTTATTTTTTTTATAAAAATATATATTAAGGTTAATTATTTGTTGATTTTAACCTATACTGATATATTTGATAATATGAATATTAAATAAATTGAGTTAGTGTCGATATGTATAATACGAATAAACTATTTAAATAAAAAAAAATGGTTATATCTTTTAATATTATTTTTATTAAAGGATATCATAACATTTTTTAATCTATTATTTAACTCCATCGAAGTTATTACAATGTATATAAAATAAAATTTTAAGACTAATAGAAGTTTTATTTTTGTTTTTAATTGAAACAATCTGTTTGGTAGAATTTTTGAAATTTAATTCTATCCCTTAGTTTGAGTGTGTTGTTTGGTTACAACTTTAAAAAATTAATTCTACACCCACTTTTCAAAATACTTTTCAAAACACCCACTTTTAAAAATTATATGTCACATCATTCAATTCAAACTCTTTTTAAAATTCATAACCAAACAATTTTTTTACACTCAAAACATAATTCAAAAACTTACAAACTCAAAATACAACTGTATTATCAAATTATAATTTTAAAACTCTGCCAAATGCAACATATTTTTTTTAATATACTATTTGACTTAATCTAGTAAAAAAATAATAATAGGATAAAGTTTTTATAAATTAATAAAATAAAATTTAGTTGAAATCAAATATTCTTATGAATAATTTCATTCCATAGTATTAAATTTAACTTGTGAATTTTTTAGTTTTTTTCATATATTTAATATTTTTAACTAATAGTGAAATTTTTTAACATGACACATTAATACAACATGAATTAAATACAAATTGAAAATAAAATAACACAATAACACAAAATAATAAATGTGTTGAATAAGTATTGAGATAATTTTGACACAAATTCGAAAATTCATGACACAAATATGATCCAATACAACTTGACACCCAAGTACTTAGTTAATATAAGGTTGTTATTATGTTTTATGTGGTTTTTCATGTAACACAATCTTTTTTATTATTATTTCTTTTAAACATGATGAATTATATATATTTATTATATGAGGTGAAATTAATACAATAATGAAAAACATATCTCAAACAACATATATGCTAATAAAATCTCGTTTGGGAACATATTTTTTTAGTAATTTTTTTTTGACTAAAATATGATGTAAAAAATTAGTATGTTTAGGATGATTTTTTGATTTTTTATGAAAATATGTACAAAAAGTAAAGAGAAAATAGAATCTTTAATTTTTTAGTATAGATTGTTGACTTTTTAATTTTTTAATTTTTAAACTAAAAAATAATATTGTCAAACGAGATTTCATTTCAACACGAATTGTATTACATCATGTTATCTAGCTTTAGAGGGCAATAATCCAAATGGTTAGGTCTTTGACTTGGAGCTCTTGGCTTAGGTATGTATTAGCTCAATGTGGACCCTTCTTTTTTACTTTCTCAACTAAGCAATCTGTTAATAAGGAAAGAACTTTAGAATTATCGTAATCCCATTTTAGAATTAACTTAGAACCATGAAGTGAAATTTGTGGTAATCTCAAAGTCATACTTCAAAGCATACTCATTCAAGTTATTGGTGTTCTCTTGATCCACTTCATAGGATTAATCAAGACGAAATGGGTCCATACATACAATAATACCTCAGTTGATTGAGGCTGTAAACATGCCACATGGCTAAACCACAAGCGTTGATTTTCTTCAAAGTGATAGGCGTTGAAAAATACGTATTGATTTCCTTCAAAGTGATAGGCGTTGAAAAAAAAGTATCAAATGACCTGCATGATATTTACTCTAATCCAAAAATTAAATCCACTTTACTCTATATAATTTTTAAAATAATGATGATAGATATGACTTTTGTTATGCGAATATATATATATATATGAGATAAAATATAACTGCTAACAAATATCATTTTTATACAACGACGCTACATATGAAAGTGTTTAAAAAATAAAACGTGGGAATTAAAAATAAAATCAAGGTTTAAATTTGTATTATATATTTTACATTCTTAATATTTCAGTGTAATTCAAATTTAACTCACGTATTATGAGACTTACATATAAAATGAATTTGAATTTTGAATCACACAATAATTTTCTATAATTTCGTGAATAAGTTTTGTATACTATAACATTATGAATTACACCAAATAAGATGGTGTTTGTGTGTGCTATCATAATAATTATGTATTTATACCTACAATTCAAGGGCGGAGCCAAGAAGGCCCGGGGGTTACGTGCCCTCTCAATTTTGAACTTGTTTTAGTTTTGTTTTGTGGTCATATATAAAATGTATTCTTTTTTTTTTCTTAACATGTTCTTTAGTTAAGGATTTATTGTTTTATTCACAATGTTGGACAATTTTGACCGTATTTAAAAAATAAATTATGTTTGTATACTTAACAACAAACGGAATACAAAAGAAATAAAGGAAATGAGAGAGATTGTTTGATTATAAAAATCAAACAAGAATATAAAATAAATAAATAAAACAGATTTTTATTTTGTTACAAAAACAAAATCAAAATCTAAAACAGAAAAGTAAATTAATTACTTACCTTATTAATTTGTCAAACAATTTTTTTTTTCATCAACTCCAGTGTTTAACATTGTGTTCTTAAGACAGATTCGTCCTCTCCACGGTACTTTCAGATTATGGACGTCTATCTCCAAGGATAAAATGATTAACTGCGAATAATAGCAGCACTACAAATTATTCACACAACGAACACACTTTGTGTTTACACTATTTCTCACAGAAAATTAAATGCAGCAAAATGCAGAGAGAGTAGGCAGAATTTTGGACGAAAAACTAAGTGCAAAATCCAAATGAGGGTTTGTCTATTTATAGGAAAATAATGTGGCTGTTTAAGTGCAAACCTGTTTGAACAGGTGTTATACCTGTTTTGTATGAATGAACAGGTAAGGAACCTGTTGGGTTTAAATTTCAAACAGATACTGAATCTGTTTGGTTTAAATTCAAACAGATCTAAGTGTTCTAGATGCAAGGGTCGGCACCAACAGCAGCAAGGGTCGACACCAAAAAGCAGTATACACTCCAGTTGTAAGGGTCGACACCAACAGTAGCAAGGGTCGACACCAAAAAGCAGTATACACTCCAGTTGTAAGGGTTGACACCATCAACAGCAAGGGTTGACACCAGGAACACATGGAACATATCTCAGGAAAGAAAAATCATAACAAAGGGTCGACACCCAACTTGCAGAGGTCGACACCCTTATGTCTGTGTTGAACAAAACCTAGCCGCCATCTTCCAACTCAAAAAGGGTATTTGTGACATCATTCTCTGACACATATTATTCTAATCAAAAGGAACTTTGGGATAATATTTTCTGACAAATGGAGGGAACATTCTCCACTCACACCTCTCCCAAGATCAGAAAAAGGAAAGAACATGAAGACAACATTATATCCCTTTACCATTATCTCATCTTCCAAGCATGGGCATCACTTCCTTTGAGGAAGCTCCATCTCCAATGGTCAGAAAACAACATGTACCAAACATTCTCCACTCACAACAGCTAGAAACGTTTTTGTTTGCCCAGCTCCAACGGATAGTTTACTCACGTGGGTATGTTTTTTTTTTCTTCTTCAAAGAGTTGAGTCAGATGAAAGCTTTAAATCGGGAATGTTTTCCAGATCTGAAGAATATGACATCCTACCGCAACTACACCAAACATACTGAGCATCATTTTCATATATGTGATTTGACTTGTGTTCTCCCATTTTCAGATTTAAACAAATCCAAAACTTCGTGTGAACTTACACTTTCTTAATCCATCTTTTGAGAGATAGTTTTTGTAAAAGAGGACAGTTGAACATCTTCTTCTAGTTTCTTAGTTTCTGAGTGAAACATTTGTAAAGTGAGGCTTTTTGTTGGATGAGGTCCTCAACAGATTGAAGTAAGTCCTTTTGTAACACACCTCAGGTTGGAAGAGCTTGGTGGTGCATCGATTCATAGTGAAGAAATTTTCAAGGAGGATTCTTGAGGAGTGGACGTAGGCCGGTGAGCCGAACCACTATAAATCTTTATGTTAAGTTCTTCTTTCCTATTCTCTTTACTTTCTGTTAATCATTTGATTATCTGTTGCATTTAATTACATAAGATCTTTTGAAACCCTTTTTAAATTAAATTTTTAATTACCCAATTCACCCCCCCTCTTGGGTTACCTTCCTGTTTAACAATTGGTATCAGAGCCACGTCTCTAGTAACGTGACTTAACTATCTTAGAGTGATCTATGGCAAACCCTAGTTCTTCTCTCCCTGAAGGTCAATCCTCAAACAGACCTCCCTTCTTCAGTGGAACAAATTTTAACTATTGGAAATCCCGCATGATTATGCACATTAAATTTACTGACTATGAAGTTTGGAAAATCATATGTGAGGGTCCTAAGGTACCCACTAAAACCGTAGATGGTCTACTAGTACCCAAACTTGAGAGTGAGTGGACAAGTGCTGACTACAAAGATATTCACTTAAATGCCAAAGTTGTTAATATGTTATATTGTGCACTTGATGCTACCGAGTTTAACAGAATATGCACTTGTACCACTGCTAAAGAAATTTGGGATAAACTTGTTGTAACTCATGAGGGAACCGCTAAAGTTAAAGAATCTAAAGTGAGTCTACTTATTCATAACTATGAGCTCTTCAAGATGAAACCAGATGAAAACATATCCCAAATGATCATTCATTTTATTGATATTATAAATAGTCTTAAATCTCTAGGGAAGACTTACACAAATGTAGAAATTGTCAGAAAAGTCCTTCGATCATTGCCAAAAATTTGGGAGAACAAAGTTATTGCAGTGATAGAAGCAAGAGATCTATCAACATTAAGTCTTGATGAGCTAATGGGATCCCTTCTAACCCATAAGATCATTATGCAAGAAGGAAAAGAAGAAGAAGACAAGAATAAGAAGAAAGGGATAGCTTTCAAGTCCATCACAAAATCTCAAGAGGAAGAAGAAGATGCTTCAGAAGAAGACGAAGAAATGGCTTTCATTACCAAAAGATTCAAAAGATTTGTAAAAACGAAGCAAGATGTAAAGAAGTTTTTCAGAAAAGATTTCAACAAAGATCTTCAAAAAGGAGAAAGTCATAAAAAATTCGAAGTGATCTGCTATGAGTGTAACAAGCCGGGTCATTACAAATCAGAATGTCCAGAGCTTAAAAAACAATTCAAGAAGAATAAGAAGAAAGCCATGATTGCAGTATGGGGAGAAGACAGTGATGACAGCAACTCAAAGACGGACATTTGCAAAAATGAAGTCGTAAATCTATGCTTAATGGCACTTGAAGATGAGGTAAATGATGACTCTTTTACTTTTGGTGAATTACAAACTTCTTTTGATGACTTGCATGATGAATTTAAAAAATTGAGTTTGAAAAGTAATTGTCAAAAGAAAATGATTTCAAATTTATCTCAAGAAGAGGAATTCTTAACTTCTAAAATCAATACTTTAGAAAATGAAGTTTTGACAATGAAAGAAGAGAAAGAATTCTCAAAGGAAAAAGAATTTTTACAAAAGGAAAATGAAATTTTGAAAAATTAGAAAATTGTCTTAAATGAAAACATAGAAGACTTAAAAAATGTTCTTTCAAAATTTACTGAAAGGAGAGATACCTTAGACAAAATTCTCAAAAGTCAAACTCAAACCTTTAGAAGAATGGGGATTGGCTATAAACCATTTTCAAAAGCTATAACTTTTCAAAAATCCTTTGCATATGCATCATCTAATCATTCTCATATCACATGTCATTATTGTGGAAGAAAAGGCCACATCTCTCCTTTATGTCCTTCTAAGAGAAACTCATTCAATAGAATAAAAAAGAAGTGGGTTCCCAAAAACACTTCGACTTCTAACTCTCATGGACCCAAAAAGGAATGGGTACCAAAAAGCCAACAAAAATCTGATTCTTGCAGGTGTGCTTTAGGTCAAAATTCAGCAACAACCGGTGGTACCTCGACAGTGCTTGCTCAAGGCACATGACCGGCGATAGAGCAATATTCTCAACTCTTAAATCCAAAGACGGAGGTCATGTAACCTTTGGAGACAATAGTAAGGGAAAGATCATAGGTAAAGGTAGTATCGGTAAAACTTCGTCACCCATTATTGAGAACGTATTGCTTGTTGAAGGATTAAAGCATAACTTACTTAGTATTAGTCAAATGTGTGATAAAGGCAATCATGTTTCCTTTGATAAGTCCTATTGCACTATTAAAAATTCTACTGATAACTCAGTGCTTTTTGCCGGTCATACGGATGAGAACGTGTATACATTTGATTTGCATAGTTTATGTGACAACCCTCACCACTGTTTACTGATTAACCACTGATTACTGCTAAACTGAGACTAAACATGTTAATTGACTGAAATCTGAAACTGATTGATTGTCTGTATCTGTTTAAGTGCATCTCTATCTGTTTGACTGTTAAACTATCTGTTCATGTTTTATGTTTTAAACTGTAAATTGAAGGCCTTATCGGCGGCCGAATCTGAAATTGATTAGTGATATGTGTTAATCATAATTTATGTGATTTTATGGCATATTTATTTGAAACGTGATTTGGTATGATTAAATAGATTAAAATAAGTTAAATTACACAAGCTGCATTATTTACAACTTTGCCATTTAGTGGCCCACTTCATACCATATGTTGAGACTTGAATTATACATTGTTTAGCATCATTTCCTCAGCCATTCCTTGAGTCCTTAGCCGACTAGAGATAGAGAGAGTGAGGAAACTTGAGTTTAACAATTTTAGCTTGGTGATTTGAGGAAATTGAAGGTTGATTGCATGTTTGGACTCCTACACCTAGAATTGGAGACTTAAGGTAGAGATTATACCTTCTTGTTCATGTATTCAAGTTATATGTTGCATGGTTTATGGAAGTCTAGAGATTAAGACATGAATTAGCTTCATATGTTGAATTAAGAGCTTAATCCATGCATGCATGTTGCCATCCTTGAGTTTTGAAGAGTATTGTTCATGAAATTCCACATGCATGTTCATATTTTTGCATTGGACCATGAATTCATCTTGTTTATGGAGAAATTGGCTCATTTGAGCATGTATTTGAAGCTTGAGTTGTTTAAAATCCATGCATGTTATGTTTTACATCATGTTCATGAGATTGGTTTGAAATTGTGTTTAATTGAACTACCTTTGCACTTTGATTTTACAAATTGAGCTTTGAAACATGTTGTATTATGAGTTTTGAAGAGTTTTCCAGAAAATTAGCCTGAGAGGATCGAGTTTGGTGCATTGGACCATGAATTCATCTTGTTTATGGAGAAATTGGCTCATTTGAGCATGTATTTGAAGCTTGAGTTGTTTAAAATCCATGCATGTTATGTTTTACATCATATTCATGAGATTGGTTTGAAATTGTGTTTAATTGAACTACCTTTGGACTTTGATTTTACAAATTGAGCTTTGAAACATGTTGTATTATGAGTTTTGAAGAGTTTTCCAGAAAATTAGCCCGAGAGGATCGAGTTTGGTGCATTAAAACTTGGTTTTGAGCTTGAGGTTCAAATCTAGAATTTCCAGAATTTGGACTCACGCTCGAGCGGGGAAATTGGCGCTCGAGCGTGAAATACGTGCTCCCAGCACTTTGCATTGTTTTACAGTCCGCTCGAGCGGGGGAATGCACGCTCGAGCGGGGACCTGAGTCACACGATCGAGCGTGTGTCGAGCGCCCATCGAGCGTGATTTTCACACATCCAGTACTTTTGCCATGTTTTGCAGTCCGCTCGAGCGTTGGAAGTGACACTCGAGTGGGGGACTTTTGTCTGCATGTCCGCTCGAGTGTAGAAAGCCACGCTCGAGCGTGACCCCTGTTTTCTGAAAATTTTGAAAAGTGTTTCTAAGTGCATCTTTGCATCCTCATTCCATCCTAGGCATTCTTAGGCCTAGGTCAAGGTATCTTAATGAGGATATTGATATAGAACCACACCGAGTCAAATTAGGGATTAAGTTATTGTTTCCTAACTGCGTAACTTAGTATGTGTTCATCCTGTAACTGTGTAGGGTTAGTATCCGGAGACGCGTACTAGCTTATCTGTAGCCCAGAACTTTGTGAGTAACAATGTTGTAAAGATATGTTCAAAAATGATTATCTTTTGAACAATTGAACTGTACTGTTTCCTGAAATGATACTGTTACTGAATGAATGATGTCCTAATTGTGAACTGTATTGTGGCATCCTTAGCAACCTACTGTTACTGTATTGTACTGCTACTGTCACAGAGATCTCTGTCGGTTCCCATGTTGGAACCACTACTGTTTACTGATATGATGGCCATCAACTGACTATTCAGTCTATTAAGACCTACTGTACTGCTTTGCTATTGGATGTACCACATATGACTGCTATGACTGAATAACTGTTCTGAATGACTGAAATACTATTTAAATGACTGTTTTCAATACTGAAAGGACATTTCATTCTTAACCTCTTTACGCATATGTTATTCACTAGGCTTTAGCTCACTGCTCATATATATATGTAGGTGTACAGGCATCGGACCGCTGCTAGGGGCGTTGGGTTAAGCTCCCATTTTGTCATGACCCAAACCCGGCCCTATGGGTTTAGCACCGTAACTGGCCAGTAATCCGAGATTACCGAAGGCCTGCTGAACAGTAATACAGTTAAACAGAGTACAGGGCCTGGCGGAAGCCAATACAGTAAGTAACTAGTGTCCATTGAGCTGTGAAAATCTGTATGCCAAAAACATTTTTCATGCATTCATACAGTTCAGAACAGTACAGTCTATACAATCATTTACAGGCAGTCAGTGCAGGGATCAAATCCCTTAACAACAGTACAGTAAAAAAGTAAACAGTCTATACAGTAGTACAAAACAGTAAGGAGACCGATGGGGGGACACAAAAACACCCCAAGCCATAGCATGGCAACTCGGAACCTCGCAGTGAGGCACATAGGCTGGCTTGACAAAAACTGGGGACCAACCCACGCTCCTAGCTCCGGTCTGGCTGCTGAGAACCTACATATATATATAAACAGTGAGCTAAAGCCCAGTGAATAACATAAAGCGTAAAGAGGTGGTGAATGAATGTCCTTACAGTAATGAAAACAGTTCATTAAACAGTATTTCAGTCTTTCAGTATTTCAGTCAATCAGTCATATGTGGTACACCCATTAGCCTATAAACAGTAGGTCCAAAAGGACCGGGTCTTAACAGACCCAACAGTAATGATGGCCATCAATCAGTAAACAGTATGGTTCCACAAAGGAACCGACAGAGCTCTGTAACAGTAACAGTAAACAGTAAGTGCTAAGGATGCCACAATACAGTTCAGAATACAGGACATACATTCATTCAGTAAATAATATCAGTTCAATAAACAGTTCAGTTCAGTATTCAAAAGATAACCATTTTGAACATATCTTTACACAATCGTTACTCACAGAGATTGGGCTACAGTGTGCTAGAGCGCTTTTCCCCAGTCGCCAACCCTACACAGTTAACAGATCGAACACACTAAGCTATACAGTGGGGAAGGATAATAACTTAATCCTTAAATGCCTCGGTGTGCTCTACACCTACATTCTCATTAAGATGCCTTAAATACGCCTTAGGAATGCCTAGGATGGAAAGAGGATGGAAGAATGCACTTAGAAAACATTTGCAGAATTTTCAGTGAAGCAGAGTCCCGCTCGAGCGCAGGTTTCCCCGCTCGAGCGTACAAGCAAACAAAGGTCCCCGCTCGAGCGCAACATCCCCGCTCAAGCGGACCAAAAAGTACTGGATAGGTGAAATCTCCGCTCGACGCCCGCTCGAGCGTGTCACCCAGTCCTCCGCTCGAGTGCCCAATACTCTGCTCGAGCGGACTGATGCACAGTGCAAGATGCTGGGAGCTCGATTTCTCCGCTCGAGCGCTACTTCCCCCGCTCGAGCGGGCAACAAAAATCTGGAAATCCCAGATTTGAGTCCCAAGCTCAAAACCAAGTTCAAAAGCAATATTTTCGATCCTCTTGGGCTATTTTCTGGAAAAACTCTTGCAAACACATAGGATAACATGTTTCAAAGCTCAATTTAAGAAATCAAAGCCCAAGGGTGTTTAATTCAAACTCAATTTCAAACCCAATTTTCATGATCAATCTTCAAATATGGCATGCATGAACTTTAAACAACTTTCATGCTCAAAACATGCTCCAATGAGCTCTAAGTTCCAAAAACAAGTTGAAAACATGGACTAAAGTCTAATTATGAACATGCATGTACAATTTTGCCATGGATTCAACTCAAAATTCATCAATTCAAACATGCATGCATGAATTAAGTTATAATACAACACCATTGAACCAAAACATGCCTTAACTCTACAATTTGACTTGAATCACGCAAGAACAATCTTGAATACAACAATGAGAGGTTCAATTACCTTACTTAGGTCTTGAAATTCAAGTCTAGAGGCTCAATAGACAAATCTACACTTCAATTCCCAAGCAATTCTTCAAGCAAATGCACAAAATCAAGTTGAATCACTCTCCTAGCTCACTCTCTCTCTCTAGTTCGGTGGAGTTCTCAAAATGTGGCTGAGGAAGTGATTTGATCAACATGTAATAAGGCTCAATATGACATTAATCAAGGGTCCACTCAATGGCAATTCCGTAATTAAGCCAAAGTTTGCAATATATCAACGTTTAATCTAATTTAATCATACCTAATCAATTTTCGAATAAATATACCATTAAATCACAAATATTCTACTGATCCCAAAACTCTAAACAGTTCCTAATTCGGCCGCCGATAAGGCCTTCAATTAGCAGTTTAAACATAAAACACGAACAGATAATGATCAATCAAACAGATAGGAATGCAATATAATAGATAAACTTATTCAATTTCAGTTTCGATTTCAATCAGTCCATTCAGTACTTCAGTTAATTCAATTATCAGTCATTATCAGTTCAGTTTAGTAGTAACCAGTAGCTAATTCAGTAGTTTATCGGTAATCAGTACGAGGGTTGTTACACGTTTTGTCAAGCCAACTTTTGTGCCTCACTGCGAGGTTCCAGAACTGTTCAAGCCAAGGCTGTTTAGGGGTGTTTTAGGTTTTCCCCTTTTTGCCTCTATTTTGTAATAATGTATAGACTGAATGTTTTTGTACTGTACTGTCTTAATAGGGATTGGGTCCCTATCCTAAATGATTATATATGTATGTAAATACTGTTTTGTTCTCATGTATATATGTTATGGAAAGTCTTTTGCATATAGACTGTCACAGCTCATTGGACATTTTTTAATTACTGTTTTGGCTTCCGCCAGCCCTTGTACTCTGTATTACTGTTGCACTGTTAAGCAGGCCTTCGATAATCTCGGATTACTGGCCGGTTACGGTACTAAACCCATAGGGGCGGGTTTGGGCTGTGACAGTTTATCTCCTAATCATAATGTCAAGTGCTTATCTGCTTTAAATGAATCTGGATGGTTATAGCACAGGAGGTTAGGACACGGTCATATGGATTTGCTTTCAAAACTTTCAAAATTTGATTTGGTCATTGGCTTGCCAAAAATCGTTTTTGAAAAGGATAGACTTTGTGATGCGTGTCAACAAGGAAAACAAACACGAGTCTCTTTCAAATCCAAAAATATCATTTCGACATCTAGACCACTTCAAATATTGCATATTGACTTATTTGGACCATCTAGAACCTTAAGTCTTGGAGGAAAATCTTATTGCCTTGTTTGTGTGGATGATTATACTAGATTTACTTTGGTGATTTTCTTGGCACACAAAAGTGATACTTACTCGGCTTTTTCAGCTCTTTGTAAACATATTCAAAATATGGTTGGTCTTACTATCTATACCATTAGAAGTGATCATGGTAGAGAATTTGATAATGATGAGTTTATTCTATTTTGTAATGAGCATGGCATTGATCATAATTTTTCTGCTCCTCGAGCTCCTCAACAAAATGGTTTGGTAGAAAGAAAAAATAAAGTTCTTGAGGAAATGGCTCGTACTATACTTTGTGAAAATAATTTGCCAAGATATTTTTGGGCGGAAGCCGTAAATACTGCTTGCTATGTTATTAATCGTGCCATGATTAGACCCATATTGAAGAAAACACCATATGAACTATGGAAAGGTAGAAAACCCAACATTGGCCACTTTCATGCATTTGGTTGTAAATGCTTCGTACTAAATTACAATAAAGAGAATCTTGGAAAATTTGACGCAAAATTTGATGAAGCTGTATTTCTTGGCTATGCAAATTCTAGTAAAGCATTTCGCGTTTTTAATAAAAGAATCTTACTCGTTGAAGAATCCATACATGTTGCTTTTGATAAATCTAACTCATTTGCTCCCAAAAATATTGTTGTTGATGATGCTGCAGATTCTAATTCAAGGATTGAAGGCATTTATTTATCAGAAAATGATGAACTTCATTCCTCGAAACCCAATGTTGAAATCTCTATGGAAGATCTTTAAAAAGAATATGCCCATCCCATAAAGGAACATGATCTACCCAAAGAATGGAAGTATGCCCATGGACATCCCAAAGATCTCATTATAGGAGACGCCACACAAGGAGTAAGAACTTGTTTGTCTCTTAATAATATCTGTGGTAATTTAGCCTTTGTTTCTCAAATTGAACCAAAAACTTTTTCTAAGGTTGAACTTGATGAAAACTGGATTGTTGCTATGCAAGAAGAGTTAAATCAGTTTGAAAGAAATGAAGTTTGGAATTTGTCTCCTCGCTCAACAGAACATTCTGTTATTGGAACTAAATGGATCTTTCGAAACAAAATGGATGAATCCGGTGTTGTTATTCGTAACAAAGCTAGACTTGTAGCCCAAGGTTATAACCAAGAAGAGGGTATTGATTTTGATGAAACATTTACACCTGTTGCACGCCTTGAAGCCATACGTATGCTGCTTGCATTTGCTTGTTTTAGAAATTTTAAACTTTACCAAATGGATGTAAAAAGTGCCTTTTTAAATGGTTATATTTCGGAGGAAGTATACGTTGAACAACCTCCTGGTTTTGAAAACCACAAACACCCTGACTACATGTATAAACTTTCAAAAGCCCTGTATGGTTTAAAACAAGCTCCTAGAGCCTGGTATGAACGCTTGAGCAATTTTCTTATAGAAAAAGGTTTTTCTCGTGGAAAAATTGATACCACTCTTTTCATAAAAATAAAAAATGATGATATATTCATTGTTCAAATTTATGTCGATGATATAATATTCGGTGCTACTAATGAATTTTTGTGGAGGAATTTGCTAAGGATATGCAGGGGGAATTTGAAATGAGTATGATGGGAGAGTTGACTTACTTTCTCGGATTACAAATAAAACAAACCCAAGATGGTATTCATCTATCTCAATCAAAATATATCAAAGATCTTCTCAAAAGATTTGAAATGGACCTGTCCAAACCCATAGCAACTCCTATGAGCACATCGATTAAAATCGACAAAGATGAGCAAGGTAAACCAGTAGACGAAAAGAAATATCGAGGTATGATTGGTTCTTTACTCTATCTAACAGCTAGTAGACCTGATATCATGTTTAGTGTGTGTATGTGTGCTCGTTTTCAATCAGCTCCAAAAGAATCTCACATCATCGTAGTAAAACGCATTTTTAGATATCTCGTAGGCACTCCACTTTTAGGTCTTTGGTACCCTAAAACAAATGTTTTTGATCTTTATGGTTACTCAAATGCTGGTTTCGCAGGATGTAGACTTGACCGAAAAAGCACTAGTGGTACTTGTCAATTTCTTGGAAATTCACTCACTTCATGGTTTTGTAAGAAACAAAATTCAGTGGCATTATCTACTACTGAAGCAAAATATATTGCCACTGGCTGCTGTCATGCTCAAATACTTTGGATGAAACAATAACTTCTTGATTTTGGATTCCACTTTGATCACATTCCCATTAAATGTGATAACACTAGTGCCATTAATCTTTCGAAAAATCCCATACAGCACTCATGCACTAAACACATTGAAATAAGGCACCACTTTCTACGAGATCATGTACTCAAAGATGACATTGAACTCGAATTTGTGCCTACAAACCAACAATTGGCCGATATCTTTACCAAGCCTCTCAATGAAGAACAATTTTATCTTATACGAACTGAACTTGGCATGTTAAATATTCCTTTATGATGGTTCCTATGTTTTATTATACTTCCTTGTGAAATTTGGTGTGATTTGCACTAGTTTTTTGCTCTTCGGGACCCTTAAGGGTCGACCCCTTGCTCCATAGGGTCAACACTTGATGTTTTTAAGAACATTGCTTTTTAGTGTCGACCCCCTGTCCCTAAGGGTCGACACCTGTTAGTTGCCTAAGGACTTGTCACGCGATCTTTTTATATTCGAAGGGTCGGTCCCTCTCTTTACGAGGGTCGACACCCGCTCAAATATATTTAAATACTCCTCGACCCTTCCTCTCTCTCTTTCTCACGACACCACTAAATCCCTAGCCCTAACCCCCCTTTTCCTATTCCGACGATCCACATTCCGATCATCTTCCCTCCTTCTAACAACCGCCCCATTTCTTCTCACCATGGAATCTCAAGATCCTCCTCTAGTTCTAACCAGAAAGCACCCTCATTCCTCCACCTCCTCAGCCGCTGCTACTACATTTTCCTCTGTCCAACGCGTCAAGAACAATGACGCTCGATCCTCATTCAACAAGGACTTCAATCGTCGAAAGGTAATTTATGGCAGAACCATTGATCTTGCCTTTTTTGAGAAACATTCCATCCCTATAAAAACTTGGTTTGATACCCAAAAATGGTCCTCTTTGTTAAAACTTGATTGTGTCATATACCCCACACTGATCAAAGAATTCTTTGCAAATCTCTCTTATGATACACAATCCTCTTCTCATACCCTCGAGTGTTTTGTCAAGGGTGTGTATTTCACTTTAAATCCCACTGTCATAAACTCTATTTTAAAAACCTCCAATAACAGTGAAAGGGTCACACCAACTGTTGGTGCCCTTAACTCACCAAATTACTCTCATCTTATTGGTCTTTGGTTCATCACAAATAACCCTGATTTACATGGTAATGCCCCCGTCTCTAGCAAAGACCTTTCCCTCAAACTGAGACTACTCCATCACATCATAACACACAACATCATTCCCCGTTCTGGCTGTTTCGATGCCATCACGTACGGTCATATGTTTCTCATTTGGGCTCTAGCCACTGGTTACCTCATTGATTTTGGTTTTCCGGTAACTCACTGTATCATTCAAGCTCACAAACAAAATAATCAGGCCCTTCCCTTTGGTATGATTTTCACAAAACTCTTCAAGCATTTCAACATTGACCTCAAGGGGGAAGAAAAAATCCCTCGAGATCCCTCTCAGTATGAGGCTGAAACTCTGCGTAATATGGGATACTCTCTCATCAACCATATCTGGACCAAAACCAAGAAACCTAGTTTCTCTTCCCCTGGTTTCTCTACCCCTGGTTCCTCCCTTCCCCGTCTCTCCACTCGTCACTTCTCCTCTTCTGATCTCTCCTCTCTTTCTCTCAAAATTGACCACCTTGATTCCTTGGTTCAGGGTCCCCTCTTTGATGGGATTGCTTCAATCAACTCTAGGCTCAATAATCTAAACCTAGGGTCCACCTCTATTCCTACCTCTAACATTCCATCTTCTTCTCATTCTACTCCTACCTCTAACATTCCACCCTCTTCTCATACTATACCTGCCTCCTCATCCTCTGCCATGGAAGAAAAGATCGATGAACTGAGCACCTTGGTTCTACAACTTGTCACTCAGCAGACTGCCATGCAGCAACACATTGACTGTATGAAGTTGCAGCAAGAACAAATCATTGCTGCTGCTAAAGAAAGTGTTGAGAACATGGTAACAGCTGTGGACGGGATCAAAGCCTCCAACGAAGAATTTCGGAAACTTTTTGACCAACGCTGGGAAACTGATTTGGATGAGCAAATCCGCAAATTCATGCTGTGGTTTGTCCAAGGGTGGCACGAAGCTGCCCCACATTGGCCTCGCCCTCCTCCTCCCTTTCGTTGAAGCTGCGTACCGCTTTTTGTTGATGACAAAGGGGGAGAAGAATGTCTCTCTCTTTTGTCAATAGTTTTGGTGTCAGTCATTCAGTATCTCAAAGGGTTAAAAGGGTTAAAACTTTTTGTAAATGTTTTGAAAACTTTTTGTCAATATTTTGGTGTCATTCAGACTATTACTTCATCTTTTTAGTTGTTAGCTGGCTATATATGTATGTTGCACAGTTTGTATTTCTGGGATGGTTGTACATGTCTTGAATGGTTGTACTTATCTTGACTACAAACCTCTTTTGGTAACACAAGTTGAAAGATTATGTTTGGTGTTATTTTGATTCTACTCAGCTATATGAATCTTGTTGATAAGGAAGAAATAATTTATTTCTTTCACACACATGCTCGTGGGAACTTATTTTAGCTTGTGATTTCATTCAATGCTTGTGATACAAACAAACACATTGACAAGGGGAAGCTCACTCTATATCAAGCTATCTTTTTATCTATTCATTTCTCACTCTCTTTACTTTGGTCATGAAACCCTATTGATAGGGGGAGTTTTTGATTCATTTCAAAACCTTTTTTTTGAAACATATAGTTTGAAAACTTTAAATATTTGTCATCATCAAAAAGAGGGAGATTGTTAGCCCCAAGGTTACTCAAACTTGAATTTCTATTGATTTTGATTTATGATGAACACTTTATTATTTGAAGTTTTCAAAATTAACATTTGTACTTCATGACTCTAATTGTTTTGAGACTCAAGAATATTATGTTTCAAAAACCTTTTGAGTTATCAAAAATATAAGCATTAGCTCTTGGTTACAAAAATCTATCCTTGCCTATCACAGGTCCAAGGATAGACACTAGAATAATCCTCAAAATGTTAAGTGTTCCAGAACAGAGGGTCAACACCAGAAAAGCAGGGGTCGACACCAGGGAAAAGCTGGAAAAATAACTAAGTGTTCTAGATGCAAGGGTCGACACCAACAGCAGCAAGGGTCGACACTAAAAAGCAGTAGACACTCCAGTTGTAAGGGTCGACACCAACAGCAGCAAGGGTCTACACCAAAAAGCAGTATACACTCCAGTTGTAAGGGTCGACACCATCAACAGCAAGGGTTGACACCAGGAACACATGGAACATATCTCAGGAAAGAAAAATCTGAACAAAGGGTCGACACCCAACTTTCAGGGGTCGACACCCTTATGTCTATGTTGAACAAAACCTAGCCGCCGTCTTCCAACTCAAAAAGGGTATCTGTGACATCATTCTCTGACACATATTATTCTAATCAAAAAGAACTTTGGGATAATATTTTCTGACAAATGGAGGGAACATTCTCCACTCACACCTCTCCCAAGATCAGAAAAAGCAAAGAACATGGAGACAACATTATATCCCTTTACCATTATCTTATCTTCCAAGCATGGGCATCACTTCCTTTGAGGAAGCTCCATCTCCAATGGTCAGAAAACAGCCAGTACCAAACATTCTCCACTCACAACAGCTGGAAACGTTTTTGTTTGCCCAGCTCCAACGGATAGTTTACTTACGTGGGTATGTTTTTTTTTTTTCAAAGAGTTGAGTTAGATGAAAGTTATAAATCGGGAATGTTTTCCAGATCTGAAGAATATGACATCCTACCGCAACTACACCAAACATACTGAGCATCATTTTCATATATGTGATTTGACTTGTGTTCTCTCATTTTCAGATTTAAACAAGTCCAAAACTTCGTGTGAACTTACACTTTCTTAATCCATCTTTTGAGAGATAGTTTTTGTAAAAGAGGACAGTTGAACCTCTTCTTCCAATTTCTTAGTTTCTGAGTGAAACATTTGTAAAGTGAGGCTTTTTGTTAAGTGAGGTCCTCAACAGATTGAAGTAAGTCTTTTTGTAACACACCTCAGGTTGGAATAGCTTAGTGGTGCATCGATTCATAGTGAAGAAATTCTCAATGAGGATTCTTGAGGAGTGGACGTAGGCCGGTGAGCCGAACCACTATAAATCTCTGTGTTAAGTTCTTCTTTCTTATTCTCTTTACTTTCTGTTAATCATTTGATTATCTACTGCATTAATTACATAAGATCTTTTGAAACCCTTTTTAAATTAAATTTTTAAATACCCAATTCTTCCCCCTTCTTGGGTTGCCTTCCTGTTTAACAACATCTATTTGGGTAGACAAAAAAATGGACAAGTTTTTGAATTTAATTTCTGAAATTCAAATGTTTTTTGGGTCGAACAAGCCTAACCCAACCTCACACCACGCACCCGCGCCCAGACTCAAGCCCAGCCCAGCCTGCCCGACTGATCGGATGGACGGACAGACGGCGGCTCGCGCGTGTGTGTTTGTTTTTTGGTCCAATGGGTCTAGCCTAATTTGCCCATAACCTCTCTCTTCTACAAACTTGGGGTGCCCCTTGAGATCCTCCCCAAGTTATAAACCCATGCCTTATAAACTCACATAAGTTTGCCCACCAAACCAATGTGAGACAAGCCTTAAACCAAATCTTAAGGAATTTTCACCAAAAACTCCATTTCCATGGGGCTCACTTTGGATTTACTTTTCCATTCACTCGATAATGGTTTTGAGCAACCAAATATACTACATGAATCACAACGCGGCATAGAATGCGTTATCACTTAGACCCACCAACTTTGGCGCATGGGTCCCACCTAAAAATAGACCAAAGTTGAGGAAAAATTCTATTTTTCCAAAAACCATTTCTAACAATTCCCCACATGAATAGAATTTGATGACAACAGAAATGAAACAATATGCAAAATTTGTCAAAAGAGTATAAATCGAAAATATCTTGCATCAGGATAGATAGCTTTCGGCCTTGAGCTTTCCTTAGTGATAACCTATCAGACTCATTAGCGAACCAATGGACGTGATACCTTGAATTGTTCAATCGTTTGTGTAAGTCAAGACAATAAGTTTCACATAAAATATCTTCTGACATATCGTGGTTCTCATGGTTGTGTTCATTTTGGCCTTGAACGCTCTTGGTTATTCATGAGTGTTTCTAGAGAATTTAACCTCTTTATTCTCGTAGAACTCGCCCTAGTTCGACACTCATATAGGTGATTCTTATTGTGAGTATCTCTTATACTCATCTTGATTTTTTATATCTAAATCAAGATATAAGTAATCATTAAAAGCGAAACTTATCCTTAAACCCCTGCATACAACACATGTTGCAGATATCACTCTCACCATAGGAATGAGTAGGGAATTTTAATCCCTTGGTGATTTCTGGCGAGCCACACATAACTTAATTGTCCTTTTGAATTTAGTTCTGGGGATCTCCAGTCATATAAGTAGGGTTACCATTATGATGACTCTTATGTGATAGGCTTTAATCCCATCCCCTTCGATGAACCACACACTTGCTCTTTTGTCAAACCTTTTGTTAACAGATCCGCAATATTCTCTTTAGATTTTATATAATCTATTGAGATTATTCCATTTGAGAGTAATTACCTTACGGTATTATGTTGACGACGAATATGTCATAACTTACAATTGTACATATGATTCTGTGCCCTGCCTACTATAGATTGACTATCACAATGAATGCAAATAGCTAGCACAGGTTTTGGCCACATTGGAATGTCTTCTAAGAAGTGACGAAGTCATTCTGCTTCTTCTCCTGCTTTGTCTAAAGCAATGAACTCAGATTCCATTGTGGATTGTGCGATGCATGTTTGTTTCGTGGACTTCCAAGAAACAGCAGCGCCTTCCAGAGTAAAGACAAATCCACTAGTGGATTTTGAATCTTTAGTATCCGATATCCAATTGACATCACAATAACCTTCTAATACTGTAGGATATCGCGTAAAGTTCAAACCATGATCACGGGTAAATCTTAGATATCTAAGAACCCGAATGATCTCTTTTAATGGTCTTCTCCGAGATTACTAGTGTACCTACTCAATTTACTGACAGCATAAGCTATATCAGGACGAATGCAATTCATTAGGTACATTAGGCTTCTAATGATTTGGGAGTATTTTAACTGAGACACCGCATCACCTTTATTTTTCAATAAATAAAGACTGATGTCTACAGGTGTTCTAGGTACATTCATATCATCCTTGATAAATTTACTAAGAATTTTCTTAATATAATGTGATTGAGATAATGCATATCCGTCAGATATTTTAGTAATTTTCATTCCTAATATTACATCTGCGACCCTCATATCTTTTATATCAAATCTTCTGTCCAGCATTTGCTTAGTTGATTTGATCATGTTTTGACAACTTCTAATGATAAACATGTCATCTACATAAAGATAAACTATGACATATCCTTAGTCAGTGTTTTTAACATAGACGCACTTGCCACATTTGTTTATCTTAAACCCGTTAGTAAGCATAGCATGATCAAATTTTTCATGCCATTGCTTAGGAGTTTGTTTTAATCCATAAAGAGATTTTACAAGCCGACAAACTTTTTTTCTTGCCCTGGCACTACAACCCCTTCGGGTTACTCCATATAGATCTCTTCATTTAGATAATCATTTAAGAAAGTTGTCTTAACATCCATTTGATGTATCTCTAAATTATACAACACTGCTATGGCAATAAGCATGCGAATGGATGTTATTTTTGTCACAGGGGAATATGTGTCAAAATAGTTCAGACATTCCTTTTGTCTGTAACCTTTTACTACAAGTCTTGCTTTATACTTGTCTATTGAGCCATCTGTTTTCATTTTTCTCTTAAATATCCATTTATATCTAAGAGGTTTAGAACCAGGTGGAAGATCCACCAATTCCCAAGTATGATTTGCATAATGGATTCCATTTCATTATTAACAGTCTCTTTCCACAAAGGTGCTTCAGGACCTGTCATTGCTTCCTTAAAGCTTTGAGATTTATTTTCTAACAGGTATGTCAGAAAATCTGGACCAAAGGATTTTGATGTTCTTGCTCTCTTACTTCGTCTTGGTTTATCATCAGTTAAATCCTGCTGGTCGAGACTATTACTAGTCTCTTGCGTTTTATTGTCATTAGTCTCTTGACTTTATGTACAATCATAAATTCTTTTATGTGAACTTAATTCATGTCCTCTCTTGTAAGGAAAATCATGTTCAAAAAACACAGCATTCCTTGACTTTATAATAGTGTTCACATTTATATCAGATAGTTTTGATTTATAAGTCAAAAACCGATATGCACTACTATTCTGAGTATAACCAATAAACACACAATCCACTGTTTTTGGTCCTGTCTTAGTCTTTTTAGGAATAGGAACTTCTACCTTTGCCAAACACCCCCATACTTTTAAGTATTTATAAGAAGTTGGTCGACCTTTCTACAATTCATAAGGAGTGTTGTTGGTTTTCTTGTGAGGTATTCTGTTAAGAACATAATTAGCAGACAATATTGCTTCCCCCTACAAGTTCTGCGGTAAGCCTGAACTTAGTAACATGGCATTCATCATTTCTTTAAGCGTTCTATTCTTTCTTTCATCAATTCCATTTTGCTGAATATGGTGCTATAGTTTGGTGAATAATGCCATGTTGTGCACAAAATTCATTTAATGGTGCATCATATTCACCACCCCTATCACTTCTAACCATTTTAATGGTTTTACCAAGTTGATTTTCAACTTTAGTTTTGTAGAGTTTAAACATTTCCAAGACTTCATCTTTACTTCTAAGTAAATATACATAACAATATCTTGTGCAATCATCGATAAATGTTATGAAATACTTTTTGCCTCCTCTAGTTTGAACAAATTTAAGATCACATACATCAGTATGAATTAATTCTAGAGGTTCGATTTTTCTTTCAACCGATTTAAATAGAGCCTTAGTTAGTTTCACTTCTATACAAATCTTACATTTGTGATTAGGATCAATTTCAAACTTTGGTATATAATCCAAACCAATTAATCTACGCAAAGCATCAAAATTTACATGTCTTAATCTACCAGGCCATAAATTCAACTCAAGAATATAAGCAAAAGATGTGTTATTCTTATTAATAGCAAGTTTTGGTACAACCGTCATTACATTCAACTTGAAGAGACCATCACTCATGTATCCCTTACCAACATACATACCATTCTTTGTTAATACAAATTTATCATACTCAAATACAAGCCTAAAACCATTTTTACTTAACAAAGAATCAGAAACTAAATTCTTTCGGATGTCTGGTACATGCAGCACGTTGTTAAGGGTCAGTTCCTTCCCCGATGTCATCTTCAAGACTACTTTCCCTTGTCTAGCCACAGTAGAAGTAGATGAATTTCATATAAATAGTTGTTCACCATTTGCAGCCTCATTATAGGTAGTGAACATTTTCTTGTCCACGCAAATGTGTCGAGTTGCCCAGTGTTAACCCATCATTCTTTGGGATTTCCAATCAAATTAGCTTCAAACACCATAGTAGAGAGATTGATGTCATTTACCCCGTCAGAGATGTAATCAAGTTCTATCACATTGGCTTGATTGGTAGTCTTCTTACTTGTACTTCCGCGATCCTTCTTAGGGCGATGGCAATCAGAGGCTCGATGTCTGGTCTTGCCACAATTATAGCATTTACCTTTGAACTTTTTATTGCCATTGTTGTTGCCTTGTTTAGGACCATTTCCAGCAAACCTCCTCTTTTTGTTATGTGGTTTGGGCATATGTTCAACCATATTAGCCTTGAACTCAATGGGATTTTTACCATTCATCTTTTCTACCTTACGGTTATCTTCCTCAATTTTTACTCTTACAATCAATTCATCCATGATCATCTCCTTATGTTGTAAGATAAAACAACATTTTCTGCTGCTATCTCTTAAACTCAGTACCGTTAAATTTTTTCGGTTTCTCCATGATTTATTGGAACTTGAACATAGTTCTGGATATGAACCAGAGTCGGTGTAACAATTGGAGTACCACTTTTAGTTGCAATTTCAATTGCAGTGGTCATAATATCTGATTACAAAAATCAGAAAAAACCAAAACACAAATTAATTTTCTAGTTACTAAAACTAAAAAATAAATTATAATACAAAATAATTTTACTTTCTTTGTTACTAAAACTAGAAAAATAAAATACCACAATAATTTTCTGTATCACAAATTAATATTCTGAAATTGTTAATAACATCAGTATATTACTATTAGTTGTCAAAGAAAATAAATAGTACATTACTACTATTTGTCAAACAGTATATTACTACTATTTGTTAAATAGTATATTACTACTACTTATATTTTCCAACCAGAATATTACTTTGTAAAAGCACAGAAAAATAAATACAATGAAGACACCAAAAAAAATAAATAATCTGTCTTAAGATTGTTGGACAATCTTCACTGTATTTAAAAAATAAATTATGTTTGTGTATTTAATAACAAACGGAATATATAAGAAATAAAGGAAATGAGAGAGATTGTTTGATTACAAAAATTAAACCAGAATATGAAATAAATAAATAAAATAGATTTTTATTTTGTTACAAAAACAAAATTAAAATCTGAAACAAAAAATAATAATAAAACAGAAAAGTAAATTAATTACTTACCTTATTAATTTGTCAAACAATTTTTTTTTTGATTAAATCCAGTATTTAACACTGTGACCTTAAGACAGATTCGTCCTCTCCACGATACTTTTTGATTGTGGACGTCTATCTCCCAGGATAAAATGATCAACTGCAAATAATAGCAGCACTATAAATTATTCGCACAACGAACACACTTTGTATTTACATCATTTCTCACAAAAAATTAAATGCAGCAAAATGCAGAGAGAGCAGACAGAATTTGGGACAAAAAACTAAGTGCAAAATCCAAATGAGGGTTTGTCTATTTATAGGAAAATAATATGGCTGTTTGGTTTGAATTAAACAGGTGCAAACCTGTTTGAATAGGTATTATACCTGTTTGGTTTGAATGAACAGGTAAGGAACCTGTTGGGTTTAAATTTCAAACAGATACTAAATCTGTTTGGTTTAAATTCAAACAGATATATATCTGTTTGGGTAGAGAACAAAATGAATAGGTTTTTAATTTCTAAAATTCAAATTCCAAAAAATTAGAATTTAATTTTAGAAAAATAAAATTCAAATATTTTTGGCCCAAAAAGATAAGTATTGGGCTGGACAAGCCTTGCCCAACCTCACCCCTGCGCCTAGGCCCAACCCGCCCGGACGGACAGAAGGCGGCGTGCGCGCGTGTTTATTTTTGGGTACAATGGGTCTAGCCCAATTTGCCTATAACCTCTCCCTTCTACAAACTTGGGATGCCCCTTGGAGCCCTTCCCAAGTTACAAACCCATGCCTTATAAACCCATATAAGTTTGCCCACCAAACCAATGTGGGACAAGCCTTAGACCAAACCCTAAGGAGTTTTCACCAAAAACTTCATTTCTATAGAGCTCACTTTTGCTTCAATTTCTCATTCACCCAATAATGGTTTTGAGCAACCAAATATACTATGTAAATCACAACACGGCATAAAAACTTTGGTGCATGGGTCTTACCTAAAAAATAGACTAAAGTTGAGAAAAAATTCTGTTTTTCCCAAAACGATTTCTAACACACAATAAGTAGTTATTTGATACTTTGTGAGCACTATGTGGTATTGTTTATACAATAATATAAACCAATAGTGTAGTGAGAAATCTTATAGATTGAATATAATTAACACATTATTTTCAAGTAATTGACAAATTACTTAGTATGATTTGTGATTTTTTATACTTTGAGCATCACATAGGCAACGCCATATGGTACTCTAAGACTATTTAATAATTTCTATTCAAAACACATTATTTATAAGCAATATCATCTTTTTAATATTTTTTGTCAAATAAAAATTAAATAGATTTTATAATAATTTGTGCTATAAATGATATATTTTTATTTTCTAAAATTAGGAATTTTGATCCATAATTTTTTGTGCTAAAATTACAAATTTACATCAGTATCCTGCACCGAGTTATTACACACTATTATAGAATTTTGATTTGTTCCTATTAATAATGATTTGTAATTTCTTACGCTTAAATTTAGCTCATAAAATTATTATTATTTTAATGTTGATCATGATTTTTTTTAAATAACAAATTATAATTAATAAGTGTCATTTCTAACTTAATTTTCTGACTCCGCGACTACTACAATTACATTCATTTTAAGATTACTATATACTTTTTTTCCCCTAAGAAAAGACTAGTGTGATTAGACATTTCACTTGTGTTAATAATGTGTTTTTATGAAATATGAAGTCACATTCAAAGTCAACATCATATACACATGCTATACCCTCAGAATACAATCAATTCATAATTAAACACACAGAAATTCTCTCAATGTCTTATGAACCCTATTACTATCATTAGAATTATTATCCTTAATTATTATTTACTCAATTTGTATATATTAATATATCTTCATAATGTGTACTTGGTACCTAGTATGGTAATCTAGGTACTAAGTGTAGAATTATGAACCCTATTACTATCATTAGTATGGAATGTAGGTACTAAGTGAGACAAAATTGAATACATCACTACTGATACAATGTCATTATCTTCCACTAACTGTCGGTACAATAAATTCTATATAAATATAACTTTAAGGGTAATTTTTAAATGCGCGAGGGTATATTATATTTCGGTCATGCTACATCCCCTAAAAATATCTCCCTAATCCCCCTAATTTTCATATCAAGTAAGAAAAAAAAAAAAAAAGGAAACAGTTGCCAAAACAGGAAATTAGGGAGATTAGGGGGTCTCTTTTTAGGGCTCCAAATCATTTTCCATTATATTTACTTACATAAATTTTTATGAATACATGTAAAGAAAAATGAGTGAGACCCCTTTTGTGGAGGACCCCCACAACCTCCTTACTGATCTACACCATTCATGATGTGTGGGGGTCCACTCATGTATGTGTGGGATCCACATCATGAATAGTGTGGATCACAAAGGGGGTTGTGGGGGTCCTTCACAAAGGGGGTCTCTATCATTGCTGATATGTAAATTATCTTATAAAATTATATAAATTTTTATAAATATACATAAGTTAATTAATAAAAAATTGAGAAATCACAACTTAAATATATTTATGAAAACTTACGTGATTTTGTAAGATAACTTATATATATTTGTGAAAACTTATACAAGTATATATGATATGTACCTTGCACACCCAAACACTTTCCATAAATTAATAGTAACGTACTTGTTTCATATGTATATATCAACAAGTTTTGAGAAAATTATACTATTTATATAGAGTTTTTGTAGAATTTAAGGCAAGAATAATGATAATAACATTTTTATAATTATGAATCACAATGATGGTTGTTTTTATTTCGAATATAAAAAAATATACTATTCTGTATAATTTTTTTGTATAAAAAATTCATGAAAAATTACAAGATAGTGGGAAGGAGAAAAATTAGGTGCAACTTTCGACGTGGTTTCTTTCTATTGAAAAAGTTACACCCTTTGTGCGTTTGTAATTATTTTTGGTCTTTTATCTTGATTTATAATTTCTTCAAATTTTTTTTTGTAAACATTACCTTAAATTTAATAATTGCCATGTATGTATCAATAACTAAATTCTGCATGCATCATGCTTAGTGTTGTATGTTAATTAATCTGACAATTTAACAAGTAAATTTTTTTCATCAGGTTCCTTATAAACACTAAAACAAAAATATATTTATGTGGAATACATCATATTTATATAATATTTTTGTATTGGATCATAATATTAAATTATCACAATGACATGATATCACAATTGAATGACTTAATTAGGATATTAACTGTAGCAGTTGTGAGTTCATGATAAATACAATGACCAATTGTTCAACCTTAGTTCAAATTTCATAGTTCCTTCCACATGAGAATTCCACTCTTTTATTTTTATTTTTTTGTGATTTCTTTGCATGATATTGAAGTATTTCTTCATTGGAGAAATTAGGTGCAAGTAACACTACCTTTTGATATTGATGTGATAAATACATGTTTGATGACTTAATTAGGATATTAACTGTAGCAGTTGTGAGTTCATGATAAATACAATGACCAATGGTCCAACCGTAGTTCAAATTTCACAGTCCCTTCCACATGAGAATTCCATTTTATTTTTATTTTTTTTGCATGATATTGAAGTATTTCTCATTGGAGAAATTAGGTGCAAGTAACCCTACCTTTTGGCATTGATGTGATAAATAGATATTTGACGGCAAAACTGAATTTGAATTTTGAATTTTGGATTTGTAAAGATATAAGAAAAGTAAAAGGTAAAAAGACTCTAATCAATTTTTTTTCCCATTTTAATTTTGTTTTTTTCGAAAACATTTTTTTCTCAAGTTCACAATAGAAAAAAGTGATTATAGCTTATACCTTAACAGCTAATAGCTTATAACTGTGAACATAAGTTGATTTTTGACTTATAAATTAAGCTTTTCCTCCCTCACTCAAAGAATAAGTTGATTTTTGACTTACAAAAAGCTATAAGCTGTATTGTTAAGCTGAACCAAACACATCAAAATAGCTTAAATTAAGCTAAAAGCTAAAATAAGCTGAAAATAAGCCCTACCAAACAAGGCCTAGACTGTGTAGTTCAGCTCAATCAGCTCACCATGGCCCATTGCACTATCCATGCAAATTTTAATTTATTTCTGCCAAGTCAAGGGATGAAAAAGAACACAAATTAGACTTGGTTTTGCTACTGAGGTGGTATGTACACAAAACATGTTTTGGCATAAATAAGAAAAATAGAATTGTAAAATAACACTTTTACATTATTACATTAATAAGTATTGCAATTTTAAATATTAGTTGTTAATCACTCCAAAAACCAGCCTTCTTTCCCTTAAAGAAAGAGAAAAGGCGAAAAAAAATAAAAAAATAGAAAGTAGCTTTAGATATTATTTTATTAAATAAGTTATATTAGTAATCTCTATGTTTTGTCTTTTGTGTCATTTTTGTCCCTATCATTTTAATTCGTTCGAATTTGACCTTTAATTTTAATTTTTTTTGTTAATTTGGTTCAATTGATAACGTCGATTAGGGTTTTTAAGAAAAATGATTACTGAGTTGGTTGAGGTTAACTTTCTAAGTTGAATAAGTTTATAATTTTACTTATAAAAGCATGACACATGCCGCTCATGTACACAATATTCATAAAAAAAAAAAAAAAAAAAAAAAAAAAAAAAAAAAAAACTAACAATTGTAATCAATTGAACCAAATTAAGACAAAATAAAAAATTCAAGGTCAGAATCAACCAAATTGAAATTAAAAAAACCAAAGTGATACAAAAACCAAAGTATAGGAACTACCAATGTAATTTGTCCTATTTTATTTTAAATAGATCACATTTAAATCAATTTCATTAATTTAATCTCTATATAAGTATATGGAATGCCGCATCGATCTATCCCACTAGTGTTGATAATGATATATGCATCCAAAGTTTTCATTGTATAATTATGGTTCAAACACCATCAAGCACGCCTTAAAGCGACTCTTGAGCTAACAAATCCCAATTTATAATACTTTGGATTAACTATTTTCCCACAAAAAGTATATGAAGATGACATTTTTTTTGGAGTAGCAAAAGGCTGATTGTTAATATGTTTTAGAGAGCCTAATGACATCATTTTTGAGTAATGCAATCGTCAATTGGAGCTTAGAGAGTGATGCACATCGGATGGTAGTCCAAATACATAGAGCAATTTGACCATCAAATGGCAAAGTATGAATTGTTGAAATTTACTTGAAAGATTCAAGTTCGATCTCAAATGGCCAACAATCAATACTTACCATTTTGTTGTGACCTTCAATGCATTTTGAGAAAATTCTATCATTTCGGACTTTGATTTTTCAATTTTTTTATTTTTGACTTTTGTTAGAAATTTCTGTTTAGTGTGTCGCTTGTTCTGAACTTTTCAAGTTTTAAATTATTTTTTTAAAAAAGTTTTTTGTTTCCTTTGGTGTAGGCATGATCAAAGAGAATCGACTTAATTGGTTGTTTCTCAATCATATTAATTAAGTTTTGTTTTTATTATAAATAACATTGCAAGTTTTTGGATTAATTAGCTTTTGAGTAACAATAATACAGAATTTGTTGAGAACTTTTTTAACTTATTGGTTCTTATATATCTTTCTTGTATTCCTTCGTGAATTTACAAAATTCTAGGAAATTTGTGATATTCTACTACAACAAATTCTGTTCTTACACATTTTTACTACATGAAAGAGACTTACCCGCCATGATTCCATTTTCTAGCTTTCAAACAAAGGTCAAGATTAGTGATGTAGAAGACATGGAGCAATGGAATGAACACAAGTCCACGAAAATGTCAAATAATCAACTGCACAATCAGTGGTCCAATGACAAGCAATTCTGATGATGGATTGGATTTTAGTTCAGATATAACCCATTTTTGTCTCAACCCATTTTTGTCTGATGAGACATTAAGGGGCGGTGGTTGGTGAGGAAGGAATAGAGAGTAGTGAATTTGGTGTACTTGTTAATTTGAAAACTTTGTATTAAAATTTAATATTTTGTTTAGAATTTAAGGTAAGATGGTAAGAAAAAAGTGTTTTATGTAACGAGTATATCATTCTTTTAAAATTATTATTTGTCATCGGTAAAGAGTAAGAAATATTTTTTTAGTTTCACTTTTATCATGTTATAAACAGTAAAAGAAATAATACATCATATCAATTCAATCACGTAGCATAACTCTAACATAAAATAGCAGGTAAAGATAGTGAAAAATGTTCTTCAGTCTTGACTATTTTTCCTACCCTTTCTTTTCTTTGGAAACTATTAAATATACTTTCTTTTTGGTTAAGTATAATTATACTTTTGTTTACTTGTGCTAGCTTTTGGTGCTAAATCAAACATCCACATGGTCTAAATTTTGGAATTTTATATGAAAAAAATAGTAGTGGTTCATTATATCAGCAATTGATGAGATGTGCCTCGTCTGTGGACCCCTTTGATGGGAAAAAAAATCCAAAAGATTTAAGTGCTCAATTGGCCTCTCTTTTTTTCTTTTAATTTTAAATGCGAGAATACTTTTATTGATATATGCAATCATTTGCAAAATACTTCTATTTTATACTTTAGGATAAATTACAAAAACACCCCATGAAGTTTACATAAATTATAAATTATTTATGTAGTTCTAAAAATTATATTATGTCCTTTAAGATTTTTAATTCAACAATGATTCATCTCACTAAAAATATCACCACTAATAGCATTAATGCATTAAAAAAGTAAAAAAAAAAAAAAAAAATACAACTCCAAGACCAAAACATCACATCATTACTGATGGGACCCACTGCCACCTAATTAGTGGGAGCACTAATTAGTGCTCCCACTCATTTTCCTTTTTAATTTCATATCAAATAGGCATTTTTATTAATAAATCATCAAGTTAATTAACATTTTTTTAATAATATTAAAATTTTATTTCAATTAATAATTCAGATAATTTTATTATTGTATAGGTGAACAGTTGGAAATTTTACTTTTTCAATTAATTCTGTTAAATAAAAAATTTTGACAGGGAGGTATTTGTAATTTTTTAAACCACAGAAGATAATTCATATTTTAAGTAAATCTCAGAAGGTATATTTGTAATTTACCCTATACTTTATTGCTAATATTTGAATCTAAGAACTTCACATCTACTATTCATCTTGTTTTGCTCATTCAATCCGTTTTGTTTTGTTTTTCTTTTTTTTGGGCGCTCATTCAACCCTAAAATACTTGTGCGGGTAACAATAATGAGATTTACGATTTTAAATGCAAGATTACTTTCATTGCATACATATAATCACCTGCAAACCAAGCCTATTAATTAAGTTTGGATTTTACTTCTAATGAGAGTCAAATCTAAAATGTTCGTGTTTATCGTGATTTACTCC
This sequence comes from Camellia granthamiana, assembly GCA_036172215.1. Classification (NCBI taxonomy): domain Eukaryota; kingdom Viridiplantae; phylum Streptophyta; class Magnoliopsida; order Ericales; family Theaceae; genus Camellia; species Camellia granthamiana. The sequence goes on from CM069913.1 coordinate 12,689,479, forward strand.
ATTTCTTGTTAAGAAATTTTGGCATAAGATCTTTTGTCTCTAAATTTATTTTTTACCATAATGTAATTCTAAAAATAGACACCTCTTTAGATTCAATTGCTTTAAATTTTTTATATGATCTAATAATTGGGAGTGAATTAAAATAGAACATGAGAAATTTTGGTATATAAAATTTTGAAAAAATTAGTGAAACATCCCTTTTGAATTTTGTGCAGTAGAAGAGATTCAAAATTTTTTTTTATTAACTAAGGCCCCTTAACATTTTCGCAGAGAAAATTTGATTTAAAGAAATTTTACCCGATTCAGAGAAATTTTAATTTTCATAATTTTTTTTTTTTTTTGATTTCATCGAGAAATTTTATCACAAGGAAATTTTGAAATTTCTATGTAAAAATTGAAATTTCTCCGAGTTGGAACGAAATTTCTCTGAGTCAAGCAAAATTTTTTTGAGTCGAATTTTTTCTGTGAAAATGTTGAGAGATCTTAACTATTATGAAAATATTATATGTTCTTTATTTTATAAAATCTTAATATTAAGAATTTTTTAAAAAAAATCTCATAAAATTTTTGATTGAAGACTCTTTCAGAGCGGACAAACAAATCAACTCAAAAAATAATGAATTACCTCTTGAAGGTGACAGACAGAGACTTTGCTGGGTAACCTCTTGAATTTGCTTTTTTAATAATTTAAAATTAATGAATTAAATTATGTATACTCTGCATGACTCAGAATTAGATTTTTATTTTTATTTTTATACACACATGGTTCAACAATAAAATATGAAGGGCTTTTTTTTTCTTTTTTTTCTTTTTTTTTTATCAGAATAAAACTTGAAGTTAGGCTCCTTCGGAATGGGGTTTCATGCTGTGATGTTATATAGTGGTTTGTCCCGAGTCTTTTTTAATGATTAGAACTGTTTATATTGTAACATGTATCGAATAGATCACCCATATGAAAAATTAAATTGATTGAACATCCGTAGTCTCAAAATAAAAGCACATTTATTTTTAGAAAAATAGTTAATATGATTTTAATAATTTTTTAAAAACAATTAAGACATAATCATGGGATTACTAATATTCGATTAATTTGATTTTTTTCATAAATCGTATGTTTGACGAATCCTATACTATGTATAGTTCGAATCATCAAAATAGACCTAAGATGAACTCCCAAAGCACAGCACAGCACAGCACAGCAGCAACCCTATGGGGGGCCCTAGTATTCACAAGTTTTGGACTTCTTCCTTCAATTCTAACAAATCCTTTTTCTTTCAGTCAACTTTTTTTTAGCAAACAAAACCGAAGCCCCCTGGCAATGAGCAGGGGCTCTAACCCTACCCAAGAGATACAACTTGACAAACTAGCTCCAAAGCATCCAAAAGGACTCAAAAATCTTGAAAGTTTATGACAAAAAAAAAATACCCAAAAGTAATTTCTACCAAATTTTAGACCTTTACCTTGTTTCCAACCTAATCCTTTTTGGGGGAGGGAGACAATTTCAAACATTTGGTGCTCCCAATTAAGGTCTCGTTTAACAACTACACGTTTTAATCAAAAAGTCACTATAAATTGTCACATCATACTCTCTATTTTTCTGCATATCTTTCATAAAAAATCAAAAAATTACTAAAATAACTTGTTCCCAAACAAGGCTTAAGAGGTACATTATTATATATCAGATGACTAGATCTCTAATTAAAGATACTGTTTCACTAAACTTATTTTGGTAACTAATTCTACAATTGGTTTTGTTACCCTAACTTGCAAGAACAGACTAATATGGCTAGGATTTGAAAAGATCCGTACTATTAATTAGTCTCTAATTAATGATGAGCACATCCTAAGGAGGAATTTCTTGATTAATTGAAACTAGTTCAGATATGGTTACCTTTTTTTGTCTAATGAGCACATTAAGAAATGAGGGTTGGTGTGGAAATAAGGAACCATTGGATGTGAACTTAGGACTAAATTAAACATTCCCCCACAAAACACAGTTCAAGACAAATTAGGCAAAGGGCATTGAAATATGTATACTGTTTTTTGACTCTGTGTTGTCCTTTTAGTGTGTTTAAGATGATTTAAATAAATATACTTTTTGATTTTTCAAAAAAAAAAATGTATAAAAAAATAAAAAAGTGATATAACTCAAAAAAGATAAAAAGATTTTAAAAAATGTGTTGATATAAGGGACGCCAAATAGTGCCTCATCTCTTTGCAAAATAGATGAGATCACATTTGTGTAAACTCTTCTATGAATGGCAAACTAATCTTGTGACAAAAAAAAAAAAAAAAATTGTAGTTTTTTCTTCTAAAATGTTTAATTGGAACACTTCATTCGTTTGACTTCCCAAATGATGCGACGAGCCCTCATTTTTTTTAAAAATATAATTAATCCCTATACATATACACGTAGTTTATTGTGTTGTGCATATATATACATGTAAAAAGGTGAAATAAATTAATAAAATTCCCCTAATTAATAACATTTCATATATCCAAACTCAAAAGAGATAAAGCTAAGCTAATCTACAGGTGCCACCCCAAAAATTGCTATGTGCATGACATACACATCACAGTATCAGATAAAACATAAGCTGATAGAAATTCCTAAAAAGAGAAAAAAGAATGAAGCATATTCTTGATAGGATTTTTCATTATATGCTCAAATTGCAAAAATCCGTGTGAACCACACATAAAAACTGGATATTGCAATTCTTTTTTCATCTATAAAAATGTAAGCAAACTACTTTAGACGAGGACACTGTCCATACACATTTCTATATAAACAAAAACGTAAAGAACCCTGATATCCACACCATGTCAAACCAAGGTTTGCCCAACTATAAAAACAAATCTTCACAAAAACATGACGCTACTCTTGACAAGCATTTACTGAGGTCCGGAAAATTTACCCATCATTTTTGCAATTATGGGAGCCACCTTGGGGTTTGCCTGATGCTTAGCAAAATTATCTGGATTCTTCATCACTGCAAAACAGTTGAGCAATACAAGGATAAAATAGAAATGAATATGCATGTCATAAATACAAGGTACATTTTCTATATTTTAAGTAGTGGTAGTTTGTGTGGGGGTTATATTGTAACTTGTAATTAGAGAGGCAATTTGAAACCGGCCCGACGGGGATCCCCGATCCCAACCCCGATTTAAGCGGTTTTTCCCCGAAAAATATCCCCGACGGGGAGGGGATGGTATTCAAAAATTAATCCCCGATTAATTTCGGGCCGGGGACGGGGATAAGTGTCCCGGCCCCGGCCCCGACTATCCCCGATCTGAGATATAATATATATATATTTAATATACTATCCCCGATCTAGGCTACTTTATATTATATAATATATATATATATATGTTTAGGCTTTATATATTATATATATATGTTTAGGCTCAGGTTTCTAAGGAGTTGGTCAAAAAGCTTCTGAGTTGGTAAGGCTCTCAACTCTCTCACACTCTCTCTCTCTTCTCTCTTTACTCTTTTATTTTTGAACAGATTCAGAGATGAATGAACACCTTCCTCTCTCTCTTTCTTCTCCCTTCACTTTCTGTGAGAGATGAATGAACCTCTTCCAAAACTTCTCTGTGAGAGATGAATGTACCCCTTCTAGATTTAAGCCACGGAGAAGTTTAGAGATAGATCGGCAACAGAGAGCTCCTTCTAGTTTGGAGATCTGTATTTTTTATGTTGATTTTTTTGATGATGAAGATGGAGATGTTGATCTGTGCTCCCCGCCGCCGATCGAAACAGATTTGAAGATGAACAGATCTGGTTCAGATTCATATGTTTATGTATATATTTTTTAAAGATTCATATATATATATATATGTATATATGAATCTATTCAATGCAACAGATTGAAATTCATATATATATATATGTTTATGTATATATAGATTCATATATACAGGTTCAGATTTTTTAATTTTTTTTTTAAGTTGATGATGATTGATGATGATAGACTGGCAGTGAGGGGTTGGGTGTATATATAGATTCATATATGTTTATGTTTATGTATATATATATATTTTTTAAGTTGATTGAAATTCATATATATATGTTTATGTATATACAGATTGTTGTTTTTGTGTTTAAAAAAAAAAACGAACAGGTCGGGGATTTTCGGGGTCGGGGAAACCCGAACCCCGATCGGGGGCGGGGGTGGGGGGGCCGATAGGGTCCCCGTCAGGGATCGGGGCCGGAGACGGGAAATTTCTCACTATCGGGGATCGGGGACGGGGAGGGTGGTCCCCGGCCCCGCCCCGCCCCGCCCCGCCCCGTTGCCATTCCTACTTGTAATAGCCCCTTAAGTCTGTGTTTAAGTTAATGCAATTGCAAAAGTAGCAAAATAATAAGGCAAACGTGAAAAAACAACATCTATTAGAATGGAAAGAGAAGTACCATCTTGAAGAGCAGCCATGACTTCTGGATCTTTGAATGCAGCCATTAATTCGGGGTCCTGCTCCAAATAACAATAACAAGCACATTCAACCAACAGTATTTAGTATACGACCGCAAAGTTCCACTTGGCAGTGGTGCAAATAACCATACAAAATGTTTGGTATCATAAAATGGGAAAGCTAATATCACATCAGTTTAAGAATAACATATAGAAAGTCGAGAGAGATTCATGCTCAGTTTATTTTGGAGGAAAACATTTTCCGTATTTTATGGTGTTTACTATGATAGAAAGTGAGAGTTAACATACAACATTTTCCATGATTAATAGGAAATAAGCTTGTTTAGGCAGAAAACTATTTCTACTTTTGAAAGGCGGAAAATATTTTCCGAACTAAAGTTTTACCACTACCACTACCACCACCACCACCACCACCACCTCCTCCAATACCGCTACCACTTCTGCCCACCGCCACCACCACCGCCACCGCCACCATTAATACACCTACTCGCACATTAGTTTCGCGATAGCAATCAAACATAATAAAACATTGTCAAAAATTGGAAAATCTTTTCTGGCGAAACAAACTAAGCATCCCATAAAGTTATAACATCTTACATTCAATATTTTGCTGTAGTCAACGTTAGGCATTCCTCCCGGCATGCTACCGGGGAAACCGCCTGGCATGCCACCAGGAAACCCTCCAGGCATTCCGCCAGGAAACCCACCAGGCATGCCTCCTGTTCTTCTACTTGGAGATGAATGCTCTTGTTTCTTAGCCTTCTCATATGCAGCCTTGAGCAGAATGTAGAACAGAGTACAAGTCATATGGAAGATGAATAACCAAAAACTTTATTAACAAATAAGCATATAATTACCTGAGCTTCAGCACGGCGACCATGTCTCTCACGTTCAATCTTTTTGTCCTCTCGTTCTTTACGCAACCTCTCATACCTCTTACGGTGTTCCTCAATTTTGTGAGCATTGGGTTCAACCTGAGTGGACCAAAAACTTAAGTGAGATCCCAAAACATATTAAGACTAATGCAATGTTTCAGTCTTGCTATAAAATGTTTTCATATCCATCACAATAATGAGCATGCATGTTGACACAATTTCAAGCACCTCAGACCATACGCCAGTCTGACACTCCACCAGTTACAAAGAATCATAAGGGTACAGTGACCTGTCAAAGGTGATATGAAAATAGGATTTCAAAGCATTAAAATGAAGGCAAACCTTCTTTAGTACGGCACCTATTTCCTCGTCATAGTCCAACCTCGATGCCAAGTGAAGATCCTTAGCAGCCTCTCCCCATTGACCAAGCATTGCCCGTGCCATGCCAAGGGATTTGTACCCTTTAGCAGAATCTGGATTGATCTGTAACAAGCATTTAAGAAAAATGTAGCGCCCACCATTGGAAAGATAGCCCATCACACATTTTAACCATCTTCAAAACACAAGAGTAATATAGTTCCAAAGCGACCATATCAGTTTGATGGAGGGGCATCCTGTCTAAAAAGTGAAATCATTATAGCACAAATAACACATGAATCCACATTACATGTTCCCGTATACAAAGCAAATGCAATCAATGTATGTGTTTGCATGGTAGTATTGATGATATGTGTGCCATAAGAAATGAAGCACCTAAACCCCCAAGGATAATATGTCAGGAACATTGGTACATTAGGTGAAGGTACGAAAGGAGAGGGATTTGAACACTCAGTAAACAAAAAAGCCTACATAGCAGTTCTAATGCTATGCCTTGAACCACTCGGCCATCTCTCCTACATAATGGATCTATGTGACTATTTTTCGATCCTGTTTTATGGATTAACTAAATATGCAAAAGCTCTATCTGCCTCACCATTCCACGAGTCTCTTCCTTTGAAAGCCATATTTCGACCTGAACATTTTAGGGATGCTGCCAATAACCAACAAATGACAACTGCTTCTCCTTGTGTAGATCCTATTTCAAAGGGAATTTGATGAGTCAGTCCACCTACATGTCTTGGTTTTAAGTATTGGGCTTTGCAGTATTAGTCATGCACTTCTAGGACTTGAGACGTGGAAGAATCTTTTCCATTCTTCAGCTATGTATGGAAAGATAGATAATGAATATCTTTTACATTTTCACCCAGTTTATTAGCTTTTTGAGAAATGATACAAAGAAAGATGTCCTTGTTCATAATAGAAACACTCTCATGTCATGAGGATAATACATGGAATAAAAAAAAGAATAAAATATTCTCATTATTAACTGAGCAATGCTAGTGTTTCTTATAGGTAATCTCTAGCCAAAAGACTCGAAATCTCCTATTTTGTTCTGCTGGTATAGCTCTAGCCTAATTATTCCTTAGCAAAAGCTAAGGAAAATGACTATTGATAATTGTTTGATGCTAAGCATTAGGTTTGGGGTTTTTCTTCTAAATCTCCTATTTAAGAACTATAAAGGCCAAAGGGATTACAAACTTAAAGCTCATAAAAAATTACCCAAAAAAAATTCCAACATATTTCCTTAAAACGTTTCTTTAGGAGGAAAAAAATTAAATATAATGACCTAAAAACTAAGGTGAGAAAAATTTGACATGACAAACATCAAAAATTGGTCATAATGTTGATAGAAATGTTTTGCAACATGATTAATTTCGGGTGAGGAACTATGTTTTATTGGATGCCTAATAGTTAAGCAAAAACTATTCTAAACTAAAAGTATCTTAAATTCTTATAGTGTAATTTATACAAATCTACCCCCATAGTATGACATTTTATAGCAAGTGGTGTACCATGTTCATGTTCATGTTCAAGTTCAAGTTTCTCGTTTCTGTTTCACATACCGTAACAATCTACATTCCACGTAACAAGCAACTTCTTTAATGACAATTGATAGTTGGTTTTTATTCCTTTCTTCAAGTCCCCTCATGACAACTGTATTTTGGGGCTGTTTAATCATCACTCCACTAACCACAAGGTACGTTATTGTTGATATCCGACTGCTGGTCGGGCCTTCATTGCCCACAATCAATCATATTTCTTGAAAATGGAAAAGTAATTTATTAAGGTTGATGCCTGTGCCCTGCTCAGTTAAAGAGAGATTGCAGTACTTATGGGGATCCAAAGTTACTATTCCTAGTTTATTAGAAACTCACTCTCTAGAGAATTGCATTGTCGCTGCGTAGAGATTTGATGTCTTCTAGAAAGCTAACATATAGGACTTACATAGAATGACGAGTCTCCTCTCATACCAAGGCATTCATCCTCCTAGGATGGCTAGTAGAACTTGGGGAGCTCCTCGAAGCTCAATGAGTGCAATCATAGTGTGGTCTCCAGACTATGCCAATCTCTATTGAATTTAATAGAGATATAAAAACAAGAAGAAATCAAAAGAAATGAAGATGAAGAAAAACCTAACTCTCCATTAAACTCAATCTCCAAGACATTAAAATCTGTTACAGAAACTCAACCTCAGCCTAACCACGCAAACTAACACCGTTGACATCTCTTCCTTCCCATATCTCTTACAAACAGATTGAGATTAAGAGCCAAGTTAAGATCATGTCAATTATTCACCCAAAAAAAATAGATCACCTCAATTCTATTCCACACACAAGTGGTTAACATCATTGCCCCAACTGACATCCCTTCCTTCCCCTAACACTATCATCCTTGTGCATCGCCCTCAACAACCCCCATCTCTACTAGTTAAATGTCAACAGTCCTTACCTCTCCAGTTTTACTTCAAACCTTATACAACACTCAAATTGGAACTGCACTAACATGTCTATTCACATGCATAATAGCTATATATATATAAGCAATTATGCAAGCATATAATGGCCCTGTTTGGCAGAGCTGTGGGAGACTGCTTATAGCTTATGCCCAAACAGCTTATACCTTATAACTTTCAGCTTAAGCTGATTTCCAGCTTATTCTCAAAGCATATCCAGCCCAGCTCACAGAATAAGCTGATTTCTGACTTCCACAAAGCTATAAGCTATAAGCATAAGCTAAACCAAACATATCAAAATAGCTTAAATTAAGCTGAAAGCTGAAAATAAGTGCTGACAAACAGGGCCAATTTAACTCATAATCAAGAAAGATATCCTCAACTACACTCGTCTACTAAGTAAGAAAAACAAGAACTACCTCTAAAGCAGCATTGGCATCACGGATAGCAGCATTCGGCTTCTTCATTTTGATGTAAACACTGGCTGTAAGAAATCAAAGAAACACACACAAATTCAAAAATGAAAATAGAGAAGGGGGAAGGGGAAGAAAGCATCATGAATGAAAAAAAAAATCCTTACCTCTGGTTGCATACATAATTGCTGAGGTTGGGTTGAGCAAAATAGCCTGCGTGAGATGCTGTATTGCTTCCTCCAGTTTCCCTATTCAACCCAAAGCCATAAAATTATGAAAACTTGCATTTACAATATATACACATGTACGTATGTACATGTAATGAAATTAGAATACCTTCAGAAATTGCTTCCATAGCCTGTGCCTTAGCCTCCTGCGAAGCATCACGGTTTTCTTCCGTGACCTCAACAGAAGCATCTCCCATCTGCAAAATTCAGCATTAATAAGATAATACATGTTACCAAATATCAAAATTCTGAATCAAGCTACACAAAAAAACAGCAATGAGTGTGCACAAAACCTTTTGCGGGGGATCATTATCCGGCTCCACTGTGTCACCTTCAAGCTCAATATCAGATTCAATTATCTCACTCTCTTCCTCTTCATCAGCAGTGTCTTGCGGTTGCTCCTCCTCCATGTCCTCCATATCCTCATCACTCTCATCCACAACATAAGACTTCTGCAATCGGAGTCATAAAATTCAGGTCTGGGTTCGAGCTGATGGATCATCGGTGGCCCCTTTTAAGTTGTAACCTAACTTCACTAACAAACTAACATTCTATCTTTGACCCCCCAAAAAAAAAAAAATGATTGATAAGACCTAAACCATAAACACTAAACCCTAAATTTGTATGTTAGATTGATCATTCTTGCTTCTGAATCCCCACACAGAACAAAAATAAAGGAATTAAAAATTCTAGACTAACAATTTTGGTTTCACCGATTTTCCTACATTTTCTGAGCAGCCAAACAAATTAAATACGAACAAAGAAGGTTGCAGAAGTACCGATTTGTTACGGGGAGATTCTGCGGGCTTGTAAGCAGATGGAGGAAGCTTACAGCCGAGGCTGAAAAAGATTAAATCGAAATAATAATTTTTAAAAAAAAAAAAAAAAAAAAAACATAAGAAAGCAAATTGAACAGGAAAGTATTATAAATACATAAAAGTGAATTATGGTACCTTTCGAGGTAGTCTCGGAAGAAGGAGAGAGAAGGATCGGAGAGGATTGAGGGATTGGACTTGCAATCATCGATGAATTGCTTCAACTGGTTCAAGTTCGCGGCGTCCATGGCGTTCGAAGATTATTGGAGATTGAATCGGAGAAGAGAAACCAGAATCGATTCGCGAGAATCAGAAAGTGAGGAAGAGTTAGTTACTTTTTATGCTTCGGTGCGAAACTGGCGAGACTAGTGCTGGATTCCTTGCTGACTAGGCTCTTCCCGTAGCTTCTAAATAAACAAAGGTAAACGGATAGCATCGACATTTTCATTTTTTTTTTTTTGTCGTTTTTTTTTTTTTTTTTTTTTTGGGCGGTGTTATATGTACTAATACATCAATTAGTGTACTAACTATTTTATTAACACTAGTTATAATATTATTATAATTCCACTCATTAATCACATTTGAGTGTACTAACTCCATTCATTATTAACTTTACTCATTAATATTATTTTATTATTGACTCCACTCATTAATCACATTATAAATATTAAAGACTTTTTAAATTATGTCACATTATCAATTGGTACACTAATTAATGCACTAATTGATGCATATAGTATTATTCATATTATTATTTCTGATCACACCTATTATATAAAGAAAAATGATTGAGAGCACTAATGCTTTGTTTGGTTTGAGGATTTGGGGAGGGATTTGGAAAAAGAAATGGAAAATGTAGGTGAAATGTGAATAAAACATGCCTATATTTCATCTTGTTTCACACACCTTTTCCCTTTCTCTTTCCAAATCCCTTTCAAAATCCTCCAACCAAACACAGCATAAAAGTGGTGCTCTAATAGCACCACTAATGATGTGGCAGTGGACCCCACCCACTGCCTATGTTTTTTTTTTCAACAATGATTCATCCCCCCTTTTCCCATCACCCCCTTTGACCCCCTCTCTCTCTCATTGGTTGCTTTTTCTTTTTCTTTTTCTTTTTTTTCCTGCTCCTCCAATCACTCCCTGACACATGGCAAAAGGGGTGAGGGGGTGACCCCCAAAAGGGGGTCTCAAGTATTATTCTTTTTTTTTTTTTTTTACATTCTCAATACATTAGTGCTATTAGTAATTCTTTTTTTAGTAGTATGAATCATTGTTGTTATAGAAATTACAAATACTCAAAACTTCTAAAATTGTGTCATATGATCTGGTAATATATTAATTAGTTCATTGATTAATACATATATCATTATTCTTTTTTTTTCTCTCTCCCCTCCCTCTCTCTTTCTCTCTCTATCTTTCTTTGATATTTTTTTTATTAATCACACCTATCTATTCAATCATAAAAAAAATTACTACAAATTATCACAAAATTATTTTTAAAATTCATAACTAATAAATTTTTAATTTTCAAAATTCATTTCAATAACTTATCTTTCAAAATACAATTCAAAACTCAAATTTTTTTTTCAAAAATTAAATCAAATGGAGCCTGAGATTTTCTTAAACTATAATTTATACTCTTTTTTTTTTAAACTTATTTTGAAATCTTTAAATATGCATGGACCTAATAGTCATATTTTTTTTTTAATTATTATAATCTTTGAAGGCATCTATATGACAACGTATTTAACAAAAAATGTAATGCAAAAATTTTAAGATAAAATTACACTAACCTCTTTCAGGTTTGAAAAACAACATGTAATAAATCTCATAAGTTTTATACATGATTTTAAACCACATATACTTAACTTTTTTTATCAGTAATTTATTAATCATATCAACAAAAAAAATTGTTGTTGTATATTTTTAAATTAAAATATATATTTTATTTTATTTATCTTTGTATCTTTGCACCATTTACATTAATTCAGATCCTTTAGTCTTAGTAAAAAAGAATCAGTATAATTATATCAAAACTATGAAATATATTGTATTTTTTCTCAATCTCAAAAAAAGTCAGTTTACTCAAAATTTAATTATGCTAGCATTACTTGATTGAATAATAGAATTATTTTAAAATTTGACAAGGATAATTTCATGTAGCAAAACAATATGCAACTGGATTAAAAAAAATTTAAAAATTATCTAACTAGATAGAAATAAAGATTTAGTAAGTTTTAAAAGAAACTAATCTCTTCTATATAAAAAATTCCATGTTGGTTGCATTTAACTTCCATTTTCATAAAATTTATTGATTGTGGGCACTTTGCAATTTCAAGATTGAAAATGACGAGGATTCATAATCCCAGTTTATGCAATAGGCCATTCAAACTCAAACTCAAACTCAAACCAAAAAAAAAAAAAAAAAAATCATCAAACTGAAACAATGCAAATGAACAATATTGAAACTAAAATAATGCTTAATAGAATTATTTTAAAATCTGGCTGGGATAATTTCATGTAGCAAAACTATATGCAACTAGATTTTAAAATAAAAAAAAAAACTGAGTAGATAGAAATAAAAATTCAGTAAGTTTTAAAAGAACCTAATTTCTTCTATATATAAAAAAAATTCCATGTTGGTTGCATTTAACTTCCATTTTCATAAAATTTATTGATTGTGGGCACTCTGCAATTTCAAGATTGAAAATGATGAGGATTCATAATCCCAATTTACGCAATAGGCCATTCAAACTCAAACCGAAACGTTCCATAAAAAAAAAAAATTAAAAAAAAAAAACCTCAAACTGAAACAATGCGAATGAACAATGTTGAAACTGAAACAATGCTAACAGACAAGATTCTTCACATGGAGTTGTTACAAAACCCATAAAAACTGAAACAATGCTAATGAACGATATTATTCATGTATCGGTAATAAGGGTACATAATGCTCCAAGATCAATACGAGCCAGAGTTCAAAAGCTATGTGAAGAAGTGGATTCAATTATACATAGAGAATTGTATAGCAAACAGAATAATAAAGTTCAACAAACAGTCGACCAAGTAACAGATTGAATGTAACACTACTCAAATCTAGATAGTACTTTACAAACAATCGAATAAGAACACCTCCAGGAGTGCATATCCGGCTTCATAATACTAAAATGACTCTGTTTTGCAAATGATTTAGAGAGCACCTCTAATAGAGCATCATAGAAGCCCAAAACAAGAGTATGCTAGGCATTCCAGCTGATGCAATGCTGACTCTGTTGCTGTCACTTCCAGGCGTTGCTGTAAAATTTATCCCCGTCAGTTGGTAGAGAAGCGAGTCATCAGCATTGTTAAATCAAAGAACTATATATGCAAACATACCAAACTCAACCCAAGATAGATGATATTCATTTACTGGATGCATAAGAATTGTTAGAACAGTAGAGAAAGAGGAAATAATATATTTTGTATTGAATAAATGAATTAATCCTATACAATAAAAGGCTTGTATACATAAACTGAGAAAGAGACCTAACTATGAGAAAGAGTAACCTACAAGAAACCTAACTAAGGCTATTCCTAAATATATCTAGGAAATCAATACCTAATATATCCAGGAATACCACATATACATTAACATCTCCCCTCAAACTCAAATAGGTTTCTATCTTCAAATCTATTTGAGTTTGAGGGGGGTATTATACTTATATCATGGTGAATATGGTTAATATATATGTGGTATTCCTAGATATATTAAGTATTGATTTCCTAGATATATTTAGGAATAGCCATAGTTAGGTTTCTTGTAAGATATTCTTTCTTAGCCTATATATACAGGACTTTTATTGTATAGGATTAATTCATTCATTCAATACAACACATATTATTTCCTCTTTCTCTACTATTCTAACATGGTATCAAAGCTAGTTTAAGTACCTAGTAATTTCACTTTACCGACTGGCTGACCGGCGGGCGGGCGGCAACCTTGCCTTGGCTACCCGCCGGACCTCAACCTATTCCACTGTCATATTTTCCTATCATTATCGTTTCATGATGATCTCTTCCTTTGTTCGTTGGTTTATTCCTACTCCAAATATCTCTATCAATTTTAATTTTTTTTTGTGTTTCTGCTCCACTTTGTCTTTCCTTCGGTTTTAACCTCAAATAGATTTCTATCTTCAAACCTATTTGAGTTTAAGGGGGGTATTATACCTATATCATGATGAACATGATTATACACCATGCAAGCCAACTAAGTGGTCCCCTGTAGCGCACCATCTAAGCTGCCTCCTTGGCGCACTCCCTAAGTCGCCTCCTTTGGCGCATTCTTTAAGCCGCCTCTTTTGGCGCATTGCCTAAGTTGTCTCATTGATACATTACCTAAGTCGTCTCCTTGGCGCACTTCCTAAGCCGCCTCCTTTTGGCGTATTTTCTAAGCCACCTCCTTTTGGCGCACTGTCTAAGCCATTCTTTTGGCGCACAATCCAAGCCGCCCCTTGGCGCACTCAGTTATCTGTTATCATCATCATTCAGCACTACGTCATAAATTATTTGTGTGTCACACTTACTGGTTCAACGTCCAATTCTCTACATCGGTCCAACATGACCCCTATAAACTATTCCGACGTTGATTCAGGTTAGCTCTTACATCGATCCGGCATGACCCCTTTAAACTGTCCTAACATTGATTCCAGTTAGTTTCTGCAACGGTCCGACATTAGTTCCAGTTAGTTTCTACAATAGTCCATCATGACCTTAAATTGTCCCGACATTAATTTCGGCCAATTCCTACAACGGTTTAACACGACCATAAGTTGTCTCCCGATATTAGCTCCGACCTCTAATATATCTTAAGCGCCCTTGCGCTCCCGTTTGGACTTTGCAACATATTTGCCTTTTATTTTATTTAATTTTATTTCATGTTTTAGTTTTTCTCTCCAAATTCAAGATGTTTATCCTCCTTGAGTTTAAGGGGGATGTTAATGTATATGTGGTATTCCTAGATATATTAGGTATTGATTTCCTAGATATATTTAAGAATAGCCATAGTTAGGTTTCTTATAGGATACTCTTTCTCATAGTTAGGTTTCTAGTAGAATACTCTTTTTCAGCCTATATATGCAGGCCTTCTATTGTATAAGATTAATTCATTCATTCAATACAATACAATACATATTATTTCTTTTTTCTAAACTATTCTAACAAGAATGTTGCAAGCTCTTAGGTAGAAACTCTACCCCAAAAGCTAACTATTGAGGTAACATTACTTTAGTACTCAGGCGATATGAGACTTCACTTAACAAAGAAGGCGTCCAACCTAAAAGAAAGACTTCCGGTTTCAAAACAATACACTATTGACGTGTCATGTGGGTATTACCATGACCCTAGAATTTTACATGCCCGGGTTAGAGAACCTGCCATTAAAGTGCCTCAATCTAAAAGGGTAACCTTCCACTAGATAACCTACCACACACCCTTAATCACATATGGCAAGCTCTCCTCCACACAAACAGATGATTTTTGTTTGCTCTGATAGCATGTTAAATCATTAATCATTGCCCAAGCTGTTAGAGAAGGCATATAATCATTTATATCCTCAACAAACCAAGTCTCACTCTACGTGTCAAAAATTGTGTGGCCAATTCCATTAAAGGGTTTATGTTGTTATGACTGTCTTGGGGCCATTACTGTTCGACACAAGTGAGGCCCAAAACCCATACAGAGTCACAGACACAAAACACCAAGCTAGAGACAAATAATTGCAGAACTTTTTGTGGAAAATAAGTCATGCAAAGAGAGAATTATATTATGAAGGTAAGTTTGTACCTGGAGGTACTGGAGAACTCGGAGCTGAAGCTGCTGTGGAAGAAAATAAAAATAAAATTGAGTAATTAGTTCATGTACCACGTACCTGAAAGAGAAGAAAATAGATTTTACGTGACTAAAGTAACCATGTTTGCCATTACAATTACATGTCCTACTTGGAATTATGGCACTGTGGACACTCTGTAACTTACACTCAACATATTAGAAATAAAGAAAATAAAGTGAAGTCCAATTGTTAGTTGAGAACAATAATCACTTTTGGTGCAATAACTTAAAAATTTTGCCAAAAATAAATAGGACATGGAAAAAAAAAAAAAAAAAAAAAAAAAAAAAAATTTGGTCTTGAGCAGATCAACCAACTGGGTTGTCTTAGTTGACCGTAGCTATGACTCTCACGTAAGAAGTTATGATTTCAACCTCAAGAAATGAATAAATGATAAAATTTACATTCATTTTCTGTCCTTAAATTCCATTTTCTCTGTTCCAAATCACTTCTCATTCAGAGGATCATCTGAGAATCTCGAGAGACAGATTTAGTGAGAGGATCTTATGCCTCAATAAGATCCAGGTCGAACCCATAGTGACCTGTTAATCTAAAACAAATAAATAAGTAAACCCACAGTTTTTGGTATATTGTTTGGAAATTAATAAAACTAACTGATTATTTAAAAGCTCGAAGAGAATTCATTTAAATGATTTCTGTTTTTTTATTATTAACATTCACTTTGAGAAAAAGAAAATCAAACGTGTTCCCAAAAATTGGTAGGGGAAAAGCTTTGCTGCCGTTGTTAAATAAACTAGAAATGATGCCACACGCTACGTGCACATGATCATTTTGTTTTTAAAAAAAACAAGATTTTAAACTGTAATAGTATTGAATTTAAAGTCTAAAAATTAAAATAAATTTGAAAAAAATCAGAAGTTGAGAGATTGACCCCCCAAAAAATAAAAAAATTAAAAAAAATTAGGGTATAACTGCTCATGTAACTAGAAGTATTTTGAAAAAATTTACAAAATTAGCTCTCAAGACAACTCTACCCTTCACATATATAATAGTAGATAAAAATAGATAGATAAATAAATAAATGAAAAATGTTTGGACCCACAAGGAGGACCCACGATCCCCACTGACATAATTTGAATTTTTTTTGGGATTATGTTTGAAGGCGATGTAAATAATTTAGATCATTTCAAAATTGTGGGGGGTTGTATTTTGTATTCTCTATCATTACTAGCCATGTTTGTTTGGGTGGACATGAGTTTGGGATTGGACTAATAGTCCAATAAAATTATTAATCCGATATTTGGTTAAACAATTGAAGTACGGACTAATTATTTTAAACTTGACTATTAGTTAAGATAGGATATATAATACAACGAATTCGTAATCCTAGGACTATTAGTCATGGGAATACTAATCCAGTCCGCCAAACAAACATAAATAAATAAATAAAACTAAGATATCAAATTGACCAAGTCAAGAGTCTACTTGCTGAGCCCCAACTTAACTCAGTGAGTTCACCAAACTTTCCAAACAGAAAACTCATTTCAGATTTATTAAATCGAACAACAAAGATCAGAGAGAATTGCTTAAAAACAAAAGCAATGCTATCTATGTTTCAGTAGATAGATTCATTCATGTTTTTGACATCACCAATCATAGTGATAATTAATTCAAAACAACACACAATGGCCTATTTTGCCAAAAAAAAAAAAAAAAAAACCTCTTTTTCCCCATTTTTTTTGGTCTCGTCTTGTCAAGACGTATTAAAAAGTATATTTTTTTGTCAAAACATTTCCCAAAAAAATCACTAAAACGATTCATTCTCACTCCAACGGTGCATCAAATCCCACCCGTGGGCCAACCGGTTGGTTGACCGGTGGGTCAAAAAAAATTTGGATCCTCTGTTATTTGAATGGTCATATATATATAATATATATATATATATAACTGGGAAGTTTAAGATTCGGATTATTGAATTGTTTTTTTTCTTCATTTCTGCCTGTTCATTTTCTGAGCTACCAAACAATTCTGATTTACGTGAACTGTGTACTGTTTTGTAATTCACATGATCAATTGACAATTGTTTCTTTAAACAATTGTTTCTCAGCTTTCTTTTTATTCTTCAAACAATTGTTTCTCATAGATTAAACAATTATTTCTTTAAAGAAATTCACCAAGGAAAGGAAGAAGTGAACTGTCTTGCAGCTTTCATTCTGTTTGAGCATTTGGGTCGACCGGTTGGTTGACCGGCCGGTCGACCGGCCGGTCAACTGGTAAGTGGAAATTTTTTTTTATTTACCTGTTTGAACCTTTTTTGACCGGTTTGAACTCACCAATTGTTAACGAAAGCGGTCGACCGGTTGGTCAACCGGGTGGGCAACCGGTTGGTCGACCCGGGTCCCCCTTCCAACGGTCCGTAACAGTGTTTTGGTGAATTTTGGTGAATTCAGTATTTCGTTCTCAATCTGATGAAACTTTTGATGAAATCTCAATTTGGTATCACTTTTGGTGAACCGTTGGAGCTGTAAATAGTACCTTTTTCATCAAAATTTAAATTTGATATCACTTTTGCTAAACCATTGGAGATAGTCTGAGTGGTATTTACAGTACCTTTTTCATCAAAATTTAAATTTGATATCACTTTTGCTAAACCATTGGAGATGGTCTGAGTGGTATCAAATTTGGTGAAATGGGTCATTTTTGACTCAGATTTGGTGAAAAATCTGAGTCACCTTTGGAGATGCTCTCAGGTGATATAATCAAATGATTTCAGTAGATAGATTCATTCAGGTGATAATCATGTAGATACAAAAATTTGTGTGTGTATATAAACCCTAATTAAACTCAAAACCCAATTACCGCAGGAGCTGAGGTTGCCGGTGACGTTGCAGCGGCCGGCAAGGCCAAGGGCATCGGTGACGTTGATGCCGATACTTTCCAAAAAGCCAGGGGTGTTGAAGAGGTTGCAGAGGCATTGAAGATCCTGATTCACGGCTTGTCTGAGTGGATCACAGCACGAGGCTGGTGGCTTTGTTACGTTTAAGTAATTCGCACATGGAGTCAGCTTCGAAGCACACGACGCCGCTGGTTGCCCCTCCGCCACTCTGGTTGTTGTTGTGGCCATCAGCACAACCACCACCATCGCCGCCGCCGAGAAAGAAACCTTCGAACAACCCATCACTCTGCTTCTCTCTCTCTCCTCTGTTTCTCTCTCACTCACTATTTAGAAATAAAAGGTCAATTTCCAATTGGACCTTCCTTCCTCTGTTTTCCTCTTATCTGAATTTTTTGACCACTTTATATAGAACGCTTCACGGAATTAAATTACACTTTACGATGCGACTTGGTAAAAGTTCACACCAAATTGTTTTTGTTGAAGACAAGTTATTAAATTAATTAATAATATTATAAATATATTCTAATTAATAATTTAAATAATTTTATTATTTTATAAGAGAATAGTTAAATTTTTTATTTTTTTATTAATTTTGATAAATGAAAATTTTGAACAAAGAAAGTATTTATAATTTTTAAAGCCATAAGAATATTTCGTATTTTAAATAAATCTCAGAAATGTATTTGTATTTTATCTATTAGAATATGAGATAAAAAAAATTAATATGTTTAAATTTTTCTTTTTTTATTGAAAACGTACAAAAATAGAGTGAATAGGAAGAAATTTTTTATCGTTTTGTTTAAGTTATGAATTTGTTGATTTTTTGACCTCTTTAATAATTTTTTAGATTTCTTTTACTAAAATATGCAATTGCGAAAGGGCTTATGAATTATGAGAGCAGTTTTGTCTCTAAACACTGCGAAAGCAACAAAAATCCCTACTTACCGATACAAAGATCACTGATCTTCATCGTGTACGCCAATTTCATTTGTATTTATCTCACGAAATATGATCCAAATCCAATAGTAAAGAGGCAAACTTTTTACATGATGGAAGCCCGTTTCCATCATGCTCACAGCTCGATTGGTGTGTCAATTAGTAGTGGAAATTCTCTTGTTCTTGAGAAGTACTGTTTGAGCCAATAATTATTTAAATAGTTCATTTTTACAGTTACAATATATATATTATTCATGTAAAGAAAAAAAATCAATCTGATAATCATACTCTCATTGGTTCATTACATTTGCCTTTCAAAATATAAATAATTTAGTTTTTAAATAATATTTATTATTTATTTTTTGTAAATAAATATTACAAACTAACGTGATTACGATTATCAGATGACCAAATTTTTTTTATGAATGATTTATACGTTGTGATCCAAAAAATAAACGATTCAAATTATTGAAATGAATACACTAACTTCTCTTGAGGCTTAAAAAAATATAATAAACTCTACAAATTTAGTATAATTATATTAAGATCTCGTAAGATTTTAATTTACATAATAAGCCACATTTTCATTAATGATTTGTTACTCACAGCAATGAAAAAAATGTTGTCATTGACACTAAAATGTATATTTTATCTTATTTGTTTTTATATTTTCACACTATCTGATTAATTAGTCTTACTAAAAGAGAGATGAATGTAATTTTGCTAAAATTATTAAATTTATTATATTTTTTAATAAAATTAAGAAAAATCAGTGTAATTTACTCTTTTTTTTATTTATATACTTTTTTGGGAGAGATCAATGTAAAATAAGTTACGGGGCTATCCCACATCGGATAGCCTTTGGGTGTGTGTTACATGTAAATGGTGCCATGACCCTCGCCTGGTCAACAATTGCCCAGTATGAGTGATTTGTAAATCCCGCTGTCTGAGTTCAAAAAAATTAATTCCGACGCACTTCTGTGTAGGCTCAAACTGCAATCCTCTTTGGGCCTGACCATAAGTCGGGTGAGGCTTTAGGGCCTAGGTAGAGTAGGGTGGCGTGGGGTGGGGCGATGCGAGCAGGGACTATCCCACATCAGATAGCTTTTGGGTGTATCGGTGTTATTTTAGTAGTACCATGGATCTCACCTAGGTAGCAATTGTTTAGTATGAGTCATTTGTAAATCCCCGTTGTCTAAGTTTTAAAAAAAATATAAAATAAATTGCAAGTATTATCCGTTAAATTCAACTTAGAAGAAAAGTTTCAAATAAACGAGAGAGAAATACATGTTATGCGGGAATACGAATAGTCAAAGCGTCTTCATTTGTTATCTAGGAGACCAAAGTGAGTTAGGAAAGTGACTATTTTTAAATTAAATATATTCATTTGATTTTATGTGTATATTTGATTTATTCGGTAGAAATTACGCCATGAATATCGCAAAAGTTTATTTTATACAGATTTGTCACAATATGCAAACAACAAAACAGAGAGAGAAGAATCCCAGCTAACATAATTCCCATCTGGATTATCAGAAAATCAAGCTCACCTTAAGCTTGATCTCTAAGGAATTTTGATCCCGTCTAGATTATTTGTTTAATAAAAATTAATAAATGATATTTAGTTATAATTTTAATTATAACTGATTTGATTTTTGATAAATGTTTGAGACTCACAAAAAATCTTCAAAATTTAAAACACAATGATGTGATATAATAGATGTCAACTTTTAATTTGTTATAAATTCAATAATATAAAACTCAACTCTTTTGTTACATCATTATAGATGAATAAAAATGTAAATTTTTAACCTTTTATAAAACCCTCATTTTTTTTTGTCATGATTATGATTTTTAGGATATTCTAGATGTTTGTATGATAAAAAAAACTATTTGGGTTGGTTTGGCAAGGGCTCATTGGGCTTTTTTGGCTCAATGAGCCACAAAAGACAGAATAAGCTCATGAGCCACAACAGACAAAACATCCATCCAACCCCATAATCATTACATTCTTTTTTCACAAAAAAATCAAAAAGCCAAAAGTCCTTTCCAAACCAAGCTTTTGAGCCCAGGCTCATATAGCCAAAAAAACTAAAAAGTCAAAAAGTCAACCCACTCCCCAAACGGATGCTTAATAGTTTATTTGAAACATGTTCAATTTCTTTTATATAAATTTAAAAATTACACCAAATATATTTATAACTCATAAGTCTGTCTAATAGAAAAACGCCAAACAGGCCTACCTAGACTTTGAATTTGCTAGGCTATAAAAGTAAGCGAAAGAAAAGTATTCGGAGTCCTTCAATTTGTGGCCTCCTACGTAGAAAGACAAATCATTAATTAGCGTGTCCACTTAGAAAGTCTAAAAAATTCTAAATGGGACCATCAATTCGATTATGTTCACACATTATTAGAAAAATATAATTAAAATATAAAATTTTAATTGATTTAAAATAATACATCCTATGAGATTTACATAAAATATGAATTATTCATGTGATTCTGGAAATTATATCTTGTCTCTTGAAATATTTAATTTCATAATAAAAGACTCATTTTATTAATAAATAATCAAGTCAATTAATAGTTTTTAATGATATCAGAAACTTATTTTAATTAATAATTCAGATAATTTTATTATTGTATATTAAAGCGATTAGAAATTTTATTTTTTCAATTAACTCTGTTATATAAAAAATTCTGACAATAAATCATTTATAATTTTTCAAACCACGTGAGTAATTCATATTTTAAATAAATATTAAAGAGTGTATTTATAATTTACCCATAAAATTAATATAATGTTTAAATGAAAGATTTATCATTTTAATTCAGTCAAATTTTGTATTTTATTCACACTTTGAAACAAAAATGTGTGAATGAAATTATGTTCTAACTAACTATGCCAGGCTGCACTTATGGTCTAAGTTTGAATCTTTCTTTCTAGAAGAAATTTAACGTTGGGTTGATTGCTTGATTTGATATTGGAAATTGAATTTCACATTTTGAAACTGTATAAATAAGATACAATATTTGATTGGTTTAAAATAATAAAATTTATATTTAAAAATATATTAATCTCATTTAAGATTATAAATCAATCAGATGTTATATTTTGTTCACTAAACATGTAAAACCAATAGTAGGTTAGACAAAAAGTGTACCTCATTAAGAGATTAAGAGCTCTACTGTTTCTATTTATGTGAAGGGTTTTCTTGCCTGGTATTTGTTTGGTAATTTCGTAGTTATTGAGTTTATTTTATATTTGTTGTAATAAATTGCTGAACTTTAACATAGTTAAATGTTTTATATAAATTTTATGATATTTACTTATTTTTTACCAAAAAAAATATTGTACATCACAAGAGTAAGGTGTAAATTTTTTTTGGCAAATGCGAAGA
Source organism: Camellia granthamiana (assembly GCA_036172215.1). Lineage (NCBI taxonomy): Eukaryota > Viridiplantae > Streptophyta > Magnoliopsida > Ericales > Theaceae > Camellia > Camellia granthamiana. The sequence continues at coordinate 12,712,138 of CM069913.1, forward strand.
GAGATATAAATATTGTTTAATTTTGAGAATTACATAAAAAGAGTATTCGAAATAGTGAAAAGATTGAAAAAAAAAAGTTTTTAAGAAAAAAATGTTATGAAATTAATAGAAAGTGTATAATTTTTATTTTTTATTTTTGAAAAATAAACAACACAATAATTTTTTTTTATAATATGATAGAAATTGTCAATCTTGAGTTAGCGGGGAGTCCACTAGACAGACATTATCGAATAACACTCTTTGATGAGAGATACGAATAAGAAGTTTAGCTAAAACTAGTATTTCTGAATTATATGAAGTCAATAAGCAAATAACGAATCCATGGTAATGACCAACCCAATGACTTTCGAGATAGAAGCATACAAGAATGGTCAATTAAAATATAAGCTGGCTTTGACACTCATTTTCACATTTTATGGAGTGAGGATTTAAAAGAATTAAATCATAGCTAATGGATTTTACCAAATAATTATTTAATAAATGCAAGATAATAGACTACATACATGACAGATTAGTTGGAGCGAAAGTCCAAACTCACTTATGAGATTAAAACACAATCTAGCCGATTGAATTTACAAGTTTAAATGGCAATTTCAAGTAAGTCTATTTTATAAAGTCGTAATCCTAAACATACTATTTAGGATATATAAATTAATCTCTAATGATTGACAAAATTTTATTGTTTTGATGGTGGTAGAGGTGCACCTTCTTATATTTAATTTTGGGCAAACTTTCCTTTATCCCCTATGGTTACCCTTTTAGCATTTAGAAATGAGCACATAACCCCCATGTAATTTGTATACTAAATACACATAATCTCTATGTGATTTATAGACAAAAATGCACCATTAATTTTTTCAGTAAAAAATGACAGAATGTGAGGGCTACATGCCCCTAGAGAGAGTAGGTCAATTTTAAAGACAAAAATATTCTTTCTATATCTTCAAATTTACAAAAGTAATGTCATTTTCCCCATTTTTCTATTGTTTCTCTGTATACCTTTCTTCTTCCCCCATTTCTCTATTGTTTGTCTCCCTGCATCTTCCTTATTAACTTCATTTCTAATTTAATTCCATATTATACTATCTAATAAATACTATAATTATACTATATACACAGTGTATATGGACATAGTGCAAAAGTTAATTTCTAATTATACTTATTTCCCTATAAACAAAATAAGAATTATATTTATATCTGTGTATATATATATGTATTTATATCCCATATTATATATAACAACAATATTTTAAAAACCAGACCGGTGAGCAAACCGGAAAAGGGATTGGGTGGACGGGTCACCGGTTCAACCGTCGGGTTGAACCGAAATCGAGCCGTGATGTAATAAATATATTAAAATTATATTTAAATAAAAATATAAGTAATAAAATTATAAATAAAAAATATTTAAAATATTAAATTATCTTAAATATTTGCCTAATATTTTTTTTACTGAAAAATATAATAATATATTTTAAAATATTATTAATTTCAATTTTGGAAGATGAAATCAAATATTTAATATTCCCTCCATATGATTTTAATTCAAATAATTTGATTGAAAGGAGAGTAAAATTTTTGAAAGGATATCAAAATTTCAATATTCCCTCCAATACATTTGATTGAATCCCACATGGATTTCTTGAGTCTTTTTGAAAGAATTTTTTTCTTATAAATAGGTGAAAACTTTCACAATAATTTCATCAAACTCTTAATGGGATTCCTCACAAGAGGAGATCCTTGAAAAAGAGTTTCAAATTAAAATTTTCTTACATTCTTATATTTTATATATATATATATATATAATAAGAAAGAAAGAAAGAATAAAAAAACAAAAAACAAAAAAAAATTCGTTTTATCAACCTGGTGAATCGGAACCGGTTCAGCGGTTCGACCGCCGATTTTTCCGGTTCTTCCAAAATAGGCCAATTTTCCACTATGACCGGTTCAAGGGGTGTATCCGGACCGAAACCCCGGCGTTTCAACTGGTTGAATCGGCCGGTCCGATCCAGTTTTTAAAACCATGTATAACAGTATATGTGGCATATCTATGTATGCACTGTGCTAATGAAAAATTAAAACAAATTGTCAATCAAATTTCAAAATCATAGTAATAAAAAAACAATTTTGAATTGTGAATATTTTTCAGATCGTGAACACATTGGTCTGTGACGAGGGTATGACGAAGGGAAATGGAGTGGTGGTGGTGTTAAGATAGTGAGGTTGTGAGTAAGTTGAAGGAGGAGGGAGTGGTGGCAGTGCTTGGATGGTCAAGATGAGAGAAGAGGGACAAAGGTTTGGAAATTGATGATGAAGACGAGGGTAGAAAAGAAGAAAAATAGGGTATAAAAGTCAATGCACAAATTAGGTTAACAGAAATTAGTGTATGTTTTAGTTCACAAATTACGTAGAGGTTATATGGTCATTTTTAAACATTAAAGAGATAAACGCCCAAATCCCACAAGATGGTAAAGTGAAATTTGCCCTTAAATTTTTTTTTCTTGATCTATACTCCCTCCGTCTCAAAATAATAGTCCCTTTTGGGGAATCTAATTTTTTTTGGTAGTACAATTATTGTACTTTAAAAAAATTAATTTTTCAAAAGTACCCTTTGATAGTACATTTTTTAAGGAATATCAATTGTCATAATTGTACTTTTTATATTATTAATGAATTTAAAAGAAGGGTAAAATAGAAAATTCATATTATCTTTGTCCTTAATTTTTGAAAAAAATTAATATTTTGAAATAATAAAAAATAAAATAAGAGACTAACATTTTGGAATGGAGAGAAAATTGATTTAGAAAGGCGTCTGCTCTAGAAAATATATATATATATATATATTAATTAATGTTGATTTGATTGGTGAATTATAATCAATTGATTTATTATATGTTTAGTGATCGATCTTGTATTGATTCTTTGTTGGTTGGCCAAGTACAAGACCATAAAATCATTTAATATTTGGACCGAGGCCAAAGAAAATGACTTGATATCAAAATAAAATAGCTCCTATGGTGGTGATGTTCACAATTATGGTCGTAACTCATGTACAAGTTAATATGATTGATGATCACATTAGTTTTAATAAATCATATTTAATTATAATGGATAGTGAGGATTTTTTTTTTTTTTTTTTTTTTTTTATAAAGATAAAAGCCAGCCATATTGAGTAGTAACAAGTTTTGATATGATAAAATGAAAGGAAGCTTTTTTAGTAAATCCACTCTTTAAGAGTCCTATTCCATCAAATTCATAGTGTTTTCTAATTATATTAGGTCCTATTTTATATTAGATAACCAAAACACTTTCACACAAACACGCACCTTATCTTTGAATCAAATAGTCGTCTCTCTCTTCCTGTCTCATTTTGGACAGTATCTCAACCCTTCCAAAAACCCCAAAAACGTATTTCAGTATCTCAATACCAACCCGCCTCTCATTGTCCCATCGTCACATCGTCTCATCGTCGTTTTCATCATCCCTCCGCCGTCGGTCACTGAAATCATGGAAATCACCATTGCTGAACATCCTTAAGTTTCATCTTTGTCAAAATCACCATCGACGATCATTTGTGACAATCCAACCATCGATATGGGCAAAAAGCATAAGTAATCTCACCAATCTTGCATGTAAACCCTAAATCTCTTCTTCAAATTACAATATTATGAACTTTCACAAATATCTCCTATTTCTATTCATATAATGTGTGGAACTTCATATTGTTATTGTTCATACCCTAATCGTAATTGTGAACCCCTCAATCCCAATCCTCAATTATATGGTTTTTTTTACCCAAGAATATTGTAGTGAAAATTATATTGTTGTTGTCAATAGCTATGAACATTCACATGGAATTGAAAATGTTGGGCCAAGCCAATTGTTTCAAATGTTCTTGTTATTGTTGTATATTTTAATCGTGTAAATGTTCATTGCATCAATATGAATTTCCATTAATAGCCCATGTTTCTATTCATACAATGTGTAAAATTTCATATTATTATTGTTCTTGCCCCTAATATTGTTATTGTTAATAGTAGTGAACATTCACATTGAAATCAAGATTTTAGGCCAAGCCAATTGTTTTAGATGTTCTTGTTGTTGTTGTTGTATGTTTTAATCGTGTGAATGTTTATTTGAAATTGCACCAGTCTGAACTTCCACAAATAACCCTTGTTTATATTCATATGTGTGGAACTTGATACTATTATTGTTCTTGCCCCTAATATTGTTGTTGTTAAAAGTAGTGAACATTCACATAGAAGTTGAAATTTTGGGCCAAGCCAATTGTTTCATATGTTCTTGTTGTTGTAGTATATTTTAATCGTGTAAATCTCATATTCCAATTGCACCAATACGAACTTCCACAAATAACCCCTGTTTCTATTCGTACAATGTGTGAAATCTCAAATTATTATTGTTTTGCCCCTAATATTGTTATTGTTGATACTAGTGAACATTCACATGAAAACAAAGAATCATGGTCCAACTTGCTTGTTTCAGATGTTGTTGTTATATATAATTATGTTGTGAACATTCGTAACATGTATAAATTGATCACACACTATGTGAACATTCACCACTGTGTTTAGGGCAAATATATAACTTTTGTTATTTCCATGTCAACTTTAATGTTTTAAAGTGTATTTCAATTTTGATGTTAAACTGTAACGTTGGCATTGCATGATTATAATAAGTATGTGCATTGTCATCTAAATTACAAGTGTGGATGTTCACAACATAATTTGATCTGTTGGATTAACATTTGACAAATGTGGATGTTCACATCCACCAACTGTGAATGTTCACATCATTATGTTGAATGTTCATATCAGTGATGTTGTTAGCAAGATATACCGCTTGTTACTTATTCATGAGTATTATGTTAATTTTTATGCTCCTTGTACACTACAAGAAAATACACATTTGATGACCAAAATTGTGATCAAAACAAATAGTCACCAAAAATATACCTTTGGGCGACTAAAAAAAATTAATAGCCAAAGGTTCACAGTTCAGCTACTATTTGAATTTAGTTGAGATATATTGTCTTTTTGGCGACTAAAACAAAATTTAGTCACTAAACATATAGTAATCAGCTATTAAATAATAATTAGTCGCCAAAAGTTCATATTTTACGCTACTAATTGTAGGTTTAGTCGCTGATTAAGTTAATTGCCAACAAAAATATAGTTTAGTCACCAAATATTATGGACATTTTTTACATCTTTTGGTGACAAAAAAATTTAGTAGCCGTATATTTAATTTTTGCTGACGAAAAAAAAATTAGTAGCCAAATGATACTTTTGGCTACCAGTATATTAGTCGCTATTAATTAATCATTTGTTACAAAACAGTTTTAGTCGTTATTAAGCACTATTTGGCGACAAAAAAATAATTTAGTCGCTAAAGGTTGAATTTTTTTTCAGAGGAAAAGCAATTGATTTTGGCACCCGATATATATACACTGTATGTCCTGTCTCTCATATACACGATATACACTGTTCTATCTCAAACACTTTTTGCTCTCACCAAACCTCACCCCCTCTCACCACCGACGCTCGCCACTGGCGCATATCGCCACTTGTAAATCACCAGTGCCACTTAATCACAGGTATTTTTCTCCCGCTCTGTCGCTCTCGGTCTCTCCCTCTCTATCGCTCTCAGTCTCGATCCCTCTTTGTCGATCTCGATCTCGCTCTCTCTCACTCTCCCTCTTTGTCCATCTCAGTCTCTCTGTCTCTCTCTCTCTCTCCCTCTTCCTTCCTTTATTTCCCCATTTCTCACACGTAGTTGTAGGGTTTTATATGATTTTTTTTGTTTGATTTTGTGTTGATTTCTTAACTCAAAATCCAAATTTTTGTGTTCATTTTGTATTGATTTCCTACACTGCTATAGGGTTTGTGTTAATTTCTGGACAAAAATCCCAAATTCAAGCTCATGAGCTTAATTTGATATTAGAAATATATTAGCTTAATGTGTGAGTTGTAAGAGACTTGGGTCTTATTTGTACTGGGATGGTCATTGTACTGTTGAAATGTTGATGTTGTACATCTTTTTACTGTAATTCTCTTGTAAATTAGTGAGTAATGTTTGGTTGTTTGTAAGCACTGTTATTGTTGAGTCACACTGTTGGTTGATCTTTTATTTGTTTATAGTTCCCTTTCTTTTATTTTAAATAAATAAATAAATAAATATTATGAACTTTTATATAAACAATTTTTTATTTTTATTTTGTTGGTTTTTAAAGTTTTGTTGTTTGTGTCTTCAAGTTATGGTTTCTTAGATGAAGCTGTAAACTGGATGCACATCTCCTTGTTGTTTTTGATAGTTAGCTATGGGATATGGTTTTACGTGATATAGCACCACCACCACCGTACCCATATGCTAACAGTTTAATTACTTAATCGGTTTCATGGAGAAAGTTTGGAAATACCACTTGGGTTGAATAAGATGCTTGCAAATTACCATCTATCATGTTAATTAAGCACTTAACTTTATTATTAGCCAATGAATAAGATACGTTTGGGACGTTTGGTGTGTTTTTGCTGTTGAGGGCATATATCTTGCTTTCATTTGTTCTGTTTTGGTCTTGAAATACAGACAAGTTCAGCCATTTGTCTAGTTTAGTTCTCTACTCTGCTGCATTGCACATGGCTTTGTATTATGTGATGTTTCTCTTTATGTACTCTATTTTGTATTGTAATGTTTTGATTCAAATAAAGCTTTTCTTTGCTAATAAAGCAACTTATTACCTTGTTTGAACCTAATGTTTTGACTGTATCTTTTGAGTGACAATGTTGTTAATGTAACTTCAAGTCTTTCATCATTAATTTAAATATAAATGAATTCTTATTTAAAAATTATAATTCAGATCTTAGGGAAAGTGGATTGAGTGTTTGTGAGATCTATATTAGGCAGTGGAGGTTTGTGAGCTTGAGGGTTGAGTGATGTGAGTACCAGTATATTCTATTTCTAACTGTTGTGCCTGCAGGTGACATAACTGGTTCTTTTGTGAGAGAGTTATTTGTTGAGGGCTGAGTGAAGAGAAATCTACATTCTTGGAGAGCTTTTGCTTCATTTTTCCTCACCTCTGTGCTCAGCTATTTTTATTCTTTGCTGAGCTTGAGTGCCTATATGTGGGTTGAGATTGTGAGGTGTAATAACCCCGACCCGTAATTAGCTACTAATCAGTGATTAAAGATGCTAATTGAGTGGATCAAATGAATTATGGGATTAATATGTAAATTGCATGATATTTGGCCTTCTATCTGTTACTTATAGAATATCTGTTTGGAATTACACTTTAATATGTAAATTGAAAGCCTTATCAGCATTCGAAACCGAAATTGACTACACCAATATGTTATTTGGAATTTTAAGAACCATATGGCAAGTTTTATTAAAAATTGATTCAGAATGATTAATTAAGTCATGTTTGCTTAGCCTAATGTTCTAATTAATGTGTTTTAGCACCATAAATATATATATGAGCCTTAACTCATTTTTGAGCTCAATTCTTTGCTCCTCTTAGTGCAAAAATCTAAGGTTTTCTTTTAGAGAGAGAGTGTGTGCAATTCTAGAGAGAGAGATGAAGGAATTGAAGGAGCATTGAAGACCTTGGCTTAGATTCATCAAAACTAAGCTAGAGCTAGATTAATTCAAGACTATAGGTATGAATTCAACCCCTAAATAATGAATCTAAGTTATTAACATGAAGATTATGTGTTCGAGCGTGTGTATTGAGCTTAGAAGGAAGATTTGAGTGGCAATTCATGCATGCATGTACATTTTCTTACAAATTGAGCATGATTTCCATGAATCCCCTCTTGCATGTTTGAAATTCATCTTCATTTGAGGAAATCATCAAGTTTCAAGTTGTTTTGTGGTGTTTGATCATGTTTTGGGAAGCTCAAGACCAAGAAAAACCCATGCATGTTGTATTCATGAACATTTATCATGTTTTAAGTTGAAATTGTGAGTTTTTAAGAAACTCTTGGGCCATAATTTTATGAAATAATCCATAATTCTTCATGTTTTACAAGTTTACTATGTTATCTCAAGTTTTGGGGCCCAAGAGATGCGTTTTGAAGGTTGGAATCCGAGTTTTGAGCTTGAAGGTGCAATCTGGAAATTTCAGAATTTGCATCTACGCTCGAGCGTGGGAGTTCACGCTCGAGCGACCACTCTGAGTGCGTGCACTCCGCTCGAGCGACCAAAAGTCCGCTCGAGCGTGAATTGCAAGCTCCCAGAAGTTTCATGTCTTTTACAGATCGCTCGAGCGAAAGAATATGAGCTCGAGCAACCATTCACATTTTGCATGTCCGCTCGAGCGAGGAAAGCTACGCTCGAGCGTGGACCTTATTTTCAGGAATTTTGCCTAAGTGTTCCAAGGCATGTTTTGGCATCCTCATTGCATCTTAGGCATTCCTAAGCCTTAATTGAGCCATAGTAATGAGGTTATGGATTAGAAACTCACTAAGAAAAGAATGTACTAAGTTCCGAGACTGCAAGTGTGTGTGTTTTAGGCAATGTGATAAGAAAGAATAAGAGTCAATGTAATGAAAGCTAAGCCTTAATGGCCACTTGAATATGTAATGACAAGATATGCTTGTATTATGTATTTTGTAGTTGTAGGTCAAGACTCGAGGGTTGATTGACCATTGCAGGAAACCACTGTGAGTAACGTTATTGTAAAGATATGTTCATGTGAATTACGTTTCAAATGAAATATGATAAGTTCTGATTTCTGAAATGATATTTGTTTTCGTGAACGAATATTTCATGTTTGAAATCTATTATTGCATCCATAGATAGTTCCAAGTCATGGGGGACGGCATGAAAATGTGGGTCCATGACATACATGTGATTACGAGATCTGGTTAGCCACTTCATTGTGGCGATATGTGTTTAATCGGTATTCGGAACCGATTACTCTAGTCGGAAGACGTTCTGTGATGTGTTCTATGGGATGTACCATTATTATGTTCTGATATAAGAATGATTATGCTTTGGTCTGTTTTCTGCTTATGATATATTCGGATTTCGTTCACTAACCCCTTTACATTAATGTTATTCACTGAGTTTTAGTTCACTGTGTGTATATATATATGTAGGTGGGCATTCTGGAGTTCGAGCCTGAAGGCTTTTGTTTGGATCTGTGTTCTGTTGTCAGCCAACCATTGTGCCTCACATAGAGGTTCCCGAAGAGTCCTGTGTTTAAGTTCTATTGTTTCTGTACATTTAAGACTTGGTAGTTTTGTTGGCTGTACTTAAGATACTTTAATGTGTGTGGGTATAATGTATGAATGACTATTGCATACTTATATAAAGTTTTAAATATTCTGTTTATATAAGTCAGCATAGCTCATTGGACAACTATATTTATGTATTTGCTTCCACTAGCCCCTTAATCTTGTTAATCTGTTCAGAGGCCTTCGGTAGTCTAAGGATTACTGGCCGGTTACGATACTAAACCTATAGGGGCAGGTTTGGGTCGTGACATGAGGTCACATAAAGTGAGTCTTGATATAGATCTGAGCACAGTTCTTGTAGGGTCTGTTTATCCCTATTGGTGTTCAGGTAGTATTGAGGTGTGTTGGAGGTTGCTCTGCTTAGTAAGAGCTTAAAGGACATCAAGAGGGCCAGGCTGCATATATGCGCCAGCCCTTTTAGCTGTTCTTAAATAAAATTGTTGGTGTCTTTATTTTTCTGAATTTGTACAAATCTGTGTCTGCTATCTGTCTGCTGTAATCAGTTGCTGCTCTGCTGATCTCTGTCTACTCTGCTGATCTGCTGATCTTGTTGCTATGAATTGCAATATCTTGCTGCTCTTTTGGTTTGCTGCTGTGCTAATCAGCTGCTATGTGTTTTTGTTTTTGTTTTAGATTGCTTTGTGTCTAGTTGCTAGCCTTTTCGTCTTAGCTTTTATTTTTGTTTTTTAGCTATTGGTCTTTTGCTTTGTATAATTTTGCAGGGCTTGGGGGATTCCCTTTGTTTTTGTGTAATTTTTCTGTTTTTATTTTATGACTTATTCACCCAAAAAAAAAAAAAAATTATAATTCAGACACAACTTTACTAAATGGAAAAGGGAAAGGAAACGAAAGAAGGTAATGTTGAATTTCAATGGGTCATGTTCGTTTTGTTTCTGAGAATTGAAGAACTCACCTTGATTAAGCCAAATAAATGTACTATCTTTTCCTGATTGGAAAGTTTTATTTTTTGTTTTTTTGTTTTGGCACCAAAAATTGTTTGCTGCTTTGTTAAATTTCTGAACTTGGATCCCAATTTGTTTAGATGTTGAGGAAAGACTATAAATAGAGTTGCAATGTAGCATGTTTGGGTGGCTGCTGAAGAGGGAATTGTAAATTTTTACCAAATTCAAACTTCTTGTAAATGTGGCATGGAAACTTGTGTGGTTGGTTGACAAGTGGTATCAAATTTGAAACCTTTAAGTAATTAGTTGTAAATGTGAGCCAAAAGCCCCCCACCAGTACCAAATATGTAGCCAAAATTTGGCTTTGCCAAGTTTGCCACATCAGCAAAGGCAATAATCAACACTAGGTGCTTTTTGAGAAATTGATCCAATGGTAAAAAATTGATATAAGATTGTGCAAATAGCATGGGATGAGAATCAATGGAGTGGTATAGCTAAAAAATGTTTTTTTTTTTTTTTTTTTGGGAGCACTATAGCAAGCAAAAAAAATGGATTTGGATTTTTACCATTGGAGGCTTCTCAGTTATAACTAATATTATGGGGATGTCATTTAATCATCTCAAGAAACTTGTACTATTATTTTTTTGCTATTTGTCCTTGAAAAAAAAAAAAGCAAATATTGAATTATCTGAACTAGCCTGTTTTAGTACTGAGGTGTTGAATTCTTGATTCAATTCTTCATTTTTTCAATATTCCAAATGTACTGCTGTGACTTATTATTTTAATATTTAATACCATATGAATTGGTGCCTGGTTGTGCTGGTTACTGAAGTACTTAACCTTTGTTTTGTGTAATAAAAACTGTGGCATTATGTTTATTAAATGATAGTATTATTTTATATGTCACTCTGATTATTGATATATATATATATTCTTTTAATGTGTAGGCAGCTGGGGCTTTGTCAATTAAAATTGGTAAGTGTTGGTTCTGTGCTCCCATTGGAAGTATCACCTACAAGACTTGATCAGTTTGTTGGAACTTCATTGATGTTCATATTTCTCAATGGAAAAAAAAGGATCGATTTCTTGTTAATTTATATTCCAATCTATGTTTTGATTCAGACACCTATACAGAAAAGCTTTTATCCATCTCTTTCTCTCTCTCTCTCTCTCTCTCTCTCTCTTTATATATATATGGATGTAGGACTTCAATTATGTGTTCCTTGTGTTGTGGGAATTGTATTGAATTGCCAATGTTTTAAGTTGATTGTTTCCACCTTGCGGATTAATTAATTAATTAATTTTTAATAATCGGCGAAAATCACTTGTTAGATTAGTACTTATGGAAGTTAATCTCCCCACCCTTTGCCCCCTTAATTCAACTCTTACTTTGGAGAGTTGAACTGATGACCTCCCTTTAGGGACTAAACCCTTAGAAAAGTCAATGGTGGCATTTAATAAAATGACTCTCCCTTTACGGATTTGATGAGTTGTTAATATGATGGAAAAAAATGACTCTCCCTTAATCTAATGAACATTTAATAAAATGATTTTGAGATGAATTTTTAATACTTTTTTTATTTTATAAAATTTAAATTTATTAAAAAAATGAAAGAAAACATGAAGATAGGAAATGTTGTAGATAGAAGCTCTCATGTTTCTTAAGTGAATTCTAGCACGTTGTCCTGATGGGCCCTAACACAAAGGAAAATAACTGTTCAACCCGTTTGCGTCACCCAAAGGGCTTGGCTTTCGGATCGGAAGGTATTGTTCATTTTTACCAGCTCACTACGTGTCTTATTTTGATAATTTGAACTATAATTTTTGTAGTGTTTTGAATTTTCAACAGAAAACTATTAACTATTTGTAGTGCAAATTAGTTTGATTTGAAAAATTAATTAGGCAAGGATGGTGAGAAAGTGAAGGATTATACTAACTGATAGACATAATTGAAATGCTACAATAGGTTATTATTGTTGCTGTACAATCAGATTGGAATCTATGCAATTGACTTTGGCACTTAGAGATTGATTTTTATTTAACTTGTTTGTTATGATAGGCTACCCGGCTGCTATTTACTTTTTTATTCGTTTAATTGTGAAATGCTAAATCTTGTTGTCAAGATTTCATAGCAGCAACAGACTTGTAGATTGGACACTCTGAGGGACTTCATTCTAACATGGAAAGGTAAGCACACGTTTTCTATGAAATATTCATTTTCCTTGAATTGATGACGAATAGGGACAATTACTTTATCAATTATGAAACGGTTGAACAGAGTACCTAAATGGTTGGGTTGGACATAGATTCATTTAATTTAATTGAAAAATGCCTTGAACTTAGGTTTCACATAAGTTGGGAGTTGGAGTAAAAAAGCCTTAAGTGTCCAATGTCTACTTTATCTTCGTTTCCCTGTAAATTCAAGCTATGAAATCTTGACATCTCAACTTTTATGTGTCCACATCCAAATTATCATAATAAAGAGGATTCCAAGTACAACAAAACAATCACCATAAAACTAAACAGTTTTGTCGTATCGTGATCATCAACAAAAGATCACACATGATTATTACCAAAAACCTACTATTTGGATTCAGATATTTGTAAAATCAAATTTTCAAAGCATGAACCTGAAACCAATAACAAAACAAGAAACCTGAGTCATCTACAATTTTCCCATTTTGGATGGCAGGAAAGCTATAACAACAGTTGTTGAAACACAAAGCAAAAGAGAGACATAGAAAAAGAGCAACACAAGTGACTAAATCTAAAACAATAATGCAAATTGTTGCATATTGCAGTTCTTCTCTGTTTACTCCTAAGCTGAGCATCAAAAATTGAAGAGCTAATATAAATGGGAAAATATGAAAGGCTACAAATTAGGCTTCGACAGCAACAAATTTCAGACGATCTCAACCATTTTAAGTACAAAAGTCAACTCAAATGATGCATCACCTAACAACATATTCTGGGTCTAGCAATAACAAGAATAAAACGTTAGGAAACTTACAACGGTACAAAAGAAAAAGGAGTTTAATCTTCTAATCATGTCACTCATTCTCTTCCACTGTCATCTTCAATAGCGCTGCTTCTCCGACATCAAGAGCAAAGCTATATTCTTGGTCACAACCCATACAAGAATCACACAAGAAATATAGGGTATAGGTCTTCTTTCATGCTTCTCCAGGGGCAGCAAAATCAAGCTTGACCTTGGTTTTCCTCTGCAAGGAAACTCTTTTGATGGCAAGCTTACTTTTGGTATCACCAACCACAAGCCACCATCCTTCTTCTTTGGTTTTGGGATACCTAGGGGCATCAACGGGTCCCACCTCTGTCCAGCCCTCAAGATCTTGTTCAAGGGTCACCTGCAAACTGACATCATTCCTAGCCCTCACATTGTCGCCATCAACCACATCATAGGTCAGATCAATATGCGGGAAATGGTTGCAAACCCGTACAATATCCATCAACTATGAATTTGACATTTGCAATAGCTCTTGCCTTTCATCATCCTCCATCTCCACCAAATCAAACACTGTCTCTATACTCTTTCCAGGGTTCTCTTAGCCAAATCTTTTGTGAAATTCAAAGCTTTGAGTATTAGCAATCAAAAGTTCAAGGAGAGAGTGTAATGAAGAACCACTTTTTCAAATAATCCATCCCTGGCCGACTAAACAAAGTAATAATAAAATAAAATATACATTTGATACCCAACTTTGTATTGTGTTTAGATTATGACTATTAATTCATATTATAGTGACTTGGCAGTTCTCAAGCTGGACAACCTTTAAGCAAATAACCACTTGCATACATACCTTTATCAACCCTGCCAAACAGTGAACGTCAACTGATATTTTGGCGACGGAAGAAAACAGAAGTTACTCTAGCCTTGCTGGAGGAAAAGTAATGAGGCAGTAAATTGTTAAACCGATATCAAATTATGAATGTTAGGATATAAAGTTCTATTACAGTTACAAGGGGTGTGACATTATGCTCAAATGCTATATATGGAACTAATTGGTGTATTTTTTTTATTTATTTTTTTTTGTAGATGGCTTTTGGCATGGAATTGTGGATATTCCCTTTTTGTGGACAGATGACAATTTACACTTTTGTAAACTCCTGCATTTTTGTCGTCCTCTGCTTTTTGTGTACTTTTGCCTTCAAACAGATAATTTATGCCATGATCTATTGATTACCTTTTGTCATGGTACATATTACCATGGTATTCTGTACCATGTCAAATGGTCATTTGGCATAGTAGTAAATATATTTTTGTATATGGAAGATCAAATTTCCCTATGATCATTTATGTTATTTATGAAATTACTATTTTAATTTGGAATGTATTTGATTTGTATGGAATTATTGACATTTGAAGGTATTAATTTTTAGATGGTTGGAAGTGAAATGGATGTAGATTGTTGAATGGGTGATAATATATGTATAAACCAATTTGTATATATCGTACAGGTTGAATGGAATATATATAGGTTGTGGGTGTGGACAAATTTAAAAAAAAAAAAAAAAAAAAAAATCATAAAATGATGTTTTGGCGACTAAAAAACTGGTAGCCAAAAATAAAGTCTATATTTTTGCCAACTAAGTAATTAGTAGCTAAAAAAAAGAATTAAATGAAAACAAATCTTTTGGCAACTAAATATTTAGTAGCCATAACAAATAAGACTTTAGGCGACTAATAATTTAGTAGCCAAAAAAAAAGAAGAGGAAAAACACTTTTGGCGACCAAACTATTAGTAGCCAAAACAGAAAATATTGGACCTTAGGCGACGAAAGTGTTAGTAACTAAGCAATTTAAGCTTTGGCGAAATGCTTTTGGCGACTAAAATATTAGTAGCCAAACAGAAAATGTTAGACCTTAGGCGACTAAAGTTTTAGTAGCTAAACAGTTTAGGTTTTGGCGACCAAAAATATTAGTCGCTAAAAATGTCATGTTAAATTTAGTTGAAACACTTTTAGCAACTAAATTATTAGTTGCCAATTGTGTGCTTTTAGCGACTAAAATTTTTTTAGTCGCCAATTACTTTCCCCAACCATCTTTCAATGACAAAGGTGGTGACCAAAAATATTAGTCGGCAAAAGGTTTTGGCGACCAAAATTGGACCTTTAGCGACTAAAAAGTTAGTCGCCAAATCTGTCTTTTGTTGTAGTGGTAGCAAATGTTGCATAGAAGAAATTGTCTAAGCGAAAAAGAGAGGAATATCATGTCAAGAAAGAAAGCTCAATTGCAGATAATAGCAGCAATGTTGATATGCGTCGTGTCAACTACAGATCGAACATGATAGGTGTAGCGACCCTAATTTTTCATAGGTCATTATTTATTTATTATTACTTTATTTTATGTTTGGCTTTATTAATTGTGTGGATCCATGAGAATTTCATGTGGTATTTAATTAATTTAATGTGTTATTTAATTATGGGCAATTAATCCGAATATTTATATATATATTGTTTTTTTTTTAAAAAAAGGTGTTTATATATTGATAAAATATATATCATATTTATATTTATATATATTGTATTTAGGCTGTATTTTTATAATATAATGTTTATAGGTTATCATATATTAAACCTAGGTTATTATAATCATAAAGTGTGTGTGAAGTTTTCCGTTTAATAATCATAAATTGTGTGTGAAGTTTTCCAAGAGGGACACAGTAGCCGTGAGAGAGAGAGAGAGAGAGAGAGAGAGAGAGAGATTAATCAAGAAAGAGAGCGGAGAAAGAGAGAAACAGTGGGGAGAGAAAAAAAAAAAAAAAAAAAAAAAGAAGAAGAAGAAGAAGAAGAAGGAAAAGGAAGAAAAGGGTTAAGGTTTTGTTTTGGTGGCTTCATTAATCCTCCAAATATTTCTTTGATCTTCAAAAAATTATTATGAGTACAAAACCTACTTCCCTTGATTCAAGTTTAATTCATTGTTTTTATTTATTTATTTATTTGATGCTGGTTGGATTTTGTATTTGTATGTAGATGATAAATTGATTTTAATTATTTTGATTAGTTGTGTATGTCAGGTTTAGGGTTTTTATATGCATTTGGTATTTGTGCAAAGATGGTAGTTTGATTTTAATTACATTAGTTAGTTGTGTATGAAAAGTTTAGGGTTTTATATATATTTATTTTGTGGATGTAATCACACTTATAAATCTATGAAATTAAAATAAACTTGGAACCCATAGAGAAATTCCTTATACTCCACCATGACTTTATGGATTGTTGTTTTATTTGAGTGATGGTGAGAAAGAGTGTATAAGAAGAAAAAAAAGTGAGGAATATGAGATTTATTTGAATGCCTTAGGCTTGGCATTGTTTTGTTTGTTCTAATGAGTAGATGAGAGATTGTGTATAAATATATTGTTGCCTCGTTTTCATGAATAAATGAGTGCTTTGATTTACGCGCGTACGTATATACTAACTATCCGGGGAGTGTGGGTCAAACTCAGGACGATAACCCTGTGCAAGTTTAGTTTCGGAGTGGTGTTAGGTATACGGGAGGCACATGGGGTATATGTATAGGCCGGAAGTGAAGGGCCGAAGTGGTGGAGTTAAGGTACAAAGAATTAAATATGAGTTTATTGTTATAGTATGAATTATATTGATTTGTACATCTTGAAAAATAGTAAACGACCTCGATAAATTATGAAATTTGAGCAGAGGCATGTATACGTGATTCTAAACAACTTTTGTGTTCTAACTTTTTATTAACAAGATCAATTAGAACTTATAATCGGATGATCTTGGTTATAGTAGTTTTGATTCATTTTAGCAATGCAGATTTTAGAGACTATTTTAACTTACGAAACGAGCTCATTTTTATTGCTCTTGCATAAACTAAAGTAAAACATTATTTTGCACATTTTTCGTGTTTTGAACTTTTCCAAAAAAAATCATATTAGAACAGTTTCTTTTCGTTTTCAACTTCAGATTTTTCGGTCGAATTCCATCTAGGTTCTGTAATCAAGTTTTTCTCTCAACCTGTTCAGTTTCTACTAAATTCGTTCACAATGCCTTTTAAAAAATTTGATTTTGTACAACTTTTATTTTTTGAGTTTTGATCAATTCGAATTATGTAAGCATGAAATGGTGTATTTTTATACTTTTTCAGCAAGTTACTTATGATTAAATTATACTAACTTTATTTTTTACAGGATGGTGGGTCTTAATAACTTTTTATGTAGGGCTAACCTACCATATTTTTATTTTTATTTTGTTTATTTTATACTCAATTTATATTTTGTTGTGTACAGGCAAGAAACTAAATGCCACCATATCTCGGGAAACTACTCATTCGTCTCGGTGCGGATGGAACTATTTGTCTTGTCTCGTAACAAAAATTAAACGTATTTTTGTTTGTGTCTGGTGGACACGTGGGTGTCAAATATTTGTAATCATACTAGTATACTTGCATACTGACCCGTTTTGTCTTTTGGCATCTCGGGTGCATTCTGTTTGAGTGCAGCCGAATTTCATTTGCAGGATTAGTTAGGACTACGATGATGAAGAGAAATAACTATAGTTGTTGGATATGTCGTTTGGACTTCTTTTGTTTTCTTGAGTTTAGGATTGATATTAGTTTATGTATTTATTATTTTTTTTTATGACCTTAGTATTTTGATAATTTGGCATGGTTTGTAACTTTACATTATTTAAGTTATTTTGACTATTTATTGTTACTTTAATGTTAGAGATATTGGTTAGTTATAAAATTATGGTGGATGGTTTGGTTGGCATTTGGTTAATTTTTTTATTTTTTATTTTTTAATCCCTTGTAATCTTTTGAGGATGAAAATTTACTTAAACCCTTTGGAGACGTAAACGTTTAGATTTTGTTTCACTCCTAGGATTTGGATGATGGAACATTGATGGGGGTTTAGTCCTAATTTAATATTTAATTGTGCAAATTTTGGGGCATGACAACAGGGTTGGTGAAATTAATGAAAAGCGCAAAGTTCACAGAAGCACAACTCGGCTGCCTGCGGCGAAGACCTTTCTGGCAATTATTAGATGCATTGAGAACCTGTGAGATCGATCTCGACAGTGCATAAAGTATGATGATGTTGTTGTGCACACCAATATCATAAAGATATCCACAACAATACAAAAGTCAACAACCACATTACAACCATACGATCAACAACACATACAATAATCCATACTATATGAGCATTCACATTATGCAAAGTAAATGCCTAAGTGTACAATTTCACTGTTAAATCCATAATGAAAACTATCACCACCATCCTTACACAACATAAAACATTTTACAAGATTAAAATCACACCATCAAAAATGAGGTGACAGTACACAACATGCAAACAACCCTCTATAACTTCATATTAATAAGATGTAAACATCCACATTGTTCTCGTGCTCTGAATTGCCCACACAGAGCCTCATTAAGCAAACATCAAAAACTCATCAAACAAACACTTGCATTACTACATAAATTAAAACATAGCATAAAATGAGCATACATTACCAATAAGATGCCTATATATACATTTTACACTGCTAAATCCAAAATCAAAATATCACCACCATCATTACCAATAAGATGTGAACATCCATATTATTCACATAATCTGAATTACCTCCCCGCCACAGAGCTACGTAAAATGCATATAATTTAAAAAACAGAGCATCTGATCAATATAATTCAAAAAACAGAGCATTCAATCCATTACATAAATCAAAACATAAACTGAACATGCATTCATAACCAAAATGATACTAACTTTAGTCATGCAATTTTGTGCTCGTCCTCTACCTCTAAAACGATTGATTTCACCTAGGTATACTCCAAACAATGTTACAATCGAACACCGTTCGAGCTGTCATCTTCACTCCTACATCACTGAACTTTATCACAACAGTAACAGTGAAACCCTAGCACACCGAAACCTTCAAATGAGCCACCAAATTGAAACATATCCAACTAAATCATAATCATAATCAAAAGCGTGAATACAGCAAACTACCAAAACAGAATGAACAAAAAAAAAAGAAGGGAAACGTCTATATTTGTTATGTGTATCAACACTATAGATAAGGGCATAATAGTCCATTAAAAAATATAAAATTAAGAAAAATGATCTTATGGAATAAAAAGATAAGTACATAGGACTAATCAAGCTATCCTTTATGGACCTAATGGGTTACAACAACTCTAAAATGGATTTATCAATAAAAATTTCAAAATGAAAATTTTGTAATGCAAACAATCATCAATAGTTACTTAAGAATGATATAAAATGGTTGAAGATAAGATTGTGTCATAACTCCTACATGTTAATGTTGTCTACGATCATATCAATTGTAACAGATGGCGTTCAAACGTAATTTATGAAAATTTTAAAATAAAGATGACTAGTCTGAGTTGTAATTAAGAGCATTTTCAATAGTTCAATAGCAAATTGATTAGTTTTTTGCTATTTTTCAGTACAATAAACTTTCCCTCCTTTTTATTTTATTATTTCCTTTCAACTATTATTTCATTTTTACGTAATACATTCACATACATTAATATGTACTAATTGAATGTTATTTTTTATAATACAGTCTACCATTTCAAAGTGGTTAGTTATTGTCTGATCATCTCGAAGTGGCCAGTTATTGTTTGATCATTTTTTTTTTTTTTTTGGTTATGATTTTTGTGTTTCAGTTATTTGTTGATTTCTGAAACTTTTTTTAAAAAAAATTGTTGATTTGTGAATTTTTTTTGGTTGAGGGGTGATGAACAGTGTTTCAAGAATACAGTTGGGAAGATAAATAGTATTTCTAGATAATTTTATTGAACCAACAACTCTTATATCTCACAATTGGATAATTTTGATGTGGCAATATAGTAGTTACAAAGTGAGTATGTATTTCATTTTCTTAATAACTAAATATTAAGGTACATGTAGGAATGGCAATGGGGCGGGGCCGGGGACTACACTCCCCGTCCTCGATCCCCGAAGCTACAAAATTCTCTGTCCCCGCCCCGCTCCCAATCCCCAACGGAGAACCCATCCACCCCCCCGTCCCCGCCTCCCTAATGGGGATCGGGTTTCCCTGACCCCAAATAATCCCCGTACAAAACAACAACAATCAACAAAGAAGATGAAGAGCAGAAAGGAGAGAGAAGAGAGAAAGTAGAGAGATAGGCGACAAGGCAACAGATAAATCAGATCATATATATATAAATTGATCACGATTTTTCAAAAAAATCATAGATCTGTTAAAAAAAACCACAGATCTGTCAAAACCCTAACAGAAAAAATGTAGATATGTTGAATAGATAAAACCCTAACAACAAATCAGATCTGAATCCATATATATATATATATAAATTGATCAAGATTTTTCAAAAAAAATCATCGATCTGTTCAAAAAAAACCACAAACAGACTCGAATGAGGATGACGATCGGTGGTGCTGCGATGGAAGGAGTGTTGTGCAACGGATGATGGCGATCGGTGGTATGCCACGACGTTGGTAGCGGGATCAATGGTGTGCAACGACGGTGGTAGTGGGATCGATGGTGTGCAACGATGGTGGTAGCGAGCGAGCGAGAGAGAGAGAGAAAGAGACGCTAAGAGAAAAGAGATTGCTAGCGAGTGAAGAAGATCAACGGTGGAGAAGAGAGTAGCGAGTGAAGATTGGCGATGGAGTAGAGAGAGAGAGAGAGAAATGAGGGATTCAATGAATGAGAGAGGCTAAAAATGAATGGCAGAGGCTGAAAATGAAATTTATAAATATATTATATATACGGGCCATGTTCGGGGATTATTAGGGATAGGGCTAGGGCCGGGGCTAGGAAACCTATTCTTGTCCCTGGCCCGAAAACCATTGGAGATTTAATTTTTAGTACTATCCCCGGCCCTACGGGAAGTAATTTTCGAGGAAAACTCATTCTAATTGGGGTTGGGGGGTCAGGTCTCCGTCGGGCCGGGTTCAAATTGCTATCCCTAGGTACATGTGATAAACTCTTTATAGGAGAAGTTATTTAGTGTTTTTAGAACAAAACAATGCTCCTACTTAATATTAATCAATGTAGTAAAACTCATTACATTTATATTAGTGACAAATATACAAAATTACTCAATTTTTAAAAAAATTTCTGGAATGTGAACCAGGAGACTGACCAAGTAAAATATATCGTAATGACCAAATAATTGAGGCAAAAAACAAAGACGTAGACACAAGGTGTTAGAACATCACTTTAGTTGGTTTCTTCTTTGGTAGTTGGTGTAATATTGTCAAAGAGACAGATCATATGATGGAGCTGTGAGGTGTGAACATGAGACCTGTGGGGAGACCAAAGACGCAACAAAATTACATTTGTTGAAAAGTTGAAAAGGTTGCGTAGCTTGCAACTCGTGTTCATACAGGTTTGAGTTTTAACTATTTTTCATATTCTTTTATAATTTATAAATTCTATTCTAGAATAACGATAATTCGAATCGTTCATCTTATAAATTTAACAGTAAAGATGAGTTATGTAAAAAATTAATTTTATCAAAGATCAAATTACATTTTATTATTAAAATAGACAATAATTATGAGTCTAAACTTAAACTATTTAATTTACCCTTCGAAGATTATTTTTAGTTGTAAAAATAAATAACCTAAAAAACTCTAATAAACAAGCAACATAGCCGGATTATAACAATCCATCACCAACATTTTCAAAATTTATTGGCTGATTCAATTTTCAAAATGACCTGGAGTGAAATCTTAATACAATTGTAAGTGATTCTTTATAAATAGTATTAATTAACTACTTGTATTTTTGTATATATATATATTTTCTGTTCATGTAAATAAAATTTTGGAAGATTTGTCTGCAATTTATACTATTGGGTCCTTCAGTCAATATATATATATATATTTTTTTCCAGACCTTTAGACAATGAAGAATTTACTTTAACATTTATAATTGGGGCCTTTCGTTAAAAGGAGTATATATATATATATATATTGTTTAAAGCCTTAGACAAAGAGGCTTATTACAGATCTTTGGATAAGGAATGAGTTTTCAGTATTTATGATTAAGGGCTTTTGACATTGAGAGATTTTTTTATTTTTTTATTTTTTTATTTTTTTATTTTTGTTTAAGGTCTCTAGACAAGAAGATTATTTTTTGAGCTTTTAAATAAGGAGTATTTTCTACATCTTGGATAAATAGAGTTCGGGCTGGGGAGTCTTTCATATTGGGGGACTTAAAGCGATCACTTTTATTGTTTTACCATTGAGTTGGCTCTACTTTAATTTTACCAAACAGGACCTAATCTCTTTAGTCATTTATTAGGAAATTTTAAAAGAAGAAAATACTAGCAAAACTTGTAATGTTCCTAACTTGAAATTCAATGTCTTTTGTGAATTTTTTATTTTTTTTCCCCACTAGGTGAACATCATAGTGGCTGAAAGAGCAATTTTTAGTGGACAATACTAAAAATATTAGTCTCATTATTTGAGATTAGTAATGTTACAGTCACTAAAATATTTGATCATCGAAATGAGAGATCGGTGATTTCAGTAAGCTTTTTTTATTTTATTTTATATTTTATATTATCTCCCTTCCATTTCCAAATAAGCTTCACAACTTGTTATTTTTGTAACAGTCTAGAAGAAATGGCCAAGAAAGAAAGTGAAAATAGTCAAATCTAAAACATTGGTGGAAGAAATGTTGAATATATATCATTCCCATACTTGTGCCAAAATTGCATATGTAATATCTATACGAAATGCTAGTAATTAGATGAGATCAACAAAGAAACTAAAAATGGAAGACATTCTCATTTCTTACACGAAAGAGTTGTCGAGCTCTTCTTCTTTAGATTATATTTGGCAATAGATGTTTGGTACGAATTTATTGTTCAAGAAATGTACAATTTGCAAGTTTAAAAGTTTGTATAACAACTTCCCACTAAAACACCCAAATCAAAAGCGTACCCAATGTCATTGCTTGTAGTTTTGTTCAAAACAAATTATTTTTTTTTTTTTGCCATCAATTTCTTCTTCTTCTTCTTCTTCTTCTTCTTCTTCTTCTTCTTCTTACCTCGCAATTTAATGAGGAAGTGCATTATGAACTCAAAATGCAAAAAAAAAAAAAGAAGGAAGAATTCAAACTTGATAATCTTTTGCATTATTTTTATAGAAATACACACATAGGTATCTAAATCACCGGTGAAAAAAAATTCTAAAACACACAAATTGCCTCTACCATGCCTTCTTTTCTTCTTCTTTTTTTTCTTCTTTCCATATTTTTTTTTTAACATTTTACTAAGGTTGTTATCCCAAATTATAGTAGAAAAAGAATAATACCCTTTTTCTCCTAAAGAACTTAAAAAGTGTTATAGCGAAAGTTATTTGAACAAGTTTAGTGATATATGTGTCTTTCTTTTAAAGCCTAGCCTAGGGTTTTAAGTTTTTTTTTTTTTTTTGTCTTCTTTAGGCTACGTTGCTTGCGTCCATTGATGTTAGGATTTGGTCCTTAACGTATATGTTTCTTTTGACATTTGTTTTGAACTTCATTATATATCTTAATTTTTTTACTATAGAATATTTATTGCAAAAAAAATATCTACATGTATTCATACAACAAATTCTATGTAAGAATCACCATAATTTAAAACAATAATAAAAAAAATTCTTGACATATCACATAAAAAAAATAATAATAAAGAGTTTGGATGAAATATTTGGAGGCATCATTATTTTATTTAGCTCTTCAACGTCAGTTCCAGGGAGGGGTTATTTAACACGGGCTTAGTCCAATATCGATGGCCCATTGGGTGATCCTTATGTTTTTGAGTTGTATACTATTGATTTTAGACTGGACTTCTGTTGAGTGGCCAGGCCCTATTTGTGAGCCCAACTTTAGCTTATACGCTAAACAATTAATTACAAAAACACCCATTGAGATTTGTTTAAAATACATAATACTTCTATGGTTTTAAAATTACATATCTCTATTTTTAAAAAAATTTATTTAACAGAATTAATAGATTTTTTTTTTTAAACTATTCTCTTATATAATAATAAAATTACTAAAATTGTTAATTGAAAATATATTACTACTTTTTAGAGAATTGAGTTTTTTGTTTCTTTCCTATTTTTAGTAAATTTTTTTAATATTTTATGTAATTTTTATATTGTTAAATAAACTTAATCTAAATAAGTATAATATTTGGGGAAAAAAATTATAAAAAAAATACCAAATACAAAAAAAAAATGAAAAATCAATATATTTTTTTATTTTGTTATATTCAATGAATTTTTTTAATATTTTTGTACAAATTTTTTACTTTTTAAATATATTAAACTTAAGCGAATCTAAAATTTTTTTATAAAAAATATTAAAATATTTTAAATAATTATTGAAAATATAAAAAATAAGAATTAAAATTTTAAAAAATTATTTTTAAAAATTGAAAACTAAATATGGTAATATAATTTTAAAAATTACATACAGTAATTCATATTTTAAGTAAATTATTACTAATTTATTATGAACACTTGTTTTGAAAAGTTAGTTAAAATTTGATTTTTTTTTTGTTTTTTTAAATTTTTTTTAAAAAAATAAAAAAAAACTAAGGGAATTTTTTTTAAGGTGGCATCTCAAAAATTTAATCAAGACTTTTAGATGGAATCTCAAAATAATGTTGGATACAATTTCAAATGATCTGCCACAACCTTGAATCAGTTCACCAAAAAAAAAAAGAAAAGAAGAAGAAGAAGAAGAAGAAGAAGAAGTAAGACGAAGTTGAGTCTGCAATCACAAAAAATGAAACAAGGGTTTGAACTAGCAATTATTAAAAAAAATTGCAACATGCAAATTTAGCAAAGAGATGTTTTTTTAATGTTGATATAACAGATTCAACTAATCAAATCAGGATGAACAATAAAGAAACACAACTCAAAAATAATTGAATAACATGAATTGATGATCTAACGGAACAACGAAACAATCAGCTATCAAAAACACAAAAATGTGAAGTAAAAATGACAGAAGATAAACAACACAATTAGGCATTTTAGAACAAGTGTAAATTATTGAACTGTAAGACAACAAATAAACCAGAGAAAATTGAACAATTACCATTTTCATTTTGATCAATTTTCTCTGGACTGTAAAACATTCAGACAATAACAACCCAGAGAAAATTGAACAACCACCATTTTCATTTTGATCAATTAACAACCCAGAGAAAATTGAACAACCACCATTTTCATTTTGATCAATTTTCTCTGAATTGTAAGACATTCAGACAACAACAAGCCAAAGAAAATTGAACAAGCAATAACTTAAAGTGCTAACCCATCCAGGAGACCCATTGTTGTGCATTCTCACACGCATCCCTGGACCAAAGCTAAAGGCACCGAATTGCGCAGACATAGTAGGATTCATTCCACCAAAGAAGTTTCTAAATATCTCCTTAGCATCAATGTCAGCCGCATAAAGCCCATGAAACCCTTGTCCCTGACGCCTCCTTTCATACACGAGTTCTTTTGATCCAACAAGATAATACCTTTTCCTACTCTGCCTATCACTCAAACACTAAAACGCCTTCGAAACAAACTTGAAGGCTTCATCGGCCCTCGGAGCAGTGTTCTTATCGAGATGAACCTTCAATGAAAGTTTTCGATAGGCCTTGCAAACAGCATCAACAGAACAACCCTTTTCTAACCCCAAAATCTTTGGAGAGGAAGGAGTTTAGAGTGAGAGAGAAAAAAAAAAAATAAGGTTTAATACGAGGGAGTCAAATTTCACTGTGAAAGGGACCTTAGACTAGTCAAATTTGAGAGAGTGAAAGACCTTAGACATTATAAAATAATATTATGGATATCTTCTATTACTAAATATGGAATAGGAACCTTAGACTAGTTTTCTAAAAAATTAATGGCTCCGTTTGGTAAGATTTTCAAATTATAGTTTCACCAATTGATTTGAGTGTATTGTTTGTTTTGACCTTTCAAATCATAATTCTACACCCATTTCTCAAAATTCAATTTAAAATATAATCATTACTTTTCAAAACTCATAACCAAATACATAATTCAAAACTATTTTCAAAACTCAATTCAAATCAATATTTTAATTTTTTAAATATAATATTTTTAAAATATTTTAATTTTGTTAAGATTTTAAATATTTTAATATTTAAATATGTTACAATTTTTTTTAATTTTTTGAATATTTTTAAATATTTTAATTTCAAAATATTACGATTTTAATTTTTTAAATTTTAAAATATTTTATAAAAATAAATTCAAACTCTATTTTATAAAAATATTTTTAAATATTTTAATTTTTTTGTTATGTATTTGATTACTGTGGAGAAGTGGTTTGGAAATACTCTTCAGATCTTGGGAGACGCTAGTGATCCTCAGCTAGTCACCTGAAAAGATACAAACACTCCGGTCGGGGGTGCCGGAATTAGCACTCCGATGGACAAGTCAGTTTAGACACTCAAGATAGATTGTTTACTAAGTTAAGTGAAGTGATTATTACATACATTTCTCAACCCATTGTTCCTATGTTTATATATGTTCCTTTTGATCCTCGGGGCCAGGGCCTACTTTTTAATCAGTGTCCTTTCTATTATTCGGCCTAAGGATTTACACTTATTCGGCACATATATTATATTCGGCTTCTCACTCTCATAGGATACAGCCGATTAATTTCAGTCTTCCAATGGTATGCACCTTCTGATTTTTCCATATATTCGACCCCCACAATTACGATTTGAGTGTAGAGTTGTGAAAATAGTATGAAGTTTCGAGTTATGTGTTTGGTTATGAGTTTTAAAAATAATTTCTTAATTAAGTTTTGTTTTATGTGTTTGGTTACGATTTGAGTGTAGAGTTGTTTTTAAATTTAAAATATTAACATTTTAAATTTTTTTAATTTTTTGAATATTTAAATTATTTAAATTTTTACGATTTAAATTTTTTGAATATTTATTTTAATTTTTTACTTATTAAATTTTTTAGATTATTTAAATTATTTAAATATTTATAATTTAAATTTTCTGAATATTTATTTTGAAAAAAAATTATTTCCTTTGTAGTATTTTCAATTAAAAATTTGATTAATGTTATTTTCTGTTAATAATAAATTTTTGTAATTGAATTTTAAAAAGAGTTTGGTTATGAGTGTTTATCAGAATTTTTAATAGTGTGAAAGTAGTGTATTTTGTTATAAGTTATAACAATTTGAATTAAGTTTTGAAAACTTTTTTCAAAACTCATAACTAAACAAATTTTCTTACTTCACATGTCAAATCAAACTTTCAAAACTCAATTCCACACTCAATTTAAAACTCAATTCAATACTCTATTCAAAAATCAAAACCAAGCAAATTTTCTACATTCAAATCATAATTTCACAACTCACAAACTTAAAATACCACTTATACTCTTAAATCATATTTATAAAATTCTACCAAACGCAACCAATGTGATTCAAAATAAAATAAAATTCAAAAATAATTTGTCAAAATTTTGGTATGGCAAATAGCAAATATCCAAAGACATAAAAATGGAAAACGATTTAACGGCTCTTGCGTCTGCGCGCGTCATCAAACGGATAAAATCACACCCCCAAAAAACCCGAAGACGTTTGGAGCTAAAAAAAGACCATCCATGGCTTCCCTTCTCAGCATCGCCACCACTACCACCACCTCCATTGCTCTCTTCCGTACTCCGAACTCCTCTAAACCAACCCCTTTCATCACCAAAATTCGCTGCATCGGATGGGTATCTCTCTCTCTCTCTCTCTCTCTCTCTCTCTCTCTCTCACTATATATATATATATAAAATACATAGAATTGAGCTTAAAACTCATTGTTCAATCTTGTTATGGCAAGGACCCGGAAGGCGTGTTGGGTCCTCCCCAAACAGGACACCTCGCGAGACGCGAGTTCAAGAGACGGCTCGAGAAAGATGCCGAGGCCAGAGAAGCCTTCCAACGCCAAGTTCGCGAAGAGAAAGATCGTCGCCGAGCTCTTCGACAAGTAATTCTCACACATGGGTTCTGAATTATTTTATTTTTTATTTTATTTTTCGAATTGGGTCTTCTGATTGAACCCACTGATTTTGGTACTTTTGATTGATGATTTTTTATTGGTGTTTTTGTAGTCTCGGGTTGCTCCGGATACTCCGACCGAGTTAATTGAATACTTTCTTGATACTGAGGCTCAGGAGATTGAGTTTGAGATTTCGAGGTTGAGGCCTCGGTTAGTTTTTTTAATCTCTCTTATTATGCCTCTTTTTTCATTATAGAGAAATTTTTTGCAGATTATGTGTTTGATATTTTGCTCCTTTCAAGTTGTGATTAGAAATTATTCATTCCCTTTAATTTGTGTTACTAATTAACATACTACAACAAGTGATTTTGGCTTAAAAATTCCGAATTTTGGTTGACAAATGTAATTGAGTTTGAGAGAAACTCCAACACTATGAAGCATTTTGCCAACTAAAAGTGTACAAAAAAGAACACTATTTATTTTGCCTAATCACTTCAGCTAATATGTACTCCAACAACACTCTTTATAGTTAGCCACATAAGCATTCAGAGAGAGAAAACATTTTCCTAGTCTCTCTTGGCTCTCCAATTGTGGCTTGCCCAGTTGCAGATGGGGCATAATGCCCAATGTATTGCCTAGCCTATTGGAGCATTGAAATTGTGATTTGACTGGGTAAAATGCCTAACAAACACAACGCAGAGAGCCTGTTGGAGTTGGTCTAAGTAGTGAAACAATACAAAAAGTATGAGTTATATTTGCTAAAGGACACAACCCAATGCACGAAACTTGTCTTGCATTCCCTCTATATTGGCAGCAATACTTTCATACAAGTCAGATGTCACCATCTCCTGCCTTCTTCTTTTTTTTTAATTTTTTATTTCTTAGTGGTGGAAAGATGGTCACTTTCTCATTCCTAAAAGCTTAACTCTTCTGCTTTCCAGTACCCCCTTATCCATGTAAAACCTTCCATCGAACATCCTGGTTATATCTCTCATTTGAGCAACTCTTCGTCTATGTTGTGCATGCCAAACTGTGTTAGCTTGTTTCGTTGCATTTTGGTGGCTATTTTCGTATGACTTCTACGGAGTTGAAACCTCGTGTCATCATTTATGTGTTGCGGTAACCCAAAGGATGAGCTAGTTAGTGTCAACACAAACAATGTATGATTTTTCCATGAAAGATATAAGTCATCTTGTAAGTTTATGTTGTTAAATATGATCCATTATGATGACTTGTCAGGATTAACTGGGCATTTTAACTGAACAATAGACATTTCTTATGAAATATGACTGATGAAGTACATATCATTTTCAGCTGCTTTTGATTTGATGAAATAAGCCAATTTTAAGGTTGGGATTGTGGTTACTTCTCCAGTGCAACATTTCCTTTAATCTTTTACTAGCCAAGCTATCCATGCATTTTTTTTATCCTTTGTGGTGTGGAAATTCTTGATAATTGTTGCTATTCAAAAAATAACTTGTTTTCATTTGAAACTTATTCTTGTTTCTTATAACCCATAGAACTTTGACAAGTTCCCCTCTTGTTAGAGTTACATGCAATGCATAATTGTGAAGAATGAAGTACAAAAATATGAAAGGTTTTCATCTCCAGACATTAATTTTTCTTCGAAAAAAAGAAAAGATATAACATTTTAAAATTTGCAGACTAAACGAGGAATTCTTTTCACACTTGCGATTTGAAATAGGGCAACTCCGGTTTGCTGTTTCAAAAACTGAGGTTTGTCTTTAAGCTATATATTAGACTTAAATCCTTGCCAAATATATGAGCAGAACCGCAATATACATATGCTGATGGATTTTGTAGGATATGGAAGATAGATTGATTGAGCTCGAAGCACTGCAAAAGGCTTTGCAGGAAGGAACAGGTTTGTTAAAGACCACAAATATTGGTGTAGAAAGATTTGTATTCTCACTTGTATTCTACAAACCTATAATATTTCTTTTCATGCTCTTCTACAGAAGCTTATGATAAAATGCAAGCTGAACTCATAAAGGCAAAGGAAGGCCTAACCAAAATCTTATCATCGAAGGATGTAAAAACAACAGTATGTATACTATCTTTTATGCAATTAAAATGTCCAGCTCACACTTCTCCTTAAAACTCAGGTATTAAGGAGAGGGAAATTGGAACCTTATAACTAGCATATATGGAGCAACTGCAGGCGATGTGGGACACATTCCAACACATCCTCTTGGACCACAACATATACTGATACCAAATTGAAAAGCCCAGCCCATACTTCTCCTTAAAACACAGGTATTAAGGAGAGAAAAACTGGAACTTTATAACCAGCATAGATGGGGCAACTCCAGGCGATGTGGGATACATTCCAACATATGCCACCAAATTTTTTATATTAAATATAGAAAAATGCGAAAAACAACTCTTAGTGCTGTTGATAGTGCTGGAAAATGTGTAAAAAGTATATAAAAATATGTAATAGTGCTTTAGGACATGTGAAAAGTATATTGGGATTATAAATATTTTGGCAAATTGTGATTCTTAAAGACGGCCCTTAGGGCTGTCATTAGCTGAACCCTTAAATATATTATGGGTCTTATGTTGCTCAACTTAGATCATTCTATCTCATTACGCAGTTGCTAGAGATGGTTGAGCGGAATGAGCTCAATAGATCCTTATTGGCACTTCTTGATGAAAACATAGCAAATGCGCATAAGGGTGACCAGGTGAGAGACTTTCTGAATATATTTTCATTTTTCAATTAAGAATTTCTTGTGGTTTTGTTTTGTATTTGCATAACGCATGTAACGCGCTCACACATTTTTCAATTAAGCAACCGTTTGTATTTCACAAAATCTTGATTAGCATTTTAGACCCTTGAAAAATTATATAATTTTACTTCGGCCCTCCCAGAGTTAACAAAATCCTTATTAGCTTATGCAATTTTGAGTATTTATAATTAAAAAAAAATTGCATTTTGATCCCCCAAAATCTATATAAATTTATTTTGACGCTTCTAAAATCTAATAATTTTGCCTGGGCTCCTCTTTGTTATACTAGGTATAACCATAACAGAAAAGAAAAAGAAAAAGAAAGGAGTAATTAGTTTCAACTTCAACCCCCCAAAAAATTGGAAAGATGATGTCTCTTTGAACCTCTTTGCAGAAGGAACAAAACTAAATTATCTATACTCTCCCTACACTGTACAAAAACAAATTTACATTTCTTCAAAAGCACATTGAAGTGGCTCCTACTTAGATCTAATGCTGAGTGCAGTTTAAATGTGTAAACCTGATGTACTCATGCCGCGTAGTTTTGACTGTCAATTTTCTCATCTTTGTATCCCCACCCTTTTACTCCCATGTTTAATAATCTTCATTATCATGGTTGCAAGTAGAGCTCGTCTTTTCTATGCAAATACAATTCCAGTAACTGCGCTCTATTTCTTCTAGATATATGATGCTCTGTACTTGCTCCACTAACTCCTTCAATGAAGGTCCAATTATTGAATATATCATCTGTTGCTGTTATCTTCCATTAAAAAAAAAAAACTACCTAGAAGTGCCATCTATTGTGCATCTTTAAGATTGGGAAAATCTGCCAAGTACAGGCCTTTGTCCTAGAGTTAAATATTTTTTACTCGACATATTTGAGGGTACAAAAACAAGCAATGCTACATAATACATACACAGAAATTTTACTTAGAAATTTACCCAGAAAATTCAATGTGTGGTCTACATTCATTCTAGATGTAAGTCCCTATAGACATGAGTTGAATCTAGACCACACATGAACTTTCAGGGTAGGATTCTGGACATTAAAAAAAAAAAATTGTAACCACATCTAAACCAAACCTATGTTACCCAGACCGTGGATCATTTCGGTACAGAGAATAGAAACGTGAATGAGAACATGGTCCACCACATGATCTATAATGTGTTATGATATGGGTAGACTTCTTAATTTGACATCCGATATATTAGTGTATTATTCTTCAAATTAATTATTCAACAACAATTCTGCGAGCGTTATGACCCATTATTTTTTACATTTTGTCAATCCGAAACTCCCCTCTTGCTAGATTTTAGTCCGTTATATTTTATTTTTCCCTATTAAGGAGAACTTTTAAAGAAAAACATAGAAAAATTATGGGAGTACTTTAGATTGCTAAGTTCACTATTTTGAAATAAAAGTGTATCATGTTGTGGAATGTACGTGCATTTCAAAATGCTAAATAACGTTTTCTAGTAACACTGAACCAAACTGAACTCCTAACCCGAATTCATGTTGATTTCTGACATGCAGAAACTAGCAGCAGCATTCATGGAAAAGCTTCGTGGTGCTATGCTGAAATACATGACCGTTTAATATTCAGGTGGTAAATATTAAGTTATTCTTTCCATTATTGAGAGATAAACACAAGTTTGGTCTTACTGTTGACCATACTGCATCAGATAATTATAGTTATTTGATGATATAGAGAACAGGAAATCAGCTTATGACCTTATTGTCCTCAAACGGGAAAAAAAATTAAAATAAAATTAGATTTTTTGTTCTTCAAAACTTGAAATCGTAGGTATCACCACTGATTATATTAGAAGTTGCAGGAAACAAAAGAAGCCAAAATTGATTGCTTTCAATTGCGATGTAATATTGTTAGTAATTGAAATTTCAGTGGTATTAACTATTGATTACTGAATGATCTTTTTGAATATTTGTCACAAAAATTCAATAGGAGAAATATTTCATATGAATAACTCTGAAATTGTTAAAAAATAAACACGTAAACCACATGGCCGGTCAATAATTGTACTCTCATCTCCCCTTAGTAGAGCTCCAACTGTCTACGCAAAATTAATGAATATTGAAGGCATATTTACTATAAATAATGCTATATGTACCAATTAATGTACACACTAGTGTACTAACAGATGATGTGATATCATTTGTATGATTTTGGGTATATGTAACTTATATAATAAATGTGATCAATAATAATATCATAACACTAGTTGGTACATTAATATATATATTAATTGATACATGTAACACCACCGTATTTACTATAATACATTGTTTGCATAATAAATAATTTTACTTATTTGGTGACTTTGAAGGTGCAAGTAACGAGGAAATGACTTTTAGTTTCAATTTCTGGTGTTAGTTTTTGAGAAACGAGGCAGAGACTCACATTATACTATCCCCACTTGTATGTGTGAGTGTGTATTCAAGTCAAGAACTATCGAGAACCTTCGACGATTAAGCCAGCTCACCGACCTGTATTATAGAAATCACTCTTCGAATCCCTTACTAAATTGCTTGTCCAGTCTGTAACGAAGAGACTTGCTTCTATGCCGACAGGCTAGTGGTTTTGAACATTGTATTTTTTTTGGTCTTATCTAATAATTTTTCTTATGTGTATAGATATTTTGAATGTCTTGATTCAACATTGATGTTTTATATATGTTTTTATGCACACGATTGAAGGATTGACTCTGTTCAACACTTGCGTGGTTTTGAAATCGCATTTTTATAGTGAAATTGTTCGAATCCCAATTCAAAGTTTACACATTTATTAACACTACCAAAAGTATATTCTACTAGTGACATTGACTCACTATTTTTTAATGCTTTTGTGCCAAATCCAACTCAAATCCTTATAATGAACGCACTTAGGCACAAGTTAGGATTAAACAGAGAGCTGGCATTGAAGTATATATAATTCTATATCAAACTGCAGATAACACTGAGGAAAAAGGAACGGGTTAGGAAGGAAGCCCATACAACGCACAAATACACGTGTGTATATATATAGAGAGAGAGAGAGTTGCAAGCTCGAGTTGGCTCGATGAGGGCTTGCATTAATATATTATTTATGTGTTAAATAATATAAAATATAGGACAAATTATACTGACGGTTCCTATAGTTTGAGATTTATGTCACTTTGATCCTTAACTTTTTAATTGTGACACATTTGATCTTGAATTTTGAATCTTATTCTAAATAAGGACAATTGAAGATACCATTGTTTAATTTCAAAGGTAAAATCGTCAATTTAATAAAATATAAACTAATTTGACAAAAAAAATGTCAAAAAATATTTTTAAATTTTTAAAAATTATTTTTTCTAGCTAAAGATAAAATTATGTAAAATTGATAAATCTTTAGGTATTTATTTTTTTATTTTCTTTACTAAATTAATTTTTATTAATATTTGGATGATGATCATGTAATGGATGGTTGTTTTTATTTTCATTACATTAGTTTTTATTTTTTCAAAAGTCAAATATGGCGACAATTTTGATATCATTATTAAATAAATCCATTAAATTAAAAAAATTCAAAACTAAAAACTTTTCATATATTAAATACATCGATTATACATTAAAATTCTAATAGCCGCCCATTACATGATTATCATCCAAAAACATAATGAACATTAATTTGGTGAAAAAAAATAAATGTCTAAAAGATTTATCAATTTTACATAATTTTATCTTTGGTAGATAGAAATAATTTTTAAAAATTTAAAAATATCTTTTTGACATTTATTTTTGTCAAATTAGTTTATATTTTATCAAATTGATAATTTTGGCTTTGAAATTAAGTAATGGTATATTCAATTGTCCTCATTTGGATGAAGATTCAAAATTTAGGATCAAATATGTCACAATTGAAAAATTAAAGACCAAAATAACACGAGCCCCAAACTATAAAGATTGTTAATATAATTTGTCCTAAAATATATTATATATGTATATTTAGGGGTGGTTTGAGATATTCTAAATAAGTGCACTTTTTGACTTTTTATAAAAAGATATATAGAAAAGTAGAGAGGAGATATTGATTGATGTGACTCAAAAAAATAAAAAGATAAAAAAATAGACTAAAGTAAATTATGCTAAACAAAGTTTTAATATAAAATAATATTTAACGAGATGACCTGGTTTTTGAGTTAAACCTTTTCTTTATTACTAAATTTCAAGTTAAGCTAAAGTTAGATTAATTTTGTCGAACTCATGCTCTTCATAACTCGACTCATTTACAGTGATATTATTGCTTCTAGATATTTTTTTAGTGAGTCCTTAAAACGAGGGACAGATAACAACCACCTTCGGCCTTCCTATATATATATATAGTCTCTCCAAGCTCACTCTTTCATATCCATCCATATACTCTCCCTTTCTATCTTTCAAAAGAATGGCAAAACTTGGAACTTTCTTGCTGCTGCTACTACTACTACTCTCTGTCCACTACATCGTGACCATGGCAGACTCTACTATTGCCCCAGATCCCACTTCTACAAACTTCGTCAAAGCCTCATGCCGAGCCACCCGCTACCCCATCCTGTGTGTCCAGTGCCTCTCAAGCTATGCCAGTCAAATCCAACAAAGCCCGAAACAACTCGCTCAAGCAGCGTTGGCGGTGAGCTTATCCAAGGCTCAATCAACAGCAGTGTTCGTGTCAAAAATGACCCAGGTCTCGGGTATTAAGCCC
Organism: Camellia granthamiana; assembly: GCA_036172215.1. Taxonomy (NCBI): domain Eukaryota; kingdom Viridiplantae; phylum Streptophyta; class Magnoliopsida; order Ericales; family Theaceae; genus Camellia; species Camellia granthamiana. The sequence continues at coordinate 12,747,805 of CM069913.1, forward strand.
CGAGAGTACCAAGCTGTGAAAGACTGCATTGAAAACATGGGAGCTACGGTGGACCAGCTCAAAAAATCGATTCCAGAGCTCAATCAGATTGGTCGAGCCGGGGGTCAGGACTTCATGTGGCACATGAGCAACGTTCAGACGTGGGTCAGCGCTGCGCTCACCGACGAGAACACTTGTGTTGACGGGTTTGCAGGGCCCGACATGGATGGAAATGTGAAGGCTAGTATTAAGAGAAAGATCATTGCTGTTGCACAAGTGACTAGCAATGCTCTTGCTTTGGTTAATCGGTTCGCGACTCGACACCGAGCTTCTGGAACTAAGAACATGCCTTAAGGTTTAGTTTGAGATCTCAGAATGATGGTTGTGTAATTATATATGTACTGTGAAGTTTGTAATATGTTTCCAGTTCTATCCATGGAAATGGAATAATTTTGTTGTTCTCTGGCTTTTTTCCCTGTAAATGTTACTATGTTTTGTCTAACTAAGGTTTGGTATGTCTTGTATGATATCTTGTCTCAAACTTGGTTCAATCTCTCTCTCTCTCTCTCTCTCTCTCTCCAAAATGATATGGCTTGGGGTGTGTTTGGTGCTTGGATTTGTGGAGGGAAAAAGAAAAAAGAAAGAAAAAAGAGAAATGAAGCTCCTTGTGATTTTGTTTTCATTTTTGGGTTTTTGAAAAGAAAAATGATTGGGAGCACTATAATGGAAGCACTAGGGGAAGCATTAATGATTCGACAGTGGGTGGGGTGCTTTGTTTTTTTTTTTTTTTTTTTTTTTGGTATTTCTAATATATTAATGTTATTAGTGGTGTTTTTTTTAATAGTATGAATCATTGTTGTTTTGAAAATAAAAGTAATGAAAAGTATAAAAATATTCATTATTTTCATATCGTTTTCATTTTTATGTGAAAATCATTATTAAAGATTCAGAAAGAATTTTTTTACGTATTTTCAAAGGATGAGTTTTTAAAAAAAATTTGAAAATAATTATCAGAAACAATTTGCAAAACACTTTGTTATGTGTTTTTTTTTTTTTTTTTTTTTTTAAAAAGGAAACAAAAATACAATTAAACTGGCAATTTTTTACTTCACAAATTTTCACATATCTTAAACTGAGTCTTTTATGGGTCAAAAAAAATAAGGTTTGAAGATAGCACAGTGTTTCCAGTCCCTTGTGTCACTCTGGATTATGAGTAACTGTTCATTTTCCCTTGCCATGGAATTTTATTTATTTTTTTAATTTCCCAAAAGAAAAATACCTTGAGAAATTTCGTAATGAATGGATTTGACGACTTTTGTGTACAAATTTTCCATGACTATATTAAACCATCATAAAATAAAATAAAGATTGTCAAGCTGAAAACGAAGAATTTGAGGCTATGCTCTCCGTCCAACACGGACAGTTATTTATGGGAAAGTAATGTTTCCTGACAAGGCGGACACCCATAAACCGCCTCATTTGATTAATTTATATGAATAAAGCTGAGTTTCTTGGGTGATATCTCTGAATTATGTGTTTTTGTATAGAGTTATACTGTATTGACAACTGTACTGTACGCTATTGTAAAAAGTCATTAGAGCTCACGGATTATGGAGATGAGATTTCGAAAACAAAGGATTTTGTGTTTTTTTAACAAGGGATGCATGATTCTTTATTCCTTATCTCAAAATATTAACAGTTATTGAAATGTTTAAAAATATTTCAAAGTATTTTGACACAAATTTAAAGGGAATCTTTAGTCCTTACAAAGAAAGGGTTTTTTTTTTTTTTTTTTTTAATTTTATTATAATGAAAAACCTTTGTCAAGATAGAGTCACTTAAATCTATCATTTCGCAACTCAATTATTTGATCTAGTTAAGAATACATAATTCATTTTTTAAAGAGTGTAACCTATAATCTTTATAGGAAATTTTTAAATATATATAAAATTTATATAAAAAATTTGATAAGAATGATATGTTAATGTTATTATTATAAATAAATTTATTTTTAATGGTGTTTTGTTTTAAAATGAAAAGTTTATAATGAACCACAATATTATATATAAAATTTTAATTTATATAACATAAACCACTTACCTAACTTTTTATAATAATATTAGAGATCTTAAAAATTTTACTAAAAATTTTATCAAATATCTTATATAAATGTAAAATTCACACAATTTGATATAACTTGTAGTAAAACTTGATAAAATTTTTAGGACTAGCATTGGTAAACTTTTTATAGTTGGGTAGGTAAAAAAGCAATGAGGAGACGGTGGGGCGCAATCTACGCCATTTACGACAACACTAGATAGGAATTCTGTCACTTCCAATGTTATTTATTATGGATTTTTTTCAACTTTTTTTTTTTTTTTTTTTTAAATTATTTTGGTGGAAAATTCTAAGAATATTTATCAATAAATCTCATCTTATAAATAAGTACTCCAATAAGTCTCAAGTTTTTTTTATTAATCTGTTAAATCCTATTAGTAGAGAGTTTCTTTCCGTATAGTCATATTTTTTATTTTGATATTATTTTGGTGGACAGCTATACCTTTTTATTAATGTGACAGATATGATATGATATTCCAATGTGGTAGGTATTAATGTGATGCTCTAACGATGTAACACTCTAAAAAAATTAAAAACTTTTTAGTGTACTTTTTCTAAATGTAACAATGTGGCGAGTATGATGTGACATTTTAAAATTTTTACTCCCAAAAAAATAAAAAAATAAAAACTTTTTAATGTATTTTTTCCAAATATGACAACGTGACGAGTATAATGTAATATTCCAAAATTTTTACACCTAAAAAAATAAAAAATAAAAACTTTTTAATATATTTTTTCCAAATGTAACAACGTGACAAATATGATGTGACATTCCAAAATTTTTACTCCAAAAAAAATAAAAAAACTCTTTAGCGTACTTTTTCCAAATGTGACAACATGGCGAGTTTGATGTGACACTTAAAAAAAATAATAACTCATTAATATACTTTTCTCAAACGTGACAATGTGACCAATCAACTCTGCTACGTAGCTCGAAAATAAGCTGGCACGAATGACTCGAGGCACCAAAACGACGTCGTTTTGGTACCCTCTTTTTTTTTTTTTCTTTTTTTTTCATCTTTTCTGTCTTCTTCCTTCCCTTCCTCTTCTTTCTCTTAGACCTAAACCAAATTCTAAAAATCGTTCTGCTCTCTCATCTGACTACCTTTCCGACGCGATGCAGACGAGTGAACATCTAACTCCTCTTCGATACAAATGATGCCAGAAGCTTCTCATACACCGAAAACTCAAATGCTAAAATGCATCACTGCAAAAAAAAGTTCAACACAATTTTGCAACCAAATACCCAAGTGTTTACAAATTACAACACTTTACATTACCATTACCAAATTCAGTTTGTCTTCATCTTCAATCTCACCATCTTCTAGCCCAGAAACTAAAATTACTATTAAACAAATTATCTATCTAATCCATGAGAACCCAGAGAAAAACTTGAAACAGAGACACTCAGAAATGTCAAAAAGCTCTATTCCACACTTATCAACTATACAACAAGAAGCAACCTCAAAATTCATGGAATTGGGAGTAGATCACCCATCACAATGGTCATCAGAATTGAACCCACTTAGGGTCTCATGTGGGAATGGTCATTAGAGCCACAAATAAACAAAATCAAAATCAAAATCCAAAATCAAATCCCAAAATCAAAACCAAACCCACAGTCACAGTCAAAAACCGTCAACCGGCCAACAGTCTAGAAAAAGGAAGAAGAAAGAGAGGTGAGAGTGATGAGTGGTGAGATCGGCCAGAGAGAGGGATAAGAGGTGAAACAAATCTATACGTATGTGTGTATAAGATACAGAGTCCACCATCGCAAACCTTTCCGACACCGCTATCACCGTTCAGAAAGAAGAAGAAGACCAAAGTAGAGGAGGAGAGATAGAGAAGAAAGAGAGAGAAGGAGAGAGAGAGAGAGATTCGGGCCATTCGAGCCTTAAAATGTCGAGTTACGAGGCATTTCTTGTGACGAATATGATGTGACACTAAAAAAAATTAAAAACTCTTTAGTATACTTTTTCCAAACGTGACATGTAACACTCCAACGTGGCAAGTATGATGTGACATTCTAAAAAATTAAAAACTCTTTAGTATACTTTTTTTAAATATGACACTCTAATGTGGCAGGTATAATATGACATTAAAAAACTCTTTAGTATATTTTTTTTAAATGTGACACTTCAATATGACAGATAAATGAGTCATTACACATTCAAAATGACTAAATGATAGGGCTGAGCGAGGAATCTGTAAAATTCGTAATCCGATCCAGTCCAATCCAATCCGATAGGTTTGGATTGGTTTTTTGAATCCGTTGTTCGGTTCTGGATTGAAGAATTAAAAATCCGTAGTCCACGGATTGGTTCCGGATTGGAACCGATCCGGACCGTATATAAATAGTCTATATTTTTATTATACATCCTCCTCCATAGTATCTTCTCTCATTCTATATAAAACCTAAATTCAAACCTAAACCTATATAATATCTTCTTTTATTACTTTTGTTTGTTAGTTTTTAGTTTTAATTTGTAATTGTTTAAATACTTATGATGAAACCAGTTTTCTTATGATTGTTTAAATTCTAGAATAGTATGTCGCTATTATAGAAAAACATGTTGCTATTGTGGAACTAATATAGTACTATGTTTATATTTTTATGAAATTAAAGTGTTATATATATATTTTTTTGTTATTTAATTATGTGAATCCGTGGTCCTAAACCGATCAAATCCGTATTTAAATGGATTGGTTCCATGATTTAAACGGATTGGATTGATTCCAATTTTTTAGGAACCGTAGATAACGGATTGGTCCTGGTTTTACCCCAATCTGATCCAATCCAGACCATGCTCACCCCTACTAAATGAATCATAAAAAAAAATTTAAAACTATATAAATTACAAATCCAAAATATAGAATTTATTGCTCAATCTCCTTTCGATTTTCATGACAAAGGGTCGAATGTAATCATGGTTGATTTCATAAGTGACAACATCATCTTATAATAATAATAACCGCTGTGTTTTCAGCTTTTATTTTTAGGTAAATTACACTTACTTCTCCTAAAATTTCTAATAATTATGAAGACTTTTATTTTTTATAGTTTTAATAATTACAGAAATTATTCTTACTTTTAAAACTATTATTAAAATTCTCTCACCGTTAATTTATTGTTAATTTATTTAACAAGAATATGCTAACGTCATGTACTAAGAGTAAAAAATTTCAAGATTGCCTGTATATATTCAAATAGTAAATTCACTCACCTCACCTGAGGTGTTACAAAAAATTAATAGTGACTATGCATTATTTTAACAATGTTAAACAAAATTATTAAATTCTATACAATATTTAAAAAAAATTCTAAATGGTTAAGGCAAGCGTATATAGAGTAAAATAATCAAACATTACCTTATCTATAAAATAATTAAATAAATAAATAAACTAATAAATTGATCACCATTGAACTTTATACTAAATTAAATACAATCATTTATTTGAAAATTATGAGACAAAATATAAAAGATGTTTTATTTTTTAAAAAGACCACCAATTTTATAAATAATTATTTTGAGAAATTAGAGTTTGAATAAAAATTTAAAAATACATATAGGTATTTGATTTTTTTTTTTTTTTTTCATACGAACAATACATATTTGGAGAAATTATCCCTTTCATTCCATTTTCTTTATTTTATTTCTTTCATTTTTCTTTCTATTTATTTTCTCATTCATTTTTTCATAGTATCATTGTAACAAATAGCAACACCATATAATTTTATTATTATTATTATTATTAGTTCTCTTCTCAATACTATTTCCCCAATTTTTTTCATCATTTTTTTCTCTTTCATTAATGTTAGCTAACATCACTCAATACCATAGCAACTTATGAAATATGAATTTTTTTTATTTTGTCTTGTAAACATATTTGTGTATTAAATTTTTTTTTTTTACAAAAAATAAACATAATAACATTTCATATTTATAATAAAAAAAATTGACTTATAAAAATTACCAAATGTTACCTCATAAATATGTAAAATTTTTTTATCATTTTATCTTTTCACAATCCTATATTATTCTCAAATTTTAATTATCATTAAAAAAATAAGTCAATATTTCTCACCTTAATAATAAATTTTTTAAAAATAATACAAAAGTGAAAAAATATCTAATCACATTACAATAAATTAAAATTAGATGATGAGGAATGAAAGATGAAGAAATTATTTGAGAATAATAAACTATTAAAATTTTTCATTTCTTACATCTAATTAAAATAGAATTTTAATTGAAGAAATAAATTATTTGAAAATAATAAAACTCAAATAATTTGTTATTTATTACATCTAAAATCTAAAAAAATTTGTGAGAAATAAAATGATAATTTAATATATAGATAAATTACAATTAAAGGGTATTAAGTGTAAATGGTCTTATGATCATTTGCACAACCAAGTTAACATGGTTTGGGTTAAATTAACAGAAGGGGAAATCTTAACAATATCAGAAAAAAGTAAGAGGGGTTTCTGTAATTATTGAAACTACAAGAGAGGTCCCTGTAATTGTCAGAAATCTTAGGGGAGGTAAGTGTAATTTACCCTTTATTTTTGTGTAAATCTAACCATGTGAAATGGTGTTTAAAATTTAGGGTAAATTACATTTACATCCCCTGAGATTTCTGACAAATACAGGGACTTCTCCTGTGGTTTGAATAATTACAGTAATCTCCCCTATTTTACCTATTGCCCTTCCTTTTAAAATATTAAAAAATATTTTTGGATTGGAGGATAGGTTTGGAAGAAACAAATAGTGTTTGGAACAGTATTTTTTGATTTATTTTTTAAAAATATTAAAGAATGTTTAAAAAAAATTATTTTTTTTATTTTTAAAATATAATTTTTATTTAAATATTTTATTTTATTTTGTAAATATTTTAATTTTTTTAATTTAAATATTTTAAACTCAAAACATAACTTCACACTCAAATCGTAACCAAACACATAACTCAAAACATAATTCAAAAATTATTTTCAAATCTCATAACTAAACACATAACTCCACACTCCACGCTATTTTCAAAACTTTACACTCAAATTGTAACCAAACACATAGCAAAAAAATTAAAATATTTAAAAATATATTTATAAAATAAAATAAAATATTCAAAATAAAACTATATATTTAAAATAAAAAATAATTTTTTAAAAATTTTTAATATTTAAAAAATATATTTAAAATATTAAAAAAATACAACACATAGATGTATGAAATATAATACACATTAAAATAAATAAATAAATATTTAAAATATAAAATATTTACCCTAAAAAAAAAATCAAAAAATTTCAAAATTTATAACCAAATAAATTTTTTCTTTTCAAAACTCATAACTCAAAATATAACTCCACACTCAAATCATGATTCTAAAAATAATTTTAAAACATAAAATAATTTTTTTTTGAAATTTTTTTTCTTTTAAAATAGAGTTTTTGAAAAAGTTTGGTTTTGAGTTTTGAAAAGAGTTTTGTGTTTTGAATTGAGTTTTAAATTTGTGTTTGGTTATGAGTTTTGAAAATAATTTTTGAATTGAGTTTTGGAGTAAAAATATGTTCCGGAAAAATAAAATTTTAGAAACATGTTTGGTTTTTTTTTAGAATCACAATTCCAATTAGAAATTTTCAAAAATCTTTTCAAAACTCACAGAGTCTTAACCAAATACACAACTCAAAACTTAATTCAAAAAAATTATTTTCAAAACTCATAACCAAACACAAACTTAAAAAAATACAAACTTACGTTAAATATATTTTTTAAATATTAAAAAAATTTAAAATTTTTATTTTTTTATTTTAACTATATAGTTTGTATTTTAAATATTTTATTTTATTTTATAAATATATTTTTAAATATTTTAATTTTTTCGTTATGCATTTGGTTACGATTTGAGTGTAGAGTTTTGAAAGTAGTGTAAAGTGTCGAGTTATGTGTTTGATTATGAGGTTTGAAAATAATTTTTGAATTGAATTTTGAGTTATGTGTTTGGTTATGATTTGAGTGTGAAGTCAGGTTTTGAGTTTAAAATATTAAAATTAAAAAAATTAAAATATTTATAAAATAAAATATTTAAATAAAAATTATATATTTAAAATAAAAAATTAATTTTTTTAAAACATTTTTTAATATTTTAAAAAAATAAATCCAAAAATACTGTTCGAAACACTATTTGTTTCTTTGAAACCTGTCCTTCAATCCAAAAATATTTTTTAATAATTTAAAAGGAAGGACAATAAGATAATTTACTATAGAAAAAGTAATGCCGTTTGGAACAATTTGACAGAAGGAGAGAATCTTGACATTGTCAGGTAAAGCAGGGAAGGTTACTGTAATTATTCAAATCACAGGGAAGGTCTTTGTATTTGTCAGAAATCTCAGGGGAGGTAAATGTAATTTACCCTAAAATTTATTATTCAAATTTAATTGTTGCAATCTTATTAAACATTTTAATACTAGCTCATTCTAGAATGAGATCTTGTCACCAAAATTTATGTGTTATACTCCAAGGTAATATTTGATTGACCGGAGTGAAGGTGAAATGAAAATGAAATGGAATAAATTAATTACAATAGTTAATGCCGGTTCTATTTATAATTTAATTTTTAGTAATCATTTACTAAATCAAACATGAAAATAAATATTTTAATAAAATAAACATTTCATCATAATCAATCAAACACTATAATAACAACAACCAGATCATGCCAACGGGCTTTTGATCCAGCATCATCTCACAACCGGATCACATACATGAGGTAGGGAATTCGACTCTCACTAGAAGCGAGATTAGGTGATACAAGCAGTACAACTCCTCTACCTTATATCTGTATAGAATAATATTATAAATCGTGAAAAAAATATCATGAAATGTATTATGAAGGTTTTTTATTTTTTGATTAGTATGTGGTGTTTTATTATATGTATAATCTAAAGGTAGAGAATATTTCATGATTATTTTTATGATCCTTAATATTACTCATCTGTATAACTTGTTACCCCTTCTAATCATCACTTAATAATTCCCCTTTCCTCACTTTTAACCGTAGATAGGAAAAATATTTGAGATTCTCAAAAAGCATCCACAATGATGTAATATAATATGTGTTAAACTTCTGATTTGTTATATAAGAAAATGTTTAAGAGTACAAAAAAAACTTTTATAATTATACCCATAATGATATGTCAAGTATTAACTTTTGATTTGTTACACATTCAATCATTGAGTGTCCAATTCTCTTACTACATTATTGTGAATGAATTTGTAAGTCAAATTTACGAGTCTTTAGTATTACTCAACTTCTAGCATTACTCAACTAGACATATAAATTATTACTATTATTATTATTATTTTAAAACAAAGAACATATTCATTTGAATATGAACGGATTCCCTACACACCATCATCATGGCCATCCTGTAGTTATCAATATTCCAAAAAATTTAGGCATATAATAGGGGAGTAGTTGAATCAAACAGAAAGCCAAACTTGATTTTAAAAAGTGTTTCTTCACCTACTTTGTTGACGACTATATTTTATTTAATAGGATATTTCTTAACAATTTTGAGTCTGATTTTATTCACCTATCATCAAAAGAAATACATTATCTTATTCATTAAAATCGTAAAATCTTTTCATCACACTTTAAATAAGATTTATTATACTATTTAAATTAATAAAAATAAAAAAATATTTTTCTACAAATTTGTGTGCTGGTGTGCTCATTATGCAAATTGAAATATATGGAGTTTATATTTAAAGGTATTAATTAGTAGCATATAGTCGAATAATCTATTAGTCATGTTCAATTAAATTGACAAGTGCCAAAATCATAATCGATATTATATTTAAATACCAAATGAGTCACACGATCTAATTAAAATTTTAGAATAAATTACAAATATACCTTCTAAAATTTACTTAAAATATAAATTGTCCCTTATAGTTTTAGAAATTACATCCCCCCTCTTGAAATTTCCAATTTCATAACAAATAACTCATTTTATTAATAAATCATCAAATCAACTAAGAGTTTTTCATGATGTCAGAAATTATTTTAGTTATTAATTCAGATAATTTTTTTATTATATAAAAAAGCAGTTAGGAATTTTATTTTTTTAATTAATTATGTTAAATTAAAAATTGTGACAATGAAATATTTATAATTTTCTAAACTATATAGAGTAATTCGTATTTTAAACAAATCAGGAGTGTATTTTCTAATTTATCCTTAATTTTATTTATAATACATGTACTTTTTGAGTCGGCTTGGGATAATTAGGATAGATCTTATATAACAAAAAGAAAACCAGTGTGTTGATATTTTATGTAACAAAGTTCATTGTATTTCTTTTAAGTTAATTGAAAATATTCTGAGAGTTTTTATTTTTTTTAGATAGAAAAAGGCCAAAACGAAAAAACTACACAGGAAAATCAGACAATAGCCTCATCAAGATCAACCTTGATGAAAATATTAAAAGGAGAATATTAATTGAAAATATTAGGAGAATTAAGTACTCAAAACTTGATAACTCTTTTATCTTTAGTTTAAGATGAGCATGAAAAAGTGTAGTAAGAATTTTAGATACAATAATAATATCAAATAACATTTTTATATTTGATCAATGAATAGCTAAGTAAGATAAAAATTACTTGATCTGGAAAAGAAGATCAATCTTGTTCAACTATTAATCGATTCTATTAATTGATCACCAATATTTATTTTATTTTATTTTTTAGTTTTGATGATGAGTCACCAATATTTTTGTACATGAGGGGAATCTCAAATATGTGAAAGCAAGGAGGAATTATTCAGTAGGTCAGTACATGATGTAATTGTATTGATGTAGTGTGTTAAATTAATAAAATTAAAAAAAAAATTTGATAGTTATTTTTTAAAATTAATACCACATTGGTAAAAAAATATATATATATATATAAATTCTGTCTTCTTTTTTTTTTTTAAAATATGTATTGTTTTTATTGATAGAATATATTAAAGCTGTGCAAAATACCGCCCAATTTGCACCGAACCACCTAATCTGCATCCATCTACCTGCTAATCGCGGGTTAGTTTGATCCACAGTTTGAAATTTACAATCCATTTTCAAAACCATTTACTATAGTTAATACATATTTTTTTTTATCTTTAATAAAATATCAAAATAAAAATCAATGTGAGAAATATTTAAGATATGAAATCAGGCCCGGCCCTGAGATTTCTGCGGCCCAAAGCTAATAATCAACTAATAAATTTTTGGGACCCTTCATATTTTTTTTTTTCATTGAATGAAAAAAAAATGAAGATAAAAGACAAAATTTGTGTCAAAATTACAAAAAAATACTTAGTATTACATTACAATAATTAATAAGTGTCGTTTGATCCTCGCTCTTCTTGCATTTTTAGAAGCAAATAAATTAATCATACTTGCATAATCTATTTTTTTGCAAAATCATTTTCAATGAATAACAATGCTAATTATTTTAAATGGGTCTTTCAATTTTTTAATAGGTCAATTTATTTTAAATTAGTGTGGGTCTTCCTTAATTTTTTTTAAGATTTAAAATATACCTAATATATTACAATAAACTATAATAGGAGGACCCTTTTTTGGGTCTATTTTCAATGGATTACAATGTTAATTTTTTTGAATAGGTTTTTTAATTTTTTAATGGGTCAATTTATTTTAAGTTAATTTGGGCATTCTTTAATTTTTTTTTAAAACTTAAAACATACCTAATATATTACACTATACCATAATAAAATGGGCCCTTTTTTAGGTCTATTTTGAGGGGCTCTAGGCCATGGCCTTGTTGGCTAATGCCCAGGGCCGGCACTGTATGAAATTTATTTTAAATTAGTGTTATATATATAAAAAATATTATGTAAATTAATGTCATATATTATATATATGCTTGATAATTATTTAAAATTATTCTTCAATCGCTAGTAAATTGAAACCGTCTAAACTGCTCAAACTATAATTTAATTATTTATCGATCATCCATTTACAATTTTATTTATAATTTTATTCTCAAATTGCAAATCCATTTACAGTTTTATTCTCAAATTGCAAAACCTGCACCATTAATGTGATAGGTGAGATTGAGATTTCGTTTAAAAGGAATTTTTTTAGTTTGATTTTTTAATTATTTTAACTTGATTAAAAAATTTTAATTTTTTAAACTTTTTATAACTTTATAAAAAACATAAAATAATTATAACTTAAATATAATATTTTATCTTATTAATTTTTTAATTTATTTTATCTTTTAATAAGTTAAACCCCAACCTTTTTTCCGAGACCTCAACTTCACCGGAAGAAGACAATAGGATCGTTCAAAAAAGAAGAAAGATAGTAGGAGATTAGTTAAATGGGTAGACCCCACAAACTCATCTCTGTGACTGACCACGTGAAACCCCTAACCGCTTTTATTTATTTATTCAAAAATGATTTATACCTTTAAAAAAGGACCACTAAAACACCTTTAATTTGTCTTTTTTTATCTTTTTTTTTATCTTTACTTCACTGTTTCTTTTTTTTTTTTTTATACTTTGACAAATCATTAATGCTGTACTGCAGCACCTCTAATTAGAGGTCTGCAGACACAGCAGGTGAAAGAAGAGGCGGCCACATGGCGACAGTGTGGTTTTCCTTTTCGGAAGGTCCCTATGGTCCCACCCTAATTTGTAGCGGAGGCACGATCTTAAGCCTTGTTTATCCTAATTTAAAAAGTCTAAAAGTTATTATTTTATTTAAATTATATTATCTTTTTATTATATTATTTTAAATTCAATTTATACTTGACTTATATTTTATTAAAAGTCAAAAAATATATTTATTTAAATCATCTCAAATCACCTTATATTTCACTTCTTGATTTTTTAAAAATTATATTTTTATTTTTATGATTAATAATTTCATTCCATACTCCTATTTATATAAAAGATAATAAATTCTAGTAAAAAAATAGAAAAAATTAAATTAAAAAGTAAAATAAATCAAAAGAAAAAAAAAGTAAAATAAAATAAGAAAAGAAAGAGAGTATGAATTTAATATTTTCATTCTATTTAAATAATTATAATAATAGAGGGATTAATGTAATTTTTCAAACATTAAGAAGTAATATGTATTAAACTCAAACTTTAAGAAATGTAAGTGTAATTTACTCTTATTTTAGAATTCGCACAAAAGTTTTTAAATTACTCAAACTCTATTCGTAATTGATTTGATTATTTCTTTTGAATTCAATTCAAATGGTTTAAAATATAAATTGTTGCCCGTGATTTAAAAGATTATAAAAAAAATTTATATTAAATTTTTTTATTTAATAGAATTAATTAAAAAATAAAATTTTTAATTGCTCTTCTTGAAATATTAATTAAAATAAATTTTTGATATCATTAAAAATTATCAATTGACTTAATAATTTATTAATAAAATAGGCTATTTGTTATGAAATTAAAATCTTAAAGAGTAATATTTAATTTCCAAAACCACAAAACACTAATCATATTTTAAGTAATCTCAGAAAGTGTACTTATAATTTAGGGATACTTTTTCATAAATTCATTTTCATCTACTTATGTTTCATTTAGACCATATTATTTTCTTATGTTCCAATAAGTTCTATGGGTGATATAGTTACCAACATACCCCCTAATAATATTTACATTTAGATTGTGAATGTTCCGTGATGTGAATATTCACACTATCAATGTGAATGTTAACATGTCAATGAGAACATTTACTCGTCAATGTGAACACACTATCAATGTGCATGTTAACATGTCAATGAGAACATTTACTCGTCAATGTGAATATTCACATTGTAAAATATGAATGTTCACATCACCAATTTGCTAACCGTTCAAAAGATATTTGTAAGGATAAAAATGTCTATAAAACACCTTAAATATGAGAATTAAGATTTGGTAGATCAAATATCAAATAATAAGACTTATTAGAATATAAGAATATCTTATAGACTAATTTAGATACAAATACTTGAAAAGAGATTTTTTAATAAATTTTCCTATAATTTTACCCAATTCTAAATAGACAAAATTCAAATATATTTTAAAACCCTAAAAACTTTTAAATCATGCTTACTAATCTCAACTCTATCCATTTGCAGCCTATCAGGTATTGGTATATTCTTTTACTTATTACCAAAATTTATTTTAGAAAATTATTTTCATAGGGAAATTTATCATAAAGTCCTGCCTCAGAATCTTCATACTTATAAGTTTTTATTTTTATTTTTATTTTTTGTTTCTTTTTCTTCCTTATAACCACACAAGTCCTACTGTTTTCGAAAGATATTCTATGAGATATTTTTAGATAATATTATATCATATCAAATTTTTTTTTTCCTATTAATGTGACAAGTATGATGTGACACTCTAATGTGATGAGTATGATGTGACATTGAATACATCTAGAACGTCTGCTAAAAAACTCATTAGTGTATTTTTTTTTCTAAATGTAACACTCCAATGTAGTAGGTATATAATGTGACACTAGAAAAAAAAATTCTTAATATACTTTTCCTAAATGTAATACTAAAAAAAAAATTATTTAGTGTATTTTTTCTAAATGTAACACTTCAATGTAGCGGATATGATATGACATTGGGTACATTTAGAATGTTGGTTAAAAAACTCATTAATATACTTCTTTTTTTTTTTCAATTGTAACACTTCAACAAACAACAATAATTAAGGAGATTATAGTGATAAATTAGTCATTACACATTCAAAATGACCAAATGGATGACAAATCCAAGATATGAGATTTATTGGTGAATCCTCCTATTTCATAAGCTTTTTTATTTATATTGGTTTCTAATGATAAATTAGATTATAAATCAAATATTGTACAAATAGATTTTCAAATTTAACATCTTCCTATATTGTAACTCTAATCAACGTATTTATTTAGCAACTATATATATACATACATATTTAGTAGGGAAAATTACTGTTAAGAAAGAATTTTGAAAGATAATTACAAATAAATGATATTTTTTTAAATATTAATAATTATAATTATAATTATTTTTATGAATTTGTAACACATTTATGGAATTCCCACTTAATTTCTTCTATTTACAGGATATTTAGAATTTGTTTATTTAATATATTTTTTAATTTCTTACAAATATATATATATATAAAGAAATAATATGACCCAAATAAATGTACTTATTTAGAACCTCTCCAAAGAATCCCTTAGAGCATTTCTAATGGTACATCAAGTTTTTCACCAAATTTGAATAAAAGGTTGATTTGATATCAAGTGTTCCAACTAAAGTTTTTGAAATTTCATCAGAACACCGGTCGACCGGATGGATGTACGGCTGGTCGACCTACTAGTATAATTTTTTTACAAATTTTTGCCTCAAGGTGGTCATTCAGGGAACATCCGGTGGTGAAAATTTAACGGCAATAAACAGTGATTTGATGAAAAATATATTGGCTTATAGTTTGATAAAAGAAAAGTGAAATTTTGAATTTGATAATATATTTGATGGATTGTTGAAGGAGTAAAAATTAACTTTTTTATCAAATTTAAATTTAATGATAAATTTGATCAACCATTACAAATGGTCTGAGTAACTTTTAAGTGAATTGGTCTGTGTGTGCTGTGATAGTACTGCACGTCGTCGAGGGTTCAGTTCACATTTCTGCATCCAAGTTGTCATAAAAAAAATAAAAAATAGAAAAAAACAGGATTAATGCATTTAGGTCTATTTTTAAAGTTCACATTTTTAATTAAAAAGTTACTATAAAAAATAAATTATTTTCTTAATTTTTAATATATTTTTTTCCTAAAAATAAAAAATCAATTTTCAAAACAACCATTATAATTACTAATAAGCCCATACGCCGTTTAGGAATCACACTTGGTAATTCTTTATCTTTAGATTACGACTCAGTAATAATTTACATAAACCTTTGTAGAAAGTTATTTGGAGGAGAAGTAATGGGTTGATCCAACCTATTGTCATGAAAGGATACGGGGAGTTTGTGATTGGCCTGGGATATGGCCATAAGATATCTTGGACCAACCAACAATTTTTCCATTTGAAGACACCGCAAGATGGCCCAAAGTTGAAGGGTGAGGATAGACCATTTCTTTTCCTCAAAAACCTCATGTTTTTGCAATAATAATTACCATCCTTTTCTGTTTCAGAATGTTATATTTGTCAATTTAGAAAAAAATATTTATAAATATATATAAAAAAAATTACATTAAACTGGATATAGTCTCACCCACCAACACATAAAAGTCCCATAATGTGAAAATAAATTCTATACAATAAAATTTTATAACGAGAAATAAATAATTAATGTCTGGCCTCTTAATTAATATAAAAATGACAATTGAAATTCATTTTTTACAACCTTGAAAATCCACTTCTTGTACATAAATATATATTAATGATCAAGCATGTGTTTAACTTTAAGACATTATCATTTTTTTTTTTATGAGTTTATGTTTTTATTATTTTTGGTTGCACCACATTTATTTTTTTTTTTTTGAAACAAAGGTTACACCACACTAAAAACTCAAGATTTTTTCCTTGAGCCCATCAATTTTTTAGGTTGGGCTAGATTTACATATGTAGGAGGATGGTCCACGTACCATGAACCACCATGTCCCATGGGCCACTATTTTGTGATTTATTTTCTCCTCTTCGAATTTCTCTATAGAAATTTTACAAATTTAGAATAATTTCAAATGAAGTCTATGAGGTAAATACAAAAACATTGCGAGTCTAATACTACGAATATGAGTTGGGGCAACTATCATTATATTTCTTATTTATATTTCATTTATGATTAGGTTTTTATAGTAAATCATGTAAATCTTATATTTTTTGTGTGTACATATGATTTACTGTTGCTCATATTTAATCAATCTTTTTTAATTGTTCAGCATTTGCTAACATTATTGTGTTAGGACTCAAATGTCTGGTAAAGGTAAGCTTTCCTCATCTTTAAATTGTGTTTGAATTATAAATTTGAGTAGTGATTTAAAAAGGAAAAGAAAAAAGAAAGAGTGAGTAAAATGTAAATAAAATATATCTATATTTCACCCACATTTTCTCATTCGGCTTTCAAATTTTTATTGAAATTTATGATCCAAACACATCCTTAATGCATGCATGGTGGCTCAATTGATCAGGTTGTTTTGTTTGATTACTGTTTGGATAAAACTTCCAACTGACTAATAAAAAAACATGGTAAACGAAGACATGTGCTATATATTATTAGGGTAAATTACACTTACATCTCTTTGAGATTTGGATTTAATGTATATCACTTCTTGACGTTTGAAAAATTACATTGACCCCTTTGTCATTGTAATTATTTAGACGAAATTAACATTGGTATTAAAAAGACATTGAATTCATACACTCTCTCTTTTCTTACTTTGCTTTACTTCTTCTATTTTTATTTTTTTTTCTTTGCTTTGCTTTACTTATTTTTTCTCAATATAATTTTCTCTATTTTTCTACTAGGAGTTACTGCCTTTTATATAAATAGAGGTTTGTGAAATGAGACTATTAACCACAGATGTGAGAATGCAATTTCTATAATGTCAAGGAGTAGGATGTAATCGGATCAAACTTCGAGGATATCAATGTAATTTGCCTATATTATTATTGGATTCATATGTCGACCATGTCCCATTTGATTTTGCTCTTTATATATATTTCAATTCAAAAATGTAGGAGATCTAAAATTTTTATCAAATGTCTCACATGGGTGTAAAATCCACATAAGACCCACATTGTGTGGGTCCCACACGTGTATGAGACATTTGATAAAATTTTTAAAATCTCTAATACCACTCATTTCAATTAGTTACGTGCACGACTTTTTTTATGCATTTATTTTAGTTCTACAAACCAGAGTTGGATATTGATTTTTATATTTGTCTCTATTGTTATGAACAATAGTTCATGATAATGTTGAGCTCTCGCCTGGTTTGGCATGTGTAAAAAAAGATAAAAAGTCAAAAAATTACATAAAAAGTTAAAAAGTTATCACTATTTATCAAAAAAAAATTTAAAAATTAATTTTACATACAAAATTACAAGTTAATCTGACCAGTTCAGATCTGTGGCGGCGTTTTTTAATAAAAATTGCACAGTTGGGGTGCAATTTTAGCACACTGCTGTTCGGCCTGTGGGGGCCCATCACGAGTCCCGTTTTGATAATCTGAACTGTTCAATGTGTAGAACTCGTCGAGTACTATATGTCTTTAAAAAATCACACAATCGGATATCGCTAACTATATGATCAAATTAGTTTTGTATAAAAAAAAATAGATGGTGTTATAATTAACGATTAAAAAAAAACTAATCTGATCAGATTGCTATTGATATCCGATCAACGTAATTTTTTACAAGCATATAATACTCGACAAATTTTACACATTGAACAGTTCAGATTATCAAAACGGGACCCGTAATGGCCCCCACGGGCCGAACAACATTGTCCAGTGCAATGTCCGAAAAGTAGCCAATCATTTCTTAATATCAATTCAACTACACAGATAGTACGGCCATAAAACTCACACTTCTAATCTTTTCCTACACACTAATTTATACAATTTTTAATATAAATTTTTCTATAAAAAGTCAAAAAATTAATCCAAACAACTACCTTTTTTTTTTCAATTTTTTAATCTAAAAAATTAAAAAATACACTTATTTAAAATATCCCAAACAACCCAGAATTTTGTCCTTCACCAAATAGTTATGCTTTGATGGGTTACAATGTCAACTTGGACTTGCTAATAGAACGGGAGGGGCGGTGATGGGTTACAATGTTAGCTTGGACTTGCTAATAGAATTATGGTTGGGAGGGGTGGGAAGAGAATCACATCACAATAATGTATAGAAAAAGTTAAGAAATGTTTGATAATCTAATTCAATATTTAAAATTAAATGTATTAAGTGATAATTAATTAATTTGGTTAATAATAATAATTAAAATTACTTAAAAATTTAAATGTCTCTTAAAATATAGGTTAAATTTTTTTAAAAAGTCATAAAAAGCTTATTTAACTATGACTAAATTTATAAACACTAAATATAAATATCAATATATACTATTATAAATTTATTACCGCCGCCACCACCATTACCACCGCCATTGCCGCAACAACCATCATCATGCCACCATCACTGTCACCACTACGACCACCGCCACCACCTTCATCACCATTGTTATTGTTGTCATAAGTACTACTATCATTTTATTATTACTATTATCGCTACCCCACCACAACCACCGCCGCCACCACCATCACAATATAAAATTTAAAATTTAAAAATAATGAAATATAAATTTGATTTTATACATATCAAACAATTTTTTAAGTTCAGCATTTAATGTTTTATCAAATAATTTTTTAACTTAAAAAATTTAAGATTCAATTTTTAATACTTAATTTTCAATATTCACTCTTCAGTTTTATCAAAACCACCTTAGTAACGTACCAAAGACTTATTGATAAGATTTAAAATTTTGAGTTTGTGTCTCTTAAAAGTTTATTAGAGGTTTTTCTAGTTATTAATATGACTTGCGGGGATTAAATCTCGACTGTTCGAATATGAGGTAATTCAGACTCAATTGGATTGGGTTGGACTAAAAAATAGATATTTTGGATTGTCCAAAGAAAATAAAATAAAGAACAAAATGACTAAACGTGGATTACATTATTTTGGAATAAGTCGACATCAATGAAAAGTTCAAATTTTAATTACATATTCATGAAATTTTTTATGATTTTACCTTTTAATATTTATAAAATTTATCACTAATTTGAAAATATTTTTCTAAATCTACACTCAAATGAAATTACCCCTATTATTTTTTGTATAAATTCTTTTGTACAGATAGTATTACTGTTCAAGAGTTGTATATGCTAGAAAGCTAATATTTACAATGTGTCAAAATTAAAAGGGTAATTATAAATACATTATTTGAGGTTTTATTTAAAATATAAATTGTTCTTGTGGTTTGAAAAATTATAAATATTTTCATATTAGAATTTTTTATTTAACAAAATTAACTAAAAAAATAAAATTTATAATTGCTCTCCTATACAATAATAAAATTACCTAAATTATTAATTGAAATATATTTCTAACATCATTAAAAACTGTTAATTGGCTTGATAATTTATTAATAAAAGAGACGATTTGTTATGAAATTAGAAATATCAGGAGGTGAAATGTAATTTTCAAAATTACAAGAGGCAATTCGTATTTTAATTAAATTTGAGGGGGTGTATTTATAATTTTAGTATTTTATTTCTTGATTTCAGTCTAGTTTTTATTTAAGGTTGTTTTCAGAAGTGACTTATAAGTTGACTAACGTATGTCCGTGCCGGAAGGTACGGTGTAAATAATATTAGTATTAGAATATAATTGTAATCCCAGCACTATTTAAATTTATTTTTTAATTTGATAAAATCACAAATTCATTATAAAATTTTGAAGTTCTCACAAAACTCTTCACGAAAACTCGTTTTTATTTATATAATATATAGCTAGATAGATAGATGTGCCTAGCATACATACAATTTCCACGGATATACATACAATACTGCTTTTGCTTATATAATTATATGAAAATTGTATGTATGCCCGTAATGTCCTAGTATATTACAGGCATACATACATTATATGAAAATATGTGTAAAATATATTGAAGAAAAAAGAGAAAAAAAAAAAAACAAATAGAGAGAAAAATAAAAATGGGAGAAAATAAAAAAAAAGAAAAAGAAAAAAGAGAAGAAGGCGGGATCATAGGATCATGGAAGGGGGGTGTGAGAAAAGGAAAAGTAAGAAAGAGAGAAGTAGGAAAGTAGAAAATGTATATGTAGAACATTTTTTAGAAAATATATTTCAGTCATTATTTTATAATTTGAACAGATCTGAGCCATCGAAATGTCCTAATAGGACAAAAATATGTTGAAGATTGAAAAATCGTCCTGCTTTATTAAAATATGTTGAAGATTCATACGAGGTCTAAATTTACGAAGTCTATCAGCTATTCAATATATTTAAAAATAATAATTATTTGTTCAAATTCATTTAATTTGTGGACTAAAAACTTTATTAATATAATCTTCACTACATACAGTAAATCTGGCTCCTAATTCTGAGATTGCAGACTTTTCCATATAATATGAATAAAAATAAGTGAACAAAAAGGAGAAAATAAAAAAAATAAACAAATAGAAAGAAAAATAAAAATAGGAGAAAATAAAAAATTAAAAAGAAAAGAGAGAGGAAAGTGGGATCATGGGATCATAAAAGGATGGGAGAGAAAAGGAAAAAGTAAGAGAGAAAAGCGGAAAAATAGAAAATGTACATTTTAATAGATCTAAGCCGTCCAAATGTCTTAGTAGAACAAATGTGTGTAGAATAAATTCAAAAGCCATCCTGCTTTATTATATAGATTTTTTAACTTATTATGAAAAGATATATAAGTTGCGTTTGGGAAGTTGGATATTTTAGTTTTTGATTATTTTAGTAGGTTAAAATTTTTGTGTTTAAGAAGATGGTTAGATTTTTTTTATAGTTAGATGTGATATTTGTGAGAGAAAACAATAAAATAATTATGGGTTTGATGCGATATTTTGCCTTATTAATTATTTTCGCCTATTTTATTTTATTTTTTTGTGAATTTTAGCCAAAAAAGTTTAAAAAAACCTTTTGCCAAACAGGGCCATGTAAAGTAAAGAGATAATGGGGTGTTTGGAAAGTTAGATTTTACTCTCTTTTTTTTTTTTACTAAAATTCATAAAAAGATAAAATAGACTAAAATAACTAATAAAATAAAATGTCACATCAAATTCATAATCATTTCATTTTTTTTTACAAACATCACATCCAACTATAAAAAAATCTAACTATCTTCCCAAAGACAAAAAATTTGACCTACTAAAATAATTAAAAATTAAAATAATCTATTAAAATAACAACTTTATAAATACCCACAATATAATCTCAATAAATTAATAAACTAATTTTTTTTTATACTTTCCAAAAAGGCTTACTTTTTTTTTTAGCTAAATTTTTTTTTGGTTGAGTTTTAGGTTTGTTTTAGCAATTAAAAGTCATTTTTTTTAATATTTTAATTTTTTCAAATCACATCACCTTTATATTTTTTTATAAAAAAAAAATTTTAAAAATTAACTTTTAATTTACATCTCAGACGCTTAAAGCTTTGAAAGCCCAATAGTTAGAGGTGTTTTGAAAAGCAGTCATGCTACGTAGCTCGAAAGCTACGTAGCTCAAATCCCTCTAATAAAAAACGTTGTCATTTTTGTATTTTTTTTTTTGGTTTCAGAAGTAGAAATCAAGAGAAAGAAGGAGAGAAGAGGAGAGGAGAGGAGAGGAGAGGAGGAGGAAGACTGGAGGGGGCCCTAATAACAAGGGAAGAGGAGGCGGGGCCGAAGGCGGAGACGGCGGTCGGAGCTGGAGCTGCTGCTGCGACGAGCTGACGGCGAGGCGACAACGGCGGGGAGCTGCGATGACCACCAGCTGCTCCTCTTCTCCTCTTCTTCTCTCTCCCTCTCCCTCTCCCTCCCTCCCTCCCTCTTCTTCTCAGATCTGTTTCAGATCGAAAAAAAAAAAAAAAAAAAAAAAAAAAAAAAAAAGACGTCGTTTTGGGTATTAGGGGGATTCAGGGGGAAAATCCTCGAACTACCAAACATTATTCTTTGAAAAGATAATTAAAAATTATTTTTTAATTTTTTTTAATTTTTTTATAAACGAAAGAAGTAATTTTTAATTTATTTTTCAAAATAGTCCTTAATAATTATCCACGTATGGAAAACAGGACACACATCTTGTCATCTGCCATACCTTTAAAGTCCGGATCCCCTGCCATACTTTCCTACAATACATTCCTGCCATGCCCCAAAACGACGTCGTTTTGGGGCAGAATTTCAAAAAAAAAAAAAAAAAAAAAAACAGATCAGGAGAAGAGAGAGATACCATTGCCGAGGATCAGTAAAGTCTTCATCGTCCTCGCCCTCTCGATCTTCTCTCCCCTTCAGGTAAGCTCACTTCTCTCTCTTCTTCTCAAAACCCCAACTCGAAACCCTAACTTTCCTTCATTCACACTTCGCAGGTCTTCGCACAAGCAAAATCAGAAATCGATCACTCCATCGGACCTTCTTCGCCCTTGTCGATCGCTCTGGAAACCCTCCAAAATCATATCGGGCAAGTCTTGTATATGAGAAACTTTCTCATCATCAGTTTTCTCGGCAACCAAGCACACTCTAATTTTGTTGTTGTTGTTGTTTTTTTTTTTCTTCTTTTCTTTTATTTTCCCTGTTTTCCAGCTATGATTTTCAGAAATCTGAGATTCAAAAATTTGATTATTTTCTTTGTTTGGGAGGGGCATTGGCAGAGATGATTGTATTGTATGTGAACAGAGATGATTGTGTTGATTGGGAGAGGCCAAACCCTAGATCTAGATCAAGATGGTGAGAAGAGACCGAAGCCTTCCTTCTTCTCCCTCATTTTTTCTTCTCCCTCTGGTTCCTTCTTCTCCCTCATTTCTTCTTCTCGTCCTTTGTTTGTCGCTGATCTGTTTTTTTTTTTTTTTTTTTTTTTTTTTTGAAATTCTGCCCCAAAACGACGTCGTTTTGGGGCATGGCAGGAATGTATTGCAGGAATGTATGGCCGAGGATCCGGACTCATACCTTTAGGCTTTGCTTCTTATCTTAGCTGATTTGATTGATGAGAATCAGGATATACCTGTACATGTGGAAGTTGTCTCAAGAAGATGTTCTTACAAAATTATTTACTAAAATAATATAAACGTTCGTTTATTTCTCTAATAAAATATTTATATTTTTTATTTTAAAGTCGGATATCCATAACTCAATACATAAATACAAATTAACTCAAGCCTAGTTTGGGAAAATTAAATAAGTTCACACTTTTTATCTTTTTATCTTTTTTAGATCACATCAATCAATATCTCCTCTTTACTTTTTTACACATTTTTTTATAAAAAATTAAAAAGTACACTTATTTAGAACATCCCAAACAACCCTTATAATCTTGTATAGGACAATACTACAATTTCAAAAATAAAAATTCGTAAATATTCAAAATTTAATACTAATGATCTAGATTTACTTAGGATAAATTAAAAATATATATTGAGATTTGATTAAAATACGAATCGCCCCCTATAGTTTTAAAAATTACATTCCACCCTCTGAGATTTATAATTTCATAACAAGTCATCTATTTTATTAATAAATCATCAAGTCAATTAAATATTTTTAATGATATTAAAAATATGTTTCAATTAATAATTTAAGTAATTTTATTATTATATAGGAGAGCAATTATGAATTTTATTTTTTAATTGATTTTGTTAAATAAAAAATTATAACAAAAGAGTATTTATAATTTTTTAAATCACAAGAGATAATTTATATTTTAAATAGATGTCGAGAGTATATTTATAATTTACCCATTTACTTAAGGTATGGGTCAATAACAACCACTTCAAATGTAAACTATAAATTTGATATTCTAATTTATTTTTCAATT
This sequence comes from Camellia granthamiana, assembly GCA_036172215.1. NCBI lineage: Eukaryota > Viridiplantae > Streptophyta > Magnoliopsida > Ericales > Theaceae > Camellia > Camellia granthamiana. The sequence goes on from CM069913.1 coordinate 12,772,528, forward strand.
TACTTTATTGGGCCAATAATCATATTGTTCCTTATGTCGGCTAATAAATCAACACATTTAGGGATTGTTTGGGATGTCCTAAATAAGTGTACTTTTTGAATTTTTAGACTAAAAAGTTGAAAGAAAAAATATTGTTTAGGTTAACTTTTTGACTTTTTATAGAAAAATTTGTATTGAAAAATTGTATAAATTAATGTGTACAGAAAAATTAGAATTGAAAGTTGTGCAGTCGTACTTTTTGACTTTTGGTGAATAGTAATAACTTTTTAACTTTTTAAATAATTTGGACTTTTTAATTTTTTAAGCACATGCCAAACTTGACCTTAGTCTCCTAATGGCTGTGTTTGATTTTATAAAATTTCTCAGCCAAAATATTACCTCTCATACATAAAATATATTTTTGTGGTTTGTAAAATAACCACAAGTACTAGTTTTTTTTTTTTCTTCCCCCCCCCCCCCCCCTTTTTTTTTTCTATAAAATGATATTACTCCATAATTTCCTCAAACTCCCATAACTTCACCCATCTATCTTGGAAAGAGTGAGAGATATGGAAGCTTCATTTCTTTTCCATGCACAAACAACTCTCTTTACTCTCTTATTGTTCACCACCACATACATCAACTCGTGCTCAACCACCAAACCAAACACAGCCTTCATTAAAAAGTCATGTAACGCCACGTTGTACCCACACTTATGCTACAATTCCCTCTCAATCTATGCATACAAAATCCAAAAAAGCCCTAAGCGGTTAGCCACCACTGCCCTCTCCATCACCCTCTCAGCCACCAAATCAACCTCCGCTGCCATGAAAAACCTGTCGAAAGATCAAGAATTGAAGCCAAGGGAGGCTATAGCCATGGCTGATTGTGTTGAAGAATTGAGCGACTCAGTGTACGAGCTCCAGAGGTCCATGGAAGAGATGGCTCGTGTCAGAGGAGGAGGAGGAGGAGGAGGTTCCTCCTCCGACTTTGAGTTTCAAATGAGTAATATTGAGACGTGGGTTAGCGCGGCGTTGACCGACGATGATACGTGTATGGAGGGGTTCGCCGGAAAGGCCATGAATGGGGTGGTTAAGACCGTGGTTCGGAGCTACATTGTGAAAGTGGCTCACTTGACTAGTAATGCTTTGGCTCTTGCTAATAACTATGCTGCTACACATAATAAGCCCCATGCAACATCACCTTAGCTGATAAAAAGACTACTATTTAGGGCTGACTAAAGGATATTTGTAATTCGATCCAGTTCAGTTTAATTTAGTGGATTTGGTTTGGTTTTTTGAATTTGTGGTTCAGGCCTCGTTTGGGAACAGGCTAATTTAGTAATTTTTTAGCTATTTGGCTAAAATGTGATGTAAAAAAAACTAGTATGTTTGGGATAACTTTTTAGCTTTTTACGAAAATATGTGCAAAAAGTAGAGAGAAAAGGGAATCTTTGACTTTTTTGTATGAGTTGTTGGCTTTTTGACTTTTTTTAGTAACTTTTTGACTTTTTGGCTAAAATAGCCTCTTGCCAAACGAGGCCTCAGTTTCAGTTTGAAAAATTAAAAATTCGTAATCCATAAATCAGTTCTGGATTGAATTCCACGGTTCCGAATTGGAACCGATCTGAGCCGTATATAAATAGACTATATTTATATTATATATCCTCTTGCATAATATCTTTTTTTTATTTCATATAAAACCTAAATCCAAACTTAAATCCGCTTAGTATCTTCTTTTATTGCTTTTGTTTGTTAGTTTTAGTTTTAATTTGTAATGGTCTAAATATTTATGGTGAAACCAATTTTCTTATGTTTGTTTAAATTTTAGAACAATATATCGTTATTATGGAAATACATGTTGCTATTCTGAAACTAATATGATGCTATGTTTAATGTTTTTTTAAAATTAAAATGTTATATATATTTTTTTGTTATTTAATTATGTAAATCTATAGTCCTAAACCGATCTAATCCGTGTTTAAATGAATTGGTTCGTATTGGTTCCATACTTTAAACGGATTGGATTGGTTCCAATATTTTAGGAACCGTAGATAACGAATTGGTCTTAGTTTTATTTCAATATGGACCAATTCACACCATACTCACCCCTAGTACTATTTGGGCTCGTTGATTTCCTTATGAGTTCTATTTTAGTGATTTAATGAGTTTATTTTGGGTTGTTTTGGGAAGATGGTAAAAAGTAACTTTTTGACTTTTAACCAAGCTTTTGGCTTTTTTAGACTGACAATGCTACGTAGCTCAAATTTTGTGGCTCAAAAGTGGCTCAAATGGCCAAAACGACGTCGTTTTGAGTACAGAACAACATACAAATGGCCAAAACGACGTCGTTTTGGCCATTTGAGCCACTTTTGAGCCACAAAATTTGAGCTACGAGACATTTTCCTTTTTAGACAAATGATTTGGAAAGTTGGTAAAAAGAGACTTTTGACTTTTTTTATTAATGTTTGTTTATGATGTCAAATCATAATAAAATGACCAAACTACCCCCATTTATTTAAAATATTTACAACTTCACCTATGTAACACATTTTGACCCATGAGGGGTAAAATTGTAATTTTACCGTTGGCTAAAAACCAACTTCCCAAATGGAAAAAAAGACAAAAAAGTCAACTTTTGACTTTTGCTACTAACCAAAAAAAGTGACTACAAACCATGTTGCCAAAATAAGCCTTTATTGTTCTTTGTGTGTAAGATTATTCACAAAAATATCAAATTGATAATATATAATTTTATTAGATTTGTCTTTAAAAAATTGGTTGACAAGTATAAATTTAAAATATATCTTTAATTTTTTAAAAAAAACAAATATGATAAAATTATGTAACTCTATTATCTTTTTCTTCTTCTTCTACTTTTTTTTTAAAAAAATAATAATTTATGAATGACCTCCGCACAAAGAATTACAAAATAAATTAATCTAATCACTTAAAGTGAACCTTGGTGAGTTTACTGCCCAAACAGTGGTGCTGTTTGGTGTAGCTGTTAAAACAGATTATAGCTTATAGCTTAACAGATTATAGATTATGACTTTAATCAGAAGCTGTTAACCTGTTTGGTATAGCTGTTGGATTATAGATTTAAGTTGCTGAGTAGTGTTTGTTAAATAAGCTGTGAAGTAGCTTTTTCAATTAATTTTTATTTTTTATTATTCACTATTTATCTACATTTTTCATAAAAAATAATAATAATATTTTATAGTCCATTTGGGACTTTTTCTATTTTTAAAAAAATAAAAAATAAAAAAATCTAAGAGTATAACCGTGAATTAATATGTCCACAGCAGAAGCTGATAATCAGAAGCAAGGGGTGAGCAGCTTCTCAGAATCAGCTTTTTTGACTTAAAATAAGCTGTTAGAATCAGAAGCTGTTTGAAATAAGTTTAACCAAACAGTCCAAAATAACTTTTTAAAAGCCAGAAGCCATAAGCTGGCTCAAATAAGCCCTACCAAACACCCCCAGTATGATCCAATCTACCAAAAAAAAAAAAAAAAAAAAAATGATCCAATCTACCTTGTAAACTTATGTGATGCCTATCTTGTGCTTATGTGTCTAGGTTGTAAGTTACTGAGTTCCGCGTTTTAGTAAGGATTCTTTTGATGGGAACATATAAGTTGAGATATTTTGTATATATATTTTTGTTTTTAATATATATATATATATGTATATTTAACTTCAAGTACCAATATGTAAACGTTTTGGTTCATTTAGGCTAGAGGATATTTAAAAAAAATTTTAAAAAGAGATTGCAAAAACAACTTATAAACTTGTGTAAAAAAAATCCAAGATAAATGGTATTGCTGTCATCACTACAAGAAATGTCACTTTTGGCGACTAAAATATTGGTCATCAAAAGCTCAATTTTTGGTCGCCGAAACACATTAGTGACTAAATTTTTTTGTCGCCAAGGTCGTCGCTTATACCCTGTCGGCGATAGTATTGGCGATTAAATTATTTTTGGTCGCTAAAAGTGAACGTTTAGCTACTAAACTTTGGTTAGTCGGCAAAGGTTATATTTTTGGCGACTAAAACATTTGTTGCCGAAAGTGAACGTTGGCTACTAAACTTTAGTCGTCGGCAAAGGTTATCTTTTGGCAACTATAATCTTAGTCGCCAAAAGTTATCAAAAGCCTACAATAATACATTTTGTGACTAAACATTTTAGTCGAGTAATATAATACATACATTTAGCGACCAAATTTTTTAGTCGTTGTTACTTTTACCGACTACAAACTTTAGTTGTCAAAAGCCTCTTAATTTTTATTTCATTAGTTTTTACCACCAAACATTTTAGTCACCAAAGGATGCCGACTTTTTCGTGACTAAAATATTTAGTCGGCAATAGTTTGCTTATATTTTTAGCTACCAACATATTTAGTCGCCAAATACTATATTAATTTTTTTTTTTAAAATTTCTGAACCACTTGTATCTATTATTAGTGCAAACTGTACCCTGTATAAACAATATAATCCATCAATACTTAATATATTATTAACCATTCAACAACATGCACACATTTCACTTCCAACCATCCAAAGAATTAATATTAAATGCCTAATTCTAAATGTCATACAAATTCCATACGAACCAAGTACAATCCAACCTCAATAATTTAATTCCATACATAACAGAGGGTTATTCAAATTTAATATCCAAAAGGAAATTTGTACCACACAAAAAATTTAATCTGTACTGACCCTAAAACTAATTTGTACCACGTCCAATGCTAATTTGTACGAAACCAAATTTTAGATATTTATCATGCCAAAAAGTAATTTGTACGAACCATTATATATAAGAACGAAGGCATAAAAACAATGCCTTCCGTACTTGTCAAAAAAAGTCATATCCACATTTCTACGTCAAAAACCATCTGCAAAAATAAAATTAATCATTAGTATTGACTAAATTGTAATCCGAAATAATACCTGTATACACTTGTATTTGAGATAAGAAATATGTTCCAAGTGAACTGGCAACACTTGTATTTGTTTGCCAAGCAAAACGAAATGACTTACATGAATCATGCTTCAGCATGAAGTGACAATGATATGTATAAGAAAGCCTATCAAGGTTAAGAATCTTGTATACAGATCCACAATCTGCTATCTAAAAAGTTAGGGAAACATAGAACAAAATACTTTTTAAGAAAGGTACACAAAGAAATATTCTTGAAGAAGGTGACCCAAAAAAGAAAGCTAAAAGATTAAGCAGCAAAAAGTATCCAATGTGTTTCACTGAATATATTACCAATGATAAACCATGAGTCACAGTTGATGAGTTTTATTCCTTCAATGGATAAGTTCTTTAATTTATCACAAAATTCAATCCACAAAGTGAACCTTTATTCACATTATTAAGTTATTAACAAAAACAACCATTTGATCCAAATGATACAAAGAACGGAACCCATTAATAGCAAATTACAATAAATCTCTTACGATATGTAATATTAGCCAACTCCCCATCATAGCCAACGTAGAGGGAAAGAAAGAAAAAAGTACATAACTAGGACACTTACATTTCTTCTTGTCAATTTGGAGCATGTCTACAATTCTTTGTAATGACACAATTATTATGTTCAATGACCAAAAAAATACCATTATTATGTTCAAATATCTCCATTCTTTTTAATGCCTTTCTCTAATAAATTTACTTGTCAAAAAACAAAGATGAATCATGGGAAGAGAAAAGCATAATCAAGGGGGGAGAAAGTAAAACAGATAACAGAAAGTAAAAGTTTTCTAGAAAAATATAACTTTTTATTTTAACGAAACAAGATTTTAATTTTAAGTTTTATAGTTATATAAGCATTTTAATTTTTAATTTTGTTTTTGTCAACAGTATAAAATTAAAAAGAACGAAACTAAAGTAGATAATGCAAAAAATACTTTAACTAAACAAATTGTAGTTCTTCAACTACCATGAAATTTTACTACTCCACTTGCTTCTATATAAATGAAAGGCATCTGTTTGTTGCCAAAGGCACCTGAAAAAATGTGGACTTCAAAAGTTGAAACAACTCCAGTAGTAGAAAGCAGATTGAATGATGAAAGGGGCAAAAAAACCTACAATTGTCTATTCTACCAAATTCTCTCAAACTTTCCTAAATAACTATTCAAATTAAAATTTCTAATAAACTTTATTTATATGGTTAAAGTTTGTATAATACAGTGCTTTAGAACCTTTTAAGCATCTAACACCAACCCAATAAAATATCAATACTAACAGGCACAACAGTGTTCTATGAAACAACTTACATCTTTCATAAAAGTAAAAATTACTTTAACTAGTATAGAAGATGCAACAATGACATACATGACCTCGTGAGAGCATTTTTTTATTATTCCCTTCCTACTTACTGAAGCAAAAGCAACTAAGTAATAGAAGATGCAACAATGACATGCAGATTCTAGAAGTTGATTGATACTTAAGAGATCATTTTTTTGATGGCCTGCTCTGAATTATGTTTGGCTTGAGTTTCAAATGACTCTGGAAGAGTTTCATCATCTATTGTAAAAATTGGACCAGCCTGCACATTAAAAATGAGAATAATCAAATCTCAACAGTCAATTTCAAATAGTAAAAGATCGAAGGTGATTACCTCATCTGTAGAATTTAGCCCGTTTGCAGAGGCCGGTGTCACGAACCAGAATTGCCTGTTGATCGGAGCTTGTCTCACACACCTTTCTCGCAGGAACCTGCTGATCACTCTCTGATGAATTTCAGTGCCACAGATTGTTCAGAATTCAGTAAACTACAACTATTCAATAGTCTGTTTGGTTAAATATTCTGTCCCAAGTGTACTAATATCTCATCTGATAATGCAAAAAAAAAAAATTGAATTTAAAATTAAAGAGAGCATACAATTAGGAGAAATTCTTTGCAATTCTAAATGGCTCTATGTAGTTAACTAATGACAGTGGTGTATGGTTATGCATCTAAAGTTTTAGCAGCTGGGACCAGTTTACTGGGTAAGCCCCAAAAAATCTAATTTAAAATCTCCATATTCTTTCCTTTAATATAAATAAACAAACAATCACAAAACAAAAATAAAGAACATGTTTAAAGATATGAAATGAAATACCTTCAACCAGAGAAATGCAGAGTAGACTTCTCTTGTTTATGCAATGGAGTGATCTACACAAGAGAAGATGATGTGAAATGAAGAACATGTTTAAAGATATATATATATATATCCGAAAAGAAGAATCCCATGTCCAAGAAGCCAAAAAAACAAACCTTAAGCTAGAGAAATGCAGAGTAGGCAACAAATCTTCTTATCTCATACAATAAACTAGTCTACATGTCAAGAGACAATTTTTTTGATCTTTAAGGACAGTCCTGATTACATCTTGATCTTTCAAGAAATCTACACTATGGCATGCTTGTCCTATAATTTCAACCCATTTCTGCATAGAAAGATGAAACCATAAGCCACTAGCCACCACAGTCCCTCCCATTATCAAGATTTTCTTGACACTTGATGCTGAAACGTGTAACGCTCCTTTTGGTTTCCATATCTTTCTTCTATACTGCATGAGATATGGATATTAATAAATTAAGAAATACATAAATTGCTTGAAATACTGAGTAGGACATGTGTAGTGTTTGTGATTCTCAACTCTTATAACAAAAATCAGCCAGATCTTGCTTTCGGAAGCCAAAAATTTTTCTTTCAAAACACGCCAACAAATGATGCCTAAATAAACCAACTAATTTGTTTGCTAATGAAACTGATGAGAGGCATTAACTCCATTAAGTTTGAATAAATGCACACATTACATAGATCAAACTCATTGTGCTCTTGATAGTCAAAATTATGTATCACTGTCAGCCACCAATCTTAGATCACACACAATAGTTCTACCAAACTAGATTGGGAGAAGAGAGAGGGGTACCTGAATAGAGGTGTTCAATCTGATGCCATTGAAATCAGAGAGAGAAGAAGGAATGAGAGAGAGAGAGAGAGAGAGAAGGTTGTTATTTTTCTTAGGTTCAATGCAACAAAAGTGCTTGTTTTGATCAGAGGGAAGACAGTAGTTTTTGTGGGTGATTCAATGAACGGAACTCAATAGGAATCGATGCTATGTTTGTTAATGGGTCATGACCAACATCCTCATAGATGGAGTATGGAAAAGAAGCTTGGGGCTGGGTCAATTTGGGGCTAGGTCGATTATTAAACTCTAATCAATTCAGCAAGGTCTGTTCATCATTACCAAACGACAGTGCTTCGAAAACTAGTGGTTTGATTGTTGGGTGTAGTGTGGTTTTGCAGTGAATTAGATGGATAATACACAAGATCTCTGTGATGAAGAGGTCGATGGAGATGGAAGGAACAATACTTGTTCCACTTCTTTAACATATGGTGCCTCACAGTTCCGAATGGAGGAAAACAGAGAGAGGAAGACACAGAGACAAATAGAGAGAGGACGAAATAGAGGAGATACCTGGAAGTGACTGTGGTGCTCGTGTAACCCTTGCGGTGGTGCTCGTGTAACAGACGGAGACAAATCGACAGAGAGGAGGGCAAAGGCGAGAGTGTGAGAGAGAGAGTCACAGAGGCTTGAAGCGAGAGTAAGAGAGACAGTGGCACAGAGGCGTGAATGAGAGAGAGACAGATCAACCTTGGACTTAATTTCTTAGGTTTAGTTTTTTCCCCAACCAGTGTCTATTGGTCGCCAAAAAGAAACAAAATAGTTTTTCCCGACGAACTGAATAATTTAGTCGCTAATTGTTTTAGGAATTCCTCCAAAATTGGAAATCTTCCCTCCAAAACTTAATTACAATTGCCGACCAAAGAGTTTAGTCGGTAGAAGTAAGATAAATAGCGACTAAATTATTCTTAGTAGGTAAACATTGTACATTTAGGGACCAAATTTTTTTTTTGTAGCCTAAAATCCTACTTTCAATGACTAAACTTAAATTAGTCGCCAAAAGTAACATCTTTAGCTACTAAATTATTCTTTGTAGCTAAAGATTGTACATTTAGGGACCAAGATTTTTTTTTGTAGCCCAAAATCCTATTTTCAACGACTAAACTTAAATTAGTCGCCAAAAGTAACATCAATACCGACTAAATTTTTTTTAGTAGCTGAAAATAGAACATTTTCCGACCAAATTTCTTTTACTAGCTAAAGTGCCTATCTTTGGCGACTAAATTTATTTTGGTAGCTAAAGTGTCTATCTTTGGCGACTAAATTTGTTTTAGTCAGCATTTTTAGTTGTTGAATGTGTAAATTCCTGAAGTACATATAGTGCATTCTGTAACTTTTCTGAAAAGAAAAAAAGAAAACATTTTTAGATTAAATAATGACAGAGAGTTCTAATATTTAAGCTCCACACATATGGCAAGAGGAACAAAAAAAAAAAAAAACAAAAAAAACAAAACAACAAACAAACACACAGGTATACACATCACATCACAAGTAAGCCTTACTCGTTTGGTACTCTTTTAGAATTCTTTTAAGACCCGTTTGTTTTCAAATGTAGAATAGATGGGATTGATACTGAGAGAATTAATAGTGAGGGGATTGTTAGTGAGGAGATTGATAGTGAGGGGATTAAGTAAAATTGTGTTTGTTTTGATAATAATTGTTAGTGTGAGAATTATTAAATTATTACCTATAAAAAAAATATAAAATATTAAAACAAATAAAACTATAATTTTTACTTAACAAAAAATACAAAAACATTATGTTTGGTAATATCACTTTTTAACCTAAAAGCTAAAAAGTCACTAAAAAAATTAAAAAGTCAACAATCTATACTAAAAAGTCAAAAATTCTGGATTTGTTTGGTTTAACTCTCAAAACACAATTTTTTTTAAAAAAATCCAAAATTATGTTTGGTTGGAATTTTTTTAAAAAAAAAACTCTAAAATTACTTTTTCTCTCCTACACATCAATCAATCACTTTTTCTCTCTCCTCTCTCCTTGTCAATCACTTTTTTTTTCTCACACACATCTACTCAACTATAACAAAATATCAAATCACTCCAAACTCACATACTCCAAAACTATTTTCAAAATATATAACAAAACAAACAAAAAAAAATTCTAAACTCTTTCCCCAAGTTTTTTTTGAAAATTCATCTCCCAAAACCAAACTAAACACACATTTTCTCTTTACATTTTACAGATTTTTTTGTAAAAAAATAAAAAAGACAATCCAAATATACTAATTTTTTTTATATCATATTTTTGTCAAAAAACTAAAAATTTACTTTAAAAACCTGTTCCAAAACGAGGTGTAAACATTAATGTTAAAAAAAAAAAGCCCAATATATAAAAGTAAAAAAATAAAATTTAAAAAAAATATTAAACCAAAGAATTAACTTGTAATACCAACTCTCTCACTTTCATCTCAATCCCCTCTCCATAATGCATCTTAATCTAAAGACTTATCTCAATCTCTTCAAATAAACATAATATTAATGAATCTCCTATCAATTTCAATCTCTCCTCCATCATCCAAAATAAGCGGGGCGTTAGATTATAACGTTACTGCGATCATGTTGGGATCACTTTCAATCCTGTACATGTGTGTGTGCGCGTGTCAGTTTTTTGGACTAGTGCTAAAGTCTTTTCACCCAAAAATACAATTAGAAGGTTGTGTGGACTATCATTTCATGTATTGGGCGGGGGTTAAAAGTTCCATTTTAACTTTGAACTTTTTTAGGTTACATAACTTTTTTATTTTTTAATATATTTTTTTTAAAAAAATCAAACAAAAAATTAAAAAATTAACTTTTCAAAACAATCCTTGAAGTTGTGAAATGTGCACATGTTAGCGGTTGGTTTGAGATATACTATATAAATATATTTTTTATTTTTTTAAGTTATATTATTTCTTTATTTTTCACACATTTTTTTATAAAAAATTTAAAAATATACTTATTTAAATTATTCCAAACCTTAAAAATATCTCTATTGGCTTTTTATTTAATTATTTAGTGGGAAAATTGTGTTTAGTTTGCCTTTAGAATCATGATTTTAAAGGAAAAATTTTCAAATTATTTTTTAAAATTCATAACTAAATACATAACTCAAAATTACTTAAAATTCAGGCCTTGTTTGGGAAGCGATCGGTTTAGCCAAAAAGTCAAAAAGTTATTAAAAAAACCAAAAAACCAACAAGCCACACCAAAAAGCTAAAGATTTCATTTTCTCTCTACTTTTTGCACATCTTTTCGTAAAAAGCCAAAAAGTCATCCCAAACATACTAGTTTTTTTTACATCACATTTTAGCCAAAAAGTCAAAAAAGTTACTAAAAAAACCTGTTCCCAAACGAGGCCTCAATTCAAAAATTAATTTCAAAACTTATAGCCAAATACATAACTCAAAACTCAATTCAAAACTTTTTTAAAAACTCAAAACCAAACTCTTTTCAAAATTCTATTTTAAAAGAAAAAAAATTAAAAAATATATTTTTTGTTTTGTTTTTTAAAATTATTTTTAGAATCATAATTCAAGTGTGGAGTAGTGTTTTGAGTTATGAGTTTTGAATTGAGTTTTGAAAAGAGAAAGTTTATTTGGTTATAAGTTTTAAAAAGAGTTTTGAGTTATATTTTGAAATTTTTTGAATTTATTTTTTAAAAATATATTTTTTTAAAAATTTATTTCATTTTTTTAGGGTAAATTTTTTATATTTTTTATTTTAAATATTTATTTATTTATTTTAATGTGCACTATATTTCATACATTTATGTTATGTATTTTTTTTACTATTAATTTTTTAATTTTAAATATATATTTTTTAATTTTTAATTTTATTTTATAAATATATTTTTAAATATTTTAATTTTTTTTGTTATGTGTTGGTTATTATTTGAGTGTAGAGTTTTGAAAAGAGTGTGGAGTTTTGAGTTATATGTTTGTTTATGAGTTTTGAAAATAATTTTTTTATTGAGGTTTGAGTTATGTGTTTGGTTATGATTTGAGTGTAAAATTATGTTTTGAATTTAAAATATTAAAATTAAAAATTAAAATATTTACAAAATAAAAAATATATATGTTTAAAATAAAAAAATAAAATTTTCTTAAACATTTTTTAATATTTTTAAAAAATAAATCCAAAAAATTCAAAATAAAATTCAAAATTCAAAAACTCAAAACTCAAAATACAACTCAAAACTCTTTTCGAAACTCACATTTTTTTTCAAAATTCCAAATTCAAAATTTTTTTTTTTTCAAAACTTATAACCAAACAAATTTTTCTTTTTCAAAACTCAGCTCACAATTCCACACTCAAATCACAACTCAAAAAAAGAATCACAATTCTAAAAGCTAAACCAAATGCAACCTAAAAGTTGAGAAAATATCATTTGTGACTCACAATATCATTTGTAATTTGGTATGAGTTACATCTACAATGAATTTGAACCACAATGTTTTTTGAATATTCTCAAGCTTCGCTAAAACTTCCCTTTATTTTGAGCTAAAAAATATCATTTGTGACTCACAAAATATTTGATCATTCTCAAATAATAATTATCATCATGCAGTTCATAGTTTTTCAAAACTTTAGACTGTATACATCTTAATGAGATTTTATTATTCTAAGTTTTTGAAAAATTAAAACCTTCAACAATAAAAAAAAAAGAAATTGAGATATTTTTGAAATTGACGATTTTTGGCATCAATGAAGAGCATGGAATATCCAATTAAAAATTAAACATTTGAGCTGGACACTAATTTGATCGAAATCCTGGTTGGTTCCTGAATTATGTTAGCTATGAGATATTTGAAATGATTTAAATAAATATATATTTTTAATTTTTTATAAAAAAAAGTTTTTAAAAAAATAAAAAAGTAATGTAACCTAAATAAATATAGTTAGCTAAGAAAATACCATATTAATCTAAGATAGGTATAAAATTGGGATATGACTTGACATTAATGGACTTTGTAGTGATTTGTGTCCTTTGAAATGAATGGTTTGCTTAGCTTTCATCATTTTGAATGCTTAGGATATACAGCTGTGTCATCAATTTTGACATGGGGGTTGGCTTAGATAACACCTCAACTCACTTGGTTATTATCAATTTTGGGGTCTAGAAGATGATGGAACAGTACTGTGCTGTGGTCTGGTGTTGGGGCACAATAGGAGGTCCCACTAAAATATCATATTTCAAATAATTTGTCAGTTGCCCAATTTGTGTTTTGAATTTTTTTATTTTTTATTTTTGGGAGCAAAATTGGCCTGTCAAGAAGCTCAATTATGTATCAATTAATTATGCGTCATATTCGATTTTTGTCATTATTGTACGAGTACATAATAATCTTCTCATATAATTTTGTTGATTAAGTTTACATTCTTCCAAACATCGTCACTTTACTATTTGAAAACACAAACGTAAGCTAACTGACAGATGTGTACCAGAAATCCCTCCAATGTCTAAGTCAACAATTAGACAATAGACAAAAAACTCTGTATTTGAGAGTAAAAATTGCAATACGTGTGCATAGGTCCTGTCATGAGATTCCGCCTGGCACAATCCTAATAGGACTCTAACTTTCCTTAGCAGAGTTCTTATAGCAATCACACTCTCAAGGATAATGCCTATTTTGATAACACATTACTCACTACCAACCAAGTGAGATGGTTGGCACAATCTCAATAGGATTCTAACTCTCCTTAGCAAAGTCCTCCTATGAATCTCATGCCTAGGGATAATGCTTATCCTTAGAACACTCCCGTTACTGCAAGCCAAGTAAGATAGCCACACCCTTATGCTTGGATATACATTCTTGACCGAGCTGCCTTATCTCGGTCCCCTGTCGTTCGGGCCGTGTGACCGAAAGTCGATTTATCGAATGGGACCCTACCGAGCTACACATAGCTCGGCCTTCTATATTGACAACATTTCGGTCCAATAAAAGACTACCTTCAGATAGCTAGGTCTAGGCTCTAACAACCCATCTCTGATCGGCCTAGTGTCTTCTTAGCCCAAAACCGAGCTATACCAGCTCTTATCTCAACCCATTGCGCGGCCCAACTTCTAAAGAATACTTTTTCTAACTTGGCCCAATTTGTTCACAAATTACCCTCTCAATTATGATTATAATTTATTAAATTTTATCGTAATATCATATATAAAGTAAATCATTAAAAAAAAAAAGAAGTAAAAAAAGGGTCAATCATGCATCAAACATTTTAGACTTTTAGGTAAATTTTTTTTTAACAAAGTGGCAATTTCATTAAAAATATAAAATTATAGGTATAAGAAGATGCAATGTATCGAGAGAGATTTGAAACGTACAAATTATCCCTATTATTACTATTCACATCCATACAATCAACCTTTTAGCCTTGTGTGTTTTTTTTTTTGTTTTTTTTTTTTAATGTGGAATTTGATAATTATTATTTTTTTAGTTTTTAAAAAAGCTTGTACGATTAATAACTGTTAAACTATTTTTTTTTGTTAGTGCAAAAATTAAAATTTTAATTATTTGTTAACTGAAGATAAATGAGTTTTTACTTTTTGATTTATTTAGTTAAATTAACTTATTTTATCGAAGGAGACTCTAGAGACGATGGATATAGAAGTTTCACTACCTCAAAATATGAAAGTTGCAAATTAGGAAAATTATCAAATATTTTTAGGTATCGTTTGGTATGCAAGTATTTTAGCTTAAAAGTGAAAAAAAAATTACTTAAAAAATCAAAAAGCCTATAACCTATATAAAAAAGTCAAAAATTTATTTTTCTCTCTACTTTTTGCACATCTTTTCGTCAAAACAAAAAAGTTATTCCAAACATACTAATTTTTTTTATCTCATATTTTAGTCAAAAAGTTATTAAAATAGCTTATTCCCAGACGACGCCTTAGCGTATCATACTTTCATTCAATGAAAAATCATAATGCACATTAAGTGAATTATTTTTTATCTCTTAATTATCTAATTAATGTGGATCAGTATTATGCATTTGTAAACAATTTAATTATACCATTGGTTTGAAGCACCAAGGAGAAAATACTACACGATGCTCTAGGATTACCAATGCAAATTGGAACCATTTTGGAGTTTGTAGCTAAAAACCTTCAACAATAACTAGATTGGGAGATTAACCATAGCTTCATATTGATAATTTATATCGTTCATGTTGTAACACTCGAATATAAATTATTTATAAAAAAATAAGATTTATGTGATAATCGTAATTATACAATTTATTAGTATTTGACTTTTAAAAAAATACAAATCACCTTGCTTGTTTCCACTTTTCAAAAAACACTTTTCAGAAAATTCTACTTTCTCATTTTCTGTGTTTTTTTTGTTTTTACTGAATTTTTTTAATATTTTAAGTAATTTTTTTACTTTTTAGACACACTTAACATAAATGCACATAAAAAGTAAAAAAATTGTAAAAAAAATCTTTTAAAAATTCACTAAAGACCAAAAATACAAAAAAAATACAAGAATTCAGTACATTTTTTATATTTTTATGTATTTATTAATTTTTTAAAATATTTTTTCACAAATTTTTTACTTTTTAGATACATTTAAGTAAGGTGCATCTAAAAAAGTAAAAAAAAGGTTTAAAATTTAAAAAATATTCACTAAAAACAAAAAAATATGAAAATCAAAAAAGTCAATTTTCAAAAAACTTAATTCAGAAAACTCAAACCAAACACACTGAATGAATTTGATTTTAAAAAGTATACTATTTATTTTCTTTTGGAAACAAAATAATAATAATAATAATACAATGATATAATTACAATTATTGAGTCAATCTATTCTTTTAATTAATAAAACAAGAACCTAACATCATAAATTATTTCTAAGATAAATTACAAATACACCCCTTGATATTTACTTAAATCACAAATTATCCCTGTGATTTAAGAAATTACACTATGCCCCCTAAGGTTTCTAATTTCGTAACAAATACTGTAAGCCATTTTATTAAATCATCAAGTTAATTAACAGTTTTTAATAATGTTAAATTTTATTTTAATTAATAATTCAGATAATTTTATTATTATATAGGCAAACAGTTAGAAATTTCACTTTTCAATTAATTCTGTTAAATAAAAAATTCTGACAAGAAGGTATTTGTAATTTTTCAAATCATAAAAAACAATTCATATTTTAAGCAAATTTCAAAAAATGTATTTGTAATTTGTCCATATTTCTATCATATCACCATAATGCAACTTATAAGCCCCGGAAATCCAACTACAAACTCTAGTATAGTGTGAATTGAGTGAACAAAAATGCGCCCGACCCCAGTAAATGCCACCCCCAGTGACCTCCAGTGCCACGTGGCACTGCGGGATTGGAAGGAAAGAAAAAAAAAAAAAAAAAAAACTGACCAATAGCAGCGCGCCACGTCACTGGGGTCGGACCCCCAGTGGGGGTCTGAAGCAGTGTTGTTGAGTGAAACCTGGCTCTTAAAAGCATTCACACCAACTTCTTTAATTTTTTAGTCAAATTAAAGCTATTTTACTATTTTAGTTAGTCATCTCTTAGTACCTACTGCATCAAACTCTCTATTTTAACTTATTCTTATTAAAATATAATTTTCTTATTGTGTTTGTTGGTCTTTCTTTTTTAATAAAATTGAAAAGTTACTAGCCAAACAATTCTTAAAAAAAAAAAAAAAAAAAATATTTCCGTTAATCGGTTGACTGGCTGAACTTCCGAGCGGACGTTTAACAACATTACTTTAGCGATGAACAGTACCTCGCTTGTTAACAAATATAAATTTTGACGAGTTGCAAGAAAATTTAATGAAACTAATTTTTTTAAATTTATTAGCTAATAAATAATTTTGAAGAGCTTGATGAGATACTCTTAGAATCGTGACCCTCCAACTAACCTAAGTATTTCTCCCCATCGGGGGGAAATAACATCTGCCTCTAAATGACAAGTGCTTACATAAGAAGACAATCTGCCCCATTCACTCTATCATGCAAGTTGTTTTTTGTTTTTTGGCAACAACAAAAACAATATCGACAAAGATATGTGCATATAATTGGTGTTCAAAAAACAGTTGAATAAAAATAAATGTATGGATCAAATTCATATTTAGAATGAACCTTGATCATATAATAAATATTCCTTGATATATTTTTGTATGTGAATTTTGTGTACCTAATATCACTTGAACAATATATGATTCAAGAGAAAGATATCACCAAATATTCACAAAAGATGAGATTTATTATAGGACCCACATAATATGAGAAGCATGATGTTGTGACAGTTTTGTAATCTATTATGCCTTCGTTTGGGATGTTGATTGGCTTTTTAATTTTTTTTGACTATTTTAACTTGGGCTAAAAAGTCTCGTTGGAATGGGCTTTTTGACTTTTTTTAACTTTTGTGAGAGAAAAAATAAAATAATTATGATTTAAATATGACATTTTGTCTTATTGACTTTTTGATCTATTTTATTTTTTTTAACTATTTTAACTCAAAAAATTCATACCAAATGTGGAGATGTGGTTTGGAAATACTTTAGGGATCCTGTAGGACGCTCTTGATCCTCAGCTAATCACCTGAAAAGAAATGAACACTCCGGTCGGGAGTGCCGGAATTAGCACTCCGACGGATAAGTCAGTGTATACTCTCTTGGATGCTTGTATCTTAAGTTAATCTTATTTGTTCTCACATACCTTTTCTTAGCTGATACTCCTCTTATTTATAGTCGTCCTTGATATTGATGGTTGGGCCCACCTCTCGACCAACAAATAATTGCTTACTCGGCTATTATGTCCTACCTATTTGATAGAGTCGTATAGAACATAACTTGATTTCTTTGTTTAAACTAAATCGGCTTCCCTACGTAATTATATTATTCGGCTCCCAAAATTGCCCCCCAAACATCCTATTAATGTCAGTTATTCGGCATGTTTGGTCTTGGACTTAGAGGGTCAAAAAATACAGTGGTTTCCCTTTATTCTAACGCAAGCGTCAGAACACCTACTCTTTTTAGGAATTATTATAATCTCCCGCTCCTTTGTACGCTTCATTCATTTAATACGATTTGAAACCGTGTTGCCTCTTCGTTTGTATGCTTTTTTGAATACACAAGGTTTCTCATTACCTGTCAGTTCACCTCCCTCGCTTCACGTCCTCTGCAACTTCTTTCCGTTCCTCATTGTCCTCATTTCTTGTAAGTTTTTCTCTCTTCCATTTCGACTCCCATTTCCTTGTTTGTTTTCTGTTTAGAGTGTCCACTTTACAGGCTATGATGGCGAAACATTTGAAAGCCCTTCTTTCTGCGGATCGAGTCTCTAGTTTCCGTCACCATTTTTTTATTCCGGACGACGTCCATCTATCACTCTTGGCAGAGAGCGTAGTTGACATGGAGAGGACTGATGAGAGTACAATCGTCTTTCCTCTCCTATCAATCGCTGAGGGCGGAGTCCGTTTCCCCCTTCATTCATTTTTGAGGGTTGCCCTTCGCCATTGGGGTTTAATCCCTTCTCAGCCGAACGTAAATTTTTACCGAATAATAATGGGAATTGTAGAACTAAATCGACGCCTTAGGCTTAACCTTGGAATCCCTACTATTCGGCATTGTTATGCCTTGGCCAAATCTTCTGGCCGGCAAGGGCGCTTCTTCCTCAGGGCAAAAGACACCGACCATCATTTGGTGACTATGCTTGCCAGCTCTGGTAAGCGTGTTGATGATGTCATGGTCGTTGTCCATGGCGAGAATTCGACGAGGGCGAAGATCGCCTAGATCGAGTGCCCAGGCGAAGAGGCGAACCAGGTGGCTGTTTAACTCCTCACAAATATTTATCAAGTATTTACCTGGTTTAAATTCTATGTATTTACCATTTTATTTGTGTAGGAAACGATTTGAAAAAAGTTCTTGTCTCGGCCGACGACGCTATACTTGTGCAGATTAGAACCGCACTGCAGTTCTTTGGCCGTCCAAATCTCCAGAAGCAAGGGAGCGCAACCCACATTCTTCTGAGATACGAGCTGACTTACGCTACTTTTTTGGCCACAGATAACATTCCGATTCCGAGGGGTGAATAGCACCTTACGGCGCTTATTTTTCCGAACTTCAAGAACCTTAGGCAGATTGGTCTTGAAGCTTCAGATTCAAAGCCAGCGGACGAATGAGTAGCCGAAGGAGTCGCTGAGCAACCGAATCAACCCTCCTTGGACAGATCCGACGGACTAGAGGAGGAGGTTGACGCGGCACTAAATTTGGCTTTTGAAGAAACCGGCCTCAATTCTCCATCCATTTCTGGCCGAGCGAACGTGTCCTTCGAAGATATTTTCACCGACTGAGGGGACCTACCTGGCTCATAACTTGACAACATAGCTGGTGAGTCGCTTACTCAAATGGCCAGGCGAAAAAATGCTAAGAAGATGGCTACCCGTAGGGTAGCCGAAGCCGAGCAAACTGAACCTCCACCCCCTCCACCCGACGCTAGGGTAAAATCTCCACCACCTGCTCTTGTTGAGGAGACGATTCAGACTGATGTGGCCGAAACAAAGCCCGTTGTCGATCAACAGGAGGGCCAAGTAACGGAGCACAGAGAGGGAAAAACGTCTAGCCGAACATGAAGCCAATTATTCAGAAAACCTAGTGGATAAACGGCCCCGCATGCAAGAATTAGACCTGGTTGTGCCGTTTATAATACAACCAAGGATAAAGAACGTGCCGGTTGCTTCTGATGCATCGGTTGTAAAAGACGCCACTGTGGCCTTGAGCTTGGCCTCCTCCATTTCTCTGCCGGTTGACAGAGCAACCTTTAGGGCAGAGCCCGATCTGCTGTCCATCGCATTAGCTGCTCAATCAGTGATATTGGTACATAACCCTTGTTTATAATTTTTCAAGGCTAAACAAAAAAAAAATAAAAAAAAATGTTTTATATCAACTATCTTACTGATTCCTTGTTTTGTAAGCAGCGGGAAGGATAGCTGAGATTGGCCGTCGCCAATATGACGCTATCGAACAGATTGGCTTTCTCACAGTCGAGGTGGAAAATGAAAAGGGCAAGGCAGCAGAGGCCTCTCTCAGAGCTGAGTCTGAGGCCATGAAAGCGGCGGAAAAAAAAGCGAGGGCCGATGCCGAAGTAGATAAGGCCAAGACTACTAACCAACTGAGATTGGCCACCAAGAAAAGGGCGAACGCAAGCGAAGAAGCACTTAAATTGGCCAACGAGACGATTGCCAAGCTGGAGGCCAACTTGGAGAAGTCGAAGAGGGCGATGGCAAACGCCGAATCCGAGATTTCCAAGTCATTCCAAGCTAGCAAGGATGCGGCCTTGGAGAACTATGTAGAGAAAGTGCCTAAGTTCGAGAATAGGGGGTTCAAACACGGCTAGCTCAAAGCCTTAGATGCCGCTAACGTGGTATCGGAGCAGCCGATTCCGTACGAGCAGGTAGGCGTTAAGCCGCTGGAGTTTGACCTTCAAGACTAACCTAGGGTCAAAGTATTTTTCATTTTGTTTTAGTATCGTGTGTATGTAGGTTTTATTAGATTTGTTAGATTTTTGACTATTTATTTTCGCGAGAAGCTAACGTAGGGTAGTTTTCATTTGTAAAATGACTTCTGTTTGTACTCAGTTTATGAATGAAAATTGCCTTTGCCTTTTTGTCTAATGCATGTGCTTGTTAACGGCTAAGTAAGATGTTGTAACAAGTCCGCGAGGGACCTCGCTACAGTTCGGACTCGATTCGTGTCACGGTTCTTAATCTGAACCAAAGAGTCCAAATCCGGCAAATCGTTTTGAGAAAACAGATTTTTAGAAAGAAGTGCAAAACATGGACTGCTTTGCCAGATACAGAGTCGCCACCTAAATATTTTATTTTGGGAAATTTAGGAAACCCTGACTCGGTGCCAAAGGCCACGTGTCCGTCATCACCAAAGTTGCCTCGGCTCGGGAACTTGGGTACGATTAGGGAAGGTCAGCTATGAGCACCCCTTCTCGCCCGATCCGAAGATCGGCCTCTACTAACCATGATATCTTGTTTTGAAAACATTATGTGTTCTTATTCCGGTTATTAGCCTAGAATTACTATGTTATGCGCACAACAAACAAGTATAAACCAAATCGCCTAGATTGGAACAAAATATTTCATGTTTGTTTTGAAAAATGGTTTGCTACTCGCAAATAGGCTAAAATGCAGGTTTTGCCACCCTCAAGTGGGCTTTGGAAATGGTGGTTTTGCCACTATCTAGTGGGCTTAAAACTCACAGTTTTAATGCATTATTCCAATTTAAGTAATTCAACCTCCATCCACAAGCATTCAAGCAGTTATATCACATAAGCAGCTAGCCTCATGGTAATCATGTTATTATGGCAACACTCACACGCATGCGGTATGCTAAAGCATAAAAGCTTACCTAGTACTCCAAGCCAAAACAGAAACTAGTTAGTAATCATATGCATGATCCTAATTCATGTTAAAAATGGCTAATGCATCACATATAGAATGTCACTAGAATAGGCTCGGCTAATCTACAATGACATGTGAAATGCTACAACTAACACGTATTCAATTTGGAATTGAAATACAGATGCAGTTAGAATGATGCGCCGAGCTCGGTGCATACAAAACAGATGAATGAATGCAAACATGCTATCATACTATATGCTAATTTGAATATGCCCTAAACTAACCATCGAAAGCTGGTAAATAAAAGGGAAGAAAGACGTGGGGTTGGAAGACATACACACACTCACGCACACTTATTACACAATTGCCCTCGCTCGGAGGGTCCGAATAAATATTACAGTCCGAATAAATAATGCTAAATTAATTATTACAAAACTTCTAATTAATTAACAAAATAAATGCAGAAAGAAGGTGGCCGCAGCCCTGCCTCGGGAAGCGTGTGATGATGCATGCCCGACCCATCTTGCCCGGAAACTCGCTGCCATAGCACTGTTGCCTCTGTTTACACTGCCCTGCCCTTCTGAAAACTGCCAAAGTCCCAGGGTATACTCTTTGAATGTTGGGGGATACCACTGGCCAGAAGGAATGGTCACCGGCCACAGGTAATGATCATCGGCCAGAAAAAGAGTCGATCGGCAAAAAAAAGTGCCAGTCGGCCACACTAAGTGCCGACCGGCCATTGGTATCAAGAAACCAGGGCCGGTGGCAACAATGGATGGCCGGTGAGCTAGAGGGAAGGCCGGTGGAGTGTGGGGATGACCAACAAGCCATTCCCTGCCTTCCAAGGCAAAAACACAAGTGTTTGGTGCAAAACCAAACCCTAAACGAACGAATTAAGAGATCCTGAGGTGGGGCGCGCAGCCGAGGCCTTCGGGAACTCAAAACGAACACGAACAACGGTGATCACTGAGTGTTCAATCAGTGACGTCCAAGTCTTGAGGACGGTCAAAAATGGGGTGTCTACAGTTGCCCCTCTTTGACAGAACTCAAAAGTCATAACAATGACGGGAGTGAATGTCAAAGCCCAGAGACGACCTATTTTTGACAAGGCCGAAGACTTAGACAAACGTGCAAGACAAACAAGATATGCGCCCGAAGGCAGGGGCAAAATGCAAGACGATGCACAGAGCCGGGCATAGCTTATGATCATGCCAAGAAAACTGTAACGAAGCACACATGCAACAGTTTTAAGCTAGCATACACCAAACTACACTACAATACAGAAAGGATGTAAGAGAATTATGCGATTCTCGATACGTCTCACGCGGAGGATACAATACCTGTCCGGTTCATCTGGTTCCACCAGTCGCAAATGAACCGTACATACAATATCGTGCCTGCAAAGAAAACAAACTTAACAGGTACAATGTGATTAGCAACATGCATATTAATGTACTTGAAAATGCGCGACAACGCAAAGCAAGTGGGAAGCATAACAATGCTGTGAAGGCACAGACATGTAAGTGGAGCATGCGATCTACACAAGCAACGAAATTGAACACGAGCATGCGATCTACGCAAGCAATGAAATTGAACATACGAATGCGGTCCGCGCAAGCAAAAACATGCGGTCTACGCAAGTAATGAAATTGTTCATAAACATGCGGTCTACGCAATCAATGAAATTGATTACAAACATGCGGTCTACGCAAGTAGTGCGATTAATTATAAACATGCGGTCTACGCAAGCAAAACATGCGGTCTACGCAAGCAATGAATTTGAACATATGAATGCGGTCCACGCAAGCAAAACATGCGGTCTACGCAAGCGAAACATGCGGTCTACGCAAGTAATGAAATTGTTCATAAACATGCGGTCTACGCAAGTAGTGCTATTAATTATAAACATGCGGTCTACGCAAGCAAAACATGCGGTCTACGCAAGCAATGACATTGATTACAAACATGCGGTCTACGCAAGTAGTGCTATTAATTATAAACATGCGATCTACGCAAGCGAAACATGCGGTCTACGCAAGTAATGAAATTGTTCATAAACATGCGGTCTACGCAAGCAATGACATTGATTACAAACATGCGGTCTACGCAAGTAGTGCTATTAATTATAAACATGCGGTCTACGCAAGCAAAACATGCGGTCTACGCAAGCAATGAATTTGAACATAAGAATGCGGTCCACGCAAGCAAAACATGCGGTCTACGCAAGTAAAACATGCGGTCTACGCAACCAAAACATGCGGTCTACGCAAGTAAAACATGCGGTCTACGCAAACAAAACATGCGGTCTACGCAACCAAAACATGTGGTCTACGCAAGCAATGAAATTGATTACAAACATGCGGTCTACGCAAGTAATGAAATTGAATATACACATGCGGTCTATGCAAGTTATGAAATTGAATATAAGCATGCGGTCTACGCAGGCAATGTGTATAAAAAGAGACTCGAACACATGTAAGTAAAGCATGCGGTCTGCGCAAGCAATGTGTATAAAAAAAACTTGAGGCATGTAATGCAAAGCACTGCAACACAGTACAATCGAAGCGTGTTGTGGAGCTCACAAGATGCAAAAAGGATACGGGAAGGGATGTTCCTCGCTCGTACAGAGCGTCGCTCAAAAAGATACGGCCTGAGATCAATTCGAAAGCCTACTAATGTTTTAAAAGTGCGCTTTCTTGCAACATCTTGAATAATGAAGGTGCCAAACCATATAATTGACCCTGAACAAGGGCGCAGGTGGTGTATCGACCTCAAGAAAAAGGAGGGGGTTATCAGTAGCAATCCCGATACTCTGTTGCCCTACTTTCCTTTTGCTTTGCAGTCCGGAACCTATAGAGCTTCAGATAGGCCCTGATTTCACTGTTCTCACATGACCTGGGTTAAACCCTGCGATTTTCGAAAGAACAAATTCCTTTTTTGCACAAATGTGGAGAATGGCACAGCACTCTGAGCACACAACAAATCATTTTTGAAATTAAGAAAATGAGTTCTCGATCGGGTATTGAGCCTACAACTGAACACAGCAAAGACGACCCAACAACGGAAAATAAAGGTAAACAACCTAAACACATCTATTGACACTTGAAACGACTCAAAACAAGAATCGAGACAAACAAAACACAACAAAAGACTCAAATGCGCACAGGGAGCCTGTTTCACCGGGTATTATTTCCCACCCTTTTCTCATTTGTGATTCTCACATCACTCGGCGCTCAAGCTCGTTTTTTTCTCTCAAAACCCTTTTCTCGCTTTTCTCTCATCGTACATCTCTCTATTCTTCAATCTCTCGTTTTTCATCCCTCCCCTAGGTGGCTAATGGATGAACAGGAAGTTATGGGCTCTTGCCCCTGGTATTCTACCAGATTCTCAATTTTGTTCACGACAGTGAGTTTCTCCCACAGAGGGGTTGCGCTATAACTGGGTGTGTAGCAAATCTGCAGCTAATATCGGTTGACGATGCCCTGCTGGGGAGTTTGGACGTGATCAGATCTATCCGGGTGATGGAGTGGAATATCTTATCCCATTCCAGTTTGTGCTTCGCACTTGGCTTGATACCTCGCTGCTCGAAGGAGGAGAGAGCTTTCAGCCCTTTGTTGTTGACTTCAGTTGTGCCCTTCTTGGCAAGTATGGTGCCCCTTTCTGGCAAATGCATTGACAACAGGGAAAAGACAGGAAGCCTGACTCAACTATGCCCCTAGTTCATCATTTTGACCATTTTTTATTTTTGCTTTCTATTAAAACAATCTTGACCAAAATGAGAGGTAGATTAACATGCTTGTTCGATTTTTGATTTGAAATCAGGCAAGTCAGGCTATGAGCACTGAAAATTTTCCTTTTTTTGGGTCCAAGAAATGGTCCAGTTTTTAGAAAAGATGGAATAATTTTCGAGAAAATTAGTCAACCTCAGTAAAAATTCTCAAAAACTATTTTGCAAACGGTCATCGCTCAATGAGCAAGGAACCTACTTTTGAGACGCACAACCTCAGATCCAAAGGAAAACTGCCTCGTGCTTGAGGAGAGCTTTATGGCAACGGAAAGTTGCCCCTTGTTTGAAAGGCACCGCAGCACATTGTATGGCAACGGAAAGTTGCCCCTTGTCTGAATGGCACCACAGCACGTTGTAATCAGTCTTCATGGTAATGATCACTACCGGACTCTCGGATACAGAGAAGGCGAGGACCATCAAAAACCAACACATGGACACACTTGATTTGGAAGTGTTTGTGGCTGGACTTCAGAATGAAGTTGCCTACATATCCCAAACATGGGAATCAAGCCTTACGTAGTTCAGGGTTAAGGTACACTCGGGTATTTAACCTCTCCTTTTGCGCTCTAACTTTTGCCAAGGTGCCCGTTGCAGGTTTTCGACCTTGCGAGCTATGTTTTTCTTTTCTTTTCAATTTTTTTGTTTAGGATTTTTTTTGCATTTTTTTCTCTTTTCATTTCTTCTGCATTTTTTTGTATTTTTCTTTTCTTTTCTTTTCCTTGTATTTTTTGTCTTTCTTTTTTTTTTTTGTATTTTTCTCTTGCTCTAACTTTTGCCTGGGTCGCCCTTCCGAGTTTTCGGCCCAGCGAGCCTCTCAAAGGGTAAAAGTGTAACAAGTCCATGCCAAATGGTTTTAGGGTTTTGAAGCCATCCGTATCCAAGAGAGTGGCTATTGTATTGATTTACAGAAGAATCCATCTTCGGCTCTTCGACCACATCGGACATTTGTGCCCCTAGTTCGGGGGGTGCTTCCGTTCTAGCTTCACAAGCTTCTTCTGATGAGATCTGATCTTCTTGATCTGACTTTGGTACCTCTTGTTCGAGGGTTGCTTCAAAATCTGGCCACACAGGCCTCTCTTGATGGTTGATCGTTGAATACTCTGAACCCAAGGTCAAAGTTTTTCGAGAGCAAAGGGATTGAATCTTGAGACTGAGAGCGATCCTAAGCTGCACAATCTCAAGAGCGATTCCACACAAGTCTTCGCAGGACTGCGCAAAACATTTTTTGAATTTTTGAAAGTTTTTAAGAAGGCGACGAATCGCTCGCGCTGAAGATGGTGTGGAACCAATCTGGATCAAAGCTAGGGTCCTTCTCAGTACTCACACTACCAAGCATGATTTCATTCATTAAGGGCTTAGCACGCCTCTCTTTCTCTCAGTTGATCAAAGTTTTTCAAATCCCGAGGAATTCCTTCCTCTTTGTTTTCACTGCAGTGTTCAAAAAGTTTTGAAAAACTCAGGTCATAACAATGACTTAAAAGGCACAGAAGAGCAGGTGAAAAGTACTGCCGGTTCATTCCAAAATTTTCTGGCACAACTGGCACACGGTCGAAGCAAGCACAAAGGCATGAAAAACCACTGTTGTTTCATTCAAATCTTCTGGTGTAACTGGCTCCAAGGCAGAAACAGACTCAAAAGAAAGCAAAAAGACAAAAACAAAATGGTGATGTCTGAGGTAACACCCCCGAAATCGCCCAACTCTAACAAAACAGGACTGACTCGACACAACAAGACAGACCCAACTGACTCAGTATGGGAAGACTGACTCAAAACAAAGGGGCAGACTAAAAATAAAACAACAAGACTAACCCAAAACCCAAGTCAAAATGTACACAAAAACCAACATTCGCAAATGCTCAAAACAGTGCGTGCCAAACGCCACATCCAGAGTAAACTGAGCGCCGCCCGCAGGTGGTTCATCCCCCGATCATATGGTCACATTATCCCCCGCAAGTTCATTGACCAAGTGCCGATAGACTTCGCAAGACTGGCACGACAATGATTCTGTTGTCGATCAAATTTTGTATTTCGTGACAAAGACGAAGGCACATGTCAGTGTCATGGCCAGCTCGTTGATGGAAGGCACAGTAGTCAGCTGGGTTATGTGAGGGAGGGGGTTTCTTTGGTAATGGTTGTGGCTCCAGGGGCTTCAGATACCCCTTTCCAATCAGGACCCTCAAGGCCGCTGATAGAGACATGTACAGTGGGGTGAACACCCTTTGGCCCCGAGGTAGATAGTCCGAAGTTCGAGGGTTTGGAGAAGATGCGCCAACAAAGGGGTCGGCAGGTGCTGGCCGGGTTTGCTGATCTTTCCCGGGAGTAGGGTTAGAGCTGAAAGGAACATTCCTGGGATGACGGCCCTTTTCCCGACCTACCCCTCGATTCAAACTGCTCTCACTCTGAACGGAAAAAGTGCCATCCACGATCGTTGCAACGACTGCTAGTACTTGCTGTTTGTTCAATCCTTCGGTTTTCCAAGCCTCAACAGCCCACTGAAGATGTTCATGGGGACTAATGCTTGCCCCTGGCTTGTTCTTATCACTGGCCTCCACTTTGCTAAAAGATTGGCCTTCTTTCAACGCAACCCGTCCCAAGGTTGGGGAGCCTTTTGACATGAACTCCCTGGTATGTGATGTGGTTGATGACGGAGCCAAAACTCCAAAGGTTAGATCTGCCACAGTTCTCTGAAAATCTTCGATCATCCTCATCAGCTCAAAAGTAGTGGGCTCACAGGTTTGAGATGATTGGGATTCAGGTGCGTCCATCATGCACAAGTCCGTGCTTTCTGGAATGAACACCGCAGGCTTGGGTAGATGGGCTGGGGTGATGTATATGATGGGGTTGTAGCCGGATGGCATTGTATGGATTAAATTGAGATGTGGGGGTGACAGGTTTGTGGTGGCCTGAGGTCCCTTTGGTAGAGCTATGATCTCTTCGTCAATAAGGTCCTGAATCTTATGACGGAGGCGGATGCAACGGTTCGTATCATGACCGTGCTGTTGATGGTAGGTACAGTGTTTAGTTGGGTCATATCTGGGTGGAAGAGGACTTGGAAGGGGTTGAGGTTCTAGGAGCTCTAGGTATCCTTTTTCCCGCAGCATTTGCAAAGCTTGAGAAAGACTCATGTATAGAGGATGGAAATTTCGGGCTTGGTGCCGAGTTGAAGTGGTTGGTCTTTGGCTATTGAGGGAAGTGGTGATAGTGTCTACTTCTGAGCATTTCACAGTTGTGCTACCATCAGTAGTAGTATTGGGACTGTGAACATCATCCTTCTTCGAAGGCTCATTATCTTCCACAAAGATCCCCTGTTGGATGGCCTCATTGATTTGAACCCCAATGTCATGGAGGTCCTTAAATTTGAATATCATATGCTGCAATGTTTCGGCTTGCCTAACCATGTCTTGTTGCAATGAATCCACTGATTGCTGGAAATGGATAAGCAAATCCTCCAAATTTGCCAAAGGCTGCGCCATGATAGAGGTAGATACTAGCGCTCTGACCAAGGTGATGTGACTGGTGACTAGCGGATTAGATGAACCGGTGAGCCCTGACTAGCCTTTCTTTGCCTTACCTCAGTGAAGGAACACTGGTTGCCCTTGAATTGAATCTCTGACCTGACAAAGTCTAGCAGCACAAATCCGATGAACCTCGGGGGATATCGGAGCCTTCTGAAGCTATGGTTCTAGGACTACCTAGCAAAAGAGAAAACAAACAGCACCTCAGCCTGATTTCACCAAAACAGATATGAGCATACTAGGACGACTGTGCCCTCTACTGAATTCTGCCCCAAAATTCTGCCTGTAAACCGATACCCTCAGGTAAATTGAATCCCACCAAATACTGATGCCCGCAGGCCTGATACCCAAACTTGCAGACTGATACACGAATTCCCTGTAGAGATACACTCTAAAAGCACATAGCATGTAAAAGAGAGCCAAAACACCCCTATGTTGGGGTAGGGTTTTCCTGTCCTATTTTGTCAGGAGCTAGGGTTTCACTACACACGCAGCGGTTTCAAACAACCTATGATCGGGTAAGCAACCTGTCCTAGTTTGGAATGGTCACTATGGATTTCGATATGCACTAGGTCGAATGGTCAAAAAGGGTGCCCTGGTAAAACCGGGGTTTGTGTTCCCATACTGGCAGAGCCCACAACCGGTCAGCCTTATGGTCATGCCTTGACAAGACAAGCCTCCGGCAAACCGTTCAGGACTAGCAGATGGCCAACACGGTGTCCTAGGCGCACCAATGCACATGCAATGCAAAGAAACACATAAGTATAATCAAAACAAGATATCATGTGTTCGAGTCAAGTTCTCTAATGTCCCCAGCAGAGTCGCCAGAAACTGTAGCAAGTCCGCGAGGGACCTCGTTACAGTTCGGATTCGATTCGTGTCACGGTTCTTAATCTGAACCAAGGAGTCCAAATCCGGCAAATCGTTTTGAGAAAACAGATTTTTAGAAAGAAGTGCCAAACATGGACTGCTTTGCCAGATACAGAGTCGCCACCTAAATATTTTATTTTGGGAAATTTAGGAAACCCTGACTCGGTGCCAAAGGCCACGTGTCCGTCATCACCAAAGTTGCCTCGGCTCGGGAACTTGGGTACGATTAGGGAAGGTCAGCTATGAGCACCCCCTCTCGCCCGATCCGAAGATCGGCCTCTACTAACCGTGATATCTTGTTTTGAAAACATTATGTGTTCTTATTCCGGTTATTAGCCTAGAATTACTATGTTATGCGCACAGCAAACAAGTATAGACCAAATCGCCTAGATTGGAACAAAATATTTCATGTTTGTTTTGAAAAATGGTTTGCTACTCGCAAGTAGGCTAAAATGCAGGTTTTGCCACCCTCAAGTGGGCTTTGGAAATGGTGGTTTTGCCACTATCTAGTGGGCTTAAAACTCACAGTTTTAATGCATTATTCCAATTTAAGTAATTCAACCTCCATCCATAAGCATTCAAGCAGTTATATCACATAAGCAGCTAGCCTCATGGTAATCATGTTATTATGACAACACTCACACGCATGCGGTATGCTAAAGTATAAAAGCTTACCTAGTACTCCAAGCCAAAACAGAAACTAGTTAGTAATCATATGCATGATCCTAGTTCATGTTAAAAATGGCTAATGCATCACATACAGAATGTCACTAGAATAGGCTCGGCTAATCTACAATGACATGTGAAATGCTACAACTAACACGTATTCAATTTGGAATTGAAATACAGATGCAGTTAGAATGATGCGCCGAGCCCGGTGCATGCAAAACAGATGAATGAATGCAAACATGCTATCATACTATATGCTAATTTGAATATGCCCTAAACTAACCATCGAAAGCTGGTAAATAAAAGGGAAGAAAGACGTGGGGTTGGAAGACATACACACACTCACGCACACTTATTACACAATTGCCCTCGCTCGGAGGGTCCGAATAAATATTACAGTCCGAATAAATAATGCTAAATTAATTATTACAAAACTTCTAATTAATTAACAAAATAAATGCAGAAAGAATGTGGCCGCAGCCCTGCCTCGGGAGGCGTATGATGATGCATGCCCGACCCATCTTGCCCGGAAACTCGCTGCCATAGCACTGTTGCCTCTGTTTACACTGCCAAAGTCCCTTCTGAAAACTGCCAAAGTCCCAGGGTATACTCTCTGAATGTTAGGGGATACCACCGGGCAGAAAGAATGGTCACCGGCCACAGGTAATGATCATCGGCCAGAAAAAGAGTCGATCGGCAAAAAAAAGTGCCGGCCGGCCACACTAAATGCCGACCGGCCATTGGTATCAAGAAACCAGGGCCGGTGGCAACAATGGATGGCCGGTGAGCTAGAAGGAAGGCCGGTGGAGTGTGGGGATGACCAACAAGCCATTCCCTGCCTTCCAAGGCAAAAACACAAGTGTTTGGTGCAAAACCAAACACTAAACGAACGAATTAAGAGATCCTGAGGCGGGGCGCGCAGCCGAGGCCTCCGGGAACTCAAAACGAACACGAACAATGGTGATCACTGAGTGTTCAAACAGTGACGTCCAAGTCTTGAGGACGGTCAAAAATGGGGTGTCTACAGATGTAAAAACATGAAATGAGATGAATGGAACAAACTACTGAATTAATCCAGTGCTAAAATAACTGCATAGCACTGCGACTTAGCCGAATAGAATAGTGAATATGCTCTTGCCCCACCAAATTGATGAACAGGACCGCCAAACAACGGCAGTTCACGGATTGGCTGGGGTACAGGAACATTTCGGCGCATAGCTCTGATATTTAGGTCGAATAAATTAATGAATCTGCCCTTGCTCCAGCAAATTGATGAACAGGACCGCCGAACAATGGCAGTTCAGGGATTGGCTGGGGCACAGTAACATTTTGGCACATAGCTCTGATATTTAGGTCAAATAGATTAATGAATCTGTCCTTGCTCCAGCAAGTTGATGAACATGATCGCCGAACAATGGCAGTTCAGGGATTGGCTGGGGCACAGTAACATTTCGGCGCATAGCTCTGATATTTAGGCCGAACAAATTAATGAATCTGCCCTTGCTCCAACAAATTAATGAAAAAGACCACCAATCAACATCAGTTCGTGGCGCAGAGCATTGAAGGGAACGCTTTGGGAATGCTGCACCCGCGATTAATAAGAAGGGTGGGGGCTGCGTTCGTTTAGGGTCCATATTGGTGTCCAAATTTGGCAAATCACAGGAGGGAGAAGAGTAATGGGTTTGAACCAGATGTCTAGAAGACTATTCTTCAACAGTAGAGGAGAGGGTAAGGCACTGGCTGAGCTGGATTCAATGAAGAATCGAGGTGGCGAATCATTGCGAATAGGAAGTAGGACGTCAGGGGAGCGCGAAAGACGCCATTCTCCGCGTCATCGAAGCAGGTCACCTAGGAAGGAAAGACAATAGCGGGGGAACTCCCCTCGCTTACGAAGTGAAACCAGTAGGGCACCACATCTGATGAGCTTTTCAGTCTTCGTGGGGAACAAACCGATGACAGAGGCAGATCTGATCATTCGCGATCCAAACGTGGCAGTTGAATTCGCCTGACAGATTTTTCCGCGAGAAGTCCAGCAGTCAATGGTTGGGCGACCTGATTTCGAAGTTTTTCAGTAGGGCGTCCATGGAGCGGTGAAAGGGCAATATACTTCATATGAAATTGGCATGTGTCTCTGTGCCGCGCAGCGGGAGATTGAGCAGAAAGATGAGCGCATTTAGAACTTAGAGGCGCGCATAGAGAGAGCCGAGCGAGAACTAAAATAGGCAAAAGCTGCCGGAAATCATTCGGCAGGTCAAGATAACCTGATTGTAGAGGAAAGGGTGACCCAACAGCTGCTAAACTAGGCCATTGCTGACTAAGATACAGCGAGCATGTTCGCTAAAGAAACGATAAGGATTAAGGCCTATAATGATGGATTTTTTGACGGTCGGAAGATTGGTATAGAGAAGACGAAAGAAAAGCTGGCCGAGGAGGTCTACCGATGCGAAAATCGTGGATTCAAGCATGGGTGGACCAAGGCTCTACAGACAGCGGGCATTGATTCGGCGTCGCCTCTATATCAGAGTTATAATTTGCCCTTCGAGGCTGTTGAAGCTGAAAAAACTGACGACGAGGACGGTGCCAAATAATATATCAGAGTTATATATATATATTTTTAACACATGTATTGAATGAAGCAGATCAAAGATATGCATGACCTATTACAAATTTGATGCGAATTATGTATTTACGATCTATTGAATGAAACATCTTATTTTGAATGTCTCTATATAATTTCAATCATTGTTTGTAAATTAAGTCATGACCATCGATTGCTGTTAATCGCGTTTACGGCGGCCAACTACGATGTCGACGAAGCGCTCCGATTCTGGATGTTTATTCGGCCCAATCGTGACATACACGGAAGGGGCTCCGAATTCGGAGGCTTTTATCTTGGCCAATCGTGATATCCACGAAGGGCGCTCCGAATCCGGAGGCTTATTCGGCCCAAACGTGTCATTCACAGATGGGGCTCCGAATTCAGAGGCTTTTATTTTGGCCAATCGTGTTATCCACGAAGGGTGCTCCAATACGGAGGCTTGTTCGGCCCAAACGTGTCATTCACGGATGGAGCTCCGAATTCGGAGGCTTATTCGGCCCAAACGTGTCATTCACGGATGGGGCTCCGAATTCAGAGGCTTTTATTTTGGCCAATCATGTTATCCACAAAGGGCGCTCCAAATCCGGAGGCTTATTCGGCCTAAACGTGTCATACACGGATAGGGCTCCGAATTTGGAGGCTTTTATTTTGGCCAATCGTGTATCCACGAAGGGCGCTCTGAATCCGAAGGCTTATTCGGCCCAAACGTGTCATTCACAAATGGGCTCCGAATTCGAAGGCTTTTATTTTGGCCAATCGTGATATCCACGAAGGGCGCTCCGAATTCGGAGGCTTATTCGACTCAAACGTGTCATTCACAAATGAGGCTCTGAATTCGAAGGCTTTGATTTTAGACAATCGTGATACCCACGAAGGGCGCTCCGAATCCGGAGGCTTATTCAGCCCAAACGTGCCATTCACAGATGGGGCTCCGAGTTCAGAGGCTTTTATTTTGGCCAATCGTGTTATCCACGAAGGGCGCTCCGAATCCGGAAGCTTATTCGGCCCAAACGTGTCATTCACGAAGGGCGCTCCAAAATCGGAGGCTTTTATTTTGGCCAATCACGGTATCCATGAAGGGCGCTCCAAATGCGAAGGCTTTTATTTTACCGAACTAAATTTCACATTTCAAGGAAATAAGAAGCCTTGCATTGTAAAAGTGAAAGTTGTACACGGCGAACATTCAAAACAAGTTATCATGCCGCACAAGTCGGGTTAATGATAAAATTTATGCAAATGCGTGGAATTCCAAGGACGTGGCAGACTTCTCCCAGACATGTTTTTGAGCCGATATGCGCCTATACCGGCGATTGACTCAACTTGATAGGGGCCGTCCTAATTGGGACCTAGCTTTTCGTCAGCGAGGCTTCTAGTAGCAGAAAGAACTTTCTTTAGGACCAATTCTCCGGGTATATAACGTCGCAGCTGCACGCGTTGATTATATGATTTACCGAGCTACTGCTGATACCGCACCATATATGCGAGGGCACGGTCTCGGTGTTCCTCGATCAGAGTCAAATCCAATGCTAACATCATATTATTACGGCCCAAGTCAAAGACCTTCGTTTTTAGAGTGGGTTAGCCAATCTCCAGGGGGATAATTGCCTCGGTTCAAAAGCATAGGGCGAACGACATTTCCCCAGTGGACCGCCTTGGTGTAGTGCGATGAGCCCATAACACACTGGGGAGCTCTTCGACCCACCTGCCTTTAGCTTTCTCCAACTGTTTCTTGATGCCGTCCAAAATGGCTTTGTTGGAGGCTTCAGCTTGACCATTGCTCTGTGGATAAGCCGGGGTGGAGAAATTGGGCCGAATACCATACGTGTTGCATAATTCTCGGTAGACGCCACAATCAAACTGGGTGTCGTTGTCTGAAATGAGTGCTCTTGGAATGCCGAATTGTGTTATGATATTTTTCCATACAAAGCGTCTAACATCAGTACCTCGAATGTGTGTTAGTGCCTCTGCTTCGACCTATTTTGTGAAGTAATTTGTCGCGACAATCAAGAATCGCTTGTTCCTTAGGGCCCGTGGCAATGGTCCGACGATATCAAGTCCCCATTAAGCGAACGGCCAAGGACTGGTGATAAAGCGTGACTCCTCAGCAGGCAAATGAGTTAAAGGGGAAAACTTCTGGCACTGTTCACATTTCTTGATGTAACACTCGGCATCAGCTCTCATGGTCGGCCAATAGTACCCCTATGTTACAACTTGATAGGCCAAAGAACGCCAGCCAGAATGGGCACCACAACTACCTTCATGTATTTCAGTCAAGAGTTCCTCGACTTTATCCGGATGAACGCATTCTAGGTATAGACCAGAAAAAAATTTTTTGTAGAGCTTTCCTTGAGAATCTAAGTAATATCACAAGGCTTTGCTTCGCAGTTTGTGCGCTTCTTTCTTGTCTGTCGGGAGCTGTTCGGAAGATAGGAATGCAGTGATAGGATCCATCCAACTTGGACCTGATTCTATGATATTGATCTGAATTGACTTCGAAGGGGCAATGCTGGACTCAGGGATGAATCCTACTTCAATTGTCCATTTAATTTCTGAGTTGATGGCGGAGGCTAGGCATGCCAGGGCGTTTGCATGTGTGTTCTGATCCCGGGTTATTTGATTCAACTCATGATGGTCGAATTTTGCCAGCAAAGAATTCGCTGTTTTCATGTAGGCTGCCATACGGCCATTTTTGGTTGCGTATTCTCCCTTCAATTGGTTGATGACTAGTTTTGACTCGCAGAAAATAAGTAGACGCCGAGCACCAAGGAGAAGTGCATTCCGTAAGCTGGTTAACAATGCTTCGTATTCGGCCTCATTGTTCGATGCTTCAAAACCCAGTTTGACAGCCTGCTCGATTATTGCCCCGTCGGGAGCCATGATCACTACGCTCGCCCCCCTGCTACGTTGGTTGGATAACCCGTCACAATACAACTGCCAAATGTCCCCAACGTAAATTCTCCAGTTCGGCTTAGGTTGAATTTGATCAAACTTAAAGTCGGCGAGACACCCAGGGAATTCGGCCACAAAGTCGGTGAGCACTTGCCCCTTGATTGAGGTTTTAGCTAGAAATTGGATATCGTACTGGCCGAGTTCGAGAGCCCATTTTGAAACGTGCCTTGATACTTCCACGCTACGGAGCACTGACTGAATGGGGTAATCCGTTAGTACCTCAATGGTATGCCCCTGAAAGTAATGCATCAGTTTTCTTGCTGCCATGACGAGAGCAAAGACAAGTTTTTTCAATAGAAGGTAACGTGTTTCGGCGTCAACCATTACTTTGCTCACATAATAAACTGGCCGCTGCTCCTCTAGTTCTTCCTTTAACAGTACGACGCTGATTGCCCGGTCGGAAACTGCCAGATATAAAATGAGCGAATCACCTGCCGAAGGTGTTGTCAAGAGTGGAACTGATCGGAGGTAAGTCTTCAAACCGTCCAAAGCGGATTTGCACTCGGGGGTCCATTTAAAAGCTTTACCCTGCCGAAGGGTGTGAAAGAATTGTCGGCAGCGATCTGTGGAACGACTAATGAACCTATTGAGTGCGGCGGCCATTCCCATCAGCCTTTGAACCTCTTTGACCGACTGAGGAGAGCCAAGTTCTAGAATTGCTGTGATTTGCCTCGGGTTGGCTTCGATTCAGCAGTGGTTAACAATGTAGCTAAGGAATTTGCCGGATTCGATGCAAAATGCACATTTGGAAGCGTTCAGCTTCATTTTGTATTTGCAAAGAATGTCGAATGTCTCTTCCAGATCAGCTATATGAGTTTGCTATTCTTTGGACTTGACCACCATATTGTCGATGTATACTTCCATAGTACGGCCGAGTTGCTCCTTGAACATGGCAGTCACTAGCCTTTGGTAGGTTGCCTCTGCATTCTTCAGCCCGAAAGGCATAACCTTATAGCAATAGGTTCCTCTTAGGGTAAGGAATGCAGTTTTTCCTTGGCCTTCCGGATGCATGGCAATTTGATGGTAGCCTCTGTAGGCATCCAGGAAGCTCATACATTGATAATGTGCCGTTGCATCTACAAGTTGGTCTATTCTGAGGAGGGGAAAGCAATCCTTGGGACAAGCTTTGTTTAAGTTCGTGAAATCCACACAACACGCCAAGTTCCATTTTTCTTCTTTACAATTATAGTATTTGACAGCCATGTAGGATAGGTCACTTCGCGGATTGCCCCGGCATCAAGTAACCGATCAACTTCTTCAATAACGGTAGCAATATGTTCCGCAGCTGACTGCCGGCTTTTCTGAATAATTGGCTTACATTTGGGATCAACGTTTAAGCGGTGCTGGGACACAGATGGATCCACCCCCGGCATCTCATATGGTGACCATGCAAATACATCAAGGTTGCCGAGTAAGAAGGATATTAGCTCTTGCCTGTCGACTTTATTCAGGGAAGCGCCAATCATGAAGAACTTGTCAGGATTACTGTGAATTTCAACCCGATCCAGGGCTCCGGTTACTTTTTCACTTGGGAGCCGCCCAACGTCGTCGAGGCTCTCCCGATCCGGCACCTCAATTGAATTCACTTCCAGCTCTCTTGGTGTCTTTGCAGCAAGAAGATAACATGCCTGCACCGATTTTTGGGAACCTCGAATTTCCTCTATGCCGCGTTCAGTCGGAAAGCGAAGTAGTTGATAATAGGTGTTTGGCACAACTTGCATGGTATGCAACCAAGTTCGTCCCATGATGAGATTATATGGTGAAGGAAGCTTAATAACCAAAAATTCTACATCCACTGATTGAGAGCCCGCCTGAACTGGTAGTGTGATTTTGCCCAAAGGATATTCCGGATTAGCGTTGAAGCCGAATAACGGGTAATCAGCGGGAGACAGATCCGACTTAGTGAAGCCGAGTTTAACGAAGGTCTTGTAGTACATTACTTTCGAAGTACTTCCTTGGTCAATAAGAACATGTTCAACAGTTAATCGGTTTATGTGTAATTCAATGACTAAGGGATCAGTGTGGGGGAGCGTTACGCCGACCAAATCAGAATCATCGAAACTAATACTCGTAGCTTCATGGGGCCGTTTCGCTGGTGTGATTTTTTTTTTGGGGTTAAACTGCAGCTGAATTGTATGTACCGGGGATGCTGTCGGCAAGTTGTATATCATATGAATTACGCTGAGTGGAGGTGAATCCTGCCGTAAAGCTACTGTTTTTGTTGAATTGTTCTTTCGGATGTGTTGCATAAGCCGACCGTCTTGTACTAACTCCTCGAGATGGTTCTTCAACGCATAACAACTGTAGGTATCATGACCGTGGTCTTTGTGATATTTGCATCGCCTATCTCATCTCCTCGTGTCGGGAGGTCCCATCATCTTTGGTGGCCATTTAAAGAACAGAAGGTGTTGAACTTTAGACATAACCGTACTGATCGGCTCTGATAACTCTGTATATTTCTTGTCCGCGCGCCTTATGCGCCTGTTATCCACTTGAAGTTGTTCATTAGCTCGATGTGAACATTGGTCATTTGATCGGCACGAATCTCGTCTTTTGTCTCGTTTAGCCCGATTCCATGGTTTAGGGCTCCGTGGTGGTACAAAGTTTATCGGCTGAATGATTTCAGACAGGGCCGCCTTGTTGGGCTTGTGCCCGGCTTTGACCCGCAGGGCATCATCTTCCACTTTGCAGTATTCCTCGACTTTCTTCATTAATGACTAGACTGTTTTGGGGGGCCGTCTGGTCAAGGAGCTGCGGAGGGCACTATCAAGATGCAATCCCATCTTGAAGGCGGTGATGGCCATAGAGTCATTGCAGGCATCATCTATTAGATTAAAACATTCCCAATAGCGCGCTGAATATGCATAAAGGGTTTCTCCTGGTTGAATTTGCATTGCCTAGAGAGAATCAACTTGCTTTGGCTGGACCTCATTGGTGATGAACCTTGCCCTGAAGGATTTTTGGAGTTGGTGGAAACTCTTAATCGATGCCGGTTCCAATTTATAATACCATCTGATGGCCAGTGGTCCCAAACTGCTCGAAAATATTCGATACATGAGAGCCTCATCGTCTACATGAAGCGTCATGGCTTGTTTATAATGACGAATGTGATCAGTGGGGTCCGATTTTCCATCGTATAGGGTAAATGATAGAGCTTTGAACTTTTTGGGTAGCACTGCCCTTGCGATCCGTCACACAAAGGGGTCATGTTGATCCTCTTCGTTTGAATCATTTCTTTGCTTATTCCGCGCACCCGGACTTCCTCCGGAAGAACTGGGGACTTCGACTCGTCCCTTCTTTTTGGATTCTAGGGATGATGAGTCAGAATCACTGCCACTATCATGTCTCCGAATTCGAGGTCGTCAACTATCTTTTCCCAAAGGTCCTCCCCGATCTTAGCACACGGCCTGTTGGGATTTTGCCACTTCCAGGGCCAAATCCTGTCGAAGGCGCTCGTTCTCAGCCATCATGTTTTCCAACCTCTGTTCATTTTGCTTCGCTTGATCCATAATCGCTTGCATTGTCTCATGTACTGATGTCGAGGGTAAGGTTTGGGCAACTGAGTCAAAGTTCAAGGCCCTCGTGCGGTAATGTTCTCTGGCCCAAGCATGTTTCTTGGAGTGGTATCATCTCGTGGCGTAAGGTCGTCAGTGACTACCGGAGGATCTTCTGTCACGCCCGCCATGGATGTGCTTGAGTGTTCCCACAGACGGCGCCAATTGTGGAGATGTGGTTTAGAAATACTCTAGGAATCCTATAGGACGCTCTTGATCCTCAGCTAGTCACCTGAAAAAGAATTAACACTCTGGTCGGGGGTACCGGAATTAGCACTCCGACGGATAAGTCAGTGTATACTCTCTTGGATGCTTGTATCTCAAGTTAATCTTATTTGTTCTCACATACCTTTTCTTAGCTGATGCTTCGCTTATTTATAGTCGTTCTTGATATTGATGGTTGGGCCCACCTTTCGACCAACGAATAATTGCTTACTTGGCTATTCTGTCCTACCTATTCGTACTCGGCCCAGTTTACAGCTGATTCTACGGCCAATCTGGTTATTCGGCCTTTGTGTCCCTCCAGGATAGAGCCGTATAGAACATAACTTGATTTCTTTGTTTAAACTAAATCAGCTTCCCTACGTAATTATATTATTCGGCTCCCACACCAAACATAACTGATATCATTTGTTTATGCTGTAGAACTAACGCAAGATCCTATAAATTGGATCCCTTTCTCATTTCCCACCTTATCAAAACTCCTCATCATCAATTTTGCCGAACAGAAATGAAAAGTTCATCATTACATCAAATTTCTCTAGCAGCCCTTTTCACTCTCCTCCATTTCACAACCACCGTGAACTCATGCTTGGCCAACAACACAAACAACAATACTGAGTACATCACAAAGTCATGTGCCACCACATTGTACCCTCAATTGTGTTACAAGTCCTTATCAAAATATGCAAACAAAATCCAATCAAACCCCAAAATCTTGGCCATCACCGCCCTCTCCGTGTCTCTCTTTGCTGCACAATCCACCTCAAAATTGATGTCAAACCTGTCAAAAACTCCGAATTTGCGCTCCAGTGAGGCAGCCGCCCTGGCCAATTGCGTCGAAGTAATGGGTGACTCAGTGGACGAGCTACAAAGATCTGTGGACAAGTTGACTCGTAGGAGAGGTGGCTCTGATTTTGAATTTGAAATGAGTAATGCCAAGACTTGGGTGAGTGTGGCGTTGACTAATGATGACACGTGTATGGATGGGTTTGGTGGGATGGCAATGAATGGGCAAGTGAAGAGTATAGTAAGGAGGTTTGTTAAGAAATTGGCACATTTGACTAGCAATGGGTTGGCTTTGGTTAACAATTATGCTAGCTCTCAAGACAACCACACTTTGAAAGGTGATGCCCATCTCTGGGGCTGAATTTTGATTTGTCTCTGCTATTAGAAGTGTTTTTTCTGTTTCTATTTTTTATTTTTTATTTTTATTTTTATTTTTATGGTGTGAAATTTGGGAGGTGGGAAAGAATTGTCATTTGTGATCAGATGGTCTGGATGAAACAATAATCTACCAGTTTCATCTCTCTTCATGTATCCTAATAAAAGAAATTTATGATATAAATTTAAGTTTAATATGAAGTGAATTACATTCAAAATGAATGTAATCCATACATTTTATTTTCTACAATTATTCGAGTAAACTTTTTTGAAGTCGGCAACAATATACATATATTTTTTTTGAAATAGCCAAACATTACAACAAAATGCACCTTTGGCGACCAAAATTGACAACTAAAAAAAATTTAGTCGCCAAAAGTTGTGAAATTGGCGACTAAATTTTTTTTCAGTCGGCAAAAGTATAATATTTAGCTACTAATTTTTTTTAGTCGGGGTGTATTGATTATTGGCGACTAAAAAAAAATTTAGTCGCTAAAAATACTAGAATTGGCGACAAAAAAAATATTTTAGTCGCCGTACATTGAGTTTTGGCTACTAAAACCATTTAGTCACCGAATAAAAAATAAAAAATTATTTTTTATCTTTGGCGACCAAACGTTTGGTTGCCAAAAACATATGTTCAGCGATAAAAAAATATTTTAGTCGCCATATATTAAGTTTTGGCGACTAAACATTTAGTCGCCGAATGAAAAGTAAATTTTTATTTATTTATTTTTTTTAAATCTTTGGTAACCTATCTTCAGCGACTAAAGTTTAGTCGGCAAATGTGTTCAAAATTTTAGTGGGAAATATTTCATATTGGCACCTAAATTTTTGCCCAAATCTATTAGTCTCACATTTTTCTTTCTCTCTCTTGCTCTCCTCTCTCTCTCTCTCTCTCTCTCTCTCTCTCACAGAGAGAATCAATCACCACCACCCCTCATCTCAGCATCGCACACGACCACACTGTCCATCAATCTTCCACCGTCGAACATCACCACCGCAGTTCACCATTGCCTCGCCTCCTATCGATATTCAGGTTATTCTCTGGCCTTTTTCGATTGAAGTTTTTGACTGATTTCGATACATGTAGATATATATATAGTAATCTTCGTTCAATTTTCTGTAGATTTCTTCGACATTATGCTTGCTTTCTTTACCGATTGAAGTTTTTGACTGATTTCGACTCATATAGTTATGTATCTGAAGGCAATAGTCAGATGAAATACAGCCTTTTCCACTTCGATTTTGGGATATATTTTGAAGTTCTGTTAAATGCCAGTCAGGCTCTGCCTTGTCTATTTTCTTGGCCCTAATGTGCTTTGCCCTTACCTATTTTTGAAGCACATTTTTAGAAAATTGACTTGTTTTTCTTTTATTATTTTCATTTTTTGTTTATCTATTTATTCTTTTGACTTCAGAAACCCCAAAAAATAGGGCTATGTTGTTTCTAATGACAGCTTTTGCTGTTCTTCCACAATCTCATTCAAGTAAGTAGTTCTTCATATTCTTTTTGGCAAAAATTTACATGCTCATCTTCTTAACTGTTCCTGTGTGATGATCAGATTAACCTTGTTTTACATGGTGTTCTGTTCTTGTGCAGTGTGTACAATGTTTATAAGGGTGTTCAAGCAAGGAAAGGAAGCATGCTAGTAGGCTTTGGCAATGATAAACCTGTTACTACTGAATGCTTCATCTGTTTTTTTATTTTTATTTATTTTTCAAGTTGCTCAATGGATGTCATCACTATTTCTTGTCAGCTTTACCCATTTTCTGTGCTCTTGGTGGGAG
The DNA here is from genome assembly GCA_036172215.1 of Camellia granthamiana. Taxonomy (NCBI): domain Eukaryota; kingdom Viridiplantae; phylum Streptophyta; class Magnoliopsida; order Ericales; family Theaceae; genus Camellia; species Camellia granthamiana. The sequence continues at coordinate 12,814,967 of CM069913.1, forward strand.
TTGTGGTGTGGTATGTAACTATCTTGGCTGTTTGTTTTTCACATGCTTAGCTTGAGGATCTTATTTGACCATATTTCTTTCATTCTGCTTCTTATGTGTTATGTAGGGATTAGTTGTCTCCATATGTTATAACTGGGAACTATCCACATTTGGTTATAGTGGGAACTGGACTTGCATTTGGGTTTCTTTTGGTGGGATATCTGTTTTAATCCAATCCTTAAAGCTTGATATCTTTTGTCAATTTTAAACATTTTGATCTCTATTGCTCTATATCTAATTCATGGAGATTATAGTTGATTCACACAAGGGAAGGTTACATGAGTGGTGAGATATCTGTCTTAATCCAATCCTTCAAGCTTGATTTCTTTTGTCAATTTTAAACATTTTGATCTTTATTGCTCTATATCTAATTCATGGAAATTATAGTTGATTCACACAAGGGAAGGTTACATGAGTGGTGAGATATCTGTCTTAATCCAATCCTTCAAGCTTGATGTCTTTTGTCAATTTTAAACATTTTGATCTCTATTGCTCTATATCTAATTCATGGAAATTATAGTTGATTCACACAAGGAAAGGTTACATGAGTAGTCAATCAACATTTTTATTCACACAAAAGTGGATTTCTTTTGATTCTAACCTCTATTTTTATACTTGGCATCCTGAGCTTTTTGCTATTCATACGAAATCTTAGATGTTTGTTTAAAGGTGAAGGAAATGAAGTACAATAAAATTAAATTGAACAAATACAATTGGGTTGGTTTTATTATTTGGGACACTTTTTGCAGAAAGTAAACCCAAGAATTTGTAACTGAAGTGCATTACACCACAATATTTGGGACACTTTTGCATCTGATAATAATGTTTTCTAGTGTGCCTCTGTCTACTTATTTTTCATTGTCTTCCTGCTGCTTTGGACATCCAAATGGATGAAGTTTAAATTTTTGTACAAAAGATGCTACATATAAGCATTTAAAAAAACCAAAGAAAAAAAAATACTTCAGTGATTGCTAAAACTTTTGCTAGCAATTATATTTTTTTCTAACCTTGTCATGCTGTTTGTTTATTGTGTTTGATTTGTTACGTTTCATGTTTTCCCAGTGTGCCCTTGTGCAGATTTATATAAATTCGAGTATGCAAAACTAATGATTTATTTGAAAATATTAATTATATTCGAGTTTTATATGTTTTTTTTTTATAATTTTAAATATGCCAATATTTAGTTAATACTAATGATTAATTTTATTTTTACAGATGGTTTTCGACGTAGATGGTTAGGAGGACTAAATGTATATGCAAGAGCTGTGATCCCTGTACTATATCCTACACTTGCAGCGGATTTTACTTTACTTATTGGTGATTGGTACAAGACCAGCCATAAGGTGAGGAAATCTATATTTTAATGTATATATGTGAAATTTTTTGAAAATAATGGCATTGGCAGTGTGCATTTGTTAAATAATTAGGAATACATTATTTTAGATAATGTTTGTGTTCTAAAACCAATTCAACAATTTTTTTTAAAGATAATGAAAATATTATCCCAGAAGTCCGTCTCATTGTCTAATACTAGTAAGTCAATTTTACTTTGAAATGTGACTAGAAGAACGGTGCTTGCTTATCGGGGCCAATTTTCATGTATTTTAGGAGAGTAAGAATCTCAGATACCAAGTATCAACTTTTAATTTTTCTATTTTTTTATTTTTCTTTTCTTTTATTTTTTTGTTCTTTTATTTTTGCATGTGTAAGTATAACTCTGTAGGAACCATCCCAATGATGAACTTTTCTAGTTCCTGTTTTATTCATATATGCATCTTTCTTGATATTCGGATTGTTTTTATACAAGCTAATGGTGCATGTTTTGGTAAATTTGTCTGATAGATGCTAGATCGTTCGCATAAGCTTCTGATTATAAAAAAGTTTTAAACTGTTTCATTTTAAATTGCTAAAATCAATTAAATGGTAGGCCTATTTTACATGTATAGTATGTATTTTTATTACTAAGACACTGCGTAAGGATAGCATACTGTTATTGCTGGGGCCTCTGTTTATTGAAAATTGAGTCAATATGACCCTGTTCCAATTATTGAATGAAATTGCATATTTTTTCAAATGAAATTCTATAATTCTGGGTTTGTCTTACACTTAAAAGCTATCAAGTTGCTTTATTCTTTGCGCGCGCGCGCACACACACACACACATATATATATATCTCCTTGATATATACAACCCATTATGCCTATGGGCAGGTACGAAGGACAACGTGATATGCTTTACAATCAGACATTCAATCTAGACCAAGTTGCATTTGCCGCTGAGGGAATTAAGGATGCTCAGCAAACAGTATGTTCCACATAGCTCCTTGATGTGTTTTTATTTTATTTATTTAGATAATTACTATTGGGGTCTCTTTGAACTCATCTATGATGTTTTGGGTTTTTTCAATCAAGAAATATTGGGCAATGGGCTATAAGGATGGATGCGCAGTTAGTGGAACATTCTGCATTATAGTTCTTGAAATGATACACATGGGCAGGCTTATCTATGGATAAGCTAAAATTTACATGCACATCAGTGTTACCTGATTTAATGCAATTTAAATTCAGGCTTGTGAGTATTGAAAACCCAGGGCTTAGTGTCCCATGAAACTTACCCACAACACGTTACGTAGCTTTTACAAATGAAATGTTTAATATCTGTGTCCTTTTGACACCCAAATTAGCCAACTAATTGATCTTAATCACTTGTCTTGTTAAGAAAAGTGCTAAAACGTCAGGTAGTGTATATATACACTGTAAAGCATGATCTTTTTTTTTTTTCTTTTTTTTTTTAAAATCTTTATGGGGCTTCCTCACCTGTTTGATTTTTGAAGCTGTTGAAAAATTGGAATTATCTTTTTCATGTTATGATCGAAATATGATATGATTGTTTGTTAGTAGCACTAACAGAAGATGGAACTTAGATATGAATTCAGCATTATATAAATTGGCTAGTTGGTGAATAAATGTTTCCACGAAACTGAATTCACCAAACTTGTATCAAACCAAGGAAGTGGTTTGGTTTGGTTTATTTGATGAAAAAAAAGAGTAAGGATTGGAGTGGTCCATACCAGATCAAGCTTTTAACCAATTTTTCACTCAAATTTAATGAATAAAAAAGAGAGTAAGGATTGGATTTCTACCCACATAAAGAAACCTAATAATGCGTGTTAATTATTTTTGAAGGTGTGAAGAAGTTTGAGGCAAGATGGATTGGGTGGGCTGGTGTTAATGTGCCAGATGAGGCTGGACAGAGGGCACTTACTAAAGCTTTGGCTAAAAAGGTTCTGAGTTTCAGCTACAATCTTTTCACCCTTGTTTAGTCTTGGGACATTGATAGTTAATATTTTATTTTGAATCATGAAGAATTCTTGTGAGCATCATTAAATTCCTGTTTTTATTTATTTATTCATTCACTGCAGAGATGTATTCCTGTATTCCTTGATGAAGAAATTGTTCACCAATGTTATAATCGCTATTTCAACAACATATTATGGCCTCTTTTTCATTATCTTGGACTTCCGCAAGAAGATCGTCTCGCCACTACCAGAAGTTTTCAGTCTCAATTTGCTGCATATGTGAAAACAAATGTAATGTTTGCTGTTGTGGTAAACCAGCATTACCAGGAGGGTGATGTTGTTTGGTGCCATGACTACCACCTCATGTTCCTTCCAAAATGTCTGAAGGAGCACAACAGTGATATGAAAGTTGGTTGGTTTCTCCACACACCCTTTCCTTCTTCAGAAATCCACAGGACACTGCCATCTCGATCAAAGCTGCTGCATGTTGTTCTTGCTTCTGACTTGGTTGGGTAAGTTGTAATATTTAATCCCGTGCCATGCCATGTTTGCCTCACTTAACAGGTCATTCCTTTAAACTTGCAATATTGATACTGATCAATTCGCATGTTTTTCAAACTTTTAAACTTGAAACCTATGTACTACTCAATCATATGATCACATTTCTTGTTTAAACTGTCAATCACATTTCTTGTTTAAGTTGTTCTGTTTTGTTACAACATATGGACTTTGTTATCAAATTCAGCTATAGATATAGTTAGTTCCTTGATAAGTTTCTGCAATGTACAAATGATGTAGAATTTGTGTGTAGTCATCTATTTGTATAATTAAATTTGCATTGTATGTCTCTTAGGTATAATGACACATTAATTTCAATACTTTATTTGAGATTATTTTGATCGATTTTTGTTTTAAGAAATGAAGTATTTTTTTTCCATCTATATTTATTCACCCACGATTCTGTTACAGAAGTTACTATCTTTGCTACTTCTTTTGTGTTTGTAGTCAATAATTGCCTCTGCCTAGTTGTTTCTTGCCTGTATTTTTTAATAATGATAGGTAGCGTGTCCAGTGAATGTGTAAAATATGTTGTCTATCATTGTTTGTTTTTGTCTTGATAATGGCCAAGATATTTTTAACTTCTATACTTGGCTAGAGTGTGATTGGAAGTAGATGTCGAGGCATATTATGATAGTGACATTAGTTCATTGAATGTGAGCATCATGTTTAATCCAAATCCTTATCTCCAATAGGCTCTCCAAGAACCTATTACATTAGAATCAGACATTAGCACAGTTAACCCTTTATTTTCTTTTCTTTTGTGCTCAATGCTCGTTAATGAGTTAATAATTTTATTAATGACTTCACAATGACTAACAAACATTAGCTTTATTGGCGTGGTAACCTATTCTTGAGCTACCTCAGGATGTGTTTGGACAATTTAAGAAAAATATTAAAAAGAACAAGAAAATAAAAGAAAACAGAGAAGGCATTGTACTTGAGTTCTCATATTAAAATAAAGGAACTATTAATAATCTCAGGCTTAAGAAAAACTTGAGTTATATAATGCAGGTGGGTATTATTAATAATAAGAAAAATGGCGTTTTGGGGGCAAAAATTCTAAATAGCCCCCGAACCACAGTGTGACTCACACGGACAGTTCCCCCATGACAAATAGGACTTGTGACAACTGACGGAATGTAATCCGGACCCGTAGGTTGGGAGTTAGAGCCGAATACGCCCTAAACTTAGTCGAAAAATGGCGTTTCGGGGGCAAAAATTCAAAACAGCCCCCGAACGACAGTGTGGCTCACACGGATAGCTTCGCCATGACAAATAGGACTTATGAGAACTGACGGAACGTAATTCAGACCCGTAGGTTGGGAGTTAGAGTCGAATACGCCCTAAACTTACTTGAAAAAGGTCTTTCCGGAGGCGAAAATTCATAATAATCCTCGAATACACCTTACACTTAGTCGAGAAACTCGCAACACTTAGTTTAAAAAGTGACATCTTTATGAAAATAACATCTACATATTCTAATAATTGCCTTTATATATTTATAGGACGAAGAAATTACATATTACATTATTTGTGCAGTTAGTTGGAATAAATATTGCATGATACATATATATATACATATATACTTTTTTTATTTCCAAGAAGACATTTCTCGATTGTTCTACCTTAAATGCATGTTACAACATGTTCCATATGGTTGACTGAATTGATATTTTGTAACCAATTTTAATGTTTCGTTTTTTATTTTTCTTTGTAGATGGCTTTGTTGCGTGGATTTGTGGATAATCCATATTGGTATATGGAGAAGAATTTTCACTTTTGTGTGGAACTAATATAATATTTTTGTCGTCCTCAGCTTTTGTGTAGTTTATTATTACTGATACAGAAAATTTTTGGCAATCAACAGATAATGACTGTCGTGGTACATAGATCACCTTCTGTCATGGTACATATATACCATTTGTCGGTGTATGTATAGGACGTTTTGTCATGGTCTATAGAAAACTTTTGTCGTGGTACAGATTACGATGGTAATTTGTACCATGCCAAATGGTAATTTCGCTTGGTAGTAAATGTATTTTTTGTATACGGAGGGCTTCGATTTTTGTATGATATATTTTGTATGGAATTAATATTTTAGTTTGGACAATAGTTGATTTGTATAGACTTTGACATTTAAAGTTATTTATTTTTGGTATATGGATGCAGATTGTGGAATGATTGATAGTATGTACCATTTTGTTTATATATGTATTACAAGTTGCATTGAATATAGACAGGTTGTGGAGAAATTATAATTTTGCGATAAAACATAATATCATGTTTTTGGCGACTAAACAATTAATAGCTAAAAAGAAATTGGGAAAAGACATTTGGCGACTAAAAGTTTAGTAGCCAAAAAAAAAAAATAGACATTTGGCAACTAAAAGTTTAGTAGCAAAAAAAAAATCAAACATTTGGCGACTAAAATATTTTGTAGCTAAAAACAAAAAACTAAAGGCTAAAAGCACTTTTGCCAAGTAAAATTTTAGTAGCCAAAAATGTAGAACTTTAGGCGACCAAATATTTAGTAGCCAAAAGATAAACTCTTTGTCGACTAAAAATTTAGTAGCCAAAGATGTGGGACTTTCGGCGAAAAGAAGAACTCTTTGCCAACTAAAATTTTAGTAGCTAAAAAGGGTCTAATTTAATTTAATGTCCAACATTTTGGCGACTAAATTTTAGTCGGGAATTGTATACATTTGGCGACTAAAATAATTTTAGTCGCTAATAACCTTTACCAACAATTTTTTGGCAACTACTTTTGTGACCAAATAATTTAGTCGCTAAAACCATTCGGCGACTAAAAATTAACTTGTGACAACTAAAAATTTAGTTGCCAAAAGTGAAAATTCTTGTAGTGAAAGAGAAATTTTATTGATAAAGATTAAGCAAAGACATTGACAATTATCAATAAAAGACAAAGAGCAGAGGCTAACATCACCCACAGTTGGTAAGACATCAACCCAAGGGAAAGCATAATACAGTTCTACTCTCCAAACACCATACCAGCAGCCCAGGACAGAACCAGATCAGCAGCAAAGAACAGAACCAGATCAACAGCAAACTCCATGCAAGCAAAGAACAAAAGCAGATCTACACTCCAAACTCCATACTAGCAGCCCAGACCAAAGCCAGATCAGCAACAAAGAGCTCTATGTTAGTAGCCCATAATAGATCTACTTCCCAAACTCCATCTTATTTGCCTCAGATTGGTCAAGAAGTCTTGTATAGTGAAATGAAAATCCTTGAATCTTTGGTTCAGCCACAGTGCAACTCTAATTTTGGTCAAATCACACAAGTCCTCCAACTGAGGTATAGCAAATTCAAAAATGCACTCATTTTTAAGCTTCCACAGAGACCATAGTATAGCCAAGGGAATGACCTTCCATATCAATTTTTCTTTTCTGTTCAAATTCTTACATTCCCACCAATGAAAAACAGCTTCCACTGAACCTGGAAGAGCCCCCTGCAACTCTCACCAATCCATCATTGCAGCCTAAACCTTCCATGCAAAATGGCAATGCAGTAGCACATGCCTAGAAAATTCAGCCTCAGCTTTACAAAAGACACAAAAGGCAGTAGCATTAGCTTGAATGTAGCAATCCCAGTTTTGCCACTTCGCTGAGTTTGTCAGGGATCGAGCTGCCCGGTCAGCTCGCGGGGGTCTAGGGGGCAGCGCCCCCAAAACAAAAGTGCAAAATGCATTTGAAGTTTCTTGTCTGCTCGAGCGAGAGAGCAAGCCGCACGTGCGGATTTCAGGGGAGAGCAGCTTGTATACTACTTAAAAGGCAGGTGTGAGAGTGAGGTGAGGTGGGTTGGTGAGATCTGAAATTTTTTCCCTTTTCTTCTCTCTTTAGGCTAAAGTTGAATCACTTTTGTATATCTCTCTCTCTAAAAACATTTCCTCTCCCTCCTCTCTATATTTCCTACCAAAAAGCTCACAAGATCTTTGATTTCTTCAGATCCTTTGGGATTTGGACCTAAGTTCTTCATCAAAGTTGGTTAGCTTCTCGAGGGCTTTGTTGTGTGCGGTGAAGATCGAGTTTGGCCATCATTGATTTTGGGGGTTTCATCTCATTTCTTCTTCAAAATTTGAGATAGAGATTTTCTTAGAGTTATATATATATTTTTGCAAGATCTAGATGATTTTTGAAATCATCCTTCGATAGCTTTAAAAATTGATTGTTAATTCAAGAAGTTGAGCAACTTTAAAAGTGGGTTTGCCTCTTGTTCTTTTAAAATGATCTTATGGGTTTTGATCTCCGTTGATTGAAGAAAAGATGATTTTGGAAAGTTTTCTTTCAAAAGATTTGAGTTATATAGTTTTGATGAGAAAACCTAGAATTTGGGGGTTTTTTTTAAAGAGACTGAAAATACATGAATGATATTGTTACATTTATTTTCACCATTTATATTTTTATTATATCCATTTACCACCTCTAGTGATGGAATAACTACTCATGTTTTAGGTCAACCTGTTACTTTTAAATTTTTATCTCCACCTGAAATATTAGAATTAAATCAATTAAAAGACTGTTCTATTTCTCAATCTATTAATCGATTAACTCGTCAGTTACGTTTTCTCAAAGAAGAAGTCAATTATAAACGCATTAAACAACAATTAACTGATCGTGTTGTTATATCTCAAATTGAAGAATTTAAATTAAAATTAAAAACAACTGTTTGTTCTACTTTACCAACTGCCTTTTGGCATAATAAAAAACATGTAGTCACTTTACCATACATTAAGAATTTTAATGAAAGACAAATTCCTACTAAATCTCAACCTATTCATATGAATCATGAATTAGTTGAAATGTGTAAAAAAGAAATCAATGAACTATTAAAAAATCAAATTATTAATCCTAGTAAATCACCATGGTCTTGTCCTGCTTTTTATGTTAATAAAAATACTGAATTAGAACGAGGTGTCCCTCGCTTAGTCATCAATTATAAACCATTAAATAAAGTTTTAGAATGGATTCAATATCCTATTCCTAATAAAAAAGACTTAATCAAAAGATTTAGTCAAGCTGTTATTTTTAGTAAATTTGATTTAAAAAGTGGTTTTTGGCAAATACAAATTCATCCTAAAGATAGATATAAAACTGCATTCACTACACCTTTTGGTCACTATGAATGGAATGATGTTTGGAAAATTTCTTATTTATATTTATATAAATGATGAATTTCAGGGAATATGAGAATTGTTGTTCATTTTGGAAATTATTGTTCAAAACGTTGAAATAGTCTTGAAATGACTAATTGTTGAGGATACTTGAGAAGAGGGAATTGTGTTATTCCTTGGATGATGAATTGGAATAAAAGTATTTATATTTATCTTGTGTTATTGGCATATCAATTCATTTGATTACATTAAATTTTGAAAGTTGATTTGAAAACTTGAATTGAGAAAAGAATGTTGAGAAACAAGTTTCCATGAATTAGTTTTGGCGTAAATACGGTGGTAAGTCTTAACAAGTGGTGTAGATAAAATTGAATAGGTGTCGAGCCTTCCAGTTAATACTAGTAAAAATGATAGATTATAGGTGTCGAGCCTTCCAGTCAATGTTGGTAAAAATAACAAATTGGTAGTATTTACCGCCCTTAAAATAAATTGTTAAGTTTTGAACAATTGAAATTACATGATATCATTGAGCATGATGTTTTTTAAAAGATGAAAATGTGATTTATCTTCAAAAAAAGCATAGCATGGCATGTGCATTTCATCTCTTTAGACTTGTATAAAATGTATATACTTTGTTCAGAATTTCCTACTGGGCTTTATGCTTACTGTAGGGGATTTTTGTGCAGGAAAAGATGTGGTGATCCCACCCAACTAGGGGCGTGGAAGTATGTGTGTTGGGAGTACAATACTCTCATTTTGTTGTTGTCACGACCCAAACCCGGCCCTATGGGTTTAGCACCGTAACTGGCCAGTAATCCGAGATTACCACAGGCCTGCTGAACAGTAATACAGTAAAACAGAGTACAGGGCCTGGCGGAAGCCAATACAGTAAATAACTAGTGTCCATTGAGCTGTGAAAATCTGTATGCCAAAAACATTTTTCATGCATTCATACAGTTCAGAACAGTACAGTCTATACAATCATATATAACCATTCAGTACAGGGACTTAATCCCTCGATAACAGTGCAGTAGAACAGTAAACAGTCTAGACAACAGTACAAAACAGTAGGGAGACCGATAGGGGACACAAAAACACCCCAAGCCACAGCATGGCGTCTCGGAACCTCGCAGTGAGGCACATAGGCTGGCTTGACAAAACTGGGGACTAACCCACGCTCCTAGCTCCGGTCTGGCTGCTGAGAACCTACATATATATATAAACAGTGAGCTAAAACCCAGTGAATAACAATAAGTGTAAAGAGGTTATGAATGAATGTCCTTACAGTAATGAAAACAGTTCATTAAACAGTATTCAGTCTTTCAGTAGTTCAGTCAATCAGTCATATGTGGTACACCCATTAGCCTATGAACAGTAGGTCCAGAAGGACCGGGCCTTAACAGACCCAACAATAATGATGGCCATCAATCAGTAAACAGTATGGTTCCACAAGGAAACCGACAGAGCTCTGTAACAATAACAGTAATCAATAAGTGCTAAGGATGCCACAGTACAGTTCACAATACAGGACATACATTCATTCAATAAACAATATCCGTTCAGTAAACAGTTCTGTTCAGTGTTCAAAAGATAACCATTTTGAACATATCTTTACACAATCTGTTACTCACAGAGATTGGGCTAATAGCAGCTAGAGCGCGTCCCCGAAGCCAACCCTAAACAGTTAACAAATAGAGAACACACACTAAGTTTAACAGTTGGGGAAGTACAATAATTAACTTCCTATTATGCCTCGGTGTGTTCTACATCTATAGCCTCATTAAGATGTCTTAAACTAGGCCTAAGAATGCCTAGGATGGAATGAGGATGTGAAAATACACTTAGAAAACAATTCCAGAATTTTTCAGTGAAACAGAGACCCGCTCGAGCACAGGTTTCCCCGCTCGAGCGTACAAGCAAACAAAGGTCCCCGCTCGAGCGCAACATCTCCGCTCGAGCGGACCAAAAAGTACTGGATAGGTGAAATCTTCGCTCGACGCCCGCTCGAGCGTGTCACCCAGTCCTCCGCTCGAGCGCCCAATGCTCCGCTCGAGCGGACTGATGCACAGTGCAAGATGCTGGGAGCTCGATTTCTCCGCTCGAGCGCTACTTCCTCCGCTCGAGCGGACAACAGAAATCTGGAAATCCCAGATTTGAGTCCCAAGCTCAAAACCAAGTTCAAAAGCAATATTTTCGATCCTCTTGGGCTATTTTCTGGAAAAACTCTTTTAAACATATAGAATAACATTTTTCAAAACTCAATTTAAGAAATCAAAGCCCAAGGGTGTTCAAATAAACTCATTTTCAAACCATTTTTCAAGAACAATATGTAAACATGCAATGCATGAGTTTTAAACCAAATTCAAGCTTCAATCCTTGCTCTAGAGAGCTCAATAGTTGGAAAACATTTGGAAAACATGGACTATAACATAAACATGGACATGCATGTACAATTCTCCAAGAATTTAACTCAAAACTCATCAATTCAACATGCATGCATGAATTCTAGCATAATTCAACATGGATGAACTAAAACATGCCTTAACTCTACAATTGGGCATGAATCATGCAAGATCAATCTTAATGACAACAAGAAGAAGATGGATTTTCTTACCTAAGTCTTGTATACCAGGTGTATGAGCTCAATTAGCAACTACACTTCAATTTCTTCAAGCAAGTCTTATGAACACAAGATGAAAACACTCACTCCCTAATCTCTCTCTCTCTCAATTCGGTGGTGGACTCAAATGTGCCAAAGAAGTGTTGTATAATGCAAGACCAAGTCTTGTGCAAGGTGTGGTGTAGTGGCCCACTAGGTGGCAACATGGTAATTAAGCCAAAGTTTGCAATATGACAATATTTAATCTAGTTTAATCATTCCTAATCAATTTTCAGATAAATATACCATTAAATCGCAAATATTCTACTGATCATGAAACACTAAACGATTCCTAATTCGGCCGCCGATAAGGCCTTCAATTAGCAGTTTAAACATAAAACACGAACAGATAAATGGTCAGTCAAACAGATAGAAATGCAATACAATAGATATACTTATTCAATTTCAGTTTCGCTTTCAATCAGTCCATTCAGTACTTCAGTTAATTCGATTATCAGTCATTATCAGTTCAGTTTAGCAGTGATCAGTAGCTAATTCAGTAGTTTATCGGTAATCAGTACGAGGGTTGTTACAGTTGTGACTCTGTGTGTAACCCAAGGGCTGTGTTTGTATGAGTTTGAATAACTGTTTTGTGTAACCAGGCTCAAGTCTTGGAAACTTGTAAATCCCTTGGGGGTATTTATTTGTTTATTTACTTGTTGTTGGATTAATGTATTGTTGCATGAAGAACTATTGTATCATGTAATGTAAGTTTGGAGATTTATATTCGGTTTTCCTTGAAAGAGCCATGATTGTTGTATTATCATTTGGGCTAAAAATTTGGAGCGTCATATTGAATCACTCTAATTTTCTGTAGAAACTCTGCTGTCTTGACTCTGTTTTTCCAGGCTAGCCAGCAAAAAAATTGAACGTTTAGAGGGGCAAATGTGTTCCAGACAAACTTACAAGTAATAAGTGAGGGGCCAAGGGAGTCAATTTCATTTTTATAGACAGAGGACACAGAAAATAGACCAGATCCTTCAGCCAACCAGACTAGATTGTCCTCCAAATCATTACATAAATCAGTTGCAGACACTAGGAGCACTTTGAGCCTACATACTTCCCTCTCTTCCCGCTCATACAACCTTCTTCTGAATTGAAAGTTCTAATCCCCTAAATCAACCCTCCTGACATACATTGATCTCGGGGTTTCCTCCTTCTCCAACACCAATCTATAAAGAATTGGGAATTCATCTTTCAAGCAATAATTGCTACACCATTTGTCCTTCTAGAAATTGGTTTTTTTACCATCCCCTACCTTGATTTGAACGTTGTTACAATAGAACACCATTAGACTATTACTCCTCTCCGGTATGGAGGTGATTCCTTTCCACACACAAGAGAACCTGCTGCTAGAGATGAAAGAGGGGGACCTGCTTTTATCATCCAGATTATACTTGCTGCAGATAATCTTTCTCCATAAAGCATCCTTCTCTGTGCCAAATCTCCACTACCATTTTAATAACATACAATCATTAACCAACCTGACCCTCCTAATGCCTAAACCCCTCTGCTTCACATCCTTTGTGAATTCATCCCATTTAACCAAGTGAATTGGTTTTCTTGACTCTGACCCTCCCTAAAGGAAAGCAGCCTGCAACTTCTCAAATTCTCTAGCTATCCTACAGGTATTTTAAATAGAGATAGATAAAATAATGGTAACGCAGAGGACACATACTTTAAAAGAGTGAGCCTCCCTAAGAATGATAGCAGCTTCCTTTTCTAACCTGCAAGTCTGCTTCTGACTTTATCAAGAATAGGCTTCCAAGTTGCCTTCTTATTTGGATTAGCTCCCAAAAGCAAGCCCAAATACTTCAAAGGTAATGCCTTGGATTTACAATGTAATTTTGCTGCAAATCTGGATAAAAATTCCTCAAGAACATTAACCCCACACACCTGGCTGGCTCTTATGATAGTTTATTTTCAGTCCAGAAATCAATTCAAAACACCTTAAGACCCTCTTGATATTGCATACCTCTATTTCCTCAGCTTCACAGAACAAAATGGAATCATCCGCAAATTGTATATGTAATAGCAACACTCCACTAGAACCCACCTTCACCCCTTTAATCAGGCCATTCTGTTGTGCTCTTGACATAAGTATATTAAGGCCCTCAGCTGCTATGTTGAACAAAAATGGAGATAGATGGTCACCTTGCCTTAAACCCTTTTGAGGGCAAAACTCCTCCGTTGGTGAACCATTTACTAACACAGAGAGTTTGGCGGAGGTGACACATTCTTTAATACAACTAATCCATTTTGTTCAAAACCCAAAATTCAAGAGCATAGATGATAAGTAGCACCAATTTACAGAGTTAAAAGTCTTTTCAAAATCAAGCTTGATAATCACTCCCCTCCTTTTAGTTTTTCTCCAACCATCCACTATTTCATTAGCAATTAAAACACCATCCAAAATGTTCGTACCACCAATGAAAGCTGATTGTATATTACTAATATTTTAGTAATATCCAAAATGTTTCAAAGTCGGCAACAATATTTGAGTAATATATTTATTGTTAATTATTGAAAAAAAATTACGTACATAATTTTTACATAAAATTCAACAAGAATTATGTGAGAGTGACATTTTTAAAACGACAATGCTACGTAGCTCAAATTTTGTGACTCAAAAGTGGCTCAAATGGCCAAAACGACGTCGTTTTGAGTACAGAACAACATAAAAATGGCCAAAACGACGTCGTTTTGGTCATTTGAGCCACTTTTGAGCCACAAAATTTGAGTTACAAGATATTTTCCTTTTTAAAATTAAACAATAATGACAGACTTTTACTTCGAAGTAAAAAATTCTCAAAAGATCACGTCATCATTCTGCTACATTAATTTTATACAAAACTTTTATTTGCATACGTTAATCTTATGTAATTTCAGGTTAGATTAAGATATGCACTTTATATATATGTATATATAAATTTTATTTATAAATTACTTTTCTCTTTCATACTTGTTTGAAAGTGACACATCAATCAGTAATAATCTTATGTGTATACACAACTAGGGCAAGGCCGAGCACCAAGGATCTTCTAGCGTGTTTTTTTCTTAAAGTTTTTTAAAGTGGTGTATTGTGTGGTTGAGATTTAATGCTGAAAAATTGATGTGACTTGTCATTAAATCTCAACCACACAATGCATCACTTTAAGAAAAAAAAAACTCTAGAGGATCCTTGCTCAAGGCCGAGGACATTGGGACGGCCTTCCTATATATATGTAGTCTCTCCAAGCTCTCTCTTTTATATCCATCCATATCCTCTCCCTTTCTATCTTTCAAAAGAATGGCAAGACTTGGAACTTTCTTGCTGCTACTACTACTACTATTCTCTCTCCACTGCATCGTGACCATGGCAGACTCTACTATTGCCCCAGATCCCACTTCTACAAACTTCATCAAAGCCTCATGCCGAGCCACCCGCTACCCCATCCTCTGTGTCCAGTGCCTCTCAAGCTATGCCAGTCAAATCCAACAAAGCCCGAAACAACTCGCTCAAGCAGCGTTGGCGGTGAGCTTATCCAAGGCTCAATCAACAGCAGTGTTCGTGTCAAAAATGACCCAAGTCTCGGGTATTAAGCCCAAAGAGTACCAAGCTGTGAAAGACTGCATTGAAAACATGGGAGATACGGTGGACCAGCTCAAAAAATCGATTCCAGAGCTCAATCAGATTGGTCGAGCAGGGGGTCAGGACTTCATGTGGCACATGAGCAACGTTCAGACGTGGGTCAGCGCTGCGCTCACCGACGAGAACACTTGTGTCGATGGGTTTGCAGGGCCCGACATGGATGGAAATGTGAAGGCTAGTATTAAGAGAAAGATCATTGCTGTTGCACAAGTGACTAGCAATGCTCTTGCTTTGGTTAATCGGTTCGCGACTCGACACCGAGCTTCTGGAGCTAAGAACATGCCTTAAGGTTTAGTTTGAGATCTCAGAATGATGGTTGTGTAATTATATATGTACTGTGAAGTTTGTAATATGTTTCCAGTTCTATCCATGGAAATGGATTAATTTTGTTGTTCTCTGGCTTTTTTCCCTGTAAATGTTACTATGTTTTGTCCAACAAAGGTTTGGTATGTCTTGTATGATATCTTGTCTCAAGCTTGGTTCAATCTCTCTCTCTCTCTCTCTCTCTCTCTCTCTCCCCAAAATGATATGACTTGGGGTGTGTTTGGTGCTTGGATTTGTGGGGGCAAAAAAGAAAAAAGATAAATGAAGCTCCTTGTGATTTTGTTTTCATTTTTGGGTTTTCGGAAATAGAAGTAACGAAAAGTTTAAAAATAGTCATTATTTTCATATCGTTTCTATTTTTATGTGAAAATCATTATTAAAGATTCAGAAAGAATTTTTTAAGTATTTTCAAAAAATGAGTTTTTAAAAAAATCTGGAAAATAATTTTCAGAAACAATTTGTAAAACACTTTGTTATGGTTTGTTTTTTTAAAAAAAGAAAGAAACAAAAATACAATTAAACTGGCAATTTTTTACTTCACAAATTTTCACATATCTTAAACTGAGTTTTTTTTTTTCTCGGATCCAGCATTGTTAGGTATTATGAAAAAATTTCAGTGAAAATAATTATGAAAGTTTTGTGACCTATGGATTACACTTAGAATAAAACACCACACACTAATCAAGGTAATATAAATCTTTCATAATCATTTTCATGAAAAAAATTTCATGATTCCT
Organism: Camellia granthamiana; assembly: GCA_036172215.1. Taxonomy (NCBI): domain Eukaryota; kingdom Viridiplantae; phylum Streptophyta; class Magnoliopsida; order Ericales; family Theaceae; genus Camellia; species Camellia granthamiana. The sequence goes on from CM069913.1 coordinate 12,831,347, forward strand.
AACTTTTCTCGGCTCCAGAATAAGATTTGAAGATAGCACAATGTTTCCTGTCCCTTGTGTCACTCTGGATTATAGTAACTAACTGTTCATTTTCCCTTGCCATGCAATTTTTTTTTTTTTTTAATTTCCCAAAAGAAAAATACCTTGAGAAATTTCGTAATGAATGGATTTGACAACTTTTGTGTACAAATTTTTCAAGACTATATTCAGGGACGGAACCAAGATTTTATTACCGGAGGGGTCAAAAAAAAAATAATTTTTTTTCACCATATAACCAGAATACACATGTATGTATATATGATATATAAATTATACATATATAGAAATTGTAAATACCGTATAAGTAATTTCTACTAGGATGAATAATTTTTTTTTTTTTTTGATATATAGAATAGAAAGAAAATTCAAGATGAAAGCAAAAGACAGATATATTTTTTTATATTAAGGGTTATTTCATATATAAAATGATTTATATACATATATATTTAAAATTCTATAACAAATAATAATATTTATAAAAACAGGAGGTCATGATCCCCCATAATCTTCTTTTAGTTCTGTCCCTGACTATATTAAACCTTCATAAAATAAAATAAAATAAAGATTGTCAAGCTTAAAACGAAGAATTTGAGGCTATGCTCTCCGTCCAACACGGACAGTAATTTATGGGAAAGTAATGTTTCCTGACAAGGAGGACACCCATAAACCGCCTCAATTGATTAATTTATATGAATAAAGCTGAGTTTCTTTGGTGATATCTCTGAATTATGTGTTTTTGTATAGTGTTATACTGTATTGACAACTGTACGATATTGATATGGAGATGAGATTTCGTAAACATCTCAAAACACAATAAAAAGTCATTAGAGTGCAGGGAATATGGAGATGAGATTTCGAAAACAAATTGTGTTTTTTTAACAAGGGATGCATGATTCTTTATTCCTTATCTCAAAATATTAACAGTTAATGAAATATTTGAAAATATTTCAAAGTATTTTGAGACAAATTTAAGGGAATCTTTAGTCCTTACAAAGAAAGGGTTTTTTTTTTTTTTTTTTTTTGGTGTTAATAACGAAAACCTTTGTCAAGATAGAGTCACTTAAATCTATCATTTCACAACTCAATTATTTAAACTAGTTAAGAATACATAATTCATTTTTTAAAGAGTGTAACCTATAATCTTTATAGGAAAATTTGAAATATATATAAAATTTATATAAAAAATTTGATAAGAATGATATGTTGATGTTATTATTATAAATAAATCTATTTTTAATGATGTTTTGTTTTAAAATAAAAAGTTTATAATGAACCACAATATTATATATAAAAATTATATATAAATTTTTAATTTATATAACACTAGAGAGCAGTGGTAAACTTTTATAGTTGGGTAGGTAAAAAAACAATGAGGAGACAGTGGGGCGCAATCTACGCCATTTACGACAACACTAGAGAGCAGTTCTGTCACTTCCAATGTTATTTATTCTGTTTTTTTTTGTTTTGGGGGGGGGGGGGGGGGGGATTTGAAGAATTATTAATAAATCTCATCTTATAAATAAGTATTTTAATAAGTATTAAATTTTTTTTATTGATCTATTAAGTCCTATTAGTGAAGAGTTTCTTTTCGTATGGTCATATTTTTTATTTTGATACTATTTTGGTGGAATATACCATTTTATTAATGTTGCATATATGATATGATACTTCAATGTGGCAGGTATTAATATGACGCTCTAACGATGTAACACTCTAAAAAAATAAAAAACTTTATAGTATACTTTTTCTAAATGTGATAACGTAATGAGTATGACGTAACATTCCAAAACTTTTACTTCCAAAAAAATAAAAATAAAAATTTAGTGTATTTTTTCCAAATGTGACAACGTGACGAATATGATGTGATATTCCAAAATTCTTATTTCAAAAAAAAAATAAAAAAACCCTTTACTTTTTCCAAATGTGATAACGTGACGAGTTTGATGTGACACTTAAAAAAAATAAAAACTCCTTAGTATGTTTTTTCTCAAACACGACAATGTAACGAGTATGATGTGACACTCTAAAAAAAATTAAAAACTCCTTAGGGTGTGTTTGTTTTGAAGTATTAGGGTGTGGGAAATAATCCATTGTTTGTTTGAAAATTTTTACTCCGGACTAATAGTCCCCCCGAACTATTAATTCCACAAATATGAGACTATCCTATCGCATGAGGGATGAAATAGAAACCATGGGATAACTCATCCTATGGGATTAGACAATCAAATTACATTTTTGCCCTATAGTATTTAATTATGTATTATATTTAGTAAAATTCAAAAAAAATTAAATGTCACAATTTGAAAATAAAATTATTTTATTTTATTTTTATTTTTATTTTTGTTTTCTTTATTTAATTTTTTAAAATATTTTTTTATAGATATTTTATTGATGTTTTATTTTAAAATTTTGTTTACATTTTATTTAATTTCATTATTTAAATTTTAATAGATGTTTTATTTTATTTCATTATTTAATTATTATTATTGTTATTTAAAATTTTAATTAAAAAAATAACATATATTTTTATTTATATTTAATTTATTTAATTTTTTAAAAATAAATTTATTTAATTGTGCAAAAAATAAAATAAAATAAATTTTTATTTAATCTAGCAAAAAATAATTAAAATATTAAAACTCTGTTTAATATTGCTATTACTTAGTAAGTAATTGAAAATGATAAAATAGTCATTTCAGCATTTATCTTTCTCCATAATATCTCAAACAAATATTGGATAATTAAAAATAGTCCAATCCAAACATCTAATCCCATGACTAAACAAACATAGGATACAAATTCAGTCAAACCAAATAGTCCCGGGACAATGTATCCCAGGATTAATAGTCTGATGGATTACAATCCCCCCTTATCCAGTCCGTCCAAACAAACGCACCTTTATGCCATGTTTGTTTGGGCAGACTGGATTAGTATTCCCATGACTAATAGTCCTAGGACTACGAATCTGTTGGATTATGTATCCTATCTTAACTAATAGTCAAGTTTAAAATAATTAGTCCGTACTTCAATTGTTTAACCAAATATCGGATTAATAATTTTATTGGACTATTAGTCCAATCCCAAGCTCATGTCCACCCAAACAAACATGGCCTTAGTGTACTTTTTCCAAACATGACATGTGACACTTTAACGTGGCAAGTATAATGTGATATTCTAAAAAAATTAAAAACTCTTTATTGTACTTTTTTTAAAATATGACACTCTAACGTAGTAGGTATGATATAACATTAAAAAACTCTTTAGTGTATTTTTTTCAAATGTGACACTCTAATATGACAGGTAAATGCATCATTACACATTCAAAATGACTAAATAAATCATAAAAAAAAAATATAAAATTGTATAAATTACAAATCTAAAATATGAGATTTATTGATCAATCTCCTTTTTGATTTTCATGACAAAGGGTCGCATGTAATCATGGTTGATTTCATACGTGACGGCATCATCTTATAATAATAACAGCTGTGTTTTCATCTTTTATTTTTTTTTGGGGTAAGTTACACTTACCTCTCTTAAAATTTCTAATAATTATAAAGACTTTTCTTATAGTTTTAATAATGGGTCATGCTAGGTTTCATAAAAATTTTCATGAAAACCATCTGCACCGTTAGATCAAGTATGTGTCTCATGATCCAACGATGCAGATGGTTTTCATGAAAATTCTTTAGGAAACCTAGCATTTTCCTTTAATAATTACAAGAATCATTCTTACTTTTGATACTATTATTAAAATTCTTCCACTATTAAATTTTTGTTAATTTATTTAACAAGAATATGCTACCGTCATATACTAAGAGTAAAAAATTTCAAAATTGCCTTTGGCCCTGTTTGGTAAAGCTGTGAGAAAGTGATTATAACTTATAACCTAACAGCTTATAACTTATAACTGTGAACATAAGCTGATTTTTGACTTATAAATTAAGCTTCTCCTCCCCCATTTAAAAAATAAGTTGATTTTTGATTTAAAAAAGCTATAAGTTGTATTGTTAAGCTGAACCAAATACATCAAAATAGCTTAAATTAAGCTAAAAGCTGAAATAAACTGAAAATAAACTCTACCAAACAGGGCCTTTATATCTTCAAATAGTAAACTCACTCACCTCACCTAAGGTTTTACAAAAAATTTATAGTGACTATGCATTATTTTAACAATGTTAAACAAAATTATTAAATTCTATACAATATTTAAAAAAAAAATTCTAAATTATTAAGACAAGCGTATATATAGTAAAATAACCAAACATTACCTTATCTATAAAATAAATAAATAAATGAAAAGCTAATAAATTGATCACCATTGAACTTTATACTAGATTAAATACAATCATTTATTTGAAAATTATGAAACAAAATATAAAAGATGTTTTATTTTTTAAAAAGACCACCAATTTTATAAATAATTATTTTGAGAAATTAGAGTTTGAATAAAAATTTAAAAATCCATATAGGTATTTGATTTTTTTTTCCATATGAAAAATACATATTTGAAGAAATTATCCCTTTCATTCCATTTCCTTTGTTTTATTTCTTTCATTTTTCTTTCTATTTATTTTCTCATCCATTTTTTAATAGTGTCATTGTAACAAATAGCAACACCATATAATTATTATTATTATTATTATTATTATTATTAGTTCTCTTCTCAATGCTTTTTCCTCAATTTTTTTCATCATTTTTTTCTCTTTCATTAATGTTAGCTAACATCACTCATCAATATCATAGCAACTTATGAAACATGATTTTTTTTTTTTTTTTGTAAACATATTTGTGTATTAATTTTTTTTTTAAAAGAAAAATAAACATAATAACATTTCATATTTACAATAAAAAAATTGACCTATAAAAATTACCAAATGTTACCTCATAAATATGTAAAAAAAAAAAATTTATCATTTTATCTTTTCACAATCCTATATTATTCTCAAATTTTAATTATCATTAAAAAAATAAATCAATATTTCTCACCTTAATAATAAATTTTTTAAAAATAAATATAAAAGTGAAAAAATATCTAAACACATTACAATAAATCAAAATTAGATGATAGGGAATGAAAGATGAAAAAATTATTTGAGAATAATAAACTATTTAAATTTGTCATTTCTTACATCTAATTAAAATAGAATTTTAATTGAAGAAATAAATTATTTGAAAGTAATAAAATACTCAAATAATTTTTTATTTATTACATCTAAAATCTAAAAAAAATTGTGAGAAATAAAATGATAATTTAATATATAGGTGAATTACAATTAAAGGGTATTAAGTGTAAAGGGTATTATGGTCATTTGCACAACCAAGTTAACACGGTTTGGCTTAAATTAACGGGAGGGGAAATCTTAACAATATCAGAAAAAGTAAGAGAGGTTTCTGTAATTATTGAAACTACAAAAGAGGTCCCTGTAATTATCAGAAACCTCAGGGGAGGTAAGTATAATTTACCCTTTATTTTTGTGTAAATCTAACCATATGAAATGGTATTTAAAATTTAGGGTAAATTACATTTGCCTCCCCTGTGGTTTGAATAATTATAGTAACCTCCCCTGTTTTACCTAACAATGTCAAGATTCCCCCTTCTATCAAATTATTTCAAATGGTATTATTTTTTCTATAGTAAATTACCTTATTACCCTTCCTTTTAAAATATTAAAAAATATTTTTCGATTGGAGGATAGGTTTGGAAGAAACAAATAATGTTTGGAACAGTATTTTTGGATTTATTTTTTAAAAATATTAAAGAATGTTTTAAAAAAATTATTTTTATCTTAAATATATAATTTTTATTTAAATATTTTATTTTATTTTGTAAATATTTTAATTTTTTTAATTTTAATATTTTAAACTCAAAACACAACTTCACATTCAAATCGTAATCAAACACATAATTCAAAACTCAATTCAAAATTTATTTTCAAATCTCATAACCAAACACATAACTCAACATTCTATACTACTTTCAAAACTTTACACTCAAATCGTAACCAAACGCATAACAAAAAAATTAAAATATTTGAAAATATATTTATAAAATAAAATAAAATATTTAAAATAAAACTATATATTTAAAAGAAAAAATAAATTTTTTAAATTTTAAAAAATATATTTAAAATATTAAAAAAATACAACACATAGATGTATGAAATATAATGCACATTAAAATAAATAAATAAATATTTAAAATATAAAATATTTACCCTAAAAAAATAATTTCAAAAAATTTCAAAATTTATAACCAAACAAATTTTTTCTTTTCAAAACTCATAACTCAAAATACGACTTCACACTCAAAGCATGATTCTAAAAATAAATTTTTTTTGAATTTTTTTTTTTAAAATAGAGTTTTTGAAAAAGTTTGGTTTTGAGTTTTGAAAAGAATTTTGAGTTTTGAATTGAGGTTTAAATTTGTGTTTGATTATGAGTTTTGAATTAAAACATATTCCAAAAAAAGATTTTTTTTAGAAACATGTTTGATTCTCTTTTAAAATCACAATTCAAATTAGAAATTTTCAAAAATCTTTTCAAAACTCATAGAGTCTGAACCAAATATATAACTCAAAACTTAATTCAAAAATTATTTTCAAAACTCATAACCAAACACAAACTTAAAAAAATACAACCTTATGTTAAATATTTTTTTTAAATATTAAAAAATTTTAAAAATTTTATTTTTTTATTTTATATATATAATTTTCATTTTAAATATGTAGTTTTTATTTTAAATATTTTATTTTATTTTATAAATATATTTATAAATATTTTATTTTTTTTGTTATGCATTTGGTTACGTTTTGAGTGTAGAGTTTTGAAAGTAATGTAAAGTATCGAGTTATGAGGTTTGAAAATAATTTTTGAATTGAGTTTTGAGTTATGTGTTTGGTTACGATTTGAGTGTGAAGTTGTATTTTGAATTTAAAATATTAAAATTAAAAAAATTAAAATATTTACAAAATAAAATAAAATATTTAAATAAAAATTATATATTTAAAATAAAAAATTAAAAAAATTTAAACATTTTTTAATATTTTAAAAAAATAAATCCAAAAATACTATTTTAAACACTATTTGTTTATTCCAAACCTATCCTCCAATCCAAAAATATTTTTTAATATTTTAAAAGGGCAATAAGTTAATTTACTATAGAAAAAGTAATATCGTTTGGAATAATTTGATAGAATGAGAGAATCTTAACATTGTCAGGTAAAGTAGAGGAGGTTACTGTAATTATTCAAATCACAAGGGAGGTCCCTGTATTTGTTAAAAATCTCAGGGGAGGTAAATATAATTTACCGTAAAATTTATTATTCAAATTTAATTGTTGTAATCTTATTAAACATTTTAATACTAGCTCATAATAGATTGAGATCTTGTCACCAAAATTTATGTGTTATACTCCAAAGTAATATTTGATTGACTGGAGTGAAGGTGAAATGAAAATGAAATGGAATAAATCAATTACAATAGTTAATGTCGGTTCTATTTATAATTTATTTTTTTAGTAGTCGTTTACTAAATCAAACATGAAAATAAATATTTAATAAAACAAACATTTCATCATAATCAATCAAACACTATAATAACAACAACCAGATCATGCCAACGGGCTTTTGATCCAGCATCATCTCACGACCGATCACATACATGAGGTAGGGAATTCGACTCTCACTAGAAGCGAGATTAGGTGATACAAGCAGTACTCCTCTACCTTATATCTGTACAAAATAATATTATGAATCATGAAATGTATTGTGAAGATTTTTTATCCTTTGATTAGTATATAATATTTTATTATATGTATAATCTAAAGGTAAAAAATCTTTCATGATTATTTTCATAATATTTTTTTCATGATCCCTAGTATTATTCGTCCAATATAACTTGTTACCCATTCTAATCATCACTTAATAACTCCCCTTTCCTCATTTTTAACCGTAGATAGGAAAAATATTTGAGATTCTCAAAAAGTATTCACAATGATATGACAGAATATATGTTAACTTTTGATTTGTTATACAAGAAAATATCTAAGAGTACAAAAAAACTTTAACAATTATACCCATAATGATATGCTAGGTATTAACTTTTGATTTGTTACACATTCAATCATTGAGTGTCCAATTCTTTTGCTACATTATTGTGGGTGAATTTGTAAGTCAAATTTATGAGCCTTTAGCATTACTCAATTTCTAACATTACTCAACTAGACGTATAAATTATGAGTCCGGATCCTCGGCCGCACAATCCTGCAGCCATCCTTGCGGCACCCCCAAAACGACGTTGTTTTGGGAGAAATTTCAATTTTTTTTTAAAAAAAATAAATAAATAAAGAACAGAAACCAGAGGGGAAAAAGAGAGAGAGGACGGAGGGGGGACCAAAATCAAACCCAGAAACTAGAGGGGAAGAAGAGAGAGGACGGAGGGGGCCAAAATCAAACCCACCCTAACTCTTTATACAAAGCCAAATGAAGTTTGTCTCCTTCTCAACCACACAAACAACCCCACATTTCCTCTGATTCTCTCTACAAAAGTAAGATTTCTAGGTTTTGTTCAGATTATTTCATTGACTATGATTTTGGGTCTTTTTTTGCAGAGAGAGAGGACGGAGGGGGGGCGGATCGAAGCCTCAATATTGAAGGAGAAAGAGAGAGAGAGGAGCAGGTGGGCGGCGATGGCGGTGGGTGAAAGCTAGCTGCCTTCCTTCTGCTCTCTTCTTCCTTCATTCTTCTCCCTCTCTGATTTGTTCGGATCTGCTTTCCTTCTTCTCCCCTCTTCTTCTCCTTTCTTCTCCCTTCTTCCTTCCTTCTTCTTCTCCTTTGGTTTTTCCTGTGGTTTCTGTTCTTTTTTTTTTTTTTTTTAAATTGAAATTTTCTCCAAAACGACGTCGTTTTTGTGGTACCGCAAGGATGGCGGTAGGATTGCGCGGCCGAGGATCCGGACTCTATAAATTATTACTATTATTATTATTATTATTTTAAAACAAAGAACATATTCATTTGGATATGAACGGATTCCCTACACACCATCATCATGGCCATCCTGTAGTTATCAATATTCCAAAAAATTTAGCCATATAATGGGGGAGTAGTTGAATCAAACAGAAAGCCAAACTTGATTTTAAAAAGTGTTTCTTCACCTACTTTGTTGACGATTATATTTTATTTGATAGGATATTTCTTGACAATTTTGAGTCTGATTTTATTCACCTCTCATCAAAAGAAATACATTATTTTATTCATTAAAATCGTAAAATCTTTTCATCACACTTTAGATCAGATTTATTATACTATTTAAATTAATAAAAATAAATAAAATATTTTTCTACAAACTTGTGTGCTGGTGTGCTCATTATGCAAATTGAAATATATGGAGTTTATATTTAAAGGTATTAATTAGTAGCATATAGTCGAATCATCTATTAGTCATGTTCAATTAAATTGACAAGTGCCAAAATCATAATCGATATTATATTTAAATATCAAATGAGTCTAATTAAAATTTTAGAATAAATTATAAATAAACCTTCTAAAATTTGCTTAAAATATAAATTGTCCCCCGTAGTTTTAGAAATTACATCCCCCCTCTTGAAATTTCTAATTTCATAACAAATAACTCATTATATTAATAAATCATCAAATCAACTAAGAGTTTTTAATGATGTCAGAAATTTATTTCAGTTATTAATTCAGATAATTTTTTTATTGTATAAAAAAGCAGTTAGTAATTTTATTTTTTTAATTAATTATGTTAAATAAAAAATTGTGACAATGAGATATTTATAATTTTCTAAACCATATGGAGTAATCCGTATTTTAAACAAATCTCAGGAGTGTATTTTGTAATTTATCCTTAATTTTATTTATAATACATGTACTTTTTGAGTCGGCTTGGAATAATTAGGATAGATCTTATATAACAAAAAGAAAAGTGTTGATATTTTATTTAACAAAGTTCATTGTATTTCTTTTAAGTTAATTGAAAATATTAGGAGAGTTTTTATTTTATTTAGATAGAAAAAGGCCAAAACGAAAAAACTACACAGGAAAATCAGACAATAACCTCATCAAGATCAACCTTGATGAAAATATTAAATAACATAAGGAGGATATTAATTGAAAATATTAGGAGAATTAAGTACTCAAAACTTAATAACTCTTTTATCTTTAATTTAAGATGAGCATGGAAGAGTGTAGTAAGAATTTTAGAAACAATAATCAGTGTGTTTGGTTTGAGTTTTCTGGATTAAGTTTTTTGAAAACTAAGTTTTTTAATTTTCGTATTCTTTTTTTTTTTAGTGAATATTTTTTAAATTTTAAACATTTTTTTTACTTTTTTAGATGCATCTTAGTTAGATGTATCTAAAAAGTAAAAAATTTATGAAAAAATATTTTAAAGAATTAATAAATACATAAAAATATAAAAAATGTACTGAATTCTTGTATTTTTTTGTATTTTTGATATTTAGTGAATTTTTAAAAGATTTTTTTTATAATTTTTTACTTTTTAGGTGTATTTATGTTAGGTGTGTCTAAAAAGTAAAAAAATTGCTTAAAATATTTTAAAAATTCAGTAAAATTAAAAAAATACAAAAAATAAGCAAGTAGAATTTTCTGAAAAGTGTTTTTTTAAAAATGAAATCAAATAACATTTTAATATTTGATCAATGAATAGCTAAGTAAGATAAAAATTACTTGATCTGGAAGAGAAGATCAATCTTGTTCAACTATTAATCGATTCTATTAATTGATCACCAATATTTATTTTATTTTATTTTTTATTTTTGATGATGAGTCACCAATATTTTTGTACATGAGGGGAATCTCAAATATGTGAAAGCAAGGAGGAATTATTTAGTAGGTCAGTACATGATGTAATTGTATTGATGTAGTGTGTTAAATTAATAAAATAAAATTAAAAAAAAAATTGATAGTTATTTTTTAAAATTAATACCACATTGGTAAAAAAAAAATTTAAATATAAATTGTGTCTCTTTTTTTTATTTATAAATATGTATTGTTTTTAGTGATAGAATATAATAAAGCTGTGCAAGATACAATCCAATTTGCACCGAACCACCTAATCTGCATCGATCTACTAGCTAATCGCAGGTTTGTTTGATCCACAGTTTGAAATTTATAATCCGCTTTCGAAATCATTCACTGTAGTTAATTCACGTTTTTTTTTTTTGGGGAATTGACTGGTAAATCCTCTTTTTTGAACTTATGGTCTGAATAGTCCCAAATGTTTTCTTATACACCACTAAGTCCTCATGTACATTGAAAGACAATAATGCCATTGAGTGTAAACCATGTGATGAAAGCTGCCCTAAAATTAAGGAGTGAAAAGTGGTGCTTCAAAATTCAAATTCTTTCAATCATTCCCACGGCATAGATTTGGTGTGTCTTCACACAGATGTTGGTGGTCTCACGGTGCACCAAATAGAGGCATATATCAAAGAGAGGCAAACGTGGATCAACAAAACAGAAACGTGGGTCAACAGTTGTGGGTCATCAAACAGAAACGTGGGTCAGCAGATGTGGGTCATAAAACAGAAACGTGGGGCAGCAGATGTGGGTCAGCAAACAGAAACGTGGATCATCGAATAGAAACGTGGATCATCGAATAGAAACGTGGATCATCAAATAGAAAAGTAGATCAACAAACAGAAACGTGGGTCAGCAGATGTGGGTTAGCAAACGTGGATCACCACGGTGCATCACCAATCTCCACGACAACAACACCGCCGACGACAACGAATCTGTGTGTGTATCAAAGAGAGACAAACGTTGATCAGCAAACGTGGGGCGTCGAATGTGGGTCAGCAAACGTGGATCACCACGAACCGCCGAATTCTTTGCTGGGACCAGATTTTCAATGGGTTTAACTGGGGTTCTATAGAGCGGACAATTGGTGTGAGAATAGAACCACATGTCAACGCAATCGATGTGAAAGAAGTGGTTGCACTTGGGTAGAACACGACACAGATCGTTGTCTCCGAATTCGACTAAGCACACGGAGCATTCTAGCGGAGAGGGATGAACTACGGAGTTGTAAACAAAGGTAGGGAGGGTCTTGAGGACGACCCTTTCAAAGCCTCTCCGATGAGGACTGGAAACGGTGGTGCCGGCGGCGGAGGCCGGGGCGGAGGCGGCGATGGTGGGTCGGAAGTTGAAGACGAGGTAGGTGGGCCTTGGGTTGGGGTCGGGGTGGTGGCGAGGGAGGTTGTGATTGAGGCCCCCCTTTGAAGACAGCAAAAAATCAGGGCACCTAATGGGGGGTTCTTACATTAAGGATACTATTTGCACTGGAGGATTCAATTCTGTGACTCGAGCCCATGTAATCGAGAACTCGGTGGATGAACCCAAGGCAGTGAAATCAGAATTGGTTTGTGGAATGAAGGGTTGTGATGAGAAATGGTTCGAGTTCGATCGACAAACCCCAGATCGACGTGAACAATGGGCACAAGATTATCGTCAATCCGGCTGGTCGGTGTACCACGTCGGTGTACAAGATGATCGATGTGAACAATGGGCGATCGGCGTGAACAATGGACAGAATTGAAGTTCTTTATAGCATCAATGAACAGCTTCAAACAGAGTGGGTGCCGTGAGGGAGGTGGCTGCCGTGGGTCTCTAGAGAGAGAAAAAGAAGTGGGTGTGTGAGAGAGGTGGGTTTATAGGTGGTTGATGAAGGTGGTGAGTGAAGCTGCTGGGTGTATATCAGTGTTGGGTGTGTTGTATGTGGTCGGGTGGTGAGCTGCCGTGGGTCTCTAGAGAGAGAAAGAGAAGTGGGTGTGTTGTATGTGGTCGGGTGGTGAGCTGCCGTGGGAGGAGAAGGTATGTGAGTGGTGTGGGATGAGCTGCCGAGAAGAAGAGAGAGAGAGCCAAGAGGGAGAGGGTGGTGTGGTTCGGCAATGGGTGTATGTGGGTTGGTGATGGGTGTTATGGTGAGGGTGAGAGAGAGAGGTTGGCTGCCGAGAGGGAGAGGGAGAGGGAGAGGGTAGAGAGAGAGAGAGAGCTACGTTTGATCTATCCCACAAAATATGCACTGAATCCCATTATATACGTACCTGCCAACAATAAAAAAGGACAAATCAGTCCAGTCACACCTCATATAATTTGAATTGGGACTTGCTCGTCTAACAAACGTGCAAAATAGGACTTTTCAATTCAAAAGATTTAGTGTAGGATCATAAAGAGTAACAGTTTAGTATATAGGACTTTCTGATAATTTCCCCTTTTTTTTTTTTACCTTTAATGAAATATCAAAATAAAAATCTATGTGAGAAATATTTAAGATATGAAATTTATTTTAAATTAGTGTTATATATATGAAAAATATTATTTAAATTAATGTCATCTATTATATGTATGCTTGATAATTATTTAAAATTATTCTTCAATCGCTAATAAATTGAAATCGTTTAAACTATTCAAACTGTAATTCAATTATTTATCAATCATTCATTCACGATTTCAATTATAAATTTATTCTCAAACTGCAAAACCCACACCACTAATGTGATAGATGAGACTTTAGATTTCGTTTGGAAAGAATTTTTTTAGTTTATTTTTTAATTTTTTTAACTTTTTATAACTTTATAAAAACATAAAATAATTATAACTTAAATATAATATTTTATCTTATTAATTTCTTAATTTATTTTATTTTTTAATAAGTTAAATCCCAACCTATTTTCCGAGACCTCATAAAATAACTTCAACGGAAGAAGACAATAGGATCGTTCAAAAAAGAAGAAAGATAGGAGGAGGAGATTAGTTAAATGGGCAGACCCCACAAACTCATCTCTGTGACTGACCACGTGAAGCCCCTAACCGCTTTGATTTATTGATTTATTTAATATGAATTCGACAAAGCAGGTGAAAGAAGAGGCGGCCACATGGCGACAGTGTGGTTTTCCTTTTCAGTAGGTCCCTATGGTCCCACCCGGCTTTGTAGTGGAGTGGAGACACGTTACCTAGGGGTTGTTTAGGGTGTCCTAAATAAGTGTACTTTTTATCTTTTTGAATTAAAAAATTGAGGAAGAAATATGGATATTTGAATTAACTTTTTGACTTTTTATAAAAAAATGTGTAATAAAAAATTGTAAAAATTAATTTGTAGGGAAAAATTAGGATTGGGAGTTGTGCAGTCATAATTGTTGACTTTTGATGAATAGTGTTAACTTTTTAACTTTTTGAGTAACTTTTTGACTTTTTGACTTTTTTATAATATACCAAACTTGGCCTTATATTTGGTTTAATTACATTTCATTTCTTGATATTTTTAAAATTATATTTTTATTATTATGATTAATAGTCTCCTTTCATACCTTTTACTTATATAAAAGATAACAAATTTTAGTAGAAAAATTTAAAAAAATTATATTAAAAAAATAAAGTAAATCAAAGAAAAAGAAAAAAAAACAAAACAAAGCAAGAAAATAAAGAGAGTGTGAATTTAATATTTTCATTCCGTTTAAATAATCACAATAATAGAGGAGTTAATATATAGCGACTCTGGTTTTGACTTGATATTTTATTATGTTTTGGACTCAAGTTTCATGATTCAATGTTGTTGTCCATTTCTTATTACCCTTGTTCCTTGAATTAGTCATTTAGATTGTAGTTGTGTGTTTGGAACAAGTTGGTTACTTGATTTTCCAAATCTATGTTGCCCAGATTTTTGCTCCTCCGCTCGAGCAATCATTCTTTCGCTCGAGCGAGCTTTGCAATTTTTCTCCTCAGCTCTAGCAGGATTTGCAAACTCTCAATATATTTTTGCAGACCTGCAAATGTTGGAAGAGTGTATTTGACGCTCAAGCGTCACTTCTTATGCTGGAGCGGAACATTGTGTCTAACACTCGAGCGAACTGCGTGTATAACAGTCCATGAAAATGACCTTTTCATCACTTTTTCATTCCTCTCTCTTTCTCTCTAAAACTCTCCAAAACCTTAGATTTTGAGTTTCTCGCTCTAAAACTCATCTTCTTTTTACTATTTCACCTAGATCCATTGGGTTCTTCACCCTAGAAACTTTGAGAAAAAGGTAGAGGATGTTGTGGGCTATATTTTCATCCGAACGAAAGTGGGTTTCGGTGTCTTTGGAGTTTCAACCTTACTTTGCTCGTTTTCTTTTCTTTGAGGTATGGATTTTCTACATTTTCATATGATCTTTAACTTAGTTATTTGTCGTTGTATAACTATGGTGGGATTTGGGAGTAGTTTGAACAAACCTACGGTTCGAATGTGAAATAAAAAGAGGGATTTTTGATGAATGGAAAATAAATGGTTATGGAGTTTGTAAATAAGGTTGTTTTGTGTCAAATTTGTTGATTTTGGTACTTGGGTTGATATTTGGAAAAATGGGAAGTTTTGCCCTAAAGTGGTGAAGTTATTTTGTATAATTAACAAAAATTGACATTGGTAATGTAAAATTGGAGGATTGTTGATATAAATGGTAGAGTTGGACGCGTGTTGTCTCTCACCTATGAAAACTTGATTAATTTATCTATTGAGAAGATTATATATATCTGTTTAGAAAATATCTATGCTAGGCTATCGGTAGATGATAGCTATGATTGTTGTAGAAATTGCATGAGAATTAGGAAAATTGAAACTAATCTATTGTTGGTTGTCATTGAATATGACTATGTTTTAATACATTGTATATGTATGATGTTTGGGAGGAGAAATGAGATGTGCTCCATTATTTGGGAGAAGATAGGGGATGGACTCCATTGAAATTAAGTTGGCCGAAGTGTCCAGGGTAAAAGTCATGAAATCTTGTGTATACATGGCTGTCGATCCCGCTGACGAAATTTCCATAAAATGGCAGATTGAAGAGTTTGTGTGGTATTGTATTGACTTGGAAAAACCACTGAGTTGTAGTCTTAGTTCGGTAGTTGAAAAATAATGAAATTGGTTCATGAATTGAAAAAGGGTAAATTAATTTGAAATGAATTGAAGGAAAATGAATTGAAATACGAACTTTGATACTTTATGATCTTATAAAAATGTGAATGTTTTGTCACAAGCATTGTGTATGCACATTGTACTTATATCTCTGCTAAATCTCATGCACTGTGTTATATTATTCCTGCTGGGTTTTGGCTCACCCTATTTGGGAAAAATATTTTCAGGTGCTGGTGACATGCCTCCGCCAAGGCAATAGCTTGGAGGGACTTTTGGAAAGTAAGAGCTTCTTTATTTTGTTTTTTTTACTCTTTTGTATAGCTAATGGCTTTAATTATATTGAGCTAGGCTCACTTTTGTGTAACCAAGCAATTACTTGGAAAGACGTAAACCTATAAGACATTTAACTATATGTTTAGTTTCTTTTCTCTCAACATTGTAATACATGCTATAGGTTCAGGACGAACATTGGTGAATGTATGTCGCATGTGTTAATCTTTGTAAACAAACTCTAAACTCTAATGGATGAATGTATCTTATTTCTGTTATTCTTCCGCTTATGAGCTGTATTTATTGCATAATTTTGGAGGCGTTACATAGTATAATTTTCCAAACGTTAAGAAGTAATATATATTAAATCTAAATTTCAGAAAATGTAAGTGTAATTTATCCCTATTTCAAAATTTTGGGATGTGGGTTGGCTTTTTTTAGTTATTTTAGCTTGGGGCTAAAAAGCCTCGTTTGGGATAGACTTTTTGACTTTTGTAAGAGAAAAAATGAAATAGCTATGATTTAGATGTGACATTTTATCTTATTGGGTTAAAAAGTCTATTTTGTCTTTTTGAGACTATTTTAGCCAAAAAATTTCATTTTAGTTTATGCTAAACGAAGGCCAAATTACTCAAACTCTATTAGTAACTGACTCGATTATTTCTTTCGAATTCAATTCAAATGGTTTAAAATATAGATTGTTGTCCGTGATTTAAAAGATTATAAATATTTTTTTATTTAATTTTTTTATTTAATGGAATTAATTAAAAAATAAAATTTTTAATTGCTCTTCTTGAAATATTAATTAAAATAAATTTTTAATATCATTAAAAATTATTAATTGACTTGATAATTTATTAATAAAATAGGTTATTTGTTATGAAATTAAAAACTTCAAAGAGTAAGACTTAGTCTTCGTTTGGGAAGAGCTAAAATAATTTGATTTTTTGGCTATTTTAGCCTGACTTTTTTAGCCTTGTTTGGTTTTTATTGTTAGCTTTTTTTACTTTTGTAAAAGAAGAGTGTAATGATTATAATTTGAATATGACATTTTATCTTATTGACTTATGTAACAAATTTTGTCTTTTGTATTTTTTTTAGCTAAAAAATCAAAACCAAACATAGCTTTCCAAAACCACAAAAGACTAATCATATTTTAAGTAATCTCATAGTGTACTTATAATTTACCCAATTCTAAATAAACAAAATCCAAATATATTTTGAAAAACTTTTAAATCATGCTTGCTAATCCCAACTCTACCCATTTGTAGACAATCAGGCATTGGTATATTCTTTTACTTATTACCAAAATTTATTTTAGGAAATTATTTTCATAGGGAAATTTATCAAAATGTCCTGTCTCAGGATCTTGCGTACTTATAAGTTTTTTTTTTTTTGGTTTTTTTCTTATTCCTTCTTATAGCCACATAAGTCCTATTGTTTTCAAAATGTATTTTATGAGATCTTTTTAGATTTATTTTATATCATATCAAGATTTTTCTTTTCTTTTCTTTTTATTAATGTAGCACGTATGATGTGACACTCTAATGTGATGGGTATGATCTGACATTGGATATATCAAGAACGTTTGCTAAAAAGTTTCTTAATGTACTTTTTTCAAAGGGAAATGCTACAGAGCTCTAAATCTAGAGCTCTAATTTGAGCTCTAGTGATGTGTCAAAGCAAAAAAAAAAAAAAAAAAACAAACAAAGCAAGGCACAAACATCACATCAGAGTGGGACCCACCTTCCATTAGAGCTATTAGAGCTCCTATATTAGAGCTCTAAAGCATTTTTGTTTTTCAAATATAACACTCAAATGTGGCGGGTATAATGTGACATTAGGAAAAAAAAATTCTTAATGTACTTTTTCTTAATGTAATATTTCAAAAAAAACTCTTCAATGTACTTTTTCCAAATGTAACACTTCAATGTAGCAGGTATGATGTGACGTTGGATACATCTAGAAGGCCTCTTAAAAAATTTCTTAACGTACTTTTTTTTTTTTTTCAATTGTAACACTTCAACAAACAACAATAATTAAGGAGATTATAATGACAAATTAGTCATTACACATTCAAAATGACTAAATGGATGCCAAATCCATGATATGGGATTTATTGGTTAATCCTCCTATTTCATAAGCTTTTTTTATTTATATTGGTTTCTAATGATAAATTAGATAAATCAAATATTGTACAAATATATTTTCAAATTTAACATCTTCCTGTATTGTAATTCTAATCAACTTATTTATTTAGCATCTTTTTAAAATTTTTTTTTTTATATATACATATTTAGTAGGGAAAATTACTGTTAAGAAAGAATTTTGAAAGATAATTACAAATAAATGATAAATTTTTTAAATATTAATAATTATAATTATAATAATTTTTATGAATTTGTAAAACATTTATGGAATTCCCACTTAATTTCTTCTATTTACGGGTTACTTAGAATTTGTTTATTTAATACATTTTGTAATTTATTACAAAAAAATATATATATAAAAAAATAATATGATCTAAATAAATGTACTTATTTAGAACATTTCCAAAGAATCCCTGAGAGCATTTTCAACGATATATCAAGTTTTTTACCAAATTTGAGTAAAAGGTTCATTTGATATTAAGTGCTCCAACTAAAGTTTTTGAAACTTCATCAGAACACTAGGTGGACGACCGAATGAATGTACGGCAAGTCGATCGGTCAGTGAAATTTTTTCACAAATTTTTGCCTTGAGGTGGTCATTCAAGGGACATCCGGTGGTGAAAATTCAACAGCAATGAACAGTAATTTAATGAAAGATACATTAGTCTATAATTTGATGAAAGAAAAGTAAAATTCTGAATTTAATGATAGATTTGATGAACTGTTAAAGGAGTAAAAATTAATTTTTTTAATCAAATTTAAATTTAATGATAGATTGGACAAATCATTAGAGATGATCCGAATAACTCTTTAAGTGAAGGAAAATGAGTGGAAGCACTAATTAGTGCTACCATTAATGATGTGGCAGTAGGTCCCACCATGAATGATTTGATGTTTTGGCCTTGGTGTTGTATTTTTTTTCTTTTTTTATTAAGTGTCATGTCATTAGTAATCTTTTTAGAGCTCCAAAATTAGTGGTCTCTATCATTGTTGTTAAGTGAATTGGTCTGTGTGTGTGTTGTGATAGTACTGCACGTGGTCGACGGTTCAGTTCACATTTCTGCATCCAAGTTGTCATAAAAAAAAGGACAATGAGTGAGAGCACTAATTAGTGCTACCACTAATGATGTAGCAATGGGTTCCACCATGAATGATTTGATGTTTTAGCCTTGGTATTGTATTTTTTTTCTTTTTTCATTGAGTGCCATGTCATTAGTGATCTTTTTAGAGCTCCAAAATTAGTGGTTTCTATCATTGTTGTAAAAAAAATAGAAAAAAACAAAAAAATAGGATTAATGCACTTAAGGTCTATTTTAAAAAAGTTACATTTTTAATTAAAAAGTTAAAAAATACTATAAAAAATAAATTATTTTCTTATTTTTTTAATATATTTTTTCCTAAAAATAAAAAATCAACTTTCAAAACAACCATTGTAATTGCTAAATAAGCCCATAGGCCGTTTGGGAATCGCACTCAATAATTTCTTTATTTTTGGATTACGAGTCAGTAATTATTTACATAAACCTTTGTACAAAGTTATTTGGAGGAGAAGTTAGGGGTTGGTTCAGAATAGCATTATGTGATGCTTTATATGTATTGTGATTGGTAGAGGAGGATAGAATTTATGATTTTGTGTTAAGTGATTATGAATATTAAAAGACATGAAAATTTGTGATTAGCCTAAGATATGGCCACGGGGTACCTTGGACCAACCAATAATTTTTCTATTTGAAGACACTGCAAGATGGCCCAACGTTGAAGGGTGAGGATAGACCATTTTCTTTTCCTCAAAAACCTCATGTTTTTGCAATAATAATTACCATCCTTTTCTGTTTCAGAATTTTATATTTGTCAATTTAGAAAAAAAATATTTATAAATATATAAAAAAAAATTACATTAAACTGGATATAATCTCACCCACCAACACATAAAAGTCCCATAATGTGAAAATAAATTCTATACAATATATACTATATATTAAGCAAAACGGGGTTTTTAACCCCCAAGGCCTCTGGGAGCTTCAATATGCCAATTCTAATTTTCTAATTTTTTGTTTTAAAAAAAAAAAAATTAACCTCAGTATTTATTAACTTCTCTTAACTCACAAGACTTTTTGACTTCTCTCATAATTATTGCAATACCTTTTCCAAAACAAATAATTTGTATATTAAAAAAAATTTAAAACAAATGTAAATATCTATATCTATATCTATCTATTTATTTATATCTATCTCTAACCCACAAGTTTTGTGGGAGTTCCAATATCTGAACCTTAATTGCTTAATTTTTTTATTTTTTTTTTTGAAAAAAAAAAACTTAGCACTTATTAAATTCTTCTAAGTCTTTTTAACTTCTCCGATACACACACTCTTTTTAACTTTTCACATACCTATTGCAAACAGTGAGTCTCCTTTTTGTTTCTCCTTCTTGACTTCTCATTTCTACACTTTCAACTTCAGTGACCACGTATGCAAACAGTAAGTCTTTTTTTTCTTTTCTCCTTCTTGACTTTTCCTTTTGTTTATTGTTTTAATATTTGTTGGCTACATATTTTGTAAAAGCCAATTACAGTTCGACACGTGGCAAAGTAAGGGCAATATAGGGAGACTACTCGAGTCTTCGATCCTGATCGTACACGTGGCAGTGAAATTTGATTCTCACGTGATCTGAGTAGCACTGATCAGTAAAGAGATACAAAGTGACGTGGCTTCAACGGTTACTCATATTCAAATTCGAATACAGGAGGGAAGCCCAACTGCAAGTGATGACGTAGTGAAACTACTTCTAAGGTAGCATGATCAGCGATCATGGAGGAGCAGTTTGACGGTTTGAAGTGCAGTTCGATGGTCATCCTTGAGGAGTATAAATAGCAAGGTCCCCAGAAAAAGCCCCCAGACTCAGATCATACAAACCAGTCTTACTTTATATATTTTCCTTTCCAGTTTTTTTACATTTCTAGTCTTTACATTCCTGCACTTTAAATACCTGCTCTGCACTTCATTTATAGGAGTAGTTTCAAGTAGATTCAAGTAGATTGTCGCTGTAAACCTCTACGAGGCTGAGTTCGGACCATTGTAAGTTTTTCATTTTTATGAAATACTTCAATTGCTCTTTGTTTAACTGTTATTTCGCTTAATTTCTCCTAAGTCAAGCCACCAGTAAAAGTCCTCTTCATTGAGGCTGAAAGAACTAAAACACAATCGTCTGATAATTGGTTGACAATTATAATTTCTGTAAGGACTGATTGATCCTTGCTGGCACACTCGCATTTACAAAAATACCCTTCGAAAGCCAAAAAGCCAACAATATTATAGTTAGATAGCGCAAAAAAATATTTGTGATTTGTCTAGCGAATAAAAAATTATAATTTGATTTCTTAATATGATTGAAGTCAGATAAATATAAACCCTCACAAAGAGAAAAATGTTATTATAATTAGTTGAATGATTTTTTTTTTTTAATGCGATTGTAATTAGTTTAATAGTTCTTTTTTTTTCATTTATTTATTTTATTATGGGAAAAATGTGATGTGATTGTAATTTGTTCAATGGCTCTTTTTTTTAATATGATTGTTATAATTAGTTCAATGGTTTTTTTTTTAATGTTATTTAATCTTTTTATTTACTATTTTAATTTTATTTTTGATTTTTTAATATGATTGAAGTTAGATAAATATAAACCCTCACAAAGAGAAAAATATGATTATAATTAGTTGAATGATACTTTTTTTTTTAATGTGATTGTAGTTAGTTTAATAGTTCTTTTTTTTCATTTATTTAATTTATTATGGGAAAAATGTGATGTGATCGTAATTTGTTCAATGACTCTTTTTTTTAATATGATTGTTGTAGTTAGTTCAATGGTTTTTTTTTTTATGATATTTAATCTTTTTATTTACTATTTTAATTTTATTTTTGATTTTTTAATATGATTGAAGTTAGATAAATATAAACCCCTCACAAAGAAAAAAATGTGATTATAATTAGTTGAATGATTCTTTGTTTTTAATGTGATTGTAGTTAGTTTAATAGTTCTTTTTTTTTCATTTATTTATTTTATTATGGGAAAAATGTGATGTGATTGTAATTTGTTCAATGACTCTTTTTTTTAATATGATTGTTGTAGTTAGTTCAATGGTTTTTTTTTTTTTATGTTATTTAATCTTTTTATTTACTATTTTAATTTTATTTTTAATATGATTGAAGTTAGATAAACATAAACACTCACAAATAAAAAAATGTGATTGTAGTTAGTTCAATTGTTCTTTTTTTTTTAATGTGATTGTAGTTAGTCAATGGTTCTTTTTTTTCATTTATTTATTTTGTTTATTATGGAAAAAATGTAATGTGATTGTAGTTTGTTCAATGGTTCTTTTTTTTAATGTGATTTAATCTTTTATTTACTGTTTTAATGGTTTTTCTTTACAATTATTTATGAAAAAAATATGATTTTAGTTAGACAGTATAAAAATATTTGTGATTTGATTTGATTTTTTTTCTGATTTGATTTTTGAAGTACCAATTATTGATAATGATTAGATTGTATTTTGAAAAAAAAAATTGTAATTTATTTTTTTAACTCACTGTGTTTTTTGAAATTTTTTTTTTTTTTTTTTTTAACTATCAATTCACTTAATTTGTGATTTGATTTTTAACTCACTGTATTTTTTAAAAAACAAAATGGATTGTACTCATTAGGGTCACATAATGTACCAATTATTGATGATGATTAGATTGTATTTTGACCCCAAAAAAATTGTAATTGATCTTTTTAACTCACTATGTTTTTTGAAAAATAAATTATTGTGTTTTTTAATTATCAATTGACTTAATTTGTGATTGATTTTTTTAAATATTGATGATGATTAGATAGCATTAAAAAAATTGTGATTTTTATAATTGAAGTTATCTCCTTTTGTTTATAATTTTATTTTTTAATATGATTGAAATTAGATAAACATAAACACTCACAAAAAAAAAATGTAAAGAAAAAAGGGTTTCTAACCCTCAAGCCTTATGGGAGTTCCAATATACCAATCTTCATTTTCTAAATTTTTTATTTAAAAAAAAAACAGAAACCTCAGCATTTATTGATTTGGTCAAGATCTCCTGATTAACATTTATTAACTTTTTTCAATCCACATGTCTTTCTACATGCCTGCATTTATTGATTTGGTCAAAATTCCTGATTAACATTTAAAATCCTCTCATACAAATAATTATAGATACAACCCGTGCATAGTTACTGCTGTACCCTTTTCAACTTCTCTAATACACTATGATTAGAGATAAGATTGTTAAATTATTTTTATAAAAAATCTTAAAAAACATAATTTATATATTAAAAAAATCTAAAACAAATATAAATATTTATAATTATCCCGTGCATAGCACGGGTGATAGGCTAGTAAAATTTTATAACGAGAAACAAATAATTAATGTCTAACCTCTTAATTAATATAAAAATGAGAATTGAAATTCATTTTTAACAACCTTGAAAATCCACTTCTTGTATATAAATATATATTAATGATCAAGCACGTGTTTAACTTTACGGGTTTATGTTTTTATTATTTTTGGCTCCACCACTTTTATTTTTATTTTTTTTTTAAACAAAGGTTACACCACATTAAAAACTCAAGATTTTTTCCTTGAGCCCATCTATTTTTCAAGTTGGGCTAGATTTAGGTCAAGTTTGACTATCCTAAATAAGTACACATTTTTTATTTTTTTATCTTTTTTTCATCACATCATCTCTCTACTTTTCTGTACATCTTTTCGTAAAAAGACAAAAAGTGCACTTATTTAGGTCATCCCAAACAACCCCTTAAACATGTAGGAGGATGGTCCACGTACCATGAACCAACATGTCCCATGGGCCACTATTTTGTGATTTATTTTCTTCTCTTAGAATTTCTCTATAGAAATTTTACAAATTTAGAATAATTTCAAATGAATTCTATGATGTAAATACAAAAATGTGAGACCATAAAATATCCTCTCACGTGAATTGTAGAGATCCAACAAAGAGATAAATTTTGTCCCTGTGTATCTGCAAAGATGAACATGATCGGCGCGACGCAACAGGGGTTGCTTGCCGGAGACACTCCGATGGTAAAGTTAATCCTTTGATTAAAAGAATGAATATATAGAAATGAAGAGTGTTTGTGTGCTGTGTGGGGCAGAGAGATCACCTACCCCCTTCTCTAGGATGCCCCCCCTTTATATTGATGAGGGGGTCTGATATTTGTTTGGATTAGACATATTTGTAGGCCTTGTTTGGGTTAGTCCCAATAAGCTAATATATATATATTTTTTCTAGCTTCCACAATTGTCCCAAAACTTTCATTGTCTGCGGTAGAAGGAATAAGAGTTTTTTTTGCCGAGTTACCTTGTTCAAATAAATGTTAGGCCTTTTGATAAATGAATGGATAACTGTATGAATGCATGTACAAATATATGTATATAAGGGAGAGAGGTTAAATAAATGATGGTGATCATAGTACGAAATTATATCACAAGAGTTCCAAACAAATCATAACGATGGGCGACGGTATTATTACCCCGGGCAAGGGTGTAGGCTGCGATAATATAACCCCCGGAAGAGAGTGTAGGCCACGGTATTCTAACCCCCGAGCGAGGTTGTAGTATATTTCCGAGTGCGAAGAGCGCTTCAAAATATGGACCTTCGTGTCAAGCTAGAGATATTTCTATGTGCCAAGCACGGAAATGATTGCATAAACCAAATAATGTAGATTAAATAAGGTAGATATATCAGCCAAAAAATGGATTACGATATTATTACCCCCGGGTGAGAGTGTAGACCTGCGGTATTATAACCTCCGGGTGAGGGTGTAGGCCGCGATATTCTAACCTCCGGGTGTAGATGTAAGTCGCGGTATTCTAACACCCGGGCATGGGTGTAGGCCTTTGCTGATGGCGCTCCATGCCAAGTACGAAGATTACGCTGTACTCGAAGATTTTTGCTGATTTTAAGTGGCGACCAAGTGCGAATATTGCAAGGATTTTGAATAATCCATCATGTGTTAGTGATGGCCTGTACCAAATGAGGTAGATGTGTTAATCACAAATAATATTGCTCTGCTTGTAAGGAATTGCCAAGTAGATATTGGGTGAACTATTTAATTGCCGAGTAAATTTTGAGCCAATTCACATTACTCGGTTTGCGCTTAGTCCAATGTAGGCTTGCCCAATTGCTTTCAAATGACAGGTGTTAATCGAAAGGAATGCAGATTGGACTTGCCACATTGCCCTATGTTGCGAGTAGATTTGGCTTTGGTAAAATGACGGCGTGTAAAAATATGCGAACTGCCGACTGCCAAATACGAACTGCCGACTGCCAAGTGTGAACTGCAGACTGCCAAGTGTGTAATGTATTGTCCCAAAATAGGTGCTTTTTTGGAGCGGTGTGAAAAAGACCGAGAATTTGTAACTCAAGTAAATTTCATTGTAATGTTTGTACCAAGTTGGCCGAGTATGCATGCATATCAGAGGTACCTAGATGATAATCGGCTGATGTGCCCCAATTGGAAAGCAGAAAACTGACAAAGATGTCCTAGTAGGCAATAAATGGCCAAGGTAACGAAATGAATGATTGGGGAAGACAGAGGATTATTTCCTAACCCCAAGATCCTGCTGCTGAAAATGCATGCCGATCGGATATGATTTGACCATTGATTTTGTATTTAATGTTCCTGATTGGCCGATGTATTGAACTCAATATGAGACTTAGAATTTATAGAATTAGATCGTATAGATGTGTTCAGAAGGGTCCAAATAGTTGGAAATGACTATGAGATTGCTATAATCTGACTCCTGATGGCGTAGTTGTAGCCAAAATAAAACTGATGGCTCAAATCGTTGAGAATTGTGCTCCGCGAAGCACTAGATAATTGCTCCTATATTGCTACGTTAGACGGCTTGACTTGGTGGCTAAGCAAAAATTAAAAATAAAGTTGTTGGTGGCTTAGCAAAAATTAAAAAGAAAGTTGTTGTTGGTGAGAATTGAACTTTTGTTCTTAGAGTAAAAATATAATTCTAAACCACTTTGCAATGACATATCCTTATGTATATATTTTGCACATTATATATTTGAACTTGATTGTGCTGCTATGACCGGAGGTAACTTAACCGCAATGCACACAATAATTTCTTAAGTTAGCCATCTCCAAATCCAGTCGTCTTCTCCAGTAGAAGAATGACATGGCTTGGCAAACTTCGACGAGCTCGTACGGCTTCGTTTGAACTCCGATTTTGACGCAGTATGTTGTGTTGGACTTGTCACTTCACACTGGTATGGTCAAAACTTGAGTTTGATAGCTTCAAAAATTTCAATTGTCAAAAAATGTGATTCGTATTGTAACTTTCGGCGGACTTTGGTTACTTTTTGGCTTCTCGGGTTGGTGGGTTTGGACTCTTTGAGCCAATACGAAGCATGTGGTATGTTCAGATATGGATTTTGGCAAGCCGAAATGCTAGTTCTATGCCGAGATATTAGTGCCGAATAATACTGAGTTGCCAAATAATGTGCCGAATAATACTGGGTTGCCGAAGAATGTGCCGAGTAACATATCTGCCAAGTAATATATCTAGCCAATGATGCTTGTGAAGAAAGCAGGAGTGTGCCAAGCACCATGTCTGATGACCATGCATTTGGTCGTTCAGCCGCATTGCATGCCGAGTGACGATTCTAAACCGAGTAGCAGTGTTGCCAAATAATAAATATGGCCGAGCAATCTTGCAGAGTAGCAATGTTTGCCAAATAAGCATTATGGTGTACTGTTTTGCCGAATACTATTGCCAAAGCTGAGTTGAGAATATGCGGAGTTGATAATGTTAATAAGCAGTTGACAAGATGTAAAGTTGATAATGTTAATCAGTTGGTACTACGCCGAATGAAAAGCCGAACTTTGTACATTTGTCAAGCAATTTGCTGAGTCACGGCAGTGCTGAAATGCAGTTGCATGGTCTCGAACACTGTAACGCTGCCAAGTAGCCTCGTTGAATTTCCAAACAGCTCCATTGTTCGTAAATTTATGATCGGCAATTCCGTAATGGCATTTGTGCGAATTTTAATAGGTTGGTAGCTATGTGGCATGACTGTGGCATTGTCGAATAACTAATGTGCTGTCGAGGGTGGTGGGCGAGCTTCAATGAACTGGTAAGTCGATGGACCAATGGCAACGCCGACTAAAGGATGTTACCGAGTAATGTTGCTGGTAATGATGTTGCCGAATTGCAGAGTTATCCTTTGGCTTGATGGTTGTGATTTGGTTATTTGCTGTTGTCATACTGCAGAGTATACAATGAACTGACAACTCCTGCATTTCTTGCCTTGCCGAAGCCTCTTAGTTGCATTATTTTCTTTGACTTGCCAAAACCTCTGAGTTGGCAAGTTGGCAACTTCTTTTGCTAGCCGAAACGCGGCTCTGGTGCTTCCTCTCGATCTTGAGCATTACTTCGGCAGAGCCTCACTTTGGCAAAGTTAGCGAGATACATGTTGGTTTCCATTATTTTCGCGTCATAAATTGTGCACACTCATTGGCAGTTCATGAGTCTTTTCCTCTTAAGATAAGTTATGGAAGTATCTTGTAGAAAGAGAGCATGGAAACCCATTTGTTATCATTTGAACTCTACTCCTCAAGATATGCAACTATCACAAGTTTCTAGCACCAATACATGCAATGTATAATATATAAATAAACTCCAAAAAATGCCAATTTCGGAGTTTTACTACTGCAACCCGTTGAATCTCAATGTTGCTGAGAGAAAATAATTAATTATGAAGCAAGATTTTTTCAAAAGCAAGTTCAAATATTAAGATAATTACGCGCTGATTAAGCAATGTTGGCCGAATAATGATACCGAGTCGATTCGATGTAGGGAATGAAGAAATTTGATGGTATAGCAGAGGCAAATTTGATGTTTCCATGCATGAGTGTGCCGAACAATTTGGTGTCCTCACGGCTGCTGTATTGTATTTTATTTATTTATTTTTCAGTTGATTTATATTCATTACAGTTTTTTTTGTATGCACATATATCTATAAATTTGGTCAAGTCATTCAATAAAGGTTGAACACCACCTATGAGTCTAAATGTATAATATAGAATAAATAAATTGAGTTTGGCCGAACAATTTTGTTGAATTGCCGAAAAGATGCTTTCTTTAAGAAAAGTGAAACCCATTTGTAGAGAGAGAAAATGGAGATGCAAAAGTAGACCATGAATTCTATGTTGTTTTAAAACTTTTAATGAGAGTCACAATGAACAAAAAGCTCTATTTTGTAAGCACAAACATATGTATATCCAAACCAAGAACCAATATGAAAATAATTTCCAGAGAGCAAGATCAAAAGGGTTATTGAAGTTTTACTTACAAGAACATGTTTGTTTGTAACGGCCCAAAAATACGTGGCAAATTTAACTTGGACTTGCTAATAGAACGGGAGGGCCGTTGACTTGGGTTACAGTGTTAACTTGGGTTACAGTGTTAACTTGGACTTTCTTTCCCACAGACGGTGCCAAATTGTGTGAGTGATTTTCTTACCACACTACCAACTCAGTGATCAGCTGGAGAGAACTGGCAGAATAGATGACACCTGGCTAACCTGCAACAGAAAGAGAAGATTCCTGCGGTGGTTCGTCCACCCGGGGACACTCCGACGATCAAATCAGTATATCTCTCAAAGATAATCAATAGTGCAAACTCACTGTTCAGAATACAAATTGCGTACCTTAAACCCACGCAGGTGCCTTTCTTTTATAGTACTCAATCCTAGTCCCGATAGAAGCCTGACTTCTATGGACTCCCATTCAGTGCTTACTTTGGACTCCTCAAGAGATACGGATACACTCTCTAAGAATATTATCCTTATCCATTTTGAAGTCTTTCCTCATTCTAGGACTCTTGTCCCTTATCCGATTATCTCGGATTCCGATATCTTCGGAGGTAACCTCGGCGTCATGAACGGGACACGTGGCACCTCGGCTGACACGTCGGCGTCACCTTGCCACGTGTTGCCACGTGTTGGTACTTAGAAAATATATCCCCATAATTAGTTACGTGCAAGACTGTTTTTATGCTTTTATTTTAGTTCTACAAACCAAAGTTGGATATTGATTTTTATATTTGTCTCTGTTGTTATGAACAATAGTTCATGATAATGTTGAGCTCTGAATTTTGTCCTTCACCAAATAGTTATGCGCTGATGGGTTACAGTGTTAACTTGGAGTCCGGATCCTCTCCAGCGTGAATCTCCGTCCGTTCCTCCGGGCCACGGCTCAGATTGAGCCACGTCACCCTTCAAAAAATGCATGGTTCAGATTTGTTTTTTTAAACAAAAAAATTTCAAAACTTACCACACTGAATCATTTCCTTTTTCTATGAACCTTCTCTCTATTCCTCACTGCACACATACGTGCGTCACACATCCCACCACACACACACACACACTCACTTTCTCTCTCTCTCTCTCTCTCTCTCTCTCTCTCTTCTAATAAAAAATTTAAAAAAATATTTTAATCTTTTTCATTTTATTTTCATAATATATATAATTTTTAATATAAAATTTTAATTTTATAACATTAATATCATTGAAAATATACCTTTAAAATGAGATTAATATTAAATATATGTAATAAAAATTTAAAATAAATAAAAACTAATTACGATTTTAGTTATGTTTTCAAATTATTATTTTTTAAATATAAAAATTAATTTGATGAAATAAACACATAAAAATAATATATTTTTGAAATTCTCAAAAACAATCTTCATTCCAAAAAAAAAAACATATAAAAATAATGACTTTTAATTTAATTTTATTAACTAAACGGGTTTATAATTTTTTTTAAAGAAAATAAAAAAAATTATATATTTGATTTACACCAATGCATAGATTGAATTTGTGTTTTAAAGAAAATAAAAAATTACATCTATGCACAAAAGTCATTATTTTCATATATTTTTTTTGGAATGAAGATTATTTTTGAGAATTTCAAAAATATATGATTTTTGTGTGTTTATTTTCATCAAAATAATTTTTACATTTTAAAAATAATACTTTGAAAGCATAACTAACTATAGTAATTACTTTTTATTTATTTTAAATTTTTATTAAATATATTTACTATTAGTCTTATTTTAAAAGTATATTTTCAATGATATTAATTTTATAAAAAAATATTTGAAAAATTATATATATATATTATGAAAATAAAATGAAAAAGATTAAAATAATTTTTTTATTTTTATTAAAAATGTGATAGGGAGGGAGTATGTGTGATTTTAATTTTTTTTTTTTTTTTAGAAATGAGAGAGAGAGAGTGAGTGTGAGTGAGTGCATGTGCCAGTGCCAGAGAGTGTGTGCTGTGAGTGGACGGAGAGAGAGTGTGAAAGAACAGAGAGACTTGGTTGGAAACAAATCTGAGACGTGGCTCAATCTCATCCGTTGCCCGGAGGAACGGACCGAGATTCAAGCTGGAGAGGATCCGGACTCGTTAACTTGGACTTGCTAATAGAACGGGAGGGCCGTTGATGGGTTACAATGTTAACTTGCACTTGCTAATATAATTATGGTTGGGAGGGGTGGGAAGTGAATCACATCCTATATGTATAGAAAAATTTAGAGTTAGAAAATGTTTGATAATCTAATTCAATATTTAAAATTAAATATATCAAGTGGTAATTAATTAATTTGGTTAATAATCATAATTAATATTATTTAAAAATTTGAGTGTCTCTTAAAATATAGATTAAATTTTTTTTAAAAGTCATAAGAAACTTACTTAACTGTAACTGTATTTATAAAAAATAAATATAAATATCGATATACACTATTATAAATTTATTACCACCGCCACCACCATTATTATCACCGCCATTGCCGCAACCACCATCATCATGCCACTACCACCACCTTCATCACCATTGTTATTGTTGTCATAAGTACTACCATCATTTTACTACTACTATCATCTCTACCCCACCACAACCACTGTCGCCGCCACTATCACCACAACCATTACAATATAAAAATTAAAATTTAAAATTTAAAATTTAAAAATAATAAAATTTAAATTTTATTTTATACATATCAAATAATTTTTTTTAGTTCAGCATTTAATTTTCTATCAAACAGCTTTTTAACTTAAAAAATTTAACATTTAATTTTTAATACTTAATTTTCAGTATTCAATTTTCAAATTTATCAAAACCACCTTAGTAATGTACCAAAGACTTGTTGATAAGATTTAAAATTTTGAGTTTGTGTCTCTTAGGGTTGGTTTGGGTGTTCTAAAAAAGTGCACTTTTTGACTTATTGGCTTATATGGGTTGGATTTTGGTTGGGTTTGATGTGATGTGTTAGAGAGGTGATGTGATTTAAATAAGATGATGTGACTTAAATAGAATAGTGACTTTTTAACTTTTTGTATTATTTAGTAGATGCCAAACTTAGCCTTAAAAGGTTATTGGAGGTTTATCTAGTTATTAATATGACTTGGAGGGATTAAATCTCGACTGTTCGAATATGAGGTAATTCAGACTCAATTGGATTGGGTTGGACTAAAAAAATAGATATTTTGGATTGCCCAAAGAAAATAAAATAAAGAACAAAATGAATAAATGTGGATTACATTATTTTGGAATAAGTCTACATCAATGAAAAGTTCAAATTTTAATTACATATTCATGAAAAATTTTATGATTTTACTTTTTAATATTTATAAAATTTATCACTAATTTGAAAATGTTTTTCTAAATCTACACTCAAATGAAATTACCCCTATTATTTTTTGTATAAATTCTTTTGTACAGATAGTATTACCATTCAAGAGTCGTACACATGCTAGAAAGCTAATATTTACAATGTGTCAAAATTAAAAGGATAATTATAAATACATCATTTGAGATTTACTTAAAATATAAATTGCACTTGTGATTTGAAAAATTATAAATACTTCCATATTAGAATTTTTTTATTTAATAGAATTAACTAAAAAAATGAAATTCATAATTGTTTTCCTATACAATAATTAAATTACCTAAATTATTAATTAAAACATATTTCTAACATCATTAAAAACTGTTAATTGATTTGATAATTTATTAATAAAAGAGACGATTTGTTATGAAATTAAAAATATTAGGAGGTGAAATATAATTTTTAAAATTACAAGAGGCGATTCGTATTTTAATCAAATTTGAGGGGGTGTATTTATAATTTTAGTATTTTATTTCTTGATTTCAGTCTAGTTTTTATTTAAGGTTGTTTTCAGGAGTGACTTATAAGTTGATTTTTTAACTTATTACGAAAAGATATATATATCTCGTTTGGAAAGTTGGATTTTTTAGTTTTTGACTATTTTAGTAGGCTAAAATTTTTGTGTTTGAGAAAATGGTTAGATTTTTTTATAGTTAGATATGATATTTGTGAAAGAAAAAAATAAAATGATTATGGGTTTGATGTGATATTTTGTCTTATTAATTATTTTTGCCTATTTTTATTTTTTTATGAATTTTAGTCAAAAAAGCCAAAAAAACCTCTAGCCAAACAGGGCCATAAAAAGTAAAGAGATAATGAGATGTTTGGCAAGGTGAATTTTTTTGACTAAAATTCACAAAAAGATAACATAGGCTAAAATAGTTAATAAAATAAAATGTCATATCAAATTCATAATCATTTCATTTTTTCTCTCACAAATATTACATCCAATTATAAAAAAATTCAATTATCTTCCCAAACACAAATGGTGTGTTTGGTTTGATTTTGGGAAATAAATTTTTAAAAAAAGTCTTGGAGAGAGGTTTTAGAAATTTTTTTTGTTTGTTTGGTTGTTTATTTTAAAGATAGTTTTGGAGTATATGAGTTTGTGATAATTTGATATTTTATTGTAATTGAGTAGATGTGTGTGTGAGAAAAAATGATTGAAAATGAGAGAAGAGAGAAAAAATAATTGATTGATGTGTACGAGAGAGAAAGTAATTTTAAATTTTTTTTTCCAAAATCACTAAACCAAACAAAATTGTGAAAAATTTTCTCCAAAATTACTTCCTCAAAAGCAAACCAAACAAGGCCAAAAAATTTTGACCTACTAAAATAACCAAAAATTAAAATAATCTATTAAAATAACAATTTTTCAAATACCCACAATATAATCTCAATAAATTAATAAATTAATAAACTAATTTTTTTTTATACTTTCCAAAAAGGCTTACTTTTTTTTTTTTACCTTAATTTTTTTTGGTTGAGTTTTAGGTTTATTTTAGCAATTAAAAGTCAAATTTTTTAATTTTTTAACTTTTTCAAATCACATCATTTTTATATCTTTTTATAAAAAAAAATTTAAAAATTAAAAAATTAACTTTTAATTTACATCTCAGACGCTTAAAGCTTTGAAAGCCTAATAGTAAAGAATTCGGATCCACGGCCGCCCTACCCGGCAGCCATCCCAGCAGCCCCCCAAAACGACGTCGTTTTGGGGGGTTTTTTGTTTTTTTTTTTTTTCCTTTTCTTCTTCACTGGTTCGTTCTCTCTCTTCTCGTCGCCGACGAACAGGAACCAGAGGGGGGGGAGGGGAGGGAGGGGGGAGCTCGCCGTCGCCTCGCCGTCACACCTCCTCGCCTCGCCGTCGCACCTCCTCGCAGCTTGCCGTCGTATCTCCGAGCTCGCCGTCCAGCCCATGGTTGCAGCTCCGAGCTCGCCGTCCGGCCCCGCCTCCTCCTCCCCCGGTGGTTATGGCCCCCTCCAGTCCGGCCCTCCTCCCTCTTCCCTCCTCCCTCCTCCTTCCTCCCTCCCTTCCCTCTTCCTCTGCGTTTTTTTTTTGAAAATTTTCCCCCCAAAACGACGTCGTTTTGGGGGCTGATGGAACGGCTGCCCAAAAAGGGCGGCCGAGGATCCTTACTCAATAGTAAATACTTATCCTGGGAAACAGCACACACATCTTGTCATCTGCCCCACCTTTAGGCATTGCTTCTTATCTTAGCTGATTTGATTGATAAGAATCAGGATATACCATTAATATTCTTACAAAATAATTCACTAAAATAATAAAATTTTATTTCTTTATTTCTTTAATAAAATATTTATATTTCTTTATTAAAATATACCTGTAAGTTCGTTTATTTCTTTAATAAAATATTTATATTTTTTATTTTAAAGTTGGATATATCCATAACTCAATACATAATCTTGTATAGGACAATACAACAATTTAAAAAATAAAAATTTATAAATATTCAAAATTTAATACTAATGATCTAGATTAGGGTAAATTAAAAATATATATATATATATATTGAGATTTGATTAAAATACAAATCGGCTTCTATAGTTTTAAAAATTACATTCCATCCTTTAAGATTTTTAATTTCTTAACAAGTCGTCCCTTTTATTAATAAATTATCAAGTCAATCAACTATTTGTAATGATATTAGAAATATGTTTTAATTAATAATTTTATTATTATATAGGAGAGCAATTATGAATTTAATTTTTTAGTTAATTTTGTTAAATAAAAAGTTCTAACAAAGGAATATTTGTAATTTTTTAAATTACAAAAAATAATTTATACTTTAAGTAAATCTCAAGGATGTATTTATAATTTATCCACTTCCTTAAGGTATGGGTCAATAACAACTTCAAATGTAAACTATAAAGTTGATATTCTAATTTATTTTTCAATTTACTTTATGGGACCAATAATCATATTGTTCCTTATGTGGGCTAATAAATCAACACATTAAGGCCTCATTTGAGAACATACTATTTTAGTAATTTTTTAATTTTTTGACTGAAATATGAGGTAAAAAAATTAATATGTTTGGGATGACTTTTTAACTTTTTACTAAAAGATATGTAAAAAGTAGAGAGAAAAAAAAATCTTTGACTTCTTGGTGTAGATTATAAACTTTTTAATTTTTTTAATAACTTTTTGACTGTTTGACTAAAATATTAACTTGCCAAACGAAACCTTAGTCTCCTAATAGCGGTGTTTGATTTTATAGAATTTTTCAGCCAAAATATTATTTCTCATATACATAAAATATATTTTTGTGGTTTGTTAAAAAACCACAAGTATATAGTTTTTTTTTTTTTTGCCCCCTTTTTTTTTTTTTTCTATAAAATGATATCACTCCATAATTTCCTCAAACTCTCATAACTTCACCCATCAATCTTGCAAAGAGTGAGAGATATGGAAGCTTCATTTCTTTTCCATGCACAAACAACTCTCTTCACTCTCTTATTGTTCACCACCACATACATCAACTCATGCTCAACCACCAAACCAAACACAGCCTTCATTAAAAAGTCATGTAACACCACATTGTATCCACACTTATGCTACAAATCCCTCTCAATCTATGCAAACAAAATCCAAAAAAGCCCTAAGCGGTTAGCCACCACTGCCCTCTCCATCACCCTCTCAGCATCCAAATCAACCTCCGCCGCCATGAAAAAACTGTCGAAAGATCAAGGATTGAAGCCAAGGGAGGTTATAGCCATGGCTGATTGTGTTGAAGTATTGGGCGACTCAGTGTACGAGCTCCAGAGGTCCATGGAAGAGATGGCTCGTGTCGAAGGAGGAGGAGGTTCCTCCTCCGACTTTGAGTTTCAAATGAGTAATATTGAGACGTGGGTTAGCGCGGCGTTGACCGACGATGATACGTGTACGGAGGGGTTCGCCGTAAAGGCCATGAATGGGGTGGTTAAGACCATGGTTCGCAGCTACATTGTGAAAGTGGCTCACTTGACTAGTAATGCTTTGGCTATTGTTAATAATTATGCTGCTACACATAATAACCCCCATGCAACGTCACCTTAGCTGATAAAAAACTGTACTATTTAGAGTTGAGTAATGAATCTGTGAAATCTGTAATTTGATCCAGTTTAGTCTAATTTAATAGGTTTGGATTGATTTTTTGAATTCGTGGTTTGGTTCCGGATTAAAAAATTAAAAATCTGTAGTCAATGGATCAGTTCTAGATTGAACCCTATGATTCCAGATTGGAACTGATTCGTACCATATATAAATAGTCTATATTTATATTATACACCATCTTGCATAGTATCTTCTTTTATTTCATATAAAACTTAAACCCATATCTAAATCCATGTAGTATATTCTTTTATTGCTTTTGTTTGTTGGTTTTTAGTTTTAATTGTAATTGTTCAAATATTTATAGTTGTTTAAATTCTAGAACATTTTGTCACTATTATGGAAAAACACATTGTTGTTCTGGAATTAATATGATGCTATGTTATGTTTTTATGAAATTAAAATGTTGTATATATATATTTTTTGTTATTTAATTATGTGAATCCGTAATCCTAAACTGATCCAATCTATGTTTAATTAAATTGATTCGAATTGATTCCACGATTTAAACGGATTGGATTGGTTCTAATTTTTCAGGAACGATAGATAACAGATTGGTCATAGTTTTATCCCAATTCGAATCATGCTCACCCCTAATACTATTTGGGCTCGTCAGATTCCTTACGAGCTCTGTTTTAGTAATTTAATGTGTTTATTTTTGTTGTTCTTTGTGTGTAAGATTATTCACCAAAAATATTAAATTGATATGATAATTGTAAATATATAATTTTATTAGATTTGTCTTTAAAAAAATTGGTTGACAAGTATAAATTTAAAATATATCTTTAATTTTTAAAAAAAAAAAACAAATATGACAAAATTATGTGCCTCTATTATCTTCTTCTTCCTCTTCTTTTTTTTTTTTTTTTGTTAAAAAAAAATAATCATTCATAAATTATTAATATTTTTTTAAAAATAATAATAATTTATGAATGACCTCCATACAAAGAATTACAAAATAAATTAATCCAATCACTTAAAGTGAAACCTTGGTGAGTTTTCCCAAACAATATGATCCAATCTACCTTGTAAACTTAGGTGATACCTATCTTGTGCTTATGTGTCTAGGTGGTAAGTTAATGGGTTCCTCATTTTTGTGAGGATTCTTTTGATGGGAACTTAGAAGTTGAGATATTTTGTATATATATTTTTGTTTTTAATATATATATATATATATATTTAACTTCAAGTAACAATATGTAAACGTTTTGGTTCATTTAGGCTAGAGGATATTTTAAAAAATTTAAAAAGAGATTGCAAAAACAACTTATAAACTTGTGTAAAAAAAATCCAAGATAAATGGTACTGCTGTCATATAGTGCATTCTGTAACTTTTTTGAAAAGGAAAAAAGAAAACATTTTTAGATTTAATAATGGTAGAGCGTTTTAATATTTAAGCTCTACACATATGGTAAGAGAAAAAAAAATAAGCAAACAAACAAATACACAGGTATACACATCACATCATAAGCAGGCCCCACTCATTTAAAACTCTTTTAGAATTCTCTTTCTAAAGCTTTCAATCATTTTTCTTTTAAGATCCGTTTGTTTTCATAAGTAGAATGGAGGGAATTGATAATGAGAGAATTAATAGTGAGGGAATTAATAGTGAGAGGATTGTTAGTGAGGGGATTGATAGTGAGAGGATTAAGTAAAATTGTATTTGTTTTGATAACAATGGTAAGTGTAGGGATTGTTAAATTATTACCTATAAAAGAAATATAAAATATTAAAACAGATAAAAATATATTTTCTCCTTAACAAAAAATACAAAAACATTACGTTTGGCAACATCACTTTTTAAGCTAAAAGTCACTAAAAAATTAAAAAGCCAATAACCTATACCAAAAAGTCAAAAATTTTGGCCTTGTTCGGTTTAACTCTCAAAACACAATTTTTGAAAAAAATTTCCAAAATTTTGTTTGGTTGGAAATTTTTTGAAAAAAAATTCTAAAATTATTTTTTCTCTCCTACACATCAATCAATCACTTTTTCTCTCTCCTATTTCCTTTTCAATCAGTTTTTTTTTCACGCACATCTACTCAATTACAACAAAATATCAAATCATCCAAAACTCCCATACTCTAAAATTATTTCCAAAATATACAACTAAACAAATCAAAAAAATTTCTAAACTCTTTCCCTAAGATTTTTTTTTGAAAATTCATCTTCCAAAACCAAACCAAACACACCCTCTATTTTCTCTTTATTTTTTGTATATTTTTTCGTAAAAAACTAAAAAGTCATTCCAAACATACTAATTTTTTTACATAATATTTTAGTCAAAAAATTTAAAAATTACTAAAAAGATATGTTCCCAAACGAGGCCTAAATATTAATGTTAAAAAAAAAATACCTAACATATAAAAGTAAAAAAAAAAAAATTAAAAAAAAAATGTTAAATTAAATGACTAACTTCTAATACCAACTCTCTCACCTCTATCTCAATCTCTCCTTCATAACTCATTTTAATCCGAAAACTCATCTCATTTCCCAAAAACAAATATAATATTAATAAATTTCACTATCATCTCAATATCAATCTCAATTTCAATCTCAATCTCCACTCGGTGTTCCAAAATAAGCGGGCCTTAGATTATAACATCAAAAATGCTTAGGACCTCTAATTTAGAGGTACCACTAGTGATGTGGCAGTGGGTCCCCCACTGCCACAACCAATCATGTGTCTTGAATTTTTTTTTTTTTTTTTTTTCCTTTTCCACCTCATTAGAGGTGAGTTTAGAGATGCCTTTTTAGAGGTCTCTAGCATTGTTGTTATAACATTTCTTGTGATCATGTTGGGATCACTTTCAATCCTGCATATGTGTGTGCGTCAGTTTTTTGGACTAGTGCTAGGTCTTTTCATCCAAAAATACAATTAGAAGGTTGTGTGGACTATCATTCCATGTATTGGGCATGGGGGTAAAAGTTCCATTTTAACTTTTAATTTATTTTAAGTTTCATAATTTTTTTATCTTTTAATATATATTTTTTGAAAAAATCAAACAAAAAATTAATTAAAAAATCAACTTTTCAAAACAACCCTTAAAGTTGCATATTTTAATGGTTGATTTGAGATACACTATATAAATATCTTTTTTATCTTTTTTAAGTTACATTACCTCTTTATTTTTTACACATTTTTCATAAAAAATTTAAAAAGCATATTTATTTAAATTATTCCAAACCTTAAAAATATCTCTATTGGGTTTTTATTTAATTATTTTGGGGGAAAATTGTGTTTAGTTTGCCTTTATAATCATGGTTTTATCACTTTTTAAAATTCATAACTAAATACACAATTCAAAATTACTTAAAGCTCAATTCAAAAATTAATTTCAAAACTCATAACTAAACACACAATTCAAAACTCAATTCAAAACTTTTTTCAAAATTCAAAACCAAACTCTTTTCAAAATTCTATTTTAAAAGAAAAAAATTCAAAAAAATATTTTTTTTATTTTGTTTTTTTAAATTATTTTTAGAATCATAATTTAAGTGTGGAGTAGTGTTTTGAGTTATGAGTTTTGAATTGAGTTTTGAAAAGAGAAAATTTGTTTAGTTATAAGTTTTAAAAAGAGTTTTGAAGCTCCCTTTGTGAAGTTGGTTTGTGGGTTTTTTTGGCTAAAATAGCCACAAAAAATAAAATAGGTTTTTTAGTCCGATAAGACAAAACATCACATCCAACCCATAATCATTACATTCTTTCTGGGAAATTCTATTTCCACACACCTACTTACCTCTGCGCACACACTTAATGATTTATTTTTTTATTACAGTTTTATCCTAAAATAAAATTATTAAAGTGTCCTTATCTTCTCCACCAAAACCCTAATTTCTTAACCCTAACCCTAGCTACCGCCGCTATTACAGTTTTGGAAAATCTGAGTTCATTGCAATCTCTTGATCTAAACACTAATTGAGTGGGAATTTTCCTAATACACTATCTAGCTTTATTAATCTACGAACACTCTCTCTCCACACCAATAATTTCTCCAATAGCATCGCCGGAGACTTTGGGAAGAATAGTCTCTTGTTGAATGTTAGCTTTTCTGACAACGGCTTCTTCGGAGAACTACCACCGGGATTGTGCAATGGTCTTGCTCTCAAGGAATTGACAGTCAATGGCAACAATTTCACCAGACCATTGCCGGAATGCTTGAAGAAGTGCTCTTCACTAACTAGAGAATGGGTGTTGGTTTAGGGTTTCAAGGTTAAACAGAGTGATATTTTTGGCAAAAAGGGTTGTGCATTGAACAAAATTACAAAATTCAAAATTAGTTGGTGTGTATATTGAGAAAGGATGTGGAGTGAGATATTTTAGTGTGTGGAAATAGAATTACCCATTCTTTCTCTTACAAAAAAATCAAAAAAATCAAAAATCGAAAATCCTTCCCAAACTAGGCTTTTTAACCTCAGGCTAAAATAGTCAAAAAAACGAAAAAGCCAAAAAGCCAATTCACTTTCCAAACGGAGCTTGTATTTTGAGTTTTGAGTTATATTTTAAAATTTTTTGCACTTATTTTTTTAAAATATTTAAAAATTTTCTTAATTTTATTTTTTTAGGGTAAATATTTTATATTTTATATTTTAAATATTTATT
This sequence comes from Camellia granthamiana, assembly GCA_036172215.1. NCBI lineage: Eukaryota > Viridiplantae > Streptophyta > Magnoliopsida > Ericales > Theaceae > Camellia > Camellia granthamiana. The sequence goes on from CM069913.1 coordinate 12,872,241, forward strand.
TATTTATTTATTTTAATATGCACTATATTTTGTACATTTATGTGCTGTATTTTTTCTAATATTATTTTTTTAAAATATATAATTTTTATATTTTTTTATTTTAAATATTTTATTTTATTTTATAAATATATTTTTAAATATTTTAATTTTGTTTTTGTTTTGTGTTGGTTTTTATTTGAGTGTAGAATTTTGAAAGTAGTGTGGAGTTTTGAGTTATATGTTTGCTTATGAGTTTTGAAAATAATTTTTGAATTGAGTTTTGAGTTATGTGTTTGGTTTTGATTTGAGTGTGAAAATGTGTTTTGAATTTAAAATATTAAAATTACAAATTAAAATATTTACAAAATAAAATGTTTAAAATAGAAAATTTTAAATAAAAATTATATGTTTAAAATAAAAAAATTAAAATTTTCTTAAACAGTTTTTAATATTTTAAAAAAATAAATCCAAAAAATTCAAAATACAACTCAAAATTCAAAAACTCAAAACTTAAAATACAACTCAAAACTCTTTTCAAAACTCAATTTTTTTTTTCAAAATTCAAAAATTCTTTTCAAAACACTTCTCAAAACTCATAACCAAACAAATTTTCTTTTTTCAAAACTTAACTCACAATTCCACACTCAAATCACAATTCCAAAAAGAGAATCACAATTCTAAAATTAAACCAAATGCAACCTAAAAGTTGAGAAAATATCATTTGTGACTCACAATATCATTTGTAATTTGGTATGAGTTACATCTACAATAAATTTGAACCACATTTTATTTTTTTGAATATTCTCAAACTTTGCTAAAAACTTCCCTTTATTTTGAGCTAAAAAATATCATTTGTGACTCACAATATTTGATCCTTCTCAAATAATAATTATCATCTTGCAGTTCAAAATTTTTCAAAACTTTAGACTCTATACATTTTAATGAGATTTTATTTTTTGAAAAATTAAAGCCTTCAACAATAAAAAAAAAAAAAAGAAATTGAGATATTTTTGAAATTGACAATTTTTGGTATCAATGAAGAGCACGGAATATCCAATTAAAAATTAAACATTTGAGTTGGACACTAGTTTGATTGAAATCCTTGTTGATTCATGAATTATGTTAGTTACAAAATATTTTGAATGATTTAGATAAGTATATTTTTTAATTTTTTATAAAAAAAAATTTTAAAAAATAAAAAAGTGGTACAACGTAAATAAATACACTTATCTAAGAAAATACCATACTAATCTAAGATAAGTATAAAATTGGGACATGCCTTGACATTAACGGACTTTGAAGTGATTTGTGTCCTTTGAAATGTATGGTTTGCTTAGCTTTCATCATTCTGAATGCTTAGGATATACAGCTGTGTCATCAATTTTGATATGGGGGTGGCTTAGATAACACCTCAACTCACTTGGTTATTATCGATTTCAGGGTTTAGAAAATGATGGAAGAGCACTCTACTGTGGTCTGGTGTTGGGGCACAATAGCAGGTCCCACTAAAATATCATATTTCAAATAATTTGTCCGTTGCACAATTTGTGTTTGAATTTTTTCATTTTTTATTTTTGAGAGCAAAATTGGCTTGTCAAGAAGGTAAATTATGCATCTATTAATTATATTCAATTTTTGTCATTATTGTATGAGTACATAAATTTTTTTCATATAATTCTGTTGATTAAATTTGTAGTCCTTCAAATATTGTTGTTTTGCTACCTGAAAACATAAACGCCAGCTAACCGACAAATGTGTGCCAGAAACCCTTCTGATGCCTAAGTTAGCAATTAAACAATAGGCAAAAAGCTCTATGTATTTGAGAGTAAGAATTGAAATACCTGTGCATAGATCCTGTCATGAGCTTTTATAGATTTCGCTTGGCACAATCCTAGTAGGACTTCAACTCTCTTTAGCAGAATCCTCCTAGGAATCACACTGGATAATGCCTATTTTGATAACACCCTACTCACTACCAAGTGAGATGGTTGGTACAATCCCAGTAAAATTCTAACTTTCCTTAGCAGAGTCCTCCTATGAGTCTCATGCTCAAGGATAATGCTTATCCTTAGAACACCATCATCACTGCAAGCTAAGTGAAATGGCCAGACCCTTATGCTCAGATATACATTCCTGACCGAGCTACCTTATCTCGGTCCCCTACTGTTCAGGCCGTGTGATTGGAAGCCGATCTATCGAATGGCACCCTGTCGAGTTATACATAGCTCGGCCCTCTCTATTGACAACATCTCAGTCCGATAAAGGACTACTTTCAGATAGCTAAGTCCAGGCTCTAGCAACCCATCTCTGATCGGCCTAGTATCTTTTTAGCCCAAGACCGAACTACACCAGCACTTATCTCGGCCCATTGCGCGACCTAACTCCCAAAGAAGACTTTTCCTAACTTGGCCCAATTTGTTCACAAATTACTTTCTAAATTATGATTATAATTTATTAAATTTTACCGTGATATCATATGTAAAGTAAATCATTAAAAAAAAAAAAAAAGAGTAAAAAAAAAGGGGTCAATCATGCATCAACCGTTTTAGACTTTTAGGTGGTTTTTTTTATTTATTTATTTATTAACAAAGTGTAAATTTCATTAAAAATATGAAATTACAGGTACAAAAAGATGTAATGCATCGAGAGAGATTCAAAAAGTACAAATTATCCCTATTACTACTACTTGTATCCATACAATCAACCTTTTAGCCTCACATTTTTTTTTTACGTGGAATTTGATAATTAATTTTTTTTAGTTTTTAAAAAAGGTTATACGATTAATGACTATTAAACAATTTTTTTTTTGTTAGTGTAAAAATTAAAATTTTAATTATTTGTTAACTGAAGATAAATAAGTTTTTACTTTTGATTTATTTAGTTAAATTAACTTATTTAGTCGAAGGAGACCCTAGAGATGATGGAGATAGAAGTTTCACTACCTCAAAATATGAAAGTTGCAAATTAGGAAAATTATCAAATATGAGTACCATACTTTCGTTCAATGAAAAATCATAATGCACGTTAAGTGAATCATTTTTTATCACTTAATTATCTAATAAATGTGGATCAGTATTATTCATTTGTAAAAAATTTAATTATATCATTGGTTTGAAGCACCAAGTAAAAAATACTACATGATGCTCTAGGATTACCAATGCAAATTGGAACCATTTTGGGAGTTTGTAGCTAAAAACCTTCAACAATAACTAGATCTCAAGACTCACCACAATTTCGTATTGGCAATTTATATCGTTCATATTGTAACACTTGAATATAAATTATTTATAAAAAATAAGATTTATGTGATAATCATAATTATACAATTTATTAGTATTTGACTTTTAAAAAAATACAAATGAATTTGATTTAAAAAAGTATACCATTTATTTTCTTTTGGAAACAAAAAAATAATAATAATAATACAATGATATAATTACAATTATTGAATCAATCTATTCTTTTAATTAATAATACAAGAACCCAACATCATAAATTATTTCTAGGGTAAATTACAATTATATTCCCTACGATTTACTTAAATTATAAATTATCCTATGTGGTTTTAGAAATTATATTATGCCCCCTAGGTTTCTAATTTCATAACAAATAGGCCATTTTATTAATAAATCATCAAGTTAATTAATAGTTTTTAATAATGTTTTATTTCAATTAATAATTCATATAATTTTATTATTGTATAGGTGAACAGTTAGAAATTTCACTTTTTCAATTAATTTTGTTAAATAAAAATTTGTAATAAGAAAATATTTATAATTTTTTAAATCACAAAAAATAATTCATATTTTTAATAAATTTTAAAAAATATATTTGTAATTTATCTTTATTTCTATCGTATCACCATAATGCAACTTATGCTAAGCCCTAGAAATCCAACTACAAACTCTAGTAACCTCCCTCTCAATGATTATAGGATCGTGACCCTCCAACTAACCTAAGTACTTCTCTCCATCTGGGGGAAATCACATCCGCCTCTAAATGACAACCCTGCTTACATAAGAAGACAATCTGCCCCATTCATTCTATCATGCAAGTTGTCTTTTGTTTTTTGGCAACAACAAAAACAATATCGGGAAAGATATGTGCATATAATTGGTGTTAAAAAAATGTTCAAAAAAAATAAATGTATGAATCAAATTCATATTTAGAATGAACCTTGATCACATAATAAATATTACTTGATATATTTTTATATATGAATTTTGTGTACGTGATATCACTTGAACAATATATGATTTAAGAGAAAGATATCACCAAATATTTACAAAAGATGAGATTTATTATAGGATCCACATAATATGTGAAGCATGATGTTGTAATAGTTTTGTGATCTATTATGCCTTCGTTTGAAATATGAGTTAACTTTTTAATTTTTTTGACTATTTTAGTCTACGGCTAAAAAGTGTGGTTTGGGATGAACTTTTTGGCTTTTTTAATTTTTGTGAGAGAAAAAATAAAATAATTATAATTTAGATATGATATGATATTTTGTCTTATTAACTTTTTAATCTTTTTTATTTTTATTTTTAACTATTTTAACTCAAAAAATTAATGCCAAACATAACTGATAGTCATTTGTTTATGCTGTAGAACTAACGCAAGATCCTATAAATTGGATCCCTTTCTCATTTCCCACCTTGACTTTAATCAAAACTTCCCTCATCATCAATTTTCCCAAACAGAAATGAAAAGTTCATCATTACACCAAATTTCTCTAGCAGCCCTTTTCACTCTCCTCCATTTCACAACCACCATGAACTCATGCTTGGCCAACAACACAAACAACAATACTGAGTACATCACAAAGTCATGTGCCACCACATTGTACCCTCAATTGTGCTACAAGTCCCTATCAAAATTTGCAAACAAAATCCAAACAAGCCCCAAAATCCTAGCCATCACCGCCCTTTCCGTGTCTCTCTTGGCCGCACAATCCACCTCAAAATTGATGTTGAACCTGTCAAAAACCCCCAATTTGCGCTCCGGTGAGGCAGCTGCCCTGGCCGATTGCATCGAGGTGATGGGTGACTCAGTGGACGAGCTACAAAGATCTGTGGACGAGTTGACTCGTAGTAGAGGCGGCTCTGATTTTGAATTTGAAATGAGTAATGCCAAGACTTGGGTGAGCGCGGCGTTGACTGATGATGACACGTGTATGGATGGGTTTGGTGGGATGGCAATGAATGGGCAAGTGAAGAGTATAGTGAGGAGGTTTGTCAAGAAATTGGCACGTTTGACTAGCAATGGGTTGGCTTTGGTTAACAATTATGCTAGCTCTCAAGACCACCACACTTTGAAAGGTGATGGCCATCTCTCGGGCTGAATTTTGATTTGCTCTGCTGCTATTAGAAATGTTTTTTCTGTTTCTGTTTTTTATTTTTATGGTGTGAAATTTGGGAGTTGGGAAAGAATTGTCATTTGTGATCAGATGTTCTGGATGAAACAATAATCTACCAGTTTCATCTCTCTTCATATATCCTAATAAAAGAAATGTATGATATAAATTTAAGTTTAATATGATGTGAATTACATTCTACAATTATTAGAGTAAATTTTTTTGAAGTCGGTAACAATATTTGAGTAATTTATTTATTGTTAATTATTGGAACAAAAATTGCATACATAATTTTTACATAAAATTCAAAAAGAATTATGTGAGAGTGGCATTTTTAAAATTAAACAATAATAATGGATATTTTACTTTGAAGTAAAAAATTCTCAAAAGATCACATCATCATTCTACTACATTAATTTTATACAAAAATTTTATTTGCATATGTTAATCTTATGTAATTTCAGGTTAGATTAAGATATATACTTTATATATATAAATTCTATTTATAAATTACTTTTGGGTCCAGACTATCTGTAGTCCAGATTTGAGACAGTGCGGTTCAGCTTGGCCCATTGGGTCCACTTTTGGGTCCATTTTCAATAATCAGAACCGTTCATATTTTAGGATTTATTGAGTACATTATTCCTGTAAAAAATCACTTTGAGTGGATAACAAATACTATGTATTCGGATTACTTTTGTCTGGGGGGAAAAAAAGGGTCAGAAAATTAACGGTTTATAAAAAAGTGATCCGAATACATAGCATCCATTATCCGATTAATGTGATTTTTCACAAGAATAATGTACTCAATAAACCTTAAAATATGAACGGTTCGGACTAGATTCGAATCAAATCTGATCCATTGGCAGCCTTCTTTTTTCTTTTTTCTTTTTTTCAACTGCAAAATTGTTCAATCAACAGAGAAACCATTCTTTTGTTAGAAACAGATTTGGGCTGAAGAAGTAAAACAAACCCAAAATCTAGCAATTGGGAAACCTGAAATTATTTTATAGATTTCATGACTTCAGTTCTCTCGGAGAAAAAAAAAAAAAAAAAAGAATTTGGGAAAATGAAAACAAATTATGAGATTAAACCAAACATGGATCACTATGTTCTTATGGTGGACTTGTTGAGTAAATATGGACATCTCAAGGAAGCAGAGCAATTAATTGTTGGGGGTTAACTTCTCAGTGTAAAATTTTCACAAAATTTTGCTTGAGGCGGTCATCCGGGAGGACGTCCGGCAGGTCGTCTGGTGGTCTACACTCAACGGCTATAAGCAGTAAATTGCTAAAAGGTGCAAGCGATCCTCAGTTTGGTGAAACGTTTGATATTTTCTCAATTTGATATTGTTTTGGTGAAACCGTTGAAGCATAAAAAATATCTCTTTTCACTAAATTTAAATTTAATGATGAATTTAATGAATGGTTGGAGATGGCCGGCCACATCATCTTATTTGTATACTAGGGCAAGGCCGAAGTGACACATCAATCAATAATAATCTTATGTTGCATACACAAGTTAGGGCACGTTTAGGCCTAACCACAGATGCGGTCCAGCCCACATTTAGATTGAACTTGAGTCTTGAAGGGAGGATTAGAATAATGATATATTTATTAATTGACATATTAATTAATATATTAATAAATGATGTGATATAATTTAAAAATTATAATTTTTTATAATTTGTATAATAAGTGAAGTCATAATATTGAAGTGACAATATCATTATATATGTTGATACACTAATTTCAGAAGCAAGCTAAAAATTAACTTTTTCATTTTTTTTTAACTTGGTAGTGTTACATGAATCAATTAATGTACTAACTAGTGTACCAACACTAGTTATGACATAATTATTGACCCTATTCATTATACAAATTACAAATATCAAAAACTCTTAAATTATGTCACATCATCAAATTAATTAATTAGTGTACTAACTAGTGTACCAATTGATGACGTGACATAATTTAAGAGTTTTTGGTATTTGTAATTTGTATAATGAGTAGGGTTAATAATAATGTTATAACTAATATTGATACATTAATTAATATATTAATTGGTATATGTAACACCACCGAAAAAAATTATATAATCCAAAAAAAAATTAAAAATCAAAAAAAATTAACTTTTAACATCTTTTCAAAAGAAACCTAATTAATACGTGTAACAACAAGTCGCATAGCATGCAAATACAGTGGGCCGCCTACGCCACGGATTGGGAGTGGGTGCTGTGATAGCAGCCATGCTGTCACACTCCGTATGGGTTATTTCGATCCTATTTTGATAATCTGAATCGTTCATGATCAAGACAAATAATAACCCTTAAAAATTATTAAAATCATACTTAACCGTTTATTTTTTTAAACATAAACGTAGTTTTGTTACAAGTTACAGATGTCTAATTAACTTGAATTTTTTCATAGATAATCTAATCTACTCAACGAACCATACACAATGAACATTTCGGATCATTAAAATAAATTCAAGACGTGCCTTCACAGCACTACAAAAAATTAAGGTTTTGGGAACCAAAATTTAGAGATAAAATTATTTTTTAGAAATCAAATATTTTCACTTCGAAAAATGTTGTCATTATATTTTTAGCAACAAAAATTGGATATTAGTGATGAATTATTATCTATTTGGGACCAAATTTTTTGTCTTAAAAAATAAACGATTTGGAGACTAAATTATTTTGTCCCTAAAAGTCTATTTATTAGTGACATTTTCAAAATTGTCGCTAAAATCCTTATTTTTTACTTTTCGGGACTACCTTTTAGCGACTATCTTCACGATGATAGAAATTGGTTTATAAATGTCTTTTGCAACAAAATTTTCACTTTTAGAGATCAAAATATTTAGTTTTTTAAACTCTGATATGTTGTAGTGCGGGCTTACAACACAGTGCTATGCCTATAAGGTACATCACCAACCTCCTTCCCATTTGGTTTGTGTTTTGAAATAAATTTTTAAAAAAAAATTTAAAGAGGGAGTTTAGAAATTTTTTTGGTTTGTTTGATTGTATATTTTGAAAATAGTTTTGAGACAAATTACATTAACAGTTCGTATAGTTTGAGACTCGCGTCACTTTGGTCATGTCTTTTCAATTGTGACACATTTAATCATGAATTTTGAATCTTATTCCAAATAAGGACAATTGAAAATATCATTGCTCAATTTTAAGGACAAAGTTATCAATTTGATAAAATATAAACTAATTTGACAAAAATAAATGTCAATTTTTTTTTAAAAATTTTTAAAAATTATTTCTACCCACCAAAGATAAAATTATGTAAAATTAATAAATCTTTTAGACATTTATTTATTTATTTATTACTAAATTAATTTTTACTATGTGTTTGGATAATAATCATGTAATGAGTAATTGTTAAGTTTTAAATGTGTAATCGATATATTTAACATATGAAATATTTTTAGTTTTAAATTTTTTGAATTAATGGATTGGTTTAATAATGATATCAAAGTTGTCGCCATATTTGACTTTTGAAAATATAGAAACTAATATAATAGAAATAAAAACAACCATCCATTACATGGTGCCTGTTTGGCAGAGCTTAATTACAGCTTATTTCAGCTTTCAGCTTAATTTAACCTATTTTGATGTGTTTGGTTTAGCCTATAGCTTATAACTTATAGCTTTTTGGAAGTCAAAAATCAGCTTATTCTTTGAGTGGGGCAGGAGATGCTTTAAGAATAAGCTGGAAATCAGCTTAAGCTGAAAGTTATAAGCTATAAGCTGTTTAGGCATAAGCTATAAGCACTTTCCCACAGCTCTACCAAACAGGGCCATGATCATCATCCAAACACATAATAAAAATTAATTTGGTAAAAAAAAATCTAAAAGATTTATCAATTTTACATTATTTTATCTTTAGTGTTTAGAAATAATTTTTACAAATTCAAAAATATTTTTTGACATTTATTTTTGTCAAATTAGTTTATATTTTATCAAATTGACAACTTTGCCCTTGAAATTGAGTAATGATATCTTCAATTGTCCTTATTTGAAACAAAATTTAAAATTCAGAGTCAAATGTATCACAATTGAAAAATCATTTACCAAAGTGACACAAAGTCCAAACTATAAGAACTGTTAATATAATTTGTCCTAATTTTGGAGTTTGAAAGTTTGGGATGATTTGATATTTTGTTATAATTGAGTAGATATGTGTGAGAGAAAAAGTGATTAAGAATGAGAGAGGAGAAAAAAAAGTGATTAATTAATGTGTAATAAAAAGAGAAGTTATTTTAGAATTTTTTTAAGAAAATCTGTAATCAAACATATTTTTAAAAAATTCCTTTCAAAACATGTTTCAAAATGCATACCAAACACACCCGGAAAATCCCACTTGCTCTCCGATTGTTTGAGGATATAAATTTGATACGTGGCATCTCTGCGGCCCTTAAAAAAAAAAATCAAAATAAATTTTAAATTTTATCAATTTAGTTTTTTTTATATATATATTTATTTTCAATTTAAATCATTAATTTATTTTTGTCAAATACCATATAAAAACTCAATATAAGTATACATAAAATATTTGAAATATCTATTTTAATTGAGTTTAATGATTAAAATATCTTTTTTTAATTATTATCAATTTTACTTAATGAAAACAAACAAATAATTTAAATTGAAAATAAAAAAATAAGTTTGGCTTAAATTAACAAAAGTAAAAATTTGATGTATTTTATTACAAGTTTTAAAGTTTGATTTTGATTTTTATTTTTTGTAATTTAACCCCAAAAAAAAAATTTATTCTTACCCCATAATTCCAAATAAGAGGATATTGAAAATATTGAAATTAAAATGAAGAGGGTGCTGTTGAGTTCCGGAGAGTTCTCTTGCAATAAAATAATAATAATAAATAAAATAAAAATGAAAATGGAAATAAAATTTGATCAATCCCAAGGCCAATGAGTAAACGATATCCGATTAACTTGATTTTTTACAGATATGTTCTACCTGATGTATTCTAAAATGTAAACGGTTTGGATTATCAAAATGGGCCCCCGAAAAGGGCCCAATTGGCTGCACAGCAGTGGCTGTTGTGCACCCCGCACAGCAGCCACCCCAATTCCCAATTTCAATATTACTCTCTCCATCTTAAAATATTAATTATTTTAGGAAAATTTAACTTTTTTTAATAATAATTATTACATTTCAAAAATTTACTGTGTTTGGTTTTAATTTTCTGAATTCAATTTTCTAAAAATTGAGTTTTTTATTTTTCGTATTTTTTTTTGTTTTTAGTGAGCATTTTTAAAATTTTAAGCATTTTTTTTTTAAACTTTTTTAGATGCACCTTACTTAGATATATCTAAAAAGTAAAATATTTGTAAAAAAATCAATAAATAGACGAGAATACGAAAATATACTGAATTCTCATTTTTTTTTTGTATTTTTGGTATTTAATGAATTTTTAAAGATTTTTTTTCATAAATATTATACTTTTTAAATGTATTTATATTAGGTGTATCTAAAAATTTAAAAAAATGGTTAAAATATTAAAAAAATCAATAAAAAAAACAATTTTTTTTTTTAATTTTTTGAAAAATGAATCTTGAATCCTGAAACTAAACAAACTAAATTTTCCGAAACTATGTTTTGGTAGTATGATTATTATATTTCAAAAAATATTTATTAATGAATTTAAAAGAAGTAAAAATTTTTAAAAAATTATATTATTTTAATTCTTAATTTTTGAAAAAGTACTAATATTTGAGATAATGAAAATTGAAATAAGATATTAATATTTTAGGATGGAGTATTAGTTTTGAAAAAATTGGTCAAACATCCTTTTCTAACTTTTAGTAATTGGAGAGGTCCACAATAATTTTTCTTGTAGTCTAAGATCCCTCACCCACACCTATATATAATATCCACTCTCTCATTCTCTCTCCTCTCTCTTCTTGCACCAAACAACCCCTCTCTCTCCTTTTCGTTCACCACATTGTTCGGAGTTTCATCAGCATTAAGTTTCATCAGCATTAACTACGACGGAGGAATTCGATATGGTTTTATTGCTAAAATAGTGATATCAAGATGATTGCTTGCCTTGGAAAAACCAGTGCGATGAGCCAAATTTAGATCCAAATTTTTAACTTCTCCAAATTTCGTAAATATGTTTTGTAGATCCTCATATTCTACATCTTCATGTACTCCACCAACAAAGATGACCCAACCCTCACTTGCTGCAGGAATTAAAACAATTAATAGAAATCCAATTTCTTCAAATTAGTACAAAAGTATTAAGAGGATAAATCTACTCGTGATTATGTACAGTCATGAACTCACGAAAGATTAAACTTTGAATTATATAAAGTAACAGGTCATAACAGATACTTTTATGAGGTTTTCAGAATCATATGAATAAAAAAATTACAAGAAGGGAAAAAGATCAAAGCAGTGCTTTGCCATGATTAGTACAATACAATTTAAAAATGAGGTCTTTATAGGGTGAGATTGAGATCTGAAAATTGGAATTGTAAGAATAAAAAGAGATACAAAGATTACAGAGATAGACACTAAAATCAAGAGAGAGAGAAAAAAAATTGAGAGAGAATTGCTTTGTCTTGTCTCTCTCTCTTTGTGTGTGTGTGTAAGGGAAATAGAGGTGAGGTGTAGGAATGAAGCACATAGGAGTTGCATTACATTACAACAGTAGAGAGAGAAAGAGATAAAGAGATTTGAAAAGAGAAAAAGATTTGCAGAGAAATTTGTGCTAAAAAAATTTTGGTTTAGTTAAAATAATTTTTTTTAGATCACTCATTGATCTACTTGGGTAACAATGTCTATATATGATTCATGTATCAGATTTTATACGAGATGATTTTCAAGAACTGATGAAGGGGTTTCTTTTTGCTGCAAGATTTGTTTGGTGCAGATATGTAGATACACTGGAATCAATTTTCTCTGGTTTAAAATTGTGAACAAACACAGAGAAATTTGTGCTAAAATTTCTCTGGTTTGGTTAAAATAATTTTCTCTGGTTTAAAATTGTGAACAAACACAAAGAAATTTGTGAACAAAGATATTTAGTTCATTTTTTAGAACTGGTTTTTTGATTTTTTTTTTGAAAAATTAGTAACTAGTTTGAGGTTCTTTCTCTTGTTAATGTTGAGGTTCTTTCTCTGGGAAGAAATTCTCAGAATTTTTTTGGAGAAATTTTTTTTTAGAAGAATTTCTCTGGAGAGAATTTCTTTGGAGAGTGGGAAGTTCAGAGAAATTCTCTAAATTGATATTAAGAGATCTTAAACATTATGAAAGTATTGAATATCATTTTTGTTATAAAATCTTAATATTAGGGACTCTAAAAAAAATATCCATTAGTTTTTGGCCTATTTTGAAAAGTAAGAAAAAAACTAATCTTTTGATATTTTTTTGAAACAATCTAACCCAAAAAAAAAAAATAGAAACAGTGTGTTTGGTTTGAGTTTTCTGGATTAAGTTTTTTGAAAACTGACTTTTTTTGATTTTCGTATTTTTTTGTTTTTAGTGAATATTTTTTAAATTTTAAACATTTTTTTTACTTTTTTAGATGCACCTTACTTAGATGTATCTAAAAAGTAAAAAATTTGTGAAAAAATATTTTAAAAAATTAATAAATACATAAAAATACAAAAAATGTACTGAATTCTTGTATTTTTTTTTATATTTTTAGTATTTAGTGAATTTTTAAAAGATTTTTTTTTACAATTTTTTTACTTTTTAGGTGTATTTATGTTAGGTGTGTCTAAAAAGTAAAAAAATTACTTAAAATATTAAAAAAATTCAGTAAAAATAAAAAAAACACGAAAAATAAGAAAGTAAAATTTTCCAAAAAGTATTTTTTAAAAAATAAAAACAAACAAGGTGATGTGATCCAAATAAATCAACAAACCAATAAACCGACCTTCTCTTCTTTTTTTTCTTTTTTTTTTAAATAATAAAAAAAAAAAAAATAGGCCTTTATCAAATTTTGGAGGCCACACATATCTCCGGCTCATATCAACCGAAATTGAAAAACCCAAACCTCAAACTGCAACCGAAAAAGCAGACGCCAGAGACAGATAGACAGAGAGGGAGAGAAAACAATGGCGGCAGAGTCGGTGGGAATGTCATCGGCCTCGACAGCTTCATCACTTGGCAACTTCAACAATGGCTCTCGGCGCCCTCTGCCTCTCTCTCCTCGCCGCGTCCTCAGTCTCACCACCGCTCTCCACCGCTGTCGCAGCCACTTTCTCTCTTCTTCTTCTTCTTCTTCTTCTTCTTCTCTCTCTGAATTCTTCGGAGGCGTCCGTCTCAGCTCCACCACTCCTTCCAATCTCTCAACTCCGCCAAATCAACAGAAACGCAACTTCTCTGTCTTCTCCATGGCCGCTGTCGCCGAAGGTTTCTCTCTCTCTCTCTCTCTCTCTCTCTCTCTGTGTCTAACTTCATATTCAATGAGGTTGAAAGTGGTTTCTGTTGATTGAATTTGTGAATTTGGATGTAAGTTTTGATAAATTCCTCATTAGTTGTTTAAATTCTCACTCTCTGATCGAAAATTTTAGCAAGATCAATTTTTGTTAAGTGTGCTGGAAATGGGAACATTTGGCTGTTTGTTTTAAAGTTAAAATAACCCCATTTTGTTATCTCTACTATTTATAATGGCATCAAATATAATCCATATTACAAAGAATTTGGAAAATGTAAACCAATATCATCTTGGATTTATATTTTTAATGCTCTAAGAATACTATGGTATTTTCTATATGTTTAGAAATCTTGGGTATGTTTGATTAGCTGGATTAATAGTGAGGGGATTCACAATCCATGAGATTAATGTTGGTTCGGTCATCCAGTTGGACTAGTGAGATAATTCCTCTTCTCATGTTTGTTTTGCAATAGATATGCAAATATATAATTTTAATTATATGTATGTTTTGTGTTATTAGTTGTAGGATTAAAAATCTGTCAAACTTTGTTGGATAGAATGGCCGTTGCAATCTGAATAATAAAAATTTTGCAACTAAACAATGGAATGTGAGTCCCATGGGTTAATAATCTCAATCCTATACTATAATCACCCAATCAAACAATCCCCTAAAACCTAGTTGTGTGGAGTTTTATTCTCTTGACATTGTCCGTGGTTGCTTTCAAATGTTTTTGGAGGTTTATATGGTAGAGTTTTCTGTCCATGCTATTTCAAGATTTAAAAGCAATGAAATACCATTGCTAGCAATTTGTCATGTGCATTTTTTACTATGTTTGAATGAATAAACTCTAATGCGCATCGTGTTGTTCTGAAATATTTACCCATAATTTGGCTGCCTATGCTGATGATGTAGTTACATCTGAAATATTTATGCGGAATTTGGATGATATGATGATCAGGTATCAAGTGACAAATACTTATTTACCTGCGTGAATAATCTGGAAACTTTATATGACTTACAATTGCAAAGCTATGTTAACTTTGCTATAATACATTTACATGACAAGCTTGGTCATTGAAATGGTATTGTCTTTGGTTTATTGTTGACACTTGTTCAAACTTCTACATACAAGCTAATGTAGCAAATATGGGTTCCTTCTTTGTTATTCTCCAGAGACAAAGCGTGCAGTAGCTTTGAAAGACTATCGCAATATCGGAATCATGGCTCACATAGATGCAGGGAAAACCACTACAACTGAACGCATTCTGTACTATACAGGTAGAAACTATAAAATTGGTGAGGTACACGAGGGAACAGCTACCATGGACTGGATGGAGCAAGAACAAGAAAGAGGCATTACAATAACTTCCGCAGCAACTACCACATTTTGGAACAAGCATCGGATTAATATAATTGACACGCCTGGCCATGTTGACTTCACGCTTGAAGTTGAGCGAGCTCTTAGGGTTTTGGATGGTGCTATATGCTTGTTTGACAGTGTTGCTGGTGTGGAACCACAGTCGGAAACTGTGTGGAGACAAGCTGATAAATATGGAGTACCTAGAATTTGTTTCGTTAACAAAATGGATCGTCTTGGGGGCAAACTTTTTCCGAACAAGAGATATGATAGTAACAAATTTGGGTGCCAAACCGCTTGTAATTCAATTACCAATTGGTTCAGAAGATAATTTTCAAGGAATTGTTGATCTTGTGAAGATGAAAGCTGTGGTCTGGTCAGGAGAAGAATTGGGTGCCAAGTTCGCATATGAAGATGTTCCAGCTGATCTTCAAGAGTTGGCCGAGGACTACAGGGCACTGATGATAGAGACCATAGTTGAGTTAGATGATGAAGCTATGGAGGGATATTTAGAAGGAGTTGAGCCTGATGAGGAAACCATTAAGAAATTAATTAGGAAAGGTACAATCTCAAGTATTTTTGTGCCAGTTCTATGTGGTTCGGCTTTTAAAAACAAGGGGGTTCAACCATTACTTGATGCAGTTGTGGATTATTTGCCTTCACCGCTTGACTTGCCACCAATGAAAGGCACAGACCCTGAGAACCCGGAAGTGACAATTGAAAGCGCTGCAAGTGATGAAGAACCATTTTCTGGGTTGGCTTTCAAGATCATGAGCGATTCATTTGTGGGCTCCCTTACATTTGTAAGAATATATGCTGGGAAGCTTACAGCTGGATCTTATGTACTGAATGCAAACAAGGGAAAGAAAGAGAGAATTGGTAGACTTCTAGAAATGCACGCCAACAGCAGAGAGGATGTTAAAGTAGCTTTAGCGGGCGATATTGTTGCTCTTGCAGGTCTGAAAGATACCATTACAGGAGAAACATTGTGTGATCCTGAGAAGCCTATTGTACTTGAAAGGATGGACTTCCCTGAGCCTGTTATAAAGGTTGCAATAGAACCAAAGACTAAAGCCGATGTTGATAAGATGTCGACTGGTTTAGTCAAGCTTGCTCAAGAGGACCCGTCTTTCCACTTCTCACGGGATGAAGAGATCAACCAAACAGTTATTGAAGGAATGGGAGAATTGCATCTCGAGATTATTGTTGATCGGCTCAAGAGAGAATTTAAGGTTTATATCTGCTTTTCTTCTCTTTTTTTGGGCATCAGTTTCTCTAGTTGAATTCTTTGTCGTTTTTAATCTCTCTCTCTCTCTCTCTCTCTCTCTCACATACACACACATACATGACGTCATATATATTCTCCAAGCTGATTCTTCATCTGTTGTGACTTGTGAGCTGTCATTTTGCACAATAAATCTATCACATACTTTTTTCTGAAAACAGAAGCAAGAATTTATGAGATTATGTTTATGGTTTGATAAATCCTCATTCATTTCTTGGAAGTTATGATTTTTCCCTTTTTTGTTTTCCATTTTTTTTAATTACATGTAAATGAATAAATGCTATTTTTAAATCTATATCTTGATAATTTGATCATTTACATTGTTTGATTTTCCAAGAACAGTGTTTGATGTGATGATCTGAGTTGTCACAACCTGTGCTTTCTTGCCACCATAGGTTGAAGCTAACGTTGGTGCGCCACAAGTAAACTACCGTGAAAGCATTTCTAAAGTTTCCGAAGTGAAATACATTCACAAGAAACAGTCGGGCGGGCAAGGACAGTTTGCTGATATCACTGTAAGGTTTGAGCCCATGGAACCAGGTAGTGGATATGAATTCAAGAGTGAAATCAAGGGAGGCGCGGTACCAAAGGAATACATCCCGGGAGTGATGAAAGGATTAGAAGAGTGCATGAGTAATGGAGTGCTTGCAGGCTTTCCTGTTGTCAATGTGCGTGCTGTATTAGTCGATGGTTCTTACCATGATGTCGATTCGACTGTCTTGGCATTCCAACTTGCAGCCAGAGGAGCTTTCCGAGAAGGTATGAAGAAAGCCGGTCCGAAGATGCTAGAGCCCATAATGAAAGTTGAGGTTGTAACACCTGAAGAACACTTGGGAGATGTGATTGGTGATCTCAACTCAAGGAGAGGACAAATCAACAGCTTTGGTGACAAACCTGGTGGCCTCAAGGTATGTGAAACACCATGGTTCTTTCGTACCTGATTCTTGCTTGTCCAAATATGCCTGCTGTGCCAGCATGGGCACCATTAACGTATGAACTTTTTACAAAGTTGATATTGAATTGATAAATCCATGAGTCCAGAAATTCATTTCGGACAATTGAACCTTCTTGAATTGTTTCTTTTCGAGAACCACAAAAATTTGTGCCAAAACAACATAGGCTAAGAACAAAGAACAAAGGCCCTGAACACGTAATGGATCTTGAATTGCTATTTCTGTATCTCCAAGGCATGACATTATCTTTCCGCTTCATATTCGCCCAGGGTTTGCTCCTAGAAATATAGTTTGTCCTGTCTTGTCCCGTGTTGGTAGAAATTGTTAAAAGTCAAAAACATGACTATTAAAAGTCGAAGACAGGACTTGTGACATAGTCCCATTCTGCTAACATCAATATAAAACTGCAGCGTTGTTTTTTTTTTTTTTTTTTTTTTTGGGTCAGCTGCAGCGTTGTTTTTGTTATTTGTAAAATTGTTACTGAATTTGCTTTTGATGAATGATTTTATTTCTGGTTCTGCAGTTGGTCGATGCCCTGGTTCCACTAGCTGAGATGTTTCAATATGTCAGTACTCTCCGGGGAATAACAAAAGGCCGGGCTTCTTACACTATGCAATTAGCCAAGTTTGATGTTGTCCCTCAACACATCCAGAATCAGCTAGCAGCGAAAGAGGAAGCAGTTGCTGCTTAATTGGGTTTTCCCTGACTTCAAGCACCTATACTTGGTGTCCCTCAAATTTATTGAAATCCCACAAACTCAATTCTTAGCAGTACCAAATTCATGAATATAATGCAAGCAAACTTAACAAAAACATGTAGCTTGAAGATTGTCTTTCATGTTGGTTCATGTAGTTTTGACACGGTGAAAAATGCAGATTCTGATATATCCAGTGACAGTTAAGTGTAACTCATGTACATTCAAAAATCAGGTCAACCCGATTATGAAAATTGGGCATCTTCACCTGCTGACAAAAATATAAAAACTGTTTAGGGTATTAGAATTGGCCACAAGAGCACCCAAGTTGCAAACAGAAACAATGCATATACCAGTCACCAAAAGCAAAAGTAGAGAGTGTATCTATTCTCATAAAAACAACTAGGTCCGCTGATCCAAGCACACAAAAAGCTGAGTGATTAATCTGAAAGTAAGAGGGCTGGGCTCTCAAATCCATCATGAATCAAACAGGGACACAAGAATAAATAAAAAAAGAGCAAATGCTCCAACACTAGAAAATTATCAAAGTGAATAGATTTTATCCATTGATCCACAGAAATACACAGTAGGAGAGAAAAATTAAACAGATGCCAATGCTTTCTCGCAGTAACTGCAACAACTCCCCCTTTTCACATTTTCATTTGATCTGGACAATCCCTGCACTAACCAGCTTCTGAATCTTGTCCATCACAGCAGGGTTCTTCGAATGCTCCTGAGCCGCCTTGGGGTTTTCCTGGAAGTCCACCAACACCTGTCCGTAACCCCAGTCAGCATTATTAGCCCAACATAAGAACTCAACGATTCCAATGAAAATGAAAATGAAAACCGACATATTTTAAAGCCATACACTATACCTGTCTCATAACAGGATCAGTTAGGATGTTCTGAATTTCTGGATCCTGCATCGCCTTAGCCTGCAAAGATGGTGTAGACTTATTAACTATAATATTAGAAAAATTGCATGTGTCATGCCTGAAGGCACTTCCTTATTCTAGAAACAACACTAACCGTTAGATTTATTCAATCTTATCCATCAACTATGCTACATAGGAGAATTTTAAAAAACAGATCTGTTTTATTATATAGATTTGAACTTGGGCTTGAACCCAACAGACCAACATCACTGAAATTAGACATACCTGTCTCTCCTTCATTTCCTCAGGGCTTAAATCCCCACGGCTGGCCTTGTTAATTTGTTGTACACATCTGCAAACAGTTTTGAAACACAAATCCCATTCATTATGCAAATTCTAAAAGCCAAGCACCAACAAATCAAGAACAACAAACTACTACAAATAGTAACTACGTCCAGGTAACCATACCTCCTTATACCATCTAACAATTCCTGGTTCTGAGGCTCGTGCTTCAATCCTTCTTGGTATGTTTCCAAAGCTTTATCGTACTCTTTCATGAAAAACTGAATTGCACCTTTTCTACTATAACCCTTAACAAAAGTTGGATCAAGCTCAATGCACTTCTCTGCATCTTTCAATCCCTCAGGCATTGCCCCAAGTTTCGTGTAGCATGCAGCCCTGTTACTATATGCCTGGGAAAAGAGACAGAAAACCACAAAACAAGATGTTTAATCTAACAAATGACTTTAGGCTTTAGTGCTTGTATGTGCGTGTGTACCTTTTATAGATACTAAAAACCAAACACAAACCAAGTTAATTACCTTTGCATCTTTGGGATTCCTCTTTATAGCTTCCGAATAATGTTTCACAGCCTCTGGATACTTTTGTTCTTTGAAAAACTCATTGCCTACACCACAGAAATACAGATATTATGCGGGAGGAGAGAGAGAGGGAGAGAGAGAGAGCGAGAGGGTCCCAAATCAAGAAGAATATTCCCAATCAAAAAAAGTACCTTTCTCTCGCTCCTCATCAGCTATATTTGGATCAAAATACTCTTGTTGCTCTAGTTCTTTCTTCGCTTTTTCAGCATCATTGAGCTTTTTCAATGTGTCAGGGTTGCGATGCTCGGTTAGAGCTTTCTGGAATGTCTCGATAGCAGGATCATAGTCCTTTGAACATTTTGCCATCTTCACTAATGCAGTGGCTTTTCTTGTCAAGGCCCTTGCAACCATCTTATAGTCTGACCTAAGCTCTCTTCCCCTCTCAACAGCTTTATCACAATCTTGAATGCATTCATCATACTGAAATAATAATATATATAAAAATAAAAAAAAACACTCACTTAGTACACATGAATGTGTGTTTGGGAGAAAAAAGATTGGGTAAACACCTAATCTTTAGCATATTGTAGAAAATGATTGTCCCGTGACTTGAACCCATAACCTCAAGGTTATTAGGTCAAGGTTTTATCATTGAACCAATGTACTTTTAATCAATGTACTTATTTAATCAATGTTTTTTTTTTTTTAATATTATTATTTATACTGAAATAATAATATAAAAAAAATTACATTGATTAAATAAGTCCAGCGGAGAAGATTATTCATGGCAAGCTGCTCAAACAGACAACTATTCTGAGAACAAGACGCCATTCACTATAGTCTAGTTAACTTTGATGTTCGGGAAGATTCTGAGTGATTTTATCTTGTTATTGTCTGCGGATGCTGCTGTATCATATGATTATGCTAGTAAATTTAACACTCTGATTTCTGACCTTCAGGCTGGCAACTATGTGATATTGTTCAAGTCCAAAACAAAATATCATGCACCAGTGGAAGTTTGAAACTTCCAACTACCTTTTTGACATTTTACCACCCAAATTGTAAAAAACATTATGTGAAGCTAAAAAAGTGCATATCTGCTATTTTGGTCTTATTGTATTGTAGTGGAAGTGTTCAATTGTCACATAGTGAGAACTCAAGAAAGCAGGTCGTTTATCAATTTTGAATGGCAGGAGATGATACAGTTAAACTACTTTGAGAACTGAAAGCATTTTTGAATGGTTAAGCTAAGCATAGTGCTATACTGGTTAGTGAAATAAGACGCATTTGAAACTGGATCTGACAGTCAAGAAGTTTGTCCCTTTCTTATAGAAAACTTGGTAGATTTGTGCAATTCATTTGTTTTTATGTAGATTCTAGATGTTTTTCAAGATTTTCAGTATTGTTTTCTTGTTAGAATCTTAAGGAATATTATTTGATTCTTGTGATTATTTTTGTTTAGAAAGCTGGACTAAATGATGTTAATTCATGCTGTAGGTCCACTATGTTGCTAAATGGAAAGGCATCACTTTTAGGACAAGTAGACAGGGACTTGGTGTTGGTGGTGGAACAGTAAGATTACTAGCATGGGCCTCCTATTTACGCGTCCGGATCCTCTAGAGTGATCCTGTGAAGTGATCCTCTAGAGTGATCCCTCATGGTGTAACACGTGTCCCATTAATACATCAATGGCTGAGATAATTTGGTGAGCCAAAACCCAAAAAAAAAAAAAAAAAAAAAAAAAAATTGCAGAGTTGCAGATCGAGAGGAAGGAGGAAGAAGAAGAAAATGGATTTGATAGAAACTGGAAGAAGAAAACGGATTTGAGGAAGAAGAAAACTCTGGATTTGAGAGAAAATGAGTGGATTTGCAGAGAAAATGGGTTTGAGAGATGAATAAGAAAATGAAAGTTCATCCATGGCGATTTGCAGATCCATTAACCCAACACAGCAAAAAAAACTTTTATTCTTCCACTTTCTTCTTCCTCAAATCCATTTAATGGTTGGATTTGCAGAGAAAATGGCGGAGAACGATCTGTCGAGTCATCGTCGTTGAATAATCCTAATTTCAAAACCCAGAATCAAATCGATGAATTGAATGAAACCCAAGAATGGTTTGGGTTTGATTGTACCAGTGCTAGGAAATTAGAGGGAAAATGGGAACTTCCGTGAGGGAAGATTTTGAGGTGGGTTTGGGTTGAATCGGCGGCCGATTGAATGAAACACGGCGAGAGAATTCAGGAAGGAGCTAGTTGCTTGATATATTACATTACAGACTGTTAGCATTTGAAATGGTTGGTTTTGAGTCCATTTTTTCGTGTGAATTTTTTTTTCTTTCCGGCAAAAAAAATTTCCATTTTCTTCTTCCAGTTTTCTTACATTTTCGTCTTCCTACTCTCGCAGAGCCTAGCGTGCGCCACTTCATCAAACGCCTCCGCCACCCTCTTGAACCTCGCTGCCATTGTTGATCTGCAAAAAAAGCTTCAAAAAATTTGAATTTTTTTTTTTTTTTTTCAAAATACTTACCAGTGAGGGAGGAGAGAGAGAGAATGAAGAGGGTGATGGAGAGAATGGATTTGAGAGAGAGAGTTAATCTGATTTGGGTTGTTGGGTTGTGATGATGATGAAGAATTGAAGCCACCATTGTTGATCTGCAAACAGAGTTTCAAAATCTGATTTTTTTTTTTTTTTTTTTTTTTTCTTCTCAGAATACTCACCAAAACGACGTCGTTTTGGTGAGTTTCATTCTGAGCCGTTCGATCAAGTACTTTAGGAGATCACTCTAGAGAATTAACTCTAGAGGATCCGCTCGCCCTATTTACACCACTTCTATGTTGCACGGACACGAACACGGGACACGACACGGATACGACACGGACACGCGAAAACGCAATTTTTCAAAAAATAGGAGACACGATACGCTGGGGACACGTTTAATATATATAATTTTATTTATTTATTATATGTCTAAAATAAAAATAAAATCATTAATTCTTATACAATCAAAATAATAATAAAATTAATAAATATATTTTTAAAAAAAATTAATAAAAAATGAGTTTTTTTAAATAATGTGTTAAAATATATTAAAATAAATAAAAAATAAAAATTGGAGAGGGGTGAGATAGACACAAATTATATTATTTATTAGATTTATTATATGTATTATATATATATATATATTTTATTAGACACAAATATGTTAATATAATTTATTAGATATATATTTTATATAACAAATTAGATATATATATTTTATATATAACAAATTATATTGTTATAGGTTGAAAACGGGAGAAACAGATAGACGCACGACGAGAGAGAGAGAGAGAGAGAGAGAGAGAGAGAGAGAGAGAGGAAGTCAGATCGAAGGCAGATCGAAGGTGAGGACAGGGCGACGACGACGCCGAAGGAGCTGACGAGTCTCTACGACTCCATCTTTGACAAGTTCGACTGCGACAAGAGCTGAGCCGTGGAAATCGATGAGTTCAGATCGAGATCGAAGGCAAGGGGTCAATCGCGAACAGAGATCAAAGGCAGATCGAAGGCGAGAGACAGAGATCGAAGGCAGATCGAGCAGATCGAAAGCAGATCGCACCAGGTCTCTCTCTCTCTCTCTCTCTATCTGAGTAAGAATCGAGGCCTGTTTGCACGAATCCTGTAACTAAGGCCGTGTCCATGGCGTGTCCGACTGGAAGATTTCAAAAAAAAAAAGGAGACACGTTAGAGAGAGTGTCGGACACATGTCTACCGCGTTTCCGATGCGTGTCTGTGTCCGACACGTGTTCGACACTCGTACGCAGAGCCTTGGAACGTGTCGGTGCTTCATAGCACCACTTCTTTCGTTAATTTTGGTTAAATAATCAGCGGTAATACACAGAAACAAATACATATCTAACTCATTGTCAAATACCACTATGAGAAGAACCAATTAACATGATTCATTAGTAATTTTGAAACTGCTATTCTATCTTTCTTTGAAGCCATGGATAAGGGTAAGCCAGTGAATAATTTTCCAGTTATTTTCTCCAACCATTGTGCAATCCTTCTATCAATGTCACACAACAAGTTGTCTATTATCATACAAGAATCCTCTTGTTGTTCTTCATCTTTTTGGGTAAATAGATGTTACATTATGCGCACCTAAACAGAGCACAACCATGTACACGCAGTGTATATAGGAGGAAAAAGAAAAACAACTAAGCTCGTTCCAAAAGGCTGAGATCTCATATAAAATCTATAAAAGGAAATGAAGTCAAGAATTTTTTTTATGATCCAAAAATGGGAAGGTATTTAACAATCTTTTCAACCTATACAATCTCCAAATGCTATCCTATTTCTTTCCTCCCAAATGCTTTATATGGAACAAAGCATTGAGTCCATCCAAGTTGATGAGAATTTTCTGAGTGCATCCTTGAGCCAACAGCCATTTCGCTTAGTAACCTTACCAGGCATCCTGCAATGCACTTCAAGTATAGTGATGCCAAGCTTCAAAGATCTCTAACAAACTCACAATCCAGCAGAAGATGATCAATCATCTCATATGCCTTCTTGAACATGAAACACCAATTTAGTAGCATTTGTCCCCTTGGACACATGATTGATAATCAAAATGGCCTTCAGTGCAAGCACACTAGTCAAAGAATAATACTTTGGAGTTTGGAGGGAACTTTTCTGGGCCACATACACTTTGAAGGGATGTCTATCCCTCCCTCCCAGAAAGCACACTATATTAAAAACAAGCACCAAACTTCCTTCTTCCATTGGCATTCTCCTGTATAAAATAATGGAAAATGGAAGTTAAACTCTTTCTTGGTTGGCATCAACTCTTTACACCTTCTCACCATAGAGAAACTCATTAAAAGAGGAGAACTCATGGGTTCTACGTATGTTTATGGTGCCTCTCTTTGCAGAGACATGGATGATTTGGCAATGCTTCACAGTGCAGCTACTTTCAGTTACATGATTCTTCTGGTCATTTGCTTAATTTGAGGCTTTTTTGTTTGTAAATAACATTGATCACCATGTCTTTTCTTGAGGTGTCATGGCACACTTTCTTTTTGGCCTTATTGTCTTTCTTCTTCCCATTTCTTCTCCATTGCACTTGTCTAGACAATTTTAGACTCCATACTGAAGAAGAAAAAAAAACCTTTTGTGGTTATACGTCTAGCTTTTCATAAGACTTGTTCCGCATCGCCTCTCTAAACCAATCAACTTGGTCCCCATATATCCTAGACATGCCAAATGATTTTGGGGGATGCCTTGAATAAATCTAGCATGGTACCAGAGCTAGGTCTTAGGTGGCCTCGCGGGCCATGTCTGCATCCCGGATCTTTCTCTTGTGTGTCTCTTTTCTTTGTCACCTCCACATGCAACCGGATTGCATATGCAGGTTAGTGTTGGAGACTTATCCCACATCCCCTCAGTAAGCCACCCAAACTAGGTTAATTTAGTCTAAGGGTAGAAGAAAGTGTTAGAGACTTGTCTCACATTGGCCCTCTAAGCCACCCAAACTTGGTTGATGTAGTCTAAAGGCCTCTCCACCTAATGCCAATTGATTTTGGGTTAGATGACTCTAATAATTTGTAACATTTCTCATGAAATGAAAGTATATTGGCTATATAGACACTCTATACCTTCCCAAATTCTTATGTAGCAGAAATTATTATATGGGTCAAGAAAACCACGTGGCCGTCTGCCCATCCAATGGTATCTTGTTATTTTTCCATCATTTCCTTGTTTGTAGGGCCATGTAATTCTTTAGGCCCTTGCTATTGGTTGAGCATACTGCCAACATGGAATTCCTGGAACACTTGATAATTACTCTGTATGCAGGTATCAGGAAGGAGTATTGTTTAATTACTTGGAAACTAAACGTGCTCTTTCGTACATGCCACAAATTAGACAGCAACAAATTGGACAACAGAATGTTTGTCAATAAGTACAAACATATTCGTCCAGGGTAGAACCATACATCCAGCAACTACTTGAGACCACATATGAATCAAACATGTCCCTGACATTAAGTATACATGCAATTCAAACCAATTGTAAAACAATCCACTCCGCCACACATGAATCAAACAAGTCCCTGACATTAAGTATGCATGCAATTCAAACCAACTGTAAAACAATCCACCCCACCGCATATGAATCAAACAAGTCCCCGTCTGCAATATATTAGCCCCTTTTTTATGTTCCCCTTTGTTCCATTTGACATTATCAACCAACAATACGTTGCAAACACCCATATGACTCGAGTATGACGTTTCACCCATGACACCAAGCATAGGTTATCCACTAGATATAGATCGTTTAGTGTTTTCCCTCAAAACCTGGTCCTGAACTTTCTCTATTCAACCAAATAAGTAACACACAATGAAAAATGATCCACAAACATATTTCTTTTTGTTGTGTATTTAATTGACCTTTTTTTTTGGGTCCATTTCATAAATACATAGCACTTGGGAGTTCTATATATTTGAATGTTAAGATGGTTTTACTGTAGTAACATGTAATGATATTGGAATAGTTTGAAATATTGATACCTGATTTTGTTTTACAAAGCTAAACTTTGTGTTCCAAACCGACCAAACTCACTAATTTGTCTGAGTATTTGCCCCCTTTCTACTAAAATCCTGGCTCTCCCACAGACTATAGTTAGATTTTAAGGAAAAATTACTTTTACAGCTATACCAACAAAGGCAATCCAATAAGACTAATTCTATTCAAACTTCCTGCCAACTAATGAAGCAAAGAAGGGGAGAAAAGGCAAACCAAAGAAGGGAAAAAAATACGCCACCCAACATGCCTCAAAACATACAAACAAACACAAAAGAATAAAAACTACTGTCTAAACTAAATTACACTCCTGCTATATGAGCTCTTTTATTTCCCTCAAACTACCCATGTTCACCCGATATGACAAAGATACCGATGTGTATAAATGTCCAACACATGTACCGTTTTAGACATACAATCTCTTATTCACTATCAAATAAACATTGCTAGCCTCTCACTCACAAGGAAAAGATACAAATTTTCTACTTTTTACTTAAATTCTATTTTTCAAATATATTTTTACATAATTTACAACATTATCTAAAAATATTATATAATCTATACCATATATAAGTGCTCAGTATGCATCTCCGTATCCATATCCAACTTTAGGATACAGATCTAATATACTAAGTTTAGGTGCACCCGATACTTGTACTTTTGAGTCCATGTAACGTAGTAAATGCTTAATAGAACATCAGCTTCATACTATATAAATCTACGAGACTATATACTAAATTCAGAACTATACATGTCTTCCTGATTCACCAAACCCTGAAAATCAAACAAGTTAAATGCTATAGGCGTGCACATTTATAAAAACATCGACTTTTTGCAAAATGGTTAATCGAATTCACACTAAAGTGAAAGTAAAATCAAAATGCTAGCGTACCTTTCCCATCTCCAAATACACGGCTGCTCGGTTCGTGAGAAAAGAAATATCTTCATCATATAATTCAATCGCCTTCGTGTAATGCTGAATTGCATTCTCGAAATCCTTCTTCTTGTAAGCAGCATTCCCAGCTTCCTTCTCCTTCAGCGCCTGAGCCTTTCTCTCTCTAGCTTCCCTCTCCTCCTCTGCTACCTCCATAGGCTCAGGCTCCGGTTCCGGCTCCTTCTCCTTCGGCGGCTCCGCCTCAGCAGGTCTCTTCCTCTCCGGCGGCGGCGCATCCGGAAAGTCCATATCTTCAGCCGAATTCGGAGTCATAATCTTCACATTCAACAAAACACCAAGAGCTTGCATAACTCTCTGATCCTTCAAATACATATTCAAATTGTTAGGGTTTCTCTGAATGTCCTGCATCATTTTCACGAAATCAGGCTGTTGCAGAAACACTCTCGTGCTCGGATCGGCGGTGAGCTTCGCCCACATCTCAGGCCCAGTAAACGCATCCCCAAACGGAGACGCGGCGGCAGACGAGGAGGAAGACGGCGGCGGAGGAGCGCGCGATCTTGCGGCGGCGGACTGAGCGTCGGCGAGGCCGGACTTGAGAGCCTCGTTGTTAGGGTCGATTTCGAGGCCTTTTCTGTAGGATGAAACGGCGTCGTCGTAGTGGTGGAGACCAAGGTGAGCCGCGCCGAGTCTAGAGTAGCCTTTGGACCAGTCAGGCTTGAGCTGGACGGTCTTTTCGGCGTCGGACAAGGCGTCGGAGTACTGGTGGAGGGAGGCGTAGGCGGCGGATCGGTTGGAGTATAGGACGTGGTTGTCCGGAGCGAGATTGATCGCCACCGTGAAGTGGCGGATCGCGTCGGCGTAGTTTCCGGCGGAGAAGGCGGCGTTGCCTTTGGCCTTGGCTTCGTCGGCCATTATCGTCTGCGATTGCTCTGTCTCTCTCTCTGTTGTTTTGTATCTCTCTCTCTTTCTCTTTCTAGAGTTTTGCAGAGAAATGCTGGAGAGAGAAGGTAGGGCTTAAAAGGGGGGCGTGACAGACGAGAGAGTTCTAGGCCGGTGGAGATTGGAGTGTGTGGTTGGTGCTTCTGGAATGTTCTGTTGCGGATGGTGTGTGATTGGATGCGGGTGTAGCGATGTCTGCGTTCGTGTGGAATGGGAGGAGTTGTTTGGATACAACAATAGAAAGGCTCGGGTAACCCAATTTTTGTTCGGATCTTTCCGTGGATGTTTGGGAAATTATTATTTTAGGAGGTTATTTTAATTTTTGACTATTTTAATAGGTTAAATTTTTTTTGTTTGTGAAGATGATTATATTTTTGTGTAATTGGATATAATATTTGTGAAAAAAAATATAAAATAATTATGAATTTAATGTGACATTTTATCTTATTAATTATTTTAACATATTTTATCTTTTTACAAATTTTAGTCTAAAAAAAGGTTAAAAACTTCCTTGCCAAACACTCCCTCTTCTGCTGTAAAAGTCGAACTGCGGCACTAATGTGTTGTTGGGGAAGATGGGATTTGACTAAAATAATTAATAAGTATTAAAAAAAAAAAGTAAAATAGTTTTTAAAAAAAATGTCATATCTTATACATTAATTAATTATTTTTTTATTATAATTATTCATTTAAGTGGAAGGTGAGATTATCTTCGCAAGGAATGTGAAATGATGTGTCAATGATCACTCTCGATCAGGATAGGTCGGAAGGATCCTCTAATAATCAAGTCAGTACACTAATCAGTCATAGTACATAAAAAGAAAGTTTTTCTAAAGAATGATCTTATCAAGATTTAGTATAATTGGATTAAATTAGATCCATTCTCTTGTCCTTTTATGTTTTACTTACTTACGCATTTATAATTATTCTGATCGAAAGGTTCTGCTCACACTTAGTTTTGGTTGGGTAACTTGTTAGGTTGTCTTTGTCTTTGATTGTTGAATCTTTATCGCATGGACAACCTAGATGATGTCAGACACTAGTGTTCAGCTCGTCAAGCTTTACGTTCGTATAATCAATTTGATCGGATGACTCCTCCTTCTACTAGGCCCAACTAAGTAAGAATCCTCTCTATGTCTTCTTTACTAGGCCTCCTCCTTGCAACGATCAAGATTCACCCTAAAAGAAAAGTGATCTGGGTCGTTGGATTCTCTTGGGATGAATCTTAACCATTGCTAAGAGGGAGGCTAATAGAGACACCAAGGAGAGGATCCTTGCTTGGCCCAACCTATGCATTAGTCTTTTCTGCTTTACATTTGTCATCGTTGAATGATACTCAATTCGACGTCTCTATTTTATTTTATAGATCTGTTTTCTATAAGTCTATCTTTTATATTTCTTTATCTCCTCACGCGCCTTGATTGGATGTCAAATTGCTACTAACTGTCTTCTGTGAGTTTCAAGGGACAGGTTTGGACTTAACCTTTTTTGTATTGGGCTAGCGTGATTGGTTTTGGGTCTGAGCTCATATTTTTCCCTCCACAGTCACTAATACATAATTTTTTTCATCTCATAAGTAATTAAAAAGTGAAAAAACTATTAAAATAGCGAAATTTTCAAAAGGGTTATTGGGTTAGAGATAGGGTTAGTTTTTTTCATTTTTAGTAATTAAAAAAAATAGATTATATTCGACCAAACGAATTAAAAAGTTATTTTTTTTTTCAATTAAAAAATTTAAAAAGATAAAAATAAGTAATAAATACTAGTAGTATAGTGATCTCGGTTTTGACCCAACTCTTGTGGTGTTCCGGACTCGGGTTTAATGCTTTCATGCTGTCGTTTACCTATTTCTTCCCTTGTATATCCTTGAAATTGGCCTTTGGGTTGTTGTGGTTGCGTTTGAAACAAGTTGGTTGCTTATTTGTCCAAAACCTTGTTGCCTAGAATTTTGGTCTTCCGCTCAAGCGAACCTTTTTGCGCTTGAACGGGGTTTGCAAATCCTCAGTACTTTGCACGTCTGCAAAAGTGCTGCAAAAGTGCTGGTGGAGTGTCTTTCATGCTCGAGCGGTGTTTCCTACGCTCGTGCGTCCTTCTTTGAGCTCGAGCGGTTAGTATGTCGTCTACAAAAGTTCTGAAGGTGTGCATTCTGCACTCAAGCGGGTCTCTTCTTACGCTCAAGCGTAGAAAATCTTTGTGTCTGATGCTCGAGCGTGAAACCTTCTGCTTGAGCGGACTGCGCATATATCAGATCACGAAAAACACTTTTTACATCACTTTTTCATATCTTTTCACCCAAAACCCTAAAGTTGAGAGCCTCTCTCTCTAAAACTCACATTTTTTTCTATATTTTGACCTAGATCCTTTGATCTCTACACCCTTGAGCCTTCATTAAAAAGATAGAACTCCTCAAGATCTTCTCTTTGATCTGATTAAAGTTAGATTTCGACATTTTTGGGGTTCCATCCTTGTTTGGCTCGTCTTCTCTCTTTGAAGTAGAGATTTTCTACACTTTATTATGAGTTTTAACTTAGTTATTTGTGATTGCATAACAATGGTGGGTTTTGGTGGTATTTTGAACAAAACCTAGGGTTTGGATATAAAATGGAAATAGAGCTTTTTGGTGAATGAGAAGGAAATGATAGTGGGGTTTGAAAATGATGTTATATGGTGTCAAAATAGTTGATTTTGATACTTGGTTGAGATTTGGGAAAAAGATGGAGTTTGCCCTAGAATGAGTATTATATTTACTTTGTATAAATAAATGAAATTGATGTTGTAAACTTGGAATTGGACAAGTATTGAAATGGATGGTGAAATGAAATAGATGATGTGTCTCATCTTTGGAAATTTTGAATAAATTATCTGTCTTGAGAATATATATCTGTTTAGAAATATCTGTATTGGTTTATCGGTGGAGGATAGCTTTGATTATTGTAGAAATTGTATGTGGATTAGGTGAATTGAAACTGTCCCATGGTTGATTATCATTAAATATGATCATGTTATAAACACATTGTATATATATGTTTATTTGGGAGTGGAAAGGGGATGCACTCCATGTGTGATTATGTATTTATATACATTGCATAGGTATGTTTGTTTGAGAGGAGAAAGGGGATGAACTCTATTATATTAAGTTGGCTGGAGTGTCTTGGGTAAAAGTCCCGAAATCCATACATGGGTGTCGATCTCGCGGACGAAATACCTGTAAAATGGTAATTGGAAGTGTTATGTGTTGATTGTGAAATTGTTAGATCATTGAGTTGTAGTCTCATTTGGGTTATTGGAAGATAATGGAAATTGACTTATGTATTGGAATGAATTAAAGGAAAAATAAATTGGAATATGGAATTGATATTCTATGGCAATACATAGTATGAATGTTTTATCCCGGGCATTATATATATACATACACTTATATCTTTGTTAAATCACATATATTGTGTTAGATTATTCTTACTGGGCTATGGCTCACCCTATTTGGGAAAGCTGCTTCCACCAAGGCAATAGCATAGGAGGGATCTTCAGGAAGCAAGAGCTTCTTGTTTGTTATATTTTGTATAGCCTAGGTCTTTAATTGTAAGGGCTAGTCCCACTTTTATTGTAACCAAGTCAAGACTTGGGAATGTATAAGCCCGAAGGGCATTATTTGTGATAGACTCGTTTGTAATATTAACTTCATGTAATGAAAAGACTATTTACACTCTGATTTATGTTGTTATGTTTATATTTCTAGGACGTATTTATCGTATTAATTTGAGGGCGTTACAACTTGGTATCAGAGCATACCGGGTTTGAATACTTTGGGTATGTGGGAAGTGGTTAATACCACAATGGGTTTGTCTCGCTTGTTAGGGACTTAATGTATGGACGATATGTACTTATATGAT
Source organism: Camellia granthamiana (assembly GCA_036172215.1). NCBI lineage: Eukaryota > Viridiplantae > Streptophyta > Magnoliopsida > Ericales > Theaceae > Camellia > Camellia granthamiana. The sequence goes on from CM069913.1 coordinate 12,904,272, forward strand.
AACCTGCTTATATAATTATATGGGTATGGGATTTAATTCCGAAGATGTTGATTGGGTCGACGGGTTTCTAGAAGTCTTATTAGAAGTGCACTTAATCACTGCTGTTTCTAATTGGAACTCTAGCAACGCCGCAGGGCGGTCATTATCTGAGAAGGAAATCCGTATGTGCTTACGTGACTATATGCTTATATGAAGTGAATTACAGTTATCCAACGTATTGGGACGTGAGTGAGTTAGCTTCGGCACATTTATAAATGTGCTAATCTCTTGTGTTACCTTTATTAGGATGTTTGGTTGTGGACGTGATGGTGGTAGGTGTGGTAGGCGTGGTAGGCCTAGAAGGCACGAGATACCTATACCGGATGAAATTTCGGCACAGGAGGAGGGAGTTAGTCAGGCCAATGTGCTCGAGCCAGTAGGTCAATGGGCTATGGGCGCCTTAGCCCGTAAAATGGTCGGAGCATTGAGGGAATCCATGGACATTCTTAGAGCTGAGAATCAAGTCTAGGCCAGGTTGTAGAAGTAGGGCCGTCTTTTCTGAAGAGAGAGTTCTTCCGGTTGAATTCGGACGAGTTTTTGGGTAATCCCAATGAGCCACTAAAGGCTGATGAGTGGCTTGAGTAGATAGTGAAAACGTTCGAAATGTTTGGCATTGAGAACGATCAATTGAGGGTGACCTTGGCGTCTTTCCAGTTGAAGGGGGATGCGGGTTAGTGGTGGAAGTATATGCGTGGGCGCATTGGAGGGACTCGGGAGGCTTTTGTCAGCGCCTTCCAGGACAAGTTTTTGCCTCCCACTGTTAGAAAGAAGTTGAGGGACCAGTTTTCCAAGCTAGTGCAGTTGAACACATCTGTGGCAGAGTTCGAAGCCACCTTTACTAGCTTGTCTAGGTTTGCACCCGAGCTTGTAGGGACAGAGGAATGCCGGTGTTTGGAGTTTGAAAAGAGGTTAAGGATCGGTCTCATGTTCCAAGTGGCCGGGTCCATGATTAGAGACTATGGACACCTTGTGGAGGTTGCAGCCCATCTTAAGACCATTATGCAGGCTGATGATGAGAGGTTGAGGGGCTCCGGGAGGAGTCAAGATAGTTAGGGGAACGGTAAGAGGCAGAGGGGTTCTAACCCTCAACAATCCTAGGGAGTGCAGTCGAGGTCTACCTTTCCAATGTTGAGTTTGGGTTCTGGGAGAGGTGGTCAGAGTGATATAACTTGTTTCAAATGTGGTCAGTTGGGCCACAAGTCTCCAGCTTACGCGCAGAGAGGAGGAGGACAGCGAGCAGCTTTATCTTCGACTCATTCTGAGGACTAAAGTCAGGGTAGAGGGCAACCGCCCACTTGCTATAAGTGTAGTTAGGCAGGGCACCTAAAGAGGTTTTGCCCACAGTTGGGTGGCATATTTGGTGCGTCTGGTTCGAGGCAGACACAGAGTCACCAGTCAGCACAGGCCTCGAGGTCCAATTAGGGAGCCTCTTCGACTCAATCAGTGCAGCAGGCTTATGCTCCCGAGGGGTGAGCAGGTGGATCAGAGACCGACATGGCGTGTGTATGCTGTGCCAGATCTTGTACTGGCTCCGTCTATAGTAAGAGGTACCTTTCTGTTTTGCAATTCAATTGCTAATATGTTAACTGATACGAGTGCATCCCATTCTTTTATCTCGTCTGCATTTGTATTGGTTTTGAGGTTGGAGTTGGCACAGTTAGCATCTCCCATTTGTGTAGAGTCACCTATTGGTGGTGAGGTTATTCTGAAACAAGGGTGTCGGGGTTGTGACATAGAGGTTGCCGGTCATCGACTCCCATTTGCATTTGTTTTGATTAATATGACTAGTTTTGATGTTATTTTGGGTATGGACTATTTATCGTCATACTAGACTATTATAGATTGCTACCATCAGAGGGTTACTGTATGTACCTTGAGCGGTGACTGTTTTCATTTCTTGGAAGACCGGGTGGATAGAGTCTTATCACCGGTATACGATCTGCGTTGGTGAAGTGAACTTAGTTGTCTCCTTACTAGCTTGCAGAGTAATGAGTGTGATGAAATTCGGGTTGAGTTGCCAAGGGTGGTTTGTGAGTACACCAATGTCTTTCCCGAGGACCTTACGAGTTTGCCACCTCACCGAGAGGTAGAGTTCTCTATTGATTTAGTGCCTAGCACAGCACCAATTTCGATGGCACCGTATCGGTTTACACCCGCTGAGTTGAGTGAGTTGAAGATTCAACTCTAGGAGTTATTGGATGAGGGTTTTATCCTCCCTAGTACTTCACCTTGGGGTGCACCGGCTCTCTTTGCTAAAAAGAAACATAGAGTCTTGTGACTTTGTATTGATTACCGAAAGTTGAACCAGGTAACCGTTAAGAACAAATATCCTATGCCTCATATAGATGATCTGTTTGATTAGTTGAAAGGGTCTTCCTGTTTTTCTAAGATAAACCAGAGATCGGGTTACCATCAGTTGAGGGTGAGAGAAGAGGATATCCCGAAGACAACATTTTGTATACGGTATGGCCATTATGAGTTTCTAGTGATGCCTTTTGGGTTAACCAATACTCCAGCTATATTTATGGATTTGATGAACCGGATCTTCCGAGAGTTTCTAGACCATTTTGTGGTCATCTTCGTGGACAACATTTTAATTTATTCACTTTTTGAGGAGGAACATTAGGAACACTTGCGGGTAGTACTTGAGTTACTTAGAGCCCACAAGCTATATGCTAAGCTTGGGAAGTATGAGTTCTGGTTGAAAGAGGTTAAGTTCTTAGGCCATGTGGTATCTGAGAAAGGGGTGACCGTAGATTCATCCAAGACAGAGGTAGTGCAAGATTGGGCATAACCTAAGAATGCCTTTGAGATCCGTAGTTTTTTGGGATTGGCCGGGTATTATCGGAGATTTGTAAGGGATTTCTCTAAGCTAGCTTCACCTTTGACTAGACTGACGATGAAGTGAATCAAATTTGTGTGGGTTGAGACTCGTGAAAAGTCGTTCCAGGAACTTAAGGTTAGACTCACCACTGCTCCAGTGTTGATTACTTTGAAGAGGGGTTTGGGTTATTCAGTATATTGTGATGCCTCACGGGAAGGTCTGGGTTGCGTTTTGATACAAGAGGGGAAGGTTGTAACCTATGGCTCGCGACAGTTGAAGATACACGAGAGAAATTATCCTACTCATGATTTAGAATTAGTAGCAGTAATATTTGCCTTGAAAATCTGGAGGCATTATCTGTATGGTGAGAGATTTGAAGTATTTTCCGAACATAAGAGTCTGAAGTATCTGTTTACTCAGAAAGACTTGAATTTGAGAAAGAGAAGGTGGATGGAATTCATAGAGAATTATGATTTTGAGTTACATTATCATCCCGGGAAGGCCAATGTTGTGGCCGACGCCTTGAGTAGGAAGTCAATTAGCAGTGTAGCTTGTATCGCTGTTCGGGAATGGGAGATGCTGGATACTCTTGGGGAGTTCGACTTGCATCTTGGCAAGTCTGTTAAATCTGCGACTTTATTTTCAGTAGTTGTTCAGCTTACACTTGTGAACCGAGTGTTAGAAGCGCAGAGAAGTGATCTTGAGGTAGACACCCTCAGGGAGAATATCTCCAATGGAAAGGCAGAAAAGGGTTTGAATGTGTATCCGACCAGAGTGTGAGATACCGTGATCATTTGTTCGTGCCGGAGTCTTGCCGAGAGGAAGTACTCTGAAAGTTTCACCATTCACGCCTTGCGGTGCATCAGGGAGGCACAAAAATGTATCATGATCTGAGTCGCCAGTTTTAGTAGAGGGGTATGAAGAATGATGTAGCTGTGTTTGTATCGAAATACCTTACTTGTCAGCAAGTAAAGGCCGAGTATCAGGGGCCTGCGGGTTTATTGCAACCCTTACCTATAGCTGAGTGGAAATGAGAGCATGTCTCGATAAATTTTGTTGTGGGCTTTCTGAGGACTCAACGAGGTAGTGATGCCATTTGGGTGGTAGTTGACGGATTAACCAAGTCATCGTACTTCATACCTTTGCGTGTGAGTGATTCGGTAGACTATCTTGCCGACTTGAATATCAGGAACATAGTGAGATTGCACGGGGTCCCTGTGACGATTGTTTCAAATAGAGATCCACGTTTCACAGCTCGGTTGTAGCAGAGCTTACAAAGTGCCTTAGACACTAGATTGACCTTTAGCACTACGTATCATCCTCAAACTGACGGGCAATCTGAGTGTACTATTTAGATTCTAGAGGATATGTTTCGAGGCTGTGTCCTTGATTTTAAGGGGTCGTGGGAGAGGCACTTACCCTTAGTGGAGTTTACCTATAACAACAGCTTCTAATCGAGTATTGGTGTGGCATCGTTTGAGGCCTTGTATGGTCGACCATGTAGATCTCTAGTGTGTTGGGTCGAGGTGGGTAATGTACCTTTATTGGGCCCAGAGTTGGTTCGGGAAACAATGGAGAAGGTAGCACTTATTCGTAAGAGATTGATTACCCTCAGAGTCGCCATAAAAGTTATGCCGACCGTAGGAGGAGACCTTTGTCTTTTGAGGTGGGAGATCATGTCTTTTTGAAAATATCATCTAGGCGGGGTTTGATGAGATTCGGGAAGAGTAGGAAGTTATCCCCTCAATTTATTGGGCCTTTTGAGATCCTTAAGTGGGTCGGAGAAGTTACCAATCGTTTGGCATTGCCGCCACAACTTTATAGAGTGCATAACGTGTTTCATATTAGTATGCTTCAGAAGTATAAACTGAATCCATCGCATGTGTTGGATTGGACTGACTTTGAGGTAGATGAGGATGTCTCGTATGAGGAGAGACCGATGAGAGTCTTGGATAGACGGGACCAAGCCTTGTGAGGCAAGACAATTCCTTTAGTCAAAGTTTTGTGGAAACATCACAGAGTTGAGGAAGTGACTTGGGAACGTGAATTGGAAGTCCGAGAGAAGTATCCGGACATATTTGTTAATGTTTAGTTTGCATTGAAATTTCGATTGTGATGATGAAGAGTGTATAAGCATATGTTTATATTATGAGAACATTGTATATGTTGTTGATATTTTGGAAACATGAGTCTATTATAAACATTGCATATGTTTAAGAATATGGGATATCATATGTATTATACCACTTTGGGAGCATTGTATATGTTATGTGGAATTTTGAAAACTTGGACCTTAATCTAACATTGCAAATGTTTGGAAAATTGTAAAATGTACTTTTAATGCGGGACTTGTGTATTGAGTTAATAAGAATGGATGACCGGAGAATGGGTCATGGTGATAGACTTATAAAAATAACATTGTTGGGAATGGTTTAATTATGTTTTTGAGCTTGATGTGCAATTTTTAGGATGAAATTCTTTAAGAGGGGAAGGTTATAGCGATCCCGGTTTTGACCCGACTCTTGTGGTGATCCGGACTCAGGTTTAATGTTTTCATGTTGTCGTTTACCTCTTTCTTCCCTTGTATATCCTTGAAATTGGCCTTTAGGTTTTTGTGGTTGCGTTTGGAACATGTTGGTTGCTTGTTTGTCCAAAACTTTGTTGCCCAGAATTTTGATCTTCCGCTTAAGCGGGATTTGCAAATCCTCAGTACTTTGCACGTCTGCAAAAGTACTGGTGGAGTGTCTTTCACGCTCGAGCGGTGTTTCCTACACTCGAACGAGTGGGCGCTCGAGCGTCCTTCTTTGAGCTCGAGCTGTTGGTATGTCGTCTGCAAAAGTTCTAGAGGTGTGTATTTTGCGCTCGAGCGGGTCTCTTCTTACGCTCGAGTGTATAAAATCTTTGTGTCTAACGCTCAAGCGTGAAACCTGACGCTTAAGCGTGAAACCTTCCATTCGAGCGGACTACACGTATATCAAATCGTGAAAAACACTTTTTACATCACTTTTTCATATCTTTTCACCCAAAACCCTAAAGTTGAGAGCCTTTCTCTCTAAAACTCATTTTCTCTCTACATTTTGACCTAGATCCTTTGATCTCTACATCCTTGAGCCTTCATTAAAAAGATAGAGCTCCTCAAGATCTTCTCTTTGACCCGATTAAAGTTGGATTTCGGCATTTTTGGGGTTCTATCCTTGCTTGGCTCGTCTTCTCTCTTTGAGGTAGGGATTTTCTACACTTTGTTATGAGTTTTAACTTAGTTATTTGTGATTGTGTAATAATGGTGGATTTTGATGGTATTTTGAACAAAACCTACGGTTTGGATATAAAATGGAAAGATGGCTTTTTGGTGAATGAGAAGGAAATGATGGTGGGGTTTGAAAATGATGTTGTATGGTGTCAAAATAGTTGATTTTGATACTTGGTTGAGATTTGGGGAAAAGAGGGAGTTTGCCCTAGAATGAGTATTATATTTATTTTGTATAAATAAATGAAATTGATGTTGTAAACTTGGAATTGGACAAGTATTAAAATGGGTGGTGAAATGAAATAGATGATATGTCTCATCTTTGGAAATTTTGAATAAATTGTCTGTCTTGAGAATATATATCTGTTTAGAAATATTTGTATTGGACTATCGGTAGAGGATATCTTTGATTGTTGTAGAAATTACATGTGGATTAGGTGAATTGAAACTATCCCATGGTTGATTATCATTAAATATGATCATGTTATAAATACATTGTATATGTATGTTTATTTGGGAGTGGAAAGGAGATGTACTCCATGTGTGATTATGTGTTTATATACATTGCATATGTATGTTTGTTTGGGAGGAGAAAGGGAATGGACTCCATTATAATTAAGTTGGTCAGAGTGTCCTGGGTGAAAGTCCCGAAATCTATACATGGGTGTCGATCCCACGAACTAAATATCTGTAAAATAGCAAGATTAAAATCCATACATGGGTGCCGATCTCGCGGACGAAATATCCATAAAATGGCAATTGGAAATGTCATGTGTTGATTGTGAAATTGTTAAATCATTGAGTTGTAGTCTCATTTGGGTCATTGGAAAATAATTGAAACTGACTTATGTATTGGAATGAATTGAAGGAAAAATGAATTAGAATATGAAATTGATATTCTATGGCAATACATAGTATGGATGTTTTATCCCGGGCATTGTATATGTACATACACTTATATCTTTATTAAATCACATATATTTGTAGACACCCCATTTTGACCAGTCCTAAGACTTGGGCGCTTTCTTCTGAACACCCAATAATGAAAATTATAATGTGCTATTTTATGAATTTCTCAGCAAAAAAATCAGATTATTTTTCTGCATTTGTTTCTTTTGTCCAGAAAATTTAGCAGTTTGAAACAACAGACCTTTCAAAAAACTAAATGGATTTTGACTATTTACAATTGGCTTTTCAAACAAATAAAATGGGTTTTGATTATTCACAATTGGCCTTTCCAAAAACTAAATGGATTTTGACTATTCACAATTGGCCTTTCAAACAAATGAATGGGTTTTGACTATTCACAATTGGCCTTTCAAACAAATGGATGGGTTTTGACTATTCACAATTGGCGTTTCAAAACATGAATATGTTTTGACTCTTTAAAATTGGCCTTTCAAAATTGGCCCTTCAGAACATGAAAGGGTCTTGGTTTTTGGCCTATATATAGAAGACCATTAGAATTATGAGAGGTGGTGAAAATTTTTGATGAGTGAGAGGTCTAAATTTTGATAAAAAAAGAAAAAAAGAAAAAAAAGAGTTTATTTTGTTCCAATTGAGTGAAAATATTTTTAGAGAGAGGTCTAAACTTGGATAAAAAGAGAGTTTATTTTGTTACCATCCAAAACTTCACCAAAGCTAAAACTTGAACTTTCTTATTGAGATTTCAACAACATACTCCATAACTTGAGGGTGATCAAGAAGAAGTTTGGAAATCAAGAAGTTTAATCTTTCTTTGGAAGGTGAATTTCTAGTATTTCATTTTCTTATATTTTCTATCTCATATTTATTTTCTTACTTCTTATTTCATAGTGTTTTATTATAATCTAAGTGGTTTGTCTATCTCATATTTATTTTCTTACTTTATATTTCATAGTTTGTTGTTGTAATCTAAGTGGTTTGTTTAGCTCATAATTATTTATTTATTTATTTTTATTCACTTGCTTTAATTTCATATTAGTTTTGTTATAATCTTGCATGTTCTACTTCATATTTGCTTCTTTTTTTTCTTTTTTTTAATTTCATAGTAATTATGTTGTAATCTTGCATTTCCTAACTTATATTTTTCTTGTATTAGTCTCATATTAGTTTTGTTATAGTCTTGCATGTTCTACCTCATATTTGCCTCCTTTTGTTTTAGGTTCATGTTAATTTTGTTGTAAGTTTGCACTTTTTATTTTATTTTATTTTATATTTGTTCTCTTATTTTAGGTTCATGTTAGTTTTTTTGTAAGTTTGCATTTGTTTTTATTTTATATTTGTTTTCTTATTTTTAATCTAACCGGTAGTGGTTAGTTAAGCCACCTACATATTTCTTATTTGTTCATTTTCTTGGTTTCGCAATGAGACATGTTTTGCTAGGCCTAGTTGGTCAACCGGCTTATTTGGCTAGTCGGCTAATTTCTTTTGGACAAGACGGCGTTGTCTTCCGATGTTAACCAACTTTCGGTGGTTTCTAAGGCACGTGAAACTTTTTTATTTATTTATTTAATTTTTTCTTTTGTTTAATTTATTTTGAGTGTATTGTGATGCTTTTATTTTGTTGTAATATTCTCCTCCCCCCTCTAATTTGATTTGTAATAATTTATTCAAAGTGTTGTAATAATTTTCTGCCCCACTTCTTTCTATCCCCTTTTTTTATTTGCTTTCCTTATTTGTAAATATGCATCTTGTTTATTTTTTTATTTTTTATTTTTTTTTTGTCGTTATATTTATACTTTGCATCTATGTTTTATGTATCTTGGTTCAACTAAATTCGCATTTGTAGATTTAATCAATTCCTATGTGATTATGTGCGCTACCTCATATTCTTGAGATGATTCACATGTCATATCTTAAAAGTCGAATCTTTAATTGCATCTCATGAGTGAATTGCATTAGGATTTTGTATATAAGATCATGCATTTTTTTACTAACTTTGTTTTGTAACTGTTCGAGAGACGTCAGTAAATATGTAAGTTTTTATACTTTAGCATTCCGTTTGTGTGCATTTTTCTTACTATGTTTAGCATTCTACCATGAGACTATTTGCTTATGTGATATAACTCTATAAATGCTAGTGGATGGAGGTTGTGTCGCTTAATTTGGAATGATGTTGATTTTCATGTTTGTAAACTCAATTTATTTGGGTTATACATCTTCAAAACTCTTTCAAAACTACATGAAATCAAGTTGTTCCAAAGTGGGTGACATGGTCTATACTTGTATACTTCACATAGTAAATTTTAGAATTTATTAAATAATCAGAAAATGAACATATAAAGAAAATAAAATTCATATAATGGTTAGTAAAGGCCAATCTTTTGATCGGGTGTGCGAGGGTACTCAATTAATGACCTTCCTCTCTCATACCTAAGGTTCCAAATCGAGACAACTTTGGTTATGACGAATAGTGGCCTTGGCATGAGTCATGGGTTTCCTAATTTCCCAAAATATTAGATGGCGACTCTGAGATCTGAGGACGCAGTCCATTTGTGGCAATAATTTTGTAATAAAATGGATTTTCTATAAAGTTGTCAAATCTGAACTCTCATCTATGTTTCACATTGCACTCGTGAGACTAGATCAAAGAGATCGAGGGTCCGAATTGTTTAACGCGTGCGGGTAACCCCCGGGCATGTTACAGTTTCTGGCGACTTTGCTAGGGATTTTATGAAACCTTGACTCGAATTCCATGATGTGATTTTTATTTTCAATTATATGTTTATTGCATTGCAGGCATTGGTGCACTTAAAGTTCTTGTGTTGCCCAGATACTGGTGGGAGCACAGACACACTTTTTGTGACACTACACCTATTTCTACATTACTTTGGAGGCCTTGTGTTATAATCTTTTGAGATTTGAAAGTTCTCAGACTTTGAAGAGAGGTTATTTTGACAATTCTGATTTCCTAAGATCTTCATTGGTTATGACCCAAAACACTCTTTGGTAACGTCACCTTGACTTCAACCCTTAGAGTAGAGCTAACCTTGTGCATATAATGAGCTATAGTACCTTCCAAAATTAGAATAAGATGCTCTCCCATTTCTAGGATGTATGATGCTACTTGTTTGAATAGTGAAACCCTAGATCATTTCAAAGTTAGGACAGGGTAACCCTAGCCCCCTTAGGGGTGTTTGTTCTCTTTCCTACTATGTGTTATGTGCAATATATGGGAATTCTCAGATTCAGATGAGTGGTTCAATCATTTCTATTTGTGGGGTTAAGTTCAGTTTTTCAACATAAGTTAGTAGTAATCGGTTGAGTTGGGATGCTAATGAAATTCTGATTGGGGGTCCCGTTTTATTTCAGCAAGGTAGTCGAGCACTATAGCTTCCGAAAGGTCTGATATCTCCCAAGTTTTGTGGATTCGCGTTGGTTGACTTTGCAAAAGTGCAGATTTGGTTCAAGGTCAACCAGTGTTAGTTTTTTTGCCATCGGTTACACGAAGAAAAACAAAAGCTTCATTAACTGTCCAAAATACCCTTTCTTCACCTTCTAGCTCATCACCACTCAGCTCACCAGAATTAGTGATGGCTCAGATTCCAAAAAATATAGCAGACATACTATTGGCCCTTTAACGAAGCATGGATACCGTTGCCACTACGGTTGTTGCCCAAGGCACTACTCTTGCTGCTCAAGGCAATACTCTTGATGAACTGTAACGCTCATCTGGGGCGTCCATTACTTAACCACCTTTGGTGACTCATCCAGTTCCACCTCCACCTCCACTAGCTGACGAGTTTCTTGAACTTAACTCACCAGAAGATCTGAGGGTTCCTGCACAAACTTCAGGAGGATCATTTCCTCTTCCACAACCAGTGGGAGAGCTCCTTCCCTTTGAAGCACCTGAGTCTGACTCAACTATGTTGAAGCTAGCCAAGTTGGAAAAACTTTTCAAAAAGGCACAAGGAGTCAATTCAATCCTGGAAATCGAAGATAGGTACACTGAAACAGTTGTGAAGTTGCCAGAACGGTTCAAAATGCCACACATTGATAGGTTTGATGGCTCCGGCAACCTAATAGTGCACATTCGCCTGTTCTCTGATGTCTTAAAGCCTATGGGTTTGACTCGTCCGTAAAAGCTCTCTTTATTTGGACGAACTTTGTCAGGAGTGGCTATCATCTGGTATGCCAAGTTACAGGACTCGGTAAAACAAAGTTGGGAAGAGTTGACCGGGGCCTTTTTCACCCAGTATGCTTATAACACCCAGATTGAAGTGACTACTCGGGAATTAGAGGCCATCCGTCAAGAGTCTAATAAAAGTTTCGTGGCCTTTATCATTAGATGGAGGGCGAAAGCAGCAATGACGACCAACAGACCACTTGAAAAAGACCAAATCCGTATGATAATCAGAAATCTGCATGGAAAGATAATACAAAAAATGATAGTCCACCCGCTTTTTACTTTTAATGACTTAAATGAGATAGGGGTCCAGATAGAGGATGTCATCAAACTAGGAATCATTGTGGAGGATAAGGAACCTGTTCGGAAGCCTTTTGGTCGCAGTTCCAATGCTATAACTAGTGGTAGCATAGCTGTGAAGCCCTCTGAAATCAACTTGGTTGCCACCACCACTAAAATAGCTGACCCCTTTGCTCAGATGGCTAGCAAAACACAACCCAAGCCCCAAGCAAAACATTCACCCCTCTCCATATGTCATTCTCCAACGCAATGAAAATCTTGACAAAAAGAGGGTATTTAAAGCCTTTGGACCCCCGACCTCTTCTCGAACCTCTCCCAGCCAAACATGACCGCACCAAACACTGTGCTTTCCACCAACAACCCAGACATGACACAGACCGTTGCTTTCGTCTTCATCATGAGATCCAAGATCTCATAGACAATAAAGTCATAACTCCCCTATAACCACCAAAACCCAACGTTACTACTTACCCGTTGCCGCCCCATGACAGAGTTCCACCACTTCCTCATCTTAACCTCCATACACTTTCATCCACCTTTAACCCCAGTATCTATATCACACCCACCCATTTACCAAATCATGAGGTACATATTCTTGAAGGCACCGAGTTGTGTATGATGGATACACCTCCAACCCAGCCAAAACCTAAAATCCCTATGGTGGTAGCAGACAAACTATCAGAGAAAAAGTATGATCCTAACCAGTATATTGTTCCCAGTGGTCAACTAAAGCTTGAGGTTGATTCGCCTAACTCATTTTCTATCAATGTTGTCAGAGAGGATATACTTGAACAAGGGTTGGATGACTTGGCTGACCTAGAGGAGGACTTGGCTAATCTCTATTTCTTTGAAGAATTAGACCTTGGGAATGTACAAATGGGATGGTGGGAACCGAAGAATTACAGTCACGGCTGGTCAAGTGGTGATGAAGCTTTTGATGAGGAAACTGAAAGAAAATGGGATGAATTGCGACTTGATTTCGAAAAACCTGTTGAATGTGGTAAAGGAAAGAGTTTCAGAGAAAAAGAAGAAGAACCAGAATGCCATTCAGAGCATACTATGGGAATGATTCAAGCAGCGCTAGATAATTGTCTTTCGGTCAACGAAGGCGAATGGTGGAATGATAATGACCTACAGCTCGCTTACACTGATGATGAATGGGTAAGCAATGTACTGGATGAGACTTGGTATACAGATGAAATTGATCATTTGACCAGGAGTGGATGCTACTTCAAGCCTCCATATCTAGACCAATGAGAGCCCTCTAGCAAAGATAAAGAGGTAGAGAAAGAAAAAGAGAGAGAGAAAGAGGTAGAAGAAGACCTGGTTCTAAAACAACTGAAAAAAATCCAGGCAAACATTTCCATTTGGGGTCTTCTCATGGCCTCCCGAGAACACCGACAAGCAATGTTTTTAGCCTTAAACAAGGCCAACCTATCCATTGAGACAACACCGGATCAGTTAGTATCTTTCATCACACTTGGAGACACGACCCCTGTGTTATCATTTACAGACAAAGAGTTACCACCTGAGGGGGTTGACCACAACAAGCCTTTGTATGTGGCCTTGGAGTGTAGAAAGAAGTGGATTCCAGTAGTTTTGGTTGATACCGGTTCAACCATTAATGCGTGCCTAGCAAGGACTGCTTATGTGATCGGGTTAAAACTAGCTGACTTCACGCCAATAAGCCAAGTTATTCGGGCATATGATAACACTAACAGAAATGTTATGGGGACTTTCAAGGTCCAGATATTAGTTGGTCCCTCTGAGCATGAGACTAAATTGCATGTCATGGATGTCTCGGCAACTTTTAACCTATTGTTGGGCAGGCCTTGGTTGCATAAGATGAGAGCAGTGTTTTCAACCGTACACCAGTTGCTGAAGTATCCACACAATGGAGGGATTGCCATAGTTTTGGGCAATTCTACGATCCACCCTCCTCTAGAAGTCACAACGCTAGTACTGGAAGTACAACATGGGAATTAATGTTTTTCTCTCAGGTTTTACCTTGGCAAAAGCATGGCTAGTGCAGACAATCATGGCAAACGAGGAGGGTACATATCTGAATGCTCAGTCAGTCTATATGATGAACAAGCTAGGATACATCCCAGGATCTGGATTGGGAAGAAGTGGCCAACAAGGCACCACAGAGACAACTAAGGTAATCCATAACCCATATGTATTTGGGTTGGGATATGAACCAACAGTAAAAGATTGGGAGAAGAAATGGAAAGAAATAAGAAAGAGAATCAATGCAAAGAAGACGGGAAAAAAGTATGAACTGGTTTATAGGCCAATCCATGGGACCTTGAACGGACGCTTTGTCCGCCAAGGAGAAGACTTCCCTTTTTGTGATTTTCTTGAGCCCTGTATTGATCAAGTGGAGAGGAAGAGATACCTTGGGTTTGAGATCTTTTTCGATCATCAACTCTCTGACAGTGACGAGGAGTGGGTAGATCCTAGTATCGACATCGGACAAGACAGAGAAGTTAGCTCAAAAAGCAGCACAGAGGAAGTCCTGGGTCTAACACTGGCTGATTTACTAACAGAATCGCGTACTAGCACTGAACCGATGAATTTTGGAGATATGACCGTTGCCGTGATCGGGGAAGAGGTACCTGCTGACTACTCACGCTTCATCATGGATGCAGTGAATGGCTCACAAATAAATTGGCATTTTGAAAAGAGTTGTATTGAGAGTTCTGAATTGGCTGTTGAGTCTAAGTCTGGTGGGCCTGTGGGGTTGGAGGCAGATTTAAGTTTGTCTAAAATGTCTGAGTCTTCTTTTTCTTTCTCTTTTGAGTCTGTTGCAACTTGTGAGACCGAGGCTTTGAATGAATATATGATTTCCGCTTACTTTTCTGTGCCCATAGTTCATAACATTGACCAAAATTTTCAAGATTTTGATAAAAATAAAGAGGAAGAAATTCCTTGGGCTTTGAAAAATTTAATCGACTAGGAGGAAGAAAGGCATGCTAAGCCATTAGTGGATGAAATTGTTTCTGTAAATATGGGTACTGAAAAAGATCCTCGCTTGATCTAAATTGGTTCTACATTATCTTTAGAGGAACGTGAACAATTAGTTGCTTTATTAACATAATTTAAAGATGTTTTTGCATGGTCCTATGAAGATATGCTAGGAATTGACCCTGAGATTGTACAGTATAGGATCCCTCTCGACCCTGAGGCCCGACCTGTCAAACAAAAGCTTCGCAGAATTCATCCTGATTGGGCCTTGAAAATTAAAGAAGAGGTTACCAAGCAAATCAATGTTGGGTTTTTACTCGTATCAGAATATCCTACTTGGTTAGCCAATATTGTGCTAGTTCCGAAGAAGATGGCAGAATCCGAGTTTGTGTTGATTTTCAGGATTTGAACAAGGCTAGTCCGAATGATGATTTCCCATTGCCACATATTGACGAATTGGTAGACTTTACTGCAGGGCATGGCTTACTGTCATTCATGGATGGTTTCTCGGGATATAACCAGATCCTTATGGCTCCAAAGGACAGAGAAAAGACTACATTTACCACACCATGGGGGACATACTGCTACAAAGTTATGCCATTCGGTTTGAAGAATGTCAGGACCACTTATCAGAGAGCCGCTACCACTCTTTTGCATGATATGATCCACATGGAAGTTGAGGTGTATGTAGACAACATGATTGTCAAGTCCAAAGATTGAGAAAGCCATTACACTGCATTGAAGAAATTCTTTGAGAGAATTAGGGAATATAGGCTAAGACTAAATCCACAGAAATGCACTTTTAGGGTAACTGCGGGCAAGATGTTGGGATTTCTGATCACATAACCAGGAATCGAAATTGATCCATCTAAAATTAAGGCCATCTTAGAAATGCAGCCACCAATGATTGAAAAGGAGGTGCGGGGTTTTCTGGGAAAGGTGTAATTCATAAGGAGGTTTATTTCAAAGCTAACATTGACTTGTGAACCACTGTTTGGTCTCCTAAAGAAATGGAAGAAGTTCCAATGGGATAATCGATGTCAGTTTGCGTTTGAGCAAGTCAAACAGTATTTGTGGAATCCATCTGTGTTATCACCGCCTGAACCAGGGAAACCGATGATCCTGTATTTATCAGTAACCGAATCAACTATGGGATGTATGCTTGCACAAAAGTCGGATGAGAAAGTGGAGAAGGCTATCTACTACTTAAGTAAAAAGATGCTTGAATATGAGACCCGCTACACTCCTTTGGAAAAAGCTTGCTTAGCTTTGGTATGGGCCACCAGGAAGTTGAGACACTACTTGTTAGTTCACTCGGTAATTCTGGTTTCAAGATTAGACCTAATCAAATATCTCTTTGAGAAACCAGCACTTATCGGTAGGTTAGCTCATTGGTTGCTTTTGCTTTCTGAATTTGACATTAAGTATGTCACTCGCAAATTTGTCAGAGGAAGGGCCGTAGCAGAATTTTTGGCTGATCACCCAATTGAAGGAGGAGAAGATGTGGAGTACTCATTCCCAGATGAAGAGGTCATGCAGATAGAAGAAGACACTTGGAAGTTGTACTTTGATGGAACGTCTAATCAATTTGGCTATGGGATAGGCGTGTTGCTTATAGCGCCGGATGATTCCCATATTCCCTTAGCTTTCAAACTCCGATTCAGGGTATCCAACAACCAAGCAGAGTATAAGGCATGCATTGCCGGATTGGAAGCAGCCCTAGAACTAAGGGCAATAAGGTTGGATGTAATTGGGGACTCGAACTTGGTCGTCTCTCAAGCCAACCGAGATTGGAAAGTTAAAGAGGAAAAAATAAAAGTCTACCATCAGACCTTGGACATGTTGATCCCAAGGTTCGAAAAACTGACTTTTACACACCTGGTAAGAGAGAACAACTGATTTGCTGATGCGTTGGCAACCCTGGCGTCAATGATAGATATACCGGTTGGGATCAAGATGCGTCCGATCCTTATAGAACAAAAGTACGCCTCCGCGTATGAAATGATAGCCGCAACGAAAGAAGTTCAAGATGAAAACCCTTGGTACTTTGATATTTGGAATTTTCTAGAAAGTGGAATATACCCACAAGGGGCAAACACCAAAGACAAAAGGGGGATACAACGTCTGGCCACTCAGTTCGTCATTTGTGGAGATAAGCTATACAAGAGAGGACATCTGGGAATGCACAAGTTGTGTGTAGAGAAAGAAGATGCAAAGCGTATCATGGAAGCCATCCATGGAGGAGAGTGCGGAGCCCATATGAACGGTATAATGCTAGCCAGAAAAATCCTTAGACAAGGATACTACTGGTTAACCATGGAGAATGATTGTATCAACTTTGTTAGGCGATGCCACAAATATCAAATTCATGCTAATCGCATGAACATCCCACCATCAAAACTCTACAACATGACTTCGCCTTGGCCTTTCTCAGTCTGGGGCATAGATGTCATCCGGACAGCCACACTGAAAGGTTTAAACGAGCATCAATTTATCTTGGTTGCCATTGACTATTTTACCAAGTGGGTTGAAGCACAGTCGTATTCAGTGTTGAAAGCATCACACATGGCCAAATTTATCAGGAACAACATTATCTGTAGATACGGGGTGCCAAATGAATTAATTTTAGACAATGGCTCACATTTCAAAGGAGAAGTGGCCGTTTTACTTGAGAAGTATAATGTGGCTTTTCACAAGTCATCAACTTACAGGCCACAAACCAATGGAGTCGTTGAAGCTGTAAATAAGAACATCAAGACCATTCTGTGTAAGACGGTAGAAACTTATAGAGATTGGCCAGATAAGTTGCCTTTTGCACTTTGGAGATACATGACATCAATACGAACTTCTACAGGGACAACCCCTTACTCTTTGGTATATGGAATGGAGGCTGTTTTGCCAATTGAATTAGAAGTACCTTCATTGAGGATTATGGCTGAATGTCAGATAACAGAAGCTGATTAGCAACAGAACTGATTTGAGGAACTGATGCTATTTGATAAGTGAAGATTGAAGGCGTTATACCACATTCAGAGGTATCAATGCAGGATTGCCAGAGCATTCAACAAAAAGGTTAGATCTAGGAATTTGAGGAAAGGGGACTTGGTGTTGAAAGACAACCAAGCTCCTATTCACAACCCTAGGGGCAAGTTTAGACCCAATTGGGCGGGTCCTTACATCATTAAATCAATCTGGTCAGGAGGAGTAGTCATTCTCATAGATTTGGATGGTTTGGAGTTCTCACAACTAATCAACATGGACAAGCTGAAGAAGTACTACCCTTGAGAGGCTCGCTAGGCCAAAAACCCGAAAAGGCGACTTAGGCAAAAGTTAGAGCAGAAAAAAAAAAAAATGAAAAGCTCGCAAGGTTAAAAACTTGAAAGGGCAGCTTTAGCAAAAGTTAGAGCACAAAAAGAGAGTGTCAACACCTGAGTGAACCTTAACCGAAACTACGTATGGCCTGATTCCTATCTTTAGGATACGTAGGCAGCTTCAACTTGAAGTTCGGCCTTAATCATTTTTCAACTTACTCATCTCGTCCATGTTTGATTGGTGTATCTTTATTCGACTTGGATATCTATATTTGATTGGCTCGTCCCCATTTGATTCAGTTGTCCTATTTCTCCTTCATGATGGATTCAATCGCAAGATAAATTTAGTTGTACATCTCAAGGGTTTCATGTTGATCGAGTAGTGGTCATTTACGAAAATAGATTTTGAGGACTTTTAATGAAGTTGATTGATTTTCTCAAAAATTATTCTATTTTTGCAAAAATCAGACCATTCTTTGAACCAAAAAGAGAAAATTTTCAGTGCTCATGATTTGGCTCATATGATTTCAAGATAGAAAATGGAAGAAGTGTGCTAATTTACCTCTCATGTTGATCAAAATCGCTTTAGTAGAAAGGAAAAACCAAAAAGGGCAAAGTGATGAACTAAGGACACAGTTGAGTCAGGTTTTCTGTCTTTTACCCACAGTATTGAGTTCTCATCACCTTAATCAAGCAATTGCCAGAAAATGCATAATAGTTGTCGTCGGCGATGCTTTTCCGTCAGGCGGTCAATCGGTGTTGCTCTATTTTGCATTCATTTTGCTCCGACAAGTGCAAAGGGGTGTGTTTTGGGCTGATTTTTGCTTCATTTTCATTTCATTAAGTTGTGTTTTGTGTTTTGGTCAGTGATAGGCTCATTATTCAGCTCAGAATTCACTAAAAAGTAGCCATTTTCAAGTTTAAAATTCAAAACAAAATGATTTTTATGTTTAGTGTTATGCCATTCATGCCATCTAGATTTGTAGAACAAACTCATTTTATTAAATGCCAGGGATCAACCCCGATCAAAGTTGTACAAAAAGAAGTTGAAGCTATAGGTGCCCACTCCAAACAAAAAATAAAAAATAAAAAAAAAATAACAACAAACAAACAAACAAACAAACAAAAAAAATAAGAGAGAGAGAGAGAGAGTAACATTTTCTCAGTTTTTCGGCAGCAGCTCAGCGGCGAAGATTACAATCGGCTTCATTTGTATATAGCTTCGTTGCCTGACTTTACCATCAGCTGCCTCTCTTCATCTTTACCCCTTCGAAGCTCTTGAAGACTCTGCCTAGGCCTTGGCAGAGCTTCTGAAGGAGATTATTCATCGCCAGCCATCAAATTGGTTATGCGAACGAACTTTGAATCGGGCCGCGGATGTGGCCCATTGTTTCAATTCTTTGTTTTGCTTTTTCAGTGCACTAATTTCTACTCAAGAGTCCTTGTACATACGTTGGAGCAAGGAGAGTTGTGCAGTTAACTAATGTACATCAAACATCCTGTTCTGCAGTCGACAGGACAAGTTGGAGACCGCAGTCACGGTCTCCACACATGATCTTAGCGTATACAAGTTTGCTTCGATGCCAGACTGTGCTGCTATTATTTGCTCAACTGACATCGCTGGAAAGTTGAAAATAAGAGAAAGAGGAGGAGCTCGCGGTCGAGGTTCAGAAGAGTCAGAATCGATCATCTTTATAGTGGACTCATTCAGGTCTAGAAAAAGAGTGAGAAAGCCATGTGAAGAGGCCATGGTAGAGGAGAGTAATACAAAAGAAAGGGGTTGCAGAGTAGTAGCAGAGAAAGTTTGCAGGCTATTGTTCTGCCTCTTTCCGCAGGCCTTAACTTAAGAAGAGAGCGAAGAAGAAGAAGAAGACAAAGAGGAGAAACATTGGGATAAGGCGTTGAAGAATTGGGGCAGCCTGTCGGTCAGGTGCCGCCATTGTTGAAATTGCATGCTAGACACGACGCTCAAATAAGATAAAGGAAGAGAGAGTGAGACAAAAACATGGGAGGAGAGAGATATATATATGTATATGTATGTGTACATGTACGTGTATATGTTTGTGTATATATATTATGTACGTATATGTCTGTGTACATGTAAATATTTATATATTTTGTCTGTATATGTATATGTCTGTATTTGTATATGTATATAGTTTGCCTGTGTGTATACGTATACTATGTAATACGTATTTTGCATATCATCACATCCCATATTTGTTTCTTTCACATGAAACGTGTTAGGATTTGATGTTTACCTGGTTAAAACCTTCCCCCTTCTCGTATGAGATACGGTTAGGTACGTCTGTTGGTTACACTACCTTTGCACCTTTTCACGTGAAATGTGTTAGGATTTGATATTTACTTGGTTAAAACCTTCCCCCTTTCCGTATAAGATACGGTTAGGTACGTCTATTGGTTACACCACCTTTGTTCATTTCACGTGAAACGTGTTAGGATTTGATGTTTACCTGGTTAAAACCTTTCCCCTTTCCGTATGAGATACGGTTAGGTACGTCTGGTGGTTACACCATATTTGCATCTTTCACATGAAATGCGTTAGGATTTGATATTTACCTGATTAAAACCTTCCCCCTTTCCGTATGAGATACGGTTAGGTACGTCTGTTGGTTACACCACCTTTGCATCTTTCACGTGAAACGTGTTAGGATTTGATGTTTACCTGGTTAAAACCTTCCCCCTTTCCGTATGAGATATGGTTAGGTACGTCTGTTGGTTATGCCACCTTTGTTCCTTTCACGTGAAACGTATTAGGATTTGATGTTTACTTGATTAAAACCTTCCCCCTCTCCGTATGAGATACGGTTAGGTATGCTATTGGTTTCACTACCTTTGTTCCTTTCACGTGAAATGTGATAGGATTTGATGTTTACCTTCCTCCTCTCCGTATGAAATACGGCTAGGAACATCTATTGGTTACACCACTATACCTCCTTCCGCGTGAAACGCGTTTATATTTCGAGTTCATTATTTTCTCTTCTCGTGTAAGACACGTTTGGATTTCGAGTTCAACTATCATTTGTATTGTGGCACATTTATATGTGATCTTGTGGCACATTTAATGCGATGCACCCCCTATTATGTTTCATATCATTCCTCTTATGTTGTCATCTTCATATGTTTATCATCACTCCATGACATTGCATTGCATAATTATGAATTTTCAAACAACTTTTTGATCATGTCATTTTGCATGTTGCCTTTGAACTACGCAGGTTTGATTCCTTGCAAAGGGATACGTAGGCAACCTTCTAGTTCAACCACTTGCATTGTATCTTGTTTGTTTGCCGAAGTCTTACGGTCTTGTCAAAAGGGTTGTCTTCGGACTTTGACATTCACTTACGTCATGAAATGACTTCAAGCTCTGTCAAAGAGGGGCAACTGTAAACAACCCATTTTAACTAGCCGTAAGACTTAGGCGCTTTCTTCTGAACACCCAATGATGAAAATTATAATGTGCTATTATGAATTTCTCAGCAAAAAAATCAGATTTAAGCTTCAATCCCAATTTTGCACTCGTTTTTTCCAAATTAGTTAAGATCTATTCAAAAATATTTTTTTGCATTTGTTTCTTTTGTCCAGAAAATTTAGCAGTTTGAAACAATAGGCCTTTCAAAAAACTAAATGGATTTTGACTATTCACAATTGGTCTTTCAAACAAATAAAATGGGTTTTGACTATTCACAATTAGCCTTTCAAAACATGAATAGGCTTTGGTTATTCAAAATTGGCCTTTCAGAACATGAAAGGGTTTTGGTTTTTGGCCTATATATAGAAGACCATTAGAACTATGAGAGGTGGTGAAAATTTTTGATGAGAGAGAGGCTTAAATTTTGATTAAAAAAAAGAGTTTATTTTGTTCCAATTGAGTGAAAATATTTTTAGAGAGAGGTCTAAAGTTGGATAAAAAAAGAGAGTTTATTTTGTTACCACCCAAAATTTCACTAAAGCTAAAACTTGAACTTTCTTGCTGAGATTTCAACAACATACTCCGCAACTTAAGGGTGATCAAGAGGAAGTTTGGAAATCAAAAAGTTCAATATTTTTTTGGAAGGTGAATTTCTAGCCTTTCATTTTCTTATATTTTCTATCTTATATTTATTTTCTTACTTCTTATTTCATAGTGTTTTGTTATAATTTAAGTGGTTTGTCTATCTCATATTTATTTTCTTACTTTATATTTCATAGTATGTTGTTGTAATCTAAGTGGTTTGTTTAGCTCATAATTATTTATTTATTTATTTTTATTCACTTGCTTTAATTTTATATTAGTTTTGTTGTAATCTTGCATGTTCTACCTCATATTTGTTTTTTTTTTTTTTTAATTTCATAGTAATTATGTTGTAATCTTGCATTTCCTAACTTATATTTTTCTTGTATTAGTCTCATATTAGTTTTGTTGTAGTATTGCATGTTCTACCTCATATTTGCTTTCTTTTTGTTTTAGGTTTATGTTAGTTTTGTTGTAAGTTTGCACTTTTTATTTTATTTTATATTTGTTCTCTTGTTTTAGATTCATGTTAGTTTTGTTGTAAATTTGCATTTGTTTTTATTTTATATTTGTTTTCTTATTTTTAATCTAACCGGTAGTAGTTAGTTGAGCCACCTACATAGTTCTTATTTGTTCTTTTTCTTGGTTTCACAATAAGACAGGTTTTGCTAGGCCTAGTTGGTCGGCCAGCTAGTTTCTTTTGGACAAGACGGCGTTATTTTCCGATGTTAACCAACTTCCAGTGGTTTTCAAGGCACATGAAACTTATTTATTTATTTATTTATTTTATTTTGAGTATATTGTGAGGTTTTTATTTTGTTGTAATATTTTCCTCCTTCCCTCTAATTTGGTTTGTAATAATTTATTAAAAGTGTTGTTATAATTTTCCGCCCCACTTCTTTCTATCCCGTTCTTTTACTTACTTTCCTTATTTGTAAATATGCATCATGTTTATTTATTTTTATTTTTTTTATCGTTATATCCATACTTTGTATCTATGTTTCATGCATCTTGATTCAGTTAAGTTCGCATTTGTGGATTTAATCAATTCCTATGTGATTATGTGCGTTACTTCATGTTCTTGAGATGATTCACATGTCATATCTTAGAAGTCGACTCTTTAGTTGCATCTCATGAGTGAATTGCATTAGGATTTTGTATAAGATCATGTATGTTTTTACTAACTTTATTTTGTAGCTGTTCTAGGGACGTCAGTAAATATGTAAATTTTTATACTTTAGCATCCCGTTTGTGTGCGTTTTTCTTACTATGTTTAGCATTCTACCATGAGACTACTTGCTTATGTGATATAACTCTATGAATGCCAGTGGATGTAGGTTGTGTCGCTTAATTTGGAATGATGTTGATTTTCATATTTGTAAACTCAATTTATTTGGGTTGTACATCTTTAAAACTCTTTCAAAACTACATGAAATCAAGTTGTTCCAAAGTGGGTGACATGGTCTATACTTGTATGCTTCACATAGTAAATTTTAGGATTTATTAAATAGTCAAAATATGAACATATAAAGAAAATAAAATTCATATTATGATTAGTAAAGGCCAATCTTTTGATCGGGTGAGTGGGGGTGCTCAATTAGTGACCTTCCTCTCTCATACCTAAGGTTCCAAATCGAGACAACTTTGGTTATGAGGAACAGTGGCCTTGGCACGAGTCATGGGTTTCTTAATTTCTCAAAATATTAGGTGGTGACTCTGAGATCTGATGACGCAATCTATTTGTGGCAATAATTTTGTAATAAAATGAATTTTCTATAAAGTTGTCAAATCTGGACTTTCATCTATGTTTCACATTATACTTGTGAGACTAGATCAAAGAGATCGAGGGTCTGAACTGTTTAACGCGCGCGGGTACCCCCGGGCATGTTATAATATTGTGTTAGATTATTCCTACTGGGCTGCGGCTCACCGTATTTGGAAAAAATATTTTCACGTAATCATGGCATGCCTCTACCAAGCCAATAGCAAAGGAGGGATCTTCGGGAACCAAGAGCTTCTTATTTGTTATATTTTGTATAGTCCAGGGCTTTAATTGTAAGGGCTAGTCCCACTTTTATTGTAACCAAGTCAAGACTTTGAAAATTGTAAGCCCGAAGGACATTATTTGTAATAGACTCTTTTGTAATATTAATTTCATGTAATGAAATGACTATTTACACTCTGATTTATGTTGTCATGTTTATGCTTTTGGGACGTATTTATCGTATTAATTTGAGGGCGTTACAAGTGGGCTTTTGTACTTTATTTTCACTTTTTGATTTTTTTTTTTTTTTTTTAAATTTTTCTAACTTTTTAGATTGGTCGAACAATATGGATAAAATAAAATATACAATTTTAACATAATTTAAAAAAATTTAGTTAAGGTCGATGGAAATTGATTCAGATACTTGGGTGGGGTTGTGTTGGGTTGGGTTGGACTCCATTCGATTCGTTTGCCTGTCAGTTGGATAGACTTTACGACATCGTTTCAGCTTCCGCCTTCTTGTTCCTCCTCCGATTGCAAGACCATAGACAGACGATCCACACACACAGGTCCTTTAATCTCATCTCTCAGCTAGCTTATTAACCAATTTGTTAGTAATTTTTCATTTTAAATTATACTCTGCAGTCTGCAGACTGTCTCTCTCTCTCTCTCTCCACTTATTATTATTCACTTGTATGCTTTTTCTCATCATCACTCATTAGCTGATCTCGCTGCAGCTCTTCGTTGTTGACGGATTCACCAAGGATTCGCCGAATCTTCAGAGCTACCCAGTAGGTGATTCTTCTCCCCTCCTACTTATATTACCATCTGTAATAATCTCTATTGCATATTGATGGAAATTGCTCATTAGATTTTTCTATTTCAAGGATTGGGGATAATCCTTAGGTTAGGGCTCAACATTTCAGAAAATCAATCTTTTCCCCCAAATTAAACCATGTACAACGTACCTAGTTTATTTTTGTAGGTAAACTGGTCTCATGGTTGGACTTAATTCCTATTAAGTGCTAAAAATAATTTTTGTGATGATTTTTTTTATATCTAGTTAAAAATTGACAAATAATGACTTTTTTTTTTTTGTCACAGGTTTTATAAATTGTAACTAAAATTTATAATTGGTGACATTTTTCTGTCACTAATTTTTTAAATTGTCGTTGATAGTTAAAAATTAGCAATTTTTTTAGATGATTTTTTTAAACTGTCGCTAAAGCTTATAATTAGTAATTTTTTTGTGATAAATTTTTTAAACTGTCACTGAAAATTAATAATTAGTGACTTTTTAAATAGTTTTTGATAAAAAAATGTCGTTAATTATCACAGGGCCTATTGAATAATAGCTATTAGGATTTACACGTAAGTTTCCCTTATTTATATGTGCAACTTGAGCTAAAAAGAGTTTTAAAAATCATGTAGAAATCATTTATTGGAATAATATTAATCCAAATGTATAGCCTGTATAGCTATAGATGTTGTCTTGTATATCCTGTATAATTGTTTCACTTTGGACCTTTCTTTTACTTGCACATGATATTCCATATGTATGATACTTCTTTTTTTCTTTTTTTTGGGGGTATTACTAGTCAATGCTGATTGGTTCTTGAATTGGAATCTGATAGCTTATATCAATTGGTAAAAAAAAAAAAAAAAAAAAAAAATTTGCATGTCTTGTTTCCGATAGATGAAGTCCAAGTTCTGTCCCTGAGTGCACAGTTGGGAAGGGCAAAAATTGATGAGATCAACAAGAAAAATTCTTGCATTTTCAATTCGGGATATGCTAAATACACCCAAAAAATTCTCTCCACATCCATCAATTTGGGCTGGTTGTTTGGGCTAGTAAGAGTGTAACTGTAGAGATTGGTAGTAGTGGTGGCTTTCAAGTGGGTAAATGTTGGAACCACTGATAGTTTTGATAATCTTGGGGTAGACTGGATATTGTGTGGTACGGATTATACTTGTTTGATTGAAGTGATTATGTGGCATTAAATTAGTAGTTATATTGTAAATCTGGTGTAGTTTATTTCCTTTAATAAAAAGATTAGCATCATCAGCAGCGAAAATATGGGAGAACAGTGGGCAAGATCTCTTAATTTTGAACAAGAAATTGTGTTGTTGAAAATGATTTAGAGGCACATTGGCAACAAGCAGAAAAAAATATGGGGACAAAGGGTCTCCTTGATGAAGACCTCTGGAGGGAAGTAAAGAAGCTTTCTTTTCTCAATTAGCAAGCACTGAGTAGGAAACTGTTGAGACACTCTACATAACCCATTGCACCAGAGCTTCTTCCATGTTCCTGGGTCCAGAGCTTTGAAACAAATTGGAAAAGAAACCTGAATATGCACATTGATGTCTTCATTCAAATTGAGCCAAACTCCACTGCTATCATTCACCTTGACTAAATGACTCTGTTGGCATCTCTAGGTTACAACTGCATGAAAGAAAGGTCATACTTTAGCCATCAGAGCCGAGAGCATTGGTGAGAAAACATTTCTTGCCTTTTCATAAGAGTCTCCATTTCAGATTTCAGCATCTGTTGGGCCTGAAAGTTACATTCCATAGGGGTTGAAGCTGAATATCAGCGAATTGAGACTTTATATTAGCATCTTTAATCTTGTTATTGCCACAAATTATCTCAACTCCACGTTTAAGGCTGCTCTGACACCTTTTGAGATTTTGAGAAAGCTTAAACACAAGGGAACTAGCTTGAGTGGCCTGCCACTTGGATTGAACAGCATCCCTGCATTCAGAATTAGTCGACCACATATTTTCAAATTTAAACAGTCTAGATAGAGACTTTTTTTGGGGGAAATACTTATGTTATATGGATTCGGATACAGGTGTTGGGTATGAGTACATATTTAGAGGTCGGATCCATCAAACCTCAAATTTAAAGGTACTTGGACTCGGCAAAAAAGTTCATATTTTTATATTTTTAATCTGTTATGTAAAATAAAATAGTATTATATGTAAGATACATTGTCAAAAAGATATTTTGGTCATTTTGTAGAAATTATATAACAACATATATAATAATAATATTGTTATTTATCAATATATAAGGAGTGTCCGATGAAAAGTATCATAACCATATCCCACACCTTTATCTAAGTGTCGGGTGTCCGACATAGGTATTTGATTTATATTGGAGGGTCCATGTACTGTAACATAGGGAAATACTACAAAACAATAGAAGGGGACAGTCAATTAGATTAGAGCCATGGCAGACCTCATGATAGACCTAGCATATGGGAAAAAAAAGGTCTCCACCCCACTATAGCTAAAGCACAATCTAATTATTCCCCGAATATCATCCTTCTCCTTTCTTTATTTTATTTTATATTTTACCATGTATATGAGGGCCCTTGAACAAGTCCATAAAAGCACAATCAAATAAGAGCTTCTGAAAATGTTCAGTCTATCTTCTCCTGAACACCGCACCCCCTTGCTTTTCCCACACCGAGCCAACTTCATTGAGATCACCCAAACATAGCCAAGGGTATTGATTCGCAGCGGCAAAACCTCTAAGATAGTCCCAGAACTTCATTCTCTCTTTCTTGTTGGTAATGGCTGCTATGGTTTTAATGCAATTTGTATACAATATGTTTGCATAGTTTGGTTCGAAGCATATTTTTGTCAGGCAAGTTCATGATTTCCTTCTTGTGTAACCCTTTGTTTTAAATATATATTATTTCCTCCTTTATGCCCTTCTAATAAACATTTCCCTTGCTTTTTAAGTAATACGCTTGCAGGAGGGAAACCACAGCTGGGATTTAATGAGTGGTGCATCTGCCTCTGGTGGCACACGGACGGCTTTCTCCTACTGTGTACAGCAAATACGAAATTATGACTACCACCATTATCTCTGCCTTCTTGAACTTCCCTCAAACATGCGGAAGGCTGCGTTTGCTCTCCGTGCTTTCAATGTTGAAACAGCAAGAGCTATGGATGTTGCTTCCGATCCCAAAATCGGCCTTATGCGCCTCCTTTGGTGGCGAGAAGCTATAGACAAGATATTTGCCAACAAATTAATTGAGCACCCAATAGCTCAGGCCCTGTCATCAGTAATATATGAGCATAAAATCAACAAGGGCTGGCTGACACGATCCGTTGAAGCTCGAATCAATGATGCAAAAAGAGAGGTTACTGAAATCCCAGAAACAATTGAAGAGTTGGAGCGGTATGCTGAGGACACTGTTTCAACTATCTTGTACATGACTCTTCAAGCAGGTGGTATCAAGTCCACTGCTGCAGATCATGCAGCTTCACATATTGGCAAGGCTAGTGGCCTTCTTTTGCTGCTTAAGTCGTTGCCATACCATGCCAGCCGCAATCGTCAGTTTTCTTACATACCTGCTAACGTGGCAGACAAACACGGGTTGTTGGTTAACCAGGGAGGCCAAATGGAGATTCGCATGGACTCTCGTGACCGTTTGTGTGATGCTGTTTTTGAGATGGCATCTGTAGCTAATTCGCATCTCCAAAAAGCTTGTGAATTAGCTGGAACAGTGCCTGAGGAAGCTCGTCCAGTGCTTTTGCCGGCTGTGCCTGCCCAGGTTCTTTTGGATTCTCTGAGACGTGCACATTTTGATGTGTTTGATCCAAGATTGGCGCGAGGGATTCTGGGTATTCCTCCTTTGTGGTACCAGTTGAAACTTAAGTGGCATTCATTGCGCGGAAAGTACTGAAAGTTTGTTTTGTTGATTTTCCCAATTGGTTGGCAGAGTTCAATAGAAATTTTAAATCGTTCAAAAGAAAGGGATTTGCCATTTTCTTTGAACGCATTCTTTGATCTCTCAAGACCACTTCTGTGTGTTCTTGATAGTAGCATGCATGGAATGGTCTTGAGAACTTTTAGAAGCGATTAATGTGTAGTGGGAAATTGTGATTTTTGCAATTTACTGACTCGTGAGCATATGTATAAGAAATTTTGCTTCAGAGAGAGCATTGTATTATTGGTTTTGACTACGTCAAATTCTTGTTGAGTATCCGCAATAATCTGCATGCTTGTTGATATTCCAATTGATCTCATTCTCTATCTTTCAAGTATTGTGGTCATTTACAAGGAAGGACCCATGATTTTAATTGTAAGGGTGAATACACTAAGGTCTACATTACTACTAATATTTATTTTATTTTATTTTTTAATGGGACGGGTATTAAATTTTTCATGAAAATCTTAAGAAATTCTGAACCATCATCCAGCACTCGATAGAGCTTGATTATTATCTTTTCAGTAAGGCATGATTAGTTTCCCAACATAATGGGTCGAAGTCTAATACTTGTATCAATTACTTCAACCTTGATCTGATATGAGATGGTAGACATGTTTAATTTGTGCAGGTAAAGGAGAGGACTTCAATTAAAACACAAAATGCTGGATTGGGCACTCTCTAATTCCGATCGCTCCACCCTTTTCGGTAACTCATCAAATGTGTTTTATCATTTTTATCTGTCTTGAAAATATGTGTGTATCAAATATATTATTTGTTTCTCTTTCGAAGGTCTGATCTTGCTACAGAGAATTTTCCACTCAACAAATTTCACCTTGATACTTGGCATGGATGTTGTTAACCCGAAGGTAGCTGATCTTCTTTATCTATGCAAAGGGTAAGCACTGCCCTTTCTATCTTCTTTTCGTTTATTGTGCGAACTGACTTGAAAATTCTTAGATCATTTTTAAGAGGGAGATGATACGGGTAGCATATGCACTGGAATGAATGAGCATGATATGGGTTAGATCATTTTTAAGTTAGCACACGGCTTCTCTTCAGTCAACTGAAATCTAGTTGTGAGAGAATATCAACCATTAAGTTGCCCTTTATTTATCGATGTTATCCACACTGGTTGCATACTGTGTGTATATATTTTCGGCTGGACTTAGAACATGATGAGTATGATGCATGCATAGCCATTTTTCTGAATAACTCTAAACTTGCTTTGAATTGAGTCTTCATTCTCCAGACAATACAGGATTATAAATCAGGAAAATGACTCCAAAAGAAATCTCATATTGCTGTAGTGACATCACGGGGTATTATCACCAATAGATTATAATAGATATAAATTATAATAGTGATATCACGGGGTATTATCACCAATAGAAATCTCATATTGCAGTAGTGAGATGAGGAGTGTCTATCTAATTTCCTTTGTAATTTTTTTATTGGCCAACAACACCATGTAAAATAGCGTCGCTGTTACAATCAATATTTATCCAAATTTGGAGGGGGTTTTAATCTTGTGCTCTAAATCTGTTTGGCACGTACTGCAGTTACAAATACATCCGAAGAGGGACCACAAACAATGATGCACTGAATTCACATGAATGGTACATGGACAAGATTGGAGATTCGCACCCGAAAAGAGTCATTCCATCCTCGAGAGTTCCGTGAGAGAACCTGGTTTGGTCGTTATTGCTGATTGGATATATCTCAATTCGATGGTTGTTGGGACATAAATTTCAACTAAATTTATGACACGTATAGAGCTTATGATAGGAAAGTTGTAGGTAATCACTTTCTAAAAAGATCAATATGATCCGTTGAAGTGCATAAATAAAACGACGTTGTATCTCAACGACGTTATTCAAGATACTCAAGTGACACGTGGAGCTTACGAAAGATAACACCTGTAGAGCCTACAACAAGGACACCACACAGGATGAAACCCCAAAGATCAATCCGGTTAATCAAATATACGATTAACCAGACACCGCTATTATTCAAAATTTAAATGGCTAATCAAATATACGATTAACCAGATAGCACTATTATTCAAAATTCAAATGACGCTATCATTCAATTTGAAATTCAAATTGAAGATGAGGCATTCCTATCACCTGATGGCCCTCCATAAATATGAGGACCATCACACAAGACGGGGGAGCAGAAAATCAGAAGGGAAAAGATCAGAGAGAGAGAGAAAGAAATTGAGAGCTAAAGAAATCGTTACAAGAAAGAAGAAAAGAAGCCTAGAGAACTCAAGAGCCTACGCTAATGGCGATGAATAGGTAAAGGGTTCCAAACCCAAGAATTGTATTTTGTATTCGAGGGTTCAAAACCCAAAACAATTTCAATGAAATATTTATTTTTTTTAAATTGTCTTTTGTTGTTTATTTTGTTCTTCATTAATCGGAGGTTTCATTTGTATAAATGTGTAATTAACGATCTGAAATACAGATCGGAAATAAGAACCTGCTATTCAAACAATCAACACTATTTAGTCTAAAAAGCTAAACAGTGGACATTTGTAACATAAATTTTAAGATGTGTTGAAACACTTCATGTTTTAAAATTTGTGTCTACAAATTCTGGCACGCCCAGTGGGACATATTTCTCCTCCCATCTTTTGAAGAACAAAAAAAAAAAAATATATATATATAGTTGAAATTTACTGATGTACTCTTTTGTTATAGGAATGCTGAAACAACTGTCAGGAGGCAAACCTACAATCCAGTGGTTCTGAAATCACCAAGGGTGGAGATAGCACCCATCATCCAAGGGGCTCCGGAGCGAATGCTCTTGACTGTCCCAAAGGTAGAACCAACGAAATCCTAGAAAGATGCACTTCTTTCCCCTATCACCCAAGGGGCTTCGGAGCGAAAGCTCTTGGTTGTCCCGAAGGTAACTGGTGTGATAAAGAAAGTCACACTTCTCCAGAAAGCTGAAAGTTTGAGAAAAATTACTGAAGATTATGTGAAAGCGTCAAAGCAGTACGCAACTGTGAGGGCCACAGCTTGAACGAAGAGCTTTCTAATTCAGGCAAAAGAGGCTAATCAGTTTGCAACTACGACTTTTGTTGCAGCTTCAACGGGGGCAACAAAAAATGTTGTGGCCTAACTACTTAAAAAGGTAGAAGACTTCATTAAAATGGTGGAGTTTGCCTAGAAGAAAGCCTCTGCTGAAAACATGGCCATCATTAGGGCCATTGGGAGGAGGGTAATGACCCAAACTCCTGTTGATGGAAAAAAGGCCCCTATTGTTGAAAAAACAGTTTCGGCCTACGAACCGATAGTTATGTTCAGAGCACAAAATCGGTCAAACCAAATCTCAGTCAACTCTCAGGAGCCAAAGGAACACTTGTTGGCTCGACATGGTTCGAATAAGGAACACCCGTTGGCCCGACAGAATAAGGAACACCCGTTGGCCCGACAAGGTTCAAATAAGGAACACCTGTTGGCCCATCGGGATTTGAATCAACATCAATTGGTCCGCTCTAAAAATGTAGGGACTGTTTTGAAAATTCATGAGGAGTTTGCAAAAACACAAACAGTTCCTTCTATGCCCCTAGGGGCTCAACTTGATATATCATCCGATCCAGTTTCGAAAAGACAAAGGCGAAGAAGAAATAAGGCCTTAAAGAAACTGGAACTAAGAACAGTGGCAACAAATGTTATAGGAGCTATTGAAAGAGTTCTCTCGAAAGATGAACCCCAAAAACAAATTGAAAGCCTTGTCTTTGTTGGAAAATCCAAGGTGGAGGAGGGTAAGCAACCCTTGGGAAATATTTCTACTTTGGTTGAACTATCTATGGAGGGAATAAGAAAAGGGCCTGTAACAAGGTCCATAACCCGTCAGGCTCAAAATAAAGCATCGTAGTTAGATGCTTCAAATATGAGTAATGTTGTGGGGGTTGATAATCCTTTATACGAACAAGATGATTCTATCTCGTTTGTTTCAACGAATATTGGAAACAATGAATTGAAAGATATCAACAAAGTCGCAGTTATGATGACTGAGGTTGAGAAAGAAGGTGAAAATTCGTAGGTCCAACGAGACCAAGGTCTCAAGGAAAAAGTGGTGGCCTTACAAGAACAACTTGAGAGAAGAGAACGAGAAATGGCTGCTATGTTGGAGCAAATGCAACAATTGCAGGCCCAAATGACGGGACCAGGAAGTGCACCCAAACAAATGACACAACTTGTTGTGGGGACATCCGTAGGCATACAAAGCACACTAGCCCCAGGGGGCAATGGTCCTTGTTACTCCGATCTAACCAGTGGTGGTATGAATCCAATGCTTATGGCCATGATTGATGATATGGTGAAGAGACAAGTAAAGAAAGTCAAAGAAAAAGATGATGAGAACTTTTGAATAATTACAAAACCTTACCCAGCATGGGTAGATGCTGTTCCATTCCCTTCTGGTTTTTCCCAACCAGATTTCAAAATGTTTGATGGAACAGGAGATCCAAGACAACATGTGGCTCATTTTCTTTCAAGGTGCGGGCCAATAGCCCATAATGAGGCCCTGTGTCTGCAGCTATTTGTTCAGTCACTTGAAAGTTCTGCATTTACTTGGTATGCTAACCTTCTTGAGGGATCAATCCTAAATTGGGATTCCATGGTGAAGGAGTTCCTTAAACAGTTCTGCAACAAACAAAGGCGAGTTGGAGTACCAGAACTGATTGAAACCAAGCAACGTGACAATGAGTCTGTTACAGATTTCATTGCAAGATGGCGAGCTTTGACATTTGCTTGTTCTCAAAAGTTTACACAATTAGAGTTAATTCGGATGTGCCTTAACAACTTCCGACATGAGCTCTCTACGGCTCTTATGGCTTAAACTTTTGAAGGATTCAATGATCTACGCACTAAAGCTCATGATATGGAGCTGCATCTAGCTAAACGAAGGAGGCCTAGGGCCGTTGAAAGGGTTGAGTCCTCGACTGCAGCTACAATCGAAACCAGAAAGAATGGTCCTGTTGTAGTAGGGGCTAAAAAGCCCAAGGAATTTAAAAAGGTAACTATGAAAGAGAGGTTGGAGAAGAAATATTCTTTCATGGATGATCTGGTTGAAGACCTATTCGAAGATCTGTTGGAGCAAAAATTGATTGTTCTCCCTGAGGTGAAAAGACCACATGAGGTAGGAAAGACCAACGATCCAAAGTATTGTCCCTACCATCGTTTGATTAGCCATCCGATAAAAGAGTGCTTTGTTCTAAAAGATAAAATTCAGGAACTTTTGGACTCTAAGATTATCGAGCTCCCTCCTCAAGAGAAAGCATTTGCTAACCTAATCACTATCGACAATGATAATGAAGGTGAATGGGTTGTTTATCAGTCAAAAAGCATGAAGAAAAAACAAAATGCCACAGTGAAAGCTAGAAGTGTGGTTGATTCAACAACACTAGGGCCAAAAGTTTCCAAAAAGCAAAAACCAAAAGTTTCTGGGAAACAGAAAAAAGCCAAAGTAAGTAAGAGAAAAGGAAAGAAGAACCCAAAGAAGGAAAAAGGGGAGAAATTGGTCCCTGATGAGCAGTTAGAGCAAGGTCCTCTTGTCCCAGTCACATTGAAGGAATTTCTACCTTCAAAATTTCAATCTGTGGAGTTGCAGACATACTTTGATAAAAGAAGGGAGGAAAAGTTTACTTTGGCCCCTTGCCTAACCATCATTGTTTTGAGTGATGACGAGGAAGATGAGGGTGAAGTTGGTTCAAAAATTAGGGAAGGAGATTGCATTACATCTCCTATCTGCATACCTAACTCACCAGAGTATACACCAACTTCTTTAGAATACACACCAGCCTCACCAGAGTATACACCAGCTTCTCCGGAGTACACAACAGAAGTCTTTTCTCCAAAATATTCGCCAGTACCACCAATGTACTATCAAAGCACTCCAGAATATGTAAGGGGAGCAGAACAATGAGACACCGGGTGTAGGTCCGACTTTGAGCTTGTGAAAAAGGCGAAAAAACGACTACACTTCAAGGATGATGAGGTGAATGGCAGGTGTATGTCGGATGATGAAGTATGGAAGCATTCAAGTGAACAAGCAAAGTCATCTCAAGTTGAGGATCCTAATGAAGATTGGGAACTTGACTTTTCTCCTGATGGTTCACCATACACATCCCCAACTAGGACATACGATGGAGAAAGTGTATCAAGTGACCACTTTGACTTTCCTTGTAATGTCATCACTATGGATGTAAATTTTGAAGAACGAGAAATACATATCATTCGTAATCCAGGTGATGATGAGAAAGCAAAAATTGAAGCTAGAAGGGAAGCGGAATATCAGGCAAAAGTAACAGTCTCTTTGAAAGATGAGGGTTTTGAAGCTCATCAAAATTTGATTATTGAAAGAAATCAAATTTCTGGACACCCTTTCCCTAATTGGGTCGAATGGATTCAGTTCCCACGAGGATATGCAGTACCTCGTTTTCCGTTATATAATGGGACAGGTTGTCCAAGGCGCTATTTGGTTCGTTTCCTTGCACAATGTGGAAACACAGTAAAAAGCCAGGCATTACTTCTAAGGCAATTCGCTCTTTCTTTGGAAGGATGGGCAGCAGATTGGTACTTCAGCCTGCCACCTAATTCAATCCCAGATTGGGACACCATGGCTGATCGATTCTATAGGACATTTTATAAACCATGGCCAATAGAAATTGAGATGTCAGAACATTTGGATGACGAAGGTACGTCTTCTCAAACATATGATTTCATAGAAAGCATAATTGAGGAGAAGATTGAAACTGCCCTTAATCTTCGAGAGATGGGCACTTATCGCCCAAGGGATTTGTTCCCTTTATGGGTAGAGCAAACACCATTTCCTAAAGGATACGAACTTCCAAATTTTGTCCTATATGAAGGGTATGGAGATCCTCAAAAACATATTAGGCGTTTTTTGAAACAGTGTGGGGAAACAGCTCAAAATCAAGCACTTTGCCTAAAACAATTTCCCCTTTCTTTGGAAGGGATCGCCTTTGACTGGTATTGCTCCCTTGATGGAGTCGTGGTGCCTAGTTGGGAGGCCATGAAGAATGGTTTTGAAGAATCTCAATGCTTTTATAGGCGTGACTCCCGGTACCTAAGAAATGGGAGAAGAATGCAGCTTCAGGAAGATGGAGAAGTGACTTATGATGATGATCACCCTGCAGCTGGACCAGTTAACATGGTCCAAATAAGTGAGGGAATAAAAGAAGTTGAGGTCAACGAAAAGGCGGTTGCTGAAGTATGCCAGACTTATTTGACCTACCGGAGGAAATTACGAAATCCTCAAGACTCTCAAACGTCAGAAGTTCCACAAGTTTTGCTGGAGGAAGAGCAAGTGAAATATGATATACTAGCTCATCTAAAGAAAATTCCAGCATTGTTGAGTGTATATGATGCACTGAAAATGTCTCCAGAGCTTCGAAGGTCTTTAATATATGCCCTGTCCAAGCCAGAGGATTTCCACAAAGAAATCGAGGGTAGAAATCAAGCGAAGGCAACTACATGCATGGCCATGGTAACCTTTGGTGACAAAGACATGTGTGCTGAAATGACAGACCATAATCGGCCTTTGTTTATCACTGGGCTTATCCATGACGTGAAAATTTCTCGAATTCTGGTTGATGGAGGATCTGCGGTAAACCTCCTGCCTTGAAGGGCTTTAAACTTATTAGGGGTTCGAATTTCAGAACTTCGCCTAAGTCGTTTGGTCATTCAAGGATTTAATCAGAATGAACAATGCCCAATGGGGAAGATTGAATTGCGAACCAAGTTTGGGGATCTTGAAGAAAGCACTGAGTTCTTGGTCATTGATGTAGACACCTCTTACAATGCTTTGCTTGGGAGACCATGGATGCATAATCATCATGCAGTGCCATCAACTTATCACCAATGTATTAAGTACCCGTTGCCTTCACCCAAAAAAGAGGGGACAATTGTGGCTGACAATGATCCATTTGGAGAAGTAGAGGCTTATTATGTTGATGCTCGCTTCTATACAAAGACTTCACAAAGAAAGGGAAAAGATGTAAAAAAGTTTGAAAATACTCCGAATGTCAAAGATGCTCTAGAGTCTACTCCAGTTTCAACAAAAAAAACTTTTCGATATATGCCAAAGTCCGAAAGGAAACTGGGGGCAAAGGTTCTAGCCCCAATAAATCCAATTTTGGATCTCAAAGGTGAGTTCACGTTGCCATTAAGGAGGACAGAATGCACCTATGTGGAGAAATATAATAAAATTGTGGTCCCTTCTAAAGGAAAAGGGTCGAAACCCATCATATTCCACTCACTTGGAGATGTTGAACAGAAAGTGAAAGTTGAACAAGTGCCAGAAGAAAACATCTCGAGTTTTGAGAAGCCTACTTTCAGTGCAGAAATTACACAGATGTTGGTGAAAGTTGGTTTAGATCTTGAAAAAATACCAAGAACAATGACACCATTTGACTTTGCATTAACACCTTCGCTGAGGCAAGCTATCCAGCAAGGCGGTATTATCACCGCTAGGACAGAAGGGTTAGGCTATCGGGGTGATGAGGAAAAATTTCCAGTAAACATGACTATCACTCAAGATGTGTTGGAAGATGTTGACCAAGATGAAGCTCAACCTGCACCAACAAAATTTGAAGCAGGAGGCCAAGCCACTGTAGATGACCTTCGTGAGGTAAATCTGGGTGATGAAGGAGAAAACAAACCAACCTTCATTAGTTCAAATTTAAAGGAAGAAGAACCTCAGCAATATATTTCCTTCTTAAGGGAATATAGCGACATATTCACATGGAACTACAGTGAGATGCCTGGTCTTAATCCAGAGATTGCAGTCCATAAGCTTGCAATTCACCCTGAGAAACACCCAGTTAAACAGCCTCAGAGGCGAACTCGACCAGACAACCCAAATTGAAGCCGAAGTCGACAAGCTTATCAATGCAGGATTCATCAGGGAAGTCCAATATCCAACCTGGCTAGCAAACATAGTGCTGGTCAAGAAAAAGAATGGTCAAATCAGGGTCTGCATTGATTTCCGTGATCTCAATGAGGCTTGTCCTAAAGATGACTTTCCCTTGCCCATCATTGAGCTTCTTGTAGATGCAACTACTGGGTATGAAACCTTGTCTTTTATGGACGGATACTCAGGATACAATCAAATCCGAATGGCACCTGAAGATAAAGAAATGACTACATTCAGGACTCTGAGAGGAGTCTTTTGCTATAAGGTAATGCCCTTTGGCCTGAAAAATGCTGGGGCCACGTATCAAAGGGCGATGACTGTAATTTTTGGTGATATGCTCCATGACACCATTGAATGCTATGTTGATGATCTTGTTGTCAAGACAAAGGAAAAAGAAAACCATGTGGAAGATTTGAGAGGAATCTTTGAACGTTTGAGGAGATACAAACTCAAGATGAACCCACTAAAATGTGTATTTGGAGTTTCCTCAGGAAAATTTCTAGGGTTTGTGGTTCGAAACAAAGGGATTGAAATTGACCCTACTAAGATTAAAGCCATTGCTGAAATGCCTCCTCCGCGAAATTTAAGGGAATTGAAGGGGCTACAAGGGAGATTGGCCTATATCAGAAGATTTATTTCTAACTTGGCTGGTCGATGCTTGGCATTCTCAAGATTGATGAAAAAGGGTGTTCCATTTGAATGGGATCAGCAGTGCCAAAATGTTTTTAATAGTATTAAGGAGTATCTTTTGAAGCCTCCAGTACTCATGAGCCCAATAAAAGGGAAACCACTCTTGTTGTACATAACAGCCTTGGATGGTTCGTTAGGGGCACTGTTGGCACAACACAATGAGCATGGGAAAGAAAATGCCTTGTATTACTTAAGTCGTACTCTAGTTGGGGCAGAAGTCAATTACTCTCCTATCGAAAAGACATGTCTTGCCTTGGTGTTCGCTTGCAAAAACTAAAGCACTATGTCTTGGAACACGAAGTCAAGCTGATATCAAGAGCAGACCCCTTGAAATATATACTTTCACGGCCCATACTTTCAGGGAAAATTGCAAAGTGGGCCGTAATTCTCCAACAATTCGCAATTGAATATGTTCCCCAAAGAGCTGTAAAAGGGCAGGCTCTAGCAGATTTTTTGGCAGCACATCCTATACCTGATGACTCACCTCTAGTAACTGATTTACTAGATGAAGAAGTTATGCAAGTAGAAATTCAGAAAGGATGGGAGATGTATTTTAATGGAGCTTCAAGGAGTCCAGATGGCAAGAAGCAAGAAAATCCTAAAAACAATAAAGCTGGAATTGGAATTGTGTTTGTGACTCCAGACAATGCTATAATCACCCATTCTTTCGCTTTAAGTGAAGGATAATGAGGCAGAATACGAAGCTGTAATTGCTGGATTAGAATTGGCATTACAAATTCCTATTGAAGAACTCTCTATTTATGGAGATTCGGAATTGGTGGTAAAGCAACTCCGTGGAGAATATATTGTTAAGAAAACAAGTCTCATCCCGTATCATGAGAGGGCTGATCAATTGCTTTCGCAATTCAGGAAAACACATATTTTCCATGTGAAGAGAAGAACAAATGCTCGAGCTGATTCACTTGCAAGTTTGGCTGCATCACTTACCTTACCAGATAGCAAAACAATTACTATCACGGTAGGTGAAAGAAGGGTGTTACAACCTTTAAAAGAAGTTTCTAACTTGGTTCTAATCTTGGTCGTCACCACGAAAGGAGAAAACGAGGAGGATTGGCGGGAACCATTCATAGCTTACCTCCAACATGGAAGGCTACTTGAAGATAAAGTAAAAAGAATTAAAGTGAGACACAGGGCTACCAAATTCGTCCTGTGGAAAGATGGAACGTTATATAAAAGGTCTTTAGATGGAATGTACATGCGGTGTATAGCCAAGGAGCATATTCAAGAGGTAACGGCAGAAATATATGCAGGTGTATGTGGGGCACACCAAAGTGGTCCTAAATTACATATGCAGCTAAAACGGTTGGGATACTATTGGCCGACTATGATTGCAGATTGCATAGATTATGCTCGAAGATGCCAAGTTTGCCAATTCCATGGGAACTTTCTCCACCAACCCCTAGAGCCTTTACATTTAACAACTTGTTCTTGGCCATTTGCAGCATGGGGTATGGACATTATTGGTCTTTTTGTACCTCCATCTTCAGCAGGATATCGATATATCCTAACTGCAACTGACTATTTCTCAAAATGGGCAGAGGCCGTGGCTTTAAAGGATATAAAAAGCACAGTTGTCTCTGAGTTCATCCGAACCCATATCATTTATAGGTTCGGGATTCCAGAAAGTATCATCATGGATAATGGATAGCCATTTAGGAGTGATGCTTTGAACAAGTTATTTGCCAAGTACAAAATCAAAAACAACCATTCGTCAATATATCATGTACCTGCCAATGGTTTGGCAGAAGCTTTCAACAAGACATTGTGCAAAATTCTTAAGAAGATGGTGGATTAGAACAAAAAAGCTTGGCACAAAAAGTTACAAAAAGCTTTGTGGGCTTATCGGACTTCGCACAGAACTCCTACTCAAGCAACCCCTTATTCGTTGGTTTTTGGAGGAGAAGCAGTGTTACCACTTGAGGTTCAAATACCATCATTGCGAGTGGCAATACAAGAGTCCTTAACAGAAGATGAAAGTGCAAGAGTGAGGTTGGCTGAGCTGGAGACCCTAGATGAAAGAAGGTTGTATGCTCAACAGAACTTGGAGATCTGCCAACAAAGGATGGCAAATGCATTCAATAAAAGAGTGAGGCTTCGTTCCTTTAAAAAGGGAGACTTGGTACTAATGGTTAGAACACCCATAGTAGTCTCACGAAGAACCAAAGGAAAGCTTGAGCCCAAATGGGAAGGACCTTATGTGATTGAGAAGGTTTATTCTAATGGGGCCTATTTGTTAATAACGATGGATGGTGACAGAATCATTTCCCCAACCAATGCAAGGTTCTTGAAGAGATATTACCCTTAAGAAAGCCTGCTAGGTTGAAAACCCGAAAGGGCGGCCTAGGCAAAAGTTAGGGCAAAAAAAAAAAAAAAACCACCAACGGTATTGTATGTGGTTAAACTGCTAAG
Organism: Camellia granthamiana; assembly: GCA_036172215.1. Taxonomy (NCBI): domain Eukaryota; kingdom Viridiplantae; phylum Streptophyta; class Magnoliopsida; order Ericales; family Theaceae; genus Camellia; species Camellia granthamiana. Next base: position 12,944,862 of record CM069913.1, read on the forward strand.
ATATCCCACCGAAATCTAAGGTGGTAAAACATTGGATACTCCTGGCCCGCAAGAGTATAAACTGTGTACGGCCAAACAAAAGTCAAAAACCACCAACGGTATTGTATGTGGTTAAACTGCTAAAATATCTCACCGAAATCTAAGGTGATAAAACATTGGATACTCCTGGCCCGCAAGAGTATAAGCTGTGTACGGCCAAACAAAAGTCGAATACCACCAATGGTATTGTATGTGGTCAAACTGCTAAAATACCTCACTGAAATCTAAGATGATAAAACATTGGATACTCCTGGCCCGCAAGAGTATAAACTGTGAACGGCTAAAATAAGACAAATCAATGTATTGTATTGAGAAATTTCATATAACAAATAAATCTATCACTAAGCGAAATTTCATAAATACATTATGTTCGGATAAATAAAAAAAATAAAAGTGTATTCATTCATTAAGAGAAGCCTTAGCCCTTTCAAAGGCACGTTCCACAACACTGTGTTGTCCATTCTTCTTCTTGTGTTGGCTCAAAACATTCAGAGCAGTTTGCACGTCTTCTTTTGATTTAGAAACATTCTCGGAAGCTTGTGCAAAATCACACATAAATGATGCATGTTCCGCTTGGGTGGATGACAATTCCTCTTCAAGTTATTTGAGTAACTATTTGGTTTGAATAATCCTTTGATTAAGACCCGCAATGTGCTTATCTGACTTGATAATTGAAGCAGACAACTGTTCATGTTCGCCAGAAACTTTGTCAAAATGAAGCTTCTTCTCGTAATATTGGGCCTCAAATTCTGCAGTAGACAAGTTTGAAAAATCTGCAAGTTGGGTTTTCAAAGCAAAGCACCCAAGGAATATCTTCACCTTCTCGAAAAAGGAGATGAAGTCTACACCCAAACTCTTCAAAATCATGAAAACGTTGTTTGCTACAACAATCATGCCATTAACATCCGTCATTGATTGGAGAGAAATAATAAGACATTTCTAAATATGGGTGGCTGCTTTATTAAAGGAAGTTCCCAAAAGAAGGCTAGATGGAGCAAAGGGTGCTTCAAGTTTGTCAAATAATTTGTAAACCCCATTTGCTTCAAGTAAGTCTGCAAGAATTTGGGCCTCTTCCGACGTATCAGAAGTAATTTCGTCTGTCTCTTCCAATGTGTCAGAAGTATTTTCTGTGAAAATAGAAGGAGATTCTCAATGAAAATGTAGAAGGTAAAAACAATTTTTATATATAGATGAATGAAGTATACCTTGGTGTACGGCTTGAGGAGACTTAGGTGGGGGAGAAGACAAGTTGTGATTCCCACAAGCGGACCACAGATTCTGCAATGTGGCATGATCTAAAGAGAAAAGAGTTCCTTGAGTATGTATACATGATAAAATAAAATGAGGTACAAGGAATGAATAAGAATACCCTTAAAGGTAGCCAATGGCATATACGAGGCAGCTGGGGAAGTCCGAGGCGTCCGAGGCGCAGTGTCTAAAAAAAGGAAAGGTATTCAAAATTTATTAAAAAAAAAAAGAAAAAAAAAGAAAGAAAGAAGAATTATACCTTTCTCTAATAGCTTGGATGGCTCGTTCAAAGAAGGAGAAGAAAAACCTACACTTGTTGGGAGCAATTTACTCATCTTAGTCGGTGTGCCATCCAAAAGAGGGGTGTAGTCATAAAACTCATCTTCACTCTCGCTACTTTCATTGAGAGAACAATCAAAAGATTTGGTAGGAGAAGGAATTTCAACACTCTTAATGCGAATACGACCTAAGGCAGTTAATTCACACCCATCTCCCTCAAAGAGTTCTTGAATCATATTCTCATCTTTATCTTCAAGAAAAGAGTACAAGTATGTACGAAATTGATCCATTGGGGTTTTGGTTGCTACGATGGGTTGGGAAGTTCCTGTACAATCACTGATAGACATAGTCTCTGGAAAAAACTTTGCGAGACTAGAAAATTGAGGACCATAATCTACTTGCTCAAAGCTAAATCTCGTTTTAAATTGAGAGTTATACATATCCTCGAAAAGATGAAGGAGATCTGAAACCGAGTAACTAGATCGAGAAGGAGCAATAAGTGGTCGATTATTATCCATTCTCTGAGGTGATGATGCTTCCAGAGCAATAGGTGAAGATGATGACCTAGCTCTTGAGTAAGAAGGATTCTTCGTCTTTCGGTCTTTAATTGACATATCCAGTTTTCTCTTGCGTGAAGATTTCGGCTGGGAATGAGTAACATATTGAAGCATGGTAAAGGAAGTTCCCAACCACCAATTGGCATAAGGCATGGTTATGTGAGAAGTAGATCGGGAGCCTGGTAACTCCAATGAGACTTTTGTACCGCAACGTAGCATATGGCACCAGTTGTAATAAAATTTAGACCACTCAGAGGGCTGCCGACAAGATACATTAAGCGGTGTAGGGCACGCTTGAGCAAACCCAAATTGACGACCGAATCGGTTAGGGGAGTACGGTTCAGAAATGAAATTAAATCCCATTTTAAAAGTTAAAATCCTTTACCTCAAAGATAAAAGATAGCCAAGATGGAAAGGTGATATCCTTTCAGAGTCGACCAGAACGCCTGAAGGTTCACTTTCATGGGTAAGAGCCCTAAACTGACACTCCGTACGATAAGTTAGGAGAGAGTCCACAAATGGAAATTTATCAGTAAAAAACTGGGCAGCTGATTGGTTTCCAATAAACCCAAGATATGGCATGAAATGAATATTAGGAATCGGACAAATCGACTGAGGATCTCCATGAGAGTAAGTCTTGACAAAATATAGTGAAATCCATCCAAAAAGGTAATGTAAAGGACCCTGAATATTTTCCTTCCCAGGTGAAGATGATGATGCCATTTTCCCAAGAGAATGATAGAGGTATGCAAGGACGGGGATGGCTAGGCTAAATAAGGTTCCACCTGCCATTTTGGTGGCTACATGAAAGGTCGTTGGACGAATTTCCCCGGAAGAGTGAGGGAAGACAAATCCGCTAAGCCAGCTTGCCAAAAAACCAGAAAGATACACATCATCAGGGATTCTCTCTTTTCGTTGAAAACCACTAATCGAAGTTGGGGATTCGTCAACGAATTTGAAAGTCCAGTGGTTAAACTTCTTGGATTGAAAAGAGCTGTCATAAATGTTGAAAAGCCCACGGCACGCCTTGGATGTCTGGGACGAATATAAAATGTCATTGGAGGGGGTGAACTCTTCATAAAACTCGCCACGGATGGGAAGCCCGCTAATGCGATGAAGATCCCATAAAGAGATCCCAAGTTCGCCGTAAATAGTGTGGAAAGTGTCGGTGTCAGGTGACCACCGCTCTAAGAATCCTTTGAGGAGGGAGACATTCCTAGCATAAGCAAATTGGGATACATAGATTGCAGCATAAATCCCACACTTCTTGAAAATAGGGGCAAATGTGGAAAGAACGTCATTCAACCATAAAATCCATATAGGGGATTGCAAATGGGTAGATATGCCGCGGACATTAAAAGAATTATCCCACTTCAATTTTTCATGCTTCATTCTCTTAAAAAGAGTATTAAAATCAGAGCAGTGAAGGTCTTCAGAAAATGGACGAAGGATTGAGACAGGGAATGAACCAATTGATTTGGAGTGCCCTTTCTCGAGAATCTCACAGCAGTTTCGAATTCCTGTATAGATCAAGTCTTTGGAAGCCGTATGTAAAGGGATGTAGGGGTCCAACTCGGTAGGTGACAATAAAGCAGTGACAGGTTTGTGCCGAATTATTTTCGGACCAGATTTATCCAATACATCCCTCTCGTCGCGTCGAAGATATTCAAGCGTCTTTTCCATGCTTCCTAAAAAAAAAAAAAAAAAGAGGTTAGTGAAGGCAAAATGTCATAATATAAATAAATTGACGAAAGCCCCTTGCCAAGGATTCAAGCCGTTGGGGTGACGGACACAATCACTGCCAAGGTTTAAAGCCGTTGGGGTGACGGACACAATCACTGCCAAGGATTCAAGCCGTTGGGGTGACAGACACAATCACTGCCAAGGATTCAAGCTATTGGGGTGACGGACACAATCACTGCCAATGATTCAAGCCGTTGGGGTGACGGACACAATCACTGCTAAGGATTCAAGCCGTTGGGGTGAAGGACACAATCACTGCCAAGAATTCAAGTCGTTGGGGTGAAGGCCACAATCACTGCCAAGGATTCAAGCCGTTGGGGTGAAGGATATAATCACTGCCAAGGATTCAAGCTGTTGGGGTGACGGACACAATCACTGCCAAGGATTCAAGCCGTTGGGGTGACGGACACAATCACTGCCAAGGTTTCAAGCCCTTGGGGTGACGGACACATTCACTGCCAAGGATTCAACCCATTGGGGTGAAGGACACAATCACTGCCAAGGATTCAAGCCATTGGGGTGAAGGCCACAATCACTGCCAAGGATTCTTGCTGTTGGGGTGAAGGACACAATCATTGCCAAGGATTTAAACCGTTGGGGTGAAGGACACAATCACTGCCAAGGTTTCAAGCCGTTGGGGTGAAGGACACATTCACTGCCAATGATTCAAGCCTTTAGGGTGAAGGACACAATCACTGCCAAGGATTCAAGCCACTCATTGCTATTAGGCTAGAAGGGGCAATGATACCTGCAAACAAACTCTGACGCCTTGCGTGTTGCCTGCAAAAGAGATAAAAAGACATGAAATAATTGTTAATCAAAAAATAAAATAATTAAAAAAAAAAGGTCATCATGATTCGTACAATTAAAATTCACTTGTACGAATCACAAGGGGACAAGGCTGATTTTCGACTTTTAACCAAAAAAAAAAAAAAAAAAAAAAAAAGGCCAAGGACCAAAGCAAATAAATAATCTCATTTTGTTTGGTCTATTTAGATTCATGGTCTACAAAAAAATCATTTTGTTTGGTCTATTTAGATTCATGGTCTACAAAAAAAAAGTTCGCTAAACAGTTTGAAAAAGAAAATAAAAATAAAAATAAAATAAATAAATAATTTATGTGTTCATATTTGGGAAGTTCCTGTATAATTAAAATTTTTGGAACAAACCTGATGTTAAATACCATCATGATGAATCTAGAGGTAAACAGTCATGTCTTTGTACAGGAACCTAATTTTGGTCTAAATTGGAACGTTTATTATGGAAGATGATGACAAGTTGGAGGCCCAAATCTAGTTTTATTTGACAACAAAAGAAGAGTTCCTGCTTTTCTTTAGATTAACATACACAAATTTTTAATTGGCTAGCATAACATCCCGACTATTTCTCAAAATTTATGTCATGGGAGGCCCCAGCAGATATGGAAGTTCGAGGGACTTTGTTTACCTCTAGATTATAACCCAAATATTAGCCATCTGCCAATCCTTGGTCTCTTTTCATGGTCTACAAACAAAAAAGGTTTGCTAAACAGTTTGAAAAAATAAATAAATAAACAAAAAAAATTTGAAACCTTTTTTTTTAAAAAAAAAACAGAGGTCCATAAAAAATTTAAAAAAAAAAAAAAAAAAAGAGTTCTGTGACAGGGACTTTGTTTGGTCTTTTTAGATTCATGGTCTACCAAAAAAAAGGGTTGCTAAACAGTTTGAAAAAATTTTGAAACCTTTAAAAAAAAAAAAAAAAAAAAAAAAAGTTTCTGAAGACAGGGTACTACAGGCCGGAGAATCACGCAGACAATATAGATATGGCTGAGTTGCGTGAGTTGCTATTGAAGAACAACATTAGAAGACACTGAGATGGAAATCAATCATCCAAATCAAATCACCATTATTGTTGGTAGATGATGATGCTGTTAAACAAGATGAAGATATATGTGTTTTGTGTTTGTTTGCAAATATATATTTGTTGTGTAGCCTAGGGCTGGGCATATGGTTATCCGAACCGCCCAAACCGCCCTACCCGAACCGAACCGCACGCGTGTGGGCGGTTTTGCAAACACATTAGGGTAGGGTGCGGGTTTGACCCGCACCCGCCCAACCCACCCGCATTAAATTAATTTTTTTTTTCCCCTTATTTCAAATCTAGCCGTCCATCATCTCCCTCACCTCATCTATTACAACAAACAAAACAAAAAACCCTACATTCGCCTCCCTCACTCTCTCAGTCTCATCTCAAAACTCATCACTGTCTTTCTCTCTCTCACTCTCTCGTTTCGTTATTCTGCTGCGCCGATCACTCTCTCGTTGTTCATCTCATCGCACCGCCGATCTACTCATAGGTAAACTCTCTCTCTCAATCTCTCTCTCTCTCGCCCCGATTGTTGATTTTTTTTTTGTTTTATATATATATATATCAGATATCATACATATCTCTCTGATCTGATCAGATCCACAGTTTGGTTTTGCATTTCTGCACCGATCGACTCATAGGTAAGCCTCTATCTCTCTCTCTCTCTCTCTCTCTCTCTCTCCCCCTGATCTCTCATCACTGCACCGATCGAAGCTGAGTGTTTAAATCTGATTTTTTTTTTTGTTGGACCAACAGATCTGTTCTTTTTGTTTTGGAATCTGTGTGTTTGTTTTGTTTTGGAATCTGATCTGTTCTGTTAAATCTGTGTTGAATCTGTGTTAAATCTGTGTTAATCTAAATCTGTGTTGAATCTGTGTTAATCTGTGTTAAAGTAGTATCCAGAACAGAATTGATAAATGCTGACTGACTAAAACTAGTCTTAGAGTTGGGCAACTTGGTAAGCAAATAAATTTTCTTTTATGATTGTGCTTCAGCTGAACACTCACTGCCCAGTTAATTTCATGAAAACAGTGTAAATATTAGATAAAAATGTTGTAATATGAACAAAAGACATTAAACTACTTCAAGATTCTTGAGCTGTGTGTTATTTAATTCTGAAATTGAATCTGAAATTGAATGTATGTTATTTAATTCTGAGCTGTATGTTATTTAATTCTGAAATTGCATCTGTGTCTGTTTACATTCAAACTGAGTCTGTTTAATTGAATCTTTATATTTTTAATTTGTTTAATTTTTAATTTTTAATTTTTAAATCTGTTCATAAATCTGTTTAATTTTTAATTTTTTTTTGAATCAGTTCATAAATTTGAGTCTTTTCACCACGAGCAGGATTCAGTTCTGTGGTCAGAAAAATTGAGACCTTGTGCTGAAGCTCTATATATTGTTTTGTTTGAAAATCATAGTCAGGTAGGTGTAGTCCATTCTTGGTATTAAACTCTTCCATAATTTTCAGTAGTTGAAATAAATGCACAAGATGTGTTGGATAGAAAATGGTATGCCTATTTGATTTTCATTGTATCCTTTAGCTGCTAGGTCCAGTTGTGGTTTCCATTCTTCAAGAGGCAATGAATGGTTGCCCGACTTCAGTCACTGAAATCACTCCAAGATTACTTCTCAAAGATGTTGCTTATGGTACTGTTGCCTATGTTTATTACGAGCTGTCAAATTATCTAAGCTTCAAAGAATGGTGTGTGCTTTTCTGTGTTTCCGTATCCGGTTCTTATGCATTTGTTTGTCTAATGCAGCTCGGTAATTACCTATTGCTTGGCATTTAAATGGTTATGACTTGCAAGAACAACTTGTAATTGGCAAATTTATTTATTTTTATTTTTGGTTATTTAAGCTGCATATGCTCTATTTTCCACAATTCTCAAACAGCTTTAAATTAGGGGCATCACCTAGGATTTTGTTTTCATGGTTTTAAGTGTAAATTATCTACATCCTTTGCATCTGTTGGAAACTATATTCATATTTATTGTGCCTCAAACCTGCCTGAGTGTTAAAATATTGTCAATTTTCTGAGCCAGAGTTTTCTAATTTTACATGACACAAACATTGACTTTGGAATCATCTTACTTCAATCCTATTTGAATTAAAAGGACACCAAGGGGGTGTCACTCCTGGACATGAACAAAATTAAAATAGGGGAGGTAATTACAAAAATACAAAACTTTATCTTTTTAGAAAAAAAAGGGTTTAAAAATAATTTTTGAAAAAAAGTTCAATCCGCAAACTGCCCGCAACCGTTCGCACATCTGCGAACCCTATCCGCACCAACCGCAAACCGCATTGCGAGCGGTCGCGGGTTGACTTTTTCCCAAACCGCATAGATGCGGACGGATCCAAACCGAACCGCAAACCGTCCCAAACTGAACCGCGGACACCCCTAGTGTAGCCTGTAGGCTCCTCTGTTCTCTTGTTGAAGGAATGATTAGTTTTTTAAAAAAATAAAAAAATAAAAAAAGGTAAAAAACCTGTGTTGGTTTGTTCTTCAAAAAATTATGTGTTTATATTTGGGTTCAAAAAAAAAAAAATGCTAATAAACAAATACATGCTGTTAAAAAAGAGAAGCATACCTGATTAAAATGAAAAAAAGAAAAAGAAAAAAGGGACCGTTGAAAATTGTTGAAAAAAAAAATTTCTGCTGGAAGAACAAAGTTGTAGGATGAAAAATATCTATTGTCTACATGCATGGATAAGTATTATATAAGCAAATATTTTTGCTTAAGAAGGGAGGTAGTGGTCTCTTAAAATACTTCAAAGAAGCAAGAGTTTAGGTAGGATTTGAAATACTAAGTAAGAGTTTGTGTGGGATTAGAAATCCTACCAATGCCAATCCATCCTATTCCATTTAGACAAACTCCTAAAATATATATAGATATATATATATCTGCTGTAAAAAAAATCCTAAAAATAAGGGGAACTGACCCAAAGGTCCAAGCCCAACATATCCTACCCCGTTTAAGCCCAAAACAATTTTACTGCTCCATTAAGTCCTCAAATTAACAATAAGACGAAAATACCCACAATACATCATCCAATTTACACGCGCGCAGCCATCACCCACGTCCCAAACATCTCAGACTGATCACTACACTGTCACGTCTCCGCCGTTCGAAATCGACTCCTCAGTCCTCCATCTCTCTTCCGTTCAACTCCATCGCCTCAGAAACCCTAACCCTAACCAGAAAACGTAACCGTTCATCTTCATCATCATCTCAGTCTGATCAGTACACTCCGCCGCTCGAAATCGCATTCTCAACCCTCCATCTCTCCTCCGTTCGATTCCATTCCCTCTGAAACCCTACCATAACCACAAAACCAAACCGTTCATCTTCAACACAACACCAAGCCGTTCATATTCTCCAATCGGCGACCCTCAACAACACGAAGAACCATCACCACTCTGAAGAGATTTCATAGTTCCTGGCTTCTGACTCACAAAAATGGGGAAAAAAAGTAACATCTCTCTTCACCTTTCATTATTTTTCATTCACATTTGCACATCATTCTTTCATATTTCGTATATACACATTTTACATACTTCCAAATGTATAAACCCTATTTTATATATAATCCCCTGTTTTCAAACATTCTTCTCCCCTATTTTTCAACATTCTAAACACTGTTTTTTCACATAAATCCCTGTTTCTACACATTCAACACCTTATTCCTATTCTTGTTGTTCAATATTGGCTTCTCTTATTCTTATTTTTGAATTTTTTATCTTCTCGTTGTTATTGTTGCTTTTTACAAAATACAATGCCTGTTACTATTGTTCATACTGTTTATAACAACTGCAACATCATAGTGTTTCATTTCATCACTACACAAGTAACATATCTAAATTTATTCAAACTGCAAATGAAACTGCAAAATTACACAGTTTAACCACTACTCAAAACAAGTATATAACTTATTATAAAGTGCAAATCAAACTGTCAAATTATACAGTTTCGTAACTGTTACCAACAAAATACATATAACTTCATGTGAAACTGCATATAAAACTTCAAAATTATACAGTTTTGTCACTATATTACTCATACCCTGCTGTCGCTTTCATTTTTTCAGAAACAGCTGTTGGAAGATATTGGAAGAAACAAACCCATACGCCCACAAATCCAATCAGGGATTTAACCATCTCACCTTTTGAAAATCCATCTCCTGTATCCATTAAAATGCCACCACCATCTCCCCTTCCACAAAAAACCAAACCACCACACCCAAAAACAACCAAACCCAACAGACCCCACCAAAAAACCCACAAAACAACCACACCACCAACAAGAAAAAGCCCAAGAACTACACCACAAACCCCACCCACACAACAAACACCAACCACACCTCCAACCACAACAAAAACAAACAAAAGAAAGCCAACAAAAAAACAAGAAGCTCCTCCGACCAAAAGAAGAAAGCTCCAAGAAAGCCAATCAACTCCCAAAACAAAAACCAAGCCATCAAAAGAAAAAAAACCAGCAGTCCCTGCAAAGAGAGTCCAACAATTTAATTATCGTTCCAACATCGGAACAGTAATCAAACTGTTGAAGGGGGTCAAATTCACAAAACCCTAACAGACAGAGCTGCAAAAAACCCCTTTTTGGCACCTAATAAATGCTCTCTCCTCAACACAACTGAAGGCCTCTTGGTGCAGATGCTACAATTCCATTGTAGCAGAAATGACAAAACTCTACAACAAAAGAAAAAGAGCATTTGTACTTGGCAAAAAGGAAATGAAACTCAGAAACAGTGATGTGAAGATCATTTTTGGTATCGACTGTGGAGAAGACAGCATCACCACCAAATCCTATGCAACACCAAAGGATTTTGAGCTTCCATTTTACAAAAGAAGATGCAAATCAATAAAGAGATTGGATGGCAAGTCTTTGACCAACATGTTTCAACAAACAAAAAAAGGAAAATCAACCAATGATCATCAAGATCTTGCAAGGGTAATCACCCTTTACTTGTGCTTGAAACTTCTCATGCCCACAACAAGCCATACACTGAGTTGGAGTTTCCTCAAATATGTTGACAATCTCAACAACATCAAGAAGTACAATTGGGTTGAGGCAATCAAAGACACACTCATGAATTCAATGGCAAATGCAAACAACAACCCAAGGCGTGTCACTGGATGCGTGATGTTACTCTTGGTAAACACATTACTCAACTACTTCACACAAAAATATCAGACATCCACCTATTTCTAACTATCTAACATATTTCAATTTTTTTTTTTTTTTACAGTACTGGTACTGTGAGCACAGTAAACTCCTCCGACCATCCAACAAACAAGGCTTCCCAAGGTTTATGAAATGGAACCTTGGCAGAATGTACTCCAAGTGGAAACACATCAGCCTTGCTCACTTTGAAAAGGTATTCAAACTCTTCTATACTATCATAGTACAAATCATATTGTGAAACTGTGAAAATTTTCAGTTTCAAAGCACACACTTATTTCACATCACTCATGTCATGAAACTGTAAAATTGTTCAGTTTCAAAAAACATATTTCGACACTTAACCCACATTACTCACAGTACAACTCATCTTATGAAACTGACCAAATTTACAGTATTACTGATATATGCCACATTGTTCCAATGCAGGTTAACCAAAGTGCTTTAACCCCAACTGAACAAGAAATACAGTTATTGCATATCAATCAAACCACATCAACAAACTCTTCAGCAAAGAAAAATGACCACAAAAAGGACAATAAGCGAAAGAGGAAAACAAAAGCAACAAAAAAAGAAAGACTTGTAGACAGTGATGAGGATGACTTTCTTGAAGAAGAACATCATTCAGAATCAACATCAGAATCAGAACAAGAAGCACAACAAAAAAAAAAGAAAAGAAAGCAAAAACAACAACAACAACCAGAAAGTGCTGAACAAGAAGAAAACAGTGATGATGAAAAAAATCAAGTGACTGATGAAGAAGAAACTGATGAAGAAGAAACTGAAGAAGAAGAAGAAACCGAAACTGAAGAGGAAGAAGAAGAACAAGAAGAAGAAGAAGAAGAAGAAGAAGAAGAAGAAAGACAACAAACAAAAGGTGATCAACAAAAAGACCTTGATGAAGAAGAAGACCAACAAGAAGCAGTCAATGAACAAGAACCGACAACCCAACAAGAAGAACTGCAAGACAAATCTCACATATTTCATGCACAAGGTAAACCATTGTCTAATACTAAAGCATACTGCAAAATTTCATTAAACTAACCAAAACACAATCCAACATTTTTATAGGTCATGACCAACCACAAACACCAACCAAAGAGGATGAAAAGGACAAGCTCATATCAGCCATGAGAGCACAAATGCAAGAAATGGAACAAAAATTCATGGCTGAATTGCAAAAAAAAGAAGATCAATTGAAGGACATGTCCACCAAAAAAACTGCCACTCCCCAACAAAGATCCATGGTCAAGAGACTCAAACAAAAATCAAGAAAACAAGCACATGATCCAGATTTTGAATACCAACCAATCACCAAACCCAAAGAAGATGCAACAAAAAAGACACAAACTGCTGCTGATGTACCCAAACCACCACAGGGTACCGATGAAGAAAAAGAGAAGGAGAATGACAACAAAAAAGAAGGTGCTCATGAAGCAAAACAGCAGCAGAAAGAACAGAAAAAAATTCAAGAATTGGAAAGTGATGATGATTTCCAGGAAGAATCAATCCCAAACAAGCCACTCGCCATTTCATGCCGCAAAACAAACAAGGTTTGGCATAGCCTATCCAAAAAAGACCAAGACCAAATTCAACTCATCAACAACACACAATCAAGTGCTTGTGTCTGGTCTGGCAGCGAAGATGAAAACTGCGTATACTTTTCAGATATATGCAGATTGACCAACAGGGAACCCTTATATGGCAATGTACGTCTCTAACTGCAAAATTTTACAGTTTCTGTACAAATTCAATAACCTATTCCACAAACCTAACACATTCTCATATATAACATGTTTCAGGTGATTGATGCCTTCTCAGAAAAGCAATTGGAACTCCAACCAACAATTGAAGAATTTGAGAAAAACGATCTTGTCTTTGCAAGCAATCCATATGCAGGAAGATCTTACGTTTTCTCAACACTGATCAACGTAAGCAAAACTTAATATACCTTACAACTGCAAAATTTTCTACTTTCTCAACATGAATTATTACATAGCTTTATAACATATTTCAAACATATATATAACTTACAGGCTCCACTACAAAACCAAGATCAAGCACTCAGAGAAAAACTGATGGACAACCATTTTCCAGAAGCAATGAAAAACAGATACATCCACTTCCCAATCAACCACGACAACCATTGGACAATCGTGGTCTTTGACAATGCTGATGGAATATGGAGACACTATGACTCTTTGAGACCAGCAAAAGGTTGCCACAACAAGCACTTTGAAATTGCAAAGCAAATTGTAAGTTAAAATAAAATTTCATACTCAGTTCCATTCCTTTACAAAAATCTCAACTCATCACTATAACTAACAAAAACACCAACTAACTATTTTGTAGCAACAACATCAACTGAGATGGAATAAAGCATTACTCAGCAATCAGGGAAACATGCTTTCATCTCAAGAGTGCGAGACAGAAATTGAATCAATTGAGGAATGCCCACAACAAACCCGACACTCGTAAGATACAAAATCCATAAACTAATCTTCCAATATGCTAAATTTTACAGTTTCACCTAACTAATTAACTTCATCTCAAACACTGCAGGAATGATTGTGCAATCGCCGTCTGCAATGTCATCAACCAATATCTCAACTGGCAACCTGTGCAGAAAAAACTTCGTCCAACTGAGTGGGTCAAATTTCGAGCACAAATCATCAGTCAATTCCTCAATGATCAGAACCGATCCTGGAAACTCGAGCACTACAAAATGTTGACAAAACATACCAAACCATAGAAACAATGAACAAACTTCTTGACAACACAAATATTCAATGGAACATATCTTTATACCTTTTTTTTTTTTTATTTCTCTTTTTTAACATGTGACAAGTACTTTATATACATTTGGGAATGATCTTTTTATGGTTATTATGGTTATGGTGAAAATGATTGATCTTGTTGTTGCTCTTCTTCTTGTTATAATTATTGTGGTTGTTCTTCTGATTGTTTGTCTACTTGTTTCTGGTTGCATATATTTTCATACAGTAAAGGTTGTTTCTACTAATTCTTCAAACTGCAAAATTTTGCAGTTTCATCAGCTTGTTTCTAATAATTTTTAAAACTGCAAAATTATGCGGTTTCATCAGCTTGTTTCCAATAATTCTTCAAACTGCAAAATTATACAGTTTTGTTGCTATGACATATGAACTGCATTTCCATATTATACAATTTCAGTAACAAATTTTAAACAACCTTCTCTGCATTCCATCAAAATAAAAAACAAAACCAAACTGTTACAAAACAACTTCAATAAGTAAAGAACACATCAACTTTATTCATTACTTCCATGATAACAAGTATCACATTTTTTATTATCATAAATTCCTCAAATTCAAATACAAATCGCAAAGAATAGATTCTGGCCTCAAATAGCAGCCTTGCACGTCTTCTTATTGTGATTCCCATATTTCAAGCACCTCCCGCACTTGATTTGTTTCACATTCTCACCCCTAGAAGGTATCCTCTTCTTCTTGTTCCGCCCGGGCTGCTTCTTCGTTATAGGAGGTTTGATAACCGAACTACTGGCACCATCAAAGCCAAATCTCTCACTTGAAGGCACTGGATAAACAGATTCCTTGTATGACTCTCTAAAACAATCTACATGAAAAAAAGGATCAATGAAACCATACACATCTCTACCACTACTACGCAAAGCATGCACGGCATGACAACAAGGAAAACCATTCAATTGCCATTCATGGCACGAACAAGTCTGTCTACCAATATCAACATAAAAAGAAATAAAAGAATGAACCTCAAGCACAGTATCACTAGCAACAATCACATCCCAAGACTTAGCTAGCTCCAAAGACTCCACCAACTTCTTTTCCATAACTGGACACAATTTCGTAGTCCATCTTCTAGATTCAGCTCTTCTATCTGACAATTGAGTCATGATTTGAACCCTAATCATATCAACCATACAAGTAATAGGCAACTCACGGGCCCCGCCAATCCAATTATTGTAAGACTCCGCAGCATTAGATGACATCTCACCATATCGTTTCCCTCTAAAAAATGCATTGGCCCACTTATCATTTTGCAAACCATCCAACATACTATCAACTCTACCATTCCCAGCAATACGCCTCAATTTCTCCATATAATGTTGGAAAGAAGCAACCGTTGGCGCATAAGCACATTTAACTAATATTTTCATCAAACACAGCTTATAGGTAGTACGAAGTCCCACCAATTTGTCAATCAAATTTCTCTTCAAATGATTCAAGCAATAAGCATGATGTGCATTGGGGAAAACCACCGAAAGAGCGTCTAGCAATCCATGTTGACGGTCCGACACAAAAGTCAATCTCCGGCCTGAACCAACAGCCTTTAACAACTGACTTAAGAACCACATCCAATTATCTTGATTTTCAGCGTCAACAATCGCAAAAGCCAAAGGAAACAGACCTGCAAACAAAATCACATGAAACTGCAAAACTTAGCAGACTCACAATACAAAAACACACTGACAAACAAAACCTATACTAACTGCAAATAAATACATACCTTGATTACCATCCTTTGATGTTGCCGCAAGCAAATGCCCCTTGTAACGCCCCTTCAAAAATGTACCATCAACAAACAACAACGGACGACAAAATTGAAAGCCATACAAACATCCATGAAACGCCACAAACAACCTTCGAAAACACCCACTACTTTCATCCACATCTAATTCAAACACACTTCCCGGATTCGTTCTCATAACCGTCTCAAGGTACCATCGAAGCTGGTCAAAAGAAGTTGCAAAATCACCAAACAACCCACCTCTTGCCTTGTCAACTCCTAACCATGCAACCCGATAAGAAACATCTATACCGTATTGCTTCTTCAACTTTTTTTTAACTTCAATAGGACGAGTCAACGGATTATCACTAATATCATTTTGCACAATATCAGACACAAGTCTAGAACCAACCATTTTGCTACAAGATCTACGAGCCACAACCCCACAACTATGCACATTATCCAACTTCATTATAAAAAAAACACCGGAATCCATCAACACCCTTCCATGCACAAACCATTTACAACCCGTGGACGACTTCATCACACACTCAGCAGTTACCCTTGTTGCATCGTTCTTCAAATAATTCACTGCAAAACCACACTCAACTGCATACTTAGCCAATGCAATGCGGAATGCCGGCACTCCACCTTCAAATTCTTGACCAACACTATGTATAATCCCCTTCCAACTAGCAGACAACAAAACTCTCTCTGGTTCTGGATAAAAACTACGCAACAACCCACCAACATCATCACAATCATTCACAAAAGAACTCTCACAAGTTACAGAATCAATCTTACATGAATTACCATCATCAAACTCCACAACTCTCTTATCCCCCACAATAACATCAACAACATGACAACCACTACCACCTACCATTGACAGCATATTCCCCAAATCATCATCACATTCAACAATACAATTAGAATATCCAGGAACCGAGAAAAACAAACAAAAGTTACCAACACTCAACTCCTTGAACTTCCCACATATTTTCTCAACAACTTCATCATAACTACATCCCTCACTAATCTTGATAGCAGCACAACAATCACTGTATTTGCACATTAACATGAAACACCCCTCCATACTACAAAAGCACAAACCAACAAACAATTGTTCACCTATTCCAAACTGCAAAAATATACAGTTACAACATATCAATACCAACACTGCACAATTCACAATTCCAAAACACAACTTCAAAATACATTACACTATACGACAAGCAAAATCAACAAAATCAAAATCAAACAAACAAAATTTCCAAACACAAACCACATACCACGCAAATTTGCTTATCTATATATACATACATATATGTATCAACAAATACAAACTACATACACACACAGACATATATATATATATATGTCTACGTATCGACACATACATACATACACATACATATATCTATCACCAGAGAGAGAGAGAGAAAGAGAGAGAGAGAGAGAGAGAGAGAGAGACAACGTACGCAGATAAAACCTGTACACAGAGATTCAGATCGCACAACCAGATCAACCTCACAGCACAAACAGATCGACCACACAGCACAATGAGATCGCCACAACGAACAGAAATCGAGATCGCAGGGACGAAGATTTGATTTCCTTTTTTTCCACGCAGCAAAAATTTGATTTCTCATGTATATATAGATCTCAAAACAAAGGGTAATACAGTCTTTTAAAAATATAAAAATAAAAAACGGGACCTCTTGGTATAAAATTTTAAAAACTGTGGACTTATTAATCTATTAAAAATAAATTGGGATTAGAAGGGAAATAGGTCTCCTACATAGGACTACATGGTAATTTTCCCTAAAAATAATAAGTGGCAAGTTGGAGGCCCACAAAAGAAAAGGGCCAATTAAAAAAAAATGGTGGCCTAGAAAAAGAAAAGTCCATGATGGCCTAGAAAAAAATTTACTGTAAAAAAATGGTGACAAGTTGGAGGCCCACAAAAGAAAAGGCCCAATTTAAAAAAAATGGTGGCCTAGAAAAGAAAAGGTCCATGATGGTTTAGAAAAATCCATGATGGCCTAGAAAACAATCTACTGCAAAAAAAAATGGTGGCAAGTTGGAGGCCCACAAAAGGAAATGCCTAATTAAATCTTGAACCTTACTCATGACCCTTCAAAAAAATAAAATAAAAAATGGTGGCAAATTGGAGGCCCACAAAAGTAAATGTCCAATTAAATCTTGGACCTTACTCATGACCCTTAAAAAAAATAAAAATAAAAAAAAATAAAATGAAACAAAATAAAAATAATAAAATAATAAAAAAGATCAAGTCCACAAAAAGAACTCATACAACAAAAGTAAAAGGGCCCATGAAAAAAGAGCCATCAACCCAAAAAAAAAAAAAAAAAAAAAAGGGCCAGAGACCAAAGCAAAGAAATAATCCCATCCAAGACCTAAAGATCATCCAGATAAAAGTGCCAAATCGTCGTGACTCGCACAGTTAAGAAAATTCACTTGTGCAAGTCACGAGGGGCATTTGTTGGCACATAAATTTCAACTAAATTTATGACACGTATTGAGTCTATGATAGGAAGGTTGTAGGTAATCACTTCCTAAAAAAGATCAACATGATCCGTTGAAATACATAAATAAAACGACGTTGCATCCCAACAACGTTATTCAAGATACTCAAGTGACACGTGGAGACTACGAAAGATGACACCTGTAGAGCCTATAGCAAGGACACCACACAGGATGAAACCCCAAAGATCAATCCGGTTAATCAGATATACGATTAATCAGATAGCGCTATTATTCAAAATTCAAATAGGCCCTATCATTCAATTTGAAATTCAAATTGAAGATGAAGCATTCCTATCACCTGATGGCCCTCCATAAATATGAGGACCATCATACAAGACGGGGAATCAGAAAATCAGAAGTGAAAAGGTCAGAGAGAGAGAGAAAGAAATTGAGAGCTAAAGAAATCGTTACAAGAAAGAAGAGGAGAAGCCTAGAGAACTCAAGAGCTTACGCTAATGGCGATGAATAGGTAAAGGGTTCCAAACCCAAGAATTGTATTTTGTATTCGAGGGTTCAAAACCCATAACAATTTTAATAAAATATTTATTTTTCTTAAATTGTCTTTTGTTGTTTATTTTGTTCTTCATTAATCGGAGGTTTCATTTGTATAAATGTGTAATTAATGATCTGAAATACAGATCGGAAATAAGAACCTGCTATTCAAACAATCAACACTGTTTAGTCCAAAAAGCTAAACAGTGGACATTTGTAACATAAATTTTGAGATGTGTTGATACACTTTATGTTTTAAAATTTGTGTCTACAAATTCTGGCACGCCCAGTGGGACCTATTTCTCCTCCCATCTTTTGAAGAACAAAAAATATATATATATATATAGTTGAAACTTACTGATGTATTCTTTTGTTATAGGAATGCTGAAACAACTGTCAGGAGACAAACCTACAATCCAGTGGTTCTGAAATCACCAAGGGTGGAGATAGCACCCATCACCCAAGGGGCTCCGGAGTGAATGCTCTTGGCTGTCCCAAAGATAGAACCAACGAAATCCTGGAAAGATGCATTTCTTTCCCCTATCACCCAAGGGGCTCCGGAGCGAAAGCTCTTGGCTGTCCCGAAGGTAACTGGTGTGACAAAGAAAGTCACACTTCTCCAGAAAGCTGAAAGTTTGAGAAAGATTACTGAAGATTATGTGAAAGCGTCAAAGCAGTACGCAACTGTGAGGGCCACAGCCCGAACGAAGAGCTTTCTAATTCAGGCAAAGGAGGCTAATCAGTTTGCAACTACGACTTTTGTTGCAGCTTCAACAGGGGCAACAAAAATGTTGTGGTCCAACTACTCAAAAGGGTAGAAGACTTCATTAAAATGGTGGAGTTTGTGCAGAAGAAAGTCTTTGCTGAAAACATGGCCATCATTAGGGCTATTGGGAGGAGGGTAATGACCCAAACTCCTGTTAATGGAAAAAAGGCCCCTTTTATTGAAAAAACAGTGGCGGCCTACAAACCGATAGTTCTATTCAGAGCACAAAATCGGTCAAACCAAATCTCAGTCAACTCTCAAGAGCCAAATGAACACTCGTTGGCTCGACAGGGTTCGAATAAGGAACACCCGTTGGCCCGACAAGGTTCGAATAAGGAACACCTGTTGGCCCATTAGGATTTGAATCAACATCAATTGGTCCGCTCTAAATATGTAGGGACTGTTTTGAAAATTCATGAGGAGTTTGCAAAAACGCAAACAGTTCCTCCTATGCCCTTAGGGGCTCAACTTGATATGTCATTCGATCTAGTTTTGAAAAGAGAAAGGTGAAGAAGAAATAAGGCCTTAAAGAAACTGGAACTAAGAACAGTGGCAACAAATGTTATAGGAGCTATTGAAAGGGCTCTCTCGAAAGATGAACCCCAAAAACTAATTGAAAGCCCTGTCTTTGTTGGAAAATCCAAGGTGGAGGAGGGTAAGCAACCCTTGGGAAATATTTCTACTTTGGTTGAACTATCTATGGAGGGAATCATGATTGGCACATAAATTAAAATTGTTGGTCTTTAATTGGCACATATCTATGCCGTACACATGGATAGCCAAAATAAGACGGAATAAGGTTTCAATTTTATTCTGCAAATTTTGTAGTGTATATTAGGTCTTCATCCTTCAAAAGTTGTCTGGCCATTGTCTTTCTCCTCTTCCAACATAAGCTATTCTTCTTACACTTTAAAGAAGGCACAAAAGAATTCTTTCAAATTCCTTTTAATCAGGTATGCTTCTCTATTTATTGCTTCTCTTTTTTAACAGCATGTATTTGTTTATTAGCATTTTTTTTGAACCCAAATATGAACACAGTTTTTTTTTTTTTTTTGAGCATCATAAATGGGGAAGGCAGATGTCCTTCACTAAGCTACTTGTCTTGCCCTCTTTTTTTTTTTTTTTATGAAAGATAATTCTACCACTTTGTTCCTGCCATCGAATTCAAGTAAGATTCATTATTCTACTTGATGGATTTTCTTTTCACATCTGGTTTCTACAAAAATTAATCGTGTGAGCACTTGGTTAGCTTTAGAACTTTTTCATTTAATCAAAACTTCACCGGATATAAATCAACTGCAACAAGTATGAGATGCTTAGATTTATTTTTTTGCTTAAGAAGAATTGCTTGTGTAAAGACCAGAAAATCTGAACAAGTTTAGTAACTTGGTTTTATTTATTTATTTATTTTTTGAAGAACAAACCAACACAGGTTTTTTTTAGTTCCCAAACTAGTTTTTTTTTTTTTTTGTCAAACTGTTTTTTTTTTTTTGTAGACCATGAATCTAAATAGGCCAAATTTTTTTTTTTTAAACTGTTTAGCAAACCATTTTTTTGTAGGCTATGAATCTAAATAGACCAAACAAAATCCCTGTCACAGAACTCTTCTTCTTCTTTTTTTTATTTTTTTATTTTTTATTTTTTAAAGGTTTCAAATTTTTTTCAAACTGTTTAGCAAACCTCTTTTTTTTTTTTTTTTTTTGTAGATCATGAATCTAAATAGACCAAACAATTTGAATTTTGAATAATAGCGCTATCTGATTAATCGTATATCTGATTAACCGGATTGATCTTTGGGATTTCATCCTGTGTGGTGTCCTTGCTTCTGGATTGATCTTTGGGATTTCATCCTATGTGGTGTCCTTGCTGTAGGCTCTACAGTGTCATCTTTCGTAGGTTCCACGTGTCACTTGAGTATCTTGAATAACGTTGTTGAGATGTAACGTCATTTTATTTATATATTTCAACGGATCATATTGATCTTTTTTAAGAAGTGATTACCTATAACTTTTCTATCATAAACTCCATACGTGCCATAAATTTAATTGAAATTTATGTGCCAAGGATCGCAGGTGTATAAATAAACCTTTGATTAAGACCAATCATGATTCCCTCATAGATAGTTCAATCAAAGTAGGAAATTGTGTACGGCATAGATAAGTTAGGATGAATCACGGTCGTTGGCATAGATAAGTTGTGCCAATCATAAGTAAATTTAACAAGGTGGAGCCTACGAACTATCTATGTGCCAAGAATCACGTTGAGTAAACATTTTGAAATTCGATGGTAACTTATCCTTTCTTTTCTCATTCATCTTGTTCTCCTTTTTATTTTAGGCAGTCACTGTTCATTACCAAAAACCACTAATACCTGAAATTTTGATCACACTCATGAGCGCATTTAGGTGTTCATGCATTGAATTGGTTCAATTTCAGAGTAAATCATGAACTGGACTCAACAACTAGAAGACTAGTCTCTGGTTTCAAAAAAAAAAAAGAATTAAAATCATAATTGAACCATTTTTATGTAACAAGACCATAGGACGAACCATATCAATTCGGTTCCACGGTTCTTAAATAAGAAGAGATATGTTGCATATTTTATAATTTGACACTTTCATTACGCTACATCATTGTGATTCGATTTATAAGACGTTTTTTTTTAGGAGTTTCAAACATTTTTTGTTCTATAATAATAAAAAACTAACAAGTAGCATGTTGAATTGGTTAAAGCCACTCAATTTCACAGTCAAGGCCAGTGTTTGAATTCTACATTTATTAGTTGCTTCTATACTTTTGTTTGGCTCGATTCTCAACTGCAATTGAAGTGTTAAAATCACAAACTGGATCAATCTGAATGGTTCAACCATTTTTAAACCGGGACAGAACTTAGACCAATAGTTGGGTGGAAAATTATTAAATACCTCTGGAGTATTATGCGGTCATATTTTTTTTATCAATTATTATATATTATGTCTTTTTATGTTCCTTAAACACAAAGTACAAATAATTAATATCTCACTTTCTTCATTAATCAATTATTATGAAACACCACGTCGTCATAATAGTAATATATATTTTTTATTTAAAAACAAGTTTTATTAGAATAATATAATATCCGATAAAGAACAATTCAATTTGCATTTTTGTAAGAAATTTTTTGAACAGTATTTATTAATTTGGTATAATATTACGTTATATCACTAGAATTATGGAAAAATATCATTTATATGATTGGTGATATAATAATTTTTTTCTTTAAATAAATAAAAAAATTGATAGGAATTAAATTAAAAAATAAAAAATAAAAAAAAGTAAACGCAAATAAATGCTAGAAGAGACCAAGTCCAATTTAATTTGGGTTGTAGGAATAAAAAATAGTTTATACACAACTAACCTTCTCCACCACACCCAAAATCATTTAAACAAAAAAAAAAAATTAGCTGGACAAACACCTCAGCTTCCAGCTCCGGCGCCTACAGCAGTCGCCGCCACCACCAGCGGCGGCAATTCTTGTCCGAACATTCTCAAACTCGGATACCCGACAAGGTATCTGGATCCCACCGGGGTGGTTGTGCCCGTATTCCTTCTCTGCCTCCCTCAACAAGTCCCCAAAAAGTGGGTGATTGAAGTAAATCACAGGCACCAAATACCTATGCGTGTCGTCCTCTTTGTCGCCCACGTATACAGCCAAGTGCCCTTTCGGTACACTCACTGGTTTAGCCTCAACCGGGTCTTGACCCACCCGAATGTACCCGGACTTGGAAAAACAGAGCCCTTGAGCTCTGTTCTTCAGAGAACGACCCCATTTGCAGAGCTTGGACATGGCTTTGCTCGTCGAGTTCGGTGGGTTTAGGTGTTGGTATGTTTTTCGGTGGATTGCCCATTTGAAGATCTTTGCGAGCTTGAAACCTCTGGCTTTCCTCATGATTTGTTTGAAGGAGAAGTGGAAAATTGGAAATGGGTTTGTTAGAAATAAGGCCAAGGGTCTGAAATTGACATGGGTTTGTATATAGAGACTCTGTTTTGTTCTGGGTTTGTCTCTGAAATGTTTTTCAATCTCGCTTATAGTGGTGGAGGAGTGAGAGATTCGTAGATTCGAAGAATGAGGTTCGGTGGATGATGGACTTCTGGGACGCCATTATATACTAGAGTTGGGCAGAGTCAATACACGTGGGGGTGAATATGTCTAGATAGAGAGTTTTAGAAAGAGAGAGAGTCGGCAGAGACTCGGCACGCGGTGAAGACTAGAGGGTCAAAATTGAACAAGTCAGCTAATCTAAGGCAATGATTAGAGTGCACGACATTTAAAAATAAAAGGTAAATTATAAATACACTGTTGATATTTGATTAAAATATAAATCATTTTTACAATTTTGAAAATTACATTCCACCTCTTGAGGTTTCTGATTTCATAACAAATTATTCATTTTATTAATAAATCATCAAGTCAATTGACAATTTTTAATGATGTTAAAAATATGTTTTAATTAATAATTTAAGTAATTTTATTATTGTATAAACGAATAATTATGAATTTTATTTTTTAATTAATTTTATTAAATAAAAAACTCTAATAAGGAGGTATTTATAATTTTTTAAACCATAAGGACAATCTATATTTTAAACAAATCTTATGAGTGTATTTGTAATTTATCTAAAAATAAATAAATAAATAAAAAAGTTGAGTTATTGAATTTTGCAAAATTTTATTCAATTTGTTTGATTTGAATTTTCAGAATTTACTTTTTAGAAAATGAAATTTTTTTATTTTTTGTTTTCACTGATTTTTTTTTTAATATTCTAATTATTTTTTTTTAATTTTTAAATACACCTAACATAAAATACACTTAAAAAGTATAATATTTTTGATTTTTTTAGACAATTCACTAAATACCAAAAATACAAAAAAAAAAGAGGAGAAGAATTCAATACATTTTTCATATTTTTGTATATTTATTGATTTTTTAAAATATGTTTTTTACAAATATTTTGCTTTTTAGATATATCTAAGTAAGTTGTATCTAAAAAAATAATTTTTTTTAAATTTTAAAAATATTAACTAAAAACAAAAATAAAAAATGAAAATAAAAAACTCAATTTTTAGAAAATTGAATATAGAAAATTGAAAACAAACACATTGATTAATTTTTGTTTATTCTGTATTTTGTTTGGCATTTGGGGTTTGCTTATTTGGTGAATTTTTTTGGGTCTTGTTTACAAGTACTCTTAGGACACAAGTAAAAAACCAAAAAAATTGAAGCATCCAATATATTTTTGGGTGATGCACCAATAAATTCCAAATCTTTATCTTATGACCCATTTGATCCTATATTTTATCTTATGATCCAATTAGTCCCAAGCTAATGTTAATGACAAAATACCCACTGTTACACTATGTTTTGCGCTTTTTGGTAAGGGTAAATGAGGAAAACCCCAATGTGGTATTGACTGTAATGCCCAAAACTCTGTAGATGTTTGTTTTCCTTCCAAATAAACATCAACAAAACATAATCAAAAACATCAACAACATCAAACATTAAAACATCAACAAACATCAAATATCAACAAAACATCATCAAACACATCAACAATATCAAACATTAACAAAACATCATCAAACATCAACAAACATCATCAAAAAAATTGTGAACATCAACAAACATCATCAACAAAACATCAACAACAAAATTGTGAACATCATCAACATCAACCAACATCATCAAACATTCGAACATCATCGAACATTCGAACATCATTTCCCTCAAATCAGATCCATGATGGCAAAGGTGTTGAGTCTGCCTTATTTCACCATCTCCTCACAGCGAGGCCACACGGCAGCGGCCTCTTCCACAATCGCGCCTCTGCCGCCGCAGCCACCGAGGCCTCGCCAAACTGCTCTCTTCGCCTTTCTCTCTCTCTCTCTGCGTCGCTCCTCTGCCGCTACTCCTCAGCCCTTCTCTGTTGCTCCAATCGCACCCTCATCCGCTCCTCCAACGGCGAGATCCAGATCCACCACCACCGCCAGATCTCAGTTTCACCTCCGTCGAAGTCACCGCCGATGTAGATCGGCTCATATCCGATGTTGATATAATGAAATCAAAACACTAGACTCATACACAACTCTCTGCAACTCCTTCGAATCAATGAATCTATCTAGTTGTAGAGAGAGAGAGAGAGAAAAATCACACCCTCAAAAGGGTATTGATGTAAAAATAAATGTAATCAAACCACACCCTCAAAAATCTGGCAATACATTAGGACTAAATGGTATACAAAAAAATTTAAAAGACTAAATGGTTTAACTTTTTCCAAGATAGGATTTATGGGTAATTTTTCCTATATTTTTACTAAATTATGTGCTTTTATTGAAATTAATACATTTTTAATATTTTAATATATTTTTAAGACACTTTTTATATACTTTGCAACATTAAATAATGTGTATGGTATTTGTTAGCATTTGCCATTTTTTAGGCTTATTTTTATTTTTAATGAATTTCTTTTTTAAATTTTGGAAAAGTTTTTAGGCTCTTTAGCCCGACGAGGTGAATTGAAAATAAAAGAAAAATTTAAAAATTTTGAAAAAAAGCATAGAAAAGACAAAAATAAACAAAAATTAGTGGATTTTTTTTGGGGGCTTATTTTAGCTTTTTCAATTTTTGTAAGGAACGTTTCAAAAAAAATTTACTTCTTAGACAAAAATTATAATTTATTTTTCACATTAAATTATTTTAAATTGCAAATTAACTTTTTTCGTGGGTCACAATTTCCCAACGATAAGCAACTGTAAAAAATGCTAATTCAAAAAGAGTAAAAAGTAAGGTGGTGTTTGTTTTGAGGAATTAAGGAGTGTGATTAGATTATTTGTCTATTTGAACTAATAACCCGTTGTTTGGTTCAAAATTTTTATACGGAACTATTAGTCCCAAATCTATTGGACTATTGTGTCCCATTTGGGGGGGGGGAGTGGGACACAAATGAAGAGATAAGAGGAGATATGAGATTAGGTAGTAAAATGACCATTTTGACTCTCTACTATTTAATTATGTATTATATTTAGTAAAATTCAATAAAATTTAAATGTCTCAATTTAAAAATAAAATAATTTTATTTAATTTTTATTGATGTTTTATTTATTTAATTTTTTATAGATATTTTATTGATGTTTTTTTAAAAATTTTGTTTATATTTTATTTAATTTCATTATTTAAATTTTAACAGATGTTTTATTTAATTTTATTATTTAATAATTATTATTATTTAAAATAAATTTATTTAAAATTTTAATTAAAAAATAACATATATTTTTATTGATATTTTATTTATTTAATTTTTAAAAAATAAATTTATTTAATTGTGTAAAAAATAAAATAAAATAAATTTTTATTTAATCTAGTTAAAAATAATTAAAATATTAAAGACATGCTTAATATTGTAATTACTTAGTAAATAATTGAAAAGGATAAAATAGTCATTTGAACATTTATTCATCTTTATAATATCTTAAACAAATATAGGATTCATATCCTATCCAACCAAATAGTCTTTTCCTGACATTTAATCCCTTGACTAAACAAGCATAGGATATAAATCCAGTCTAACTAAATAGTTTGAGGACAAAGTATCTCAAGACTAACAGTTCAGTGGATTCCAATCTCTCCTTTGTCTAAAAAAACACACCCTAAGAACATAGAAATATGGAGATGATTATTTTCATATTTTGCATTGCCCGTCTGGTTGATGATGAAGAAATAGGATAGGTATAGATTTTACTTTCACGTACAGTTTTACATTGGTGCTGTTTGATACAATCTATTGTAAGTTAAAAGTTGATAATCAGAAAGCAAAAATCAAAAGCATCCCTTTCCCAACTTCTAAATAATCAGTTTTTCTTAGTTTATTCAAATTGTTTCTGCCTAAAAAGTTATAAACAAAAGTTGTACTAAACAGTCTAATACAAATTTTTAAATTAAAATAAGTTATAATCACTTCATATAATCTACACTAACATCCCAATTGTCATTGCTTTAATTAACTTATTAAATACATTTACATATATATTTTTTTAAAATATAAAAAAAAAAGTACTAAAATATTGTGCATAATATTCATTTTCTCTTCTATAGTTCTCATTTTATATCGCATATCATGCCTCTTTTATTTTTGTTAGTTTCTCATTTTTAAATTATAAAATTAATTTGTTCCATCTTGACTCTGCCATTGAAATGATATATGGGACGATAGTATAATAAAACAACGACTCCGCCACGTAGCTCGAAAGGCGATGGCTCGAGAGTGGCTCGAATTGATGAATTTGCTGATCTGCTACGCGGGATACACCCACAATTGTTTTGATGTGAGAGAGAGAGAGAGAGAGAGAGAGAGAGAGAGAGAGAGAGAGAGAATGATGGAGTTACTGTCATAAAGATCCTTTCTTCCATGGTAAGCGATGGTGGTGGGGTTCAATTTTGCATATAAAAATAGTATACCCAATTTTTTTAACGAATGAAAAAAGCGATTTCCCAAAAAAACTAAATAGAATTCGAACCCCAAAAATCCCATTTCGCACCTAAAATTCCTCTCATTTTCTCGAATTTCCCAACCCAAAAAACCAGAGGAATTTGTATATATCTATACAGGCTTCTGCATATATTACTCTCTGTTTGGATTTCGGGAAAATTTGAGGGAAAAGTTTTGATTTTTGGATTTTTTGAAGGAAGAATGTTGTGCAGAATGATACCCAGGAAGAGGAGGACAGGAAAGGTTCCTATGTACCTGAATGTTTACGATCTCACTCCCATCAATGGCTACGCTTACTGGGTCGGCCTCGAAGTCTACCGTTTTTGTGTTAGGGTATATCTCCTTATTGGAGTTTGAGACCCAATTGGTTTGTTAAAGTATTTTAATTTGGTTTGGTTTAGGTATAATATATTTTAATATATTATATCTAATTTTTAGAGACCTAATTCAATTTGGTTACAACTAGGGTTTGATAAAAAAAGTCCACAAGTTTACCATATATATATATTGGTATTGTTTGTTTTTCCTAGGTATGAGAAAACAAAAGAGGCAACCGTACAACTCTGGAGCAGCAGCACATTTTTTTGATCATGATTTAGTGGGTTTGTTCGGGGAGCTTAGTGTCATTGATTTGATGCTAGTTTGATTCAGATTTGTGGTCTTCTACAACTTTGTTTTGAAGACTTTTGTTCGTCTATTTGGTGAGGTCTTTCCTCTTGTTTATTTGTGATTATTTGGAATTCACCTAAGGGTGGATTTGTGAGATCATTCGTGTCTCATTTGTAATCGTTTGGAAACTTTTTAGTTGATAGTGGAATCGTATTTCG
Source organism: Camellia granthamiana (assembly GCA_036172215.1). Lineage (NCBI taxonomy): Eukaryota > Viridiplantae > Streptophyta > Magnoliopsida > Ericales > Theaceae > Camellia > Camellia granthamiana. The sequence continues at coordinate 12,973,464 of CM069913.1, forward strand.
ATCCCGTGGACGTATCTCACATTGAGGGAACCACGTAAAATTCTTGTGTTGCTTTTGATTTAATTTTTCCGCATTAGTTTTTATTCCCATTGATTGATTTACTTGTGGGAAATCATAGATTTTCCCTAACAACTGGTATAAACGCTTACGGTTTATTTGGGTTTATTTATTTGTGTAAATCAATGGAGAGGAATGTGGGTCGTATGTCTAGCTTCAATGGAAGCAATTGGGTAACTTGGAAAACTAAAATAGAGGACCTATTATTTTGTAAAGATTTGTATGGACCAATTAAGGGTGATAGTGGAAAACCCGAGGGTATGAAAGATGATGAATGGAATATGCTTAATCGAAAAGCCGTTGGTGTTATCCGTCAATGGATTGATGACAGTGTGTTTCATCATTTTGCTACTGAAACTTCAGCACATGATTTATGGAAAAAATTATAAGGCTTTTATGATAGGAAATCAGCCACAAATAAAGCTTTTCTGTTTTGTAAATTGGTTAATTTAAAATATAAAGAGGGCAACCCTATTCCAGAACATCTGAATGAAATAAAAAGTATTGTTAACCAACTTACTTCTATGAAAATTGTTTTTGATGATGAGTTGCAGGCTTTAATACTACTTAGTTCTTTGCCCGAAAGTTGGGAGACTTTGGTTGTGACAATTAGTAATTCGGCACTCGATGGAGTTGTCACAATGGGCCAAGTCACTAGTAGCTTGTTGAATGAAGAAACTAGAAGAAAATCAGCAAGTTCCTCTCATTTGGAAGTATTTGTTGTGAGAGGTCAAAGCAAAACAAGGGGGAGAAGTAAGACTTCTCATGGTCGTAATCAAAGCCGTGACAAATCAAAAGATGGTTCTTTTTCAAAGAAAGACATTGAGTGCTATTATTGTCATGAGAAAAGGCACATGAAGCGGAAATGCCGAAAGCTCAAAAACAAGGAGAAAATGCGTGACAAAAGTGTGGATAATAAGCAAGAAGACACAACGGCAGTTACTACCGATGATCTCATGGTCGTTTATGAAGATGATTGTATCAATTTTGTGGGGCAAGAGAGCGATTGGGTGATTGATTTTAGTGCTTCTTTTCATGTGACTTCTCGTGTTGATTTTTTCACTACCTACACCAAAGGAGATTATGGTTCTGTTTGAGTGGGTAATAATGGTTTGTCCAAGATTATTGGCATGGGTGATGTTTGCTTGGAAACAAATTTGGGCTACAAGTTGTTGCTTAAAGATGTGAGGTATGTTCCTGACATTCGCCTCAATTTGATCTCTATTGGGAAGCTAGATGATGAAGGCTTCAACGACAAATTTGGTGATGGAATATGGAAGCTCACAAAGGGTTCTTGGGTGGTGGCTAAGTACAAGAAGACTCATACACTTTATTCAATGCAAGGAAAAATTTGTAAATGTGTTGTCAATACACTTGAAGATGATACTTCTACCGAATTGTGGCACAAGCGGCTTAGCCATATGAGTGAAAAGAGGCTACAAGTTTTGTTCAAGAAAGAGCTTCTACTCGGTTTGAAATGTACACATCTTAAAACTTGTGTTCATTGTTTGGCGGGTAAACAACATAGAATTTCTTTTTAGAAAAATGTTGCTTCTAGAAAAGAAAATGTTTTGAAGTTGATTCATTCGGATGTTTGTAGTCCTTTGAAAGTTAGAACACATAGTGGTGCACTTTATTTTGTTACTTTCATTGATGATTATTCAAAGAAAGTTTGGGCTTTTCTACTAAAAACTAAAGATCAAGTTCTAGAAGTATTTAAGCATTTTCAGGCCATGGTTGAAAGAGAAACATGGCAGAAATTAAAGTGCATCTGATCAGACAATGGTGGTGAATACATTGGGCCATTTGATGAGTATTGTCGCAGCCAAGGTACTCGGTACCAAAAGACAGTTAAGAAGACTCCTCAACAAAATGGCGTTGCCGAGAGGATGAACCGCACCATTGTGGAAAGAACAAGGTGTTTGTTTTCACAAGCTAAATTGCCAAGATCTTTTTGGGGTGGGACAATGAAGACATCGGTTGATGTGATCAATTTGTCTTCTTCTTATCCTTTGAATGGTGATGTTCCTGAAAGAGTTTGGACCGACAAAGATGTATCTTATGAGCACTTGAGAGTGTTTGGTTGCCGAGCTTTTGTTCACATTCCAAAGGATGAGAGGTCCAAGCTTGATAGTAAGTCAAGACAATGTATTTTTCTTGGCTATGGGCGTGATGAATTTGGGTATAGATTGTGGGATCCGGTCAACAAGAAAGTCATTTGAAGCCGTGATGTTGTGTTTCTTAAAGACCAAACAATTGAAGACTTTGGCAAAGGTGATCAACCGGAGTCAAAAACTAGTGATCTCATTGACATGGATCCATCTCCTTCATCTTCAGTTGATGATGAAAATGAGGGAGATGTGCAGCCACCTATTGAAGAAGTGGAGGATGATGCTAATTCTAATGAAGTTGAGCCTCAAATTGAGGATGAGCATCCAAGTCAAGAACCGCTACCACAACTTGAGTCGAGAAAATCTACAAGGGACTGACAACCTTCAAGAAAGTATCCTCCCAATGAATTTGTGTTGATTTCCGATCAAGGGGAGCTTGAGAGCTACCAAGAAGCAATTGAGCATACAAAGAAAGATGATTAGAAGAAGGCAATGGAAGAGGAGATGAATTCCTTACTTGAAAATCACATTTATGATTTAGTGAAGTTGCCTAAAGGGAGGAAATTTTTGAAAAATAAGTGCATTTTCAAATTGAAGAATGATAGCAAGAATCTGAGGTACAAAGCACGTCTTGTTGTGAAAGGCTTTGGGCAAAAGAAAGGTATTGACTTTGATGAGATTTTCTTATCGGTTATGAAGATGTCTTCTATTCGGGTTGTACTTGGCATGGCTGCAAGAATGAACCTTGAAGTTAAACAACTTGAAGTGAAGACCGCATTTCTTCATGGTGATCTTGAAGAAGAAATTTATATAGAGCAACAGGAAGGTTTTGTGGAAAAAGGGAAAGAGAAATTTGTTTGCAAATTGAAGAAAAGTTTGTATGGCCTCAAGCAACCCCCGCGACAATAGTACAAAAAATTTGACTTTTTCATGATAAATAATGGTTTTTCTAAAACCACTTCGGACCATTGTGTGTTTGTGAAAAACTTCCCGGATGGTAAATTTATTATTCTTTTACTTTATGTTGATGACATGTTAATTGTGAGTCAAGATTCTACCATGATTAACAGTTTGAAATTAGAGTTGAGCAAGTCTTTTGCTATGAAAGATTTGGGACCGGCAAAGCAAATACTTGGTATGAAAATTTTTCGTGATCGCAAAGAGGGGCTGATTTGGTTGTCTTAAGAAAGCTACATTGAGAAAGTTCTTGAGAGGTTCAACATGGATAAAGCAAAGCCTGTTGGTTGTCCACTTGCGGGTCACTTCAAGCTTAGTTCGAATCAATGTCCTACAAGTGAGAAAGACAAGGAAGAGATGTTGAAAATTCCTTATACTTCAGCAGTTGGTTCTTTGATGTACGTCACGATTTGTACAAGGCCGGATATTACTCATACCATTGGTGTGGTGAGTCGGTTTCTCTCTAATCCGGTAAAGAACATTGGGCAATAGTAAAATGAATTCTAAGGTATCTTCGAGGGACTTCGAAGGTGTGTTTGTGTTTTGGGGATGGTAAGCCGATGCTTGATGGGTTCACGGATTCTGACATGACTGGTGATGTTGATTCTAGAAAATCTACTTCGGGGTATTTGATGACTTTTGCAGGGGGAGCAGTGACATGGCAATCTAAATTGCAAAAATGTGTTGCTCTCTCAACTACCGAAACTGAATTTATTGCCATTACGGAAGCTAGTAAAGAAGAGTTATGGTTGAAGAAATTTTTGCAAGAGTTGGGTTTGAAGCAAGAAAAGTATGTACTTTATTGTGATAGTTAAAGTGCTATTCATTTGAGTAAAAATTTTACTTTTCATTTGAGATCGAAACACATTGATGTGAGATACCATTGGATTCGTGATGTGTTAGATTCGAAATTGTTGCAACTCGAAAAGGTTCACACAGATGATAATATTTCGGATATGTTGACAAAGACTTTGTCGAGGGACAAACATTTGAAGTGTCGAACTTTGGCGGGTATGGTTGATGTCTCCACCTAAGTCGATAGGGGGAAAATTGTTAGGGTATATCTCCTTATTGGAGTTTGAGACCTAATTGGTTTGTTAAAATATTTTAATTTGGTTTGGTTTAGGTATAATATATTTTAATATATTATATCTAATTTTTAGAGACCCAATTCAATTTGGTTACAATTAGGGTTTGATAAAAAGTCTACAAGTTTACCATATATATATATTGGTATTGTTTGTTTTTCCTGGGTGTGAGAAAACAAAAGAGGCAGCCGTACAACTCTAGAGCAGCAACACACTTTTTTTATCATGATTTAGTGCGTTTGTTCTTGGAGCTTAGTGTCATTGATTTGATGCTAGTTTGATTCCGATTTGTGGTCTTCTATAACTTTGTTTTGAAGACTTTTGTTCGTCTATTTGGTGAGATCTTTCCTCTTATTTATTTGTGATTATTTAGAATTCACCTAAAGGTGGTTTTGTGAGATCATTCGTGTCTCGTTTGTAATCGTTTGGAAACTTTTTGGTTGATAGTGGAATCGGATTTCGATTCCGTGGACGTACCTCACATTAAGGGAACCACGTAAAATTCTTCTGTTACTTTTGATTTAATTTTTCCGTATTAGTTTTTATTCCCATTGATTGATTTACTTGTAGGAAATCATATATTTTCCCTAACATTTTGTGCTTGATCTGGTAGTTAATTTGGTTGTTTGTTGAGTATCTTTATGCCTTTGTTTGGTTGCCGAGAAAACAAAGGCATGAGAGAATGAGAGGGATGAGGCGAGAGTGAGTGAATCAGAGGGATGAGGCGAGAGAGGTGAGACGGATGAGGCGAGAGTGAAAGAGAGATGAGAGTCAATTTGTTGACGATGATATATTTGTACTTTCGAGCCATTCGAGCCACGGATCATTTTTGATAAAACAAATCCGTCCATTTTCCTGCCTCCCATCTCGTTGCCATCCTAAAAATTAATAATCATTTAGTTTATAGTAGACAATTGATTACATTTAATTATTAAAAGAAATAAAATAAAATAAAAATAAAACGTACATGACAAAGACAATTTATGTAAAGTAAGATGTACAATCCATTGGATGATGTAGACTGACAAATTAAATTTTAGATGGTTTTTAACTAGATGAAATTAAGATTTTTCAATGGAGGCATATAGGCCGAATTCTTTTTGGCTTTAATAACTTTTTTTTGGATGAATAACGTTAATATCTAGTAAGGGTTGTTTTGAAAAGTTAATTAAACGTTTATTTTTTAATTTTTTTAAAAAAAATATGTAAAAAAATAAAAAAATGATGGGATTTAAAATAAATTAAAAGTCAAAAAATGATTTTTTACTATCGGTCCAAAAGAGTCCTAAATACTCTAAAGGTTCAGCCATGCACACACCACCCTCAGATGGTTCCACAACTAATATTGCACTCACAATGTTATGGATCTTGTTTACCCACACACACCACGTAGTGAGATCAATGTTGTTAGTCATGATACAATTTTTATAATACACAATTTTATGATTTAATACGTTTAGAAATAATTTTATACTTATGATATATGATGATATTAGTAAATGATTCGCTCATGGGTTGGCTAGATGATATTACTGATGACTAAAGACAAGAGCTCGATGAGAAAGATAATACAAATAATAATGATATATTCTTTTAAATTAATGAGCTCTAATGACATGGAAAGTAAAAAAAAAAAGAGATAAAAGACACAAACATCACTATTATAGTGGGATTCACACCCTATTAGAGCTATTAGAGCTCTTTTATTAGAGTTCCAAAACATTTTTGTAATACAAATTAGGAGAATAAAAATTTTATATTTTTTATTTATTTTTTGTGGGTAAATAAAGACATGCATTGAAATAACTATAATGTATTACTTTGCCTGGCATATATATATATATACTAGCATATCACCCGTGTTATGCACGAGATTAAATTAAAAAAAAAAATCATTTATAGTTATGTCAAACATATTTTTAAATTATTAGCATAAAATATATGTAATTTTAAAAGAAAATATTGACATTGCATAATTAAAATAATAAAAATAAGAATTTATTACATTTGTTCGAAATTCACTGAATAAGTAAAACAAAAAATAACTAAAATCTAAATAGTTGTGGGCCTTCCATCAGCATTTCTGTATTGTTAACATGATAGTTAATATTATAATTAATGAACAACACATATATTATGTATTTATAAAATATTATAAAGTAAAAATGTTATGCTTACATTTTTTTTTTAACCTTTTGAAAGGTATAAATATTCTTCAAATCAATCTATATTTAAAACAAAGGTCAATCATACAAATCACAATTTTTTTAATACTATCTAACTACAAATCACACTTTTTTTAATGCTATCTAACTACCATCATATTTTTCTCATACTAAAAAATAATTTAAAAAATAACCATTAAAATAGTAAATGAAAAGATTATTTAAAACTATTGAACAAATTACAATCACATTTTTCTTTTTGTGAGTGTTTATGTTTATCTAATTTCAATCATATTAAAAAATCAAATTATAAACAAAAGGAGATAACTTCAATCATACAAATCATAATTTTTTTAATGCTATCTAACTACAATCACATTTTTCTCATAATAAAAAAATAATTGAAAAAAAGAACCATTAAAATAGTAAATAAAAAGATTATTTAGAAGTATTGAACAAACTACAATCACATTTTTTTTTTGTGAGTGTTTATGTTTATCTAACTTCAATCATATTAAGAAAATCAAATTATAAACAAAAGGAGATAACTTCAATCATACAAATCATAATTTTTTTAATGCTATCTAACTGCAATCATATTTTTCTCATAATAAAAAAAATAATTGAAAAAAAGAACCATTAAAATCGTAAAAATAAAAAGATTATTTAGAGCCATTGAACAAACTACAATCACATTTTTTTTTTGTGAGTGTTTATATTTATCTAACTTCAATTATATTAAAAAAATCAAATTATAAACAAAAGGAAATAACTTCAATCATATAAATCACAATTTTTTTAATACTATCTAACTACAATCATATTTTTCTCATAATAAAAATACTAATTGAAAAAAAGAACCATTAAAATAGTAAATAAAAATATTATTTAGAGTCATTGAGCAAATTACAATCACATTTTTTCTTTTTGTGAGTATTTATGTTTTTCTAACTTCAATCATATTAAAAAAATCAAATTATAAACAAAAGGAGATAACTTCAATCATACAAATTACAATTTTTTTAATACTATCTAACTACAATCACATTTTTCTCATAATAAAAAAAATAATTGAAAAAAATAACCATTAAAATATTAAATAAAAAATTTATTTAGAACCATTGAACAAACTACAATCATATTTTTCTTTTTGTGAGTGTTTATGTTTATCTAACTTCAATCATATTAAAAAAAAATTTATAAACAAAAGGAGATAATTTCAATCATACAAATCACAATTTTTTTAATACTATCTAACTACAATCATATTTTTCTCATAATAAAAAAAATAATTGAAAAAAGAACCATTAAAATAGTAAATAAAAATATTATTTAAAGCCATTGAACAAATTACAATCACATTTTTCTTTTTGTGAGTTAATTTAAATCATATTAAAAAATCAAATTATAAACAAAAGGAGATAATTTCAATCATACAAATCACAATTTTTTTTAATGCTATCTAACTACAATGACATTTTTCTCATAATAAAAAAAATAATTGAAAAAAAGAACCATTAAAATAGTAAATAAAAAGATTATTTAGAACCATTGAACAAATTACAATCACATTTTTCTTTTTGTGAGTGTTTATGTTTATCTAACTTCAATCATATGTTTCTCATAATAAAAAAAATAATTAAAAAAAGAACCATTAAAATAGTAAATAAAAATATTATTTAGAGCCATTGAACAAACTACACTCACATTTTTCTTTTTTGTGAGTTAACTTCAACCATATTAAAAAATCAAATTACAAACAAAAGGAAATAACTTCAATCATACAAATCACAATTTTTTTAATGCTATCTAACTATAATGACATTTTTCTCATAATAAAAAAAATAATTGAAAAAAATAACTATTAAAATAGTAAATAAAAATATTATTTAGAACTATTGAACAAATTACAATCACATTTTTCTTTTTCTGAGTGTTTATATTTATCTAATTTCAATCATATTAAAAAATAAAATTATAAACAAAAGGAGATAACTTCAATCATACAAATCACAAATTTTTTTTTTAACTACAATCATATCTAATTTCAATCACATTAAAAAATCAAATTATAAACAAAAGGAGATAATTTCAATCATACAAATCACAATTTTTCTCATAATAAAAAAATTGAAAAAAAACCGAATAAAATAGTAAATAAAAGAGTTGTATGTGGAGTGCTGAGATTTGTAACTCACGGTTTGAAAGGATGCTCACTAGATTGCTCACGGTTTGAAAGTGAAAGGGTGCTCACCGATTGCTCACAGTTTGAAAGTGAGAAGTTGAAAGTGAAGAAGTGAGAAAGGCTGAAGTAGTTAAAAAGGGTGTGTTTTTTTTAAAAAAAATAAATAAATAAAAAAGAAAGTGAAAAAGGATGTGTATATAGGAGAAGTCAAAAAGACTTTGGAGAATTTAATAAATGCTGAGCTAAAATAAAAATTTTAATTAATGGAAACTACAATTTAATGGGTCAAGACATATATATATATATATTTTACATGTGGAATACATGCAGACATCATAATACACTTATAATATGGAAGAATTTTTCATTGGGCCATGGGGGACTCAATTAATAAATTTGGTGTGCATAGACTTTAATTAAAGCATTCAATAGTAGAGGAGTTCACATTAGCCTATAAGCTTTGTTCCAATTATAGAGAATAGAAACTACAATTTAATGGGCCAAGACATATACATATATATATTTTGCATGTGGAATATACGATGACAGAATTTTTCATTGGGTCATGGGGGATTGAATTAATAAGTTTGGTGTGCATAAGCTTTAATTAAAGCATTCAATAGTAGAATAGTTCACATTAGCTTATAGGCTTTCTTCCAATCATAGAGTAGAGCATTGAAAAGGAAGTCAAAAAGACTTTGGAGAATTTAATAAATGCTGAATTTTTTTTAAAGGAAAAAAATAAAAAATTTAAAAAATTCAGATTGGGATATTGAAACTCCCACAGGCCTTTGAGGTTAAAAATCTCCTCTCACTTAATATATAATATAGATATTGTCTGTAGTGCATGTTTGCTAGGGCTAAGAGGCATGAGTCACACTCCTCCATATGCCCTTACCATGCACCTCTGAGTTGATCGACTATACTCATCTCAACTTGATGACCACCTTTGCTGTTGCATAGCCCAACTTAACTTGATCTAGTTGGACGTTGGGCCCGAATATCGATCCTATATGTTAATGATTATATACTATTTAATATTTTATTCTTTCAAAATGTTTAGATTTTTATAATAGTTATCCTTAAAACACCTTCCTCACTTCTTGCTAAGTGAAATGGAGCACTCCGCTCAATTAATTATACCTAACTGAACTATGCTACTTCGTTCCACATGTGATCGGGCTGAATGAAATTTTACCAAGCTAAATGTAGCTCGGCCTTTATCATTTACTCAACACGTTACCTCGGCCCGCACATGTATAGAGGGGCCCAAATCCATTGACCGTCCTAACAACTGCCAGCCCAGGATCGAGCTAACAGGAACTAGCTTGGCCCAATGAGCGACCCAACATCAGCAGACGACTTTCCCTAACTCTGCCCAATTTGCACACAAAATACCATCTCAATTCAAATATTGATTTGACAATTATAATGGGTGTTGTTAAGATCACAACTGTTGACATTCTTAGAAATGGTCCAAATTTACGAATCCACTACACCGAAAGCATGTGAGTGGCAATCCTTGCATGTCATGCTCTGATTGGTGGAAAACTTGGCAATTTCAGGTTTTGGTCCACAAAAGATTGGAATCCCCTTTAGATGATGAATTCTTCAATCAACCACACACGTGTCCTTCTATGTTCAGTTCGATATATATACCCAAATTGTTTATCGCGTTTCGGCCTTTGCATGGCTATAGTTAGGTTGGCCTTTTGTTTTCCCATTTAAGTTTAAAAAAATAACAAAATTATTATAACAACAACACATGAATGTATGATGGAATTCGTTACAAAACCTATATGAATGGTTAAAATTGTTTAGAGGTAGATTTCACTAATAAATTTTGTAAAAAATTATCTGTATATATTTTGTATTTTATTTTGTGATTACAGTAGCAATATTAAATGTATTGGAGATATTTAATTTAAAATTAATTGATCGTGAGTGAAGTAACTTATATTCATGTATATTATGTATGTATCCAATTTTCAAGTAAATTTTGGTGTTTACAACACTGTTTTCAACTCAACCAATTTTCAGATCAATTTATGTGTTTGGAGTAGTGTTTCAAACCAGAACTAATTACTTATGGGTGGAGTAGCTTTTGGATTATAAGAACCACCCAACCCAACCGTGTGTTTCTGACGTAAAATTAATTTGATTGTCGAAAAAGTCGTCTCTAAATTATAAGAATTGTCTGGTTGTATGTGAAGTGATGGAGAGATGAGAAAAATGAACTTGACAAAAGACTTAAGTAATTAGAAGCCACTCAAGACTTATTTTGATATCAATGTTGAAAACATCTAATTCAAAACTATTATGTATACTATATATTAAGTAAAAGGGGGTTTTTAACCCCAAGTCTTATGGAAGCTCTAATTTCTCAATCTAAATTTTCTGATTTTTTGATTTAAAAAAAAAATCTTAGCATTTATTAACTTCTCCCAACTCCCAAGTCTTATCCTCGTAATAACACTTTAATACATTAAGAACAAGCATAAAAAAAATTCTTTGAAATCCAACACATATGAATTCCTTGAAAAGTCCCAGCACATATGATTATTATCCCTCATAATAACACTTTAATACATTAAGAACAAGCATAAACAAAATTTCTTGAAAAATCCAACACATATGATTATTATCAAAATATTAAACTTTAATATAATATAATAAAAAAAAGACATTTAATTCCTTAAAAAGTCCAACACATATGATTATTATTAAAATATTAAACTTTAATATAATATAAAAAAGGGAAAAAAGAAGACATTTAAAAAAAAAATTTTAAAATCACAATTCACATATATAGATAATTATAAACACATATGTGAATTGTGATTTTTAAATTTTTTTTTTAAATGTCTTCTTTTTTCCCTTTTTTATATTATATTAAAGTTTAATATTTTAATAATAATCATATGTGTTGGACTTTTTAAGGAATTAAATGTCTTTTTTTTATTATATTATATTACAGTTTAATATTTTGATAATAATCATATGTGTTGGATTTTTCAAGAAATTTTGTTTATGCTTGTTCTTAATGTATTAAAGTGTTATTATGAGGGATAATAATCATATGTGTTGAGACTTTTCAAGGAATTCATATGTGTTGGATTTCAAAGAATTTTTTTTATGCTTGTTCTTAATGCATTAAAGTGTTATTATGAGGGTAAGACTTGGGAGTTGGGAGAAGTTAATAAATGCTAAGATTTTTTTTTTAAATAAAAAAATCAAGAAATTTAGATTGGAAAATTGGAGCTTCCACAAGACTTGGGGTTAAAAACCCCCTTTTGCTTAATATATAGTATAGATATAGATCACATTTTTTCTTTTTGTGAGGGTTTATATTTATCTAACTTTAATCATATTAAAAAATCAAAAATAAAATTAAAATAGTAAATAAAAAGATTGTACATTAAACAAAAATCATTGAACTAATTTTTGATTAATTACAATATTAAAACAGTAAACAAAAGAAAAAGTTAAGAATGAGAAATTATAATTGTAATGACCCAGAAATTTTTTTTTTTAAATAGCCAGTGCATAATTTAATTGAGCAAATTTTCGAATTTAAGTGCTATGTAAATTCTGTGCGAAAATAGTTTGGTTTTGTATTTTTTAAAAATAGTTATCAGTCTCAGAAAATTATGAAATTTTTGTATGTTGTTCACATACGAGTCTAGCACGTTGAGTAAAAATTTCAGGATTTATTGATGAGTATTTAATTTATGAAAATTCACGGACTGATTGGTGTTCAGTTTAATTTATAGCAGAATTTGAAAGTGACTTTTGGATGTTTGGTCCTTTTTAATTATATGATTGGTAGTAACCACCTTGGGGATTGCTATTATTTATTATATAGGGTTATAATAAATATTTAAAAGTTAAATTTATGGTGTGTACCATACGGTGAAAAATTATATATTTTATAAAGAATGAAACATGTATGTATTGTGAAATGAGCAAAATATTATATTTTATGGTGTACAAAAATGTTATATTTTTGTGATGAGAAAAAAAAAATTATATCATTTTATAATTTATATTATAAAATTCTGAATTATTATTATAAAAAAAAAATTAAATTACATTTTTAAATTTTTTTTTTTTAAAGAAAGAGCCCATCATTTGGGAGACAAAACCCATATGGGGTTGTTCCCCCGTACCTCTCTCTCTTTCTTTCTTTCTCCCTCTCTTTCTCTCTCACAGAGTGTGTCTCTCTCCCTCTCTTTCTATGTTCACCATTTTTGCTCAAGCTTCAAGCTTGAAATGGAAGTATTTAGAGTGAGATTTTGTAAAAGTGTTGTAAATGGAAGTTGGAGAACTCGTCGTAATCTTCGCAATGGTGTTCACGGATTCATGATCGGGCGACGTTTGCATTTTCAGATTTATTTTTCTGCATATTTGAGGTAGGGACTTTCTTTATATTTTTACATTATGGTTATTTTGAGAAAATATATCATTGTAAGAGGTATTGCATATAGATATATTTTCAGATTTTTGTTTGGTAATTTTTAGAAGAAAAATTATGTTGAAATATTAAGAATGTTGGTATTTTGAGATTGATTTTAAAAAAAATCATTTTGTGTTGTTAATTTTGTAAACGAAATCCAAAAATAGAATTTAATAATTGTATGGATTATATCTACATCATATTATGGTTAGATAATTTATTTTGAGAAATTAAGATTGAAATATTTATCTCATCCTTGAGTTTTGGAATTTATTTTTTTGAGAAAAATAAATTGATATTGAGGAATATTGTGTAAAGTGTTAAGTAGAGATTTTTCCTACACTTCTTTATGCACTTTTGCTTGATTATATGGAGTTTAGAGTTGTATATGATTTAATTAGAATTTTTGGAAATTTTGTATTTTATTTGCTTAAAAGAGAAATTTTGAAGAAAATAAAAAGTTAATGCCCAAATTGCGAAAGTGTAAACTTGGAATATGTTTGTAAGGTTATGAAAGAATTATGTTTTTAATTTGAACAAAAACGGATTTCGATTCGATTGGTTTTGAAATTTTTACCAGTTTGTGGCCAAAAGAGCATTTTTAAAGAAAATAAAGGAATTACGTTTAACTTTTGGGGCTTTTAATCAAAATTGAATGTCATAGTTGGATAATGCTTGGAGAATGAGTTTGGAAAGAAAATGATGTTTTCTTGGGCATTAAAGATATTATTTTACTTAATGTATTTGTTGGAATAAAACCGACACGGTTAGAAATGGACCTTGAGAGGTTACCGGACATGATTGTGATATGAAAACTAGTGTAGTTGTTCATATTTGTTAAAATGTGGAATATGATTTGTTTCTACATGTTGGGAATCATGGGAGATTCCAAGTTATAGTTATATGTTGGATTATATGTCCATGTTGTTATCTGTTAATTAATATGTTAGAGATAACGATTTTGGCTATCGGTGAAATTTACCATATTGCAGTTAAATGAGGATTTTGATAAAAATGGTAATATTTAATAAGTAGGGATATCCTACTCCTCTTTATGAGCTTTGTCTTTAAATTTTAGCATTTTGATATGTTGGAAGTTGTTGTGTAATTTTGAGAAAGTTTGGGCCTTTGTGTAATTTTACAAAAGTTAGGATTTTAAATATATAAAACCTATATGCATGTTTGGCATGGAGAAATGGGATTAATGTTGAAACATTGATGAAAATGGAACCTTAGAGTTGTTATGTAATTTTTGAGAATAATGCCTTAATTACATTGATAAATTAATTTGTGAAATTAATTTGAGAAATGAGAAAAGAAATTGAAAATTTTGGAATTGGGAATGTATGGGACTAAAGGGTGTAGTTGGACAAGTTATCGCTCACCTAGTTGAAATGTTGATTTTATATCCATTTGGTGCATTTATTTTCTATTTAGAAATAACTGCTTTGGGCTATCGGTGGAGGATAGTCTTGATTGTTGTAGACAATGCATGATGATTAGGCAAACTAAAACTAATCAATTGAGTATGCTATTGAATATAGCGGTTGGAATAATACATTAACTTTATGTATTGATTGATTGTATATGATTTATGTTTATATACATGTGTTGTGTGGGAGGAGATAGGGGATGTACTCCGCGGTTTAGGGGAAGATAGGGGATGGACCTCTAAACCGGATATTGTTTAGGGGAAGATAGGGGATGGACTTCTAAACCGGATATTGCTTGGGAGGAGATAGGGGATGGACTCCGTTGATACATCACTAAAATGTGTATCATTTGTGAAGTATGGAAGTGTATTTGTTTGACATTGATACAACACTAAAATGTGTATCATTTGTGAAGTATTGAAGTGTATTTGTTTGACGTTGATACAGCACTAAAATGTGTATCAAGTGTGGATTATGGAAGTGTTTAAATTGATTTGATATAGCACTAAAATGTATATCGTTATCAATTGTGAAGTATAGAAGTGTTTCTATATTATGTTGATACAGCACCAAAATGTGTATCTTCGGTAAAGTAAGGAAGTGGTTTATGTGTTTTTGATACAGCATCAGAATGTGTATCCATTATGAATTACGAAAGTGTTTAAAAGATGAATTACAATCTCATTAAATTATTTGGCTAAGTGTTGAGTCTTGTTTCAAACTCAAAGTTAAAAGGAAATGGAAAATGAACTGGAACATGGACTTTAATGTCATGAAACTGAAATATGTTTTTGAAATGATGTAAAGGGTATGGCCAGGTTCTGAGCCAGGATTATGAATTAGGAAATGGAAATTGTTATGAAACATGGATACATTTGTCATGTAATTGAGTGGATTAAAAAGAATGTCATGTCACTATTGAAGCATGTTTATTTATTTAAATTAACTGGCTGTGGTTAATTAAATAAAATGGATTTAAGAGATTATGGGATAAAACTTTATGATTTTGACATGATATAATTTCATGAAAATGTATAAATATATTTGTACTCGCATATCTTTTAATGTTTTAATATGGGATTGCTCGGTGAGTTTTGCTCACCCCCTGCCTGTACATGTGTACAGGGAATGCTTTTCGGATTTGAAGATCAAACAATGGGTTTTACCATTTCATAAGTGTAATGTGGAGATGGATTGTACTACTTCATTTGTTGTTTGACTGAGGGCTATATTTTTGTAAAGAGTAGTGTCCTCTCTTTTATTGTAAACCTCAGGGGATTTCTTTTATTTGTATGTAAATATTATTATTGTATAACGAGAGGAAATATGTATATTTAATTATTCATCATTTCATCCAATGATGAGATGTTAGTTGTAAATGGACTTAATTAATGAATATTGGTAAGGTTATCTGAGTAATAAAATATGGGGCTTGACAATAATCACATTTTTCTTTTTGTGAGGGTTTATATTTATCTAACTTTAATCATATTAAAAAATTAAAAATAAAATTAAAATAGTAAACAAAAAGATTAAATAACATTAAAAATTAGTTAATCACATTTTTTTTAACTATTAAACTAACTACAATCACATTAAAAAAAAGAATCATTCAACTAATTAGAATCACATTTTTCTTTTTGTGAGAGTTTATATTTATCTAACTTTAATCATATTAAAAAATTAAAAATAAAATTAAAATAGTAAATAAAAAGATTAAATAACATTAAAAATTAGTTAATCACATTTTGTTAACTATTAAACTAACTACAATCACATTAAAAAAAAGAATCATTCAATTAATTATAATCACATTTTTTCTTTTTGTGAGGGTTTATATTTATCTAACTTTAATCATATTAAAAAATCAAAAATAAAATTAAAAGAGTAAATAAAAAGATTTTACATTAAAAAAAAATCATTGAACTAATTTTTGATTAATTACAATATTAAAACAGTAAACAAAAGAAAAAGTTAAGAAGGAGAAATTATAATCACATTTTTCTTTTTGTGAGGGTTCATATTTATCTAACTTTAATCATATTAAAAAATTAAAAATAAAATTAAAATAGTAAACAAAAAGATTAAATAACATTAAAAATCAGTTAATCACATTTTTTTAACTATTAAACTAACTACAATCACATTAAAAAAAGAATCATTCAACTAATTACAATCACATTTTTATTTTTGTGAGAGTTTATATTTATCTAACTTTAATCATATTAAAAAATTGAAAAATTAAAAATAAAATTAAAATAGTAAATAAAAAGATTAAATAACATTAAAAATTAGTTAATCACATTTTTTTAACTATTAAACTAACTACAATCACATTAAAAAAAAGAATCATTCAACTAATTATAATCATATTTTTCTTTTTGTGAGAGTTTATCATATTAAAAAATTAAAAATAAAATTAAAACAGTAAATAAAAAGATTAAATACAATTAAAAATTAGTTAATCACATTTTTTAAACTATTAAACTAACTACAATCACATTAAAAAAAAGAATCATTCAACTAATTATAATCACATTTTTTTCTTTTTGTGAGAGTTTATATTTATCTAACTTTAATGATATTAAAACATTATTTATCTAACTTTAATCATATTAAAAAATTAAATAACATTAAAAATTAGTTAATCACATTTTTTTAACTACTAAACTAACTACAATCACATTAAAAAAAGAATCATTCAACTAATTACAATCACATTTTTCTTTTTGTGAGAGTTTATATTTATCTAACTTTAATCATATTAAAAAAATTTAAAATTAAAAATAAAATTTAAATAGTAAATAAAAAAATTAAATAACATTAAAAATCAGTTAATCACATTTTTTTAACTATTAAACTAACTACAATCACATTAAAAAAAGAATCATTCAACTAATTACAATCACATTTTTATTTTTGTGAGAGTTTATATTTATCTAACTTTAATCATATTAAAAAATTGAAAAATTAAAAATAAAATTAAAATAGTAAATAAAAAGATTAAATAACATTAAAAATTAGTTAATCACATTTTTTTAACTATTAAACTAACTACAATCACATTAAAAAAAAGAATCATTCAACTAATTATAATCATATTTTTCTTTTTGTGAGAGTTTATCATATTAAAAAATTAAAAATAAAATTAAAACAGTAAATAAAAAGATTAAATACAATTAAAAATTAGTTAATCACATTTTTTAAACTATTAAACTAACTACAATCAAATTAAAAAAAAGAATCATTCAACTAATTATAATCACATTTTTTTCTTTTTGTGAGAGTTTATATTTATCTAACTTTAATGATATTAAAACATTATTTATCTAACTTTAATCATATTAAAAAATTAAATAAAAAGATTAAATAACATTAAAAATTAGTTAATCACATTTTTTTAACTACTAAACTAACTACAATCACATGAAAAAAAAGAATCATTCAACTAATTATAATAACATATTTCTTTTTGTGAGAGTTTATATTTATCCAACTTTAATCATATTAAAAAAATTAAAAATAAAATTAAAATAATAAATAAAAAGATTCAAAAATAAAATCAAAAAAACCATTGAACAATATTAAAACAGTAAACAAAAGAAAAAGTTAAGGAGGAGAAATTATAATTACATTTTTCTTTTTGTGAGGGTTTATAAAAAGATTAAATAACATTAAAAGTTAAAGAGAAAACAAAAATAACACTTACTGTTTGCATACGTAGTCACTGAAGTTGGAAGTGTAGAAGTGAGAACTAAAGAAGGAGAAAGCAAAAAGGAAAATCACTGTTAATATTAAAACAGTAAACAAAAGAAAAAGTTAAGAAGGAAAAAATAAAAATAACACTTACTGTTTGCATACGTAGTCACCGAAGTTGAAAGTATGAAAGTGAGAACTCAAGAAGGAGAAAGCAAAAAGGAAAATCACTGTTTACAATAGGTATGTGAAAAGTTAAGAAAAATATGTGTATTGGAGAAGTTATAAAGGTTTGAAAAAATTAAGAGGAAAAAAAATTAAGAGCCATTTACACAATAGTTACATGGGTCTCTTGGGGATGCAAAAAAATTTATATCTATTTCTAACCCATAAATTTTTGTAGAGTTCCAATATAATATTGGAGTTGTTTGGTGATTGGTTCAAAGATTATAAATATGGCTCTTACACTATTGATAAATATGGCTCTTAATTTACACGCCACCACCCAAGAGACCCATGCAATCATGGTGTCAATGGCTCTTAATTTTATTCTCTCTTAATTTTTTTGTTTTGTTTTTTGAAAAAAAAAAAACACTTATTAAATTCTTTCAATATAATTTTTTTCTCTCTTAATTTTTTTGTTTTTTTTTTTTGAAAAAAAAAATAACACTTATTAAATTCTTTCAATATAATTACGCTATTGATAAATGAAGGAGATAGAGGGTGGGGAAATAAAACAATAAATGAAATGAGAGAGAGAGAGAGAGAGAGAGAGAGGCTGTGGCTCTTAATTTACACGCCACTACTTTTGCTTCCCCAAGAGACCCATGTAATCATGGTGTCACTGTAATTATTATAATCTTTGAACTAATCACCAAGTCAAATTTTTTTTTTTTTAAAAAAAAAAAATCAGGAAATTAGGATTGGCATATTAGAGCTTCCACAAGCTTTGGGGGTTAAAACACCATTTTGCTTAATATATAGTATAGATTATAAACATAATCCGTGCGTAGCACGGGTGATATACTAGTACTATATATTAAGCAAAATGGGGTTTTTAACCCCAAGGCCTGTGGGAGCTCCAATCTCCTAATCCTAATTTTCTAATTTTTTGATTTAAAAAAAAAAAACCTCAGCATTTGTTGACTTCTCCCAACCCAACCTCAGCATTTATTGACTTTTCCCAACCTACAATCCCTTTAGACTTGCAACATCCTTTTCAATTTCTCCCATAAACTATGGTTACACACAAAAATAAAAAAGATAAGAATTTAGCTATAGATCTCAAAAAGATATAACATCTAAATTTGAATTATGATTTAATAATATAATTATGTATTTTTTTTATGTATATTTATCAAAATTTTAAATCACTTAATGGGACAAATTAATCAATTGGGTTTTTAACCCCAAGGCCTGTGGGAGCTTCAATCTCATAATCCTAATTTTCTAATTTTTTGATTTAAAAAAAAAAAAACCTCAGCATTTATTGACTTCTCATAACCCAACCTCATCATTTATTGACTTTTCCCAACCCACAATCCCTTTTGACTTCTCTCATAATTATTGCAACATCCTTTTCAATTTCTCCCATAAACTATGGTTACAAAAAAAATAAAAAAGATAAGAATTTAGCTATAAATCTCAAAAAGATATAACATCTAAATTTGAATTATGATTTAATAATATAATTATGTATTTTTTTTATGTATATTTATCAAAATTTTAAATCACTTAATGGGACAAATTAATCAATTTTTCAAAATTGTTGATTTTTAATTTACAAAATAGATTAAAAAAAATATTGACTGATTTATTTATTTAATAACAAAAGTATTTCATAATCTCTCTCTCCTAATCCCTGTCACAAATTTTCAAAAAAAAATATTAAAACTTGCATTCATTTCTCTTCCCCAAAAAATCAGATAGGAGCTCCAATCTCCTAATCCTAATTTTCTAATTTTTTGATTTAAAAAAAAAAACTAAGCATTTATTGATTTAAAATATCTTTTTCTATACACTATGGTTAGTGAAGAGATTGTTAAATTATTTTTATAAAAAATCTAAAAAAAAATAAATTTTATATTAAAAAAATATCTAAAACAAATATAAATATCTATATCTATCTATCTATCTATCTATCTATCTATCTATATCTATACTACATATTAAGCAAAAGGGGATTTTTAGCCCCAAGTCTTGTGGGAGCTCCAATCTCCCAATCTAAATTTCCTAATTTTTTGATTTAAAAAAAAAAAAAAACCTTAGAATTTATTAACTTCTCCCAACCCCTGAGTTTTACTCTCATAATAATATTTTAATGCATGAAGAACAAGCATAAAAAAAATTCTTTGAAATCCAACACATATGAATTCTATAGTGATCCCGGTTTCTCTTCCTTTGATTGTTGTATTGCGGACTTAGGTTCCGTGGAGTTGATGGTTGTATATCTTATTGTTATCCTTTAATTTCGTATGTTTGAGTTTTAGGATGTATTGGGCGTGTTCAATTTCTCCCATACACTATGGTTACACACAAAAATTTTTTTTAAAAAAAGATAAGAATTTAGCTATAAATCTCAAAAAGATATAACATCTAAATTTGAATTGTAATTTAATAATATAATTATGTATTTTTTTTTATGTATATCTATCAAAATTTTAAATTACTTAATGGGGCAAATTAATCAATTTTTCAAAATTATTGATTTTTAATTTACAAAATAGATTAAAAAAACTATTGACTGATTTATTTATTTAATAACAAAAATATTTCATAATCTCTCCCTCCTAATCTCTCTCACAAATTTTCAAAAAAAAATATTAAAACTTGCATTCATTTTCTCTTTTCCAAAAAATCAGATAATATTTTCTATTAAAGTTGTAGATATCTACCTATATTTTATATATTATATTATAACATAACAAAAAAAAACTAAAAAACTAAAAAAAAATCTTTAAAGTTTATATAAATAAACTTTAAATCAATAAAATTCACATGTCTATCACACATCTAACTCACATCATAACTTACCTAAATAATAATAATTAAAAACAAATGGAAACCACAGATAAATTAAATTAAAAAAAAAAAAAAGATACCCACAACTCCATCTTAAATAAATTGAAAAAAAAAAAATACCCGAATAGAAACCACACAAAAATAAAAATAAAAATAAAAAGATATATCTATCTATCTATCTATATCTATACTATATATTAAGCAAAATGAGTTTTTAACCCCCAAGGCCTATGGAAGCTTCAATATCCCAATCTGAATTTTTTAAATTTTTTATTTAAAAAAAAAAAACTCAGCATTTATTGATTTTGTCAAAATTCCCTAATTAGCATTTATTAACTTTTTTCAATTCACATATCTTTCTACATGCCTGCAATTATTGATTTGGTCAAAATCCCCTGATCAGCATTTAAAATCCCCTTATACAAATAATTATAGATACAATTCGTGTATAGTTACTGCAGTACTCTTTTCAACTTCCCACAAACGCTATGGTTAGTGATAAGAAAAAAATCTTAAAAAACATAATTTATATATTAAAAAAAATCTAAAACAAATATAAATATCTATAATTATCTCGTGCGTAGCACGGGTGATAGGCTCGTACTATATATTAAGTAAAAGGGGGTTTCTAACCCCCAAGGCCTGTAAGAGCTCCAATATGCCAATCCTAATTTTCTAATTTTTTGTTTAAAAAAAAAATAAAATTAATCTCAGCATTTATTAATTTCTCTCAACCCACAAGACTTTTTGACTTCTCTTATAATTACTGCAGTACCTTTTCCAAAACAAATAATTTGTATATTAAAAAAAATTTAAAACAAATATAAATATCTATATCTATATCTATCTATTTATTTATATCTGTCTCTAACCCATAAGTTTTGAGGGAGTTCCAATATCTGAATCTTAATTTCTTAATTTTTTTGATTTTTTTTTGAAAAAAAACTTAGCACTTATTAAAATATTCCAAGTCTTTTAACTTCTCCAATACACACTAAACCCTAAACCCTAAACATAAACACTCACAAAGAAAAAAAATGTGATTGTAATGTGATGTGATTGTAGTTTGTTCAATGGATCTTTTTTTTTAATATGATTGTTGTAGTTAGTTCAATAGTTTTTTTTTTTTAATGTTATTTAATCTTTTCATTTACTATTTTAATTTTATTTTTAATATGCTTGAAGTTAGATAAACATAAACACTCAGAAAGAAAAAAATGTGATTGTAGTTAGTTCAATAGTTTTTTTTTTTTTTTAATGTGATTGTACTTAGTCAATGGTTCTTTTTTTCATTTATTTATTTATTTATTTTATTATGAGAAAAATGTGATGTGATTGTAGTTTGTTCAATGGTTCTTTTTTTTAATGTGATTTAATCTTTTATTTACTGTTTTAATGATTTTTCTTTACAATTATTTATGAAAAAAATATGATTGTAGTTAAATAGCATAAAAATATTTGTGATTTGATTTCATTTTATTTTATTTGATTTTTAAAGTACCAATTATTGATAATGATTAGATTGTATTTTGAAAAAGAAAGTTGTAATTGATTTTTTTTATCTCACTGTGTTTTTTGAAAAAAAAAATTATTGTATTTTTTTAACTATCAGTTCACTTAATTTGTTATTGATTTTTAACTCATTGTGTTTTTTGAAAAACAAAATGGATGTATTCATTAGGGTCACATAATGTACCAATTATTGATGATGATTAGATTGTATTTTGACCAAAAAAAATTGTAATTGATCTTTTTAACTCACTATGTTTTTTGAAAAATAAATTATTGTGCTTTTTAATTATCAATTGACTTAATTTGTGATTGATTTTTTTAATTATTGATGATGATTAGATAGCATTAAAAAAATTGTGATTTGTATGATTGAAATTATCTCCTTTTGTTTATAATTTTATTTTTTAATATGATTGAAGTTAGATAAACATAAACACTCACAAAAAGAAAAATGTGATTGTAGTTTGTTCAATAGTTCTAAATAATCTTTTTTATTTACTATTTTAATGGTTATTATTTTCAATTATTTTTTTTATTATGAGAAAAATGTCATTGTAGTTAAATAGCATTAAAAAAATTGTGATTTGTATGATTGAAGTTATCTCATTTTGTTTATAATTTGATTTTTTAATATGATTAAAGTTAACTCACAAAAAGAAAAATATGATTGCAGTTTATTCAATGGCTCTAAATAATCTATCTATACTATATATTAAACAAAATGGGTGTTTTTAACCCCTAAGTCTTGTGGGAGCTTCAATATTCCAATCTGAATTTTTTATATTTTATATTTTTTATTTTTAAAAAAAACTATGCATTTATTGATTTGGTCAAAATTCCCTGATCAGCATTTATTAACTTTTTTCAATGCACATGTCTTTCCACATGACTGCATTTATTAATTTGGTCAAAATCCCCTCATACAAATAATTATAGATACTATCCATGTATAGTTACTGCAGTACCATTTTCAACTTCTTCCATACACTATGGTTAGTGATAAGATTATTAAATTATTTTTATAAAAAATCTTGAAAAACATAATTTATATATTAAAATTTTTTTAAAATAAATATAAATATTTATAATTATTCCGTGCATAACACGGACGATAGGCTAGTTAAAGATGAAAACAATGTAAGACAAGTTTTTAACACGTTGAAAAAAAGGAAGGTAGGTGAGAGAAGTTGATATAATGCATGTAGTATTCATGTTGTGATCTTTGATAAAAGATTGGGGCAGACAGAGACACCGGGGACAGGACAATTAGTTAGAGAAAGAAAGAGTGGCAGAGAAGAGCTATTAGTAGGACATTTGGGAGAAACAAATATGAAAACGTGTGTGCCTTGTGGAACCTTATGAAAAATGAAATGTTATTTTTGTCCCAACCATTAGAAGAAGGGGTTGGGCATGAGAACTGTTCAAATAAAAAATATTATGATTATTAATTAAATTAAATTATTGTTTTTTTATTTTTTGTAAATGATATATACAAAAAACTTTACAAAAATAAATGGTTTGAATTATTAAAATAAGACTCACTCTGATACATTACACTGATTAACCTCAATTTGATTTTTTTTTTTTTAAATAATCTAATCATGAGCTTACAAAATAAATAATTTAGATCCTCGACGTGAAATTTGTGAACCTGATTGGATCAGTCTCCATACGCAAACTGGAAAGAAGTTGAGCCTGTAAATGAAAATTCCACACTTTCTTGTGTCCAAGGAAGAATTGCCCAATGTAAATAAACAAAATAAAAAAAAAAAAAAAAGAAACATCAATTCTATACGTCTTTAACATTCTTAAAAAACTAATAAGAGTAGGAAAGCTAATAAACCATAAAAATGGCATGTCTGGACACCACTTTCTACCACAAAATCTCATCCAATATGGTTACAATGATTTAGCCTATTTCCCAGTTTAAACTTACAAATCAAAAAGCTTAGAATTTGATATAAGTTATTTTGGACACCCTCACATTGTATGTCACCTTAAATATTGGTTGTGAAGCTTGATGGTATGTTATAATCTCATATTGAAACACAAATAGTTGTTCCTGATTTCAAATAAACATGGGATGGCATAGGATTTTTGTTCATTCCCATATAAGGGATTGACTATCTCATGTAATTTAGTCAAACGAAATAAAACTGACTCTTCGTCCTTCAATAAATCCACAAACATAGAGGTCACAAGAAAAAAAGATTACTTGACAAACCCTTACATCTCATGTGAATAAATTAAATTACATGTAAATTTCAGATTACTCTGACAATAATATCGAAGAAACTTCGGATTTAATATAATAAATCAAGCATTCAGATTAACTACTTCTAAATAAATAAGAAATTAAAAATCAAGAGATTAGCATGGACAAGGAAGCAACAGGGTTTCTTAGATTTTGCAAGTTTGTAGTTCTTCACCCTTGCAACGATCTTAAGCTGTGCTCCGACTTTGTCTTGGTAATTAACCAGTTACTGTGTTTTAAACAAAACAATAATATAATAAACATGATGTTAATTACAATGTTTTAAGCTTTGGACAAGTTTGCCCTAATGTGTGTATGTCACAAAATTAAAGTTGAAGAATGACTTTAAAAATTAATGGTTCCAATCATTGACATTAGCACACTGTTTCCTTCAACCTTCTCTCTTAATTGGAGACAAATTATACACTTAGGTTGTGTTTGAATTAAAAATTTCAGAAACTATTTGTAAAAAGAAAAAAAAAAAAATAGAATGGAAAAATTTACAAAATTTGGCTTGTATTGCATTTATTTTCTCTTTATCTTTCCTATCCCTTTACAAATTATTGAACCAAACACACCCTTAAAGTTGTGTTTGAAACGAAAATTTTAGGTAGAAATTCATAAAGAGAAAGAAAAAAAAAAAATGTGACGGAAATCTAAATGAATACAAGTTATTTTTTATCCTCTCCATTTTCTTTGACTTTTCATTTTTCTTTCTAAATTTCTACCTAAATTTATAATCCAAACACAACTTGTTGGCACCATAAATTTGCAATTTTTATTATTATTTATTATTTATATAATTACAGGACATGTGGCATCCTCTTATTCATTTGGAGGTTATGAGAAATTATGAAATGTGAAAAGATGATGGAGAATGAAGTGGAGAACATGGAGCATTAATTGGAAGTTAAAGGAAGTTATGAAGACATGGAGGAATATGTGGCATTGTGGGAATGAAGATGGAAAAGTGGGTAGTTTTAGGTGGTTATTGGGTAGTTATTGCTGGAGGTTTTTTCCTACAAATATTTGTCTATAAATAGCCATTCATGGCTACATTGTAAAAGATCCAGAATTTAAATCAAAGACAATTGATTTTAATATTTCTTGTCATTTTCCTTATCTTAGGAGTAGTTTAACATAAATTTATATTCCGAAGCATTTATTTTCAGCATTTCATTTTCGAAGCATTTAATGCACTTCATTTTCGAAGCATAGGAGTAGAGGTAAGTAATTATTGCTTTGATTGTTCACTCAATCATCTTTCTCCGTCTCCCTCATTCTTCTTTTAATTTTTCTTTTCTCCACACTTTGGCAATTTTGAAGTCCTCTTTGTTGAGGCGAAAGAACTGTCAACACAATCGCTTGATAATTGGCTTGAATTTAATCTGTAAGGATTTTTCAATCCTTGCTGGCACGCTCGCATTTATAATATTTTCCTTCGTAGGAAAAATAAGCCAACACAACTTAATTAAATAATCTTATTCTTAGGAAAGTAAATTAATTCTGAGGGCAAAAACCATAGTTTTCCCTTTGGTGTGCATAGTATTTGTTGGGAATACTATACATGGTGTTGCTTTGTCTCACTATCCAAATCGAAATAAACCATTATGTTTTTTTTAAACTCAAAATCAAAATCTGTCCAACAAGAAAGCACAACCACAGAATATGCCATGATTATGCTAACTCTCTCAGCCTAGTATTGAAAATGTTGGAAACAAAGACATGCATTATGTGTAGCCCCCAAAGGATACATTTCTTGCTGTTGTGCTTCACATCTGGTCTGGCTCCTGTGCATAATTTATAGAAAAATGATATTTATCATCGGATAAATTTCATTGGTTATTTTCATTTTCTACGCGAAGTCACACAATAAGAATTCATCATATTAATAAATAATAATAATAAAAAAGGCTAATTATTATTTTAAAATATGATGAGTCTTATTCGCACAAATGACGTTAATTTGTTGTGTGCATCTATGTAAGAGGTGAAAAAAAATTAGTGAAATTCATCCCATAATATTAACGCTCAAATCTTTAGGAGAAATGATATTTGTCACCATATTTCATTGTTTCATCTCACGTCTTAGTGTATGTACATAACAAAACAGTGAAAGGGGTGAACAATTCTAATGAATTATTCTGATGATATATAGCAACATTAATTTATATTAGTTCAATGTATCTTAGAGTTTTGTATGCGTATTTGAGGAAGTAACAAGAAGTAACTTCAATTGCTATTTATTTCCCAGTTTTATCTTATTTTACTTAGAAGAATCATAAATGTAACATTGAAAACAATGTTCATGTTACTCTTTTTTCTGTTGTTTCTTGGTGTACGAGCGCAGAATAATCTTCTCGTATAATCCTGTTGATCAAGTTTGCACTCTTCCAAACGTCGTCGCTTTACTATCTGAAAACACAAACGTGAGCTAGCCGGCGGGTGTGTGCCGTAAACCTCTCCAATGCCTAAGTCAGCCAATAGACAATAGACACAAAAACTCTGTGTTTATAAGAGTCAAAATTGTGATACTTGTACATAGGTTCTTTTGTGAGCTTTTATAGTTTTTGCCTGGCACAATCCTAGTAGGACTCTTACTTCTCAATGTAGAGTCCTCTTAAGAATCACATTTGTAAAAGATAATGCTTATCCCTTAACACCCTTATCACTGCTTTAACCAAGTGAAATGGTTTTAGCTCGGTAGTATGACAAAACGACCGAGCTAAGATTGCTATGCTTAAGCGGTGGATTTGACAGAGCTTCGTCTAGCTCGGATCTTCCATTCAATGCCTATACCTCGGTTAGGCATACTCCAACTGAGCTTTTTATTTAAGACTGAGCGAACTAGGCCCAACGGCGAATTTAGCTCGGCGCTTCTATGCATAATGCCTAGCTCGGTCCTCTGCACTCCTATACCTTGGTTGCTTCTGATTCGGACTAACAGAAAACAAGGTCCAAGTTGTGAAGCCCACTCACCTTGGCCCATAGCTCGCTGGTTTTACGACCGAGCTATCCTAGCTATTATTTCGGCCCAATGCGCAGCCCAGTTTCCAAAGATGATTCTTCCTTAGCTCAGCTTAATTTATTTATAAATTACCCTCACTTGGCATCTAGAGAATTCTAAATTAAGGTATTCTAAGACACAGAAATTTAAAACTCATTTATATGAAAGAGTTGAGTTTGATTCTGTGATTGATTTATGTGTTTTTAGACTTTTTTTGTGATGTATATTTATGAGGCGTGATATGGATGGGAGACCTAACTTGCTTTCATAAGTAAATAAATAGAATAGTAGAGTGATAGCAGAGCATGTGATTAACGCACATCATGCTACAATTTTAAATTAAACAAAGAACTTCATAAATTGTAATAATTAAATCAAAAGATAGGTTTATGCTGCATCATTTGATTAGTACCTTAATAGTAAATTTTGTTTAATTATAGTACTGTATCACTTTGCATGACTTGAAGGTTCCACTAAAGCTGTGTTTAAGCTTGAATTTTGCAAAAAAAATGTGGCAACAAATTGAAGTCAAAGCTTTTTTGTTGTCCGTTTCTATTTTGGTTGGGTTAAAAAAATAAAATATATATTTATCAAGATAATCTATTTTTATTAGTTACCTAAAAAAAAATAATGAATATGTACAAGTAATATTCATTTTCTTTTCCTTTGACAATTCCAAGATCTCAACATCTTTAAGAGTTGAATAAATGGATTGATCTACTAAAGTTTTGTAGTAATTAGTATAAATAATTATTACAAATAAAAAAAAATAACAATCAAATGGTGCTATTTGACTAGGGCTTGGATCCGCTATCATTTTTTCTTTGCAATGATCTTGCTATGATTTTTACCAGAGCAAGTGCAAAAGACATAATCTAACAGTCTAAATTTAAAATTAAAACAAAATATTATTAAGGGTAGATTAGCATGAAAGTAAGACTAGATCTATCTCATATGTTTGAATCATGATATTAAAATCAAGGGTAAATTATACTACTAGTTCCTGTATTTTACCTCTTGTGTCACTTTGGTCCCTATGTTTTCAATTTGCTCGATTTTGACCCTCAATTTTTAATTTCGTTTCATTTTAGTCCAATTGTTAACACCCGTTTAAATTGTTGACGGAAAACAAACACGTGAGACGCACATGACCCTTTTTCAAGGGCAATATGGACATTTCACTATCCTTTTCTTGTTTCACCATTTTTTTCCTATTGGACTCTTTGCAACAAAATCATCATCTCTCTGTAACAAAATCATCTACCACCGTTGCCTTCCTCCACCACTAAAATCATCCATAACCATTCCCAACATCAACACCATCCACCTCTACCACACCAAAAATTCACTTAATTTCTCTTTCTAGTTCACAACCTTCATAGAGAGAGAGAGAGAGAGAGAGAGAGAGATGGGTGATGAGATTGAGAAGAATCTAAAAGCCAGACTAAACGATGCTATCGAAGAAGCAGCCTTAACCAAACTCCCTTTCCCAAAAAAAATAGCTGGCCTCGGCCTCTCTACCAAATTTCAGAAATTGAAGGAATCTCACCACCACCACCACCACAGCACCACCTTCAACTGCCGCCAAACTCAACTGAGAAAAGTCTACAACCTCAACAATCTCTTAACCGTGTGGCACATGCAATCAAAGAATGTAATTTCCACTTTCAAGTTTGCTTCCAACTTAGATCGGGTTAACCTTCAAGACAAAGACAATGGTGTGGCTTCAAATCGGGTACAACAAAGGGAAATTCAAGGGTCTGTTGATGGAAACACCAATATGGGTTCATCAAATGGTGAAATTTCTCAACAATCGACCCATGAATCGATCTCACTGGATACCAAAATAGAGGCTTTTCGGTGGAGCGATCAATTTGTTGATGAAACCAAGGTTCATGGTCAAGTCTCTGTAGAGATTGCTTGTTCCAAACAACGATGATTCTGGGTTCACTGCTATTGGTAAGAAAGAGGGAATGAGGCGAAAAGTTGCTGATGGAGGTTAAGGAAACAAGACAATGAGAGGCTAGCAGATGGAGAGAGAGAAAGAGAGAGAGATCGATTAGGCTGAAAAAGGAAAATAATGTGGGCGATTGTCATGGCTGGACTAGAAGAGAGAAACAAGTGGTGTCGGGGTTGGGATAGAAGAAGGTATTGTTTGGTGGCGGATGGTGGTGGTGGTGTTGTTTAGCAGTGGTGGTGGTGAAGTGAGATTGATGATAGATGGTGGAGGAGGGAGGAAAACAAAGGGTGTTGCAGAGATGGAATATGGAAGGTTAGGATTGAAATGTCTGTTTTGCCCTTCAAAGTTGATCACATGTTGTGCACATAACTATTTTCTGTTAAATTTTTTAATAGAGGTTATTGATTGGACTAAAATGAAACGAAATTAAAAATTGAAGGTCAAAATCGAGCAAATTGAAAACACAGAAACCAAAGTGACACAAGAGATAAAGTACAAGGACTATTAGTGTAATTTACCCTAAAATCAAATTCCACACAGTGGAGTAGTTTACCCTTGAATCATTTATATTATTTTAGCACAATAAATATTACACGTTGTGGAGTAGTTTGTAGTAAATTTGTATAAAAATGTATTTTTATTAGCACAAAAAATACTACACAAATGGAGATACTTCAAGGTCTTAGATTGCAAAAAATTAGTAGGTGGAATTTTGTGTGTGGTTCATTGAAGCGTTGTCGTTTGATACGGAACACTTGCTGCAGACTTGCAGTGAATGGGCCAAATGTGTTCATTGAAGCCAAAGAGCTTTGTGGGCTATTAAATTGAAACCAAGAGCTTGAGCCCAAATTTGAAGCAGACAGCCCCATTGGGCCTAGTACTTTATCCACCTTTGGATTATGATCTACAAAAATCTTGCCAACTAGGCCCGGTCCCCGGTAGGCTTGCATGTTCAAACTTTTTTTTTTTGGGTTAGGTTAAATTAAACTTAGATTAAAAATAAAACTAAATCCATAGTTCTGAGGCATCATTATACAATTAATTTGCAATAAAATGAGGGATGCAGTGAAAATTGGCAATTAATGAGTTGCACAATCTTTTTATTTTGCTAAGATTCAACACACCTATTTGCTTCTCGATATACATAATTAATTGTCAACACTCTTAGACGGTTAATAAGGAACTTGCAATCACAAATTAGAACATTGATCTAATAATAATATAGCCAAGTTTATTTTTAAATTGTTTTAATCTAGTATTAACTTTTAGTAACTACAAAGCTAATAAAATGGGTGTCAAAGTGCTTACCCTACTTCTAAAAAGAAACTTGTAAATTGCCTTTACTGATTTTGGTGATATCATGAGTAGTTTAGCTAGGGAAGTGTCAAGATTGGATACAAAAAAAACCCTAATAAAGAGAAAGAGGAACCTTTTTGGCTCTAAATGTGAACGGGATTTGAGGGGCATAGCCTTACATATGGATCCTGCACTCATGGCCTTATCTTGTACATACCCCACACTCAATCCCTATGAGGATTGTTTCCTCAAGTGTAACAACTTTGTGGGACAAGTCATTTTATTGTAAATGATGATACATAGAATCGCTCCCTCTATTTCAGTTCACATTAGCAAAGGTCAATGGTTCTTATCAGCTTGATATTCATTATTGGACATGTTTTTTAGCAGCTTCAGTTTTGTGGGACTAATGGTAATAAAACTAGCACTATTCTCCCTTTATTGTGCACTCTAATATCTGTCTGTTTGTATGCACCTTATTCATGTAGTCTATTTGTTTCTCTGTGGTTGTCTGTCTCCGTGCACCTTGTTCACTCAGGCTATAGGGTATTTGTTTCTTATTGTGCGATTGTTAGTCTTCGTGCGCCTATAATCCGCTTAGTCTATTTGCAGCTTCAAGTACAAGACAGAAAGTGTTAACCTAATGTATATTGTTGGACTAATTTCTTTATACTTTAAAATTTTAACACATTAGTGGTGATATAACAATTTTAAACTAACAATGAGATCTCAAGGGCTTTGAAAAAAAACAAAAGAAAAGAGAGACATGGCAAGCTTGCCAATCAGACACTTGCATGCTTAGTTTTTTGAGGCCTTACGTATTGGTCATGATAAGTAGACTTATTGTCCAATAGATTATGTGATAATTAACGATGTTTTTCATCAAAAATTATTAAAAAATGTCATTAATTGTTCATTTTCAATGATTGTTTGAAAAAATTGTAGCAAAAAACGTCACTAATTTTTTTGCTTTCAACGACAATTTGAAAATTTTATTACAGAAAAATGTCACTAATTATAAGTTTTAGGGACAATTTGTAACAAAAAAAAGTCACTAATTGTTAATTTTTAGCGACATGCAAAACAAATGCCACAAAATTATTTTTAGTGACAATTTTATTAAGACCAACTTTTAATAGGATTTAATGAAAATTAACTCCAACTATTAGAATCTATTGATAATTTACTTTAATTTTTTTCTTTGGACTTCTTGATACAGATAAGTGGAAAATCAATATCTTCAAATTTTATGAAAATAGCTTTGACCATTTATTTTAATTTATATGAAAAAGGGATCTCTCTAAGGAAAAAATTGGAAAAGCTTGTAGAAGTCTTTGTGCCTTCATCTCTACGTATAACAATGATTGTTGTCTTTCTCTAGGTAGTGGATGAACATTATTTACAGCAATACTTGAACGCGCTTACTTGCATATATCAATAATCTTGTGCACCATCTATTTAGAAGTTCACGAGCTAAAGAAACTGATTCATAATAACTAGTTAAAAAACAAGAATATAGCGAATTTGACACTGTGAATTATTCACTCAGTTTCGTTTTAGTTTTTAAAATTGACTTTTTAAAAAAAAATTATTTTTTCATATTTTTTATTTTTACTGAACTTTTTTAATATTTTAAGTAATTTTTTTAATTTTTAGACATACCTAATATAAATACACTTAAAAAGTATAATATTTGTGAAAAAATCTTTAAAAAATTCATTAAATACTAAAAATGTAAAAAAATACAAAAACTCAGTATATTTTTCATATTTTTGTGTATTTATTAATTTTTAAAAATATTTTTTTACAAATATTTTACTATTTAGATACATCTAAGTAAGATGCATCTAAAAAAGTAAAAAAAATTACTTAAAATTTTAAAAATATTCACTAAAAATAAAAAACTCAATTTTCAAAAAACTGAAACCAAACACACTGATTAAACTTTTAGTATTTTGACTTTTTTATGAGATGAAATTTTTTTGTGTGTTTGGAATATTTTTTAATTGAATAGATAATTGTGAAAAGAAAATTGATTGATTGATGCGTACGATATTATATTTTGATTTTTTAATTTTTTTAACATTTTGAATTTTTTTAAAAAATTTTTTAGTCGAAAAAAATCACAAACCAAATGAGACCTTAACAGTGTTCATGCTAGAGTTTAATTAAAGTATAACAAATTATATATTTTGAAGTACAAAGGCTTTGTTTGGGAAATGAATTGGCTTTTTAATTTTTTTTGGTTATTTTAGCCCTAGGACTAAAAAGCCTGATTTGGGTAGGACTTTTGGCTTTTTTGACTTTTTTTGTGAGAGAAAAAATGTAATGATTGGATATGATGTTTTGTCTTAGGGGTTGTTTGGGGTGTTCTAAATAAGTGCACTTTTTGTCTTTTTAGACTAAAAAATTGAGGAAAAAAATATGGATGTTTGGGTTAACTTTTTAACTTTTTATGAAAAAATGTGTATTAAAAAATTGTATAAATTAGTGTGTAGAGAAAAATTAGGATTGGGAGTTGTGCAGCCGTAATTTTTGACTTTTGGTGAATAATGATAACTTTTTAACTTTTTGAGTAACTTTTTGACTTTTTGATTTTTTTTCAACTTGCCAAACTTGACCTTATTGGGATAAAAAACTTATTTTATTTTTTGTGACTATTTTAACAAAAAAAGTAACAAAACCCACTTCCCAAACAGAGTCAAAGTGAAATTGGAACAAGGTGGTTTGAGGTTTGATTATTTAGTGATTTTTTAAAAATAAAGAGATAATATGATAATTTGTAACAAATAAGCAAATAATTACACTACTTATGCCAAGTTTGGCATAACCTAAATAATACAAAAAGTCAAAAGTCACTATTCTATTTAAGTCACATCATTTTATTTAAATCACATCACTTCTCTAACACATCACATCAAACCCAACCCATATAAGCTAATAAGTCAAAAAATACACTTTTTTAGAACATCCCAAACCATAATTTGTCCCCAAACCACCGCCAAAGTATAATAGAATGTATAATCAGAAAAAAAAAGAAAAAAAAAAAAGAAAAAAACTTTTTCACTTTTTAAACAACCCAAGACGTTAAAACTGAGTGATTAATTGGTAGTGTACGGACAACATTTCACATTATTAGGAGTGTTTTGAAAACAAATTAAAAAATTTAACTGTTTTACACAAAAAAAAAAAAAAAAAAAAGCTAAAAAAAATTAATTTTTTTTACACATAAAAATCACAAAAAATAAAAAACATTAAAAAGTTAATTTTTAACTAACTTCTTAAAATATTCATCAATATATAATATTTGTCCTATCATCCCTCATAAATCAAATAAAAAAGGATAAATTACACAAATAGTCCCTATAGTTTGAGGCTCATGTCACTTTGATCCTTGACTTTTCTATTGTGACATATTTGATCCTGAATTTTGAATCTTGTTCCAAATAAAGACAATTGAATATACAATTAGATTTTTCAAGGGTAAAATTGTCAATTTTGATAAAATATAAACTAATTTGACAAAAATAAATGTCAAACAAATATTTTTGAATTTAAAAAAATTATTTCTACCTACTAAAAATAAAATTATGTAAAATTGATAAATCTTTTAGACATTTATTTATTTTTTTTACCAAATTAATTTTTATTATGTATTTGGATGATGATCATGTAAAGTTAATTTAAAAAAATTAATCATGTAATTTTTATTAATTTTACATAATTTTATCATTGGTGGATAAAAATAATTTTAAAAAAATTAAAAATATTTTTTCGATATTTATTTTTGTCAAATTAGTTTATATTTTATCAAATTGACGATTTTACTCTTGAAAAATCTAATGATATTTTCAATTGCCCTTATTTGGAACAAAATTCAAAATTCAAGGTCAAATGTGTCACAATTAAAAAGTCAATGACCAAAGTGACACAAGTCCCAAACTATAGAGATTATTAGTGTAATTAACCCAATAAAAAATACTGAATCCAATTATGTTACCAACGAAAGTCAAGTTAAAACATCATATGAAATTATTCAAAATCAGCAAATAATTTTTAGTTAAAACTGATTGAACTTTTGTGTCAGATCATGCCGCGTTGTCTGTAAATTTTTCAGGATAAAAATTGAAGATGATGGTGATGATTGGACATTCCACTTTCTTAACTTTCATTTGTTTTATTATTTCTTAATCTTTTACTATTATTGCCATAATTGGTGTAATTATTCTCGAGAAAGACATACACCAAAATGCAATCATATAGTTCCTCTTCCGGAAAATTGAGTGGGAAAATTAATTAGTGCTACTATTAATAATGTGGTAGTGAGTTTCATCCATTGCCATAATATTTTTGTGCCTTATTTTTTTTATTTATTTATTAAAAGTGAATATTAACTCATTTTAGTGAGATGTAACATTGCTGCCCTCTTCCTATTATAACATTATTACATTTTCCATTCCCAACCTCAAAAACCATCCCATTCAAAATAACCCCCCAAAAAACATAAAAATAAAAAAGTCATTAACATGGGTAATTATTAGTCATTAAATCCTGACCAACAGAATGCTAGTGTGTGTGCATGTGCAATTGTATGGCAGCTAAAGGCATGCCAGAGCACAGTTGACTACTCCATTTGAATTCAAAGGGTTAAATGACTCAATTTTTTTTATTAAAAAAAAAGAAGTTAGACAAAATTTATTTTACCTTAATAGGTAGAGATTAGAGAGTCCCCTTGCGATTTAATGATAAAGATTAAAAATTACCAAACTATCATTTTATTTCTGTTTGTTTCTACTTTTATCTAGTCGCTCCTTTGTTAATACTATTTTTTGCTAAATTTTTATCTAATTTCAAACTAAGCAAATTAAAGTTGTAACAATAAAAAAGATACTAAATTGTATGTAAAACCATTTTCAACCGTGTATCAAACTTATTATCAAATTTAAATTTGATAAAAAAATAGTTCCTTTTTTCAGCTCTAACTATTTCATTAAATCGGTATAAAATTTAGGATTTTACTTTTATTTCATCAAACTGAGGATTAATGTGTTTTTTATCAAATCACTGTTTATTGTCGTCAGATTTTCACCATCGGATATCCCCTCAGATATCCTCTATGATGTCCGCCCCATGACAAAAGTTTGTGAAAAAATTACACTGGTTGGTCACCTCAAGAAGAAAAATTGTGAAAATTTTAAATTGGCCAGACATCTGCCTGGTTGACCGGTGGTTTGACGAAATCGCAAAACCATCCATTGAAGCACTTGATAGCAAAGAGAGCTTTTTTTCAAATTTTTACTCAAATTTGATAAAAAAAATTGATACACCGTTAGAAATAACCTAACAAAACAAATTCATCCCCTCACATATAGTGGAGTGAATTTGGGTTATCTCTTGTTAACTTGAAAGTTCAATTTATTTTTCATGAGATGAGAACTCACAACTCATTTCACTGAAAATACGAAAACTTTTTAGTCATCTAAAAATAATCTACAAAAATTGTCTTGACCTTCATGTCAAGACTCCCCTTCCATGTTCGACTAATGTATAATTAATTAAACATTTTGTCACGACCCAAACCCGGCCCTATGGGTTTAGCACCGTAACTGGCCAGTAATCCGAGATTACCGAAGGCCTGCTGAACAGTAATACAGTAAAACAGAGTACAGGGCCTGGCGGAAGCCAATACAGTAAATAAATAGTGTCCATTGAGCTGTGACAGTCTGTATGCCAAAAACATTTTTCATGCATTCATTCAACTCAAAACAGTACAGTCTATACAATTATATACAACCATTCAGTGCGGGGACTTAATCCCTCGATAACAGTGCAGTAGAACAGTAAACAGTTTATACAGTAATACAAAACAGTCGGGAGACAGGTGGGGAACACAAAAACACCCCAAGCCATAGCATGGCGTCTCGGAACCTCGCAGTGAGGCACATAGGCTGGCTTGACAAAACTGGGGGACTAACCCACGCTCCTAGCTCCGGTCTGGCTGCTGAGAACCTACATATATATATAAACAGTGAGCTAAAGCCCAGTGAATAACATAATGTGTAAAGGGGTTATGAATGAATGTCCTTACAGTAATGAAATCAATTCATTATACAGTATTTCAATCTTTCAGTATTTCGGTCAATCCGTATTTCAATCAATCAGTCATATGTGGTACATCCATTAGCCTATAAACAGTAGGTCCAAAAGGACCGGGCCTTAACAGACCCAACAATAATGATGGCCATCAATCGATAAGCAATATGGTTCCACAAGGAAACCGACAGAGATCTCTGTAACAGTCAATAACAGTAGGTGCTAAGGATGCCACAATACAGTTCAGAAATAAAGGACATACATTCATTCAATAAACAATATCAGTTCAATAAACAGTTCAGTTCAGTATTCAAAATATAACCATTTTGAACATATCTTTACACAATCTGTTACTCACAGAGATTGGGCTAATAGTAGCTGGAGCGCGTTCCCGAAGCCAACCCTAAACAGTCAATAAATAGAACACACACTAAGTTTCACAGTCGGAAGGATGATAATCAAATCCCTAAATTTCCTCGGTGTGGTTCTATGTCTAAATCTTCATTAAGATGTCTTAAACTAGGCCTAGGAATGCCTAGGATGGGATGAGGATGCAAAAATACACTTGGAAGGCATTTTTCAAAAGTTGCTGAAAATAGGAGCCTCGCTCGAGCGAGCCTTTCTTCGCTCGAGCGAGCTTCCAAAATCAAAGGCTTCGCTCGAGCGAGAAATCCTTCGCTCGAGCGAGCTGCATGAACAGTAAAAGTACTGGATGCTCGATTTTTACGCGCGATACCACGCTCGATGTTCGCTCGAGCGGAGCCCTGGACAAAGGTGCTCGCTCGAGCGAGGAATCCTTCGCTCGAGCGAAGAAGCCAAATCTGGAATTTCCAGATTTGTCTTCCAAGCTCAAACCAAGCATTCAAACACTCTAAACTCGACCTCTTGGGCCCAAATTCTGGAAAACACATCCCAAAACAATGAATAACAAGTTTCAAAAGCCAATTTGTGAATTCAAGCCCCAAAGGTGAGTCAATTAAAACCATTTTTCAAACCCATTTTCAAGAACACTTTCAAAACATGCAATGCATGGGTTTTTAACCAAATTCAAGGTTCAAATCTTGCTCTAATGAGCTCAATAGTTGGAAAACAAACTGAAAACATGAACTTTGATAGAAACATGAGCATGCATGTACAATCCATCATGAATTCAACTTCAAAAAAAATCACCAAAATGGGCATGCATGCATGAATTCAAGCATAATCCAACTTCTTAGCACTAAATCATGGTTTAATCCTACAATGGAACATGAACCATGCAAGATGAAGCTTAAAGACAACAAGAAGATGATGATTTCCTTACCTAGAGTGTCAATTACAAGTCTTGAAAGCTTAATTTAGTAATCTATGTTACCAATCTTCAAGTTTCTAAGCAAGATTAAGCAATGCAAGAAGGAAATCAATTCTCTCCCTCTCCTCTCTCTCTAATTTTCGGCTATGCTCACAAAAATGGCTGAGGAGGAGTTTGATTAAGTGTTAAGGCTCAATACTAACAATAAACAAAATGTCCACTATGGGTGGCAATGTGGTAAATAAGTCAATCTCTTCAATTAATCAAAATTTAATCTAATTTAATCATTCCTCATCAATTTTCAGATAAATATACCATTAAATCACAAATATTCTACTGAGTCCAAAACACTAAACGGTTCCTAATTCGGCCGCCAAAGAGGCCTTCAATTAGCAATTTAAACATATAAATTCAAACAGATAATCAATCAATCAGATAGATGCAACATGCAATTCAATTTATAAACTCATTCAATTCCAGTTTCGATTTCAACCAGTTCATTCAGTACTTCAGTTAATCCAATTATCAGTCATTATCAGTTCGGTTTAGCAGTAATCAGTACGTAATTCAGTGGTTAACCGGTAATCAGTACGAGGGTTGTTACACACTTAAACATAAAAAATGAAAAAATTGAGCGCTTGATAATTTAATGTGATGGGTGTAAGCCATGATATTTCTTTGACCATGTTAAGCATGCTTAGTGACAGGGATAGGCCCACAAGGACCACGGCCCACCATGGATAAACCCAAGCCCACCGTCTAGACCCCATTACGCAACCCGGTCACTGAAACCCGGTACAACTGGAAGCCAACTGAGCAGGGAAGGCCAATGATGCCCGGACACGTGGCAGGCGCGGAACAGGCCATGTCAGCAGACAAAGATCTGCAAAGTTATTGCCACAAGCACATCACCATTAATGCAACCCATCATCGCATTTATTGCGACAACACCACTCAGCCGGGATGGCGCCCCCTCACCCTGAACAAGACGAACCACGGCGCAAGCTTTCGGCGGGAAGGTCAGAACGGCTGAGACAACGAAATGATTACCAGGGGATATAAGCAAAGCTCGAAGACAAGAAGAAGGTTAAGTTTTTCAATCTCCCTCTCTCTCTCTCGCTCCCTCTCTACGTCTTGCCTATCACCCTTACTAATTCACACACCGGAGGGTTCGCCGGGGGACTACCCCGTCTCCCGATTGAACTTGTTTGCAGGTTTTCCAGTGGGCCTGAGGAGCTTGGATCGGTCCAGCCTATACACGACGACACTCCGTATCATCAGTTGGCGCCGTCTGTGGGAACCCGGTTTGTCCGTGCGCCAGTTGTGTTCATTGCCGCCGGAGACCCTGTTCCAGTAACCTTCTCACCTCATCCGTCAAGTGTATGGTCACGACTAGATCCATGGCTTCCCACCATAATGCTACCGACCACCAAACCGACCCTCCCAACCCAAACAATCCACCACAGTACTTCACCGAGCTCACCAACAGCATCAACCGTATGGCCGAACAAAACCAAGCCCTAATAAATGCTCTGCTACAAAGAAACCTCCCTATACCTCCACCTCCAGATATTCCACCCCATCCAGAACAAGTTCCAGGCCATACTGTTCCACAACCCAATCCTCTCAACTCGGGGGGGTTGCAACTCCCTCATTCACATATACATCCGCCTCCTCCACCCCCACGTCCATCAGTCATAGCTCCAGCTCCAGAGGGAGAAGCTAGCAGCGTCCAACATCTGTCTCCCTCTGGCGGCGACAACATCCCCCTTTGGGACGCCGAACTCCGAGCCATGAAACTCCAGCTCCAAGGGGTTATGCAGAACATCCAACATAAGCCCTCCACCACAGCAAACTCCCCATTTGTCGCCTCCATCCGAGACAAACCCCTACCCGCCAAGTTCAAAATGCCCACCATCGACCCCTTTGACGGAACGACCGACCCCGTCGACCACCTGGAGACCTACCGTATCCTCATGATCCTCCATGCTTTCCCTGACGAGATCATGTGCCGAGCCTTTCCCGTAACACTGAAGGGGTCGGCCCGGCTATGGTTCAGCCAGTTGCCACCGGATTCGGTCTCCACATTCCAACACCTCAGCGACTCCTTCCTGAACCACTTCATCGGGGCCCAACGCCAGCGACGTCCGGCGACCCAACTCCTCAACATCCGTCAGACCGAGGGGGAGTCACTGCGCAGCTTCGTCACTCGCTTCAACACCGAAGCCTTACAAGTTGCTGAAAATGACGATAAAGTCATCCTCACAGCCTTCATGGCTGGTCTGCGGTCATCCGATTTCCTCTTCTCCCTCTCCAAGAACCCCCCGACATCCATGGCAGCCTTGCTCTCCAAAGCCCAAAAGTACATGAACGCCGAGGATTCTCTAGCCGCTCGGCAAGACTCCACGACTAAATATCTGGCCCCCAGAGAAAAGAGGAAAGACCAAGAACCCAGTAACGCCCGGCATCATAACCAAACATCCCGCTATGCCGACCGACCCCCTCGCGCCGACCGGTCAGCCCCAACCAGACCCCCCGGTCGGTTCGAGCAATATACCCCCCTCAATACTCCCATGGAACAAGTTCTTAACCAGATCCAACGGGACTACCCCCTCAAGTGGCCTCTTCCTCCACGGAACCCTTCCAACCGTAAAGACCAGTCCAAATATTGCCGTTTCCACCAGGATCATGGCCATAACACCGACGACTGCATCAGCCTCAAAGACCAGGTGGAGACCCTCATTCGCCAGGGGCGTCTAAGCCGCTTCACAGACGCCCGCCCCCAACAGAGACAAAGGACCGAGCCCCACAGAGACAATCGCAGACACACCCCCCCACTCCGGCCAGCTCAACCAGACCAGGGGCATGACCGACCCCCCCAACAACCTCGGCCTCAAGGCAATCCACCTCCACCAGTCGGCGAAATTAGAGTTATTTCAGGTGGTCTCGCCTGTGGGGGGCCATCCCGCTCGGCTCAGAGGGCAGAGCTCAGAAAAGTACGACAGGGCTCAGACAAAGCAGTCACTACAGTCGACCGGCCCCTCAAGCAACCCAAGCAGTGGACAGAGCCCATTACCTTCACGGACACCGACTGCACTGGCATCCGTTATCCTCACGATGATCCCCTCGTCATCTCCACCGTTGTCTCCAATTATAAAGTCAGACGAGTTCTCATCGACAATGGTAGCTCTTCGGACATCATCTTCCTCAACTGCTTCCGCCAACTGAAACTCGGGGAGGAAAGCCTATCTCCACTCCAAACCCCCTTGGTTGGTTTCACTGGTGACCGAGTGACCTCTGTCGGCTCCATTGATCTCCCCATCACCATTGGAGAGTACCCACGGCAAACCACAAAGTTGCTCACCTTCCTGGTGGTCGATTGCCCATCTGCCTACAACATCATCCTCGGCCGCACTGCCCTCAACGCCTTCCAAGCCATCACATCCACCTATCATCTTGCCCTCAAGTTCCCTACCGATCTCGGGGTCGGAACTGTCAGGGGAGAACAGACCGTCGCTAGAGAATGTTATGTGGCCTCCCTCAAAGAAGTTAAGTTGAAGGAGGCGCTGATCATTGAAGGACTTGACGTCCGAGATGAGGACGAATTAATCAGAGGTGAACCTGTGGAGGAACTCGTTGAAGTTAACATCGACCCCACCAACCCACTCAGAACAGCCAAAATCGGTAGTCAACTGCCTCCCAAAGCAAAGGCCGACCTCACCGCCCTCCTGACCGAGCACAGAGACGTCTTTGCTTGGACCCATGCAGACATGCCAGGCATTGACCCCTCTTTCATAACTCACCGCCTCAGCATCGAACCTCATTTCCGACCTTACCGACAAAGGCAGCGTATTTTCCATCCAGAGCGCAACAATCTCATAGCTGCAGAGGTTGACAAACTCCTCGAGGCCCAGTTTATTCACAATGTGGATTATCCTAAGTGGTTGTCCAACGTGGTCCTGGTCCGCAAAAACAATGGCAAGTGGCGTCTCTGCGTCGATTACTCCGACTTGAACCGAGCTTGTCCCAAAGATAGCTATCCTCTCCCCCGCATTGATCTACTGGTCGACGCCACGGCCGGTCATCAAATGCTTAGCTTCATGGATGCTTTTTCAGGCTACAACCAAATTGTGATGCACTCATCCGACCAGGAACACACATCCTTCATCACTGACCGGGGGACCTACCACTACCGTGTCATGCCGTTCGGACTAAAGAATGCTGGGGCCACCTACCAACGTTTGGTCAATACAGTCTTCCACCATCAGATCGGACGGAACATGGAAGTGTATGTGGATGACATGCTGGTCAAGAGCAAACTCTCTGCTGACCACCTCACCGACCTACGAGAGACCTTTGCCACCCTTCGCAAATATCAGATGAAACTCAACCCAGAAAAGTGCGCCTTCGGCGTGGGATCTGGCAAATTCCTAGGTTTCATGGTCAGTCAGCGCGGCATCGAGGCCAACCCAGAGAAGATCAAGGCCTTGGTCGAGATGCAGTCACCCAAAACCGTTAAAGAGGTCCAAAGGCTCACCGGCAGAGTGGCAGCCCTCAACCGCTTCATCTCCCGCGCAACGGATAAGTGCCTGCCATTTTTCAAAGTCCTGCGGCAGACTTTTGAGTGGACAACTGAATCAGAAGCAGCCTTTCAACAGTTAAAACAGTGTATGGCCAATCCTCCCCTCCTCTCACAGGCAATTACCGGCGAACCCCTCTTCCTCTACCTAGCAGTATCCAGCACTGC
This sequence comes from Camellia granthamiana, assembly GCA_036172215.1. Taxonomy (NCBI): domain Eukaryota; kingdom Viridiplantae; phylum Streptophyta; class Magnoliopsida; order Ericales; family Theaceae; genus Camellia; species Camellia granthamiana. The sequence goes on from CM069913.1 coordinate 13,016,793, forward strand.
CATTAGTGCAGCACTCATCAGGGAGGACGGCTCAGTCCAACGGCCGGTCTACTACATTAGCCGAGCCCTCAGGGGAGCGGAGCAGAACTACCCCCTATTAGAAAAGCTGTCCCTGGCCCTGGTCACCGCCTCCAGACGACTCCGCCCCTACTTCCAAGCCCATTCCATAGTAGTTCTCACCGACCAGCCCCTGAAGAAAGTCATGCAGCAACCCGAGCTCTCAGGAAGACTAATGCAGTGGTCAGTAGAACTAAGCCAGTTCGACATCACTTATCGCCCCCGGACAGCAATCAAAGGCCAAGCCGTAGCCGACTTCATTTTGGAATTCACCAATCCAGTCCCAACCACAAATCCAGCACCCCCAACAACTCCCCCAGAACCCGAAGATCCTCATTGTTGGACACTCAATGTCGACGGCTCGTCTCGCAGGGAAGGAAGCGGGGCTGGCCTCATCCTCACATCCCCTGAAGGGGGCTATTTCAAATGTGCCCTCCGCCTCTTGTTTGCGGCCAGCAACAATGAGGCCGAGTATGAAGCACTGGTAGCGGGACTCCGTTTAGCCAAAGATATTGGTGTTAGCCACATCCGCGTATTCAGTGACTCCCAACTCATCGTCGGTCAGATCACCGGTGAATTCGATGCCAAGGATACCACAATGCGGACTTACAGGGACATGGCGCTCACCCTTGTCCGCCTCTTCAACACTTTCCATATCAGACACATACCTCGGGCGGAAAACTCCAAAGCAGATGAGATGGCCCAGCTGGCCTCCGCCGACCAATTCGACCTCAGCCATGGAGTTCGCCTCGAATACCTGACTCACCCGGCCATCTCACCCGACCCGCAAGAAGTCCAGTTCCTCCAGACGGAACCCATCCCTTGGGCATCCGACATCTTCCTCTTCTTGACCACTGGTGAACTCCCAGATGACCAACAGCAGGCCGCCAAGGTCAGAGCTCGGTCAGCTAACTACATTCTGGTCGACGGCTTCCTTTACAAGCGCGGTTTCTCACAACCGTACCTGCGGTGTCTCAGCCCCGCCCAAGCAACCTATGTAATGCAAGAGATCCATGAAGGAATCTGTGGCAATCATTCGGGTGGCAGGTCTCTCGCACTCAAAGTACTCCGTACAGGCTACTTCTGGCCGACCCTCAACAAAGATGCCTCTGATTTCGTGCTGAAATGCGACAAATGTCAGCGGTTCGCCAACATCCCCCAGGCTCCTCCCACTAAGCTGATCAATCTCTGTAGCCCTTACCCGTTCGCCAAATGGGGTATCGACCTGGTTGGTCCACTTCCCACTGGTCGAGGCTAGACCAAGTTCGCAATTGTCGCCATTGATTACTTCACCAAGTGGGTCGAGGCAGAACCCCTCGCCACAATCACCGAGCGGAACACCACCAAGTTTATCTGGCAATCAATTGTCTGCAGATTTGGCATCCCTCAGGCCATCGTCTCAGACAACGGCAAACAGTTCGACAATGCTAAATACAAGAAATTTTGTGCAGACCTCCACATTCAACCATGCTTCTCTTCCCCCGGTCATCCCCAAGCAAATGGCCAGGTTGAGGTCACCAACCGCTCTCTCCTGAAGATCATCAAAACTAAGCTCGAAGCTGCTAAAGGCCTTTGGGCTGAGGAACTACCACATGTACTCTGGGCTTACCGAACCACTGCCCGGACTCCCACTGGGGAGACCCCTTTTCGTTTAACATATGGCGCCGAGGCGGTCATTCCTGTGGAAGTCGGTCTGCCCACCCCCAGGATCTTACATCCAGATCTCTCCTCAGCCGAAGAACTCCGTCGAGCAGACCTGGATCTCATCGAGGAGCTCAGAGAGACTGCCGCTGTCAGATTGGCTTCGTATCAGCAGAAAATGAGAACACACTATAACCGCCGAGTCCGACCACGGGAGTTCTCTCCTGGCGACCTTGTCTTGAGAGAAGCAACTCTTGCCACCAAGAATCCAACCGAGGGCAAATTGGCAGCCAAATGGGAGGGCCCCTACGTGGTGAAGGCCCGCCCGCGGCCAGGCACCTATCGACTTCAAGATATGGATGGCCGAGACCTTACCCATCCTTGGAATGCTGAACATCTGAAGCGTTACTATCAATGAATCCTTGCTTTTGTATTGTTAAAATTGTTGTACTTTCCTTTTTAATACATAATACAGATATCGACTGGCAGTTCCCACTTGCTATAATTCAACTGTTTGAATGTAGTTTTCTTGAAATTTTTATTTGCAGCGTGAGCACCCCCAAAAGCCTCAGTCAGACCTGAGCACTTTCAAAAGCCTCAGTCCGACCTGAGCACTTTCAGAAGCCTCAGTCCGACCTGAGCACTTTCAAAAGCCTCAGTCCGACCTGAGCACTTTCAAAAGCCTCAGTCCGACCTGAGCACTTTCAAAAGCCTCAGCCAGACCTGAGCACTTTCAAAAGCCTCAGTCCGACCTGAGCACTTTCAAAAGCCTCAGCTAGACCTGAGCACTTTCAAAAGCCTCAGTCCGACCTGAGCACTTTCAAAAGCCTCAGTCCGACCTGAGCACCTTCAAAAGCCTCAGTCCGACCTGAGCACTTTCAGAAGCCTCAGTCCGACCTGAGCACTTTCAAAAGCCTCAGTCCGACCTGAGCACTTTCAAAAGCCTCAGCCAGACCTGAGCACTTTCAAAAGCCTCAGTCCGACCTGAGCACTTTCAAAAGCCTCAGTCCGACCTGAGCACTTTCAAAAGCCTCAGCCAGACCTGAGCACTTTCAAAAGCCTCAGCCTGACCTGAGCACTTTCAAAAGCCTCAGCCAGACCTGTGCACTTTCAAAAAGCCTCAGTCCGACCTGAGCACTTTCAGCAGCCTCAGCCAGACCTGAGCACTTTCAAAAGCCTCAGTCCGACCTGAGCACTTTCAAAAGCCTCAGCCAGACCTGAGCACTTTCAAAAGCCTCAGTCCGACCTGAGCACGTACAAAAGCCTCAGTCCGACCTGAGCACGTACAAAAGCCTCAGCCAGACCGAGCACTGAGCACCCCTCAAAACCTCAACAGCCGCAGTCAGAACCAGACCTGAGCATTTCTACACGCTCCAGTCAGACCTATGAATGAAAACTCGTAAAGCACAACACTCAATCATGATCTGACGCTTAACCACAATTTCAAAATAATTTGACACTTAGTCATATTTTAAAGATGTCCTCCCATATTTCATTTGCCAATCACATCTTCAACATTACATTTCGGTCTACTTTTTCAAGGTAATTTGACACTTAGTCAATATTTTAAAGATGCTCTCCCATATTTCATTCGCACATCACATCTTCAACATTACGTTTTAGTCTACTTCCATGCTCATTCAACTTGAAACATTACTTCCCAGATTCCCCCCACACTTAAACAAATTTGCTATTTCACTCTGTATTGGATCATTCATCATCCTACTCTGGCTTGCATTTTGGTATTTCTTTAGTTTCACCTTGCCCTACTGCCTGGCACAAGTCTTTGCTGAAAACATCAGTGCACAAAATAATCACAAGAAAAACAAACAAAGGCCAGACCAACACAAAGGGAAATACACTGGAATCATCAATTCGAACCATAACTGCCATTTTATTCATTCAAAAATGTGTGTACAAATTACTTACATACCTTCCAAAAAAAAAAAAAAAAAAAACAAACAAAACAAACAAACAAAAACTCCCAAGTACACCTATCCTCCATATCACTCCTCCTCCTCACTGGAGATAAGATCTGCTTCTTCTATCCCCTCGTCCAGGGGGGACTGGACCACATCATCCTCTTCAACCACCACCCTGCTGAAGTCAAGCTCTGGGAACAGCTCTTCAGCCTTGCGCTTGAACATTCTCCAGCCGCTGTCCCAGAACTCTGCCATTTCATGCTTATAAAAATCTGATCGTTGGAAGCTCTCTATAACTTCAGATTCAGGTCTTCCTTCAGCCGTCATCCGCGATGAGCCAGCCCCCCCCAGACTTTTCCCTTGCCAAGCTGCTGGCAACTGCTGCGTCAATTGCCATCTGGAACTCAGGAGACCCTTTGAATTGGGTAACAGCCGCAACACAAAGATCAGGATAGGCTGCCCTTTCTGAGGCCGCTTTCGCCTTCTCTTCGTCCAGCTCTTTCTGTAGGGCCTCCTTCTCAGCCGCAGCCTTGGCCTTTTCAGCCTCTAGCTCCCTCTTCCAGGCCTCCCGCTCAGCAATCAACTTCATCTTCTCCTCCTCCGCCTCCTTCCTTAGGCCCTCCCTCTCCGCCCTCGCCTTCTCACCCTTCACTTCCAACTCCCTCCTCAGTTTCACCTTCTCCTCCTCTGCTTTGGCCAACTCATCCTCCAACGCCTTCTGCAGAGCCTCTACCTTAGCATCTGCCTCGTCTCTCTGTCTGACAAGATCCTCGTTATTATTCATGGCCTCCTCATGTCGCTCAACCGCCACATCATGAGCCTTCTTGGCCTCCTCTAACTTCTTCTGCTCACCAGTCAACTGGAACTCGAGCGACACAACCCTGCGGCGTGCATCCTCTAACCCCGACTTGACAGATGGCAGCTCCGTGTGGGCAGTTTTCCATGAAGCACTCTCCTCCTTCAGCTTGGTGAGGTCTGCCTTGGCCTCTTCAGCTTTAATCTTGGACGCCGCAGCCTTCCTCAGCAAGGCCCCTGCCAGGGTAGTTACCTCCATCTGGGCGGAGCACAGCCCCCTGAACAGGTCCGCCTCGCTAAATCCAGCGGCCGAGCGCAATGCCGACTCCTCCACCACCTTCACCAACCGATCTGCCACCGCCTTAGCTGGGCCTCCATCTCCCTCAAGTTTCCCAGCCACAACCCGCGCATGGTAGATAGTGGTGCTCAGACCGACCCCCCTTTCCTTTGGCGCAGGACCCCCTTGGGGTCGCTCTTCCGCCCTTTGCTCAGGATCCCTGGTCCCCACCCCCATCCTGATCGCAGCCCTCATTGGCAAAACATCCCTAATTTGAGAGGACACGTCCACCACCTCTGCGACGACCTCCCTTTCTGCAGTCCCCTCTGCAACCGGGGCCTCCTCCGCCATCGGGGCCTCCTTCATCTTCTTAGGCCTAGGCTCCTCTGCAGCCCCCTCTGGGGCACTTCTCTTCTTCCTCCTCAGTCCCTTTGCCTCCTTCCTGGCCTTCTCCTTCACAGGATCCACAGGGAGCTTCCGCGGCTCAAATGCGCTCAGATCTTTCTCCCCCAGGGGCTTGGGACGAGGTCGAATCCTCTCCCCCGCAAGCGGCTGCGGTGGTCGATCATCCTGAGCCTCTTTGAATTTCTGAGCCTTCACCATAGCGGCCTGGTCCTCCGCTTCCTGTGCCTTCCTTCTGGCCTCCAACTCCGATCGGTCGAGGTCCCCCCCGATCGGTCGCGGGCCCAGCCCCGCCTGAAATAGCGCCGACGGCTGCACCAACTCGTCCCACTTCACCTTCTCCTTTTCCCTCCACTCCTTCACTTTCTTTACCCGTTCCTCCGCCGCCGCCCCCAACTTCAGCTCTGCATACTTGATTGGCACCTTCCACGCAGTGCGCACACCAACCCCCCCAGCGATGGACACATAGAACCACCGCGGCCTCCAACCTTTGATGGACGTCGGTAAACCAGCCACCAAACCCTTCCCTGCCAACGCCTGGAGGGTGACCCAAGTCTCCTGCTGGCCTGCAGCCTTGTAACATCCAAAGAACTCCTCCACCGTCATTGCCACCCCTCCGCTCGCCTTCGGCCAAGCACTTGCGCAGGCCAGCAGGATTTTCCATGCATTGGGCATCAGTTGCCCTGGTGCTATCTCCAGGTGATTGAGCACATCTACCACGATTTGCGGCAGAGGCAACCTCAACCCCCCTTTCAGAGCTTCCTCGTAGAGGGAGAACGCCCCCACCTTGACGTCAGACGGCCTCTCCGCCGATTCTGGCACCTGTAATTCCACTTCCACCGGAATTTGGTACTTCTCACGGATAGCCTCCAACTCCGCCGCCGTAATTAGGGATCTGTCGGCCCTCGAATGCCAGTGGTCTGGTTCCACCTGGCTGATGGGCTGGGCCGCGACTACTACGGTGGAATCATGGACACGCCTCGCTGGTTCCCCCACCTTCTTCGTCCTGTATTGTGCGGCTAATTCCTCCGCATCGTCGTCTCCCAGAGGATCCACCCTCACGTTCACGTCCCCTTCACGCGCCATCTCTAGAGTATGTCTGCGGATCGCTTCTGCAGCAGGCACTAGGAAGTCGAAGAAATGCTCTAATGGTGTATCGCGTGCAACAAATGGTGTGATACTTGGAATGTTTTGGGTTCTTGAAAACAGGTAAGTAAATCGAATGATACCAAATCCCCACGGTTTACCCGTATTCCAAGGGTCCCAGTTAATTTTCGCCAGTTTGAAAACCTTTCAAATCATCCGCCAAAACTGTCTCATCAATGCCCATAATAATCCCCTGACGCTTCACTCCTAATCCAACGCTTGACGTTTCCCCTCCCCCGAAATCCTGACACGTGTATGGCCCAGATGCACTGACTTCTGCCCTCACCTTGTCTTCTCCACTTCACATCACCACGTGACACGCCGCCTCTCGAGCCCCGTGCTCGCCCACTCGGTCACCCGTGCGGTCGGCCTCGCCCACTCGGTCACCCTTGCGGTCGGCCTCGCCCACTCGGTCACCCTTGCGGTCGGCCTCGCCCACTCGGTCACCCTTGCGGTCGGCCTCGCCCCCTCGGTCACCCTTGCGGTCGGCCTCGCCCACTCGGTCACCCTTGCGGTCGGCCTCGCCCACTCGGTCACCCTTGCGGTCGGCCTCGACCACTCGGTCACCCTTGCGGTCGTCCCCGTCCGCTCGGTCACCCCCCCTTTGCTCGGCCTCGTCCACCATCCTCCTTATCATTATTCCCTTCGTTGGACTAAAGCTGCACTCGGGAATGGGGGACTACTGACAGGGATAGGCCCACAAGGACCACGGCCCACCATGGATAAACCCAAGCCCACCGTCTAGACCCCATTACGCAACCCGGTCACTGAAACCCGGTACAACTGGAAGCCAACTGAGCAGGGAAGGCTAATGATGCCCGGACACGTGGCAGGCGCGGAACAGGCCATGTCAGCAGACAAAGATCTGCAAAGTTATTGCCACAAGCACATCACCATTAATGCAACCCATCACCGCATTTATTGCGACAACACCACTCAGCCGGGATGGCGCCCCCTCACCCTGAACAAGACGAACCACGGCGCAAGCTTTCGGCGAGAAGGTCAGAACGGCTGAGACAACGAAATGATTACCAGGGGATATAAGCAAAGCTCGAAGACAAGAAGAAGGTTAAGTTTTTCAATCTCCCTCTCTCTCTCTCGCTCCCTCTCTACGTCTTGCCTATCACCCTTACTAATTCACACACCGGAGGGTTCGCCGGGGGACTACCCCGTCTCCCGATTGAACTTGTTTGCAGGTTTTCCAGTGGGCCTGAGGAGCTTGGATCGGTCCAGCCTATACACGACGACACTCCGTATCATCACTTAGTATATAAGAGCCTAAAGCTAAACAACATCGAACATGACCCTCAATTATAAAAAAATGTCATAATGAGTATAATTTTTCATGAGATCAGAATTTTTCTAACCATAAACATAATCTTACCATCTTTTGTTTATTTTATGATGTATCATGTATAAAATGATGAATAACTTTTATTTTTATATACAAATATAATTATTATAACATATTTTTTTAGATGAATATAATTATTATAAAATTACTTAGAGAAAGATGAGATGTTTGAAATGAATTATGTGGGTGCTGGTGACGTGGCGTGAGATCAGCTTATTCTTCTATGTTCTCTCTCATCGTGTGCTAAATATTAATATATACATATCACTATAATAAATAAGATTTTAAAACAAACATTTAAAGATAAATTCATTTTTAGATTGAAATATTTTATTATTCTTTTAGATCAAAATTTATGTCAAAAAGTAAAAAAAATTTAGACCAAATTATTTTGTTCTTACAAGTAGATTTATTAGCTATATTTTAAAAAAAATTTGGTTAAAAACTATTTTTTTAACTTTTCAAGATCACATTTTAACGATTATCCTCAGACAAGAGGGATTATCTCAAATATTTTTTGCAATAAAATTTTGGGTAAGTTAGCAATATGTTCTAATAATTGGACTTAATTTTCATAAAGTCCTATTAAAAATAAGTCATAATAAAATCGTCGCTAAAAGTTATTTTTTGAGATGATTTTTTGTATATGTCTCTTAAAATTGATAATTAATGACTTTTTTCTATGACGAATTTTTCAAATTGTCCCTAAAAGTTGAAAATTAGTGACTTTTTTTGTGACGATTTTTTTAAACTGTCGTTAAAACTTATAATTATTGACATTTTTTATAACAAAATTTTTAAATTGTCATTGAAAATTAACAATTAGTAATATTTTTTTAATAGTGTTTGATGAAAAGAGTCATTAATTATCATAGGATCTATTGGATAATAAGTACACCTATTAGAATTTATACGTAATTTTCTCTAAAATTTTTACTTTTAATATAAAAAAAATTTAGGGGTTGTTTGAAATAAACTAAATAAGTGCACTTTTTAACTTTTTATAAAATATGAGTTGAGTATGGGTTAGGTTTGAAGTGTTGTGGTAGAGAGATGATGTGACTTAAATAAGATGATATGACTTAAATAGGATAGTGACTTTTTAATTTTTTTTTTATTATGCCAAACCAAGTCTTAATCTATAAAATTGTTATATATTGTAGTGTGTATAGGTCTGGTTCCTAATTAGTAATTATGGTGTACTTGAGAGAGATAATTACGCTTTGATCCGATGAACTCTTGTCTGCCGCGTGATCATGCGCATGTTGGTGCTCAGAAGAATGATGTGCTTGTGAACTACAATGAACTAAACATATCTTTCTCACATAACATTACATGTATCCTTCAAATTAGTCACAACTAGTTTGAAAATTTGGAGTTGTTGGTTAATAAATTTTTTCAATTTGAGCTCACACAAAATTGTAGAAGAGCCGTTGTGGTTAGGAAAAAATGTAATTAAGTTAGGCCCATAAAATATAGTAATTAGACCAAAATAATGATCCAACTATAGAACGAGAAAGTTTACCTGAATAGGCTGAGTCATAAAAAGTCTGCTGATTAACTTATTGCATTAGGATAAAAAAAATAAAAATTCTGAATGCTAATATGTGGCTATATAAAAGTGAAAATCACGTAAATTTTATATTTTTTGTTTGTGCATTACATATATATAATTTTTTATATTTTGTATCTCACCGATCTAATTATGTTGTGATTCCTAACAATTAAGACACGCTAGATATTGTGGACCCATATTGGGCATAGCAATGGACATAAATCAGGTAAACAGTCATCTTTCTTGATGAATAGACTTTGGTGTATTTTGTACATGTACAAGACAGATACATATCAGGTATGAAACGTATGGCCTACTTGTATTCATATTGCCCAAGCTTTACTCCATACCCTTTTACAGAATTTACAGGTGATGTACATGCCCTAGCCTTTCAAACTACCATCATACCATATATATATAAACTTATATTCCCTATATGGAAAATATATCACATAAAAAAAATATCTGTGGAGTGAGTTGGTTTCATTTCTTTAAGGTGCTTATCACTTTTCAGTCATGTTTCATGACAAATACTGTTTTACAGTTAATTACCATTTAATTTAAGGTGATGCTAGCTTCACTCACCTGTCATTTGTACTTCTCTAAATTTAAATTTGAGTAAATTGCACTTCTAATTTTATTTTAGTGCTTCACCTCAATGTTTTGAAAATCGGATTGGTGAGGGAATTGGAAAAGGAACCGGGTGGACGGGTCACCGGTTCAACTGTCGAGTCAAAGCGGTCGAACCGTGACGTCATAATTAATATTATATAATTAAAAAATATAACTATAAATTATAAATAAATAAAAATATATATAAATACTCAAATAAAAATAAAAATTGTTGCATAGTATTTATTAATAATATTTAATAAAGTCATAATTGATAAAAAAAAATGTCACTTGTTTTAAAGAAATTAAATTTTTTAAACATTCCCTCCAAAGAAATTGATTGAATGCTAGATTTAATCTTGGAGGGAAATAAAATTTTCAACTCTTCCTACAAGCAATATGTTTCAAATAATTTGAATAAATCCCACATAAAATTTTATAGGTTCTTTTTGAAAAATCTTTTCCTATAAATAGTAATAGATTTTCATAATCTTCTCAAGCTTCTAATGAGATTCTTTCTTATGAAAGGAGACTCTTGAAGTAAGAATTTTTAGTCAAAATTTTGAAATATATTTATATATATATATATATATATAAGAAAGAAAGAAAAGAATAAAAAAAAAGGTTAAAAAAAAAACAAAAAAAGGGACCAACCCTCAAAATCCGGTCTGGGTCACCGATTTTGCCAGTTTGAGCTAGGTCTTCCGATTTTTCATTTTCACACCGGTTTTGCTCCCACTTCAGTTATAGGGGGTTGACTGGACCAAACAAGGCCCGGTTCCCAGTCCGACCAAGCGGTCCGGTTCGGATTTCAAAACATTATTTCACCTTTCGATTTTAACGTTTAAGTCCTCTTGTTTCAAATCGTGTTTCACTGTCAGGCCCACACGAGCACATTTTAGAGATATTATTAGAAGAATAAAAAATTTAAGGACATTTAGTTAGGTGTTGTTTAGGATGATCTAAATAAGTGCACTTTTTGACTTTTTATGAAATATAGGTTGGGTATGGGTTGGGCTTGAAGTGATGTGATAGAGAGGTGATGTGACTTCAATAAGATAATGTGACTTAAATAGGATAGTGATTTTTTTGAATTTTTGACTTTTTTAGGTTATAACAAACAAGGCCTTAGTTCTATTAACTAGACTTATTTACTTATAATTTTGATTGATAAATTTATCGTTGTAATTTATTCATAAAAACAAGAGGCACTGATAAAAATTTATTAATAGGACTTAATGAGTAATAATTAAGTCCCAAAAGTATGACTTATTAGCAATTTACCCAAAAAAGGATAATTCAAATTACACTTTTTACCCTCTACTTTTATTTAAATCTCACATTAATTCCTATGTTCAAATTTTTACTTAAATTTTAAATGGTAGGATGACGAAACCAATGCATTGAAACACAAATTAAAATTTGAAAACTTAATTATTCTAATTAAAAAGTGATAGACTAAGATAAAATTCAGGTAAGCATTAGAAGATAAAGAAAAAAGGTAATTTATCCTTTTAAGTTTTAGGTAATTTAAACCCTTTCACCACTTGCTAGGTGAGCAATAAGAACTAGGACACAGGCATTTAATTACTTCATACAAATAATTAATTACATTAGGTACATCTAATACATAACAAAATTCTTCCATTTGAGATAAGAAGGTGCATGCGATTTTTTTATTTTTTTATTTTTTAAATTTGTTGTCTTTTCCTCAAAATCTCAATCGGGACATTATTAACATTTTAATGGTTCGAATGATGAGTCTATATCAGCAATGATTAAAATTGGGTTCCACAATTGGTTGAATCTCAGCCCACCACAAAGTCTAGAGTCTACTTAACTTTCCCTAAGCTACTAGTCCCCAACCTTCACTGTCATTTATGAACATCACAACAAACCAAAGGGACAAAGATTTTAAAGATGCTTTTTATTTCTCTGAATTGAAAGTCCACTTCTTTGTGAAACTTTTTCCTTTTCTTGTGATTTCTTTATATAATGGTAGTATCAAAATGCAATATCACTAGATATTTTAGAATGTAGTATGATTTGATCCATTATTTAGTAGAAATTAAAAAAAACATGCTTTGTAAAATTGCATTTGTAAGAGTTAAATTGAAAATGTATTTAGTAAATACGTTTTCATATAAATCTCTCTATTTTTTACATGGTGATGTTGTATTATTTGCAACGAAGATTCTCTATTTGTGTTTATCCTACTAGATTGAATTGATTCAACCATAAATAAGTTCAATATTGTACATGAATAATCCTATTCAATTTACAAAATTGTTTTTACTATCCTAAAAAACCTTATAATTGTCCAAAATTCAAAATATGTTACGGTACCAACTTTCGTCTTGAAAATACATAACAAGTTATTGCAGGTTATTGTTATCAATAGTGTTGATTTTGTTTTGTCATGGAATAGTCGGTAGTATTGAAAGTATTACAATATGTTTTCATCATTTTGTCAATATCATAATTATATTTTTCCATGATATTATAATTCGATATTTTTACTCCAGTGGTAAGAATATTGTCTGTTTTTCACACAATACTAATTAGACATGCCATTTGTTAGGCTCGTCATGAGAAATATCCAGAGATAGAGTTTTGCAAATTTTTTTGGCACAATGTTAGAAATATCGTAATTTGACATGAGATTTGAAAGTCATTAGAAAGGTCACAAAAAATAGGAATGTATCAAATAAATTAAAATTTTTAAACATTAATTTTTTATAAACTTATTTTTAGTGAATGGATGAATTTTTAGTCAACTCAGAAAAGCTTCATATCTCTTCTAAATTTTACTCTAAAAAAAAAAAAAAAAAAAAAAGTTTTTAACAACCAATGCAGTGGACAGTGGTGGCACTTTTACAAGAGCTTGAAGCTCAATGCATTTTTGTCATGAAAAAGAGAAAGTACAACACTTTTACAAGCCATATCCAACCAAATTAATTTTATGCAAATTTAGGCCTCGTTTGGGAACCTTGTTTTTTAGTTAAAAAGTCAAAAAGTTACTAAATTAGCCAAAAAGCCAACAATCCATACCAAAAAATCAAAGATTCTCTTTTCTCTCTACTTTTTGCACATCTTTTCGTAAAAAGTCAAAAAGTCATCCCAAACATACTAGTTTTTTTTGGCTCATATTTTAACCAAATAACCAAAAAGTTACTAAATTAGCCTGTTCCCAAACGAGGCTTTAATCCAACCTTCATGAGATCATCATCATTGTAAAATATGTGCCCTCCAACTGGAAGTTCACAATTTGCTAAAAAAAATTAAAAATAAAAAAATAAAAAATTGGAAGTTTACAACTTCTCCCTTCACAATTCACTGCCACGCAAGCATGGATGTGGGCCAGCTGCGTGACACTTCTATCACGTGTGTTACTTTTGCTTCACTTCAACCTACAAACGAAAACAATTTAGGCTTCGTTTGTCTTAAAGTTTTTTTTTTTTTTGACTATTTTAGTTAAAAAAATAAAATAAATTAAAAACTTAAGATAAAATGTCACATTTAAATTGTAATTATTTTATTTTTTTTCTTATAAAAGTCAAAAAAGTCATCTCAAACAAAATTTTTTAACTCCAAATTAAAATAATTAAAAAGTTTAAAAATCAACTCACATTTCAAACGAATATTTAATAGTAATACATTTTATTATTAATTTCTCTTTGGTTCAAATCATCCAAAATTAAACGAAAGCGCCTAATTCTAAATATTAGATATTAGATAGTGTTACGTTAATATTTTTTCCAAAAAGATTCAAAGTTTAGCTCATACAAATTTAAATTTAAGTTTTTAATTTAAAAAAAACAAAGTATGTTGACATATTTGATATTGGAAATTAAGGAGTCCTTCAAAATTTAACTTCTTTTAGTAACACTTTAACTTTTTAAATTTTTTATGAGAAAAAATGTTAATAATGTGTTTTAGAATGAAATTTTTAATTATATGAAAAATCATAAATAACTAATATATTTGACTTGTTTTTTTAGTGATTTTTTAACTCTCTTGTTTTTAACATTTTAGCTTTTTTACTTTAAAATTCAAGTTATCAAGGGGGACTCAATCTTTGAAGCACGAGTATGGTCACAGGTACTGGTACTAGTAAAATTAAAAAAAGTAGAGTGTGGGTAAAATTTGATACGTTTGTAAAAAAATATTTATTTTTAATTTAGAATAATATAAAAATTGATTAAATGATTTAATTTGTTAAGATTCAACATACAATTAATATTTAATGGCAAAAGGAAGGTATAAACCAAAATTAAATTTTACTATATTAAATAACTTACAAATCATAACTTAATTTTAAAATAATGCTAAGGATAAAACTAAAAATAAAAAAGAAGTCTAGTGAAATGAATTTTATTTATGTAATAGAAGAAAGTATTGTTTCGATTGAGATATGGTACAACTTAGATATATAATAAGTATGCAAAAAATTAGGAAAAAAAAAATTGGATACGTGTTTCTTGTATCGGTACGTATGTAGAAATACCATACGAATTATTATAAGCTGGTAAGTATCTAGTATGGATACGATATATTTGTCAAAGTACCCATACTCAATAGGATTCAATTCTCTGAATTCAAATACAAACTAAAAGTAAATATTAAGTGTAACAATTAAAATAATATCACCAGTCAATAAAAAATTATAAATAAAATTAAGTAACCAAAATCGTCTCCAACCAATCCAACAGTATATTTATCATATTGTCACCTATACATCACTTCTACATTTAATATTTATTTTTAAAATTTTAAAAAAATATATTTTTTAAATAATTAATTAATTAAAAAACCCTCTTAGCTTAACCGTAGGAAAAGTAAAGGCTTAGATTAACTTATCGGCACGCACACACAAGCACTCTCTGGGGTTTTGTAAATTGAATAATAAGAGCACGTGGCGGAACGGGAATGCATCAGCTACTGTGATAACGAAATAGATGGGCTTGGAAATGTGGGCCCAACTTCGAGAAAGGGGCAACGGTGTGGGCCCCACTTTGCACAAACCGGCCTGCAGTGAAAGAAATTGTTGTGTAGGGCCCTTAATTATCAAAAAGGCCAAGCCCATGCCGGACCATCAGCCGCCACGTGTCCAAAAAAATCATTCCCTTGTGGGCCCCACTCTCCACCATACACACATACTGTTATGGCTCTTCGCTCAATGCGGCTCAGCCGAGGTGTTAAATTTTAGCTTTACCTTATTATTTTCCAGTTAAGCGTTATCCAACATAATTTAAAAAAGTTAAAAAATTAAAAAATCACTATTTTATTTAAATTATATCATTTTATTTAAGTCATATTACTTTTTTATCATATCACTTTAAACCTAACTTATACCTAGAAATGGCAACAGGGCGGGACGGAGCCCGGGATCACATTCCCTGTCCCCGATCCCCAATGGTGATAATCTCCCCGTCTCCCGTTCCGATCCCCGTCCCCGCCCCCTAACGGGGATCGGGTTTCCCTGACTCCAAAAATTCCCCGATCAAAAAAAAAAAAACCAATAATACAGATCAATAAATCAACTCAGCAAATCACAAAATATCAACAGATCAACTCAACAGATCAATAACATCATACATCAATAACACATCGTCTATACTTACACAACAATCAACAAAATCATCAACATCATCATACACAATAGATCAAAAAAAGAAAAATCAGAGAGATGGTGTCGGTGGCAAGGCAGCGACGTTGACGGCAGCGAAGGGAAAGGCAACGGAGTCCGACAAAAGAAAGGTGTCGCCGTGATGTTCTTGAGGAGGGAGATCGGTGAGATTGGCGAGATGGGTGAGTTCGGTGAGATTGGAGATCAACGAGATGGGAGGAGGGAGAGGACAGTGGAGGGGTCGCCACCGTGGCCAACGCTGATGCCGACGTCATGAGGAACAGCTACAGCAGAGAGAGAGAGAAGGAGAGAGGCTGAGATGTGAATGTGAGTGAGTGAGTGGGAGAGAGATAGGCAGACAACTCAACCCTAAACATAAACATATATATTATATATATAAGGAATATTTGGGGAATCTTAAGGAAATTATTCGGGGATTATCTGGGCAGGGGCTGGGACGGGGGAAACCTATCCCCGTTCCCGGCCCGAAAACCGCCGGGGATTTAATTTTCAATACCATCCTCGGCCTTATGGGGGTAATTTTCGAAGAAAACCCGTTCTAATAGGGGTCGGGGGATTGGGTCCCCGTCAGCCCGGGTTCAAATTGCCATCCCTACTTATACCTAACCTATATTTCATAAAAAGTAAAAAAGTGTACTTATTTAGATCATTCCAAACAAGATGTTGATTATTTTTTCACTTTTGACTCTTTTAGTTTTTTTTTTAATTTTTTAATTTTTTATTTTGACTTTTTATATTATAAGTTTTTTTAAATTTATTTTAAAATAACCTTTTTAAAGATTAGACAAAAAATTACACATTAATAGCCATGTTATATAAAAATATTTTATTATGGCTTTGTTTGGGATATATATGTTTTAGCCTAAAAGTAAAAAAGTTAATAAAAAAATCAAAAAACCTATAACGTATATCAAAAAGTCAAGAATTTTCTATTCTTTCTACTTTTTGCACATCTTTTCATAAAAAATTAAAAAATCATTCCAAATTTACTAATTTTTTTACCTCATATTTTAATCAAAAAATTAAAAAATTACTAAAATAATCTGTTCTCAAACGGGGCCTATGTATAATTCATACATTTTACACAAACTTAAATTTTAATATAATAATATATTTTTATATTATGTGATAATTAACATAATAATTTTTTATTTAATTTGAAACAAAAAATAACTTTAGGAGTAAATAAAAAAACTTGAAACATAAAAATAAAAAAACAAATTTAAAAGTCCAAAATAATAAAATGACTAAAAGATAAAAGATAAAGTGTAATTTTTTTAAAAATAAAATAAAAGAAAGTTTGTATTTGGAGAGGTGTCTTTGTCGTATTTCATTGAGTCGGTGTGTGGAGGCCCACAACTTGTGAATTTTTTAAAATATTTTTATTTGTTTATGTGAAAAGAGAAGAGTGTAAGATAAAAAGGATTATAAAATTTGCAGACCAACCAACCAGAGGCCGCGTGAGATTGCTGGTGAGGACTTCAACTAATATTTTAATCACCCTTAAGTACCCGCACCAACCTTAAAAATGCTTTTGCTTATCCTTTTTGTACTTTTTTTTTTTAAAAAAAAAAATCTAAAAATAAATAAATAAATAAAGAGAAACTCCTTTGGGGTTCGAACATTGGCCGTTTTATAATAGAGAAATGTTAGGGATCAAGAAATTTTTTTTATGAAAATGATCATGAAAAATCTGTAACCCTTAGATTACTTTAATTAGTGTGTGGTGCTTTATTTTAAGTGTAATCCAAAGGTCACAAATCTTTCATGATTATTTTCATGAAAGATTTTTCATGATACTTAGCATTGCTGTTTATAATATGTGTGACTATTTTAATTTTTATTAATTAATTTTGAAGGTATTCATTAACCAGACTAATACACTAAAAGGTGGTCAGTTGTGCATAACACACCACACCTAAGAAAGAAAACATCATGCTCAGTAGGCCTGCCTGCGAGTTTATTTTTAATTTGTATCTTGTCTAAAACATTGTAATCCACTGTATTTAATTATATATCATCCAAATTATGTGTGTATATATATATATAAGTAAATAAAATTAAAATTAAATTACAAATACATACAACAGTCATAAAATAATTGCGATACAAGTGAAAAATCTTTTCCATACAACTATGATACATAGAAAAAAGTTATACCAAACACATGAATGAATTTATACAATGCATACAAGAGAATTAATTATCATGAAAATGGTTTTTTTTTTAATATTTTTTTTTTATATTGTGTCATCCAAAAATAAAACATTCTTTTTGTCGGGGTTGGGGCTTTTAAAATGGTCCAACTGATCCATGCCGTCAGATTTCTGATGTTCACCATTTTGTTTCTCTCTCCCTAAACACACACTCACTCACTCACTCACTCTCTCTCTCTCCGGCAGCCTCTGAGAGGAAGAGGAGAGGAGGAAGAAGAAGATTAAAAAAAGGTCTCAATCAGTTGCTGGTGGGAGGTGGTGGAGTTCACCGCCACCATTTTCCGCCGCCCTTTTTTCCCGCTAAGCTTTTGCAGCAATCCAGCTCCCCTCCCACTCAAAAGATAAGGTGATATATATATATATATATATGTAGAGAGAGAGAGAGAGAGTGACAAAACGAGATAATTAGGTCATGTGTGTGTTACGTATAGGCTTATTGATGATTCTTCTTTGCTTCTTATTTAACCTTGTCTCTTCTCCATTTTTTCCATTCATTTTCTTTTCTTTTCTTTTCTTTTCTTGGGATCTGATCTTTCTTTGTTGACAACCACAGGGCTGTTTTTTCTCAGAATTTAAACACAGTTCAATTCCCGAGGAGAACTTTTATCTTCCAACAATCTTTTTTTGTCTGCTTCAGTGGGCTTAAAAGTTTGATAGAGATTGACAGAAGAAAGGGTCTCAAAGGAGTCTTTGTCTCTTCACTGATTGGTGAAAACAAGGTTGTGACGAATCAGATCTGATCAAGAAGTTTCACTTGGATAGGGTCTACTGTAGAGGATTATCAAAGGTTCTATCTTCTTCTTCTTTCTTTCTTTCTTTCTTTCTTTCCTATTCTTGTTCTTCTTTTGTGAGTTGGTATGGTTAAATCAGCATCAGGCTTTGAAGGGATATTATTTTCTATAAGAATATTTGTGGATGGTTAATTTTTTACAGACTGATCATTAAATGACTAATGACCTGAGTGTTTTATTCTGCATTTTGTTGAATTTATGATTCATATATCTATTTATGCCATCTAATAATTCATAGTCCAAGATGGGTTCTTTTGCTTCTCCCCATTTCAAGTTTCTTTTTTTCTCTCTAATTTTGTTTTTGAAATAGATTCTCAATTCTCTATATTTTTCTTTATACATACATACATACATATATATTACTTCCTCCTAATTTGAGATTCTTTTAAAAAGATCTCATCCATTCTATGATAATGGATTTCATATTCTATTTAGAAAAAAAAAATTAAAATTAAAATTACAATTCTAAGGATGAGGGATAGTAGCAACAAGGAGATAAAATTGTTTGGTTTCAGCAATTTAAGGTCATAAAGAGTAGAGACTAATTGCATATGATTGAAGCAATCTAAGTAATAGACCCTTGTTCTTCATTATGGTTGATTTGCTGATATAGTATATGTATGTAATTAAGATGTCAATGGATCAGCCTCAAGAGCTTCTGAAGATATGGTTTAATGTATGATGTGCCATGATTTTCACATTTCTTTATTTGTTTTCTTGTATATGAGTTCTCTTCGAATTTCGAAAAGTAAAGGTATTGAATTTTGATTACACACTCTTAATTAGCAATTCACTTTTATGAGTGGAGTAAAACCTTTTCACTTATAATGTTAACTTTTATCCTTTCACATTCCATGCCTCAAGCAAATTCAGCATACTTGAGTAGTTCTATCTAGATCCAGAAGTTTAGCCTAGTTTCACATAAGGATTACAAAATGAATCTATAAAAGTTATATTTTGTTATATCTAAACTATAAAGCAATGAATTGGTGCTTATTATTTCGTTATATTCTTACTTTAATTTGTCTTGAGTTTTTTTTTTTTTTTTCCCTCCAAAATCTACTGATTCATCAAATGTTGAACAAAAATGAAAATTTCCCAGCTTTACAATATATGTTTGAAAAGCTTATCTATTTGTTTAAAAGATTCTAGATTGAAAGCTTATGATCACAATGCTTATATTTACTGGATTTATGACTGGCATGCATAATTCATAACATACAAGAAGACAGCTCTAGCTCGTAAATAAGTCTTAACATTGTTTAATGTTGTTATAGAAACATATTTTTTGCATTCATTCTCGTAATTCCATGCATGAGCAGTATCACTATTGTATGGAAGTTTTCTTAATTTCACAACATGGGTATCATCAATAAAATGTGGCATATATTGTTTTCCTGAAATATTGCGACTTAAATAACATTATTTGCCATAAATGAGGTTTGTAATATCTTTAAATCAAAACTCAATATACAAACCAAGAAAATTGGTCTTTCATGTCATTATATAATGTATATACCCTATAGTTCAAACAGCTGATATTGCATGCAATTGCAAATGCAGGTTGTTAATCGCACGGGAGAATATGAATACTTTTTCACATGTTCCTCCAGGTTTTAGATTCCACCCCACAGACGAAGAACTTGTTGATTACTACCTTAGAAAAAAAATTGCTTCAACAAGAATTGATCTTGATGTCATTAAAGATGTTGATCTTTACAAAATTGAACCATGGGACCTACAAGGTAGCATTTATTCTTCTAATCTTTCACCACCAAATCCACACACAAGAGCTCATATGTGTATGTGCACACAAGCACATGCAAATTATTCCTTAAACGTTCCCAAGATATACCTTATCATCTCATAAGTATGGACATTTCTCCTCATTTAGATTTTAAAAATTAATATTACATTACATTTTATTATTATTTTTGAATTAAATATCCATTATCCTTATAAATGAAACACAATAAATATACAAAAATATATATATTTTGCATGTGTCTCTCATGTAACATGTACTGCATTTTTTGAATTGCATTTTCCCTTTGTTTCCTAATTAAATATGAACAGAACTGTGCAAGATTGGAACTGAAGAGCAGAATGAATGGTATTTCTTTAGCCATAAAGACAAGAAATATCCAACAGGAACTCGCACTAATAGAGCTACAAAAGCAGGATTTTGGAAGGCTACTGGTAGAGACAAGGCTATTTATGTGAAGCATAGTTTGATTGGCATGAGAAAGACCTTGGTGTTTTATAAAGGTCGAGCACCAAATGGACAAAAGTCAGATTGGATAATGCACGAGTATAGGCTAGAAACAAATGAAAATGGGACTCCTCAGGCAAGTAACTAAACTATATATATCTATATATAATTTCTTTAATATATTTCTTGGACAATTATTAGAATAAAATCTTTCTTGTGCTCAATTGTATTTCTCCAATGTTACTGTTTATACTATTACAATTTGAGGAGGTATTTATGAATTGTCAAAAAAATTCACCTATAGAGCTCTTTCGATAATTAGGGCTTTGGAGGACTTCTAAAAATTGTAAAAATTGAAATTTTATATTTAAAAGGATTGACATAAACATAGGGGAAAAAAAGAAGAAGAGATAATGTGGTAAATATTTGAAAAATTAACATGAGGTGCATTGCTTTTTTATCCAAACAGCGGCAAAGGGAAAATAAAGTGTAGAAATAAAGAAAAGTTCAATGACTTGGGGTGAATTTTTAACCTTACTTATGTTAATTGTTTGAGTTACAAGTTTTAATTAACATTATGGGGATATTGGTGTCGATAACATAGTCATATATTGGCTAATATTGTATAGTATCAATCAATATAGTATTAGAAACCCAAAATCAATTACCTAACGACTGATATTTAAAACCTTGATTAATACTGTGAAATTTATCTACTAGTGTTTTTCATTCTACATTTTTGCATCTTCTTCTTCTTCTTTTTTTTTTTTTTTTTAATCAGCAAAAAGAAGAAACTTTATTGATAATAATCAAAGACCAAATTCTATATTTTTGCATCTTGCTAGTCATACACGAACAAATTCTATATTACTGCATTGAAAGTATTAGTATGATTAAGTAAAACACTTGTTTTAATGAGAACTTATGCTTGATTATATTTCTACAATTAATTCTATCAGGAAGAAGGATGGGTTGTCTGTAGGGTGTTCAAAAAGCGAATGCCCACAGTGCGCAGAATGGGTGAGCATGATTCGCCATGTTGGTACGAAGACCAAGTCTCATTCATGCCAGATTTTGACTCACCAAGGCGGATATCTCAGCCTTATAATTCATACCACCATCACTATTCCCTCAAGCAAGAGCTTCAATTGCAGTACAACATGCCTCATGACCCATTCCTCCAGCTCCCTCAATTAGAAAGCCCAAAACTTGCACAGCCCAGCGAAAGCTGCAACTCAGTGGCACCCTATGGACTTGATAGGAGTAACAATCGAAGCACTTTGCAGTCCTCAACACTCACACAAGATGAAACTTTTCTCCAAAGCAATCAGCCAAACATCCAAGGAGTGGATCAATTGACTGATTGGCGAGTCCTTGATAAATTTGTCGCGTCTCAGCTCAGCCAAGAGGATGCATCTAAGGAAAACAACAACAACTACTCAAACTCGGCTTCGTTTCAAGTGGGTGAAGAACACATGAACATGCTGCTCAATGATTCCAAGAGGCAAGATATCAATTCGGAGTATGCATCAATATCCAACCCTGCTTGCCCAATTGATCTGTGGAAGTGAAAAGAAAATCTTATAATATCTAGAGACATATATCTATACTAAATTACTAATGATAGGGAAACGGGCCTAAAGAAAATTAAGGCTGCATTTAGTTGGGAGATTTGAGCAGGAATTGAAAAGGGAAATGGAAAAGGTAGATGAAATATAAATAAAATATACTTATATTTCATCTAATTTCACACACATTTTTCTTTTTTCTTTTCCTTTCCAGATTCATCTTCAAATCTCCCAACTAAACAGATCCTAAAAGAAGTCTTGATCAAGCTTTGTTGTACATAATAAAACTAAATTGGTATGATTTACTAAATACTTAGGCGGTTACTTAAACCAGAGATGCCTAATACAAATAAATGATTATATTTAGGTGGAATGTGTGGCCGAGTACCATGGGATTGACTCGCAGTGAGTGTTGGATGTATTTTCTTATATTGCAGTTTAATATGATATTGGAAGGGTTTGTTGTTGTAGAACCCTCTCTATTTAGACTACATTTTGTACTCGAACATAGCATTCATAACAATTTCTTACTTGTTTATTTATTATTTTGTTACTTTTTATTTACTTTAAATCTTACAATTCGTTCTCCTTAAGTACAAGTTTCCTCATTTTTTTAACAAAATTTTTATATTGAATTTTTCATCAGAATAATGTGATGGTGACATTTTTGCGTATAATTTTTTGTATGTTATTATGCTTGAAATTTGAAGAGTTCAGAAATTTAAGTTCTCTGCACTGTATTTTGGATTGAATTTTGTTGTTCTATATCTAACAAGTGAAAACCTTAAAAGAAGTATCTGTGATTTGAAATGAAATATATATATATAATCTGGTTGAATGGTAATACTTAGTTGAAATAATTCTGCATTGCCAAACAGCAATATGAATTCTCATGCATAGATGAAAGTGTAAGGTGGTATCAATTTTAAATTTTTTGTTTTTATTTCGCGTTTTCAAAAACAAAAACCATAAAAAGTTTGGAAACTCCAATTCTTTTCATATGATTTTCATTTTTGTGCAGAACATATTTAAAAATTCAAAAAAAGAAAGTGTTTTTTTTTCAAAAACCTTTTCCCAAAAATAGTTTTTGCAAATAGTTTACTAATTTTTTTGTAACCTGTTTCATTTTCCGAAAAACAAATAAAACTTGTTTGGCACACAAATATAACAATGATGAGTGTTTTTAAAAGTTTTCTCTGTTTTAGCTTCTGAAAACATGAAAAACCAAAATGAAAATACAACAAAAAAAATGCCCTTAAATTCTGATATTATAACGATACTCATTACACTTAATCATTTCTTGCCATAAAAGTTCTGAAAGAAAACATTTTAGTGTGCACCATTCTTTCACTTCCTTTAATACAAAACTATCAGCATGCAAACATACACATACCCTGATGCATATACACCAAGTGAAAGGTATAAACAGATTTTTTTTTTTTTTTTTTTTTTTTTTTTTTTTTTTTTTTAAATTTTTGTGTGTGTGTGTGTGTACAGACCAAAGACTGACTAATCCAGGGGACCAGTCCTCGCATTCACTAGCAAGGAGTCCAATTAAAGTAGGAGCAGAGCTCCATATGGACTGTCTCTAAGAAATTGTTGAGCAAAAGTTAAAAGGAAGACCATATGATTAGTGCTGTCCAAAAGAGAAATATTGATAAACATGACCGAACAAACCATTAGGGTGAAAAGTTACAGCAATGAAGCCATTAGTTAGCAACTGAACAAACGAGATTAATTTTTTGAGGAAAGGGGGATATTTTTAAGGTCCTGTGTATTATAATTTGCATATGAACTATGACAAACTAGCTCTAGTTGTCATCAAGCATTTGGCTTTACAAACTACAAGCAGCTTTCCAAAGCAAAGACATAACTGACAATTTGAAGTGGCCAAAAAAGGCTTGTGTCAAATTTTCAATCTACCTTATTTGTCTAACACACACTCCCCACAAGTGCGACTCTGTTTTGCATGTGGAGAAGTAAACAGACACAGTGAATAAGGTGTACGATGACAAGCAGAGCATACTCTTTGCGTTCACACACAAAAAAAAGAAAGAAGAAGAAGAAGAAGAAGCAGAGCATACTCTTTTCAATGATGCAGATCTCCCTAACCCTTCTCAATTGTACAGTTTTTTTGTTTTTTCTTCATATTAATGAAATTCCCTTTCTTTGCTGATAAAAAATAGAAGGTAAAAAATAATGGGTCTGACAAGACTGGACCTTTCTTTAATTTCAACATGTATGTGCATATATGAGAAGCACAATGAATGAACATGTGTGTCTTAATTTCAACATGTATGACAAAATGAGTTTGACATGTGGATGGAGCTAGAGATTTCTTTATGAACATGTGTGTCTTAATGAGTTAACTGCAATGCAAGGTAGTAGTGAAATTCTACTTGGATGAGAAGCACAATGAATCAGAACTCTCTAACAGCAAAGCAAATTTCAGACAGTGGAGAAAGATAGACATGCAACTCACAAAGAACTAATATGTACTGTAACACAATAAATATATGCTTGCATGATAGTCGTGAAATTCTACTTGGACAGACAGAGTCACCGCCCACCTTAGTTTTCCCAATGACTGATCATCTATGAAGTAAAATTTCCAAGAAAAACAAGAACAATGTGTGCAAATGAAGTAAAATTTGAAAATATGGATGGGTTTTAAATACCCCAATAAAAGAGATTCAAAGTTATGTTTTCATAATTATGGTAATAGGACTAAGGAACGAGCAAACATCATGATGTTACTTGGGTTGATGTCAAGCATGACAGTGCCTTTTAAGCAATGTCAATTCTATAGGGAACATAATTATTGGGCGTGCTCTCATGAACTTATGATTCACTACCCCCTCACTCCCATGGAAGAAGTTATTCAGCACCACACAAATCAATAATTGATATATTGTGTATTGTAATATCGCATACGATAATGAATAATTTTTGCTCCCACAGAGAGGGGATTAATAGAAGGAATCAATTTAGAAGAGGTGATAATATCATCAATAAATGAGAAATTTTATATTGTAGTAATGAACTACATATTTGGATTAGTGAAATATAATCGGTGTCCATCTAATCCCATTTATAATTTTTTATTAACTGATAATAGCACCTATATTAGATGTGTTACAGTTTCATTCAATACTTATTTCTAAAAAAGAATTCAAAAAGGCTTGCCAAATGAGTTATTTTATTTTTAATTTTTTGGTAATTAATCAATTAGTATTATACCAAAACACAAACTGGTCAACACAGTTTCAGATAAACAAGACACTCAAGCCAAAGCCTTGGACAAAAGGCTAACTTGATGGCATTAGGGTTTGTTTTTACACACAGTTGGAACAATTCATCTTGAATTCTTCAGTTGGTGGTTTTCGGATCTTCAAAACTTGGCGATGATCTAATTTATATAGAACAAAAATTTGGTGCTTCAAGTCACATTACTTAGTCGCTTGCCTAAAAATAATATTTGCACCCACCAAAAGATGTGCAAGGGTTATAGCAAATTCACCTTCAGGATACAATGAAACCTGATATAAAGATTAAGTCTACTGACGTCTGCATTGATGACAGTAGATCAGAATACACTTAATATAATCAAGACACTGATAATTAAGTCTGCAGAATTTGATTACTAGTAAGAAAAGCAGAAATCTTAATCAAGAGAGAGAGAGAGAGAGAGAGAGAGAGAGAGAGAGATTTGTAGGAATACTTTCTAGATTTTTTGGATGGATTGAAACGGTTGATTTCGCAACCTATTTATAGGCCTTGATGCATCTGATCGAATGGTCGCTCCAACCTGTCTGATGTCATCGCTCCAACCTGTCTGATGCAAATAGGAAAGTGTCCTCATGGCTTCTTGCGCTGATGCGTCCGTGCTAACTCATGGCATCTTGTGCCGATGCGTCCTTGCTAAGTGCGCCATCAAACACAACACGCCACGCATGTGTGGTGCGAAGCACCATCCTTGTTTATGGTGTGAGTGCATGTACACCAGCATCCATTCTATAATTTCATATTCAAAGAAATATTTCATATAATACTTTATTAAATGCTCCATATTTTTTTCTTTTTCCGATGTGAGACAAAATTCCCAAACTTATTTCAAACTTTTCCAAAAAAAAAAGAAAAAAGAAAAAAGAAAGGTTTTGAAAATCCCAAAAATTAAACAATAAATTTTAAAAAGACATTTTGAAAATTCCTCCAACACATACTTTTGCAGACTTTTTTCAATCTTCACTTGTGGTAAAAGAAACTAACAACAACCTTTTTAATCTTCAAGCATAAGACAGTGGACCCAGTGTGCGCCAGCCATTGCGAAGCCCAAAAACACATAGACCATGCGCATTGATGCAGTGTTTTTTTATTTTTGTGTTTTTTAATGGGTTACACTATGGGAATTGTTTAATTTATGTTGTTTGCATGCTAAGAAAGATAATAGCATTGACCATATGTTACAAATCCATGTGACACTTATAATTTGTATGATTTCTTACACCCCAGATCCCAGACCTCCACTGTCCTTGGAGTCCTCACTTCTCAGTATAAATAATTGCATGTATACTTTCACATGACTATACGAAAAAATTATTGGGAATCTGGAAGTTATATGCAAAGTTTTAAGAAAATTACTTCGTAACTTGAAAAATTAGAGGTTCGAGTAGCCTGAAATTCAAAAGAAGAGGGGGAACAGATCTATGTGTGTATACACACGGAGCGGCGGTGATGGCGATGGACTGTGTATACCCACAGATCACCATTGGAGTCCACGAGGAGGAAAGGCGAGCTTTATCATCGGCTTCAACAGCCACCAAACGACTTCATTTGGTTTGTGGCTATGGGTTTGATTTTTAGTTTTGATTTGTGGGTCTGATTGGTTTTAATCTGTGGGTTTGATTTTTTGTTTTGATTTGAATCTCTCTGGGTTTGATTTTTGCTTTTGATTTGTGGGTTTGATTTTTGGTTTTGATTTTTGGGTTTGATTTGCCTAATTGGTTATGATTTTTGATTTTTGTGTTTGATTTTTGATTTTTTGTTTATGGGTTTGATTTGTCTGATTGGTTTTGATTTTTGATTTTTGGATTTGATTTTTGCTCAGATTTTTGGGTTTGATTTGTTAGCTTTCCTCTCCTCTCTACCCTATCTCTTTCCTCTCCTCTCCTCTCCTCTCCTCTTCTCTTCTTTCTGCTTCTTCTTCCTTCTTCCTTCTTCCTTCTTCCTTCTCTCCTCTGAGTTATAGAACCTACACGTTATGGAAAGGAAGAAGAAAAGAGCAAAAAAAAAAGAAGCGTTTTGGCACCTCGAGCCACTCGAGCCTTAGTGAATTCGAGCTACCTAGCAGGATTGAGATTTTAAATATCAATAGTTACGTATGAATATCACAATTTTGAAATTTTGATGGTGTTATCTATATATCCGTTATCAATTGTTATATGATCATACAAGTATTTCATACTTCAGTCAATTTTGTTTTTAGATGCACATAACCTAAATTCATTTAAAAAGTAAAATATTTATGGAAAAATCTTTTAAAAAAATCCAATAAATACAACCAAAAAAAGAAAAGAAAAAAGAGTATAAATCAAAAAATAAAGAGAGAAATGATGAGAACTATACTAAAATATATAGTTAATTACTAAATAAAAATATGACTAGATCTTAAAAATATATACTTAAAGATTCCTGAACTAGATAAAAGTTTTTGAAGAACTTAATTCTCTCTATATCTTGTTTTCAGTTTATTACTTTATCTGTGTTACCGTTTATTAATTTATGTTGTTTTAAAAAAAATTTAATTTTTATAACAGGTTTTCCTCTTATTTTTTTTTCTCTTTTTTTCAAATTTTATTTTACTTTAATGTTGACCATAGCTTCTCTTCTGCATCACGTTCTTGGAGAAATAATGATACAATTTGGGTTAGGCTAAACTCAAGCCCGATTCAAACGGGCCCAAGTGATGGTCCAAAAACTTTGGGCCGCTTTTCAAAACTATTAGGTCGGGAAAAAATTCTACAAGTTGCTTTTTGAAAGTTAGATCTCGTTTGAGAACATACTATTTTAATAATTTTTTGGTTAAAATATAAGGGGTAAAAATTAGTATGTTTAGAATAAATTTTTAATTTTTTACGCAAAAATGTGTAAAAAATAAAGAGAAAAGAGAATTTTGACTTTTTAGTATAAGTTGTTGGCTTTTTAATTTTTTTAATAATTTTTTAACTTTTAGATTAAAACAATGCCTTATCAAATGAGACTTAATTCAACACAAAAGTCTCGTGTTTGTTTTCACTTAATTGATTTCATTTGATTTAGTTCCATACTGGTCTTGAGGCTTATTTTGGTAACTAGGAAAAAAAAGCAATTTATTGGTTTATTTAGGTTATATCATATTTCTACTCCTTTTTTTTTTTTTACACGTTTTTTTTTTTACACGTTTTTTTTTTTCTTTTTGTTTCTACTTTCCAAAATAGCTCTCAATATGTTTGATGCTTTTTTCCAAATTCTCAAATTGGATTTTTTTTGGGTTTTTTTTTGGGATTAAAAAGACATAGAGAGAGCACAGGCCAGTGATTTCTTTCTTGACATTTGATTCAGTTTTCAACAGTATAGTTTGTTCCTCTGCTATCGTTCTACTTTCCTTTAAACCTTACTGTATGATGATGATACCTTGTCACTTCTAAAGAAGGTAAAAAAAAAAAAAAGAAAGAAAGAAAGAAAGTGCCATTAGTGCCAGCAGTTTTAGAGCCACAAATCATTTTTCTTTTCTTTTAATTAAAAGAAAAGCTAAAACAGATGAAATACATAAGTACATAATCCTAGAATTCTGAAATAACTCCATGTATGCAATGAGGCAAAAAAAGCTACTTAGGGCAAAATAGACCCAAAATACAAATATCAGGTTGGAACTATTGGTCGACGATGAATCGGGTTGTTTTGGCTGCCAATTAGTAATAGACATAATCATTGTTGAATTTGAGAGTCACCCACGACATAATTAAGTTTTAATTTAATCGAAATCAATTGTGAGTAATGTGACTGCAGAATGGACGCCTTTTTTTTCATCACTGAATTTAGTCTACAATCCTTTTATTTATTTATTTACTTATTTTTGCTAAAGTTTATATATTAGGCTTTTAGATTCCAAAGCTTGCTGCCATGTCTTTGCTTCAATTTCATGTGTGTATTTTTTTTTTCCCCCCAATTGTTAGGTTTTTTTATTATTTTCAGCCCTTGGTTATGAGAATTGAATTGGTGAAAGAAACTGATAGATTTTCCCCGGAGATATTGCAACTCGAGAATGGTTTTGATAAATAATGATTCTCATGAAGAAAAACAGAAGAGGCAGCAATGTGAAACTGGCAAGTGTTTTGCTTCCTGTGCTTTTGATGATCTAAACTTCAAGTTTAAGCGGCCTAAGGTCTATGCCATCCGCAACTTCCCTGAGGGGTTTGAGCAACTTGGTGCACAAACAACCAGTTTGATTCATGGCAAACCTTTGGATTCAGTTAGAACTTCTGGGAATTTATTAGGCAAAAAGGATAGCATGGATGATGCAGAGGACTACTCTGTCGAACCTTTTGAAATTGATGCTGTGTGTCAGCAAATGTCAGCTCATTCAGAAATGGATCATAATTTAGAACCTATGGTGGAAAATATTGTTGCTTCTGATTCAGAGGAAGTTGTTGAATTGGATGATCCAAAATTCAATGACCCATTAAGAATTTTAGGGCAAGAAAGTATTGGCCTTATTAACTCAATGAAGAGCATTAGAAGATTGGAAGTAGAAAATGTTTTAAAGGATGAAGCTCGGACCCAAGAGATGAATGAGCTAAGTAGTTTGAAAATGGGGCCTGAACTTTATTTTCCCCGAAAAAGAGGACTGTCAGCTATTGGATGCTTCTCCACCACCACCACCACCACCACCTCCCCCCCCCCCCGCGCGGGGGCCGCGGGATTGTCAGGCCCGGTGGTGAGATTTTCGGGACTCAAAACCGATAATCAATTACTAAATTTTTGAGGCCTTTCACATTTTTTTTTATTGAATGAAATTTTTTTTTTAAGGTAAAGGACAAAAGATTTGTATTAAAATCACAAAAAATACTTAGAAAAAAAAATAATTTACGTGTGCTTGTTGTGCTGAGATCAAAATATTTTTTTAAATCAAAATTCAAAACAAGAGTACCACCACTTAACAAAACACAAAACTTTTAAATTATGTGATGTGAATTATTAAACTTAAATAAATTCTTCTTAATGATGTAAATACCAATATTATAATAGCAATTAATTGTGCAAAAGACAAGATAAATATTTAATTAATTGAATATAAAATAAATAAATAAATAAATAATTTACCTGTTTGCTGCTACTCCGTCCCTATGCCGCTGGTGTGTGCTATATCAAACAAATGTAGAGAACGTTGGATTAATAGAAGATAGGGTTAGGAATTAAAAAAAATAAGCCTTTTAAATGGTTGGGCTGGGCCTTAACTATTGGCCTTTTAATGGGTCAAAAAAATTAAGTTAATTTGGACTTTTTTTTTAATTTATTTTAAATTTAAAACATACCCAATATATTATACTAACTTATAATAGAAGGGGCCCCTATTTTGAGCATATTTTGAGGGCCCTAAGCCATAGTCTTGTGGGCCTATGGCCAGGGCCGGGCCTGGCGGTTGTGGAACTTGTGCTACAAATTTTAGAAAGGAAGATTATCTGAAAGCCTTAGTTTCTTCTAAGAACAACAGCTCGGGTCGCCTGAAGGAGCATCTAATGATTTTTTTTTTTTTTTAAACTGGAGCATCTAATGATTGGAAGACACGGACAGAAAACTTTCGGGTGAATCTGCTGATATGAATCAATCACAAGTGGAATGCTCGATTGGTTCAGATCATATAGTGGAGAGGGTGGTTGTGCAGGCTCTGATGGCTAGACAAAGATGTCCATGGAGGACAGTAAAAGGGCCTTCAAAATCTAATTCAACCAAATTGCCTGCTGGAGGTTAGCTCCTTACTCATACAATAGATGATATTTTCCTGGAAAATCATGTCATTTTACTTTCTGTCATGGATAGTTGATGGTCTAATATGAGCATCATGTATTAGGTGTAAAATATGACTTGTATAGAGTAGCTTTCTCTAGGTATGCGCCATTGAATGTTGACACAAAGAAATCAGATTGCCTTTATATCAGCTACTATGAAATTTGGATCTTCTGTATCGGCCATTTTGGTTGATTAAAACATAGGATTGTTTCAATAGCTAAATTATTGAATTTTGATTACTCTAAATTAGATGACACTTTCAATAAACTTTCAGCACTGAATCATCTATCCCATGGTACTAATTTATTTTTTTAAAAACAAAGAAAAATAAAGTAAGATCATTGAATTTGAAAAGTCCAATTAGGCGTATTCTTTTCTTGATTTTGACCAATTACTAGAAAAAAAAAATTACATATAATAGCCCCTTTATTTTTTGTTTGTTTGTTTGTTGAAGAGTATGCTACAATGATCACAATAGTTCCCAGCCTGAACTGTGGGTAATTAGCATGAAAAAAATTACTTTATTTTATTTTATTTTTAATGAAACAAGGCCCTTTTGGAGGTAGTGTGTGAGCTTGGACTCTTTTATTTTATTATTATTTTTTTTGGTGTATGTATGCTTTCTTGTGTTGCATGTCTTATGTGTATATTTTATTGAAACTTATGCAAAAAAACAAAAAAATTAATGATCATTCTAATTTTTTTTCCCTATGTATAAACTCTTGCTCTGCTCCCGTTTGGGAAGGGCTCAAGTGACTCATGAGCCACAAAAGACAAAACAGGCTCATGAGCCACAACAGACAAAATATCACATCCAACCCCATAATCATTACACTCTTCTCTCACAAAAAAAGCCAAAAAAGCCAAAAAGCCAAGAGCCCTTCCCAAACCAAGCTTTTAAGCCCAGGCTCATATAGTCAAAAAAGCCAAAAAGCCAAAGAGCCAGCCCACTTCCCAAACGGAGGCTGAGTAATTGTCCCACCCTAGTTAGCTTTTTATAAGTCATCACTTTTCAAAGGAGTTCAGATTCTCTCCTTAATTCTTCTCCTTCATTTCCTCTGTGTAACGGTTGAGATTCAACCCAGCAGATCCAACAGCTATAGAATAAAATAAAAAAATTAAGGTTGTGTTTCGTAGAGCTTTCTAACTATCATTTGAGAGTAAGAGTTGTATTTTGAATTTGTGAGTTTTGGAATTATGATTTGAGTGTAAAAAATTTGTTTGGTGAAAAAGTTTTAAAAGAGTTTTGAATTGAGTGAAAAAATTTTGATGTGACATATGATATTTGATACAAAAACTTACAACTCATAACAAAACATACAACTCAAAATTCTATTAAAACACATAAAAAAAATTTAAAAATTTGGAAAATATTTTTTTCGAATATATAAAAATTTACATATGTCAATTGCAAAAAAAAAAAAAATATTGCACTGTTCCAGTCAACCCGTGGGACGTCCGGTGGGACGATCGGTTAGTCCAAATTTTTCCACTTTCGACTGCGTTTTCACAAGTGAGCGTGGAATTAAGTTTTGAAATTCGTAAACAAACGCCGTGTTCAAATTAAGCTCTGGAACATTAGTTCCAGAGCTATACCAAACGCAGCCTAAAAAATTCCAAAATTGGAACTGAATTTTTCCCGCCCAAACCCAAAGCTGTATAGGTTATACACATTTTGTTTTGGAATCAAATGTCATCACACGCATTCCTTCTCGTCCACAAAACCCACCCTCACCGGCAACCCACTCCTGGCGGCAACCCAAGCTCGGCGGCGACCTACTCTCGATGCCAGTGACCCACTCGTGAAACCCAACCCAACCGATCGAGGTGAATCTTTTATTCTGTCTGCTTCACAAACACACAGCTTTCACACTCGTCTCCTACACCTCACTAAACCCGTCTCACTGGCGACCCTCTTGACGACGACCCACTCCCCAAACCTAACCCATTGCTTTGCCCTCATTCTCTCTGCCCTCACTTCGCGAACCAGAGAGCAAACCAGTTTGTGTATGAACCCGACTCCTTCGCGAACCAAAATTCTCCAAGCGGATTACTAGTACATAGATTTTACAATTCTCTTTTATGAGTTTTCTTGATATGGGTTGTCAAGGCTGTTGGTTTGATTGTGCTCTAGTCTTTCTCAGTAGAAATCAATTGGCTATGTATTCTTGGTTTGAATATGCTGATTTTACTCATATAATGCACTTGTGTATCTTCCATTTTTTTTTTTTTGTTTTGGTGTGGTTACATTCCAGTTTTTAGTCCAAAACAATTGCTCCAAAATCATATCATAAAATCAGATCAATTCAATTTGTTTAACAGTTTGTTTAATTGAAATTGGTTTAAACTTTAATAGTTTTCAGTCATACTAGTTGAAACTGTTGCTCAAACTATTGCTGAAATTGTTAATGTGGCTGCTGAAAGTTATGTTGTTGCTGGTGCTGGAAAGTGATGAATCTTGCTATAGTTGTTGGAAAGTTGCTGAAATTGTTCATGTTGCTGCTGTAGTTGCTAAAATTAGGCTGAAATATGTGTGTTATGGCTTGTATTTACACTGGAAATGTTCCACATTTTGTTAACTGTTGCTGTGCAAAAGGTTGCTGTTCATGTTCCTGAAAAAGTTACTAAAATTGTTAATGTTAATGGCTTGTTGTTAAAATTTGGTGTGTGTTGAAATTGTTAGTGTGTGTGTGTTGAAATTTTGTTGCTGAAATTGATAATGTTAGAAGAAAGTTGTTGAAATTGTTATGGCTTGTATTTACACTGGAAATGTTCTACATGTTGTTAATGTTGTTATGTTGTTCATGTTGTTAAATGCATTGGAAATGTGTGTGTTGTTATGGTTGAAATGAGATCAAATAGTTTCTGCCCAAATGTACAGATCAAATACAATTTTTTGCTGGTGCTGTTTTGGACTCTATGCTATGGTACATGCTGTTTTGGACTTTTTAAGGGTTGGTTTGGGATGTCCTAAAAAAGTGCACTTTTTGACTTATTGGTGGGTTTGGGTTGGGTTTGGGTTGGGTTTGATGTGATGTGTTAGAGAGGTGATGTGATTTAAATAAGATGATGTGACTTAAATAAGATAGTGACTTTTTGACTTTTTAACTTATTTAGTACATGCCAAACTAGCCCTAAATCATTTCTGCCCATATGCATTCCAGGCTATTTTGGAGTCTTTAAATGTACAAGCTGCTATGGTGAGGAAGTATTAAACACAGATTTACAATTTAGAATTGGAAAGGAACAACATTATTGCTGAAATTTAGTGTGTTTCAAAACAAAGTTTCATGATTGCAGTTTCTTGAAAGTTATGAATCTTTGCTGCACATCTGCAGTTTAGCAGTTTCTTATTTTTCTGAATTTTAGGGAACTTGTAATCGAACTTGAATTCAGTGTATTTTATGGAACTTGTAATGGAACTTGAATTTACTACTTCACAGAGAAGATATGTTCTCCAAGAGAACATGTCACAATCTTGTCTTTTAACATCCCTGCCAAACTATCAAGTACTAGTTACTTACAATCAATCTCCTTCTACAGCTCTAACACCATCAAAAACTATAATTTACAAGATCAAAATGCTATAATTTACAAGTTCCATTCATCAAAACTGTCACGACCCAAACCCGCCCTTATAGGTTTAGTGTCGTTACTGGCCAGTAATCTCCAATTACCGAAGGCCTAACTAAACAAAGCAAATGAATGTGGCTAGCGGAAGCTATTATATAAGAAAACAAAACGTCCAACGAGCTGTGAACTCACATGAGACAAAAAGACATTACTATATATATACATGTATAAGTGCATCATGTTATCACAAGTTTGTCAAAAGACAACCAAAAGAGAAAAGTCATTCCCATCAACAACAAATATAATGTCGGTGACAACCGACCAAGACATGTGAGCAAGTTACAAAAGGGTGAACATTGGCCACCTCAAAACTCTGATAGATGGGAACCTCGCGATAAGGCACAGAAGTTAGCTTGACAAAACCCAAGCAAGGTCGACGCCACTATGTCTTTTCCTAAGCTGGATCACCTACATGATATATCAAAATATGACCTAGAGCCTAGTGAATAACAGCTGAGTTAAGAGATTCTGAATGACGATTATAATGTAAAATAAGGTACATATTGAGCAGATTCGTATTACATATGAGAAGCATAATATAACGCATAGTAAATCCAAAAGCAATAAATACAGGAGGTCTAGAAGACCGAACATGCGTCATGAAGACCAAAGATCAGATATGATGGCCATCATTATGATAAACAGTTCCATGGAGTGGAACTTGTAATCATATGAACAGATGCCAGGAATGCCACAGTAAACAATGCAAACAGAAATAGAATCATCATTTATAAATATAAGAAAACATATCGGAGCAAAGCATAAATTTGAAGCAGAGAAATGGTAATTTAAATTAAACATATCTTTACAATAGTGTTACTCATAGTTGATTCCGTGGTACAGGTGACTGGAACGTGGCGTATGACCTACACAGTCAGATATAAGCGTAGAATACTTAATTTTCCATACAAGCAACTAATTACCCCCATTACTTAGGAATTGATTGGTCTAAATGTCGTTTATTCTTGTTAAATTCTCATGCAAAACAAAATGGACATCAATTACGGGTGCAATTCACGTTACCGGAGGCCTGGAAGTGGGGTAAACCAAGCAGAAAAGTTAAAGTCGGCCAGCCAAACTGCCGCACGTATGGAACCCCTTGGCCGCACGTGCGAGACTCCTACTGCACGTGCGCCGATAGGTTTATTTATTTCAGAATTACATCTTCGTCTCCCTTGTTTTCCGTACGTGCGGGCCTACCTGCCGCACGTGCACTAGTACCTTCCACACATGTGGGCTCTCCAGCCGCATGTGCAGTTCTGGTTGTGCAGAACCGAAATTTTACTATGTTTTTGCTCTTCCAATTCTCCAAAGTCCAAACCCAAAATTGAACAATTCAAGGCTCAAAACTTACAAAAACACACTAAAAGAGTAAATTCTACCTCCAAACCGAAATTAAACTTTTCAAACAAGACTCAAAGGCCAAACACAAGATCAAAACTTAGTATGGAAAAGAATAACAAGAAAACTCCATGAGCATGCCTTTCTCAACTCAAAACCCAAACTCAATTCCCGAATTCTCTCCTCCAACTACCAAAGATCATGCAAAAGAAAGGAATTGAACATAAATTATGCTATGTATGCCATATATGAACGTGAAGTTTGAATTTAGGGTTCTTGACATACCCTACACTACCCCAATTCCTCATGCTCTCCTTAAATTTCATGAGTTCAAGAGGAAATTTACTCATATGCAAGAAATTAGAGAGAATTCTTTCCTCAAAAAGTTAATTTAGTGATGTTGCCTCAAGTTCTCCTCTTCTCCCTTTCCTTCTCTTCCTCTCTAGAACTCTCTCTCTCAGATTATGTTTATCTCTCATCTCTTGAGTTCAAACAAACAAACACACACACACACACACATACATAGATATAATGCTAAGTTACTTGACTTAAATTAAGTAATTTACAATTACTTCACTTAAGTTGTTTGTTATTGTTAGGTTTTTATTCTTGGCAATCCTGTTTGACAAAACTCCTTTCAGTTGTAATTTTATTTGCTCTTGTATTTCAGTGAGGAGATGAGTTTTAGATGCGAATCCAACCCGAATTGTGCCTTGCAGAGAAGTTTGTGATGTTAATACTTTCAAGATTGCCACTTCGCTGATTATGATGGGGATTGAGCTGCCCGGTCAGCTCGCAGGGGTCCAGGGAGCAGCGCCCCTTGGCGGGTCTGGAGCAGCGCCACGGCGGGGTCAAGGGGCAGCGCCCCCGAAGCAAAATGCAAAATTACATTCAAAGTTGCCTGTCTGCCCTTGCTCGCTCGAGCAAAGGAGTTCTCGCTCGAGCGAAGGCTGCGTCTGTGTAAAAACCTGAAAGAGATGAATGTACGGTCGAGCGAAGGGTGCGTGGCTCGAGCGAAGCCACTTATGGAAAACACGCGTTTTTGGTTCCTCGCTCGAGCGAGAGAGTCTTCGCTTGAGCGAGCTTCGCAGTCCCAGATTTCTATAAGTATTTGTTTTAGTCCAAAACTAGGATTACTCCTCCAGATTTTCTTCTTGGATATTAAGGTTTATATCTGGAGATCGTTTTTGGTTCCTCGCTCGAGCGAGAGAGTCTTCGCTCGAGCGAGCTTCGCAGTCCCAGATTTCTATAAGTATTTGTTTTAGTCCAAAACTAGGATTACTCCTCCATATCTTCTTCTTGGATATTAAGGTTTATATCTGGGGATATTTTGCTAGTTTTTTTTGATGTTTTGATTGAGTATTCAACTCATGGTTTGAAAAGTATACATCAAAGGATTATTTGTTTGTTCTACACAAAAGAGAGAGTTGTTCTTTGGTAGATTCCGAAGAATTCGAGCCTGAAGCTTTGGTGGATTCTGGAGTGGCTTGTCGTCAAGACAATTCCGAGGTGAAGACGGGGTTGAAAGAGGCACATAGGGGTTGGTTCAATTCGGGCGTGGATTCGCTAGGTAATTGAGAGTATACCTGTGTAATTCCTTTATATCTTCTTAGTGGATTGTTTTGTGGCCGTTGCCCGTGGTTTTTTTTATCACAATTGGAGGTGTCTAATTGTGGTTTTTCCACGTAAAATCGTTGTGTCGATTAGTCTTGATTGTTTGATTGGGATTATTGTTTACTGCTTAAAATTGATACATAATCACAAATTAACATCTAGGGAATTTCTAGATTTTTCAGTTACCATAACCTATGTTACTTAATCCTTACTTCATCTAATTAAAGTGAATTAGGCTCTAACCACCTAATCCATCATTTAATTTGTAGCCTTATAATTTAACGAATTAGATAGGTCTTTTTCATAAATGAACATATCTGTCAACAAACACAATGCACATAACACATAAATAAGCATATAATGCACAGATAAATGCATTATTTAGATAAATCATAATATTGACATCTAAGTAAAAGGCGGGTGTTACAAAAAACGATGTAAAATCATTCCATCAATTCATCAAAGCCAAAATGCTACAAACTTCCAAAATCAATCCATAAAATTAAAGCCAAAATGATACGAACGCCACCAATACATCCGTTAAGTTTCATAAAATCCATAATAACATTTGTCAAATTTTCCCGAAGCCAACCAAACAATAAGTTACATCATAAAGTACAAAATCAACAAAATTAATTTGTCACTATTAATGGATTAATTTTTACAATACATACTTACATATTTTGATGGGCATACAAAGAACAAACAGCCTTGATTTCCATGCTTATTGGTTCTTACAATATATATGACAGTTGTTCTTCCACAATTGCACAGTCTCAGTTTTAATCTAATGTTGCTATTGTTAGTAGAAGAAGAAGACATTTTTTAATCGGCATACACAATACAAACAATCTTACAACTAAGGATCACAACCCCATTTTTTGAAAATTTATAAAGAATCCTAACATTCCAGTTTAAGAAAAAAAAAATAAAAAAAAATACAAAAATGAATAAAAATATTACTAGTAGTTGTGATTGTCAGTTATATTTGAATAGTAAGGTTCACCATTCCAAATTCATTTTATTATTAGCTGTGTTATCTTGGAGTCCAATGCTCAAGAAACATTAGATATTATCAATGCTCCAAACGCATCTCATTTGAGTCCTTCACATCATGCTCAAGAAGCATTGCAGTTTCATGAAAGTTATGATTGCAGTCCTTTACATCATGCATATTTCGAAGCAATCATCTATTTACTTGATCAAGAAGCAAATCG
This sequence comes from Camellia granthamiana, assembly GCA_036172215.1. Lineage (NCBI taxonomy): Eukaryota > Viridiplantae > Streptophyta > Magnoliopsida > Ericales > Theaceae > Camellia > Camellia granthamiana. Next base: position 13,055,844 of record CM069913.1, read on the forward strand.
AGAAGCTGTATGCATTAATCCGATGATGTGTTAAGCTTCTACATTCAAATTATGAACTTATGATTATCAGTTTTTAACTTGTCAGAAGCTACACCCAAACAAGAATTATCTCACAAGTTCTTTGTCACTCTTCATTAAACAATTAGGTTGCAACATTGCCACATTTATCTAAATCCAATACAACTAACCAGTTTCATGATCAAAAGCATGCATTGCAAACTACAAAAGAAGGTGTCTTATTTGGATATTCATATGATGTGATTCGGAATTGCTTAATTAACCATTCCAATAACAACCTAATATGCAGGTAGATATCGACTGTAAAAGGAATATTGGCAAATCCAGCAACAAAATAGAACAACCGCAAGAAATGGGATGTACATATCAAAGCTCATTTCATCAATCAATTAACTAGCTAAACTGAAGAGAATCAAAGTAACTGTTATATATCTCTGTTAAATCCATATAAGTTTCTTGGCCTCAAGATATATAACTGTTATATATCTCTATTCTAATATTGGCAAATTAAATAACAAACAGAGGAGGGGAAAACAAACTCTCAACACATCACACAATATTCATTACCAACCTTTTTTTTCCTCTTCCGTATTTCTATACATACACCAGGTTCAACAAAAAAAAAAAAAAAATTCTACATTTTTTTCCCCCTTCCATATTTCCATACATACACCAAGCTAAAAAAATAAAAATAAAAAAAATCTGCCTGTTGGTTCATAGCTCTACAAATATCAAGTCAATAAAACCCAAATCAAAGCCCTAATGTTTGTCCACTTTCTATCTTGGAATATTAAATTTTATGAAGTCAAAAAAAAAAAAAATTTATGCATGTTGGTCGCGTCTCTGTCTCTGTATTTATGAAATCAAATACAAAATCAAAAACAGGTTGAACCAAATTTAGATCATGAAGCATTGCATAATCAAAAATACAATCAAGAAACACACACACACACACACACACACACACACACACACACACACAGAGTCTGTTTGCCTGTGTAAGGAGTCGTCGGCTGGTCCCATTTCAAGAGCTTTTCGCCGTTGTTGGGAGTGCGTTGCTGGTGAGGGTGGGTTCGGTGGAGGAGTGGAGGAGAAGGGGGCTAAGTGAGAGTGAGTGGAGGAAAAGCTGTATAACTGTATTCTAGTTTGGACAGGAAAACGAAATTGAATTTGTTTTCATTTTATTTTATTTTTTTAGTCATTTGATCTGCAACGGCTGATCTCAGCCATTGCCAGTAGGAAATGAAGAAGAGGCATCAAGGAGGGGATCCAGACTCTTTTCAAAGAGTTGGAACTTTTGGAAATGGTGTGTATGATTGTGGGATTTTCTGACCCTATATTACTTCCCTTCAAATGAGAAAATGATAATGGGCTCTGTGCTCTTTAGCTATGTTTCTTACTAATTTTTTTTGTCCCCTTTTGCTAAAATCGGGATCCTACATGGGATTGTTGGAAGGGACTCGTGAATTGGATCGTAAAATCGGATCGAGAATCATAAGATTCTACTTTTAATGTAAAATAAAATGAAAAATTATCAATAATGATAATATACGTTATGTAATTTTAAAAATATTAAATAAAAATAATAAATTTCATATAATGCATCTTTTATGTTAACATCAATTAGAAGAGACATTTGAAAAAGTGTTTATAGTCAAATTTTTTATATAAATATACACATATAAATACGTATATATAAGAAATAAATAACAAAAAAAAAATTATTAGGATCGAAATCGTATGCGATTCAATACGATTTTATAAATAGGATCGTAGTAATTTTAAGATCCTAATATTATCTAAATCGTTTGACACAACTGAAATCGTAAAATCTTAAGATCATACAATTCGAATTGAGATTCTGATAACTATATGTGCTCACCATGCTTCTTTAGTGACTTTCCCTCACCCTCTGGTCGGGGAAGGGAGACAGGGATAGGAAAAAAGAGTTTTCGAGACTCGATTCCAGAATGGTGAGCAAGACTTGACTTAAAAGATGAGTTGCTCTTACTACTAGAACAGCTATCTTGCTCACTTGTTTATTGTTGTTAATTCCATAATTTCTAATATTTTTCTAGAAGACTGTGGTGTGAACATAATTCTAAATCACGGTATCGGGTAATGTAAAGGTATTGATTGCGGAGTATCGGTATCGGTAGTATCGACCGGTACGTATTGGGTATCGGGGGTCGCGGCTGTGAAATTTCAAAAATCATTAGCAATCCCTCTAAAACTCAATTTTATGTATTTTTTGACTCTTTTAGCCTTAATTTATCACATTTTAATCAAAATTTTGATATGTAGAGGCACTTTTGACTCATTTTCAACTAAATGATATGTATTTATTTTAGTCTCAAGCTTTTATTTGGCATATATGTTAAACTTTTAATATAAAATTCATGTGGAAATATTTTTTTACTTATTTTCAACAATGAAATACTTCCACATGCACAACAAATTAATAAGAGAAAGAGGGACGTGAAAATAAATCATTCGCTTCAGTCATAATCGCATACAAACAATCTACTACAAATTAACAACTCTGAAACTTAGTAATAAAAAGAATTACGTGGTGGTACAGAAGAATCTCCATATCTCACATCACTTTGAACATCACTATGAATTGGTTGGCCTATTTCTCCATATTGATATTCCTAGTAATAGTTATTGAAAGTGCATTGATCATAAGTAATGTTGTTACTGCCACTGCTACTTGATTGCTCTTGTGTCATTGCAAGCCCCCCTGTACCATAATTGAAACCCTCTATATATGGATATTGATGAGGTTGTTGAGAGTAGTTCTAATTTCCCATATAAGGTGGTTGATAGATGTGTGGTGGTGGTTGACTTGGAGGAAGGTAATAAGGATATGGTACTTGGCATATTGGTCGCCAATGTTGAGTTCCTCTTCCATCTTCTTGTCTAACTCCGAGATGCCCAAATTGATTTCTAAGGTCACGATGACCATAAATATCATCAATATGTCGTGAACGCCCAATTGATGCTTCTACGTCAGGAGTAGAAATAGAATGTCGTCATTGCTGTGTAGAATCCCTGTTCCAATCATGATCAATATGATGAATACTGCGTCTACAACCATGTGCAGAACCTGCAGACTCCCATTGTCCACCACTACCACCACCTGTTGGAGGACGACTGCCATCACTATCATCTCCACTACTACTAGGTGGACTCAAACTGCGACCCTCACTAAAGCCACTTCCAGTAGACCCTGCTATTTGATGGTGTTGAGGTACTTGGCTACTAGTGGCATGATCTCCCTCATCATCATCATCATCATCAACAATCAACCAACCTGAGTTATCTTTATCATCCAAGACTGCATGTTCTCTCTCTTGAAGCCATGGAGTTAATAGATCATCTTCTTCAAATATATAGTCAAGATTGATGGGGTTAAAAGATTCCTCTCTATCATCTTGGCTTTTTCGTGTTGCATGTCTGATCTTTAGCCTCATATTGTAATACACATAAACAAGTTTATTTAATTTTTTATACTTCAACCAATTCCTTGTCTTTGTATGTATCAGGCTATATGTACTCCAATTGCGCTCATAATTAGAAGAAGACGTGGTTTGGCTTAATACTCTCACAGTCACTTTTTGGAGTGCCGGAGCCGATGTACCATAATGGATCCACCATTCAGCTATATACAAATCAATCAAATATTAGTGATTATGTTATAATTTGATATAGAAGTGTTGACAATGTAACAATAATATGTAATTAAAATAATTAATAGTTGATTGAGTATATAATAATTACCAGGATTTGTTACTTTCACTGCTCTTTGTGCCAACACAGCACCAAAAGAATCTTCTTTATTACAAAATAAAGAGATCTGCAATGAACAAAAGGCAATAAGCAGTTTTACAAACACAATTCACAAGTCAAATAATAAGTTATCAATTTAACTAATATTAAATAATGACTAACTTGGTTTATCGACTGTACTTGCTCGTTTAAATCTGGTAGAAGTCTCTAAATCACATTTCTAACTCCACTCATCACTTCTCGATGATTAGAAAGGTGCTCCCCATATTGGAATATGAGATTTAAAAAATAACCTACATTCAAATATAAAATAATAATAAAAGTGAGACAAGGAACACATAATTTATAATTTAAATAAATTAAAAATTACTTACCAGCAGCATGCAAGTCCGTGTGTAGTTGGAAAGCCCATCGATTATCAATAATCTTCTAATAATCTACATAATAGCAACAATTTTGTTTGATGGCCAACTTTGCTCTATCCATGGCTTCATATATAAAACCCATTGTGGGCTTTTCATCCCCATCTACAAGTCTAAGCACCTTTAGAAGTGGTTCTTGAACTTTTAATACATCTGCCGCCTTGGTCCAAAAATCTTTACTTTGTATAATTTTTTTCGCTTCTTTTGCATCATCCTTTTTAGACCATTTGTTGTGCTTCTACTCTTGAGAATGAAACATATCCTGTAAAACAGTTTTATGTTTAACAATGCTTTCCAAAGTAATGAAATTGGTGGCAAAACGTGTGATGACAGGACGTAACAACTCTCTATCTCCTGTGAATCTCTTCATGAAATCAACGACCCAATTGGAGTTGTAAATAAAGCGTGTGATTACTTTTACACAATCCAACACCTTTGCTAAACTTTTTTTCTTCCCAATATCCTCTAACATAAGATCAATACAATGAGCTGCACATCCTGTCCAATACAAATTCTCCTTTTTTTGTATGAGTTTGTAACCAGCAACCTTTATCGCAGCTTCGTTATCAGTTACGATTTGCACAACATATTCTTCTCCAATTTCTTCCACTACCTTGTCCATGAGGCCTAAGTAATAATCAGCTGTCCTACTAGGTACATCAGTTACATCCACAGACTTCTAAAAAATTGTTCCACGATTGCTATACACAAGAAAATTAACAATGTGCTTTCTTGTGGGGCCAGACCATCCATCACACATAATTGTAACACCTCTCTCAGCCCAACTAGATTTATGAGATTTTATCCAATTGTGTAAAGCTTCATACTCTATTAGTAAATACACTTCAGTTACTTGTTTAATAATAAATAACAAACAAAAACTATTAACAAGTATCTTAATAATTTATTTATTTTTAAACATAGATAGAGTTTTTTCAAACTTTAAGTTAGAGGCTTACTTCATAAGAAGTAGGTAGCTTTGTTCCTTTTCCAACCTCTCTTGCAGTATCTAACATTGGTTCTAGCCATTTAGAATTAACAACATTAGTAGGCACTAGAGTGAACAATACAAATTGGCTAATTGCTCTTCCTAATTTTTTCTTTGTTTCTTTCAAGAATCTAGAGGAGAGTTTGGATTGTTTGTTGCCTTTGGTCCTATGAAGATCCACATCTATGTCTAATAATTGAACTTCTGGAGAAGATGTATCAATCCATTTCCTACCTGTACTAGCCTTACGAACACTATGACTTCGCCGAGCAAAACCAGGAAGAGGTGCAACCTCAATATCACTAGCCCTATTTTGTTGGGCCATAACCCTTTCTAAGTCCTCCTCATCATTTGTGTCATCATCACACTGACTGGCTCTAATTTGTTCTGTCAATTCTTCATTCATCTTCCTTTTGTCAAGCTTTTTGCCCTTATAATTATTCAAATGATCCATCATTAGTTTTCGAACTTCACCACTGACATTAGCACAATGTACGACTTGACCTTTCATATGGGCCAAATGTTGCTTCAACCTAGTTATACCACCATTTAGCTCTTTTCCACAAAATTTACACCTAATTTTGTGCCAATTATTTTCTAGTGGAATTCCAAATTTCCAACCAATATCATCACTTGGAGGTTTTCTACTAGAACCACCTCCGTGCGCCATTATAACTTTCAATTATCTACAATAACAGTTTTCAATTAACAAATATTGTAATTCTAATTTAGTTACTAATAATAATGCATTTAAAATAAAAATAAAAAATCTAAAATATTAAACCTCTTTATTTATCAATTAAACCTCTTTAAAAAAATCTGACAGATGAAACCTCTTTAAAAAAAAAATCTGATATAAAAATAATCTGAAATAAAAAAATCTGAAATAATAAAAAAAAAATCTGAAATAATAAAAAAAAATCTGAAATAATAAAATCTGACAGATTAAACCTCTTTAAAGAAAAATAAAAAATCTAAAATATTAAACCTCTTTAAAAAAAAAAATTTAAACAATCAAGCTGTTGACAGACAAAAGTTTTGAAAACTGTAGTGAAAGTCAGTCAAGCAGATTCGATACATGAGCCTAATTATACACTGCTACCTACCACTTAATTTATTGGTTTTAATAGGTCCATGAACAATGAGTCTAACAAATCAACTTAAAGGAATGAAGAAGTGAAATAAATATGAAACATACTCTATAGGTATTTGCTAAGAATATATATATATATAAAATTATGTGCATTTAAAATATATTGAGCTTCTAAACTTATATATTGTGCATTTAAAAACAATTGCTCCTAAGTTCTATGCCGATAAAGTTAAGGTACTAATACAATACTAACCTCCACCTCTTATCATAATGTTAGATAATTTTTCAAACAAAATGATTAAATGGGAAAAATATGATTCAGAATTTGGTGCACATAATGTTAGACTTTGCAAAGAAACTAATCAATACATAGGAGACTGAAATAGAAAAACAAAGTGGGATAGCAAATATAAAGGTTGATGGGGATCTGCAGAGCTTTGCTTCAATATATATAGAGAAAAGGTAGGGATCATGAAAAAACTTTCATGAAAATGATCATGAAAGATTTATGACTCTTGGATTACCTTGATTAGTGTGTAGTGCTTTATTTTAAGTGTAATTCAAGGGTCATAAATATTTCATGATCATTTTCATGAAAGTTTTTTCATGATACCTAGCATTGCTCATATATATAAATGCTCCTAATATATATATAAATATTTGAAGAATCATAAATATATATTAAAATATATCTCATTCCCATCCCATTCCATAATATAAATAAAAAACAACCACAGAACAAACAGAAAAAAAAAAAAAAAAAAAAATTATAAACCGAACACAACTTAACAAGCAAAAGCATGACGTATTCAGCCAAAAGAAAAAACAGAGCATGACAAATACAAACAGAGCATGAGAGAACAAACCTTCAACGAAGAAGTTTGAAATTGGTGATGGGTTTGGGTTCGATTCGATGCTTCTCCCTGCAAAACTTTACAAGATCGATGCCCCTGGGAGATGGATTTGGGTTTGATTGAGGATTTGTGTTTGGTCCGATTGACAGTTTTTCTACACATTTATGATGGTCTGTGAGTCTGTGTGTGTATTGCTTGAAGAAGACAAAAAATTTGAAGTGAAAGGTTCGAGTCCGTGAGTCTGTTTCCTTCCTTTTCTGCTTTTGCTTTTGTTTTTATAGGTACTTTGGTCGATTATTTTTTCTTTTGCAGGTGCTTTGCTCCTTTTTCAGCTATACCGGATTGTATCGGAACTATATCGCTTACGTATCAGATTCAGGCCGATACGTATCGGGAATCGGCCACTACGGACGCGAAATTCATTCTCACCGGTATACCGGTGAGTATTTGACTCGGCACTCCAATATTCCGGTACGAACCAGCCGGTACGGCACATACGGGCCGATATTTAGAACCTTGGGTGTGGATGTCAAAATTAGAACATGGGCTGACAAAGTGGGCTTCTTATTGAAAATTAGGCCTCTATGGGCCTAATCGTTTAGAACATGGGCTTTATGTAATTATAAAGCTTGACCATTTGTCAACACAAGTCTTTCCCCATATACAGAAAATGACTTGCACCATATATATACAGGAGAGAATTGCACCTCATGAAAAATTATTATTTTTTTATATTTTATTTACATAATTTTCTTTTTCACTGCTCAAAAAAGACCAATAATCTCTATCATAATGTCAGTCACAAAGTTTGATTTGCTATTCAACCAGTGAAGCTTTGTTATAAAACTAAAAAAAACCTTTGGTGCATGATTGGGAAGTGATTGTTGTTGGAATAGTGAGAGATCAATTCATGTTCTGAGACTCTCTCCGATGTAGTTGAGGGTAGAGAGAGTCGAATCACTAACCAAAATTGTGTCCTCTCTCTGTGTCATATCATATCCCTCAGTTGAAACAAGGGAGGGTTGAGAGTCAAAATAAAGGGCAAAACATGTCCATGACCTTGTCGTGGCATAACAAAGGACAACCCCACCATGTGTGGGGATAGCTAAATAGCTAAATCTCCCAATCACCTACGTACATGAATCCCATGAATCACTGTTAGAGAGGCATCGCCACCATTTCAGTTCAAGGGAGGTCCCCAAAAATAATATCAGACACCTCAGCGCATTTACTGTGGCCTTTATCGGTATCCACCCAAGCCTCTCCCCCCTCTCTCGGGTTTTGGATCACCATATGATATTGTTTGTTTGTGCTCTAAACTTAGGTTAGGTTAGGTTAGGTTCTACGTCAGTAGTCGACATATTATCAAATTACATTTTCCTTAAAATTTTAAAATTTATTTTTTAAATCATATTATTTGTTGTCTTTTTCCTTCTTAAGACATCTGATTTGATATTTTGAATGTTGATACTCTATCGATTTAATTTTTTATATTAATAATATATTCAACATAATTGACAAAATAACTGTTCAAAAAAGTGGAATGATCCTCACCAATGAGCACACCAGGGCACATGGGACACTTAAAAAAATATTTGAGACATTTAATTTATCACTCTTAATTATGTGTCTGATAAATATCAAATTTTAATTTATTAAATATTTTATTATGTAAAATCTAATTTTAATATCACATCATTATAAATAATAAATTAGAAAAATGTAGTATTATTGGGGCACCTAATACACACAACGAGAGAGAGAGAGAGAGAGAGAGAGAGAGAGAGAGAGAGGCTCCTCATATCATATCAGCTATCCAAAATCCAGAAACAACAAGTAGCTCATTGCAGGCTTTTTACAGTGAGCTTTATCCACTAACGTACATGCTATCTTACAATGCATGCATGCATGCTTGCTGTCACCATAAATGACATGTAACATCCAATTCTAGGTCATGGGTTAGATATGTTGGTTATATTTAAGAGCGATCCTATGCTATCCAATGCCATTTTTGTGTACACAATTGTTGAGATGGAATGGTGTGACTTCCTACGTCCCATCATTTCAAGTTAAAATTTTAAAACCCATAATTTAAAATATATAATATAAATAGAATTTTTATAAAAATGTTAATAAGAATAATGTTGCTCTGATATTTTTAAAATTTTAAACTAAATAATGGATGTTTTGCTTTGAAATGAAATATGATATAAAAAAAAATTTGAACCATGTTTGGTTGTGTTTTTTTAAAAATATTTTTCAGAAAATTCTACTTTCTTATTTTCTGTGTTTTTTTGTTTTTACTAAATTTTTTTAATATTTTAAGTAATTTTTTTTACTTTTTAGACATACCTAACATAAATATACCTAAAAAGTAAAAAAATTGTGAAAAAAACCCTTTTAAAAATTCACTAAATACCAAAAATATAAAAAAAAAAAAAAACCAGAATTTTTTTTTACTTTTTATGTATTTATTAAAATTTTAAAATATTTTTTCACAAATTTTTTACTTTTTAGATACATATAAGTAAGGTGCATCTAAAAAAATAAAACAAATGTTTAAAATTTTAAAAATATTCACTAAAAATAAAAAAATACGAAAATCAAAAAACTGAGTTTTTAAAAAACTTAATTCAAAAAATTCAAACCAAACACACTATTATTTTTGTATGAAAAAAAAAATCTTGTTTGTGTGGTATTACTATTTCAAAATCATTAATGTTAATGACAACGATTAAATTTTTATATTGAATTTGTTTATTATCAAAAGTGTCAGTGTAATGCTACACTTTTGAGATGCAACATAAATAAGTTAATAGTTTAATCTTTTAAATAGGTTAATAGATTAATAATTCAACTGGTATCAGAACAAACACTAGATCACTTATCCAATAATTAAAATATTTTTAAAAAATTAAAATTGAGTCTTTTTCTAAAAATTTACTATCACTTATTTTTTTTGAATGAAAATCAATTTGTATACAATTTTACAGATGAAAATATGTGTTTCGTCTCCTAACCCTTCTACTGCAAAAAGTGATACTATAGAGTTGAACCCTTTTCAATGTCTTTTTTTTTTTTTGGTTTGAGGAAACCCTTTTCAATGCTATGCGCAAGAAAAAATTGTCAAAAAAAAATTATCTTAAAATGATGTGTATAGCTAGATGTAAAATTGGTGCAATGTGAATTATATTTTTTAAAAAGAAAAAATTATAAATACACTTTAAAATATAAATTGTTTTTTGTGATTTAGAAAATTATTAATACTTCATTGTCAGAATTTTTTATTTAAAAAAATTAAATTTCTATATGCTCTTTTATACTATGATAAGATTATTTAAATTATTAATTAAAATAAAATTTTGATATTATTAAAAATTAATAATTAATTTCATGATTTATTAATAAAATTAATTATTTATTATAAAATTAAAATTTTCAGAACACAAAATATAATTTTAATATGAGACAAATCTATTTTAAATAAATATAAAGGAGTATACTCTTGAATAAGCCCGAGCCTTGTGCTGTAGATCCCAGGAGTAGTCCCGCAGATATGATCAGCACCGACCAAGGTCTTGCATCAGATTTCAGATCTCTAAAGCTCTAAAAAGCGTGCTCACTCATTTCATGTTTATTATTTTTAGGGTAAATTAAAAGTCCAATTATCAAGTTTATTTAAAATACAGATTATCTTATATAATTTCAAAAGTTGTAAACATTTTTTTGTTATAATTTTTTATTTAACGGAATTAAATAAAAAGGTAAAATTTATAATTGTTCTCCTATATTATAATAAAATTACCTAAATTATTAATTGAAACATATTTGTAACATCATTAAAAACTATTAATTGATTTGATGATTTATTAATAAAAGTGACAATTTATTATGAAAGTTAAAATCTCGGAGGGTGGAATGTAATTTTCAGAATCACATAGGGCAATTTATATTTTAATTAAATCTCAAGAAATGTATTTATAATTTACCCTTATTTTTTATGAGATTTTCCAATAAAATAAAAATAAATAAAATTATGAGGCAATATTCTAGATATTATGGTGTACAACTAAACTTATAATATGTGTTTGATTTTAAGATATTATGTGCAATTAAAATAAATAAAAATATTTATTATATATTATGTGTCACTTAAGTAATAAGAGTCTTTTTTATCAGACTTATGATTTTAATTCAAATCCATCTAATTTAAAAAATATATATATATATTAAATTTGTTAGGTTCAAGTCCTGTTGTCTAGTGTGTCTAATTTAAAATATATAAATAAGTTTTAAGTTCAAATCACTCTCTACTTTATCTAATGTAAATATATATGTAAATTATCAATAGATCTTACTTTTGAGACTTATTACCCATTAAGTGTTATTCATATAACTCTTTCTTGTTTTTATAAATAAATTTACAATGATAAATTTATTAGTCAAGACCTGTAAATAAATAAACTTAATTCATAAAATTGATTGGTAAATGTCCCCATTTATCAATTAATAACAACAGATGATAATATGTACATGTAATGTAACACCTTCCTTGTCTTTAAGTGCATGTGTATTGTTTTGTTTCTTTGATGCTACATAGCAATGCTTGTATGTTTGTTACCTTGGACATCAACATTAATTGCCGAAACCAAACAAATGTTGTCGCTTTGTCTTACATAAAATTTTGACTTTGTAGCACACAGATCCATCTAAGGATGCCTCTTTAGACTTTTCAGTCTTTACTTCTCTGCCAATAAGCTAATGGGTACTAGGGTATGGTTTGAAATTTGAAATTCACCATATTCATGGTCGGTGAAGCACCAACAAAAGTTTTGCAACTTTTTATTAATAGCAACACATATTTATGTTTGCATTGGACTTACATAGTGTCCCATTCTTGTATAATAGTGAAGGAGTGCCCATCTAACTTTGTCAATTTTGAAATAATAATTTATTTTGATGAGTATATTAATTTGAAATAAATGGATTCAAATTTTGCACATAATTAGGTATAATTTTTTATTTACAATTTTTCTATATATATATCATTTTTTGAACTTTAGAGATCATTTTGGGGTAAATTAAAGAAAACCCTAAACTTGAAATATGAGGAGATGAGTGGAGCAACCAATTAGTCTAGCGTAATTGGCTACTCAAATATACTTTTACTCGAGAGGCTAGTTTGTTTCTAATTATTTGTTTCTTCATCAAGTTTTCTTATTATGAAACTCGTTCTTATATTATTTATTAGTTGTTGTTGGGGGCTCTTTCTTAATAGTAGATTGTCCAATTTGAAACAAGATTGAATCAATGTAATTTTAGACTTGAAAAATCTAGAAATTTCCTAAATATTGATTTGTGATTATGTATCAATTTTAAACAGTAAATATCAATCCTAATCAAACAATTAAGACAAATTGATACAATGATTTTAACGTGAAAAAATCACAATTGGAGCTCTTCCAATTGTGATAAAAAAACCACGGCTAAAGTCACAAAACAATCCACTAAGAAGACAAAAGGAATTACACAAGTGCACTCTCAATTACCTAGCAAATCCACGCCCGAATTGAACCGACCCCTATATGGTTTTTCCACTACGGTCTTCACCTCGAAAATGTCTTGCCCAACGTTGAATCCACAACGCCGATGTCGAATCACAACGACGAATCACAACGATGAGCTACTCCGGAATCCACCAAAATTTCAGGCCCTAATTTCACGGAATCCACCGAAGAAGAACACTCTCTTTTGTATAGAATAAACAAACAATCCTTTAATGTATACTTCTTAAACCATGAGTTGAATACTCAATCAAACATTAAAGAAAACTAGCAAAATAGACCCAGAAGAAAACTCTAAAACCCTCAAAGAAGATCTGGAAGCCGTAACCTAAAATCTGACTGAACCGCACCTTTTATAGTAAACTGTTCCGCGATCTCCGCTCGAGCGCAAAAACAAAACTTCCAGTACTTTTGCGGACAGTTCAAACTTTTGTAACCAAAGATTCTCCACTCGAGTGCACAAATGGCCACTCGAGCGGACAAGCAACTTATCCACTCGATCCCTAACATAGTCAGCAAAGTGGCAACACATGAAAGAATTAAGACCACAAACTCCTCTGCATTAGCACAATTAGGATTGGATTTGCATCTAAAACTCATAGTCTCACCAAAATAAAAATTCGAATACAATTACAACTAAAAGCAGTTTTATTAAACAGGATTATCAAAAATAAAAACCTAACAAGACTGGATCCAAAATTTCTTCGGTTGAAATTGAATCAAACCAACTCAATGTAATGTAGTTCAGGTTGAAATTGTAGTTCCAATATGTTACAAATTAGTGAGTCATTTTTTGAAAAAATATAGCTTCCGTTTCAATCTTGCAAAATTAGAAATTTTTTTTAAAATTTGAAGAGCAATGATATACATAATTTTATTATTATTTTATTTTCTTATTTTTAGATAAGATAATAGAGTTTATATTAATCAATACACATGAGATAAAGTGGTGAAATAAATAAATAAATAAACACCAATTGACTCAAAAAATAAATAAAGAGTAAGAGAGGAAGGAAGAAAGAAAGAACGTGAGTGGAGAAAGATGCAACTAAAACGGCTAACATAAGCCAAAAAGAAAGAAATTCAGGAAAGGACAAAGGTGGTAAATTGGGAAGTCTGTCCACTGGAGATGCTTATACTGACTTAAATACGTATCTGAAGGAATTGGATGTGTGCAAGGTGAAAAAGGTTGAGTGGTCAAATCATTAAAAGTAAGTTTTTATGTGTATTGCTCTTAAAAAAAATTTATATATATTTATTAAATAGCCTACACTTTTATTGAGGTAAAATAAAGTGGTCGAATGAAATCAATAATAAAATATTATTAACCCAAGGGGTCTAGCATTGTTGATAAGCTCTTGGGGTTTAAATCCTAAGGGCACAAGTTGAACTTTTTTTTTGGGCTAATCTCCTGGGCGAAGCACTGTTGGTTAGGAGGTTGGATCTCAAGTTGTCTAGTCAGTACTTTGTGTGGGTTCAATACTCCCCCGCTGTGCGAGTCTTAACTTAAGCGGAGCTTGTCTTGGGAGGTCGGGGCAAGTTCTCAGGTTATAGTCTCCTCACTCGGTCCGGCTAACAGGACACCTTGGTGATCTCTGTAAGGGGCGCTGCCTTGGACCTGCGGGCGGGTTGGGAGGATTTTCCTGTAGCAAAAAAAATAAAATAAAATAAAATATTATTATATTTTTTTATAAATTTTTTGAATATATTATACTTAGGTCAAGATTGGCAATTCAAAAATAATCTATCTTTTTATCTTTTTATCTTTTTTTATCACTTCACCTCTCTATTTTTCTGCACATCTTTTCGTAAAAAGATAAAAAATACACTTATTTAGGTCATCCCAAACAACTCTTTAATATTTTTTTACTTTTATTAAAATTTTACTTTAATTTTTTCAGTTTTGATTGTAATAGTCAACAGTTAAGTTATAATTTTACTCTTTCATATCCATTTTCTGTTAACAAATGTGATAGAATTTGTTACGTGCAGTATGTGATATTTTTATCATCTTATTAGTATTTTTATAATTTTATTGAAATTTTACTTTAATTTTCATACTTTTATCAAAATCTTATTTTAACTTTATAAATGAATGACACGATGAGATTGAAATTTCATTCATTGTCTTTTGAGTGGAAGCATGTAAGAGATTGTGGTTAAGTCCCGTGGGCTAAGTTGTTGTAGCTATCTTTTTTTTGGCTTGGTTGTTTTTTGCTTTTAGGTCTTGTTTGTTTGATTGATTAGGTTAAATAGGATTATGAATGCGATAAGAATGAGTGAGGTGATATTATGTTGGAAATATAAGATAAAATGTATTTGTTAGTATACTAATATGGTGGTATTAGTTAGTTAGAACTAAATCTATAAAATTATCCAAAAACCCTCTTCATATATAATCTACTTTTGTTGATTTTGTAAAGTAGAGGGCAAAATGATAATTTAGCAATCATTTTATGTGAGGGAATTAGCTATCCCAACCCTTCCATGGGAATGCTAATCCCACCATGGGAGGAGATTTATATTCCCGTGAGATTGTTAATCACATACCATTTTGTTGTACACAAACATGGGTTAAATGGGTGGTAATCCAATCTTCCCTATCAAATCCTCAATCAAACATGGTCTTAAAGTGCCTTGTGTTATGTCTAGTGTGCCTTTTGTTCAGTTTGTTGGTTTCTGATAAGCTATCACCATCAGACCAATCACCAGATCAAGCATCCAATACAGAGATTGAGTCACAGTCATAGTATCATCATCAAGCACACCAATTCCATACTCCGGATCTGTCAGTCATACCATGTATCTCACAAGCATGTCTAGCTAGAGAATCTTGTTATAACAGAATTGGTTGAAAAGTCTGTTAGCTGGTTAGTTAGTCATGGTTACTATATCTCACAGTATAAATATCTGTGTAAGTTCCTCATTTTTTAATCAATGAGAAATACGTTTGTGATTTTCAATATGGTATCAGAGCATGTTTAGCTCTCACGAGCACAATTCAAGATCCTCCAATAGCGAATTCATCTTTGCCTTCATCGATGTCATTCGCTTCCTCCAATCTGAGTTTGCTCTTGTCGAATTTCAGTTATTTGGTCACTATTAAGCTTGATTCAAGCAACTTTCTCATATGGAGAAATCAAATGCAAAATATGTTGTGTGCTACTGGCTTTCTTGGCTATGTCACTGGTTCTATTCCATGTCCAGCAATGGAGATTACTGATTCCTCTAGTACTTCATCTCTAAATCCAGCGTGTATAGAATGGCAAATGATAGATGCTCATCTTCTCAGCTGTTTAACAGCCATATTATCATCTACAGTGTATTCTTTTATTCTTCATCTACAAACAAGTAATCAAGTTTGGCAGATTCTTGACAAACGATTCACTTCAGTTTCACGATCACATATTCATCAATTAAAGAATCAGCTTCAAACAATTCATAAGAAATCATTTTCCATGGAAGCTTATCTTTCACAGATTAAGGAGATCTCAGATTGAGGATCTGGTATTTTTGGCTTTGAAAGGATTACCTGATGAATACAACTCATTCAAAACCTCCATCCAAACAAGATTTGAAACAGTCTCTATGGCAAATCTATGCTCCTTATTATGCTTAGAGGAAATTCATGTTGAAACTAAATTGAAGCATTGATTTAGTAATCATTCCAATAGTGCTTATTCTGCAGCAAAAAGTTCTCCATCCTCCTCTAATAATGTAGTTGAATCTCCGTATTCTTCTACTTTTGGCTCCAATAGAGGTTTCAACACTTACAGAAGTAGATATTAGTATAGACGCTCTAGAGGATGCAGGTTTAATAATTCTCATGGTAGATACAACAACAAGTCTCACAATACTCGAGGTAGAGGAGACTACTCTTCTCATGGTCCTATCTATCAGATCTATAGAAAGTCAGGGCACAGTGCTTTGGACTGTTGGTATAGGTTAGACACTAATTTTCACTTTTCTCCTACATCTCAGTAGAAGTCTTCTCCACACTCTTCTCAAGCCTATGCTGCCACAGTGCCTTAGCCTGCAGGCTCATCTATCCCTCCTTGGTACATCGATTCAGCTGCTATAAATCACTTGACTAATGACCTTTCTAATCTTCATCACTTTCAACCTTATCAAGGTTCTGAACATGTTCAAGTAGGCAATGGCTCTACTTTACCCATTCACCATATAGGTAAAGGTATTTTGCTTACGCCTGCTTTTTCTTTTCATCTTTCTAATATGTTACATGTTCTTTCTATTTCCTCTAATCTCTTATCTGTTCATCAATTAACAAAGGATCACAATTGTCTTGTAATATTTGATGCTGACTCATTTATCATTCAGGACAAACTCATGAGCAGGGTCCTGCATAGAGGATCTAATGTTAATGGTCTTTACCAATTTACACCTTCATATTCATTCTCTTCATACTCTTCTCAAGCTCATCAAACTACTACAACTACTCTTGCTTTTGATCTGCTCTGGCATCAAAGGCTAAGTCATCCCTCTTCTTTCAAGCTTCAACACTTGACTGAGAAATTACCTAATAAACCTTGCATCAATAAACATTTGTCTTGCTTGGACTGTAATGTGTCTAAGAGTCATAGATTACCATTCACATTGTCTAGTACTCTATTGATTGTCCTTTTTCACTTGTACATGCTGATGTCTGGGGGCCATTTATTGTTAATAATGCTTCTTTTCGATTCTTTGTATTGTTTGTGGATGATTGTAGTCGTTTTACTTGGATATATCCTTTACATTACAAAAGTGAGGTATATGACAAGTTAATTGAGTTCAAATCATATGTTGAAACACAATTTCACACTCATCTTCAAATACTTAGAACTGATAGAGGGACTGAATTTGTGAACAACAAGATTGTTCTCTTTTATCCGCTCATGGCATTGTGCATCAAACTAGTTGTCCTTACACTCAAGCTCAAAATGGTGTAGCTGAGCGAAAACATCGTCATGTTATTGAAACAGCCATCACGCTTCTTCATCAATCTTCTCTTCCCTTACACTATTGGTTTGATGCAATTGCCACTGTTGTGTATCTCATCAATCGAATACCTAGTAGTTTTCTTTCTTATAAGTCTCCATTTGAAGTCTTGTTTCATTCTCTTCCAGATTTTTCTCTTCTTAAAATTTTTGGTTGTCAATGTTTCCCATGACTTAAGCCTTACACAACACACAAACTTCAACCTAGGTCTATGCATGTCTTATTCAATAAGACTTGTTTTTCCTTTGCTGTTTCATCCACTCCTATTTCTTATTCTTCATCTTTTTTGCCTATTCTTTATTCATTTTTCTAGCCATCTTCATCTTCTATTTCTTCTTCTTCAAAGTCTCCTTCCTCAGTCTTTCATTCTCAATTCTCTCCTAGTTCCTCTTCTCCATCAACAGGTTCCTTTTCTCCTATTCCTTTGTGTTCTTCTCCAGCTTCCCATGCTATTCCAATCCACTCTATTTCTATTGATCTATCAGTTCCACCTCCTTCTACTGTTCCTTCTTCTTCTAATATTCCTCCTATGACTACTCATTCCAAAGCTAGACCTGTTGCTTCTACTGTTGTTTTTTATCTTCTTCAGACTAAACCTTTAACTGTCAAGAAGGCTCTTACCTCCTCTGTCTAGGTCACTGCTATGCAAGAGGAGTATCAAGCTCTTCAACAACAAAACACTTAGGATCTTATTTCTCTTTCTTCAAATGAGGTTGCCATTGGTTATAAATGGGTTTTTCGAATCAACAGGAACTCAGATGGGTCTGTGGCTCGATACATGGCTCAATTGGTAACTAAAGGCTATCTTCAACAAGAGGGTATTGATTTTCGAGAAACATTTAGTCCAGTGGCTACACTCCCAACCATCCGGATTCTGCTATGTATGGCTCTTCATCATCAATGGTCCATCAAGAAATTAGACATCTCTAATGCTTTTCTTCATGGGAAATTAGAAGATGAGGTTTACATGTTACAACCACCTAGTTTTATTCAATCTCTTGATCAAGTGTGTAAGTTGAACAAGGCTCTATATGGTCTTAAACAATCCCCTTGGGTTTGGTATTCTACATTTGCCTCTTTCCTTATTTCTCAGGGGTTTGACAATAGCTAGTCAGATACTTCACTCTTTGTTCATCATTCTTTTGCTGGCCTCATGCTTCTTGTGGTGTATGTTGATGATATCTTGGTTACAAGAAGTGATCCATCTCTGGTTTCTAACTTGATCACTCAGATGCATAAGGTCTTTTCCATGAAGGAATTGGGTTCTGTCTCATATTTTTTGGAGATCTCCGTGTAGTGTCAAGGTGCTGATTATTTCCTTCTCAAGCTAAGTATGTCATTGAGTTGTTACACAAAGCTGGCTTAGCTGATTGTAAGCCGTGTTCCACTCCATTGGCTCTCAAGCCACCTTCTACATTTCATGATTCTCTTCCTTTTTCTAACCCCTCTTTATACCGTAGGATCGTTTGTGGCTTACAATATCTCACTATTACTTGCCCAGATCTTTCCTTAGCCGTTAATCAAGCTTGCCAATTCATGCATCTTCCTACCAATGGGCATTTTCAATTAGTTAAAAGGTTGTTACCTTATATCAAAAGTACTCTTGATCATGGTTTGCGATTTACATCGGGTCCTTTTTCTATTATGCCTTTTCTGATTCCAATTAGGCTGGTGACTGTATTGATCGTAAATCCACCTCTGGTTATTGTGTGTTTCTTGGTCCTAACTTGATTTCTTGGTCTGCCAAGAAACAAGCTACTGTTTCTCGTTCCTCAACCGAGGCCGAGTATCGTGCACTTGCACATGTTACTGCCGAAATGACTTGGTTACAACAGCTTCTTACATATATGCGTATCTCCTCTCCTACCATTCCTGAACTCTGGTGTGATAATCTCTCTGCCATGGCCTTAGCTTCTAACCCAGTGTTTTACTTCCTTGCCCATTCAGCTTGCTGGGGAATGATAAGCTATCACCATCAGACCAACCACTAGATCAAGCATCCAATACAGAGGTTGAGTCACAATCACAACATCATCATCAAGCACACTAATTCCATACTCCAGATATGTCTGTCATACCATGTATCTCACAAGCATGTCTAGCTAGAGAATCTTGTTATAACAGAATTGGTTGTAGAGTCTGTTAGCTGGTTAGTGAGTTAGTTAGTCACGGTTACCATATCTCACAATATAAATATCTGTGTAAGTTCTTCATTTTTTAATCAACGAGATATAAGTTTGTGATTTTCAATAGTTTCTCAGCAACTTAGAGCTTGTGCTAATATATGATTATATATGATTTTAAGTGTCAATCTAGTTGATATTTTAAAATTATGTTATGATACTCTTTGCAGTCTCTCCTTTTTATTGATGTAATTTCACATACTCTGTGTGATTTGATTCATCAATAAAATTTCTTTCATCGATAAGAAAAACATAATTAAAGATGAAAGAATTAAAATAAAATTTTTGTAAAAGTGTGAGGGTACTTGCTAAGGGGTGGTTTGCAATGATCTAAATAAGTGCACTTTTTGACTTTTTGTGAAATATGGGTTGGGTATGGGTTAGGTTTGAAGTGATGTGGTAGAGAGGTGATGTGACTTAAATAAGATGATGTGACTTAAATAGGATAGTAACTTTTTGACTTTTTGACTTCTTTAGAGTACCCCAAACAAGACCTAAATGTAATTTATTTAAAAATTATATAAAAATGTTGTTTTTCATATAATAATAGCATATAACATTCCCATCTTAAAAAAAATAGCATATAACATGTGTTTATACATAGAAGATCAGTATAGATAGGGGTGTGCATTATACCGCCGAAACCGCCAAAACCGCACTGAGCCACACTGCCAAGGAAAATTCGTTATTCTTTGCCAATCGAACCGCCGGTTTTTGGTCAGAAAAATGGCAAATTCTAGTGACACTTTTATCAATCCGCCGGTTTCTGTTTTTCTTCCAAACCGCACCGACCCGCACCGCTATTAAATCATGTTTTATAAGATTTTAAAAATTCTTTTTTACTTAAGTTTGCTTGTTGTTCTATACCTTAGAATATAGTATTACATTACTGTTCGAGGGGAATTCAAGATGTCAGTAATCCAAAATAAAGTTGGATTTCAATTCACTTTTCAATCTTTTTTTTTTTTTTTTTTTTTCTGGTCATGTTGCAAACTTGCATCAGCTCACTTTTCAATCTAAATACTTTTCAACAGTAAACATTTTTAATATATTGTAAACCCTGAATGATATTAATTTTATTTATTGTATTTGATCATTGTAGCTTCCACAGATACTTGTAATGAACTGATGGCATAGTCGTTGATATTATCATGTTGTTGCTACACTTGCTGCATCAGAAGAAAGTTTCGCAAGATGCTTAACATCACGGTATCTCTCGTCTTTTTTTTACTCTTTGATTTAAGTTTTGTAATTTGAATTATATTTTTTATAAACCGCCAATCCGCCTGAACCGTCAAGGCAAATCCGTCATTATTTACTAACCAAACCGCCGATTTTTGATAAGAAAAATAACAAATTCTAGTGACACTTTTATCAATTCGTCACCCGCCATACGATTTCTATTTTTCTCTCAAATCACACCGACCCACACCGCGCACGCCCCTAAATATAAATATATGTATATAAGGTCCGCTAGGTTATGATAGCAAGAACCCTAAAGAGACGGAGGCAGATACGGGAGATGGAGAATCAGATAAATGGCTTATTGCCCGGGGGTTCATAAGAGAGATGAGATGATGACCTTTTTTTTTCCCCTCTCTTTCTCTCTCTCATTACTGGAAAGCAACATGTGAGAGAGTGTGAAAGCTATTTCACCCTCATGCAAACGTCCCTTTCTTTCTCTCTCTCTCTCTCTCATTGGGAATGCCAACCACACACGTTCCTTTCTTGTAACATCATCATGTTTGTGTAACTGTATGTTAATTGGAGCTCTCTATTTACGGGAAGCGGCGGAATTACAAAATTAAATTAAATAAGACACTTATTAATTATAATATTAAAAAAATTTATATAAATTTTTACGATTAATTTTGAGAAGTATTAAAAAAATAATATTATTTATAATTAGTATATCATAAATAATATAAAAAAAAAGTGGATATTAGTCTTAAAATAAATTATATAATGATAATTTTTTTATACAAAATTTGATTAAAAAAATAATATAATAGTAATACCACGTTATTATTGATATGTAATATCATCAACTAATAGTACACAAACACATAGAGAGTGCACCTCACATGTCAAATATAACTAACAATCTAATAAATTTCATATCTTTATAGTGAGATTACTTATACTTGCATGTCAATAATAATGATATCACCGTTACATTTAAAAAATTTCATAGATAATACGGTCTATAGTAATTTCTTCATTTTCAATTAAAATAACTATTATTGTTTTCATAATTTTTAAAATGTCATTAACATTTCACTCTAAAAACATTTTTGTAATTTTTTTATTTAAAGTATTTTCTTTATGTTTGCAAAATTTTTATAAAAAAAAATTCCCAAAATCCAAGGGGGGGCACATGGCCTCCATGGGCCTTCACTCCCTCCGCCACTATCTAGGGGTGTTACGTGAGCAGACGCAATTCAAGCAATTCAAATTCAATTGAAATTTTTTTAAGATTTGGATAAGATATTTTTAAATTTGATATGGGTTTGGAAAAAAATTCAAAAGCCTGAATTAAATTTGAGCAGGCTTAGGCAAAGACGTCAAACAATCTGAGCAACCCGAAACCAGAATTATAAATATGTAAATATATAAAAATATTAAATATACATATAAATTATTAGTCATTACATAATATTAAAGTAATTTAGATTATTAAATTATATTGAATATATATTATATATACAAATAACATAAAATCTTACTTTTTTTTTATTTTAACTCATAAATTGTAAAAACTACTATAGCAACATCTCTTTTGCATTATATCAATTATTTGTTTTGTTAGTATTAATGATTTTCTATTAAAAAAATGTAAATAGAGTCAAATTTTAACAATTTAATAATGAAGCTGCCCAAAAAAAAAATTTTGAAATTAATTTACAATTCGGGTTTAACTCGGGTCAGACTTGGGCATGCAATCTTGGGTTACAATTCAGGTATGGGCAGGTCTCAGCACAATTTGAACGGGGTTTGGACAACCTCCCAACCCAACCAAACCCACCCGAGTTACACCCCTATCTCTATCCATCTTATTATTAGTAGATTACCCACATAATTATATAGGGAGATTAACCAATAAGTCCCATATTTTAGACTTATAATCTATATAGTCCCATATTTTTTCTTGTAATCTATTTAGTCATTTTGGATGTGTAATGACTCATTTGCCATCCACATTGAAGTATCACATTTAGAAAAAGTATACTAATTTTTTTTTTAATGTCACATCATACTCGTCACGTTAGAGTGTCAAATTTGAAAAAGCACACTAAAATTTTTTTAATTTCAATTGTGATGAAGACCCCCACACATACATGACTCTCACAACCCCCCACTCTCATCCCAACCACTCATAATATGGGGCCCACACGTACATGAGTGGACCCCACACACAGAGCAACGGCCAAGATCCAATTGGGGATCACGAAACCCCCAAAAACGGGAGTCCCAAACATTTCTATTTTAATTTTTTTAGAGTGTCACGTCATACTCATCATGTTGGAGAGTCACATGTCACGTTTGGAATAAGTACATTAAGGAGTTTTTAATTTTTTTAGAGTGTCACATCATACTTGTCATGTTGTCACGTTTGGAAAAAATATACTAAAGAGTTTTTAATTTTTTTAGAGTGTCACGTCATACTCGTCATGTTGTCACATTTGAAAAAAGTACACTAATGAGTTTTTATTTTTTTGAAGTGTCATATCATACCTGCCACATTATCACATTAGAGAAAAGCACACTAAAGAGTTTTTTTTTTTTTTTTTTTTGAGTAAAAATTTTAAAGTATCACGTCATACCCGCCATGTTGTTACATTTTAAAAATGTACACTAAGGAGTTGGAGTATCACATTATACCTGTCACATTAATAAAAATGTATAGTTGTCCACAAACATACTACCAAAATAAAAAATTGAACCACGCAGAAAGAAACTCTCCACTAATAGGACTTAACAGATCAATAAAAAAAATTAAAACTAATTGAAATATTTGTTTGTGAGATGGGATTTATTAGTAAATATCTCAATATATATAAGGTTAATTATACTTTTAATGTATAAATTATATCAATTTAGTATCTAATGTATGAAAAATATTTCAATTTGATTCTCTAACTTAATTTTGTCAATAGACTCTGTTAAAATTAGGAATAAAAAAATTACAGTTTTAATTTCTAAAATATGTGATTTATATCATTAAAGTGGAGGTAATTGGTCCATTAAGGATCCGAATTCATTCATAAATGCACTATGACTAACTTATAAACCAATAATCATTGCTTACGATCGCCCTTATTAAGATAGAGATAACCATAAAATAGTTTCAATCTCAATTCATTTTTGTTATATTTCTAAATATTTTTACTTATTTTTAAACAATTTTTCACATATTTCTATAAATTTTTGCACATATCAAGTATCAAGATTAATGATCAATATTCAATCATTAGATCGTGATTAGCATTTTGACAAATAAATTACAGTATCTGGAAAAGAGGGAAAGAGAATTGACCATACTGGCATCTCTTGTATATCTATACTAAACAAACATAGACCACACACCTCTCACTGCCCCTCTCTTTTCTAACTTCTTTTTATTCCTCTCTTTGCTCCTTTCTTTCACACAACTCATAATCAAGAAAAGGCAGATCCAAGAAGCTGGTGGTTAATCTGTCAACCCCATCAATCAATCAATCAATCACACAGTCCAATCAGTTTTTAAAAGAAACAGAGAGGAATCAAACATGTCCTCCTCCTCCTCCTCTTCTTCTACCTTGTCACAGGAACACCACCACCTCCCTCCCTCCGAGCAACTCTGTTATCTCCATTGCAACATCTGCAACACTGTCCTCGCGGTATTGCTACCTTTCTTTGACTTTGTCCCCCACCAATTTGCTAAATTATTTATTTATTTATTTATTTATTTTTTATCAACAAAAGAAGAGAATTTTATTGATGTAAACAAAAATCATTTGCTCATAGTCAACCCAATTAGGATAACAACGATATCAAGATACGTCAGTATGAGTAATACAAGCAAGATGTTGTTTTAGTCTAACTCTTTGGCAGCCAAGTCTCTCTTACGTGATTGGAAGATTTGAAAAAAAATTTGAAAAATAAAAGAGAAAATGATTGTGAAATTAAGTAAAATATAAATATATTTTATTTATATTTTATCTATCTTTTCTCTTTTTATTTTCAAATTCCTTTCCAAATCTCCCAATTAAACATAACATTAAAGGAAGGTCCTGCGTTTTAGAAATAGGGATAAGATTTAAATGATTACAAGAAGAGTGTGAGACTTTCCAATAGCAACTAACTATTAATTTATATATATATATATCAGCAATACATTTATACATAGGTAGATATATAGTGCAGTATGAGCCGATATATTAGTAATTTTGGATATGGAAAGTCCAAATCTTGAATCTTGGTTATGGGTTTTCTTTGTTTTAATGGCAGGTGAGTGTTCCTTGCACCAGCTTGTTCAAGACTGTCACGGTTCGATGCGGCCACTGCACGAACCTCCTGCCAGCGAACATGCTCGGGTTGCTTCTGCCTTCAACTAATCAGCTTCATTTGGGTCACACTTTCTTCTCTCCTTCCCATAATCTTCTGGTATATGATCTCACTTCTTGTTGTCCATGTTTTCTTAGCTTAATTTTGTTTGAAAAGCACTGACATGTTCTTGTTTGGGGATATTTATGTTGCAGCAAGAGATCCCAAGCGCTACTCAGAACTTCTTGATCAACGAGACCAACTCGACTGACTTCGGTGTACTGCTCCGAGGAGGACTTGATGAGCTTCCAATGCCCCCAGTCATCAACAGACGTGAGATTCACAGCATATTCTTCTGTTTTGTTTCAAAGAAAACTTTAGTTAGGGTTCTTTGCCTCTTTTTCCAAATAAAATTAGTTTTGAAAGTATTTTCAATATATCCTTGTATTTTTCTCTTAGCTAATCAAGAAAAGAAAGTGTTAAAAGAAGAGAAAATGCCATTTTAGTGAAAACTTCATAAAATAATTTCAGTTTGATGAAAATGTTTATGAATTTATGAATTTATCTTTTGTGCTAGCCCTAACCGTACATGAAAAATATGCATATACACTAATTAACACACATCAATTAGAAGTCCAATGATATATCTAAGGTTTTAAAATTCTTATAGAATTTGGATTATAGAATCAGACATAATCTTTTTATATAAGTGAGACTTATATACATTTAATAGATCTCATCTCATATGAGAGAGTTGTATCCAATTGTGTGGTCAAATTTTACGCACTTAGCCATTTTTTTCTTATAATATAAACCCACATTTGCCTAATTTCCAGTGCTTTACATAGACTAAGATTATACAAATAGAATAATAGCACGAAAAATTAATACAAAATTATGCAGTAAAAGAATTTTTTTTTTTTTTTTTTTAAATTGAACTAAATTTTTTAAATTGCTACTGATACATGATTCTGTTCTTAAATTGTCCATAAATTTATGTAACAATAGAGTTTCCCTTTACTTTCTGTCTTCCATTCCGCATATCCCCATGATTCAACCGATGCACTAACACATTCTGAAAAACAAGTCTTTGTATCTCTTTTTCTTTTTCTTTTTTTTTTTTTTTTTTTTGGTTCCTTTTAAAACATTGTCCTCTAAAGGAACCTGTATTGCTTTCACAAATCCTATGTCTTAACGTTGTTTGAAATTTGAATAAAAAAAACGAATAGATTATCAAAAGCAACCAAGGAAACTTTCTCCTTAGGAAATTGCAAATACATAGAGTAATGAGAAAAAAATTTCACTATAAATAATTTTCTTTTTACAATTCTGACAGACGTAAAAAGTTATACCAAGCATAAGAAAGTATTTACATAATACACACAATAAAATTATATCATTATAAATAATTTTTTTCTCACCGCTCTAATTTTCCTTTCTCCTTGGACACCTGACAAGAATGCCTAGGAAACAGAAATAGTAAAGAATCTATGAAGTAGCATAGGAAGATAACACGATAATTGATGAAGTGAACAGTAGAGAGAGTGATTAGAACTTCATGGTGTAAATAATTTTTGGGGTAGGTTATATAAGATTTTGTTCTGATTTTAAATGAATTTCCAATTAATAGATGCGGAGTTTAACTTTTTGAATTAGGTTTTATTTGAGAACAGTTTATTTTAGTAATTTGTTAAATTTTTAGCAAAAATATAAGGTAAAAAAAGTTGGTATATTTAGAATAATGTTTTACAAAAAAAATATACAAAAAGTTGAGAGCAAAAAAAATATTTGGTTTTTTGATATAGATTATAAATTTTTTGATTTTTTAAATAATTTTTTGACTTTTAAACTAAAATAATTACTTTCCAAACGGAACTTTAGTCTATTGTCAGATACTGGTTGTTTTAAAAAATTAGTTAAAAGTTAATTTTTTAATTCTTTTAAAAAAACATATAAAAAATAAAATACTAATATAATCTAAAATAAATTAAAAAGAAGGTCACATTTAAAAGTAAAATATATGTCAGCAAAGTGAGTTAATGTGTCTGTGTGTGGTCTGTACATGGTCTCAGCTCCGGAGAAGAGGCAGAGAGTTCCCTCTGCGTACAATCGCTTCATCAAGTGAGTAATCATCAAGCACTACCTTCAATAACTCTCTCTCTCTCTCTCTCTCTCTCTCTCTCGCTCTCTCTGTGTGCTGAATCAAAGTTGTATCAATCTACAGGGATGAAATTCAACGTATTAAAGCAAGAAATCCAGATATTAGCCACAGAGATGCCTTCAGTGCTGCTGCAAAGAATGTATGCAAATTACAAATTTGCAGCACTTATTTTGCCAATTAGGGTTTCATTTTTGTGTACTCATTTTTATTTTTATTTTTTGGGTTTTGTTTATTTATTTAATTTTCAATTCACAGTGGGCCCACTTACCACATATTCACTTTGGTCTCTCGCCTGATCAGACAGTAAAGAAGACTACTGTGCGCCAACAGGTACTGTAACTGTGGAGCTTCCTCCCCTCCGCTCCCCTCTCTGCTCTGCTGCATTGCACACTCATGTTTCTCCTGTGTGTATCAATAGTAACTGTGGAATGTTTTGGGAATTGAATTTTTTAGGAATTTTTAAATTTTTTTATGAAAAAATGTGTAAAAAAAAATATATAAAGAAAAAATTTAATTTTTTTATAATGATTTTTTTTACTCTTTTACTAAAATTGTGACTTTCCAAATAGACCTATATTATTGTATAAATCACCTGTTATATAAAGTAATTATTTTTAAGTAAATATCTAAGTTATTAGTATTTTAAATTTTGATTTTTTTTTTTTTCCAGTTTCTTTCTTCGGCACCCACGTTCGATTTTATTTTTACTTTTCCAAATAATTTGGGCACACGCATTATATGTGTGCTCAATTTCTAGGATATTTATTTATTCTATTATGTGAAGTCTACATTTAAGTTGATGTAGCATGTAAATTTTTATTTTTTTAAAAAAAAAAAAAGAAGTAAAAAACCTCTCAACTGTCTTATAATATGTCATGATCTTTTCAATTGTACACATAGTAAACTTACCCTTTTAGTATATGTATGGTATATCCTTTTTAAACCGGTGTATCTTGAAATTTCCCTAAGTATCTTTTAGTTTGATGTATTTGACTGAAATATGAAAAAATAAAAAGAATTTATTGAAGATTAAAAAAACAAAAACAAAAAATCAAAAAAAAATTAAAAAAAATTAAACCAAACAAATTTGATAAGTGTATTTTTAATAAAAATAATTAATTAATTATTAATAAATTTTGTTACATATGTACTTTCTATGTAAGAATTTAAAATACAATTTTGAAAACCTAACTAAAAAAGAGAAGGAAAAAGAAATTTTAATCTATCATTTTGAATAATTAGTATTTTGAAAAACATAAGTCATGGAATAATTAGTATTTTTATAATTATTACATTGATGTGTTAGCCAACAACATTTTTTAAATTATTTTTTAATTCAAAACTTTAGTTGAAAGTTTTG
Source organism: Camellia granthamiana (assembly GCA_036172215.1). Classification (NCBI taxonomy): domain Eukaryota; kingdom Viridiplantae; phylum Streptophyta; class Magnoliopsida; order Ericales; family Theaceae; genus Camellia; species Camellia granthamiana. Next base: position 13,084,803 of record CM069913.1, read on the forward strand.
GAACTCTCACAACACTTCTCACGAAAAGTCTTTTTGCTATGGGATATAGTATAGATATACGACCAAGTAGATAATATGTAATATACATATTGAGTTTTTGAATTTTCAATATCATTATTCTCTGACCCTCTAAAAAATATCATTATTCTTTGATATATCAATTGTATCACCAATATCGATATGTATTTATCAGGACTTTTGATATCAATATTTGTCAATATATCGACTATATCATCAATATCAATACATCTAATATATATCGCTAATATGAATATGGATTTTGAAACAATTATTTTTAAGGAGAAAAAAAAAAAGATGAAAGAAACATTCATACATTACATATACTGTTTTAATTTTTTTGTATTTGGATTTGTGTAGGAGGGAGAAGATGTGCTGATGGAAGATGGTTTCTTTGCTCCGGCTAATGTGGGTGTCTCTCCTTTCTAGTGGAGTTGTTTCATTCTCTTACTAAACTCTCTCTCTCTCTCTGAAACTTGTTCTTTTTCCAATGGTGAAAAAGGTTTAGATGCTAGTCGAATATGACAACTTTGATTTCTCCGTAGCTTATAAGCCAATGGTGGTCTTTCAGAGTGTTAATACTTTGCTAGCATGTACTCTTTTTTAGATCCTTTTTAAATGTACTTAAGCTTGGGAAACCATTTCTTTTTGAAAAAATTGCAAATCGGTGGTATTTTTATAAAATATTTATAAATTTATGAAAAAACTTATAATTTTAATCATTAAAATTGATAAATTTTTTCACGGATTTGTAATTTTTTTTTTAAACAAAACTTGCACTGAAGTGCAATTTCTCCTCTTTTTTATTTTTTATTTTTGGCAGTGGCTTTGGTCCAGTCCAAGATCGGACTGGACATTGCTGTTGGGCCCGTGGGGGCCACCACGGGTCCCGTTTTGATAATCCGAACCGTTCAATGTGTAGAACTCGTCGAGTACTATATACCTGCAAATAATCACGTTGATTGGATATCGATAGCTATGTGAACAAAATAGTTTTTTATCAACTGTTAATTGTTTCACCGTCCATTTTTTTTTATACAAAACTGATTTGATCACATAGCTATTAATATCCGATCAACGTGATTTTTTACAGGCATATAGTACTCGACGAGTTCTATACATTGAACGGTTCGGATTATCAAAACGGGTCCAAAAAATGGACCCCATGGACCGAACTGGACGGGTCCAGTCTTGATCTCAACTTGAGACAAGCTGGACCCTTATTTTTTATGCTTCACATTAATGTTGCTCTTCTCAAGTAATTAACTAGCTGTACATTTCTTCAAATACTATTTTTTGGGGCGAATACTAAAGAGTACCAAGAAATTAAGCTAAAAAAATGTTTTAAATATATGTGAAAATGTTAAAAATTATATTCATTTCAATAAAGAATGTATCGGGTTCCTCAAATTGTTTTTGTCTTTTTTCTTGTATACTAGATACACTTGTTAACAAGATTTATTTTTTTAGACAAAATTATAATTTAAAAGACCAAAGTCACACGAAAATCCATTAATGTATTTTATTCAAAATTTAAAATTCTTGATATTAAAATATATTCGCATAATTTAAGTATTGGATTGCTATCTTAAGTAAAAGTTATATTATAAAAAAGTATCAAATATTGAATCAACTAACCCATTTAGCTGGCTGTAAGGAATTTTTCTTCTCGATTTCTCTTTTCAAATCTATGATTCCAAGAATCTCAATATCAAAACGGCTATAAATAAGTTGAAATAAGAGGACAAAAAATTGAGGATAAAGGATACTACATATGATCATCCAAAACCCTAAGTTTTAATACTAAGATAAATGTTATGTATTTTAAATATTCTATCAAATAATCTACTAAACCTTTCACATGGGTGAGATTCATACAAATCTACGTGTATGTAGGTCTCACACTCATATAAAAAATTTGATAAAATATTTAAGATCCCTAACATAACTCGAAAACATGCAATACAAACCTTGGCACCCTATACTCCAACATGTTGGCCATTTGAACATTTCCATAACTACTTTATCAAAAAGCATATGTAGCATATATCAAAAGAAGAGTCCATACATATAGTGACAGAGACAGTAATTTTTTTTCAGTTGTGCAGATTGATACTGTTAGCATGCAGTTTTTTTTTTTTTTTTTGAACAGTTGGCATGCAAGCAGTGGGATTTTTACATACTTTCATTTCAATTCCAAAATGTTCAAATTAAAATTGAGGGAAATTAGTTTGGTTGAGTTTTTAAATTTTGATTTAAAAAAAAAATTTAAAAAACTTGTTTGATTAAAATAAACATAAAATATATATGACCAAATTTTCAAAATAATATTTTTCCTCCAAAATAGAGAAAATTATATAAAAATTATGAGTTATTTTATTTTATTTTTATCAAACTGTTATTAGTTTTAAAAGATAAAAAAGAAAACAGATTTTTTGAAAATTCAACCATATGAGTTTCATCGGAAGCCCAAACAAGTACAAATTGTTGTGGTCAGTCAAGTATATATAAAAATTATGATTTTTTTTTTTGTCAAACTGATACTATTAGTTTTAAAAAATAAAAATAAAACAGATTTTTTGAAAACTCAACCATGTGAGTGTCTTCGGAAGCCCAATGGTCAGTCAATTATATATAAAAATTATGAGTTTTTTTTTTTTTTTTTTTTTTTTTGTTTTTTTAATCAAACTGTTATTAGTTTTAAAAAATAAAAAAGAAAACAGATTTTTTCAAAACTCAACCACATGAGTTTCCTCGGAAGCCCAAACAAGTACAAATTGCTGTGGCCAGTCAAGTATTAAATCATGGGAGACGCTTACTGGAGTGTCCTGTCGAATCTATTGAGCTTATTATGGGTTCTATTTTGATAATCTAAATTGTTTAATGTGTAGAATATATTTGTAAAAAATAACATATTAATAATCCCGGAAAATTAATCAACAATCTCATAATACCACGTAATCATACTCTAAGTCAATTATTAATTATTTAGTCTTATGTTATTTTCTATCCCCAACATAAATCGTAGGTCTCTACCCCTCTCTAACAATCAAAACCTTATGAAGCGCCACGTGTTCATATTCCGGGAATACTGAATAATCACTTAGTAACTCCTTAATTGAAACACATTTTTGTCAATGGTAAATATGATTTAAAAAATAAATTATTAAGAAAAATGTGTTTCGAACAAGAGACTACTGATATCCGATTAACGTGATTTTTTTCAGGTATGAAATACTCAACAACCTCTACACATTTTATTGTTTGGATCATCGAAATGGAACCCGTGATGAGCCTCATGGGCCCAATAATACGCTCTCGTTCACATAGTGGACTAGAAAGAAACCTCTCCCATAAATCATAGGTGCTATATTTTGGAATGTGAATGGCTTGAATCCAGTTTAGGCATTAGATTAACAATGTTCGGCCCGCGGGTTTACCATTGATTTCTTTTCGATCATATTTGAGTTCAATCACTTTGTGTAGATTATTCACGCAAAAAATTTAGTCAATTCAATATACGCAACTACATAATTTTATCATATTTATCTCCGGAAAAATGTAATCTATTTTCAAAATCATACAAGTCATTAATTTTTTGTGGTTCAAAAATTTTATCACATTTATCTCCAACCTCAAGTTATGGCCTCTATTGTACCCAATAAAAACCATGTCGCATGGGCAAAAACACACAAAAGTAGGGGGAAAAAAAATTCTCACCTACCAAAAACATGACAAAAAACTATAGCAGTTGAAATATATGTGGGCTTTTTTTTTTTTTTCTTTTTTTCTTCTGCTTCTAGCATTTGAAACAGATGAAAATGAAGAGACATGAAAGTAAGTGAAACACAGTGGAGTGGTGGGGGTGGTTGTATAATGTATTATTTGCAACTAGTGCCACCAAAGCAAAGCAGATCAAAACGCGTTTCAAAAAAATAAAAAAATAGGCTACCATTAGCTGTAGTAGATAAGTAAATAAATATCAGGACAATTGCAAAAACTTTATGTTCATTCTGTATTATATGGTGGGTCTCATGTGAAACTCACAAATGCGTGCGAATTCCTCGTGAGACCCTCTGTGTTTGTGCACCGTGTGCACAAACTCAGTAATGCAAGAAGAAAAGTGTTGATACAATTATAATGATCGTTCATAAAAGAATGATAAATACCAATAAATTGAACTAGGATCTTTGGGAGCATTTACTACATAGGAAAAGGAAAAAGAAAAATGTCCATCAAAATTACTGAAGATTCATATCAACAAACCTACAATTACACAAACCTAACCACTCACAAATCACAACCACAAACACCTCAATAAAGCAAGCCAGGCTCCCCATTGAAAAAGTTTCAGCGGAAAATGGAAATTACAACATATATCATCATCACCAGAATCATGAACAGTTTTGATCTATTACCCATGATTGATGTTGCTGAAGAGATGTCTTCTGGCCTGAAAACGGAATCACAGAAAAGAGCAGTTAATAACTACATAACAAATCAGAAAAGATTGAAAGCATTTAATAACTACGTACTTTTGCAATCTACTGAGGGAACCACAGAAAAGAGCATTATCTGGCATGGGCAACTCGGTTTTGTTAGTTTCCTCTGGATTCACAACCCTGACATAAGTTTCTTGACCCAGATACCATGAGTCAAGGTTTTCTGTTCTCAAATTCCAAACTCCAACGTTGTCAAGTGAGATTAAGATTGCTGTCCATGCCCCAGGGAAAACCTGTACCAAAAAAACAAAACTTACTTGTAGCCAGTATACATGCTAAAACCAAATTCTCCAGTGAAGAAGAAAATGAGAAGCCAACAAAAACATACCTGTGTTGTGGTGCGAGCAATACCATCCCACTTATTGTATGTGCCCCTGCTATTCTCTGTCCACTCACCATAATCCATCCTGCAAAAATTAATTACAATATGGGTATTCAGAGCAATTTATTACTATTATAAAAATGAAAAAACGGAAAATAGAAAGCATCTATGCAGTGAAGTAGAGGTGATGAAGTTTAAATAAAGGAAACCAATTCCTACCCAACCACAAAAAAGGCGTATCCGCTCATATGATAGCTTTGCACCTTAGTCTCATTGTTTTGCAGGATAATTTCCATAAATCCCCTATATGTACCATTGATGACCGACGTTTCCATCTTAGGTAATCCTGTAATTGGCCTATTGGGGAAATCAAGCTTGTACACTCCCTTTACTTTGAATTGGTCGGCAAGCCTGATTGGTGTGGCGGGATTGACAAATGAGATCCCACTGAGTGTTGTTCGCAGTTTCCCGTTGATAGTCACTGGTGGCTTGTTTTTCAACACATAAATATCAGTCACATTGATTGAGCCATATCTAAATGAGCCTTGTGGGTTGGGGCGAGCACCACTGGCTGACACATTCCACCTGTACAATGTTAAGCACAAGACTAATCAGTAGGAAATTGTTAAAAATAAGTTCTTCAGAAGATTTCCAAACATAGTGAAGAAACAAAATAACTTATATTCACATAAATAATGTGCCAATGAATCCAAAAAATTGCAAACAAACCTGATGGATCTAGCCTGATTCATTGAGAAGGTTTTGTCGTATTGATCATTTGGTGGGTCCGGAAGGGGACCAGATGCCTTCCCTTTCGAATTTGAGTAGTGCAAGATACCAACACCAGTAACTCTTTGCCAGAGTGATTCATTCACAAACCTAGCACTTGCTACAATGTAGTAATCAGAACTTGCGTTCTGATCCATGGTTACCAAGAAAGAATAAGACTGTCCAACATGAATATCTAAGCTAGTGTAATTTTGTTGCACTGTATATGATCCCTCTGTTTCCGCTAAAAGCAGGTTATGGTTCTGAATTCTGAAATTCAAACTAGTTGACACACCAACATTGTGTACACGAATGCGATATGTTTTGCCTGGCCAACGTTATAATATAAACAATCAGAAGCTAAAAAAAATTTAAGGAAACAATGTAAGAAAGAAAAACAACTTTCACAATCATTGACATGTGTTCCAATATACCTACCAAAAAGAAATGTTATGTTTCAATGCCTGACCAAAAAGTTCTCCTGGGATGTAATAGTTCCTAACTATCATGCAGTGGCATGTTGAATGTGAGTGGTCAGGGTGAATTATAACCCCTAAAATATGCATGTCCTCAATTTTTCACAAAAATAATAAATATATATATATATAAGGAAGAAGTGCAATACTGATGCACATCCTAATACCTAACTTGTTACTTTTGTTAATGTGATTTTATATTACATCAAAGAAGTACACTCCATTTCTGAAGCCAGGTCCCAAGTCCTAAGACACAATGAAAGAACATGTTATCTTAAATAATGCCCTATTTCAATCACAATCTGATGATGGTATTAGTGCTACCATGAGTTTAGTGTGTATTTAACACAAATACCATCAAATATGGCAATTCACCGAAAATAACAAATAAATAGTTAAAATAATTAGAAGAGACAAGCAGGCACATCCTAGCCAAAACTGAAAGGTCAAAAAGCCATATGGTATAAGTTGCTTCAAAAGTAGGTTCAATGCATAAAAGGAACAAGGGCACAGCTCATTCAGAGAATCCAACAAGAACAAATCTGTTCCAACTTCTAAATCAACAAAGTTCCTGATCGCATATGACTTATAGACTAATTGATTTGGTGATAAACATACAAGTTATAGCAGATTCTTCAAAAACAGTGTCTCTGAAATACTCACCAGGGTGAACATCAATTGTTTCATAGTCAATGCCGTCAGGAACAAGTGTAGTGTTATATCTATAGGGGCCTTTCCCATTGATAAGAACACCATCCGGCATCCCAAGATTTTTCCCACCATTAAGTTCTCTCCTCAAAGCCTATATATACCAAAACAAGATCAACCACAAAACACATTACATGCTAAGCTTCAATACACACCTAAAATGTCGATTTAGACAATTTATCAAACACTAACCGTGTGGTTTCGAGTGTACCAATCACCAATCAAAATCGTGATATCCCCATCTGGGGTTGCAAAAGGAATTGGAATTATATCCCTATTGTTAATAATAAAACCACCATAACCTCCAGATGCCCTTTGAAAATTGAGCGATGGGAAGTAGAAGAAACTCCCAATCTGATCCTTCACTTGGAATTGGTAAGTCCAATTCCACTTTGGAGGAATTGGACAGTTCGTGCCGAGTACCCCATCTTGCCAAGAACTTCTCCTCTGTTGAATACCAGCCCTGTTCACAACCATTGATTTTTTAAATCCTAAATCACCATCATAGATCCAAAACCCAAATCAAATTAAGAAACAAAAAAAAACTACTGTAAATCATACCAAGTCATGAGAAGGTCCTCATCTAATTTGTTCCTCACATTGACAACTACATTGTTGTTAGTAGTCACATTAATGATAGGCCCTGGAAAATGACCATTAATAGCAATAACCTGCAATTCAAAACAATGCAGTTCATGAAAATCACTAAAAACCCAGTAGCTCTTGAATTTCATTACAATGCAGCTCAGGAAAATCCCTAAGCTCACTATACTATATCACTGTAACTTCAAAAACTAAGCATATTTTGCAGATCTGAGACTAAAGACTCAAAATTTTGAAAAACAAAAACTAACCCACCAACTGTCTGTGAAATTTCAGAAAACCCAGATGGAAAGAGGAACAGAGTACATTCGAGAGAAAATAGAGTGAGAAAGAGATCTCAAACAAACCTGTTGGGGAACACCCAAAGGAGAAGCTGTGATGTAAGAGAGCACAAATTCGTAGCTAACAAATGGATCGTCAGCTAAACAGAGGCTCGAGAACAAAGAAATGTAGATGAAGAACAGTGAAACAACGCTATGGGAAGCCATGTATTGGTCTTTTTTGTTTTGAAGATAAAGAGCTAATTTTTTTAGCTTTTCTGTGTTTTTACATTCTCAGAAAGCAAAGAAAAGAAGAGAAACAGCGGAGGAGAGACAAGAAACAGTCTGTGTGTGTGAGGAGTGTTTGGAGAGAGAGAGAGAGAGAGACAACGGCTCTAATTTACTTTTGGAATGCAGAGTGAGAGCACAAACGGTTAGTTGAAGAGATAGATGTTTTAAGCTTTTTTTTTTTTTTTTTCCTTTTTTTTTTTTTTAATGCATTTTATTTGAGTACTTATATATAGATTTGAAATTTTGTGTCAAAATATTTGATAAAGTAAAAAACAAATTATGCTTTTACTTGGAATTTGTAGGCAATAAATTCATTAAAGAAATTTTAATTTTTTTATTATTTAAAATTAAGAAAAAAATATTGTAGTTCATACTTTTTAATTATTAACTTTTAAGTTGAGAAAATTAAACAGAGCTTTTTTCTTCTTTTTTTTGGTTGATTTGGACCCATTTTATCAGCCATCATTTGTATGAATGAGCATGCATAGAGTGGGACCTTGAAAGAAAAGAGGAAAGATGAGACTTATCAAAAAAAAGAAACAAGTTTAGAGAGAGAAAAGGGCAATCTTGAGAGAGAGAGAGAGAGAGAGAGAGAGAGAGAGAAATCAATCCAAAATGTTCAATACTTTTTAAGTTCTTTTGATGAAAAATATTATGGTACATATCTCTTAAAATGTGTGTATTATATGTAAAAAAAATAACATAATTTTATATTTTTTGAATCATAACTAAACATAATATGTAATACAACTAAAAATCTCATGAATCATAACTAAAACAATGTCATAACTATAAATAAAAAAAAAAATAGTCGTAACAAAATAATAAAATGACATAATTAAAAATATATATGATACACTTCTTCAAAAGGCGTGTATAATAAAATTTTCCTCTTTTAATATATGTAATCACATTATGAGGATATTTAATAAAATTATTTATTTATTATTGAATGTTTTCATCTAGTCATATCACTTTTATATGTTTTAAACAAACACCATTTATCATATTTAAAAAAAAAAAATGGTTGAGACTTCTAATAAGATTTTTACAATTTCACTCCTAATGGTATAGAATAATAAGTGTCAATTTTCAATTTGTCACATACATAATTATGTGAGAAACTACTCCTTTATCACATTATTAGAAATGAAATTAGAGATAATGAAATAAGAATGTAGCAAAACTCTATTTAAAAAATAATAAAAATTATCATATTATATAAAAAGTCACATAAAAATAAAAATAATTTCACGACATATAACAACACTCTATCACAAAAATTATAGGATGAATTACACTGACTTTTCTTAAGATTTGTAAAAAAATACAATAAATTTTGTAATTTTGATATAATTACATTAATTTTCATTTTAGTATTAAATGAAACAAAATTAATGCAAATGATGTGAGAATATAAAAATAAATAATGTAAGAATATATATTTTTCGTATAAAAGATATAATAATATCAATTTTTTTATCATATAAGTAACAAATTATTGATAGAAATGAAGGCCTCAATTGGGAAGGAAGAAGAAAAAAAGTAAGCCAATAAGTAAAATTACTAAAATACTTGGTGTGTGTATGGCTTTTGACTAGGGTAACAAGGGTAATATGGTCAATTTATAATTTTACAAGTGATGTGAGATTCTATTATAATAATTTTTAAAAAATATAAAAAATTACTTATTTAGCACTTTTCAAATAAATTTGTCAATAAGACCAAAAAAAAAAAAAAATAGAAATAAGCAAAAAAAGTCATCTTCTCAAAATAAACCTATTATATGAATTAAAATCTTAAAGAATTTAATATAATTATATCAAAATTATAAAATTTACTATATTTTCTTTAAATTTTAAAGAAGATACTTATAATTTACCCAAAATTCATATATTTGTGTGTTTTGGAGAGGGAGAGAGAGAGAGTCTGAAGAGGATGACAGGCAATGGCCAGTTCACACCTCCTTTAAATGACCAATGTTGTCCTCCACCTGACCTTCTTTCTACACTACAGACCATCATAATAATTGTCCTCTAATAAAACTACAATATCATACAATAAATGACATTTGACTTCATGTTCCTATTCTTATAATTATTATTAGAGACACACCTTATTACATGATTAAAAAATTATAAGTTTTTTTTAATAATGCCTTAATAAAATATTAAATGGTTAAACATTTTTCAATTACTTATTTTATGGAGAATTAATTAGCGACCTAAAGACACCTTTAACAAATTATGTGAGAAAATAAGTCACATATTTTTTTAGTGTTCATTTTTTTTTTTCTGAAAAAGTATGTAAAAAAATAAAGAATTAATATGATTTAAAATAAGTCAAAAGTCAAAAATATCATATTTCCAAAATAATCCATTAACGAGTTATTGTTTAGTCTTGATTGGTGATCATCACCATAAGATTTGTGGTTGCAGATGCCTCGTCCACGAGTTCTTATATTTACTCTTGATTGAGGAAATTTTATGGTGACAATGTGCACCTTTAATAAGAATGAAATATATGTAGCAAAAACGAAAATGAAAATGAAAATAAAAATTAACGCGTGTTATATTATTTAACAGTTTAATTAGAGTAATTTTTTTTTTTCAAAGTAAATACAAAGTTAAAGTTGAAAGTAAATTGGAAATTCATAAAAAAAAATTATTTTACAAATGGAAAATGCTATACAAACAAAAAAAATTTACAAACTTGAAATGAGACCCAACTTACTAATATCCTAGATGACATATCAATTTGTAAAGAAAATTTGTTTATATAGCACTACTCCTAACAAATTACTATATGTTTGTTTGTTTTTATTTTTTCTTATGTACGTTTATTAAGAAGACAATCATTGGTCTAATTGATTTTTTTTTTTTTTTAAGTGTTGGGCTTGTTTCTAGTTCATATTGTATATCCTTTCAATTCTGTTAGTTGTTTTATATAATACATAGAGAAAAAAAAGAGAGAAAGAAATAATGGATATATAACCAATAGAATTACAAAGGCATATCACATAGGATATGAGACAGACTTATGTGATAATTTTTTCCTCACTGGTCTCGTTTCAATAATTAAAATTATTCAGTTTGCAGAGCCTTTTGTGTATATCAGCTATAAAAAAAAATATATTAAATCAATCTAATAATCATAATCTCTTCATTTTATTATATTTTTCTAAAAAATAAACATTAAGGCTAATTTTTTTTAAAATCATCTAATTTTATAAATTTTAATTATTATTTACACATACCAATACTAGTCATGTTTAATAATTAATTCCATTGAATTGACCTAAAACTAATTGGTTAATCTTTTAATTAACAACAGTGCTATATATCCATATAAAATTTTCCCCAACCTCCCTGAATAATGTTAAAGGTTAGCGGAAAGATTTTGATAGAAGAGGGGAGTGTAACAACGTGAATTATTAGTTTATCATTTTCTTATCATGTCATTTGAGAAGATTTATTGACGAGAAATTATATAGATGAAATATTTTTCTTTAGATAAATTAATTTTTATATTATTTTCATGGATGACAAGCTTCATTGTAGAAATCTCAAAATATGGGGAAAGTAAGATATAGAAAAATGATTGATTCACATAATATTTTTCATTTCTAAACCCTCTCAAATGATGTGACGAGTAAAATTCAAAAATAGACTCGTGTTCTAGTATTTTTTCAAAATTTTCTTTACATGTATTTTATTTTAGGGTATGGCTTCTGTCCAGTTTGGAATCGGACTAGACCGTGTTGTTGGGCCCGTGGAGGCCACCACGGGTCCCGTTTTAATAATCTGAACCGTCAATGTGTAGAACTCGTCGAGTACTATAAGCCTGTAAAAAATCACGTTAATCGGATATCGATAGCTATGTGATCAAAACAATTTTTTGTCAACCATTAATTTGTTCACCGTCCAATTTTTTTAATACGAAACTGATTTGATCATATAGCTATCGATATCCGATCAACGTGATTTTTTATAGAAATATAGTACTCGACGAGTTCTACACATTGACGGTTCAGATTATCAAAACGGGACCCGTGATGAGTCTCCACAGGCCCAACAATACGGTCCAATCCGATCCCGGAATAGACGGAAGCCATACCCTTTATTTTACCATCTAATTTGAAAGATTGTAAAAAAAAAAATTGTATGAATATAACACTGCTGATTTTGTTAGGGGAATGAAAGACCAACCAAGGTCAAAGTATTAATTACCAAAGCAAATCTTGTCACGTGAACCCCACGTGATCCTACTCATCAAAACAACCTAGCAAGAATCAGACGGCCACCTGGCTCTAATTTCACTGGACCATACTCACCTGCTCTATCATTATTCTGCATTATCTCACCATCCAATCCATGCACAGTATTTGAAAGGAAATACCCATATTATCCACTCTTTTTAAGATATAAATAAAAAAAATAAAATAATAATAATAATAATAATTTGTGATATTAAAATTGACAAGTAAATATATATTTCAGTTTCTGTATTTTTTTTTTTTCCAAATCATCCAATTTATTATTGAGTTATCTAGATTTTTTTTTGTAATATACACAAGCGTATTTGATCATTAAAATATTTCATGTGGACACACAAAGTCTAATTTTTATGAATAGGAGAGAAGTCAAAAATCTAAAATTTAAAATAAAAATAATAATTGACAAAAATAAAGGGATTTATATAGTGCCTGTTTGGCAGAGCTTAATTACAGCTTATTTCAGTTTTCAGCTTAATTTAAGCTATTTTGATGTGTTTGGTTTAGCTTATAGATTATAGCTTATAGCTTTTTGAAAGTCAGAAATCAGCTTATTCTTTGAGTGGGGCAGGAGATGCTTTAAGAATAAGCTGGAAATCAGCTTATGGTCATAGTTATAAGTTATAAGCTGTTTAGGCATAAGCTATAAGCACTTTCCCACAGCTCTACCAAACAGGGCCATAGTCCCAAAGTAACCATACACCACAAATTTCGTTCTCATTAATGAAAGTAAATAATTGCTTGTTTTAAAAAATTATTCACTAATGTTTACCATTTATATCTTATAAGAATAATTAATAACTAAAGTAGCCATTTGTCTCTTTTGCTAACCTTTTACTTGATTTATACTCTTTGAAGTCTCTGGATGCAAGAAATTATTTGAAATTCAACATATTTACACATTTATAAGTAGGGGTGTAAACAGTTTGGTTCGGTCCGTTTTGTTTTTTTATTCAAAAATCGATACAGATCGTATGTTACGGTTCAGTTTTATCGATTTTGTCGGTTTGATATAGAAAAGAAATTTATATGAAATTTTGAAAGGTTTTATAATAGATTATAATTTTAGATTGAAAATAAATGAAGAAAAATATGAAAACTGTTCTGTAAATGTTTTGCTCCCTAATTTTTATCACAAAAGTATATTATATTAGTTACTTCTCATATAATGTTTAAGAAATTATAATATAAAAATATTTAAATATAATATTCAGTTGGTTCGGTTTGTATCGGTATAAAAAGCTTCAAAACTGAAATAAATCTTATATTATAAAAACAGACCGAAAACTAAAATTTCAGTCAATTTCTATCAATCGGCTCGATTTGATCAGTTTTTCTTACATCTCTATTTATAACTTCAAGAAAATCCAAATATTGACATTATATATATATATATATGTATAAAAATAAAAAGTATACCACCCATCTGTTCAATCCAAATTTCCCAAAATTCTTCAAAATGCAAAAATCATATGTCATCAAATATAAACCTGAAGTTGACAAATTTATCTTATTTTTACTTGTTAGGAACAACAAAGTTGGCCAAACCAAGCATATCAATAAACAAAAATAATACATTTCTTTAATTTTGGAACTCTAAATAGAACTTTAATAACTTGGTAATAAAAAAATATTAAAAAAAAAGGATACAAACGTCATATCATTGTGGAACCCACACACCATTAGAGCTCCCAATCTTTTTTTTATCTATAAAACACCATTGTCCTATTGGTTTTATATATACTAGCATATCATTCGTGCTATGCACGGAATAAAATAATATATTATTTAATAAAAATATGATAATTATATTTTATATTTTTATATTATGTAAAATAAAAGTTAAATGGAAATTAGTCAATCAGGATTTTATTAATTGTTTAAAATTAAGAAAATTAAAAAAATTAGTATGAGATATTAATCGTAAGACTTCTTACTAAAAATCTCATTTTGCTTATATAAATGGGAATATAAGATTTACTTTGTGTAAGTGAAATAATTCACTTTTTTCTTCTTTTCGCGATATGAGATTATAAAATAAAAGTTAAATGAAATCTAACCAATTAGGATTTTCTTAATTATTTAAAAGTTAACAATTGTTTGGGCGGGAAGTTTATTTTGAATCAAACAATCTTAACCGTTGAATCTTTAATCTTTAATTAGTTCAATATTTAATTTATTTCGAATCAAACAAATTTAACTAATGTATTTTGATAAAATCACTAAAATCACAGTTAAATCAGTGAATCAGTCAAACTGAAAACAATTCACCCTATCGGCTAGGTCAAAGGACCAACCAACTTATACAAAAATTAATTAATTAAAATTTTTGAATTTTATTTTAATTTTAAAATTTAAACTGTCTTGAACTGAAATATATACAACACTACAATATTAAATAGGAGCATAAGGTTTATATAGTGAAACAACTCATTTTTTCCACATTTTCTTGATGTGGGATTGTAAAATAAAAGTTAGCAATCGTTTGGACGTGAAATTCATTTCTAATCAAGCAATCTCAGTCGTTCAATTTTTAATAAGGTCAATTTTAATTTATTTCAAATCTAAACAATATATTTTGATAAAATAGTTAAAGCCGTAGTTAAACTAGTGAATCACTCAAACTAAAAACGATTCAGTCTAATCAATTAAGTCAAAAGACCAACCAATTTACAACAAAATTAATTAATTAAAACTTTTTAATTTTATTTTAAAATTTAAACTATCTTTAACTGAAACATGCACAATACTATAATATTAAATAAGAGTATAAGATTCACTTTATATAAGCAAAACAACTCAATTTTTTATTTCTTTTCTCGATGTGGGATTGTAATGATTTTAAAGTTAAATATTATGAGAGTTTCAAAATCCCATACAAAATTATTTTTAAAATCTAAACATCTATATGGGATTGTACAATAAAGTTAAATGAAAAAATTAAGAAAATAAAAAAAAGGTATTGATATTAGGGAGTCTCACTAAAAAGTTTCTTTTACTTATATAAATGGGAGTATAAGATTCACTTTATATAAGTGAAACAATTCACTTTTTTCCCTTTTTTTCCCGATATGAGATTGTAAAATAAAAGTTAAATAGAAACTAATCAATAGAAATTTTCTTAATTGTTTAAAATTAAGAAATTTCAATAATTTATATAAATTGGAACATAAGATTCACTTCATGTAAACGAAACAATTCACTTTTTCCTTCTTTTTTTTTTCGAATTTGGGATTCTAAAATAAAAAGTAAAAGGAAGCTAACCAATAAGAATTTTCTTAATTGTTTAAAATTAAGAAAATTTAATAATTTTAGAATGAGGGTTTGGACCTTCTAAAAGGCTTCTCTCTTAAAACTCCATTTATAAGATTCATTTTATATAAATTAAACAACTCACTTTTTCTTTCTTTTCTCGATGTGAGATTGTAATACTTTATTTAAATGAAACAGCTCACTTTTCTTTCTTTTCTCGATATGGGATTGTAATTATTTTAAAGTTAAATATTATTCGAGTTTTAAAATCTCATACAAAATTATTTTTAAAATCAAAACTATGTGAGATTATAAAATAAAAGTTAAATGGAAGCTAACCAATAATGGGGATTTTCTTAATTGTTTAAAATTAAGAAAATCAAAAAAATGAGTATGAGATATTGATCATAAGGTTTCTCACTAAAAATCTCATTTTGCTTATATAAATGGGAGTATAAGATTTACTTTATATAAGTGAAACAACTCACTTTTTCTTTCTTTTTCTGATGTGGGATTATAAAATAAAAAGTAAATGGAAGCTAACCAACGGGAATTAGAGGGGTGTAGTTTAGGTTGGTGAATTTGTCATATTCGATCATTTTATAAACTCATATGCATATTAAAAAAAAAATTCAAATTAATTCTAAAGTCATGTTCATGTAATTTCAATAAATTTATTTTTAATAAAAATATATAATCTATTTATAAAATTATATATATTATTTATTTTTAAAAGTTATATATAATAAAATTACGTGATTATAAATGTTAGTTTCACTCAAAATAAATCAAACTTTAATTTGTTCAGAATGTTACTAATAAAAACTGAAAATAAATCAAAGTTAATCAACTGACTTCTTCTCCTCTTCGACATGTACCTTGTTATATTGTCATCTATGTGGTCATAATCGTGGAATTAACTTGCATCATTGAGCAAAATATTGTTTTAAAAATATAATTAATTGTAGTCATGCAAACAAGATGGATCCAATTGGAGGAGATGGGTGACAGCCTCCAAATTTTGAAACCCTTTTTATTATAATATAGATAACATTAATTATTAAAAAAAACTTTTAAATTATATAAGTTGGCCTCCTATTAGAGACACATATTTTCACCGTACAGTTTGATAAACAATCAACCTAAACTATGATAAAAGCTTCTAACCTAAACTATCCCAACCTAAACAATTCAATTTTTTCTTCTTTTTTTGATGTGGGATTATCAAATAAAAGTTAAGTTAATGGAGATTTTCTTAATTGTTTAAAATTAAAAAAATCAAAAAAAATTAGTATGAGATATTGAAACTCTCACAAAACTTCTCACTAAATAGGATAGAAGTATAAGATTATCTTTATATGAGTAAAAAAATTTATTCTTTTCTTTCTTTTTTCGATGTAAGATTATTGAATAAAAATAATTATTTAACATTAAGAAAATTAAAATGAAAATTTGGAGTTTCTAGAAGGGTTCTTACTAATTTTTTTTTTTTTTTTATATAATATATAAGGACAATGATTTGGAGCCCTAAAACTGTCCCCCCTAATCCCCCCAATTTCTATTTTAGGCAACTGTTTCCTTATTTTTTTTTTTTTTCACTTGATACGGAAATTAAGAGAATTAGGAGGAATTTTTTTAAAAGGATGTATAGATAGATAGACAACGCTAAAAATATATGGCAGTGAAAGAGGTCAAGATTCAAATTTGGGGTAAAGTATTAAAATTTCCTTTCATTCTGTTTTCCTTTTTTTGCGCGTGCAATGGGTCTAAAATGAGAATTATTGATTCGCAGTTATTAAAAACAAAAAAAGACAAAAGACAAAACAGACCAATGTGACCTTATTGAGGATATTTACCAAATTTTATCAGTATTATTGGTTGATGTCTGAATCACTCATTCAATGAAATTTTGTTGAAATGGATGAGGTGGTTGGTTCTTGGCTCCCTTAAAACTGTCCAAAACTAATGACACAAAACTGTTGTAACAAATATAAATATTGCATTTTTATTTTTAATTTCCCTTTTGATTTTTTACTCCAATTTCTCCTAAAACGTACTCATGTGGCCTTCACATGAGCAATTGTGGTCCAAATCTTTAATATTGAGTGACAGAAAGATCGTATTGAAACATAAGTTAAAATTTAAAATTTTAATTATAATTAGAAGATAAAGAATCAAAGTGAAATTTGAATAAGTGTTAGAGAATAAAAAGTATAATTTATCTAAAACAAAAAAACAAATCAAGCTCAGCTACATAAACCAATTTACATAAACCTAGCTTAATTTTTGCGCACTATTCTTCAAAATAAGAATTTTGTAGTTTAGTTAGTGCTCTAATTATACAATAAATCCATAGACACATCAATAACAGAATAAACAACATAAAATATAAGTGGAATTATTTGAGTAAAATTGTTTCTTTCATAACAAGACCCACCATCTAATTTGTATGATTAAAATTATTTTATATATAATTAACTCTATGATCAAATCTGTTACAAGTAGTTAAAATCATAGCTCACCTTCAAGAGTTTTTTTAGAAAATTGCATGCAAGGTGTACACCTGAGTAGTTGACCAAAAGTGAACAAGATAATATATAGTTAATGAAAGCAATGAAAATGAGACAGACATTGGTGGATTAATAATAACAGTGTGGGGCCACTAGATTATTAATCATGTAGTGTGGTAAAGGATTGTTTGTTGATCATTTCTTCACATTCACATGTTGTAATGATATCTATTAGTCACCACAGGCCATGGGATGGTACAGAGACATGCCAACTCAGAGATTACCCAACCCAATTAATTATTTATTTTTAGTATATTTTAGTGTAAGAAGTTGCTTTCACATTGATTGAATAAAAATTATTGGTTGCTCACCAATGAAGTGTTCCAAATAAATTTCTACCATTCTGTGTGAGTGAATTTCTGATCACACTGCCCTTCTTAGTAAATCAACTGTAGAACACAGGCAGAATAGATGGCACCCTGCTGTCCTGCACAGAAAGAGAATGCTCCGGCGGTGGTTCTTCTACCCGGGGGTACTCCGACGATCAAGTCAGTATATCTTTCAAAGATAATCAAGTATTCAACTCACAAGTTTGAGTGTATAAAAACATACCTTAGACCCATGGGGGTGCCTCTCTTTTATAGCCAATACAATCCTAGTCCCAATAGGAGCCTAACTCCAATGGACTCAGGATTACTGCTAATCTAGAACTCCCAGTGGGATTAGCATAAAACCCTCTAAGAGTTTTATCTTTATCCAAACTGAAGTCTTCTCTCAATCTAGGACTCTTGTCCTTTATCCGCTTATCTCGGATTCCGATATCTTCGGAGATATCCTCGGCACCTCCGGGATCACCTCGGCGTAACTACCACGACACGTGGCACCTCGGCTGACACGTCGGCGTCACCTTGCCACATGTTGGTACTCAGAAAATATCTCCCCACAACTGCCCCCTAGGTTCTATTACCTCGGAATTCTGAGGTGATGGAACCTATATTGTTCCTCTTTCCAGTACTTCGGCACAAGAACTCTTCAGCCGAGGTCGTTCATCTCAGGCCGACATGTCTTCTGTCAAGAACAAGAACTCAAATGAAGTCTCCCACGTGCATGAGCTGTCATGCATCACTTCTCAACCGTTTCACTTACGCGTTTCGTTTCCATTGGCTCGTGCCTATGACGCGCTTGCAAACCGTCTTTTCATCTGTCTGCGCCGTCTGATGTCTGCGCTACTCCAGGCGCATTAAATGCTTCTGTTTGTCGCCGTTTCAAGTTTTTGACAAAACTTTTCCATCTTTCTTTTTTTCTTTACTTTTGCATATCAATTTTCTCTTGCTTTCTCTCTCTCTAAACTCGTTCCTTTGAATCCGCCATTGTTCAAGCTCTAGGCTCTACAACTGTTCTCTTTCTCCCACTCCAGTGAAAGCTTTTGAGATTCTGTCTTGTCGGCGACACTCATTTCGGCTTCAATTTTTCTGGTAAGCCACTTTTCTTTGTGTTTCCAACTCTGTTGTTTACCCTTTATTACTTGCTGCCTTTACTGCTTTGTTGAAACTTCCAACCTGTGAATCATTCATTTAAATGCATTTTACTCATGATTTTGCCCTTGCCCATGTCTTGAACATTCGCACTTTTTCACCATTTTGCCCCTGTTCTTGAGCCTCTATTTCTTGTTTTCTTTATGCTTTTGAGAGCCCCACCTCTGTTCTTGATTCTGAAACTTCGTCTTGTGTCTTGTTTTTCTGTGTTTTTCCCAGATTCGAGCCTCCAATCTTTGCTTTTATAGATTTAGGGTTGGGATTTGCATATAGAACCTACCAATTCCTTAGGAAAAAACCAAAACAATCCTTACCATTATATACCTAGGTTTAAGCTGAGGTCCCAGTAACCCTTTAAGAGCACTTTCTTTCTGTAGTCAAGTACCTTTACACCAAAATCATGGGTATGTGGAGACATAGGGTAAACACCCCAACAAAACTTGAATTTTTTAGGCAAGAGTTCTCTATTCCTGATGATGTTCACCTTAGCCTAGCTGGGGATGACGATTCCATCATGCCTACAGACAATACGATGCCTTTCCCTATTGTAGCTTTCGTTGAATGTGGACTCCGGCTTCCACTTGATCCCCTTTTCCGTGAAGTTCTCCACTACTACACGTTGAACCCTATGCAACTTACCATCAACTCCTATCGAGTGATTAACGATATCATAGCCTTAGCTAGGCAGGAGAACGTTAGAATTACTCTTGCCGACATACAATACTGTTACACCATATGTGCCCTTAACCTGAAGTAAAAAGGCTACGTCTATTACCTCAAGCCGAGGTCTACTGAATTCAAAATTGTAGCCGACCTCCCAGACTCCAACAAGGGGGCTGGAGATGACTACCTTATTGCTTCTGGAAATTGGGAGTTTGGCCCAGACGAAGATGTTCATCTTTACCCTCTTCTCCGAACAGTAAAAGAAGGCAAGGGTAAGAGCCCAGTATCAATCACTTAGTTGTTTCTTTTTAAGTCCTCAAGACGTTGTCTGTTTCTAACGTCTTGCTCTTTTTGCAAATGTTCGTAAGCCACCAAAGGACTTTCGCCAGTCCTACTTTCTAGGCAAGGACTTAAAGAAGCTCCTAGATCTTCCAATCCACAAGCGCAAAGCTCCACTGGTACTAAATTTCATTCCGACGTACAAATCTACTCTGCCCGACGTCCCAAGAAAGGTAAAAAAGAGCCTCTCTCCACCTACTGCCACAACTCAAACTACCTCTACATCCCGAACAGATCAGGAGTCAACATCTGACCTAACCAATCAGCCATCTACCTCAGCCCCATACTTAATACCAATACCCGAACGCAAACGTCGGCGCAGACTTGTCAAAACTGCCGAGATGGGTCGCCCAAAGCCCGTTGTTCAAGACCTGTTAGCCGATCTCCCTATCGACGTTGATGCTGCTCCGAGTCAAATTATGCCCCCACCAAAGCCAAAAAGAACCAAGAAGACCCAGCCAATGGCCAAAGCCACTGTGGCTGAGACTGAAGATACCCTGCCTATTGCACAATTGGCAAAGAGTAAGAAGACTGCTTCTACTTCTGTAAAAAGGTCTGCTGAAGCTCAACCTTCTGAGTCCACAAAATCGAAGAAGCCGAGGTCGTCTTTGGCAACTACATCGGAATCCAAAAAACCAGATGTTCCTTGGGCCCCCCAAATTACTTTGGAAGACAGGCCAATAATGGCTAGTGAGAGTGCCGACGACATAAATGTCGGCGTGGCTCTCAGCACTGCGCTGCTTCTTCCTGGTGATTTGGAGTGAAATGCTGGATACAGTGAATATGAGAACTACGCTTTAATGCTCCAACACTCAATTCAAGTAAGTGTTTCCAATTTGGTACTTGTTCTTTCTTTCTATTCCATACTTAGAATATTTTATAACACTTCTGTTTTCTTTCAGGCCATCTAGTACGCCCATTCCTTTTCAATGCAGTCATTCAAAAATCGAGAAAAGTTGGCTGAGATGAAGAGGGAGTTTACTTCCCTTCAGAAGGCCAACAAAAGTCTTCAACAAAAAATGAAAAAGCTGGAAGATCAAGCTGAGGCTGCTACTAAGGCCCAACAGATAGCTGAGGAAAAGACTGAGTCTGCTGAAGCTATAAGGAAGGTTACTGAGGCTGAGAAGAGGGAAGCCGAGGATAAAAAGACCCAGGCCGAGAAGGAGCTCCAGGAGGCGTTGGCCACCAAGGATGCCAAGATCAAGGAGGCTGATGAAAAGGGATACGCCTAGGGTATGGCCGACATCACTGAGGAATACAAACTACAGGTTAGGCAGGCATGCAACAGGGGCTTCTCTCTTGGCTAGATGTCCCTTACCAAAAAGCTTAATGTCCAGATGACTCGCCCCTGCGCAAGGCTGACGCTATTCCTCTGCCATTCCCTCCTCCTCCTCCTCCAAGTCAAGTTGAAGAAGAGCCTGAGTCCGAATCCGAAGATGAGGACAAGAATGATGATGAGGCTTTAGTAAGGAGGCCCAAAAATGCAAATGAGACCAAGTCTCCTCCTCAGGGTGATCAAGTCCTGGACTTAACCCAAGATGAGGAGATTGAGGAGGTGCCCAAGGAAGCTGATTCAGGGCAGTTATCATCCGACCTCCTTCTAGCTGAAAGAAGTCTTGATAAAACACTTGCGGAGATCGACGCTGAGGTTTCGGCAGAGAAGGCTGCCGAGGTGGTTTCGCAAAAATCTGCCGAGGTAGTTCTCCAAGAATCGGACGATGTCCAGACCCAGATTGCACCTGAAACTGAAGAATCATAACTTTGATGTTCCCTTTTTTCTTCTTTTTTGTACCGTTTTGGTTTTCTGGACAATGTAAGCTTCCTCTTATGGCCGATGTGACATTTTTTGTTTCTTCTGAACAATGTACTTCTGGTAGGCCGTAGTGCCTTCTTTATATACAACTGCAACTGTTTTCCTCTGAATGCTTTAATCTTTAACTTCTCTTGATTGCCTCTGCATGATTTAGAATATTTTGCATGCCTTTCATACTTTGCCTCCTTTGTGCAATCTTCTCGGGGTTACGTACCTCGGGTATAGTAACTACAAGTTTTACTTTGGCAAGATTCCGACCTGTAAGCTTTTCATGAATTTCAACAAGTGTAAAACATATACTATTTAATGTTAACTTTGCAAATTTTTCTCAAGTGGCAATAAATGTTTAACAGTAAACTCAGTCTAACATACTTGTAAATTACTACAAATTTCAACAAGGACTTAACATATACAGTAAACTTTTCTCAAGTTATAACAAGTGTTAAATAGTGATCTACTTGTAAATTGCTACAAATTTTAACAAGGGCTTAAACAATATACTTAGCTTTTTCCTCAACCTGTAAATTGCTGCAAATTTCAACAGATAATCATATGTCGGCTTAACTTTAGCTTTGCTACAAATTTCAACAAGTGTTAAGCAATGATCTTTGGTTTTAACCACCCTGCAGATTGCTATAGGTCCGTAAGCAATAACATCGGTTTTGCCTCGACTTGTAAATTGCTACAAATTTCAACAAGCGAAGAGAACAGTAATCTCGGCTTAACTTCAACTTGTAAATTGCTACAAATTTCAACAAGTGAAGTTAAGGAACCATCTCTGCTTAACTTCAACTTGTAAATTGCTACAAATTTCAACAAGTGAAGCTAAGGAACCAACTCAGCTTAACTTCAACTTGTAAATTGCTACAAATTTCAACAAGTGAAGTTAAGGAACCATCTCAGCTTAACTTCAACTTGTAAATTGCTACAAATTTCAACAAGTGAAGATAAGGAACCATCTCGACTTATCTTCAACTTGTAAATTGCTACAAATTTCAACAAGTGAAGATAAGGAACCAACTCGGCTTAACTTCAACTTGTAAATTGCTACAAATTTCAACAAGTGAAGTTAAGGAACCATCTCAGCTTAACTTCAACTTGTAAATTGCTACAAATTTCAACAAGTGAAGATAAGGAACCATCTCGGCTTATCTTCAACTTGTAAATTGCTACAAATTTCAACAAGTGAAGATAAGGAACCAATTCGGCTTAACTTCGACTTGTAAATTGCTACAAATTTCAACAAGTGTTAAGCGTTTTTGTCTCTTCTCTGCCCCCAATGTGAACCTAAGTTCCACTTGGGTTCTCATTATTCATGTCTCTCAGAAACAACATTATATGTCTTTAACAATCATATGTGTGTGAAGGATTTAAAAAAGATTTTATTGATGACATCAGCCAAAAATAATGCACATCTAATGATAGAAAAATTTCAAATTACAAGTGTTCCAAGGTCTTGGCAATGCTTTGCCCTCGTTATCTTCAAGCTGGTAAGCTCCATTGCCTAATACCGAAGTAATTCTGTAGGGTCCTTCCCAGTTTGGGCCAAGCTTGCCCTCTCTGGGATCCTTCTTGTTGCCGACGACTTTTCTCAGGACTAAGTCGCCGACTTGAAAATCTCTTGGATTGACCTTCTTGTTATAAGCTCTGGCAAGCTGTTGCTGGTATACTGCAAGCTGGATTGTAGCCTTCTCTCTTCGTTCTTTCAAAAGATCCAGATCTCGGGCTAAGAGTATGTCATTAGTCCCATTCTCAACTCCCTGGGTTCGGATCCCTGGGATGCCGACTTCCAGTGGAATTACTGCTTCTGTGCCATAAGCCATGACAAAGGGGCATTCCCCTGTTGATCTTCTCGGCGTAGTCCGATATGCCCAAAGCACGTTGGGCAATTCGTCTACCCACTTTCCTTTTGCTGCCTGTAGCCTCTTCTTTATTCCATCCAAAATTACTTTGTTGGAGGCCTCTGCTTGCCCATTGCTTTGGGGAAAACTTGGTGTTGAAAAGTAGTTCTTGATCTTGAATTTCGCGCAAAAGTTCTTGATGAGTTTGCTATCAAACTGCGTTCCGTTGTCGGCAATTATGGCTCTGGGAATGCCAAATCTGGTGATAATGTTTTTCCATATGAAATTCTTGACGTCCACATCTCGGATTTTGGCAAGAGGTTCTGCCGCTATCCACTTTGTAAAGTAATCTGTTGCTACCAGCAAGTATTTTCTCTGCCCAGTTGCTTGGGGAAGTTGCCCAACAAGATCCATGCCCCACTGGGCAAACGGCCAGGGGCTGGATACTGGGTTCAGGTCGGCAGCTGGCTGATGAATCAAAGGTCCAAACCTTTGGCATTGTTCGCACTTCTTCACGTATGCTTCTGCATCTTTTTCCATGTAGGGCCACCAATACCCCTGGGTAATGGCCCTATGAGCTAATGATCTGCCCCCAGCATGGCTTCTGCAAATTCCTTCATGAATTTCATATAAGAAATCCTCAACCTGCAAAGGATGTACGCACCTTAAAAGGGGTCCAGTGAAGGACCTTCTGTAGAGATGTCCGTTTGCTGTTAGGATGAATCTTGCCGACGTTAATCTGACTTTGTGTGCCTCCTTGCGGTCTTCTGGCAGCTTTCCTTCTTTCAGGAATGCAACAATTGCATCCATCCAGCTTGGCCCCATGTCCACACACATTGCTTCCTATTTTGCGTTCTGTGGTTCTATGCTTGGGCCCGACATATATTCGATCATGATAGTTCTTGTCTTTCCAGTCTGTATTGAACTTGCCAGGTTGGCCAACGCGTCGGCGTGGCTGTTATCATCTCGGCTTACTTGGAGAAGTCGGCAGTTCTGAAATAAGGCTGCCAATCCGATGACCTCTTTTGCGTATGCCGACATCCTCTCGTCTCTGGCTGCAAATTCCCCTGTTGACTGGTTAACAATAAGCTAAGAATCACAAAAAACTATTACCTCATCTGCTTCTGCTGCTGCTGCCAGTTTTAGTCCTGCAATTAATGCCTCGTATTCTACTTCATTGTTTGAGGCCTTGAACCCCAAACGGATGGACTGTTCTATTATTTCTCCGTCTGGAGATATGAGCAGTACTCCTGCCCCCGCCCCTTGCCGGTTTGAACTTCCATCGACAAACAGTCTGAAGGAGTCTCCGATGTAAATGCTGCAGGGTCTGAGCTTTTCCTCCCTTTGTTCTTTTGTCTTTGGATGCATTTTTCCTTGCTTGCTTGGACATCGTTCATCATGGCTCAACGGAGCCCGATGTTCAATTGATTCTGGCGTGAACTCAGCCACGAAGTCGGCCAAAACTTGGCCCTTAATTGCTGTTCTCGGCCTGAACTCCAGGTCATACTGGCCCAGGGCCACTGCCCATCTTGCAATTCTTCCTGTTAAGTCTCCTTGTTGTAATAGGGACTTCAGTGGGTGTTCTGTTAGTACCACAATCTTGTGTGCCTGAAAGTAATGGTTCAACTTTTTTGAGGCCATCACCAAGGCTAGCATTAATTTCTCGAGTGGTAGATACCTTGTTTCTGCGTCGGCCAAGGTTTTACTTACATAGTAAACAGCCTTTTGCTCCCCTTTTTCTTCTCGGATTAGCACCGCACTTACTGCGTGTTCTGAAACAGCTAAGTACAAAAACAGCTCTTCCCCAGGTTCAGGTGTTGAGAGGACTGGAGCCGTAGTCAGATATTTCTTTAGGTCGGCCAACGCGGCCTCACATTCCTCTGTCCAAAGGAAATCAGTGGCTTTCTTCACTAGGTTGAAGAAAGGTTTACACTTGTTTGAGCTTCGGCTTATGAATCTGTTTAGGGCTGCGGCCCTTCCAGTAAGTTTATGTACCTGTTTTGCCGATGTCGGGCTCTGTAAATCTAGGATGGCCTTGATTTGATCTGGGCTGGCCTCAATGCCCTTTCGCGTCACCAGGTACCCCAAGAATTTACCAGATCCAACTCCAAATGCGCACTTTGATGCATTAAGTCGGAGCCGATATGTTTTGAGTATCTCAAATACCTCTTTTAGGTCGGAAAGATGACCCTTAGGATCCTTGGTCTTTACGACCATGTCATCGATGTAGACTTCTATTGTTTGGCCGATCAGGTGCTTGAACATTTTGGTTACCAACCTTTGGTAGGTTGCTCCTGCGTTTTTCAGCCCAAAAGGCATCACCCTGTAACAGTACAGGCCTTTTGGGGTGATGAACGCTGTCTTTTCTTCGTCTGGGGGGTACATGGCTATCTGGTGGTACCCCCTATAAGCATCCAGGAAGCTCATCCTTCCATGTCCAGACGTGGCATCCACCAACTGGTCAATTTTGGGCAGAGGGAAGCTGTCTTTGGGACAGGCTTTGTTCAGGCTTGTAAAATCTACGCATACCCTCCATTTGCCGTTTTTCTTCTTTACTACCACAGTGTTTGATAGCCATGTCGGATAATTGACTTCTCTGATGGCCCTGGCCTCTAGAAGTCTGTCTACTTCCTCCTCCACTGCTTCGACGTGTATCAACGTCGGTCTTCTGGCTCGTTGTATTACAGGTTTGGCCGACCTGTCAACGTTCAGTCTGTGGCATGTGACCTCGGGGTCAATGCCAGGCATTTCATAAGGTGTCCAGGCGAACACCTCTATGTTTGTTCTCAAAAAGGCTTCCAGCTCCTTTTCTTCTTCTTCAGCTAAGCCTGAGCCGAGAAGAAAGAAGCGCTCTTCATCGCCCTCCTGAACGAGGATTTTCTTTAGTGTTTCCTCACTCTTCTCGGTTGGCTCCTTGCCGACATCATCTAGGACCTCCATGTCCTCATCTTCAATCTCTGCCTTCCCTGGTTCCTGTATGTTGCAGGTTGTTTTTATTGCTGCCATGGAGCAATTTTTTGCCTGCAGCTGGTCTCCTCTGACTTCTTCAATTCCATGTTCTGTTGGGAACCGCAATAGTTGATACAACGTTGAGGGAACTGCCCCCATTGCATGCAACCATGGCCTTCCCAAGATGATGTTGTATGGTGAAGGTGTGTCGATCACGATGAACTCTGTCCTGATCTTCTTAGTGCCGGCTTGTACTTCCAGGTTTGTAGCTCCCAGTGGCCATGTCGGCGTTCCATTGAAGCCGACCATCAGGCCATTCGATTGCTCCATGTCGTCTGGGTGAAGGCCCAACTCCTTGTAACATCTAACATACATGATGTCACAAGAGCTTCCTTGATCTATCAGGATGCGTTTCACTTGGCACTCCCCGACCTGGAGGGATATTACCAAAGCATCGTTATGTGGGTGTTGGACCATTTCTAGGTCGGCTTCGGTGAAGGTTATCATCGGGCCTGGGTACTCTTCAGGCCGAGGTCTTTTCTGTCCGACCTGGTTCACGTGCTGCAGGTGTTTTACTCTTTGGGTTTCTCCCCGTATGTCGTTTTCGTTTACCTTGGAGTGAATTACGTTGACCACCCTAGGTCCCCCTCCCTGTGGTTGCTGTGCTGGGGGAGGCGGGGCTGCTGGTGCTTGAGGCAACCTTGCCTGCTCCTCTCTGGTCCTTGCTTCGTCGATAAGATCCCTAAGATGACCTTGTCTTACTAAGTCCTCTAAGTATGCTTTTAGGGCTCTGCAGCCCTGAGTTGGGTGCCCTTCTTCATTGTGGTAAGCACAGCGCCTACCAACGTTCCTGCCCATGTATTCCCTTGGGGCCTTTGCTGGTGCTCTGAAATAGGGTTGATTTCGGATTTGATCCAGGACTTTGTGGACCGGGATTCGGAACACGGTCATCACTGCCTGTTTGCCCTTCAATTCTGTCTCTGCTTTGCTGAATCCGTTGTTACTTCGGCCTCGCTTCGGCGAGTCGTTCCCTTTTTCCTGTTTTACCTCCTTATTCCCCGATGTATCCTCTTCGGCTCTGGCGTACTTCTCGATTCTTGCCATGAGCTCCTCCATGTTTTTCGGTAATGTCTTCGCCAAAGATTTCCGCAGTGAACAATCATCTTTCAGGCCGTTCTTGAAGGACACGACCGCCACTTCTTAGTTGCATTCAGGTATTCGATTGAACACCTCGTAGTATCTTTTTGCATAGGCCCTAAGGCCTTCATCCTTGCTGATCTTTAGAGCCATTAATGCGTCCACCCTTAATGGCTGCAGCTTGTTTGTCACGAACCTGGCCACAAACATCTCGGCCAGGCCTTCCCAAGACTTCACGCTTCCTTTTGGCAATTTGTGGAACCAATCTGATGCAATCTCCCCAAAAGACGAGGGGAACACTTTGCAAAACAACGGCTCGTTTCCACTGTATAAAGCCATTGAGTTCAGAAACAGTCCGACGTGGAAGTTAGAGTCTGACTTACCATCGTATATTTGAAACCTCGGCATACTGAATCTCTTTGGTGTCTCAAATTTATCCAGCTCTACGGAGAATGATGTCCTCGGTTTGACGGGTGAAGTAACCTCGGCTTCGGCATTCTGTTCCTTCCTCTTGAGGTAATTTCTCAAGTCTTCTTTACTCTTTCCCGGAGCTCGGCTATCTTTCGACTTTAGTCTCTTTGGCACGCTACTTTCGGCCTCGAGGTGGGCCCGTTTTGATTTTTCTCCATGGGTTGTGTCAAAGCAGAGCGCCTGTCCCTGGACGTGCCGATGTTCTTTGGGCTCTGGGTCCTTCGTGTGATACGTTCTTTGGGACTTCTCTTGTCTCGGCTCCTCTCGTGCGATTTCCCTGGAAGATGGATGAGAGTGCCTTCCGCTCCTGGTGTGCCGAGGTGCTAAAGGGATCTGTCCCCCCTTTTGGGTGTTGGCTGCTGGGACTAGTGTGTCATGCAGTGGGAAGGGTGGCTGCATGACATTGTTTTGCATCATGAAGTTGACGACCGACTGTAGGTCTGCCAACTTGTCTGCCAGTTCTTTCACTTCCTCATCCCTCCGTAGGCACCTATCCCTCCATACCTGGAGGTTATCTTCGTTGTAGTATATGTCCTGGTCTGGCTTCTTTGAAGTGTCACCCTCCTGGCTGACGCTTTTTCCTCCGAGCCCCTGGTCGCGGGCTTCTTTGTTGTGGTTGTCTCCTTCAATGTCAAGGTCGATAGGCCTGCCGCTCCCAGCGGGAGCGTCGTCCCCAACCTTTTCTTTCTGTGTTACTGGCCATCTATTCGTCTTTCTTTCCCACAGACGGCGCCAAATTGTGTAAGTGAATTTCCGATCACACTGCCCTTCTTAGTAAATCAGCTGTAGAACACAGGCAGAATAGATGGCACCCTGCTGTCCTGCACAGAAAGAGAAGGCTCCGGCGGTGGTTCTTCCACCCGGGGGTACTCCGACGATCAAGTCAGTATATCTCTCAAAGATAATCAAGTATTCAACTCACAAACTTGAGTGTATAAAAACATACCTTAGACCCATGGGGGTGCCTCTCTTTTATAGCCAATACAATCCTAGTCCCAATAGGAGCCTAACTCCAATGGACTCAGGATTACTGCTAATCTAGAACTCCCAGTAGGATTAGGATAAAACCCTCTAAGAGTTTTATCTTTACCCAAACTGAAGTCTTCTCTCAATCTAGGACTCTTGTCCTTTATCCGCTTATCTCGGATTCCGATATCTTCGGAGATATCCTCGGCACCTCCGGGATCACCTCGGCGTAACTACCACGACACGTGGCACCTCGGCTGACACGTCGGCATCACCTTGCCACGTGTTGGTACTCAGAAAATATCTCCCCACACATTCATTTGTATTATTTCGCTCAATTCCTTTTTCTTTTTTTCTTTTTCTTTTTTTTTTCAATTTTTGAACCATTCATTTGTATGATTTAGTTCAATTATTTTATTTTTTTTTAACAACACAATGTTACTGTCATCAATGATATTAATAATTGCTTTGAGTGAAGACATTAACACTGCAAGTAATTGAGAAAACAAAAGCTAAAATTATAAGTTATATTTAGATGAGAAAATTCTTGGAGAAATTGAAATTTTCATTATTAGGAATCTCATTATTAGTATTAAAATTTTTGTATCAAAGCTATTCAAACTTTTGGTTTCATTATGAAAAATCACTACAACATATAAGACTTTTAACAACCAATTATTTTGATCCCTAAAATGATTATTTTGGTCTCTAAATGCTTTTTGTGACAAAATTAAATTTATCACCAAAAACGTTGCTAAAGTGCATCCAGAAAAGTCAAAATTGATTTTTAGCGACCAATTTTCAAAAACGTCGCTAAAAGTGACAATTGGCGACAAATTTATATTGTCACAAAATGTTTGATTTTGCAGAACTAAACATTTCATCGCTAATACTTCGTCACAAAATGTCCCAATTTGGTCACGAAATACAAAATAGTGACATTTTTAACAACAATAATTTTTGGTCGCTAAAGGATAAATGAATCTGCCATATACTTTCGTCACTAAAAGTCAATTTAAAAAACATTTTATAACCATTTAATTTGATAGCTAAAAATTCACAAAAAAATAAATTTATCATTTAACCATAAAATTAAAAAAATAAAAAATAAAATAAAAATTGACATTCACATATCAAAGCATTCTATTCCCAAACATGTTGGAAAATTTGGTTTATAAGACTTATTTTGGGCCAACTTTGAGCTCAAAATTGAATAGGCCCCAAACATCTTTTGGGGTGGGTCCGAAAATGTGACGTGTTCCTTACCGCATGGTAAGTCTCACGGTGAATACGGTTTGTCAAAATCATTTATGAATGAATGAGAAGTTGACGTCGTAGTCGGGTTCGTGGAATGAATAGTTAAAGAAGTAAATGTAGGTTTCTTTAAAATAGGTTGTCCCACATTGAAATTTTAATAGAGCTTGTGTATGTATATAAGTTTTAGACTACACCACTTGGGTTGGGTCCCAAGGGGCACCCCAAGTTTGTAAAAGGAAGGAGTTATGGACAAAGTAAACCTTAACCCAAACCATTACACGCGCGCCGCCGTGCCATGCCGGGCGCGGGTATGGCTCGAGTCGGTTCTTATATTAATTTTTTGAACAAAATTTATTTGAATTTTTAATGAAATAAAATTCAAAATTTTGTGCCAAAAATTGAATTTACTTTTTGTCCATTTCTAGTCCGAAATTCAAACAAATTAAACAGTTCAAAACTGTTTGAACCCCGGACAGATTCAGTTCCATCCAAACAGATTTAAATTAGTCCAACAGTTACCAATAGATAGAAACTGCTGGACAGTTATCTATTGCACCTGTCCAATTTGAAATTGCATCTGTTCACTTCAAATTTTGTACCTATTCGGGTCTATATAATTCCAGATCTGTTCTAGCATTTGGCAATCCGAAAATCAATCTCAAAAATTCCTTTTGCTGTCTAACTTTGCTCTTTTGGTGCATTATTCTTCATTCTAGTTTTAGAGAAAATTAAAGAAAGTATAGAACACAAGGTTCTAGTTCGCCAGACAAATTTGTTTGGAGTGCTACTACAAATTTGTGAAGATCATTGTATCCTGAGAGATAGACCCCACTTCACCGTAAGCACCATAGCGGGACGAATCTGTCTTAAGGACAGAGTGTCACACAGTTGACTTAGTCTTTTATTTTTCATTCGTTTCGATAAAATAAATTCTGTAAGTTATTTGTTTTATTTTGTTTGATTTAGTTTCATTTTATTTCATTTACACAAAAGATTGTTTCAACAATCTTAAGACAGATTCGAATTATTCTGTTTACAGAATTTTTCGTTTGTTCCATTTTCTCTTTCTTGTTCTTACAGAAATTATTTTCTGTGATTTTACAAATTAATATTCTGGTTGGAAAACAAATAGTGGTTATATGCTATTTGACAGATAGTAGTAATATACTGTCTATTTTCTTTGACAACTAGTAGTAATATACTGGTGTCATTAACAATTCAGAATATTTATTTGTGGAATTTTGTCAGAAATTAATTTTGGTTTCTAGAAATTATTTTCTAAGTGTTCATTAATTAAAATTATGTTTCAGTGTTTTAATTATTGAAGTGTTACAGAAATTTAAAGAATTAATTTGGTTAAATAAAATTTTATTTTATTTCCAAATTAATTGAAAAATAAAAGTTACATTTCTTGTTTATTTTATTTTTACAGAATTTAATTCTGTGGTTTTAGTTTAAGTTTTCTGTGTAATATAAATTCTAATTATAATTTTGTTTTATAATTTAGAATTCATAGCTACTGAAACAAATGCTCAAATAAGTACTAGTGCGGTGGCTGCAATCGCACCAACCCCCTCTTCTGTTGTGACAATACCGGTAAATCACGGTGAGAAGCCAGATAAGTTCTCAAGAACTGATTTTAAAAGATGGCAACAAAAAATATTGTTCTATCTTATAACTTTGAACCTGGCTCGTTTCCTCCGTGAGGATGCTCTTATTTTGAAAGAGGATGAAACCGACATGCAAGTGGTTGCTGCGGTCGATGCCTGGAAACATGCTGATTTCCTTTACCGAAACTACATCTTAAACGGACTTGACAACACATTATATAACGTCTACAGTCCTATCAAGACAGTAAAGGAACTTTGGGAGTCTTTGGAGAAAAAATACAAAACGGAAGATGTTGGCTCAAAGAAATTTATGGTTGGCAAATTCCTAGACTTTGTGATGGTTGATTCTAAGACCGTGATCAGCCAAGTTCAAGATCTCCAACTCATTCTGCATGACATTCATGCAGAGGGCATGTCTCTCAGTGAATCTTTTCAAGTTGCAGCCTTAATTGAGAAATTACCATAAGGTTGGAAGGAATTCAAGAATTACCTCAAACACAAGCGCAAAGAAATGTCTTTGGAAGAATTAATTATGCGTTTGAGGATTGAGGAGGACAACCGCAATTCTGAAAAGCGGGCTGGTAAGCATCTTATAGAGTCTAAGGCAAATGTGGTGGAACATGCTTCAAAAACCAAGAAACGGAAGTCTTCTAGAGCAAGTTCATCACAAGGCTCTAAAGGGGGGGAAAATAAAAAATACAAGTTTAATGGCAAATGTTACATCTGTGACAAAGAGGGACATCAGGCCAAAGATTGTCGTAGCAAAGGCAAAAACAAAAGAAGAACAAGCAAGAAGCCTACTCAAGCCCATATAACCGAAGTGGACAATATTTCCAATGGTGTAAATGACATTAATCTTTCTGCAGTTGTTTCCGAGGCAAATCTTGTCGGAAATCCTAAAGAATGGTGGGTGGACACTAGTGCTACTCGCCACATTTGTGCCGACAAAAAGATGTTCACATCTTATTCTACAGTGGATAACGGTAAACAACTTTTTATGAGCAACTCCTCAACTTCCAAAGTTGAAGGACAAGGGAAGATTATTCTGAAGATGATATCTGTAAAGGAACTCACTCTCAACAATGTGCTGCATGTACCGGACATTCACAAGAATCTTGTTTCCGGATCTTTGTTGAGTAAGAATGGGTTTAGGCTAGTGTTTGAGAGTGATAAATTTGTACTCACTAAGAATAGGATGTATGTAGGAAAATGCTACATGTCTGATGGCCTTTTCAAGATGAATGTAATGACCGTTGTATCCTCAGTTATTAATAAAAATACATTTTCTTCTTACTTGCTTGAGTCTTCAAATTTATGGCATGGTAGATTAGGACATGTTAATTATGGATCTTTACGTAGATTAATTAATATGGAATGTTTATCTAAATTTGACATTGATTCAAATCATAAATATGAAATTTGCGTTGAGGCAAAATTATCTAAAACTCATTTTCATTCAATTGAAAGAAGTACAGAACCACTTGAATTAATTCATAGTGATATTTGTGATCTTAAATCAATTCAAACCAGAGGTGGAAAAAAATATTCTATCACTTTCATAGATAATTATACTAGATATAGTTATGTTTATTTAATTCGAACCAAGGATGAAGCTTTGGAAACTTTCATTCAATATAAGAATGAAGTTGAAAATCAACTTGGTAAGAAGATTAAGAAATTTAAAAGTGATAGAGGTAGTGAATATGAATCACCTTTTAGTGAATTTTGTAAAGAATATGGAATAATTCATCAAACCACCGCTCCTTACTCACCTCAGCAAAATGGAATTGTTGAAAGGAAAAATAGTACTTTAAAAGAAATGATGAATGCCATGTTAATAAGTTCTGGATTACCTTAGAACTTGTGGGGGGGGAGCAATACTTTCTGCTAATTATATTTTAAATAAAGTACCTCGAAAGAAAGTGAATCAAACACCTTATGAATTGTGGCATGGGAGAGTATCATCCTTAAAAGTGTAAGGGTGTTTGGCTAAAGTGGCTATTCCTAGTCCTAAAAAGACTAAGATAGGTTCTAAAACCATTGATTGCATTTTCATTGGTTATGCCAAGAATAGTAGTGCACATCGGTTTTTGATTCATAAATCAGAACATTCCGAAATGCATGTAAATACTATTATTGAATCGAGGAATGCATCTTACTTTGAACATGTATTTCCAAGTAAGACTGGACAAGAGACTAGTAACAATAAAAGATCTCATGATACTATTACTAGTCAGGATCAAGAACATGATCAAGAACAAGAGTTAGATCAACATGAAGAAGATGAACTTAGGCG
Source organism: Camellia granthamiana (assembly GCA_036172215.1). Taxonomy (NCBI): domain Eukaryota; kingdom Viridiplantae; phylum Streptophyta; class Magnoliopsida; order Ericales; family Theaceae; genus Camellia; species Camellia granthamiana. The sequence goes on from CM069913.1 coordinate 13,119,663, forward strand.
TAGTAAACGTGTAAGTATCTCAAAATCTTTTGGTCCAGATTTTCTAACATTTTTGTTAGAAAATGAGCCTTTAACTTTTAAAGAGACTATATCCAGTCCTGAGGCTCCTTTATGGAAAGAAGCTGTCAATAGTGAAGTTGAATCCATCTTACAAAATCACACTTGGGAATTTGTGGATTTGCCACCAGGTTGTAAACCTCTTGGGTACAAGTGGATTTTCAAAAGAAAAATGAAAGCGGATAAATCAATTGACAAATACAAGGCAAGACTTGTGGTCAAAGGATTTAGACAAAAAGAAGGTCTTGATTACTTTGACACATACTCACCGGTTACTAGAATAACATCCATTAGAATGCTAATTGCTATTGCGTCTTTGTACAATCTAGAAATTCATCAAATGGATGTGAAAATCGCTTTCTTAAATGGTGAGTTAGATGAAGAAATTTACATGGAACAACCAGAAGGTTTTTCTGCTCCAAGAAAAGAAAAGAAAGCGTGTAAATTGGTTAAATCATTATATGGTTTAAAACAAGCGCCAAAGCAATGGCATGAGAAATTTGACAAGACAATGATGTCAAATGGATTTAAAATTAATGAGTGTGACAAATGTGTTTATATTAAAAATACAGACAAAGGTTATGTCATTGTATGTCTTTATGTAGATAATATACTCATCATAGGTAGTAATAATGATATGATTAAAACTACCAAGAAAATGTTGAATAAACATTTTGATATGAAGGACATTGGCATTGCTGATGTAATTCTTGATATGAAAATTACCAAAACATCAGAAGATTATGCTTTGTCACAATCTCATTATATTGAGAAAATACTTGACAAATTTAGCAAAGATGATGATCATCTTGCTAGAACACCTGTGGATGTTAATTTGTTTCTTTCTAAGAATGTACAGGAAAGTATTTCTCAATTAGAGTATGTCCAAATTATTGGAAGCTTAATGTACTTGATGAACTGCACTCGCCCAGATATAGTTTATACAGTAAGTAAATTAAGTAGATATACGAGTAATCCAGGAGTAGAACACTGGAAAGCTATTATAAGGGTTCTTAGATATCTCCAATTTACTCGTAACATTGGGCTTAATTATACTAGATATCCAGCAGTACTTGAAGGATACTGTGATGCAAATTGGATATCAGATACTAGAGACTCAAAGTCTACCAGTGGATATGTCTTTACTCTTGGTGGGGCAGCTGTATCTTGGAAATCTTCCAAACAGACTTGCATTGCTAGGTCTACTATGGAATCAGAATTCATAGCTTTAAACAAAGCTGGGGAAGAAGCAGATTGGCTTCGCACTTCCTTGAAGATATTCCAATGTGGCCAAAACCGGTGCCTGCTATATGCATACATTGTGATAGTTAATCAGCAATTGGTAGAGCACAGAGTCATATGTATAATGGTAAGTCACAACACATTCGTCGTCGACATAACACCATGAGACAACTACTCTCTAATTGAATTATTTTCATTGAATATGTGAAATCTAAAGACAACATAGCGGATCCACTAACCAAAGGGTTAGCAAGAGAGTTAGTTGAGAATTCATCAAGGGAAATGGGACTTAAGCCTATCAAATAAGAGTTACCACAACGGCAACCCAACCTAGTTGACTGGAGATCTCAAGATCTAGGTTCAAAGGGACAACCAAGTTGCGATTAACTCAGAAGGATCGCTGGAGAGTCAAACTCCTACCCATTTCTATAATAAAATAGTGATGTCTGCAGCGTTTTATGTTAAGTAATACTTTTAATGATTCTGATATCTAGGTATACCTAGTGGAGTATGGCAGGATACTCTTCATAAGAATCACCTATATGAGTGTGAACTGTGCCGGTTCTATGAGATTTGTGAAGGGCTACAAGTCTTTAGAGCACTCATGAAAGACCAGGTTGTTCAGGGCCAAAATGAACACAATAGTGAGAACTAAACTGTGTCTGGGGATATACTATGTGAGTTCTATTGTCTTGGTTTACACAAACAGCTGAACAGTTCAAGACATCATGTTCACTGGTTAGCTAGTAAATCCGATAGTGTCTCACAAGGGAAGGTTCAAAGCCAAAAGCTACTTATCCTTTGCAGAATATTTTCAATTTCTGTACTCTCTGTAATTAGATCGTGTTGTTGCATTTTCTCTCCGTCAAATTCCATTCATGTAAGGGATTGTTGGAAAATTTGGTTTATAAGGCTTATTTTGGACCAACTTTGAGCCCAAAATTGAGTGGGCCCAAAACGTCTTTTGGAGTGGGTCCAAAGAGGTGACGTGTTCCTTGCTGCATGGCAAGTCACAAGGTGAAGACGGTTCGTCAAAACCATTTATGAGTGAATGGGAAGTTGAGGTCGTTTTCGGGTTCGTGGAATAAATAGTTAAAGAAGTAAATGTGGGTTTCTTTGAAATAGGTTATCCCACATTGAAACTTTAAGAGAGCTTGTATATGTATATAAGCTTTAGACTACAACGCTTGGGTTGGGTCCCAAGGGGCACCCCAAGTTTGTAGAAGGGAGGAGTTATGGACAAAGTGAACATTAACCCAAACCACCACACACGCACCGCCGTGCCGTGCCGTGTCGGGCGTGGGTGTGGGTGTGGGTCGTGTCGGTTCTTATATTAATTTTTTGGACAAAATTTATTTGAATTTTTAATGAAATAAAATTCAAATTTTGTGCAAAAAATTGAATTTATTTTCTGTCCATTTCCAATCCGAAATTCAAACAGATTAAACAGATCAAAACTGTTTGAACCCCGGACAAATTCAGTTCCAGCCAGACAAATTTAAATCAGTCCAGCAGTTACCAACAGATAGAAACTATTGGGCAGTTATCTGTTGCACCTGTCCAATTTGAAATTGCATCTGTTCACTTCAAATTTTGTACCTATTCGGGTCTATATAATTCCAGATCTGTTCCAGCATTTGGCAATCCGAAAATCAGTCTGAAAAATTCCTTGTGCTGTCCAACTTTGCTCTTTTGATGCATTATTCTCCATTCTAGTTTTAGAGAAAATTAAAGAGAGTATAGAACACAAGGTTCTAGTTCGCCGGACAAATTTGTTTGAAGTGCTATTACAAATTTGTGAAGATCATTGTAACCTGGGAGATAGACGCCACTTTACCATAAGCACCGTAGCGGGGCAAATCTGTCTTAAGTACAAAATATCACACACTCGACTTGGTCTTTTATTTTTCATTCGGTTCGATAAAAGAAATTCTGTAAGTTATTTATTTTATTTTGTTTCATTTAGTTTCATTTTATTTTATTTATACAGAAGATTGTTCTAACAAAACCATAATTAGTACATAGAAAGTAAAATTTTACAAAAATTTAAACAAACTAAATTACACCTTTAGAAATGGATATATATCTTTTATCTACTGATTCAATCATGTAAAGCAAAAGTAAAACAATAACATCAATTAAATCGTTGTGATAAAGGTCAAAGAACAGCGAGCAAAAACTAATACAAAAACATCATTGTGAAATTTATAAGAAGCATGCATCCCTAAGCTGAATCAAATTAAAAACAAAGCAAATATAAATCTGACCTAGTACAAATATAGGCTAAAAAGAAATAAGCAAGAAGCACAAAAATTGATCTCTCTATGCATCAAAAGAAGGACAACCCAAATCAAAGAAAAAACCAAATAACCCCAAAACACAAAAGAAAATTGATTAATTGGCGAAGAGAAGAACAGAAATAAATAACAGGTGCTTCTAACTTAACTACCTGGGTTGCCTCAATCTCCATTTCTTACTGTTGAAGGACAGTGAATGCAGTATGCATAAGAAGAATAAATCTGATTTATCAAAGAATGACTTATGGATTTCATATAACATAAGTAATTTCTAGATTTTTGTTGAAAAGTGTAAGAGAATTTTTGAACAATTTCCTTATTTTCATTTTTTTTTTATCACATTTATGATCTAAATATTTAGAGTCATTCTTAGATAAATGATAAGCATTGCCAAGTAAAGTAAGCCAACATGTCAAATGAAGGATAAATGTTTATGAGATATATATAGAAAATAAAAATAGATTAAAATAAAGGATTCATGATGCATAATCTCCATACACTTTTGTGCATCCAATAGCAATGCAGGTAGCTGTAAATTTTTCTAACTACCATGATATATAAAAATAATTAATGTTTGCAATTACTCTGAAAGGGGATAGAAGGGACTTCCTTATATTTTCCAACTGATTCACAAATGACCATAGGCACCAACTTATGGGAAAAGTAAGCCAACTTAAGGGCAATAGTGGCATAAAGCTCTCATCAGAATTATAAGTGTCACGACCCATTCCAGTGCCTAGGGTTGGATTTACAACTAGCTAATTCTAAAATTTCTTAGATTAATTCCAAGTAATTAAATTAAATAATGCAACGGATTAAAATAAAAGATGTAGATAAACATCTGAAGTGTACATAAAAATTATTATTTATGTAACAATGTAACATCAGTCAGATAATGATTACAAGAAGAAAAAAAAAAAAAAAAAAAAAAAAAAAAACATGATATCCATATCAAATTTGAGGTTCTAATCCACAGGGTAAAACCATCATTTTTTAAATTTCTTCACCTGAAAAGGGTTTTAACAGCTATAAGCACGTGGCAGAGTGAGAAATATTATACTGAGAGCATGATGGTATAAAATCACCATGGATAATTATTTAGGCTAAACAATGAATAGTTTGGTTCGAATAAATTATTTTTAATAACGAACATATAACACAAAATCATATAAACAAAATAATTATAACCACGGTACAAAACAGAACAGAAGGTCAATGGATCCATGACAGACAGAGGGTCACGAAGTGACTAATTAGAGGGCCAAAGGTTATTTAAGTCCCCCAAGACATGAGACTGTCAGAAGGTCACTAAAGTGACAATTCAGAGGGCCAGTAATTATTTAAGTCCCCAAGGCATGGGACCTCCGTAGTGGTACTTATTCAAAACAAATGTTTATAAAATTATTGTCAAATATTTTCTAAAATTTAAACAAAAATATCCATGGGTGTCAATTTAAACAAATAAAGTTCAGAAAATAATACACGTAATTGAAACATTAACATAACCATGAAATATAATTTATATAAAAGATATTTGTGGTAATTCAAAACATTCGTAAAATATATTATGGTAACTCAAGACATATATAAAACATATTATGATGATTCAAGATATAATATAACTCACCTTAATATAATTTCTTCTACTTTTATGGGCTTTTTCACCTCTGCCTATTTGACTTTACCACTCTTCTTACTATCACTATTCTTATTTATTTATTTATTTTTCTTTACTCTCAGGTTGTGAATTCAAGTTCCTATTTATACCAAGTTTTCGACCGTAGCTGCTTCGATTACCCTATTGATAGACCTCCCACGTTGCTTGGGTAGATACCACGTTGCTAGCTTATAGTAATGCCACCTCATTTCCTTCAGTAGATTCATGAATCATTTTTCTTTTCCCTTAAGTAGATTCACTAATTCATGGCCCTTAAGTAGATTCATTAATTCATGGATATCTCAAAGGGATAACTCATGCAATACTTTAGACCCTATTACCTTATGGCCCACAGATTGCCGTAATTACATATTTTATCTTCTTTTATTTTTTTATTTTTTTATTTTTTTTTTCAACACATAAGTATTCCTAGTTTAAAATTAATTACATTTGAGCACATACAATTAAATATATTATTATTATTGTTTTATTCATTTATTATTATTATTACTATTTTTTTTTTTTTTTACGCCGTGTTAAATTAAACAGTTGGGGTGTCATATTTCTTCCCTCGTAAATAGAAGTTTGTCCTCAAACTTGTCGTACCTAACTTTTCGAAAAGATGTGGATATCGAGCCCGTATTTGACTTTCTGCTTTCCACGTAGCTTCTTCGATATAATGATTTTGCCATAAGACTTTGACAAGGGGTGTAGTCTTATTTCGGAGAATCTGATCACGACGATCAAGAATCTGTATCGGTTGTTCTTTATAAGAGAGATCTTTTTGAACATCTATGTTTTCATAGTTGACAACATGCTTTGGATCTCGAAGATACTGTCGAAGCATCGAAACGTGGAACACATTGTGAACATTGGACAATTCTAGTGGAAGAGCAAGGCGGTATGTTACAGGACCAATTCTCTCCAGTATTTCAAATGGGCCAACGTAACGCGGATTCAACTTTCCTCGTTTACCAAACCGAATGACTCCCCTTGTTGGTGAGACCTTTAAGAAAACGTGCTCCCCTACTTGAAATTCCAAATCTCGTCTTCTTGTATCCGCATAGCTTTTCTAGTAACTTTGAGCTGTGCGAATTCGCTGTTGGATGAGTTGAATCTATTCGCTCGTTATTTGCACGATTTGAGGACCTAATAGTTTCCTTTCTCCAACTTCTACCCAACACAGAGGTGACCGACATCTCGTTCCATACAATGCTTCATACGATGCCATACCAATGCTTGCTTGGTAGCTGTTGTTATAGGCGAATTTCACTAAAGGTAGGTGCTCAACCCAATTACCCTTGAGGTCCAACATACACATCCGTAGCATGTCTTTCAAAGTCTGGATTGTTTTTTCGGATTGCCCGTCAATTTACGGGTGATAAGCAGTGCTAACTTTAGTGTTGTTCCCAAAGCTTCTTGCAATTTGTTCCAGAAGTGAGATACGAAGCGAGGGTCTCGGTCAGACACGATTGAAACTGGGGTATCATGCAATCGAATGATTTCTTTGATATATAGAGTGGCGAACTTAGTAAAGGAGTATGTGATTCTGATTGGTAGGAAATGTGCCGACTTCGTTAATCGGTCTACTATAACCCATATCGCATCATTCTTTGAAACTGATTGTGGTAGCCCAACCATGAAATCCATAGTAATGTGCTCCCATTTCCATTTAAAAATAGGGAGTGGTTGCAGTATTCATGTAGGTTTCTGATGTTCTGCTCTAACACGTTGACATTGCAAGCATTTGGAGATGTGGCTTGCTATGTCTCTTTTCATTCCTGTCCACCAGTAGTGTTCCCTCAAATTGTGATACATCTTGGTGTTGCCAGGGTGGACTGCAAACCTCGAACTATGAGCCTCCACCAATATCTTCTTTTTGAGCTCTGGTATGTTGGGTACGCAAATTCGATTTCGAAATTTTAACATCCCATTGCTTATAGTGAAGTCAAGATTAGCAGTAGTTTTCTGCTCCTCGTACTTTTTTTTGAAAAGTTTGTCTTCACATTGGCGTACTTTAATTTCTTCAATCAATGTGAGTTCCACGATTACGTTGACGAGCAGTCCATTGATCTTGTAGGGGACGGGAATATATGCTAAACTTTTGGTAGTCATTCAACTCAATGTGTCTGCTACCACGTTAGCTTTGCCCAGATGGTGATGGATCTCCACATCGTAGTCCTTCATAAATTCTAACCATCGACGTTACCGCATATTCAGTTCCTTCTGCGTAAACAGATATTTAAGACTCTTATGATCTGTGTAAATCTCATGGGTTGTACCGTAGAGATAATAACGCCAGATCTTGAAGGCGAATATTACTAGAGCCAATTCTAGATCGCGAGTTGGGTAGTTTTTCTCGTGAGTCTTTAGTTGTCGTGAGGCATATGCAATGACTTTCCCATTCTGCATAAGAACACAACCCAAACCATTGTATGAGGCATCGCTATAAATTACGAACCCATCAATTCCTATGGGGAGTGCTAGTATAGGAGCTGTTACAAGCCTGTTTTTCAACTCCTGGAAACAACGTTCTTGCTTATCTGTCCCACTTAAAAGGTGTGTTCTTCTGAGTTAGCTGGGACAAGGGTGATGCTATCTTCAAGAAATCGTGAATGAAGCATCGGTAGTAGCTGGCTAGACCCAAGAAGCTTCGAATCTCGGACACGTTAATAGGTCGTGGCCAAGCCACGATTGCTGTAACTTTTTGGGGGTCAACCGAGATGCCATCCTTATAAATTACGTGACCGAGGAAGTGTACACTAATGATCTAGAATTCACATTTCTTCAACTTGGCATAAAGTTTGTGATCATGTAGTGTTTGCAGCACTGTTCGTAAGTGTCGCTCATGATCTTCTATTGACTTAGAGTATACGAGAATGTCGTCAATGAAGACGATAACGAACTCATCAAGATATAGTTTGAACACTCAGTTCATGAGGTCCATGAAGGCTGTTGGAGCATTTGTGACGCCAAATGGTATAACAAGAAACTCGTAGTGTCCGTAACGTGTTTTGAAGATCGTCTTCTCAATACTTTCCGTTTTGACTTTTAGTCGATGATAGCCGGAACGCAAATCGATTTTGAAGAATACTTAGGCTCCTTGAAGTTGATTAAACAAATCGATTCTTGGCAAGGGGTATCAATTCTTGATGGTGACTTTGTTCAGCTCCCGATAATCGATGCATAACCTCATCATGCCATCATTTTTCTTTACGAACAGTACTGGAGCTCCCCATGGTGAGGTACTTGGTCGAATGAAGCCTTTGTCCAGAAGTTCTTGGAGTTGGATTTTTAGTTCCTTCAATTCCGCCAACGACATGCAGTAAGGGGTTTTAGAGATCGGTTGTGTATTAGGTTGAATATCGATGGTGAATTCGATTTCTCGATCAACTAAGGTACCAGGTAAGTCTTCAGGAAAAACGTCAGGAAATTCTCGAACGACCAGTATTGAATCGAGTGTTGGGTCTATTTGTTGAGCGTCGACTACATAACAAATACAACCACCACAATCTTTTCTCAAAAGTCGCTAGGTTATCACGGAGGACACTAGTTCCTTCGAAGACCAGCTCGCTTTGGTAGGGTAACCGAAGAAAGACCTTTTTGGTCGTACAATCAATAGAGACATGGTTGGCAGCAAGCCAATCCATTCCTAAGATTATGTCGAAGCTACTAATGTGGAGTGGAATTAGATCTACATACAAGGTTTTATCTTTTAGGGATATAACATAGGACTTGTATACCTTTGTACTAAGCGTGGAGACACCAGATGAAAAGGCCACAGATATGCATATCCCAATGGTTCAAGTGTTGATGTTAACTTGGAAACAAAGTGTGGTGCAACAAACGAATGAGTGAAACCAGAGTCAAAGAGAACATTGGCTAAGTGATCACAAACAGAAAGTGTACCTGTCATAACGTGCTCCGTAGCATTGGAATTTTCGGGTACTAACGCAAAAGCTCTCCCTTGGCGCCTCTGTTTCTTCCCTCCTGTGGCAGTTTCTGGTTTTTGAGCTAGTTCAGAGGTATCCATCACAGAGTTGGTGAATTTTGGTAGTCTTTCATCACATGGCCAACTTTGCCACATCTATAACATGCTCCTATTGCTTGATAGCACTGTCCCCTATAAGCCTTTCCGCAACTCGGACAATTCGGAATGGTGCTACCCTTGGGAATAGTTAAACTTTGGTTGGTTGAACCAGTTGAGCGAGTAGATTCAGGATTTACTTTCTTCGATGAGGCTGCCCTTGATCCTCCGACTGGTTCCCAAAACCGCTTCTTTTGATCCATTCCACTTGAACGTGTGGTTTTAATTCCTTTTTCGGCGATATATGCTCGATCTACCACCTTTGCATAGGTTGGTAGTTTCAGAACCTCAAGCCTATCTTTGATTTCCGCATCTAATCTTGCTTTGAATTTCCTTATTTTTTGGGTTTCTGTCGGAATAACATACGGTGCAAATAGTGCTAGTCGTGTGAACTTACTTTTGTATTCCGCCATGAACATTGTTCTTTGCCTCAAATGTAGGAACTTGGATGTCTTCTGCTCCTGTAGTGATTCTGGAAAATGCTTTTCATAGAACACCTCTAGGAATCTTGCCCAAGTCACGATCTCTTCCTTTTCTAAGGTAAGGAGCCACCATTCCTGCGCATTTTCCTTGAAAGTGAAAGTAGCGAAAGACACTTTCTGTTCTTCTGTGCAAGGTAGCGCACGAAAAATCTTTTTCATTTCTTTAACCCAAGCTTCAGCTAGTAACGGGTTTGAGCCTCCTATGAACGTGGAAGGTTTCAGGTCTTGGAACTGTTTAATCATAGTTGTTCCTTCTCGATGTTCTGGTGACCCATTGTTCTGCAAGGCTTTCAAGAAACTGATAATAGCTCTTTCCACAATCCTTTCTATTGGATCGGCTCCATTCGATGATGATTTGGTACCATTTCCATCGTTAGCCATAGCTATAAAACAATTTTAATAAACGTGGTGCATGATTTCTATTAATTACCTAAATTAAAACAAATTCACATAATCTACAAAACATAGACAATATATACATTATTCACAAAACACTAGTTTTATTTATGTATAATGGTGTTAGTACATCACTTGTAGTTATATCAATTTTAGTGCCTAATCCTCCATGACAAAACGGGTTAGAACTAGGTCTTGGTCAGCTCACTTGGACACCAAACACAAGGAAAAAGAAAAACACAAAAACAACAAAAGAAAGGGTTTTGTTATCAGGATCTTAGGTTGAAAATAGCCATGGGTACTGCAGTTGCATGTGATGCTCAAACTCCCAACCGCCTTGCTCGATGCCAAAGTATCGCCATACCACCTCTACTCGGTATATGGGGATGTCTACCTCGTAACCCCACAGCTGTCGTCCTGTGATATGCACAGGCACCTCCACATATGTCATAATATCACCAAAGTCAATCGTTTGAGTATCAATTAGGTTTTGAGGGGGAGGGACTCTTGCTTGAATGTGATCACTTAAGAAGGCATGTCCTCGTCGAGCCATAGACTCTGAAGGTAAAGGTACCACTAAATAGCGAGGATATCCCTGACTCGGGGCTATGCCTACTACCCGCGTAGGTCCCAAAAACTATCTAAGGTACTCATAGCGTCAACCCTCCACCACTGTGTGTCTACTTCTGTGGGGATGACCCTTAAGTATACTGGTCGGCCCATAAGTTGATTAAGAGTCAGGTCTGCCTGCCTAACTATTGCTTCTAAATCGCTTATTTCCTCTGGTAAGTTTGGAACGTAACTGTTATTTTCAAAAATTTCTTCAATGTTCGGGGGATCAAGCCCGTACCAAAAAGAGTCGCCAAAGCTAAGTTCTGACATTGCCTACACCACAGGATGTCTAACTTAGCTATAGAACTAAAAAAAGACTTATTACTATAAGGACTAAGGTAAGACCATAAGGACTAAGGTAAGATTTTTTTTTTTTTTTTTTTTTTTTAACCATTGCTCTGATACCACTTTGTCACGATCCATCCCAATGCCTAGGGCTGGATTCGCAACTAGCTAATTCTAAAATTTCTTAGATTAATTATAAGTAATTAAATTAAATAATGTAGCGGATTAAAATAAAAGATGTAAATAAATATCTGAAGCGTACATAGAAATTATTATTTATGTAACAATGTAACATCAGTCAGATAATGATTACAAGAAAAAAAAAAACATGATATCCATATCAAATTTGAGGTTCTAATCCACAGGATGAAACCATCCTTCTTTAAATTTCTTTACCTGAAAGGGGTTTTAACAGCTATAAGCACATGGCAGAGTGAGAAATATTATACTGAGAGCATGAGGGTATAAAATCACCATGGATAATTATTTAGGCTAAACGATGAATAGTTTGGTTTGAATAAATTATTTTTAATAACGGACATATAACACAAAATCATATAAACAAAATAATTATAATCACGGTACAAAATAGAACAGAGGGTCAATGGATCTATGACAGACAAAGAGTCACAAAGTGACTAATCAGAGGGCCAAAGGTTATTTAAGTCCCCCAAGGCATGGGATTGTCAGAGGGTCACTAAAGTGACAATTCAGAAGGCTAGTAATTATTTAAGTCCCCAAGGCATGGGACTTCCGTAGTGGTACTTATTCAAAACAAATGTTTATAAAATCATTGTCAAATATTTTCTAAAATTTAAACAAACATATCCACGAGTTTCAATTTAAACAAATAAAGTTCATAAAATAATTCACGTAATTGAAACATTAACATAATCATAAAATATAACTTATATAAAAGAAATTGGTAGTTACTCAAAACATTCGTAAAATATATTATGGTAACTCAAGACATATATAAAATATATTATGATGACTCAAGATATAATATAACTCATATTAATACAATTTCTTCTACTTTTATGGGCCTTTTCACCACTGTCTTTTTGACTTTACCACTCTCCTTACTATCATTGTTCTTATTTTATTTTATTTTTTTCTTTGCTCTCAGGTTGTGAATTCAAGTTCCTATTTATACCAAGGTTTCGACTATAGCTGCTTCGATTACCCTATTGATATACCTCCCTTGTTACTTGGGTAGATACCACATTGCTGGCTTATAACAATACCACCTCATTTCCCTCAGTAGATTCATGAATCACTTTTCTTTTCCCTTAAGTAGATTCAGTGATTCATGGCCCTTAAGTAGATTCACTGATTCGTGGATATCTCAAAGGGATAACTCATGCAATACTTTAGCCCCTATTACCTTATGGCCTACAGATTGCTGTAATTACATATTTCATCTTCTTTTATTTTTTTATTTTTTTTTTCAACACATAAGTATTCCTAGTTTAAAATTAATTACATTTGAGCACATACAATTAAATATATTATTATTATTATTGTTTTATTCATTTATTATTATTATTATTACTATTATTTTTTATTTTTTATTATTTTTTTCACGCAGTGTTAAATTAAATAGTTGGGGTGTCACAATAAGAGAGAGAGAGAGAGAGACAGAGAGAGAAAGAGAGTAACAAGAACTAACATTTAGAGTATGGTCTGGGCCTTAGATGCAAATATGCGACCAGCTCAAAAATAATAGAAGTAACCACTCTGGAAGCAAATGAAACTGTCAAAAAGGCCTTCTTTGAAACATAATTAAAACACATGACATAGACAAATAATATAGAAATTGATACAAAGGCAATGCACAAAATAACAAGGACCAACACATGCACAAAACAAATTCAAAGAGACAAATACATTCATAATCCAATAGAATGAAAGTTCTGTACAAGCTTGTTTGAACTTCCTCGGCCCCCTCCCCCTCCCCCTCCCCCTAAAAAAAAAAAAACCCTCATTCAAAATCTACAAATAATGTAATTGTTCCGAAATGAGAAACAAAAAACATAAAATTCATGAGTGTTGCTATTATTACCCAATTCTGGCTGGATATTTCTTGAAGTATGTCTCACATATACTGAAATAAATAAAAATAACAAGTCAGCAAACAGAAAACAGTACCATCATTAAACAAGCACTAAAAACTTATAGGACTAGTTAGAGACCAAATATAGAATGAGAGCTCTTTTCCATTTACAAATCCTACAACCTTTTCTCTCTCCCGCAAGTTACAAACCCCATTAATATGGAAGCTTTCAATAACCTAAAATCATAAGAAACCTAATTGTAGCATTTTGGATTTTTCCTTGTACTGCTCAGCGTTATCCAAAGGAGAAGACAACATACAATATTCATAAAGGTTTTCATGAGGTTCCAATATGATTTAGAAGACAGAAGATAACTTTTATGCCACTAAGTAATTTAAACTAGAATGATGTGGAGAGAAAATGCAGGTACCCTCATTTCATATTTATCTAAAATTCTTCCTTTTATATTCTATGGAATTTTCAAAATATATTATTAATTAAACAGTAATGATCTAGAGCTCTAAAAGTAGAGCTCTGTTTAGAGCTCTACTGAGCTAGCACCTTTCAAAACCAAAAAACAAAAAAAGTCAAGTCAAAACATCACATCCAGATGGAACTCATGCAGCTGCCACATCATTAGAGTAGCTCTAGAGCTCTTGCTAGAGCTCTGAAACATTTTTATTAATTAAATATTGTCTTGCAGACTGCATAAAAGAAAACTAGATATTACCTTCGTGTAAAAGACGCCTCAAAAGTACCTTGGATGCATATTTCTTTTGTTTCTTTAGTCTATACTTCTCCTGCAATACACAAGAATTCAACATATATTTCACATAGACATTATCATATACTCAAGCATCTAGGAGAACCTCACTTGTGAGAATGATGTTTTCTTCTCAAAAGTTGCACTGTTAGCAATGAGAGCTTGGACTATTTCATCCCCTGTGGCACCCTGTCTGCATCAAAGCTATACATTAGCCCAAAAAATTATCCAGAAACATCCAAAAAATACAAATGATGGCTAAGAACCACAAAGCCTAACAATAAATTTAGAGACAAATATTTATTTTTGGTTGGCACAAATGAATGGGCTAATTTTACATCAAAACTCAAAAAAATATTTGGATTGATAAATCATTTATAATTTGTTTGTCCAATTTGAATATAATACCCCAATCAAAATTGAAGAACTATTCTAGTAATTCAAGCACCAAATTTTCTCTTCCCATTAGAATTACCAACAAAAAGATGTGACAAGATGCAAGATATAAGTAGGCACCTATTTCAAGAGAACATATTGGTAGAACGAATGAACTTGTTGCACTTTTGTAGATAGATAAAGAACTTAAACATAATGAGAGCCCTTTTCCATTTACTTCTTATGTGATTAATTGGTGTAGTATTGACTAGAAATCTAACAATATTTTCACAACAGAAAAACTAACATTATTAAATCTAATCTGCATTTCCACACCAACAAAAGCCATGCATTTCCAATGGAAAGCCAAATCAACCATACTCTTGCATGTCCAAACCTAAGAAATCGCTATTAGTAGGGGCCTACTGTGTGTGCCGTCCTCATCATTAAATTAAACATAGATAACACACAATATTCTCTATGGATCAATTCTAAAGAAGCTACAACACCAAATGTTTGTACAAAGTATATTATTAACAATAACATACTAAAGTAATTTTAAACATATGCCGTGGAATCATAAAAATGCATAAAATAAATAAATAAATAAAACACCAAACGCAATGCATGTATTGCAATATAACATTAGTAAATTACTTTTTAAATAAATGTTTATGACTGGAATTTATTCGATAAAAACAACGAAATTAGATTTTTTTTTTATACAGAAATTAAGCGTAAAATTAATGAAAATGAAATAAATTAATGAAAAAACAGAAAAAGTTAGATCATATACTTGAGATGCCATCTCAAATTCTAAATTGGTCGTTTACGGAGGGAGTCAAGAGGCCGATTCAGTGAGGTTTACGTTTACGGAGGGATTCAAGAGGCTGATTCAGTGAGATTTACGAAAGAAGATGGAGTCAGATGCAGAAATCGAGACCTCGCTAATCTCCCTGCACCGATTCATCTTCTATTCTAGTTCACAGATTATAGCGATTCCAGTTTTAACCCGACCTTTTGTCATCCTGGACTCGGGTTTCTTGGTTCCATATTGTTGTTTATATCTTACTTCCCTTATATCTCCTTAAATTTGGCTTTAGGATTGTTGTGGTTGGCTTTAGGATTGTTGTGGTTGCGTTTAGGACATGTTGGTTACTTGTTTTTCAAACTCTTATTGCCCAGAATTCTGCTCCTTCGCTCGAGCGGCACTTCTTGCGCTCGAGCAGCCTTTCTTGCGCTCAAGCGTTGGTCTGTTGTTTGTAAAACTACTAGGAGTGTACATTCTGCACTTGAGCGGAACAACTTATTGTATTTAATGCTCGAGCATCACTTCTTGTGCTCGAGCGGACTGTGCGTATATCGGTCCGAGAAGATCACTTTTTACATCACTTTTTCATAACTTTCTCTCTCAAAACCCTAGATCTAGAGTTCCTCTCTCTAAAACTCACTCTTTCTCTACCTTTTCACCTAGATTTAGTGGTTTCTCCACCCTACTCTCTTTGTTAAAAAGGTAGAGCGTCTCAAGAGCTCCATTTTGGTTCGAGCAAGATTTGGTTTCGGCGTCTTCGAAGTTTCTTCATTGTTGTTTTGGTCTTCTAAGCTTAAGGTAGAGACGTTTTACACTCTCCTATGATTTTTTAATTTAGTTATTTGTTGTTGTGTAAATAATGTTGAGATTTTGAGGATTTTAGACAAACCTAGGTGTCACGACCTAAACCCGCCCCTATAGGTTTAGCATCGTAACCGGCTAGTAATCCGTGGATTACCAAAGGCCTCAGAACAGATTAGCAAATAGTAAGGGGCTGCGGAAGCAATAATACAAAATAAACAAGGTCCAATGGGCTGTGATAACGTACATGGGACGGAACATTTCAAAACTTATATGTATATATGCATAAACATGCCAGTCCAGGTACACAATATTTACAACATGTACAACCCAAGACCTGTCTTTACAAAACATATACAGAGACTAGCATGAAATACAAAAACATCCATAGCATTAGGCTTCGATCGAAACCTTCTTGGGAGGCACAACGGATGGCTGACAAAAACAGGACAGAATGCCGTCAACTCTGGCCCTGGTCATGTGCCGTCTCACCTACATACATAATATAAACTGTGAGCGAAAGCTCAGTGAATAATAACAGAGTAAAGGGGTTTTAATGAATGAGTCCATACAGATTCAGAAATAATAATTCAGTTCATATCAAAATCATATTTGTCCAGATCATATTCAGAAATCATAAGTCATGCATAAGCATACGTAATACATTTATTAGCTCTCACAGATATAGTTGACCCATAAAGGGACGGCCATAAAGGCAAACAGTTGACTCACGTGCACGGAGACGATACAGTTGGCTCATGAGACGTACAGTTGACCCATAAAGGGACGTAAGGATCCATCAACAGTTGGCTCATGAGACATACAGTTGGCCCATAAAGGGACGAAACAGAACATATTTGAGGCTAAGAATGTCATGAATACATTTCAGAAAACATTGGACAACCATTCATTCATTCATACAGAAATATCATTTCAGAAAACAGATCTTGTTTCATCACACAGAAAGTAGATACAATTGAACATAACTTTACTAAGTTATTACTCACAGTTGATCTTGAATCAGACAGACGAAGGACGCGGCACGTGACCTACAAAGCACATAACAGACACACACTTGAAACACACGTTCTAATTATACAAAACTTACGTCGTTGGTTCTTAGTGTGTTTTTACCCTTTAATCCTCACTATAGAGTCTTAAACATGGCCTAGGAATGCCTAGGATGGAATGAGGATACAAAAATGCCTTAGAAAATATTTTGCAAAACTTGCTGAAAACAGAAGTCCCGCTCGAGCATGGCTTCCTACGCTCGAGCGGACATGCAGACAAAGGTTCCCCGCTCGAGCGTCACTTTCCCCGCTCAAGCAGACTTCAAAACATGGCAAAAGTACTAGATGCATGAAATTCATGCTCGACGGGCGCTCGACCCCCGCTCGAGCGTATGACTTAGGTCCCCACTCGAGCGTGCATTCCCCCGCTCGAGCGGACTGTAAAACAATGCAAAGTGCTGGGAACTCGAATTCCACGCTCGAGCGTCACTTTCTCCCGCTCGAGCGTGAGTCCAAAATCTAGAATTTCCAGATTGAACACCAAGCTCAAAATTCAACTTTTAATGCATCAAATTCGATCCTTTTGGGCCAATTTTCTGGAAAACACTTGTCAATTCATAGTATAACATGATTCAAAGCTCAATTTGTAAAATCAAGGCCCAAAGGTGAGTCAATTAAACACAATTTCAAACAAACTTCCCGGAAATATTAAAGAACAAAATATGCAAGTGTTCACCTGAATTCAATGCTCCAAAAATGTAACCAACTGCAAGATTACACTCAAAATCATGATGAACTCATGGACTATAACTAGAATATGGTCTTGAAGGCAAGAATTTCCATAAAAACACTTCAAATTGTTATGATATGGACATGCATGCATGATTTAAGCTCTAATTCAACATGTTTAATTCAATTCTTGTCTTAGATCACTAATGTCACATGAATCATGCAAGAAATGACTTGAATTCACAATCAAGAAGGTAATTCTCCTACCTTAAGTCTTGAATTCCAAGTATGGAGGCTCAATTATGAAAATTCCTCTACAATTCTTCAACTTCCAAGCCAAAAACTCTTGTTGAAGCTAAGTCTCTTCTCCTCTCTCACTCTCCTACGTTTTGTCTCAAATATGGCTGAAGAAATGGTGTATGGAGTATGCTAATCAAGTCCCAAACAAGTCTCTTAGAAGTGGTCCACCAAGTGGCAGTTTCGTAAATAATTGAACTAATATAATTTAGCGTTATTTAATCTAATTTAATCGTTCCAAATCAAACTTTAATTAAACATACCATAAAATTCTATAAATCCTAACTAATACTTAACACAAAACAATTTCGGAATCGGGCGCCGATAAGGCTTCCAATTTGCAGTTCAAAGTTGAAACATGAACAGATCATTTTATGGCAAATAGATAGAAACACAAAGATAATGCAATACACATGCAAATTAATTCCAGATTCTTTCTAAATTGCTGTTAAGCATAATTAATCATGTTTTAGCATTAATCGGAGGTCGGGGTTATTACACTAGGGTTTTGGTTTAAAATCAAAAGAGAGATTTTCAAATGAAGGTATTGAAAATGGTTATGGGTATAGATATGAGAATGTGTTGTATTGAATTTGTTAATTTTGATACATGGGTTGAATTTATGGGAGAATGGAGTTTTGCCCTAAAATATTTAAAATAATTATTTTGTATAAATAATGAAATTGGTATTGGAAATATGAAATTAGTTGAATGTTTATATAAATGATGGAGTTGGATGTGTATTGTCTCTCACCTATGAACATTTAGATAGTTTATCTGTCTTGGAGATTGTATATCTGTTTAGAAATATTTGTCTTGGGCTATCGGTGAAGAATAGCTATGATTGTTATAGAAATTACATGAGGTTTGGGTGAATGGAAACTAATCTCTTATTGGTTGTCATTGAACATGTCTGTGTTTTAATACATTATATATGTATAATGTTTAGAAGAAGAAAGTGGTGTACTCCATGTTTGGGAGGAGAAAGGGGATGGACTCTAGTAGATTAAGTTGGCCTGTGTGTTAGGGTAAAAGTCCCGAAAATCGCTTATATACATGGATGCCAATCTTGAGGACAAAATTCCCCTAAAATGGCAAATGAACGTGTTTGTATGATAATTGTATTGATTTGAGTCCCGATGAGTTGTATTCTCAGTATTGGGTGATTGAACGAAATGGATATGAACAATGAAATGAGATATAAAACTTGGCATACTATGATCTTATAAACTATGAATGATTTTATCGCAGGCATTGTATATGCACATTATACTTGTATCTTTGTTAAGATTCATATATTGTATTAGATTGTTTCTACTGGGTTTTGGCTTACCCTATTTGGGAAAAACCATTTTCAAGTGTTGGTGATATGCCTCTGCCAAGGACTTAGCTTGGGAGGATTGTGGAGTTGAGGGCTCAATGGTGTTTATTTTGTAATTAAATTTTTGTACAAGCCTAGGGCTTTATGTGTATTGAGCTTATGACTCATTTTTGTTATAACCAAGCAGTGACTTGAAAAGATGTAAGCCAGTAAGACATGTGATTAACTGTGTAGCTTTCACTCCTCTTTGTAATTGTTATCTTTTGTATATGAACTCTGATTAATGAAAACTTCTTATTGTATAAATATCACTTTGTATTGGTGTTTGGAGTTAGATTCTTGTAATTATTTTTGGGGCATTACACAGATCCAAACACCTGCACACTAAAAAAAAAATTAAAAACCAATATGCCATAGACATACATATATCTGCCATATATATATACACACATTAGAGAGAGAGAGAGAGAGAGAGAGAGAGAGAGAATGATAGAGGGGACTGGGCAAGAAGGGGTACTAGTGCGGAAACGAAGAGGGAGAGATAATAGATCTGCGTTGGAGTATGAGATCGATCATGAAGATGAGATCGATTGAAGCTGAAGATCTTAGATCTCCATTGGAGTCCTAGACGATTGAAGCTGAAGGTCTTAGATCTCCATTGAAGCCCTAGACAGAGAGAAAAAATAACAGATCGAGAGCATGCATTTGACAAATTAGGACCAGAGGATGAGATTTTATTTGCCTATTATTGAGACAACCAAAATATTTGGTCTCCAAAAATCTTCACACATTAGCAACCAAATTAATTGATCTCCAGCTCTTAATCATATCAAACACGCAGATCAACTGGTCAAATGAGAGTAAGTGTAACTTTTTTTTTTCCCCCCTGGTAACACATATCATAAAGGAATATAGTGTGTTTGTATTGCTTTCTCTTAAAATTTATTTTTGTCCCTAAATAATGGCTTTTAGAGACCAAATTCAATTGGTCTCTAAATATTAGTCTTTAAATCACTAATTTCTTGTAGTGTTGATAAGATTTCAAATATTATGAGTCTAAAATTTTGTTTTTATTCTTAAATAGTTAACATCTCTTAAAAAATATGAGATTCTCATTGAGAAATGGATTTTCGTTTTAGTTTGGAAATATAATTCTTACTGAAATAGATAATAAGATAATCCATTCTTTATTGTGGAATTATGAAATTTTCAAATCACAATCTCATTCTTAGTTAAAATTTGTGTCATTTAAATTTAACATAGTATATAAATAACCACCCAAAATAAATTAATCTCGGATAATGGTTGTCAATTCACTCTTTTCATTTCCTTTTTTGGTTTCAACTCACTCTCAACCATTAAATTATGCTTAAAGATTCACATGTTTTAAAATTTATAGAGTTCAATAATTTAAAGTGCTGTCATATATATGAGAATAGAAAATTATTGCCCGTCGCTAATTTAGTAACTTTTTGGCTATTTGGCTAAAATATGAGCTAAAAAAAACTAGTATGTTTGGGATGACTTTTTGGCTTTTTACGAAAAGATGTGCAAAAAGTAGAGAGAAAAGAGAATATTTGACTTTTTGGTATGAGTTGTTGGCTTTTTGGCTAATTTGGTAACTTTTTGACTTTTTGGCTAAAAAGGAGGGTTCCCAAACGAGGCCTAAATAAGAAGTCCTTATCCGCTAATCCAGCAACGATTAGCTCCACAGCCATAATTAATGACAGACAATTTTTTAAACAAAATATTTATGTGACTAATTATGATATAAGCAAAGCCATAAAGCTCAAATCTGGCAACAATTTGGCCACTCCAACCGACCAAAACTATAATATTAATGCTAATTTCATTTTTATAATAAGTTTATAATATATGCTCAATCTTATCATGCATTAAAATTTTTCTTTTATCTTTGAATGTCTATGATTAGAGTAATTTGAGTGTATAAGATTGCATAAATTAAAATATAATATTTCTTTGCAATCTTTTGCTTAGAATATCATGGTTTACCCTTGTCCAAGAAACCTTTTTGAAGAAAGCACATCTTCAACCAACTTCAAATTTGGAAATATCATATTTTTAAAGCTTATGTGGCAAATTATAATTTTTAAATTTGACAAAATAGAGTATCCCACCCAATATGTCAAATTATTATTATTATTATTTGTGGATCTCTTGTATCAAGTTCCTGAATAAAAACCCACTTTAAGAATTGGCAAATCGGTTGAAAATATTTTTATCTTCAACTTTATATTTTAATGGATTTAAATTAATAGTAGTATTTTTCTAAGAGTCACTTATGGGTTGGTGCTATTGACTATTTATCTATAAGTTTTAATTGATAAATTTATCACTGTAAATTTATTCATTAAATATCCACTATTCTTTATTCATTTTCACTCACTCATTTACAAAAATCCATCATTCTCTTCCACATACACAAATAATGAAACAGACTAATAAATTTATCACTGAAAATTAAATCTTAATCTTAATCTAGTTTTCAACATATCTGATTTAAGAAAGAGAGAGATCTAGCGAATCACCATTATTTAGAGTTATTTAGTATTAATTTCACCATCTGAAACAAAGGAGGCAATGGTAATATCAAAACGGCGATAGTGATCGTGAGTGGACGATAATGGCATCGGCGGTAGGCTATGGTGGTGTGAAATTTTTAAAAAAAAAAATGGTGGAGAGAGGGATAGCACGAGAGAAGAGAAGAAGATGAAAGAATTTGTAGGATCTATTGGTGCATTTAAAAAATCAATAAGACTCATTGTATTTAAATATATGGGCAAACTTCACTTTACCTCCCTATGGTTTAGGTTATATACAGAGTACCTCTTTGACTTTCAAATATCACCACATAATCCTCTTGTGGTTGATAGATTAAAACGCACAGTTAACTTTTCCATCCAAATTAACAAGCTGTGATGTTCTCACGCCCATAAAGAGAGTAGGCTATGTTTTATCACCAAAATACCCCTTACACATCTTTAAATTTACAAAGGCTTGCCATTCTTCCTCCTCCTCTCTCACAGCTCCAATTCAGAACAAAAATTTGCAAATCAAATTTGGATCTAGCAACATATCTCCTTTTTTGTGTGTTATCTCTTTTTTATTTGAGATCCAATATATCTCCTTTTTATTTACAGCAATATATCTCCTTTTTGCATTTGAACAACGAAATCAAATAAAAATGTCGACAAAATCAAACCCAACGCAAATAGCATCAATCCACACACAATCGACCTCAACATCGGCCTTTTCTGTGAAGACAATCTGGACCAGAACTCCATTATGTGTACGTATATATATGCATATATATATTTTTCTTGATCATGTACATATACATATACAAATCCAAACCTATTTTAAATTTTTTTTTTTTTGATTGAAGAGAATTGAAATTCCTCCCATACATATATATATATATATATATATCTATATATTTGTATACATATACAAATCCAAACTGAAATTTCTCCCATACATATACATATACAAATCCAAACCCATTTAAAATAAAAAATAAAAAATTTGATTTAAGAGAATAGAAATTCCTCTCATACATATATATATATATATTTGTATAATGGCTAAAATATGAAGATGAGATGAGATTGTATAAAGTTTAAGATGAAGTGGGTTTAAGATGAAGATGAGATTGTATAAAGTTTGAAATGGAGAGAGAGAGAAAAGAAGAAGATGAAGACGGAGAGAGAGAGAGGGAGAGAGAACTGGGGTTGGAGAGAGAGAAGAACAAAATAAAAATAAGGGTATAATTGTCAATTTACAACTTCTGTTAATGAAAGTTAGTGTGCGTTTTAGTCTATCAACCACAAAAAAGTTATGTGGTGATATTTAAAAGTTATGGGTTAATTCGTATATGGGCTAAACCATAGGAGGGTAAAGTGAAATTTGTCCTAAATATATTTAACGGAACTAGTTGATAATTGCCCTTTTTCTAATAGCATTTGGTACTCGGTAGAATGGGCCAAGCTGCAACAGTAACATGGGCCGTCTAGTTAGTAGGTTCCGTGGGTTGTAATTTGTTAGCCCAATAAAACAAATGAACCAAAATTCCAATGAAAGCTTAGAAAAGGGCATAAGAGCTTAGCCCATTAAGGCATTAATTTGACATGAACATTCCACTAATTGAGAGCCTCCATTAAAGGAAAAATTATTTATGTAGTTAGGGCATACGTGACAATATTCATACCAATCATCAAATGACATATTCTCTTATTATTTCTCCATCACCCAACACTAAATTGTGGACTTTACTCTTTTTACCAATAATAATACTCTTGAGGCATCATTTCACCGCCAAATTACTTCTCTCATTAAAGGCTTCTTAAATACAATGTGAAATGCACTTGGGATTCCAACCTATACAAAACTTGGTTATTGTAGAACTTCCATTGAAAAATTTAGTGACAATGTGTTTGAAAACAATTCAGACAAATGTGTAATTAGGCAGATATGTCAAGACTAAAATGCAATCTCATTGATAATTAGAGTTCTACCAAACTCTTATGTATAGCTTGAGAGAATGAGCTACTTGGTTCTTTGTCGCCTTGATGGAGAGAATCACAAATTTCCTAATACTATGTTTGGTTCATGAATTTTGGAAGGATTTTTAAAAAACAAAAGAAAAATGTTATATGAAATGTGAATGAAATATAATTATATTTCATTTACATTTTATACACTTTTTTATTTTTTCTTTACAAATTCGTAAATCAAATACAGTCTAAATATGAATGAGTATAAAAGTAGAAATTGAAATGAAAAGGACAAATTCGAAGTGGAATGACAATATAAATGGAAATTATTTGTTATTAATGAAAATCGATGAGTATAATTCTCATCAATAAAAATAAACCAACTAAAAGCTAAGCACATGAATTTAGAAATCAAAGAATATGAATGTGAGCCACTCGTCCTATTTTTTCAAAACAACTTCAGCTCCCGTAACTCTTCTTCCCAAGAAAATAGGGATGACAAGTGCGATACCCAACTCAGAAGCCCCCCCGACCTTAGGAGATAGAATTCTATAAAAAAATAATAAATAAATGATACAAAAACTTTAGGAGAGAGAATGAGTGTGATAAAGATTTCCAAATCACTATCCCATGAAAGAATCGTTGTTTGGCCGAGGAATCCATGCATTTCCAAATCAAAAGACAATGACACGTGCATCCTTATCCATCTGCCAGCTAGACTCCACGACGATGTTTACATCTCCTTCTTGCTGCCTTATGCTTTGTCACACCCATTTAACTTTCTCCACGTGTACTCCGTCCAATAGCTTTTCTAACATGGTCCGAACACAATGAAACTTAAGAGAATTGCTTAGGAATTAACATTAAAAAAAAAAAAAAAAAAAAGAAGAAGAAGAAGAAGAAGAAAATTAAAGTTCACCTAGCTATTTGAGTTGCGGAAGAGAGAAGATAATGTGAAACGTGAATGGAACCACACAATAATTACAACGAGCACGAGGGAGACAACCAATGTTCCTCTGCAGCAAGTGTAGACAATGGATCACCAACAAATTCAATTCACCTTTGTCTCAAGTGTACAATTTCTTCATGCCATGAAACATTTAAAACAGTGCAGGTTTTTAGGTCTGAGGATGGTTCCAAAACTCTGCGTCTTTATCCCATGTTCCAATTCAATCGTAACAATTTGATCTTTCATAGAGATTTTTGTATTTTGAGACTGTCACATGATTCAATAATTTTGACTGAATGAAGTGGAACAGGAGGGCATTTGGTTAAGTTTTCAAAACTTATTTTTTGATTTTTTGAACAATTAGGAACTAGTTTGATAAAAATAAAAATCAAAAAATATTTTTAAATTTTCAAAAACTATCTCTGCCCCAAGAAAAAGATATACATATATATATGGAAATACTGGGTTTTTTTTTTTTTTTTTTTTCAATTTTTTCATCAAACTAGTTTTTTTCTCATAAAATAGATTCTGAAACTAAGCCAAACAATGCCAGTGTTTTCAGGGTAGAAAATTTTTGATCAGTTTATAAAGACCTGTCACATGCATAGAAATTATACAGAAAAATAAATGGGCACTTTTCTTTACGCTTTTCCGCACAAGTATACGTTATTGTTGCTTATATGTGCAAGCCAATGGAATAATCCATGGACTTAAAAAAAAAAATTGCAATTTTTTTTTATGACTGAGAACTTGGATGAGGCAAGATCTTTTTGATTGATCCAGGCATGTAAACTTGGGGTTCAAAGGTCAAGCCTATGAACCGGACAAACAAGAGGGGAGTCAAACCTCAGACCTCCTAGCTAAAAACCTTGGGCAACTTACTGTCCGAGCTACCTTTCAGGTTTTGAAAAAACAAAAAATGTGCACATGACTTCATGAACATTTTACACGTGAACAACACAAGGGTCCTCAACTTCAATTGATAGATGCAGATGGAGATGAGATGAGTGAAGAATATGGTCATGCTCTGCTCTACATTTTTTTTTTCTTTTTTTCGGCACAAAATGATGATAAAATGACAGTACACAATTTGAAGTAGAGAGCAATGGAGAGACATGATTGAGCATTAGAAGCGTTTTTTTTTTTTTACATTATGAGTTCCGTAGGATAGGAATGAATATATGCAGAGTCCATTTGCCAAATCTTGAGGGAAGCTATGATGTTGGCCTCAGTAGCATTGTTGAACAAGAAAATTTTTGCATCTTCATAAATGGCCTTCGTTGGATATATCCGTGAAGTTATGCACGTCCTCCCGCGTTGAGCGAAGCTTTCTACTATCGAATGATCCACCTAAATTAAAA
This sequence comes from Camellia granthamiana, assembly GCA_036172215.1. NCBI lineage: Eukaryota > Viridiplantae > Streptophyta > Magnoliopsida > Ericales > Theaceae > Camellia > Camellia granthamiana. Next base: position 13,145,766 of record CM069913.1, read on the forward strand.
ATGACCCCGCATTTTAATAATCCAAATTTTATTTTTGATAAATTTTAGGTTTTTAGTCAGCAAATAATTATTACTAAGCAAAATGATTTTTTTAACATACCAATATTCTCATGCTGAACTTTTCTCCTTTGAGCACTGGAACTGTGCTTCCATAAATTGGTTTCATCACATCTGTTGCCTTTGAAGACCTACACAAAAAACAGGTGTACCGGCTAGTCAAGTTGTGGTTGTTGTGGTTCATGCCAAAAACAGTCCTCTGACTAGGGATAGCAAAAAAAACCCCGACCCAGCAGTTCCCAACCCTCCCTAATTCTAATCAAATGAGTTTGGGGACGGTAACCCGACCTGATTATGCGTACTATAAAAAACTGACATATAAATTACTTAATTATAAAATGATTTTAAAGATTTTTTTTTCTCTTCTATTATCTGTTTTATTGGATATTGCAGCTCTTTTCTTTCTTTCTCGACTCTGATCGCACACTTAAATCAATGTTAAATCATTGTCAACTAGAACTATCAAAACCACATTATTATATTCAATACTAAAAATATAAGTCATAAAACTAAACGGGGCAAGTAGGGTCAGAGACTGGATTATATTATGTGGGGAGTGCCGAGGATGGGGGAGAGGAGAGTCTGGTGGATAAGGTCCAATATTCACTAGACAAGGGTGGAGGAGGGTAGGGGTCAAAGACTCATACCTGCCTCATTGTCATTCTAACCTCTAATAATACTAAGCCAATGTTTTGCGTTGGAGAAAAAATCAGAATTATATGAAAATAATGGTGGTTCTCAGAGATGGATGGAGATTCTAACTTCAAGATGAATGTTAACAAGGGGCAGGTAATATAATTTTCAAAAAAAAAAAAAAAAATCGTAAGGGTGGGCTTATATAATTTGGTAATACTCATAACCAATAAAACTATAATAAGGACAAAAAATATTAATTAATATTGAGTATGTTTCAAGTGCACAATGAAAAGAGTAACAAACCTTGATTCATCAGCACAGAAGAAAGTCTTCAACTTGCCCTCAGCTCCTTTGGCAACATAGAAGTAAATGGGAGTCTGCTCAGAAAGGCTCTCATCTGCAAGAACCAACAAACCAAACGGTCCAAGAGCACCCCGGTTTACTGCTCCACCGGCAGTGCTGCAACTGAACATCTCATCGGTTTCATTCACCCTGTTCAAGGCCTCCTGATCGAGCTCAAACTCGGCCATGATGTCCAACTGTTTCATTGCCAATGCACAATTGATAATATAAGCCAATTGTTACATTCCCAAAAGAAAAATGAGCGCACAAAATCTAATCATAGAATTCAAACACAACTCTCTCATTCTGTGAATCGATTCTGTGCAAGTAGAAGAAGTAATACTAACCTGAGAGGTTTTTTTGCCGACATCAAGGGGCAAGACTGAGCCTGGTTGGACAACCACATTGCTAAATTGCCAGCTTTTCGTTCTTAATTTCTCAACCTCCACCACTGGCCATTGAAGTACATTGCTTCCAGTTTTCCTGTCAAACACTACTGTCCTTGGAACTGCCTGTTTGAATCATTAGCATCTTTGTCAACAAGTGTGACATATTTATGGGTAGGAGGGTAGTAAGGATAGAAAAAACTACATACCGTGACAGAAATTTTTGGAATACAAAAATATTTATCTAGAAAGTGAATTGTGTGATATATATTCAAATTTAATGGGGGTGTTGCATTGAAATTTATCATTTTACACAAAGTGCCAATAAAAATAATATTTAATTATATAAATATCGCTTTCTTTATGTAAAAATTGAGTATGAAATGTATGAATGTACCTGAAGAGAAGCCCAACCCTTCTGAATGTCGGCCAATTCGCTATCTGTCTCCGGAATCCAACCCCACAACACCCTTCTCTTCTTCTCCACATCAAAAAATGTCTTCGATGCATAGAATTTTCCATAATCATATCTCAACCCGAGACCCACATCCAATTTCGGATCATCCGGACGCCAAACAGCTGTTTCCTCATCATACGTCCCCAGAGAATAGTAATCATTCCTATCATCATCAAAGCTAGCTTTCACCACATGTTTCACTCCAGAACCCTTCATTGACGTGTCCAACCCGTTTTCCTCACTCGTGGATACCGGGTAGAAGTCCACACACTCCCACATACCCGTACCCGGAACCGCATGGAGCACTCCTTCCAACAGCTCGAAGTTTTTAAAGTCCATGGTCTCATAAACCAATGAAATACCCGTTTTGTTGATTTTTGACCCGATTGTGATCCGCCACTTGCCCTCAGATGTGAGCCAGGCGGTTGTCGGGTCACGGAAGTCGTGGATATCAATTCCGGGTGGGGGTACTAGAACCGGGTTTTTGGGGTATTTGACCCAATCGATGAGGAGGGGATCAGATGGGTCGGCAGGGTATGCTAGATTTTGGACTTGCACGGTCTGATTGGTTGATCCGGTGTAGAGCATGACGAGATCACCGTTGGGGAGGAGGGTAGCGGACCCAGTCCAGACACCGTTGCTATCGTACCATTGATCATAGGTCATCGCGATGGGGAGGTGGCGCCAGTGGATCAGGTCCGTTGATACCGAATGACCCCACACGATGTTACCCCATACTGCACCTTCTGGGTTGTATTGGTAGAAGAAGTGGTACCACCCTTTGTAGTATAGTGGACCTATCATGTTTAACATGGATCATAAAGTTCTCATTAATTGAGGCCCTTTTTGTTTATTTTAATTTTATAAGTTATATTATAACTAAAAATATATATCTACAATCAAGTTTAATACATATCTTTTGTAGGGAGAATAAAAATAAACAAAAAATAAAATACTCTCTCAAAAGAAACAAAACTAAGCCTATAAAAGACAAACATAACATTCACAACAAAATCGGTTCAAAATTTTTCCCTATCACGCTTCAAGTTATGAAGTTTCACTTTGAGTTTCTTCTTTTATCGTCTTTTTTGAAGCTTTGTTTGAGATAAATTTTTTTAGCATAAGTTTTTAATTATTTTAGCCTAATTAAAAAAGTTTTATTTGAGATAAATTTTTTTTTTTTTTTTTTTTTTATATTTAGATGTGATGATTGCCAAAAAAAAAAAAAAAAAGGTTAAATGATTATGATTTAAATGTGACATTTTAATCTATTTTATCTTTTTATGTGCTAAATTAGCCCAATCCATATCCCAAACAATCCCAATTATCCTTTAATGCATTGATGATATATGTAAACTGTCTTTTAGGGTATGGGGGGAAAAAAAAATCTTTTATTTATAAGCACAGATCAACTCGTACAAATTTAGAAAATGAACAAGTAAGTTATACAAACTAGATGATAAAAAATAATATAATGATTCGCATACAGTTCATAAATTGTCAATCCAACTATAAATTGACTTAACTCAACTTCTACACATACCTATTTATCCCTTATTTTCATCATTTTTTTTTTCTATAATTTGATTATTTAATATATTAATTTGTAAAAAAATGAGTTTAAATAACATCATGTATTATGTTCGGGTTTTATGTTGAGATTTGAAATTAATAATAGTTTTTAAAAAAATTGTAAAAGAAATTATGGTTGTTTGTTCACTAATTAATGTCATTTAATAAGCACACAGGTGTAAAGATCATTAATAGTAAAAATGCCACGTCATTCTCAAAATTCACCTGCTTTGAGCCATTTGTAAATACCATGTCATGGATAAGGACATTTAATGTAAAAAATTAAAATTTCCTAGCATTATTACTCTTAAATAAGTAGGTAAATACATGTCCTGTCTTTTTGTCCAGTTCAAATCGCTTTCAATCTGACTTTGTTTATCGACATAATTGTTAAACACATCCACGTGGCTCTTGTCAATCCACAAATCCAACACAATTTTGGTACAACTAGCGCTCTTTTTTAAATGAATAATAATTATGATTATTAAAGTCCGAAAGACTCTCCTTGGAAAGTGATTGCGTGGACCAACCAATGTATTACACTAATCCAAATTAAAAAATAATAACTATCCAAAATTCTCGCCGTTGATAACTTTTTATGCTTCTAAAGTTGAAAGAGAAAGAATTGTGAATAGAAAAAATTAAAATGTGATTTTACTGTGACTTTTTAATTGATTGTTTTCACCACTATTTATGACAATGATGGTTTCAACGGTGATCATATGTTTTTGAAATGTTTGAATGTTGAATTTGCATAAGAATTAGTAAAATTAAAGGTAAAGAAAAAAATTTGTAAATAAAAAATGAAAGGTAAATTTTTTCTTTGAAATTTCTTTTTTTTTTTTTCCCCTACCTATACATATCTAAAGCCTTTTTGGAAACTTTAGGTTGCGTTTAGTAGAGTTTTGTAACTATGATTTGAGAGTATAAGTTTTATTTTAAGTTTGTGAGTTTTAGAATTATGATTTGAGTGTGAAAAAATTGTTTGGTGAAAAAGTTTTGAAAATAATTTTGAAAAGAGTTTTGAAATGAGTGGAGAATTTTTGATGTGACATTTGATATCTGATACAAAAATTTACAACTTATAACCAAACATATAACTCAAAATTCTATTAAAGTACATAAAAAAATTTAAAAAATTTAAAAAATAATTTTTTCGAATATATAAAAATTAACATATCAAAAAAAAAATTTGCATTGTTCTAGTCAACCGACCGGACAACCGGTGGGACGCCTGGTGAAACGACCGGTTAGGCCAAATTTTGAAGAAAAAAAAATTCGAAAATCACGCTCTCAAACAAAGTTTTCTGCAAAGTTGTGAAAAATTAATTCCACAACTCTATCCAAACATCATAATCAAACTACCAAGTGAAAAACTTGTTTAAAATGGTTCCAAACAGAGCCTTAGTTTCTAATCAAAAAATCATTATAAATTATCAAATTAATATTTCTATTTTTTTGTATATATTTTTATTAAAAAATTAAAAAAATTACTAAATGTCACATCTTTCTCAGACAATTAATCTCACTAAATTACTAAATTAATCTCTCTATTTTCTCAGACAATTCCCAAATCAAACAAGTCTATATTTAACATTTTTCTTACCAAATGTCACTCTAGATGCAAATTTGTCAATTGCATAGTAATTTAAATCCTAAAGAGAGGGCCAAAAAAAAAAAAAAAAAAAAAAAAAAAAAAGGGTCTCATGGTATCTAATTAGACAAGTGTACACGTGGGTGCGGGAGAGGGACAGAGATGTAAAAGCATACCGTTGGGATCTGCACCAGAAGAAACGATTCATCCACCATCGCAATGACAGCACGAGAAATCGGAAAAAATAAAAATAAATAAATAAATAAAAGTCAAACTAAAATATATTAGTAAATGAAAATTAGCATTCAAGATTCAGTTACTTACTCATACCAAGAATAATTACTCTGTCATTAAGATTTTTAAAAAAAAATAAACCAATAAATAATCAAACACAAAAACTACATAGATTGAAAAGATTTTACAACATTTCTTAGGAAAATCACTTTTCAAAAATTCTGTCAATCCAATAATCATTCATATCTTACCCCTAAATCTTAACAATTCTTGCATCAATGTGTGTTTAAACTTCAAAAACTATAAATAAAAAATTGCTACATATCATTGATTTTATTATAATTTATTAAATCACAACAAGCATAGCAAAACTGGGAATGGTCTCTAGTTTTTTTTGTCAATCCTTATTCTTTATTCTATAAACGCCTTTTATTGAATGAAACAGATAAAAGAAACGTGTTATAAGGGATAATCTCATTTTTACCGAGTCTCATTTAATGATTGAATAGAATCACATAAATAGAAAGTGTCTAACAAGAAATCTTCCTAAGTAACGTGTCTTTATTTACATGGAGGAGGGTTTTATCCAGTCCAAATTTTGGACTGGTGGGGCTAGTTGGTGTTCACCGCAAATTTCGTTTTAATGATCAAAATCGTTTATTTTGTTAGTCATTTTGTATATTTTATTTACAAAAAAATTAAATCGATCCGATAGTTATAACTTTTCAATATTTTGTATTTTTATCAAAAAAATAAACGACAATTGTGTTTTTTAAAAAAATAAATCATATATTTTTTTATGACAAAAATAATAAATTGAACAAATTGTAATTATTAGATCGACTTAATTTTTTTTATAAATGAAATACACGAAGTATTCAATAAAATAAATAATTCGAATCATTAAAACAAGATCTTGCTATATAACCGTTTTATTATTTTACTAAAATTAAGTATGTATATTCTTACAGAATTTAGAATTCTTAAAAATAACTGAAGTTGTTTTTGTATCTTTTAATCTATTTGGAGAGTTTAAAATTTTTTTTACTATATGTGGTTGTAATCTTATTTTTCCATCTCCTAATATCATTCTTAAAAATTTTATATGAGATTTATTTAATATCATTTTTCTTTTATTAATTATTATTTCATTGCATATAAATTTCTCTAATACTTCATATAAATAATCTATATGGCTATTTTTATTATAAAATACAAAATAATAAGGCCAAGTTTGGCATCTTCAAAAAAATCTAAAAAGTCAAAAAGTCACTATCCTATTTAAGTCACATCACCTCTCTAACACATCACTTCAAACCCAACTCAAATCCAACCCATATTTCATAAAAATTCAAAAAATACACTTATTTAGTCTTCCCAAACTTGGCCTAAATCTCTCCTATGTGTACCTTATCTACTAGATTTTTTGGGTGGACGAGCATATACTAGATTGATTAAAAAGAAATTAAAAGTAAATACCGTTCATCCAATTAATTTTAGGTTGAAAATGGAAGGATGTTCTCTGCCACGTCAGCATGCGATTGGTCCAAGGAAAAGATGGGACCCCCAGACGGAGGCCATGGGACTTGGTGGAGACGCCTTCCGCCACCCCACGCGGCAGCGTAAGCGGCGGAGGACGCTGGTGCTTGATGGCCTCCGGCAGCTCCGAGTCCCACCTCGAAACAAGACCAATGTAAGTGGCAGAAGCCATCAGGGTCACGATTGTCACCAACCCAGATAGCAGGAGGACACGGCGGCGATTCGCCGGAGCTCCGGCGTCGGAATCGGCCGCATCGGGAAGCGATGAGTAGGAATAGGAGGGTAAAATGGCGGATGAAGATGGGTTTGGAACCACCATGGTTTGAGACTTTTTGGAGTGTTTGGATTGTTTGTGTAGGAGGATCGAGATTTAGGGGGGTGTATATATATATATATATATAGGAGAGAGAGAGAGAGAGAGAGGGAGGTGGGGTGAGTCAGATTCTGATTTGCCAGAAATGGACCTACGGACCAACGGGACTACGGGCAGGCTGTTAATAGGGTTGGCTGGTTTTCGTGCTTATAATATGGTTGGAAGAGAAAGAGAGAGAGTTTTGGAGAGGGAGAGAGAGAGAGAGTTGCGTATTGAATGAACAACTTTCCATTTAAATGTGAGGCCGAACAATTCTTTAACAAGTGTTGAGAGGAAAATTATATACTTGTTTTGAGTTTTTTAACAAATAATTTTTGAAATTTTTATTTTTTGTATTTTGTTATTTATTTCATAAAGGAAAATTATTCACTTGTAACTTTAAAACCAAACAAAGTGATTGGGTTCGTTTGGGAGGTGGGTTGATTTTTTAACTTTTTAGTTTTTTAATTATTTTAGTCTGTGGTTAAAAAGTTTCGTTTGATAAAGACTTTTTAAATTTTTTAATTTTTTATGAAAGAAAGAATGTAATAATTATGGATTAGATGTGATATTTTTATCTTATTGGACTAAAAAGTTTATTTTATTTTTTTGTGACTAAAATAGTCCCAAACCTAATCCAATCTTTCTTCCCAAACAAAGCCACGTGGAACCGGCCGATAAGGGTTTATTTTGCCCGGGTTTAACCCGAGTTTTTTATTTAAAAAATATTAAAGTTTGGATAATATATTTTTTAATTTTGTGTAGACTTGAACAAAAATTTAAAAGTTTGAATTAAATTTAAATCAAGTTTGAACAAAAACATCCACCAATCTCAGCAATTAAAGCTTAAATTATATATATAAATATTAAGTATATCTATAAAATTATTAGTTGTTGAATAATTGTAGACTTTTAAAATATATTCATGGTTTATTCCATAAACATAAATATCACAGCCCAAGAATTACTTTTAAAGTTATTAGGTTCATTTTTTTTTCTAACTCTGAAATGGCAAAGACTACTGTAATGACGCTACTATTCCTTAATTCTGATTTCTCTCTTCTACGTCTCTCTCGTCATATCATTTATTTGATTCGATGATATTAATGATTTAATCTAAAAAAATATTAATAAGATCTAACTAACATTAAATTAAGAATAAATTACAATTGTACTTCCTGAAGTTTAATTAGAATACGAATCGCTCTTATAGTTTTGAAAATTATATTTCATTATTGAGATTTCTAATTTCATAACAAATTGTCTTTTTGACATTAAATCAATTAATAGTTTTTAATGATGTTAGAAATAATTTTAATTAATAATTTAGGTAATTTTATTATTATTATTATTATTTTGATCCGTAAATGTTAGTTGTTAGTTATTTTATTATTATATAGGAGAACAATTATGAATTTTATTTTTTTAATTAATTTTGTTAAATAAAAAATTTTAACAAGGGGTATTTGTAATTTTTCAAATCCTATGAGGCAATCTGTATTTTAAGCAAATTTTAGAAGGTGTATTTGTAATTTACCCTTAAATTAATTAGCCTATAGCGAAGGAAAAAAAAAAAAAAGGGGTAGAATATTAAAAAGTTCAAATTTTTGGATAATTTAAGTCTAGCCCAGATATTATTTGATATTATTATTTGATATTATCAAGTGAGTTAGTCCACGTTGGAGATTGAATTTGAACAATTTTCATCATAATTCAAGCTAAGGCGGCAACCATTCAATCCGATGGAACCTGTCCAACTTACACACCCAATTGCAAGTATTATTACAAAACATTATTGAGTTTTTATGGTTCAAAATCTCAATTTAGGCAAATCACTAATAAATCTCAAAATAGGATCTTATAAATAATTTAGTCTTTTATTTTTTTTTTTATAAATTCGAAAGTCCTATTAAAATAGAAATTATACAAAATAGTAATCACTTATATATTTGGGTTTAATTTTTTAGGAATAAAGGTGAATCTTTGAATGTAAAAATTACACATTTGGATAATCCGCACTATACAAGTTTTGGATTTTTCCTCATTCTGGAATAAATCCCACATTACAAACAAAAACGTAACACTCCAATAATGTAACACTTCAGTAACGTAACAGCCTAATGTAATACACTAAAAAACTCATTTGTGTACTTTTCTTAAACGTAACAACGTAACACTCCAAAAAAACTTTCCAATGATGCTTTTTACAAACATAAAACTCCAATGTAACACAAAAAGAACTCATTATTATACTTTTTTCAAACGTAAAACATCAATCAATGTAATCCCAAACGTAATACTCCAGTGTAATATACTCCAATGTAACACACAAAAATAATAAGAAACTCATTAGTGTATTTTTTTCAAACGTAACACTCACAGTTTAAAATTATACATTTACCTAAAGCTTACTAAGAAATTTTTGTATTCTTTTTTAAATAGTTTGAAGGATCTCACATCCTTTTAGAATGATTTGAAAAATCTCACATTTTTTTTTAAAGCGTTACGTTTGGAAAAATTACACTAAGGAGTTTTATATTGGAGTGTTACACTAAGGGGTTTTAATAGGGTGCTATATTAAAGTATTACGTTTGAAAAAATTATATTTTTTTTGGAGTGATATATTTTAGTGTTACATTGGAGTGTTACAGTTTGAAATTATATATTTATCCAAAACTTACTAAGGAGTTTTTGAACTCCTCTTAAAATGTTTGAAAAATCTCACATCATTTTGGAATGTTAAAAGAATCTCATATTTTAAATCATTTTTGTACTCCTTTAAAATGTTTTCTAAATAAAAAAGATTCATATATAAAAATTTATCTCAAATTTGATTATCATAAATTATGTATTTTATCTTTCTATCACAAAAGAAAAAAGAGAAAGAAACATAATAAAAATAAGAGTATAATCATAAAATCAATTTCTAACTAATATATTAAATTTATTTTTTCAAAATCAATGAGACTAGTTAGTCTATAATAAAATTCTTGGAACTAAATGGATTACTATTCTTCAAAATGGAATTTATTAGTAAATTATCCTTATTTTTATAAATTTTAAATATAAAAAGACTCATCATAAAACTAGTAATTGTTTTATTTATATTTTCTACATTATTCATAACTTTCTAAAATATTTTATATACAAACCAATTCAAATAATTTAAGCTGTTGTAAAACATGCCACCATTAACTGCTCATTGGTCAAATTAAGGCAAAGTTATGAAGAAGTGGACTATAGAGAGATGTGAGTTCAAAAAAGAGAGATGTGAGTTGATTTTTTGATTTTTTAATTTTTTGATTATTTTAATTAAAAAAATAAAATAATTATAATTTAAATATAATATTTTATCTTATTAATTTTTTAATTAATTTTATTTATTTTTTAACTATTTTAACCCCATCACTTCTCAAACGAATGCATAGAATCTAAGTCATTGATAGAGAAGTATATCAATAAATTTAGCATCCTAGTCATTGATAGAATCCTAGTGGATTATGGATTAGCATCCTAGTCATTGATAAATAAAAGATAAAAGTATCTATACATACACGGGTATAGGTGTCAGGTAAATATTTGGTAAAATTTTTTTGTATGCTTAACCTTGTTCATATATATATATATATAATACATATGATAATTGATGGAATTCAAATATTATTTTATTATTAATATGGAAATCGATCACGCAGTTAAAAATTTTGATGATTCTACAGAATTAATTAATGAAATTTATTTTTAATTTTTTTTGTTCATTTATATATATATATATTCAATGTTTGATTCCATAATTAAATTTTTTAGAAAATTACAAATATATTTATGAGATTTGTTTAAATTACAGATTGTTCCATATGATTGAAAAATTACAAATACTCTCTTGTCAAAAAAAATTTATTTAGCAGAATTAACTAAAAAAAATAAAATACATAACTGTTTTCCTATACAATAATAAAATTACCTAAATTATTAATTAAAATATATTTCTAACATCATTAAACATTGTTAATTGACTTAATGATTTATTAATAAAATAACGATTTGTTATGAAATTAGAAATCTTAAAAGTGGAATGTAATTTCTAAAATTACAGAAGACGATTTGTATTTTAATCAAATTTTAAGAGATATATTTATAATTTACCCTAATTTTTATGTGTGTAAAGTTGTTAGAATTCAATTCTATATTATTCCCAGGCGCCTATTTGAGGACTGAGAAAGTCACATATTTTTCGATTTTTTTTTAGCCTTTTTTTTTTTTTTTTTTTGAAATCAGTCTTGTGTAAATAAATTTAAAAAGTAAAAATAAAAATAAAAATTCAAAAAATGTACACTAAAGACAAAAGAAAAACAAAAACAAAATAAAAAGTCAACTATTTTAAGCTTTTTTTGGTTGTCTTTTCTAGATTTTTTTTTTCAAATTTTAAATTTTCTTTTATTTTTATTTTTTCAGTTATCTACTTGAGTAGAATTCAAAAGTATAAAGTTATTACCTTAAAAATCAACCCCAAACACCATTGTCAATTGTTTTCCCTCCCAACTTTATCGTTGCTTTCATTTTCAGACCATCTCTATTTTGTAAAAACACCTTTTTTTCAAAATCAAATATGAAAAAACCTCTTCAAAATCTATTTTTAATGGTTTGTCATTTCTCTTAGGTGGTGTTTGGGAAGGAGAAGCCGGGCTAAAATAGCCACGTCGCGACAAAATTGGCTGTTTCAGCCATGTCCTGACAAAATGCCATTCACGGGTATCCAAAAACCCTTACTCGTGTAAATTGACCCACATGCCCCGAAGACAACCCTCTTCATTCATCAATCCGTATTCAACGCCTCGTTGCAAAGCACACACCCTTTGGAGAAAGACGAAGAGAAGAACCACCGAGCTATCGGAGGACATCTGACCAGGCCCCCCCGCAGAGATAATCGCCACCGGAGTACCCATCCGCGGCGGCGAACACAAACCAAGCCTCTCAAACTCAAACCGATCTGATTCAGGTAATGCTTTATGGCCTATCTGATTGATCTTTTTCTTCTTCCGATCTGCATAGTATGGGTTGATAACGGCATCGGTTCATGACCGATCTGTTGCTTTCCGGTCGTGATTGGGTTGATTACGCTTACATTACACACATTTGGGGCACCGATCTGTCTCTGTGACAAATCTGGGTTATGGATCTGTTCTTATTTTCAAAATCTGTTCGGTTATCACAAATTTGGGGCTGATTTGTATATATACACACACACATATATATATATATACGTATATATGTGTGTAAAATATATATGTTCTTATTCAAATATCTGTTCTTATTTATGAAAATCAGATCTGTTGATCACAAACTTAACCAGCCGTTGTTAATACTGAAGGAAAACCACATCTTATATCTGTTCTGATTTACAAATCTGTTCTTATCAGATCTTGTTTACAAAATGCTCAATTAGCAGGTCTTGTATAACTCTGTTCTGTTCGGTTATCACAAATTTGGGCCAGATTTGTTTTATTTTTTTTGTTTATACTCTGAATTGTTGCTAATACAAATGCTCAATTCCCATTTGTATGGTTACATATGAATTACATAAAAAAATATAATTCCAACTCAATTTGGGAAGGAAGGTAGATATATTATCTATATATATTAACAACAAATTACAAAATATATAAAACTTATAGTACAAATATATTACAAAAATTGGGTTTATTAAGCAATGTATTTAAAATATATCTGCAATATATCTGAAATATATATTACAAATTTAGATTTAAAAAGGAAAGAGTGTCAAAATTTAGGTACACATATATGACACAATTTAATTATGAAAAACTATATTATTAAACATATATGACAAAATTGAATTATTAAAAAATAGTGTACAAATATATTCACAAATATTTTTAAAATATCATATAAAATATATTTAAAATATATTACAAAATAGTACTATATTCAAAAATATTTTTAAACTATCATATACAATATATTTAAAATATATTACAAAATAGATATATTAATTTCAATATATTTTTTTACTCAATACGAATTGCTCAATTCTCATTAGTGAACAATATATTAATTACATAAAAAAAATATTTCAAACTAAATTTGGGAAGGAAGGTAGATATATTATCCATATATATTAACAACAAATTTTATCCAAAATATATTAAAATTATATTACAAATATATTACAAAATATGGTTTATTAAGAAATATATTACAAAGATATTAAAAATATATTAACATATATATGACAATTTTTTATTTCAAAAGTAAAGAGTGTGCAAATTGCATTAAACATATATGACAAAATTTAATTATTAAACAATATAGTACAAATATATTCAAAAATATTTTTAAAGTATCATATAAAATATATTTAAAATATATTACAAAATAGATTTATTAATTTCGATATATTTTTTACTCAATACAAATTGCTCAATTCTCATTTGTGAACAATATATTAATTACATAAAAAAAATTGTACAATTATCTTTGGGAAGGAAGGTAGATATATTATCCATATATATTAACAACAAATTTTATCCAAAATATATTAAAATTATATTACAAATATATTACAAAATATGCTTCATTAAGAAATATATTACAAAGATATTAAAAATATATTAACATATATATGACAATTTTTTATTTCAAAAGTAAAGAGTGTGCAAATTTCATTAAACATATATGACAAAATCTAATTATTAAAAAATATAGTACAAATATATTCAAAAATATTTTTAAAGTATCATATAAAATATATTTAAAATATATTACAAAATAGATTTATTAATTTCAATATATTTTTTACTCAATACGAATTGCTCAATTCTCATTTGTGAACAATATATTAATTACATAAAAAATATTGTACAATTATCTTAAACAAAATTTCGTAAAAAATATGTTCAACAATATATGTCAGTAAAATTTTTAGTAAACATATATTAATTTCATAAATTATTAGAAAATATATTAACAATATATTCACAAATCTAATAAAAAATAAATTTCAAAATATATTACCAATATACCTAAATTCATGATGCACAATACTTTTACAAACAACGTAGTTAGTTCATGGAATAAAATATAAACTTGCGTTAGTCTTTGTATGTGTTCATGTTGATTCATGTAAATTTCATTGCAATTTAAAGTGTACCATGGCGTCGTTCACTTCTACTACAACTTCCAGTACATGGCCACGACGAATGTGTACCTGTGGACATGGCCCCTGTATTGTTAAGATTTCCAGGTCCACCAAAAATCTAGGGCGTCCCTACTTTGTCTGTCCCCGCCCTGTGGTGAGTGACCCAATCTTTACCGGTCATAACTGTATGAACATTAACAACCCATGAAACTAATAGTTCCATAATTTCCACTCATCAGCCCTGTGTCAGTTGGATTGGTTGGTGTGAAGAACGAAGGTGAGAGAACCAAGACTATGCGTCACCCGGAGATGAAATTGCCATGCAATTGCGGGCAGATGTCATAGACATTCAACAATCCTTGCGTGTCCTTAAGACCATTGTGTATATGCTTTGCATTGTCGTTGTCATTTTGTTGTGCCGTATGTAAGCACCGTTACCATGTTGTCAGTATGTACGAACACGTTAGTATGTTATCAGTATGTTGTTAGTATGTAGTTAGTATGTTCATAGTATGTTGGTAGCATGTTGTCGCATATGGGAGCCGTAATAAGAACTATCATATTTTTGTCCACTACTAACTTCCATGAAACCTGTGTACATACCATATTAATGTGCAATGGTTATATACAAATTTAACTTTAGCATCCTATATCTCTGTTTGTTGTTATTAATGTGTCATGCTTTATGCGTGTGTATATAACAACCAAATTTGTCATTGTAATCTTTTGTAACCGTATATTAGTAATGGCTTCCACACGTACTTCGCCGCGTAACCAATCGAAAAGCAAAGGCGTTGTCACTGACAAGTCAAGTAGTCTTGGGGAGACACAAAATCAGTTTAGTCACAAGGCTTCATGGGACAGTAACTCAATCCGAGTTTTCCTGCAGTTGATTGCAAATGAGATTAGTAAAGGAAATCGCCCATTCCTAGTTCTCAGCCAAGCAAGGTACAAGTCATTGGCAAGGAAATTTGAGAAAAAAACAGGAAGAAAGCATGGACTGAAACAGTTGAAGAATAAATACATGAGCTTGAAAAAAGAGTGGCAGGGACAAAGTTGATGGATTCAAGCAAAGGAGTGTCCGGGATAGGCTTTGACAGTGACACCGGTTTGTTTCAGGCACCTGAGGAGTGGTGGGACAAGATGGAATCAGTAAGTACATGTACAAACAAGTTTTATATTTGTCATTTACCAGTACATATTTCACATTGTTCAGTTAACTTTTATTTAATTATATGAAATATAACATCTGCCTCTTTCATATATCTCTATTTCTGCAGATCAACAAGGCGTGTGCGAAGTTCAGGAAAAAAACCTTGGAACACCGTGACTTGATAGAGACGGTCTTCATGGGGGCATCAGCTACTGAGAAGCACCATTGGACCCCGGGAGAGAAACTTCCTGAAGCAGCTGATGACTCATCTGATTCAGTGCGTAGTTTGGGAGCCCAGCCATTTGCTGATTCGATACCCCCAGGAGTACAGGACGTGGAGTCAGATTCTTCACTGGAGCATGTTCCGATTGAAAAGGCAAAACGTAGAAAGACGCCATCAACAAATGTTTCAAAGTCGAAGAAGGCAACAAGTGGTGCGTCAGTTATTGCGGAAAGCATGAACAAAATGACAGATGTGGTGCGTTCGAAGAATCAGCAGGTCACAGTGAGGCACCTCACAGGCAACGAATCACTGTACACTATTTCGGAGTGCATGTATAAACTGAGCAGTATTCCATCCCTGATTGGTACGCCGTTATTCCACTTTGCCTCCACACTTATGGATAACGCCGATTACCGGGAGGTGATGATGTGCCAGCCTGATGACGAACACATCATTGGATGGCTTACACAGAAACAGCTCCAATGTACTGCGCCGGCGCCTTTTGCAAACCTGTTTGGGGGTCACCGGATGTGATGTAGCGATGTTAGGAGTGTTGAAGATGCATGTCCTTGTCTTCCTTTTTAAAACTTTGACTTATGGTATTGTTGGCACTGTACTAAAACAGGATGGTGGTGTGTGCATGTTTTTATTCTGTCGCTTTTTTTTTCTTGCTAGCTATGGTGACCAACAGTTTTAGTCTATTGCATGGGTTGACGGAACGGAAGCATGGTTGTGCTTCGTTTTTGGGAAATGAATGGGATGCTTATGTTTTAATATTGTATCTGGCTATTTTTAAGACAGGGAATTACGTTTTCCTTGCACGCTTTTGAATGCCTATATGTCGCAAGTTCAATTGTTAGTTTACTTTGCTGGCTATTTTTGTGGTTGTTACCACCAGGGCCCCTCTGTAAAGCATAAGTTGAACAGATTCTTTTTTTTTTGTGAAATTCATATGATTATGCGTTGAAAATGACATTGGTGACGACATTACTTACATTAAAAACAATGTCGCCATTTTTTAATTGCAAACTTCAACATAATTTGAGTTAATGAATCACGTGCCAACTGATTGAACGATTGCCACTCTTGTAGGTTTCGCATCAACGAAGACGCGATGAATCCTTGGGATAGAAGCAACAATGATGAAATAACGGAAATGCTTAATCAAATGGCGGTCTAGGTGCAACAAGAACAGAACTGCACATTTCTACAAGCATGCCAGTATGCGACAGAATGGTACGCAAAACACATGGACAAAACGCCGTGTCGCACTTCTATACTAACCGGGAATACATGGATATGCGAACTATATGCGGGCCATATGGGTCGATTTGAGGAAAATGTTTGCATGCCAAAGGAAGTTTTTGCCGCATTGTGTGAGACATTGGTAAATGATTTTGGGTTACAAGTCCCGCAACGTCCACATGGCTTAGCTGTTGAAGAAAGCGTTGCAATGTTTATCCATGTGTTGAAATGGAAGCAAAATCGGGAAATCCAAGAACGGTTCCAACATTCCGGGGAGACTGTGTCGAGGCACGTGCATAACGTATTAAATGCCATGAAAAAGTTCACTGTTGTTCATTGCCGGCCCACATACAGTCAGCATCGTATACATCCATACGTGCGGTCTAGATGGAAATACCTACCGTTCAAGGTACTTTTGCAAAACAGTATATTATCATGATTATCAAGACAATAAAATATATTTTGTTTTTATTATTAACCGCACGTGACGGAGACACAAAAAAACGAAACACTTGTTACCCATTTATGCAACAAAACAATTCGGTTGTTTGCAGGACTGCATTGGCGCAATAGACGGAACACATGTCAGTGCATGGGTTACGGGGCCAGATGCGGCAACATATTTCGGTAGGAAATACTGTTACACGCAAAATGTCATGGCCGCTGTCGATTTTGACATGTGTTTCATATTCATTTCCTGCGGATGGGAAGGAAGTATGCATGATAGTCGCATATTCAACGAGATACTAACGAGATACTAACAAGTGACAATGTCCCATTCCCACATCCTGACGAAGGTAACACATCGTCCTTTTATTAGATGTTGGGGGCTATAAATTTTTCCTGAAACAGCGTTACTCCAAAATGACGCACGATGTTCGGTTTTGGTGTCATACATTGTTGTCATGTGTGCAGGCAAATATTATCTTGTCGATTCTGGCTATCCAAACAGGATTGGTTACTTAGCACTATTCAAAGGCCACCGTTACCACCAACAAGAATTCCGACGTATTGCACGGAACACGACGGCAAACACGCCAAGGGAATTATTTAACAAAGTGCACTCGTCCTTACGCAGTGTGGTGGAACGCACTTTCGGTGCCTGGAAAAATCGATGGGGGTTTATTCGAGACATGCCTCGGTATGACTTCGCAAATGTGCAAGTTCAGTTAGTAGGTGCGTCAATGGCATTACATAATTATGTACGGCGAAACACAAGTAACCCAACAACTGTTCAGCCAATCTGTGACGAGGAAGAAGCTATGACAATAGTAAATGCCATACCAGAAGTTGAACATGACGAAGATGGTTTAAGGGTTGGGGATGAGAACCCCCATATGGCATTGGTGCGCCTTCACATACGCGACAAATTATGTTACATGCGTAATAGCAGAATGTTAGGAAATATATAATATCTACATATAATTTTCGTACGGTTGTCACATAATGACATACGCGAAACAGACTGTATTAAAATATATTATCATGTACGATATGTATGAGTTTCCACGGGAATGTAACCCCCTTCCACTTGGTGACGTGCCTAACTTTGAAAAACAACAATCCATACGAATTAAGCTTTTCGTATTACAAAAAAAGGTGAAACAAATAAAAAAAAATGAAAAAGAAAACTAATACGAAAATTGTCATGTGCGACGTCAATTAAAAACATAAAAATAGAAGTTGAAAACAACAATTTCCAAACCCAAAAAACAAAAAAAAGTAACAGAAAAAAAAAATTTGTGCAAAAAATGAAAAATCCAAACGCAAAATAAAAAAAATTAAAAGAAAAAAAAATTAAAGCAAAATCCGCCAAATCCAAACTCAAAAAAAAAAAAAAAAAAACCACCAAATTGGATTTGCAAAATTCGGCAGATCGAAACCCAACATAAAAAAATTGTCAACAAAAAAAAAAAAATTATGCAAAAAATGCTAACTCCAAACCCAAAAAAAAGAAAAGAAATATCTAAAAATTACCAAAAAACGGCTAATCGAAACACAACAAAAAAAAATTAAAATAAACAAATAACCAAAATATGGCAAATCCAAACCCAAAATAAAAAAAAAATTAAAAATTAAAAATGTAAGCAAAATTCGCCAGCTTGAAACCCAACATACAAAAAAAAAAAAAAAAAAACCAAAAAATGCCACATGGAAACCCAGCATAAAAAAATTAAAATAAAAAAATAACCAAAATATGGCAAATCCAAACCCAAAATCAAAAAAATCAAAATAAAAAATTTAAGCAAAATTCGGCAGATCGAAACCAAACATAATAAAAAAAAAAATTTAAAAAAAAAAACCAAAATATGCCAAATCCAAACCACAAAAAAAAAAAAAACAAACAAACAAACAAACAAAAAATTTAACAAAAAAGCAGAAAAAAGTAAAAAAATAAAAATAAAAATAAAATAAAATTTAACCAAAAAGCCAAAAAAAAGAAAATAATAAAATAAAATTTAACCGGAAAAAAAAAAAAAAAAAACCGAAAATATGCCAAATCCAAACCCAACCTAAAAAATTAAACAAAAAAGGAAAAAAGGGCAATTTGGTAATTTAATATGATGACACCTCACCAAAAAGCCAAAAAGTCCTTCTCAAACCAGGTTTTTTAGCCCCAGGCTAAAATAACTAAAAAAGTCAAAAAGCCAAAAAGTCAACCCACTTCTCAAACGGAGGCTTAATCAACTTATAGATTACTCAAATTTTGACATAATTAGAAAGAACATTTACAGACTACATTTGATTTTGAATGTAATCCATACCATATTAATTTTAAATCAACACCGTACACTTCACATTTAAAATAAAAATTCTAACCATATAGCATTTTTCATCTCTCTTGTGACAAAATGCATAAATTGCATTTTAATTTAAAATCTAGGAAGAAAATAAAACAAACATTACAATATTAGTGAAGGATGGAGTAGAATTGTCAAACCTCAACATTTCTATGTTAAAAAATAAATGACAAATATATTTTTAAAAATAGATTATTCATTTTCTTAAGATAACCACAATAAAATGAAAATATTATAATTATCGAATCAATTTAATTTTTTTTTCATGAATGACATATATAAAGGGTCTCACAAAATGAATAGTTCAGATCATTAAAATAGAACTTGTGATAAGCTCCACAAACCCCTCATTCTATCAAATTTAAATTTAAATTTGAGAAAAACTCAACGTAATAAAAAGGGTATATCAACCAACGGAGTTAGTTTGATCGACCAGAATTTCTGTACGAAGTCTGTGGTTTGAACCTGCGCATGAGTTTTATTCCTGTATGATTATTTATAGAATAATTTTGGATACCCACCCTTAACTTACAAACTATAACTTAATTTTAAAACCATGCTGAATACAAAACTAAAAATATTATTATATTAAAATATTAAATATAATATAATATAATAATATCGACCCTGCTAGGTAGCTCTAATGTTGTGGCTCGAGAGTGGCTTGAGAGTGGGTTTGTAGATCAGAAGAAGGAAGAAGAAGGAGGAGGAAGAGGAAGAGGGACTTGAGGGGAAGGAGGAGGAGGAGGAGGAGGGACTGGAGGGGAAGGAGGAGGAGGGAGTGGAGGGTGCCCAACAAATGGGGCTGGAGGCGGAGGCGGGGGGTGGAGGCGAGGCAGAGCCGACGAGCAGCGACGGCGGGCGACGAGGCGATGAGCAGCGACGGCCGGCGACGAGCAGCAACGATCCTCGGCGGCGGCGAGGCGACGGCGGTGGTGCTCCTCCTCTCTCTTCTCTCTCTCTTTCTCTCTTCCCCTCTTCTTCTCTCTTTCTCTCCCTCTCCCTCTTCTGCGTTTCAACTCAAAAATGGAACAAAAAAAAGAAAAAAAAGAAAAAAAAAAAATCCCAAAACGACGTCGTTTTGGGTATTCGAGCCATTATTCGAGCCATCTATTTCGAGCTACGAAGTATTTTCCTAATAATATAAGATAAACCAAAATTAAATATTATTATATTAAATAACTTACAAACCATAACTTAATTTTAAAACATGCTGAGTACAAAACTAAAAATGAAAAGAAGTCTAATAAAAGGAATTTTATCTTTGTAACACAAGAAAATATTGTTTTGACTGAGGTACGGTACAGTTTGAGTATACTAGATATGTTTGGGTACGTCAAAAATTAAGAATTAAGTACGTGTTTTGTATACTCGGTGTACGTATGCAGAAATATCATATGTCAGTAAGTACTTGGTACTGGTATGATATGTTTGTTGAATTATCAATGCTTCATAATCTCAAGATAATTCTAAATAAGAATTTTTATATTTTTTATTATTTTTTTTGTAAAGTATATATTATTTAAAATTTAATTTTTTCATTATTGAGATAAAAATTATTTATTAAATATTTAAATTTATTTTTTTTATATTTGGGGAAAAAATTGATTTTTAAGGTATTGTTTGCGGGATAAAATGGAAGGATGCAGCTTGCCTTCAGTCTAAGATTGGATTGGACGGTGTTGTTCGGCCCTTGGGGGCCCATCACAGGTCCCGTTTTGATAATCTGAACCGTTCAATGTGTAGAACTCATCGAGTACTATATGCTTGTAAAAAATCATGTTGATCGGATATCGATAGTTATGTGGTTAAATTAGTTTTGTATTAAAAAAAAAAAATAGATGGTGAACAAGTTAACGGTTGACAAAAAACTAATTCAATTAGATAGCTATCGATATTCGATCAATGCGAATTTTACAAGCATATAGTACTCGACGAGTTCTACACATTGAACAGTTCGGATTATTAAAACAGGACCCGTGGTGGACTCCCATGGGCCGAATAGCACCGTCCAGTCCGCTCTCGGACTAGAGGCAGCTTGCTCCCAAAACGGAATTCCAAATGAACTTTGGTGCCACGTCATCACATTCTATCCAATTGTAGACGGAATATGACGGTATGAGTCAAATTGATCAAAATTTTAAAAGTTTTGGTATAAAATCGATATTAATCGAAGTCTGGGGGTCGAATTGAAAAACGCGTGAAAATTTGGGAAGCAAAATGATATTTTCTCTATTAATTATATATTGTGTATTACTTAAATGGTAAGAGTGTTTTTAATTGACTCTATGATCTTATGTTCAAATTCCATTATCTTCTTTATTTAATTAAATTTTTTTTATATTTTATTTTTGAATAAAAAATTAACACTCGACATAAGGGGAAAAAGAGATTTCATGGCACTAACAAATCTATTCACTTTATATAGAGGTGTTTTGGGAAGATGATTAAAAATTGATTTTTTGACTTTTTGATTTTTTTCACTATTTCATGTAAGAGGTGATATGATTTAAAATAGATTAAAAGCTGACTTTTACTTTTTTTGGTGTGTTTCCAAAACAACCTATAATACAAGTTTGAGTTTTAAACTCGTAAGAATCACTGAAATTTATCAAAGTCTTGGTCTTCGACGGAGTGAAGCATGCGACAAAATCTCCAGCGACAGATCAAGCGGTGATCTTGCACAGTGCATATATATGTATTGCAAGTTAAAGAAATAAAAATAAAATAAAATATTTAATATATATTGTGAAAATTTTAGAAATTTCCTAGATATTAATCTGTGATTATGTATCAATTTTAAGCAGTAAATAACAATCTCAATCAAACAATCAAGACAGATCAACACAATAATTTTAACGTGGAAAAACTACAATCGGAGTACCTCCAATCGTGATAAAAAACCACAGGCAAAAACCACAAAATAATCCATTACGAAGACAAAAGGAATTACACAAGTGCACTTTCAATTACCTAGCGAATCTACGCCCAAATCGAATTGACCCCTATATGCCTTTTCCACCACAGTCTTCACCTCGGAATCGTCTTGCCCAATGTTGAATCCATAACGCTGATGTCGAATCATGACGATGAGCCACTCCGGAATCCACTAAAGTTTCATGCCCGAATTTCATAGAATCCACCGAAGAGCAACACTCTCTTTTGTATTGAACAAAACAAACAATCCTTTAATGTATACTTTTCAAACCGTATTTAAATTCAAACAAACATCAAAGAAACTAGTAAAGAAACTACAGATATAAACCCTAATATCCAAGAAGAAGATCTGGAAATCATAACCCTAAAATCTGACTGAAACACATATTTATAGAAAATCGGGCCGCGAAAGTCGCTCGAGCAAAGAGACTGAAACACATGTTTTTCCAAGTGTCTTCGCTCGAGCCACCAAAGTGTCGCTTGAGCAAGAAATGCAACTTCTCAGTATTTTTTGCAGTCAGTGAAAACTTCTGGGACCAAAGATTCTTTGCTCGAACGAACAAACAACTTCGATTGTATTTTTGCTTTTTGCTTCGGGGGCGTTGCCCCTCGACCGCGCCTGGGACTTACCCCGGACCTGCCAAGGGGGCGCTGTCCCTTGGAACCCTGCGAGCTGACCGGGCAGCTCGATCTCCGACATAGTCAGAAAGTGGAAAACATGAAAGAACTAACTTCTGAAACTTCTCTATAAGGTACAATTCGAGTTGGATTCGCATCTAAAACTCATAACCTTACTGAAATAAAAAATTGAATAAAATTATAACTGAAAGAAGTTTTGTCAAACCGGATTGCCAAGAATAAAAACCTAACATATTGGTTGTAATCTCAAGTAGTAGAAGTTTTCTTTATCAAATTTGTGATCTTAAGTTCAAGTCTCAGCCTAATCTTTTTTTGTTTTTTGTTTTTTTTTCTTCTTCTTATTCTTTTTTTATAGATAACTGGACATTTAACATGAAGAGACAAAACTTCAAGAAACCAATCCAAGCGTTCGCATATATAATAACTAGCGGATGGCACACACGATGCGTGTGCAATTCAGATAACTAATAATAAAAACAAATAATAAATAATTTAATATCAAAATATGTATGATGCTAAAGTGATAAGTATATTCTTAATAAAATTCAAAGTCTTGGGTTCAAAACTTACTTATGTTGTATACAATAATTTTTTTATTTTAATATATATAAAAGTTACCACGTAGCATGAGAAGAAGAAGGTTTTACTAAACTAATTTAGACATTTACTTAATAACAGTATAAATAGATATAGATAGGCAATTTAAATACTATTTTATGATTAATATAGAAATCAATCACGCAGTTAAAAAATTTGATGTAGAGTATTTTACCAAATTAATTAATGATATTTATTTTTAAATTTTTATTCATTTATATATATTCAATGTTTGATTCCATAATTAATTTTGTTGGTAAATTATAAATACATCTTTAATATTTGCTTAAAGTACAGATTACTCTTGTGATTTGAAAAATTACAAATATTTCATTGTCAAAATTTTTTGTTTAATAGAATTAACTAAAAAAAATAAAATTCATAACTGCTCTCCTCTACAATAATAAAATTACCAAAATTATTAATTGAAATATATTTCTAACATCATTAAAAATTATTAATTGACTTAATGATTTATTAATAAAAATGACAATTTGTTATAAAATTAAAAACTTCAGAAGTAAAATGTAATTTTTAAAATCACAAAGGGCGATTTGTATTTTGATATAATTGATCTTAATTTTTATGTGCATAAACATATTAAAATTCAATTATATATTATCCCCAAGCGCCTATTGTTCTTATGCTTGAGGGCTAAGAAGGTTACATATTTTTTCGATTTTCATTTTTTTTTTTTAGTGTTTTTTTTTTTTTTAAATTATGTCAATTTTATTTTTTCAAATTGGTCCTGTGTAAATAAGTTTAAAAATGAAAAATTAAAAATTAAAATACAAATACAAATTCAAAAAATGTACACTAAAGACAAAACAAAACAAAAAGTCAATTATTTTTAGCATTTTTTTTAGTCTTTTCTAGAATTTTCTTTTCAAGCTTTAAATTTTCTTTTATTTTTTTAATTTATCTAATTGAGTAGAACCCAAAAGTATAAAGTTTTTTTTTTTTTTTTGAATTCATACAAGTATATAAAGTTGTTACTTTAAAGAGTCAACCCCAAACACTAACATAATTCAATTGTTGTCCCTCCCAACTTTATTGTTGCTTTCATTTTCAGACCATCTCTATTTTGTAAAAACACCTTTTTTTACCAAAATCAAAATATGACAAAACCTCTTCAAAATCTATTTTAATGGTCTGTCATTTCTCTTAATCAATTTATAGAATTATCAAATTTTGACATAATTAGAAAGAACATTTACAGACCACATTTGATTTTAATTTTAAATTAACACCCTACACTTCACTTTTAAAGTAATTTTTAAGATAAAAATTCTAACCAGATAGCATTTTTTATCTCTCTTGTGATAAAATCCATAAATTGCATTTTAATTAAAATCTAGTAAGGAAATAAAATAAACATTACAATTTTAGTGAAGGATGGGGTAGAATTGTCAAACCTCTCTTTCTCTTTCTAAAAAACCTCTCTTTCTCTTTCTAAAAAACCTCCCTCCCCGGGCCTCTCTTTGGGCCGGCCGGCCGCCGCCTTCGGCTATGGCGGTCGGCTGGGCTAGCTTCTCTCGTGTTTGATCGTTGTTTTCCGTCAATAAACTTGAGTCCCCCTTTATTTTCCCACCTTAGAGTGTTTGGTGTGCTGTGGTGTGCGTGTTTTGTGTTGGTAATTCCGGGCTGTGTTAGCAGATTCTGCACTCGTGCGCTCTCTTTACGAGTAGGAGCTTGAGGGTGATCACTGGTTCAGAAGTTTGGTGTACTTTCGACGCTCGGAGCTTGGGCGACGGAGTCATTTCAGACCTGACTTGTGTTCATCGAGCGTTTCTCTTAGTGAGTGAGTTTGAGGGGTGTAAGATGAAGTTCTGGTTTGGAAGTTTGTTTTGCTGGTTGGTGTTTGGACCGGCAGTGGGTTCGGGTGTTGCAGCAGCAGCTGGACCTTGGGTGATGATCTGTAGTGGGTGTCTTCCGGTGATGGCTGTGGTGGGGAGGTTTTTCAGTGGTTTTTTTC
Source organism: Camellia granthamiana (assembly GCA_036172215.1). Classification (NCBI taxonomy): domain Eukaryota; kingdom Viridiplantae; phylum Streptophyta; class Magnoliopsida; order Ericales; family Theaceae; genus Camellia; species Camellia granthamiana. The sequence goes on from CM069913.1 coordinate 13,171,664, forward strand.
CCGGTTGTGGCAGGTGTAGCAGCTCCGGTGTGGTTTGGCCGGACTAGCAGCAGTTCTGGTGGTGTAACTTCAGAGGAGGGCAGCAGCATAGGGTGGCTGTAGCTTCTGAGGAGTGGATGGGGAGAGCAGGGGAGGTGGGCATGGAGTTTTTGGCAGCAGATGGGGAGGTGCAGTAGCTTTGGGTTATTCCGGTGGAGGTCTGGAGTTTTTCTCGGGTGGGAGTTTGCTCGGCCGGTGTGGGCTTCGGGAGATGGGAGATGCAGCAGCTAGGGGGCGTGGGCAGCAGCTTAGGAGGGCCTGTAGCTGTAGAGGCGTGCGTGTTGGGAGTAGTAGCTGCAGAGGGTGGGTCTTGGCAGAGGGGTGATGTCTGTTCGGTGGGTGATGTCTGCAGAGGAGTGGGTCTTGTCTTGTTTTTTTGGTGTAGTTAGTTTTGTTTAGTTTGGTTGTGGGTTTAGTTCTTTTAGTTTGGTTTGGGTGGTTTGGTGGGTTGATTATGTGGTGACTCTTGTATTTTGATTTTCTAGTTAAGTTCTTCTTAACTTTTTAATTTAAAAAAATCGAGAGGCTTAGGGGTTAGTTGTATGGGTGCGAGTAGCAGTAGTAGGGGTATTGTTATACTTCCGAATCTCTCTCGATGCATGCCGTCTTCCTGTACCTTTAATTTCATGCTGTTAATGAAATTTTTCTTTACTGATCAAAAAAAAAAGAATTGTCAAACCTCAACATTTTTATGTTAAAAAACAGATGATAAATATGTTTTTAAAAATAAATTCTTCATTTTTTTAAGATAAACATAATAAAATGAAAATATTATATTTATCGAATCAATTTAATTTTTTTTTCATGAATGATATATATGAAAAGTCTCACAAAATAAATAATTTAAGTTATCAAAATGAGACTTGTAGTAAACTTCACTGCCCTTTATTCTATCAAATTTAAATTTAAACTTTTAAAAGGGTGAGTTAGTTTGATTACCTACAACTTCTGTACAAATTCAGTAACTTTAAACTTTTAAAAGGGTAAGTTAGTTAGGTTAGCTAGAACTTCTGTACCAAGTCAGTGGTGGTTTGAACTTGTTCGTGAGTTTTATTCCTGTATGATTGTTTATAAAATAATTCCAAGTACCACCCTTAACTTTTTCAAATTTTTCTGGTTGTGATTGAATTTGCGTAATGTGAGACTTATATAGAATAAATTTCAATCACAAGATAATAATACTAAATAATTTTGAATAGTTAAATATGAATTTATAGTATTATTGCTGTTTATATATCTAATAAAATTTTGGATAGCGTTTGATAGAGTTTTTTAAATATAATTTGATAATATAGTTGTATTTTGAGTTTGTGAATTTTGGAATTATGATTTGAGTGTAAAAAATTTGTTTGGTTATGAGTGTTTTCAAAACTTAATTCAAAAAGTTATAACTCATAACTAAACACATAATTAAAAATTCTATTGAAATTTCTGATCAACACTCATAATCAAACTCTTTTGAAAAGTCAATTCAAAAAATTAATTATTAACAAAAAAATAACACTCATAAGCAAACTATTTTGAAAATTCAATTCAAAAAATTAATTATTAACAAAAAATAACAATCATAACCAAACTCTTTTTAAAATTTAATTCAAAAAATTAATTATTAACAAAAAATAACATTATTTTTTTTTAATTGAAAATAACTCAAAAAGTTATAACTCATAACTAAACACACAACTCAAAATTCAATTGAAAATTCTATTCAAAACTCATAACCAAACTCTTTTTAACATTCAAATAAAAAAAAAAAATGTCATTTTGGTTTAAAAAAGTAATTTTTATATTTAAAAAATATCAAAAACAAATATAATTTTTTTTTTCAAATAACAAGTGGCGATTGGCGATTAACGATTGGCAATTGGCAATTGAAAAATATATATATATATATATATATTACACTGTTCCAGTCAACTGGCTGGACGTCCGGAAGGATGACCGGATAGATCTAAAATTCAAAAATTTTGCACTTTTTAGAATGGAGAATACGAAAGAGAGAGAGTAGTCAAACGTGAAAGAAAATTATATTTTGAAATGTGTGGTGGAATCACATTTTAAAAACTCTATCCAAACATAAAATACAAAGGGTGCGTTTGTTTGGACGGACTGGATAATGGGGGATTGTAATCTATCGGACTATTAGTCCTGGAATATATTGTTCCGGGACTATTAGTCCTGGGATATATTGGACTAAATTTATATCCTATGTCTGTTTAGTCATGGGATTAGATGTCTGGATTGGACTATTTTTAGTTATCTAATGTTTGTTTGGGATATTATGGAGAAGGATAAATGCTCAAATGACTATTTTATCATTTTTAATTATTTACTAAGTAATAACAATATTAAACATAACTTTAATATTTTAATTATTTTTAGCTAGATTAAATAAAAATTTGTTTTATTTTATTTTTTGCACAATATTTTAATTATTTTAATTTATTATTTTCAATTAAATTAAATTTATAATTTATATTTTTTATGTAATATATAATTTTAAATGAATGACAATAAAAAATAATTTTATTTAATATATAAATTAAATTTTCAACAACACTAAAAAAATAATTTAATTTAATATGTAAATTTAATTTTTTAACAACACTAAAAAAATTTAATTTATAAGGCCATAATTTATAATTTATTATTTTTAATTAAATTTAATTTATAATTAAAATTTTTTATTTAATATATAATTTTAAATCAACAACACTAAAAAAATAATTTATAAACGTTCAAAAGATTATTTTATCATTTTCTAATTGTTTGTTAAGTAATAGCATGAAGGTTAAAGTGGACATTTCACAAAATAATCCCATGGGATACCAATCCCATGGTTTCTATCCCACCCCCCATGAAATAGGATAGTCCCATATTTATAGGACTAATAGTTCGGAGAAATTATTAATCCAAAGCAAAAAAGATAAAAAAAACAATAGTCTATTAATCCGATAAAACTAATAGTATGACCCTACCCCTAATCCTTCAAAAACAAACACACCAAAATGGAAGAATGAAATTAATTTTTTGCGGAACACAACTAAAGACAGCCTTGGTTTTTTCCTGACAAAGACAGAACCAACCAAATCAGATCCCATTAATTTGCTTGTCCATTAGTCATTTAATGATACATAAAACACAAACCCAACAAACATGATTGATTGTGCATGTGGCAACATGCACATGGACCATGGTTTGGGGCCAGATAAACACATCATTAGGTAGGTGGACCATGGTTTTGCCAGATCCATAACATGCCCCCACTAATTTACATCACAAATTGGAATTGCACATGCGCTTCATGACATATTCCACCCATTTTACCTCACAAACTTCCAATTTCATTTAATAAATTCTATCATTTTTAAATATCAGTTCCAGAAAATTTAAAAAGTTTGGTGAAGGCCATCAATGTAGGGCCCTCCATGTATTATAAAAAAAAATTAAATTTATTTGGTAATTGAATTTTTTTTTTATTAAATTTGTTTATAAAAAAATAATAATAAATATGCATTTAAAAATAAGAAAAAATTATCGATAAATCTAACTTAAGGAATGCATTAGGTATTATGTCCAGAAATCAATCTTATTTGGTGAGAAAGACGTTAAAAAGTCACCAACGCTAAAAAATTGACCAAAACTGTCACCAAAAAATCGTCGACGGGCAGTGGCCGGTGAAGGCAATTGGTGGCAGTAAATTGAACAAATAGATGAATAGATAAGTGAAACATAAACAGATGGACATTTAAACAAATAGTTGCATAGATAATTGACACATTCATACATTTAAACAAATAATTGAATATGTAGATGACACGTGTACACATTAGAGCATTAAAACAAATATGGAATATTTGAATAGATAGACAAATAATTAAACTTTTAAACAGATAGCATATCTTTTTGAACAAATAATAACTTTTTGGAGTAAAAGGATTTAAGTTTGGACCTATTATCCCGATAGTTTAAAAAATGAACATTTGGAGTGAGTGCTCTAAGAATAACTCATTTATTTTTTTAAAACAAATACGATAAAATAAAAAAGGTTATCATTATCAGATCTACTTTATTTTTGTACGAATAGCGTACACGATGAGTGTTATAAAAAAGCGATTCAAATTATCAAAACAAAGACACAAAGAGCACTCTAAAATAAACGATTCGAATTATCAAAATGGAGACATATGAACAGATTCCACAGACGCTTCACGTTTTCATCAAATTATTTCAAATTCAAATTTAGACTGAAAAGAAAAAACCAAAGACTTTAATAAACAACAAAGTAATGCAACTAAATGAACTTCGTAGTAACTAAAAAATTATTGGGTAAATTACAAACACACCCTTTAATGTTTACTTAAATTATAAATTACTTTCTGTGATTCTAGAAATTACATTATAGCCCTTAAGGTTTCTAATTTCATAACAAATAGGTCTTTTTATTAATAAATCATCAAATTAATTAACAATTTTTAATAATGTTCAAATTTTATTTCAATTAATAATTCAGATAATTTTATTATTGTATAGTTGAACAGTTAAAAATTTTATTTTTTCAATTAATTATGTTAAATCAAAAATTCTGACAGAGAGATATTTATAATTTTTCAAATCACATGAGACAATTCGTATTTTAAACAAATTTCAGGAAATATATTTGTAATTTACCCAAAATTATTCAATATCGAATAGTTGTGAAAACAATATTTAAAACAACACACTTATATATAGAGTCCGTTTACTAGTGAAGAATATAGATTTCATCGAGAGAATGAAGCTGACATTGAATAATTGCTCAATAATCATAGTATTAGTCATAGATGCTTTACTCAATAATCATAGTATTAGTCATAGATGCTTTGCTCAATAATTGCTCAATAATCATAGAGTCAAAATCATATATATTGTAGGGTGTTGTTAACAAATACCCCTAGTGTACAAATAAAAGATAAAAAATTTGAAGAACACAAAACACTTTTCATTAAATTCAATACATTTCAACTGAAATCAATACACTTTTTAATAATTTTACATATTTTCAATACACTTAATACATATTTCTCAACATTAAACAATATACACATTTCTTAACATTAAACAAGGCATAAGAGACGCTTGTTAACATTTACCTGCCTATATTATATATATTTCTCTTAATCTTATTACAACCCTTTTAATTGCCTAAATATATAAGAGAAAAATCTTAAAAGACTTAACAATAAAACTTAGGATTGATTAATTACACCAGGAACCCCTCAATTATTAATAAATATCACTTTACTCTATTCATTTATGAATTCATACATATTGACACATTCAATTATAAAAATTATTCAAATAAGTCACTTTTGAAAGTATTTTTAAAGGGTAAAAGTGATACAGGAATTGAACTAATCTTTGCCAATAACTATCCAGTAATTGCAAGTCATGTGGTTTCAATTTTTGATAAGTGAGCAACCAAGAGGAATAGCACTTCAAATACAGAGTGAAGAGAGGTGCAACTGAGACTATAGTCTCGAACAGAGGTTTGATTCCAAAAGCAGAGGTCTCAAACAATGCCGCCAGGGATAGGCAACTGGAGAAGAGGAACAGTGGACAAATCATAAAATAGAGGTGTGATGCTAGGGTTTCGAACAATGCTAGGGGTCCAAAACCAAAGGTGCAACGAAGAAGGGGTGCGACTGGCAAAGAGGACTTCCAATAACTTTGATACCATGTAAGTTTAAAGACAAAATAATATATTGTATATATTTCTCTTAATCATATTACATCCCTTTAATCACCCTCATTATATAAGAGAAACCCTAAAGACTTCACGATACAACTTATTCAAGAACAAAATTCCTTTCACATTAGACCTGTCAATCAATCATTGCCACCCTAGTCTTCTTGTAAAGAGTGGAGAAAGCCCAACTGCAAAGGAATTTTTTACAAAACGAAACACATGAGACAAAAGACGGGCCCCACATGTGAACTCCACTTATGTACGCCCTACACACCATTGTCTTTACGTCTGTCCCCCATTTTATGAAAGTATAGCTATAAACAGTGGGCTGGTTTCCAGAACTATGTCTTCAGCAGTAAAACAGAGACAAGGTAAAAACATTTTATCATTAAACTGCAAACTTTATATGGTTAAATCGAAAACATGTTGCCGGAGATAACAACAGAACTGTGCTCTGGAGAAGGGGGCAAAAAAAGAAGCAGGGAGACCAACTGCATTTGAAGAAGGAAACAAAGAAAGGAACACAAAGAAAAGCAGTTTGAACCAGATTTGTCCCTTATTTCATGAAGGCAACATCCACTTGGGTGATCTATGAGACTTCTTCAAACATTTGGGGGTGGCCAGATTTTCCCAAACAACTCCTCGACCCGCCTAGCTTGATTAACATAGCCGTCCAATCCGGCAGTCAGAAGTTCTTCAGCAGCAGGGCCCATAGCTGATGCAAAGCTATATTGGTCCCACTTTACAAGCTGAAATAAGCAAAGATCAACTAGTAAACCTTCACAGCCACCAAGGAAATAAAAGGGAAACTAAAAATACTACAAACAATGGCTGGTTATATAAGTTCTAACTATGAAATTTTTTGATAATTTATTTTCCTCGTTTTCTTTTCTTCTTTTTATTTATTTATTATTTTTTTATCAATTGAAGGTTCTTCATTTCTACTTGAAGTTTATTTATTATCTTCTTGGTGGCATCAAGAACGATGAAAAGTGGCTCACCCTAGACCCTGCTGTAGGCAAGAGCCTTATCCACTGGGTTTGACCTTTTTTATGAGTGAAAAATAAAAATCATCGATCATTACTTTAGAGAGGTTATCAAAGTGAGTGATGGGATGGGAAAGACATTGGATACAGGAAAAATCAAAGAATTTGTAATTTTATTTATTTAAGAGTTCTATTTATCTAAGAGTTTTATTTATTTAGGAAGTTGAATTTGTTTGGGATTAATTTGGTTTACCTCTATATATATGACTTTTTATGTGATGGGAATACTTAGAATTTGATGAATATTGATAATTAACTATTGAGATTGATATTGAAAATTGTTTTGAGATGGCGATCCCCGATTTCTTGTTGTTCTTGGCACTACATCAGTGGGTTTTGTAGCTTCTGTTGGAGTGTTCCAGAACAATAAAGAAAAGGGTCTTCAGCCAACACAGTTTGCAGCTCAGATTGATGCACCATCAGTTTCCATCAGCTTCCAAAAATCTCTACAAATTTCTAAAATTTAAATGATGCTTGTTTCACAACAAAAAAATTTATGTTGTAATGATTACTTCCCCATTGCTCAAATCAACCACAAGGTAAACATCACCACATACAAAGGGTCATACCAAATAAATGACATTCCAAGCAGATATGTATAATATAAAAGAGTAAGAGGAAATAAGAATGCAGACCTCTTCATCACTGAAGTTGTAGGCAGTAGCTGATTGTGGGGATAACCTTCCCGCAAAAGAGTATTTATCGTCAGGAGGAGTGATACAATCCTTGAGAGACTGCAATATCTTCAATGGTGTGATGATATAATCAACCCTGCACAAGAGGACAACAAAGCTTGAGCAACTAGTGATCATTTCTGCCGTTCAAACTATCAAATTCCCAAATAATGATTGAAGATCAGTCATAATAAAGTTACCCAAGAAGATTGAAAATATCCTGCTTGTTCCGCACTGCTGCCGCCATCAACTTCGATTTATGCCCATATTTGTGAATGTAATTATAAGCTTTTGTCACCTGCAGTGATGTACTATAGGCTGAGCACATGAGCAATTCAAGGGTGTCAACTGTAATCCCTTGAGTGACTCAACATAGCAAAGGAGAAACTAAAAGGCAAAAAATATCAAACAAAATCAATCTATGCCTCGTGTCCCACTAGAAGTAACAGGATTGAATTTAAAGAAAAGATGAAGTAAGCGTTGAACAGCAGTTGAATAAATTTTTCAGACAAGGCCAATGCCCTACCTTACAGAGTTTTGTGGTGGTGGCAGTGCAAAGGTGTCAGCAACTCTGACATTTGAAGGTTTTAAAGAAAACCCTATGTCTAAATTTACTATAAGCTTTGGACCCTATCTTTACCAGCTAATATCACAAATAAAATTCATCCACTCCTGCTCCCACCTCAAAGAAAAATTGAAAACATGTCAAACTGGAAAAGAATAAGCTCTTTTAATTCACTTTTTTTTTTTTTTTGGATAAATAAGCAAATTTTATTAAGAAAGCATCAAGACGATGCAACCAATACAAGAAAACCTCCTAGAAACGGAACCAAAAAACAAGGACTAACCAATCACCTTATCAAGAAAGTCCAAAAACGTAAATAAATCCGGATCTACCCTACCCTCCAACCAATTATACAAAACTAGAGAAAGACGACTTTGTAACCAAGAAACACTATGAGAAACCGCTAAGAAGGTACGTCGATTCCGTTCCAACCAAAGCAACCACATCAAGCAGAATGGAGCCAGTAACCAAGCTCGCCGCCTCCGCCGACCAAGACGAACGCCCCGCCAAGCCCAAAGGAAATCAAACACCCCTCGTGGCCAGACCCAAGCAATTCCAAAAAGTGAACAAACAAAGCCCCACAAACCCGAAGCCACCGAGCAATGAAGAAACAAATGATTTACTGACTCCGCATCCGCGCAACACATACAGCACCGATTAACAAGGATGTGTCCCCGCCGCATCAAATTGTCCAAAGTAAGGTTCCAACCTAAAGCGACCGTCCACATGAAAAAGGCGACCTTAGTCGGAACCCCCGGAACCCAAACAATTTTCCAAGGGAAGACCCAACCAGCATCTCCCATCAACCCCTGATAAAATGATGCTACTGTGAACTGCCCTTTTGCCCCCAACCTAGTCCAAACCAATACATCGGGGCCCACCCCTACCGTACCCAAACCATATAAAAAACCCTACAACTCCACCAACTGAGCGACTTCCCAATCATGAACCTGTCGCCGTAACTGAATATCCCAAACAACCACACCCCCACCATCCAAATAGAAAGCCACCAAAGCATCTTGATCTAATGCAATATTAAAAATCAAAGGGAAACGGGTCTCCAACACCAACTCCCCACACCACAAGTCTTTCCAAAACCGCACCCGACTCCCTTCCCCCACCTTAAACCCTATCCACTTCCAAAACTCTACCCTTCCCAACATAATCCCTTTCCATAAACCACACCCATAAGTGCAGGTCACAGACCCAGAAACCCAACCCCCTCTGTCCAGCCCATATTTAGACGCCACCACCTGCCGCCACAATCTGTAAGGCTCCAAAGCAAAACGCCAGAGCCACTTCCCTAACAAAGCTCAGTTAAAAGTCACTAACCGTCGAACCCCCAACCCTCCAGCTTGCTTGGGTTGACAAACCTTACCCCAATCAACCAAATGATACTTAAAATCATCACTACCAGTTCCCCACAAGAAGTCCCTCTGAAGCTTTTCTAACCGATGTGCCACCGACACTAGAATAACATGGATCGACATGAAATAAGTGGGGATACTACTCAACACACTCTTAAGCAAAGTCCACCGGCCCCCTTTCGAAAGATACTAGGACTTCCAACCTACCAAGCGACGTTGAACCCGTTCCACTACTCCATCCCACACCCTCTTTGCCTTAAAAGAAGCCCCTAAAGGCAAACCCAAATAGGATACTGGCAAAGCCGAGACCTTACACCCCAATACTGCAGTCAGAACAGGTAACCTAGCAACCGCCCCCACTGGAATGAGCTCCGACTTCCGCAAGTTAACACGAAAGCCCGAAACCACCTCAAAACAAAGCAAAACACAACGCAAATAACCAATCTGCGCTGCTTCCGCACCACAGAAGATCAAGGCATCATCCGTATATAACAAATGCGAAACCCCCAAAGGAATCCCCTCCAAAGAACCCACAACGAAACCTTCCAATAAATCTTCACGCACAGCTTTATCCAACAATCTACTCGACGCCTCCATCACTGAGATAAATAGCAGGGGGGACAAAGGATCCCCCTGCCGAAGACCTCTATGAGTATGAAAGAAACACGCCGGAGTCCCATTAATCAACACCGACATCCGCACAGTCGAGATACAGAACTTGATCCACTGACACCAAGTCGCCCCGAAGCCCATACGATCCAATACATACAAGAGGAAGTCCCAATTAACATTATCATATGCCTTCTCAATATCCAATTTGCAAATCAAACCAGGACGTCCCTGACGAAGTCGAGAATCCACACATTCATTGGCAACCAATACTGCATCTAAAATCTGCCTTCCTCCAACAAAAGCATTCTGGGACTCTAACACCACAGTCGATAAAACTCCTCGTAAACGATTAGCCAGCACTTTAGCTAATAACTTATACACACTTCCTAACAAGCTAATAGGCCGAAAATCCCAAATATCATCTGCCCCTAGGAATCAAAGCCAAAAAACTTGCATTGAAACTTTTCTCAAAATGCCCAGACACCCGGAAATCCTCCAAAGTTGCCATGATATCACCCTTAACCACGCTCCAACAATGTTGGAAAAAAGCCATAGTAAAACCATCCGGACCCAGGGCTTTATCCCCACTCATAGCCCGCAATGCTCCAAACACCTCGTCCTCTGTAAAAGCTCGCTCTGACCTCTCCCGATCCTCTCCCATAATCGTAGCAAATTGAACACCCTCCAAGCCCGGCCGCCGAACCCCCTCTTGAGGCCGAAATAAATGCTGATAGTAGCCCACAACCCCCTCCCGAATCTCGCTATCGGTGTCCAGCTCCCGACCATCCACCCCTAACCTACTAATCTGATTAACCCTTCGATGAGCATTAGCCATACGGTGAAAGAATTTTGTATTTCGATCCCCATCCTTTAACCACAAACATCTAGACTTTTGACGAAAACAAACCTCTTCCATACGAGATATACGAACAAAATCCTGCCTAGCCGCCTCCTTATGAATAACGGCCTCAGTAGACAGCTCATCTTGCACCTCCAGCTCATCCAGGGATTGAAGTAAAGACACAACTGCAGCTTTTTGGCCCTCTAGCCGACCAAACACCTCCTTATTCCAAATCTTTAAGGTCGTTTTCAGCATCTTCAATTTTTGAGCCACCACACAACTAGGGAAACCACGAACCTCGTAGCTATGCCACCAACCACAAACCAACTCTAGAAAACCCTCTTGTTGCAACCACATATTTTCAAAACGAAATGGCATAGGACCACGTCGGATCCCCCCACTATCTAACAAAATTGGCCAATGATCAGACACAGGTCGAGGTAAACGAAGCTGAACCACCTCAGAAAAGTGCTCCTCCCAGCCCACAGTAACCAAGAACCGATCAATTCGAGACAAGCTCCGACCATTTGACCAAGTGAAGCTACCCTCCTGGATAGGCAGATCAACCAACTGTAAATCATCAATGAAAGAACAAAAAGCCCGCATAGCCCCCGAACTCCTCGCAGGCCCCGCCTTCTCCGATGGCCAACAAACAACATTAAAATCACCCCCTACACACCATGGGACATCCCAGCGAAAAGCTGTGTTCCATCTCCTCGAAAAACCAACCCCGCTCTGAAACCTGCATAGGCCCATATACCCCAGTGAAACCCCACCGAAAATTATCCTCCACACAGCGGAACAAACAAGAGATAGAAAATCCTCCTATCTCCTCATCCTCCCTCACCACTACCCTCTTATCCCAACAGAGAAGAACCCCCCCTGCCGTGCCTAACGAGAGCAAAAAGGTCCACTCCACAAACCTCCCCCCCACACCTCGCGAATCAGCTCTACTCCCACCTCTTCCATCTTCGTCTCTTGTAAACATACGATGTCCGGTTTGGCACTTCGTAATACTGCCTTCACCGCCACCCTCTTATCCCTATCATTCAACCCCCGCACATTCCACGAAACAATTTTTAACTTCATTTTAACAACAATGGGCCCCTCCGATCTCGCCTTCCACCCCGACCTACAGTCCGCACCCCATGATCATAATTCACAGAACATTCTAAATTCTTGAGCTCCCGATGTCCTTTAGAAGGGGTCACCAAAGACCGAGACACCCCTGAACTGGGAGTCCCTAGCCTTCATAAAGCCTTCACTGCAGCAAAAAGTCGCATTGCCTCATCTTCGTGGCCCTCAAAAGACAAGCCCAAACAACGACTAACTTCACTAATTCGATCCAACACCCATTGGGACACAGCTTCTGCCGAAGGGATGTCCTCCCCCGAAAATCCCCCAGAATCCTCAAACCTTTGTTTTTGTTTCAAACCAGTAACCAAATCAGTATGTAACACTGCTAAGGGCTGCAAATCAGTGTCGACCAATTCAGTACCCAAGACCTATGACTGTCCCGCAATCTCGTGCCCCTCCTCACCCTGGTCAACCCAAGACGCATCGCAAGACAGCTGTAACACCACCGGGGACTGTCGCTCAGCCGTCGTTACGGCCTCCACCTGAGAAGTACCTCTTTCCGATGCCAGTAGCAGGTGCGACCCTGTTTCGTCCGCAGATAACACATCGCAAGTTGTCTCTAGCTCCAACCAAGACTGTCGCAAGTTGTCTCTAGCTCCAATCGCGACCCTTGTTCATCCACAGATAGCGCACCGCGATCCAGCTGGGTCTGTCGCGCATCCAACTCTGAGCCCGCCAACTGTGAAGTGCCATTCTCCGACGCCTCCACAAACCCACCACCAATAGCCTCCGCCGGAGGTCGAGCAGCCTCCGCCGACAAGCCCACCTCGCAAACTGGGTTGCTAGACCCAACTCCAGCATGGAGCGAAGCAAAAACCCGACTGATAGACGTATTAGGCAACTCGGGTTGGCCTGAAGCAAACCCACGTATGTTGGGCTGATTGAGAGGAGCAGCAACCTGCTTCTGCTGGCCCACAGCATCCATTGGGCCCAAAACCAATGGTGCTAACGTCTTAACCCACTTATGGGTACCTAAGGACTGAAACCCATCCCTGTGGGCTTTAGCATGGCCCAAAGACGTTGGCCCCAAATCACCGTTGAAGCCCAAATGACTCCCAGGCTGACCCAGAGTCCATACCCGAGTGCCCCTAGACTCGGTCTCTCCCGTGAATCTGTTCTGATAATCCTTCACTCCCATGATCTTCAGGAAGCTGCGATTCCCACTACGTAAATCACGCCCTGACTTATCCAGTCGAAGATCGTCTACCGTCACTGCCAGTTCCGCCGTCGGCCCTGCCTCAACCCAGATCGGCAACGAAAAGTGCCACGAGCCCCACCGGATAGAAGCTCACGATGGGATATGCACAGAGCTCCTGACACACAACCGAACGGAACCCAAGTCCACCGACGACTCATCAACCGCCACAAAGCCGCCACACTGATCTCCGATTTGCCGATAAACCTCTAGCCCACGAAGATGGATCGGCAGACCCACCGCCTGGACCCATACCCGATGTGCTAGAGGTGATGGCTTGCCCGAAGCCCAAAGGGCCAGAGGATTCCACCAGACCAACTCCAGAACACAGCCACCAATGGTCCACCGGTGACGAAATAGCGACTCCGCCTCACTACGAGTAGGTAACACAAACAAGAAAGCCTAATTACCCAACGGTCGCACCTCCACCTTGGCCGAGAACTTCCACCACCGTAAGACCCAATCAGAAATTTCCGCAAAGCTCATACCTTTGCCATCCATATCACGAATCTGACCCACCAATGAACGATCCAACAAACGAAACCAGTCCGCTTCCGCTGACGAATGGACCACCGGGACCCCTCCAGATGCACCCTGAACCGGCAAAGACACTGGCCCAGAAGGGGACAACACCTTCTTTTGCAAACCAGTAGGTCGTCGCACCCATCCATCCCCTAACCCAAAGCCTTCAATGACCAGAGCCACATCCCCCCACCCTCCTCCGAATTCTGACGTAGGAATAAAAATCTGTGCCCGCCGATTCCTTACCGTTACCACAACTTGAAACGAAGACCCATCGCCCTCCTCCCCTCGAACCCACACTGCTACACTACGATTGCCCCCATGAAGGCGACCCAAAAAACGAAAGTTGTCTGGTGCCAATGAAGCCGCTCGCAATTTTGCCACAATCCATCTTGTTTCATAGCCAACCAACACAACGGCCCTTGGGAGCCCCTGTCCCCTTTCCACAATCGAGATACTACGCCGCCCAATCGAGTCTACCGACGCTTCTTCTAGTTCGAAGGACCGACCGCCGAGATAAAGAATACGCCGGCGTGGTTCAGCCACAACCGACCCAGGTAACATAATGATAACTTTTAATTCACTTGTATGCAAGGATACTATTAAAAAATTATAAAGTTCATCGTTTGAAACTTTGGTGACAAGATTTGCTGCAGCTGTTAACCATCAGCAGTTGAACCATTTTCTAATCAGTGGGGCCTATGGCCAACTTTCATCAGAGCTCAGAAAAGGCTTTCACCTTAGAAGAGGCACCTTCGTGTTTCAAATCTTTTAAACAGGCAGGAAAGACATGTAGGCATCACCTCTAACAGTAATACTAATAATAGTAATCTATGAAGCACGGGTACTCCACAAATGGTGGCGTACTCGTACCGGGTACGTACCGGGTGCTGGTACGCGTACCGGTACGGCTGCACACGTACCGGGGACGGCAAACAGTGTCTCGGTACGTTTGGGAGAACTGGTACGACTTGGGTACGCCGTGGGTACGCCAGGGTACGGCAGACCTTAGCTGTTCCGAACACGGAAGAGAAGAAACAGAGAAGAGAGGAGAGACGAGAGGAGTACCTGCTTTGAAGCTCCGACGGCTCCGACGACCTTCGATCAACCTCGACGACCTTCGATCGACCTCGACGACCTTCGATCGACCTTCGCCTTCTCTCTCTCTCTCTCTCTCTCACTTCGCCTGTTTCTCTCGTCTCTCTTCGACTCTGTTTCTCTTATCTATAACCTAGATATAGATATTATACATAGATATATATATAGTATAAATTATAATTTATATTATATTATTATAACTTTTTATTTTTTATTTTTTTATTATATATTTTTATTTATGTTTTTATAAATTATACTTATATATATATGTATGATATGTTTTTATTTATATATTATATATATAGCCTTTATAAATTATTTTAAAAAATAGATCAAAAAAATTAATAAATTAGAACACAAAAATTAATAATCAATCATACTTATATAATGTTAATAATCAAAAAAATTAATTAGAACAAAATTATAAAAATTAATTAGAACAAAATTAATAATCAATCATACTTTTTAATTTTGATATTTAATTTCAATTTGTAGGTTGGATCTTTTAACCATAATTATAAAAAATAAAAAAATATTGGCGTACCACAGCCGTACCCGTACCTTACTTTTTTGAAATTTTGCCGTATCGACGTACCCGTACTCGTACCCGTACCGTACTCGTACCCGCACCCGTGCTTCTCAGATAGTAATAGTACTACTGATAAACAACAATATTAAAAAACCATTAGCCTACATTTGTCCTGCCAATGCAGTATACTAGGAAGGGTGGAAGAAATATGGTAAACTTTAACATTATTGGAACAAAGTGACTGCAACAGACAAGAACTCTGATCCCAAGCTTCACAGCCCAAGCTTTTACCATGTTTTCATTGATAATGATGGATGATATTACAATTATCTGTGTGTTGTTAGTTAACAAGCCCATAGAAATAGTCTTTAACAAAGAACTAAAAATAGGGTTCAGATAAAAACTTGCCACTACTTTCAAGTTTCCAACAAATCTCTTTTTATTTTATTTTATTTTTTGAAGGAAGGGAGATAGAAGATGAAAGGTAAAAATATCATCCAAAGAAGATGTGAAAGAATTGAAGAGATGTGGCAGAATCTTTTATTAACACAATCAAAAGAAAGAAGATGTGGAAGAAAAAGAAGAGACGGCAGAACCAAAATACAATGGAAGTCGACGATAACTATAAAAATCAATCTAAACTGCTTAAGCTTAGAAGCCAGGCAACTTTCTCAAAACATGAAAAATCACAAGAAAATTTATTTTATTTATTTTGTGTTTGTGTGCGTGTGTGTGTGTGTGTGTGTGTGTGTGTGGATGGGTTTATGGGGGAATTCCACCGTAATCTGCCAACATTTTCAAGCAAAGTTTACACTTAAAACTCAATAAAAGGAGGTGATTCAGTACTATAATGAAGTCACTTCGGGGTTAACATTGCTGCACCCAACACTGACAGATGCAGCAACATCAGCAGTAAATATACAGCCAGCCACCCTACAGGCAAGCAATAATCCTTACTAGCCATAAGGGAATAATGAAGTCAACATAGCAGTGAGGTGTATAACTAACCAAAGCCAACCCAGGATCTTCTCCTCTTCTGAGAGCAGCTTCTATCTCAGGGTCACCAGAATGGTTGCGTGCCCAATCCTGAAAAAGATGAACACACCCTAGCTGTCACCAGATCGAATATTTTACAAACAATGTAATTTACTCATTAGAAAAGAGGCATTACCCTAATGCGACCAACAAAAATCTGAATAACAGAAGCACCGGCTTGAGCTGCAGCCGCAGCTTGGCCAAAGCTGAAGCATGATAAATGGCAATGATTTAGCAATAGGTTTGATTTATGAATGCACTAAACCTTAAGAACATGTTCGAGTGTTTCAACAAAGATAGTTGGGGATTAAAAACTGGCACTAGATATATAGGGCCAATCAATACAACAGTGAAATGTTGGGGGGAAAAAAAGGGGGGGAAGATATCAAACACCAACTGCAGCTTTTGAACCATGATAAGCACCTAATGATGCATTAACATTCCAGCCTCATTCTTTAGTTAATGAAAACTCAAACACCACTTAGCAGATTGATATTTTGCAAGTATCAAAATGTATAGAATGACCACACCTTCCATATAAATCACTTTAATAGCTAGATCAGGGACCTTTAATATGAAACATTTTAACACCCGTGTATATTACATTTGCCAGATATAATGGCACAAACATGAGCTTAATTTTCATCACGACAATCAGTTAATGATCACTTGATAAATGCAGTTTCACATCTGAATTAATATAAAAATTCATTCAAAGTTTTCATAACCAACAAATGAAATATTTGAAGGACAAGCTTCCACTACAAATGCACCTGTAAACAAAAGTCAAGTGTGTCTGTATGCCTTCAGATTCCAATACTCTTGATGCCTCTATTCCCTAAGTAGAAACCAATACATTACAAGCCACAAAGGAAGACAAAGAATTACTAGCATTCATGCGTCATGCAGTTTTTAACATATAAAATATAGACACATTTCTCAGATACTCACTTGCCAAGTTGAAGGAATTTTAAATAACAATCGTTCTGGAGGGACGTCAATTTCATGATACAGTTTCAGCAGGTCCTGCACCTGTGCATACAATGATAAACTCAAAAGTGTCAATACTACATATGTACATAATCAGTAGAGGGCACGTTATAACAATGGTTTCAACATCCCTTGTTACAATTGTCCATTTCAAATATGCTCAAAGTGTTGTGCCAACTGCCCTCAACACTCAATGCTATAGCCATTCAACAAACAACATATAAACGCACAATTTAAAAAACATTGCAAATATAAAACTGATATTGACTTACAACTTAATATGGGATTATGGGATGATCAAAATGAATGCAAATCCAATTTTCAGGCAAATACCATATAGCATGAGAGGTTTGGATAATCCAAATGGTCACTTACTCCACATTCATATAGTGAATCACATCTCTCACAAACTACAGACCTTATGAGAAAGAACTAAAGGTATCAACATCAAAAACTTACATCCTGTTTAAAAATTAGAAAACAACGAAGGAAAAATAACAAAAAAAAATCAATGACATCAGGGAGAAAACCCCTTATTGAGAAAATATAAAATACATAAAAAAAATTGAGTCGCAACCTTTGCTGAACTGTTCATGTTCAATGGAGGTTGAATATACTGAGCAACAACTCAAAGTAGTTGAGATAAGGCAAAAGCATGCTGATCAGAATGTTAAATCAATATGGAAAGGACTACCAACAAAGTAATTGAAAGCACGATATTTACTGTCATTAACTTATGGCAGTATCTTCATTACAGACATGAGTGAATGAACCACATGTAATTATGTAGGTCCCACTACCTTATGTTATAGGTAATAAAATTTGTTAGAAAAAAACTGGATTGTATAGCTTCACTGAAATTTAATCAACCTTTAAGTTCCAACATCCTACATTCAACTTAAAAACTGATACTATCAAACAAAAAGCTCAGAATAATAAAGGTACAACATATCCCAAGACGAAAAATTGAAAAAAAAAAAAAACTTGGAAGAAATCAATACCTTCCTAACAATGCCGTGTGTGTCATATGCAAGACGAGCATCCACTTCCGTTGAAACTCGACCAGGGACGAGCTTTGCAAGTTCACCACCAACATTTACTAAAGCCTACAGATTCCATGCTCAGTTGTCAGACCACCAAACTAACCACATATATGTGTATGCACACACATCCATCTATATTTATATATTTGATGGGTGACTGACGAGATGTTCAATCACATTAAGGAAAGGTATTACCTTGTTAACGAAACAGGACATTCGAACATCTGGGCCGGCCAGCCCGTAACACTCAGAATCTGCCAAAGCGGTATCCACAGCACTCTACACCCCGGAAACAAATGTACACAAAAACCAATCATATTCATAAGCTCATGCGTCCATCACACCATGTAAATACATTGGCAACCATGTAGAACTACAATGCCTAAAAATCCCATTTTTGTGATTGAATTCTCAATTTCATAACCAAGATTTCAAATTTAAATAGCATTCAGTCCCATATATGTAATATGATTAAATTGATACATGTGTATATATATATATATATATTACCCTAAACATTGTATCGGGGAGACTGCAGATACCGAGCAGGAGAGAGGAGCTGACAGTGGCAGCAGTTGGAGGAAACCTGTAAATTGCCAAGCAAAAACCCAATAATCTGCTGAAAAAGGAAAAGGGGAAATGGGAAATTTGGGGAGAAAGTGTTTTACCTCTCGAAATCATCGAAAATGACAGTATCGGGAACGATCTCGCTGTATCTTGACACAGAGTCTAATTCAGTGATTGAACCTAAATCCATCAAATCCATCAAATAGCACATTGAGTAAATTCAACAGTTCTAGATTATATATAAGAGAGAGAGAGAGAGAGAGACCAGTGTCGAGAGAAGAAGAGAAGCCAGTGGAAGCTCGAATTTGAGGAAAGGATCTGTGAGACTTGAAGTTGAAAGTAGGTCTTGCGGAGCGAACGATGAAGCTCAACCTTGTTTCCTATTCGATCAAAATCCCAAAATTTATATATATATATATATAGAGAGAGAGAGAGAGAGAGAGAGAGAGAGAGAGAGAGAGGATTCTTACTTGAAGAGAGGAGGAGGAGGAGGAGGAGGAGGAGGAGGAGAGAGCTGAGGAAGGCGGAGAATGCAACGAAGCTGACATTTCGAGAGAGAGTGTGCTTGTTGAGAGAGAGAGAGAGAGAGAGAGTAGATCGGGAGATTTATACAGAAATATATGATATGATTGGTTAAAGTGTCACCACATAGCATAAACTTATTTGCAAAAATTTTGATATTGGATAACGATGGGGTCTGAGACCATCTCCAACGCTTTAGTAAATTTGATATTAAATTTGAATTTTGATGAAAATGTTATTGTTTATGGCTCCAACCGTTCACCAAATCGTTCACTAAAATGAGATTTCACCAAAATTTTCATCAGATCGACGCGGAAGAAATAAATTCACCAAAACACTGTTCCGGACCGTTGGAGAGGAGGACCCGGTCGACCAACCGGTTGCTCGGCCGGTTGACCAACCGGTCAACCAGTAAAAGGTTCAAACAGTTCAGCAAAAAATTCAAAAAATTCAAAAAAAAAAAAAAAAAAAATTTTTTGCCTAACCGGTCGACCGGCCGGTCGACCACCCGGTCGTCCCGAAAAAAGTTCAGAAAGTTAAAAAAAAAGTTCAAAAAATTCAAAAAAAAAAAAAAAAAAAAAAAAATTTTGGGCAAACCGGTCAACCGGCCGGTCGACCACCCGGTTGTCCCGGGACAAATTTGATGAAAGGTGAACCGTTGGAGCATCTGTTATCAAATTTGCTGAAATGGATACTTTTTGACTCAGATTTGGTGAAAATTTTGAGTAAGCGTTGGAGATGCTCTGAATCGGTGGAATTAGTTCCATTAGTTAATTTTTTTTTAATTTTATTAAAAAGTTAATAATTTAAATTTATTCATATTAAAAAGTTAATTGAAATTTTCTTGATAAAATTATATTTGATTTATTTGTTGGGTTTAACGATGGGGCCAAAATAGTATTCCATTGGTTCTATTTGTTTTTAGAGATAGAATAGAGAGAATTAATAGTTAGAAGATTGATAGTGAGGGGATTAAATAAAATTGTATTTATTTTGATGATAGTTGTTAGTGCAGGAATTGTTAAATTATTTTTATATAAAATAATATAACAAATAAAAATATATAAAAAATTAAATATTAATGTTTAAAAAAAATTTCCAATATGTAAAAAATAAAAAAATTTCCAATTATTTCACTTTTTTTGTAATACCACCTCCACCTCTTCCATTCCAATCTCCTTTCCAACCTCCATCTTAATCTTTTTCTCTATCCTAATCCCTTTTCTAATTCTACAAATAAACACAATACTAAATAATTCCACTTCTATCTTAATCCCCTCTAATTCATTACACTCCAAAACAAACGAGTGATTGCTAAAACTTCAAAGAAATTACATATATTTGATGCACGTGTCACTGTCAGCATTATCCAAAAGACTTCATATCCCTACGTAAATGCAAACCTAATGGTCTTTTTTGGTTTGGGCCTTTTGTGCTCTTGGTCCAAAGTTCAGTGGTGTGGCACTGTGGTAAAATTTTAGGCTATAATTTGAGGTCGCAGATTTTATTTTATTTTATTTATTTATTTATTTAGATTAGTTATTCAGGCGACAGGATATATGATTGGTAGGATAAATTTTTAAAATTTAAATGACTCGTACCTATTGTCAGGAGTGTAAATTTGAATTTCCGCCTGTACGAGTCTGTGACCTACTGCTATATAATTGAGTGATCCTATTATGTATCAACCATCTAAAGGTAACTGTTGAGGTCTCGACTTCTTATAAGGTTTAACCCCAAATATTATTCCTTTGTGTTTTCTCATTTATATATATATATATATATATTTTTAATTACAAAACAATGAGATACTAGAACCAGGATCTTCTAGTAAGGCCTCGTTTGGGAACCTTCATTTTTAGTCAAAAAGTCAAAAAGTTACTAAATTAGCTAAAAAGTCAACAACTCATACCAAAAAGTCAAAGATTCTCTTTTCTCTCTACTTTTTGCATATCTTTTCGTAAAAAGTCAAAAAGTCATCCCAAACATGCTAGTTTTTTTTAGCTCATATTTTAGCCAAATAGCCAAAAAGTTACTAAATTAGCTTGTTCCCAAACGAGGCCTAAGATATACAAGTTCTGAACTATTGTTTTATCTTTGGTATGATTCATACCTATCTAACATATAAAAAAAGAGAGATATGAATGAGTAATGTTAGAGATTTTAAAAATTTTATTAAAAATTTTATCAAATATCTTATATAGGTATATCTATGTAAAATATTTAGTAAAACTTTTAGTAAATTTTTTAGAATTTTTAGTATTTTTATATATGAATAGCATTATTCATTAATTATTCTAAAATGTTGAAGATTTAAATAGATTAGTAGTTGATAATTATTTACCTCTTTCAATTAAAAAGTGTCTTATTTTACACAAAACCCAATTATTAACACTGTATTTAGTTAAAAAAAAAATTAAATATATATATATATATTTCAAATCTCTCAAATATAACATAAAAAAAAATAAATAAATAAATAAATGTCATTGTCATATTTATATAATCATTATCATCTTTAGATAGGCTTACTTGTGCTACCACCACAATTTCCCTCTCTCTCTCTCTCTCTCTCTCTCTCGAGTGTGAGTTTTGTCCTTTAATCAATAATAGTACAAATTGTTGACAATACCAAGGTGGATTTGTTTTGAATAATCGGCTAGTTTTGGTGGGCATGTATGGCTACTTCGAATTCGGATCATCGGCCGTCCTACCCGGCAGTCATCCCAGCAGCCCCCCAAAACGACGTCATTTTGGGGGATTTTTTGTTTTTTGTTTTTTGTTTTTTTTTTCTTTTCTTCTTTTTCGTTCGTTCATTCTCTCTCTTCTCTTCGGCCGACGAACAGGAACCAGAGGGGAGGGGAGAGAGGGGGGAGCTCGCCGTCGCACCTCGTCGCCTTACCGCCCGCCATCGCACCTCGTCGCGAGCTCGCCGTCGCAGCTCCAGCCCATGGTCGCAGCTCGTCGCGAGCTCGCCGTCCGGCCCCGCCTCCGCCTCCTCCTCCCCCGGTGGTTATGGCCCCCTCCAGTCCGGCCCTTCCCTTCCTCCTCCTCCCTCTTCCTCTCCTTCCTCACTCCCTCTTCCTCTTCGTTTTTTTTTTTTTTTGAAAATTTGCCCCCAAAACGACGTCGTTTTGGGGGCGGCAGGAAACGGCCGCCGAGAAGGGCGGCCGAGAATCCGGACTCTGGCTACTTCTACCCTCGCTTACTCGGCCGGGCCTCTAAAATAATGGCAAAACAGTGTTCTGCGTTTGCTTCAGGACAAAATTGGGATGGGGCAACTCATTCTCAAAAACAGTGGCCCGATCCATTTCTAATTTTTTTTTTTCTTTGAGTGTTTCGAATTTGCTAATTTGATAAATTTTTTTTGAATTATTTTTTGCCTTTAATTAATTAATTATTATTTTTTTTTGTAAATTTAAGTTTTTAAATTCAACTCAACAACACAAACCGAAATGTTTTCTAAAAAATTCATAAAAGGCCAAAGAAGACAAAAATAAACGAATTTTTTTTTAACTTATTTGGTTATTAAATAAAATTTTCAAAAAACAAAATTACTTTTTAAATTTGTCTACTTACGGACCACAAAAGTAAATATTTTAATATTTTAGCCTAATTTAAAAAAAAATCACTAAAAATTAAAAAAAAAATCAAAAAAATAGATGATTTTAAACACTCTATTTTAGTTCCCCCCCAAAAAAAACCTAACAAATTATACAAAAAACTAAAAAAAATTCTTCTCTCTTTACTTTTTGCCCCTTTTTTTCGTGAAAAATCAAAAAATATTCCACATATTATTTTTTTTTACCTCATATTTCAGCCAAAAGATTATTAATAAAATAATCTATTCCCAAATGAGGAGTTATTTAGTGAATGAAACAGGTAGCTTATTTACTTATTTGCTACAATTTATAACATCACGTATTTATTTTTTTACACGTCTTTTCGTAAAAAGTAAAAAAATATAGACCCCAAACAATTGATGTAAAAGCAAAGAAAAAAAATAAATACTTTGAAAAGGAAAACGTAAAAAGAATCTGAATAAAATATACTTACATTTTACTTAATTTCACACTTTTTTTTTTTTTTTTTTTTCAAATTCCTCTCTAAATCCCTCAAATTCATGAACCAAACACGGTATAAAGCCATTACAAAACAAACCACAAATAACTCTCATTGAAGAGGGTATTTTGACCTTGGGGAGAAAAAGGAAAAGGCTTTACAAAAGTGCAGCCAAAAAAATCTTCGAGCAATGAACAATTCAAGTAATCAATTGAAGAAAAAGAAAATCAAATTGGAATTTAGCTAGCAGCTCCCACCTGCCTCAATTTATTATAAACAGAATTAAGACCTAACAAATAATTCATCTATGCTATACGTAGTCAATCGATCAGTACTCTCCTTTATCGTCTTTTGTATTGCATTTCAGCAGCCCACTCCGCTCCTTCCATCTCACGAGAGACTTGAGGAATTGTTTCACCTACATTTAAATTTAATTTTTTTTAATAAAAAAAACCAAGTAAAATAAAAATTCACAAAGGAGACTATATGCAGAACTCAGAAGTGCACCTCTGAAGTGTCTCTTAGAGAGAAAAAAGCCTTGGTTTCTTTTGGGACAGAAGATACAAGAATCCCATAACCTCGGTTACCCTCTCGCAATACCTGATTTTAAGTTGGTGATAAATTAAACTAATTAGATTACTAAACATAGAATTTAATTTACACATGAACATACAACTTCACAAGCTCATGAGACCCCAAAAACTTAATGTAAGTTGTTTATTACCTTAAATGCATCTTCATCTGTCGTGTCATCTCCGATGTAGATTGGGAGCACATCGTCACTATTACATAGCCCTGCACCAGTTGGTAAATTATAAGATCGAAGAACTAAGAGAATGTAATAGATTGACACCTATGACTTGTTCACTTACCGAGTGACTCAAGCAGAAACTCAACTGCTTTCCCTTTATTCCAATCAATCACTGGACGGACCTCTAAAACCTGTATATGTGAAACGGGAATGAACGCCCAATTAATATTTGAACATGATAAAGCAAAAAAAATAAAAAAAATAAAAAATACAGAGAGAGGAAAAAAAACAAACAAGAATATGCTACAAATCCAAAAACAAAACCTGAAAAATATGTTGATGAGGAAATTACCTTCCGCCCATGAGTTAGTCGCAAGTGTGGGAAATCTTTTAAAACATCATGAACAATTTGCGCAATAGTAGACCAATTCTGGAATTGGTCAAAAAGCAGAACATGTTTAACTTGTGAACCAAACTATTAACAAGCTAATGTGAGCTATTATTTCATCACATGATCAAATCTATAAAGAACCCGTCAATTCCTTACCTTCTCATCTACGTTACGATAATGTACAGAGGCACAAAATTTGTGATTCTCAACTTTTGCACCTTCGATATCGTTAGTCTTATCGACGAGGGTTCTAAAAACCTGCACAAATCAACATGAAAGAACCAAGTCCGTGTCACATTATTAGATAAATGTTGTTTACTTGCACAATATAGTGGTATATGCAATAGAATTACACACCTCATCAATCATGGGTAAAAATTTGCTAGCGGGCTGGAAAAGGTTTACCTCCTTGCCCTACACATGAAGAATAAATCAGATGCAAACCACAAGAACAAGAGTTTGCAAGAAAAGTGATTCAAACAAGCCATTATCACAATCTACAAGTACAGTGGAAGTGGAAATAAAGAGTTTAGAAAGACTTGTAATATCTTACCTGCTGATCAGTAAATTTAATACAATTCGAAGCGTTAGCAGACACACTGTCTTTGACTGGACACATGATGTCCATACCATGACTACCAGCATAGTAAAGCTCTGTTAGTCCCACCAAATCATAAACCTGAAAAGAGGTTGGGAATCAGACACTAATTGCAATAAGAAATAATATGTGCAAACAAAAAGATAAAATAACGGGGCAGAGGGATTTAAGACTCTTAAAAGATTCTATGGCATAATCCTCATTTTCAATGTTTTCGCTTTTCGTTTTCATTTTCGTATTTTGTGTTTTTGAAAACAAACAATAATGAAAAAAATTGATAAACACCCATGATTGCTAATGGGTGTCATTCAAGATAGAAAATTAGCCACCTACCTTGTCACGGCTTCTTCCACTAATGATTGCTGTTGGAATATACTTTGCAACATCCATAACAGCAGAACGCATCTGATAAGAGATGTGGTTTAACTTCAGTATGAACACTCTACTGTACAAAAGGAACAAATATTCACACATATAAAGGTTAAGATACTGACCTCGTCAGACATGAAGGCACGATCAGGGTCATCTACAATTGGTGAAAGAGTCCCATCATAATCTAAAAACATCACCATCTTCTTATTCCTCGCACGATTTATGATTTTCTCAAAGGAGTTGAGGGCCGATGGATAACTCAGCTGCTCAATAAAGAAACAACAATATGGACAAAAGATTAATTTTAATTTTGATCAATCCTTAACATATCTGCAATTTAGACAGATATAGAGACTTTAAGGCTACCATCCAGGAGCAGTAAGCAACATCACTATCATCTAAAGCCACCTCAACATTGCAGTTTTTAAGTATCTTCTTGCTAGGAGGTGAAGAAGATTTCATGGCATCAAGCCAACCATTGGACCGAACATCATCAAGCTTTCCTGGCTTCTTTCTCGGAATTGTTAGCATGTCAGAGGAGAATGATGCTCCAGATTGTGTGTATGGCAACAGACTGGAATGTATTCCAAGTCTGGATTTGTTTATCACAGCAGGGTCAGTAAGAACAGGAGAAACATTTGTCGATTTTAAATCCATCTAGTCCAGATTACTTGCTCAAAGTTTTGACTACAAAGAAAAGTGTATGATATATAATCACTGCTTGGTAAGAAAGTGGGACTTGGTATACGCCTAATGTTGGATATTCTTCACCCAACCCTTTTGTCTATGAAAAACCACCTCTTCAAAGTTTTCTTGTCACTGCTACTGGGTGGGCAGTCCATTAAGCACAAGCTTCGCGAAATCTGACAATAAAAACAACATATTAAATGAAAAACATAACTCTAGTTTCCTTTTTCTTTTTTTTTTTTAAATTTGTTTGACATTCAAAATAAATAATCAAATTGCATTGTACCTCATCTCTAAAGGTACACTGCATCTATAGACGAAGGCTACACATTAGTTGTACAAGTTTTTCTGAGAACAGAGTGATGTATAGCCCCCAACGCCAGCCAAAATCAATGTAGTTTCTACCCGTGGCATGAAAAACAGAGTCCAGTTAATTTAATTTCTGCAACATCATAAATTGTCACACATGAAATGCTAAAAAAACATTTTCTACGTACACAGTACCACTAGGAAGCACAAGCATAGACCAAAAACACTCCAAGAAGGAATAATAACCGGAACAGATGTTCTCTAAATTTGGTGAAATTTGTTCAAGACTGATGTTCTTTATTTTGTCAAGTAGAGATAGTAGTCCTGAACTACCATCATTTTCAATTTGTTCCAAAAGATGTAATTTTCCATTCCATTTAACAAATAGCTACTCTAATTTGATAAAAGGATCTGAAGACACTTGATAAAATTCCCAAGGAAAATAACCTTCAAGGGATTAGAAAAAACTGATAGTTAAATTATAAACATTGCCTTTCCATGTGTATCTAAATTAAGCATAATGCATTGGGCACTCTGCAACAAATAGTGTGCACATAATACAAAACATGTCTACATATATGTAGATGTATGCATACATGTGCATGTGCATATCACACCTAATTATTTAAGTCTAAGTTTGGTTCAGAAGGGGTGCAGCTTTTAAATGAATCATTGTGAGTGGGAGATGCCAAACTTCTGGCCTATCTAAAAGTAAAAAGTTCTATATCCCAAAAAATGCCCATAAATAAAGCACATAGTGTAGATTCAAATAGTGTGATGTGGGACACGCCCATAGTAAATTAGGTTCATACATTCCTTTTTTGGGATACTTTTTCTGTTAACAAGTGGTGCTGCTACCTAAAATTGACTGTTAGGGAAAATAACCAAAAGTTTTGTAAAGTCTCTGTGCTAGCATAAGGATTGCTTCTCATGCCCAGACCTAACAAATAATGAACTGTATGTTGAAGAAAACATTGCTACACCTAATCAAAGCGCAGACCATAAATCACATTTCATAATTACTTTGCAAGGCAATGCAAAACATATACAAAAGCAGCAGATCTGATGTAAAAATATAAAATTGCAACATAGTGAACACAGTAAAAACAGACAACATAAAATACCTCGATCCAAGTATATCAAATTAGCTTTCACTTGTCTCATGACTAGTGCTCTCTAAATCTACAACATACCTTGATAAAAATTTGCCACAAATTCAGAGAGTTTCCTTTCCCATTACTGATCAGTATCATTTTGACATGGATCTGTCCTTGGTTTTACCTTGGTAATTCAATGCTCCTCGTTTACAAATAAAATGTTGTAGTTCTAAGGTGTAAGGTTTAAAACAATATGTGATATTTTGATGTCTTTTTACTTTAATTTTAAACTTGAATAATTTTATATGTATAATAACATATCTTACTGTAGTCAAAACACACATACAGCTAGACCCAAAGACAACAATGATATAGGATGCTAAACTAGCACTTATAGACACATACACGCAAGGTAGAACATCCAAATTTTGACATTACAGTCAATAGGTAGATATATTTATAGAAAGATGATGGTTATGTCAAAAAAATGGCATAAACATTAGAGTACCTTGCCATGTTTTTTTTGCCATGTGTTTTTTTTTTTTTTTTTTCCAAGAAATTTCTTCTTCCGATTTAAAATCACAAAAGTTGATCAGGACATAATTGCAAAAAACAGAAAGAAAAAAATCAACATCTTGTCTTGTCTAGTTTGCAACAAACGACCAAATCAAATCTTTATAAGAAGAAATTTAAAAATTAGCTGTCAAATCATGATTAAATATATATATTTATGTGTATGGTCATATATTATTTATACAAATACACAAATACGCAGGGAGGAATATCCTGATATATAATTCATCAAACACGATCAAAACAGGTGGTCAGAAACTAGTTGGAATTAAATAATGATAAAAAAAACTCATCACAAAATAATAATAAAGAACACACAAGCATGAATCTTGCACAAGAAAACAGAAACTCTCAAATCGTGAAAATATGCAAAATGATTCATCTTCTTCTCTCAATTCCAACAGCATTGCATAAAATAGCCTAGAAATTTTTTCATCATCAAAGAAAATAAGAGAGAAAGTGAGAGAAAATGGAAGCAGCAGCAATACCTGATCCGTTCAATCAGGTGGAGATGACAGACTCGGAACCTACAAACGGACGACATAGATTGAAAGGGAAAAGAAAAGGATTAATGAGAAAATTGAACTTTGACGAGAAACAAACAGAAAATGTATAAGAAAAGGGGGGAAAGGAAGGAAGGAAAATTGAATCTATCTACCTCCACAAAAACGGCTGGTGGAGAGAGAAAACCCTAGAAAGAAAAAGAAAACGCAGGAAAGTAGAGAGACAAAGGAAGAAGGATTTTGAGGGAGAAAAGTTTGGGTATTTATAGAGTTTGATTGGAAAAAAGACGTGCCAAACAAGGCATGTAAACGAGTCGGTTGTTGAATTGGGAAACAAACACCTCCGCCAGAAAATTTACCAAATCAATATTTCGTTAAATATTGCTACTATACTATAAACCGAAAAACGGTGCAACAACAAGAAGTATTTTTAAAATGGACTGGGTTCTCTTTACCTGGGTTTTTTTAATTAGGAGGTATTATTGGATCTTTGTGGGTTTATTATGGAGGTTGTATTGATAATTTAAACTATTCAATGTATAACATTCATCGAGTATTTCATTTCTGTAAAAAATTACATTGATTAGATATCGATAACTAATTGATCAAATCACATTTCTATCAACAATTTATTTTTAAAATTATATTTACCGTTAATAGAATTATAATTTGATCAAGTGATTATCGATATATGATTATTGTGATTTTTTAAAGGAATAAAACACTCAACAAATTTTACAAATTAAAATATTTAGATTATTAATGCGGACTCTGTGGTGAGCCCACGGAAGCTCAACAATTTTCCAATCCAATTTAAACGGGAGAAAAGTCTCCCCGTTTTTAAAACTAATTAATTCACTGTAAAGAAAATTTTAAAAATTTGAACCGTAGTGTACGTTTTTTATTTTAAAATTTTATTATAATATGACTTGACATGTTAAAATAATAAAATAAAATTATATGTTTTGTCTGTATAAAAAATGTTAAGAGCATCTGCATCAAGTTCTTCAAATTTTTAGGTTAATTTAATTTAAAATCTTTTTTTTTTTTTATATCTTAACTAGTCACCTTTTTAGTATTTACTGCATTAATCTCTCTATTCTAACTCAATCTTATTAAAATATTAATTTCTTATTGTGTTTGTTATTTATTATTTTTTTTTATTTTTATTTTTTTTTATATTAAATTGATGAGATGCCACCCAAACAATTCTTTAAAAAAGTCAACAAAAAAAAAATGTCGTTGACCAGTCAACCGGTTAGGCTAATTTTAGCCCAATTTACAGTTTTTGGCCCATCCGGGTGGACGACCGATTTACAATTTTTGGCCCAGTTTTCTTTCAGAAAATATAATAAAAAATCATATAACGAATGACCAGTGCCTCAACAAAGTTGTTGAGGTACTGTAGCAAATTTAAGAAAATATTAAATTTAGAAAAAATTTGCTAAGGCTAATGGAGAGAAAATTTGATGATTTATTAGCTATATTTTAGTTTTTTGTTATTTTGGTGATCTTGATGCGGATGCTCTAATTGTTGCCCAATTAGCAATAATTAATAGTGATATATGTGTAAGTTTTCCTTTTTTTGAAAAATTTTAATTCAGTTTTTTAAAAAATAATGATAAAACTTTACAAATATTAATAATTGAAATTATATAATGTTTTCTATGAATCTGTAATAATTTTCTATGAGTATCACCGACAAGTAATTTTTATTTTTTTTATTTTTTATAACTTATATAAAGGGGTTTGCGATATGTGAAATATATATAAAAATAAATAAAAATGTATTGAAATATATATATGTTTAAAATACTTAAAACATTATTTTTAAATATATTTCCAAATAACATAGACAATTGCAGGTCAATTGATAATTTATTTAGGAAGCAATAAAAAAAAGACCAAATTCCACGTTAGTGTAAATTTAAAAATAATATTTTAAGAATCAACAATATTATTCTAGATAAAATGTGTATTCAAATTCTACTCTTCTAAAAAAATATTATAGAGCCCTAACCTAATGATGTGGCAATGAATTTAATGATTAAATTGACTATTTCAAACATACATTTATATATAGAGTGCTGAATGCATGTTGGGAATTTTATATTGGGTGGTACAGCGAGGTAGTGGAAGCGAACACGTGTTGGTGGGCGTGTCAATTTTCTACGCAAAATATGACGACACTTGTGACATGTATCCTTGTCACGTGGCCACGTGTCTCTGTAATGTGATCCCCGCCGCACTGGATCGACGGCTTCCAGTTCCAGTGTGCACCTCTCCCCCGCTTGTTTCGGGGACACCTCGACAAGGTTTCATTACAAATCAAAAAAGGTTAATAATTCTCTAATAAAAAATAATTATTTTCTGCACACTAAAAAAAAAAATTATTATTATTATTATTCTCCATAAAGAATCTTTTAACATCTTGTTGTTTTGTTTCAATTTCATAATCAATTTTTTAAAAAAGGTAATTTTGAATATTTAAAATTTAAAATTTATTTTCTTGGTGACCAAATTATATAGTATTTGTTTGGTAGAATGTATGATTTTATTTGCTTTGATTTTTAAAATTTGTTTTCTGAAAGTTTTTAAACAAATTTTAAAAATAATTTAGTAAAAAAATATTAAATAAAAAACACTTGTATATTTAAACACACAACAAATACCAAACAAAATAAATATAAGTTATCAAAAATAAATAAATAAATAAATTCAAACCCTAATATTTTATTAATGCAATAATTTTGGGCTATGAAACTAACCCGTTGACATAGTGCCATTTTGGGAACATGGTAACAAAATATGTCTTTCAATCATTGATTTTGTTTGTACCTTTTAGTAGCCTTGAAAAAGAGTTATAAAATACGAAAATATAATTTTTCGCAAAATGTAAGCTGTTGATGCTGCTCTGGTCTCATCTTAATACAATTTGTGGAGACGTATTTTTAGGGTTGTGTCACGTGGCTGAGGTGTCAGCGAGGTGTTGGCTAAGGTGTCACGTGGACGAGTCAGTTGTTAATATGATTGTGGTATTGCTGAGATCTAGTGCGATAATACTGGAATCTGACACATTTGAATAAGGAATAAGAGTCCTAGATAAGTGATGCGCTTAGGGGTTCTTTGGGGTGTCCTAAATAAGTGTACTTTTTGTCTTTTTGAACTAAAAAATTGAGATTGAAAATATGGATGTTTGGGTTAACTTTTTAACTTTTTATGGAAAAATGTGTAATAAAAAATTATAAAAATTGATTTGTAGGGAAAAATTCGAATTGGAAGTTGTGCAGCCGTAATTGTTAACTTTTGGTGAATAGTATTAACTTTTTAACTTTTTGAATAATTTTTTGACTTTTTGACTTTTTTACAAGTTCCCAAACTTAGCCTTAGTTATTAGGATAAAACTTTTGAGGAGTTCATCCATATTTAACTAAGAGTCCTGAAATAAGCGTTGTGTTTGAATCATATGAAGTGAGACTTCTAGGGGATGAGGACACTATAGGCTATAAAAATAAGGTACCCGTGGGTCTAAGGTAGACTTTTACTTGTGTACTGAATACTTGATTTGATATCTTTGAGAGATAAGTGATTGATTTGATAGTCAGAGTGCCCTTAGGTGGACAAGTCACCGTAGTATTCTTGTCTTCTTGTTGGTAGGTTTGGTTTAATCTATTCTGTCACGTGGTCTTTAGCAAACTTTTTCAATTTGGTTGTAAGGTCAAAAATCACCACCCACAATTTATTATAAGTTAAAAATTAATAATTTAAAAATAAAAGTTAAAAGTATTTCTTAATTAGTTTTAAAATAATCAATGTTTTTAAACTTATTTAGGTTTCGTTTGGGAAGAAGGGTTGGGGCTATTTTAGCCACAAAAAGACAAAATAAGTTTTTCAGCCCAATAAGACAAAACATTACATCAAATTTATAATCATTACATTATTTCTCTCACAAAAAGTCAAAGAAGCCAAAAAAATCCTTCCCAAACGAGGCATTTTAACCCTAGACTAAAATAGTCAAAAAACTAAAAAGCCAACACACTTTCCAAACGGACCCTTAAGTTATTTATACCTGATGATACAGTTTGTCCAAGTGAATGGGTCGGACTTGTCCAAGCTCTTCAGTGTCCACATCCAGTTGACCAAGTCCACCGGGTTACCTGCAAACAAGTCCAATGGGGAACGGGGTAGTCCCCCAGTGAACCCTCCGACGAGCAAGTTAGAAGGAGAAGTAGGATGTAAGGAAAGTTTAGAGATAGAAAGCTTAACCTTCTTCTTGTCTTCAACGTTTACTTATATCCTTTGGTAATCATTTCGCTGTCCCTTCCGACCTGCCCTACTTGCCGAAAGTCTATGCTGTAGCTTACCTTGTTCAGGGTAAGGGGGTCCTGTTCCAACAGGGAGGTGTTGTCGTAATAAATGCTGTGATGAGCTGCATTAATGGTGATGCGCAGTGGTAATAACTTTGCAGATCTTTGTCTGCTGATGTGGCTCGTCCTTCATCTGCCATGTGTCTGAATGCCATTGGCTCTTTATGTCATGTTGGATTCCAGCTGTTCTGGACCTCACCAGCTGGGTTATGTATTGGGCTCCAAGTGATGGGCTTGGGTTGTTTATAGTGATTCATGGCCTTTGTGGGCTTGTACCCGTCAACAGTCCCCCATTTCCGAGTGCAGCTTTAGTCCAGCAAAGAGAATAGCAATGAAGAGGGTGAGGGTGTTAGGGAGTGGTAGTATGGAGGTCAGCCGGCGAGAGTGACCGAGCGGGTGAACCGATCGGGAGGTGGTCCGACCGTTCAAGGTGACCGAGTGGAAGGGCCGACTGCGAGGAGGGTCGACCGCGAATGTTGGCCGAGTGGGAAGATCGATCACGAGGAGGGCAACCATGAGGGTTGGCCGAGCGGGAGGACCGACCGTGGAGCGGGCGACCGTGAGGGTTGGCCGAGCGGGAGGGCCGACTGTGAAGCGGGCGGCCGCGAAAAGGGCCGACCGTGAAGGTTAGCCGGGCGGTAGGGCCATTAGAGGAGAACCGACTGCGAAGGGTGAGGTGGAGGGGTGTGGGGCTCAAGAGGCGGCGTGTCACGTGGTGATTTGAAGTGGAAAAGACAGGGTAAGGACAGGAGATAGTGGATCGTGGACGTACACGTGGCCATATCCCGTGATGGGGGAAGATTAGGCGTTGGATCAGAAATGAAACGTTAGGTCACTATGGGTGTTGAAATGAAACGTTAGGTCATTATGGGTGTTGAAAAGACAGTTTTGGCGGATGATTTGAAAAGTTTTCAAGCTGGCGAAAATTAATTGGGATCCTTGGAATACGGGTAAACTGTGGACTTTTGGCATTATTCGATTCACCTACTTGTTTACGAAAAATCAAAATATTCCAAGTGTGAATTCCTTTGTTGCTCACGATACGCCTCTGCAACACTTTTTCAATTTCCTTGCACCTTCCTCCGAAGCGATTCGCAGACACACCACAGAAATGGCCCAAGAAGAAACTGCGAATGTCAGGGTAGATCCACTTGGCGATGATGATGCTGTGGAGTTAGCGCAGCAATACAGGATGGAGAGGGTGGGGGAGTCGATTGTACGATCCCACGGTTCCACCGTGATAGCAGCTCCAAAGCCTATCAACCAGGCGGAACCTGATCACTGGCATACAAAGGCAGATAAATCAACGGTTACTACAGCGGATTTGGAGGCTACTCGCGAAAAATACCAGGTGCTTGCCGAAGTAGAGTTGTCGTTGCCAATATCGACGGAGAGGCCATCCGATGCCAGGCCAGGGCAGTTTGCCCTTTATGAGGAGGCATTGAAAGGAGAACTGAGGCTGCCCCTGCCACAGGTGGTAGTAGATGTCCTAAATCGTTTGGAGGTGGCGTCGGGCCAACTAATGCCCAATGCATGAAAGATCTTGCTGTCCTATGCAAGTGCCTGGCCGAAGGCGAACGAAGGGGCGGCCATGACAGTGGACGAATTCTTCGCATGCTATAAGGCCTCAGGGCAGCAAGAGACGTGGGTCACTCTGCAGGCAGCAGCAGGGAAAGGGCTGGTAGCGGGGCTGCCGTCGTCGATCAAGGGGTGGAGACCACAGTGGTTCTACGTGTCTGCCAGTAGAGGAGTTGGAGTGCACACCATTTGGAAGGTGCCCACCAAGTCGATGGAGCCAAAGCTGGGGGCAGCAACAGAGGAGATGGTGAAGAGGGTGAAGGAGTGGAGGGAGAAAGAAGGGACCAAATGGGACGAGCTCGTTTAGCCGTCTGCATTGTTTGAGGCAGGGTTGGGTCCAAAGCCGGGTGGTGGGGACCTCGACCGAGCGGAGTTGGAGGCAAGGAGAAGGGCTCATGAGGCGGAGGATCAGACTATCCTTGCGAAAGCCCAAAAATTCAAAGAGGCCCAGGCCGACCGACCACCAAAACCGATTGTAAGGGAGAGGATTCGACCTCACCTCAAACCCTTGGGAGAGAAAGACTTAGGTGAATTTGTGCCACGACTGCCCCCAATAGACCCTTTGAAGGAGAGGTCTTTGAAGGAGATGGAGGCGTTGGGCGTGGTGAAGAAGAAGAAAAGGGTGAGGTGGAGTGAAGAAGGGCCTGCCCAGAAGAGGAGGAGGGAAGCAAGGGTAGAGGAGACCAGTATGGCCAAGGAGGCGGAGGGAGGGGAAGTGGAGGAGGCCCCAGGAAAAGTAATTGCCCCAGAAGTGGTGGACATCGCCTCAGAGGGCATGGAGGTGGTTCCAATAGTGGCGGCGATCGCCGCAGGGGTCGCGAGGGCCACCCTTGAAGTGCAAGCAGAAGATGGGGCAACTAGTCCTGGGCCAAGGAGGGAAGAACAGCCCCAGGGGGGTCCTGCACCCCAAGGAGGGGGAGTCAGTCTGACCACAGCGATCTACCACGCTCGTGCGGTGGCGGGGCGGCTGGAGGGAGAAGAAGGCCCAGCCAGAGCAGGGGTAGACCGCCTGGTGAGGATTGTAGAAAAGGTAGCCTTGCGCTCGGCATCCAGATTCAACGAGGCTGAACTGCTGAGGGGGTTATGCTCCGCTCAAATGGAGGTAACCACCTTAGCAGGGGCTCTGCTGAGGAAGGCGGGAGCTGCCAAACTCAAGGCTGATGAGGCCAAGGCGCAGCTTGCAAAATTGAAGAAGGAGAGTGCAAGTTGGGAGAGTGCCCACGCTGATCTGCAAGTGATCAAGGTGGAGCTGGAGAACACACGCCGCCAGGTTGTGTCGCTCGAGTTCCAACTGGCTGGTGAGCAGAAGAGGTTGGAGGAGGTCCAGAAAGCTTGCTCAGTCGCGGTCGAGCGACATGAAGAGGCGATGAGCAGCAATGAAGAGCTGGTCAGGCAGAAAGATGAGGTAGATGTGAAGATGAGCGACTTGTAGAAGGAGCTGGCGAGCAAGCGGGCTAAGGCAGTGGAGGAGAGGAGGAGCCTCGAGAAGGAGTTGGAAGCAAAGAGAGACAAGGCGACGGCGGAGAAGGAGAGCCTGAAGAAGGAGTTGGAGGAGGAGAGGGCCAAAGCTGCGTCTGAAAGGGCGACCCTGCAGAAGGAGCTGGACGAAGAGAGAGCGAAGGCAGCCTCTGAAAGGGCGGCTCACCCTGATCTGTGCGTCGCAGTAGTGGAGCAGTTCAAAGGGTCTGCTGAATTTCAGATGGCAGTTGATGCTGCGGTCGCCAGCAGCTTGGCTAGGCAAGAGTCAGGGGGGCGGGCCCATCGAGGACGACCGCTGGAGGCAGAACTGAAGCAGAAGTTATTGAGAGCTTCTAGCAGTCAGACTTCTACAAACACGAAATGGCTGAGTTCTAGGACAGTGGCTGGAAGATGTTCAAATGTAGAGTTGAAGAGCTGTTCCTAGAGTTAGATCTCAGTAGTGTAACAATTGGAGAGGACGATGTGGCCCAAACCCTCCTGGATGAGGGTATTGAAGAGGAAGACCTCATCTCCAGTGAGGAGGCGTAACTGGAGAAGAAGAGGAAGACTTTGCACAGACATTGTTTTTGTTTTGTTTTATTTGTTTTCTTCCTTTTTTTTTTTTTTTTTTTTTTTTTTTGAGTTGCTGTAATGAACAAAGTTGTGGATAAATAGAATTTTAGTTGTGTTTTGCATTTGACTGTTTTTGCTTGTGCGTCTGAAATGGATGAAAACTTGTAATAAAAACTTGTGATAAACTTGTGATAAGGACTGAATTTAGGAATTCCTCAAGACAAAGTGGGATTGAAATTGTAATAAGAACTGAGTGCAGAGTAAAGTTAAGGACTACTTAATGCAGAGTGAAATTGGACTTGTAATAAAAACTCAATGCAGAGTAAAGTTAAACTTGTAATAAAAACTCAATGCAGAGTGAAGTTGAACTTGTAATAAAAACTCAATGCAGAGTAAAGTTAAACTTGTAATAAAAACTCAATGCAGGGTGAAGTTGAACTTGTAATAAAAACTCAATGCAGAGTGAAATTTAAAATGTAGTAAAATTACAAGTTTGCGTTTGCCACACTGCTCAAGTAGGTTAGTGGTTTATGGAGTGAGGCTTGGTTTGTGAGGAGGAAGGCTGACTTGTGAGAGTTTGATTGAGAAGAAAATAACCTGAGTCTGACCCTGAAGCTATGGCGCTCGGTCTGGCTAAGACTTGTTAGGGAAGCCAAGTGCTGAATGCTCGGTCTGGCAGGAGCTCTTAGGTCTGGCCGAGGCTTCTGGTGCTCGGTCTGGCTGAGGCTTTTTTAGTGCTCAGTCTGGCTGAGGCTTTTGGTGCTCGGTCTGGCTGAGGCTTTTTTAGTGCTCAGTCTGGCTGAGGCTCTTGTAGTGCTCAGTCTGGCTGAGGCTTTTTTAGTGCTCAGTTTGGCTGAGGCTTTTAATAAGTGCTGCAAATGAGAATGTTATTGAGACAACACACAGATAGCTAAGGTATAGAATTGTTGTCATGGACAGTGTAATCCAGTCGATCCAAGTTTACATTATGTAACAAAAAGGAAATACAACAACTGAGCAATACAACAGTAGGAACTTATTGAAAGTAGCGCTTCAGGTGTTCAGCGTTCCAGGGATGGAGGAGATCTCGACCTTCCATGTCCTGAAGTCGGTAAGTGCCCGGACGTGGTTGGGCTTTCACAACGTAAGGTCCCTCCCATTTGGCTGCCAGTTTACCCTCAGTCGGATTTTTGGTGGCAAGGGTTGCTTCTCTCAAGACAAGGTCCCCTATAGCAAACTCCCTTGGTCTGACTTTGCGGTTGTAGTGTGTTCTCATTTTCTGTTGGTATGAGGCTAGTTTGACAGCAGTGGTTTCTTTGAGTTCTTCAATTAGGTCCAGGTCTGCCCGACGGAGCTCTTCCGTTAGTGCTGGATCTGGATGTAAAACTCTAGGGGTAGGCAGACCGACTTCTACCGGAATAACCGCCTCAGCGCCATATGTTAAGCGGAAAGAAGTTTCCCCAGTGGGAGTTCGAGCTGTAGTTCGGTAAGCCCAAAGTACATTTGGTAGTTCCTCAGCCTAAAGCCCCTTAGCAGCTTCTAGCCTGGTTTTGATGATCTTCAGAAGGGAACGGTTGGTGACCTCAACTTGGCCGTTGGCTTGGGGATGACCGGGGGAAGAAAAACATGGTTGAATTTGGAGGTCTGCACAGAACTTCCTGTACTTAGCGTTGTCGAATTGTTTACCGTTGTTGGAAACAATGGCCTGGGGAATGCCAAATCTGCAAACGATCGACCGCCAGATGAACTTGGTTGTGTTCCGCTCGGTAATGGTGGCAAGGGGTTCTGCCTCTACCCACTTAGTAAAATAATCAATGGCAACAATGGCAAATTTGGTCTGGCCTCGGCCGGAGGGTAAAGGACCAACTAGGTCGATTCCCCATTTGGCGAACGGGTAGGGGCTGCAAAGTGTGATCAATTCAGTAGGAGGAGCATGGGGGATATTGGCAAAACGCTGACACTTATCACATTTGAGCATGAAGTCAGCCACATCTTGGTTGAGAGTAGGCCAGAAATATCCAGTGTGAAGTATCTTGTGGGCCAGGGACCTGCCGCCTGAGTGATTGCCGCAGATACCCTCATGAATTTCTTGCATCACATAAGTTGCTTGAGTCGGATTGAGGCACCGCAGATAGGGGCGTGAGAAACCGCGCTTGTACAAAATACCGCTGACGAGGATGTAATTGGACGACCGGGCCCTGACTTTGGCGGCTTGCTGTTGGTCGTCTGGCAGTTCCCCTGTTGTCAGAAATAGAAAGATGCCCGACGCCCAAGGGATGGGCTCATTTTGGAGGAATTGTATTTTATGCTGGTCGGGACAAATGGCGGGGTGGGATAAGTATTCTAGGCGGACACCACGGCTGAGGTCAGACTGGTCTGCGGAAGCCAACTGAGCCATCTCATCCGCCTTAGAGTTTTCCGCCCGAGGAATGTACTTGATGTGGAAGGAATTGAAGAGGCGAACAAGGGGGAGTGCAATATCCCTGTAAGCCCGCATTGTGTCCTCCTTGGCATCGAATTCTCCGGTGATCTGTCCGACGATGAGCTGGGAGTCGCTGAACACTCGAATGTGGCTGACACCAATATCCCTGGCTAGGCGAAGACCTACAATCAATGCCTCATATTCGGCCTCATTGTTACTGGCCTCAAACAGGAAACGGAGAGCGCATTTGAAATAACCACCCTCAGGGGCGATGAGGATGGGGCCAGCCCCACTACCTTTCCTGCGGGATGATCCGTCGACATTGAGAGTCCAAGAATGTGGGTCTTCTGGTTCGATGGGAGCTGGTGGGGGTGCCGAGGCAGTGGTTGGGGTAGGATTAGTGAATTCCAGGATGAAATCGGCGATAGCTTGCCCCTTAATTGCTGTTCGAGGCCGGTAAGAGATGTCAAACTGGCTGAGTTCCACTGACCATTGCATGAGTCTGCCGGAAAGTTCTGGTTGCTGCATGACCTTCTTTAAGGGTTGGTCGGTGAGGACCACTGTGGAATGGGCTTGGAAGTAAGAACGGAGTCGTCTGGAGGCGGTGACTAAAGCCAAGGATAATTTTTCTAACAGTGGGTAGTTCTGCTCCGCTCCCCTAAGGGCCCGACTGATGTAGTAGACTGGTCGTTGGACGGAGCCGTCTTCCCGGATAAGAGCTGCACTGACAGCGGTGCTTGATACGGCTAGATAGAGGAAGAGGGGCTCGCCCGTGAGTGCTTGTGAAAGGAGGGGAGGATTGGCCATGCACTGCTTCAACTGTTGAAAAGCCTCTTCGGATTCAGCCGTCCATTCAAAAGTTTGCCGAAGAACTTTGAAGAATGGTAGGCACTTATTCGTTGCGCGGGAAATGAAGCGGTTGAGGGCTGCAACTCGGCCAGTGAGTCTTTGGACCTCCTTAACCGTTCTTGGTGACTGTATCTCGATCAAGGCCTTGATCTTTTCAGGGTTAGCTTCAATGCCCTGCTGACTGACCATAAAACCCAAAACTTCCCAGATCCTACGTCGAAGGCGCACTTCTCTGGGTTGAGCTTCATTTGGTACTTGCGTAGGGTGGCGAAGGTTTCTCGCAGGTCGGTCAGATGATCCGCGGAGAGTTTGCTCTTGACCAGCATGTCGTCGACATATACCTCCATATTCCGACCTATCTGGTGATGGAAAACGACATTAACCAACAGTTGGTAGGTGGCCCCAGCGTTCTTCAATCCGAATGGCATCACTCGGTAGTGGTAGGTACCTCGGTCAGTAATAAAGGATGTATGTTCCCGATCAGACGAGTGCATTAGGATTTGGTTGTAACCAGAGAAAGCATCCATGAAGCTGAGCATTTGATGACCGGCCGTAGCGTCGACCAGTAGATCTACGCAGGGAAGAAGATAGCTGTCTTTGGGGTAAGCTCAGTTCAGGTCAGAGTAATCGACACAGAGTTGCCATTTGCCATTGTTCTTGCGGACTAGGACCACGTTTGACAACCATTTGGGGTAGTCCACGTTTTTGATGAATTGGGCCTCAAGGAGTTTGTCAACCTCTGCGGCTATAAGAGTATTGCGCTCCGGATGAAAAATACGCTGCATCTGGCGGTAAGGTCGGAAATGGGGTTCAATGCTGAGGCGGTGAGTTATGAAATAGGGGTCAATGCCGGGCATGTCTGAGTGAGTCCAGGCAAATACATCATTATGCTCGGTCAGAAGGGCAGTAAGGTCGGCCTTAGCTTGGGGGGATAGTTGGCTCCGGATCTTGGCCATTTTCATTGGGTTGGTGGGATCAATGGGAACTTCGACGAACTCCTCCACCGGTTCCCCTCTGACCAGCTCGTCCTCATCTCGTACGTCAAGTCCTTCAATGATCATGGCCTCCTTCAACTTGACTTCCTTGAGTGAGGTGACATAACATTCCCTGGCTACGGTCTGCTCCCCCCTTACTGTCCCGACGCCCAGGTCGGTAGGCAACTTTATGGCAAGGTGGTAGGTTGAAGTGATAGCTTGAAAAGCGTTGAGGGCGGTGCGACCAAGGATGATGTTGTAGGCAGAGGGACAATCGACCACAAGGAAAGTGAGCAACTTCGTAGTCTGCCGTAGGTATTCACCGATGGTAATGGGGAGATCGATTGAGCCGATGCAGGTCACCCGGTCGCCAGTGAAACTGACCAAAGGGGTTTGGAGGGGCGACAAACTTTTCTCCCCAATCTTGAGCTGGCGGAAACAGTTGAGGAATATGATGTCTGAAGAACTGCCGTTGTCGATCAGAACCCGTCTGACCTTATAGTTGGAAAGGAAGACCGAAATGACGAGGGGGTCATCGTGAGGATAACGGATGCCTGTATAGTCGGCGTCCGTGAAGGTGATGGGCTCTGTCCACTGCTTGGGTTGTTTGGAGGGTCGGTTCACCGTGGCAACGGCTCTGTCTGAGCCTTGCCTTATCTTTCTGAGTTCTGCCCTCTGAGCCGAGCGGGACGGCCCCCCACAAGCAAGGCCACCTGAAATGACTCGGATTTCGCCAACTGGCGGAGGGGGATTACCTGGCGACCAAGGCTGTTGTGGAGGGCGATCATGGCCTTGGTTAGTTGGAGCGGGCTGCCGGGGTGGGGTGCGCCGGCAGTCGTTTCTGAGGGGCTCGGTTCTTTGCCTCTGCTATGGGCGGGTGTTCGTGAAGCGGCTAAGACGTCCCTGACGTATTAAGGCCTCGACCTGATCCTTGAGGTTGACACAGTCATCGGTGTTATGGCCATGGTCCTGGTGGAAACAACAATATTTGGACTGGTCTTTCCGATTGGAAGGGGTCCGTGAGGGTAGGGGCCATTTGAGAGGGTAGTCCCATTGGATCTGGTTGAGGACTTGTTCCATGGGAGAATTAAGGGGGGTGTACCACTCGAACCGACCAGGCGGTCGGGCTGGTACCGACCAGGCGGTCGGGCTGGTGCCGACCGGTCAGCGCGGGGGGGTCAGTCTGTATAGTAGGGTGTTTGGTTATTATACTGGGTGTTTCTGGGTTCTGGGTCTTTTCTCTTTTCCCTGGGGGTTGGGTTTTTAGCTATTGGATCCTGCCGAGCGGCTAGTGAATCTTCAGCATTCATGTATTTCTGGGCTTTGGAGAGTAGGGCTGCCATGGAGGTCGGGGGTTTTTTGAGAGGGAGAAGAGGAAATCGGACGATCGTAGCCCGACCATGAAAGTCGTGAGGATGACCTTGTCATCGTTTTCCGCTACTTGCAGGGCTTCGGTGTTGAAGCGGGTCACGAAACTGCGCAGCGACTCCCCCTCGGTCTGACGGATGTTGAGGAGTTGGGTTGCCGGGTGGCGTTGGCGCTGGGCTCCAATGAAATGGCGAAGGAAGGAGTCGCTGAGGTGCTGGAAAGTGGAGATAGAGTCTGCTGGTAACTGATTGAACCACAGTCGAGCTGACCCTTTTAATGTCACAGGGAAGGCCCGACACATGATCTCGTCAGGGAAGGCATGGAGGATCATGAGGGTTCGGTAGGTCTCCAGATGGTCGACTGGGTCTGTCGTACCGTCAAAAGAGTCAATGGTGGGCATCTTGAACTTGGCGGGCAGAGGTTTGTCCCGGATGGAGGCAACAAATGGTGAGTTTGCCGTGGTGGAGGGTTTATGTTGAATGTTCTGCATGACCCCTTGGAGTTGGAGCTTCATTGCTCGGAGTTCAGCGTCCCAGAGGGGAATGTTGTCGCCATGGTCAGTCAATGGGGGCTGGACACTGCTGGCTTCCCCTTCAGGGGTTGGTACCACGACCGACGGGCTTGGGGGTGGAGGTGGTAGATTTATGTGGAGAGGAGGAGGTTGCAAACCTTCCAAGTTGGGTGGATAGGGTTGCGGAACAGTATGGCTCGGGGCTCTTTCTTGGTTGGGTGGGATATCTGGAGGTGGT
This sequence comes from Camellia granthamiana, assembly GCA_036172215.1. Lineage (NCBI taxonomy): Eukaryota > Viridiplantae > Streptophyta > Magnoliopsida > Ericales > Theaceae > Camellia > Camellia granthamiana. The sequence continues at coordinate 13,214,834 of CM069913.1, forward strand.
GGCGGAGGCATCAGGAGGTTTCTTTGGAGTAAGGCATTTATCAGGGCCTGGTTTTGTTCGGCTATGCGGTTAATTCTATTGGTAAGCTCAATGAAATACTGCGGTGGGTTGTTTAGATGGGGGGGTCGGCCTGATGATCGGCAGCATTATTATGAGAAGCCATGGATCTAGTCGTGACTATACACTTTGATAGGTAGGAGGAAAAGGTTGTTGGGATTGGGTCTCCGGTGACAGTGAGCACAACTGGCACGCGGAGCAAATACCTTTCCACAGACGACGTCAACTGATGATACAGTTTGTCCAAGTGAATGGGTCGGACTTGTCCAAGCTCTTCAGTGTCCACGTCCAGTTGACCAAGTCCACCGGGTTACCTGCAAACAAGTCCAATGGGGAACGAGGTAGTCCCCCAGTGAACCCTCCGACGAGCAAGTTAGAAGGAGAAGTAGGATGTAAGGAGAGTTTAGAGGTAAAAAGCTTAACCTTCTTCTTGTCTTCAACGTTTGCTTATATCCTTTGGTAATCATTTCGCTGTCCCTTCCGACCTGCCCTCCTTGCCGAAAGTCTATACTGTAGCTTACCTTGTTCAGGGTAAGGGGGTCCTGTTCCGACGGGGAGGTGTTGTCGTAATAAATGCTGTGATGGGCTGCATTAATGGTGATGCGCAGTGGCAATAACTTTGCAGATCTTTGTCTGCTGATGTGGCTCGTCCTTCATCTGCCATGTGTCTGAATGCCATTGGCTCTTTATGTCATGTTGGATTCCAGCTGTTCTGGACCTCACCAGCTGAGTTATGTATTGGGCTCCAAGTTATGGGCTTGGGTGGTTTATAGTGATTCATGGCCTTTGTGGGCTTCGACACGTCAATACCTAATAACTAATAAGGTATAAATAAAAACTACACCAAATAATTGGGTACAAATTTCTAAATTAAAATAAATTATAAACAAGTCATTTAAGTTATAAGAAACACGCATGCTAATTTAACATAGTTTATAGGGAAAATTATAATTCAAAAGTTTAGGATTAAAAAATAACAAAATAACAAAACATGGTGTAGCTAATTTTTTTTTTTTTTTTTTGGTGTATTTCCTTTTTCATTGTCAATGATTCCCCTTAATTCTGATCCCCCAAAAAAAAATGATTCCCCTTAATTTGTATATAAAATAATTAAGAAGTAACTAGAAAGATATTATTTGACATCAATTAAATAAGTATATTTATTTAGATAAGTAAATTTAAAGGATTGTTTGAGATGACTTAAATAAGTGTATTTTTTATTTTTTTACAAAAGATGTACAGAAAAGTAGAGAGGTGATGTGATGGAAAAAAGATAAAAAGATGGATTATTTTTGGGTTGCCAAACTTGGCTGTCACTTTTTCATTCTTTTATAAAAAAATTTAAAAATATATTTATTTAGATTATTTTAAATATTTTATAAATATGATTCGGGGACACAAAAAGAAAAAAAAAAAAAAAGAGAAATTTGGATTCACGGAGAGCAATGCGACTTTTTAAATTTTTTTTTGTTTTGTTTTGCTTTTTTTTTTTTGGATCAGCTTTTTAAGAACTTTAAAAACACTTTTTTGGTCATTTTGAGGGTTTAGGACCCCCGATTCACGTGTGAGGAGTCATGTAGTATACTGTCCCAGCCGGCGACACGGGTTGCGTATTTACTTGGTCCAATCAAAACAAACCCATATATTAAATTGATGGATAAATTATAAATACATTTTTAAAATTTGTTTAAAATATAGATTATTTTTATAGTTTAAAAATTTATAAATATTCTTTTATTAAACTTTTTTTATTTAATAGAATTAATTAAAAAAATAAAATTAATAATTTCTCTCATATATAATAATATAATTACTTAAATTATTAATTAAAACATATTTCTAATATCATTAAAAACTATTAATTGACTTGATGATTTATTAATGAAATAAGCTATGAAATTAAAAATTACAAGAGTGAAATGTAATTTTCATAATTACAGAGAGCGATTCGTATTTTAATTAAATTTTAAAAAATATATATTTATAATTTACCCTAAATTCAATTAATTAAATAAATAAATCGAGCGAAGTGGAGGTGAATTGGACCACACACACCCAACAACCAAAAAAAAAAAAAATTAAAGAAATTTATTTAAAGGTGGAATGGTCCCTACATTACACCAAATTTTCTTTTTTCATAAAGACGTTTGGCTTTAGTAACAAAATAAATTTTTAATTTTATCAATTTAAATTATAATTTTTTAATTTATTTTCAATATAAATTATTACTCTATTTTCTTTAAATAAAATCGATAAAAAAAAGATATTTTAATTCTTAAACTTAATATAAGTATATATAAAATATCATTTTTCATTGATTTTAATAATTAAATTACACTTTTTCCCAACAATTTTAATTAACGGAAATAACAAATGGTTTAAATTAAAAATAAATCAAAAGTTTAGGTTTTAAATTGACAAAATAAAAAATTTATGATTTATGTTATTACAATGGTTAGATTATGAATTTTTTTTGTTATAATTTTTCCAAAAATAAGATATTGAACAAGGCACACTTCAATAATACAATAGATGCTTCATCATTAAAACTTTGTTTGGTTGCAACTAAAAATCAGAGAGATTATTTTTAAAATCATAATTATCATCACTTTAAATTATTTTTTAAAAGAAAAATTGATGAAATAATGTAATTACGATTAACTATTTAATTTGATATTTTTGTGTGAATAACCTAGTATCTACAATATGAAGGAATCAAATCATTGGAGTGGAGATGAACATTTTTACTTTCATTTTTTTTGATAGTGGGGATGAACATTACAATGTGGGAAAATATTTCAGCTCTAAACGTGGGATGAATAATTGTATTTTACATAGTAACAAGTCACTTTTTGTATGAGAATTGCTAACTATAGTTTAATGGGCAGTAGTTAATGTTACTGTGAATAAAGTGTATGAAAAAATATAAAATATGTATTAAATTTATAATTTTTTTTTGATATTATTTGATACTTAACAAACGTCAATAAGCAATTGTTAGCTAAACCTGTTTTATATTCAAACCTAGTTTAGCCATCTACTAGTTCAAACTGCTTGTTGACTTGTAGGAATTTATCGTATATGCTTGAGCAATGTGCATGTGAAAGTCCAAGCCCCATGTGTAATTTGGGTTTGATTAGTTTACTTTTGTGTATTTAATGCCTAAGCAACCGACTAAACATTGACTAGCATGTTCGGTGGATTGAAAATTACATGAGTATATTGTTTTCAATATACTACAAGTGTTCTTTTTTTTTTTTTTTTTTTTGTTACAGGAAAATCCTCTCTACCCTCTCGCAGGTCCAAGGCAACGCCCCTTGCAGAGATCACCAAGGTGTCCTGTTAGCCGTTCCGAGCGAGGAGACTATAACCGGGAAATTTGGCCCGACCTCCCAAGACAAGCTCCGCTTAAGTCAGGACTCGCACAGCGGGGGAGTATTGAACTACAAGTGTTCTTTGTTTTGTTCTTCTCCTCCTTCCTCTTTCTTCCTTTTTGCTTTTTTTCTTTTTAAATACTTTTGAGCAATGTGCATGTGAAACTTACAATAAATAGCTTTTTATTTTTGACTTTTACTTTTGTTAGCTTCTTTTAATAATGTTATGATAATAACATTGATTTATTATGTTTTGTTTAAATCTCATGAATCATTGTTGCATCTGTAAGAAGTATGAGTGACGAAAATTGTTAAACCAATATATATAACACATAATGATAAACAAAGCATAATAAACAAATGTTATCATTCGAGGGTTATTATAATTAGGAACACTACCACAGCCTTTGCGAACATACGCTTTGTTGGAACCAATTCATAGGGGTTAGTGTCATAACTAGTTCAGTATGGGGTGTGATCATACCAGTATTAATACAATGGATCCCATCAGAATTTCATTAGAACTCTGCAGCTAAGCGTGCTTGGGTGAGAATAGTATTAGGATGTGTGACCCCTTGGGATACAATGGATCCCATCAGAATTTCATTAAAACTCCGCAGTTAAGCATGCTTGGGTGAGATTAGTATTAGGATGTGTGACTTCTTGGAAAGCACTCACACCTCTTTTGCCTCCTTTATTTTTTTTTTAAGCCCAAGAGGTTTGGCTTATTGGATGGAGAAAATAACCAAAGGACTTATCACTCAAGAGGTTTGAATATGAAAATAAAGAAAACTATTTGCATGGAAAGTATTCAACAATCACAGAAAGTAAAATACTTGAAAGAAATAATGGAAAATATATTTAAAAACTTCTTGAATTCCATACAATTTGTTCAAACCATTACATAATTAAAATCAAAAAGAAAACCCTATTTACTTGGTTAGGGTTTTATCAAAACCCTAAAAATAGAAGAACTAATTACTCATGGAGAAGTGGAAAGAGGTAGAGTAAGAGAGCACCACCATGTAAGATTTTCTTGAAGCTTGGAATCCTTCTCTTCAAACCTGTAACGCCCCAAAATAAGTACAATAATTTGACCCAACACAATATACATAAGACAACATAATCAAAATAATAAACTTCCATTAACTTGAATCGTTATACAAAAGTGACACATGCGATATACATTTATAAATAGTGCATTCTGAATCTACAGCATGCGTTACAAGTAGTAAAGAAGAATGAAAGTTAAACAGATAATTATATGCCATAAAGGTTTAAATCTTTCCAAGTCATTGTTTGGTTACAACAAAAGAGAGTCTAACTCTGTACAATTTAAGCCCTTAGCTATACAAATGAGTACAAAAAGTGAAGCTTGTGCTCCAAACTCCTTCCGAGCTACTGCCTTGGCGTAGGCATATCATCAACACCTGAAAATGGTTTTTTCCAGATAGGGTGAGCCAAAACCCAGTAGAAACAATCTAACACAATATATGAGTTTTAATGAAGGTATAAGTAAAATGGGCATTTATAAGGCCAGGGATAAAACATTCATTTTCTTTATAACCATAAAGTGCCAAAATTCACATCTCAATCCCTCTTTTTTCTTCTCGTCAATTCAAGTTAATTTATTTCATCTCAATTCATGAGTCAGTTTCTGTGACAACCCTCACCTCTGATTAGTACTAATCTATGATTAAGCATGATAAGTAACTGATTAGAATGAAATCCTGATCTGTTTACATGAATGTGTTGCATTAGTTGCATTTTTATCTGTTTGCCGTTAAATGATCTGTTCATGTTTTAAATTCGAACCGCAAATTGAAGGTCTTATCGGCGACCGAATCAGAAAATGATTAGTGTTTTATGCTAATTAGAATTTATGTGATTTTATGGTAGATTTAATTAAAAATTGTTTTGGCATGATTAAATTAGATTAAATAATGTTAAATTACAATAGTTTGGATTTATTACAAGATTACCATTGAGTGGCTAATTCTAGACCATTGTTTAGTCTTGACTCATATTTGTTTGGCACTATCTTTTTTTTTTCATCCTCTAGAGACCAAACGTGAGAAAGAGAGAGAGACTTGGAAGAAAATTAGTTTCATCAAGATTTTGGCTTAGAGAATTAGGAGAATTGTAGGGAATTTGCAAAATTGAGTTAGCACACTTGAGATTCAAGACTTAGGTAAGGAATTCATCCTCTCAATTGTGAATTTAAGTTGTTTCTTGCATGGTTCATGGAATTTGGAGTTTAAAGTCAAGAATTGGTTTAAAGAGTTGAATTGAGAATTAATTCATGCATGCATGTGCATATTTTTGAATTTTGAGGTTGTTCTTCATGAATTTCCACATGCATGTCCACATCTTGGTTGTAGTCCATGAATTCACCATGATTTTGAGTTCAAACTTGCATTTAGTCATGTTTTAGAGCATTGGAATTCATGTGAACTCTTGCATGTTGAGTTCTTGCATTATTCATGAAAGATTCTTTGAAATTGTGTGAAATTGTCTCACCTTTAGGCTTGATTTTACAAAATTGATCTTCAAAACATGTTATAGTACGAGTTTTCAAGTGTTTTCCAGAAAATGGACCCAAAAGGTTGAGTTTTGATGTGTTGAATGCTTGATTTGAGCTTGGAAGGCAAATATGGAAATTCCAGATTTTAGCTTCCACGCTCGAGCGAAGGATTCCACGCTCGAGCGACCATCTTTTGTTCAGAGCTCCGCTTGAGCGAAGGAATGCTGGCTCGAGTGTAGATTGCAAGCTCTCAGGTTTTTTGCGTGTGCAGACGCACGCCCGAGCGAAGGAACCTACGCTCGAGCGAGGACTGTGTCTTACGCTCGAGCGAGCATCGAGCGGAGATTATCAACATCCAGCACTTTTTGCATTTTTACAGACCGCTCGAGCGAGGAAGTCCACGCTTGAGCGACCCCTCTATTTTGGCATGCTCGCTCGAGCGTAGAAAGCCACGCTAGAGCGATACTCCTATTTCAGCAAAAATTCTGAAAAATGTTCTAAAGTGCATCTTTGCATCCTTATTCCATCCTAGGCATTCCTAGGTCAAATTTAAGGCATCTTAATGAGGATATTGATATAGAACCACACCAAGTCAAGATAGGGGCTAAGTTGTTATCCCGAACGTGTAACTTAATGTGTGTTCATTCTGCAACTGTAGGGTTGGCATCCGAGGACGCTTGTTAGCTTGTCTATAGCCCAGTGCTCTGTGAGTAACAATGTTGTAAAGATATGTTCAATTATGATTATTTTCTGAATGTCTAACTGTTCTGCTTACTGAAACGTTATTGTTTAATGAATGAATGTTTGTCCTATTTGTAAACTGTATTCGTGGCATCCATAGCAATTTACTGTTACCGTACTGTTACTGCTACTGTCACAGAGATCTCTGTCGGTTCCCATGTTTGGAACTACTACTGTTTACTGTTATGATGGCCATCAACTGACTGTTCGGTCTGTTAAGACCTACTGTACTGTTTTGTTATGGGATGTACCACATATGACTACTATGGTCCTAAATGACCGCTTTACTGATGCAATTGACTGTTTAATTACTGAAAGGACATTCATTCTTAACCTCTTTACACTACTGTTATTCACTGGGTTTTAGCTCACTATTTATATATATATGTAGGTGTCCAGGCACCGGACCGGAGCTAGGAGCATCGGGTTAGCTCTTGTTTTGTCAAAGCCAACCATTGTGCCTCACCTCGAGGTTCCAAGTGCATTCAAGCCACGGCTGTTTTGGGGTGTTTAGATTCACCTTTTTGTTTCTGTCTTGTAATAATGTTTAAGACTTGACTGTACAGTTATAGTTAGGGATTTGGTCCCCGACATGGATGCTTGTGTATATGTTGCATATATATATATATGTTTGGGTTATCAATGTGGCATGTTTATAAAAAGTCTTTTTGCATCCAGGTTGTCACAGCTCATTGGACATCTTTTATTTACTGTTTTGGCTTCCGCCAGCCCCTTTACTCTGTATCATTGTTTTTACTGTTAAGCAGGCCTTTGGTAATCACGGATTACTGGCCGGTTACGATACTAAACCCATAGGGGCGAGTTTGGGTCGGGACAGTTTCATTATCTTTCAAACAACCCATCTGAGCTTACAACTCAGTGGTTCCCAAATTAACACAATTATCACACAAACACTTCAATATGTCATTTTATGAAAATTTCGTCCACAGGATCGGCACCCATGTATACGCACGGTTTTGGGACTTTCACCCAAGACACATAGGCCAACTTAATTTAGTAGAGTTCATCCCCTATCTCCTCCCAGACATGGCGTACATCCAATTTCTTCTCCCAACCAATTATACATATACAATGTGTTCAAAACATAGTCATATTCAATGACAAACCTTAAGAGATTAGGTTTAATTCACCTAATCGTCATGCAATTTCTACAACAATCTTAGTTATCCTCCACCGATAGTCCAAAACAGATATTTCTAAACAAATATTCAATCTCAAGACAAATAATTTATTCAAATTTCCAAAAGTGTGAGGTAATGCATATCCAACTCTACCATTTACGTCAACATATCCAATTTCATATTTATAATACGAATTTCATTTATTTATACAAAATAAATATTTGAACCATTTTAGGTTAACTTCCCTCTTTCCCAGATATCAACCCAAATACCAAAATCAACAATTGTGACACAATATAATCTCATTTTCAAATCTCATGACCATTTATATCACATTCACTAGAAACCCCTTTTTTGATTTTACATCCCAAACCCTAGATTTGTCCAAAATACTCCCAAAACTCACCATTGTTACACAACAATCAATAACTAAGTTAAAAATCATAAGAAGGTGTAGAAAATCCCTACCTCAAGCTTAGAAGACCAAATGGAGATATGGAGAAACTTTAAGGATGCCAAAACCAAGCTTTAATTGGATCAAAATATAGCTCTTGAGATGCTCTAACTTTTTAACAAAGGTAAGTGGGTAGAGATATCACTAGAACTAGGTGACAATGTAGAGAGAAAGTGTGTTTTAGAGAGAGAGGGTCCCGATCTAGGGTTTTGGTGAAAAAGATGTGAAAAAGTGATGTAAAAAAAGTACTGCTGCAAACTGATATACGCACAATCCGTTCGAGCATAAGAAGTGACGCTTGAGCGTCAAATACAATAAGTTCTTCTGTTTGAGCGCCAAGACACAATGAAAAAGACGCTCACTGCTCGAGCGCAAGAAGTGACGCTCGAGCGTAGAAAACACACATCCAGTAGTTTTGCCAGCAACATACTAACCGCTCGAGCTGAGCCTGCTCAAGTGCAAAAGGCTTTGCTCGAGCATAGAATACACGCTCCTAATAGTTTTGCAGACGTGCAAAAGTACTGAGAGTTTGCAAAGCCCGCTCGAGCGGAGGAGCAAAATCTGGACAATAAGAGTGTAACAGCCCCGATCCGCAATTAGCTACTAATTCGTAATTAAAGATGCTAATGAGGGGATTAAAATAAATTATGTGTTATTCATGTATTCTGTATGTTATTTGGCTTTCTATCTGTTACTCGTAGTAATATCTATCGTGAAATCTGCTTCGATATGATGATTGGAAGCCTTATCGATATCTGAAACTGAATTTGGTTACACTAATATGTTATTCGGAATTTTTAGAATGTTATGACAAATTTTATTAAAAAATTGATTCAGTTTGGTAAATTAAGTTGCGTTTGGCAAGCCTTATGTTCTAATTAATGTATTATGGTATCATGACTATATATATGACCCTTTAAGCTCATTCTTGAACTCAATTCTTTCACTTCTTGGTGCCAAAATCTGAGTTCATACATTTAGAGAGAGAAACTCTCATTTTAGAGAGAGAAAGTGTAGATTCAAGGTAGAAGTTGAAGATTTTGCTAGAATAGCTCAAGTTTGGCAAGAATCTTGTGTATTTGAAGGCTTTTGGTGAGCATCTAATCCATAATTCATGAAGAATAAGAGTTTATTTGCATACCATGAGCCTAGAATGAAGATTTGAGTTGTAATTCATACATGCATGCTTAGTTTTGTTTAATTTCATCATTTTGAACATGATTCATGACATCTATGTTGAATTTAGAAGATGACTTGTACATGCATGCATGATTTTGCCATGTTTTGCCATGATGAGTTAATCTTGAGCATCTAAGTTATTTTCATAAATTATTTGGCACATGCATGTATAATTCATCATGTTTTAAAGTTTGAATTCATGTGTTGAAAATGATTTCTCTCATGTATGGAGCTTTGGAGCTCAATTTTGTTAAAACCATGGTGTTGAAGAAAAAGAGTTTATAAAACTTATATACATGGAAGTTTCAACTCAATTTTGGCTAAATCCATGAGGTTTAAGATAAAGGTGTGTAAATGATCATATATTCATGTTTATGGATAAGTTTTCCAAGTTTTTGAACAAGCCTTGCACGAGTTTACCCTTGAAATTTGCATTTGGAAGCTCAAAACTCTGTTTTTGAAAAACCTAGAATTTCGCAGTCTGCTCGAGCGAGGAAACCTGCACTCGAGAGGAAAATGCAAGCTCTCAGCATTTTTGCAGACATGAGCACTCCGCTCAAGCGACCAGAGTCACGCTCGAGCGAACCTTTTGTATTTTGTTGAACCACTCGAGCATGGGAATTGTGGCTCGAGCGTAGATTGAGACCAACCAGTATTTTTTCAGACAGGCCGATCTGCTAGAGCGACCAATGTTGCGCTCGAGCGACCAGGCCATTTTTAGAGCATTTTGACAAGTTGTTCTACATTTCATTTCCATTCATTTCTGAGCATATGTAGACATGATTTATGAGTTATTGAAGAGTCATGAGCTAAGAAATGATATATGTAAAGTGAATTAGAAAATATGTGTCGAATCCGAGTATACGGGCAATATGAACAAGTTATGTGGCATAGAATGAATAAGAAGTTAAAGTGAGAGAGCTAAGCCATAATGGCCATGTGAACACATGTAATGATAAGATATGTTTGTGTTATGCACTTTTGTGTTTGTAGGTCAACGTCCGGCATTCGATTGACCGTTTACGGGAACCCACTGTGAGTAACGTTATTGTAAAGATATGTTTATATGAATTATGTTCCAAATGTGATTTGATAAGTCAAGATTTCTGAAATAATATTTGTTTGCATGAACGAATGTCGTATGTTTGAAATCTATTATGGCATCCATAGATAGTCCCAAGTCATGGGGAATAGTGTGTAAATGCGGGTCCATGACATATATGTGATTACGAGATCTCGTTATCCACTTCATTGTGGTGATATGTGTTTAATCAGTATCCGGAATCGATTCCTCTAGTCGGAAGACGATATGTGATGTGTTCTATGGGATGTACCATTATTATGTTCATATATGAAAATGATTATGTTATGATCTGTTTTAGATTATGATATGTTCGGAATTCGTTCATTAACCCCTTTACCTTAATGTAATTCACTGGGCTTTAACTCACTGTGTGTATATATATGTATAGGTGAGCGTTTTGGAGATCAAGCCTGAAGACTTTTGTCTGGATCTGTATTCTGTTGTCAGCCAACCATTGTGCCTCACGTGGAGGTTCCGGAAGTGTCATTTGTTCTAAGTTCTGGTTGTGTCTGTATATGAGACTTGTTTGTTTTATTGGTTGTACTTAAGATACTATAATGTGTGTCGGTATAATGCAAGAATGACTTTTGGATGCGTATATAAAGTTTTAAATATTCCGTTCATATAAGTTAGCATAGCTCATTGGACAATTCTATTTATGTATTTGCTTCCGCTAGTCCCTTATTTTTGTTATCTGTTCATAGGCCTTTGGTAATCCAAGAATTACTAGTCGGTTACGATGCTAAACCTATAGGGGCGGGTTTGGGTCGTGACAAAGAGTTTGGAAATCAAGCAACCAACCTGTCTCAAACACAACCACAATAATCTCAAAAGACAAACTTAAAGGAAAACAAGGGGAAAAGAGATGAATAACAACACTAAACCACGAAACCCGAGTTCAGAATACAATAAAGGTTGGGTCAAAATCAGAATCTCTATAATCTCCCCCCTTTAAGGAATTTTGTCCCTGAAATTTCAAATCAAGTTAAAATCATTACTAAACTATTTACAATAGTGATAATCTATCAATTTCAATGCCATGACCCATTCTCCGGTCATCCATTTTCATCAACAAGATAAATTGATTTTCAGCATTGAATATACAATTCATATTTTCTCAAAACATATGCAATGTTTGTAATAAACTCATGTTTCCAAAACGTAAACAACAATGCTTCCACATTTCCAAAATGTATACAATGTTCTCATATTTTATTAATCATAATCATAATACAATACATGTTCAAACATTAACAAATAAGTCCAGGTACTTCTCGCAGACTTCCAACTCACGTTCCCAAGTTGTTTCCTCAATCCCGTGATCTTTCCACAAAACCTTCACCAAAGGAATTGTCTTGCCTCGCAAGACTTGGTCTTGCCTATCTAAGACTTTCACCGGTCTCTCCTCATACAAGGCATCCTCATCTACCTCTAAGTCAATCCAATCTAACATGTGCGACGGATCCGGCTCGTACTTTCGAAGCATGCTAATATGAAACATATCATGAACCCCAAAAAGCTGTGGTGGTAATACCAAACGGTAAGCTACCTCCCCAATCTATTCAAGAATCTCAAAAGGCCTAATAAATCTAGGGTACAACTTCCCACTCTTTCCAAATTTCATCAAACCTCGCCTAGGTGATATCTTCAAAAAGACATGATCTCCCACCTCAAAAGACAAAGGTCTTCTCCTACGGTTGGCATAACTCTTCTGACGACTCTAAGCCGTAAATAACCACTTACTGATAAGTGCCACCTTCTCTATTGTTTCCCGAACCAACTCCGGCCCCAACAAAGGTATATCACCCACCTTGGCCCAACACACCGGAGATCTACACAGTCGGCTATATAAGGTCTCAAATGATGCCATGCCAATACTCGACTGTAAGCTATTGTTATAGGCAAACTCCATTAAGGGCATGTGCCTCTCCCACGACCCTTTGAAGTCAAAGACACAACCTCAAAGCATATCCTCAAGTATTTGAATAGTATGCTCGGATTGCCCATCAGTTTAAGGGTGACACGCGGTGCTAAAGGTCAATTTAGTGCCCAAGGCACTCTGCAAGCTCTACCACAACTGAGCTGTAAAACGTGGATCTCTATCTGAAACAATTGTCATACGGACCCCGTGCAATCTCACTATGTCCCTGATGTAAAGGTCTACAAGATAGTCTACCAAGTCACTTTCATGCATAGGTAAAAAGTGCGCTGACTTGGTTAACCGGTCAACTACCACCCAAATGGCATTACTACCCCGTTGACTCCTCGGAAGGCTCACAACAAAATCCGTTGTGACATACTCCCACTTCCACTCGGCTATAGGCAAGGGTTGTAACAAACCTGCTGGCCTCTGATGTTCGGCCTTCACTTGCTGACAAGTAAGGCACTTCGATAAAAACATGACTACATCCTTCTTCATACCTCTCCACCAAAACTTGTGATACATGTTTGTGCCTCTTGGATACACCGCAAGGCGCGAATGGTGAAACTCTCAAAGTATTTTCTCTTGACAAGACTCCGGTACGATTAAACGGTCACGGTATCTCACATTCAGGTCAGAATGCACATTCAAGCTCTTCTCTACCATCCCACTGGAGATCTTCTCCCGGAGGGATTCCACCTCAAGGTCACCCTTCTGTGCTTCTAATACTTGATTTACAAGTGAAGGTTGTGCAACTACCGTAAACAATGCTACAGCTCAACAGACTTGCCAAGATGTAAGTCAAATTCACCAAGAGCACCCAACATATCCCATTTTCGGATGGTGATACAAGCTACACTGCTAATAGATTTCCTACTCAAGGCATCGACCACAACATTGGCCTTTCCCAGGTGATAATGCAACTCAAAACCATAGTCCTCTATGAACTCCATCCACCTCCTTTGCCTCAAGTTCAAGTCCTTCTGGGTAAACAGATACTTCAGACTCTTGTGATCCGAAAACACCTTAAATTTCTCTCTATACAAATAGTGCCTCCAAATCTTCAAGGCAAAGATCACTGCCGCTAATTCTAGGTCGTGAGTAGGGTAGTTCCTCTCATGAGTCTTTAACTGTCGGGATCCATAGGCTACTACATTCCCCTCTTACATCAATACATAACCCAAACCTTCATGTAAGGCATCACAATACACCGAATAACCCAAACCCCTCTTCGGAATAATCAAAACTAGAGCAGTGGTAAGTCTAACTTTAAGCTCTTGAAATGACTTCTCACAAGTCTCACTCCATACAAATTTGATCCCTTTCCTCATAAATCTAGTCAACGGTGAGGCTAGCCTAGAGAAATCTTTCACGAATCTATGATAATACCTGGCCAACCCCAAGAAACTACGGATCTCAAAAGTATTCTTAGATTGTTCCCAACCTTGCACTACCTCTATCTTGGATGAATCTACAGTCACCCTTCTCCGGATACCACATGGCCTAAGAACTTAACATCTCTTAGCCAGAATTCATGCTTCCCAAACATAGCATACAGCTTGTGAGCTCTAAGCAACTCAAGTACTACTTGTAAGTGTTCTTCGTGCTCCTCCTCAGAGGGTGAGTAAATCAAGATATTGTCCACAAAGACAGCCACAAAACGATTTAGGAACTCACAGAAGATCCGGTTCATCAAATCTATAAATACAGCCAGTGCATTAGTTAGCCCAAAGGGCATCACTAGAAACTCGTAATGACCATACCGTGTACAAAATGCCGTCTTTGGAATATACTCCTCTCTCATTCTCAACTGGTGATAACCCGATCTCAGGTCTATCTTAGAGAAGCAACAAGACCCCTTCAACTGATCAAACAAATCATCTATATGAGGCATTAGGTACTGGTCCTTAACTACCTGGTTTAACTTCTGGTAATCAATACAAAGTCGTAACGCTCCATCTTTCTTTTTAGCGAAGAAAGCCGGTGCTCCCCAAGGTGACGTACTAGGGTGAATAAAGCCCTTATCTATTAACTCCTAGAGTTGAATCTTCAACTCACGTAACTCGGCAGGTGTAAACCTATACGGTGCCACAGAAATCGGTGTCGTACTAGGCACTAGATCAATAGACAACTCGATCTCTCGATGAGGTGGCAAACTAGTAAGGTCCTTCGAAAAAACTTCTGGGTATTCACAAACCACTCGTGGCAACTAGACTCGGATTTCATCACACTCACCACTCAAGAAATTTGCCAGAAGACATCTAAGTTCATTCCACCCACGCAGGTCATACATCGATGATAAGACTCTATCCACCCGGTCACCCAAGAAATAAAAGTAATCACCACTCAAAGTACATACAGTAACTCTCTGACGGTAGTAATCTATAATAGTCCGGTATGACGACAACCAGTTCATACCCAAAATAACATCAAAGCTAGACATGTCAATCAATACAAATGAAAAAGGAAGTTGGCGACCGGAGACTTCTATATCGCAACCCGACACCCCTGTTTTAAAATCATCTCACCACCAATAGGTGACTCTACATAGATAAGAGATGTTAATTGAGCCAACTCTAACCCCAAAACTAATGCAAATGCAGACGAAATAAATTAATGGGATACACCTGTATCAATCAACACATTAACAACTGAATTGCAAAACAAAAAGGTATCTCTTACTACCGGAGGCGCTGGTATAAGATTTAGCGCGGTAACAACATATACGCGTCCTATAAGCCTCTGATCTACCTACTCGCCCCTTGGAGCATAGGCCTGACGCACTGACTGAGGCATAGAGGCTCCCTGATTGGCCCTCGAGGCCTGTGCTGGCTACGCTGGCTGGTGACTCTATATCTGTCTCGAACCAGAAGCACCAGGTGTGCCACCCAACAGTGGACAAAACCTCTTCATGTGCCCCACCTACCCACATTGATAACAAGTAAGCGGCTGGCCTCTCTCCTGGCTCCGGTTTTGAGAGCGAGCCGAAGATGATACTGATCGTTGCCCTCCTCCTCTTTGCGGGCAAGCCGAAGACTTGTAGCCCAACTGACCACACTTGAAACATGTCACATCTCCTTGATCACCTCTCCCAGAACCCGAACTCCTTAATGGGAAAGTGGACCTCGACTGCACTCCTTGGGATGACTAGGGGTTAGAACCCTTCTACCTATTACTGTCCCCCTGATTATCCTGACTCCTCCTGGAGCCCCTCATTCTCTCCTCCTCCATCTGCATGATGGTCTCAAGATGGGTCGCAACCTCCACAAGGAGCCCATAATCTCTAATTATAGACTCGGCCACTCGGAACATGAGTCCGGTCCTCAACCACTTCTCGAACTCCAAACAACGACGCTCCTCAGTCGCCACGAGTTCTGGTGTAAATCTCGACAAACTGGTGAATATGGCATCAAACTCGGCCACTGGTGTGTTCAACTGCACCAATTTAGAGAACCGGTCTCTCAACTTCTCTATAACTGTGGGAGGCAAAAACTTGTTATGGAAAGCGTTGACGAACGCCTCCCAAGTCACCCCAATGCGCCCACACGCATACTTCCACCACTGACCCACATCCCTCTTCAGTTAGAAGGATGCCAAGGTCACTCTCAACTGGTTGTCCTCGATGCCAAGCAACTTGAACGTTTTCACTATCTGCTCTAGCCACTCATCTGTCTTCAGTGGCTCTTTGGGATCACCTAGAAACTTTTCCAAATTTGACCGGAAAAACTCTCACTTGAGAAAAGATGGCCTTGTTTCAGCCACTTGAGCCTAGACTTGATTATCAGCCCTGAGAATGTCCATGGATTCCCGCAATGCTCCAGTCATTTCGCAGGCTAAGGCGTCCATGGCCTATTGACCAACCGGTTCAGCTATATTGGCCTGACCAACCTCTTCTTCCTGTGCCGAAATATCGTCCAGTAAAGGCACTTCATGCCTCCTAGGCCTACCACGCCTACCACCACTACGTCTACGTCTTGACATCCTAATGAAGGAAACAAAAGAGATTAGCACATTTAGAAATGTGCCGAAGCTAACGCACTCACGTCCTAATGCTGTGAACAATAGTAATTCACTCTACATAAGCACAAAGTCACATAAACACATACGAATCTCATTTTCGGATAATAACCGTCTCGCGGAGTTGCTAGAGTTCCAGTTAGAAACGACAGTGATCAAGTGCCTTTCTAATAGGACTCCCAGGAACCCGTGGACTCGATCAACATCCTAGAAATTTAATCCCATACCCATATAATCATATAAGCATGTTATCACATAAGCATACAATACATACTAATGTCTTAGATAAGCGAGACAAACTCCTTGTGGTAATAACCACTTCCCACGTACCCAAAGTATTCAAACTTGGTACACTCTGATACCAAGTTGTAATGCCCCAAAATAATTACAATAATTGACCAAACACAATATACATAAGACAACGTAATCAAAACAATAAACTTCCATTAACCTGAATCGTTATACAAAAGTGACACATGCGATATACATTTATAAATAGTTCATCATGAATTTACGGCATGTGTTACAAGTAGTAAAGAATAATAAAAGTTAAACAGATAATTATATACCCTAAAGGTTTACATCTTTCCAGGTCATTGTTTGGTTATAACAAAAGAGAGTCTAACTCTGTACAATTTAAGCCCTTGGCTATACAAATGAGTACAAAAAGTGAAGCTTGTGCTCCAAACTCCTTCCGAGCTACTGCCTTGGCGGAGGCATATCATCAACACCTGAAAATGGTTTTTTCCAGATAGGGTGAGCCAAAACCCAGTGTAGACACCCCATTTTTGACCGTCCTCAAGACTTGGACGTCACCGTTTGAACACTCGGTGATCATCCATGTTCGTGTTCGTTTTGAGTTTTCAGAGGTTTCGGCCGCGCGCCTCGCCTCAAGATCTCTCAACTTGACTGTTTTGTGCTTGGTTGTGGACCAAACACTTGTATTTCTATTTTTAAGGGAAGAGGGTGGCTTGTTGGCCATCCCCTCAACCCACCGGTGAAGCCATGATGCCACCGGCCCTTTTTCCTTGCCATCGGCCAAAGGTTGTGGCCGGTCGGCACCTTTGTTGGTCGGTCGGCCACCTTTTTTGGTCAATCGGCCATTTCTGCTGGTCGACCCCTTTCCATCTACTTTTGGCAGATATTTTATGCCAGCTGTGACAGCTGGCATCCACATTCCCCCCCTCCATACATGTGTAGGAGGGATTTGCTCCCTTGTGTTAGCTTCTCCAAGAAGCTTAGGAATTGAATTCCTATAAGAGGGGAGGCCCTCCTCCCTTCTCAGAGGTTCTGGAATTTTAGGTTAGAGAATTTGTATCTATCTATCTCTATAATTCCCTCTCTTTACATTTGTGTGTGTGTTTTGTGCTCTAAAGGGTGTTTTGTTCACACTATTACACACAAACACCTAGCATTACACCATCCTTGGTTGCTGAGGCTCTAAGGAGTTGTTGTTAGGGTTCTTGAGTTGATTTTGATCAGAGAAACCTGCTGGAGTGGTGTTCTTGAAGAGGTTCTTCAAGGGTAAGAAATTATCCTCTTTGTTCCCCATTTTTGCACAAGCTTTTAGCCTTCTTGCATCTATTTTTAAGCTTAACTTATAAATGATAAAAGTTCTGTTTTTAAGTGGTTAAAATAGTTGTTTAAGGTCACTTTGGCGTTTGGGGTTGTTTACCCCCTCTTAGGCTTTGTTTGGCCTCTTTTTGTGTCCTTCTTTGTGAGCTTCGGGACCACCTTGTATTGAGAGGGCCATCCCCTCTCCTTGTTGTCTTCAATACTTGTCATATTTGCCTCACATGTGAGCACCTTTGAGTTCATGTTGGCCATGTCTTAGCTGGTATTTGTGGTTTTTTTTCTGTCATATGCCACTGTTTGTGCCCATCTTGGTCATTCCATGCTTGGTCTATACACTCGTAGTGTAAATCTTGCAAACTAGTCTTGTATGCTTCATGTTTGAGCATGTCCTTCTAGCTCATATTGACCTCATTTCAGTGGGTTTTTGGTGTTGTTTTAGCATACCATGACTCTATTTTGGGTGGGTTTAGTTGGCTCTTACATGCTTCATATACTTGCTTTGCAATCCCCTCATTTGCCCTAACATGCACTTCATGTTTAGACCACCATGCTCACATGTTTTGGCTTAACTTTGAGAAGCTTTTAGCTTTGTTTTGCCATGCTTGAGGTCTGATTTTGGTTGTCTTGGTCGTCTATGACTTGCTTTGTATAGCCACCATGTATTCTAGCTTGTTGGCTTCGGGTGTCCAAGCTTTTAGCATGTTTTACTTGGACCATTTCAATGATTTGACATCATTTGTAGTGTAATTTCAGTCCATGTTTCATGCTTGAATATTTGCTTTCATCACTCCTTTAATGCCTTAAAGAGTTGTAGTCTTATGCTTCTTGAATGGATCATTGCGTATGCCTCCATGCTTAGGCCATTTGGATGCCATCTAAGTGTGTTTTTGGCCTTGTCTTGACCTGCATTGGGACTTTTTTGTGTCCCTTTGGCCCTTTGGGACTTGCCTTGTATGGCCATGGTTTGAGCCCTTTGGTTAGCCTTAGGCCTTGGACCTCCTTGCATGCTTTGCTTGCTTTATTTGTTTGATTTGGCATCATTCCTCACATATTTTCAAAGCTTAATGCATTGTCATATTCTCATACTTATCACATCTTGCTCATGCTTGAGGATTGTACATGATTGCCTAAGTGTTGGACCACTCACATGAGCATGATTGTTTTGCATTTTCATGCCTCCAATTCTTGACTTCGGCCATTGATTTGGGCTTATTCGAGAGTTGCCCATTTTGGTTTAAGACCATTCCCGCATGTTGTTGCATGCTTGCCTTGCATGTTGTTGCATGCTTGGCCTATTAGCATGTTGTTGCATGCTTAAGTGGTAGTGCATTTGGCATGCATTATTTTGGTTTTAGGTTGCTTAAGATGTTGTTATGTGTTTGCCTCACATGTTGTTACATGAGTTGAATGTTATCACATGCCTTGCATATTCGCATGTTTGTTAAGCCACATGCTTGTTCGCATGCTTATCTTCGCATATTGTCATATGCTAGTTGCCTTGCATAGCATTGTTGCTTGCATGCTTGTATTGCACTAGTGCGCTTGCATGTTTAGGTTGCATAGCATCGAGCATGCATCCCTTGCTTCTTGACCAATCATGATAGAGGCTTGGGGTCCCTTTATGTGTTTATATGCATTTCATTTAATATTGAAGTTGCACACTTGGCCTCTTTGGCCATCATGCATCGAAATGCGTGATTGGTGGCCTGAGGGTCGAGGACTATACTCCCTTGAGCCCATGACATGATAGGGTGGGTGGTCGTGCATACATCATCTTGAAAATGCATTGCCATGCTCTGTTTGTCCTCTGCTACAGCAAAAACAGCATTCTGCAGGAATAGATGACCGGTCGGCCATCTTCAGTGCCGGTCAGCTATGCATTATTGGCCGATAGCTTCATTCACGGTCGATGACCATTTCCACATGGCCGGTGTTCCTGTATTTTGGCTGGTGACATCCCACAATGTTCAGGGAGTGGTTTGGAAGCATCCTTGAGAGTTGCACAGTTTTCAGAGGTGCAAAGCAGTGTAAACAGAGGCAACATGTGACATGGCGATGGATTCCCGAGCGAAGTCGTCCGAGCACGCATGCATCCCTCTTCCCGAGGCTGTTTTTACTATTTTCATAGCTTAATTGATTTGCTTAAATAGTTAAGTATTGTGTAATAATTAATTAGCTTGTTAGTTAGTTAATTTGTATTATTCTTTCGGTCCCTCTGTCAAGAGAGGTGCAATTGTGTAATAAGCGTGCGTGTGTGTGATGCATGTCTTCCAATCTCCCCTTCTTTCTCCCTTTTACTTAGCCGCTCATGATGGTTAGTTCTAGGTCATGTTTCAATTAGCATCTTTATGCTCGTATGTTTGCATCCATTCATCTGTATTGCATGCACCGGGCTCGGCGCATCATACTAACTGCATCGTATTTTAATTCCAAGTTGAATACATGTATCGAGTTGTCGTATCTCACATGCCATTCTAGAATAGCCGAGCCTATTTCAGTTGTACCCTCGCATGTGTTGCATTAGCCATTTTAACATGAACTAGGATCATGCATGATTTCTAACTAGTTCTTTGTTTTGGCTCAGAGTACACTGTAAGTGTTTATGCTTTAGCATCTTGCATGCGTGTAAGTGTTGCCATGATAGCATGCTTGCCATGAGACTATTTGCTTATGTGTTATAACTACCTGAATGCCTGTGGGTGAAAGTTGGATTACTTGAATTGGACCAATTCATTGAAATCCGTGTTTTAGCCTACTTGCGAGTAGCAAACTTCAAACCATTTTCAAACAAATGGATATGCGATGCTTTGTTCCAAATTAGACGATCTAGTCTATACTTGTGTGCTGTGCGCATCACATAGTAATTCTAGCTAATTAATCGGAATAGGAACGCGTATGTTTTCAAAAACAAGATATCATGTTTAGTACAGGCCGATCTTTGATCGGGCGAGCGGGGGCGCTCATAGATGACCTTCCCCAATTGTACCCAAGTTCCCGAGCCGAGGCAACTTTGGTGATGATGGACACGTGGCCTTAGGCACGAGTCAGGGTTTTCTAAATTCCCCCAAAATAAAATATTTAGGTGGCGACTCTGTATCTGGCAAAGCAGTCCATGTTTGGCACTTCTTTCTAAGATCAGTTTTTCAAAACGATTTGCCGAATTTGGACTCTTCGGTGATTTATCGGTCTCGCATTGCACTTTGCGGGATTAGATTCAGAACCATGACATTTGAGTCCGAACTGTAGTGAGCCCAATGAACAAAACGGGATTTCTCTCAGGACGTTCAGGCGCGTCTACAGTTTCAGTGGATTTGGACTCTTTGGTGATTTATCGATCTCGCATTGCACTTTGCAGGATTAGATTCAGAACCGTGACATTTGAGTCCGAACTGTAATAGCGAGGGCCCCTCGGGGCGCGTCTACACCCAGTAGAAACAATCTAACACAATATAAGAGTTTTAACGAAGGTATAAGTAAAATGTGCATTTATAAGGCCAGGGATAAAACATTCATTTTCTTTATAACCATAAAGTGCCAAAATTCACATCTCAATCCCTCTTTTTTCTTCTCATCAATTCAAGTTAATTCATTTCATCTCAATTCATGAGCCAATTTCATTATCTTTCAGACAACACATCTGAGACTTCAACTCAGTGGTTCCCAAATTAACACAATTATCACACAAACACTTTAATCTGCCATTTTACAAAAATTTCATTCGCGGGATCAGCACCCATGTATACGCGCGGTTTCGAGACTTTCACCTAGGACACACAGGCCAACTTGATTCAGTGGAGTTTATCTCCTATCTCCTCCCAAACATAGAGTACATCCATTTTCTCCTCCTAACCAATCATACATATACAATGTATTTAAAACATAGTCATATTCAATGACAACCCTCAAGAGATTAGTTTTAATTCACCTAATCCTCATACAATTTCTGCAACAATCTTAGTTATCCTCCACCGATAGCTTAAAACAGATATTTCTAAATAGATATTCAATGATAATTTATTCAAATTTCCAAAAGTGTGAGGTAATGCATATCCAACTCCACCATTTACATCAACATTCATCCAATTTCATATTCATAATATGAATTTCATTTATTTATACAAAATAAATATTTGAACCATTTTAGGTTAACTTCTCTCTTTCCCAAATATCAACCCAAATGCCAAAATCAACAATTGTGATACAATATAACCTTATTTTCAAACCCCATGACCATTTATATCACATTCACTAGAAACTCCTCTTTTGATTTTATATCCCAAACTCTAGGTTTGTCCAAAATACCCCAAAACCCACCATTATTACACAACAACCAATAACTAAGTTAAAAACCATAAGAAAGTGTAGAAAATTCTTACCTCAAGCTTAGAAGACCAGAGGGAGATATGGAGAAACTTCAAGGATACCAAAACCAAGGTTTAATCGGGTCAAAATGTAGCCATTGAGATGCTCTAACTTTTTAACAAAGGCAAGTGGGTAGAGACATCACTAGAACTAGGTGAAAATATAGAGAGAGTGAGTGTTTTAGAGAGAGAGAAGGTCCTGATCTAGGGTTTTGATGGAAAAAGATATGAAAAGGTGATGTAAAAAAAATGCTGTTGCGAACTGATATACGCACAGTTTGCTCAAGCACAAGAAATGACGCTCAAGCGTCAGACACGAGAAGTTGTTCCGCTCGAGCATAAGAAGTTCCGCTCGAGCGCCAAGACACAATGAAAAAGACGCTCACTGCTCGAGCACAAGAAGTGACGCTCTAGTGTAGAAAACACACATCCAGTAGTTTTGTAGGCAACAGGCCAACCACTCGAACGTAAGAAATGGCCGTTTGAGCTAAGCCAGCTCAAGTGTAGAAAGACCCACTCGTGCGTAGAATACACTTTCCCAATAGTTTTCCAGACCTGCAAAAGTACTGAGAGTTTGCAAAGCCCGCTCAAACGAGCAAAAATCTGAGTAACAAGAGTTTGGAAATCAAACAACCAACTTGTCCCAAACACAACCACAACAATCCCAAAAGACAAACTTAAAGGAAAACAAGGGGAAAAGAGATGAACAACAACACTAAACCATGAAACCAGAGTCTGGAATACAATAATGGTTAGTCAAAATTAGAATCGCTATAAAACCCTAACCCCTTCTCTCTTTTGAAATATTTTGGAACCCCCGAGCAGCCTTTCTTCTTTTTGTTCTCAGCAAAACGAGCTTAAAATTTTAGGCATGTGTCCCTAGGTGGACCACTCGAGCATCCACAATTTCTGCTCGAGCAGTGGTGAGCCGCATGTGCAGATTCAAAACTCACGAAGACCAAACATCCCAATCCTTGGAGCCACTGGAGGTTTGTCCGATTGTTAACTTTAGGGTCTTGAGATTTAGTCGAGGTGCGCGTAAACTGGGCCGAACAACTGATTATCAAAAAAAAAAAAATACTAGTTCAATATGATTTGCAAATTTCATACTGTTAGTGATTTTGAATTGGTTAGTCATCAACATCAGCAGCCTCATGGCCAACCGAACATTCATGTGGATACCAAGTAATCCATACCTAAATGGAGAGATTAACATGAATCTTGATCAAGATATAACCAAACTGAACTATAAATATATCTTCGTTATTTTGATGATTAGTTATTTTAGTTAGCTTTTTCACTTTTGTGACGTGTAAAAAAGTATAGAAAATAGATGACTTTTTAATAGTGATTTTTTTAAAACTTTTTAACTAAAATAATAAACTCCCAAAACAGGCACTTATTTGATTAGAAATAAATTAAGGCTAATTTGTTTCCAAGATTATGTTGTGAAAATGAATTAATCCTCCTACTCCAAGGAAACTATTCACCCAATTCCCTTTTTGCAAAGTAGATAAATTTAATAAGACTAATGCTGAGATAGTGATAATCAACCCCCACATGCAGTTATGATAATTAGTTAATTGAAAGTAATTTATCTTAGAAACAATAATGCTTACTTTGTGTTGACTTTTTGGCTTTTCGAAGGTTAATTGTGTAATTTTAAGCATGCCAGCAAGGATCAATAAGTCCTTATAGAATTTATAATTGTTAACCAATTATCAAACGATTGTGTTGAAGTTCTTTTAACCTCAATGAAGAAGACTTTTACTGATGGCTTGTTTTAGGAGAAATTTATAAGAAATAACAAGTACAGAACAATTTAGAAATTGAATTTCATTGAGTGAATGAGAACTTACAATGAAATGACCCAGTCTTGAAAAGATCTACAGCTACTACTTGAAACTACTCCTAGGAAATGAAGTGCGAAGTGCTGAAAATGTAAAGAACTAGAAATGTAAAAAACTGGAAAGAAAATATGAAATAATTGACTAGTTTCTGGATCTGAGTCTGGGTCCATTCTGTTTAGCCTTCTCTACTATTTATACTCTTTAGTGGTAACTATCAAAGTGGCCTTCTAACTGTTGAAATACACTTCCACGATCTCTGCTCATGGCTTCGTTCAACTAGCTCTCATTACGCCTCTTTTGCAGTTAGGCTTCCCTTTTGAATTTGAATTTGAATTGTAGGTAACCGTTAGGCTACGTCATCTCGCGCCTCTTAACTATTCTGCTGCCACATAGATCCGATACTACCAATATGAATTGCCACATGTCTGTCTTTGATTGGAGATTTGCATTAATTTCCCAATGCCCTTTTAGGTACCACGTGTTACTCTGCGATTGGCTTTTATAAATTATATAGCCACCATTATCCCTCGCACTAATGTACTCAATATTTGGTGATATTAGTGAACCAGTGCATTCTACCCACGTCCTAGGGCATGCATGGACTCTATATATTCTGGAAGTGTAACCGCTTTTCGAACAATGAAGTAGTGAACTTCATTAAATCCTTGAGCTTTGCACTTCCATTCTCTCAGTAGACGAAAAGACTGCTACATCCCCAATGGCCAATCATACCTTCTCTTACATTGATCGAGCATACGAGGAGTCTTTGGAAGATGATTACAGGCCTTGAAAGTACCTTAATGCATTTATTGGCTACACTTATCCGCCTCCATTTATACAAGTCATGGAAGCTTTTGCAAGTTACCAACCTTTGGACCAAGAATCTGCCAACTACAAACCTTTGGACCAAGCATTTGCAAAAATAGATCTTGGAAGCTCCTCCTCTACCTCACAACTCTCCATATGGGATGAAACTGCTTCTTCTTCCTCCAAGTCCACTGGCTGGGGAAGTTGGTCAATACCTACTGAACCCCAACTAAGGGAGCGGTTTACCATCGATTTGTTGAATTCGATGATCCCTTTTCTGTTCCTTCTTCTGCTCGGAGCTCAGCGGTTTATCCCTATATACCCATTGATCACCAACGTAGTCTGGAGGAAAACTTGCTTGCGGCATGGTACACGTCTTCCATTCCAGCGAAGATAGTGTGGAAAACTCATTATCCAGATGAAGCACAGGGATTTAATCTGTCATTTTTGGCTAAGAAGGCAAAACTTTGCTCTTCTGACTAGCTCAAATGCGTGAATAACCCCCAGTTCCCTTCTTCCTTCGGGATGGATCCCTCTGCACCTCCTCTCCCTCAGAATCCTCATTGAATAGAGGAATTGAAACTTATTCTCTTCAAGGGTCAATTTTTCTCTTCTTACCAACCTTCAATTCCTCCAACTGAATTTGAGCGATACAAAGCTCAGTTTTTGCTTGCTGCCTTCTCTCACTTGCCTTTCAATGTTCTTGGAGATGAGATTCCTCTCAAGAAGTTCCAATGGGCCTGTGATGTTATGACTTGGGGTCATATTCTCAACCCCATTGCCCAGACAGAGCTTCGAGCCTTTTTAGATCAACTCTCACTCCTTCTTCATTGGTACAAAATTTCTTTGGCCACCAGCGACTCTTTAGACAAAATCACAGCCAATTGAATTTAGACTTAGCATGAAGCAGAGAACCTTATTGAAGAATATGATGATTTCAAGAACAAGGACTTTGCGTACTGGGATGATTTAGATATGGACGAAATGGAGCAAGGCTTGAAGGAGACAAAGTTCGAGGTGAAGGCCGAACAACTTTTTCATAAAATATGAGCTTATCAACTACAGCAAATTGAGTTAGATACAGTGGAAGATAGAATAAAGAAAGAACACAAGTTCATAGAACACTACTGGGTTAAATTTAATGAACTTGTTACCTTTTCTATTCCCTATTATTATGACATTGAATTTGTAGCTAAGTAGGCCTTTCTAATGTAATTATTTATATATCAATAAATCTAGGGGTTTTCTTTCCCTCTTTTGCATGATCTGGATTTATATTCCAATTACATGTTTGCATGGAAAATATGGCTTTATACCTTACTCTAATCTGTGAATGACAACTTTGAAGCAGCCAAAATATTATGAATCATAAAAATCTTTATAAGAGCAATGGTATTTATCTTAGGTTTTCACATTCCAATCATATGGTTAATATAATTTGTGTGAATAACAGTACCAATCTTGCTTCGAGGACTGACTCAGGTATTTCAAAGCATGAAATGTCTCTTAAGAACAGCCCTACTTGCCTTCAAAGAATCTTATATAAGCAAAAGCGTAAGATTAGTCCTTTGGCCTTTGGACTTTCTATAATGCTTAACCAAGAACTAGTTTCATAGTGCTTATTTATGCTGAAAGAATAGGCAGGAACCATATTCTAACTATTGGTTATTACAAAGATCCCTTCGAAGGAAACTTCCTTTGTTTGAAAGTTTAAAAGCACACCTCCGGGATTCTTGAAGTAAGCAAATCTTAACTATGCTTGAATTCAAGGCATAAGACTGGCTTTAAAGCCAACTACCTGTTCTCAAAATTAAGCTAAATATTTGAAAACTGGCTTCGAAGCCAACTACATGTTTTCAAAGTTAAGTTAAGTATTTGAAAACTGGCTTTGAAGCCAACTACCACCTTTTGAAGCCCTATTTTTAAAGTTAAGCTAAGTATTTGAAAACTGGTTTCGAAGCTAATTACCACCTTTTGAAGCCAACTAACACCTTTCAAAGCCAACTACCTATTTTTAAAGTTAAGCTAAGTATTTGAAAACTGGCTTCGAAGCCACCTAATACCTTTCAAAGTTAGGCTGGGTATTTGAAATGTGTTTCCCTCCTTCATAAGGTATCTACATCCTAGCTCGGAGGTAGTTTTCTTTCTCGTGTTTTCAGGGATTTAAAATAAAAGCCTTGATCACTCATGGGTTAGAACCTGGGTCTATTTAACCCGTCATGTTAAATAGGTAACTTTGGACAGAAAGGTTTTAAAACCCCTTCTTCTCGCGCTTTATCTATACGATTGTCCAAAGTGTCTCTTTCACTCCTGTTGCTCTTGTCTGCAGCTCTTTGCCCTTCCGTTCACTTTCTTCTTTCAATTCCTTGCTAATGGTTTCTTCTTCTGAAATACTAGTCGTCGAGCGTGTAAGCCCATTTGTGGCTTTGAGGAGAATCATCAACGAAGAATGTGACAAATACAAGATCGGGGTACGGTGTGTTATTAATGGTCGCATCTTTATTCCCCGACACCATGCTCAAGGGGAGATTGTCCTTGGTCCCATTTTCAAAGAAGCCCCCACCCAACTCCCTGCTTTGTATCCGCACTTAGAAGGTCAATGCCTCATTTACGAGGGTGGCCTCGATTAGGGAATTTGGAAGATGAACCGTCCCCATCGCTACTGGCCCACATTGAGGCCAGAATGGAAAGAATGGTACGACTGAGTTGTTCTTGCCCAGACACTGGACCTCTAGGAACTTTGTCTCCTTGATGCCCTTCGACTAGCCAAGTTTTCCATTCCTGAAAACCTTTTTCTCATACCCGCTGCTATTTGGTTTTGGAACCCAGCTTTCAATTTCGATGTGGTATGATGACCCCCACTATTCTTCACATATGGCATTTTCTAGGGTTATCGCCCGCTGGTACTCCCTTCAGTCCTAATTATCCTAATATTAATGTTCCTTTCTCTATTCCCCCTTTGACTTTTTCCTTTAGTGATTTTGTGAAGTCTGAGAATAAAAAGGAAGGTCGTATGACTGATCGGGAGTTATTTTCTTTTCTCTTATATTGGCTCTACAAGTTTTTATTCTGTACCTTTTCACAGAGAATTATGTCTGAATTCGCCTCTCTTGCTAAGGCTCTCGCTTCAGTTAAGAAGATATCCTTAGCTCCCTATGTACTGGGTCATGTATACAGAACTTACTCTCAGTTTTGTAAGAAACCCCTTGACGCCAACCAAGGAGGACCACTCTGGGTGTTGCAACTCTAATTTTTCGTGTACTTCACTGACTTACATTCTAGGTACCTGAGGTTCTTGGTGAAAGACCTTACCACTTATGGAATGAAGTATGCCAGAGTTTCACTCTACCCTTCTAGCTTTGCTTATTACCTTACCTTCTTTCATCAACTTCCAGTTTCCCCTTCTCCCACCTTCTTCCGTCCCTTTGTAGTTAACATAGGGCTAACATGGCCGAGGACTTTCTTGGCTGACAACACCTACTCCAACCCCATTCATAGGGATATATGGGCCTCAATTTTGATTCCAAGGGAGCTCTACATTGGTACCTTAAACTTTCGAGCTCACAAATGCATTGCTGAACCTTACTGCTTTGTCTAATTTGCTAGGCAATTTGGGCTTACTCAAGGAATTCTTGTCCCTCTCTGTAGCCAAACTAACACTAATCTTGCAAATAGAGAGCTGAAGGTGCCAAGAACCAGGCTGGACGAGGCAACTTCCAAGTTGATACAAGACTTGGTCGAATTCAGGTTCACTCCCTTCATCCCACATAACACTACATTGAAGAGGTACCAGAATTGGTGAATAGCCAATATGGAGGTGCTTCTAGCCATCTCTCCTTGAGATCTATTGGTTGGGCTGGATGTGCCCTCTCAAACTAAGTCCAAAGAGACTGGGACCATTACTACTACTTCTACTGCCCTTATCATTCCAACTCTTACTCCTACTATCTCTGTGTCTGCTCCTGCTGCCTCACCTCCTCCAAGAGTTACCAGAGCTATTTCGAAAAAAGGTATACATTTCTATTTTCCCTTTCTCTTCTTTTTATGATGCCTTGTTTATTTTCTAATAACTTTTCTTTGGTGCAGGAGCCTCACAGGAAGACTCTCCTCAGAGAGTTCAAGCTTTGAATATTCTTAAAGGCAAGCAGCAACAACAGAGAAAAAAAAGACTTTTGCTTGATCCTGAAGAGGAGATACCTGAGGCTCACTTAGAAGAGGAAGAAGCAGAGAAGGAGAAAGAAATATCATTAAAGAGAAAGAAGAAAAAGACAGTTTCTCCATCTAACCTTCTTGGGGACCTTACTCACAAGACAGCTGCCAAAGTAGTGAAAGAAGAACACTCCAAGGAAATCATTGTATTTCAGAGGTCTGAGAAGAGGAGACAATAACAAATACTAAGGGATGAAGCTGCTGTTGCTAATGCACTTCAAAAGGAGACTGCGAGGAGGCAACAAACTGCTAAGCACTACTCCCTTCCCAGTTCTCCAAACAGCAGCACCACCACAACCTCTGAAGCTGGTAACCTCCTTCAATCCCTAGTGATAATTTCCCTTTACAGGTTTCAGCATGGAATTAACACCCCCCCTTTTTATGCAGTAGAAATCAGTTCATTCATTCTTCCTTCGACATAGGCCCCTCTCTCTTCATCTGTGGATAAGAGGTCTTCTCAGACTTCTACAGAACTGGAAGCAGCCTCAGAAAAAGAAAGGAAGACTTATAGTGAAGTGCTAATGAAGATAGAGCCTATTTAGGCAATATTTCCACTTCCCAACTCTACACCTTCTATGCCCTTTTCTTCATCTCTTGTGAGGCAGAGGTCTTCCACCTTCCTTGTGTCTGGGATTAACTCCATATTTACCTCATTTATCATTTGTCTCATCCCAATATATTCCTCATATAGTTCTGGTTGTCCCTCTCCCAATTGAGAATACCTCAATTACCACTTCTATTTCAGTGGTCATTGGCCTTCCCAAGGATGACACTGGCAGCTCACCAACTTCTTTCCAACCATCCAGCTCCAGTCCTTCTTCTTTAGACTTGCTAGTAGCCAGGACTATTGACTCTGTGAGGGAACTTCTACTCCTTCACCTATCCCTATACTTTCATCTCTTCCTTCAACCAGCAATTCTTCTGTACTGATAATGTCAGAGGAGGAAATGGACATTTTCGAGGCTCAGCTGGCCAGTTTGTTTGGGATCTCTTCACTAGCTCGAGTACCAAGTAGTGAGGCTAAGCCATTGATCCTTGCTGATTCTTTACTCGAGATTATTGAAAGTTTCTCCACTGCTGCTGAAGCCTTCTTACCTCAAGTGGACTTGGGTACTTGCTTGGATTTCCTGCAAACATTTTCGAGGATTCCATTTGAAGCTTTACAGATACCTATCATCAAGAATGGTTTCCTTAAATGTTGCCAGGCTTTCGAGCAATCCAATTTGGCCTTTTCAAGCCACCTATCTCAGGCTGCAGCCACTATAGACTTTTACATCAATATCTGCCAAATGGCTAAGGCTGCAGAAGAAAAACTGCTGAAGGATAAGGGGTTTGTATCCCATATTCATGCTGAAGTGTTTGAATTGAAGGGACATCACTCCTATGCATCCCCGTTTCGATCCCAATAGTTGGAGAAGAAAGCTCAACTAGAAGAAGAGTTAGCAGCAGTCAACCAAGCCTTGGATTGAAATGCCAAGAAATTACAAATTACCACCCAAGGGCTGGCTGACAAAAGACAAGACATGGCTATAGCCATTCAGTTGTTCCCATCCCTTAGAAGTAAAGAATCAATTGTAAGGAAACAACTAAAACATTGTACTGATTTTTAGGCCAATTTATGGCTACGTGTACATAATTGTTTATGAAATGAAATCTTTGTTATTTATCTGAGTGCTTCATGCCCTTTTATTTATTTTTACTTTAGCATTTTTCACACTTTTTGTGTTTCCCACACAGTTAGATAGTAAGACTTCAAATACCTACTGTTGATTTTCTTGGGATGCATATATCCATTCAGATTTCTCAGATGGTATGCTTCCCCAAGCAAGACTCTATGAATTTGGTATGGTCCTTCCCAATTAGGTGACGATTTGCCAAACTTATTGCTTTTAATTCTTATTGGAAGTATTGTTTTCCATACCAAATTACTTTCATCAAAACTGATGTGCCTGACTTTCTTATTATAGTTTTTGGCTGCTTTCTTCTTTTGGAAAAGAATACTATTTAATGCCAAAATTCTAGCTTCATCCGCATTTCCTAATTCTAAGAACATGCTTTGATGGTACTACTCACAAGTTAACTGGTTCTGTAAAAAGAATGGCAAGATGAGGGTATGCATCGATTTTAGAAATCTGAATTTGGCAACTCCAAAAGATGAATACCCCATGCCTATAGTTGATCTATTGGTGGACAGTTCAGCAAGGCACATGATTTTGACTATGATGGATGGGCATTCTGGTTACAACTAGATCTGCATTGCAGAAGAGGATCTCCACAAGACAACATTCAAATGTCCTAGGAATATTGGCACCTTCGAATGGGTGAAAATGCCATTTGGCCTAAAGAATGTTGGGGCAACATATCAGAGGGCAATGAATACTATCTTTCATGATCTTATTGGAGGATACCTAGAGTGTTACATTGATGATATTGTTATAAAGTCTCATTCTATGGAGGAACACTTGGTAGCAAGTTTCAAAAGAATGAAAAAGTTCAAGTTGAAATTTAATCCTCTTAAATTTGCTTTTGGTGTATCAGCTAGAAACTTCTTGGGATATGTAGTGCATAAGAAAGGAATATAGATTGATCAGAATAAAGCCAAAGCCATCATTGAGGCCAAACCTCCATCAAGTAAGAAAAAATTACAAAAGTTCATTGGTCAAGTTAATTTCCTTCGAAGATTTATTTCTAACACTGCAAGGAAGACTAAAGTATTTTCTTCTTTGCTAAAGTTGAAAAATGAAGAGCAGTTTGTGTGGACAGCAGAACATCAAGCTACTTTTGAATGAATTAAAGCCCACTTGGCCAAGCCTCCAATGTTGATGCCACCAAGGAGCAATAAGCCCTTGAAGTAATACATTGCTGCAGCAGAAGATTCATTGGAAGTTTTCTTAGCTCAGGACAATGAAGAATGCAAAGAGTAAGCAGTTTATTACCTTAGTAGGTTTTTAAATTCTTATGAATGTAAATACTCAGCTGTAGAAAAGCTGTGCCTTGCATTGTACTGTGAAACAATGAAATTAAGATATTATCTTTTACCTACTATTTTCTTGGTAATTACAACCACAGACTTGGTTGAGTACATGTTATCTAGACCTATGTTGAGAGGAAGAATTGGTAAATGGATATTAGCTCTATCAGAATTTCATCTAGAGTAAAAGGTAGTGAAAAGACAAGTTTTGGCTTACTTCTTGGCAGATCATCCATGTCAAACACAAAGCCAAGAGATAATAAACCTTAGCATGGTCAATGTTGAGCCATGGAAAATGTAGTTCGGTGGATCAAAAGCCAGTGGTTTGGTTAGAATTAGTGTTATAATTAAATCACCACAGGGGGTAGAAACCACACATGGTTTCAGAGTTGATGAAACTACTAGTTCCAATAATCAAGCTGAATATGAAGCTTTAATAATGGGACTTGAGATACTTATTGGATTACAAACCCATGCAGTTGATATATTTGGAGATTCCCAATTGGTAATCAACCAAGTAACAGGAATCTTCAGGTGTCAAAGTGCAAGCATGTTACCATATTAAGTTGCTGTACTATATTTGCTTTCTCAATTTCAGATAGCCAATGTGACTTATATCCGGAGATTCATGAACTAGAAGGCCAATGATGTAGCTCAAAAGGCCTTGAATTTCAGAAGAAAGGGGAATACCCAAGTAGACATAAGTCAGGCAACATATCAGAAGTTAATACCACATTTGGCTAAAAGGGGTATCATGGTAGAAGTTAACCAGAATAACTTAGAAGAGTATGATTGGAGACATCTAATCATTCAATATTTAACTGGCCCATCTTCGAAGGCCAGCAGGAAAATTAAATTGCAGTCTATGCAATATGTAGTATATAACAATGCTCTTTACAAAAGAGGAGCAAATGGGTTGCTGTTAGAATGTTTAAGGCCAAATGAAGCACTGACTGCTATGGCTGAGGTGCATGAAGGTATTTGTGGTGTCCATCAGCCTGATGTAAAGATGAGATGGTTGCTTTGAAGACATTCCTACTATTGGCCAACAATCCTAAAGGATTGCATAGAATATGCAAAAGGATGTCAGGCATGCCAAAAGCACGGCATGAGAAGACATGTGCCAATAGTTGATTTGCATACAGTAGTGAAGCCATGGCCATTTAGAGGATAGGCAATGGATATGATAGGGAAAATATATCTACCTTCTTCGAAGCAGCATTGTTTCATTCTAGTGGCCATAAATTACTTCACTAAATGGGTCGAAGCTAAGCCTTATAAAGCTGTGGATTAAACTGAAGTGGTTGGATTTATCAAGGAATTGATCCATAGGTTTGGCATCCCACACACCATAGATGTAAATAATGGGACTGTATTTGATGGAAAGATGGTAAAATCTTTCGCGGCAGAGATTTGAATTAACCTTGTTAATTCCACCCCTTATTATGCACAAACAAATGGTCAGGTTGAGTCATTTAACAAATCCTTGAAAAAAGGAATACAAAGAGTTGCGGAAGACAATCCTAAGAATTGACATAACTTGTTGTTAGACGTGTTGTGGGCTTATAGAACTTCTCCAAGGTCAAGTACATGAATCACTCCTTATGCCTTAGTAGATGGACATGATGCAGTGCTGCCTGTGGAAATTAATATTAAATCCTTAAGTGTAAAGGCACAATGTTAGACAACCATTCAACATACCTAGCTATTCTAATGAAGCCTGCTTTAAGGAGCTTGAGAATCTCCTCATTTACTTTTTGAATCGCTTCAGGGCTTATCCATCTTGGTTTCTGCTTGTGTGGCTTGAAGTTCACTAATGACTTATCCAATTCAAACAGTTCATTATAAGACCATGCAAAACAATCTTTATATTGCTTTAGGACTACTAACAACTGGTTCTTGTCAATAGGACTTAACCAAGCACTGATATAAGTGGGTTGCTGTGCAGAACCTTCCCCTAAATTGACTTCTTCCAAGGGGTCTTGTACGTAAGCACTTACTAATGATTCTCCTTTGACTTCTTTTACCTTCGAAGCAACTTCTTCATTTTGTTCTGCTCTTACCTTCTCTGGTTCAACATCTTTGTTTTCTTCCTCATAGACAAAATCTGTCCATAAGGCTTCTTCTTCCTGTATTTCCTGGACTTTTGTATCGATGTCTAATGCATAGTACTTATCAAGGGCCAAAGGCCTGGCCTTTTGTTGCTCCTGATTACAGCCAACCACCATGACTTCCTTCTCTTGTTCTTGAACCTTCTGGACTATTGACTTTATGTCCAATACTGAAAACTTGACTAAGGCCAAGGGTCTGGCTTCTTGGTTCTTATCTTCTTGCCTACAACCAGGTATCATTATCATCTTTGGTAACGAACTTTTCATCAGCACTCTCCTGCACTAAGTGCTTCAGGTGTGTTACTTCCTTATCAGTCGTCACTTCGGTTGTTCCATGAGGTATCCTCAATACACTGAGTGGTGTCACTCCTCCAGTGTATAACTTGGCCTCTGCAAAATCAGCACAAACAATAAAGGGTTGAGGGTCTACATTGATCTCCTCTGTCTCTTCATTGCATAGGGTTATCATTATTTTCTGATGTGTAGAGGAAGGCACATTTGTTGGTGTGGATCCAATCCCTGCCAAGCAAAGCATTATACTTGGCATTACTGTCTATAACAAAGAATGTTGTCATGCAATCTTTGGCCACTTCAAACTTATCTTGAATCATGCTGGCCTGTGAATCTTCACTAGAAACCGGATTAGGGTCATCTTTCTGACCTTCTTGGTTTCCCTCTTCGGCCTGGAACTCCTGTGGCAGTATATACACCATGTTTACTGACACTGGAGGAAATGAGCCAAACTGAACTGCTGGTTGTACTTATTTCTCTTCCAAACTAGCTTGTTTTGTTATTTTGGAAATATCTTCCATGTTGTACTCTGGTACCTCTATGCTAACAGGTTCCTTTGAAGCAGCCTGTTGGTGATCTACCTCCGTTGGCTTGTCAACCAATAAGGTTTGCTCAGCTATGAAGGCCTCAAACATTCCATCTTCAACCAATGTTCTCTTTCGGCCTAGCTCAATCCCTTCATCTGTTTCATCATCACTTTCCATTAAAGCCTTCTCGAGGCCTGCTAAACTAGATTTTTCTTTGGTTCTTAGTTCAGCATGAACTTTAGCCAACTGCACCATGTTGGGGCTCCTCTTAATCTTGGGAGTAGGCTTCGAACTTATACCTCTATCTGTCTGGTCTTTTGCTTGTGCCATGGAAGTGCTCTCTCCACTTTCTTTTAGATCCCTCTGATACTGGGTGTATCTTCGTTGGATCTTCCTCCTTTGAGACCTAGAAATTATAGGAACCACATCTGGCTCCCTTGTTTTTGGATTCTTTAATAACACCCAACTGTTTGGAGCCACCAAGGGAGGTTTGATCATTCTTCCCTAGTCTTCAAAAACCTTTCTTTGAGTGAGCATTTCCTTAAGTTTATTCTACACGACAAACCAATCCGGAACTTCTGGGACCCATGAGCCCACTGGTTTGGCTGCTGGATCTGCTGCCCCACTCTTTTAAGCGGTCTTCAAAATAGTCCTTGGGGGCCCATTATCAGTCTTGGTCCCATGCCTTGTACTGAATCCATGCATCCTTTCAAGCTGGCTGTCTATTCTCTAACAATTTGGTGGCCTAGTTTCATACAAAGGCTTCTTTCCCTTTGATTGTATCCTGGTTTCTGGTGGGGTTACCAAGGATGAATACGGTCTAAGGTCAGTTAGGTATGGCCTCTTCTTATGGGTGCTGGTTATTCGATCTCTTTGCGTCTCTTTGTAATGATGCTTCCTATCAACTGGGAGCCATTTCAGCCACTTGTAACACATTCTGCACCTGGGACACATCCTTTGCACTATAGCAGTTTCAAGAGAGTCATCATCCAACATCTCTTCACTATAGCCATCTTTTAGGCCTGCAAAGCTTTGTCCATCATCTGGTGAACTTCTTGTGTTCTTCCTGAAAGTAGCCAGGCTAGCCACATGCATCTGTACGGTACTTCCTCCAATTCTTTTAGGGATAGGTTTTAGAAATCTAGCATGTGTAGACGCGCCCTTGGGCCTCATGCTACAGTTCGGACTCAAGTGTCACGGTTCTTAATCTGATCTCACAATGTGCGATGTGAGATTGATAAATCACCAAAGAGTCCAAATCCAGCAAATCGTTTTTGGAAAACTGATTTTTGTAAAGAAGTGCCAAACATGGACTGCTTTGCCAGATACAGAGTTGCCACCTAAATATTTTATTTTTGGGGAAATTTAGGAAACCCTGACTCGTGCCTAAGGCCATGTGTCCGTCATCACCAAAGTTGCCTCGGCTCGGGAACTTGGGTACGATTGGGGAAGGTCATGCAATGAGCACCCCCGCTCGCCCAATCAAAGATCGGCCACTACTAAACATGATATCTTGTTTTTAAAAACACATGCGTTCTTATTCCGGTTAATTAGCTAGAATTACTATGTGATGCGTACAACACACAAGTATAGACTAGATCGCCTAATTTGAAACAAAGCATCGCATATCCGTTTGTTTGGAAAATGGTTTGAGGTTTGCTACTCGCAAGTAGGCTAAAACACGGATTTCAATGAATTGATCCAATTCAAGTAATCCAACCTTCACCCACAAGCATTCAAGCAGTTATATCACATAAGCACATAGCCTCATGGCAAGCATGCTATCATGGCAACACTCATACTCATGCATGGATGCTAAAGCATAAACACTTACCGAGTACTCCGAGCCAAAACAAAAACTAGTTAGTAATCAATGTATGATCCTAGTTCATGTTAAGATGGCTAATGCAACACATGCAAAATGCAACTAGGATAGGCCCGGCTGTTCTAAGATGGCATATGAGATGCTACAGATAACATGTATTCAACTCGGAATTGAAATACAATGCAGTTAGTATGATGCGCCGAGCCCGGTGCATGCAAGACAGATGAATGAATGCAAACATGCGAAGCATAAGGATGCTAATTGAAACATGCCCTAAAACTAACCATCGTAAGTGGGTAAATAAAAGGGAGAAAGAAATGGGGGTTGGAAGACATGCATCGCACACACGCACACTTATTTACAACATTACCCTCTCGGAGGAGGGTCCGAATAAATAGTACAGAACCAACTAGCTAATCTAAGCTAATCTAGTTAAACTAGTTATTACACAACGAAATAAATAACAAACTATAGCTAATTATTACACAACTCTAATTAATCAACAAGTTAACTAAATAAGCAATTTAAGTAAGCATGTAAACTAAATGAAATAGGCTGCCTCAGCTCTGCTTTGGATGACAAAGGATGCATGCATGCTCGAGTCGCCTTGTTCGGAAATCCCTCGCGACGCCCCGACTTGCCTCTGTTTGCAATTAACCTCAGAACATTGCACAAAGCTCCAGAAGGCTGAAACTCCACCCTGGGAATCTGTGGGAAGGCTGTCGACCAGCTATTGGCCTTGGAGACCACTTGCCGACCACTTTTGTGGTGAAAAACCAGAAAAAGTGGTCGGCCAGCCACTAAACCTGGTCGGCCGACCAGTTTCTGCCCCTGGTTTCTGGTTTTCTGCAACAGAAGGCAAGAGAGAGGTATGGCAAAGTATTCGCAACAAATGTGTGCACGACCACTCTCCCCATCATTACATAAGCTCAAGAGAGTGTAGTCCTCGACCCTCGGGCCACCAATCACGCATTTCAATGCATGATGGCCGAGGAGCCGAATTGCACGACTCAATGTGAAATGAATGCACATAGAAGGACCTAAAGCCAACAACTCCATCATGGGTAGTCAAGAATGTCGGCGACCGGGAATCGAGGCACGTTTCGTCACTTTGAATACGAGACGCCCCTCGTTTCCCGTGTTCAGACTAACTCCTATCCCAAACACAATGCAACAAACATGGCATGCACGAATGCAACTCTAGCATGCAATCCTAATGCAATGCAACTAAGTGATGCAAACATGCAAGGGATAACATGCAAACATGTAACTAGCATACACAATACTATAAGCTATATGGCATGCACAATGTTCATGACACTAGCACACACAATGCACATGGAACTAATATACACAATGAGATGAACAAGGCATGCACAATGCAATGATCAATCATGCGACAACGTGGCATACTCAATGCTATGAACTACAATGGCATACTCGATGTAAAATGGACTTAAACCAAAATGAATGGGCCTCAGCCACACCCAAATCAGTGGCCAAAAATGATGAAAACAAGATTCCAAAACTCATGCAAACATGCCCAATGCAATGACCCCAAGCCTAAGGCATAAAACACAACTTTCCAAACGCATTGAAAAGGATGAAATATGGAGTGCAAGGACACATGTTCCAACTCTGAAATGACATACAAAATGACTCCAAATGATGTAAACAACTCACACAATGCATGTTGAATGACTCAAGCACCGAAATTAGTGAAGTGTATTACACTATAGGCATGCAAGGCAATGCTCAAATGGCCAAACCAACTCCAAACAGACCCTATACAGGCCAGAATAGGAGCAAAAGTGAACTAAGATGATGGCTTGAAAGGCACCAAAATGAAGCTTATGCAATGGCTCACAAATGACGTATAATGATGCAACTCTCAAGCACATTGAAAGAGTGACAAGCATGAGAATATGGCCAAGAAATAAGCTCTGAAATTACATTCCTCATAATGCCAAAACATGCAAATACCTCAAGTTAAGCATGCAAGGGACCTCAAAACTCAAAGCTAGGCAAGGCTATTACACTATGGAAAGTATCATTCGACCAAGAGGCCTCAAAACAGAGCTAAGGCAGCCCAAAATATGAACAAAATCAGTTTGGATCATGGCCAAAATATGCTAGAATAGAGGGCCAAAACATCATGCAATTCAAGCTAGTAAACATGATTTTACACTACAAGCATATGAAGCATATGAGAGGCTACCAAACCAGCCAAAAATGGAATCATGACATGCCAAATGATGGCCAAAAACCCACTGAGACATGACCAATACATGCAAGAATGAGGTGCTTCTTTGATAAGCCATGAAAGGGATTATTCTAAAAATGCAAGAGGCAAACACAAGGTGACCAAACCAGCCATAAACAGAGTCTAGGCAGGTCCCAAAAGTCACCAAAAAGGACCTGAACCAAGCCTTGGAAGTATGAAAGTATGTGCTCATTTGAAAGGCCAAAAATGCAAACAAACAAGGCCAAAAGAGAGAGGGTCTTCCCTCTCTAATTTAGGCCCTCAAAACCACATGCCAACCACTGAAAATTCGTTGGATTTCAGTGGCTAAAAGGCCAAGCAAAGATCAACACAAAGGTCTCATGGCATGGCACAAAACAAGGCTAAATAGAGCATGCAAGAGGGTAGATGACCCTCAACACCAAAAGAGCCTTAAACAAACATGAAAAACACTTAAATATGAAGCTTTTTTCAGTTTACAACAAAGCCTAAATATGCATGCAAGTATGGCTAAGAGAATGATCAAGATAGAGCTTAAAAAAAGGGAAAACGAGTTACCCTTGAAGCTCAGCAAAACCAGCAAGTTTTGGGACCAAAAACCAACTCTTCAACCTCTGAAAATACCCTCCAAGAACCTCAGATCAATGGTGGAGGTGTATGGCTATGAGGTGTGGTGCAATACGTCAAGAACAATACACACTTTGAGCCAAAATATAGAGATATAGAGAGATATATATGCCTAAGCCTTATAGGAATTTTCAGAACCTCTGGAATGGAGAGGGAGGGCCTCTCTTATAGAGGTTTGAAGCTAAAGCTTCCTCAAGAAGCTAAAAGCTTGGATGCAAATCCTCCATACACGTGTATGGAGGATACAGTCTGTGCTTTCCAACTGGCACAGCTGGCATCCACACAATCTGACAAAACATGAGGAAACCTGCCTACCAGAAAAAGTGGTCGGCCTGCTACCTTTAGTGGTCGGCCGACCACCCTAGGTGGTTTCCCAGAATAAAAGCTGGTCGGCAAGGGGAATTGGTGGCCTCCACACTGAAAACAAGCCAATGGTGGGGTGGAAAACCAGAAAATGTGGCCCAAAGATCAAGAAAACCAGTTTCCCGACCAGAAAATCAGCTGGCGGGGAGAAAAGTGGTTTCCAAGGAGAAATTTGGTCTCCCACCCTTGTACCATTTCCCAAACAAGGAAAATAAGGTTTGTAACCAAGACAAACCAACACAGATGCAAAACGAGAGTTCGGGAGGCAAGACGCGCGGCCGGGGGCCTCGAAAACTGGCTGTTGAGCATGAAAAGTGGTGTATGACCACAAAAGTGGTTCCCGGACCACAGTGTCCCTCCAGACAGAGGAAACAAGGTGTGTTCCAAAAACCGTGCCAAACGGAGAATGTTAAGCAGTCCCGAACCGAGGCGCACGGCCGATGGCTCCGAAAACCGGAAACTAGTCTCCAAACGGGAACAGTGGCCTATGACCACGAAAAATAGTCTACGACCACTGAGAGATGGTCTACAAGACCTCTCCCTCCATTCGGGAAGAGAAAACAAGACTTAGTCCGCAGACCGAGTCAAAGCATAAAGAGTTCCGAGACCCGGAGGCAAGGCTCTCAGCCAAAACTCCGAAGCTCGAAACAAGCACAACAGGCACTATCACCGAGTGCTCAATCGATGACGTCTGAGTCTTAAGGTCGGTCAAAAATGGGGTGTTTACAGCATGCCAATATTGGCTGCAGCCTCCTCAATCTCTGGAAATAAGTTGGTGTCAATTCCCATAGCTTTCTTAGACTTGGTTGGAAACTTTAGCCTCACCTTCCGAATCTGGTCTTGAATCCTATCTCGGAAAACAATACAATTTTTAGTTGAACGAGACCAAGAATTGTGCCATTCACAGTACAGTTTTCCTTTAAGTTCTTCAAGGGTTGGCATCTTGACTCCCTTTGATAACTTTAGGAAATTTGCTGCAAGCAAATGATCAAAAATGTCATCTACTTTTGTTACGTCAAAAGAATACTTCCTATGTAGGTCTTTCTTTTTAAACTGCTGATTTATTGTACTTTCTTTCTGAATTAATGCTTCACAAGTCATAAGTTCTTTTACTGCTATCTCTGCTGCGTCAATTTCATAATTAGGGCCTCTATAGTAGGTCTTATATGATGCATTACTTCAATCTTATTCTTTCTCAAGTAAAGTTTTATATCTAGACACCTTATAGGTTAACTCTATTAAGTCTCAAAACTCAGTTGAATCAAACTTCTTTCGAAGCCTAAATTCGAAGGCATTCTGAGCCAATCTTACAAATTCAAGCTCTGGTAGCATGACTCTACATTCGTTTCGTGCCCTTTTAAATCTGGCAATAAACTAAGCAGCCTTCTCATCAAGCCTTTGGCTCAATCTTGCCAAGTCTGCCATAGAAACTTCGGGTTCTGTTTGGAAAAATTTGGCATGAAAAACTTCCCTTATTTGCTGTCAAGTTTGGATAGAGTCAGGTGTAAGGTTTATCTACCATATAAAGGCTGCCCCAATTAGAGAATTTGGGAAAAGTCTCAGTTTTATATAATCATTATTAGTGAACTCACCACACTAGCCTGTAACCTGGCAATGTGTTCTATAGTTGAATGATTTCTATTTCCATAAAAAAGGGCAAAGTATGGTATTCTAAACCCCCTAGGATATTCGTGTACCCTGTCCACCCACTCTGGGTAAAGTTTTCTGTACACTAGTGTCTGGACCCCCCGAGCCATAGGTTCACACATTTCTCTACTATATTAGTAATTTGGTCCATCGGAACCATATTTTGTGCTGGTTGAACCATTACTAGAGGGAC
Organism: Camellia granthamiana; assembly: GCA_036172215.1. Classification (NCBI taxonomy): domain Eukaryota; kingdom Viridiplantae; phylum Streptophyta; class Magnoliopsida; order Ericales; family Theaceae; genus Camellia; species Camellia granthamiana. The sequence continues at coordinate 13,256,926 of CM069913.1, forward strand.
AAACATAGAGTTTTGAGGAACACCATGTGCTTGTGGGCCTCTTAGCCCATATATGGGTACATTCAAGACTGGTTGTCCCTGCTGTACTGGCTGCTGTTGAAGGTATGGCTGGCCTCTTGGGGCCTGCTTTGTGAAAGGTCTTGCAAAAGGTACCACAATAAGAAAAGCAGGTGTTGATTCTCTTCTAATTGCAGGAAATCCTTCTAACCCCCCAAGTGCAAACTCAAACATAGGGTTGGTGAAACCCCTTGTACCAGGCATGTTTTCAAACATAGAATTTCGAAATGCCCTCATGCCATTACCCTGGGCTGGCCCAGATCCACCAAATTGTATGGTTTCGCTGGTAGAGAATGGTAAATTTTGAGTGGCCATTGGTCTCGAAGGAGTTTCATACCATGATTGAGGCACAAGTGTTGGCTTCTCATGGTTGTGACTACTAGTTTGACCATTGACTTGTCCATTATTTTGCATAGGCTATTCATCTCGAGCCAATCGTTGTTGAGAACTATTAACATTTTCTTCAAATTGTCTTACAGCAGTCGATTGATGAGAATTCATTCAATTCAAAAAGGATGTTGCCTATCTTTCCATTGTATACATTAGTTGTTGTCCCATAACATCTACTAAACCTCCCCACGGATTCAATGGTTGGGTAGAAGGGACATTCGAAGGTTCAGTCTCGTGGCCCTGTCCAGTGTGTTGGACATGTGTTGTATATTCTGAAATGTTGGTTTATTCAACCATTTGTGGAGGATCTGATGGGATAGGAGCATCCATCACGTTGTCCTCTAAGTTAGGTATTTCTACCTCTCCTTCTACACCCTTTTCTAGGAGTTCATTTTCTCCTTTTGCTCTATGCTGAGCCATTTTTAATAGTCCTATCAGGCGTGCCAAAAATATATGTTGGCTTTTTGGCTTTTCGAAGGTCAATTGTGTAATTTTAAGTGTGCCAGCAAGGATTAATAAATCCTTACAGAATTTATAATTGCCAACCAATTATCAGACGATTGTGTTGAAGTTCTTTTAGCCTCAATGAAGAAGACTTTTACTGGCAGCTTGTTTTAAGAGAAATTTATAAGAAATAACAAGTACAGAACAATTTAGAAATTGAATTTCATTGAGTGAACAAGAACTTACGATGAAATGACCTAGTCTTGAAAAGATCTACAGCAACTACTTGAAACTACTCTAAGGAAATGAAGTGCAGTATAGGAATTGAAGTGCTGAAAACGTAAAGAAGTGGAATTGTAAAAAACTGGAAAGAAAATATGAAATAAATGACTGGTTTCTGGATTTGAGTCTGGGTCCCTTCTGTTTAGCCTTCTCTGCTATTTATACTCTTTAGTGGTAACCGTCGAAGTGGCCTTCTAACTGTCAAAATACACTTCCACGATCTCTGGTCATGGCTTTGTTCAACTAGCTCCCACTACGCCGCTTTTGCAGTTAGGCTTCCCCTTTAAATTTGAATTTGAATTTGAATTGTAGGTAACTGTTAGGCTACATCATCTCGCGCCTCTTGACTATTTCGATGCCACGCAGATCCAATACTACCAATATGAATTGCCATGCGTCTGTCTTTGATTGGAGATTTACATTAATTGCCCAAATGTCCTTTTAAGTGTCACGTGTCACTCTACGATTGGCTTTTACAAATTATACAGTCAACACTTTGGTATAGTGTGTATAAAAAAATTGGGTCACTTTCCCTTTCAAGACATTCTGGCCTTCCCACTTAAAGCTTACTGGGGTACAGTGTCTATTCAATCACCAACTAATTCAATTGCTATTAAATAGACAAAAATTAAGTTGTGCTTGAGACCCCCAGTCTCCAACCACCCCCACCGCCCCCACACACACGTAGGGGTTTGTCATTGGATCAAAAAAAGAAAAAAAAAAGAAAAAAGACCAATCACACCCTACTGGGGGCCCTGGGGGTCATCCCCAGTGGAGGTCTGAAGCATTAACCACAAAAATATTTTCATTTCTCCAGCCCTGTGGTCAATTTTTTTTAATAATAATAATTGAATGATTAACTAAAAAATCAATATCTCTAAACAAATCCATCTTTGCGTACAAATTTTATATATTAAAAAGATTATTCATTAATGGAATGTTTATTATATTAAGGAAAATACTTGAGACCCTAAATGATTGTGATTGATCATATATATATATATATATATTTTTCATCTCTCTGACGGAGTTAGGATTTCTACTGTGCGGCCTTATAGGCTTATTTTGGGGTTCGTTTTGATAATCCGAACCATTTACATTTTTGAATACATCAAGTAGAACATACCTGCAAAACATTAAGTTAATCAGATATCGTTAACCTTTCATCTACTCACATTTGTATTCATTTTAATACTTTAAATCACAATGTCATTTATTTTTGAAGATGCAAATGTGAGTGGATGAAAGGGTTAACGATATCTGATTAACTTAATTTTTTACAGGTATGTTCTACTCGATATACTCTAAAATGTGAACGGTTCAGATTATCAAAACAGATTCCGAAATAAACTCATAAGGTCGCGCAGCAGTGCTTGTTGTACTGGGTGTACAACAGACATCCCAAATCCCTTTCTAACATGTGTGCATGGGGTCGTGGGGATAGGGTATTTGTGGAGGTAAGTATCATTTCTAGGGGTGAGTAGCGGATATACCGATCCGCCAAAACCGACCGAACCGAACCGATCCGTCGCATTTTGGACGGATGCGTGATGACGAGCGAACGGTTGCAGATTGATTTTCTCCAATCCGGCGGACGGATGGCGGATTTGAGATTCCTTTGGCTGCAATCGAACCACCGAACCGCCACACCGCGAGCACCTCTAGTAATTTATAAGACTTTGTGTTTTCAGTTTGTTTAAATATTCTGTTTGTGTTTTCAATTAAAAAAGAGTTTAAATATTTTGTTGAAAAAAAAATTTTAACTTGAATATCTTTTTTGAATTGAAAAAAATAAACGTATTATTTATCTATATTTTTTGGGTTTTAAATCTATCTCTAAAAATAATAAATAGAAAATATAATATTTGCTGGTTGGTTTTTGTTTTCAAAAATAGATATAGATGTAAACAATTAGGGGTGTGCATAATACCGCCGAAACCGCCAAAACCGCACCGAGCCGCACCGCCAAGGCAAATTCGTTATTATTTTCCAATCAAACCGCCGGTTTTTGGTAAGAAAAATGGTAACTTCTAGTGACATTTTTATCAATCCGCCAGTTTCTATTTTTCTTCCAAACCGCACCAACCCACACCGCTATTAAATCATGTTTTATAAGATTCTAAAAATTCTTTTTTACTTAAGTTTGCTTGTTGTTCTATACCTTAGAATATAGTATTACATTACTGCTCAAGGAGAATTCAAGATGTCAGTAATCCAAAATAAAGTTGGATTCCAATTCACTTTTCAATCTTTTTTTTTTTCTGGCCATGTTGCAAACTTGCATCAGCTTACTTTTCAATCTAAATACTTTTCAACACTTGCTGCATCAGAAGAAAGTTTTGCAAGATGCTTAACATCACGGTATCTCTCGTTTTTTTTTACTCTTTGATTTAAGTTTTGCAATTTGAATTATATTTTTTATAAACCGCCAATCCACCCAAACCGCCAAGGCAAATCCGCCATTATTTGCCAACCGAACCGCCGGTTTTTGATAAGGAAAATGGCAAATTCTAGTGACACTTTTATTAATCCGCCACCCGCCATACGGTTTCTATTTTTCTCTCAAACCGTACCAACCCGCACCGCGCACACCCCTACGTACAATCTCTACTACTGCTATGTTCATGGTTTTGGTGGTTTGAATTGCTTTTATATTTTAAGAACCACAGATTGTAATATTTTATGTGGATGAGGCCTGCTGTGATTGTGATATTCTAAAGTTTCAAACTTTATTGCTTTAGATGAGGCATGCAGTGATTGTAATATTTTTTAAAATCATTGACTGTAATACTTTTTTTTTTTTTTTTTGAGGAAGTACATAAGTTGAATTATGTTGAAAATTTATAAAATTTTAAATCGCCAAACCGATTCGCATCCATCTGTCAAACCGCCAATCAGTTCAATCCACATCCGCCGGATTAGCGGACGGATGTGGATTGATTTTCTCTAATCTACTAATCTGGCGGACGGATGGCGGATTTGAGGTTCCATGACCGTAACCGACCCTCGCCCACCCCTAATCATTTCTACAAGAAGTTTGACTTTTTTAATAATAACTTAATTTTTTAATATTTTTATGAGGTGAAAAGAATAAGAAAAATATTTTTAATTATATGAAAAATCGTGAATGACAAAGATGTGTGACTTGTTTATTTAGTAATCTTTTATTTTTTAAAACTTTTTTTTAATGAAAAAATCCAACTTCCCAAATATGGTTTAGAGTAATTTCGTCTCTATACCTATATAGAACTCGTTTGGTATATAAGTTTTTTTAGATTTTTTTGTTAAAATAATTATAAAAAGATAAAATAAGTTAAAAAGTAGGAGTTGTTTGGGATGACCTAAATAAGTAAACTTTTTGTCTTTTTACGAAAAAATGTGCAGAAAAGTAGAGAGATGATGTGATGGAAAAAAGATAAAAAGATAAAAAGTGTGCATTTATTTAGGATAGCCAAACTTGACCTTAATAAGACAAAATATCATATCTAAACTATAATCATTTCATTTTTTCTCTTATAAAAATCAAAAAAAAAAAAAATCAAAAAAACTTATTTCAAACAAGACTATTTAGCTTCAAAGTAAAATAGTCAAAAACAAATTAAAAAATCAACTCATATCCCAAACGAAAGCATAGTTTCTATGCATGGCTTCCACCAATGATTAATGAGCATTGCTATAACAAAACAAAACATTACACAAATGGGCATATTTAGTATAATTTATTATAATAATGAGAAAATAAAAATTGTTCTTTTCCAAATTATTAGATAATTAAAATTTTTTAATTTATTTAAATTATTTGTAGTTATTGAATTATAAATAAAAATTATATCATGATCCAACCTTTTAAATTAAAATAAATTATAAATAACTTGTATAATTTGCATGAAATCACACACATGCGGGTGGGGTTGATCGGAAAAATTATTAGCTGCTATTGGGGTGTCATTTGGTGGTATTCCTACCAATCATCAATTATTATGTTTTTTTTATATTTTTTAATCATTTAATATAAAATTGTGAGTCTTATTTTCTCTATCAATTACAATGTCAATAATATTTGAAAGCTCTAATTTAAGAGCGCTAATATAACTCTAATGATGAATCTCATATAATAATGTAATGTTTTGACCTTTTTTTTAAACATTTTACTAGAGTTCATGTTACCGTTTGGGAAGATGAGTTTGAGGCTTTTTTAGCTAAAATAGTCACAAAAAATAAAATAAGATAAAATATCACATTCAACCCATAATCATTACATTGGCCTATTTTGGGAAGATGGTAAAAATCAGTTTTTTTGTTTTTAACCAAGATTTTTTAGAGTGATTTGGGAAGTTGGTAAAAAGTTACTTTTTACTACACTAAAATGACTAAAATAGCCTCACCCAACTTAAAAAATTACTTTTCACCAAAACTTACAAAATATAAACACTAAGGGTAATTATGTAATTTTGTCACCAACTTTTTTGCTTTTGCCAAATGAACAAAAATGAAAAATCTGATTTTTGGATAAAAACGCAAATCCAACGTTTTTATCCCTTCCCAAAATGGCCCATTCTTCCTCTCACAAAAAAATCAAAATGACCAAAAAAGTCAAAAGTCATTTCCAAACCAGACTTTAATTCCAAACTAAAATAATTAAAAAAATTAAAAAATCAAAAAATCAACTCCCTTCCAAAACAAAACTTTAGTATTAAAACTATCCATCACTAGTCTACTCTTACAATATACATAAAGCACCTTGTCACACTATTCCTGAATCAACCAATAATTTCTCCATATGAGCATACAATGCATTACTCCATTTCTCGTGATTGATAAGATCTTCAGATGACAAGTTGTGACGTGGCTACAGTTGGATGTGGTATATGAATCCAACAGTACTTTAATGTTACTCTTACAGTGGGACCCACCCACTGAAGAAACATGACGTGGCGGTGACATGAGTAGTCGTGAGTCGAAGCTGACGAGGATTGTATATGATTGGTTGTGTTTGGGAACACGTGCATAAAGGTGCATGACCACCGAGAAACGGTGGTGATTTGGAAGGAAAGTCAAGGTTAGAAAAAGCGCGGAAGGTTCGGAGGAAGGAAATCGAAAACCGCGTTTCGATTTTCTACGGCTGATTAAGGAGTTAGTTAAAAAATTAATTTTTTTTATTTTTTTATGAGTAAAAAATATAAAAAATAATATAATTTAAAATAAGTTAAAAATTAAAAGCTAATTTTTAATTAACTTGTCAAAAGACTCTTAAGTTTGGCTTTGAATTGTTTTGAAAAGTAGATTAAAACTTAATTTTTTTAATTTTTTTATAAAAATATATAAAAAATAAAAAAGTGATGTAATTTTAAATAGGTTAAAAATTAAAAAGTTGCTTTTAACATTGCCAAAAAAATGTAAAGTGGATTATTTTTTAACTTTTTAGCTATTTTGACTCATTTTGGAAATTTAACTTTTTAGTTTTTTGATTTTTTTTTAAGTCACATTATCTCTTGATTTTCTTACACGTGTTTTTCAAAACAAAAAAAAAAAAGTTCAAAAGCCACTCTTACCTCCACCCACACACTCTAGGATTAAAAAGTCATGTTTGAATTGAATTTTTTGATTTCTTAATTTTTGTAAAAAAAATTAAAAAAATTATAATTTAAATAGAATAGTTTATTTTATTTTATTAAAATTAAAATTTATTTTATTTTTTTGTAATTATTTAAATAATAATAAATAAAATAAAAACGCAACTCAATCAATATGCCAAACGAGAGCTTTATCATAAACAGTCAAAATGTAAAAAAAGGAAGGTACTATCTTTTATTGAATCTTCTCACTTTTCCTTGGGACGTGGAATCCACTAAGAAAATGTACAATTAAGGGGAAAAATTATAATTATTAATATTTATAAAATTTATTAGTTATTTATAATTATTTTTTTCAACAGACACTGGTTTCATATTTCCCCTACAATTAATGCCTTTTTTTTTTATGGTATAGTTTTTTTTTAATTAAAAAAATTAGTCACTTTAGCTATGGCGGTTTTAGCTGGTAAATATAAAATATGAAAAATGCTAGAGATCCAAAAATTCTATTAAAATTTTTACCAAATGTCTCACATGGGTGTGGGACCCACATGGCCATTCCCATGTGAGACATTTGGTAAAACTTTTGGTAGAATTTTTGGAGTCTGTAGCATTACTGATAAAATATATATAACTTTTTTAACATGATTCACACAATGAATAAAGCTTCGGACCCTCAGTGGGGTGCTGGGGTCCCTTCTCATTGGTTCAAAAAAATTGTTTTTTTTTTTTTTTTTTTCCAGCCAATGACAGGCCGACACGTGGCCCCCATTGGAGGTCACTGGGGGTCACCCCCATTGGGGGTCTGTAGCATTGCTGTTCACACAATTGATACAAAAATGTCAATTTTTTTGTTTCAAAAAAATTAAAATTTAATCACGTCAACTTTTTCTAATAACAAAAAAAACAACAATGATTCATCCCACTAAAAATACCACCACTAATAGCACTAATGCATTAAAAAAGTAAAAAAAAAAAAAAAAAATACAACTCCAAGACCAAAACATCACATCATTACTGGTAGAACCCACTGCCACCTAATTAGTGGGAGCACTAATTAGTGCTCCCACTCATTTTCCCAAAAAAAAAATAACATTTACTAAACGGATCAACTTTTTTTAATAACAATTTTATCTTACAAAATAAATAAATAAAAAATTATTTAAATCTACGTGTTGGTTTGGGATGTTATAAAAAAGTGCACTTTTTGACTTATTGGCTTATATGGGTTGGATTTGGGTTGGGTTTGATGTGATGTGTTAGAGAGGTGATGTGATTTAAATAAGATGATGTGACTTAAATAGGATAGTGAATTTTTGATTTTTTGTATTATTTAATTTATGCCAAACCAACCCATAATTTCTAAACCCCAACTTATTTAAAAATATATTATGATTATATATTTTTAATTGCTTTTAAATTAATGGCACTTTTGTAGAGTGTTATCAATATGAGTGGTAAAATTTTCCATAAAATATACAAAAAATAATATAGATAAGTTCATGTTAAATAGTGGACTCTATTTCACGTTTCGTTTGTTTGAGTAGAATAGATTTTTTATGAAAAACTTCTCTTTAAAAATATTATGTAAAGAAAATATTTTTCTATGTTTGATGGTGGTGGTGGTGAAACGAAGGTGGTGGTAGAGTGGAGGTGGTGGTGGTGGCATGATGGTGAGACGGTGGCGGCAGTGATAACGACAGTGATAGTGGTGGTAGTGGTTGCGGTAAGGGTGGTGTGATAGAGGTGAGAGTGGCGGTGATAGTGTAGTGACATTGGTAAGACTTTAGTTTAGAAAGTGTTTTCCATCTTTTAAAAGTGAAAAATATTTTCTACCCATATAGACTTGTTTTCTGTTGACCATGAAAAATATTTTTCGTTGACTTTTGATTTCCATTATATCAAACACCATAAAATGCATAAAAATATTTTTCAAAAAATATTTTTTTCTCAAACAAATGGAGCATTAGAAAAAAGATAATAAAGAAATGCTAATGGGAATATGTGAAAAAATATTTTAAATTTTATAAAAATATATATATATATATATATATAATGTGTGTTAAAGTTAAATTTTTTTTATTTTGATATCATTAGATTCTTGAACACCGATTGTGTAGTAGCCGGACCCATTTAATAAAACATACAAAATATAGAGGAGTTATGTTAGAGATCTTAAATAAATTATTAAATTTTTTATCAAATCTCTTACATAGGTGTGGGACTTACACACATGTGATTTGTGTGAGTCACACCCCCATGTAAGAGGTTTGATAAAAAATTTGATAATTTATTTGAGATTCATAACATTTTTTAATATAGATATATATGTGCATAGAGATCAAAAGTGAATAAGAATCGTGTTTATTATTCATATATATATATATATATTTTGGGTTTTGAATTTTTTATTTTTTAATTTTTTGATATGGAAACATCTTGTTAGTATCATGTAAATATAAGAAAAAAGACTGCGACCCCCTCACCACAGCGACCCCCACGACCCCCTCTGCCTCTGATTGGTTAAAAACTGTTTTTTTTTTTTTTTTTTTTTTTCTCCCCCACTCACCAACCCCCACGTGTGCGTGGGGGTGGAGGGGGTGAGAAGGGGAGGGGGTCTGTATCGGGGCTGTAAATATAAATAGTCTGAATTATTACTTTAAAAATATGAAATAACTCAAGAAAAAGTAATTCATTAATTGAAATTATGGGGATTTCTAGCTATGAAGACTACATGTAGAATGAGTATTACCACATTTATGCATTTTAATATATCACCTCATGTGTTAGAAATAGATATTAATAATAAAATTTAGGAAAAATTTAATACAAAAATGCTTGGGACCCCTTTTTTAGGGGACTCTTACAATTCCCTTTAGATCTCAACTATTGTTGTATGTGTGGGCTCCACTCATCAATGGTTGAGATTTAAAGGGGATTGTGGGGGTTTAAAAAAAAAAAAAGCTATCAATCATTGTTAAATTTAATATACACATTTCTTACCATATACACCCTAAGTTATGTCATTTTCTTCTTTAGTTATAAGTAATTTGTTATAATTTTTTTTTAGTTATAACTCAAAAGATATGAAATTATGTCCTTTTTTTAATTTTTTAAATGATAAGGTATTTACGGTACACATTACATCAATAATATACTAACACAGAAAGTGAAATACTAAAAATAATATTAAAAAATAATAAATATATCATTACTTCACATGAGTTGCCTTCTTCGTTATCAATGGTTATGGTTGTAAATTTGACCTAGCCTACTAGGGCCCGGACTTGAGCCTGCCCATGTCGTGCCGAGCAAGCTCTTGCCAGAATTCAGGTTGGGTCAGGCTTGTACACGAGTTAGAAAACTAGATTCAAGCCCAAGCCTAAGTCCAAACCTAAACCCAAGCCCAAGCCCAGACCCAAGGGGCATTTGGGCCTTAGCACGGGCTGATGGGCTGGGCATGTGGGCTTGGGCCTAGGTTCAAGCTTCGGACGAGCCTGACCTTTTTTTTTTTTTTTTTCCATCAAAATTTTATTTGTTTTACCAAAAATGATGCTGAACCTCGGGCAAGTCAAGCGGGCTAGGCCTTGAGTGGACCACAGGCCGGGCTCTAGAACACTCGGCCCACAGTCTTAGGCTCGGCTTGGGCCTAGACCTTTTGGGCTTAAGCAGGCCGAGCCCACCCAGGTCACGGGCAAGTTTCGGGCAGCCCACGGGCCAATTTCATACCCCTATCAATGGTCTCATTTGGAAATCCTTACAAGCTAAACTCACATATATATATATATAGAAAGAGAGAGAGAGAGTAATGCACATCTATTAAATTTTATCTTACTCAAATTGTTTGAATTTTGACTTGTCAATCATTCGACAATTAGAGTGATGATTGTGATGGATAAAGATAACAAATGTGATAGATAAGAGTTGGATCAATATACACAAATTCAGATAATTCGGATAAATTTGAATTCCATGAAAAATTGATTATATATATATATATATGTATGTAACTATTTTTTAGAGTATTTATGGGTGTGTAAGAAAGCTATAATTAGGTCTAAGAATCTGAATGTAAAGTACATATCCACCACCAAAGAATCATGTGATTAGGCGGTGCTCAATAATTTTTGTTCATAGACTTTTGCAACGTAGTGCTAGCATTCACCACTACATATGATTTGTTGCCTTCATAACTGGTTCTCTTTTTCAACCCAACTGGTAACTCCTCCAATTGCTTTCGACCCTTCCATGTTGCTTTCATTTTTTCCACGCTTTGTTTTCGTAAAGTCATTGATTAAAAGTTGCGGTATTTGTCTTTCGATGGGTGTACTTGATTGAACAAATTATAATATAATATTAAAATTATTAATTTATAAAATTCATATTTCAGTGTTATGTGGATTAGATGTAAGACTAAATTATTTATTTAGTCATTATATTGACCCACATGATATGATAATATGAATTAGAGATTTGGTAGGATTATGATTTCATATTTTTTGCTATAATTAATTGGTAAATAAAGAAGAGTGTTTTCTAAATATCCTACTTTGATGGAAAAATATAATCATTGTTGAATAAGGAAACTAGCTCTCTCTCTACCTATAAAAGGATATTCAGACTACCCATCAACTTAATTCTGAATTCAATGTATTCTAAAGAGGGTCAAGAGAGAAACCATTTTCCATTAATATTATTATTAGGTTTATGTTCAATCAATTTTGGATCATTTGAAGGTTTCGCATAATTGATCCGGATATGTTATTTATTTTCCGCATTATGTTATTATTTGTGAAAATTATGACAGTTCACTATTTTGGATTATGAAAATTGTTATATGCATAACACCATCAAATTAATTTACATTAGATTCTAATAAATATTTTATTTAATAATTTTTTTAATTCTATAACTAATAATGTAAAATAAAAATATAATTGTAATTATTTATTTGGATTAATTGATCAATAATGTATATTCGCTTTATTTTTCTCACCTTTTTTTTCTTATTTTTTATTTTTATTTTTTATATAATAAATTGAAAAATCAAACACACTTTTTAAAAAAATAGTACACAAGACCAGGCATGGGAAAAGACTAATGATTTCGACCCTCCATGTTGCTTTCATATTTCCTTTCCACACACTTTCGTTCGGTAAAGTCATTGATTAAAAGGTTGCGGTATTTTCCCTTTGTTAGGTGTGTTTGATTGCACAGATTATAACATAAAATGGTAATTATTAATTTATAAAATTTATATTTTAATATTATAATTTTTTTGTTATCTGTATTATATTCTAATGGATTCTATCCAATAAAATTAGTAAATTTTTTAATCTTCTAACTAATAATGCAAATCAAACATATAATTAAAATTATATATTTGGGTTAATTGGTTAATAATGTATATCTATTTTATTTTTCTCACATTTTCTTTATCATTCTTCTTTATTTTTATTTTTTTAATATAATAAATTCAAGAATCAAACATAAAATTTTAAAAATAGTATGCAAGCCCCGGCATTTTATTTAACTTGGTGTTTCTTCATTATCGATCGTTGTGCATCTATCAAGCTTTTGAAAGAACTCCAATTTATTTATTTATTTATTTTTCTGGGACTCCGGAAAGGAACTCCAAAATTTTAAACTTAGCCAATATGTGATGAATTAAGATTACATGTTTCATTCTCTTATCGTTTCATTATCCTATATTTTATTAGTTTATAGGATGAATGTATTTGTTCAGTGTTGCTTATTAAAATTGCTTATATATTTTTTTTTAATTAATTTGGTGCTACTGTTACTTATAATTTTTTAGACAGAATTAACTTAAATAAATTTATTAAAAAAAATCAATTATTTGAAATTTGAAAGATTGATGTTTTTAATTTTTACTTTTTGATTATTAAATTTTAACTTGAGAAAAATTACATCAAATAAGACAATCATCTAAGTACATATGTGACCTTTGAAAGCTACTGATTTGTATTTAATATCAAGTACAATAATAACTTTGGAAAATTGTCAAATTGTTAATTTGAAGTTTTATTAAAACGACAATTTTAATCAATTGATTGAAAATATTTTGGTCGGCTACTTTGTGCAACTTGTCATAAGCTCATGTGAGTAATATGAGGATGCCGATTAATTAATTGAAGTGTCACTAACCTTACTTAGTTTAATTAAGGTTCTCGTGAAACATGTTTAAGCCGTCCAATGTCTAGAAAGTGAAGGCAAATTTCATTGGGCGATAATCCAAGAAATTATACTATAATGTTTGTTTGGTTAAACTATTTGTCACAACAACAACATTATTGTGTCTGAAAACTAGGTTTAATAATTTGCCATGATCTACCCAAAAAAAAATTAAAATTTGTTAGTGACTATCAGATGCAATGCCATGAGCCTAGGTGAGATAACAAACCTATTTTGTGGTCTATTTAGTACAGGTTACAAGTGGGAACTAGATGGACCTAATGTGAATAGTTTTTCTGTATGTATAGAATTGGATATCTCATTTTGTACGTTTAAAATTTTTCATGTAACTACAAATAATGTAGCTTAATCAAATTTGTTATTATTATTTTTTTGATTGGAAAACATTTTCATGGTAGACAACGTTTGCTTTAAAGAGTTTTTTCTCAAATCAACTCATTTGGATGGGATAGTGATGGTGATGATAGTGTTGGAAAAAATGGTTTTATATAGGCATATTTTTTAGCCAAATTTGGGTGGACCCTAAACGTCTTTTGGGTGGACCTCAAACGTCTTTTGGGGTGGGTCCGAAGAGGTGAAGTGGTGAAGACGGAACGTCAAAACCATTTATGAGTGAATGGGAAGTTGACGTTGTTTTCGGGTTTAACTTTAATTTTTTAGATAAAATTCTTTTGAATTTTTTCAATAAAAATTAGTGTGGGAATTTAATTTAATTCTAAATTTAAATTTTGGATTCCTAAGTGGTTTCTTAAAGTTTGTAATTTTAGAATTTAATTTAATTATAAATTTAAATTTTAGATTCCTTAAATGTTTCCTAAAGTTTGTACCTCTTCATTTATTTATTTATTTAACTATTTCAATAGTTTAATATATATATATATATATATTTGAAATAGTTTAATTTATAAATTACCTACAGATTTGTTTTCCAAACAGGTTGGAGCTTTGTTCACCAATGCCTAACGGTCAAATTGTTTGACTTTAGTGCAACGGTCAAGAAGTCAAAGTGCACCCTTTGCCTATTTATATAGCCATAAATCCAGCATTCTGCCATTCCGCAGGATTGTGTCTTTGTGATCCGAATTTTGCATCCAGTATAAATTAGTCTGCAGATTGTTTTTTGTTGCTATCCATTTCTGTTATTTAATGTATTTTCCTACATTCTAGTTTTAGGAAAATATTTCAGAGAGTTAGAACACAGGTTTGGTTCGCCGAACAAATTTATTTGAAGTGCTTCTATAAATTTGTGAAGATCATTGTATCCTGGGAGATAGACGCCATTCAACCGTAAGCACCGTAGCGGGGCGAATCTGTCTTAAGGACAGAGTGTCACACACTCGACTTGGTCTTGTAATTTTTATTTGGTTCAATAAATAAATCCGGTATGTAATTTATTTATTTTGTTTGATTTTATTTCAAGTTATTTTTTATACACAGAAGATTGTTCCAACAATCTTAAGACAGATTCGAATTATTCTGTTTACATAATTTTTCGTTTGTTTCCCTTTTTCATTCTTCGTAAATAATTTCAGAAGAAAATTATTTTCTGTGAATTTACAAAATAATATTCTGGTTGGAAAAACAAATAGTGATTATATGCTATTTGACAGATAGTAGTAATATACTGTCTCTTTTCTTTGACAACAACTAGTAGTACGATACTGGTGTCATTAACAATTCAGAATATATTTTTGTGGAATTTGTTCAGAAATTAATTTTGGGTTTTAGAAATTATTTTCTGTGTTTGCATTATTTAAAATTCTGTTTCAGTATTTTTATTTATTGGAGTGTTACTACAGAATTTAATTTCTTGTGTGAATTAATTTGGTTAAATAAAATTTTATTTTATTTCCAAATTATTTGAAAAATAAAAGTTATAATTTTTATTTCTTTTATTTTACAGAATTTAATTTTCTGTGTGGAATTAATTTGTTTAAATAAAATTTTATTTTATTTTCAAATTAATTGGAAATAAAAGTTACAATTCTTGTTTCTTTTATTTTTACAGAATTTAAAATTCTGTGATTTTTTGTTTTAGTTTTCTGTGTAGTATAAAGTTCTAATTATAATTTTATTTTATAATTTATAATTTAAAATTTATGGCTACTAAAACTGGTCAATCTAATGTTCAAACCAGTACTGGTATGGTGATTGCCATTACGCCAACCTCTCCTTATGTTGGGACTGTGCCAGTAACTCATGGTGGAAAACTAGAGAAGTTCTTAAGAACTGATTTTTGCAAAGGCAAAGGAAGAACATGTAAGAAGGTTCCTAAAGCCGATATAACCGAAATGGATATAATTTCCAATGGTGTAGATGTCATAAATCTTTCTGCAGTTGTTTCCGAGGCAAATCTTGTCGGAAATCCTAAAGAATGGTGGGTGGACACTGGTGCTACTCGCCATATTTGTGCCGACAAAAAGATGTTCACATCTTATTCTACAGTGGACAATGGTGAACAACTTTTTATGGGCAACTCCTCAATTTCCAAAGTTGAAGGACAAGGAAAGATTGTTCTCAAGATGACATCTGGAAAGGAACTCACTCTCAACAATGTGCTGCATGTACCGGACATTCGCAAGAATTTAGTTTCCGGATCTTTGTTGAGTAAGAATGGGTTTAAGCTAGTTTTTGAAAGTGACAAGTTTGTACTTACCAAAAACAGGATGTATGTAGGACAATGTTACATGTCTGATGGCCTTTTCAAGTTAATTGTAATGACTATTGTACCCTCAGTTATTAATAATACTACATCTTCTTCTTACTTGCTTGAGTCTTCTAATTTATGGTATGGTAGACTAGAACATGTTAATTATGGATCTTTGCGTAGATTAATTAATATGGAATGTTTACCGAAATTTGACATTGATTCAAAACATAAATGTGAAATTTGTGTTGAGGCAAAATTATCTAAAACTCCTTTTCATTCAATTGAAAGAAGTACGGAACCACTTGAATTAATTCATAGTGATATTTGTGATTTTAAATCAATTCAAACCAGAGGTGGGAAAAAGTATGTAATCACTTTTATAGATGACTATACTAGATATAGTTATATTTATTTAATTCGAACCAAGGATGAAGCTTTGGAGACTTTCATTCAATATAAGAATGAAGTTAAAAATCAACTTGGTAAGAAAATCAAGAAACTTAGAAGTGATAGAGGTGGTGAATATGAATTACCTTTTGGTGAGTTTTGTAAAGAACATGGAATAATTCATCAAACCACCGCTCCTTACTCACCTCAGCAAAATGGAATTGCTGAAAGGAAAAATAGGACTTTAAAAGAAATGATGAATGCTATGTTAATAAGTTCTAGATTACCTCAGAACTTGTGGGGAGAAGCAATACTTTCTGCAAATTATATTTTAAATAAAGTACCCCGAAAGAAAGTGAATCAAACACCTTATGAATTGTGGCATGGAAGAGTACCATCCTACAAATACTTAAAAGTGTGGGGGTGTTTGGCTAAAGTGGCTATTCCTAGTCCTAAAAAGACTAAGATAGGTCCTAAGACCATTGATTGCATTTTCATTGGTTATGCCAAGAATAGTAGTGCATATCGGTTTTTGATTCATAAATCGGAACATACCGAAATGCATGTAAATACTATTATTGAGTCTCGGAATGCATCTTTCTTTGAACATGTATTTCCAAAGAAGACTGGACAAGAGACTAGTACTAATAAAAGATCTTTTGATGCTATTACTAGTCAAGATCAAGAACATGATCAAGAAATAGAGTTAGATCAAAATGAGGAAGAAGAACTTAGGCGTAGTAAACGTGCTAGAACCTCAAAATCTTTTGGTCCAGATTTTCTAACATATTTGTTAGAAAATGAGCCTTTAACTTTTAAAGAGGCTATGTCCAGTCCTGAAGCTCCTTTATGGAAAGAAGCTGTCAACAGTGAAGTTGAATCCATCTTGCAAAATCACACTTGGGAATTGGTGGATTTGCCACCAGGTTGTAAACCTCTTGGGTACAAATGGATTTTCAAAAGAAAATTGAAAGCAGATGGATCAATCGACAAATACAAGGCAAGACTTGTAGTCAAAGGTTTTAGACAAAAAGAAGGTCTAGATTACTTTGACACATACTCACCGGTTACTAGAATAACATCCATTAGAATGCTAATTGCCATTGCATCTCTATACAATCTAGAAATTCATCAAATGGATGTTAAAACCGCTTTCTTAAATGGTGAGTTAAATGAAGAAATTTACATGGAACAACCAGAAGGGTTTTCTGTTCCAGGGAAAGAAAAGAAAGTGTGTAAATTGGTTAAATCATTATATGGTTTAAAACAAGCGCCAAAGCAATGGCATGAGAAATTTGACAAGGCAATGATGTCAAATGGATTTAAAATTAATGAGTGTGACAAATGTGTTTATATTAAAAACACAGACAAAGGTTATGTCATTGTATGTCTTTATGTAGATGGTATGCTCATCATTGGTAGTAATAATGATATGATTAAAACTACTAAGAAAATGTTGAATAAACATTTTGACATGAAGGACATGGGCATTGCTGATATAATTCTTGGAATGAAAATTACCAAAACATCAGAAGGTTATACTTTGTCACAATCTCATTACATTGAGAAAATACTTGACAAATTCAGCAAAGATGATGATCATCTTGCTAGAACTCCTGTAGATGTTAATTTGTATCTTTCTAAGAATATACAAGAAAGTATTTCTCAATTAGAGTATGTCCAAATTATTGGAAGCTTAATGTACTTGATGAACTGCACTCGCCCAGATATAGCTTATGCAGTAAGTAAATTAAGTAGATATACGAGTAATCCGGGAGTAGAACACTGGAAAGTAATTATAAGGGTTCTAAGATATCTCCGATTTACTCGTAACATTGGGCTGAATTATACTAGATATCCAGCAGTACTTGAAGGATACTGTGATGCAAATTGGATATCGGATACTAGAGACTCGAAGTCCACCAGTGGGTATGTCTTTACTCTTGGTGGGGTGGCTGTATCTTGGAAATCTTCCAAACAGACTTGCATTGCTAGATCTACTATGGAATCAGAATTCATAGCCTTAGACAAAGCTGGGGAAGAGGCAGAATGGCTTCGCCACTTCCTTGAAGATATTCCAATTTGGCCAAAACCGGTGCCTGCTATATGCATACATTGTGATAGTCAATCAGCAATTGGTAGAGCACAGAGTCATATGTATAACGGTAAGGCACGACACATTCGTCGTCAACATAATACCGTAAGACAACTACTCTCTAATGGAATTATTTCCATAGAATTTGTTAAGTCTAAAGACAATATAGCGGATCCACTAACCAAAGGGTTAGCAAGAGAGTTAGTTGAGAATTCATTGAGGGGAATGGGACTTAAGCCTATTAAATAAGAGTTACCACAACGGCAACCCAACCTAGTTGATTGGAGATCCCAAGATCTAGGTTCAAAGGGACAACCGAGTTGTAATTGACTCAGAAGGATCACTGGGGAGTCTAACTCCTACCCGTTTCTATGATGAAATAGTGATGTCTGCAGCGTTTTAGGTTAAGTAATACTTTTAATGATTCTTATATCTAGGTAAACCTAGTGGAGTATGGCAGGATACTCTTCATAAGAATTACCTATGTGAGTGTGAACTGGGCCGGTTCTGTGAGATTTGTGAAGGGCTACAATTCTCTAGAGCACTCATGAAGACCAGGTTGTTCAGGGCCAAAATGAACACAATAGTGAGAACTAAACTGTGTCTGTGAATATACTGTGTGAGTTCTATTGTCTTGGTTTACACAAACGGCTGAACAGTTCAAGACATCATGTTCACTGGTTAGCTAGTAAATCCGATAGTGTCTCACAAGGGAAGGTTCAAAGCCAAAAGCTACCTATCCTTTGCAGAATATTTCCAATTTCTAAACTCTCTGATTAGATCATGTTGTTGCATTTTCTCTCCGTCAAATTCCATTCATGTGGGGGATTGTTGGAAAAAATGGTTTTATATAGGCATATTTTTTAGCCAAATTTGGGTGGACCCTAAACGTCTTTTGGGTGGACCCCAAACGTCTTTTGGGGTGGGTCCGAAGAGGTGAAGTGGTGAAGACGGAACGTCAAAACCATTTATGAGTGAATGGGAAGTTGACGTTGTTTTCGGGTTTAACTTTAATTTTTTAGATAAAATTCTTTTGAATTTTTTCAATAAAAATTAGTGTGGGAATTTAATTTAATTCTAAATTTAAATTTTGGATTCCTAAGTGGTTTCTTAAAGTTTGTAATTTTAGAATTTAATTTAATTCTAAATTTAAATTTTAGGTTCCTTAAATGTTTCCTAAAGTTTGTACCTCTTCATTTCTTTATTTATTTAACTATTTCAATAGTTTAATATATATATATATATATTTGAAATAGTTTAATTTATAAATTACCTACAGATTTGTTTTCCAAACAGGTTGGAGCTTTGTTCACTAATGCCTAACGGTCAAATTGTTTGACTTTAGTGCAACGGTCAAGAAGTCAAAGTGCACCCTTTCATTCATCTTTGGTACCTGTTGGGGGCTGTGTTAATTTGCCTATTTATATAGCTATAAATCCAGCATTCTGCCATTCCGCAGGATTGTGTCTTTGTGATCCGAATTTTGCATCCAGTATAAATCAGTCTGCAGATTGTTTTTTGTTGCTATCCATTTCTGTTATTTAATATATTTTCCTACATTCTAGTTTTAGGAAAATATTTCAGAGAGTTAGAACACAGGTTTGGTTCGCCGAACAAATTTATTTGAAGTGCTTCTATAAATTTGTGAAGATCATTGTATCCTGGGAGATAGACGCCATTCAACCGTAAGCACCGTAGCGGGGCGAATCTGTCTTAAGGACAGAGTGTCACACACTCGACTTGGTCTTGTAATTTTTATTTGGTTCAATAAATAAATCCAGTATGTAATTTATTTATTTTGTTTGATTTTATTTCAAGTTATTTTTTATACACAGAAGATTGTTCCAACAGATAGTAGTGGCAATAGTGGCAATGGCCGCGTGGTAGAAGTGGTGGTATATGTGGGGTAGTATAGATGTTGATAAGTATTAGAGTAATGATATTTTTAGTAGTTTTGCAGTGCGACATGTTAATTTGATTTTCAGGTATTTATAGTTGAGGAGAGACAGTTATCTCTGTAATTTTTTATAACTTTTTTTTTTTTTTAACATATAGTGAAAACGTTAATCTAGTTTTGGAGTAAACCACATAAAAATTGTGTTCCTTCTTTATGTAGGTGTGATTTTTCGTTCTTGTACATTTGTCCTTTATATTTTTGTATCTCAATAATTTTGATTTGGTGTTGTGGATTCGTGACATGATAATGGTTGGGTAGCAACAGTAGGATTGGCTGTGACTTTTGTAGTGATGATGGTTGTATGGTGGTGATGTTAGTAAGATTTTAACACAGAAAATATGTTTCTTTATAATGTGCCCAAAAAAACAAAAAAAAAAAAAATCAGCTCAAAACAACTCATTTTTCCTTTATCACAAAAAACATTTCTTTATTAACTTCCAATTTTCATCGTACCAACTATTAGAGAGAAAAAAATTTCAAAAGACATTATCCACTAAAACGAAGGAAGTACATCAATAGAAAAAGGCCAAGAAAATACTGCATCATTGCAGAAATATTATTTTGATCACAACTATGTATAAGAAGAATGTGAGCAACTTGGTTGAAGGATAACATTTTAAAAGGAAAAAGAGAACCTAATTCTGAAATCTCTTCATTATAACCTGATCAACAAACAGATTATAACAGTTACACAGAGATTTGATAGTTTCATTTTTAGTACCCATGTTTATCTTGTAATTAAACAGTATTAAAGATTGCCAAGTTGCACTGAAGATGATGAAAAATTTAAGGTTTGGATAACATATTCAAAAACAAGAAGACAAATTTCTGAACACTCTTCATCACCTGAACAGATCGATGGTCAGTACCAGGCAGAAACTGTGTCTCAAGTATTAAGGTTTTTTATTATAAAAAAAAACAACGCCCATGTACTTCCTCTTAATGAACTCAATATGTTATGATTTTTAAGCAGAAATTTCATATTGCCTTAATTTTCATCAATATTTTAATGTTGAGACGGTATAGTTGAACACAAGGTTTTAAAAAGTAGCCGCAACTGTTACGTAACGATGTTACGTAACGGTTGTGGTAGTTACCGCCACCCGTTACGGCCGCTTTTGCAATGTGATTGAGATTCATAAGTGTGTTGGCTGTAGCGGCTGCTGTAGCGGTCGTAACGGTGCCGTAACAGCCATAATGACCTGTTACGTAACGGTTTCAAACTGTTTTTTTTGAAAAAAAAAAAAAAAAAAATTTGAAATGGGGGAAGAGGGATAGAGAGAAGAGGGAAGATAAAGAGAGAAGATGGAAGAGCAAGAGATAGAGAGAGAGAGAAGAGGGAAGATGAAGAACATATTATTGATTTGTTGAAGTTGTAAGACTTATGTTATTTTATTCAGCTGTTATCACTCAATCATTTTGTTTGTGTGTGTCTACCTATATATTCTTTGAAAATAATAATAATAATAATAATAATAATAATAATAATAATAATAATAATAATAAGTGTGATCATTATCTATATGGCTTGGTTAAAATATGTATCTATATATATATATATATATTTAGGCTCTTATTTATTCTCTTATTTTTGTTATTGTTTATCTTATATATAATAGTTAGTGATTGATTTTTTGTATAATATAAAGTCATTAATTATTAAAATAAAATGTAAAAAACTCAGTTTATAGTTATTTAAAAATATGAAATATATTAGATCATACTTAAAAATTTACAAAAATTGATCAATATTTATTTTAAACCTAATAAATATGATCATGGAAAGAAAATATGCGTATTGGTAAATTTTTTTCAAATTGTGCGAAAAATAAAAAAATTCACGGTTTCGGTTACCGCAATCGTTACACTACGGCCTTTACACTCCGCATCCACAACCGCAACCACGCCACCACCACCGTTACGACGATCGCAACCGCTTTTCAGAATCTTAGTTGAACATGTTGAACAATTTTCACAAACTTTGTTAAATGCATTTAATTTCTAGATAACCTTATCTATATTCATCACTGTTACATAATGCAACAAAAAAAAAAATGATTATTTGCCTACTGTAATGTTTCTATCTCCTTCTCATGCAGACCTGTGTTTTTTTTATTTTTTTATTTTTTTAACAGCCTGAATAAATCTTTTGAAACAAATTTATTTCTTGGGGCTCATGACTCCAAGAGTTTTGCTGAAAAGAAAATCGAACCTGAGACGTTAAAGGGAGCATACCCCAAGTCACAGACTTCATTCACCAGTCAAACCCTTAGGGTTACATGGAGACTTGTTTGCCTAAAGTTATTTGGAGAATTTTGTTTGCAGACGGGTGGCAAGATGGTAATTTTGGAGATCTTCCATTATTGTCAGATTTGACGCAGAAGACCATGTGTGATCCGAATTGGCCCAACAATCAAACTTCACCACGTGGAACAAAAAAAAAATCAAACTTGAAGCTCCGTTGGGAAGATGGATTTGAGGTTTTTTTTGATTATTTTAATCACAAAAGATAAAATAAATTATTTTAATCATAAAAAATAAAACATCACATCCAATTCATAATCATTGCACTCTTCTCTCACAAAAAAAGTCAAAAAAGCTAAAAATCCCTTCCCCAAACTAAACTTTTTAGCCCAGGTTAAAATAGCAAAAAAAACCAAAAAGTAAAAAAGCCAACTTACTTCCCAAACGACACCTATGACCTTAGCTAGATTTCAATCAAATTTCATCGTTTCGCCCTTCAATTTTGAAACTCCGCTGTTTTTTTTAAATTTTTTATTTTGGAATTTTTAGTTTAAATGAATTTGGTTTTGGCTAGGTTTTTTCTGAATAATTTCTTTCTGATCTAGAATCTAAATTTCAACTTAATTAACTTAAAATTTATTGTCTTTATTTTCTTTAGTTTTGGATTGATTAGTAAAATTTTTTCCCTTGAGTGGTTATTTTTGGAGCGATTATGAGTATTTAATAGTTATTCTTGTTGCATAGTAGTTTTTTTTAGAGAGAAATAAAAGAAGGAAAACATCAATTGCAATGATTAAACTCGAGCGTAATTGATTGAGATAGTTTAAAAGCACATACATATTTTGGGGTATCATTAATGAGTTGGAGCTTCGTTCAAAAAAAAAAAAAA
This sequence comes from Camellia granthamiana, assembly GCA_036172215.1. Taxonomy (NCBI): domain Eukaryota; kingdom Viridiplantae; phylum Streptophyta; class Magnoliopsida; order Ericales; family Theaceae; genus Camellia; species Camellia granthamiana. Next base: position 13,280,110 of record CM069913.1, read on the forward strand.
ACTAATGAGTTGGAACTCACGTTTGTTGACGCAGCTGTTTTGTCTAACATGAATTTCATTTTTTGAGTGCATATTGTATCTTGTTTTATTTTATTGTAAGCGCCTTTCATAGACAGTACATGGACTATGAACAGTCCCACAAGTTGCTTTACAAGCACCTATTGTGGAAAATTGAACTTGTAATTTGCATGAATGATGCATGTATCTTATTTTTTAGAGTAAATTTTACTTTATTTTGTGATTTGGGTCATGTGCAATGTATTTTCTAACGTTTGGAACTAACCGTATAATCTTCATATGGTTTGTAGATAGAAATACACTATTAATATTCTGTTCAATTTAACAGCAAGTGTGAAACACATGACAGATATAACGGAGTTAAATGCTCATTTTCAAATTTCATGGGGATAAATAGCACATAGAATCAAGCACTAGGGGTTAAAATGCACTTTACCTTCCAAACAAATGACAAAAATACAAGGGTATTTTAGTCTTTTTATTAAATCGTTAATGGGCCTAACGGTACACTTCAGTTCACAAATCACAAGAGCATTACGCGGTCATTTTCAAACGTTAGGAAGGTAAACCACACATGACTCAAATCACAGAAAATAAAGTAAAGTTTGTCCTATTTTTAAACAAGAATCTGGGACTAACTTGCAACATCATGATCAGACTTAAAAAAAGGTTGAAAAACTATCAATGGAAGTGCAGTGACTATTCATGTTTTTTGGTTATTGACATCTCACATTTGGTTGCAAACGATTTTCAAAATAGATTTACAGGCATCGCTTTACATTGATATTTTTATTTTAAAGGGACAAATCTTTAAGCCAGTTAGTGAACTGTATCATGGTAGATAATATATTCCAGTAGTAGTAGTTGGATTGCTCGTCTTAACGTGGTATCAAAGTCACGATGCAGTATCTTGGAGACACGTTTTGGGTTTTGAGGCTGACGGTTGGGTTTTAAGGGATGTTTTCTTGAAAAGTTGGCTACTACTGACTGCAAGTTAAGTCACCAAGTCATGAGACATCTGTATAATTAATATATCTTGCAACTTGTGTAAAGTCCAGGGAGTTGATCACCATAAGATGAGTTGTCTAGATCTCTTTTAAGTTCAAAATAATGGACTGTGCTTTGGATAACGATGCACTAATTTTAGTTCTATTTCATATATATCTTACTTATACGTACCAAATCTCGCACTAGATGAACGTGGATTAGAACTCCGCAACCGAATAGACTATTCAGGAACTGAGGACCTGCAAACACATAAACACCTTCAGAGTTGCTCGACTGGGGTTGGCTGGAAAATCCCTCCGGCGTGGGAATGAGTTGTTGAAGAAGATGAGAGGCTCTCTCTAGATGCAGAGAGAGGAAAGCGTAGAGCGAATGTAGTTGTGTTTAAGTGAGTAAAGTTCAGTTCAGCTCAGTTACCTTCAATGTGAAGAAAGTAAGACTTTATATAGAAGATTTTACTTATTGCCCAAGATGATTTTATAGAGCTTTAAGCCTCGTTTGGGGACTGGCTATTTTAGCCAAAAAGTCAAAAAGTCAACTAAAACTAGTCACATCACCTCTCTACTTTTCTACACATCTTTTCGTAAAAAGCCAAAAAGTTACTAAAATAGCCTGTTCCCAAACGAGGCCTTAGTGCTTCAAGGCTCCCTTTAACATTGCTCAAGGTGGGGGACTTCCAAGTAGTTGACAATGGAGGCATGTACTCTTTGTAATCATGCTTATAACTGATCACATTCCCTTGGTTAATTGTTTTCGTGATTCTGGGGGGAAAGGGACCAGCTGAGGTGTTAGCCTTCATGTACATGTGTTCATAACTTTCACGTTTCTCTGAAAGGTTTCCTTAACTTGGCACCGTTGTGTCTTGGCTCGATCTTTCGTAAGACTGCTTGTAAAGATGGGTTGGCCCATTTACACATCTTTGTGTGGGCTCAACCCACTTTGGTTCTGATGATGGGTTCGGCCCATCAGTTCGGTTCACAGTTCTGCAGCTTGGCCCAGCCTAGCATTGCGATTGGACTAGCCTTTCCTCTACAAGCTGGGGACTTGGGAAGACCCTTCTTCATGGAGATGGGCTTAATTGATTGGCCCACACATTCTTCTGACCCACTTAGGTTTGAGCTTAGTTGATTGGACTGGCCAAGGCTTGAATCCGACCCGTATTGTATTCTGCCTCTTCATTAATTAATTCTGTAATGATTTCTATAATTAACTTTTTTTTTTTTAAATGCAGTAGTCTATAACTGTGTTCTGATATATGAAAACCTTTGGATAAGCAAAAAAAAAATGATCAAGTGGGATTAAATTTTACCAAGTCATTGTAATCTTTACTAATACCAGGAATTAAAAATATACTATCTATGACCATTAAGGATTGTTGCTAGAGTATCTAATCTAAACATTAAACAAACAAATAAGGAATATTAAGGAGATTATTGATTGGTTGTCTGTTTAATTAATTATTTAGGTTGTGCTTGCATCATGGACGTAAGTAGAGATTTTAGAAAGAAAAAAAGAAAAAGATGGGTGAAATATAGTTATATTTCATTCATATTTGATCTACCTTTTTTATTTATTTTTTAAATACCTACTCGAATTTATGATTTAAATACAGCCTTACACTATGTTTGGTTAGGAGATTTGGGAAGAGATTTGAAAAGAGAAATAGAAAATATGTATAAAACTAGGTGAAATATAATTATATTTTATTCACATTTAGCCTATTTTTTTTCCTTTCTCTTCTCAAATTACTCCTCAAATCTTCCAACCAAATATAGCGTTAAGAACTAAAATTTTGGAAGCCCATGTTCCCACCAAATGGACTCAAAATCTCAGCACAACCCTATATTCTACAGGCTGAAATATTTATCAGAAGTGCGAAATATGCTGGGCTAGGCTTCGCCATCGGGTTAGTGGGCTACCCCCTATTAAGGAGTGGATGGGAGTTTAAAAAATCACACATTATGTACGAGCAATTTTGATAGATGTTTAAAATTTCATTGTAGTTGATTATTAATTAATGTATTATTCATTGAATATTGTACAAATATGAAATAATTTAGCTTTAAGAAATAGAAAATACTAGTTCATCAAGTTTATCAATATTTGATTAATTATGGCACAAAACACAATCCACCTTTTCAAAAACAGAATCTCAAAACATTAAAAACAAAATTCACTAGAACAATCACAACAAAAATACTCAAAACAATCATCAAACAGGCCTTTTTCCCATGAAAATTGTGGAACTAAAAGGATTATAGAAACAAAAACAAATCATTAAATAATAGAACTTGCATGAACAATGGCCTTGATCACAAATTTTGATATGCCAACGAACACTTCAGAGCTCCTCTGTTTCAAGATCATGCAAGAAAGTCCAGAGCACAGACTCATTCATTCATTCCATACCAGAAATCAGAAACCCAAATCTGAGAAAAAAACCCAATTGAATTCATCAATTGAGAACCTTTTTGCACCGATTGAATTCACCGAGCAATTCATGATCTCGAAACCCAACAAGAAATTGGGCTAATCCTTCAAGAAACAGAGCAGCTTGATATACACTGGTAACACTCAAGATATCTGAAAGAATACTTCGCCGGAGCCGATTAGCATCGATAAAAACACCTCTCATCTCCTCCATCTGCGCCGCCACAGCCTCCTAATCTCACCTCTCGCCACCTCTTTCCTCCCCTGGCTCCGCCCCCCACTCCGCCCCTGCTCTCTTCGCAAAACCCGCCTGAGCAATTTCTCACTCTAGCCACAAGCGCAGGCACCATTAGCCTCAACCCACATTCAATCTGATCGATTTTGGTCATTAGAGCCTTCGGAGGACTCTTCCAAGCCATCACAACGTGCCACGGCTTATCAAAAAATTCCGAATCTCCCCAATTTGAACCCAATTTCGTTATCGTCTTCTCATCGTCGTTGAGGAATGATCGGAGGAGATTGGTGAAGAGATAGGGATGGAGATCGCCGAGGAAGAGAAGGCTTTTCGAGGGAGTTTCGCCAATCGGGGAAGAGGATCTGAGCAATGTCGTTGGAGGCGGCCACGTCAAGGGCAGTCGTAGTAGAGTTGGAAGTGGTGGTGGAGCATTTCGACGTGGGTTGGGAGGAGACTTGATGGCAGCGAGAGGGTGGAGATTGATCGCCGGAGAAGAGGGAGGTGGGTTTTCTTGAGGGTTTCGATCCATTCAATGTAGAAGTCTTTGAATGGACGAGAGGTCTTCTTGCAGTTGAACAGAGCTGTTTCAGTGAATCCACCATTGAAGAGAAATTATATATTTGTAGAGAGAGAGAGAGAGAGAGAAGAGAGAGAGAGAGAGGAAAGAGAGGAGAGAGAGAGGGGGGGACTTACAGACTGCTTTCTTCATCTTGGAAGATTTGATTGATGTGCTTTGATGGGTTGTTCTTCTTCTTGGGTTTTTGTTTCTTGTTGAGAACAGAGGAGAGAAAAGAAGAGGAAGAGAGGGATTGGGAAAGAAGTTGAAGGGTAGTTGAAGTTTTTGTGTAGGGGAAATGGGAAGCGGTTATAAGCTGTAGTTAGTTTATAATTGGGCTCACTCTGGGAATAGCCCAATAGGTGCCTAGTATAGGCCTTTATATTTTTGAAGGTCCTCTTACAAATTTGGGTCAGCAATTGTGTTGATTTTTATTTATTTATTTATTTTTATGAAAAATGAAAACTTAAATATATTTTACAAAGTGTTTTAAAGTTTATTTATTTGTTTTTTTAATTCGATCTTAAATAAATTTTAATCGAATAGATTACCAGCAAAACTCAAGTGATTATTATTATTTTTTTAATACAATTTTGCAGTGCATTTAAGTTTATAAAGTTGAGTTGAAACTATTATTAATTAATTAGTAGGACAATTCTTATCGATGGCATAAATTGATTTGAATTGTGTTTTGAAGACAGATTTTACAAACAATGATTTAGGTCTCATTTGGACAAATTATAAACATTTTGCATGAAAAGATTCATCTCGTTTGTCATATTCATTTCCCTTTGAGAAATCAACTTAAGCCGCTTTTTTTATATAAAAAAATAACAAAAAAAAAAAAATCATTAAAAAATTAAAAATAAAAACAAAGGATAAATTATATTCACCTCTATTTAGATTTGAAAAAAATATAGTTAACCCTATAAGTTTAGCATAATTATATTGATCCCTTTTAATAAAGTTAAAGCGATCAAACAAAATATAGATGGTGGATAAACGCTAAAAGAAATAAATTTAAATATGCATTTTAATATAAAATAAATGATAATATCAATTCTTTTATCCATATAACTCCTAAGTTACTAATGAAAATTGATGCAAGTGTTATGTGAATTAAAATTAAAAAAAAAAAAAACAAATGTAATTTTTCTAAACTTGAATAGAGATTTGCATAATTAAGAAAAAATATAGGATTGAATTCTCTCAAGTTGGCTATCCAACTTGAGATGGGGTTTGGCTTGGTGGACTTACTTTGGGACCGATTTTAGTAATCTGAATTATTTACTTTTTAAGACTCGTTAAGTAGAATATTTATGTAAAAAATTAAGATAATCGAATCTCGATAACTATATATTTGAATCATATTTTTTTTTTTAAAAATGACAGCAACTATAATTTCAAGATTAATCATCAATTTTTTTATAATACAAATGTGATTTTTTTTTTTTTTGAACTGAATACAAATGTGATTTAAACATATAATTACTAATATTTGATTATTTTACTTTTTGCATGAATATTATATTCAAGAAGTACTAAAAAGTAAACGGTTTGAATCACTAAGATACCTCTAAAATAGGCACATCAAACTGAAATCCTCTCTTCTGATAAATAAATAAATAAACTCAAATACACTCTCAAATTGAGATGGCTAACTTGACATAATTCAAATCCTAAAATATATTGAACCAACTAAATTTTTAATGGCTGATTCAGCTTGTTTGGTTTCATAACTCAGAATTCACTTTTACAAAATTGAATTTTTTTATTTTTTTATTTTTTCTTATTTTTACTCAATTTTTTTAATATTTGAAGCAATTTTTTAAAAAAATTTTAGATACACCTAACACAAATACACTTAAAAAGTATAATATTTGTGAATTTTTTTTTTAAAAATTCACTAAATACTAAAAAATATATAAAAATTTAATATATTTTTCATATTCTTGCATATTTATTGATTTTTTAAAATATTTTTTTATTAATATTTTACTTTTTAAATACATCTAAGTTCACCTAAAAAAGTTTAAAAATTATTTAAAATTTAAAAAATATTCACTAAAAATTTTAAAAATATATAAAAATAAAAATTCAAATTTTAAAAATTAAAAGGTGAATAAATTTAATTTTTTTTTAAATATACCCATCATCAATCTTATATTTGACCGACAGATGTAATAAAGGAGGCTTGTTTCACCAATCAAACAAAAGAAACCATGTCTCATTTTAATAACTAAAGGCAAAGTTGTCTGAATTTGTCAAAAACTTTAGGGAAAAAGCTAATATCAAAAATATAAACTTTAATTACAAAAACTAAAGAGTAGGATCGCCGCCGCATTGGGTGGGAATTGATACCACAAGCGGTTAACTCCCCTCACCGACATTGGTGGCAGTCAACACCCCAAAATTCAAAAATCTCCAATTCAACCCCCCCAATTCTTCAAACCTTGCAATTTCAAACCCCAACCAAACCAAACCGCCCCCCCCCCCCCCCCCCCCCCCCCCCCCAACACCAAAAAAAAAAAAAGAAGAAAAAAAAATTGTTTCTTTCACCCCTTCTCACTTCCCCAAATTCTTACTCACAACACAATTCCAAAACATCACATAACCACCACCACCACCACATATTCCTCCCCATAACCCCAAAGAAAAAAAAAGAAATTTTTTTGTTCTTTCACCCCTTCTCATTTCCCCAAATTCTTACTCACAACACAATTCCAAAACATCACATAACCACCACCACCACATATTCCTCCCCATAACCCCAAATTCAAGACATCTCAAATTTCAACCCCCAATTCTTAAAAACTCTGCAATTTCAACCCCCCAAAAATTTCATCTTTCACTACTTCCCACTTCCGCCAAATTTCACTCCACAAATCCACCACACACAACACTACAAACAAAACAATGAAAGCAAAAACAAAAACCAAACCCCCCTCTCTCTCTCTCTCTCTCTCCCCTCCACCACCACCACCACCACCCCACTTCCTCCCCATAACCACCACACCCCACAATGACCACCATCAAATTCAAACCCATCATCACCACCACCCTCCTCACCCTCTTCTTCTTCTTCAATCCCGTCAATTCCACACAATCCGATCCAGACACAACAGACTGCGAAAACCGTTGGATCCACATCCGCAACCTCCCTCCTCAATTCAACCTCGACCTCCTTTCCAACTGCTCCTCCTTCCCTCTCTTCGACGACTTCTGCCCTTACCTCTCCAACCACGGCCTCGGCCACAAAACCCACAACCGCACTCTCAGCTGGTACCGCACAGACCCCCTCCTCCTCGAACTCATCTTCCACCGCCGCATCCTCGAATACCCATGTCTCACCTCCGACCCCTCCGCCTCCTCCGCCGTCTTCCTCCCCTATTACGCCGCCATCGACTCCCTCCGCTACCTCTACGGTCCCGAACTCAACAACAGCTTCCAACACGGCCTCAATCTCTTCCAATTCTTGAAGCATCACGATTCGCCTCAAATCTGGGATCGAAATCATGGCCACGACCATTTCCTAGTCATGGCCAGGCCTGCCTGGGATTTCAGTCAACCGCTTTCGAACGATCCACCCATTTGGGGCACTTCCTTTTTGGAACTACCCGAGTTTTTCAATGTCACTGCGTTGACATTGGAGTCCAGAGCTTGGCCTTGGCAAGAACAAGCCATTCCTTACCCAACTTCGTTTCACCCACAAAACAAACCTCTTCTCGATTCGTGGGTCGCCCGGGTCCGCCGTTCCCGGCGGAACAATTTCATGCTTTTCGCCGGCGGCGGAGGGATACCCTCCTCGCCGAATATTCGCCGGAGTATTCGCTTGGAATGCGATAACAGTAATTCGAGCTTTTCGAATGGTGGGTATGCGAAATTGTGTGAGTTTGTCGATTGTTCTAATGGGGTTTGTGAGAGAGACCCCATTCGATTCATGAAACCAATGTTGCAATCCAGCTTTTGTTTGCAGCCTCCTGGGGATACTCCAACGAGGCGGTCGACTTTCGATAGCATTCTCGCCGGTTGTATCCCAGTTTTCTTCGAAGAACAGTCCGCGAAATCGCAGTATAATTGGCACTTGCCTGAAGAGGAATTTGGGGAATTTTCAGTGTTTATACCCAAGGAAGATGTGGTGTTTAAAGGGTTGAAGATTGTGGATGTGTTGATGGGGATTCCTAGAGTTGAAGTGAGGAGGATGAGAGAGAAACTTATGGAGTTGATACCAAGGATTGTGTATAGAAAGCATGGAAGTTCACTGGGATTGAGGAGTGTGAAAGATGCATTTGATGTTGCTATTGATGGGGTTTTGGAGAGGATTAAAGCTAGGCTGCAAGAAGTTGCAGCTCAATGATATGTCTGTAATAGTTTTTCTTTTTCTTTTTTATATTTATTATTGTTTTTATTTTGATAATTTTTAATGTTATTTATTCACCACAAATGGTGTTGTGACAGTTTGATGTTTTGTATTCTCACTGACAATAATAATCTTGCAATTATGGTCAGCAGTTTTCCACTTCTCGGAGTTGGGTTTGTTTTATCTTCTGCATATATATAATCAGAACTTGTCTATAAAACACAAAAATCCATCAAGTAGGTCTATTTTTTTGTGAATTTTTGCACCCAATATAAGAGGATTACGTTTAATTTTGTAAATGGATCTTTGTGCTGTAAGGGAATTGTACAATTGACGTCCTAGTCATTCAAACCTCGATTGAAATTTTGATTTGAGTATGAATTTATAGATCAAAAAAAAAAAATTCTTCCTCACATCCAAGATCCGAACACAATATTAATGTTCTAAGATTATAAACCAAGTTCAATTCATGTCAATTTGTTAAAAATGCTTTAAAATTTGAGTCATCATATAAATAAATTAAATTTAAACACATTTTAAAACTTGTTAATTTTTTAATCTCAACGTGTTATATGAACAAAGTCAAGTTTAAATGCATTTAAACATATTTCGAAATTCATTAACAATTCAATAAACATATATATATATATATATATCCACTAAAAATCATGAATGGTTTCATTAAAACTCACTTGAAATAGCTCAAAAGACAAACGAACCAAAATTCAAATATAATGTCAAAACTAATTAAATTTCAACATAAATTTGACTGGGCATATTTATAGCTCTATTCTTCACCTGCCAAAAAATCAACCCAGTTCCGACTCCATAGGATATACAACTGCACATATGTTCCATGTCTTGGGAGAAAAGAATAAAATTTATTGATGATGCAAAAAGTTCAAAGGAAACAAAATCTGAATGAACGAAAGAAAGCTGAATGAGACTGGTGTTCTAACCTACACAATAACTGGCATTACATTTCAGAACTGTAACCAAGGCAGGAGGCCGACAACGACGACTACGGTTTATATAAGACGCTCTTCTTTCTTCTATAGTGACTGGCGGAGGTAAGAGAGGTAGGGTCTCATCCCCATCTGATAATGGCAGAACCCCATGTAAGACCGGCCCCAAAACCCGCAGCTGCAATAGTATGGCCTGATTGCACCTTCCCACCTCGTACCGCTTCGTCCAATGCCAATGGAATTGATGCCGCACTTGTGTTACCGTAGTTTGCCAAGTTAGAAATGACCCGCTCTGGTGGGACGTCTAATCGCGTTGCAACCGCATCAATGATCCTTTGGTTTGCCTGCATAATCCAATCCGTTTATCATTACTGGGATAAATAGACACAAGCAAGATTTACGGCACATGACAAAATCTTGGCGTGGATATAAGGTAAGAATGTATTCATGGTGTACTTTTACTATCGAACTCATCAAAAATGTTGATGCCCATTTTCACTTCGATATGAGAAGAAATGATGGCCATATAATTGAGTACAACTTCATAGCACTACTATTTATAGGAAGTTTTTTTAACCAATTGGAGGTTGTTTTGAACAGATTTCCCAAATCCTAGTAGTTTTAAACTTGTTTCCCAAACCTAGGTTGTTTATATCAAAACACGACTTTGGGATTGAAGCTGTGTTTTGAAAATCAGTTTGACTCTAGAGTCTTGTTCAAAATTTTCCCAAACCTAGGCAAGACATCATGAAACAACTTGAGTTTGAGAAATGGGTATAAAACTACTTGGATTTGGAAATTCTGACTTAAAACCACCTATATTTGGTAAAACTTTATAGGCTCAGATACCTATGATAAATTTGACAATTAAACACAATTCAAAGATGGAAGTAGAAAAAGCTTCGTGAGAACTTGGAAGTAGGACAGCTATGCTGGAAACAAGACTTGCAAGTACTTGGGATGAAACCAAACACCATGTACAAAACACCGGCATACATATTTTTCAACTTCCCTTTACCATCACCAGGAAAACACTGATATGAATCAATTAAATAACCACAAGAAGTCGTCCACAATTTTAGTCTACAAAACATGCACAAAGCCCGTAGATGCATGTGGAAATGAAAATTTGTATGCATCTTTTGTCAGGTTCATTTAAGTTGTATTTGGATCATGGATTTGGATAGAGGTTTGGAAAGGGAAAGGAAAAGGTGAGTGAAGTGAAGAAAAAAATTAAATAATATTTTATTCACATTTCTCTCATAGTTTTTCCATTCCAAATCCCTATCCAAATCCATAATCTAAACATGACCTTAAGAAAATAATCAATGCAAACTTTGAGTGAGACATTAGGAAGATCTGACCATTCAACAATAACTTTCCACTCAAATATATTCATTAAATCAGTATATCCCTATATATGCAGATGGTATGTCATACCTGATGGAGGAGTAACCAATCAATGCTAGACGAAGTGAGACCAGCGTTTTGGAGGGCGTATTCAATTGACTGTGGCACATACCGAGCGGCAAAGCGAAAGACCTCTTTACCATTCATCTGGATGCAGGAATAAGAGGAGTGTTTTGGGGGGAAGCCTAACACTGAACCATTAGAACCTAAAGCATGATCTGATTCTTTTTCTGTAATAGGGGCATTTAAGTGCCTGCATGGTGAGGGGGTTAGTACTCAATTCCTATTCCACTCAGAAACGGATTTTTGTTTCTAAAGAAGAACATAACACAAACCTTTGACCATCACCATCACTGTGCAAGTCAAAACCAAGTAAACCATCCTCTTCACTATCACAGGCCTGCAGAAAAACTAGTATCAATATAGACACGAGAGTTCATTTCCCAACAGTACCAACAATTTGCAGAAAAAAAGCAGATAAAGCAACAAGATGAGGTATACAAATATTTGATGGGAGAGGCAAACGTGATACCATAAACAACTTAAAAATAGTGAGGAGATTTGTGATCGAATGACAAACACAAGAAATAGAGAGGCAAATGAAGTAATTAATGGTTGAGGTCAAAATGCATGCATGGCTGTCATTGAGGGGAGAGGAGATGAGATATGTTTCCACCATGGGATTTATTAGAACAAAGAAACTATTTGCATATTACATATTTGTTATTAAGATCTACTAGTTTCAATCCAGTAGCCCAGGTGCCTTCATTTATGAAAATTGGAAGTTTATGTGGCCTTTTAACTTGAGGGGCCTATCTTACACATGGGCTTGTGATACAAAGCATGCTACCAAGAAAAACAGAAAATATGGAATTTCACTTGGGCAGCTACGAGGACCTTATCTAATCAAGCCTTGGTTGAATTTATTTATTACTCTTTTTCATAGGTTAGTTGTTACTGGTATATAAAAAACTATAATCTATTAGGTTCAATAAATTAAGGATATTTTTTGATACTTTTTAGATTTGATTGACATAGGCTATGAGTCAATAATTTGATCTTATACAGAGTTTTTTGTTAGTCTACAATTGTGTTAGTAGTCGAAGTTTCTTCGTTTCCAATTCTGATACATTTGTCCTTGTAGAATTAGGAGAAAGCTCACAATTATGCATATAATCTCCATACTCTAAAGACTTAAGCTTATAATAATTTCAGATTGTTTGTGTGGTTTGGCTTAACCACCATGACAGTGAAGGCATTCTTCTTCTTCCACAGTATTATTCATAGCCTCCAAACAGTACATATTACAGCCCCACAACGCTAATCAAATGAAATTTTAATCAATTCCAGCCCTTTACCCAAAATGTTGGCTTTCAATTTACGCAATGTCCATAAAACACTACTGTTCAGAGATCTCAAGCAACGAGTTTCTGAAAATGAATATTCAGCAACTAACCTCACCCAGAATGCCAACTCAAATCTCACACCTTTTCTGTCTATAATCCCTAAAAACCATTACAAATAAGCAGGGAATAATTCATATTCAAGACTGCAGGATCGCAAGAATTATCTACATAAAAGTGCCACGTGTTCTAGAGAACAAAACAGAGTCCGTTACCTGTACTACTACAGCACCAGCAGCATCCCCAAAGAGAATACAGGTCCCTCTATCGGTCCAATCAACATAACGGGAAAGAGCATCAGCCCCAATCACAAGAACATTATTAAAGCCGCCTCCTAAAATTTACAATAATAGAGTTGAGTTTTAATAAACATTTAAACAGTAATTGAGATCCCATATAGCAAAGAAAACAAAAATGTTACCCCTAATATAACAGGCAGCCGAGACTAGACCCAACATAAATCCACTACAAGCAGCTGTAATATCATAAGCCAATGGATTTCTTTTGCAGCCAAGTGCCTTTTGGATCTGAAATGCAACATAAAATTTAAATTAAAAACACATAAAAATGTTTTGAGTGTTTATGATACCAAATGTGAAGAATGAGAAATCAATTCACATAATCAGGTAATAGTTCAAATCAATCAATAAATAAATAAAAATCAGACAATAGTTCTTCAAACAGAATATGGCAGGAAATTCTGCAAAAACAAGAAATCATGTGTATGAAACCTACCATTAATGCCTAAGTGTTAATAAAGCCAAAAGTCAAGTAATCCCCATTTATAAATAAATAAAAGTTAGCAATGAATTATGCTTAGTTCCCTAATATAGTTTTAAAAAAAGATTTCAGCCCTTCTCCAAGGTGCATTACTTCAGGAATCCTCTTGTAAGGTTATTATACCTGAGGTGCACTGCCAAACAGATCCTCTGGAGTTGATGTACACAACAAGACTAGGTCCACGTCATCAGGATCAACCTGTGCCATCTGAAGAGCCCTTTTGGCTGCCTCTACAGCAAGACCCGTCAAGCTATCTTTGCCTGTAAAAAAGCACAGTCAGATTGAGGCCATTTAAAGTTTGCATAACTAGGGCACCAAGCGCACGCTAGAGAGAGAGAGAGAGTTGATAGAGCCCCGCAGTTCCCATAGAAAAGATAAGAACACCAACAGGCATCCATATATGTACACAATTCACAGAGCATCAGAAACAGTCTAGACATCTATGATATTCAGAACCACTATAAGATGGATCACTCTTATCAAATTGATAGGTAGATCCCTCTTATACGAAATGTCAATCAGCTTCAAATCCCATCTTATCTTTTAGATCATTAGGAAAATACGGATGAAGACCAAGGCCACAACCCACTGATGGAGACTCGGAGTCAAGATAGTAGGAAATATGGCTTGAAGATAATCCTAGGGTGAAATATAGCTTTTTGAATTTTTTTTTGAGTTTTTGTTTTCGTGTTTTTTTTACCTATTAGATGCACCTAAAAAGTAAATTATTTGTGAAGAAATTATTAAAAAAAAAAGGAAAAAAAAAAGAGTTCACTAAAGCCAAAAAAAAATCGGAAATGATCTTTCATTTTTTATTTTTTTAAAGTGAACGTTTATCAAATTTCTTCATAAATATTTTTACTTTTTAGGTGCATCTAAAAAAACCTTTGACTAAAATATGAATTTAGAAAAAAAAACACACACACAAAACAAAAAAACACAAAAAAAAAAAAAAACTCAAAAACAGTTTTCAAAAACTAAACCAAACAATCAGACTTTTGAAGCCACAATTGACAGTACATGACTCCCATAGAAGCGAGGAAAGGAAATTTGAGACTGAATGACTGGGTATTGTAAAACAATTTAGACATTTAAAAAAAAAAGAAAAAGAAAAAAAAGGAGGAATCTGTGGAGAGCTAACTGAAAAAAGGTGGGCGTTGGGTTGGGTTGGGCCAGCTCAGGCTTTCCATAGTCGGCCAGCTTCAAAAACTCCGCAGTCCAGCAAGATGGTTATGGTGATTCAGGCTCAACATTCGTAACCTACCAAATCATGAATTCTACAAGAATTAACACCCAGCTAACCCAGCCAACCCACGGCAGCCAGGCAAAGACCCATTGAACTGTTCATAAGGCCAGATAAATTCCAGGCAAGCACTCTGAAGAATAACTGACCTGTTAGAACACGTCGATTACGAATCCCAGTGCGAACAGAGATCCATTCATCTGAAGTATCAACAATTTTTGCCAGATCATCGTTGGAAACCTGAAGAGTTGGTACTGCAGAGCCACATCCAACTAGTTTGCAGCCTTTATTGACAAGCCTGGATAAATTTATTTGCAAAATAAGAAGGCAAGTGGATGATCTATCCAAATGAATTATTATGTGCTAATTTCTAGACTCACTCTATTGAACCAAATAAGGATCAACAAGAAATACAAATATTTCGCAGGCAAGGGTTGTGGATAAAACATGAAAGTTTGAAAAATGAAACATAAGTAACAGCCAAAAAACGTTAGAAAACTATAAAAATGAAATAATAATTATAAAAAAAATGAGCCCCAAGTCAAAATGGGCTTGAACAGTAGACTTTCAAAGCAGTAGCAGTGCTTGAACAACCTGCTCAACTTACAATTATCAGCTTACGCGCATACACATATTCACATACATCCACCCACCTCTATGGGCATGTTTACACACACACACACGCACACATATGTGCTTATATACAAATAATCTTGTTTATTGTGTTAGAATTCTTAAGTATAAAATTATGCAAAACGTACCAGATTTAATCTTCACACTAGCCTGAAATAATGGCCAAGCCAAACATAATTAACTAATGCAGATATAGAATAAAACCAGACAACCCGAGGCTAGAAAACTAAAATGCTACTCCTCACCTCAACTCAACTCAAGTCAATAAGCCTTATCCCAATTACTTAGGATCAGCTACATGGACACATTTCCTCTAGTTGTCTTTCTGAAAAGGCATATCCTCAATTAATTTATAAGGAAACCACATCCTTTCTCACATTCTGCTATTTCTTTCAGCCCCATCAACCTAGGTGCATTAGTTAGTCCACGTTACACATTAACATACCATTTCAAACAGCTTTTGTCATTTTATCCTCAATTGATGCCACTTCTAACTTCCTCCCAATGTATTCATTTCTTATTTTATCTTTTCTAGTAACATCACTCATTCATCCCAATATACTAATTTCAGCTACTCTAATTTTTAGAACATATATTGTTTCTTAAACACCTAATGAGGTACCACTGAAAACGGAAAGTGCATACCTAGAACATGAATCATTTGGGTACATGCAACAGGACGGAAATGTTGTACACCACTCAAAAGTAAATGCTTTTTATTGAAGCCCAAATGCAGATATTAGTTACTTGGAGCTTCTACCTCCATAAATACTGAATGAGATCAAGACTGTATCTCTTCCCAATCCAACTTCGTAATTAATATTTCCCTTCTATGTTTGATTTCCTTTGTTACTTTGTTTCCATGATATTCTCTTACCAAAATCACTGATATACTAGTCAGTCCTTTTCTACGAAAAATTAGAAACAAATTGTTAGCATAAAGTCTAATTGTTGATTACAAAACCAAGAGTTTCCTCATCATCCACCCCCTTGTCAAGTCCATATGGCACCATTTAAACATTTAATGAAATCTGATCTCTTAAACCCGTTGGCAAAATGGTAAAAAAAGAACCAATTTAGCGCCCGACAACCTTGACCATATATCAAGCACCTGTCAAGTGCGGGTCACAGGATCTCCAGGAATCAAGCCCCGGAGTTAGAGTCATCTTCTTCATCGGGCAACATTTACATCATCTATTAACATTTCAGATACTAAAATCAAACTAATTTTTTTTTTTTTAAAGTCAAGTTCCTCTGTAAATATAGTCTAGATTACTGTGCCTGAATCCTTTCAAGACTACGCGTGCATGCAAGAGCAATAAACTGTGTTTGTTGGTCCAATGACAACTAATGCACTCAAAAATCAAAATCAGAGTAACCCAGCAGTCAAAGATAAACAAATTAAACTCAAAAAATAGTCATTACCACCAAAACCCCACATGCCCAACCAAAACAATAAGCCAAATAAGGTGAAGTTGGTGAACTAATTCGATACAAAATTCAAATTCAGATCAATGATATCACCTCAGCAGACAAAATCATAAATTTTTCAAACCAATTGCACTAAGTACCCATTTGATCGAAAAATCATTACTTCAACAAGACCTAATTGATCAATCACTAGAAAATGAAGAAATCAGGGATTGAACTCACCTGGGTACTCGAGATTCAGAAGGGGAAAGCTTCTCTTCACCTTCGATAGTGCTAGAGCAGAATACCCTTTTGGAGAATCCATCAGCAGAGCAAAACCCAGATCGATATATGCCAATTGATAGAGGAATCCTCTTTCTCAGACTTGGAACTGTAGGTGAAAAGAACCCAGATGCATTCGCCATTTATAGAGCGAGAGACAAAAAGAGAAAGAACTATGTAGAGAGATAACGAAGCTTATTGATGAAAATCCAAGAATGTGAATAGAGTATATACATGTGCAGAGAGATAGAGAGAGAGAGAGACAGAGACAGACAGAGCGAGGTGGTTGGAAATTGAATTAATTAGGACAGAAAAACAATGGATTACAGAGGCTTTTTTAGAATATGCGGAGAGACCGAAGAAGAGAAAGATGGGCGATTAAGCCAACTCGAAAAATGGAAACTCCAATGCAAACACATATCAACCAGATTCAACACCTCTGTCTCTCTCTCTCTCTCTGCACTCTCTCTCTATATATGTTTTTCACCTGCACTCACTCATGCTGTCATGCTCAACCATTCCCAATATTTGATCTGTGGGGTATTGGCAGTGGATTGCCTCCAGTGACTGAGGCCCAGTCTGGCCCGTTGGGCCTTTTTTTTTATTTTTTTTATTTTTTATAATTCTAACCGTTTATATTTTAAAATTTATTGAAAATATTATTCCTGTAAAAGATCAAGTCGATCGGATAATATATACTATATATTCAGATCACTTTTTTATAAATCGTTAATTTTCTGACCGTCTATTTTTTTAGACAAAAGTGATTTGAATACATAGTATCCATTATCCGATTGATATGATTTTTTATAGAAATAATGTAGATCCTAAAATGTGAGCGGTTCAAATTATCAAAAAAAAGCCCAAAAGTGAGCCCAATGGGCCGAACTAGACCAAACTATCCCAAATTTAAACTGAAGACAGTCCAGGCCTGTATTTAAATTATGTTTAAATAATATTATAATAAAGAGATTTAGGTGTAGGTCTTAATAGATAGATTTATTATCTAATAAATTTTATGATAATTAATGATATTTTTTATTATCAATAATTATTTAAAAAAAGTCATTAATTGTTAATTTTCAACAATAGTTTAAAAATTGTCACAAAAAAATATAATTAATTATAAGTTTTGGCGGTAGTTTAAAAAAATCGTTAAAAAAAATAACTAATTTTCAATTTTTAGCAACATTCGTCACAAAAAGTCACTAATTGTAAATTTTAAAGATAATTTTATTAAAACCGTAACAAAAAAAATTATTAATTGTCAATTTTTAGTGCCATGTAAAAAAGTGTGATAAAAAATTATTTTTAATGAGAATTTTAGTAAAACTTATTTTTAATAAGATTTTATGAAAATTAAGTCCAACTATTATTACTTATCAGTTGTTTATCCTTATAATAATTATATTTTTTTATTAATTTTGTTTGTTTAGACCATTTCCAAATGCTCTTTTAAAAAAAAAAATGTTACCTATTATAACTAGTTTATATTATTTTAGTCACTCTAACGGGTTAGTTAGTATGATAGTTATTTTAACACAATTATTGCAAGCTAGCTAAATTTGAATTAGTTTGTGTACGGGGAGCAAATATTCTCTTGCTTCTGTACTCTTCGTTGTCCAAGCTCTTCGTGGCTTCGAATGTAGGGGTGCAACTCGGGCGGATTCGATCGGGTTGGGAGGTTATCCAAATTCAACCCAAGTTGTGTTGAGATCTGCCCAGGCCCACCCAAGCCCGAATTGAAACCCGAGGTTGCCTGCCTAAGTTCGACCCAAGTTAAACCCCAATTGCCCGAATTGTTATTTTTTTAATTTTTTTTTTGCAGCTATATTATTAAATTATTAAAATTTGACTCTATTTACCTTTTTTTATATATAAAAAATCATTAATACCATCAAAACAAATAATTTATATAATGTAAGAGAGATGCCGCTATAGTAGTCTTTACAATTTATAAGTAAAAATAAAAATAAAAAGTAAGATTTTATGTTATTTGTATATATAATATATCAATATGATTTAATAATTTAAATTACTTTAATATCATGTAATGACTAATAATTTATATATATTTAATATGTTTATATATCTATATATGTATAATTCGGGTTTCGAGTTACTTGGATTGTTTGATATCTTTGCCCAAGCCCGTTCAAATTTAATTCGGGCTTTTGAATTTTTACCCAAGCCCGTACTGAATTTAAAAATATCTTGTCTAAGCCCTAAAAAAATTCGGGCTAGGTTCAGGTTGCTCGGGTTGAGCCCGCCCAAGTTGCACCCCTACTCGAATGATGTCGTTTAACCTGAAACCACAACAACGGTGAGCTACCCGGCAGGTGGTTGCCGAAAAATCCCTCCGACGATCAAGTTAGTACACACAGAGAGAGGGGGAGAAAAAAGAGAGAGGAGACAAAGTAGTAGGTGAACTCTGATCAAAAGATGTTCCAGACCTGTGTATGGAGGTGCAACATCGTTTATATAGTTTATGCGCGCGCGTCTGCGTCCATTCCTCTTTGGACGCGTGGACCTACTCTCCTCTTACGTTCTCTTACGTGTCAACGCTTATACAGCTAAACACCAAATGACGAAACCGTCAAACGGTATTGAAGCATACGGACGGCAGAATCTTCTTTCCACAGTCCCGTCATGCCGCATAGTACTCCCCGCCAAGCTACACTTAGTGCGGCGCCACGCCATCACCTTACGACCGTGCTACTTGTCTAGTCTCTTCGATAATTCCTTATTGTGGGCTCAACCGAGCTCCTCAATCACGACTGAGCTCCTCCTCGGTCGAACCTGATCTTTTGAAGACTAATCCCGTCTAACTTAGCAGAGTGCACATCTCCTCCAGCCTAGCAATCCAAAGTTGTTCCAACTCAATCGGACTGAGTCCTCGGTCTGGCATGTACCCAACGTCTGACCAAACAAGGACCTCAACTTTGGCCCAAACCAGTTCGGCCCACTATTATGTCATAAACCTCCTTCTCAATTGTCCCTTAATTACGTCTGCGCCAGTGTGACCGGGATTATATTTATAGGACGGGCTCGTTTCATTGCTTGATCATCGACTATTTCAGATCAGTCCGCTATCTTTAACCGTGCTAATTTTCGTGCTCGATCTAATGACTTGCCTGGTTGGCTATTCATCTTTTCAGTTTATCGCCTCATGACTGCAACCTGATCTCGTCATAGCCATGTGGCGTTCATCCATTGGTCTCGTACCGCCAATATAGCTGTCCTACATTGTCCCTTTAGATTCAAATTTTTGGCACCCCTTCCTCTCTAACATATATATATTGGCATGCCTCTTCAGTCCCCTATACCTACTGTTCATCCTCTTCTTCAACAGCAATCCGTTGATCTTGAGCATCCAAGCCCCATTTCCTACGTTCGTCATCCCTATCAAAGCATCCGTTTCACCAACTCTCTGCCATCGTTGCTTCCGGAACGTCCTCCGACGATTGGAGCGTCGTCTGCATCTTCAATTTGGTAAGTTTTGCACTGCTCTTTGTGTTCTTCGTCTGTTCTTCGTGTTTTTCCTGTATTTTTCGAACTCCAATTCTCATATGCATCCACTGAGGAAGATTAAAACACCTAAATACTACCAAGAATGGAATAGGGTTAGGGTTTTTGCGTTGCTTTTGACGTCCAAAAGCTTCTGTGCCCCTAGTTTCCAACTGTTCATCATCTCCTGTGATGAACAAGTGCGGATCTAGGTTTGGCCGAGCTCAAAGCACTTTTTTTGATCTGAAAGGACTAGTTACTGGGTTAATATCTAGCCTGCTTGCACAACCGAGCTAACCAAATAGGCCGAGCTGCCAAGCGCAGTCGATGTGACCGAGCTAAAATTAGGCTCATATGTGCGACTGCGCTGCCACTTACACTTGGTTTTTAACTACAGACTCCTAGGGCACTAGGCACACCAACACTAGGGCTCTCAAAGACCGAGCAACCATCATGCATAGCTTAGTCAACTCTATTATGTCAAGCTGAACAAGCCGGTCCTTTATGGGGCACTACCGCTTCCTTGTAAACATGCCGGGCCCCCTGGTTGCGTTCCGCGAGGAGTATGGCGTCCCCACTAACATACACTTGGAGCTCGATGAAGAGGGCATAAACCCATGGGGCAAATTAGAGTCTTGTCCCTTCACCATGTTAAGCATAGTCAAAAAAGGGTTGCACTTCCTGGTGTAGCCCCTAATGTGCGAATTCTTGAGATGTACCGGGCTGGCTCCTGCACAAGTATCTACCAACACTTTTAGGATCATAAACGGAGTGGCCGAGTTGAATAATCAATTGGGGTTACAGTTAGGGTTGGCCGAGATCCTGCGTCAATACACGCTCGGTCGGACGAAGGACGGCTACAGTTATTACTTAAAAATAAGACCGGGCATGGCGTGATTAACAACCAGGATGCTGGACAAAGACATGCATGGCGACTATTTTTTCTGGGTGACTGGCAATTATGAAGTGGCCGATGTACCTGGTTGGTACATTAGCGAGGACTTCAGTTTTTCTTGTAAGCCGAGCTTTCTGACTACTTATTTTTGTCATTATTAATTGTGTCGAGCTAATTTCCTTCCTTTTGCAGCTATCGAAGAGTTACAAGCCAATTACCTCTATCCAAACGAAGAGGTGATCTAAACCGTGCTAAGGTATTGGCACCGAGATTGCTACATGCTTCTCGGGTACGTACCGAGCTACCATTACTTAGCTCCTTGTAAGAGCAAGGTTACTGATTTTCTCTGAGCTCCTTTTCCTCTACCTAACCCAACTCTACCAGACATGTCCCTAATCAGATTGACCGAGGAGAAAGAGATGACAAAAAGGAGCCAGATTAAGAACCTAATCATCGCCACTTCTACCGAGCTGCCGAGCGACCCGCCTTCTGCACCAACAGCTGGCCAGAGCTCGGGGACCGTGATCGCCTTGGCTTCCACAGTTACACAACATGTTGAGCAACGCTGGATTGGTAAGAGGGCTCGCTCAACTGATCTATCTGTTGAGTTAGCAATTGAGCTTAATACTGAACATGCAGCGACCGAAGTCGAATCGGTTCCTACTTGGCAGCCGAGGTTGAAGTCTGGGGGAGGCCTTATCCCGGCCAACGCTTCTGTGAAAGGGGACAAGGAACATCTCCTTGCCTTCGATCTTTCCAAGTCCTTGCTTCTACTGGAAGACATGATAGGGACCGAGCATGTTCCGGACACCCGGCTTGTCAAAACCGCGATGAAATCCATGACGAGGGTAAGAGCTTCAAATTTGAAATCTTCCTAACTGTTTGCTCGGTTTGTTACTTGCTCGGTTTAACCTTCTTCTGGTTTCCTACAGTCTATTCAGAAGACCCACCTTGTCATGGACCGCATTGTCAGCTTACAGCAAAAGGTAACCGAGCTTAACACTGTTGGAAAGAATGTCTCAGCTAAGTTGGGCCAAGCAAAAGCTTCGCTTAAAATCGTGAATGCTAATAATGAGACTGCTTGGTCAGCTCGGCAGAGCCGAGCAAGAGAGAGATGCCCACAAGGCCGAGCTTGAAGAGGTGAAAAAGGCAAAGGATAAAACAGTGGATGAGGCCAACAACCTCAGTTTCAAAAAAGCCGAGGAGAGCTACAAAAAGCAAGTTGAAACCACCAAGGACATCTTCTTCAAGTCCAGTTGGAAGGCATCTTGCAAGAAGCTCGGTCAAGGACCCAAGACTGAGGTGTTCACCTCTCCACCCCCTGCCTTCCTACTGGGCTACATGGTGCCTTATGCCAACGACGTCTTCAACTCTTTGCAAAAGGAGGCCGAGGAGGAGGTCGTAGAAAAAGGCAGTCAAAACCAAACCGAACTAGGGGAGCGTGGCGATGCAACCGCCGTAGTGGACTTGGAGAAGACCACCGCCGGAGATGAGGACGAATTTGTTGATCTTTCCCCTCTCCCCTAGTTTAGATTTGTGCTCTTTCTTGTTTTCCTTTGGAAGTCTTTTGTAACCGGGCTACTAGCCCCCAACTTTTGTACTTAGAATTATAATCAATGAAAATTTTACAACTGTTGTTACTTGCAATTGCGCTGTGTTTCTTTATTACAACCGTGCTATATGCTTGAACAAAGCATCCATTCATGTAACCGGGCAAAACATCTTGGCCAAAGTCAGAAGTTGAATAAGACATCAACTCTTCTAGCCGAGCAGAACATCTCGGCTAAAAATTCGGAATTGAACAAAGCATCAACTCCTTTAGCGGGGCAAAACGCCTCGTCTAAACTTAGAGTTAAACAAGTCATCAACTCTCGTAACCGGACAAAGCATCTCGGCTAAAAACTAGGAGTTAAACAAGCCATCAACTCCTGTAGCCAGGCAAAATACCTTGGTTAAGTTCTTAGAGTTAAACAAATCATCAACTCTAGTAGCCAAGCACAAAACACCCAAGCTAGAAGCTTTGAGTTGAACAATTTGTCAACTCTTATGACCAGGCAAAATTATTTCGATTATAAGCTTTGAGTTAAACAATTCATCAACTCTTTTGACCGGGGTAAAACTACCTCAATTAAAAGCTTTGAGTTGAACAATTCATCAACTCTTTTGACCGGGTAAAACCACCTCGGTTATAAGCTTTGAATTGAACAATTCATCAACTTTTTTGACTGGGTAAAACCACCTCGGTTAAAAGCTTTGAGCTGAACAATTCATCAACTCTTTTGACCGGATAAAACCACCTCAGTTATAAGCTTTGAGTTGAACAATTCATCAACTCTTTTAACCGGGTAATACACTACAAACATCAACTCTTTTAACCGGGTAATACACTACAAAAAGTCACTTTTAGCGACTAAAATATTGGTCGCCAATTGTTTGTTTTTTGGTCGCCAATGACATTCTGCGACCAAAAATTTTGGTCGCTACGTTTATCGCTAAAACCCTGTCGGGAAAGATCTTGGAGGGTTTTGCCGACCAAAAAACCTTTGGTCGCTAAAAAGCAAGTCTTTAGCGACCAAAATTTTGGTCACCAATAGTCAATTATATTTCTTTAAAATTATACATTTACCAACCAATGTTTTAGTCGCCAATAGTCAAGGAATCGTCGACCAACACCTTTAGTCGCCAAAAGCTTCAAACGTGAAAATAATAATAATAATAATAATTCGTTGTAGAACAATTTGATCCGCTCTTGCGGAGACTCGAACTGCTAACCTCCCGCACCATAAACCTTATGCACCACATTCTTCCCACTACGCCTCTATAGCACCACATGATTGCATATGTGACATATATTATCTATATAGTAGATACACCCATATTTATATAAAAGTATATGTATAAAAATAAAGGGTACTTATGTGTAGGTTCTAATAAGTGGATTTATTATCTAATAGGTCCTATAGAAAAAATTTGTCATAAAAAAAGTCATTAATTGTAAATTTTAGCGACAATTTATAAAAAATCATGACAAAAAAAGTCACTAATTGTCAATTTTTAGCGACATAAATAAAAAAATTGTCATAAAAAAATTATTTTTAGCGATAATTTTACCATGACTTATTTTCAATAGGACTTAATGGGAATTAAATCCAATTATTAGGACCTATCAGTAGTTTACCCAAAAATAATTATTTTATTACATAATTTATGTAAAATAAACTATTTAGTAGCAAAATAAAAATAAAAAATTAACTTTTAGTGACCAAAATAATTTTAGTTGCTAAAAATGACCACTTTTGATGACTAAACTTATTTTTTTTCTCACCAATTGTAGACTTTTGGCTACTAAAATTTTTTTAGTCACCAAAAAGCTTTACTTTTGGCTACTAAAAGTTTTTTAGTCGGTAAAACCCATAAAATCAGTGACCAAACTTATTTTTAGTACTAAATTTTTTTTTAGTCGCCAAAAAGCTTTACTTTGGGCTACTAAAAATTTTTTAGTCACTAAAACTCATATAATCAACGACTGAACTTATTTTTAGTCGCCAATTGTAGACTTTTGGCTACTAAAATTGTTTAGTCGCCAAAAAACTTTACTTTTGGCTTCTAATGCTGTTTTGGTCGCTGAAAGCTATACTTTCAGCAACCAATTTTTTTTTAGTCGAGAAATTTGGTCGCCGAATGTGCTTTTTCTTGTAGTGATATCACCTTGTAGACACCTCATTTTTTACGTCCTCACATGCATGCCCGATGATGAACGTATTTGCTCACCAAGTGCTTGAAGTCCTCAGCGGAATGCCACAACTTCAAGTCTTTCAAACCCTATACCCTTTTTGTGTCATTTTTGGACCAGGCCTTGGTCTTTCCAGCCTGTAACCTCTGGAGGCCTACCGGCCATCCCTAGAGGCTGCCGGCTATCACTTTTGGTTTGCCGGCCACTGATGTGGCTTACCAGCCACCAGTGTATTTTGCAAATATTTTATGCCAACTGTGCCAGCTGTTTGCACAGATGCACCCATCTATCCCCACGTGTAGGGCTGGATCTCCTTAAGAGAATTTTATGTTTTCTATATATAGAGATCCTCTCTCTCTTGTAGTAAGGTTAGAAAATTTTGAACTCAAAAATTTTCCTCTCTCTCTAGCATTTCTCTACACTTTAGCCTTCAATTCCTTAACCTTTGCCTATACACCCATAACCAAATCTTCTCATCTTTGAGCTGAGGTGTTCTTGAGCTCGGATTGAGCTCCAGAGGGTGTACTTGCTTGGTTTTGTAGCTTGGAATTGTTCTTCTCTTCAAAACGTATAATATTTGTTTTATTAGCTTGCTTTGCATACTTGTTTTTCTATCTTTTTTTCACTGTTTTGGGGTTATTTTTGGGCTATAAAAACTCTTTCTTTGTGCGTTGAAATTTGTGGTTTTAGGCCATTTAAGGTATGGGGTGGTTCACCCTTCTTTGTACCTTGTTTGTAAGGCCTTTCCACTTGTGTTTCCCACTTTCAAACTATCTTTTTCTAAGCTTTTAAAAACTGATTTTAAAGCCTTTTTTAGTCGTAAAAATGATATTTTGAAGTCCAAATTTGGAGGGGTTAGCCTCCCCTTCTTGTGTCATGTTTGCTAGCCTAGTTGGTGTCATGTGTTATCTTATTTTTCTAGCTTGTTTTAGCTTAATTCTAGCATGTTTTAGCCTCTGATTGAGGTTATTTTAACTCTATTTTAGGTTGGTTAAGTCATTTGAGTCTTGTTTTGCATGCTTCTAGTGTAATAGTCCTCACAAGCTTGGTGTTTTAGGCCTTTAGACACCATTTGTTCAAGTTGATTGCATTGTTTTAGTGCTTTTCACACTTAATTTCAGCACTAATAATCTCTGCAACCTCCTTCCTTTCTTAGCTTTTAATTTTGCTTTGAAAGTGGTTTCCAGTCACTTGCTTGCCTAAGTGTAAAATTGATGTTTCATACTTAATGGTTTAATCCCTTAAGGGGTTCATTACCAATGGTATGATGCTTCTTTCATACCCAAAGCAACTTGTGTTTTGAGGCCTCTTTCCATTAGAGAACTTAATCTCACCCTTTGGACTTAATTGGTTTAAAGAATGGTTGGTAGATTAAAATGAGTAATTTAAACTTAGAACTAAAAGTGAGCAAGATAATAACTTGGTGTGTTCAATCGGACGTTAATTGAACACATGGGGCTTGGACCATTTCATATGTGCTAGTGATGAAATGATCCAAGTCTCTAAGGTCAACTTCTTCCCTTGATCTTTCATGAAAGAGAGGAGTTTTGTGTCTTGTTTTACATTTATTGAGCTTGCACATCTTCAGTCACAAGCCATCATGCAATGAAATTGCTTGAGTTGGTGGTTTGTGGCTTAAGTTCACAACTCCTTGGATTTGTTCATGAAAAGGAATGGTGAGTTGTGCAAACAAATCCTTAAAATACCCTGTATATGCTCTATTTGTCCTCTGTTGCAGCAAGATGAACCTGTGCATCAGTGGCTGGTAGGCTACTTTCCATGGTCGGTAGGTGGCCAGCAGACCACCTTTGATGGCCGGCAGGTGGCCAGTAATCTTTACCAATGGTCGGCTGGCCACTAATGCAAATCTCAGCAGAGTGTTAGTAAAGTAAAGCAAAGTTGTTCTGGAAATGTTCGAGTGTGCAAATAGAGGCATTCGGGAGCAAAACAGTGGTCTTTTTGGGTGGAATCCAAGCATGTGCATGCATATCTCTCATTTTCCAAGGCAGAGTAGTTAATTGCTTAGTTTAATTATTAATTGCAATTGTGTTGTAATTCTTTAATTAGTTAGTTAACTAGTTAATTAATTCAAGTGTTGTAATAATTAGTTAAGTAGCCTAACTAGTTTATTTTATTCGGTTTGTAATAATTAGCTTAATTAGATTACCTTAGTTAGCTAGTTAGCTTAGTTTATTCATTCGGACTCTCCTTCGTGAGAGCGTAATGTAATAATATGTATATCTTCCAACCCCACGTCTTTCTCTCTTTTATTTATTCGTT
The DNA here is from genome assembly GCA_036172215.1 of Camellia granthamiana. Classification (NCBI taxonomy): domain Eukaryota; kingdom Viridiplantae; phylum Streptophyta; class Magnoliopsida; order Ericales; family Theaceae; genus Camellia; species Camellia granthamiana. The sequence continues at coordinate 13,307,255 of CM069913.1, forward strand.
TTTGATGGTTAGATTAGGAGCATCACGTTTCAATTAGCATATCGCATGTTTGCATCCATTCATTTGTCTTACATGCACCGGGGCTCGGCTCATCATTCAAACTGCATTGTCGTTTCAATACCTCATTGAATACGTGTTTAAACGCATGTTATGAAATTGTTGCAAATAACATGTTAAGTAACCGAGCCTATTTTAGTTGCATGCGTTGCATTAACCATCTTTCATAGTTAGGAATCATGCATTTTTCTAACTAGTTTCTCTTTTGGCTTGGAGTACTAGGTGAGTTTTTAGTGCTTTGGCATACTTGCATGAGTGTGAGTGATTGCCATGACTAGCATGCTTGCCATGAGGCTAAGTACTTACTTGCTATAACTGTTTGAGTGCCTGTGGATGAAGGCTTGTTGCTTGAATTGGAATGATTCAATAAATGTACATTTAAGCCCACTTTGTCAAGTGGCAAATTCAAAAACTTTAAGCCCACTTTGTTAAGTGGCAAAATCACACCCTTTTCGAAAAACAAACATGAAATTGAATTGTTCCAATTCGGGCAAACTAGTCTATATCTCGTGTGCGCATCACATAGTAAATGCTAGCCTAATAAATCGGAACAAGAGCATATAATGTTGATAAAAATCATATCATGATTAGTAGAGGCTGATCCTTGATCAGGCGAGCTAGGGTGCTCAATCTATGACCTTCTCCTTTCGACCCTAAGTTCCCGAGTCGAAACAACATTGGTGATGATGGACACGTGGCCTTTGGCGCAAGTCATGGGTTTCCTAAATTTCCTCAAAATAAAATATTTAGGTGGCGACTCTGTATCTGACAAAGCAGTCAATTTTTGGCAATTTGATTCAAAATCGATTTTCCAAAAGATTTGCCAGATTTAGACTCTTTTGTGCTTATCAATTTCACATTGCACTTGTGAAATTAGATTTAGAATCTCGGGAGTCCGAATTGTAAGGGATATTTTGAACTTCTGAAAGGGGGCGCGAAAAAGCAGAGCTACAGTTCCTGGTGACTCTGCTAGGGACTTAGAGAACTTGACTTGAACTCATGATATGAAATTTTATTGACACTTATATGTTTCTTTGCATTGCATTTGCATTGGTGCGCCTAAGTCACTATGTTTGCTATCTGCTATTCCTAGACGGTTTGCCGAAGGCTTGCCTAAAAGCTTGCCCAAAGGCTGACTGGTCGCGGGCTCTGCCACGATGGGAACACAACCCTTGGATCTGGACTACCACTATACCGCTTGATCCGTCTTTTACTTCTCAGTGTTAGGTGTAAGAGGTATATTAGGTAGTCTTGCCGAGGCACCCATTTTAACCATTTGGCCTAGCTGCATATAGTAAAGCTATGAGACTGTTCCAACTTAGGACAGAATACTCTCCCATACGCAGGATGATGTGATACCGCTTTGTTTGAGTAATAAAGCTGTAGATCACTCCAAAAGATAGGACAGGGAAACCCTATCCTCTTATAGGGGTGTTTTGAATGCTTTTATGCAAAATGTGAACTCTTTGGGAATGAATGATGCAATCCTTGGAGAGTCTTAATATTGAAGCGATTCCTTTTCAAACTTAAGGATCATATCAGAATTAGATTTGGGTTGAAATCCTGGGGTTTATGTTTGATATGAGTGAATTTTCAGCAAAACCAGAGCTAGGGCCCAAATTGTATCTTACACTGTTTTGACCAGCAAATCTGGTATCCCAATCTGATGGGGTATTTGTTTTTAATGCTAGATTTTTCTGAGCCAAAGAAGGAGCAGTACCTGTCTTAACCCATCACAGTCTATCCAATCCCAGAAAAAAACCTACTCAGCAAAGATCCAACCAATGCCAAAAGATCCACTCTAAAAAAGCCCAATCCAGTTTAAATCCATCAAATATAACTAGGTCGAAATCCTTGTTGGTTAGCTTTTAGCTTACACCCATCCATTTTCCCGATCGCCAACTCAGTAGACCCATGATGGCACAAAGTCCAGAAAAAGTTATGGCCATGATAGCGGCCTTAAACGAGGGAATTGCCATGCAGGATAAAACCAATGCTGAAATGCAACGCCTATCTGGGACATCTACTACACATCCAGTCCAGAGCCCCCAGCTGAGCTTTGATCCACCTCCACCAGCTGAAGATTTGCACGGCCCAGATCCTCAAGAAGGGTTGGCTCAAGCTCAAGTTTTCAGACTCCTGGTGTAGCCTAATGAGGGGCTTTATCCCCTTGATACTAATAATCTTGACCCGACCTTGGTAAAAATTGCTAATCTTGAGAAGCAATTCAAAAAGGCACAGGGCCTTAACTCCATCCTTGACATTGAGGATGGGTACACCGAGGCTGCCGTAAGACTCCCAGATAGATTCAAAATGCCACACATTAACCGTTTCGACGGGTCTGGAGATCTTATGGTACATATCCGGCTTTTCTTGGATGTTCTGAAAACGATGAGTCTGACTAAGCCTCAGAAACTCTCTCTGTATGAAAGAACCCGGTTGGGTATAGCAGCCACTTGGTACGCCAAGTTGGAGGATACAGTGAAGTAGAACTAGGAAGAATTAGCTGAGGCATTTGTCGATCAGTATTCTTACAATACCCAAATTGAAATGACTACTCAAGAGCTTGAAGCAACCCACCAGAATCCTATAGAACCTTTTATGGAATTTGTTGCAAGGTGGAGAGCAAAGGCAGCACAAATGACAGATAGACCTTCTAAGAGGGATCAAGTGCGGATAGTGGTACAGAACCTTGAACCTAATATGTTGCAGAAGTTAATAGTTGCTCCACTATTCACTTTCAAAACTTTGCATGAATTAGGGGTTCAGATTGAGAGTGCATTTAACAGAGGGATTATTCCCAGAACAGGTGAACTAACAAGGATGGTGTTTTCTGGGAGTACCAATGCTATTCCTAAATCCACTGAAATCAATACCATTGCCACCACTTCCAAAACTGTCGACCTGTTCACCAATCCAACCCCACAAACGGCCAGCCCAACCTGAGCTCAAGGCAGAACTTTCACCCCCCTTTATATGAGCTTAACCAGCGCACTAAAAGTCTTGATGGAAAGAAGGTATCTTAAAGCCCTTGATCCTCAATCTCTGTCTGACCCACTCCCTGCCAGACATAACCCTACCAAGTACTGCGTGTATCATCAGCAACGCGGTCATGGCACCGATTGTTGCTACCGTTTTCGTCATGAGATTTAGAATCTCATCTAATAGCTCCACCTCAAGACCCCAATATTACCACCAACCCACTTCCCATCCATGACCAAATATCTTCTGCCCACCTTAACTTCATCCATATACTCCCATCTACTTTCAACCCCAGCATATACATCACCCCGGCCCATTTATCCAAGCCTGAGGTGTTCATTCCCGAAAGCACTGATTTGTGCATGATAGATGCACCTAATCCGGTTCAAGTACACCAAGGGCACCAAATGGGTGAACCCACTACAGCTGAGATGTTGAGAATAATTGAAGACCTTCAAGGAACGGTGGCAGATTTAACATTTGGGGTTTTGATCCCATCACCAAGTTCCTCAATCTTGGGGTGAGTTGCAGTTGAAAATAGCCAACCCAAAACTATCTCAAGTCTGGGTGATGACAGATTAATAACAAATGGGCCTCGCTTCGATATAGCCATCCAATTCCTTGGCCAAGCAGAAGCAAGTGGCAAGAACAAAGCCGGGACAAGTACTGATCCCTATGCACAACTCTGGTGGGCTATTAAGACTTTGAAAGTCAAAGGGTTGAACAAGCAGCAAGTGCTTGAAGTTGTTGCAAAAACTGTGGATTGCACTTTTGTCGCCTAGGGTGAGAGCATTTTGAATTAAGGGGTAAGCAATGAAAATAGATGCCTTACCAGAAACACCCATCCCGATCCCAGTCCCAAGCCTAGGAATACTCGACCAACACTTGCCGACCTATTTGCCAACGTTTCTAAACCTAATGCTTCCTCCTCCCCGAAACGAACCTTTACCCAACTCCATATGAGCCTAACATGTGCACTGCGGGTATTGTTAGAGAAAGGGTATGTCAAACCGCTCAATCCTCGACCTCTCCCTAATCCTCTCCCACCTAAACATGACTTTACCCAATATTGCACATTCCATCAGTAGTACGGTCACCACACTGACCGTTGCTTTCGTCTTTGCCATGAAATTCAAGACCTGATTGACAAAAAGGTCATCATCCCACCTGAAAAACCCAAAACTGTCAATAACACTCTCCCTGACCGCAATAGATTGCCATTCCATAACATAAAACCAATGCACAGCTTGCCACCAACCAACCATTACCCTAGCCAACACAACATACTCGCCACTGAGCTCAAACCCATTGTGTTCATTCCTGAATCTTCTGATTCCGATCTGAGCAAAAAGAACAAAATCTTTGAAGACGTGGAAAGTTTACTTGATCTTGGTGAGTTCAAGCTTGATGAAGCAGTGGTGCCAGCACTGGTGGTTGGAATGATGAGTCTCAATCTTAGCTAGGGTAATTATTAAAAGTACTTGGGAAGGACCTTCTAAATTAAAGGCATGGTGTGAAACAACAATTGTTTCGGTCAAGAAGATGTGTGGGGACAACATAATTATGAGGTTCAATCTGGGAGACTCAGTTTGAAAGTCTGAAATCAATCCTTCTGGGTGTGAATGTGCATTGTTGAATTCAAGGCAGGTCTGGACCTTCCCATGGGCTACTTGAATTTGTTTTTGAAATTCTACAGATGGACTTGGAAAAGGAAAACCCCTTTTGTCTTAGAAATGCTTGTTTTGTTTTGAGTTATGTCCTCCAAATAGTTATTGTGAGTTTTATTTTCTGTTTTTTCTTGCGTTGTTGCGTCGGTTGAGTCTTTTCCTTTGAGTCGCTCTCGTGTACCCTCAGGTCTTCAGCCCTGTTTGGTAGAGCTGTGGGAAAGTACTTATAACTTATGCCTAAACAGCTTATAGCTTATAACTATGAACATAAACTGATTTCTGACTTATAAATTAAGCATCTCCTGCCCCACTCAAAGAATAAGTTGATTTCTGACTTCCAAAAAGTTATAAGCTATAAGTTATAAGCTAAACCAAATACATCAAAATAGCTTAAATTAAGCTGAAAGTTGAAATAAGCAGCTTTTAAGCTGCACCAAACAGGCACTTCATCTTTATAAGAAAGTGAGAGTCAAGTTTTTGATCATTTTATTATGCCTATAATGATGCATGTGTGACTTTTTGCAAAAGAAAAAAGCTTTAAATTTGTTTTTGAATTTGTTTTTGGAATGAGATTCTGTTAATAAACTCGAGTATTGAGAAAGATCCCCTAAATGGTTTGAGTGAATTCTGACTTATCAGCGCAAAGTCATTCATGATTTCAAAAAATTTAAACTGTTTCTTTTGCAAAACTTGCGAAGATAGGTTCAAAATTATGCCTGGTATTATGCATTGTTCTAGGGATTCTCTTCGCCGTTAGGCGATCATTTTGGCAAGCACAAGGCAGCTCTCAGACCTACAAGTACAAGGCAGCTTTTAGACCTCACAAATCATAGAATTTCTCCCCTGGTGTTTCCATTATTTCAAAGAGAAAGAAAGGAAGAAAAGAAAGAAAAAAAAAAAAGAAGAAAAGAGAAAAGAAAAAAGAAAATAAAGAAAAGGGAAAAGAAATCAACCATTAAGCCAGGGGCACCCATTGGAATGAAATCCAATCAACTGTGAAAAAGGGAACTTCTGTTTGAATTCAGGGAAACCAATGCAAGAAGGTGCCACATTGCGAAAAGAACCAACTCTGAAAATGGAGCAAGAAAAAAGAAGAAGACATGCATAAAAGAATAGAGAACCAAGCTCAAATCAAGGTGAAGCTAGTTCTAGTGTTAGGGCAAGAATGACCATTGATTAAATTCACCACAAATGTTGTAACATTATCCTTGAGAGGCTCGCTAGGCTAAAAACCCAAAAGGGTGACCTAGGCAAAAGTTAGAGCATGAAAAATAAGAAATCAAAAAATATAGCTCGCAAAGTTGAAAACCCCAAAGGGGCGACTTTGGCAAAAGTTAGAGCGCAAAAGGAGAGTGTTAACACCCTAGTGAACCTCAGCCATGAACTACGTTGACCTGATTCCCATCTTGGGATACATAGGCAACTTCATCCTGAAGTTCGATCTCAACTATATCTATCTTATTCATCTCAACCCAATCATCTTGCCCGATTCACGTTGTCAACTTCGCATCAATCCATGAGCTACACCGACTGCTGTGTATATCACATACTTGCGTTGGGTAAAAAAGAACTAGCTTGAATCAACAAGCGGAGAAATTTTCAATACTTGAACTTATCAGTAGAATCTCTATCTTGAGCAAAAAAGAATCAAAACTTGGGTTTTGTGAAATTGATTTCTAAAAGGGAACATAAGTAAAACTAGGAGCACTATGAATGATCAGCTAACTTGAGTCTTTTTAAACTTTTGGGTCAATTATAAGTTCAGTTGTGGCATGCTTGGTGTTTGTTTCAGTCTGCGCTCTTCATTGAGTTACCATAATGTGTCTGTCGCTCAAAAAACACTCTTCGTCGAGTCATCCCTAGCAAGTCTGTTGCTCAAAAGTTCAACAAAGTGGCATGGTCAAAATTCCATACACAAATGTTCACTCCAAACTCGAAAACAAATCCATGTGTGCAATTCATAAACGAGCTAAGAGTGCCCATACAAGGGGCATCGCGTTCATGATCATTGCAAAGTGTTTATGAGGAATTTGTCACTGCTTCGGAGGGGACTGGAATAAGTTCTCAACATGTTGGAACAGAAAGGAAGCATGAGTCTGATTGGTTGGCAACTGTTCTAGGATTTGATGATCTCCATCGCACGTGCCTGCATAATATTGAAAACAGTGGCCAGTGATTAGACACTAGGGGTAATTTTTAGTGTATCTGATCGGGCCCTCAATTAAACAAAGGGCATGAACCCAACCTTTCTCCCCATTCGCACAGAGCCATTTGTTGGACACTTTTCCTTGGATTAGGGTAGCTCACGCCCATGATGATTCTAATATGATTCAGCTTTCGAAAGTTGTCTCCAACCATTTCAAGACTCTTGGGATTGCCATGTTCCCTCTGATTAATACATGTGTTTTGGATTATGCATGCATGCTCATATACTCTGGTTGCTTTGAACTGCATGGTTGGTTGCTCTTATTCCTGACTTCGTTTTGCACTTAACAGAGTTTTGCCGAGTTGCCTCCGTTTGTGTTACATTTCAATGAGTTGTGGCAAGTTACCCTACACTCATTTCGAAAGGTACATGATACACTACTCTATGTACTGCTCATTTTCCTCTACATGCCTTTCAAATTGTATCACACTGTTTTGTGCACATTACATCGCACTATTTTGTGTATTCAACTCGTATCGCACTGTTTCGTGTATCCTGCATAGCACTATTTTGTGCATTCATCTTGGTATTGCGCTGTTTTGTGCATTCATCCCCATATCGCACTATCTTGGACAACTTTGTATCGCACTGTTCTGTGCACCCATATAGTACTGTTTTGTGCACTCATCTTATATTATACTTTGTATCGCACTATTTTGTGCATTTCACCTTGTATCGCACTGTATTGTGCAAACTTACATCGCACTGTCTAATACATTTCAACTTACTTCGTACTATCTTGTGCATTACACTGTCTTGTGCATTCATTCTCACTCGCACTGTCTTGTGCACTCACATTGCACTATCTAGTGCATTTTAACTTACTTCGCACTATGTTGTGCATCGCACTGTCTTGTGCATTCGTTCTCACTCGCACTGTCTTGTGCACTCACATCGCACTGTCTAGTGCATTTCAATCTACATTGCACTATCTAGTGCATTTCAACTTATATCACACTGTCTAGTGCATTTCAACTTACATCTCACTGTCTAGTGCATTTCAACTTACTTTGCACTATCTTGTGCATCGCACTGTCTTGTGCATTCGTTCTTACGTCGCACTGTCTTGTGCATCTACATTGCACTGTCTGTGAAACCCCGTATTTTTATATAATAAAAATAATATATATATTTTTAATTTTCTTAAATAATTATTCACAGTATTTTGAATTTAATAGTATGTATATTTTATACTGAAAATTTATTCAAAATAAAATAAAATAAAATATTTTTGACTTTATATTATTACTCAATATTAATTTCTAAACCGTATGATATTTTTATTATATTTTTCTTTATATTTTTTGTAATCAAATTACACTGGAACGTAACATTTTCTGTACTAAAACCCAATCAAAAACCATAGGTTTGCTCCCCATGTTTTCTCACCTCCCACCTTCCACGTGCAATCATTTTCTGTATCAAAAGAAAATGTGGTGGACATGCAGATGCTATATACACCAGGTGTTCCATTTCCTTTTATCCATTCTTTTTAATTTCTATCTTCTTTTACTCTTCTTCATTTTGCCCATAAATTGAGCCTAACTTTTCCTCGCATCTCTTCACTTCTAGTTTCATCTCTCTCTCTCTCTCTCTGTCCGTTTTATCTCTCTCTCTTTCTCGGTTCCCTCTCTTTCTCTCCACCTCTCATTCTCAAAACTATCTTCCTTCTTCTTTATCTCTATTCTTCCTCCTCCTCCCGACCCCATAGCCACGGCCTTAACCCACATTATCACTGTACGGGAAGCCCGTGCTCCTTTCTACCAAGCTCCCTGTCTATCCGATCGTCCTGCGAACACAAAGGCGGTGAGCTACCCGGCGATATGTGGCCGGAAAACCCCTCCGACGGCCAAGTTAGCACACACTCAGGGTTAGAGAGAGAGAGAGGAGAGAGTTCAGTGTTTTAGTGTATCTTACCAAGTGTGTACACCCAAGCAGCGTGGAAGCTTTCCTGTACGAAATTCATGAAGGCATATGCAGCAATCACATAGGGGGCAGATCTCTAGCCTACTGAGCTATCTCGCAAGGATATTGGTGGCCGTGCATACAAGCAGACGCACAGAAGTATGTTCGCAAATGTGAGAAGTGCCAGAAGTTTGCCCACCAAATCCACTAGCCGGCCAGGGAACTTCTTCCCCTCACCAGCCCTTGGCCCTTTGCGATGTGGGGGCTAGATATAGTGGGGCCACTCCCAACGGCACCAGGCAACCGGAAGTTCTTCATCGCGGCTACAGACTACTTCACCAAATGGGTTGAAGCCGAGCCTTTGGCGACAATCAAGGAGAAAGACGTCAAACGGTTTATCTGGCAGAATGTAGTAACGCGGTTTGGCGTCCCCAAAATTTTGATCTCTGATAACGGCACCCAATTTGACGGCCGCCTATTCAGAGGATTTTGTGAAGACTTGAAGATTGAATTCTACAACTCTACCTCGGCTTACCCGCAGTCTAACGGTCAAGCCGAAGCATCAAACAAGACCATTCTTGACGGGTTGAAGAAAAGATTGGAGAAAGCCAAGGGAAAATGGGCCGAGGAACTCCCAAGCGTTCTTTGGGCATACCGAACGACCCCGCGGCGATCCACCGGGGAAACTCCTTTTGCCTTGGCATATGGCATGGAGGCGGTCATCCCTTTGGAAGTCGGTATGCCCACCCTCCGCAGTGAAAGTTTTGAGCCCGAGCTGAACGTCGAAGCCATTGCCCTGGAATTGGACCTAGTGGAAGAACGCCGAGAAAAGGCTCTCATCCACGTGGCCGCCTACCAACAAGAGCTTTCAAGAAAATACAACAAAACGGTGCACCCTAGACCGTTCAAAGTAGGCGACTGGGTTTTGAAGAAGGTCATGGGCAACACTCTGGTGCCTGGTGAAGGCAAACTAGGGGCAAACTGGGAAGGACCTTACAAGATAGCCGGTCTGGCGGGCAAGGGGGCATACCATTTGGAGGATTTAGAGGGCAGAGGAATACCCCGGCCATGGAATGCGGCCAACCTCAAACTGTACTATTTTTAGTTTTTCATAGTTTGTGTTCTTTTTGTGCAAAGGAATTTTTTGCCTCACACTTCAGAATGTAATATTCTTTTTGTCAATATATAGAAGTGTCTTGTCTTTGCTTTAGCATTCTGCGTGTTTTCGTTGCTTATCGTAAGACTCCAACCGAGATGTTTTATTCCGGTTGACTGAGTTGATGATTTACTCAACTTCTTTGAACTTCAACCGAGATGTTTATTCCGGTTGACTAAGTTGATGATTTGCTCAACTTTGAGGTTTTCAACCGAGATGTTTTATTCTGGTTGACTGAGTTGATGATTTACTCAAACTTTTGTGAATGTCAACCGAGATGTTTTATTCCGGTTGACTAAGTTGATGTTTTGCTCAACAACTTTGAGATTCCAACCGAGATGTTTTACTCCGGTTGACTAAGTTGATGATTTACTCAACTTCTTTGAACTTCAACCGAGATGTTTATTCCGGTTGACTAAGTTGATGATTTGCTCAACTTTGAATTTTTAATCGAGATGTTTTATTCCGGTCAACTAAGTTGATGATCTATTCAACTTTTGTGAAACTTCAACCGAGATGCTTTACTTACTCCGGTTGACTGAGTTAATAATTTACTCAACTTTATGATTCACACCGAGATGTCTTTTTCTGGTTAAATGAGTTAAACAAGATGGTTTGTTTTGCTGAAGTATTTTGTCCGGCTGAAGTTATTTAGCTTGAAGACCGTGCAAACACTTGATGAAAATTGAACTTTTTCATTGATATGCAAAATAATTACAAGAGGAGGGACAGATAGCCCGGTTACATTTTCAAACAAAAAAGAAGACAGAAAAGGAAAACTAAACTAAGGGGGAAAGGTCTGTGAATTCATCCCCGATCGCGGTCGCGGTCGCGGTCGCCTCTAGATCGACCGTGGTTGTGGTCTCCTGGGCGCCGGTCTTCTCCTGGCCGGCCTGATTGGGCGATTGTCACCTTCCTCATTCTCCTCGGCGTCTTCAGCTTCTTCTTCCTCGGCCTCAGCCTGCAACGTGTTGAAGACGTCGTTGGCATATGGCACAAGGTACATCGGCAGGAAGGCAATTGGTGGAGAGGCGAACACGTCGGTTCCAGGTCCTTGGCCGAGCTGTTTGCAAGCAGCTTTCCATCCTGCCTTGAAGAAGATGTCTTAGGTGGCATGGACTTGCTTAGTGTAGCTCTCCTCGACTTCCTTGAAACCGGCGTTGTTGGCGTCCTCCAACTCCTTTTTATTTGATTCTTTCAAAGTCTCCAGCTCGGCCCGGAGCGCATCCCTTTCTTTCTCGACAGTTCCAAGCTGGCCGAGCAACCTAGAATTGTCAGAGTTTGCCATCTCCAGCGAAGCTTTGGACCGACCGAGCTTGGCTTGAAGGTGTTTCACCTGGTTGGCAGAGTCGGTGGCCTTCTGCCAGAGTCGGTGAATGCGCTTCATAACCAAGTGTTGTTTTTGGATGGCCTGCAAGAAGAAGGTTTGATTAGAAAGAAAACCGAGCAAACACTTGGAAAATTTTTTGGCAAAATGTGTAAGGTTCTTACCCTGGTCATGGACTTGACCAAGGACTTCACCAGCCGGGTGTCCGGTATGTGGTCGCTGCCGACCACGTTGCTCGGTAGCAGCAAGGCCTTGGTTAGGTCAAAGGCCAGCAGGTGCTCCTTGTCACCTTTGACCGAGGCGGTTGCCGGGATCTCCTTACCCCAGTGCTTGAGCTGCGGCCTCCATGGTAGAGTTGGGTCAGGTATCGCGGCAAGTTGCTCGGTGTTGAGCTCTACAATGAGCTCGGCGAAAGGGTCTGCACGTGGCCTTTTGCCAGCCCGGCGGTTGTCTTTGTTGGCTTGCCTAGCGGCGGGAGATGCCAGAGCAACCACATTCCCGTTGGATTGCCCGGCAGCAGGAGAGCGGGTTTGGACGCTCGGTATCTCGGTGGAGGTGGCAGTGATGAGGTTCTTAATGCGGCTTCTTTTGGCCATCTCTTCTGCCTCAGTTAACCGAATGAATGGCACGTCCGGTAATGTGGGATCGGGAGGTGGAGATGGAGCGCGAAGAAAGTCTGTGACTTTACTCCGGCGTGGAGCTGAATATCTGTATGTCGGTGTGTAACCGAGGAGCTCGTGGCAATCCCGGTTGCGGTAGCGGAGCACGGTTCTGATGGCTGCTTCGTTGGGATAATGATAGTGGGCTTGCAAGGCTTCGATTGCTGCAAAGGAAAGCAAAAAAAAAAAAAAATGTTAAGTACAGAATAATGAAGAAAGATAAATTGACCGAGCAGGTAGTACGGCTTACATGTTGAGCTGAAGTTCTTGCTAATGAACCAGCCCGGTACGTCGGCTGTTTCATAGTTGCCGGACACCCAGAAAAAGTCATCATCGTACAAGTCCTTGTCCAGGGTGCCGGTCACTATCTTCTTTTTGCCGGGTCTAATTTTTAAATAGTAAGCGAGGCCGTCGCCTGTGTGCCCTAGGGTGTATTGGCGTAGTATCTCGGCTAGCCCTAAATTGGTCCCTAGCCGGTTGTTCAGCTTGTGGATCCCGTTGATTATTCTGTAGGTGTTGGTTGAGACTTGGGTAGGTGTTAGCCTAGTGCGTCGCAAGAATTCGGTCATGAGTGGGTTAACCGGGAAGCGGAGGCCTCCTTCTATGATGGATAGCACGGTGAAGGGGCATTGGTCTAATCTACCCCATGGATTTGTGTCAATGGCATCGGGCTCTAATTGAACGTCGGCCAGGATACCGTACTCTTCCCGAAATGCGGCCAGGGCAGCCAGAGTGTTGACAAGGAAGCGGTAGCGCCCCATATGTAGCCGGCTGGTTTAGCTCAGCTGAGGTGGTTTGGCACAGAATGGTGTTTGATGGCTGCTCGGTCTTTGAGAGCCTCGGTATTGGTCTGTGATCCCCTTGGACTCTGCAGGAAAAAGAGGGTAATTGTAAGTGGAAGCACGGTCGCGCAAAATAAGCTTGACTTTAGCTCGGTCAGGAAGAATGCGAGACCACCTCGGTCACGGAGGCAAACCAAGAAGCTCGGCCGCTCAAGCGGACAAGATGTTAGCCCGGTCGAGCGGCAAAGTCCTATGCCTACCTCGGTTTCTACTAAGGTTTTGGAAAACTTGTAATTTGCTCGATATTAACGTTTTTTGGGATCAAAAGAAGACCTGGAGCCCGGTCCGCTCCAGATCTTCAGGTGTTCATTAGTGGAGATGAAGAACAGCAAGAAGAACAAGGGGCAGGGAAGGGTTTTGGGGAGCTATGCCCTAAAATCTATGGTTTTAGTACCCTAAAACAAGAAATACCAACTGAAATAGCAATAAAGGGGTCAAAGAACTTACCAGAATGGGGCTGGAGGTGAGTCTTCAGGCACGAACGCAGCAAGACGCAAGAAAGAAGCTCTTTGAAGGCTCTGGAGCTTTGGAACGTCAAGAACTGAAGGAGAGTCAGTAAGGACGAAATGAAGGGGGAAGTGACGTATAAATAGAAGTGAGAGACCGCCAAAAATTTTGAATGTCAAGAGACGTGATGGTTGGCTGCTCGAGGCCAATAAACGAGCGGTGCGTGTCCCAATTAATGGCGGCGTCAGAGTTGAAGAGACAGGCAGGCGAGATGAGATGTCGGCCGAGCAAATTGAGGAACTGAGCACTGGAATTAGTGCGGTTGACGTCTTGCAAACAACAAACCGAGGAAGGGTTAACCCCGGTCGGATCATGTAATCCCGGTCACGCTTTTGCGGACGGAATTAAGGGGCAATTGAGAGGGAGATTTTATGAGCTGAAATGGGCCATGGCAAAGGCCAGGCAAGTTGAGTGCTGAACACGCTTGGGCCAGGGTAGCTTGGGCTTGTCCAGAGAGGTTTTGCTTGGTTAAGGCAGGGCCATGTTGGACCGAGCTACTTGGGCTTGTTTGTGTAGAAACCAGGCTACTAGAAGTTGCTCGGCCGAGATGGCTGCCTGCCATCCCGGATTCCATGGTTCGTTCATCTCGGCAAGAATGCCTACAGCTAACCGGCTCGACCTACCTCGGGCTCAGCTTGCCGGAATGCAGCCAAGCTCGATCGGTATGGAGCTCGGCTAGTGAGCATTCGGGCATGCGGCGCAGTACAGTCATGTGAGGCCGAGGTGATTCCACTGGTCTACCGGGCTTCGCCAAGATATCCTGACAGTTTGGTTAGGTGGTGATTGCTAGATTTGTCCTGACAGATGGGATAACAGCACTACGTGTCGAGAGACTAATAGGAGTAGATTTGGGGCGCAGAAGGTATATAAGCGAGTCTGCGTCCCCCATGCTGATGATTTTCATTGGGTGAGATACACTGAGATATTCAACTCTCTCATCTTTCTCTCTATCCCTGTGTGTGTGCTAACTTGACCGTCGGAGGGGTTTTCCGGCCACGCACCGCCGGGTAGCTCACCGCCGTTGTGTTCGCAAGTCGATCGGACAGACAGGGAGCTGGGAAGAAAGGAGTACGAGCTCACCAGAATATTTGCTCCCCGTACAATCACCAACGCGCGAACTCCTCCACCACCGGCACACCGTCGGATCGCCACCACCACCATCACCTAATTCCATTATCATCTAGAACCACCATTCACAAAGTGTTATATGTGAAGAAAGAGAAGAAGAAGGAAGATGGAGGAGAAAGAAACAAAGTTAGAGAAGTTTATTTTGAATTTTAAAAGTTGGTTTTCAGCTTACTTTCGGCATGCCAAAACCATCAATTCCAGGAAGAAGTGAGAAAAATAGGCCATGTAAGATGAAGTACGAAGTAAGTTGAAGAGATTGGCAAAAGAATGAAGTAAACCGTTAAGAATTAAGAACGTTATGGAGTCCGAAAGATGGTTCGAAGAAATGTCCGAGACGGTAGGAAAATAATCTTATTTTTCGTCAAATTTTATAGATCCGATGGCATGGAAAAAGAGATGGAACGAGGCGTGTGAATAGTGAACCAAAAACTAGGCCGTGAAGTAAACCTAATGACAGAAAAATAAGATAAAACGGAGTTACGATGAAAAAGATACAAGAACTTGAACCAGTGGATTTGAAACAAAACTTCTGGGTCTTTCTGTTCGTGCATGCTACTGTAGCTTGGAGAAGATGAATTGAATTTTATCCAGCGTTTTTTGGCTTATGGTGCTACGATGCATCCTAGTACATTTAGGTTAATCGAGTGGTCCTATGACTTTGGGGATGACCACCCTTCGGTTTTTCGACATGTAGAATCCATTTTTGGGGTTAGATCTTGCAAATTCTGAGTCTAAGATGATGATCGACAACTAAAAGTTCTAAGAGAATCCAATGGAAGATCAACGGTGAGATCACGTCCGATTAATGTGAAATTTCAACAAGACGATCATGGAGCTAGAACGGTCATATCTTACGATCAGAATCATAAATCAAATTTGGACAATAGATCGTTAGCAACCTAACATAGTAAGAAAAACCCTCTCAACCCTCTCATTTTTTTTAGTTGTTGAAATTTTCAGATGATAAAATGATTAATTTATAGATAGAAATTTTTATATATATGTCTGTAAATTTTGTGATGTGTATATTAAATATTTGAAGATGTTGATAGTCTTAAAGTCATCGTATTAGTGTGGAAATAGGCTTGCATGTGTTGTTTATACCATTAAAGAGTGGATTGAAGAATTTATTTGGTCTTTGAATCTGCCAGAAAATTTGTACGAATTTTTAGACAATTTTATAATCAAAATTTGAAGATTATTTCTCCTGCAAAATTGTTTAGAATGATGTCTACTTCATCTATGAATTTTTGCAACAATTATGGAGCTTTGTACGAATTTATACAGATTTTAAACCAAATCTGAAGCTATAGGCAGATTTTACTATGTGTTTAAAAAATCATTGAAAATTTTATATTAAACCAAATCTGGTAATTTCTAAACAAAAAATGAAATTTGAGAAGTCTAGTTTCATAATAAAATTTTAGATTATGGAATTGATTTGTAAATTTAAGTATGGAATTAATTTAAGAAAATGTGATAAATCTGTGTCATAAACTTTCTTGGAATTTTTCGAAATTATTTATAATTTATTTTTGGAAAATGCTTTCTGAAAAATGATCATAACATGTTTGTTGAGTATTCTATAGATTAATATGAATTTTAGAGTTGTATAAGTAATTTATTTATAATTTTAATTGCGAGATATACATTCTGACAAAAAAAAATGGCAGATTAAGGAGGAATCAAAAAAAAAATTATCTCTTTAATTGTTTGTTTGGACAAAAATTTAATATTGTGCTAATCTAATCTTGTAGATTAAAAATCCATGCATGTGTGTAATTATGATTTAATTCTTCTTTTTAGTATCTACATTATTATTTCATACCATAGTTTAAATAAATTGTTTATTTAAATTTTGTACATTTGTTTACTATTGTGTGACATGTGTAATATTTTATGTTGAGAATTTTAATGAGTTGGTATAGCATTATTAATAATTAAATGTTGAATTATTGTAAATATCTCAACAAGTAAAGAAGCACGAAATTTAACCAATGATACATTAAAATTTAAAAGTGATGGGGTGAGCTCGGTTTAGAATCTTGCGCAAGTGAGTTGCGAGCCCTAACATGGCACGGGAAGGTATTTTGGCTCTTATCGGTATAGGCGATATAAGGTTGGTGGTGCGGGTGTCACAACATAGACCGTTCCCTTGGGGCAGACCGTGATGTCACGACTCGGGTATGTGACCCTGGTGTGTGGGCATCATTGATAGTTACAGTAAGTAACATTTGAACATTTGACCAAGGGGGAGTCAAAATTGCCCGTGGCCATTGCTTAGCGGTTGAGTGGAAATAGTGCTCCGCGAGAAGTTACTTAAATTTATCTGATAAACTAAATCTATGAAAATTTAAAAAGAAATGTGGACATATTCCTTATGATGAAATATTGCTTTTGTTTGTTATATTTTTTTTTATTTGATTTATTATTATCTATTGTTATTATTTCAACTGATAGCATTCCTTTTATACTTACTAAATGTTACTTGTTATTCTGTTACTACACATTATTCATAAATTGTGAGTATTATTATCGGGATGGGTATTTTCGGATTGTAGTATCTTATTGAGCTCGTCGCTCATTGCCATTCCCGTTGCCCTGGCGTTTTATGCCAGATACCGAAGAAACCAAACGGAACACCGAGGCTTTGCAAAGTGACATTCAACCTTGGTTCGCTTGAAAAGTGCCAAGTTCCATGAACCATTTTTCTAAGTTTCTAGTTTTTTTCTTTTAATGTTGTATTCGTGTTGTTTTTATGTACTAAGACTAAGTTTCAAATTTTTATTGGAGTTGTAATTTAAGAAATTTTAATTTCTGGGTTGTTAATTAATGCTACTAATATTGGTGACAATATTGATGAGGGATTAGTTATTAACAAAATTGATTTTAAGTTCTAAATCTTATTATGATGTCCTCAAATCTTGGGGCGTCACACTATCTAGTGCATTTCAACTTACATCACACTATCTAGTACATTTCACCTACATCGCACTGTCTAGTGCATTTCAACTTACTTTGCACTATCTTGTGCATCGCATTGTCTTGTGCATTCATTCTTACGTCTGTAGACACTCCATTTTTAACCGACCTTAAGACTTAGACGTCATCGATTGAGCGCTCGATGATTGTGCATGTTTGTGCTCGTTTTGAGTTTCCGAAGCCTTCGACTAAGCGCCTTGTCTTAGGACCTCTTAACTTTCTCTTCTTGGCCTGGTTTTTGGACCATGCCTTGTTGCCTTTGCCTAGAGGGAGACAGAGGCTTGTGGGCCACTTTTTGTAGTCATAGACTGTCTTTCCCTCTCGTAGGCCACTTTTTGTACCCGTAGACTAGTTTTCGGGGCTTCCGGCTGAGTGCCTCGCCTTGCGAACTCTTGTCTTGCTTCTTTTTTGGTTTGTTTTTTAACCAAACCTTGTTATCCTTTGCCTGGAGGGTGGAATAGGGGTGTAGACCAGTTTCTCCCCCTGTAGACTATTTTTCTTCCCTGCCAGCCACTTTTTGTGGTCGGCCAGCTAGGGTGGGTGGTCTGTGACCACCTAAAGTGGCCAGCAGCCTGCCACCACCTTCCCCTCTCCCTGCAAACCCTCCCTATCCCTTGCCGACCAGTTTTTGTCCCTGTAGACCACTTTTTGTGGTCGGTCGACTAGGGAAGGTGGTCGGTCGACCACTTTAACTGGTCGGCTGCCATTCTGTATTTTCTACAGATATTTTCTTTGCCAGCTGTTGGGCACAGAAGGCATCCTCCATACACATGTATGAAGGGATTGCTTCAAGTCTCTAGCTTGTTCAACAAGCTTAAGGCTTGGAATTCTATAAGAGGGAGGCTCTCTCTCTTTCCAGGGTTCAGAAAATTTGCTTAAAGCAAAACATATATCTCTCTCTCTTGTTTTCTCCCTCTCTCTCTATATTTGTGTTAGTTTGTGCTCAAAAGTGCCATTTCTTCACACTTTGCGCACAAACACCTTCATTCTTGAGCTGAGATTCTTGGAGGTTTGTTTGAAGCTCAAAAGCTTGGTTTTTTCCTCAGAGGTAGCTGTTCTTGCTGTGGTTCTTCAAGGGTAAGCATATACCCCCTTTTAGGCTTGTTTTTGTATTAGTTTAGGCCACCTTTGCATGCTTCTTTTGGCTTAACTTTCAACTGAAAAAACTCTTGTTTTTAAGTCCTTAAAGTGTTTGTCTGAGGCCTCTTTGGTATTGGGGGGTGGTCTACCCCCTTTTGTGCCTTATTTGGCCTTGTTTTGTGCCATCACTTTAGGCCTTTGAGATCACCTTTGTTTGGCCTCTTCACCACTGAATTCCAAAGAAATTTCAGTGGTGGAAAGTGTGTTTTGAGGCCCTAAATAGGAGGGGGTCATCCCCTCTCCTTGTGTCTTGGTTGCTTACCTTGTTAGCCTCATGTTTGAGCTTGTTTTTCTAGTAAGTGTTGGCTTGTTCTCAGCCTATTTTTGGCACTATTTCAGCATGGCATAACTCTATTTTGTCTTGGTTTGGTTACCGCATGCATGCTTTCTACACTTGTAGTGTAATCTTGCCATTTAGCCTTATATGCTCAATGCTTTGATCCATTATGCTAGCCTATTTTGGTCCTATCTCAGCATGTTTTTGGTGTTATTTTAGCATGCCTTAGCTCTATTTTGGGTCGGTTTGATTGCCTCTTGCATGCTTCATACCCTTGTAGTGCAATCCTCCCTATAGCCTTAACATGCATCATGCTTTGGACCATCATTCTAGCATGTTTTTGGCTTCACTCCAGCAAGCTTTTACTCATGTTTTGCCATGCTTAAGCTCTGTTTTAGGTGGTCTTGATCATTTGGACCTTGCTTTGTATAGCCATAGTTCAATCTTACTCACTAGTTTTGAGTTTTAAAGTATCTAGCATGCTTTACTTGAGTTGTTTGCATGCTTTGTCCTCATTTCTAACATGATTTCAGTGTGTGTAGTAGAGTCATACTCCCTCATGTTTCACAGTTTCAATGCTTTTGGAGGGTTGTGCTTTATGCCTCAATCATGAGCCAATTGGCATGCATGCTTGCCTAAGCTTTTTGGGCTACCATCTCAGTGTGTTTTTGGTGTTATTTTACCATATTACAACTCTAATTTTTGTTGGTAAAGTCACCTCATGTTTGGTTTTGGTAGGTATAGTGTAATCATGCTCATTGGCCTTACATGCGTCATGTTTTATGCCTTCTATTCTAGGATATGTTGGCTATGTTCAAGCATGTTTCTAGCATTGTTTTGACCTATCTTGGGACTGTTTTGAGTCACTTTGGCCCTTTGGGGCTTGCTTGATATGGCTATGGTGCAAGTACCTTTGATAGCCTTAAGCTTGAGCCTCCTAGCATGCCTCATTTGTGGTATGTGCATGATTTGGCATCATTTGGAATGTAATTTTAGAGCTTATGTCTTTGCTATGCTCGCATGTTTATCACTCTTTCATTGCTCTTGAGGGTTATGCTTCATGCCTTGTTTGTGAGCCAATGTGTATGCATGCTTGTATATGCTTTTGGACTTCAATTTCAGCATGTTTTGGCCATTGTCTTGGCATGCATGAGGCTTGTTTGAGGTTGGTTTGGTCCATTGAGTATTGCATTGCATAGTCCTAGTGTTGTGTATCTCACTAGTTTCAATGCTTAAGGACTCTAACTTGCCATGCTCATGTTGTTTGCATGTTGTTGCATTGCATGGTGTTTGCATGTTGTTGCATTGCATCGTGTTTGCATGTTGTTGCATTGCATTGTGTTTGGATCGGATGTTGATCTAAACATGAGAAACGAGGGGCATTTCATACTTGAAGTGATGAAACGTGCCTCATTTCTCGGTCGCCGACCCTCTTGATCAAGCATGATAGAGGTGGAGGCCTTTATGTGTTATTTGTGCATTCATTGACATTGACTTGTGCAAACTTGGCTTCTCGGCCATCGTGCATTGCGATGCTCGGGTGGTGGCTCGAGAGTCGAGTGCCGCACTCCCTTGAGCTTGAGAAATGATAGGGATGGTGGTTGTGCACACATATCTTGCAAATACACTGCTATGCCCCTTCTTGTTCTCTGTTGCAACAAAACTGGAGTCTGGCAGAATTTCTGGTCGGCAGACCAATAAAGATGGTCGGCTATAGACGTCCCCGAACGCCCCGGGAGGATGAGTCTCGTTCTGTTCGTTTGTGGGTCTATTACAGTTCGGACTCAAATTGTCACGGTTCTTAATCTGAACCAAAGAGTCCAAATCCGGCAAATCGTTTTGAGAAAACAGATTTTGAAAGAAGTGCCAAACATGGACTGCTTTGCCAGATACAGAGTCGCCACCTAAATATTTTTCAATGGGGAAATTTAGGAAACCCTGACTCGGTGCCAAAGGCCACGTGTCCGTCATCACCAAAGTTGCCTCGGCTCGGGAACTTGGGTACGATTAGGGAAGGTCAGCTATGAGCACCCCCTCTCGCCCGATCCGAAGATCGGCCTCTACTAACCATGATATCCATTTTTTGAAAACGTTATGTGCTCTCATTCCAGTTATTAGCCTAGAATTACTATGTTATGCGCACAGCAAACAAGTATAGACTAGATTGCCTAATTTGGAAATAAGCATTGCATATCCGTTTGTCTTGAAAAACACTTTGAATTTTGCTACTCGCAAGTAGGCTAAAATACGGATTTCAACGAGTTTTTTCCAACTCAAACAATCCAACCTTCACCCACAGGCAATCAAACAGTAATATCACATAAGCAGCTAGCCTCATGGTAATCATGCAATCATGGCAGTCACTCACACACATGCAAGGATGCTAAAGCATAACCGCTTACCGAGTACTCCAAGCCAAAACAGAAACTAGTTAGAAATCCATGCATGATCCTAGTTCATGTTAAGATGGCTAATGCAACACATGCAAAGATGTAATCTAGAGTAGGCTCGGCTATCCTAAAGATGGCATGTGAAATGCAACAGATAACATGTATTCAATTTGGAATTGAAATACAATGCAGTTAGCATGATGTACCGAGCCTGGTGCATGCAAGACAAATGTATGAATGCACGCATGCATAGCATAAGGTATGCTAATTTAAATATGTCCTAATCTACCATCATAAGCGGGTAAATAAAAGGGAAGAAAGACGTGGGGTTGGAAGACATGCACGCACACGCACCCACACTTATTACAAATTCGCCCTCGCTCGGAGGGACCGAAAGAATAATACAAATCGAATAAATAATTAACTATTCTAGCTAATTAAATATTACAAATCACCTAATTAATTAATAAATTAACTAAGCTAGAAGAAACAGTAAACTGCCTCGGGAAGAGAGTCCAATGCAATGCATGCTCGGTCTCGCTCGGAAGTGCACTGCCATGCATAGACTGCCTCTGTTTTCCCTGCTCTACCCCTCTGAAGACTGCCAAAGTCTCTGAATTGCTTCCCTGGACATTGGGAGACACTACCGGCTTAGTGGAATTGCCACCGGCAGTATGGTGTGATCATCGGCAGAGAATGAATCCATCGGCCACCAATTGATTGCCGGTCGGCACTCTGTGAAGTCGATCGGCAATAAATTCCAGCAGAATCTGTTTGACAGCAGCAGAGGACAGAGCCTTGCATGGCAATTCAATTCAAGCAATGTATGCACCAACCAAGCCCCTTATCATGTTTATGACTCAAAGGGACATGGTCCTTGGTTCTCGGACCATCAATTGCGCATTTCAATGCGTGATGGCCCAAGAATCAAGTGTGCATTTCCATTTCTAATGTAATGCAAGCTAACAAACAAAGGCCCACTCCCTATCACTTGATCAAGGGACAAGGCATGCATGTTAGATGGAATGCAACCTAGGCATGTTAACTAGTATGCAACATGGCATGAAAGGGAAGCATACAATGCAATGCACATTAGGCACACAACCTTGGGAACAAAGCAAACAAGCATGCCACAATTATGCAAACCACTAGAGCATGCAAGATGGAATCTAAGCATACAACATGCTAGGCATTCGACCAAAGGAATGCAAGGCAAATGCAAGTGATTTCAAGCATGCAACATATGCAACCAAAGCATGCAAGCATGGTACAACGTAACAACACTTGAATGACATGCAAGAGATGAACTTACACTATTTGGACAGCTCTAGATTAGGCCCAAAACAGTGGCTAATATGCTCAAGAATGAAGGCAAAATGACATGCAAACATGCATGCACTTATGGTCCAACATTTAGGCATATTAAAGTAACTTTTAAGCACACTTAAAAGGCACAAACATGGACATATAACCAACATGTTAGACACTAGAAACATGCTAGAAAAGGTGCCCAATCAAACAAGTCATGCAAGTAAGGCATGCTAGAGGGGTTAAAGCTTAAGGCATACAAGAGGTATTGCATGGTGGCTATACAAAGCAAGGCATGAATGACTCCAATGACTTGAAACAGTCCCTTAGCACACCAAATCATGCAAATAAGCTTCACAAAGCTTGGCCAAAACACAAAAGCATGATAGTCTAAATGCTATGCATGTATTGAGGCAAATCATGGCATTACAAGGTAGGTATGCAAAGCAAGCATGGTGTACCAAAACCAACATACAACAATGCTATTTCATGGCAAAATAAGCATAAATGACAGCCAAGGCATGGTCAACATAAGGCTTAGCTAGGTGCTCATTAAAGAGGCAAAAATGGCCCTTTTCAAGGACAATAAGGAGAGGGGGTGGCCCTCTCCTTCTTGGGACTTCAAGGCACCATCCTTACCACTGAAATCCCTCAAGATTTCAGTGGTGAGGAGACCCAAGCACCAAAGTCTCGGAGCTCACTCAAAATAGCACAAAATGGGGCCTCTCAAGGCTTAAGAGGGGTCAAACACCTCCAAACCACAAAACACTCTAAACAAACTATTTAGAGGACCCAAAAACAGAACTTTTTTATGTTATACACTAAACACAAAAATAGTTACAAGATGGTCAAAAGTAGGATGCAAAAAAGGGGTAAAAAGGACTAGTTTCTTACCCTTGAAGCCTTTCTTCAACAATGGTGATCTTGTTGCTCCTTCAAGCTCAAATCCAGCCAAGAGCACTAAGAACAAACCTCTGGTCCTTCAAAAGCCAAGGAAAGGTGTAGCACTATGTGTTTGTGTGCAATAGTAAGCTTAAACACACACAATGGCAAAAGAGGGAGAGGTATAGATATAGGTTAGATACACTAACTTAAACCCTAAAACCAGAGCTCTCTAACTCTCCTCTCCAACTTTTTCTCTAACCCTAAAGCCAAGAGGGGAGGGCTCCTCTTATAGAGGAGCTAATCTTGTAAAGCTTACAAGGTAAGCTAACAAGAGGGCCATCCCTCCATACACGTGTATGGAGGGGAAGCAAATGCAAGACAGCTGTGCTAAAATATCTGCAAAAGCAGATGCACAGTAGTCGGCCGACCAAAGATGTCATTTTGACAAAATTTACTGCCGACCGGCAACATACATTGTCGATGGCATAAAACCCTGGCCGGTGGCCTCTAGAAATGGCCGGTGATGTGTGGGGATGCCTCACAAGGCATTCCCTGCCCCTCCAAGGCAAAACACAAGTGTTTGGTGCAAAACCAGACACTAAACAGTCGAGTTCGGGGATCCTGAGGCAAGGCGCGTAGCCGAGACCTCGGGGAACTCCAAACGAACACAAACATGGATGATCACCGGGTGTTCAAACGGTGACGTCCAAGTCTTGAGGACGGTCAAAAATGGGGTGTCTACATCGGCCGACCACTTTTTTTGGTCTACAACCAGCTTTTCTGGTCTACAGGTGGTCTACACCACCCTTTTCTTGTCGGCAGCCCACCAGGAGGTCCTCATGTTGGAGCAGAAGCAATTTGGAAGTTTGTGCAACTTTCAGAGAACAAATCAAATGCAAATAGAGGCAATTGGGGGCATGGTAATGGATTTCCGAGCGAAGCCGACCGAGCATGCATCATTCATTATTCCGAGGCAGATCTGTGGCAACCTAATTTAGCTTCTTTTTCTTACTTAGTTGGTTTTGTAACTTAGTTAATTTGATTAATTAGTTAAAGTGATGTAATAATTAGTTATAGCTAGTTATTCAATTTGTGTTGTGTAATAATTAGTTTAATTAACTTAATTAGATTAATTGCTTTGCTTAGCTTAGTTTGTATTCGGACCCTCCGTCGAGAGGGCAAAATGTTATAATAAGTATGAGTGTGTGTGATGCATGTCTTCCAACCCCATTTCTTTCTCTCTTTTACTTATCAGCTTTCGATGGTTAGTTTAGGGCATATTTCGATTAGCATACCTTATGCTTGCATGCATATATCCATTCATCTGTCCTGCATACACCAGGCTCGGCGCATCATACAAACTGCATTGTATTTCAATACCAATTTGAATACATGTTATCTAGTTGCATTCACATGACATCTTAGAATAGCCGAGCCTATCTTAGTTTCATTTTGCATGTGTTGCATTAGGCATTCTTGACATAGCTAGGATCATGCATTGATTACTAACTAGCTTCTTTTTTAGCTTAGAGTACACTGTGAGTGTTTATGCTTTAGCATCCTTGCATGTGTGTAAATGACTGTCATGATACCATGCTTGCCATGAGGCTATTTGCTTAAGTGTTTAACTGCATGAATGCCTGTGGATGAAGGCTTCATTGCTTGAATTGGAACAATTCATCGAAATGTGCGTTTTAAGCCCACTTGAAGTGGCGAAATCATGTTTTTCTAAGCCCACTTGAGGGTGACAAATCCGCGCTTTAGCCTACTTGCGAGTAGCACTTTCAAACCACTTTAAAAAACAAACATGAGTTGTTTTGTTCCAATCTGCGTGATTGAGTCTATACTTGTATGCTGTGCGTATCACGTAGTAATGATAGATTAATAATCGGAATAAAAACACATGTGTTTTCAAAAACAATATATCATGTTAGTAGAGGCCAATCTTTGATCGGGCGAGCGGGAGTGCTCATTTCAGGACCTTCCCCTCTCGTACCCAAGTTCTCGAACTGAGGCAACTTTGGTGATGACGGACACGTGGCCTTTGGCACGAGTCAGGGTTTCCTAAATTTCCCAAAAACAAAACATTTAGGTGGCGACTCTGAAATCTGGCAAAGCAGTCCATGTTTGGCACTTCTTGATTAAAATCAGTTTTCCAAAACGATTTGCCGGATTTGGACTCTTTGGTGATTTATCAATCTTACATTGCACTTTGTGAGATTAGATTCAGAACCGTGACAGGAGTTTGAACTGTAGTAGCTAAGAACTACAATTCGCGCCTCGCACGCGGAGCGGAGTTCGGGCGGTCTACAGTTTCTGGCGACTCTGCTGGGGATTTAGAGAACTTGACTTGAACTCATGATATGCTGTTTTGTCTACACTTATGTGTTTCTTTGCATTACATTTGCATTGGTGCGCCTAGGACACCGTGTTTACCGTCTGCTATTCTTGAACGATTTGCCGGAGGCTTGCTTAGAAAAGTGTGCCATAAGGCTGACTGGTTACGGGCTCTGCCACGATGGGAACACAAACCTCGGTTGTTACCGAGGCACCCTTTTTAACCATTCGACCTAGTTGCATATCGGAAACTATAGTGACCATTCCAAACTAGGACAGGTTGCTTACTCGCTTATAGGTTGTTTGAAAACCGCTACGTGCGTAGTGAAACCCTAGTTCCTGACGAAATTAGGACAGGAAAACCCTACCCCTCCATAGGGGTGTTTTGGCTCTTACTTGCTTGCTATGTGCTTTTAGAGTGTCTCTACAGGGAATGCATGTATCAGTTTGCAAGTTTGGATATTAGTCTGCAGACGTCAGTATTTGGGGCAATCAGTTTTACCTGAGGGTATTAGATTTGAGGCAGTGTTTTGGGGGCAGTAATCAGTGTTGAGAATAGTGTGTTCAGCTTACAAATACCAACTGTGTGTTGTCTTTATTTTAAGCCAAAATGCTATCCGCTTTTCTGGTTGTTTGTTTCCTTATTTTTGCTTTATTTATCTTTTTGCAAGGTAGTATAGCATCATTGCTTCCGAAGAGGCAGTTTCTCCCAAAGCACTCTGGGTTAGAGGTAGAAAGCTTCATCGATCTGAGGATCTAGTTGACGGACAAGCAGTGTTCTGTTCATTACCCCCGGTTACGAGACAGAGGTCAGTTAAGCGCAGTCCATCAGTACAACAGTTACCAGATCAACAGTCACTATCCACCCCACCAGTGTGTAGTCAGGTTGAGGTTTTCATTTCTACCGCAGAGAGAGATATACCTGTTGTTTAGTCAGATCAGCACCTTATGGCAAGTATAGAGGACATGATGCGTCAGCTCCAAGAAACCATGCAGGCCATGCAACGGGATGCTACCCGCCAGGCAGAGGTTGTGGCTCAACAGACAGAGCTAATTACTAGACTTCAGCAACAGCAGCAACCACAACAAGCCGGAGCATCTGCTTCGCATCCACCCCCCACCCCCACCTAGAGTTCCAACACTCGGGGATACTGCAAACGTCCAGGAAAATACAGACATCCCAATGGGGCCAGTTCCACCCCCAATCTGACCTCAGTTGTCCAAAGCACCCGCTAATCCAGTGGATACATCGTTTGAATTTGAGGTGGATCCAACAGCGCTGAAAGTGAGCAAGTTAGAAAAGTTGTTCAAAAAAGCTCAAGGCGTTAATTCCATTCCGGACATAGAGGATGGATACACCGATTCGGCGGTGATTTTGCCGGACCGGTTCAAGATGCCGCATATAGACCGTTTTGACGGTTCTGGAGATCCCATGGTACACCGGCGGTTGTTCTCAGATATCTTATGGCCAATGGGCCTCTCCAGACTGCAAAAGCTTTCCCTCTTCGGTCGGACCCTGTCAGGTGTCGCAGCCATCTGGAATGCGAAGTTGGAAGATTCTATCAAGAGAAGTTGGGAAGAAATGGCCGAGGCCTTCATTGCCCAGTACTCATACAATATACAGATCGAGATCACAACTCGTTATCTTGAGACAACGAGGCGAGATCACTACCAGGCCGGTCGAAAAGGATCAGATACGGATGGTTGTGCACAACCTCCAACCCAAACTGATGCAAAAGATGATCGTCTTACCCCTCCCCACCTTTGCTGATTTACACGGGATTGGGGTACAGATTGAGGACGTCATGAAGCAGGGTCTGATTGACCACGAGAGAGAGCAGCCCAAGAGGGCATTTACTCGCAGTTCGAATGCAGGCACGAGTAATGCTGCAACTGCCAGAAGTTTTGATGTGGGCATGGTGACCACCACCACACCAAAAACAACCACCCCATTCATTGGTGCGTCCGGTACCAGCTCACAAACAGCCAGATATCCACCCCGAGGCAAAGGACCTTTACTTCATTGGACATGCCCCTTTCCAAAGCCTTGGGGGTTCTCATTAGAAAAGGGCATTTGAAGCCCCTGGAGCCGCGGCCATTACCAGACAAATTTCCTGCTTCCCATAACCCAGCCAAATACTATGCTTTTCACTAACAGCATGGTCACGACACCAAACAGTGCTACAGACTGCGTCATGAGATTCAGGATCTCATTAACAATAAGGTGATTGCACCTCCAGAAAAACCAAATGTCACAACCAACCCCCTCCCACCACATAACCAAGCTCCACCACCCAAACACATCAACCTGATCCAAACCGCGGCCATTCCATATGACTCAAGTATATACATCACACCCTCCCACCTACCCAAGCCTGAGGTGTTCATCCCGGATAGCACAGACTTGTGCATGTTGAGCACCTCCCAAACCCAACCTGAACCAGTGGTGGTGACTATCGAAGATAGCATTGGGATGACTTTGGAGGTAGATGGAAATGTTGATTCAGAGGCTGAGGGGTCTGGGAGCTTTGCGTACAACCTGAGTGGTTATATCATATCAACAAATCGGGTTAAGCTAAGGGTAGAATTGCCGGTTGGGGCAGAGATCAGTGTGGTTCGGGAAAATGGACCAAGTCAGGGGTTAGATGACCTAGCAGAGCTGGAAGAGGATATCGTGAATCTGTAATTCTTCAATGAACAGGATCCGGGGGACGTAACTGTCAACTAGTTTGATCTGGATGGATCGGCAGAAAATACAGGGTGGCTCAGTGACCAGCTAGATGTTGTTACAGAGCCTCAGCTAGAACAGGGGCAATCAGAAGCTGGAATATCAGCAGTGGCCGGAATGGCCGAGAATCAAGAGAAATCGCTAGAGAGCACCAGTGCGAAGAATTTTGCTCGGGATTCGGGCAGTTTATGTACAACAGGCGCTGAACAAGAGGCTGCATTGAAGCAACTTGAGCAAGAAAAGATCGAGGATCTTGAGAGGGCTAGGAAGGCCAAGGTCCCTGCGGGGACGGAATGTGCTGTGAGCACAGAAACAATTATAACGGAACCGGACAGCTGTCTGTTGATTGTCGACGGGATGTGGTGGGAAGACGACGACTTACGTCTAGCCCACACCGACGAAGATTGGGGGCAGAACCAACCGGATGACACCTAGTATGTTGAGGAGGTTGACCATATGACTAAAGGTGGGTGGTACTTCAAGCCCCCACACTTGGACCAGCCAAAGGCGTCCGAGAATGACAAAGAAGCAAAGAGGCAGAAAGAAATGCTCGAGGAGGAGGCTGTACTGAAACAACTTAAGAAAATTCAAGCAAACATCTCCATTTGGAGACTGCTAATGGCCTCAAGGGTTCACAGACAGGCCGTCCTTACAGTCATGGACCGGGCCAAGCTTTCAATCGATACAACTTCGGAGCAGTTGGTAAGGCTGGTTTTCCCGGGAGGAGCTTTCCCGACCTTGACCTTTACCGACAAAGAACTACCGCCCAAGGGCTCAGATCATAACAAACCACTCTACATCTCTGTGGAGTGTAGAGAGAAATGGATACTGGTGGTCCTAGTCGACACGGGGTCTGTAATCAATGTATGTTCATCGAGAACGGCGTATGCTATCGGGTTGAAGCCCGCAGATTTTGTGCCTACGACCCAGGTAATACGGGCCTATGATAATACCAACCGAGAGGTAATGGGGACTGTACGGATTAAGACTTAGGTTGGCCCGGGGCAGCAGGACATTGAGTTTCATGTCTTAGATGTACCAGCAACCTTCAATCTACTCCTTGGGCAGCCGTGGCTGCACCAAGTGAAAGCCATCTCTTCTACCTTACACCAAATGCTGAAGTACCCCCACGAGAAGAGGGTGGCAATCGTTTTTGGGAATTCTGCGATACATGCGCCGCCAGAGGTTTTTACACCAGTTCTGGAGATTAAGCATGGCGCGGAAGATGTATTTTTGTCAAGATTCACCCTAGCTGAGGCCCGGGTTGTACAGAATATGCTAGCTGTTAATGAGGGACTATACGTCAGTGCACAGTCTGTCTACCTTATGAACAAGCTTCAGCACATGCCCGGGATGGGATTAAGGCGAAGTGGCCGGAAGGGCGTTGCAGCATCGGCCGAAGTGCCACATAACCCATATACCTTTGGATTAGGTTATCTGCCTACCAAAGAGAATTAGGCGAGGAAAGGAAGAGAGATGGCCGAAAGAGCCAGAGCCAAACAAGTCGGGAAGCATTACAAGTTGGTGCACCGACCTATCCAGGGAACCCTGAACGGACGCTTTGTCCGGGAGGGAGAAGACTTCCCATTTTGTGGCTTCCCAGAGCCATGGTTGAATGCAGAGAAGCGGCGCTTGCCCGGCTTCAAAATCATTTTTGACCTTCAGTTATCCGGGGATGAAGTTACCGAAGAGCAGACAGACCCACCAGCTGAGGCTGAGCAGTGCAAGGAGGAGATTTCCGAGAGCACAGAAATTGAGATGGGGGTAACACTGGCTTGTCTCCTCTCAGATCCTCAGATCGTACTAGAGTGCTTGGGGGATAACTCATCAGTTTCCATGATCGGGGATGAAACGGCTGTGGGCCCATCTTCAAACATTCTGGATGCATCCATCGCACCCTCCCTCGTTTGGCAATACGATGAGGGCTTTTTATCGAGCAGTTTTGGGTCAGGTAGTGAGCCGAAATCTGATTCCACTGAGTCTGTGCAGTCGGAATTAGATTCTAGCTCTTCTGAGTTTGAGTTCGGTATTCTTGGGGATGATAACCCGGATGCCACTGTCCTGTCCAGGTCGTCTTTTTCTTTTTCCTTTGAGTCTGTTGTAACAAAGAAATCAGGCGGACTGGATGTTATTAATGAGAATGGTACGACTGTAGCTTCCAAGTACTTTTCTGTGCCTTTAATTTATTGCATTAATCAAGACTTTCAAAATTTTGATGAAAACGACGAGGAAGAAATTCCTCCTGTTTTACAACGTTTGATTGATCAAGAGCAGGAGAGGTTTGTAAAACCTTTAGTTAATGAAATCACCACAATTAATGTTGGTACTAAGAAGGACCCGCGGCTGGTCTAGATCGGGTCCACGTTGTTTTCAGAGGAGCGCGAGCACTTAGTCGCTTTATTAAAAGATTTCAAAGATATTTTCGCGTGGTCCTACGAAGACATGCCTGGAATCGATTCTGAGATTGTACAGCATCGGATCCCTCTTGACCTAGAGGCTCGACCTATTAAGCAGAAGCTCCGAAGGATTCGCTCGGACTGGGCTCTGAAAATCAAAGAAGAGGTCACCAAGAAAATTGACGTAGGGTTCCTGTTGGTATCTGAATACCCTACTTGGTTGGCCAATATAGTTCCGGTGCCGAAGAAAGATGATAGAATTCGGATATGTATGGACTTCAAGGATTTAAACAAAGCCAGTCCGAAGGATGACTTTCCTCTGTCGCATATCAACGAATTAGTGGACTTCACTGCTGGGCATGCGCTGCTCTCATTCATGGATGGGTTTTCAGGTTACAATCAGATTTCGATGGCACCCGAAGACAGGGAGAAGACTGCTTTCACCACCCCATGGAGAACCTACTGTTATAGGGTGATGCCGTTCGGCTTGAAGGACACTAGGGCTACGTATCAACGGGCTACGACCACGATTTTGCATGATATGATCCACAAAGAGGTTGAGGTGTACGTGGACAACGTGATTGTCAAGTCCAAGAAAAGAGAGGGCCACTACACCGCCTTGCAGAAATTTTTCCAACGGATCAAAGAGTATCAGTTGCGGCTGAATCCTCAGAAATGTACTTTCGGTGTTATAGCAGGAAAAATGCTGGGGTTCTTGATCACACAAAGGGGTATTGAGGTCGATCCTTCCAAAATCAAGGCCATCTTAGAAATGCCACCACCGAGGACTGAAAAGGAGGTGCGAGGCTTTCTGGGCAAAGTGCAATTCATAGGATGGTTTATTGCAAAATTAACCTTGACTTGTGAACCACTGTTTGGTCTCCTGAAGAAAGGAAAGAAGTTCCAATGGGACGACCGATGCCAAGTTGCTTTCGAGCAGATCAAGCAATATCTACAGAACCCACTTGTGTTGTCACCGCCTGAGCCGGAGAAACCGTTGATTCTGTACCTATCAGTGACTGAAACGACAATGGGCTGCATGCTTGCACAGGAGACTGAGGACAAAGTAAAGAAGGCTATCTACTACCTAAGCAAGAAAATGCTGGATTACGAGACCCGCTACACTCCGCTGGAGAAGGCTTGTCTGGCCTTGGTATGGGCTACCAGGAAGCTGAGGCACTGCCTGTTAGCTCACTCTATAATTCTGGTTTCGAGATTAGATCCCATCAAATATCTCTTCGAGAAACCAGCACTTACGAGTAGGCTAGCTCGTTGGTTGCTTCTGCTTTCCAAATTTGATCTGAAGTACATGACGCGCAAGTTAGTGAAAGGGAGAGCGGTAGCGGAGTTCCTAGCCGACCACCCAGTCAAAGGAGATGAAGCAGTAGAATATCTGTTCCCAGACGAGGCCATTCTGCATGTCAAAAAAGAGACTTGGATGATGTACTTTGACGAAGCGTCAAACCAATACGGGTATGGGATAGAGGTGTTGCTGATAGCACCCGACAATTCCCACATATCCTTAGCATTCAAACTCCAGTTCAAAGTGTTGAACAATGAAGCAGAATATGAGGCATGTATTACTGGATTAGAAGCCGCCTTGGAACTAGGGACAAAATGGTTGGATGTCATCGGGGACTCGAACCTTGTTGTATCTCAAGCTAAAGGAGATTGGAAAGTTAAAGAAGAAAAGATGAGAATCTATCACCAGACCTTGGACGTTCTGATTCCTCGGTTTGAGAAACTGAACTTCGCTCATCTGTTAAGAGAGAACAACAAGTTCGCTGATTCATTAGCAACTCTATCTTCTATGATAGACATCCCTTTTGGAGTTCGGATGCGTCCGATCATCATTGAACAGAAATTCGTCCCGGCCTACGAACTGATTGCTGCCACAAATGAGGTACAAGATCAGAACCCCTGGTATTACGACATCTGGAACTTCTTGGAAAAGGAAGCTTATCCACCAGGGGCAAACGCCAAAGATAAGAGGGTAATTCGAAGAATGGCTGCTCAGTTCATCGTCTACGGGAGTAAACTGTACAAGAGGGGTCATCTCGGGATGCATAAGCTATGCGTTGATGTTGAAGAGTCCAAGTGCCTGATGGAGGCCATCCATGGAGGAGAGTGCGGAGCACACATGAGCGGGATGATGCTAGCTCAGAAGATTCTTAGACAGGGTTATTATTGGTCAACCATGGAGGAGGATTGTATTGGCTTTGTCCGGCGATGCCACAAATGCCAGATCCATGCAAACCGCATGAACATTCCGCCGTCAAAGCTGTACAACATGACTTCACCGTGGCCATTTTCAGTCTGGGGGATTGATGTAATTGGGGCTGTCACTCCGAAGGGGTCCAACGGGCATGAGTACATTCTGGTAGCGATAGACTACTTCACGAAGTGGGTTGAGGCCCAATCTTACGATGTGTTAAAGGCATCGCACGTTGCTAAATTTATCAAGAACAACATCATCTGTCACTACGGGGTCCCGAACGAGATTATTTCGGATAATGGTTCCCGCTTCAAGAAAGAGGTGATCGATTTGTTGGAGAAGTACAACGTGGCTTTTCATAAGTCATCTACATATTGGCCGCAAACCAACGGAGCAGTTGAGGCCGCCAACAAGAACATCAAGCACATTCTGCAGAAGATGGTGGAAACCTACAGGGACTGGCCAGATAGGCTGTCATTTGCTCTTTGGGGCTACCGGACTTCAATTCGAACTTCTACTGGGGCAACTCCGTATTCCTTGGTTTGTGGGATGGAGGCTATTCTGCCTATCAAAGTTGAGGTTCCGTCATTACGGGTATTGGCTGAGTGTCAGATAGCAGAGGCAGATTGGCAGCAAAGCAGGTTCGAAGAACTCATGCTCTTTGATGAAAGAAGGCTGAAAGCACTATATCACGTTCAGGGTTATCAACGAAGAATTGCCAGGGCTTTCAACAAGAAGGTTAAGTCCAGGAATTTGAAAGAGAGGGATCTAGTGCTCAAAGACAACTGAGCTCCCATTCACGACCCTAGGGGCAAGTTCAGACCCAATTGGACTGGCCCTTATATCATCAAGTCTATTTGGTCGGGTGGAGCTGTCGTTCTGATGGATTTAGATGGCCTAGAGTTCTCCCCGCCGATCAACATCGACAAACTGAAGAAATACTATCCCTGAGTGGCTCGTTAGGCCGAAAACTCGAAAGGGCGACCTAGGCAAAAGTTAGAGCATGAAAAATTTGAAATAATAAAAATTGAGCTCGCAAGGTTGAAAACCCAGAAAAGGCGGCCTTGGCAAAAGTTAGAGCGCAAGAGGAAAGTGTTAATACACGAGTGAACCCAAACCGGAACTACGTAAGGCTTGATTCCCATCTTCGGGATACGTAGGCAACTTCATTCTGAAGTCCAGCCATAAACACTTCAAAATCAACTCTGTCCATGTGATCATGTTGGTCATCTTTGTCTATTCTGCATTCAAGAGCTCGGTTGTGATCTGCAATACAGTGCTATTCAGACTAGGGGCAACTTTCCAGTTGCTGGATCTGGGGTTGTACATCTCAGTGATAGATCTCGGGCGTGTCCAGTTTTGATCCATATCGAAAATGGTTTTGAAAAGTTTTAATAAAAGTTGATTTTGCTCAAATTAATCTTTTACGACTTAGACCATTTTTGGACCAAACGGAAAATTTTCAGTACCCATAACCTTTAATTACATTGATTTCAGTACAGAGTTCTCCTATTCTTGAATACAAATTGAAGTTGTTTTTCATTACATTCATAAGAAAACTTGAAAATACTGATTAAAGCCAATAAACTCGGGGCATGGATAAGTCAGATGTTCATGCGCCCCCTCCCAGAGCTTATGGAAGCCTCTGATGCCAAAGTAGGCCCAACCTATGCCTCTTCGTCGAGCCAAGCTATACACTCATCAGAGAGGGTGTAACTGAATGTGGAAGTGGGGGCTAGAAGCTCTTTTGTCCTCCATGCTGTGGCATACCGAGCTAGCTGTGCGTCTCGGACTGGAAATGCGGCAGGGTACTCTATCCCTTCTTCCGGACAAGTCTGATCATGCCCAAATTGGCGCCGGAATCGGAACGGGAAGTAAAAGACACAATGTATCAGGCCAATCAACTGAATCCCGGGCTGGTGAGACATGCTATAACTCATCGCCGGCAGATTGAGCCAGGGGCAGCGCCAAGCAATGCCGACAGCGGACAGACTGCATATCCACTCGTACCACCATCCCTCATTAGGGGTATCGACTAGACGTCACCGGAAGAAATAGCCGCGTGCTGAATATGCTGGGCATGAGTCCACAACCTTCAACTTATCCATCAACCATATCTGGGGAGGGGTGAAAAATGAGAGATTAAAGAATAGAGAGGTACACGTGGAGAGAAAAGTAAGAAAAGGGTTTTGAGAGAAAAAAATCGAGCCTGAGGGCCGAGTGATGTGAGAAATATATGTGAGATAAGGTAGGAAACATTACCTGAAGCAGTAATGGACTCCCCGCAAATCCAGTTGTCTCTCGGCGATGGAAAGCGTCCAAACCCATAAATGTCTCAGCTAGTGTCATGGCAATACAGCTCTTGCCCTCTTTTAAGCCTTGGGCAACCTCAATCAAACGGACACTGGACCCACCGGAGCCTGGGGCAAGCAAGAAATGAGACAACATGCACAAGCAAAGCGTATGTCGCCGAAAACCCGGCCAGTGATGATCGCTACGGTCACCGGCATTAGAAAACCGATGAATCAAGCTGGGGATGTCCAACTCTCCGTCGTGAATCAAAGACCGAGCGTCATGCAAAGTGAGCCCACACATCCGTCCTAAGGCTTGGATGTGGTCGAAGCATAATTGAGGCAAGATCTCTTTATCGCACTGGGACTCCATCAAAGCTTGGAAGTCTTCGAAAGTGGGACACATCTCTTGTCCGCCAAAGCTAAAAACATGAGTTACCGGATTCCAACACCTTGCCGCGGCATGGAGGAACGGAAAACGCAGCGGGGTACGACTCAGCGTGAATAGTGCATTTATTCCGAAGCTCCGAAAATTCAGCTTTTCCGAGCCATCCAAGTTAGCAATCCAATTTGTGAGATTTTAGACAAGAAATGCCTCTATTTGGTGCAAAAACTGAGTTAGAATGAGGGAACCACGAGGCTGGAACCTTTATAGAGGATAAAGCACTGTTTAGAGGACAAGTGGCAAAGATCTGGAGACCCCCTACATAACTGGTCGACCGACCACTTTTCCTGGTCTACAGACCACAAAAGTGGTCAACAGTCCTTTTTGGTGGTCGGCAATGAGCAAAAAGTGGTCTACAGCTACTTCTTGTCTCCAGTAGAGAGTCCCTAGCCTTCCTATGTACTGAGAATGCTGAAGGTTTGAGTTTATTTCTACTTCGGATGCGTCCTGTTGTTTTGTTTGTTCAATATGCATATGCTTATCGAGTTGTTGCTCTTTGATTATCGAGTTATTGCTCTTTGATTATCGAGTTGTTGCTCTTTGCTTATCAAGTTGTTATAATTTGTTTATCGAATTGTTCTTTGAGTTGTTTTGTTTGTTACGTTGGTTCACTACCTGACTTGGCAATACACGAGTGTTCAAACTTCCAACAATCTCATTTTCATGATGTGCAATGCAATGCGATGCGATGCTCAGAATATAAATTGCAACACTTTTTGAACAAAAAGCTATTTTCATTCCATCTTGGTTTCTCTTTACAAAGTACAAAGTTTTAAAGAACATAAAACTGCCTAAGGCTGTACAATGTGCAAATGCTAAAGCAAAAGAGAAATAAAGCAAAAAGCAAGAACATCTGAGTCGGTGCTATCTGGCTCAAGATCGAGAGGCCCTCTTCACCCTCTTCGGTTGAGCAGCCTCTAAACCACCGCCGTCGGCACCCCCGTTTGAAACAGAGCTGCCGTCCTCTCGGAATCCTCCTCGGCGTCGTCTCCGTCCTTGGAACCTGAACCGATGTCACCACCTCTGCCCTCGGACGTCTCTGACTGAGGATTTGCTGGCTCCTCCTCCTCACTAGACTCGTCATCACGTCTGGCAGGCACTCAACGTCTTCCTCGGCCGCGTGTCAGGATCCCTCTCCCTGCTACTGGAAAAGGCCCGAGTGGCCCGGGCTGTAGAGCTGTGACCTGAAAAGGCAGTTTGAATACATCAGCCAAGGTATGTATATCAGATGCTGGTATGGTGTATGGAGTGAGTGCATGCAGATATAGTATGTGAATGTGATGTGTCGGATGTGATCTATACATGCAGTGAATCAGTGTAGTAAAATGTTCAGTTTCAATATATCAGCAAAAGTATGATAAATGCAAGGAAACTGGAAAGTACCGGGATGCCGTAGGAGTGCAGTATCGTCTCTCTCCTCAAAACCATAAACTCGAGTGAGGCCATTGCCTCGAGCAACCCCTCAACATATCCTGTAGAAGGCTGCAGATACAAGTTCAAGTCATCAGTGAATGTCTAAATATATGAATGATAGATGAAAGCTGTGAAGCATACCGATGCTAAGTCAGAGGCTCTGACATATCGATGATCTAAGCAATGGAGACTCAAGCGGAATCTGATAAGGCGTCCCATACCGCCAACATGTCAGCTCTTTCGGAGGATCTGGCCATCCAGCACACTGCCTAGTGGGGGGCATCCTCCTAGTCCCACCTCTCGATGTGCTGGCCCTGCTAGTCGAAGGGATGTCTGTAGCTCGGGCGCAGCTCGATGAAGAAATGTCAGTAGCTCTCCTCACGAGGGCACGAACACCTGTCAGCGGGGGCATCAAGTATGTGTGGAGGTATGTCGTGTACTCCCCCTCCTCCAGGAAAAGGACTGCGTCAACACCCTGTATAAGGTCGCTAACCTCTCGGGGAGTGAAACTTTATGTGGTCCGCATGTCTGATGGAGGCGATGAAGGGATCTCCTGAACGGAATTACCCAGTGTCTGGCGCATGAAGCGCTCCCCGAGAAACCAGGCTCTGCCAACTGGTCCCTCAAACAGAATCCGGTATCGGGAGGCGCCCCATGCCCCAACAAACTGAAACCGAGAAAACCCTGGCATCACGACCCAAGGCTGCCAGGTGATCTGCGGATAGCAAGTGCATAAATTGATTAGTTGTCATAGATATGCAAGATGAACTAAAGCTGAAAGCATGAAGAACTGAGAGTTTTGGATTACCTTGGTCGCCCATACTGTGTCAAAATAATGCCTGAGATATGGCAAGGTCTCTCGGGGTCTGGGCCGGCATCGACCTTCAAATCTACGCGAGTACGGCACCTCAAGTGATGTGTCAACCTCCGGATCAGGAGCAAGCGTCGGGAAATAGGTGCAGACCCACAGTTGTGAAAGGCAAGACGGTGGTAATGAGAATACAGAATACACAGAAAATGCAGAATGCAGAATGCAGAGTATGGGATGTAATGTGTGGAGTGTGCAGTGTACAGGTAATAAAAAGCAAAAATGTAAATCAAAAGGGCAGAATGTACCTCCTAGGCTCTCCAATAGCCGCCTACTATGTTTCCGCACCTGCGAGAGGTCACACTCATATAGCAATAAAGGGTAGCAAGGCCAGCGCCGCCCCAATCAAAGTGCCGAACCTGGGACAGGTCTACGAGAGCACTCAGAAGATGTAGCCCAACCGTGTTTCCCCTATCGGAGAACAATGTGGTCCCAAGAAGGAACATCAGAAATCCCCGGGCGTACTGCTCCATGGCCTCAACAGTCTCGGGCACAGTCCCTCTATACTGCTCTGTGAACCAGGTATATCTGACTGCACCTGATGATCGGTAGATCGATGGATGGGCTCCGAGTAGATAAGTCCAGGCTGTCTTCCACTTACCCATATCGAAGTCATATCGGACCAGCCGACCTCCCATGTCAAGGCCCATCAGCATGGCAAAGTCGTATGGGGTCATCGTCATGTCCCCGGTAGCTGAGAAATGGAAGGAGTTGGTGGTGTCCCACCATCTCTACTAATGCACCCAGGAGGGTCCTACTCGCCGCAAGACGCGATAACCCCGTGCAAAATGGACCGAACCCTACCTCATCGACAATCTGTCAAACACCGTCTGGGAGCTCTATGTACCACTCCCTCGCTATAATCGACCCATATCCCCGGGTAAAACGAGAAGCTA
Organism: Camellia granthamiana; assembly: GCA_036172215.1. Taxonomy (NCBI): domain Eukaryota; kingdom Viridiplantae; phylum Streptophyta; class Magnoliopsida; order Ericales; family Theaceae; genus Camellia; species Camellia granthamiana. The sequence continues at coordinate 13,346,262 of CM069913.1, forward strand.
CCTGTGTTCAGAATGAGCAGAAATATAGTGTGAGCTGTGTTCAGAATGAGCAGAAATGCAGTGTATAAGCTGTGTTTAGAATGAGCAGAAATATAGTGTGTGAGCTGTGTGCAGAATGAATAGATGTATTCAGTTTCAGAATGAACAGAATACTGTGTGTGAGCTGTGTGCAGAATGAACAGATGTATTCAATTTCAAAATGAACAGAATGTTGTGTGTGAGTTGTGTTTAGAATGAGCAGAAGTGTTGTGTATGTAAATGTGTTCAGAATGAGCAGATAAAACATAGAGTGAAAGCACGAAATGTGTAAGAAATACAAAATACATCGCAGAAAATGTAAGAGTGCAGTATTTACCTTGGGCGCGTAGTGAGACAGGTGAGACTCTGGCTCCCATAATAGTAAGTTCGCGGGTGCTCGTCGCGCAAAGTCTGTAAAATGATGAAAAGTGCTGGGTGGTAAGATGTACTCCTCGGGACGGTATGTTGTAGGGTCGAAGGGCTAGATCCTAGGCGGTAGTGGAATGATGTCGGGCTCCTCTTCCCTCCCGGAGGACCCTCGTCATATGGAACATCGTCATCTATCTGAAAAGAAGGTGCAAAATGAGCAAAAATGAGCAAAATGAGCTAAAATTGTCAAAAGTCAACAAAAGTCAACTCTCGGAAAGAGAAAAAGTCAAAGAAAGTCAAAGCCCGGGAAAATGTGCTAAACTTCGAGAGAAACATACCTCAAGTGGTGAAAATGGAGAAAGAAGCTCCAAAAACAAATTCTGATCGGTTCAAAGTGAAGGAAATCGGAAGATCTTAGTGAATCAACTTCGCGTGGGGCGTTGGAAAACGCGTGCAAAGCCCGAATCTAAGAGGAAAAAGGGTCTAGGAGGGAAGAGGAGTGAATTTCGGCCTTGAGGGTGTGAGCAATTGTGTTTTGGAGTTGTGTACTTAAAGGGCCGAACCTCAAAAGACTAAACTGCCCCAATTTCACTAAACTGGTCGACCGACCAGTTTTTCAGGTCGACCGACCACCTAGTTAGTCTACAAGTGGTCTACAGGTGGTTTAGATGGTCGGCAGCCCTCCAGGGTGGTCTATAGGGTCCGATTGTCCTCTCTGTGTGTTTTTATGCTGTTTCGAGTCCTTGGCTCTCGAAAAAGTGCAAGAAAACTTCATTATTTTCGGCTCAAAATGTCCCCGTGGGAACTTCGATTCATGTCTTCGATGCATGGCTCATCGTCACTCATCAAGAGTAAGGTGTATCCTTTTTAAGTACATTGTGACCCCTCCGAGAGGTAAATCAGAGGTTGCGTTTGAATTGGTCTCGTTAAGGCGTGTATTTCCTTATTCGACGTTTTACTTCAAACATGCTGTTGATATTGCATCAAAAATGCATTGTTATTGTGCACAAAATGTGTATGTCGCATTGCATTGTTATGCACGATTCTAGTTGCATTGTTGTGCACCATTCTACTTGCATTGTTATGCACGATTCTAGTTGCATTGTTATGCACACTCCAGTTGCATTGTTGTGCACGTTCCAGTTGCATTGTTATGCACACTTTACTTGCATTGTTATGCACCCTTCCACTCGCATTGTTATGCACACTTCACTTGCGTTGTCACGTACGTTCCAGTTGCATTGTTATGCACCTTTTTCACTTGCATTGTTATGCACGCTTTAGTTGCATTGTTATGCACCTCTTCACTTGCGTTGTCACGCACGTTCCAGTTGCATTGTTATGCACTGTTCCCCCTTGCATTGTTATGCACGCTTCACTTGCATTGTTATGCACTTGTATTGTTATGCTTGTTCCAGTTGCATTGTTATGCACATCTCCTATGCATTGTTATGCACCTTTCCATTGGCATCATATGTGCACGCGTTTATCTTGTATTGAAATTGTATTTTGATATAGCGTTGATCATGTGTTCCTATTACATTGTACCTGTCAAAATCTCTCTTTTGTGCAGGCACGATATTGTATGTACGGTTCATTTGAAGTCAGTGAAACCAGATTATATTGTATGCACGGTTCATTCAAGAGAAGTTCCGATTCAGTTTGACTGCTATCTATCACACATGCTCGCGTTTGGCACGCGTTCGGTTACCCTTCTCCACTCGCGTTTGACATGCGTTTGGACGTACCCTTCTCCATTCGCGTTTGACACGCACTTGGACGTACCTTTCTCCTCTCGTGTTTGACACGCATTTAGATGACTGCGCTTTCTTGCGTAGTCCCTCTCCTTTCGCGTTTGATGCGCTAGGAGGTGTTTCGTTTGAGACTTTGGGTGTTCCCGATAGTCGCTTTTAGTCTTTCCTGCGTGAGCCGTATCTAAGATCGCATAATTTTCTTACATCCTTTCTGCATGAGATGTAGTTTGGTTCGTGTTTACTTACTTGCTTGTGTATGAGTTTGCTGTAGCATTCCTTTGCATAATATTCGCTTAAAATGTTGTATTTATTTTGCATAAATGCTTCATTACAGTCCTCTTTGCATATTCATAAGTTATGTTCTGCATTGTGCATGTCATTTGCATTTTGCCCCTGCCTGCGGGCGCATCTCTTTGATATTTTGCCTGTTTGTCTAAGTCTTCGACCTTATCAAAAATGGGTCGTCTCTGGGCTTTAACATTCACTCCCCGTCATTTCATGACTTCCGAGTTCTGTCAAAGAGGGGCAATTGTAGACACCCCATTTTTGACCGACCTTAAGACTCAGACGTCATCGATTGAGTGCTCAATGATTGTGCATGTTTGTGCTCGTTTTGAGTTTTCGAAGCCTTCTGCTGAGCGCCTTGTCTTGGAACCTCTTAACTTTCTCCTCTTGGCCTGGTTTTTGGACCATGCCTTGTTGTCTTTGCCTAGAGGGAGACAGAGGCTTGTAGGCCAACTTTTGTAGTCGTAGACTACCTTTCCCTCTTGTAGGCCACTTTTTGCACCCGTAGACTAGTTTTCGGGGCTTCCGTCTGAGTGCCTCGCCTTGCGAACTCTTGTCTTGCTTCCTTTTTGGTTTGTTTTTTAACCAAACCTTGTTATCCTTTGCCTGGATGGTGGAATAGGGGTGTAGACCAGTTTCTCCCCCTGTAGACCACTTTTCTTCCCTGCCAGCCACTTTTTGTGGTCGGCCAACTAGGGTGGGTGGTCTGTGGACCACCTAAAGTGGTCGGCAACCTGCCACCACCTTCCTCTCTCCCTGCAGACCCTCCCTATCCCTTGCTGACCAGTTTTTGTCCCTGTAGACCACTTTTTGTGGTCGGTCGACTAGGGAAGGTGGTCGGCCTACCACTTTAACTGGTCGGCGGCCATTCTGCATTTTCTACAGATATTTTCCTTGCCAGCTGTGCCAGCTGTTGGGCACAGAAGGCATCCTCCATACAGGTGTATGGAGGGATTGCTTCAAGTCTCTAGCTTGTTCAACAAGCTTAAGGTTTGGAATTCTATAAGAGGGAGGCTCTCTCTCTTTCCAGGGTTCAGAAAATTTGCTTAAAGCAAAACATATATCTCTCTCTTGTTTTCTCCCTCTCTCTCTCTATATTTGTGTTAGTTTGTACTCAAAAGTGTCATTTCTTCACACTTTTGCGCACAAACACCTAGTGAAACACCTTCATTCTTGAGCTGAGATTCTTGGAGGTTTGTTTGAAGCTCAAAAGCTTGGTTTTTGCCTCAGAGGTGGCTGTTCTTGCTGTGGTTCTTCAAGGGTAAGCATATACCCCCTTTTAGGCTTGTTTTTGTATTTGTTTCAACTGAAAAAACTCTTGTTTTTAAGTCCTTAAAGTGTTTGTTTGAGGCCTCTTTGGTATTGGGGGTGGTCTACCCCTTTTTGTGCCTTATTTGGCTTTGTTTTGTGCCATCACTTTAAGCCTTTGAGATCACCTTTGTTTGGCCTCTTCACCACTGAATTCCAGAGGAATTTCAGTGGTGGAAAGTGTGTTTTGAGGCCCTAAATAGGAGGGGATCATCCCCTCTCCTTGTGTCTTGGTTGCTTGCCTTGTTGGCCTTATGTTTGAGCTTGTTAGTGTTGGCTTGTTCTCAGCCTATTTTTGGCCCTATTTCAGCATGGCATAACTCTGTTTTGGCTTGGTTTGGTTACCTCATGCATGCTTTCTACACTTGTAGTGTAATCTTGCCATTTAGCCTTATATGCTTAATGCTTTGATCCATCATGCTAGCCTATTTTGGTCCTATCTCAGCATGTTTTTGCTGTTATTTTAGCATGCCTTAGCTCTGTTTTGGGTCAGTTTGATTGCCTCTTGCATGCTTCATACCCTTGTAGTGCAATCCTCCCTATAGCCTTAACATACATCATGCTTTGGACCATCGTTCTAGCATGTTTTTGGCTTCACTCCAGCAAGCTTTTACTCATGTTTTGCCATGCTTAAGCTCTATTTTGGGTGGTCTTGATCATTTGGACCTTGCTTTGTATAGCCATAGTTCAATCTTGCTCACTAGTTTTGAGTTTCAAAGTATCTAGCATGCTTTACTTGAGTTGTTTGCATGCTTTGGCCTCATTTCTAACATGATTTCAATGTGTGTAGTATAGTCATACTCCCTCATGTTTCACACTTTCAATGCTTTTGGAGGGTTGTGCTCTATGCCTCAATCATGAGCCAATTGGCATGCGTGCTTGCCTAAGCTTTTTGGGCTACCATCTCAGTGTGTTTTTGGTGTTATTTTACCATGTTACAACTCTGATTTTTGTTGGTAAAGTCACCTCATGCTTGGTTTTGGTAGGTGTAGTGTAATCATGCTCATTGGCCTTACATGCATCATGTTTTATTCCTCTCATTCTAGCATATGTTGGCTATGTTCAAGCATGTTTCTAGTATTGTTTTGACCTGCCTTGGGACTGTTTTGAGTCACCTTGGCCCTTTGGGGCTTGCTTGATATGACTATGGTGCAAGTACCTCTGATAGCCTTAAGCTTTGAGCCTCCTAGCATGCCTCATTTGTGGTATGTGCATGATTTGGCATCATTTGGAATGTAATTTTAGAGCTTATGTCTTTGCTATGCTCCCATGTTTATCACTCTTTCATTGCTCTTGAGGGTTATGCTTCATGTCTTGTTTGTGAGCCAATGTGTATGCATGCTTGTATATGCTTTTGGACTTCATTTTCAGCATGTTTTTGCCATTGTCTTGGCATACATGAGGCTTGTTTGAAGTTGGTTTGGTCCATTGAGTATTGCATTGCATAGTCCTAGTGTTGTGTACCTCACTAGTTTCAATGCTTAAGAACTCTAACTTGCCATGCTCATGTTGTTGCATTGCATAGTGTTTGCATGTTGTTGCATTGCATCGTGTTTGCATGTTGTTGCATTGCATGGTGTTTGGAATGTTGTTTCATTGCATTGTGTTTTCATCGGATGTTGATCCAAACACGAGAAACGAGGGGCATTTCATACTTGTAGTGATGAAATGTGCCTCATTTCTCGGTCGCCGACCCTCTTGATCAAGCATGATAGAGGTGGAGGCCCTTATGTGTTATTTGTGCATTCATTGACATTAACTTGTGCAAACTTGGCTTCTCAACCATCGTGCATTGCGATGCTCGGTTGGTGGCCCGAGAGTCGAGTGCCGCACTCCCTTGAGCTTGAGAAATAATAGGGATGGTGGTTGTGCACACATATCTTGCAAATACACTGCTATGCCCCTTCTTGTTCTCTATTGCAACAAAACTGGAGTCTGGCAAAATTTCTGGTCGGCAGACCAATAAAGATGGTTGGCCGACCACTTTTTTTGGTCTACAACCAGCTTTTTTGGTCTACAGGTGGTCTACACCACCCTTTTCTTGTCGGCAGCCCACCAGGAGGTCCCCATGTTGGAGCAGAAGCAATTTGGAAGTTTTTGCAACTTTCAGAGAACAAATCAAGTGCAAACAGAGGCAATTGGGGACATAGTAATGGATTTCCGAGCGAAGCCGACCGAGCATGCATCATTCATTATTCCGAGGCAGAGCTGTGGTAGCCTAATTTAGCTTCTTTTTCTTACTTAGTTGGTTTTGTAACTTAATTAATTTGATTAATTAGTTAAAGTGATGTAATAATTAGTTGTAGCTAGTTATTCAATTTGTGTTGTGTAATAATTAGTCTAATTAGCTTAATTAGATTAATTGCTTAGCTTAGCTTAATTTGTATTCGGACCCTCCGTCGAGAGGGCGAAATGTTATAATAAGTGTGCGTGTGTGTGATGCATGTCTTTCAACCCCATTTCTTTCTCCTTTTTACTTATCAGCTTTCGATGGTTAGTTTAGGGCATATTTCGATTAGCATACCATATGCTTACATGCGTGCATCCATTCATCTGTCTTGCATGCACCGGGCTCGACGTATCATACAAACTGCATTGTATTTTAATACCAATTTGAATACATGTTATCTAGTTGCATTCACATGACATCTTAGAATAGCCGAGCCTATCTTAATTGCATTTTGCATACGTTGCATTAGGCATTCTTGACATAGCTAGGATCATGCATTGATTACTAACTAGCTTCTTTTTTGGCTCGGAGTACACTGTGAGTGTTTACGCTTTAACATCCTTGCATGTGTGTAAGTGACTGCCATGATAGCATGCTTGCCATGAGGCTATTTGCTTAAGTGTTTAACTGCATGAATACTTGTGGATGAAGGCTTCATTGCTTGAATTGGAACAATTCATCGAAATGTGCATTTTAAGCCCACTTGAAGTGGCGAAATCATGTTTTTCTAAGCCCACTTGAGGGTGACAAATCCGCACTTTAGCCTACTTGCAAGTAGCACTTTCAAACCACTTTCAAAAACAAACATGAGTTGTTTTGTTCCAATCCGCGTGATTGAGTCTATACTTGTATGCTGTGCGCATCACGTAGTAATGATAGATTAATAACCGGAATAAGAACGCATGTGTTTTCAAAAATAACATATCATGTTAGTAGAGGCGGATCTTTGATCGGGCGAGCGGGGGTGTTCATTTCAGGACCTTCCCCTCTCGTACCCAAGTTCCCGAGCCTACGTGGCCTTTGGCACGAGTCAGGGTTTCCTAAATTTCCCAAAAATAAAACATTTAGATGGCGACTTTGAAATCTGGCAAAGTAATCCATGTTTGGCACTTCTTTATTAAAATCAGTTTTCCAAAACGATTTGCCGGATTTGGACTCATTGGTGATTTATCAATCTTACATTCCACTTTGTGAGATTAGATTCAGAACCATGACAGGAGTCCGAACTGTAGTAGCTAAGAACTATAATTCGCGCCCTCGCGCGCGGAGCGGAGTTCGGGCGGTCTACAACGTCGCACTGTCTTGTGCATCTACATCGCACTGTCTAGTGCATTTCACCTATATTGCACTGTCTAGTGCATTTTAACTTACTTCGCACTATGTTGTGCATCGCACTGTCTTGTGCATTCGTTTTCACTCGCACTGTCTTGTACACTCACAGCGCACTGTCTAGTGCATTTCAATCTACATCGCATTGTCTAGTGCATTTCAACTTACATCGCATTGTCTAGTGCATTTCACTTATATCACACTGTCTTGTGCATTCACTTACGTCGCAATGTCTTGTGCATCCACATCGCACTGTCTAGTGCATTTCAACTTACATCACACTGTCTAGTGCATTTCACCTACATCGCACTGTCTAGTGCATTTCAACTTATTTCGCACTATATTGTGCATCGCACTGTCTTGTGCATTTGTTCTCACTCGCTATCTTGCGCATCCTATATCACACTATCTTGTGCACTTTGTTCGCGCTATCTTGTGCACCTGTATCGCACTGTCTTGTGCAACCTGCCTCGCACTATTTTATACGCCCGCATCACATTGTCTCGTGCACTCACTTGGTCTAGGAGACCTTAAATCCTCTAAAGGTTCAATTCATATGGTGTTTGTCGTGCTCGAACGACTTCCGACCGTCTGGTATAGCCACCTGCCTATGTTTGCAGTGAGTTCCTAGGAGATCAACTAAGACGGTGGAAACTAGAGTTCAAATGGCCGATGCCTAGAACACAAAGGTTTAGGATTTCCGAGACTAAAGTCTGGTTTAAATACCCAGGGGTGTATCCTTGGCTTAAAATCTGTCTGGCAGCCCCATAGGTTAAGGTAGCTTATATACGCCTCAATTCTGGATACTGAACCAACTTAGTATGTCACCCTGTTGGAAAATAAGGAAAATTGAGAACATAGCCAGGGAGAAAAGTAGTACCTGTGGTTTGGAAGCGCAAGATGAAGGAAGAAGTCTTGAAACCAAGAAGAAGCGGAAGATCCCCAGCAGCGTGAGGTGAGTCATCGCCAATTGCCCCTGTAAGGTACTTTCACTTATTACATTGCATATAGCATTTATTGCATGCATCTACTACATTATCCATTACATCCATTACATCATGCCATTTTATCGCTTGCATCATTTCCATGTTAAGCTTAGTTTGGCATGTGCCCATACCTTTCCCTCGTTAAAGCATGGTTTTGTCATGTGTCAGTACCCATGCTGCACTGAAGCCAGTATTGAGGGTGTCAACACCTTTTCTGTGTTAGACGTGGTCTGTTTTGTGTCCATGCCTTTTCTAGGCAAGATGTGGTTTAGTCTACGTCTTATTCACTTTATCCATTGCATCTATTGCATTGTATTTTGTCTTGTTGCATTCAGCATTTAGGATCATTAGCTTCCCCTAGCAGATCATTCCTCACTTATATCATTCCACCCAATTACTTGAATTCTTTCTCTTTTTACGAAACACATAGTTTTGCAGGTGTTCGCATCCTTTTCACGTTGAAACATGGTTTTGTTATGTGTAAATATCCATGTTGCACTGAGGCCAGTATTGAGGATGTAGGCACTTAGCCTATGTTAAGCGTTGTCTGGCTGTGCCCACTTCTTTTCTATATAAAACGTAGTTTGATTTTGCATTTTCATCCCTTTATGATATTTGCGTGTTTTTGCACTGCTTGTGGTTTGATTATTTTGTTACATAGTATATCATTTATATTATTTCGTTACATTGCATATCATTTGCATCATACCCTTGAACTACGCTGGTTTGATTCCTTGCAACGGGATACGTAGGCAACCCTCGGGTTCAACCAACAGTATCTGCATTTTGTTTGTTTGCCCAAGTCTTACGGCCTTGTCAAAATGGGTCGTCCTCGGGCTTTAACATTCACTGACGTCATTTCATGACTCCGAGTTCTGTCAAAGAGGGGCAACTGTAGGCACCCCATTTTTGACAATCCGTACGACTTGGACATCCTCGCATGCACGCCCGATGATGAACGTATTTGCTCACCAAGTGCTCGAAGTCCTCAGCGGAATGCCACAACTTTGAGCCTTTCAAACCCTACACCCTTTTTGTCTCATTTTTGGACCAGGCCTTGGTCTTTCCAGCCTGCAACCTCTGGCGGCCTGTCGGCCTTCCCTAGAGGCTGCCGGCCATCACTTTTGGTTTGCCGACCACTAATGTGGCTTGCCGGCCACCAGTGTATTTTGCAGATATTTTATGCCAGTTGTGCCAACTGTTTGCACAGATGCACCCATCTATCCCCACGTGTAGGGCTAGATCTCCTTGAGGGAATTTTATGTTTTCTATATATGGAGACCTTCTCTTTCTTGTAGCAAGGTTAGAAAATTTTAAACTCAAAAATTTTCCTCTCTCTACAACTCTCTCTCTCTCTCTCTCTCTCTCTCTAGCATTTCTTTACACTTTAGCCTCCAATTCCTTAACCTTTGCCTATACATCCTTAACCAAATCTTCTTATCTTTGAGCTGAGGTGTTCTTGAGCTTGGTTTGAGCTCTAGAGGGTGTACTTGCTTGGTTTTGTAGCTTGGAATTACTCTTCTCTTCAAGAGGTATAATATTTGCTTTATTGGCTTACTTTGCATACTTGTTTTTCTATCTTTTCCCCACTGTTTTGGGGTTGTTTTTGGGCTATAAAAACTCTTTATTTGTGGGCTAAAATTTGTGGTTTTAGGCCATTTAAGGTAGGGGGTGGTTCACCCTTCTTTGTACCTTGTTTATAAGGCATTTCCACTTGTGTTTCCCACTTTCAAACTATTTTTTTCAAGCTTTTAAAAACTGATTTTCAGAGCTTTTTTAGTGGTGAAAATCATGTTTTGAAGTCCAAATTTTGAGGGGTTAGCCTTCCCTCCTTGTGTCATGCTTGCTAGCCTAGTTAGTGCCATATGTTAGTTTTTTTTTCTAGCTTGTTTTAGCTTAATTTCAGCATGTTTTAGCCTCTGATTTGGACTATTTTAACTCTGTTTTGGGTTGGTTAAGTCATTTAAGTCTTGTTTTGCATTCTTCTAGTGTAATAGTCCTCACAAGCTTGGTGTTTTAGGCCTTTAAACACCACTTGTTCGAGTTGATTGCATTGTTTTAGTGCTTTTCACACTTAATTTCAGCACTAATAATCTCTGCAACCTCCCTTCTTTCTTGGCTTTTAATTTTGCTTTGAAAGTGGTTTCCAGTCACTTGTTTGCCTAAGTGTAAAATTGAGGTTTCATACTTAATGGTTTAATCCCGTAGAGGGTTCATTACCAACAGTATGATGCTTCTTTCATACCCAAAGCAACTTGTGTTTTGAGCCATCTTTCCATTAGAGGACTTAATCTCACCTTTTAGGCTTAATTGGATTAAAGAATGGTTGGTAGATTAAAATGAGTAATTTAAACTTGGAACTAAAAGTGAGTAAGATAATAACTTGGTATGTTCAATTGGACGTTAATTGAACACATGGAACTTGGACCATTTCATACTTGCTAGTGATGAAATGATCCAAGTCTCCAAGGTCAACTTCTTTCCTTGATCTTTCATGAAAGGGAGGAGTTTTGTGTCTTGTTTTGCATTTATTGAGCTTGCACATCTTGAGTCACAAGCCATCATGTAATGAAATTGCTTGAGTTGGTGGTTTATGGCTTAAGTTCACAACTCCTTGGATTTGTTCATGAAAAGGAAGGGTGAGTTGTGCAAATAAACTCTTGAAATACCCTTTATATGCTTTGTTTGTCCTCTGTTGCAGCAAGATGAACCTGTGCATCAGTGGCCGGCAGGCCACTTTCCATGGCCGGCAGGTGGCCGACAAACCACCTTTGATGACCGGTAGGCCACTTTCATAGCCGGCAGGTGGCCGACAATCCTTACCAATGGCCGGCTGGCCACTTATGCAAATCTTAGCAGAGTGTTGGTAAGGTGAAGCAAAGTTGTTCTGGAAATGTTCGACTGTGCAAACAGAGGCATTTGGGAGCAAAACAGTGGTTTTTTCTAGTGGAATCCAAGCATGCGCATGCACATCTCTCATTTCCCGGGGCAGAGTAGTTAATTGCTTAGTTTAATTATTAATTGCAATTATGTTGTAATTCTTTAATTAGTTAGCTAACTAGTTAATTAATTCAACTGTTGTAATAATTAGTTAAGTAGCCTAGCTAGTTTATTTTATTTGGTTTGTAATAATTAGCTTAATTAGATTAGCTTAATTAGCTAGTTAGCTTAGTTTATTCATTCGGACTCTCCTTCGTGAGAGCGTGATGTAATAATATGTATGTCTTCCAACCCCACGTCTTTCTCCCTTTTATTTATCCATTTTTGATGGTTAGATTAGGAGCATCACGTTTCAATTAGCATATCGCATGTTTGCATCCATTCATTTGTCTTACATGCACCGGGGCTCGACTCATCATTCAAACTGCATTGTCGCTTCAATACCTCATTGAATACATGTTTAAACGCATGCTATGAAATTGTTGCAAATAACATGTTAAGTAGTCGAGTTTATTTTAGTTGCATTTTTGCATGCGTTGCATTAGCCATCTTGCATAGTTAGGAAGCATGTATTTTTCTAACTAGTTTCTCTTTTGGCTTGGAGTACTATGTGAGTTTTAGTGCTTTAGCATACTTGCATGAGTATGAGTGACTGTCGTGACTAGCATACTTGCCATGAGGCTAAGTACTTACTTGTTATAACTGTTTGAGTGCTTGTGGATGAAGGCTTGTTACTTGAATTGGAATGATTCAATAAATGTATGTTTAAGCCCACTTTGTCAAGTGGCAAATTCAAAAACTTTAAGCACACTTTGTTAAGTGGCAAAATCACACCCTTTTCGAAAAACAAACATGAAATTGAATTGTTCTAATTCGGGCAAACTAGTTTATACCTCATGTGCGCATCACATAGTAAATGCTAGCCTAATAAATCGGAACAAGAGTATATAATATTGATAAAAATCAAATCATGCTTAGTAGAGGCCGATCATTGATCGGGCGAGCTGGGGTACTCAATCCATGACCTTCCTCTCTCATACCTAAGTTCCCGAGCCGAGACAATCTTGGTGATGACGGACACGTGGCCTTTGGCATGAGTCATGGGTTCCCTAAATTTTTCCAAAATAAAATATTTAGGTGGTGACTTTGTATCTGGCAAAACAGTCCATTTTTGGCAATTTGATTCAAAATCGATTTTCCAAAAGATTTGCCGGATTTGGACTCTTTGGTGTTTATCAATTTCACATTGCACTTATGAGATTAGATTCAGAACTGTGGGAGTTCGAACTATAGGGCATATTTCGAACTTCTGAAAGGGGGCGCGAAAAAGCAGAACTACACACCTCGGTTGGGAGATAGTTGCCTCTTGTTCATTGCAATCCATTAACCACGACAAATTTTCTATGTACAGTAATGCGTTTCTATTACATATAGCTTTCATAAAATCACACGGTGACTGAAATAATTACATTGGCAAATGGAGGGGAAGCTTGTCCCTTGTAAAAAATTACATCAAAGATTGAAACTAAAAATCATACAACTTCAGATTGGTCACGTTCCATGGTTGGGGTATAGCTTTGCCGTTTAAGTCCTCTAGATGGTATGCCCCTTTACCCGCCAGACCGGTTATCTTGTAAGGCCCTTTCCAGTTTGTTCCTAGTTTCCTTTCGCCCAGCACAAGAGTATTGCCCATCACCTTCCTCAGAACCCAATCCCCGACCTTGAACTATCTGGGGTGAATTGTTTTGTTATACTTTTTGGACAGTTCTTGTTGGTATGCTGCGACATGGATCAGTGCCTTTTCTCGGCATTCTTCTGCAAGGTCCAATTCTAGGGCAATGGCTTCGACGTTTAAGTCAAGCTCAAAATTTTCGCTACGGATGGGGGCCATGCCAATCTCCAATGGGATGACTGCCTCGATGCCGTATGCCAAAGCGAATGGTGTCTCACTGGTTGAGCGTCTTGGCGTAGTTCGGTAGGCTCAGAGGACATTTGGAAGTTTCTCAGTCCACTTGCCTTTGGCCTTTTGCAGTCTCTTTTTCAACCCATCCAGAATGGTTTTATTTGATGTTTCTACTTGGCCATTCGATTGTGGGTAGGCCGGCGTCGAGTTGTAGAACTCTATCTTCAGCTCCTTGCAGAATCCTTTGAACAGTCTTCCATCAAATTGGGTGCCATTGTCAGAGATCAAAGCCTTGGGACCCCAAACCGCGTTACCACATTCTACCAAACAAATTTCTTCACATCTTTTTCCTTGATTGTTGCCGGGGGCTCAACTTCGACCCATTTGGTGAAATAATCGGTTACTACAATGAAGAATTTGCGATTGCCTGGCGCAGTTGGGAGTGGTCCCACTATGTCCAAGCCCCACATTGCGAATGGCCAAGGGCTTGTGAGAGGGGGAAGTTCTCTGGCCGGCTGGTGGATTTGGTAGGTGAACTTTTGGAACTTCTCACATTTTTGTACATACTTCTATACGTCGGCTTGCATGCAGGGCCACCAATATTCCTGTGAAATAGTACGGTAGGCCAGGGATCTTCCCCCAATGTGGCTGCCGCATATCCCTTTCATAGATTTCAAACAGAAAAGCGTCAACTTAGCTCAGATGGACGCACTTCAGATATGGGCCAATGAAGGACTTCTTATACAGGCTGCCAAATAGAGAGAGCCAAAACTGCTTAGATTTCACTCGGATTTTTTTTTGCCTCTTTCTTGTCGATCGGCAGGATTCTTTCTTTCAAGAAAAAGACAATGGGGTCCATCTAAGAAGGACCTAGCTCGGCGCAGAGAACTTCTGTCTGCTCAGAGCCTTCGATGTTTGGTCTTGGGAGGATCTCAATTAGGAAAGGGCTAGGAGTTGATTTGTCAACCATGGATGCCAAACTGGCTAATTCATCTGCTCGGCTGTTGTTTTCTAGACCGGTTTGTTGAACACGTATGGCTTGGAGTTTTTTGATTTACTCTCTTACCAAAGTTTGATATTTGGCCATGCGGTCATCTTTAGCTTCGTATTTCCCAGACACTTGGTTTACAACGAGTTTTGAGTCACTGTAGACCATTAGCTCGGATGCTTGCAGTCGGAGTGCGCTTTTCAATTCGGCTAGCAGTGCTTTGTACTCAGCCTCTTTGTTTGACATTGGAAACCCAAGCGTGATGGAATGTTCAATGGTCAGTCAGTCTGCTGAAATCAAAACTACGCCTAGCCCGACTCTATGTCTATTTGAAGCACCATCGACAAAAATTTTCCATATGTCGCCAATAAAAAGCTTCCAACATTCTGCGAGGCCTTAGGATTTTTGAAGGTTCAGGTGTTCTAAGTTGCTTGACTACTTGGCTATTTCTATGTCAAGCACGCCTTCAATGACCGCAAAAAACATGCCTTCATCCCCCCTTGGCAATGCGGCGTTGGATCCAATAAGTTGTCCTGTTATTTCCAAATCCAACGGCGCATTGCCAAGTTGAAGTGGGCCTTCAAGTGATAGGCCTATAGACGGGTGCGCAACTTCTGCGTCGCCTTCCACATTCGGTTTGATGCGAGGCTGTGCAATTTCTGCCGTACCTACCCTCTCAACTCGGTTGCGTCGGTAAGGTCCACAAGACAAACCAGGTGAGCTTCAGGCGAGAATTCTGCAACGAAGTCGGCCAATGCAAGGGCTTTGATGGCAGTTCAGGGTTGAAACTTGACGTCGAATTGCCCCAACTCGACTGCCCACTTCAAGATTTAGCCAGAAAAGTCTGCCCGCTCAAACAAGGTTTTCAAAGGGAACTCGATCAGCACCATGATCATGTGAGCATGAAAGTAATGTGCCAATTTCCTTGAGGCCATCATTAGTGCCAAAGTGAGCTTCTCCAGCAGCAAGTATCTCGACTCCGCTGGGAGTAAGGTTTTGCTAACATAAAAGATCGGTAGGTGTTGTATGCCTTCCACTCTCACCAATACTGCACTGACCACATGCTAGGAAACAACCAAGTAGAGGTAGAGTTCTTCGCCTTGCTTTGGCGTGACAAGAAGTGGGGCAGAGGATAAGTACGTCTTCAGTTCGGTTAATGCCTTGTCACATTCTGCATCCCACGAACACTTCGATTTTAGGCTTAAAAGAAAATGCGACAATGATCTAAGGACCGGCTTATAAATCGGTTAAGCACGACTGGCATCTCGGCAAGGTGTTGTATGTCCTTTGCGTAGTTGGGCTGCTTCAATTCTTGTATAGCCTTGATTTGAGAGGGATCCGCCTCAATCCCACGGTTGGTGACCAGAAAATCCAAAAAATTTCCCAACCCCATACCAAAGGCACACTTCGATGCGTTTAGACGCAACTTGTGTTGTTTGAGGATGGCGAACATCTCTGCTAAGTCGGTCAAGTGGTCGGTCTCACATTTGCTTTTCACGACCATGTCATCAATGTAGGCTTCCATCGTTTGGCCAAGTAATGGAGCGAACATCTTCGTAACCATCCTTTGAAAGGTTGCCCTGGCGTTCTTTAATCCGAAGGTCATAACTCTATAACAGAACAATCCCCTCGAGGTCGTGAAAGAAGTGATCTGCTGGTCGGGCTCATGTATGGCGATCTAGTGGTAACCGCGGTAAGCGTCCAAGAAACTAAGGCGGTTTTGACCGGCCGTTAGGTCCACCACTTGGTGGATTCTGGGCAAAGGGAAACTGTCCTTGGGGCAAGCTTGGTTGACCGTCTTGTAGTCAACACAAGCTCGCAATTTCTCATTTTTCTTTGGCACTGCGACCATGTTAGAGACCCACTATGGGTAGTGTACTTCCCGGATTGCCCTTGCTTTGAGCAGGTTCTTTACCTCTTCCGCTACTACCTCAGCGTGATGAAGCGCTGATCTTTGTGTTTGTTGAACCACCAGTCGGGCGCCAAGGAAAACGTTGAGTTGGTGGCAAATGAAGTTTGGATCGACGCCAAGCATGTCGTAAGGCATCCACGCAAACACTTTGATGTTTGTCACTTAAAAATTAACCATCTCCAACCGTTCTTAGGTGGTCAGGCTGGATCCTAACACGAAGAACTTTTCAGGATCGTTCTCGTTGATCCTTACTTCTACCAAGTCTTTAACAACCTTCTCCTCGGCCCTAGTGCCCACATCATCCAGGACACTTTGATCTTCCAACCCCTCAATCATTTGTACGAAACCTTTGGCAGCTCGACTTTCGTTCACGTCCACAAAACACTACTTAGCCATGACTTGATCGCCCCGCACTTTTTCTATCTTCCTGGCAGCAAAGGGAAACCTCATGACTTGGTAGTAAGTCGATGCCACCACCTGCATGGCATGAAGCCATCCTCTGCCCAGAATCAGGTTATACGTGGAAGGCACCTTCAGCACCCAGAATTCCACTTGCTTAACGACGGACCCCGCTTTGACCAGTAAGGCCATTCTAGCTACGAGTTGAAGCCGACCAGTGGTGAGGTCGCCGGGGCCAAGTCCTTATCGTTTAGCTTTAGTTGCTTGAAGGCGTCGTAATACATTATTTCAACCGAGCTGCCCTGGTCAATCAAAATACGCCTAACGTTGAAGTCCTTCACACAGAGCGTGACTACTAACGCATTATTGTGCGGTGTTTGAATGTGCTTGAGATCTCTACTTGAAAAGCTGAGTACGTCCATTATCTCGGTTTTGCCTTTCTTGACGGTTGGTTAGACCGACATAACTTCCCTCATATGCTCTGCTTTTTTTATCATCCCTTGGAGCTCACATACCCGCGCTGGCTCGATGATACCATGGATCACATTGACCACGCCTTGGGGGGTGCTTCTAAGGCGGCCAAACCGTTAGGCTCGGCTTAAGCATATGGTGCAGCCTTGGAGTTGCCATCAATATAGCGATCTAGGTGGCAGGCAGCCACTAACTCCTCTAGATGCTGCTTCAAAAGGACACAATCTTCTATGCGATGGTCGCACTTATCATGGTATGTGCAATAGTATCTCGGATTGAAGCCTCTCTACGCATCACCCAACTTAGTTGGAAACTGGATGTATACCTCGTCACCGATTTCGCTAAGGATACGGTAAATTGAGATCTTAAAAACCATGGTGATGCCTGTTCGGGCGTTCAACTTTCTCCTTGCATCTTCCGGAGCATCACGGGGGTAGTCAGCTCGGTCGTTGCAACGACTCTTACCCCGATTGTTGTGATTTACACCGCGATCTGAATCTCTATTGCGGTTGCTTGGACGGTTTGCCTCTTGTCCGATCGCGTGGACCTTTCCTGTCACTCTCTTGTCCGCTGCCACCGGATTCACCTTTGTGGTAGTCACAGTAACATCATCTTCAACTCAGATGTAGTCATTGATGCACTGCATCAATAATTCCATGGTCGCCGGTTGGTTCATGGTGAACGAGTCTCGAAGTCCACATCTAACTAGGAGACCGTGCTTGTATTGGGTGATCGCCAAGTTGGTCGGGCAGTCAAGGATTTTGTTGAAAGTTTCCCAATACTTGGCATTGTATGCCTTGAGTGAGTTTCCCGGCTCCATTTTGACGCTCAGAAGATGGTCAACTTCTTTGGGCGTTTTAGTGTTTGTTTTGAATCGGGTCACGAACGCCTCCACCAGTTGCTACCACCTTTCGATACTTTCCTTTGGTAGCCTCTCGAACCATTTCAGGCCCAACTCACCCAAACTTGATGGGAAAATAAGGCACATAAGTGCGTCGTTATGCCTGTAGCTAGCCATAACCTGCCGGAAGTGGCTCACATGTATGTATGGATCAGTTTTTCTGTTATAGAGCGTAAACTTGGGTTAGTGAAAGCCTGCAGCGAGCAGCGTTATCTCTATCTCGAGGGAGAAAGGGATGGTGCTCAGCCTCGCCAAGTCTCTGTCCAAAGGGACATATACAATTGGGCGTGGTGGCGGCATTACGACTTCTTCACTGGCGCGACCTCCGTGGAACAACAGCTGTAGTGTCGGCACCCTTTACACCTCCCGCCGGTGCGCTCATTCTTCCAAGACGTCTCTCAAGTCCTCTGAACGGGCAGAGTAAGAATATCTCAACGTTGTTAACGAACGTGAGGGACGGTAGCTGCTATCTCGTGCGCACGACTTCTCCACTGACAGGTCAGAGTCACCAACCTTATAGCTCCTGGTGATGGAAAGGAAAAGCGTCCTTCACTGGTTTTGGTTGCCTAAGCGACGGGGTTGGGTACGCTCACTGTGGTTTCCCACTCCAGCAACATCCTTCGCTTTGACTTGCCGCTTCTGCGCTTCTATCTCCGCCGCTATCCTCCGGATGATGGCATCTTGGTCTCTCAGCTTGTGCTCTAGGCATTGAGCGTGCGACTCTCTTCGCCGTTGATATCCATCTGGACTCTGAAAGTGATCAATGCTCCTAGTGCTCTTGTCTCGCGCATCTTTGGGGAGCCTTCTAGATGAAGTCACCAAGCCCGCCATGTTTGGAACGGTGGGGGGTCCGTCTCTCCTCCAGACTGACTCTGGGGTCATGCCATCAACGACGGACAGTGGAGTTTCGTTATTGTTCGCCATGAAAAATGATCGAACGAGCTTGGACGACAAGGTTTTGTCTGTCAAGGGTTCCAACAAACGATGCCAATTGTACGGGAGCAAATATTCTCTTGCTTCCGTACTCCTCATTGTCCAAGCTCTTCGTGGCCCCGAATGACGTCGTTCAACCTGAGACCACAATGACGGTGAGCTACTGTCACGACCCAAACCCGCCCCTATGGGTTTAGCACCGTAACCGACCAGTAATCCGAGATTACCGAAGGCTTGCTTAACAGTAGAACAGTAATACAAAGTACAGGGGCATGGCGGAAGCCAATACAGTAAATAAAACAATGTCCAATGAGCTGTGACAGTCTGTATGCAAAAAGACTTTTCATACATATAGACATTCAGTACAGAGCAGTATGCATCATATATACAATCATTCAGTACAGGGACTTAATCCCTATTAAACAGTACAGTACAGTGCAAAATATTCAGTCTACACAGTAGTACATCATAGATACAGAGACAGGCGGGGAGATTAAAACACCCCTAAGCCATAGCTTGAACAGTACTGGAACCTCAAAGTGAGGCACAAAGGTTGGCTTGACAAAACTAGAGTTAACCCCGACGCTCCTAGCTGCGGTCTGGTGCCTGTACACCTACATATATATATGAGCAGTGAGCTAAAGCCCAGTGAATAACATAATGCGTAAAGGGGTTAAGAAAAAATGTTCTTTCAGTATTTTAAACAGTCGTTTGCCTCGGTAAATCAGTTATACAGTCGGTGGCTTATACTTCATGTCATATCAGTCATTTAGAAATCATAGTAATCGTACGTAGCACATCCGATAGCAAAACAGTACGGTGGTAGTAGCAGTGTTAGTATGATATCAGTACAGTAGTAGTAACGGTAACAGTACAGTAACAGTAACGGTAACAGTAACAGTAGCAGTAACGGTAACAGTAACAGTAACAGTAACGGTACAATTCTTATGGACTCAAGAGGTGTCTCGCACAGATTCTAGAGGTGGCTCACACTGTAGCACTTAGGTCCGTGCAGCACTTTGCTCCAGATTTCACAGATTGGCTTAAAGCCCGGTATGGACTCAAGAGGTGTCTCGCACAGATTCTAGAGGTGGCTCACACTGTAGCACTTAGGTCTGTGCAGCACTTTGCCCCAGAGATATCTGTGACAGTAGCAGTACAGTAAACAGTAGGCCTTAAAAGACCGAACAGTCAGTTGATGGCCATCAAACAGTAAACAGTAGTGATTCCAACGAGGGAACCGATAGAGATTTCTGTAACAGTAGCAGTAATAGTAAACAGTAGTTACTAAAGATGCCACAATACAGCTCAGAATATAGGATATACATTCATTCAGTTAACAGTAAACAGTTCAGAAAACAGTACAGTTCAGTTGTTCAGGAGATAATCATTTTGAACATATCTTTACACAATTGTTACTCACAGAGTTCTGGGCTACAGTAAGCTAGAGCGTCTCCTTGGAATGCCAACCCTATACAGTTAACAGATTGAACACACACTAAGTTACGCAGTTGAGAGAGATCAAAACTTAATCCCTAATTGTCTCGGTGTGTTCTACATCTAAATCCTCATGAAGATGTCTTAGACTAGGCCTAAGAATGCCTAGAATGGGATGAGGATGCAAAGATGCAAACAGAAAACATTTTCAGAATTTTCAGAAAAACAGAGCCCCGCTCGAGCGTCACTTTCCCCGCTCGAGCGGACATGCAGCAAAGGTCCCCGCTCGAGCGTCAACTCCCCCGCTCGAGCGTGTGACACAAGCCTCCGCTCGAGCGTACAATACCCCGCTCGAGCGGACTGTAAAACAGTGAGAGATGCTGGGAGCTCGATTTCCCCGCTCGAGCGAACGACCAAAATCTGGAAAATCCAGATTCGAACTCCAAGTTCAAAACCAAGTTTCAAAGCATCAAAATCGATCCTCTTGGGCTAATTTTCTGGGAAATACTTGCAAACACATAGAACAACATGTTTCAAAGGTCAATTTGAGAATTCAAGGCCCAAGGGTAGTTCAATTAAACCCCTTTTCAAACCAATTTTCATGAACACAAGGAACATGCAAACATGCCATGAATTCAAACCACTTCAAAGCTTCAATTTCATACTCTAGTGAGCCAATTGTTCCAAAAACAAGATGAAATCATGGTTTTTAACTTTAACATGGACATGCATGTGAGATTTCATGAACATTAACTTCAAAACTCTTCAATGCACACATGCATGCAACAATTAAGCTTTAAATCAACAATTTAACTCCAATTTATGGCCTAAGCCTCTCATCTACCATGATCCATGCTAGAAGGAACTTAAACACAACAATGAGAAGGTGAATTCTTTACCTAAGTCTTGAATTACAAGGTGAGGAAGCTTAATTGCAATCTATGCTCCAATTTCTTCAAGATTCAAGCCAATCAACAAGTTGAACTCACTCTAACTCTCTATCCTCTCTCTCTAGTCGGCTAAACAAGGAATTGACTGATGAAATAATTTGTTTTGAGTGTGATGATAAGGCTCAAAGGTGGCTCAAGTAGTGGGCCACTAGATGGCATGATTGTAAATAAAGCAACTATTGCAATTTAACTCATTTTAATCTATTTTAATCATACCAAATCACATTTCGGATAAATACTCCATAAAATTACGTAAATTCCAATAATCATGAAACATTAATCAATTTCAGGTTCGGCCGCCGATAAGGCCTTCAATTTGCAGTTTAAACATACAAATTTGAACAGATAATTAAACAGTCAAACAGATAAACATGCAATTGAACAGATACAGTCAATCGATTCAGTTTCGGATCTCAGTCAGTCAGTTCAGTATTTCAATCAATTCAATTATCAATCATAATCGGTCTCGGTTTAGCAGTAATCAGTAACTTATCGGTAATCAGTGCTGAGGGTTATTACAGTCTCCCCTCCTTATAAAGAGTTTGGTCCTCCAAACTCGAATTAACATATGACAACAGAGATGATGCTTAGCATAAAAGTAACTCTTACTCCTTAACAGGAGCATAATCATATCAATAACAGGTTCATGGCCCAATCTCAATCTTAGCAATGCACAGAAACGAAATCAGAAATCACGTATAAAGATTGGGGCATATATTAAAACAGAATCTTATGCACAGTTAGATTTCAGTCAAGGACAGTTTCGGGTACATGCTCGTTTCCATATTCTTGTCCAGGGCATACGTAGATGCCACAATTCTTGCTTAGGTATACATGGTGCATTCATTAGCACTACTAGAGCAGATACAGAACAGATACAGATACAGTATAGAACAGATACAGTGTAGGACAGATACAGTCACATGAGGGTCACGAATGACCAGCTCCATAAAGGAATCCCAAATCCGGGTAACAGAACAGAAGCTGAGCCCCCATGACGAGGCCTCCGGTACGGGTAACAGTGCAGACAGATATACGTTCCATAAAGGAACTTCCGATACCGGGCAGCTAACATATTTCACGAATACTTATCAGAGCTTGAACAGTCAACTCAGTACACAGTATATAGCATTTCAGAAAACAGAGCGTAATTCGTGACACAGAACATGAATACATTTACACAATGGTAGTATAGTAGTATTCACACTACTTATATCAAGTACTTATCGGGGTTATAGATTTGCACTGGTCTCAGTTTCATAAGTAATTTCCCCCGTTAAGTTACAGAGTTTCGATTCATCCTCTTCCGAGTTGTTCACCCGGTCTTAGTTCAATTTGGTTCTCAATTCGGTAATCCATCACAGTCAGTCCAGTTCATTCGGGAGTTATCGGGAACATAAGGTGAATTGTACATTACTCCCATAGCAGTAGGCAGAGTTCTGAAGTAAGCATTCATTTACTATTCATCAGTTCCAGTCCTCACAGATTCAGTCATAGCACATGTCAATACGAAAGCAGTCATACAGATTACATATACTTCCAGACAGTCAGAGTTTATGATCAAAACCAGTCTGTTGTCAACAGATCCCATCAGTTCTGAAGTACAGTAGTCACCAAAACAATCATTTCCTAGTCAAACAAGTTCATGGTCATAACAGTAATACCGGGTAAGTCATCACATGTTACATACCCAGTTTTCCCACATTGTAAGCAATTCAGATAACAGCTCTCAACAAGAGTTTTCTCAGGTCAATTCGATGAAAGTTCGACCAGGTCATGTCAGATGCAAGTTCTGCCCAATCATAACGAGTAAAAGTTCAAAGCACAAGCATCAAACAGAAATTCTATCAGTTATACAAAGGGTCTCATCAACCCACCATTCTGTTAGATTAGATCGGATAACAGTTTCATCCCTATCATTTCCAGATGAGGTACGTGAGTTCATACTACGGTCATTTCAGTGCATAGTCAGTAGTTTCACAATTAGTCTGAGTTCATCAATTGTCAAACTTACATCAGAGTCCGGTACCATTATAGTTCATATCAAAGCAGTACAGGTCATATACAACGTGTTCCTCCCAATAAGTTTACAGGCAGTGCACAGGCATGCGGTTATTCACATTGAGAGGTAAGCATCACAGTCAATATAGAAATTTCCAAATAAATCCTTCATATAAGCATATGGTACACAGTAATATATCACACGAGGTTCTCAGTGACACATAATAGTGAGTTGTCATACGAGGGTTCCAAATCAATCATATAGTTGCTAAAGCATAGGCTCGCAAACCTAATCAAACAGTTATGTCAATTCTTTCACAATCACGATTCACAGTCAAGAGTGTCACGACCCAAACCCGGCCCTATGGGTTTAGCACCGTAACTGGCCAGTAATCCGAGATTACCGAAGGCCTGCAGAACAGTAATACAGTAAAACAGAGTACAGGGCCTGGCGGAAGCCAATACAGTAAATAACTAGTGTCCATTGAGCTGTGAAAATCTGTATGCCCAAAAACATTTTTCGTGCATTCATTCAGTTCAAACAGTACGGTCTATATACAATCATTCACAACATTCAGTACGGGAATCAAATCCCTCGATAACAGTGCAGTAAAACAGTAAACAGTTTATACAATTATACACAACAGTCAAGAGACAGGTGGGGGACACAAAAACACCCCAAGCCATAGCATGGCGTCTCGGAACCTCGCAGTGAGGCACATAGGCTGGCTTGACAAAACTGGGGGACTAACCCACGCTCCTAGCTCCGGTCTGGCTGCTGAGAACCTACATATATATATAAACAGTGAGCTAAAGCCCAGTGAATAACAATAAGTGTAAAGAGGTTATGAATGAATGTCCTTACAGTAATGAAAACAGTTCAATAAACGGTATTTCGATCTTTCAGAATATCGGTCAATCAATCATATGTGGTACATCCATTAGCCTATAAACAGTAGGTCCAAAAGGACCGGGCCTCAACGGACCCAACAGTAATGATGGCCATCAGTCAGTAAACAGTATGGTTCCACAAGGGAACCGACAGAGCTCTGTAACAGTAACAGTCAGTGCTAAGGATGCCACAATACAGTTCACAATACAGGACATACATTCATTCAATAAACAATATCAGTTCAATAAACAATTCAGTTCAGTATTCAAAAGATAAACCATTTTGAACATATCTTTACACAATCTGTTACTCACAGAGATTGGGCTACAGAATGCTAGAGCGCGTCCCCGAGTGCCAACCCTAAACAGTAAACAAATCGAACACACTCTAAGTTTAACAATTGGGGAAGTATAATAATTAACTTCCTATTATGCCTCGGTGTGTTCTACATCTAAATCCTCATTAAGATGCCTTAAACTAGGCCTAAGGATGCCTAGGATGGGATGAGGATGCAAAGATGTATACAGAAAACATTTGCAGAATTTTCAGTTAAACAGAGCCCCGCTCGAGCTCAGGTTTCCCCCGCTCGAGCGTACAGGCAAACAAAGGTCCCCGCTCGAGCGGACCAAAAAGTACTGGATAGGTGAAATCTCCGCTCGACGCCCGCTCGAGTGCATCACCCAGTCCTCCGCTCGAGCGCCCAATTCTCCGCTCGAGCGGACTGATGCACAAGGCAAGATGCTGGGAGCTCGACTTCTCCGCTCGAGCGCTACTTCTTCCGCTCGAGCGGACAACAGAAATCTGGAAATCCCAGATTTGAGTCCCAAGCTCAAAACCAAGTTCAAAAGCAATGTTTTCGATCCTCTTGGGCTATTTTCTGGAAAAACTCTTTTAAACACATAGAATAACATGTTTCAAAACTCAATTTAAGAAATCAAAGCCCAAGGGTGTTTAATCAAACTCATTTCCAAACCATTTTCAAGAACATGCATGAACAACATTCAAATATGACATGCATGAGTTTCAAACCAAATTCAAGCTTCAAATCTTGCTCTCAAGAGCTCAATAGTTGGAAAACAAAGTGAAAACATGGACTTTAACTTAAACATGGACATGCATGTACAATTCTCCAAGAATTCAACTTCAAAAGTCCACAAATTCAACATGCATGCATGAATTCTAGCATGAATCAACCTATAAGGACTCAAACATGGTTTAATTCTACAATTGAGCAAGAATCATGCAAAATGGAGCTCCAAGATGACAAGAAGACAATGGATTCCTTACCTAGAGTGTTGATTTCAAGTCTAGCAAGCTTAATTTAGCAATATATGTTGTAAATCTTTCAATTTCCAAGCAATTTCCTCTAGGTGAGCTAAGGTCTCACTTGTCTCTCACTCTCCCTAAGTTTGGTCGGCTAGAGCAAGGAGAAATGGCTGATCAATTTGTTTTGATTAGGTGTCTAGTGCTCTAATAATGAGAATAAACAATAGTCCACTCTAATGGCAATTTCGTAATTAAGTCCAACTCTTCAATTAACTCATTTTAATCTAGTTTAATCAATCCTAATCAATTTTCAGATAAATATACTATAAAATCACAAATATTCTACTGATTATAAAACACAAAACGATTCCTAATTCGGCCGCCGATAAGGCCTTCAATTAATAGTTCAAACATATGAATTCAAACAGATATTCAATCAATCAAACAGATGCAATATGCAATTCAATATATAAACTCATTCAAATTCAGTTTCGATTTCAATCAGTCAATTCAGTACTTCAGTTAATCCAATTATCAGTCATTATCGGTTCAGTTTAACAATAATCAGTATATAATTCAGTGGTTATACGGTAATCAGTACGAGGGTTGTTACAGTCTCCCCTCCTTATAAGGAGTTTAGTCCTCTAAACTCGAGTTACCTTCAGTTTGGAAGAAAACAGGGTTCAGTGGAAACAGTTCTGGGTATCTTTTAGCCATGTCATCTTCCCTTTCCCAAGTGGCATACACACCACCATGATTCTGCCAATCCACTTTCACTAACGGAATCTCCTTGTTTCTCAGTTTCTTGATCCGTCTGTTTACAATCTGTATAGGCCGTTCCTCGTAAGTGTAGTCATCACTCAACACTATCCGAGTAGGCTCAATCACATGGAATGGATCCCGGAGATAATCTCTCAACATCGAAATGTGGAAGACGTTATGCATATGCTCCATTTCAGGAGGAAGTGCAACTTGATACGCCACCGGATTGATTTTCTCAACAATCTCATAAGGTCCAACGTATCTCGGCGCTAACTTGCCTTTGACTCCAAAACGAGTCTGGCCTTTCATTGGTGTCACTTTCACAAAAACGTGATCACCCACTTCATATTCTCGGTCTCGTCTTCTGACATCTGGATAACTTTTTTGTCTACTCTGTGCAGTTTTCAATCTTTGCTGTATCAGTTTTACCTTTTCAGTTGTTTCATAAACAATTTCGGGCCCAAGCAACGGCCCATCTCCAACTTCTGCCCAGCAGATTGAAGATCTACACTTTCTGCCATACAATGCCTCAAAAGGCGCCATACCAATACTCGAATGATAGCTGTTGTTGTAGGCGAATTCAGCCAATGGCAAATGACTTTCCCAGTTTCCCTGAAAATCAAGGACACACATTCTCAATAGATCCTCCAGAGTCTGGATGGTCCTTTCTGACTGTCCGTCTGTCTGAGGATGATAGGCACTACTCAGCCTCAATTCAGTACCCAATGCAGTCTGTAGGCTTTGCCAGAACCTCGATGTAAACTTCGAATCCCTGTCAGAAACAATAGACACAGGCACTCCGTGCAGTCTCACAATTTCATCAATATAGATAACAGCCAATTTGTCCGCATTATAAATTGTCTTGACAGGTAAGAAGTGAGCAGATTTAGTCAGTCTATCAACAATAACCCAAATAGAGTCCATACCTTTTCTGGAGCGAGGTAATCCAACGATAAAATCCATCGTGATATGCTCCCATTTCCATTCTGGTATGGGTAAGGGTTGCAATAATCCAGCGGGTCGTTGATGTTCAACTTTGACTTGTTGGCAATGAAGACATTTGGATACAAAGTCGGCAATTTCTTTCTTCATTCCCGGCCACCAGAAATTCAATTTCAAATCTTGATACATTTTCGTATTCCCTGGGTGGATAGAAAATTTTGAATTGTGGCCCTCTTGCAGAATTCTTCTTTTCAGTTCAGTGTCATTCGGTACACACAGTCTTTCTTGAAATTTCAGTACATTGTTCTCAAATTTGTATCCCGGTTTCGGTTTTGAATCTCTTTCTTCAATAATCTTCTTTAAGAAATCATCCAGTTGCTGTTTCTCTTTAATCTCTTCAATCAATGCTGGTTGAGCAGAAATAGCAGCTAAGGTTCCACCTTGTTCCTTCAAAACAATTTCAATTTCAGACTTTTCAAGATCACAAAGCAACTCTTTCTGTCCAGTCAGCAAACAGGCTAAGTTCCCAATCGATTTTCGGCTCAAAGCATCGGCAACGGTGTTGGCTTTTCCCGGATGGTACAAAATCTGTAGGTCATAATCTTTTATCAGTTCAAGCCATCTCCGCTGTCTCATATTCAGTTCTTTCTGAGTGAAAAAGTACTTCAGGCTCTTGTGGTCAGTATATACTTCACATGTCGCCCCATAAAGATAGTGACGCCAGATTTTCAATGCAAATACCACTGCGGCAAGTTCTAAGTCATGGGTCGGGTAGTTCTTTTCATGTGGTCTCAACTGTCGGGAAGCATAAGCAATAACTCTCCCATTCTGCATTAAAACACACCCCAAACCCTTATGAGAAGCATCACTAAATACAGTATAACCATCCGTACCTGTAGGTAGGGTAAGAATTGGTGCAGTCACGAGTCTAGTTTTCAACTCCTAAAATGCTGATTCCCGTTGGTCAGTCCAGTCAAATGATATCCCTTTCTGTGTCAACTGAGTCAGAGGTAAGGCAATCTTGGAGAAGTCTTTGACAAATCTTCTGTAATATCCAGCCAATCCCAAAAAGCTTCGGACTTCAGTCACGTTGGTTGGTCTAGGCCAGTTCACTACAGCTTCAATTTTCTGCGAATCAACAGAAATTCCATCTTTGCTAACAACATGCCCCAAAAACATAACATGATCAAGCCAAAATTCACATTTAGACAGTTTACCATACGGTTTCTGTTCTCTTAAGGTTTGCAGGGCAAGTCTCAGATGGTGTTCATGTTCTTCTACAGTCTTAGAATAGATCAATATGTCATCAATGAATACCACAATAAAATCATCAAGGTATGGTTTAAAAATTCTTTTCATGAGGTCCATAAATGCAGCTGGGGCATTCGTGACTCCGAACGGCATAACTAAAAATTCATAATGACCATACCTCGTTCTAAAAGCAGTTTTGTCAATGTCTTCCGGTTTAACTTTCAGTTGATGGTACCCCGATCTAAGATCAATCTTGGAAAACACTTGTGCACCCTGTAGCTGATCAAATAAATCATCAATACGCGGTAAGGGATATTTGTTCTTTACAGTTACCTTATTCAATTCACGGTAATCAATGCACAGTCTCAGTGAGCCATCTTTCTTCTTTACAAACAAAACAGGTGCACCCCACGGTGAAGTACTGGGTCTGATAAACTTCTTGTCTAACAGTTCCTGCAATTGTACTTTCAATTCTTTCAGTTCAGTTGGAGCCATTCTGTAGGGAGCTTTAGACATTGGCTGTGTACCCGGAATCACATCAACAGTAAATTCAACTTCCCTATCAATCAAATCCCCTGGCAGATCATCTGGAAACACATCTGGGAATTCTCTGACTATAGGAATGCAATTCACATCAGTTTTAACATTATCATTAGCAGATACAGTCAGTACAGAACACAGATATCCTTTACATCCCTTTCTAATCAATTTGACAGCTTTTACAGAAGAAATCAGATACGGAGGAGGTACTACTCCAACTCCACGAAATACGAATTCAGGTAAACCCGGTGGACGGAAAACTACTTGTTTTGTTACACAATCTATAGTGGCATGATATTTTTGTAGCCAATCCATCCCCAATATCACATCAAAATTATCTATGTTCAACGGTAGTAAGTCAATAAACAGATGCATATCCCCAACAATAATTTCACAAGCAGGATACATATATGCACATGTCATGGATCCTCCAACAGGTGATGATATAGCTAACAAGTAATTCATAGGTTCTAAGGGTCTATTCAATTTCCGTGAAAAAGCATGCGACACATAAGAATGTGTAGACCCCGAATCAATCAATACATATGCATTTTGAGCACAAATAGAGAGGATACCTGACACAACGGTCTCAGTATTCTGAACATCTCCCGGTACTAGGGCAAATACTCGGCCCTGCCTCACAGGCTCTTTCCCGGTAGCTTTGGGGTTAGGCTTTGGTGCTACATTTGATGCTGCTGCGCTTGGTGCAGCTTTACCACTAGCTGGTGGAGCAGAAGGGCAGTCTTTAATTCTGTGGCCCACCTTGCCACATCTAAAACAAGCTCCTGAAATCTGGTAGCAAACCCCTTTGTGCTTATTGCCACATACGGAGCAGGGTGGAATAAATCCACTCCCTTGGCTGGGGCTAGTTGTTGACCCCGTATTCTGTTTCTTGTTCAACTGATTATGCTTGCCTTTCTTAAATTTGAAACCCTGTCGTTTACCATGCCATTCAGTTGTTGGTGTTTCAGATTGTTTCACTGCTGCAATATTTGACTCGGCCATCAATGCACGGTCGAGCACACCCACATAAGTTGGCATTTTCAAAACATTTATTCGGTCCAGTATAGCAGCACTAAGGCCTCCTTCAAACCTTCTGGCCTTCTTATATTCGGTGTCCACCATCTGTGGTGCATATCTAGCAAATTCGGTGAATTTCTTCTCATACTCGGCGACAGACATTGTGCCCTGTTTCAGTTGTTCAAACTCCGTTACTTTTCTGTCCCTGATGCACTGAGGGAAATACTTTTCAAAGAAGGACTCCTTGAACTGAGCCCAAGTCACAATAGTATTCGCATCACGGGTCAACATCCACCACCTTCTTGCTTCTTCCTGAAGGGTGAAGGTTGCTAACAGTACTTTGTTGGCTTCGGAGCACGGAAACATTTCAAACAACTTTTCTGTTTCAAGCACCCAAGCTTCAGCCTTTAGCGGTTCCAAGCCTCCCTGAAAGGACGGCGGTTTCAGTTTGCTGAACTTATGAGTCAGTGCAATAATGTCCACCTCATTAGCATTCACATTCTGTACATTTTGTTCCGGTTGCACCGGAGGAGGAGGAGGTGGGGGCTGTTGGTTCTGTTGTTGGTCCAGTCTTTCAAGTACCAGTCCCATCATTTGTTCAAGTCTGGCCATTCTGGCCTCAGAAGATGATGATTCAGGTTCATTTGCATTATCCATTTCACTATAAGCAGTTATAACAGTTATCATTATAAGCAGTTGTATCGTTAAACAGTTGAACATTTAGCATATAATCAGTCAATCATAAGCACACACTTTTCAAGTTCATGAGATGCCCTAATCACTTTTCTAGGACACCCTATAGCTCATTTGGACACGTGTGTGCGGTATAACTCGTGGTTAAGTATCGCTCTGATACCACTCTGTCACGACCCAAACCCGGCCCTATGGGTTTAGCACCGTAACTGGCCAGTAATCCGAGATTACCGAAGGCCTGCAGAACAGTAATACAGTAAAACAGAGTACAGGGCCTGGCGGAAGCCAATACAGTAAATAACTAGTGTCCATTGAGCTGTGAAAATCTGTATGCCCAAAAACATTTTTCGTGCATTCATTCAGTTCAAACAGTACGGTCTATATACAATCATTCACAACATTCAGTACGGGAATCAAATCCCTCGATAACAGTGCAGTAAAACAGTAAACAGTTTATACAATTATACACAACAGTCAAGAGACAGGTGGGGGACACAAAAACACCCCAAGCCATAGCATGGCGTCTCGGAACCTCGCAGTGAGGCACATAGGCTGGCTTGACAAAACTGGGGGACTAACCCACGCTCCTAGCTCCGGTCTGGCTGCTGAGAACCTACATATATATATAAACAGTGAGCTAAAGCCCAGTGAATAACAATAAGTGTAAAGAGGTTATGAATGAATGTCCTTACAGTAATGAAAACAGTTCAATAAACGGTATTTCGATCTTTCAGAATATCGGTCAATCAATCATATGTGGTACATCCATTAGCCTATAAACAGTAGGTCCAAAAGGACCGGGCCTCAACGGACCCAACAGTAATGATGGCCATCAGTCAGTAAACAGTATGGTTCCACAAGGGAACCGACAGAGCTCTGTAACAGTAACAGTCAGTGCTAAGGATGCCACAATACAGTTCACAATACAGGACATACATTCATTCAATAAACAATATCAGTTCAATAAACGATTCAGTTCAGTATTCAAAAGATAAACCATTTTGAACATATCTTTACACAATCTGTTACTCACAGAGATTGGGCTACAGAATGCTAGAGCGCGTCCCCGAGTGCCAACCCTAAACAGTAAACAAATCGAACACACTCTAAGTTTAACAATTGGGGAAGTATAATAATTAACTTCCTATTATGCCTCGGTGTGTTCTACATCTAAATCCTCATTAAGATGCCTTAAACTAGGCCTAAGGATGCCTAGGATGGGATGAGGATGCAAAGATGTATACAGAAAACATTTGCAGAATTTTCAGTTAAACAGAGCCCCGCTCGAGCTCAAGTTTCCCCCGCTCGAGCGTACAGGCAAACAAAGGTCCCCGCTCGAGCGCAACATCCCCCGCTCGAGCGGACCAAAAAGTACTGGATAGGTGAAATCTCCGCTCGACGCCCGCTCGAGCGCATCACCCAGTCCTCCGCTCGAGCGCCCAATTCTCCGCTCGAGCGGACTGATGCACAAGGCAAGATGCTGGGAGCTCGACTTCTCCGCTCGAGCGCTACTTCTTCCGCTCGAGCGGACAACAGAAATCTGGAAATCCCAGATTTGAGTCCCAAGCTCAAAACCAAGTTCAAAAGCAATGTTTTCGATCCTCTTGGGCTATTTTCTGGAAAAACTCTTTTAAACACATAGAATAACATGTTTCAAAACTCAATTTAAGAAATCAAAGCCCAAGGGTGTTTAATCAAACTCATTTCCAAACCATTTTCAAGAACATGCATGAACAACATTCAAATATGACATGCATGAGTTTCAAACCAAATTCAAGCTTCAAATCTTGCTCTCAAGAGCTCAATAGTTGGAAAACAAAGTGAAAACATGGACTTTAACTTAAACATGGACATGCATGTACAATTCTCCAAGAATTCAACTTCAAAAGTCCACAAATTCAACATGCATGCATGAATTCTAGCATGAATCAACCTATAAGGACTCAAACATGGTTTAATTCTACAATTGAGCAAGAATCATGCAAAATGGAGCTCCAAGATGACAAGAAGACAATGGATTCCTTACCTAGAGTGTTGATTTCAAGTCTAGCAAGCTTAATTTAGCAATATATGTTGTAAATCTTTCAATTTCCAAGCAATTTCCTCTAGGTGAGCTAAGGTCTCACTTGTCTCTCACTCTCCCTAAGTTTGGTCGGCTAGAGCAAGGAGAAATGGCTGATCAATTTGTTTTGATTAGGTGTCTAGTGCTCTAATAATGAGAATAAACAATA
This sequence comes from Camellia granthamiana, assembly GCA_036172215.1. Taxonomy (NCBI): domain Eukaryota; kingdom Viridiplantae; phylum Streptophyta; class Magnoliopsida; order Ericales; family Theaceae; genus Camellia; species Camellia granthamiana. The sequence goes on from CM069913.1 coordinate 13,378,973, forward strand.
GTCCACTCTAATGGCAATTTCGTAATTAAGTCCAACTCTTCAATTAACTCATTTTAATCTAGTTTAATCAATCCTAATCAATTTTCAGATAAATATACTATAAAATCACAAATATTCTACTGATTATAAAACACAAAACGATTCCTAATTCGGCCGCCGATAAGGCCTTCAATTAATAGTTCAAACATATGAATTCAAACAGATATTCAATCAATCAAACAGATGCAATATGCAATTCAATATATAAACTCATTCAAATTCAGTTTCGATTTCAATCAGTCAATTCAGTACTTCAGTTAATCCAATTATCAGTCATTATCGGTTCAGTTTAACAATAATCAGTATATAATTCAGTGGTTATACGGTAATCAGTACGAGGGTTGTTACAAAGAGTTTATCATTCGGGTCTTTATTTAGTCATGCAGTTCCAACGGTTAAGTTATCAACAAATAACTTGCCAATCATTTCGAGTAAAGGTATCATCATAGGTGTGCATGTTCAGAGTCTACTAACATTCCCAGTACGGATTTCACGAGTTCAGTGTACAATACAAAATAGTTTCTCCGGATACAATAGTCAAGGCAACCAGTCATACGTCTATTCAGTCTAATAACATTCTTAAGCAAAGGTAAGCAGATGTGTACATAAGTCTAACCAGTCTTCATGGTATAGGTAATCGTTAACATGAGGTTTTATAGTGTTGTACATATAGTCCGCATCAACAGTAGATTTCAAGAGATTCATTATTCACAATCCATTCCTCTCTGTCTTAACAGTATTACAAGCATGGGAACATATATACAGGTGTGAGTTCAAAATCAGTTTTCATGTAGGCATTCGTTCACAAATTCATAAGCAGAAGTTCATCTTTACAAACCAATATGGGTCCGTAGTTTCAGCAGTCTCACACACAAACAGTTCACATGTATAATTCGAGTTCAAGGGTCCGTTCATTCAATAATGTCCGTCAATACGTAACAGTTCAGTACGAATCATAGTCGTACAAATTTCTCGAATTACAGTCAGTCATAAGGTATTACCATGTTCAACAGTTCTAGTACAGTTCAATAGGTCATACCTAACAGTTCACTCTCAGTCGTTGCAATACAATACAAGGACCTAACTCAGCCAGTTCTCGCTGTTCACAAGTCCTAACAGTTCTCATAGTGTATGGTTCATGATTCCAGTAATTCAATTAGTTCAGTCAATACGTTTTCAGTCTATACCAAATTACGGAACATACAATTCCCACACAACCGTTCGTATAAGCAATTTCATCTATTTAAGGTAACACCTGCGTCAGTCTTTTCAGTGTTCCGAGCATTCTCTGGAACTAGGGTCTAGATTTAAACTCATTCATGTTCAGTTGAGTTTGTGGGCAAGATATAGGCAAGTAACTTTCCTATCCACGTCTAACTAAGTCTCGGATAGGCGGTGGCAACGCCCCAGTGGTATTTCCCACATACAGTACAGATAGGTATATCATTGTTCACATTACTTCTTCGACCTTAGTTGGTCAAAGCTATTGCCCGAGATTTCCATTCACGGAGGTCATTGATTTACCGGTCATTTTCACTTTCTGTTACTTCTGTTTCATTCTTTCTGATTCAGTTGACGATGTTGATTTGGATATTTCAATGCTGCTACGTTGTCTCAGGCATTATACTCTATCCAGGACATCTACATATTTTGCTGGGTTTTAGCATGCCAATTCAGTCAAACACATCTAGGTCACGCCCACCTTCAGTTCTTTTCTAGTCTTTTGTAGTCAGTATCTATCATGTGGGGTGCCTATCGAACTAGCTGGGTAAATTTTACCTCATGTTCGACCACAGTCTTATCACTTTACTCAAGTTGTTCAAACTCAGGTACTTTCCTATCTCGGATGCATTGGGGAAAGCATTTTTCGAAGAAAACTTCACACATTTTCTCAGTTTCTAAACCCAAGTCTCAGTTTTCAGTGGTTCAGTACCTCCCAGAAAATTCCGGTGGTTTCAGTTTATTTGGGTTTCTGTATCAGTGTCATCAATTCATATTCAGTTGATTCAGGCACGGTCACATGACCCTTTACTTTCACACGTTCATTTTCTTATAGATTTCCACAGTCAGTAGTAACATTAACATTACATGTTATTCCATTTAACTTCTTTAAGTATGCATATAGGTTTCGTTTCAGTTTACATAGGCAGTACGATAATCATAAGCATAGACAGTTGCATACTTGAACACATTAATCACATTAGCATATAATTTTCATGTCATAACCACACACACTTTTTTTTTTTTATGCTCATGCAATGCCCTAACTTCTTTTCTAGGACATCCTATAGCTCATTTGGACACGTGTATGCGGTATAACTCGTGGTAAGTATCGCTCTGATACCACTCTGTCACGACCCAAACCCACCCCTATGGGTTTAGCACCGTAACCGGCCAGTAATCCGAGATTACCGAAGGCCTGCTTAACAGTAGAACAGTAATACAGAGTACAGGGGCATGGCGGAAGCCAATACAGTAAATAAAACAATGTCCAATGAGCTGTGACAGTCTGTATGCAAAAAGACTTTTCATACATATAGACATTCAGTACAGAGCAGTATGCATCATATATACAATCATTCAGTACAGGGACTTAATCCCTATTAAACAGTACAGTACAGTGCAAAATATTCAGTCTACACAGTAGTACATCACAGATACAGAGACAGGCGGGGAGATTAAAACACCCCTAAGCCATAGCTTGAACAGTACTAGAACCTCAAAGTGAGGCACAAAGGTTGGCTTGACAAAATTGGAGTTAACCCCGACGCTCCTAGCTGCGGTCTGGTGCCTGTACACCTACATATATATATGAGCAGTAAGCTAAAGCCCAGTGAATAACATAATGCGTAAAGGGTTAAGAAAGAATGTCCTTTCAGTATTTTAAACAGTCGTTTGCCTCGGTAAATCAGTTATACAGTCGGTGGCTTATACTTCATGTCATATCAGTCATTTAGAAATCATAGTAATCGTACGTAGCACATCCGATAACAAAATAGTACGGTGGTAGTAGCAGTGTTAGTACGATATCAGTACAGTAGTAGTAACGGTAACAGTACAGTAACAGTAATGGTAACAGTACAGTAACAGTAACGGTAACAGTAACAGTAGCAGTAACGGTAACAGTAACAGTAACAGTAACGGTACAGTTCTTATGGACTCAAGAGGTGTCTCGCACAGATTCTAGAGGTGGCTCACACTGTAGCACTTAGGTCCGTACAGCACTTTGCTCCAGATTTCACAGATTGGCTTAAAGCCCGGTATGGACTCAAGAGGTGTCTCGCACAGATTCTAGAGGTGGCTCACACTGTAGCACTTAGGTCTGTGCAGCACTTTGCTCTAGAGATATCTGTGACAGTAACAGTACAGTAAACAGTAGGTCTTAAAAGACCGAACAGTCAGTTGATGGCCATCAAACAGTAAACAGTAGTGATTCCAACGAGGGAACCGACAGAGATTTCTGTAACAGTAGCAGTAATAGTAAACTGTAGTTACTAAAGATGCCACAATACAGCTCAGAATATAGGACATACATTCATTCAGTTAACAGTAAACAGTTCAGAAAACAGTACAGTTCAGTTGTTCAGGAGATAATCATTTTGAACATATCTTTACACAATTGTTACTCACAGAGTTCTGGGCTACAGTAAGCTAAAGCGTCTCCTTGGAATGCCAACCTTATACAGTTAACAGATTGAACACACACTAAGTTACGCAGTTGAGAGAGATAATAACTTAATCCCTAATTGCCTCGGTGTGTTCTACATCTAAATCCTCATGAAGATGTCTTAGACTAGGCCTAAGAATGCCTAGAATGGGATGAGGATGCAAAGATGCAAACAGAAAACATTTTCAGAATTTTCAGAAAAACAGAGCCCCGCTCAAGCGTCACTTTCCCCGCTCGAGCGGACATGCAGCAAAGGTCCCCGCTCGAGCGTCAACTCCCCCGCTCGAGCGTGTGACACAAGCCTCCGCTCAAGCGTACAATACCCCGCTCGAGCGGACTGTAAAACAGTGAGAGATGCTGGGAGCTCGATTTCCCCGCTCGAGCGGCACTTCCCCCGCTCGAGCGGACGACCAAAATCTGGAAAATCCATATTCGAACTCCAAGTTCAAAACCAAGTTTCAAAGCATCAAAATCGATCCTCTTGGGCTAATTTTCTGGGAAATACTTGCAAACACATAGAACAACATGTTTCAAAGGTCAATTTGAGAATTCAAGGCCCAAGGGTAGTTCAATTAAACCCCTTTTCAAACCAATTTTCATGAACACAAGGAACATGCAAACATGCCATGAATTCAAACCACTTTAAAGCTTCAATTTCATACTCTAGTGAGCCAATTGTTCCAAAAACAAGATAAAATCATGGTTCTTAACTTTAACATGGACATGCATGTGAGATTTCATGAACATTAACTTCAAAACTCTTCAATGCACACATGCATGCAACAATTAAGCTTTAAATCAACAATTTAACTCCAATTTATGGCCTAAGCCTCTCATCTACCATGATCCATGCTAGAAGGAACTTAAACACAACAATGAGAAGGTGAATTCTTTACCTAAGTCTTGAATTACAAGGTGAGGAAGCTTAATTGCAATCTATGCTCCAATTTCTTCAAGATTCAAGCCAATCAACAAGTTGAACTCACTCTAACTCTCTATCCTCTCTCTCTAGTCGGCTAAACAAGGAATTGACTGATGAAATAATGTGTTTTGAGTGTGATGATAAGGCTCAAAGGTGGCTCAAGTAGTGGGCCACTAGATGGCATGATTGTAAATAAAGCAACTATTGCAATTTAACTCATTTTAATCTATTTTAATCATACCAAATCACATTTCGGATAAATACTCCATAAAATTACGTAAATTCCAATAATCGTGAAACATTAATCAATTTCAGGTTCGGCCGCCGATAAGGCCTTCAATTTGCAGTTTAAACATACAAATTTGAACAGATAATTAAACAGTCAAACAGATAAACATGCAATTGAACAGATACAGTCAATCGATTCAGTTTCGGATCTCAGTCAGTCAGTTCAGTATTTCAATCAATTCAATTATCAATCATAATCGGTCTCGGTTTAGCAGTAATCAGTAACTTATCGGTAATCAGTGCTGAGGGTTATTACAGCTACCCAGCAGGTGGTTGTCAGAAAACCCCTCCGACGATCAAGTTAGCACACAAAGAGAGAGAGAGAGAAAGAGAGAGGAGACAGAGTGGTAGGCGAGCTCTAATCAGAAGATGTTCCAGACCTATGTATGAAGGCGCAACATCGTTTATATAGTTTATGTGCACGCCTCTGCGTCCATTCCCCTCTGGATGCATGGACCTGCTCTCCTCTTACGTTCTCCCATGTATCAGCGCTTATACAGCTAAACTCCAAATAACGAAACTGCCAAACGATATTAACGCATACAGATGGCAGAATCTTCTTTCTGCAGTCCCGTCATGCCGCATAGTACTTCCCACCGAGCTACGCTTAGTGCATCGCCACGCCATCACCTTACGAATGTGCTACTTGTTTGGTCTCTTCGGTAATTCCTGATCGTGGGCTCAATCGAGCTCCTCTGTCATGACCGAGCTCCTGCTCAATCGAACCTGATCTTCTGAGGACTAATCATGTCTAACTTAGCAGAGGGCACATCTCCTCCGGGCTAGCAATCCAAAGTTGTTCCAACTCAACCGAACTGAGTCCTCAGTCCAGCGCATACCCAACATCTGACCAAGCAGGGACCCCGACTCTAGCCCAAACCAGCGCGGCCCACTATTATGTCATAAACCTCTCTATCAATTTGTATAGATAAATATGTAAAATAAATAGCAGTGTTAGAGCACATAGATGAAAAATTAGTTAGGTAAAATAAAGAATATACTATTTTTATATTTTAACTAGTGAAAAATGAAGAACAGTATTACAGTTGCTATTATATCTTGAGATTGAAATGACGTAGGATATGGGTCGAGGTCTTCCCACATCCATTTCCGCCCATGTCCCCACATCTGATCCAACCCTCAGGAAACTCTGCCCTAACCTCATCCAAACCTACAAATGTAATTCTCACCTTGGCTTTACCCGATTCGACAATAAAAAATTTAATAATAATATTAAAATTCAATAATTAAAATTAAAAATGATATTTATAATTTTTTTTGGTTTACTGCATCTGTGAGTTGGATAAGGTAAGGGTAAAAACGGCTCCCTCTCATCCTAGACCCGAACCCGATAGAAGTGTTCAAATTTATTTATTTTTTTAAATTCAACCCAACTCTATCCAACTAGTTTGAAACCCATCCCATTAAAAACGAAAAGAGTCAAGATCCAACGGTTCAAAATATTTTGCCTTCCTAGTTATATCACATGTCAAAATATTTTGCCTTCCTAGCTTAATTTAAGTTATTTTGATGTGTTTGGTTCAGCTTAACAATACAGCTTATAACTTTTTGTAAGTCAAAAATCAACTTATTCTTTGAGTAGGGGAGGAGAAACTTAATTTATAAGTCAAAAATCAACTTATGTTCACAGCTATAAGGTTTAAGCTGTTAAGCTATAAGCTAATCATTTTCCCACAGCTCTACCAAACGGGACCAATATATATTATACAATGCACAAATATTAAAACTATATTATATGTATAAAACTCAACAATACATTATACAGATATTATATATATTTTATAAAAACTCAATAATATATTATAAAAACAATTAGTGAAATATCCCTTTTCAACTATTATGTAAATGTTACATATTTTTCATCTTATAAAATCATAATATCAAAGATTTTAAACTAAAAATTATGCACATATTACATATAATATTATTATTTTATATATATATATATAACTAACATATTGGCTGGACTCATATGACCTGTCTTATTATTTGATAAAAATATACTATGTGAAATTTAAATTTTCTACCTTAACTTTTTAAATTTTACATTTTTCAATTAATATTTTAATGGATAGTATTAAAATTTGTACACTATGATTCAATTTAGTGTCGCAACATTTATTTGGTGGTATGTTTTAATTGAATTAGGTTGACAAAAATTTAATATCAAAGACTCAATTTTTTATTTTTTTTTTAAATTATAATTTAAGAGCTAAAAAAATAATTTACATGAATACAAAGTATAATTAAGCTTCGTTTGTCATTGGTTAATATTGTCAACTTTTTTGTGTTAAGACTTTTTTTAGCTTGACTATTTTAGCCTCGTTTGGTTTGGATTTTTTTGATTTTTTTGAGTTTTACAAGAGAAAATATGTAATGATTATGAATTAAAATGTGATATTTTGTCTTATTAACTTATTTAGTCTATTTTGTCATTTTATACTTTTTTAACCCCCAAAATGATAACCAAACCAAGGCTTATTATTTAAGAAAGCTCAAAAGGTTGTACATTTTTTTTTTTTTTGAATACCTACACATATTGTAATAATTGTATATAAGATGATTTAAATAAGTATATTTTTTGACTTTTTATAAAAATATATAAAAAAAATTTTAAAAAAATAGTATGACTTTAAAAAAATAAAAAGATTAAAAAATATATTTTTTCTATAGAAGGTGCCAAATAGTACTTAAATTTATCTGTAATAATTGTATGGGTATTAGTCAAGGAATTCTTTGGGATGATATGGTTGGTTTGTTAGGTAGGAAGGAAGAAGAATTGTTAGAGATACGTGTAGATCCCTACAACAAGAAACTCAAGCAAATGTTAACTAATAGGGTAAATTATAAATACATTTTTTTTTTGAGATTTGTTTAAAATATAAATTATTTTTTGTAATTTAAAAATTTATAAATATTCTTTATAGAATTTTTTATTTAATAAAATTAATTAAAAAAAATAAAATTTATAATTGTTCTCCTATATAATAATAAAATTACCTAAATTATTAATTAAAACATATATTTAATATCATTAAAAACTGTTAATTGACTTAATGATTTATTAATAAAATGGGTGATTTGTTATGAAATTAGAAATCTTAGTGGGTGGAATATAATTTTCAAAATTACAGAGAGCGATTCGTATTTTAATCAAATCTCATGAGTGTATTTGTAATTTACCCTAATGATATTCGAGAATGTTTTAGATCCCTAATTTTTTGGAGACAAATTTAATAAAATGAATATAATATGATTATCGGATTGTCCTAAATTTATAATATTTTTTTGACTTTTTAGCTAAAAACTCACCTTCTTAACATAATAAAAAGTGTACTTTATACAAATTTATTAGGAGAACCTAAGTGTAAGTCCTAATAAGTAAACTTATTATCCAATAGGTTCTGTGAGAATTAATGACATTTTTCATTAGATATTATTAAAAAAAGTTACTAATTGTTAATTTTCAATGACAGTTTGAAAATTTTGTCACAAAAATATCACTAATTATGAGTTTTACTGACAGTTTAAAAAAAAAAGTCAGTAATTTTCAACTTTCAATAATAGTTTGAAAAATTCGTCACAGAAAAACGTCACTAATTGTAAGTTTTAGCCACAATTTATAAAAACCTTGACAAAAAAAAATCTCTAATTGTCAATTTTTAGCGACGCATATAAAAAATTGTCACAAAAATTATTTTAGCGACGATTTTATTAAGACTGATTTTTAATAAGACTCGATAAAAAATTAATACTAGTAGGACTTGTTAATAGTTTACCCAATTTATTACAAGTTGTTTCATTAACATGAAGTGTATATATAATATTTGGGTAAATTACAAATATACTCCTTGAAGTTTGCTTAAAGTACAGATTGCCTCCTATAATTTGAAAAATTACAAATGCCCTCTTGTTAAAAAATTTTATTTAACAGAATTAATTAAAAAAATGAAACTCATAATTGCCCTCCTCTACAATAATAAAACTACCTAAATTATTAATTGAAACATATTTATAACATTATGAAAAACTGTTAATTGACTTGATGATTTATTAATAAAATAAGAGATTTGTTATGAAATTAAAAATCTTAAAGGGTGAAATGTAATTTTCAAAACCACATGGGTTGATTTGTATTTTATTATAATATTTTTGTGTTATTTTTCACTATTTAGCAACCATCATTCACTAACTAACTATTAAATAGAAGTTAGATTGAATGAAACAAACGCAACATAAGATCATAAAAAATCATAAGAAAAAAAAATCCAATAAAATCGGAATTTGTTGAGTGTTATTATTTTACCATAAATCCAATTTTTATGTTGTTTATATATATATATATATATTGAGGACTCGAAACCTTATTATATTACTGAAAATTTAATTACACCATTTGCCAATTCATGTGTTGGTTGAAATACATCTTTGCCTACCTTACTAATACAAAAGTAGTCGAAACAATTAGCATAATGTATAATATCATAAAAATCTGCCAGTTTATCTAAATTCCTTTTCTTTAGAGCATTCTCACCAGAACTTGACAATCTGTTTGAACTCTGACACATTTTAGTCCGTTGTTCACCGCCCATCTAATAGCTTCCAAGCATGCAGTCGCTTCCCTACCAATGGACTTTGTCTCGATGTTAGAGATGTACATAATCATAATCATATCGTTTTTTGCTTTATTCTCCCTTTTGTTCTTCTTCTTTGTTTTTTTTTTTTTTTTACTTGTTTTTTTGTTTTTTACTTTAAATTTTTCCTCTTGATTATCACATATTTATTGATTAAAATTCATCATTGTGAGATCCATAAAATCCTCTTACATAAATTATAGAGATCCAATGAAAAGATAAGCTTTGCCTCTATAGATCTACAAAGATGAACATAATCGGCGCCATTTAACTGAGTTGTCAACTGAAGACATTCCGATGATAAAGTTAGCTACTGGAATCAAACAAGGAAGATGAAAAAAATGAAGAGTGTTTGTGTGCTGTTTGGCAAAGAGATGAGGCATTCCCTCATTCCATGGGATCTCCTCCTTATATAGATGGGGGTGTGATATTTACTTGATGAGCTCCCTTGTTTAGGCTGGACCCATTGTTAATGGGACATTCTATTTGAACTCAAAAAATATCTTAGTACGCCCAATTTAAATTTATAAATTTTAATTATTATTATATGTTAATGTGAATTTACTAATAAGGACAATCCATATTAAACCCTAAAATAAATTATTTTTTTTCTCATGCTACACCCTAATCTATTATTTCTATTCAAATCTCTATATATTCTTCCCCAAGAGATCAAAGTTAGTTTGTCTTCTTCTTCTTTTTCTTCTTCTTTCTCCCTCTAAAACTCCAATCCACCTTACCGAAACTCACCAGTATCATTAATATCATTGTTTTTTATTATTTTGAAACCCTAAACCCTAGAAGAAAGTTTGAACAATCAAACAATGGAGGAAAGTGATAATCAAGATAATATTTTGAAGTAACCCATCAAAGAGGAGGTAAGCATTAATATAAAAATCAAAATATAATTATTTATTTATATATTTTTTCACATGTCCCGTTATAATGTTAAATCTTTTAATTTTCACAATCATATAAATAGCATTATAGCTTGATTATCACAATTATAACAATTTTCTTTTTCTTTCACAATTTTCACAATCAAAATCTTCTTTTAATCTTCTACTTTCGCAATTTTCACAATCAAAATATTATCTTGATTATCACTTTCCTCCGTTGTTTGATTGTTCAAACTTTCTTCTAGGGTTTAAGATTTCAAAATAATAAAAAAAAAAATGATGTTAATGATAATGGTGAGTTTTGGTAAAGTGGATTGGAGTTTTGGAGTGAGAAAGAAGAAGAAGAAGAAGAAGAAGAAGAAGATGATGATGACAAACTAACTTTGATCTCTTAGGGAAGAAGATGTACAGATTTGAATAGGAATAATGAATTGGGGTGTACCATGAATATATATATATATATATATATTAGGGTTTAATATAGATTGTCCTTATTAGTAAATTCACGTTAGAATATAATAAGAATTAAAATTTATAAATTTAAATTGGGCATACTAAGATATTTTTTGGGTTCAAATAGAATACCCCATTGTTAATAAGATAGTATTTTTTGGGCCACCACAATTGCCCAAAACTTTCATTGTCTGCGGTAAAAGGAATATGAGTTTTTATTACCGATTTACGCTGTTCAAATAGATGTTAGATTTTGTGATAAAGAACATTTTTATAAATGAATAAAATGAATGATTGTATGAATGAATGAGTGAGCTAAAGACCAGTGAGTAATTCAATAGTGCATGATGGGACCATATAGGTCTAACATAAGGACCCTTTAGGTCTACATCAGAGATCTCTGTAACGATAGGCCACGGTATTGTTACCATCAGGCAAGGGCCGTAGGCTACGGTATTATATCCCCTGGGCAAGGGCCGTAGGTTGTGGTATTATAACCCCTGGGTGAGGACCATAGGCTGCGGTATTATAATTCCTAATTAAGGGTCGTAGGCCGCCGTATTATAACTCCCGAACGAGGGCTACACTAAGGATGCCACAATTACTTTATGTATGTTTTGCTCCGAATTTGGAGACTTTTGCTAAGGGTGTTCCATGCTAAATGCGAAGATTGTGCCGTATTCGGAAACTTTTGCGGATTTTAAATGGCGATCAATTGCCAATATTGCAAGGATTTTAAATAGTGCATGTTATATCATTGATTGCCTGTACCAAATGATATAGACTTGTTGAGCACAAATAAGTGAAAAAATGAAAAACTTGCACCAATGGTAGAGCATTAAATTAAAAGTCGTTTGTTTTTTTTGTCCAACTTATACGTACCCCATTGCTTTTGAATGCCAGTGGTTAGTCGGAAGGAAGGCAGATTGGACATTGGCCAAAGGTGCTCATTTGTTGGAAACAGATGCCTTGTCCTAGTGCGTTCGAGTGACAGATGTTCTTCGGAAGGAATGCATAATGGATGCTTGTCGAAATTACCAAAGATCGATTTGCCATGTTTCAGGGCAGGTTCTGCTTTGGCGACAAACGATTCGGGCTGTGATATAAGCGGGAAGTCTCCAAATATGTTGTGGTTGTTAAAGTTGGCATTGATCAAACTCTAGGCATGGCGGCAAAAATGTTGTTTAAGCTGCAATATATGGTATTGAGCTTGATGTGATATGTTAATATGTGGTATGCCATGGGTCTCACACGTTGTTCAGCTATTCACGGCAGTTGAATGACCATGCACGGCTGCTGAACTTGATGGTGTAGCTTGGCACACAATTTATGGGCACGTATGCATATACATGCCAAGAGGTAACCCTAAAATAAGTTTTGTGAGACAATAAATAAAGACCCAATGATGGGTTCAACCGAACAACTTGTGTTCTATTGCCGAAAAGCTACTTTCATAAAGAAGAAAGTACAACCCAATTTTATAGAGAGAAAATAAAGATACAAAAGTAAATCCACGAGCTATGTTTTGTTTTAAAACTTTTCATCAAGATTCACCATCAACAAAAGTTTTCTAGAGAATTTTAAGCACACACATATGTATATTCAATTCAAGAACCAATTTTAAAATAATTTTCAGAGAGCAAATAGGTCAAACATGTTGTTGAATTTTTACTTACAATAACATGTTTGCTCTTCTTTTCATTGAACCCTTGCAGACGTTTTCCATAGACAGCGCTAATTGTAAGACCTAAAAAATCCTCTCACATGGATTGTAGAGATCCAACGAAGAGATGAGTTTTGCCCCTGTAGATTTGCAAAGATGAATATAGTCGGCACTAGGGGTGCAACTCGGGCGGGTTCCGTCGGGTTGGGAGGTTGTCCAAGCCCAACCCAAGTTGTGCTGAGACCTGCCCAAGCCCACCCAAGCCCGAATTCTAACTCGAGGTTGTTTGCCCAAGCCCGACCCGAGTTAAACCCGAATTGCCCGAGTTGCCCGAATTGTAAATGAATTTTAATTTTTTTTTTTTTTTTGCAGCTACATTATTAAATTATTAAAATTTGACTCTATTTACAATTTTTTTTTTTTAATATAGAAAATCATTAATACCATCAAAACAAATAATTTATATAATGTAAGAGATATGCCACTATAGTAGTCCTTATAATTTATGAGTGAAAATAAAAAGAAAAAAAGTAAGATTTTATGTTATTTGTATATATAATATATATTCAATATGATTTAATAATATAAATTTCTTTAATATCATGTAATGGCTAATAATTTATATGTATATTTAATATTTTTATATATCTATATATATAATTCGGGTTTCGGGTTGCTCGGGTTATTTGACATCTTTGCCCAAACCCGCCCAAATTTAATTCGGACTTCTGAATTTTTGCCTAAGCCCGTACCAAATTTGAAAATATTTTGTCCAAGCCCTTAAAATAATCAGGCTGGGCTTGAGTTGCTCGGGTTGAGTCCGCCCAAGTTGCACCTCTAGTCGGCACCACCCAACCGAGGTTGCCGGCCGAAGACAATCTGATGATAAAGTTAGCTACTGGAATCAGATAAGGAAGATGAAGAAAATGAAGAGTATTTGTGTACTGTCTGACAGAGAGATGAGGCATCCCCTCATTCCATGGGATGTCCTCCTTATATAGATGAGGGTATGATATTTACTTGATCGACGCCCTTATTTGAGCTGCACCTATTGTTAATAAGGTAGTATTTTTTGGGTCACCACAACCATCGTCAAATCACAAAGATAAAGGCTTGAATTACCTGCTATTTTGTTTTTTCTACGGAATTCATTGGAGGTTTTAAATGAAATTATACTTTTTAAGAGTAGAACTTGAGGTTTTCCTTTCTCTTTTTCTTTTTATTTTTTATTTTTTTTATTTATTATTTAAATTTGAGTAAGGCCACGACGTTAGTGCAATGAAATTACTTTTCAAAAACGGTTCTGAGGTGATAGATATAATAATGATTTCTTATGAAATTGTAATGAGGATTAAAAAATAAAGAATATTAGACAGCTCGCAATTTTGAGTTTAGATTTTCTACCTGATTTTTCTTAAAGTAATTTTAGAGTATTTTTTGTATGATTGTTCTATCTGCAACTTTTGACCATTGTATCTTTATTTTTTTGTAAAATTAAATCTCAATCATAAAAAAATCACTCTAAGATTAGTTTTGCAAAAATTAATCTAAAAGATCCCGATTCAATACAATTTAAAACTTATAATTTACCCATAATGGCATAGCAATATAGCTTGTCTTACATAATTAAATTTGTAACAAATTAAAATTTGACACGTACCATGTTATCAGGGTAGATTATAAAATATTTTTTAGAATTTTCATTTTTTTCCTAAAATAAAAATCCAAGCAGTTGCTTGGGATAAGCAGCAATGGATAAGAAATTTGGATTTATTGGGCTTAGGTATGAATTGAATATAGATCTTGGGCTAGGTCTGAGTGGGCTACCATTGGGTTTGGGCAGGTTTGACTACACAGGCCTGGAAGTTGGGCTTAATGAATCAGAGGGTTCATGTCTCAGAATCTCAGCATGTATGCCTATCAGCCCATGCACATGTCTCAGTCTAAGAATCATTACATACATACACAGTTATGTATATATATATATATATATTTATCTATTGGAGAATTTTATTTCACACACTCCCATATTATATACTCCCTTAGTCATGTTATTTTTTTCATTAATTATAACTAAATTTTTTCTTTAATTATGACATTATTTTGAAATTTTAGTTATAAATTTTTTGTGTTTAGTTATGACCTTTTATTTTTTATTTTTTTAATTATGATTATAAGGTCCATATGATATACACCCCTCAAGGAGTGTGTATCATAGTCTTGCCCTAATATACTATCTATATATACTAATCAATAGAATTTCGGTGATACTATATGTACTAATTAATATACTAACTAGTGTATTAACAATAATTATGACATTATTATTAACCCGACTCATTATACAAATTACAAATACCAAAAACCTCTTAAATTATGTCATATCATTAATTGATACATTAATTAATACACTAATTGGTACATATAACATTATTCATAGAGTTTAGGTTATAAATTTCAATATTTATTTTTTTATTTAATACTCGAAACTCACATCTTGGGGCGAGAATCCAATCAAAGTTTCCGTGATGTTTTGCCAATTACATTAATAATTATACTTCCAACAATATTAATTGGATTTTATGGCCAATGCATCTTTAACATTAAATTGTCAATTTGAAGAAATATTTAATACTTCTGTTTCCCTCAACAAAAAATTTTAAAAACATAAAATAAATAAATATAAATGACAATTGCGTGGCTCATATTCAAGAAAGAAGCAGCGAGGCATGTTGAGAAGATGCATCAAATGGGGGTATTGGTGATGGTACTAAGGTGAGAATATGGCATGATTTGGCTGTGTGGAGACTACTTTAGCTTCTCAATACCTGAATTGGGATTCTACTAGCATATTGTTGATAATCTTATGTCTTATGAGGGTGAATAAGATGTGAACTCTATCAAATCCCATCTTCCTAATGGAACAATGGATTGTGTACTGAATATTAATCTTCCTAGATTTGTTACATTCCCGAATACTCCTCATTGGAAGAGTTCAACAAGTGGAGAGTTCTCCACTGTTGTTGCTTATAAAATTATTCAAACCAAGGGGAAAACCTCGTTGATATGGATTGGGTTTAGAAATTGAAAATCACACAAAAACTCAAAGGCTTCTTGTGGTTGGTTTTCAATGAGAAACTGTTGATAAATGCTATGAGACTGAAAATAGGGTTTGCGGGGAATGCCAATTACCCTAGATGTGATTCTCATGTCGAAAACATTGAGCATTTATTATGTGACTGCCCTAGTTCAAGAAATGTTTGGACTAATTTGATATGGAAAGTCAATATAGCTTAAATGACTGGCTTACAAAGAACTTACGGGTTCCGAAAAGTACGGACCTAAGCTGGAGTTTGATGTTTCTTGTAACAATTTGCAAATCTGGAAGGGACATAATTGAAAAGTCTTTGATAACATAGACCTATCTTGGCAAAATACTTTAATTCTTATTAACAATTATGTTAATGAGACTAAACAAGCTTTCATCATGCCTTTATCTTCTCATGAGAGTGTACCCATTTTAATTAAGTGGTTGTCTTCTCTTACAAATAAGATAAAGTTGAATACCGATGGAAGCGCCAGAGGAAACCTAGGAAAAGGTGGATTTGGAGGAGTTTTCAGAGATGAAAAAGGAATTTGACTATGCGGGTACTTTGGAAAGCTTGACTCTTGCTCCAGCTTGGAAGTTGAAATGTGGAGCTTGTACAGAGGATTGACAATTATGCTAGAGAAGGGATTGCATGAAGTAATCATTGAAACCGACTCATCCTTGGCGGAAAATTTGCTGACTGAAAGGCCATCCTAGAACTGCTTGCTTCGTAGTGTTGTTGAAGACTCCAGACATCTTATTCGAAGATGCAATTGCCCCATTCATAGCATCATGTGAAAAGACAACAATGCGCCAACATACTAATCACAATGAGTTTAGATCAAACGAATCAATTTGTGATCATGGGAGAACCTTCTGTTGAAGTTAGAAGTTAGCTAGTGACTGACATGATTGGAACAGCTTATTGGACGATTTAATCCCTAATTTGCCTTCCTGTTGTGTGTTATTTTCGTTTGTATATTTTGTCTTTCATTTTCAATGTATCCAAATAAATAAATAAATAAAATAAAATAAAATAAAATCTTATCAAAACTTTAGTCATCCGTTAAACTGTCAAATTTCAAATTTAGCAATTCCAATGATAACGGCAGTACACCAATTTATTTTGTCCAAATAATTATATTATAATTACTGAGAATATTGTAGCAGCAACCATGAATGGGGAGTCCGGATTCTCGGCCGCCCTACCCGGCGGCCGTTCCCAGCAGCCCCCCAAAACGACGTCGTTTTGGGGGTTTTTTTGGTGTTTTTTTTTCTTTTCTTTCTTTTCTTCTTCCTCGTTCGTTCGAACAGAACCAGAGGGGAGGGGAAGAAGAGAGAGAGGGGGAGGGGAGGGGAAGAAGAGAGAGAGGAAGGGAGAAGAAGAGGGAGCCGCCGGTGGGCCGGACTCGAGGGGGCCATAATCACCGGGGGAGGAGGAGGAGGAGGAGGAGGAGGAGGCGGAGGCAGGCCGGAGGCGGAGGCGACGGCGGTGCAGCTGCTGCGACGAGCTGGATCGGGGGACGATCGGACGACTGGCGAGCTCAACGAGCTGCGACAGCGAGCTCACCCCGAGCAGCCATGGCAGCTCCAGCCCTGGCGAAGAAGAAGAAAAGAAAAAAAAAGAAAAAAAAAACGAAAAAACCCCCAAAACAACGTCGTTTTGGGGGGTTGCTGGGAACGACCGCCGAGAAGGGCGGCTGAGGATCCGGATTCATAAATGGGGATTATTCAATGGTTGCAGCACCAAACAAAACCTGTCACACTCAGTCACAGGCTGGTGACTTTACTTGAAGAAACCCAAATATTTAAAATAATAAATTAATAAAAAATAAAATAAATAAATAAGGTGAAGGTTGTTTTGAGTATGACTTAGGATTGGTTTGGGAAGTGTGTTGACTTTTTTGGCTATTTTAGTTTGGGCTAAAAAGCTTGGTTTGGGAAGGGCTTTTTAGCTTTTTGACATTTTTGACTTTTTTTGTGAGAGAAGAGTGTAATGATTATGAGTTGAATGTGATGTTTTGTTTTTTGTGATTAAAATAGCCTATTTTGTCTTTTGTGGCTAAAATAGCCAAAAAAACCCAACCTAACTCTTCCCAAACGGAGCCTTAAGCTGAATGTTTTACATATTATAAAAAGATTTAGAGAAAAATAGAAATGATTTAACATAAACAAATTAATAAATTAATCAAATAAATTTTTTTTTTTTTTTTACCCAAAAGAGACTTCAGTGTATATTATCCGCTGTAAGGCTTTTTGTGTATGTGTGTGTGTTTTTTTTTTAATTTTATAAAATATTCTGAGTTAATTAACACACCACAAATTAAATTTCTATAGTCCCAATAAACCTTCCCAAAACAAGTTTGGTGTGTTCAGTTCTTGAATGGGCAGATTATTCCCATTCTCAAGGTAGGGTAAGATCCCCATCTTACATGCTCTGCCCACATGCATCGGTGGGACCACGCATTCACAAAAGAAAAACATGTTTTTATAATTAATTTTAATTTTATTTTTTTTTTTTAAAATCATTTACACACAATTTATAAAATAAACACCTCAAATTACTAAAAAATTGAGATGTGTAATAAGGCTTGGTTTGACATAACTAAAAAAAGTCAAAAAGTCACTATCCTATTTAAGTCACATCATCTTATTTAAGTTATATCACATTTCTATCATATCACTTCAAACCCAATCCATACCCAATCCATACCCAACTCATATTTCATAAAAAGTAAAAAAGTTACACTTATTTAGAACATCCCAAATAGCCCTTAATCTAGCAGTTGTTAATCAGCTTGGATAGCTAAGAATTTAGAGAAAATGTTTGGCAGCCTAAAATTTTATGGCTCAAATCTGTCAAAACGACGTTGTTTTGAGTTATTTGAGCCACAAAATTTTGAACTACCTAGCATTATTGAGAATTTAGTTACCTGAGAAGAGTAATTGCAAAACAACAAATCCATATTATCAATAATGCATTTAATCGATTTCTTAGCTATGCCTGGATAATCTCTACCTTACTCCTATTGCGTGTGAAGAATCTTGCTTATATGAAAAGGAAAGGAATAAAGTGTGCAAAATTAGATAAAATACAAATATATTTTATTCACATTTCACCTACATTTTTCATTTTCTTTTTCAAATTCCTCCTCAAATCATAAAACCAAACACAACATGAGTGTACCTTGAGCTAGGTTAGAACATCAATCTTATAAGCACATTTTTTAACTTTTCTTAAAACAAAGTAAAAGTTTCATAAGAACATAAATAAATTTTAAAAGCGAACAAAATTGATCAAACCATCAACTTAAATAAAATTTTAAATTATTAAAAAAATAAAATTAAGCATGACTAGGGGGGTTCACATGAACAATGACTGCCTATTATTATTTGAATCTAAATGCATATTATACACTATTTGCATGGGTCCCATAGTTATTTTTGTGACTATATTCTTGGAAAGCTTTCAATCCACATGTTACTTGCAATTCCCCCATACGTCAAGAGGTCCTAAATATATACTACACAATCCATTTCATTTCAGTTCGTCTTGATTTTCTTTTATTATTGCACTTGAGACAAAATGGAAAATTAAAAAATAATAATAATAATGGTTAATCAATAAAGTACAAATGAGAAGTGTGTCTCAGATTCACATTTCTCACTTATGTATGCATGAAGTATAATAATATATAAGTGGCTAAGTACGTTTGTAGAGCAATGATCAAATCTACCATTCATTTTAAATCTTAATTTTTCCCTTAATAATTTTTTTAGGATATCTTAAGATGGGTATGATTGTAATCCAAACAGGGCTTAAATATCACCTATAATTTGGCAAATCCTAAGATTTAATCTCTATTTTTAATTATGTGCTAAAACTTTTTTCAACGCCAACTTCTTTTCTTCTAATTTCTTTTTTTTGGGAGGGGGTTTGGAGTGTTGGTTCCAATTTAATATTGTTGACTTATTTTTCTTACGAAGAAAAATATCATAAATGCGAGCGTGTCAGTAAAGATTGAAAAATCCTTACAGATTAAATTCAAGCCAATTATCAAGCGATTATGTTGACGGTTCTTTTGTCTCAACAAAGAGGACTTCAAAATTACCAAGTGTAGAAAAAAGAAAAATTAAAAGAAAAAAGACGAAAGAAGGAGACGGAGAAAGATGATTGAGTGAACAATTAAAGTAATCATTACTTACCTCTACTCCTATGCTTCGAAAAGGAAGTGCTGAAAATAAATGTTTCGAAGTATAAATTTATGTTAAACTACTCCTAAGATAAGGAAAATGACAAGAAATATTGAAATCAATTATCTTTGATTTGAATTCTAGATCCTTACAATATAGCCATTAATGGCTATTTATAGAGGAAAAAATACAGCAATAACTACTTAGTAACTATCCATTTCTTACATCTTCATTCTTGTCTTGCCATATGTCCTTCCACTCATCCACTTTGTCCTTCATATTCTCCATCATCTCTATAACTTCTTTTAACTTCCAAATGAATAAGAGGAGGCCACGTGTCTTGAAAAAAATAAAATAAATAATAATAATAATAATAATATTTTATTGTGCCAACATTACCCCCGCGGCCCTAAAAAATGATGTTTATTTGAATTTTTAAATGGCCGAACCAAGTACATGACTAATCCAAACTCATCAAAACAATACTTAAAGATGATTGTTTTATTAGCCATTTCATCAAAACTAAATTTTGATGTGAATCACAAATTCAAAAAGGATTTTGAACACCAAAAGTCATGGTATAGTGTGACCATGAAAATTCATACTTTTTGACATTTTGAAAAATGTCAAAAATTTTGAATTCATGAACAGTGGCTTGTTCATTATTCTTGACCATGTTTGTTTTAAAAACAAGACTTTCGCCGAATTGATTTTCATAATTATTTGGCAAAGTGGGTTGCTTTTCCATGTTAGCCATTAATGACTTATGAAAATCCCCAATAGATATGTTGTTTTCATGACTTGATCATCTAAAAATTGGTTTTTGGACCCCCCGAGCCATGCATGAAACATCATTCTTAGCCAAATTTGGCTCAAGAACACACTCTTTCGTTATGTTAATTTCCTAACTTGGCTCTTTAAAAACGGGCTCTTGAACCCCCCGAGCTATTGATGAAATCAACTCTTTACTTTTGCAATTTTTAACCATGGAAAAATTCAGAAAAAATTCACTAATTCCGGCCATTAAAGCCTCAGTTAAAGACTTGGTAGTGAGAGTTGATAACTCATCATTCCATTGACGAATTTCCATATCAAGTTGATGAATTTCTCCAATTAAATGATGTCTTTTTTCTTCCACCAAATAATATTATAAGTGTTTCATCAAAAAAATGGATCTCTTCTTGAAAATCTAAAATTTTTTGTTTACGCCAATAAATTTCATCTAGACTATTTGAAATGAATAAATCCAATTCATTTTTTATTTCTTACACTTGACGTCCCACCGGACGTGCCAAAAATTGTTGGCTTATTTTTGCTACGAAGGAAAATATCATAAATGTGAGCGTGCCAGTAAGGATTGAAAAATCTTTACAGATTAAATTCAAGACAATTATCAAGCGATTGCGTTGACGGTTCCTTTGCCTCAACAAAGAGGACTTCAAAATTGCCAAGTATAGAAAAAAAAAATTAAAAGAAAAAAGAAGGAGACGGAGAAAGACGATTGAGTGAACAATCAAAGTAATCATTACTTACCTCTACTCCTATACTTCGAAAAGGAAGTGCTGAAAATAAATGTTTAAAAATATAAATTTATGTTAAACTACTCCTAAGATAAGGAAAATGACAAGAAATATTGAAATCAATTGTCTTTGATTTGAATTCTGGATCCTTACAATATAGCCATTAATGGTTATTTATAGAGGAAAAAATACAGCAATAATTACTTAGTAACTATCAATTTCTTCCATCTTCATTCTTGTCTTGCCATGTGTCCTTCCACTCATCCACTTTGTCCTTCCACTCATCCACTTTGTCCTTCATATTCTCCATCATCTCTAAAATTTCTTTTAACTTCCAAATGAATAAGAGGATGCCACGTATCTTGAAAATAATAATAATAATAATATTTTATTGTACCAACAAATATGAAGTTGAAAAATTGTCAAAATTTAAGAAGTTACTTTACTTCTAACTCCCTCGTGATAAAATTTACAAATTACATATTTAAAACATGAGTATTATGAATTCAGAAAATTTATTTTAAAAAATACTTAAAAAAATAATGTACAGTTATGATTTGTTTTGAGCGTGAGTCTCATGCTATACATTGAATGTAGACCATACCACTTTTTCAAGATAAAATTGTTGGCAATTTTTTTATGATTTCTAGGTTTTTTTTTTCAAATGAAAGTGGAAAAAAAAATTGAAAATTAAGGAGTAATTTGGGATAATCTAAATAACTGCACTTTTTAACTTTTTATGAAATATGAATTGTGTATGAGTTGGGTTTGAAGTGATGTGATAGAGAGGTGATGTGACTTAAATAAGATGATGTAACTTAAATAAGATAGTGACTTTTTGACTTTTTAACTTTTTTAAGTTATGACAAACAAAGCCTAACTATTTAAAAATTAACTAAAATTATAATCTTATAATTTAAATTTATTGTACACATAAATCTCATACGGTATAAATTTAATTCTTAACTTTTTATTTTTATTTTTATAGGAAAATCCTTCCACTCTCTTGCAAGTTTAGGGCAATGTCTCTTACAGAGATTACTGAGGTGTCTGTTGTCCGTTTCGAATAAAGAGACTATAGCCTGAGAACTTGTCCCGACCTCCTAAAACAAATTCTACTTAAGTCAAGACTCGCGCAACAGAAGAATATTAAACTCACACCAAGGGGTTGTTTGGGGAATCCTAAATAAGTCCACTTTTTGTCTTTTTGAACTAAAAAATTGAGGAAAAAAATATGGATATTTAGGTTAACTTTTTGACTTTTTTTGAAAAAATGTGTATTAAAAAATTGTATAAATAAGTGTGTAGGAGGAGATTGTGATGGAAGTGATGGAATAGCTGTACGGTGAGGGACAGTGGGTGCAGAGTGGGGGGAGGGGAGATGATTCCTTGCTTTTTGGGCAGTGAATTGAAGGTGTTGTTCGGCCCATGGGGGCCACCACGGGTCCCGTTTTGCTAATCAAAACCGTTGGATGTGTAGAACTCGTCAAGTACTATATATTTTTAAAAAATCACGTTGATCGAATATCGATAACTATCTGATCGGATTATTTTTTTTTCAACTGTTAACTATAACACTATCCATTTTATAAATTTTAACTGATTTGATCATATAGTTACCGATATCCGATCAACGTATTTTTTGATAGGTATAGAGTACTCGACGAGTTTTACACATTGAACGGTCCAGGTTATTAAAACGGGACCCATGATGGCCCCCGTGGGCCAAACAGCACAGTGTCATGTGTACACCTAAATAAGTGCAATTTTTCCCACAACAATGCTCCGCTTGCTCTGCCGTTATGATTGTTTGAAAAGGAAGATGGTGTAAAATTAATTTTTTAATATTTTATTTGAGTGAATAGTGATAACTTTTTAATTTTTTAAATAATTTTTTAACTTTTTAACTTTTTTTAAAGTACCTAAACTAGACTCAAATACCATAATAACAACAACTTGAGACTAATCTCTTAATTAATTGCGTTATAGATGGGCCAAGGAGAAAAATAATAAAAATCTTACTTTGCTTTTGTGGTACTTGTTGTCAATGAGTGATTGGGAGAAAAGATAGGAAACACAGCCAGCAGACCAAGTAGCCGTAAAAACATAAACACCCTTATGGAGAGAGTAGTTAAGGTCTAGTGACAAGTGAGTGATGATGTATTTAAGATCTTAGGTGAAGTAGGATTTGGGCTATAGATTTGAATTTGATTTATCCTAAGTCGGTGTATACAGATACTGTATCTACACTCTACACGTGTTTATTGACTTTTTTATATTTTGAAAATATGTTTGATTGAACGGACTGAATAAATAAGATTTGAATTTATCAGACTTGAATTTGGAGATTGTGAATCTTTCGGAGTATTTAGTTAAATTGGATGTGTATTCTGTATTTATTTTCTCATAAGATTAAATGTTTAAAAATGACTATTTTTAGTGAATCTAATGTTTGATTTGACGGATTAAATAAGGACAAATATTCAAAAGGCCCTATTTGGAAATGTGGTTTTTGGGGTTTTTTTTTTGTTTTTTTTCATTAAAAGACAAATTGGTTACAAAATAAAAAAAATAAATCCAAATAAAATATCACATCAAACCCCATAATTATTTCATTTTTTCTCTCACAAACATCACATCCAACCACAAAAAACCCAACTATCTTCCCAAATGCAAAATTTTTTTCTTTAATAATGTCCTACAACTAAAAAAACCTACAAAAAAATTCACTTCCCAAACACCCACTATTTTACCCTTATAATTTATAATTTAACAACACTAAATTTTTTTAATTTATAAGGTCATAATTTTTAATTTATTATTTTTAATTATATTAAATTTATATTTTTTATTTTTTATTTAATATATAATTTTAAATTAACAACACTAAAAAAATTTAATGGGTAAATTACACTAACACGCCCTGAGGTTTATGTTTATCACAGTTTCCCCCCTCACCTGTTGAAAATTACATCTCTCCCTGAGGTTTAAAGTTTCATTACAGATTCCCCCTCAGCAATTTAATTTTTTTAAATACCAATTTTGCCCTCACTAGGTAAATTACATTGACACCCCTCACATTTTAGAAATTGCAATCCCCTCCCTAAAGTTTAAAGTAGCATTACCAATTCCCCATCGGTTAGTATTAGTTGAAAAAAAATTATTGAAAAAAAAATTAATTGGAAAAAAAATTTAATTGAAAAAAAATTTTGTTAGTAAAATTTTTAAATTTATGTTTAAAAACTAAAGTAAGCTCATTTTTTGAATTTACATTTTTTTCTCAAATTTATAAACTAAAAAAACCATTTATAAACCAAAAAAATTGTCAAAAAAGTTTTTATGACAGTTTTAAAAATTTTTGTAAATATAAATTGAAAATTGAAAACGAAATGCTTACCAAACAGGTTTCAGATGGTAAAAATATCGTAAAATTAACAAATAATTAAATAAGTTACCAACATAAGAAATGACTTATCAAAAAATTCTTAGGCTATGTATGGTTTGATTTTTAGAATTTTTTTTTTAAATTAAAAATTAATTTGGTTAAGAAATAAAAAATTAAAAAAAATTATCATTTTTATATAATTTTTATCTTTTGAATTGGTTAGAAATAATTTTTTACAAATTAAATTGAAACAGTCATATGTATGTATATAACCTACCCAAAAGTTAAAATGATAATTATTTTTACCTTTAAATGATAATTATTTTTTATTTATTAACCAAATTAATTTTTAATTTTTTTAAAAAAAATTCTAAAAATCAAACCATACATAACCTAAGAATCTTTTAATAAGTCATTTCTTACATTGGTAACTTATTTAATTATTTGTTAATTTTACGACATTTTTACCATCTGAGGCCAGTTTGGTAACCATTTCGTTTTCAGTTTTCAATTTATATTTATAAAAATTTTAAAAACTGTCATAAAAACTTATTTGATAATTTTTTTGGTTTATAAATTGTTGTCTCAATTTGTAAATTTAAAGAAAAAACGTAAATTCAAAAATTTTACTAACAAAAATTTTTTTCAAAATTTTTTTTTTCAAATAAATTTTTTTCCAATTAATTTTTTTTCCAACTAATACTAACCGAGGGGAAATTAGTAATACTACTTTAAACCTTGGGGAAGGGATTGCAATTTCTAAAATATGAGGGGTGTCAATGTAATTTACCCAATGAGGGCAAAATTGGTATTTAAAAAAATTAAATTGTTGAATAGGGGAATCTGTAATGAAACTTTAAACCTCGGGGGGAAGATGTAATTTGCAAAAAGTGAGGAGGGAAACTATAATAAAGATAAACCTCAGGGGGTGTCAGTGTAATTTATCCAAATTTAATTTATAAGGCCATAATTTTTAATCAAATTTAATTTATAATTTAAAATTTTAAATTTATTTATTTTATTTAATATATAATTTTAAATTAACAACACCAAAAAAATAATTTATAAATGTTCAAGAGACTATTTTATAATTTTTCAATTGTTTACTAAGTAATAACATGAAGGTAAAATGAACATTTCATATACTAGTCCTACGGGATACCAACCCCATGAAAATAATCTCATCCCCTAGGATTGTTTAGTCCCTCATATGAGAGATATGGAGTCCGACCGGCTAAAAATCCAAATCAAACGACGGACATCTCCCTCATTCGGATAAGCAATCCGAATAGTAAATAATCTCTCCTAATCCCCCCAATCAAACACACCCTGAGTTTATTAAAGGCTGGGGCTTGCCTCTAGTTCACCATCTGAACTCGAGGGTCCAGTCCGGTCCATTAAATTCATTTTTGGATCCATTCTCGAAAATTTGAATCGTTCATATTTTAAGGTTTGTTGAGTATATTGTTTCTATAAAAAGTCACGTCGATCAGATAACGGATATTATATATTCGAATTATTTTTTTATAAACTATTAATTTTTTGACCGTCTATTTTTTTCAAACAAAAGTGATCCGAATATATAATATCCGTTATCCGATCGATGTGATTTTTTACAAGATGATGTGTTCAATAAATTCTAAAATGTGAACAATTCTGATTATCGAAAATGGGCTCAAAAGTGAACTCAATAGGTGAACTAAACCAAACTATCCCAGATTTGGACTGAAAACCGTCCAGACCCTTTATTATACTGTATTTTTGAATTATAAATTTAAAAAGAATTTGTGAATAGAAACAAAAATATAATGAAGTATTGAACAATATTTAGTTTGTATTTGTTGGTTTTTTCTTTAGTGTTTTTTTTTTCCTCTCTCTCTACAAATTATATTTAAGTCTTTAATCTAAACACATTTTTATACTGTGATTTAGTAGAGATATAAAAAAAGAAATAAAAGACGGAAAAACATAGAGAAACAAATTAATTTACGTTACATTCATAATTTTTCTCACCTTTTCTTTTTATTTATTTATTTATTTTTATTCAAATCTATAATTCAAATACATCTCTAAGTTACTTAGGGTTGGTTTGACATAAACTAAATAATACAAAAAGTCAAAAAGTCACTATCCTATTTAAGTCACATCATCTTATTTAAATTACCCCACCTCTCTAACACATCACATCAAACCCAACCCAAACCCAACCCATATAAGCCAATAAGTCAAAAAGTACACTTTTTTAGAACATCCCAAACCAACCCTTAGTTTAATCGTCTCAAAACAGCACGATACATTTATGGAGTGCTGCAAACCAATTGTCTAATACACTTATTTACTGCAAATTATCATAACCTCTTTTTATTTTTTTATATATATTTTTATAAAAAATCAGAAAAATTATTAAAACTATATTTAATTAATAAATTTAAATAGAGTAATGTTAGTTATTATAAAAAAAATATTATAAAAATGATTATGAAAGATTTTTCACCGTTAAATTACATATATAAGAAAATATTATACACTAATCGAAAGATAAAAAATCTTCATAAAATATTTAATGATATTTTTTTCATAATTCCTAATATTATACATTTGAAAAGAGTAAGGTCTCGTTTGGGAACAGGCTAATTTAGTAACTTTTTGACTATTTGACTAAAATATGAGTTAAAAAAAGTTAATATATTTGTAATGACTTTTTGACTTTTTATAAAAAAATGTGCAAAAAGTAAAGAGAAATTTTTTTTTTTGACTTTTTGATATGAATTATTAATTTTTTAATTTTTTTAATGACTTTTTAATTTTTTAACTAAAAAAATTACCTACCAAACGAGACTTGGGGATCCCAGTCCGTCCACTTCTTAAATGAGGCCCCAAACTCCCCCAAAACTCCACACACACACACACTACTCTCACTACTACTATTCGCTTCCTTGTGTAACAGTTTCACCCAGTATCATCAAGCTCTCCAGGGCACCTCCATTTCCTTTTTCTCTCACTCTCTCAGGCCTCCCTCCTTTCTTCTTTTGCCTCTCTCTCTCTCTCTCTCTCTCTCTACTTGATGCCCATTTGCTGTCATTTCTTTATACAATCTAACAGTCCCATCGTCTCTACGGCATCAAAAAAATGGTGTTTTTCTTTTTCTTTTTTACAATTGAAAATTGCAGTCCCCTGCTTTGCTGTTTACTTTCCATGGACATTGATTCAATTTTGTATTTTTTTACTTGGATTTCAGGTGGGTTTAAATTCAATTCCTCAGTGGATTGAAGTCCTTCTGGGTGAGAAGTTCTTTATTCCCTGTTTGGTTCATGAATCTGAAAAAAAGAACACATTTTGTTTGGATTGTTGCATTAGTCTCTGCCCTCATTGCTTGCCTCCTCACCAAATCCACCATCTTTTACAGGTTTGTAATCGACCCATTGAACTTAAACCCCAAATTTGATCAATTCAGTGCACTAAATTTCTTTAATTTTCTCAGATACGAAGGTATGTTTATCAAGATGTTGTGAGGTTGATTGATACCCAGAAACTGATCGATTGTTCCTCTGTTCAAGTATGTTAAATTTTTAATTCTTGAACTTAAGCTCAGAGTACTCTGTTCTTTACATACTCTGTTTTTTACATGCTCTGTTCTTCTAAAGTTGAGTTATTTTCATGTAGCCTTACACCACAAACAATGCAAAAGTGGTGTTTTTGAATCAAAGGCCTATGACTCGTCAATTCAAAGGCTCGGGCAACATTTGTGTCGTATGTGATCGAAACCTCCAAGACCATTACCTTTTCTGCTCTGTTTCTTGCAAGGTTAGGCCAATTCTACCCAATTTCTCAACCAATTTTTTTGTCTTTATGTTTTGTGTATTACCATGTGGAGTTTGTACTGTTCATGATTTTTACATATCTGGATTGAGACGTGGAGTACGAAATTTTAACTTTGTGTTTTCCTCATGAATTTGAATGGTGATTTAAAAATGAAAAAAAAAAAAAAAATATTAGTATATATTTTTATTTATATTTTTGATTTCTATTTAAATTCATAATTGAAAAAAAAATATTATAGATAGAATTTATTAATAATGATATGGGGCTATAATTTATCGGGTTTACTTTGAGAGGTTAGCTTTTTGTGACTTTTGGAAGTAGGCTTATTTTTGTTATGAATTCTTTTTAAAATTATGTCAAATTTATTTATTTTTTAGATTTGGCTTAGCTATCCTAAAATTTAATTTTTTATATAAAAAAATAAAAAAGACAAAAATAAGCCCATACATGACAAATTTTTAAGATTTTTTTTTTTAATGAAATTATTATTTTTAACTCGGGTTTTGAATTTTTGTTTGGCCAAATTTAGGCCAAATCACATAAATTAATCCCAACCCATTTGTAACATTTTCACTTTCTCCACATGGGTTTTTCTATATTAACAATTTATTGTCATTACAGGTCCATCAAATGGGGAACACCAAACTTGGTGTAACCAAACACCATTTCTACAGCTCTGAATTGCAGGGAACGAGGGGTGAGAGCTCTTTGGAGCTCGAAGACGAACAAATGACCCATGACTCGGTCCTTGAGTTGCCCATTTCGCCATCTGGGTCTAGCTCAGGCAGTGTTGGTGCACTGAATCGTGCTAGGACTAGTGTTCTACCTTGCACTGCAACCACTGATTTTGTGAAGAAAAAACGCACCACCATTTCTGTTTCCCGGACTCAGTACCGACCAATATGTGCACCGGCCGTTGATTTTTCCGACACCGTGAATCGACGGAAGAGTGTCCCTCACCGGTCCCCGTTGTATTGAATTTGACTGGTGGTGGGGCAACTCCGGCTGGGGATATGTTTGGTATTTTTGTGAGAAAAGGGTATCGGAAAATCTTTGAAAATCCATGATTTTGGTGATCAATATTTTCGATGATCATAGTAGTGCTCAATGATATTTGTTAGTTTTGTACGGGATGTGGATTATTTTGAGTTTTTTTCTAATCCAAACTCGTGATTTTAAAACATTTTCTAAATTTAAAAAAAAAAAAAATTGAATTTACTTCATAAGCTTATTTTGTTTTATGAGAGTGTGCTTGTTGACTTCATAAAACAACATAAGTTTGCGAAATAAATTCAAAAGTTTAGAAAATAAATTTTGAAAAATCTCGGAGTTTGGTGTATAACGTGGTTCATCACATTCAGTTTTGTTAAAAAATGATGATTAGCTTTCTTTTAATCCTCTGGACAATCTATTTATAATTCATATATTTACTAATTAATTTATCAATTATTTTCTCTTAAAACACCTCCAACATTTATCAGCGACGGTATTTGATAAAATGATTCATTACTTAAAATTAAATTAATTAATTGATAATTAATTATATCAATTTGATAATCATAATTGATATTATTAAAAAATGTAAGTATTTCAAAATGTAGGTTAGAATTTAAAAAAAATTTAAGTTATATAAAATTGATTTAATTCTAACCAAATTTATAAATATTAAACATAAATATTAATATATATTATTATACTTTCAATACCACTATGGTTATTATCACCACAATTATCATGTCACCGCCACCATTACTATCATGCCACCACTATCATTACCACTATCACAATTATGTCATACCACTATTACTACCACCACCATCACTACTGATATCATCACAACCACCATTATGTCACCGTTACCGCTACCACCACTACTATTATCATCATCTTCATCACTATTGTTATTATTGTCATGAACATTATTATCATTTTATTATTACTATCATGGTTATCACCATTGCCATCATCATAATATAAAAATTAAAATATATAATTTTAAAATAATAAATTTTAAATTTTATCTTATACATGTTATAAAATTTATTTTTAATTCAACACTTAAATTTTTATTAAATAAATTTTTAACTTAAAAAATTTAATATTCAATTTTTAAATTTTTAATATTTAATTTTCAGTTTTTAGTTTTATCATAAACTATATTCATTTTATCAAACACTATTCATCATATTACTCCATGGAATAATCCAATGAGGATGGTGTGGAGTATTTTGGGAATGTAATAAAAAGCTGATTTTTTAATTTTTTTAATTTATTTTATTTTTTTATAGATAAAAAATATGAGAGATAATATGATCTAAAAATAGTAAAAAGCTCAAAATTAACTTTTTATTTTCTTCTCAAAAGATCCCATAGCCTTCGATTGGATTTTTTTTTTAATTTAACCTTTAAACTATTTTAGTTTCATTAAAAAAAAAATTGCTTGAAAATAATTTTTAATTCTTTCGTAATTTTGTAAAAAAAATATAAAATAATTATAATTTAAATAAAATATTTTATTTTATTAATTTTTTAAATTATTTTATCTTTTAATAAACTAAATTAATCGTTTAACTTACTTTTCATACCAGGCTTAAAAAGGTATTGTCAAATCAGTAGATAATCCACCACTCTACACTGAACCACCACTTTACACTGAAAAGCTTGAATTTAAACCGTTGTGATTTGAGGCACTAATTTTTTGAGCACTAATGACACTAATTTCTATATTAAGTAAAAAAAAAAAAAAAAAAATTACCAAAACAGGAAATTAGTGCCATTAGTGCCAGCAGTTTTAGAGCCACAAATCATTTTTCGAATTTAAAAACGACTTACATTTTGAAATTTGTTTTCAAAATAACATATGAAGTTTTGGTTTAAAAAAAAGGAAAAAAAAATTATAATTCAATATAATTTTTAAAAAATAATTACAAATATATACAAAAATTATGTTTTTAATTATTAAAATTAATAAAAATTATCATTAATTTATAATTATTTTTTTACAATTACACTGATTTATAATTTTCTTTAATAAAAAAAAAAAAAAAAAAACTTGTTAGAAGCATGATACATTTATGGTTGTCATTTGGGGTACAGCTGTGGCAAAGCTGGGAAGGCTAAAAGGGGGGCAAAAAGGGGCTGAAATGTGAAAGGTGATGGGAGATGAGGTTGGTTTGGGGGCCTTGGGTTGGGACCCCAAAATCTATACGAAAAATGGCATTTCAGTGGAGCGCAAAAAAATTACATTTTTATAAGAATAATATTATATATATTAACTATTGTATTAATTGATGATGTGTTATAATTTTAAAAATTTTTGATATTTATAATTTATATAATAAATAGGATTAATAATAATATTATAACTAATATTAATACACTAATTAATATATTAATTGAAACATGTAATGCTACCATTTTTATAATGATATAACTCTTATGTGTATATAATTCAAATTTATTCATGTACTTAGTAGAACTCATCATGTATATCAGAGTTACACTAAAAAATAATTTCATTTATAATATAATTATTTTATGATTATCTCACTATTTGTAATTTGTCCAAATTCATATTCCATGCAATCATGGTGGGGTTGGGAGAGTAAGGGTATGAGTAATGAGTATGACCCACTTGGCAGTGGCACTACGTTTGCTTTGCTTACCTGAGACTGATGAGAGTGACAGTTGGGCAGGTGTAAATTGGGCCCGGATGGACTCAAGTTGAGTTTCGCAGATTCTCGCCAAAAATTTGGATCGGGTCACGAGCCAACAAATTAGGTTCAGTCTAGGCAGTATTCGGACCTTGAGCAAAATGATAGACTTGGACCTGGGTATAAAATTTTTAAATTTTTTTACTAAAAAAAATATTGGACATCGGGCTGAACCTTAAATGGATCTTAAGCGGGCTGATGAACTAGGCTTCAAAATGATGACTCAAACTCTAATCCAAGGTCTCGGGCTAAGCTCGAACCCGAAGCTCAAACGGACTAAACGAGTCGAGCCTATCTCGAACCGCAAAGACTCCAGACTGCTCACGGACCGCAAACTGTTTTTACACTACTTTAATACTCTGATTTTTTGTTCCCCTTTCTCTTTCCTTTATTTTACTCTCCTCTTTTCTTCACTTCCCTATGCCATTTATTCTTCTCTACTGTCTGTCTCTTCCCAATGCCTCTCTGCTCCTTACCTCTCTTTCACTTCCTTTAAACAAACATAAAAAAACAAAAATGCATATATATAAATTAATAAAATTTACACTATTGTTAACAAGTTCTTCTAGAACATGAGAAAAAAGAGGACACGAGACAAGTTTTTTTTTATTTAAAAATTAACTGTATTTATAATACAATTTTTTTTAGATCAAAACACTTTTTAACTTCTTACGTGAAACAATGCGTTCGGAACAATTGTTAGTATTTGTGATTTTACAAATTTATAATTTTGGTCCGTACAATCACCAGTCAATACAAAAACGCACTATGTCCCTCTAAAATATAAACGATCCCCCTTATGTGCAGGATTTTTTTTTTTTAATTTTAATATTAATAACATATTTGAGTAAAAAGAGTACACAAATTTTTTAATTTGAATGATCATTATTTCCAATACTTCATTGGATAACAAAGTTGCATAAAATAATCTGCAAATCAAAAGTCAAGCCAAGAGCACATGAATCATAATTTAAGGAAGTTTACTATAATTTTTCATTTTTTTTAGCCCAACCATACAAAACATTAAAAACAAAATACTAGAAACAAACAAAACATTAACAACAATGATTTATACCACTAAAAAATACACCACTAATAACACTAATACATTGGGAATGGTAAAAAAAGAAAAAAAGAAAAAAAGAACAAAAAGAACAAGGCATAGAAAGTGGACGGAGCCCACTGCCACATGATTAGTGCTCCATTTTTAGTGCTCCCAAGCATTTTTCAAACACTAAAAAAGCAACATTGAGCACTGGAGTACCCCAACTCATGCGGATTCTCAAAAATAAAACCAAAAAAAAAAATTAAAAAATGTGGAGAATTGGATCAAATGTTTTCCCTCGCATTACATTTCAATTGTATGGTGTTTTACAAAAAGCACAAAAAAATGTGTATGCCGGATCAAATGTTTCCCATTATTTCAATTTTGTGAAGCATTTTAAACAAGGAAAATGTTATAGATCCTAAATTTTCTATCAAATTAATGACCAAATGTCTCACAGTCATTTATTTGGTAGAAAATTTGGAGTCTCTAACATTACCCTTTAAACAAAGCACAAAACCAAACAGCCTATAACTAATTCACCCTCAACAATAAATAAACAATGATGAAATGGATAGAAAATACAATAGTGGCTCCTTACAACTTCTCGTGTTGTGGGAGTGCTTGACGAGCTCTGGTTATTGAGAGATGATGAATCCATTTCCTTTTGAACTGTATTTGATGAACTGTATTTGATGAAGTCTTCATCGGCTTGAGAAACCAAGTGCTGATCATCCCATTCATCGCGGTATGTTTCTGGCCGTGCCATCCTGTTCTTGGTAGCTGCGGAATACATTTGGTTCCTCCATTTTTCAGCCGCTGGGTACCCACACTCGGCAGCAAGCCAGTCACAGTACTCAAACTGCAAAAAGGTCATTCAACATATTAACGGTACAAAGGGGCTAAATCTCGTTGCATGGACAAAGAGATACAGAAATAAGAAGCATGGCGTTTATGAAGATGACTTTGTTTTAGAAGAGGGTGGACACCTACACTTGGAGGCAAGCCAAGCATTGTACTCAAAACTGGCAAATGGGATAAAATATATTCCACCCGAGAGCATACATTTTAAAAAAGGTCAGCATCTCCACATCGAAGGACAACAAAATACATAAGTAGGGTTCACGGTGATCGGCAAAAAAATATTTTGTAACGGAAAACAAAAAATATTTTTCTATGTTTGGTTGTGACCATTAAACTAATGTACTAGGGCCACGTTTGTTTAGCAGATTAGGTTGGATGAGATTGTTAGTGAGAGGATAGTTAGTGAAGAGATTGTTAATGTGAGAATTGTTAGTGAAGGGATTAAGTAAAAGTGTGTTTATTTTGATGATAGTATTGAAGATGGTTATTGATGGGATTGTTAAATTATTTATAGATTAAAAAAAACTAAAACAAATATTAAAATAAACAGGTACATTTGATTAAAAAAAATATAATTAAAAAAATAACATTTTTATATAAAATAAACCCAAGTCACGCACTATTTTTCTAATCCCATCCAAAATCCAACCAACCTAATCCACCCACATAGGGGGATTACTAATCCACCTGGAGTCTTAATCCTCCTGTGTATGCCCAAACCAAACACCCCATTGGTGGACCCCACCTCATACACAATCCAATCCCTTCCTTCATGCGGCCAAACAAACATGCCCTAGTGGTTATACTAGTGATGGTGGGGGAGTTGGGGAGGCGGAGGAGGTAATGAGTTAGTGGCAGAGCAATTGACTTGCCCATTTTGCATGGATTGGAGTTGAAGAAACAACATTCATAACGTTCGTTGAGATTTAAACTCTTCATCATTCATCAAGCTTTTAAGTCTAGGTTAGACATCAATGTACCTGAGAAGCGGCGAGATTATGAGTGTAACGTTTTGGGATGCCAGACACATCCAATGTTCTGTAAAAAGCTTCGACATCAGCCATCATCTCGTCTGATGATGGAAGTGCAATTTGACCAGACAAAACACCCGCTATCCACTTGCTCTGGATTTCACACAATGGGAAAGGGATAACCTATTGTCAAGAATATGCAGAGATTTATTTCACCATTTAAAAGAAAAAAAAATGAAAAAAACGAAGGTAACATAGGGAAGAGTCAAACCTTCCATGGCAATCCTACAAATGAAAGCTGTGGAGCCAAGGGAGGTGGGAAAATGTGCTTGTATAATGGCCTCACGGAGTTGTCATCCACAGTCACAATGCCATTTGTATCAAGAAAAGGAAAATGATACTTGTACCTGAAAGAAAAGAAAAGAAAGATCAATTATGAACATCTCTCTCTTCTTTGTTCCATTGTTGCTAATCAATTGGGACAAACCCTGTGCAGTGTAGAATGACATCAGCACGGACTGCACTCCCATCTTGGAATACCACGGTACCATTTCCGTGGACACTTTCTATCTGCACTGTTTTAAAGTAAAAAAATCAGCATTTCTGAACAACAAATCTCCAGGGTGAGTGTAAAAAAATCCCCACAATTTTTTTACCGTGGAATGAAGCCACATGTTATCGTATCCAGGAAGCTTTCCAATAGTTCCATCTGTAACCGATCTAGATGCAATGTGGACTTGTTTAGCAACTCCAGCAATGTCTCTAGAGATATCGACAGCACTTGCAGCACTCCCAATCAGAATTACAACCTACATGTAAATAAAAACATGAAACTCATAAATAAACGAAGAAACAGCAATTTACTAGTTAGGAATGAAACCCCCCAAGGCCATGCCACCAACAAAAACCTGACAAGCCAAAACTTTATAACAGGTAAATATCTACCTTCTTCCCTCCTCTCCTCTTTGTCCAACATAAACTATATATATACATACATATAAATATCTGTATGACAGTTTCAAAAGTTTTCAGAGTTATAATTATCTGAATTCTGCAACTTTTGGTAGAAATGCGGAAAGAACATCACCCAGTTATTTGAAGATAATAACAATTATTTGTTGATGCAGTTTTTTTACAAGTAATCTGATAAAAGTACATAAACGTCACCTAATGGTAATCTATTATGAGCCACCCCTTAGGCTCTGTTTGGATCTTGAATTTATAGGGATTTGTATAGGGAAATGTGGGGGGGGGGGGGGGGGGGGGGGGGAAATAACATATTTCGTTCACATTTCTCTCAATTTTTCTTTTCCCTCAACAAATCTACTCATCCAAGATCCAAACACACTCCTATAAACCAAGTCAATTTAATTCACCTACTGAAAATTTCGAGCCTTGTGAATGAAAATCATTTCTTCCAGAAAAATTAACACAATATGCTTGGTTTCATAACATAAAGCACCAAACCCTTTATAAACTAAGTCATTATACTTGATTATGCAATGAAGAGATATTCAAATATAAGAAGGAATTGCAGCTGAGACATACTTGACCTTGAAAGGGCTCAGGAACGCGGTAATTGTGGCTATGAATTTGACGTCCTGGCCATGTTTCAATGCCTGGAACATGCTACAGAATATGTCAGAATGACAAACCATTACTAATCAACGTACACAAGCATTAGATTATCCCTTTAGAATGATTAAACTGTTTAGAAAATTGATTTTCACGGCATCATATGAGAACCAAGGCACGCATTAATGGCTTCCAATGTTTTACAAGAAAATTCTAGTAAGAAATGTGACACACTGGCTGGCGTTGTAGGCTTTTCTATTGAGGTCCTTCAGTCATAAAGAAGAGAAAAAAGATGAAGTAACAAGAAGGCAACACTTTTTATAAAAAAATTCTAGTATTCTATGCTTCTATAAAAAACAATAAAACAACACTTTTTAAAATTAATTCCATTCACATAAACACAAGTCATATAACAAAAATCCACAAGTTTATATCTGGCCAAAGAGGCCATCTTTCCAAATTATGTAATTGTCAAAGTTGGGTGAACCATCAGTTCCACCAAATGGTAACAATTGAAAGTAACATCACATAATCATATGAATATAACTTTTTATAAAACAAAAATAAGGAAAAAGAAAAAGGAAAAAAGAATTACTGTTGAGGATTCTAAAAAGCAACTTTACATTGCGTTTGAATATAATAATCATTTGACAAGAATAATTCAAATTTAAATATGATAATTTTAGATAAAAATTTCAATATTGAATTTTGTTGTGAGCCTTACTACTACGATGATGAAATCCTTATAAAGATCATATAATAAAATAATTCTCTTCAACTCTCCTATATTTCCGTAGGGTTTTAACCATGAATCACTTCATTTAAAATCCATCTATCTAAACCAAACCTAAGGATTTAATTCATAAAACTGGTACAAACCCATTTACCCAATCCAAATCACAAATCAAACCACAATTTTGAAACAAAGGTGACCCGAATATTTCGAAGAATTACCCGGAATTTCTGCAATTCGGGGCTCCGTAAAATGCCCATTACAAACAACCACAGCATCATATATCTCATCCAACTGATCTCCACCCTTTCTCGATCTTACTTTCCATTTCCCACCTTCCAAACACACATTCCTCACCTCCGTACCAAACCTCACCAACTCACTGAGTCCAAACTCACTCGCAAAATCGTTCAGATACTCCAACACCTCTCTATGACCCGGAAACCTCCTCGGGTCCCTGTTGGCCTCTTTCGAAGCCAGAAACGGGTAGTCCCGGAAACCCATACACTCTCGGGACAGGTTGGTCCGGAGGGAGGCGTAAAGGCTACTTTGGATCACCGTGCGAAACGGGTCGATCCCAATTGGGTCGGACTCGGTGGTTGAATTGTAGACCCAGGTGCCTCCGATTCGATCTTCTCTCTCGAAGACGACGACTTTGTGGCCCTCTCGCCGGAGCTCGCGGGCGGCGACAAGGCCAGCGGCGCCAGCACCGATGACGGCGACGTTTTGAAGGGTGATTGGACGCATCGTCATCATCGGATGGAATTCGAGGTTCAGTGATGGATAGATCATGTATGAGGATGTCTTGGATTGATGTTTTCTTCAAATTGTGAAATCAAATAAATGGTTTTATGAAAAAATCAAAATTATATATCACTAACATATGTCGATAATTATAATTAAATTATAATAGAAATATATAATACAATAAAATGGTAAAAAAATTAAATCGAAGCGTATACGGTAGCAGTTTTCTTAAAATAGATTTCGCCGCCTCACGGGTCAAATGCTTGAGAAATCCCGGCGTCTGTCTCCTAAGATACGACGATCAAAAATTAGTTACGGCAGAAGCACTTTCTATCTAACTTAGCAAACAAAAACTGTGGCAGCACTCTCTCATTATAGGAACTTTCTGGCAAACTAACTTGTAAAATGGAAACAAAAATTTCTATATTGAAGCTTGACAGGAGGGTCTGAATTTATACATGTATAGGGGAGAGAAGAAAAGCATCCAGCCTTTAAGGCTGGTCATTAAAACACCATTAACCAGCATCCATAGCCCCTTTTGAAAAAGTTGAAAAGTTTGGATGCCTAAAGGATTCACACCCTTTAGCCAAGAAAAATGATTTAAATACCTTTTAAAATCTCATTCATGAATCTAACATTATGAGGCAATTTCTTATTCAAATCTCAATAGTTTTTGGCCCACTTGGACCCAACACAATAAATGGTTAGGACCCACTTTAATATTTAATTAAAGTCACCATACTTTAATATTAAATTAAAGTCACTAAAAAATCATTTTTTTCCAACAATCCACCACATGAATAAAAATGGACCGAATGACTCAACAAACGGACACCGTTCAGCAATAATGACTCGGAGAGAGAGTACAACGAACTAACCCCGACATCAAAGAAGGTAGCTTTTGGCTTTGAACCTCTCCCAGTGAAAACCTATCGAGTTTACTGGCTGATCAATGAATATGACATCTTGAACTGTTCTGCCGTTTATGTAAACTGAAACAATAAACCTCACACGTGAATTACTCCTACCACCATTTTGTTCTCACTGGTGTGCCCTGTATGGCCCTGGGCACTAGCCTGATTCAGCAAGTGGTTTTAAAGAATCTTGGCCTGCCCAATTCTTCTAGAAGCGGCCCCACTTCAAACTTACATAGGTGACTCTACTTTAGTATCCTGCTATACTTAGCTCAACATCTTAACACACTAGAATCATTAAATGCTCAGCTTAACCTCTACACTTGCAGGTATCACTAATAAAAAGAATGGCTGGAGGTTTAACCTCCTCAGTGACATACCACCGTTACACGTAATTAGGTTGTCCCATGGAATCTAGATCTTGGGATCTCCAGTCAACTAGGTTGGGTTTCCATTCCCGTAACTTCCAAAGGCCTCAACCCCATTCCTTTTGACGATGTTTCGACTAACACTTGATTTAACCCTTTGGTTAGTGGATCCGCAATGTTGTCCTTAGACTTTACATAGTCTATAAAGACAACTCCATTCGAGAATAATTGTCGTATACAATTATGTCTACGACGGATATGTCTAGACTTTCCATTATACATATTACTCTGTGCCCTATCAATTGCAGATTGACTATCACAATGAATACAAATAGCTGGCACAGGTTTAGACCAATGTGGAATATCTTCAATGAAATAGCGAAGCCATTCAGCTTCTTCCATTGCTTTGTCTAAAGCAATAAACTCTAATTCCATCGTTGATCTAGATATACACGTTTGCTTAGAAGATTTCCAAGACACGGCTGCCCCACCAAGAGTGAACACATATCCACTACTGGACTTTGAATCCTTTATATCTGATATCCAATTCGCGTCATTATAGCCTTTTAGCACCGTTGGATATCAAGTATAATGCAGTCCATAATCCCGAGTGTAGCGTAAATACCTTAACACCCACACAATGCCCTTCTAATGAGAAACATCGGGATTACTTGTATATTTACTAAGCCTGCTAACCGAGTAAGCTATATCCGGCCTAGTACAACTCATCAGATACATTAAACTTCCAATTACCCAAGAATATTCTAACTGAGAGACACTCTCTTTATTATTCTTGGTAAAATGTAGACTTAAGTCTACAGGTGTCGATGACACACTCATATCTGATCCACTAAACTTCTCAAGTATCTTATCAACATAATGAGACTGAGAAAGTACAATTCCGCCAGATGTTCTGGTAATCTTAATTCTTAGAATAGCATCTGCAATGCCCGTATCCTTCATGTCAAACTTAGAGTTTAACAACTTCTGGGTAGTTTTAATCATTTCATCGTTATTACCTATAATGAGCCTATCATCAACATATAGACACAAAATGACATAACCTCTGTTAGTATTTTTGACATAAACACACTTGTCACATTCGTTGATTCTAAACCCACTTGACAACATTACGTTGTCAAACTTCTCATGCCATTGTTTAGGTGCTTTCTTCAAACCATACAATGATTTGACAAGTTTACAGACTTTCTTGCTTTGCCTTGGAGCTGAAAACCCTTTAGGTTGCTCCATGTAGATTTCTTCATTCAAATCGTCATTTAAGAAAGCTGTCTTTACATCCATCTGGTGTATCTTTAGATTGCGCAAAGCTGTTATTGCAATCACCATGCGAATGGATGTTATCCTAGTTACAGGTGAGTACATATCAAAGTAATCAAGGCCTTCTCGTTGCCTATACCCTTTGATAATGAGCCTCGCCTTATACTTGTCAATAGAGCCATCGGCCTTCATTTTTCTTTTAAAAATCCATTTGCAGCCTAAAGGCTTACAACCTGGAGGTAAATCTACCAACTCCCAGGTGTGGTTCTGTAAGATGGAGTCAATCTCACTTTTGATCGCTTTTTTCCATAAAAGGACTCTCAGGAGAAGTCACAGTTTTGTGAAAAGTTTGAGGTTTGTTCTTAACCATATAAGTTAAGAAGTCTGGACCAAAAGATTTGGACATCCTAGCCCTTTTACTCCTTCTAGGCTCATCTAAAACCTCAATTTGATCATCACCTTGATCATCAACATGATCATTATCACTAGTAAGCTCATCAAATTGCTCCAAAGGCCTCGGAACCCCTTCATGGGTTCGACAAAGAAAAATGTCTTCAAAGAAACATGTATTCCTTGACTCCATAATGGTATTCCTGTGTATGTCTGGAATTTCAAACTTATGTACAAGAAATCGATATGCACTACTATTATGTGCAGAACCAATGAATATACAATCCATGGATTTCGAGCCTATCCTAACCCGTTTGGGTGTAGGAATCTCCACTTTTGCAAGACACCCCCACATTCGTAAGAATTTATACGAAGGCTTAATGCCTTTCCATAACTCATATGGCGTCTTGTCCACCTTCTTCCGGGATACTTTATTCAGAATGTAATTCGCAGAGAGAATTGCTTCCCCCCACATGTTCTGTGGCAAACCACAACTTATCAACATTGTATTCATCATTTCCTTTAGCGTCCTATTCTTCCGCTCAGCAATCCCATTAGATTGTGGAGAATAAGGCGCTGTGGTTTGGTGGATAATCCCAGATTGAGCACAAATCTCAATAAACGGAGATTCATACTCACCACCACGATCACTTCTTAAAGCCTTAATCTTACGGCCTACTTGATTCTCAACTTTATTCTTATAAAAAACAAACTTGTCAATAGCCTCATTTTTACTTTTGAGCAAATGGACATAACAAAACTTAGTGCAATCATTAACAAAAGTGATGAAGTACTTATTGCCACCACGTGATTGTATAAATTTTAAGTCACACACATCACTATGCACTAAATCCAACAGTTCTGAACTTCTTTCAATAGAATGAAACGAAGATCTTGTCAACTTCGCTTTAACACAAGTTTCACACTTGTGTTTCAGATTAATCTTAAAAGATGGTATGTGATCTAACTTGATTAATCTATGTAAAGATTCAAAGTTCTCATATCCTAGTCTACAATGCCACAAATTGGAAAACTCAAGCATGTAAGCAGAAGAAGATGCACCTTTATTCATCTTTGGAATAATAGTTATTACATTGAGTTTAAACATACCCCCCAACATATAACCCTTACCCACATGCATTCCGCTCTTGGTTAGAATGACCTTGTCGGACTCAAAAAACCATGCGAAAACCATGTTTACTGAGAAGAGACCCTGAGACAAGATTCTTACGAATGTCCGAAACATATAGGACTTCGTTCAAGGTTAACTCATTTCCTGAGGTTAACTTCAGGACCACCTTTCCTTTCCCCTCAATAATAGAGGTAGCAGAATTTTCCATAAACAACTTCTCACCGTTTGTAACCGGTTCGAAAGTTGTAAACAGCTTCTTCTCGGAGCAAATGTGGTGTTAAGCCCCAGTATCAATCCACCATTCTTTTGGATTTGAACCCACCATATTCACCTCAGAGATAACAGCAAACAAGTGCATGTCATCCTCATCATGAGAGTGCTCTTGTATATCTGCCATATGAGCACGAGGTTTAGTTTTGTATGGCTTTTTCTATTTGCGACAATCACTAGCCCGATGCCCCTCGCTACCACAGTTGTCGCATTTTCTTAAGAACCGATAACCAAATTCCTATGGCTTGTAAGCCGACTTCTTTGCAACACCACCCCTTGGCCCCAGCTTAGAGCCCTTGTTCACAGGGGGCTTATTCCTTACCCCAGAAGATTTGCCATGCTCAATGACATTGGCCTCTATTGAGGAGGTACTCCCTCATTTCTTTCTATTATCCTCCTCAATTCGGGGCCGGACAATCAGGTCTTCAACTGACATTTCCCTGCGCTTATGCTTCAAGTAGTTCTTGAAATCCTTCCAACCATTGGGAAGTTTCTCAATGATCACAGCAACTTGGAATGATTCGTTCAAAGGCATTCCCTCCGCATGAATTTCATGCAAGATCACTTGGAACTCCTGGACTTGGCTTATCACAGTTTTTGAATCTACCATTTTAAAATCTAGGAACCGGCCAACCACAAATTTCTTTGCCCCGGCATCCTCAGTCCTGTACTTTTTGTCCAGAGATTCCCATAACTCTTTTGCTGAGTTCTTGGTACAAAACACACTATAGAGTGAGTTTACCAAGCTGTTGAACACATAGTTCTGGCAAAGATAGTCTGTCTGCTTCCATG
Organism: Camellia granthamiana; assembly: GCA_036172215.1. Lineage (NCBI taxonomy): Eukaryota > Viridiplantae > Streptophyta > Magnoliopsida > Ericales > Theaceae > Camellia > Camellia granthamiana. Next base: position 13,422,360 of record CM069913.1, read on the forward strand.
TGTCAATCGCTATGACTTTCTGCCTGTCAGGCTCATTCTCTGCCACAACTGGAGGATCCTCGCTCAAAACCTTTGCAAGGTTTAGCGTGGTCAAGTAAAACAGCATCTTTGCTGCCATCTCTTAAAGTTTACCCCAGCAAATTTTTTTGGGCGCTCATGGTGACTAAGCGGTCCTTCCGGAACAGCCAGAGTAACGCCAAGGTTGACCACAGAGGTCACAATAGTAGGGGTTGGCAACCCAGTTGCCCCGGGGTTTAGATCCTCACCAACATTAGCAGTAGCAGTAGCATCAGTGATAGTTACCATTTCTGAAAATTACACCAGAATATCACTTCTGTGTTTCCAGAAATTAAACTTAACCCTTAGAAAATCCCTTAGATGAAAAGTTAATTCAAAATTTAGTCTCACCACAAAACCTAGAATCTAACATGGTCAAAAAAGTTCCCAGGAAGACTGGAGGGGTCACATCAGTCCCACTTAAAACCCAGTTAACCTTTTGACAAAATTTTCAAGAGCATGTTGACTCCTAGTCCATGATAAACAATTTTAAGAATTAAATTTTCTTAGGGATGAACTAGGTTAAAACAAACCAAGGTCCAAAACTTTTACAAGCAATGTAAAATAATTGCTACAACAATATAAGCAAATAAAACTTGCTACTACAAATTGGTAAACAAACCAACTAAATCTCAAGCAAACATGCTTCAAACATTTAAATAAAATAGCCAATCCATAAGGATTCTATTCAGTCCAAAAGCCTTTCCACGCTTAGGTATTCCTATTCAACACAAAGGTTAGTAGTCCAAATATTTTTGTTTTTACATCCCAAATATTATTCATTTGGTTTTGTATTTGTTTTTCCATTCCCTTTCGCATTAGTATGCCTACAAATAAAGTTAGTAGCAAACCACAATAAAATACAAACAAATAATCTAAGAAAAAAGTAAATTTAATAAATTAAATGAAACCATCTAGCCAACTATTAATTATATAAGTAACCAATTAATATAAGGTACCAAAACAAAATATAATTTGTAACTTCAAAATTAAATTATAACTTTAAAATAAAATTTAATAGTCATGAGTTATTAATTCACAACAACCATGTAAACTTGTAACTCCAAATAAATAAATTAAAACCAAAAATTAATGCACGCAATTAGATAATTCAGATTAATACACCGAATTAAATTCAAATTAATGCACCCAATTAAATAATTCAGATTAATGCACCCAATTAAATTCAAATTAATCATGTACACAATTCATAAAACTCTATAACTCCAAAATATATTAAACTAAAATTAATAGGCAAGAGTTACAAACAAATAACCATTTAGCAATTAACATATGCAAATAATTCTAAAAAAAAATTAAATTATGTAATTGTTGGTTTTTTGGCTTTCGAAGGTTATTATTGTAATTGTAAGCATGCCAGCAAGGATCAATCAGTCATTACAGAATATTAATTGCCAACCAATTATCAAACGATTATGTTTTAATTCTTTCAGCCTCAATGAAGAGGACTTTTACTGGTGGCTTTGTTTAGGAGAATTAAGCAAACAATGATTAAATGAAGAACAATTGTAGTATTTCATTAAGTAAAATGAAAACTTACAAAGATCTAAATCAGCCTCGTAGAGGTTTACAGCAACAAACTACTTGAAACTACTCCTATGAACAAAGTGCAGTGCAGGAATTTGAAGTACAGAAATGTAAAGAATAAGAAATGTAAAAACTGGAAGGAAAAACAAAGTAGATAAAACTAGTTTTTTGGATCTGAGTCTAGGCCTTCTTTCTGGGACCTTCTCTGCTATTTATACTTCTCAATGATAACAGTCGAAATGCATTTCTAACCGTCGAATCATCCCTCCATGATCGCTGATCATGCTGCCTTACAGTTAGCTCCACTTTGCCATATCTGTAGTTAAGCTTCCCTCATGATTTTGAATTTAAATATGAGTAACCGTTGAAACCACATCATTTTGCATCTCTTTGTTGATCCAATGCTATGTAGATCCACAATAACCAATACTAACTGCCACGTGTGTGATTACGATTGAAGATTTGAATTGTATTCCCGTATTGCCCTCATCCTACCACGTGTCGAACTGTGATTGGCTTATACAAAATATGCAGCCAATATTACCCCCCGCACTAATATACCCAATACTTGGTGATATTAGTGGATCAAGGTATTTTACCCACGTCTTAGAATGTGCTTGGGCTTTGCATTTTTCAGAAATGCAACCGTCATTCATCAATGAAACATTTGCATTAAATTCTCTTCTAATCCTTGAACATCCCCACTATCTCAGTATTCGAAAAGACTGATACATCTTTTATGGCCAAGCCAATCTTCTCTTACAGTGATCAAGCATACGAAGAATTATTTGATGATGCTGTTCGTCCTCGAAAGAACCTTCATGCATTGATTAGTCACCTTTATCCACCTCCATTTATACAAGTTATGGAAGCTTTCGCAAATCATCAGCCTTCGAACCAAGAACCTACTGCTTACGATTCTTTGGAACATAAATTTGCAATCATGGATATCGGAAGCTCTTCTTCTGCAGCAAAGCCTTCTGTGTGGGATAAAACTGCTGCTTCTTCTTCTTCCACGGCCTTTGGCTGGGGAACTTGGTCTACCCCTACTCAACCTCAGACGAGGGAACGCATTCATCATCGATTCCCAGAATTCGATGACCCTCTTGAAATCCCTCATTCCAAACGTAGTTCTGTAGTATATCCATATGTTTCTATTGACTGCATACGCAGTCTTGAGGACAATTTGCTTTCATCATGGTATGCTTCTACCTTGCAATCTCGGATGGTTCGAAGTGTCCAACGTCCTGGTGAAGCTTTAGGGATCAGTCCTACACTTTTAGCCAAAAAAGCAAAACTTAATACCTCCGATTGGCTAGAATGTGTGGCCAGACCTGAATTCCTAGATTCAATCAGGGAACCTTCGACTGCTCCTCCTCTGCCTTCCAATCCAAATTGGATTGATGAATTGAGACTTACTCTCTCTGAGGGCCAATACTTTACCCCCTACCAGGCCCCAGTGCTTCCAACTCCTTATCAACAGTTTAGAGCTTAGACCTTACTTGCTGCTTTCTCTCATTTATCTTTTGAAGTCCTTCAAGATGACATTCCCCACAAAAACTTTCTATGGGCTTGTGACATTATGTCTCGAAGTCATCTTCTCAACCCCATGGCCCAAATAGAACTTTATACCTTTTAAGACCAACTTCCTCTCCTGCTCAACTGGCACTTCCAGACTTTCATTACCAGTGAAGTTTTGGATGAAGCCTTCTCTGCTCGAATTCAAGTTCAATATGAGGTAGAGAACCTCCTCAATGAATATAAAGCCTTCAAGAACCAGGATTCTGAGCATGGGGAGGATGTTGCAATGAACAAAGTGCATGAAGAAGAGGAGATGGATGCTACAGATAAATCCCTAAAACAAATAGAATTTGAAGTGAAGGCCCAACAACTCTCTTCTCAATTAAGGGTTTATCAATTAGATAAACTAAACCTGGACAAAATAGAGGATAGAGTAGGAAAAGAGTATTCATTTATTGAATTTTGTTGGACTAAATTTCATGACCTTGTAACTTTGTCCATTCCATATTTCTATGAAATTGAGAATGTAATCAAATGAAACAGTACTTATCAATAGAACTAAGTTTTCCGAATTTCATTTGTTAGATTCTGATTTACCACTCCAATTAACTTAATCTGTATGGTTGATGTACTTTAACTGTGTGGAGTTTTCCCTTGAAGAAAACAATTATTGCCTCTCATACTGATTCTAGGACCAACATAATTCTTCAGCCATCAGTTTTGAATTAACCAACTTTGTCTTTCGAAACTTGATTTGATCCTATTCAATGAAATACTGGAAGTTCAATTTGAACTTTTCGAATATATGGAATGTAATTGACAACTTTTGCCGGTTTCCTTTCAGAGTCAAAGCTTCGAATTTATCAATTTTGCCCTTCGAAACTTGATTTGATCATATCCAATTCCCCAACATATGGTTAATACAATCAAGTAATTTCAAATCAACTAATTTTGTTTCAAACAAACAGTCTACATTTTTCAAAATATGGAAACCTCTTTTAAGGACTGTACTATTTTATTCTAAAAAAGTGATTTCTTCTGTGTATTTTCAAACCAACTATTGGTTTGAAACTTAGAATAACAATTTCTAACCTTAAGGTATTTCAAGTTTTGCTTCAAAGGATTTTACTGTCACTGACAAACCTAAAAACAGGTCCTTAATCCTTTTGAAGTAAACAAATATTTGAGTATTCTTGCATCCTTAGGTATGGAATGTGCTTCGAAGTTGACTTCCTGCCTTCAAAGCCGTTTGTTATCTGATTTTAGCGCCAAAATTTGGCTTCGAAGCCAATTATTTTATTTCGAAGTTGACATCAGTATTTGAGATGCGTTTTCCCTCCATAACTATCAACATTGAAGGAAACTTTTTGCATTCGTACCTTTAGTGCTTCTTTACGAATTCCACGATTGGGTATATTTTTAGACACAAAGGTTTAAAAACCCTTTTATTTCGTGCTTTGAATTCATTAGTTTGCCTAACACACAAACCCTTCATCTCTACTGACCCTCTCTTCCTCACTGCTTGTTACCAATGGAGTCTTCTTCTTTGAAAGTACTAACTGGCGAACGTATAAGCCCAACAATAGCTTTGAAAAGATGTATTGAGGAAGAGATTGCTAAATTTAAAGATAATGGATCGAGTGCCATAGACGGACGCCTCTTTGTCCCGCGCCATAGCGACAAACAAGAATATGTCCTAGGTCTTATCTTTCGAGAGGTTCCCACCCAACTCCCTACTTTGTATCTTCGTTTGGAGGACCATTTTCTTCTTTATGAATGAGGGCTTGACTGGAGAAATTGGAGGGTGAACCGACCTCATCGTTGCTGGCCAACATTGAGGGCTGAGTGGAAGGAATGGTATGACAGGGTTGTGCCTGCAAGAGAATGGGACCTGCAAGAGCTCTATATTCTCGACGCCCTTTGTCTTTCCAGGTTTATCATTCCTGAATGATTCTTGCCGCTTTTTGCTTTTGGAACATGGCTTTTAACTTTTTTCAGTTTCGGTGTGATATGATGGCCCCTACCGTTCTTGATATCTGCCATCTCTTAGGGCTTTCACCACTTGGTACTCCTTTTACACCCAGTTATCCAGACCTTTCTGTTAAATTTTCCCTTCCACCTTTGAATTCTTCCTTTAGAGACTTTGTAAAGGCTGAAAACAAAAAGGAGGGCCTCGTGAGTGATCGAGAACTCTTTTCCTTTATTTTATATTGGTTGTGTAAATTTCTGTTTTGTACATCATCTCAGCGAATCATGCCCGAGTTCGCTCCACTCGCAAAAGCCCTTGTTTTTGAAGAAACGAATAGCCTTAGCCCCTTATCTTTTAGGCCATGTCTATAGAGCCTGCTCCCAATTTTGTGAAAAACCTCTTGATATCAACCAGGGAGGTCCCCTCTGGGTGCTTCAACTTTGGCTCTTTGCATACTTCACTGATCTGCATCCTAAGTGTCTGAAGTTCTTAGTTTAAGACCCTAGCACTTATGGAGAAAAGTATGCTAGGATTGCCCTCTATCCTGCTTCTTTTGCTTACTATCTTACCTTTTTTCATCAACTTCTTGTTTCTTCGGCTGCCACCTTCTTTTACCCCTTCGATGCCAATAAAGGACCAACTTGGCTAAAAACATTCCTGGCTGATAGAGAATGTTCCATCCCATCACATAAAGATATGTAGGCCACTATTTTGCTACTGAGGGAACTTTTTATTGGTACTTTAAACCCTCGAGCTTATAAGTGCATATATGAGGGATACTGCCCCTCCTAGTTTGCCAGGCAACTTGGGCTTACTCAAGGAATTCCCATTGCACTCTGCAGTCTCTCGAATGTCCATCTCACAGCCAGAGATCTGAGAGTACCCAAATCTAAACTAGAGGGGGCAACATTTAAATTGTTGAAAGACTTGAGTGAGTTCAAATTTACTCCCTTCCTCCCTTCTGGCTTAGCCTTAAAAAGATTTCAAAATTGGTGGACAACCAATATGGAAGTGCATCTAGCAATACATCCTCATGATTTATTAATAGGGCTAGGTATGCCTTCTAAGGTCAAACCAAAAGAAGCTGGGACCACCCTCTCTCTTTCTATAGCTACCAAGACTATTTCTACAGTCTCACCCCCTCCTTCCAGAGTCACCAGAGCTGCTTCGAAAAAGGGTATGTATTTTTAGGCTTCCTTTCTTTTAGAATTTTTTGTCTGTTTTCTTCATATTCATACTACTTGGTTTAGGGTCTCCACAAGAAGAATCTCCCAAGAGCTGAAGCCCTAGCTATTCTCAAAGACAAACACTAGCAGAAAAAGAAAAGAAAACTAATACTCACTCCTGAGGAGTCTGAATCTCAGATTGAAGAGAAAGAGACAGAGAAAGAGCAAGAAATACCACTGTAGAGAAAAAAGAGAAAGAAGATAACTGTCTCTCTTTTTGACTTAGTTGAAGACCCTACTCATGAGGCAGCTGTCGAAGCAGTAGAGAAGGAACACTCTAAGGAAATAATTGTTTTCCAGAAGGCTGAAAAAAGAAGATAGCAACAACTGCTAAGGGATGAAGCAGTTGCTATTGATACAATCCAAAGAGAAACTGCAAGAAGGCAACACACTGCTGAGCATTATTCCCTTCGTAGTTCTTCCATCATTGCCATCACCTTTGAAACCAGTAATTTCCTTTCATGTCTCCACTTTCTTTTCTCAAATTGTTGACACTAGGACTTAACATTGTTTTGTATTTCTTTTTTTGCAGCAACAACTACTTTGCCTACTCCTCCAATAAGGATTCCTTCAGTTTCAACTAAAGTTGAACAACCTCAAGATGTGGAGCCCATTCAGATAATACTCCCACTTCCTGGCCCTATATTTTCTATACCTTTCTTAAGGCCAAACATTCTTGCATCCCTATCATTTGGCTTGACTTCATACTTTCCTCACCTATCTTTCAATTCTACTTAATTTGCTCTTCCTCTAAGCCTTGCCGCTCCTTCCCCTCCTGAGGAAATTCCAGCTATTACATCATCTCCAGTGATAGCTGATTTCCATAGAGAAGACACTGGTAGCCCTCAAATTCCTCGTCCATTATCTCTGCCTAGCACCAGTCCCTCTTCTCTTGAGCTACTGGTAGCCAAAACTATAGAGACTGCTAGGAGTACTTCACATTCTTCTCCTACTCCTATGCAGCCATTTTGTTCCTTCTACCAAAGTTCTTTCTGCACCCTTCATGTCAACGGATGAGGTGGACATCTTCAAAGCTAGGCTAGCTAGTCTTTTTGACATGCCTTCCATCATTCCAACAGCTAGCAATGAAGTGAGCCATTAGCCCTAGCTGATTCTCTATTAGAAATTTTTTAGAGCTCTTCCTCCAGTGTTAAGACTCCCTTGCCTTCAATGGACTTGGACAACTGTTTGGAGTTGCTGACATCCTTCTCAAGGATTCCTTTCGAAGCCTTACAAAGGCCTATAATCAGAAATGGCTTCCTCCAGTGCTGTAAGATTGTTGAGCAATCCAGCATGACTGTTTCAAGTCATTTATCTCAGGCGGCAACCACCATTGATTTTTACATTAACATATGTCTTGTTGCCAAGGCTGTAGAGGAGAAATTGTTGAGAGACCAGAGTTTTGTTTCTCAAATTCATGCTGAAGTGTCAGAATTGAAGGAGCAACATTCCTCTATCTCCCAATTCCGAGCTCAACTACTGGTGAAGAAAGTTCAACTTGAAGAAGAATTATCAGCAGTCAATTAGGCTTTGGATCGAACTGCCACCAAGCTGCAGATCACCAACCAATGACTGGCTGATCGAAAGCAGGATATGGCTACAGCCATTCAGTTGTTCCTATCTCTTAAGAGTAGAAAATCTATTGTAAAGGAACAACTGAAACATTGTACTAACTTCTGGACCAATCTATGGCTACATGTTTTCAACTCATTATGAAATAAAATCCTTATTCATCATTTGAGTGTTTTCATGTTCTTTTATTTAGCGTTTATTCTATTTCTTGTGTCTCCCATATGGTTGGATAATAAGGCTTCAAATATCTGCCATTAATTTTCTTGGGATGTACATATCCATTCAAAATTTTTAAATGATATGCTCTCGAAGGCAAGACTCTATGAACTTGATATGGTCCTTCCCAGTTAGGTGACCACTTGCCAAACTTATGGCTTTTAATCCCTATTGGGAGTATTGTCTTCCATACCAAATCACCTTCATCAAAGCTAATGTGCTTGACTTTCTTATTATAGTTTTTGGCTGCTTTCTTTTTTTTGGAAAAGAATGCTATTTAATGCCAGAATTCTAACTTCATCTATGTTCTCTAATTCCAAGTACATACTTTGATGATACTGCTCAGGAACTAACTGATCCTGACCTCTCACCCTTAAGAACCTGACGTTAATTTCTACAAGTAATACTGCATCATGCCTATATACTAAGGCATAAGAAATAACTCTTGTACTTGATCTTGGAGAAGTTCTGTAAGCCCATAGTACATCCAACAACAAGTTATGCCAATCCTTGGGATTATCTTCCACAACTTTCTGTATTCCTTTCTTCAAGGATTTATTGGATGATTCTGCCTGACCATTGGCTTGTACATAATAGGGGGTAGAATTAACAAGGCTAATTCCAAACTCTACCACAAAAGATTTTACCATTCTCCTATCAAATACAGTTCCATTATCAACAGTTATGGTCTGTGGGATGCTAAATCTGTGGATCAGATCTTTAATGAATTCAATAACTTCGGTCTGATCTAGAGCTTTATACGGCTTAGCTTCGACCCACTTAGTGAAGTAATCTGTGGCTACTAAGATGAAACAATGATGCTTCGAAGAGGGTGGGTGTATTTTCCCTATCATATCCATAGCCCATCCTCTAAATGGCCAAGGCTTCACAACTGCATGCAGATCAGTTATAGGTACATGTCTTATTACACTATGCTTCTGGCATGCCTGACAACCTCTAGCATATTCTATGCAATCCTTAAGGATGGTTGGCCAATAGTAAGAATGTCTTTGAAGCAGCCATCTCATCTTCACACCAGGCTGATGAGCACCACAGATGCCTTCATGAACTTTAGCCATGGTTGTCAGTGCTTCCTTTGGACCTAAACATTCCAATAATAACCCATCTGCCAACCTTTTGTAGAGAGCATTACCATACATTATGTATTGCATAGATTGCAATTTGATTTTTCTGCTGGCTTTCGAAGATGGGTCAGCTAGATACTGCATTATTGGATGCCTCCAATCTTGTTCTTGTAAGTCATTATGATTGACTTCTAAGACCGCATTCCTTTTATTTAAGGGTGGTATTACCTTTTGATATGTTGTTTGACTTATGTTCATTTGAGTGTTATCCCTCCTCTTGAAATTCAAAACTTTCTGAGCCACATCATTAGTTTTGTTATTCAAGAATCTTGGGACATAAGTTACATTTGCTATATGAAATTGAGAAAGCAAATGTAATGCAACAACATAGTATGGCAACATGCTTACACTTTGACATTTAAAAATCCCTTTTACCTGGTTAACTACCAATTGAGAATCTCCAAATATGGCAACTGCATGAGCTTGTAATCCAATAAGTATTTCTAGTCCCATTATTAAAGCTTCATATTCAGCTTGATTATTGGAACAAGTAATTTCATCCACTCTGAAACCATGTGTGGTTTCTACCCCTTGTGGTGACTTAATCACCACACCAATTCCAGTTAGACCATTGGCTTTCGATCCATTGAACCACATTTGCCATGGTTCAATACTAACCATATCAAGTTCCATTATCTCTTGGCTTTCTGTTTGACATGGATGGCCTGCCAAGAAATTAGCTAAAACTTGTCCTTTTACTGCCTTTTGGGGGACATATTCTAGATGAAATTCTAATAAAGCTAGTATCCATTTGCCAATTCTTCCCCTCAACATAGGTCTAGATAACATATATTTAACCAAATCTGTGGTTGCAATTACCAAGACAGTTGTAGGCAAAAGATAGTATCTTAATTTTATTACAGTAAAATACAATGCAAGGCACAGTTTTTCTATAGCTGAATATTTACATTCACAAGAATTTAGAAACCTACTAAGGTAATAAACAGCTTGTTCTTTGCCTTCTTCATTGTCTTAGGCTAAGAAAACTCCCAGTGAATCTTCTGCTGCAGTTATATACAACTTTAAGGGCTTATCACCCTTTGGTGGCATCAGCACTGGAGGGTTGGCCAAGTAGGCTTTGATTCCTTCAAAAGCAGTTTGATGCTCTACTGTCCACACAAATTCCTCTTCATCCTTCAACCTTAATAAGGAAGAAAATACTTTAGTTTTCCCTGCAGTATTAGAAATAAATTTTCGAAGAAAATTAACCTGCCCAAGGAATTTTTGTACTTCTTTCTTCCTTGATGGAGGTCTGGCTTCGATGATAGCTTTGGCTTTGTTCTGATGAATCTGTATTCCCTTCTTGTGTATTACATAGCCCAAGAAGTTTCCAGCTGAAACGCTAAAAGCACATTTGAGAGGATTAAGTTTCAACTTGAACTTTCTCATTCTTTCAAAAGCTGCTTCCAAGTGAAACAAATGTTTCTCTATGGATTGGGACTTTACTACAATATCATCAATGTAACACTCTAAATATCCTCCAATGAGATCATGAAAGATAGTGTTCATAGCCCTCTGATATGTAGCTCCAACATTCTTTAGGCCAAATGGCATTTTAACCCATTCGAAGGTGCCAATATTCCCAGGACATCTGAATGCTGTCTTATGGATATCCTCTTCTGCAATGTAGATTTGGTTATAACCTGAGTGCCCATCCATCATTGATAAAATTTGATGCCCTGCTGAATTGTCCACCAATAGATCTACTATGGGCATAGGATACTCATCTTTTGGAGTTGCTAAATTCGGATTTCTGAAATCGATGCATACCTTCATTTTACCATTCTTCTTAATTACAGGCACAATATTGGATAGCCATTCAACATACCTGGCTATCCTAATAAATCCTGTCTTGAGGAGCCTAAGAATTTCTTCCTTGACCTTTCGAATCACTTCATGACTCATCCTTCTTAGTTTTTGCTTGTATGGCTTGAAATTAGGCCTTATAGGGAGCCTATGTTCTACTAATGACCTATTCAATCCTGGCAGTTCATTATAGGACCATGCAAAACAATCTTTATATCTCTTCAAGGCCACCAACAACTGGTCCCTGTCAAGAGCATACAGCCAAGCACTTATATAGGTGGGTTGCTGTATAGAACCTTCTCCTAAGTTCACTTCTTCCAAAGGGTCTTGCATTTGAGGATTCACTGATGCTTCCCTTTTTATTTCTTCTATCTTCGAAGCAGTCTCCTTGCTTTGTCCGGCTCCCAACTTCTTTGATTCAACGTCTTTGCCCTCCTCCTCATAGACAAAGTCTGTCCACAAGGCTTCTTCTTCCTGTATCTCCTGGACTTTTGTTTCAATATTCAATGCACAGTATTTATCCAAGGCCAAAAATCTGACATGTTGCTGTTCCTACTTGCAACCAATTATCATGGCTCATTTCTTTTGCTCTTGTACCTTCTGGACTATTGATTTTATGTCCAATATTGAGAATTTGATTAAAGCCAAAGATCTGGCCTCCTGGGTTCCATCCTTTTTGCCTACAACCAGGCATCATTGTCATCTTTGGCGACAAACTTTTCATCAGTACTTTCTTGGACTAAGAGCTTCAGGTGTGCTAATTCCTCATCAGCCGTCACTTCGGCTGATCCATCAAGTTTCCTCAGTACACTGAGTGGTGCCACTCCTTCAATATAAAATTTGGCCTCTGCAAAATCTGCACAAGCTATGAAGGGTTGAGGGTCTGCATTGATCTCCTCTGTCTTTCCATTGCACAAGGCCATCATGATGTTCTAATGTAAAGAGGAAGGCACACATTTATTGGTGTGAATCCAATCCCTTCCAAGTAGAGCATTATACTTAGCATTGCTATCTATAACGAAGAATGCCGTCATGCAGTCCTCGGTTCCTATACTCAAGTTGATGGGCAAAATGCCTTGAGCCATTTGTTTGTCACCAGCGAAACCAGCAATGGTTGTACTGGTTGGGATTAGTCTGGGGTTCCTCTTTCCTAGTTTCTTCAAAGAAGATTTCAGAAGCAGGTTCACTGCTGCCCCATTATCTACCAATACCCGGTTCATCTGTATCCCATCGAAGAAGGCCTTGATATACAAGGGTTTGACATGCTGTGTCATGGATGTCGTGGGATACTCAAAGGGTATGAGAGGTTAATACTCACCTCTTCCTCACTCTCATCTCCAGTTTCCATTGGTGTGGCCACTTCGGATTCGTCTTGCACCATACTCACTTGTGAGTCTTCACTAGCAACTGGAATTGGGTCAATCTCCTGACCTTGGTTTTCATCTTCAGCTTGAAACTCCTGGGGTAGTATATGCACCATATTCACTGACACAGGAGGAAACGAGCCAAATTGGACGATTGGCTGTACCTGCTCTTTTTCCTGGCCAACTTGTTCAATTACTTCAGAAGCATATTCCATGCTACATTCTGGCACTTCATTACTAACAACCTCTTTCGAGTGGTCTGTTTTTGCTGGTTTTTTGACCAAAAATGTCTGTTCAGCCATGAAGGCTTCAAACAGTTCTTCCTCAACCATCTCCTTCATTTGGCCTAGGCCAACTTCTCCCTCTGTCTCACTATCACTTTCCATCAAAGCCTTTTCCAATCCTGCCAAACTGGATCTTTCTTTGGCTTTCAGTTCAGAATAACCTTTGGCCAATTGCTCTCTGCTGCAATTCCTTTTGCCTTGAAGAGTCGATCTTGGATTATGATCTAACTTTGAACTCTTTTCTTCTTCTGCCTAGCCCTTTGGCTGGACCAATGAAGAGCTTTTTCCACTTTCTTTCAAATCCTTCTGGTACTGAGTGTACCTTCGCTGGATCTTTCTCCTTTGGGACCTAGAAATCACTGGGACCATATTTGGTTCTTTTGTTTTTGGATGCTTAAGTAACACCCAATTATTTGGAGCCACTAAAGGAGGTTTAATCATCCTACCTTGGTCTCCAACAACATTTCTTTGGGTAGACATTTCCCTAGGTTTGTTCTGCATAACAAACCAATCTGGGACTCCAGGTACCCATGAACCTACTAACCCAGTTGTTGAACTGTCCCTTTCTTCCCTCGAAGCCAGCTTCGAAGCTAGTTGTGAAGGCCACTGCCTAGCCCTGACTACCTGTTTTAGGCCTAATTCAAGCCTTCCATGAAGGTGGCCACTTTCCCTTTTGTGTGAGGTTGGTGTAGGGGGCCAATCTCTGGCTTTGATCCCATGACTTGAACCTACTTCAAGTTTCCTCTCAGAATGATTACCCTCCATTCTATAATAGTTGGGTGGTCTGGATTCATGTAGAGGTCTCTTACCCTTGAAATGTACTCTAGTGGCTGTTGGTTCAACCATTAATGGCTGCTGCCTAGTACCAGTTGGATATGGCCTTTTGTTATAAGCACTGGTTGGTTTAGGACGCCTCTACACATCATTGTAATATTGCTTCCCATCAATCGGAAGCCCTTTCAACCACTTGTAGCTCAACCTGCATCTAGGACACATTCTTTGCATGACAGCTGTTTCTAAAGAATCATCATCCAGTGCTTCTTCATCAGAGTCTTCCCTCTGGCTTGTAACACCTTGTCCAACAGCTGGTAAACTTCTAGCATCTTTCTTGGCAGTAGTCTGGCTAGCGACATGCATTTGCACATTGACCTCTTCCAATTCTTTCAAGGATAAGTTTTGGAAGTCTGGCACAATAACATTGGCTGCTACTTCACCAATTTCTAGGAATGGATTAGTGTCAATCCCCATGGCCTTTTTTGCTTTAGTTGAGAATTTTAAGCTCCCCTTTCGAATCTACTCTTAGATCCTGTCTCGAAAAACAATGCAGTTTTTAGTTGAATGAGACCAAGAATTATACCATTTACAATACACTCTTCCTTTAAGTTCCTCTGGAGACGGAATTTTGACTCCTTTTGGTAACTTCAGGAAGTTTGCCGCAAGCAAATGATCAAAAATGTCATATGCCTTTGTTAAATCGAAAGAGTATTTCCTATGAAGGTCTTTCTTTTTAAACTGTTGGTCTATTGTTGTGTCTTTATGAATTAATGCCTCACAGATCACAGGTTCTTTTCCTACAATCTCTGCTGCATCAATCTCATAATTAGGATCTCTATAATACGTCTTATATGATGCATTACTTCGATCTTGTTCTTCTTCTAGTAATGCTTCATACCTAGACACCTTATAGGTTAGTTCCACTAAGTCTCTAAACTCAGTTGAGTCGAACTTCTTTCAAAGCCTAAACTCTAGATCATTTTGAGCCAATCTCACAAATTCAGGCTCTGGTAGGATGATCCTACATTTGTTTCGTGCTTTCTTGAATCTGGCAATAAACTGAGTAGCCTTCTCATCAGGCCTTTGACTCAACTTTGCCAAGTCTGCCATGGAAACTTCTGGCTCTGTTTGGAAGAATTGGGCATGAAATGCCTTCTCCATTTGTTGCCAAGTTTGGATAGAGTCAGGTGTAAGGTTAATATACCATACAAAGGCTACCCCAGTCAAAGAATTTGGGAACAATCTTAATTTCATGTAATCATTATTGGTAAATTCACCACATTGAGCAGCGAAACCTAGCAACATGCTCAACCGTTGACTGGTTTCCATTCCCATAAAAAAAGTAAAGTCTGGTATCGTAAATCATCTTGGGTATTCATGTACTCTATCTACCCATTCTGGATATAGCTTTCTATACACAGGAGTTTGAACCCTCCGAGCCATCAGTCCACACATCTCTCTAATAATATCAGCAATTTGGTCCCTAAGAACCATATTTTGTGCTTGTTGAACCACTATTGAAGGAGCAAACACAGGATTTGGTGAACAACCTTGTGCCTGAGGTCCTCTTAGTCCATAGGGCAATATATTTAGGACTGGTTGTCCTTGTGGTGCCGGCTACTGTTGAGAGTATGGGTGACCCCTCTGAGCCTGTCCTACGAAAGGACCTGCGAAGGTGTTGGAACAGGTGTTGTGTCTCTTCCAGTTGCAGGAAACCCTTCCAACCCGCCGGGTACAAATTCGAACAAAGGATTAGTGAACCCCCTCGTGCCAGGTATGGCTTCGAACATGGGATTTGGAAACATCCTTATGCCATTTTCTTGTGTTGGGCCAGATCCACCAATTTGCATGGCATCACTGTTAAGTAATGAGGCATTTTGATTTGTCACAGGCCTCGAAAGAGGCTCATACCAAGACTGAGGTGATGGTCTTTCATAGCTTTGGTTACTAGTTTGACTATTAGTATGTCCATTTTTCTGTATAGGCTGTTTATTTCTAGCCAATCTTTGCTGAGGGACATTTGAAATTTCCTCTGTGTGCCTTGCGTTAGTTGGTTGATGAGTATTCATTCAATCCAAAAAGGATGTTGCCCATTTTTCCATTGTGTTCATTAACTGCTATCTCATAGCATCTACTAGGCCTCCTCATGGATTCATTGGTTGAGTAGATAGAACAGTGGACGGTCCAATTCCTTGGTCTCGTCCAATATTTTGAACATGTGGTACTTGTTCTGAAGTGCTGGTCTGTTCGACCATAGGTTTTGATAAAACAGGTACTTCCCCAGGATGTGTTATCACATTATCCTCTGGATTAGGCATTTCTACCTCTCCACGCCTTCTTCCAAGCGTTCATTTTCTCCTTGTCTCCTACGTCTAGCCATTTCAATTAGTCCCATTGAGCGTGCCAAAAATATATGTTGGCTTTTTGGCTTTCGAAGGTTATTATTGTAATCGTGAGCATGCCAGCAAGGATCGATCAGTCCTTACAGAATATTAATTGCCAACCAATTATCAGACGATTGTGTTTTAGTTCTTTCAGCCTCAATGAAGAGGACTTTTACTGGTGGCTTTGTTTAGGAGAACTAAGCAAACAATAAGTAAATGAAAAACAATTGTAGTATTTCATTAAGTAAAATGAAGACTTACAAAGATCCAAATCAGTCTCGTAGAGGTTTACAACAACAAACTACTTGAAACTACTCCTATGAACGAAGTGCAGTGCAGGAATTTGAAGTACAGAAATGTAAAGAACAAGAAATGTAAAAACTGGAAGGAAAAACAAAGTAGATAAAACTGGTTTTTTGGATATGAGTCTGGGCCTTCTTTCTGGGACCTTCTCTGCTATTTATACTTCTCAATGATAACCGTCAAAATGCATTTCTAACCGTCGAATCATCCCTCCATGATCGTCGATCATGCTGCCTTACAGTTAGCTCCACTATGCCATATTTGCAGTTAAGCTTCCCTCTTGATTTTGAATTTAAATATGAGTAACCGTTGAAACCACGTCATTTTGCATCTCTTTGTTGATCCAGTGCAATGCAGATCCACAATAACCAATACTAACTGCCACGTGTGTGATTACGATTGAAGATTTGAATTGTCTTCCCGTATTGCCCTTATCCTGCCACGTGTCGAACTATGATTGGCTTATACAAAATATGCAGCCAACAGTAATCTAGTCTAGAAAATAATAAACATGTAACAAATTAAAAACTAGAATAGAATTAGCATGTCAAAATTGCAACATCCATAAATTATATTTTATAACCTTAAAATTCAGGCAAATCATGGTAGGGGAATGATGAACCATACGCATAAAATAAGATCATACTAATACAATTAAGTATGCAAATTATGATAGAGCATTCTAATTAAACTAAGCAATTAGAGAATAACATTGCATAATTTACAATCATTGAATTTCCAAAGGAAAAACAAACAGTGGACTTTCTCTTTAGTACAGGTAGTCTACTTAAATAATAGAAGCAATAGCATGCAATATGTCTAAGACACATATGGATCTATTCACTAGCAAACACAAATATATTAATGTACTCAGAAGGATGAATCAGTGCAAGAAGGCATAAAAATAGTTTTATGTGCATGCAAAGAAGCAAAATCATGAACCGGCAATTAACCTACAGAAAACGGAACAATGGCCTATTCATATAAATTACTTGAATCTCTAAACATGCAAATTTATATTTTGTATCATTGAAACAGTGAGCAATTCCGCAACAGTTCCTAGTAACATTATACAAAGCTAACCTAATTGTCTATATAAATCTATTTGATCAATTTCATAGAAAATATATAAAAATCTATTTTGAGCTTGTTGTCCCAATTGTGAAATTAAATAAATAGTTTATGAAAAAATCAAAATTATATACCAAGAACATATGTTGATAATTACAACTAAATTACAACAGAAATACACAATACAATAAAATGGTAAAGAAACCAAACCGAAGCCTGCACGGTAGCAGTTTCCTTAAAACAGATTTTGCCGCCTCACGGGTCGAGTGCTTGAGGAATCCCGGCGTTTGTCTCCCAGGATATGACGGTCAAAAACCAACTACGGCAGAAGCACTTTCTATCTAGCTTAGCGAACAAAAACTGTGGCAGCACTCTGTAGACGTCCCCGAACGTCCCCGGGAGGGTGAGTCCCGTTCTGTTCATTTTGGGCTCACTATAGTTCGGACTCAAATTGTCACGGTTCTCAATCTGAACCAAAGAGTCCAAATCCGGCAAATCGTTTTGAGAAAACAGATTTTTGAAAGAAGTGCCAAACATGGACTGCTTTGCCAGATACAGAGTCGCCACCTAAATATTTTATTTTGGGAAATTTAGGAAACCCTGACTCGTGCCTAAGGCCATGTGTCCGTCATCACCAAAGTTGCCTCGGCTGGGGAACTTGGGTACGATTGGGGAAGGTCACTTCGTGAGCACCCCCGCTCGCCCGATCAAAGATCGGCCTCTACTAACCATGATATCTAGTTTTGAAAACATTATGCGTTCTTATTTCGGTTATTAGCCTAGATTTACTATGTGATGCGCACAGCATACAAGTATAGACTGGGTCGCCTGAATTGGAACAAAACATTTCTTGTTTATTTTTGAAAGTGGTTTACTACTCCCAAGTAGGCTTAAAATGCAGATTTTTCCACCCTCAGGTGGGCTTCAGAAAAGATGGTTTTGCCACTATCTAGTGGTCTTAAAACTCACAGTAAATGAATTGTTCCAATCCAAATAACCCAACCTTCACCCACAGGCATTTAGGCAGGTTTATCACATAAGCATATAGCCTCATGGTAAGCATGCTATCATGGCAATCACTCACACGCATGCAAGGATGCTAAAGCATAAAACTTACCGAGTACTCCAAGCCAAAACAGAAGCTATGTTAGAAATCCATGCATGATCCTAACTATACAGAAATGCCTAATGCAACACATGCAAAATGCAACTAAGATAGGCTCGGCTATTCTAAAGATGGCATGTGAAATGCTACAGCTAACATGTATTTAACTCGGAATTGAAATACAATGCAGTGAATATGATGCGCCGAGCCCGGTGCATGCAAAACAGATGAATGAATGCAAACATGCTATCATGCTGTATGCTAATTGAAATATGCCCTAATCTAACCATCATAAACTGGTAAATAAAAGGGAGAAAGACGTGGGGTTGGAAGACATACATCACACGCACGCACACTTATTACAACATTGCCCTCGCTCAGAGGGTCCGAATAAATAATACAGTCCCAAATAAATAATGCAGTCCGAATAAGTACAAAACCCTAATTAATTAACAAATTAATCTAGGAAAGCAGTAAATTAGCATGCAAGCCTATGGACTGCCTCAACTCTGCTCCGGATGATGAATGATGTATGGTTGAGTTGTTTTGCACGGAAATCCATTGCGATGCCCCAATTAGCCTCTGTTTACAATTGAGCCCGGAATATTGCACGAAGCTCCAAAAGACTGCCGGTTTCTGATTTGCTGCAACAGAGAGCAAGAAAGGGGCATGGCAATGTATTTTCACATATGTATGCTTGCCTCGATCCTCGTGCCACCAATCACGCATCTCGATGCATGATGGCTGAGGAGTCGAATTGCACGACTCAATATGAAATGAATGCACATGGAAACACAACAAGACCGAGACTCTATCATGGATAATCTGGAGTGTCGGCGACCAGGAATTGAGACACGTTCCGTCACTCGGAGTACGAAACGTCCCTCGTTTCCCGTGCTTGGGCTAACTCCTACCCCAAACACAATGCAATATGCATGACATGCATAAATGCAATCCTAACATGCAACCTAGCATACACAATGATATGAAATGGCATACACAATGCACGATGTAACATGGCATGCACAATGCTCTAACATACAACCTAGCATACGTAATGCTATGAAATGAAATGGCACAATGCATGATGGACTTACACCAATATGAGTAGACCTCAGCCACACTCACATCAGTAGCCATGAGATGAAATGAGACTATCGAAATGTGTGCACACGTGCACGCAAACCGAGGACCGAACCTAAGTCATAATATGCAACTCTAACAAGGCATGGCAAGGCATGAAATATGGCATACAAGCATGTAATTTCCAGCACTAAAACATGATGCTAAATGGCCCCGAAACATGGAAACATGGCACCCGATGCATGAGATGAGCCCCGAAACTCAAGACTAGGCACATGTATTGACTTATAGCTATACAAAGCATGCATTATTTGACTACGAAGTACAAAGACAGAGCCAAGGTAGTCCCAAAACATGAACATTTCTAGTTCGAAGCATGACCGAAAGATGCTAGCATGATGGTCTAAAATAGCATGCAACTTTGACTAGCAAACATGGTTTACATGGCATGTATATGAATTGCATGAGAACTCACCAATCCAGCAAAAATTAGTGAATAAAATGCATCAAAATATGCCCAAATAACCTCTGAAATGCAGCCAACACATGCAAAAATGAGGAGTTCCTTTAAAGGGGCATACAAGGGGTTATTAAGCACATACAAGATAGACACTTAGCATGGCAAAACCAACTTTGAAAATGGAATATGACAGCCTTGAAACTCACAAAATGGGCCCTGAAATCAGCCTTGGAAACATGCAAAGAAGGGCCTCTTTGAGAGGCCTTGAATGGGATTGCTCTACACATGCAACATAGACATAAAATATGGCCAAAGAGGCCTTGGACAGAGCCAAGGCAGACCTAAAAACTCACAAAATGAGGCCTGAAACATGACTTCGATGCATGCAAAATAGAGTCCTTTTGGATGGTCAAACATGCTAGTAAAGAGAATGAGGGGTGAGAGGGTCACCCCTCCATGATTTTGGAGCTTAAAGACACATCAAGTATACTGAAAATCCACTGGATTTCAGTGGCCAAGAGGCCAAAACAAGGCCAATGCAAATGCTCAAATACAAGGCTCAAAGCATGAGGAGATGAAGCATGCAAGGTCAGAGATGACTCCAAACAGAAAAGTGACCTCAATCAAACTTAAAGAGGAGGTCAAAACAATACTTTTTCCAGTTTATATCAAGCCTCGAAAATATTCACAAGTAAGGCTAAAATATGATGCAAAAATAGCCCCAAAAGAGAGATAAGAGACAAGAGGCAGCAGATGGCCTCAAACAGAAAAGAGCCCTTCAACAAAGTTGAAGAGGGGCTCAAAATAAGGCACTTTATAGTTTGGCTCAAAGCCCAAAAATGCTCAAAAATAAAGCTAATGTATCATGCAAGATAAGCCCTAAAAGAGAGATAAAGCACAAAGGGTGAGTAGAAGACCTTAAATAGGAAAAAGTCCTGGATCAAACATGAAGATGAGCTCAAAATAAGACTATTTCCAGTTTAGGTTGAAGCCCAAAAATGCAAGAAAAAGGGGCTAAGATATAGAGCAAAATGATGTAACAATGGGGAAAATAAGGACTCACCCTTGAAGAGCCGACCTCCAGCAGCTTTTGGTCCAAGATTCTGAGCTTCCAACCTCTGAAAATGGCCTCCAAGTTGCTGGAATGGAGTGTGGAGGTGGTAGGCTATGGGTTGGTGTGTAAATGGTGCAAGATCAAGGGTGTTTTGAAGCTTGGATGAGAGATATGGAGGGGTTGTATGTATAATGCTCCAGCTGGTTTTCTAACCCTTGTAAAATGAGGTGGGGTGGTGGTTATATAGAGGGAGAAGCCAAGGGAAAAGGGGGGGAAAAACCAATTCAAATTCCCCCCAAAAGGGCAGACCCTCGGGCAGGGGGTCTGGTGCAAAACAGCTGGCACAGCTGGAATGCACTAGGAGAGAGAAGAATGGCCGGCCAGGTGCAAAAGGTCCAGGTGGCCGGCAGGCCACCTCCCCTAGTCAGCCGGCCAGGGGTCAAAAGGGTCAAGAGAATTGCTGGCCGGCCACCCCAAAAAGGTGGCCTCCCAGATGAGTGCAACACAGATGTATGGTCAAAACCCAGAAAATGTGAACCAGGAGAGAGAAAAACCAGCTTTTTAGAGGGGTTCAAAAGGGTCAAGAACAATTGCTGGCTGGCCTACCCATATTGGTGGCCTCCCAGGTGTATACAATACAATGGTGTGGTGGAAATTCAGAAAAAGTGGCCCGGGAGTGGGAAAAACCAGCTTTCTAGTGAAGAAAACGGGCGATGAAGAGCGATGAAGAAATAAAACTGGTTTTTCAGAACAATTGCTGGCCTCCCACCTTCCTACAACCTTTCTAACAATAAAAATAAGGTCCCTGCCAAAAATGGACCAAGACGGACGCAAAACGAAGGTTCGGGGGCCGAAACATGCAGTTCGGGGCCCCGAAAACAGGCTGTTAGGCACCGGAAGTGGCGTTCGACCACGGAGTTGGTCTCTCGGGCCACAGTGTCCCTCAAAAGGGAGGAAACAAGGTGTGTGCCAAAAACTGGAGCAAACGGAGGTAGTTATGCCGTCCCGAACTGAGGCACACGGCCGACGGCTCCGAAAACTAGGAACCGGGCTCCAAACGGGGAAAATGGCCTACGACCACGAAACGTAGCCTACGGCCACTGAGAGATGATCTACGGGACCTCTCCCTTCCTTCAGGAGGAGAAAATAGAGAAAACGAGACCTGGTTCGCAAACCGAGGCAAGGCACAAAAGGGTCCAGAAGCCCGGAGGCAAGGCTGGCAGCCGTGATTCCGCAACCTCAGAACGAGCACAATATGCAACATCACCAAGTGATCAATCGGTGACATCTGAGTCTTAAGGTCGGTCAAAAATGGGGTATCTACAGTTGCCCCTCTTTCACAGAACTCGGATGTCAAGGAGTGACGGGAGTGCATGTCAAAGCCCAGAGACGACCCATTTTTGACAAGGCCGAAGACTTAGACAAACAAGCGAGACGAACAGAAAGATGTGCCCGCAGGCATACCCGCAGGCAAGGGGCAAAATGCAAAGCGATACACGCAAAGCTGGATGTAACTCAATGATCATGCGAAGCAACAAGCTATAATGAAGCAAATATTCACAATAGATGCAACAGTTTTAAGCAAGAATGCAAAGTAAAGCTGCATTTCAATGCAGTTGAAGAATGCGAAGAATCATTCAATTCTTGCCACGTCTCACACGGAGGGGATACAATACCTGTTCGATGAAGGTGGCTCAATCGCGACCTCCGGTTTACCTCCCGAAGGGGTCATAACATATTCAAAAAGGATACACCTCGCTTTTGACGAGTAACGATGAGACACGCATCGAAAGTTAGAGTTGAAGTTCCCACGGAGGGATTTTTGCGACAAAAAGTGCACTTTCCTTGTACTTTCTCGGGTGCCGGGGACTCCAATCATCACCAAAATTTGCAGGGACCTTGGAGACCACCTTGGGAATGCTACCGGCCAGGTTTTGTCCCAGGGGGAGGCCACCGGCCAGGTTTGAGGGAGAGGGGTGGCCGGCCTACCAGAAAAGGTGGCCGGCCGGCCACCTAGTCCAAATCCGGGGCATTTTGGTACTTTCATGCTCATTTCTTTAAATATACAAAGCCAAACACTTTATGCTCATAACTCCAAGGCCGAAATCAGTCCCTCTACCTTCCTAGAGTATTTTCTCTCTCAGATCTGCGCTCTATACGCGTTTTCCAACGCCCTACGCAAAGTTGTTTCGCGAAAATTTTCAGTTCTCTTCACTTTGAACCGATTAAATTTTGATTTCGGAGCTTCTTTTCTCATTTTCACCACTTGAGGTAAGTTTGCCTCAATATTTGGAAGATTTTCTCGGGTGTTGACTTTTTCCAATTTTGGCTCATTTTGCTCATTTTTGCTCCTTTTTGCAGATTTCTTGAGATGGCGGGTCATTTTCCCCATCGCGGAGGTTTCCCAGGTGCCGGAGGTGATCCAGACATCATGTCTTTACCCCTGAGGGTTCGGCCGTTCATCCCCGAGAGGTACGACCCTCCGACACATATCCTCCCTCAAGCGGTTTTTTATCATTTCACTGATTTCGATGACCGAGCGCCCGGGGATTTGCTTTTGCGAGAGCCGGAGTCTCACCTCTCTCATCAGGCACGAGAGGTATTTACTTCACTTTTACATTTTCTGCAATGTATTCTGCATTTTCCACGCATTTCGTGCTTTCGCTATGTTTATCTACTCACTCAAGCACACAGCTTGTTTTGAATGTTTAGTTTATAACACCGTATTCCGTTTGCATCTTGAACACACAGTTCAAACACTCTGACTTTCTAAACATGCAGCCCGTATATTGATTGTGAACCCATAGCACACACTTGTTAAGAATTGAACACACAACCCAAACTTTGAGATGAACACACAGCCTACTGATTTTGAAATCTGAACACACAGCTCCAATACTTGACGTTGATGTTGAACACCTAGTTCGAATTTTGATGATGAACACACAGCCCATTTTTCTGATTGTGAGCACACAACACGCATTCGTTAAGAGTTGAACACACAGCCCATACTTTGAAATCTAAATTCACAGCTCAAATACTTGATGTTGAATACACAGCTCAAACTTTGAGATGAACACACAGCCCATTTTTCTGATTGTGAGCACACAGGACACATTCGTTGAGAGTTGAACATACAGCCCAAACTTTGAGATGAACACATAGCCCAAGTACTTGATGTTGAACACACAGCTCGAACTTTGAGATGAACACACAGCCCATTCTGATTGAGAGTTGAACACGCAGCCCAGACTTTGAGATGAACACACAGCCCATACTTTGAAATCTGAACACACAGCTCAAATACTTGATGTTGAACACACAGCTCAAACTTTGATGAACACACAGCCCACACTGATTGAGAGTTGAACACGCAGCCCAAACTTTGCGATGAACGCACAGCCCACACTTTGAAATCTGAACACACAGCTCAAATACTTGACGTTGAACACACAGCTCAAACTTTGATGAACACACAGCCCGCGCTGATTGAGAGTTGAACACGCAGCCCAAACTTTGAGATGAACGCACAGCCCACACTTTGAGATAAACACACAGCCCAAACACTTGGTGTCAAACACACAGCTCGTTGTTGAGGTGAACACACGACACACACTTTGTAGAAGGTTGAACACGCAGCCTAAACCCTTAGTGTTGAACACACAGCTCGTTGTTGAGGTGAACACACGGCACACACTTTGTAGAAGGTTGAACACACAGCCTAAACCCTTGGTGTCGAACACACAGCTCATTGTTGAGGTGAACACACGGCACATACTTTGTAAAAGGTTGAATACGCAGCCCAAACACTTGAATTCTGAACACACGGCTCATACTTTGAATTTTCTGAACACACAGCCCAGATTCTGTATCTGATTTGATTTCGCACACAGCTCATACATTTCATTTGTACGCAGCGTATACATTTCATTCTGAAACTGAATACATGTGTTCATCCTGAATGCAGGTGACTTCTCGTACTGCGCGAGGATATGGCTCCATCGCGGCGAGAGAGTGGTACGCCGAGCTCCCGGAGGCTGTCCGGGATCTGGTTGACATGGTAGGGTTTGGGCCCTTTTGCACTGGAATATCCCGCTGTCCTGCTAGCGGGACACTGATGGGTGCTTTGGTAGAGAGATGGTGGGACACCACCAACTCCTTCCATTTCTCTGCTACCGGGGACATGACTATGACCTCGCTTGATTTTGCCGTGTTGACTGGCCTTGATGTGGAAGGTTGGGCGATCCCATATGACGAGGACATAGGCCAGTGGGAGGCAGCCTGGATATACCTATTGGGAGCTCGCCCGCCAGTTGACAGATCTTCGGGCAGAGTCCGATATACCTGGTTTTCTTCCCATTTCAGGAGGGTAGAGATGAAGCCTGAGACTCCCGAGGAGGTAGCACAGTACACCCGCGGATTTCTGATGTTCCTCTTCGGGACCACTCTGTTCGCCGATAGGGGGAACACTGTCGGGCTTTACCTGTTGAGTGCTCTAGTGGACCTATCACAGGTCAGTCGATATGATTAGGGTGGCGCCAGCCTGGCTACTCTCTATTGCTATATGAGCGCGACCTCCCGCGGACGGAGGAACATGGTTGGCGGCTATTGGAGGGCCTGGGAGGTGCTTTCTGCCCTCTTGATTTACATTTCTGCTTCTCACTATTCGTACATTGCACACACAACGCACCTTACACTCTGTACCTTGCACTTTGCTCTCAGCATTTTGTATTTACATTCTGCACTCAGCATGCTGTATTCTGATGGCTACTACCTTGTTTTCCATAGCTATGGGTCTACGCGTACTTCCCGATGCTAGCTCCAGAGCTTGAGGTGGAGGTGCCTCTCACGACCCCATATTCACTTGTATTCGAGGGCCAGTACTGGCCGAGACCTCGGGAGTCTTTCCTCTACCTGCGGCAGTACTTCGATACAGTGCGGTCGTCAGAGGTATTTCAGAACTCTCAGTTCTTCGTGTTTTTATATCTTTGATTTATCTTGCACATTCACAATTTCTGATCAGCTTATGCATCGGTTATCCGCAGATCACATAGCAGCCCTGGGCGCCTTTAAGTAGAGACCTCCGATTCCAGTTTGCCGGAGCATGGGGTGCCTCCTGATACAGGATCCTGTTCGAGGGGCCAGTTGGTAGGGCCTGGTTTTTGGGGGATCGCTTTTTGCGTCAGGTATGGGGCTACCCTACTCAGGACCTTCCCTCGGCACCTCCAGACGATATGCGAACTGCTGATAGGCTCCCTCCCCAGGGTGTTGTCGACGCCAGGTTGGGTACTGATGCATTTCTTCATCTCGAGGAGGGGGATTACGCCACTTACCGTCACACGTATTTGATGTCTCCATTGACGGGAGTCCGTACTCCGACGAGGAGGTTTGCTGGTATACCCTCATCGAGCCGGGCTCGAACTGCAGATATCCCTTCCACCAGCAGGGCTGGCACATCTAGAGGTGGGGGTGGATTGGTTTCCCCAATTCCTCCGACTCATTTTCATGCTGGATGGCCAGAGATCCCGACTGAGTTGACGGGGTGGAGATATGGGACTTCCTACCCGATCCCGATAGAGCCTCCGGTGCCTGGTCATCGATATGTCAGTGACCCTGACTCACCACCGGTATGTTCTACTGTTTTCCATTTATCACACAAATACTTTGGCATTTGTTTATTCATGGATGACTTGAGCTCATATCTGCAGCCACCCAGGGAGTACATGGACGAGATGCTCGGGTTGGTAGCCTCACTCGAGGGCATGGTCTTGCGGAGAGAGGCGCAGTTGTCCATCATAGGTTTCCAGGTACTCTTTAGTTTTCTTGTATTTATCATACTTCTGATGACATGCTGATCTTGAACATCTTACTGCATTGATAGGCTGCTTGTGTAGAGCACATCTGACACACACCATATTCATGTACTATATCTGCATACATCCACTCTGTGTATTTTTCAGATGCCTCCGGTGTATGCTCAGTCACAGGTCGGGCCATCCAGGCCTTCCGGAGGAGCTGGGCCATCTAGGCCTTCTCGAGGAGCTAGGAGAGGGGAGTCGTCTCGTGGACGAGGCAGACGCAGGGCGCACATCATAGAGGAGGAGGCTACAGATCCCCAGTCAGAGACATCTGCTGACAGAGAGGGTGGCTCCGACCCTGGTTCCGGGAGTGGAGGTGAGACCGAGGAGGGTTCTGAGGATGGCAGCTCCGACTCAGATGATGATGATGGTGATGATGGCGCAGAGGCTGTTCCGCAGAAGAGGACGAAGAGGGCCTCTTATTCCTGCTCTTGAGAGCATTGATGCAGTTGTTTCCTGTTTTATTTTCCTTTTTACTAGTAGTTGTAGCACATTGCACATTGTTAGGCAGTTTTATTTTCTGTAAAACTTGTACCCTTATTGTAAAAAATGTTGTAACAAAGGAAGCATGGTGAAATGAAACAGCTTTTGAAAAAAGTGTTGTGTTTTATGTTCTTAGCATCGTATCGCATCATTTTGCACAAAAATGAGATTGAATAGAATGGAAATGTGCATTGTGTATTTGCCAAGTCAGGTAGTGAACCGACGCAACAAACTAAACAACTTAACTCACCAAGAAATAACAGCATCTTAGCAAGTTTACAACTCGATAAGCAAGACACAACAATGTTGATAACTCGATAAACAAGACTTGACAACATTGATTAAACAAAGAGTAACAACTCAATGTACGAAACTCGACAGTTCGACAAAACTTAACAACAAAACAACAACTTGATAAGCAAAGCAACAACTCGATAAGCAAGACTTAACAACAACTCTATAAACAAAGTGCATTTCGGACGATCTGGGTGACGGAACGCATCCGAAACAGAGGGGGAATGGGGGCCTTCGACACTCCCGATGCATGCAAATGCTGGGAACTTCCTTCTAGAGGGTAGAACAGGATCAAAGGCACATTTTGCAGCATGGCCGGCCACCTTTGGGAGCTAGCCGACCAGCTTTTTGTATTGGAGGAGAGAGGGGTGGCCGGCCTACCAGAAAAGGTGGCCGGCCGGCCACTTAGCTCAGCAACCACCAGTTTTTCGACACGTGTCCCCCGAACAGTGCCCTATCCTCTTTAAAAGTCCCAGCCTCGTGGTTGATTCATTTCATCTCAGTTTGCACCAAAATGGAGGCGTTTCTCGTCAAAAATCTCACAGCTTGGATCGCTTCTCTAGATGGCTCGGAAAAGTTGAACTTCCGGGGTTTTGACTTGAATGCATTATTCACGCTGAGCCGTACTCCGCTGCACCTTCCCTTTTTTCACGCTGCGGTGAGGTTTTGGAACCCGGTAACACATGTTTTTAGCTTCGGCGAGCAGGAGGTATGTCCAACTTTCGAAGATTTTCAAGTTTTGATGGAATCTGAACGCCATGAAGAGATTTTGCCTCAGTTTCGCTTTGGTCACGCCCAAGCTTTAGGGCGGATGTGTGGGCTCACCATGCATGACGCTCGGTCTCTGATTTGCAACGGGGAACTGGACATCCTCGGCTTGATTCATTGCTTTTCTGATGCCGGTGACCGTGGCAACCATCATTGGCAAGGTTTTCGACAACACGCCCTTTGCTTGTGTATGCTGTCTCACTTTTTGCTTGCCCCAGGCTTTAGTGGATCTAGCGTTCGTCTGATTGAAGTTGCTCAAGGCTTGAAAGAAGGAAAGAGCTGCATCGCCATGACATTGGCCGAGACACTGATGGGCTTAGACGCTTTCTATCACCGGGAGACGACCAGATTTGCGGGGAGTCCACTACTGCTGCAGGTAATGTTTCCCTCCCAATCTCACATATATATTGCTCACATCACTCGACCCTCAGGCTCGGTTTTTCTCACAAAACCCCTTTTCTTACTTTTCTCTCATCGTACATCTCTCTATTCTTTATTCTCTCATTTTTCATCCCTCCCCAGGTATGGTTGATGGATAAATTGCAGGTCGTGGACTCTTGCCCAACCTACTCAGCTCGCGGTTACTTATTTCGACAACGCCTAGTCGATGCCCTTGATGAGGGGTGGTGGTTTGACTGGATGTGCAATTTGTCTGCAGATCGCATTGCTTGGCGCTGTCCTTGGCTCAATCTCCCGGCGATGAGCTATAGCATGTCCCGGCAGGCCGGGATCCAGTTGATTGGTCTGACTCATTGTGTGTTCTACTTTCCGTTCCGGTTCCAGCGCTTGTTCGGTCATGATCAGACTTGCCCGCCGGAGGGGATAGAGTACCCCACTGCATTCCCGGTTCGAAGCGCACAGCTTGCCCGGTATGCCACAGCCTGGAGGACTAGAGAGCTCCTGGCCCCTGCTCTCACTTTCAGTTGCACTTTGTCTGATGAGTGCTTAGATTGGCTCAATGAAGAGGCACAGATTGGGCCCAGCTTGGCATCAGAGGCTTCAACCAGCTCTGGGAGGGGGCGCAGGGACACCTGACTTATCTATGCCCCGGATTTATTGCTTACTAGTACTTTCAAGTTTTCTTTATGAATGTAATAAAAAGCAACTTCAATTTGTATGAAGAGCAGGAGAACTCTGTTTTGAAATCAATGAAATTGAAGGTTGTGGGTACTGAAAATTTTTCGCTTTGGTCCAAAAATGGTCTCAGTTGTAAAAAGATTAATTTGAGCAAAGTCAACTTTTATTAAAACTTTTCAAAACCATTTTCGATATGGATTAGAACTGGACACACCTGAGATCTGTCACTGAGATGCACAACCCCGGATCTTAGCAACTGGAAAGTTGCCCCTAGCCTGTATAGTACCGCGGCACTGCATAGCAACAGAAAGTTGCCCGTAGTCTGAGAAGCACTGCACCGGAGATCTTAACCGAACTCTTTGAATGCTGAATA
The DNA here is from genome assembly GCA_036172215.1 of Camellia granthamiana. NCBI lineage: Eukaryota > Viridiplantae > Streptophyta > Magnoliopsida > Ericales > Theaceae > Camellia > Camellia granthamiana. The sequence continues at coordinate 13,452,155 of CM069913.1, forward strand.
GACAAAGATGGCCGAGATGATCAAATGAACAAAGTTGATCGGGGAAAATGTTTATGGCTGAACTTCAGGATGAAGTTGCCTACGTATCCCAAAGATGGGAATCAAGCCTTACGTAGTTCAGGCTCGGGTTCACTCGGGTATTTTCACTTTCCTTTTACGCTCTAACTTTTGCCAAGGCCGCCTTTTGCGGGTTTTCAACCTTGCGAGCTCAGTTTTTATAATTTCAAAATTTTTTGTGCTCTGAGTTTTGCCTAGGTCGCCCTTTCAGGTTTTCGGCCTAGCGAGCCTCTCAAGGGTAATATTTTTTCAACTTGTCTATATTGATCGGCTGTGAGAACTCTAAGCCATCTAGATCCATTAGAACCACAGCTCCACCTGACCAGATAGACTTAATGATGTAGGGACCAGTCCAATTGGGTCTGAACTTGCCCCTTGGGTCGTGGATGGGAGCTCGGTTGTCCTTGAGCACCAAATCTCCTTCCTTTAGATTCCTGGACTTAACTTTCTTGTTAAAAGCCTGGGCAATTCTGCGCTGATAACCTTGAACATGATACAGTGCTTTCAGTCTTCTCTCATCAAAGAGCATGAGTTCCTCAAATCTGCTCTGCTGCCAATCTGCCTCGGCTATTTGGCACTCAGCTAATACTCGCAAAGACGGAACCTCAATTTCGATAGGTAGAACGGCCTCCATCCCATAAACCAATGAATACGGAGTCGCCCTAGTAGAAGTTCTGATTGAAGTCCGGTAGCCCCACAGACCAAACGGCAGCTTATCTGGCCAGTCCCGGTAGATTTCCACCATCTTCTGCAATATGTGTTTGATATTCTTGTTGGCGGCCTCAATCGCTCCATTGGTTTGCGGCCGGTATGTGGATGACTTATGAAAAGCCACGTTGTATTTTTCCAACAAGTCAATCACTTCCTTCTTGAAGTGGGAACGATTATCTGAAATTATCTCGTTTGGGACACCGTAGCGACAGATGATGTTGTTTCTGATAAACTTCGCAACATGTGAAGCTTTCAACACCGCATAGGATTGGGCCTCGACCCACTTCATGAAATAATCTATCGTGACCAGAATGAACTCATGCCCATTCAACCCCTTCGGAGTGACAGCCCCGATTACATCAATTCCCCAGACTGAAAATGGCCATGGCGAAGTCATATTGTACAGCTTTGACGGTGGAATGTTCATGCGATTTGCATGAATTTGACACTTGTGGCATCGCCGAACAAAACCGATACAATCCTCCTCCATGGTGGACTAGTAGTAACCCTGTCTGAGGATCTTCCGTGCTAGCATTACTCCATTCATGTGCGCACCGAATTCCCCTCCATGGATGGCTTCCATTAGACGCTTTGATTCTTCGGCATCGACACACAGCTTATGCATTCCCAGATGACCTCTCTTATACAGCTTACCCCCACAGATGATGAACTGAACGGCCATTCTTCTGATTGCCCTTTTATCCTTGGCATTTACCCCTGGCGGGTATGATTCCTTCTCCAAGAAATTCCAAATGTCGTAATACCAGGGGTTTTCGTCTTGAGCCTCATCTATAGTAGCAATCGACTTGTAGGCTGGCGTAAATTTTTGGTCAATGATGACTGGACGCATCCGGACTCCGAACGGGATGTCTATCATGGAAGATAGAGTTGCTAAAGAATCTGCAAACCTATTGTTCTCTCTTAGTAGATGAGCAAAGTTTAGCTTCTCAAACCGAGGAATTAACAAGTCCAAGGTTTGGTGATACAACATCATCTTTTCTTCTTTGACTTTCCAGTCTCCTTTTGCTTGAGACACAACAAGGTTCGAGTCCCCGATGACATCCAACCGTCTTGCCCCTAGTTCCAGGGCTGCTTCTAGACCGGCAATGCATGCCTCATATTCTGCTTCGTTGTTCGAGACTTTGAACCGAAGTTTGAAGGCTAGAGGGATACGGGACTTGTCAGGTGCTATCAGCAACACTCCTATCCCATACCCGTACTGGTTTGACGCTCCGTCAAAGTACATCGTCTAAAATTCGTCGTCGATATGCAAAATGGCCTCATCTGAGAATAAGTACTCAACTGCTTCACCCCCTTCCACTGGATGATCGGCTAAGAATTCTGCTACTGTTCTTCCCTTGACTGACTTGCGCGTTACATATTTCAGATCAAATTCGGAGAGCAACAGCAGCCAACGAGCTAGCCTACCCGTAAGTGCTGGTTTCTCGAAAAGATATTTGATGGGATCGAGTCGTGAAACCAACATTACGGAGTGAGCTAACAGGTAGTGCCGCAGCTTCCTGGTAGCCCATACCAAAGCTAAGCAAGCCTTCTCCAACGGTGTGTAGCGAGTCTCATACTCTAGCATCTTCTTGCTCAGATAGTAGATGGCTCTCTCCACTTTGTCCTCTGATTCTTGCGCGAGCATGCAGCCCATTGTAGTCTCAGTTACTGAAAGGTACAATATCAACGGTTTCCCCGGCTCTGGTGGTGACAACACGGGTGGGTTCTGTAAGTATTCCTTGATCTGTTCAAACACAGCTTGGCATCGGCTGTCCCATTGGAATTTCTTGCCTTTCTTCAGAAGGCCAAAAAATGGTTCACAAGTCAAGGTTAATTTTGAGATAAATCGTCTTATGAATTGCACTTTACCCAGAAAGCCTCGCACCTCCTTTTCAGTCCTTGGTGGTGGCATTTCTAAGATGGCCTTGATTTTGGAAGGGTCGACTTCGATACCTCTCTGTGTAATCAGAAACCCCAGCATTTTTCCCGCTGTAACACCGAACGTACATTTCTGAGGATTCAGCCGCAACCGGAATTCTCTGATCCTTTGAAAGAACTTTTGCAAGGTGGTGTAGTGGCCTTCTCTATCTTTGGACTTGACAATCATGTCGTCTACGTACACCTCAACCTCTTTGTGGATCATGTCATGCAATATTGTGGTCGCGGCCCGTTGATAAGTAGCTCCAGCATTCTTCAGCCCAAACGGCATGACTCTATAGCAGTATGTCCCCCACGGGGTGGTGAATGTAGTCTTTTCCCGGTCTTCAGGTGCCATTACTATCTGATTGTAGCCGGAGAAGCCATCCATGAATGAAAGCAAAGCATGCCCTGCTGTGAAGTCCACTAACTCATCAATATGCGGTAAGGGAAAGTCGTCCTTCGGACTGGCTCTGTTCAAATCCCTGAAATCCACGCATACTCGGATCCTGCCATCCTTCTTCGGCACCAGAACGATGTTGGCCAACCAAGTCGGGTATTCAGATACTAGAAGGAAACCTGCGTCGATTTGCTTGGTGACCTCTTCCTTAATTTTGAGAGCCCAATTTGGGCGGATCCTCCTGAGTTTCTGTTTAACGGGTCGGGCCTTGGGGTCAAAAGGGATCCGATGCTGTACAATCTCAAGATCGATTCCAGGCATGTCTTCGTAGGACCACGCGAAAACATCTTTGAAATCTTTTAATAAAGCGCCTAAGCGCTCACGTTCCTCCGAAGACAACGTGGACCCGATCTGGACCAGCCGCGGGTCTTCCTCAGTACCAACATTCACTGTAGTGATTTCATCAACTAACGGTTTAACAAATCTCTCATGCTCTTGTTCAATTAAGCATTGCAAAATCGGAGGAATTTCGTCCTCGTCGTTTTCATCAAAATTTTGAAAGTCTAAGTTAATGCAATAAATCAAGGGCACAGAAAAGTACTCAGAAACCACAGCTACTTGATTCTCATTAAGCACATCCAAGTCGTCCGATTCCTTGGTTACAATAGACTCAAAAGAGAAAGAAAAAGACGACCTGGACAAGACTGTGGCATCTAGGTTATCATCCACAGGATTACCAGACTCAGACTCAGTCGAGCTGGAACCTGATTCCGACTCACAAGACTCGGTGGAATCAGATTCCGGCTCACTACCTGACCCGGTGCTACTAGACAAAAATCCCTCTTCATATTGCCAAATGAGAGAGGGTGCGATAGATGCATCCAAAATAGTTGCTGGTAGGCCCGCAGCCGTTCCATTCCCGATCATGCATACCGAGAAGTTATCCCCCAAGCACTTCTGGTCGATCGGAGGATCTGAAAGTAGACATGCCAGTGCTACCCCCATCTCAAGTTCGGCGTCCCCAAATTGCACTTTCTTGCTCTGCTCAGCCTCAGCCAATGGGTCCGTCTGCTCTTCGGCAACATCCTCCCCGGATAACTGTAGATCAAAGAAGATCTCAAAACCTGGTACGCACTTCCTCTCCGCGTTCAGCCACGGCTCTGGAAAGCCACAAAACGGAAAGTCCTCCCCCTCCCGGACGAAGCGTCCGTTTAGGGTACCCTGAATGGGCCTATGCATCAGCTCAAAAGGCTTTCCAGCCTGCTTTGCTCTGGCTCTCCCAGCCATTTCCTTCCCCTTCCTTATCCAATCTTCTTTGGTGGGCTGATAACCCAAACCAAAGGTATGGGGGTTGTGTGGCACTTCGACCAATGCTGCGACGCCCTTCCGGCCGCTCTTTCCCAATCCCATCCTGGGGATGTGTTGAAGCTTGTTCATGAGGTATACAGATTGAGCACTAACGTACACTCCCTCATTAACAGCCATGATGTTTTGCACAACCCGAGCCTCAGCTAAGGTAAAACCTGACATAAACATGTCCTCCATGCTGTGCTCAATTTCTAGGACTGGTGTAGATACCTCCGAAGGTGGATGGATCGATGAATTCCCGAAAACAATGGCTACTCCCTTTCCATAGGGGTATTTCACCATCTGATGCAGAGTGGATGAGACGGCCTTCACCTGGTGCAACCACGACCGCCCCAAAAGCAGATCGAAGGTTGCCGGAACTTCTAAGACGTGGAAGTCTATCTCATGTTGTCCTGGCCCAACCTTGGTTTGGATTTTTACCGTCCCCATTACTTCCCGGCTCGTGTTGTCATACGCCCGAATCACCTGGGCTGTTGGTACAAAGTCGGCGTTCTTTAAACCAATGGCATAGGCTGTCCTTGCCGGGCATACGTTGATTGCAAACCCTGTGTCAACGAGTACCACGGGTACCCATTTATTTCTACACTCCACAGAGATGTAGAGTGGCCTATTGTGGTTCGCACCCTCAGGTGGTAGTTCCTTATCAGAGAAAGTCATCATCGGGGTAGCTCCTCCCGGAAAGACTAGTCTAACTAGCTGCTCTGGTGTGGTATCTATGAAGAGTTTGGCCTTGTCCATAGCAGATAGAACAGCCTGTCTGTGCACTCGTGATGCCATAAGCAGTCCCCAGATGGAGATGTCTGCTTGTATCTTCTTTAATTGCTTCAGTACGGCTTCTTCTTCGATTTGTTTTTCTTTCTGTTTTTCAGTTTCCTTATCCTTCCCAGATGCCTCTGGTTGGTCCAGGTGCGGGGGCTTGAAATACCGCCCGCTTCTCGTCATATGATCGACCTCACCAATATACCAAGTGTCGTCTGGCTGATGGTTTCCCCAATCTTCATCTGTGTGGGCGAGACATAAATCATCGTCCTCCTACCACATTCCATCGGCGGCTGATAGACACCTGTCCGGCTCCGGTATGATTATACTCGCAGTACCTTCAGCCACCATGCTCGCAGCATCTTCTGTTCTCGTGCTCGCAGCACTTTCGGTCCCCACGGGGGCTTTAGCTTTCCTGATCCTCTCAGAATCCCCAGATCTTTCTTGTTCCAACTGCGTCAGTACAGCTGGTTGTCCAATATTCCCTGCATTCATAATGCCCTGGTCCTGAGCGAAATTCTTCGTACCGGCGCTCTCTGGCAACGTAATCTGACTTCCGGCCCTTCCGGCCATCACTGATATTCTCACCCCTGCCGGGCTATGTTCTGGTTGGAACTCTTCCACAACATCTGGTTGATCATCCAGCCACCCGATAGCCTCTGCCGATTCCTCATAATCAAACCAGTTGACTGTCGCGTCCCCTAGATCCTGGTCATTAAAAAACTGGAGGTTGGCAAAGTCCTCTTCCACAGCCGTCAAATCATCTCCCCCTTGCTCAAATCCATCCCCCTGGATCACACACAGCTCTTCCTTTTCTGGCAATTCTATACCTGGCCCAACTTGGTCTGCTGACAGAATGTACTCACTCGGATCATAGGCTTCCCCAGCGAAACTCCCAGATTGCTCAATCCCAGACTCAACAATTCCACTCTCCTCTGAAACCTGCCCTGTCCCATCTTCGATGGTCACCACCGTTGGCTCTGGTTGGGTTGTGGAGATGTCCAACATGCACAAAGAGTTAGTGCGGTCAGGAAGGAGCACCTCCGGCTTAGGTAGGTGGGATGGGGTGATATAGATACTAGGATCGTAAGACACGACCCCAGTCTGGATAAAGTTGATTCTGTTGGGAGGGGGAACTTGGTTATGCGGTGAGAGAGGATTTGTCGTGACATTGGGTTTTTCGAGAGGCACAATCACCTGTTTGTCAATAAGATCCTGGATCTCATGACGCAATCTAAAACAACAGTCAGTGTCGTGACCATGTTGTTGGTGATACGCGCAGTACTTTGCTGGGTCATGAGAAGGAGGGAGTGGATTTGGTAGTGGCCTCGGCTCTAGGGGCTTCAAATGCCTTTTCCTGATTAATAACCCTAGAGCCTTGGACAGGGGCATATATAAGGGCGTGAAGGTTCTTTAGCCTCTGGGTTGGTATTTGGTGGTATGCGTATTGCTTCCGGATGCACCGGAGAAAGACGTGGCTGCCATGGGTCTTGGAAGGGGAGGGGGAATGGTGGTGACCATGCTGACCTCCGAAGCTCTTGCAGTTGCAGCGCCACTCGGGCCTGCATTGTTGTTGCGGTTGAAAGTCCTCCTAGGCTGCTCTCTATCTTGGTCAATCAGACCCTGTTTCATTGCATCTTCGATATGCACCCTCATCTCGTGCAGATCTGAAAAAGTGGGGAAAGGGAGTACAATTATTTTTTGCATTAGTTTTGGCTGGAGATTGCGCACAATCATCCTGATTTGATCTTTGTCGGTAGGCCTCAGGGTCATCATTGAAGCCTTCGCCCTCCACCGAGTTACGAAATCTGAGAAGCTCTCTTTAGGCTCCTGCCTTGTTGTTTCGAGATCTCGGGTCGTAATCTCGATTTGGGTATTGTAAGAGTATTGTGCGACAAAGGCCTCAACCATTTCATCCCAACTCTGCTTGACGTCATCCTCTAACTTCGCGTACCAGATAGCGGCCACACCCGACAGGGTCCGGCCGAACAGTGAAAGCTTCTGCGGTCTGGTGAGGCCCATTGGCCATAATATATCTGAGAAGAGTCGGAGGTGGACCATAGGATCCCCAGATTCGTCGAAGCGATCGATTTGCAGCATCTTGAACCTATCCGGCAACGTCACAGCCACATTGGTATATCCGTCCTCGATATCCGAAATAGCCTTTACCCCTTGGGACTTTTTGAACAGCTTCTCGAGCTTGCTCAATTTCAATGTTGTTGGGTCTATTTCGAACTCGAAGGGAGAGTCCGGGTGGTTGATAGGCATATGTGCCTTGGACAGTTGAGGTGGAAGCGGGGGCGGAGCTGGCCCCGTTGGAAGGTCTGTGTCCTCCTAGAGGTTCTGGACATTCGGCAAGATGTTTTGGATGTTTGGCAGGACATTCTGGACAGTTGGCATTTGCTCGGGTAACGGGACCCCTGGTGGAGGAGGAACTGGATGTGAGGCTGATGCTCCGTTCTGCTGTTGTAGTCTAGTGATAAGCTCAGCCTACTGGGCCATGATTGTGGCCTGCTGTTTAGAGAACTCCGCTTGGCGGACAGCGTCCTCCTACATTTGCTTCATGCTCTCTTGGAGCTGGTGCATCATTTCTTCGATCTCGGCAATATTCTACTGATCTTGCTGACTGATTGGTATGTGTATCTCTATGGCAGAAACTGAGACCTCAGTCCGACTGTTCACTGCTAGGGTAGACCACTGCTCTGGTAACCTCTGCTTAGACACACTGTGCTTTCTTGGCCTTCGTTTGACAACCGGGGGTAGAGAGTGAAACACTGGCTGTCCGTCAACCAGATCCTTAGATCGATTGAGTCGACGACCTCTTGCCCAGAGTGCTTGGGAAATATCTGCTTGGTCTGAAGCAATTGTGCTAAAACTGCCCCCTAGCAAAAAGATAAATAAAGCAATAAGGAAATAAATAACCAGACACACGGACAGCATAACAGCTTAAAATAAACACACAACACACAGTTGGGCGTAACAACACACAGTCGGTAAGCTGAATACACACTACCCTCCAACGCTGATCATTATCCCTGAATCACTGTCCCCCGAAAACTGAATTTGATACCCGCAGATAACTGATTCTCAAAATAACTGAACTGATGCCAGCAGGCCTGATGCCCAAACTCGCAAACTGATACATGCATTCCTGTAGAGACGCACTCTAAAAGCACATAACAGATAAGTGAGAGCCAAAACACCCCTATGTTGGGGTAGGGTTACCCTGTCCTATTTTGTCAGGAGCTAGGGTTTCACTATGCACGCAGCGGTTTCAAACAACCTATATCGGGTAAGCAACCTGTCCTAGCTTGGAATGGTCACTATGGATTTCGATATGCACTAGGTCGAATGGTCAAAAGGGTGCCCTGGTAAAACCGGGGTTTGTGTTTCCATACTGGCAAAGCCCGTAACCGGTAAGCCTTATGGCACGCAGCCTCTGGCAAACCGCTCAGGAATAGCAGATGGCAAACACGGTGTCCTAGACGCACCAATGCACATGCAATGCAAAGAAACACATAGGTGTAATCAAAACAAGATATCATGAGTCCGAGTCAAGTTCTCTAAATCCCCAGCGGAGTCACCAGAAACTGTAGACGTCCCCGAACGTCCCCGGGAGGGTGAGTCCTGTTCTGTTCATTTTGGGCTCACTACAGTTCGGACTCAAATTGTCACGGTTCTTAATCTGAACCAAAGAGTCCAAATCCGGCAAATCGTTTTGAGAAAACAAATTTTTGAAAGAAGTGCCAAACATGGACTGCTTTGCCAGATACAGAGTCGCCACCTAAATATTTTATTTTGGGAAATTTAGGAAACCCTGACTCGTGCCTAAGGCCACGTATCCGTCATCACCAAAGTTGTCTCGGCTCGGGAGCTTGGTTACGATTGGGGAAGGTCACTTCGTGAGCACCCCCGCTTGCCCGATCAAAGATCGGCCTCTACTAACCATGATATCTAGTTTTGAAAACATTATGCGTTCTTATTCCGGTTATTAGCCTAGATTTACTATGTGATGCGCACAGCATACAAGTATAGACTGGGTCGCCTAAATTGGAACAAAACATTTCCTGTTTATTTTTTAAAGTGGTTTGCTACTAGCAAGTCGGCTTAAAATGCAGATTTTGCCACCCTCAGGTGGGCTTTAGAAAAGATGGTTTTGCCACTATCTAATGGTCTTAAAACTCACAGTGAATGAATTGTTCCAATCCAAATAACCCAACCTTCACCCACAGGCATTCAGGCAGGTATATCACATAAGCATATAGCCTCATGGTAAGCATGCTATCATGGCAGTCACTCACACGCATGCAAGGATGCTAAAGCATAAAACTTACCGAGTACTCCAAGCCAAAACAGAAGCTATGTTAGAAATCCATGCATGATCCTAACTATACAGAAATGCCTAATGCAACACATGCAAAATGCAACTAAGATAGGCTCGGCTATTCTAAAGATGGCATGTGAAATGCTACAGCTAACATGTATTCAACTCGGAATTGAAATACAATGCAGTGAATATGATGCGCCGAGCCCGGTGCATGCAAAACAGATGAATGAATGCAAACATGCTATCATGCTGTATGCTAATTGAAATATGTCCTAATCTAACCATCATAAACTGGTAAATAAAAGGGAGAAAGACGTGGGGTTGGAAGACATACATCACACGCACGCACACTTATTACAACATTGCCCTCGCTCGGAGGGTCCGAATAAATAATACAGTCCCAAATAAATAATGCAGTCCGAATAAGTACAAAACCCTAATTAATTAACAAATTAATCTAGAAAAGCAGTAAATTAGCATGCAAGCCTATGGACTACCTCAACTCTGCTTCGGATGATGAATGATGTATGGTTGAGTTGTTTTGCGCGGAAATCCATTGCGATGCCCCAATTAGCCTCTGTTTACAATTGAGCCCGAAATATTGCACGAAGCTCCAAAAGACTGTCGGTTTCTGATTTGCTGCAACAGAGAGCAAGAAAGGGGCATGGCAATGTATTTTCACATATGTATGCTTGCCTTGATCCTCGTGCCACCAATCACACATCTCGATGCATGATGGCCGAGGAGTCGAATTGCACGACTCAATATGAAATGAATGCACATGGAAACACAACAAGACCGAGACTCCATCATGGATAATCCGGAGTGTCGGCGACCGGGAATTGAGACACGTTCCGTCACTCGGAGAACGAAACGTCCCTCGTTTCCCGTGCTTGGGCTAACTCCTACTCCAAACACAATGCAATATGCATGACATGCATGAATGCAATCCTAACATGCAACCTAGCATACACAATGCTATGAAATGGCATACACAATGTACGATGTAACATGGCATGCACAATGCTCTAACATACAACCGAGCATACGCAATGCTATGAAATGAAATGGCACAATGCACGATGGACTTACACCAATATGAGTAGACCTCAGCCACACTCACATCAGTAGCCATGAGATGAAATGAGACTATCGAAATGTGTACACACGTGCACGCAAACCGAGGACCGAACCTAAGGCATAGTATGCAACTCTAACAAGGCATGGTAAGGCATGAAATATGGCATACAAGCATGTAATTTCCAGCACTGAAACATGATGCTAAATGGCCCCGAAACATGGAAACATGGCACCCGATGCATGAGATGAGCCCCGAAACTCAAGACTAGGCACATGTATTGACTTATAGCTATACAAAGCATGCATTATTTGACTACGAAGCACAAAGACAGAGCCAAGGAAGTTCCAAAACATGAACATTTCTAGTTCGAAGCATGACCGAAAGATGCTAGCATGATGGACTAAAATAGCATGCAACTTTGACTAGCAAACATGGTTTACATGGCATGTATATGAATCGCATGAGAACTCACCAAACCAACAAAAATCAGTGAATAAAATGCATCAAAATATGCCCAAATAACCTCTGAAATGCAACCAACACATGCAAAAATGAGGAGTTCCTTTAAAGGGGCATACAAGGGGTTATTAAGCACATACAAGATAGACACTTAGCATGGCAAAACCAACTTTGAAAATGGAATATGACAGCCCTGAAACTCACAAAATAGGCCCTGAAATCAGCTTCGGAAACATGCAAAGAAGGGCCTGTTTGAGAGGCCTTGAATGGGATTGCTCTACACATGCAACATAGACATAAAATATGGCCAAAGGGGCCTTGGACAGAACCAAGGCAGACCTAAAAACTCACAGAATGAGACCTGAAACATGACTTCTATACATACAAAATAGAGTCCCTTTGGATGGCGAAACATGCTAATAAAGAGAATGAGGGGTGAGAGGGTCACCCCTCCATGATTTTGGAGCTCAAAGACACATCAAGGCCACTGAAAATCCACTAGATTTCAGTGGCCAAGAGGCCAAAACAAGGCCAATGCAAATGCTCAAATACAAGGCTCAAAGCATGAGGAGATGAAGCATGCAAGGTCAGAGATGACTCCAAACAGAAAAGTGGCCTCAATCAAACTTAAAGAGGAGGTCAAAAAAATACTTTTTCCAGTTTATATCAAGCCTCGAAAATATTCACAAGTAAGGCTAAAATATGATGCAAAAATAGCCCCAAAAGAGAGATAAGAGGCAAGAGGCAGCAGATGGCCTCAAACAGAAAAGAACCCTTCAACAAAGTTGAAGAGGGGCTAAAAAAAAGGCACTTTATAGTTTGGCTCAAAGCCCAGAAATGCTCAAAAATAAAGCTAATGTATCATGCAAGATAAGCCCTAAAAGAGAGATAAAGCACAAAGGGGGAGTAGAAGACCTTAAACAGGAAAAAGTCCTTGATCAAACATGAATATGAGCTCAAAATAAGACTATTTACAGTTCAGGTTGAAGCCCAAAAATGCAAGCAAAAGGGGATAAGATATAGAGCAAAATGATGCAACAATGGGGAAAATAGGGACTCACCCTTGAAGAGCCGACCTCCAGCAGCTTTTGGTCCAAGATTCTGAGCTTCCAACCTCTGCAAATGGCCTCCAAGTTACTAGAATGGAGTGTGGAGGTGGTAGGCTATGGGTTGGTGTGTAAATGGTGCAAGATCAAGGGTGTTTTGAAGCTTGGATGAGAGATATGGAGGGGTTGTATGTATAATGCTCCAGCTGGTTTTCTAACCCTTGTAAAATGAGGTGGGGTGGTGGTTATATAGAGGGAGAAGCCAAGGGAAAAGGGGGGGAAAAACCAATTCAAATTTCCCCCCAAAAGGGCAGATCCTCGGGCAGGGGGTCTGGTGCAAAACAGCTGGCACAGCTGGAATGCACCAGGAGAGAGAAGAATGGCCGGCCAGGTGCAAAAGGTCCAGGTGGCCGGCCGGCCACCTCCCCTGGTCGACCGGCCAGGGGTCAAAAGGGTCAAGAGAATTGCTGGCCGGCCACCCCAAAAAGGTGGCCTCCCAGATGAGTGCAACACAGATGTATGGTCAAAACCCAAAAAATGTGAACCAGGAGAGAGAAAAATCAGCTTTTTAGAGGGGTTCAAAAGGGTCAAGAACAATTGCTGGCTGGCCTACCCATATTGGTGGCCTCCTAGGTGTGCACAATACAATGGTGCGGTGGAAATTCAAAAAAAGTGGCCCGGGAGTGGGAAAAACCAGCTTTCTAGTGAAGAAAACGGGCGATGAAGAGCGATGAAGAAATAAAACTGGTTTTTCAGAACAATTTCTGGCCTCCCACCTTCCTACAACCTTTCTAACAATAAAAATAAGGTCCCTGCCAAAAATGGACCAAGACGGACGCAAAACGAAGGTTCGGGGGCCGAAACACGCAGTTCGGAGCCCCGAAAACAGGCTGTTAGGCACCGGAAATGGCGTTCGACCACAGAGTTGGTCTCTCGGGCCACAGTGTCCCTCAAAACGGAGGAAACAAGGTGTGTGCCAAAAACCGGAGCAAACGGAGGTAGTTAAGTGGTCCCGAACTGAGGCACACGGCCGACGGCTCCGAAAACCAAGAACCGGACTCCAAACGGGGAAAATGGCCTATGACCACGAAACGTAGCCTATGGCCACTGAGAGATGATCTACGGGACCTCTCCCTTCCTTCAGGAGGAGAAAACAGAGAAAACGGGACCTGGTTCGTAAACCGAGGCAAGGCACAAAAGGGTCCAGAAGCCCGAAGGCAAAGCTCGCAGCCGTGACTCCGCAACCTTAGAACGAGCACAATATGCAACATCACTAAGCGCTCAATTGGTGACGCCTGAGTCTTAAGGTCGGTCAAAAATGGGGTGTCTACACACTCTCTCACTGTAGGAACTTTCTGTCAAACTGACTTGTAAAATGGAAGCAAAAACTTCTATATTGAGACTTGACATGAAGGTCTCAATTTATACATGTATAGGGGAGAGAAGAAAAGCCTCCAGCCTTTAAGGCTGGTCATTAAAACACCATTAACCAATATCCATAGCCCATTTTCAAAAAGTTGAAAAGTTTGGATGCCTAAAGGATTCACACCCTTTAGCCAAGAAAAAGGATTTAAATACCCTTTAAAATCCCATTCATGATTCTAACATCATGAGACAATTTTTTGGCAATTTCTTATTCAAATCTCAATGGTTTTTGGCCCACTTGGACCCAACACAATAGATGGTTGGGACCCACTTTAATATTTAATTAAAGTCACCACACTTTAATATTAAATTAAAGTCACCAAAAAATCATTTTTTCCAACATGATGATGATGGTGTGAACGACTCATGCGTTTTTTTGTGAAATATACTATTTTAATAATTTTTTTAAAAATATGATGATTTATAATAGAAAAAAAATATTTTTGACTTAAATGTTTGTTCATCAAACGAGGTCTATCTCTGAGGAGTAATTTTTATATATAGATAGGATATATGTCATGTATTATTATGATTGATTTTAATAGTAAGGCCTATTATAGTCATGTTAGGTGTTTGGAAATTAATAAGAGTATATATATTTGTGATTAGCAAAAGGTATTGTTACGTGATACTCTATTAATATACAAAAATTTCTCACTGTTAAGGTAATTGGTCGTGACACGTCTGTGTGTTTTGCACTGGAGTGTTCTTTTATCTTCTCACATGGTGTTGGATGTGGGGTAGGGATGTAATTAGATTGATATCGTTGATATATACTAAACCTAATCTACTAAAATGGTTCAATTTGGTTTAATGTGATTTAATCAGTTTAGAATATTTCAAACTTAAAATATTTTTTTAGTGTGAATTAGTTATTAGTATATCACTTTAAACATATTCAGTGGTTGTTCGACATGTACTAAAAAAATGTACTTTTTTATACATATACACTTATTTGAGTCATATCAATTAACATCTATCAACATCTTCTTTCTATTTTCCATTCACTTTTTCTACTTTTCTACACTTTGTTTTTTTATTTATAAAAAGTCAAAAAATGCACTTATTTAGAATATCCTAAACATTTTCTCAATCTATTCATAAATACTTTTAAATTCCTAAATTAATAAAAATACATATTAAAAAAAGGGTTAAAAAATACATATTAAAAAAAGGGTTAAAAAATACTAAGGTTTGTTTGGGAAGTGGGTTAACTTTTTGGCTATTTTAACCTAGGGTTAAAAAGCGGGAAAATTTGTCTAACATCCCTCTCCAACTTTTAGTAATAGGAGAGGTCGACAATAAATTTTTTTGTAGTCTAAGGTCCCTCACCCATACCCATATATAACACCCACTCTTTCATTCTCTCTCATCTCTCTTCTTGCACCAAACAACTCCCCTCTCTCTCTCTCTCTCTCTCCTCTTTGTCTACAACATTGTTCAAAGCTTCATTGGCATTGACTACGATGGAAGAATTCGCACTAGCAAGATTATAAAGCTTTGTCGATGGAGATCGTCGATTTATATGAAAATTCCTGATAGTGCTTTATACAACAAAATTTATATCAAGCAGAGCACTAGTCCTCATTGTTGTTCCTGATAGTGCTTTATTCATCATTGCTTCTCTTACTTTTTTCTTTTTTCTTCTTCATTGTCTTTATTGTTGATCTCGATAAACTAAATCTTAAAATCTTCATACAACATTTAATGAAGAAATCCACATAAAAAGATGTATTCCGGAGCTGGGGACATGGATTCAGCAAAGGTGTTTGATGAAATGCTAAGGAGAGAATGTCTAAGGTCTCTCAAATCAATCCAGAGAAATTTCAATCCAAACCAGAGAATTTCTCTGGACCAAACCAGAAAAAATTCAGTCCAAACCAGAGAATTTCTTTGGACCAACCCAAAGAAAATTCAGCTCAAACCAAAGAATTTCTCTGGTTCAAACCAGAGAAATCAATCCAATACACGAAGCAGAAGCAGCGATCGTTATGTACAAAAGTGAAATAAAATCCTGCCAAGAAAACACAACACCTGCTTGGTCGAAGATGCGCATCTACAGATGTGAACAAAGCCAAAAAAATTTGTGAACAAAGTTGGGACCATGAATTCGTTTAGTAACTTGGTACTGTGGATCTTGGGCAGGGCTTCATCTGAAGGGTTCAACTCATTTCTTTTGATGTTTAGAGACGTGCGAGATCAAGGCGGCCAAGTTTATCCAGATCTAGCCAGGTAGGAAAATCATACAACACAAAATGCTCACTAGGGATTGGATTGTTGGTTGGTCTTTGTATTTTTTGAATATTTAATTCTAATGTCATTGTAAATGGTTTTGTAGAAATATTAGTTTATACATAAATGGTTGCATAAACTGGATATGGAGTAATGGTCAACAACAACAGTATTGTTAACAAATAGAAGTTGAAATAAGAAAAGGAAAAGGAAAAAAATTTCCCTAGTTTGAACTCAGAGAAGTTTCAATTTTCTCTGATTTGAACACAGAGAAATTTGGTGTTGATGATGTGTAAAATTTTCTCTATGATGTATCCAGATAAATTTGGTGTTGGAGATGTGTAAAATTTCTTTGTGATGTGTCCAGAGAAATTTCATTTGGTGATGTGTAAAATTTTCTCTATGATATGTCTAGAGAAATTCATAATTTTCTCTGTGATGTGTCTAGAGAATTTTGGAATTTTCTCTATGATTTGTCAAGAGAAATTCTCTAAATTGAATTTTCTCTAGATCGATGTTGAGGGACCTTAGACATTATGAAAATATTGAGTGTCCTTTAGGC
Source organism: Camellia granthamiana (assembly GCA_036172215.1). Classification (NCBI taxonomy): domain Eukaryota; kingdom Viridiplantae; phylum Streptophyta; class Magnoliopsida; order Ericales; family Theaceae; genus Camellia; species Camellia granthamiana. The sequence continues at coordinate 13,468,502 of CM069913.1, forward strand.
TATAAAATCTTAATACCAGGGACCTTAAAAAAAAATCCCCTTAAAAAGCCTGGTTTGGGAAGGGCTTTTTAACTTTTTTGATTTTTTGTGAGAGAAAGAATATAATGATTGATGTTTTGTCTTATTGGGCTTAAATAGCCTGTTTTGTCTTATTGGGCTTAAATAGTCTATTTTGTCTTATATGACTATTTTAACCCAAACCTTCCTTTCTAAACGGAGGCTAAGGGAGTTAGAGTTAAAGTTATTAGAGTGTTTGGAATGATCTAAATAGATATATTTTTTGACTTTTTACAAAAGGATGTGTCGAAAAATAAAGAGATGATGTGAGTCAAATTGAATTTATATTTTTTTTTTACTTTTATTTTAGTTTTTAATTTTTAAATTTGTGTACACAAATTGAATTTTTTTAAAAAAAATTGACATAATTTTTTAAAAAATAACCAATATATATATATATATTAAATATGTAACTTTCTTATTTGGTGTACTGTTTATTAATTATTTTGTTTTATTTTGAAAAGCTGTACAATAACAGTTGATGTAACCTTTATTTAAAATTTTTGAAACATAAATAAATTGAAAAAAAAAATAATAATTGAGAAACATATAACAGATCTTTCAGCTTTTGCTTTTATTTTCTTTGACAATTCAAGTATCATGAAATTTTTGTACACTGTCTGTGTTTGATTTGAGTTTTTTGAATTAAATTTTTTGAAAATTGAGTTTTTTATTTTTCATATTTTTTTTTTATTTTTAGTGAATATTTTTGAAATTTTAATAATTTTTTTAACTTTTTTAGATGCACCTTTCTTAGATGTATATAAAAAGTAAAAAGTAAAAAAATTGTGAAAAAATATTTTTAAAAATTAATAAATACATAAAAATATGAAAAATATACTGAATTCTCATATTCTTTTTTTTTTTTTGGTATTTAGTGAATTTTTAAAAGATTTTTTTTCATAAAAATTATACTTTTTATGTGTATTTATGTTAGGTGTGTCTAAAAATTTTAAAAATTAGTTAAAATATTAAAAAATTCAATGAAAACAAAAAAAAAACATGAAAAATAAGAAAGTAGAATTTTCTAAAAAGTGTTTTTGGAAAACCAAAAACAGGCAAAGTGATTCACCAGGTAAATTACCCCTTGAGATTTGGTCCAATTACATTCTACTTTCTAACGTTATGAAAATTACTTTCTCACCCCTGCGGTTAATAGTCTCATTTCACAAACTTCCTACCTATATAAAAGGCAACAACTCCTAGTAGAAAAAAATAGAGGAAATTACATTGAAAAAAAAAAGTAAAGCAAAGGAAAGGGAAAAAAAAAACAGAAGAAGTAAAGCAAAGTAAGAAAAGAGAGAGTATATGAGTTTAATGTCTTCATTCTGTTTAAATAATTACAATGACATGAGGGTTAATGTAATTTTTGAAACGCCAAGGAGTGATAGGTATTAAACCAAAATCTCAAGCGGCGTAAGTGTAATTTACCCTGTCTTACCAAACAGCACCAATCATATCTATATATATCAAAAAAAAAAAAAAAAAAAAAAAAAAAAAAAGGAATTTCTAATCAGATGCTTCTTGTGAAATTCAAAACTCTCATATTATTTTTGTAAAATTCTTATTTTTTAATTAATTAAAAAACTCTTCTATTGATTAGCCTTTATTGAATCATTTTAAAAAATAGTAATTAATCCATTTAAAAGGAAAGTTAATTAATTTATTTAAAAATTTAAATAGTTTTTATGCCTTGATTTACACATTTCAAAAGAAAAGTTAATTAATTCATTTAAAAATTTAAATTTAAAAGGAAAGTTAATTAATCTATTTAAAAATTTAAATTTAACAGGAAAGTTAATTAATCTATTTAAAAATTTAAATAACTTTTATGCCTTTATTTACACATTTCAAAAGTAAAGTTAATTAATTTATTTAAAAATTTAAATTTAAAAATTGAAAAGGAAAGTTAACTAATTAATTTTAAAATTCAAATTTTTGTACTACTAAAATTTAGGAATTAATACATCTTCCATAAAAAAAAAAATATTGATGTTTAATGATTTTATATTCATCAATATTTCAATCTATATTATAGCAAAGAGTAATTTCATTAAAAAAGACCATGAATCCTCCAAATATTAGTGATATAAATATGTGTAGGTCTTAGAGTTTTAAAGTAAAACATTTATGTTAGAATTTGTTCAAATGTAATTCTTTTAATATTTATAAATGTTTTTTTATTGATTGATAAAAAGTACCGTAAACATTAAGGTTATTTTATTTTTTATCATATTGTGTTATTAAAATAGGATGTATCATAGGTTTAAATCAAGAATTGTTGGGGGAAAAAAATCGACTCGAACTAGATTTTCTAAACTCATTTTAATATTTAATCCAATATTATAACTCCCAAACTGGCTCATACCGGTCACAAACTAATAAAGATAATTTTAAATGATTAAGACAATTTTTAATGACTAGGTGAAGGTCATATTAGCATAAATATTGAGTCAACTAACTTTTACATCACTTCTAAAGTTTACTCCAACACCACAAGTCAATCCTAATCAATTTGCACAAAAGAATTATGACACAAGATAATTTACAATTTTGAGTAGACAAATTTTTAGACTTTACAAAATAAAAAAAAAAATAGTGTATTAAAAAATATAATTTACTAGAATCATATGGTAAATTAAAATTATGAATATTATAAAACAAAATATATTTATATTTTATTGTAAATATAATTTTTATAATTTATTATTTAATTTTTATCAATTAAATTATGACATGCAAGTTTTTATTAAGAATTTAGAACACACAATTAATGACATTAGAATAAAAAACTTCTCTTATGTGTAATCCTGATAAAACTGAATAAAATTTAATTAATTATAAATCATTTTTATTACATATTTTAAATAAATTTTATATTATTATTTTAATTTAAAATTTAATTTTTGATTATTTATTTATGTTCGTGCATAGCACGGGTAATATATATATTTTTTTAGGTGGGTGAACGGCTAATACGTTACTATATATATACGTCATATTTTTCTTTTTCTTACGTGACACATTTTAAAGGTTTATTTACTTCTTCTTCTTTTTTTTTTCTTTTTTTCTTTTTTTTCTAAAAGAGTCACATCAACATGCCTTTTCTATTTACATACAAAGTTTTGCAAAATTCAATTTCAATTATAATAATCAATTTTATGTAGATTCTATTTGAGAAGTACTTATTTTTCATCGCGTATTCCATTACAAGAAAAGGGGGCATATAACACGAAAGCATTTGCGACGACACCACTTACTGTTGCAAAAAGTGAGTTTTTGCAACGGCGTCACTTGCTGTCGCCAATAGATCGGGTTTCAACAACGGCACCACTTCCTATCACAAAATGCACGTTTTTGCGATGGCAACAACTACAGTCGCAAATAATGCGCGTTTTTTGCAAATAATGCGCGTTTTTTGCGACGACAACCCCTACTGTCACAAATAATGCTATTTTTTGCAACGGCATGAAACTTGATGTCGCCAATAAATCGTTTTATTGTTTAAATTTTTATTTGTGACAGTAAAACTTGACGTCGCAAAAAAAAAAACCCAAAAGCTTACGCTTAGCTTTTTTTCTTTTCGCGCTCGTTTTTTCCCCTTTCAACAAAAAATCTCCAATCTCAAAAATCCCTAATCTTTTGAACCAAAAACTCTATAAAAAATCCCTATCTCTTCTTACGACTCTCTCTCTCTCTCTCTCTCTCTCTCTCTCTCGCGCGACTGTGAGCAGTGACAGACGACGGCAAGCATCGAATCGACAGCGTTGAGCGACGACAACAAGCAGTGGTAGACGGCATCGAGCAGCGTGTGACGGCGGCGAGCGAGCGACGATGGTGCGGAGTGTCACGCCACCAATCGCGGGGTTCTTGGCCAGGTGAAAAATCATCAAGAACAGTGTATGATCTTTCCCCTTTTCATAAATTTTTTATTTTTATAGTGTTTTCTTTACTTGAATTGGGAAAAAAGAATGTGAGAGAGAGAGAGAGAGAGAGAGAGATATGAAATGTGGAAGTTGTTAACTTTATTTATGGTGAGTTGAAATTAGCTTAATGTGATATGAATTTAAATGGATATTGTTTCTATATGTATTGTGTAACAGTCATAAATTGAATGAAATTCTTGGCTTTTCTCAGCTGTTGTTTTCATAGCAAAATCCACTTTTAGCAAAGTAATAGTATACAATTTCATATGGGTATTTCATTTTTTATTTGTTGATGAGTTCCATATGGGTATTCATATGCAAAAATTATTAACAAATAGTGGTTGTAACAAGAAATTGAAAACTCATATCTTTATTGAAGATCTTGCTTCTAACCCATCTGGAATTGAGGAACAACATACATGACTTTTTTCAGATTTTTGAAGCTTTCTTTATGGATTGCCTAAGAGATTATAGTAGTGATTTCTAGTTTTCTTCCTCTTTTTCTTTATTTTATTTTTTTGCAAAATCTGCTAAGTGACTGTTCATGGGTACCCCTCACGACACCCATAACAGTCTCTAAACAGTGCCAAAAATCTTATCTTTTCATGCTTAATTCCTTACCCATTTATTACCTTATACAAACCCTTTATCCTTGTATGTTTCACTCACCATGCAACCATTAAACCTAACAGTTGCGATTCGTAGCTCAAAAATCATAAGGCTCGAATGACCCGAGTTCTAACTACACCTCCATGTCTTTGTACAACCCATCTCAAAGTTTTCATCCACACATTTCATTTGAAATAACAAAAAGAAAAGAACAGAGTAGAGAGAGAGAGAAGACCGGAGAACCATTAGCGTCGATTGAAGTGTTCAGAGAGTAAAAAGAGGAGCCGACCTGTGTGCCACCGACGAGGCTGCTGCTAGTTCTGTGTGTAGTGAAGGGTGTTGCATGCTGCTACAGTGTGTGGCGAAGGGTGCTGCCGCTGCTGCTGTGTGTGGCAAAAGGTGTTGTCACTGCTCTTACAAGTGGGTGTGATTTCAAGTAATGGATTGAATTTTAGTTAAGAAGCTCTGTATGATCTGAAATTTGTTGGTTTTGTTGTTAATTTAGGGTTTCACATTGTGTGATTAAGAATTAGTGTTTTAAATTGATTAACTATTTCTGTTTGCTCGGGAAAAAAAAATGAACAAGTATTGAGTATTGTTTAAAGTTGTTTACCTTTTAATTGAAGGAATGAAGAATTGTGGCTATTTAATCATGTATGTGCTTAGAAGCACTATTTTTTTTTTTTTTTTTTAAATCTTATAATGAACAATTGTGCCTATTTGATCATTTACCCCCCAAAAAATGAACAAGTTGTTTATCTTATAAAATCCAAAGTAGGAGGGGGTCCCAGGCCATCACACTACAAGAAATTGCATTTTTCGCAACGCAACAAAATATGTTGCTAAAAGGGAAAATTGGTCGGCAAAGAGTTTTGCCGACACACAAAGCTACATTGGTAACCCGTAGGCAAAAGTGAGTCGGCAAAAGTTTTTGCTGACGAAATTATCATTGCGTTGGTAAAAGTAATGCCTTTAGCGACGAACATAGTCGTCGATAAAAGCCTTCATCCATCGTCGGCAATTTACCTTGCGTCGGTAAAAGTCATTCAAATATGATGATTGTTTAGCACTTTTCGTGACACAAATTTGCGTAGGCAAAAAATATACTTTTAGCAAAAAAATATGCGTCGGCAAAAGTAAACTTTTGGCGACACATTTACGTCAGTAAATGTTATCATTTGCCTACAATTTGTTTGTCGATAAAACTTCACTTTTGGCAACGACAAACTAGCATTGGCAAAAAATACACTTTTAGCAACACAATATGAGTGGGCAAAAGTAAACTTTTGACAACACATTTACGTTGGTAAATATTGCCATTTGTCGACGATTTGTTTGTCGATAAAGGTTTACTTTTGGCAACGACAAATTGGCATTGGCAAAAAATACATTTCTTGCAACACAATATGAGTGGGCAAAAATAAACTTTCGGCAACACATTTACTAACAAAAATAATTGAAAATAATTTATATATTTTTATAAGATTTACAGGTTTACAAGAGGCATCCCTCAGGCACCACTATTACAAACTAATAACATTGATATGAAATCACCTAAAGTTGATGTGCAAGCAAAAAAAACACTGCTGATACTGCTTTTAGAAGCAATGTATAAAACCTAAAAGGGTAAAGTCACTAAAATACCCAAATACATCCAAATTGTGAACCCATATTAGAAATAATAGATAACAAAATGAAAACATGAAACTAACAAATACAGGCAAAGCGGCATGAAAATCACCCACAAACTTATCCAGCAGACCAACATCTAGTAGAAGCCGCCTCACAGCAACATTGCAGCAGCAGCAACCCAGCAAGCATCAGCCACGGAGGCGGCAGCAGCAGCAGCAACAAACCAGCAGCTATAGCAGACCAACAAGCAACAACCATCAGCCACCAGCAAAAAAGGAGGATCTGGTAACAGTCTGTATTGATCAATGACAAATTTAAAACAAAGTCCATTAGCTTTTTTATTGATCTGGTAGCAGTCTGTGTGTGTGTGTGTGTGTGTGTGTGTGTGTGTGTGAGAGAGAGAGTTAATAGATATGCAAGCGCAAGTACTGGCCAAAACATAAAGCTTTTACCATCATCTGGTATAAAATAAAATAAATTAAAAGCCTTCGATTTCCAACTATACTAAAACAATCAGTAGCAATAGATCCAATGCATTCTACACTCCAGTGAAAAAAAATGTTGTCCAAGTTACAAATCATTCACTTGCAACAATGGCAATAATTTACACAAGGCAAACTAATTTCAGATTCTCTACTAATATTCAGATAAGGTCCATTTCAATGATTTTTTATATGGAAGGCATATGCATTATCTCTGCGATATGTACAGAGGTTTCAGATTCTATGATATTACAATACAAAACTCCTAATCATTATCAAGTTCACATCATTCAATAATTTGGCAACAAGAAGAAAACAAATAAAATGATTGCATTCACTAAGAAACATAAACTTAAAAACTATAGGTAAGAGGCAACCATACCGGTGATCAGCAAGTAAAAAGTGGCACCCACAATGAGCTAATTCCTATGTTTAAAGGAAGAGAGATTAATCGTATAAATCTATATTGTTTTTTCTTTTATTAATATATCCTCCAAGCTATTTTGTTCAAAATTATAATGTGTTTCATGTCTTTCCAAGTAATGGACATGTGTGTCCCCCTTATAAGTTCACCTGGTTTCGAATATATAATCACTTTCAAAGTTTTCTAGTTTGTTTTCTTCACTGATTAAAACATCAGAGGGTTTGACCTGTTTCTGCTTGCTACTGCAATCAGCAGGTTTTGACCATCAAGACATGAATAACAACTAGCAAACCTGTGACATTAAGACTGTGTTTGGGACTAGGATTTGAGTGGAGATTAGTGGTGGGAAAGGAAAAATAAGGGAAATATGACAAAAATACAATTTCTATTTTATTTATTTTGCCTTCCTTTCTCTCTACAAATCCTTCAAGCAAACATAGCCTAAGGAGGGGAGTTTTCAGTCTTAAACAATTACCACCATATCACACCTTGATCATCAAGAAGTTTTCCTATGTCATTCATTTCTCTCTTTTAGAGTTATTTATTTTATTGTTATTATCACCATCATTATTATTTTTTCTTGTTCGCTGATAATTTTCTTTGGTTTTATATCCTTCTAGGAGTAAAGTGACTAAGGTTTCCAAAAAACTACAATGTGGGCCTCAGGATCAGGTGAGTAGGTCCATGACCAATTTACCTGTCATTAGCCCATCCAACTTTTTTTACATTCACATTATTTATAAATTTTCAGAATGAATAGATAGAACAGTATTATAAAAACAGATACCAAAGTATTATTTTTAATAACCGTGGTACTTACAGGGGTTAGGAGAGGAGCATCAGGAGGCAGTTGATAATTCTCAACCCGTGTAATAGAGACTGAAAGATCAGCAATTGTGGATCCCTGAATCAAAAAGGCCAAAAATATAAAAATATAAAATAAATCTAAGGGTTAATAGAAATTTTGAAATGGCACCCATTTGCATAAAAAATATTTCTAAAGATTGGGAAGCTTACACATCCAAGCTTCCCATTAGGAGGCTTAGAAAACTGTTCAGGTGAGACCCTGCGGTTCACATGACAAAAAATTTCCAAGGTGTGAGCCCTTAACTGAGAATTTTTTCTTTGCAAGTAAAGTTTTGTTATCTTCTTTTTTTTCTGTATTTTTTTTCGTACATCTTTATTAAACTGAACATTTTAGAAATTTCCTAATTTTACGAAATATAAGGCACATGTTTCATACATTAGGGTTTCATGCCTTTCGAATACGTTTGATTTCTACAACATTGTACAGAACTGCATCGTTTAGTCAAAATCTTTTTATTTTAAAAATTAATAATGAAAAAATTGAGATCAAGACTGATATAGAAAATCAATTGACATACTGTCAAAAGCATAGCTATATCTGCTTCCTGTGATTCCTTGAAGGTAACGTATGCAAGCTGAGATGTTTCAGTTTCCCTACAGAACATGCCACAAACTCTATGGAGCATTGATTATGCAAGAAATTTAACACTGGGTAAGTCAAGAGAGCTGACCTTTGCATTTCAACATACTGGATATCACTAGAAAAAGAGAAGAATTCCTTAATATCCTTCTCAGAGGTAGCTGGTGAGATATTACTGACTTTAATTGTTCTTACCTATGAAAAAAAAAGAAAAAAGAAAAAAAAGTAAAAGAATAGCTAAGTACATGTAATCACTAAGAAAATGTGATTACGGAAAAGAAATATTCAAATTGCATTAACTGAACTTTGAATGCGGCATGGTTCTTGCCACTTGCAAAACAAAATTTAAAGAAATCAAAACTGGTTAAACTGGCAGATAATAGATTCACGCAAGACAGAATCTCAGTCACTTCAACAAAGTCCAAAATTCTGTGCTCATCATCTTGGTGACATAAAGGGGACACACATATCCGAATACAGGAATTTGAAGACAAAAGTGTAGTCATTCACACTGATACCCAATTCATAAAAAGCAGTTCTTATAAGCACCAACTAGTGGTTTAGTCATTCACACTGATGCCCAGTTTATGAATAAAAAGAACTTCTTATAAGCACCGACTAGTGTGCACTTTTAGTAAGTATTTTCCTCACATCTGAAACATTAATTGTCCAGTTTGGAGTACTGCTTGGTAGTGTATCTGTTCCAATCTTTGAATTGGTATGACCCATGGGGACCTGCACATCACAGACCCAATTAGGTTCTTCTCAGGGAAGAAATAACACAAAAGTGCACAAACTTACATGCAAATGACACGGTAGGAAGTGGATGCATCATACTTGATTTACATTAACACTTTGACTAGCCATACTTGAAAATGACATAAAGGGGCAAAAAAGTGCAAGTAACCATGATAGACTACAATGCTTAGTACATACTGCAGTGAAACATTAAGGCTAACTGAAAATTCATTTTCAAAGATAAATCCAAGTGACAGTATTGGAGAGCAAAGTAATGATTGTTGGGCCCCTTTCGTAAGGTCTTAAATTTTCGGGACTATTGGTGATCGTCTAATAAGGTGTCAACCCACAGGTTAATAAAGGACTATAGACACCCCATTTTTGACCGACCTTAAGACTCAGACGTCATCGATTGAGCGCTCGGTGATAGTGCATGTTGTGCTCGTTTCGAGTTTCCAGAGTTTTGGCTGAGTGCCTTGCCTCCGGGCCTCTGAACTCTTTGTGCTTCGGCTCGGTTTGCGGACCAAGCCTTGTTTTCCTTGCCTGAGGGAATGAGAGGTCTTGTAAACCCCTTTTTGTGGTCGTAGACCACTTTTTCCATTTGGAGACCAGTTTTCGATTTTCAGAGCCTTCGGTCGCGCGCTTTGTCTCGTTTGGCGTGGTTTTTGAACCACACCTTGTTTCCTTGGCCTAGAGGGCCACTGTGGTTTGAGAGACCACTTTTGTGGTCGTGAACCACTTTTGGTGCTTGTTAGCTAGTTTTCAAGGCTCCCGGCTGCGCGTCTTGCCTCCCGAACTTTCGTCTTGCATCCGCTTTGGTTTGTTTTTTGGTACAAACCTTGTTTTCCTTGTTTGGAAGATGGTACAAGGGTGGGAGGCCAGTTTCTCTCCCCGCAAACTACTTTCCTTTCTGCCAGCCAGTTTTTTGGTCTAACAACTGGTTTTCTTGGTCTTTGGACCATCTTTTCTGGTCGGCCACCACACCTTTTGCTTGTTTTCATACTGCTAACCATCTCCCACCATAGCCGACCAGTTGTCTTCTTGGGAGACCACTTAAAGTGGTCGGCTGACCACTTAAAGTAGCTGGCCGACCACTTCAAGTGGTCGGCTACTTTTTGTCACCTTTTTGGAGATATTTTTGGCCAGCTGGCACAGCTGGAGAGCACAAGAACCATCCTCCATACACGTGTATGGAGGGATGGCCTTGAGCCTTAGCTTATTGAAGAAGCTTGTGCTTTTGCTCTCTATAAGAAGGAGGCTCCCCCTCCTTCCTCTAGGTTCAGCTTTTTGGTGTTAGAGAAGGATATATACACCTTTGTCTCTATAATCCTCTATCTCTTTCATTTTTGTGCCTTAAAGTGTCCTTAAAGAAGCTGCTGGAGTTGTAGCTTTGAAGGTGGTCTTCAGGGGTGAGCTTTTAACCTTTTAAACTCCCATTTTTGCTTAAGCTTTTAGCCTTACTTGAATGTTGTTTTAAGCTTAACTCTTAACTACAAAAAGTTCTGAATTTTGGTGCTTAAGATCTTTGTTTAAGGTCACTTTTGTATTTGGGGCTGTTTACCCGCTCTTAGGCCTTGTGTGGCCTTGCTTTTGTGCCTTCTTTGTGAGCTTTTGGGACCACCTTGTTTTGGCCTTCTCACCACTGAAATCCAGAGGAATTTCAGTGGTGGGGATGGTGTTTTGAGGTCCCAAAAAGGAGAGGGTCATCCCCTCTCCTTGTGTCTTCAATACTTGTCTTGAATGTCTCATGTGTGAGCATGTTTGTTAAGTTTATGTTGGCCATATCTTAGCTTGTATTTGGGCTTATTTTGCTGAGGCATACCACTATTTTTACTTGGTTTGGTCACTCCATGCATGGTTTATACACTTGTAATGTAAATCTCATAAACTAGCTTTGTTTGCTTCATGAAGTAGCATGTCATTCTAGCTTGCCTTGAGTCTATTTCAGCATGTTTTTGGTGATATTTTGCCATGTCATACCTTTGTTAGGATTTGGTTTGGTCACCTCTTGCATGCTCCATGCACTTGTAGTGTATTTCTATGAATTAGCCTAACATGCATCATGCTTTAACATGTCATTCTAGCATGCTTTTGGCTTAACTTCAAGAAGATTTTGTCCATGTTTTAGCATGATCTAGCTCTGATTTGTGTTGTTTTGGTCATGCATGCCTTACTTTGTATAGCCATGGTTCAATCTAGCTTGTTAGCTTTGTGTCTCAAGTCCACTAGCATGCTTTACTTGGACTATTTGAATGATTTGGCATCATTTCATATGTGATTTCAGTCCATGTTTCATGCTCATGTATTTGCATTTATCACTCATTCAATGCGTTGGAGGGTTTGCCCCTTTATGCCTTAACATGAATCATTGTGTATGCCTTCATGCCTTAGCTTGCGAGCCATCATTTCAATGTGTTTTTGGGATTGTTTTTCCATGATATAACTCTGATTTTTGTTGGTTAAGTCATCCCAAGCTTGGTCTTAATAGGTGTAGTGTAATCCACCTTATTTGCCTTGTATGCATCATGCCTTATGCCCTTCATGCTAGCTTGTTTTGGCTTCCTTCCATGCATGTTTTAGTATCATTTTGACATATTCTAGGACTATTTTGGGTTGCCTTTGCCATATCCTTTATGCTTTGTATAGCTGTAGTGCAATTGGCCTTGCTAGCTGGTGTTTTGTTGACTCATGCATGCTATCTTTGAGCTATTTAGATGATTTGGCATCATTTAATACTTCATTTTAGAGCTTATAGCATTGCCATGTTCCCACTTCTTTCATGCTTTGAATGCCTTTAAGTGTTGTGCATTGTTGCCTTACTTATGGCCTAGCATGTATGCCATCTTGCCTAGGCCTTTGAGCCTCCATCTTAGCATGCTTTGGTCCATGTTTTGACCTACTTGAGCTCTGTTTGTGGTTGGTTCATGCATATGTGCCATGTATTGCATGCCCCATTTGTAGTCCTCCTTATTAGCTTTCATGCTTTAGGACCTTCGCATGCCATGCTTGCTTTGTTTGAATGATTTGGCATCATTTCTTACTTAATTTTAGTGCGTTGAGTGTTGTTACACTTCTGCATTTGTCACTCCTTGAGCCTTCTTGAGGGTTGTGCTCTTAGGCCTACTTGTATGGCCAATGCATTGTGCATGCATGCTTTGTATTTTATGCCTTTATTTTGGTGTTATGGCCACTAATTTGGGCATGGCTGAGACCTATCCATTTTGGTTTGAGTCCATTGAGTATTGTGTTGCCATGTAGTTCATCGCATTGTGTATGCCATGTTGTTTCATTACATTTGTGTATACCATGTTCATTGCATTGCATATGCTAGTTGTCATTTAGCATTGTATATGCTAGTTGTTGTTCTTAGCATTGTGCATTGTGCATGCCATTAGCCTTGTTAGGTTGTTCATGTTGCATTGCATGTTTGCATGCTTGTCCCTTGCATCTTGTTCACATGCTTGCTTAATTGCATTGCATGTTTGCATGCTTGAGTTGCATTGTGTATGCCATGCTTGTGTTGCATCGTGTTTGGAATAGGTGTTAGTCTGAACACGGGAAATGAGGGACGTTTCATACTTGAAGTGATGAAACGTGCCTCAATTCTCGGTCGCCGACGCTCTTGATCATACATGATAGAGTTCTAGGTCTTATGTGTTTACTTGTGCGTTCATTTTCATATTGAATTGTGCAACTTCGCCTCTCGGCCATCATACATTGAAATGCGTGATTGGTGGCCCGAGGGTCGAGAACCACACCCCATTGAGCTTATGAAATGATAGGGAGGGTGGTTGTGCACACATATCTTGCAAATACATTGCCATGCCCTTTTTTGCTCTCTGTTGCAGCAAATTGGAGGAATGCAGTAACAACTGGTCGGCCAGCCAAAAACCTAGCTGGCAGACCACTTTTTCTAATTTGCAGTGGCAAAAAGTGGTCGGCAGGTGGCTGCAAACACCAACAACTGGTCGGCCACCCTCCCACAGGTCCCCAAGTTTAGTTAGAAGCTTTCTGGAGCTTGGTGCAAGTTTCTGAGAGCAGTTGCAAACAGAGGCAAATCGGGGCATCGCGACGAATTTTCGAACGAGGCGACCGAGCATGCATGCATTCTTCTCCCTCTAAGGACCATTGTCTTATTGCTTTACTTAGCTAATGTGATTAACTAGTTTATGCTTTGGATTCTGTATTTAAGTAGTTAATGCATTTAGCTGCTTAATTGTTTTGTAATAGTTAGTTAACTAGGTTTAGTTAATTAGCTTCGTTGTGATGCAATAATTAGTTTAATTAGCTTAGATTAGCTGGTTAGCTTCTTATTCGGTCCCTCCGTTGAGAGGGCCAACTATTGTAATAAACGTGCGTGTGTGTGATGCATGTCTTCCAACCCCCATTTCTTTCTCCCTTTTACTTAACCACTTACGATGGTTAGTTTTAGGGCATATTTCGTTTAGCATACCTTATGCTTGCATACGTGCATCCATTCATTTGTTTTGCATGCACCGGGCTCGGCGCATCATACAAACCAGCATTGTATTTTCAATGCACTTACTTGAATACGTGTTCAACGGCATGTTATCAAGTTGCATTTCACATGACATTCTAGATAGCCGAGCCTATCTTAGCTACATTTTTGCATGTGTTGCATTAGCCATCTTAACATGAACTAGGGTCATGCATGATTTCTAACTAGTTCTTTGTTTTGGCTCGGAGTACACTGTGAGTGTTTACGCTTTAGCATACTGCATGTGTGTTATTGATTGCCATGAAAGCATGCTTGCCATGAGGCTAACTATTTATGTGATTAACTGCCTGAATGCCTGTGGGTGAAGGTTGGATTACTTGAATTGGAACAATTCATTAAAATCCCTGATTTTGCCTACTTACGAGTAGCAAACTCCAAACCATTTTCAAACAAATATGCAATGTTTCGTTCCAAATTAGGCAATCTAGTCTATACTTGTATGCTGTGCGCATCACGTAGTAAGATTAGCAAATTAACCGGAATAAGAGCACATGTGTTTTCAAAAACAAAATATCATGCTTAGTACAGGCCGATCTTTGATCGGGCGAGCGGGGGTGCTCATTGCATGACCTTCCCCTCTCATACCCAAGTTCTCGAGCCGATACAACTTTGGTGATGACGGACACATGACCTTAGGCACGAGTCAGGGTTTCCTAAATTCTCCCAAAATAAAATATTTAGATGGTGACTCTGTATCTGGCAAAGCAGTCCATGTTTGGCACTTCTTTATTAAAATAAGTTTTCCAAAAAACGATTTGTCGGATTTGGACTTTTTGGTGATTTATCGGTCTTGCATTGCACTTTGCAAGATTAGATTCAGAACCGTGACATTGAGTCCGAACTGTAGTAGCTCAGAACAAAACGAGATTCGTGCCCCTCGCGTACGCGGATATCAGAGAATTCTCGGGAGCACGTCTACAGTTTCTGGCGACTCTGCTGGGGAATTTGAGAACTTGACTCGAACTTATAATATCTTGTTTTGACTACACTTATGTGTTTTTTTGCATTGCATTTGCATTGGTGCACCTAAGTCACCGTGTTCGCCGTCTGCTATTCCTGAATGGTTAGCCTGAGGCTGTGTGCCATAAGGTTGACCGGTCACGGGCTCTGCCACGATGGGAACACAAACCCCGGTTGTTACTGGGGCACCCTTTTTGACCATTCGACCTAGTGCATGTCAGAATCCATAGTGACCAAACTAGGACAGGTTGCTTATCCGGTTATAGGTTGTTTGAAACCGCTGTGTGCGTAGTGAAACCCTAGCCCCTGACAAAATAGGACAGGGAAACCCCACCCCAACATAGGGGTGTTTTGGCTCTCATTTGCTTGTTATGTGCATTTAGAGTGTGCCTTTACAGGGAATACATGTAACAATTTGCAAGTCTGGGTATCAGGCCTGAGGACATCAGTGTTTGGGGAATCAGTTTTATCCGAGGATATTAGATTTGGGGCAGCCATTTGGGCACACTAAGCAGCGCTTGAGAACAGAGTATTCAGCTTATAAGTGCCAACTGCGTGTTGTCATGTTAACTGTGTGTTGTCTTTATTTATGCCGTTATGCTAGTTGTATGTTTCCTTATTATGCTTTATTTATCTTTTTGCAAGGTAGTTTAGCACAATTGCATCCGACCAAGCAGATATTCCCTGAGCACTCTGGGTTAGAGGTCGAAGACTTAATCAATCCAGGGATCTGATAAACAGACAAGCAGTGTTTCTTTCTTTACCCCCAGTTGCTAGGCGGAGGTCAAGAAGACGTAGTGTATCAGTACAGAGGTTGCCAGATCAGCTGTCCTTGAACAGTCAGGTTGAGGTCTTAGTTTCTACTGCAGAGTCAGATATACCAGTTGTTCAGTTAGATCAAGACAATATGGCAGGTTTGGAAGAGATGATGCATCAGCTCCAGGAAAGTCTGAAAGCAATGCAGCAGGATGCTGCCCGTCAAGCAGAAGTGGCTACACGTCAAGCAGAAGTAGTAGCCCAAGAAGTAGAGTTAATTGCCAGGCTACAACAACAAACCGAAGCATCTGCTTCGTACCTAGCTCCTCCCCCACCAAGAGTTCCAATACTCGAGGAAACAGCCAACGTCCAGGAAAATACGGATGTTCCAACGAGGCCAGTTCCACCCCAAATCCTACCCCAACTGTCTAAAGCGCCCGCCAACCTAGTGGATTCACCGTTTGAGTTCGAGGTGGATCCAACGGCGTTAAAAGTGAGCAAGCTAGAAAAGCTTTTCAAGAAGTCTCAAGGTGTGAAATCCATTCCAGATATAGAGGATGGATATACCGACTCGGCCGTGACGCTACCAGACCAGTTTAAAATGCCGCACATCGACCGCTTTGATGGGTCTGGAGATCCTATGGTGCACCTGCGGCTGTTTTCAGACATCTTAAGGCCAATGGGCCTCACCAGATTACAGAAGCTTTCCCTGTTTGGCTGGACCCTGTCGGGTGTAGCGGCCATTTGGTATGCAAAACTCGAGGACTCCGTTAAGAGAAGTTGGGAGGAGATGGTTGAGGCTTTCATAGCTCAATACTCTTACAATACACAGATCGAGGTCACAACTTGTGATCTCGAGACCACTAGGCAAGAGCTAAAGGAGAGCTTCTCCAATTTTGTGACCCGCTAGAGGGCTAAAGCCTCGATGATGACCATCAGGCCCGTTGACAAAGATCAGATTCGGATGGTTGTGCGCAACCTCCAGCCCAAGCTCATGCAAAAGATGATCGTTCTTCCCCTACCCACCTTTGCAGATTTACATGAGATTAGGGTGCAGATCGAGGACGCAATGAAACAAGGTCTGATTGACCATGAGAGAGAGCAGCCCAAGAGGGCATTCAACCGCAGTACGAATGCAGGCACAAGCAGTGCTGCAGCTGCTAGATCTTCAGATGTGGGAATGGTCACCACCACCCCTCCCAAAACCCTTGCAGCTACACCCTTTACCGGTTTGTCAGGAAGTAGCTCGCAAACAGCCAGATATGCCCCCAGAGGCCAAAGAACCTTTACCCCACTATACATGTCTTTGTCCAAGACTTTGGGGGTTTTGATCAAGAAAGGGCACTTGAAACCCCTAGAGTCGCGTCCCTTACCAGAAAAGCTTCCTCTTTCCCATAACCCGGTGAAGTACTGCGCTTATCACCAACAGCATGGTCACAAAACCGACTAGTGCTTTCAATTACATCATGAGATTCAGGATCTCATTGACAACAAGGTAATCGTGCCTCCGGAGAAACCAAATGTCACAACCAACCCACTCCCACCACATAACCAAGCTCCCCCTCCTAAACACATCAACTTCATCCAAACTGGGGTTGTGTCATTTGACCCTAGCATATATATCACCTCTTCCCACCTACCCAAACCGGAGGTGTTCATTCCTGACAGCACTGACTTGTGCATGTTGGACATCTCCCAAACCCAACCTAAACTCGTGGTGGTGACTATCGAAGATAGAATTGGGTCGACTGTTGAGGTAGACGGGAATGATCAGTCAGAGCCTGAGGGGTCTGCGAATTTTGTGTATAACTCGAGCAGTTACATTACTTCAACGGATAGGTCTAGACCAAGAGTAGAGCTCCCAGTTGGGGCAAAGATCTGTGTAGCTCGAGAGAATGGACCTAATCAAGTACTAGATGACCTGGTAAAACTAGATGAGGACATTACGAATCTGCAAGTCTTTGAAGAACAGGAGTCAGGGGACGTGACTGTTAACTGGTTCGACATGGAAGGGTCCGCAGAGGTTACTGGGTGGCTCAGCGACGAGCCGGATGTTGTTAAGCAATCTCAGCTAGAACAAGGTTCGTCAGACATGGGGACATCGGTAGTGGCTGGAATGGCCGGAGATCAAAATGAACCACCAGAGAGCACCAGTGTTAAGAATTTTTCTCAGGATGAGAACAGTTTGAGTACAAAGGATGCTGAGCAGCAGGCTGCACTGAAACAGTTTGAGCAAGAGAAGATTGAAGATCTGGAGAGGGTTAGAAAGGCCAAAGCCCTTGTGGGGACTGAATGTGCTGTGAGCACGGGAACGGAATGTGCTGTGTGCACAGGAACAGTTGTAACAGAACCAGATAGTTGCTTGTCGATGGCCTGCGGAATGTGGTGAGAAGATGACGACCTATGTCTTGCCCATACAGACGAAGATTGGGGGAACAACCAGCCGGATGATACCTGGTATATTGGAGAGGTGGACCACATGACCAGGAGTGGGCGGTATTTTAAGCCCCCACACCTAGATCAACCAGAGGCGTTCGGGAAAGACAAGGAGGCGGAGAGGCAGAAAGAAAAGTTACTCGAGGAGGAGGCTGTGCTGAAACAGCTTAAGAAGATACAAGCAGACATCTTTCAATCGACAGGCGTTGGGGACTGCTTATGGCCTCAAGAGTTCATAGGCAGGCTGTCTTTTCTGCAATGGACAGAACCAAACTTTCAATCGACACCACGCCTGAACAGCTGGTAGGGTTGGTTTTTCCGGGAGGAGCTTTCTCGACGCTAACCTTCACTGACAAGGAGTTGCCGCCTGAGGGCGCAAATCATAACAAACCACTCTACATCTCTATGGAGTGTAGAGATAAATGGATACCAGTAGTTCTTGTTGACATAGGATCTGCTATCAACGTATGCCCGTCAAGGACAATATATGCAATCGGGTTGAAGCCCGCGGACTTTGTACCCACTGCCCAGGTGATTCGGGCATATGACAATACCAGCAGAAAAGTGATGGGGACTGTGTAGGTTCAGACTCAGGTTGGTCCAGGACAACACGATGTTGACTTTCATGTTTTGGATGTTCCCGCAACCTTCAACTTACTCTTAGGGCGGCCGTGGCTGCACCAGGTGAAGGCAGTCTCTTCCACCCTGCATCAGATGCTGAAGAACCCCCACGGGAAGGGGGTGACTATTGTTTTTGGGAATTCTTCAATCCATCCACCGCCAGAGGTGTCTACACCGGTTCTGGAGATCGAGCATGGCACAGAGGATGTGTTCCTATCAGGATTTACCCTAGCCGAGGCCCGGGTTGTACAGAACATACTAGCTATTGATGAGGGGTTATATGTCAGTACACAGTCTGTGTACCTCATGAACAAGCTCCAACACATCCCCGAGATGGGATTAGGGCGCAGTGGCCGGAAAGGCGTTGCAGCATCAGCCAAAGTGCCGTATAACCCGCATACCTTTGGTTTAGGTTATCTGCCTACCAAGGAGGACTGGGTAAGGAAAGGCAAAGAGATGGCCGGAAGGGCCAGAGCAAAGCAAACTGGGAAGCATTATGAGTTGATGCACCGACCTATCCAGGGTACCCTAAACGGACGCTTTGTCTGGGAGGGGAAAGACTTCCCGTTCTGCGGCTTGCCAGAGCCATGGCTAAATGAAGAGAGGCAGCGGTTGCTGGGGTTTGAGATATTCTTTGACTTGTAATTGTCTAGGGATGATGTTGCCGAGGAGCAGGCAAACCCACCAGCTGAGGTTGAACAATACAGGGAGGAGGATTCCGAGAGCACAGAGATTGAAATGGGGGTAGCACTGGCTTGTCTACTTTCAGATCCTCCGATTGTACATGAGTGCTTGGGGGATAACTTCTTGGCGTCCATGATCGGGAATGAAACAGCTGCGAGCCCATCTTCAAACATCTTGGATGCATCCATCGCACCCTCCCTCGTTTGGCAATACGAGGAGGGATTCTTGTTGAGCAGCACCGGGTTAGGTAGTGAGCCGGAATCTGATTCTACTGAGTCCATAAAGTCAGAATCAGGTTCCAGCTCGTCTGAGTCTGAGTTCGGTATTCTTGGGGGTGTGTAGACACCCCATTTTTGACTGTCCTCAAGACTTGGACATCATCGTTTGAACACTCAATGATCATCCATGTTCATGTTCGTTTTGAGTTCCCGGAGGTCTCGTCCGTGCGCCTTGCCTCAAGATCTCTCAACTTGTTTGTTTTGTGCTTGGTTGTGGACCAAACACTTGTGTTTTTGCTTCTGAGGGAAGAGGGTGGCTTGTTGGCCATCCCCTCAACCCATCGGCCAAGGCATGAAGCTATCGGCCTTGTTATCTTGCCATCGGCCAAAAGTGTTGGCCGATCGGCACATTATTTGGTCGGCCAACACTTATGTTGGTCGATCGGCCATGTTTTCTGGCCGAGCCCTGTTCATCTGCTTTTTGCAGATACAATTCCCCCCCTCCATACACGTGTATAGAGGGATTTGCCCCTTGATTAGCTTGCTTAGGAAGCTTTAGAATTTGGAATTCTATAAGAAGGGAGCTCCTCCTCCCTTCTCAAAGGTTCTGAAAAATAGGGTTAGAGAAGTTGTATCTATCTATCTCTGTATTTCCTCTCTTTACATCTTTGTGTGTGTTCTTGTGCTCAAAAGGGTGTTTTGTTCACACTATTGCACACAAACACCTAGCAATACACCATCCTTTGGTTGTTGAGATCCTAGAGAGTTAGTTTCAGAGTTCTTGGAGTGGTTTAAGCTTGGAAAAGTTGCTGGAGCTTTGTTCTTGAGAGTGTTCTTCAAGGGTGAGCATTCTTGCTTTTAATACCCCTTTCTTGCTTAAGCTTTTAGACCTTCTTGCTTATTGTTTTAAGCTTAACTCTAAACTACAATAAGTTTTGATTTTTTATGCTTTAGATCTTTGTTTAAGATCACTTTTTGGTTTGGGGTTGTTTCCCCCCTTTTAGGCCTTGTTAGGCCTTGTTTTAGGCCATCTCTTTTGGCCCTTGTTCTTGGCTTTGCATGACCTTCCTACCACTGAAATCCAGAGGATTTTTAGTGGTGGGAAGGTGGTTTTGGAGTCCTAAATAGGAGGGGGTCATCCCCTCTCCTTATTGTCTTGAATGCTAGTATAAATGGCTTATATTGGTAACATGTTTGCTTGGCTTGTTTTAGCTTTATTTCAGTATGTATTAGGCTTTGTTTTGCTATGATATAACACTGTTTTGACTTGGTTTGGACATACCATGTATGCTTCATGTACTTGCCTTGCAATCCTTTCATTTGCCTTAACATGCATCATGCTTTAAGCCATGTTTCTAGCATGATTTTGGGTCGACTCCATGAAGCTTTTAGCCTATTTGTAACATGCTTAAGCTCTAATTTGAGTTGTTTTGACCATATATGCCATGCTTTGTATAGCCATAAGGCATTCTAGCTTGTTAGCCTTAAGTGTCCAAGTCACTAGCATGCTTTACTTGGACCATTTCAATGATTTGGAATCATTTGTTATACTATTTCAGTCCATATAGTATGCTCATATACTTGCACTTATCACTCCTTTAATGCTTTAAAGAGTTGATGTTTTATGCCTCATGAATGGGTCATTGTGTATGCCATCATGTTTAGGTCTTTGGGATGCCATCTAAATGGGTTTTTGGGCTTACTTTGACGCGCCATAACTCTGATTTTATTGGTTTAAGTCATGCCATGTTTGGTTTTGATAGGTGTAGTGTAACACCCCTTTTATAGCCTTGCATGCCTCATGCTTTTGGCCCTTTATTCTAGCTTATTTTGGCTTTGGTCCTTGCATGTTTTAGGCTCATTTTGACATGATGGAGGACTGTTTTGGATTATACTTGCCATTTGCTTCATGTTTTGCATAGCCATGGATTGAGCTCCTTGGCTAGCCTTAAGTTTTAGGCTTTCTTGTATGCCTTGTTTGGCTTGTTTGTGTGATTTGGCATCATGCCTAGCATCATTTCAGAGCTTGTAGTATTGTCATACTTGCATGCTTTGTCCTCTTTTAAGTATTCTTGAAAGTTACTCTCCTATGCTTAGATGATCAGCAATTGGCATGCATGTTCGTATGTACCTTTGTCTTCATTTCCATAGCATTTTGGGCATGGCTGAGGTCTATCCATCTTTAGTTTAAGTCCATTTTACCATGTTGTAACATGCTTGTCTCATTTTGTATGTTGTTGCATACTTGTCCACCCTTACATGCCTTGCATGTTTGCATGTTCATGTTGCATCTTACCATGTTGTTCAAAGTTATTACTTTACATCATGCTTATATGTTTGTCGCGTACTTGGTCCATTACATGTTATTACATGCTTACTAATTGACATGTTGTTGAATGCTCAACCACCTTGCATACTTGTTAGATTACATGTCATTGCATGCTTGTTGTTGGTATTGTCGTTGCATACCTATTACATTGTATGCCTGCATGTTTGTATACTTGGATTACATGTTGTTGCATGTTTGTTATTGGTATCGTTGTTGCATGCCTATTACATTGTATACATGCATGTTTGCATGCTTAGGTTGCATATCGCTTACTTGCATGCTCATGTTGCATTAGCTTGCTTGCGTGCCTAGGTTGCATTGCATTGTGTGTGCATTCCCTTGCCTTTTGATCAAACATGATAGAGGTTGGGGCCCCTTATGTATTTTGTGCATTTTATTTGATATTGAATTGCACACTTGGCTCCTTTAGCCATCATGCATTGAAATGCATGATTGGTGGTCCAAGGGTCGAGAAGTACACACCTTTCAGTCTTAAACATGATAAGGGGTGTAGTTGTGCAAACATTGTCTTGTAAATGCATTGCCATGCCCTATTTGTCCTCTACTGCAGCAATAGGAGCATTCAGCAGGAAGAGATGGCCAATCGACCATATTCAGTGCCGATCGGCTAACAATGTCTGGCCGAGAGCGTTATTTTTGGTTGATGACCTTCATCTCTTGGCTGATGGCCTTTCCATTTGGCCGATGGCCTCTCAGCATGACCATGAAGTGGTTCTGGAGCATCACAGAGACTTGTGCAGTTTTCAGAGGTACAGAGCAGTGCAAACAGAGGCAACATGAGGCATGGCAACGGATTTCCGAGCGAAGCCGACCAAACATGCATTCGTCCCTCTTCTCGAGGCCTCTTTACTGTTTTTCATAGATTAATTAATTTGTTAATTATTTAAGTATTGTAATAATTAGTTGTAGCTAGTTATTCATTTGATTGTGTAATAATTAATTAGCTTGTTAGTTAGTTAATTAGATGATTTGTATTATTCTTTCGGTCCCTCCGTCAAGAGGGCGCAATTATTGTAATAAGCGTGCATGTGTGTGATGCATGTCTTCTAACCCCCACTTCTTTATCCCTTTTACTTACCTGCTTTTAGTGGTTAGTTCTAGGGCATATTTCAATTAGCATCCTTATGCTATGCATGTTTGCACCATTCATCTGTAGTGCATGCACCAGGCTCGGCGCATCATACTAACTGCATTGTATTTCAATTCCAAGTTGAATACATGTATCGAGTTGTCATATCTCACATGCCATTTTAGAATAGCCGAGCCTATTTCTAATTGCATTTTGCATGTGTTGCATTAGCCATCTCAACATGAACTAGGATCATGCATGATTACTAACTAGTTTCTTGTTTTGGCTTGGAGTACACTGTAAGTGTCTATGCTTTAGCATCTTGCATGTATGTGAGTGTTAACATGACAGCATGCTTGCCATGAGGCTAATTGCTTATGTGATATAACTGCCTGAATGCCTGTGGGTGAAGGTTAGATCACTTGAATTGGAACGATTCATTGAAATCCGTGTTTTAGCCTACTTGCGAGTAGCAAACTTCAAACCATTTCTAAACAAACGGATATGCGATGCTTTGTTCCAAATTAGGCGATCTAGTCTATACTTATGTGTTGTGCGCATCACATAGTAAATTCTAGCTAATAACCGGAATAAGAACGCATGTGTTTTCAAAAACAAGATATCATGTTTAGTACAGGCCGATCTTTGATCGGGCGAGCAAGGGTGCTCATAAATGACCTTCCCCAATCGTACCCAAGTTCCCGAGCCGAGGTAACTTTGGTGATGATGGACACATGGCCTTAGGCACGAGTCAGGGTTTCCTAAATTCCCCCCAAATAAAATATTTGGGTGGCGACTCTGTATCTGGCAAAGTAGTCCATGTTTGGCACTTCTTTACAAAAATCAGTTTTCCAAAATGATTTGCCGGATTTGGACTCTTTGGTGATTTATCGATCTTGCATTGCACTTTGCAAGACTAGATTCAGAACCGTGACATTTGAGTCCAAACTGTGGTATGCTAGAGAACAAAACGAGATCTTCTCGGGAGTCCTCGGGGCGCGTCCACAATTTCTGGCAACTCCGCTGGGGAGTTAGAGAACTTGACTCGAACTCATAATATCTTGTTTTGTTTACACTTATGTGTCTCTTTGCATTACATTTGCATTGGTGCGCCTAGGACACTGTGTTTGCCGTATGCTATTCCTGAACGGTTTGCCAGAGGCTTGCCTTGAGAAGCGTGTCATAAGGCTGACCGATTGCGGGCTTTGCCCCGACAGGAACACAAACCCCGGTTTTTACCGGGGCACCCTTTTTGACCATTCGACCTAGTGCATATTCGGAATCCATAGTGACTATTCCAAACTAGGACAGGTTGCTTACCCGAATATAGGTTGTTTGAAACCGCTGTGTGCATAGTGAAACCCTAGCTCCTGACAAAATAGGACAGGGAAACCCTACTCCAACATAGGGGTGTTATGGCTCTCGTTTGCTTGATTATGTGCTTTTAGAGTGTGCCTCTACAGGGAATGCACGTATCAGCTTGCAAGTCTGAGTATCAGGCCTACGGGCATCAGTATTTTGAGAATCAGTTATATCTGTGGATATCAGATTCAGATTCGGGGCAGTAATTTGGGGAACAGTGATCAGTGGTCGAATACAGTTATTCAGCGATGCTTATGTCTGTTTTGGTGAAATTGGGCTGAGATGCTGCCTATTTTCTCTTTTAGGGAGGGGGTTCAGAGATTCGGTTCAGAGCAACCAGTGTTCTCCTTCTCTGTAGCAAGGCGAAAAAGGGCCAGTCAAGGCTCACCGGTTCATCAGATCCATCAGCCACCAGTTACATCACCTCTGTTCAGTTCAACAGACTCATGATGACACAGAATTCAGAAGAAATTGTGGTCATGGCAGCGGCACTAAACCAAGGAATCACCATACAGAGTGAGACCGATGTTGAGATGCAACGTCTGCCCAGGTCACCTACCGCACATCCAATCTGGGAACCTCAATTATTTCAAACCTGTGAGCCCACCACTTTTGAGCTGATGGGAATGATCGGCGATCTTCAGAGATCTGTTGCTAATCTAGCCTACGGAATATCGGCTCCACCATCGACCATGTCACATGCTGGAAATTTCATGCCAGAAGAGCCCCCACTATTAGGGCGAATCCTAATTGAACTCAGCCAACCTGAAGCCCTCCCAAGTTCCGACCATGACATGTCGACAATAACAGGACTTCGCACTGATGTGGCAACCCAAACCTTCGACCAAGCTGAGGCGAGTGGCAAGAACAAGGTGGGGGTAGACACCGATCCCTATGAACAACTTCTGCAGGCTGTCGAGGCTTTGAAAGTCGGGGGACTGAACAAACAGCAAGTGCTCACAGTTACCGCAAAAACTGTGGATGACGCTTTCGCCACTCAGAACGAGGGTAGTTCGAGCCAATGGAAAAATTGGGAGAAGGGCCGTTGTACCGGAACCGTTCCTTCCGACCCTAATCCTGCACCCGGGAAAGATCAGCAGACCAAGCCAGCACTCGCTGACCCCTTTGCTAGTGCATCCAGCAGAAATCCACAAACCTCGAAGTATCTACCTCGAGGTCGCAGGGTCTTCCATGCCCTCTACATGCCTTTGTCTAAGGCTCTTCAAATCCTTGCTGAAAAGGGGCATCTCAAACCCCTTGAGCCTCGGCCTCTCCCTAGTCGTCTTCCATCTAGTCATAACGCTACCCAGTACTGTGCGTACCATCAACAAACCGGTCATGGCATCGACAATTGTTTCCGTCTTCGCCACGAAGTACAGGATTTGTTTGACAACGGAGTCGTCCTCCCACTAAGCTCAGCAAAGTCTATCATCACTGGATCAGTGAACTTGGAGGATAATATGATGTGATCAGGGGATGAACCACCTGCGGACGGCACTCAGTTTACTCCAGATGTGGCATATGGCACGCACTATTTTGAGCATTTGCAAATGCTAGCTTTTGTACTTTCTGACTCCGGTATTGAGTTAGTTTTGTTATGTTGTTTAGAGTCTGTCTCGCTGTATAGAGTCAGTCTTTTCATACTGAGTCAGTTGGGGTCTATCTTATTGTATCGAGTCAATCCTGTTGTATAGGAGTCGAGTGATTCCGGGGGCATTACCTCAAACATCACTTGCTTGTTTTGTGTTTGTGTTTGTCTTTTCACTTTCTTTTGAGTCTGTTTTTGCTTTGGAGCCAGTTGTGCCAACAGATTTTGAGTGAAACAACAATAATTTTCACACTCTTGTGTTTGCTTCTGCCTTGTGCCAGTTATGTCAGAAGTTCTGAATGAGATGGCAGTATACGACTAGAAACTGTGTCTTTTCTGTGCTTTGAATTCATTACATCGACCTAAGTTTTTCAAAACTCTTTTTGAACACTACGGTGAAAACAAAGAGGAAGGAATTCCTCGGGATTTGCAAAATTTAATCAATTGAGAGGAAGAGAGGCATGCTAAGCCCTTAATGAATGAAATCATGTTTGTTAATGTGGGTACTGAGAAGGATCCTGGCATGATCCAGATTGGTTCTACATTGTCTTCAGCGCGAGCGACTAGTCGCTTTCTTAAAAGATTTCAAAAAAATGTTTTGCGTAGTCCTGCGAAAACCTGTATGGAATCGCTCTTAAGATTGTGTAGCTTAGAATCGCTCTCAACCTCAACACTCAACCCCTTGCTTTCAAACCTTGAACTTGATTCAGAATGTTCAAACGGTCAACCACAATGTAAGGCCTGTGGGGCCAGATTAGAAGCAGCCCATGAACTAGGGGCAAGAAGATCAGATATGATCAAAAGGAAGCTTGCAAAGCTCGATCAGAAGTAGCCCTTGAACTAGGGGCAAAAATGTCAGATATGCTCGAAGAGTCAAAGATGAGTCTTTTCTGCAAACCATTGAAGATCGGCAAGAATGCCAATTCCCAGAAGGGAGGAAAGAAGAATTTGTTGCTGAAGGACAATCAAGTTCCTATCCACAACACTAGGGGCAACTTCAGCCCCCCAATTGGATGGACTTCTACATCATCAGTAAATAGCAGCCACTTTCCTGGATTCAAATGGCCTCGAGATCCTAAAACCATTTAACATAAACAAAGCTACACTTTTACCCTTGAGAGGCTCGCTGGGCCGAAAACCCGGAAGGGCGACCCAGGCAAAAGTTAGAGCAAGGAAAAGAAGAAAAAGAACAAAAAAAGCAAAAATGCAAAGAATGAAAAAAAAGAAAAGATGAAGAAAAAGCAAAGAATGAAAAGAAATGAAAAGAATTGAAAAGAAAAGAAAAACATAGCTTGCAAGGTTGAAAACCCAGAAGGGCGGCCTTGGCCAAAGTTAGAGCGTAAAAGGAGAGGTTAATACCCGAGTGTACCTTAACCGGAACTACGTAAGGCTTGATTCCTATGTTTGGGATATGTAGGCAACTTCATTCTGAAGTCCAGCCACAAACACTTCCAAATTGATTATGTCCATGTAATGGTTTTGATCATCTTTGCCTTCTCTATATCCGAGAGAGTTTGGTTGTGTTCGTCACTCTGAGGATTGACTAGGTGGCGACTCTGTATCTGGCAAAGCAGTCCATGTTTGGCACTTCTTTCAA
Organism: Camellia granthamiana; assembly: GCA_036172215.1. Classification (NCBI taxonomy): domain Eukaryota; kingdom Viridiplantae; phylum Streptophyta; class Magnoliopsida; order Ericales; family Theaceae; genus Camellia; species Camellia granthamiana. The sequence continues at coordinate 13,495,977 of CM069913.1, forward strand.
AAATCTGTTTTCTCAAAACGATTTGCCAGATTTGGACTCTTTGGTTCAAGATTTAGAACCGTGACGAAAATCGAGTCCTTGAACTGTAGTAGACCCATAAATGAACCGAACGGGAGTTTAATCCTCCCGGGGCGTTTGGGGACGTCTACAAGAAATCATTTCTTAAATTTCAAAATGATTTGTTTTGTGCTCAGAGTGCTGTGTCATTCTCTACATTTGTGCAAAACAGGATTTGCTCTTTCGTAAAACTGCAAGGTTCAACCCAGGTCATATGAGAATAGTGAAACCAAGACCTATCTGAAGTTATATGCGTTCCGGACTGCGAAACAAAAGAAAAAAGGAAAATTCGGAGCATTTGAGTTTGTTTCGACATCTGTAAGTTCCGTCTTTGCATCTGTAGACACCCCATTTTTGACCGTCCTTAAGACTCGGTTGTGCTTGCAGGTACATCCAGCCACAAGTTCGATTGCTCGTTGGGTATTCAACTTTCGCGGCGGAACGTCACAGGTTTGAGTTTTCCAAACCCTGTATCCTTTCTGCCCCATTCTTAGACCATGACTTGGTCCTTTCAGAATGTTTCTTTTGGTGTACTGCCGACCACCTTTTGGCCCTGCCGGCCATGACTTTGTTGCTGCCGGCCATTGATAGAGCCTGCCAGCCATCAATGAGCCACTGTCGACCACCACTAATGGCCGGCAGACCCCTTGTCTCAGCAGGTTTCACGCCAGATCTTTTGAGCCAGCTGGTTTTCACTCCTTTCCCCTCCATACACGTGTATGGAGGGATGAAGCTCTTGCCAAGCTTGTTCAACAAGCTTTGCATTGCTCCTCTTCTATATAAGGAGAGGCCTTCTCTCTTTAGCAGAGGTTCAGCCATTTTGAAGAGAAGATATATCTCTCTCTATATTTCTCATTCTCTCTCTCTCTCTCTCTCTCTCTCTCTCTCTCTATATTGTGGGTATTTGTGCTCTAAAGTCCATTTTTCTTGCACTTTTACACTACAACACATAGAGATACACTGCCATCTTTGGGCTGAGGTTCTTAGGAGTGTTACTTGAGCTCTGAAACTTGGTTTTTGGCCCCTGAGGTTGCTTGATCTTCAAGGGTGAGTATATTCCCCATTTTAGCATTTATTTGTACCTCATTTTGGCCATCCTTGCATATTGTTTTAGGCCTTACTTTCAACTGAAAAAAGTTCTATATTTGAGTGCTTTTGATGATTGTTTAAGGTCTTCTTGGTGTTAAGGGTGCACAACCCTCTTGTTTGCCTTGTTTGGCTTTGTTTTGTGCCATGCTTTAAGGCCTTCAAGGTAGTCTTGGTTTGGCCTTTTAGCCACTGAAATCTAGTGGATTTTTAGTGGTAGGCATGTGGTTTTGAGGCCTAAAACCAGAGGGGGGTAACCCCCTCCCTTTTTGTTTTGTTTGCTTGAGTTATTGGCCTATCAAAGGAGCATGTATCCCTTTACTTTTGAGGCTTGGTTCAAGCCCTTTTTAGTGACTTTTAGGACCTGTCTTGACTCTGTCCATGGCTGGTTTGGTCATCTTTTGCATGCTCCATATACTTGTAGAACAAATCTTGCTTACTAGCTTTATGTGCATGATGTTTTGATTCATCATTCCAGCGTGTTTTGGCTTTGCTCCAGCATGATTTTATTCTTATTTTGGGCTGTTTTGGGCTGCCATGGTCATATCACTCATGTTTTGTATAGCTATAGTGTAAATGCTTTGACTAGCCTTGGGTTTTGAGGCCCCTACCATGCCATAGATGTGATGTCTGCATGCTTTGCCATCATTTTGAATGTTATTTCAGTCCATGAAATGTGGTCATACACCTGCATTTGACATGCTTTAAATGCCTTGAAGAGTTTGTGTTTTATGCCTCATAAATGGATCATTGTGCATGCCATTAAGCCTAGGCCTTTGGGTCATCATATCAATACATTTTTGGTCTTGTTATACCATGATGTAACTCTGTTTTATGTTGTCCAAGTCATGCCATGTTTGGTTTTAATAGGTGTAATGTAATCCCCCTTTTTGTAGCCTTGCATGGTCCATGTTTTGGCCTTTTGTTCTAGCTTGTAATGGCTAGGTTCAAGCATGTTTTTAGTCTCACCTTGACCTACCTTGGGACTGTTTTAAGTGCCCTTAGTCCTTCGGGCTTGCCTTGCATGGCCATGGTTTAAGTCCCTCGGCTTCGTACTTTGAGCTTTCTTGCATGCTATGTTTGACTTGTTTGGGTGGTTTGGCATCACTCCTTGCATCATTTCAGAGATTACCTCATTGCCACATTATCATGATTGTCACTCTTTGCTCATGTTTGAGAGTTGTGTCCTTATACTTTAATTCTTGGGCTAATGTATTGTGCATGCATACCTTGCTTTTGTGCCCTCATTCCAACACTTATGGCCACTGATTTGGAGCATGACTGAGGTCTACTCTTTTGGTTTAAGTCCATTGTGTATGCTATGTATATTGCATTAAGTATGCCACCATTGCACTGAGCATGCTAATTGACGTTCGCATTGAGTATGCTAGTTATTGTAAACATTAGCATTGTGCATGCCATTAACTTTGTTAAGTTAATCGTACTACCTTGCATTGAATATGTCATGTAGTTGCATGTTTGCATGCTTAGGACATATTGCATGTTTGCCATGTTTGTGTTGCATTGTTGTTTGGATTAAGTATTAATCCGAGCATGAGAAACGAGGGACGTTTCATACTTCAAGTGATAAAACATGCCTCAATTCTCGGTCCCTGACGCTCTTGACAATCCATGATAGAGTTCTAGGTACTTATGTGTTTTCTTTGTGCATTCATTTCTCATTGATTTACACAAGTTGGATCTTTGGCCATCATGCATCGGGATGCGTGATTGATGGTCGTGGATCCAATTATGCCTCCCCCTTGATGTTTTGAGGTGATATGGGGTGGCATAGTGCGTAAATACCCTTGGGAGACCCTCCCTTTTCTCTATTTTGTGTTCTGCTGCAGCTTGGGGTCCCAGCACATTAGTGGCCGACAGTGCCTTGCAGATGGCCGGCAGTGCTTTATTATTGGCCGGCAGTGCCCACTCTTGGTCGGCAGAATGGTCGGCAGTGGCTCCCCATGGCCGGCAGGCCACTGATGTATTCCCTAGACTGGTTTTGGTAAGGTTCAGCAAGAATTCCTTAAGGACACCCTGCGGACAAAGCCTCAAGAGAGCATTCGGAGAGCTTTCGGGACGGGAACCGAGCATGCATCTCCAACTTCTTCAAGGCAGGGCTGGGGCGACCTAGCAATCTCATTTTAATGCTTACTTGTTAGTTAGCTTTTAATTTGTAATTTAATTAGATAATTGTTGTAATAATTAGTAAGTAGTTCGCTTATTAATTCGGTTATGTAATAATTAAATAGCTTGTTAGTTGGTTAGTTAGTTGATTTGTATTATTTATTCGGACCCTCCATCGAGAGGGCATATGTTGTAATAAGTGTGCGTGAGTGTGTGCATGTCTTCCAACCCCACGTCTTTCTCCCTTTTACTTAACCGCTTTCAATGGTTAGTTTTAGGGCATGTTTCAATTAGCATCCTTATGCTATGCATATTTGCATCATTTATCTGTATTACATGCACCGGGCTCGGCGCATCATATTAACCGCATTGTACTTCAATTCTAATTTGAATACATGTGTCAAGTATTGCATCTCACATGCCATTTTAGAATAACCGAGCCTATTTCTAGTTGCATTTTGCATGTGTTGCATTAGTCATCTTAACATGAACTAGGATCATGCATTGATTACTAACTAGTTTCTATTTTGGCTCGGAGTACACTGTGAGTGTTTACGCTTTAGCATACTGCATGTGTGTTATTGATTGCCATCAAAGCATGCTTGCCATGAGGCTAACTGCTTAGTTGATTAACTGCCTGAATGCCTGTGGGTGAAGGTTGGATTACTTGAGTTAGAACAATTCATCAAAATCCTCGATTTAGCCTACTTGCGAGTAGCAAACTTCAAACCATTTTTTCAAACAAACGGACATGCAATGTTTTGTTCCAAATTAGGCGATCTAGTCTATACTTGTGTGTTGTGCGCATCACATAGTAAGATTAGCTAATTAACCGGAATAAGAACATATGTGTTTTCAAAAACAAGATATCATGCTTAGTACAGGTCGATCTTTGATCGGGCGAGCGGGGGTGCTCATAGATGACCTTCCCCAATCGTACCCAAGTTCCCGAGCTGAGGCAACTTTGGTGATGACAGACAGGTGGCCTTAGGCACGAGTTAGGGTTTCCTAAATTTCCCCCAAAATAAAATATTTAGGTGGCGACTCTGTATCTAGCAAAGCAGTCCACGTTTGGCAGTTCTTTCTTAAAAATCAGTTTTCCAAAACGATTTGCCGAATTTGGACTCTTTGGTGATTTATCGGTCTTGCATTGCACTTTGAGAGATTAGATTCAGAACCGTGACATTTGAGTCCGAACTGTAGCAACAGAGCCCAAGGGCACGTCTACAGTTTCTGGCGACTGTGTTGGGGAATTTGAAGAGCTTGACTCGAACTCATGATATCTTGTTTTGACTACACTTATGTGTTTCTTTGTATTGCATTTGTATTGGTGTGCCTAGGACACCGTGTTTGCCGTATGCTATTCCTGAACGGTTTGCCGGAGGCTCGCTTCGAGAAGCGTGCCATAAGGCTGACCGGTTACGGGCTCTGCCACGACAGGAACACAAACCCCGGTTTTTACCGGGGCACCCTTTTTGACCATTCGACCTAGTACATATCGGAAACTGTAGTGACTATTCCAAACTAAGACAGGTTGCTTACCCGAATATAGGTTGTTTGAAACCGCTGCGTGCGCAGTGAAACCCTAGCTCCTGACAAAATAGGACAGGGAAACCCTACCCCAACATAGGGGTGTTTTGGCTCTCATTTGCTTGCTATGTGCTTTTAGAGTGTGCCTCTACAGGAATGCACGTATCAGTTTGCAAGTCTGGGTATCAGGCCTGCGGGCATCAGTACTTGGGAATCAGTTATATCTGCAGGTATCAAATCCAAATTTGGGACAGTGATTTGGGAATACTGGTCAGTGGTTGAGAATGGTTCATTCAGCTTGTGTTGGCTAACTATGTGTTGTGTTAATTTAAGCCGTTATGTTGTCCGTTTTTCTGTTCATTATTTCCTTATTATGCTTTATTTATCTTTTTGCAAGGTAGTTTAGCACCATTGCATCCGACCAAATAGATATTCCCCGAGCACTCTGGGTTAGAGGTTGTAGACTTAATCGATCCAGGGATATGATAGACGGACAAGCAGTGTTCCTTTCTTTACCCCCGGTTATCAGACGGAGGTCAGCAAGGCGCAGTGTATCAGTACAGCGGTCGCCAAATTAGTGGTCTACCCCACCAGTGAACAGTCAGGCTGAGGTCTCAGTTTCTATTGCAGGGACAGATATACCGGTTATTCAGATAGATCGGTACAATATGGCAGGCTTAGAGGAGATGGTGCGTCAACTCCAAGAAAGTATGAAAACCATGCAGCAGGATGCTGCCCGTCAAACAGAATTTGCTACACGCCAAGCCGAGGTTATGGCCCAACAGGCAGAGTTAATCACTAGGCTACAGCAGCAAATCGGAGCATCCGCTTCACATCAGGTTCCTCCCCCACCAAGAGTCCCAATACTCGGGGAGACAGCAAATGTCCAAGAAGATACGGACATCCCAACGAGGCCGGCTCCGCCCCCAATCCCACCCCAGCTGTCCAAGGCACCCACACCCACCAACCTACCGGATTCTCCCTTTGAGTTCGAAGTGGACCCCACAGCACTAAAAGTGAGCAAGCTTGAAAAGCTATTCAAAAAGTCCCAGGGCATGAAGTCTATCCCGGATATAGAGGATAGGTATACCGACTCGGCTGTGACTCTGCCAGATCAGTTTAAAATGCCGCACATAGACCGTTTCGATGGGTCTGGAGATCCTATGGTGCATTTGCGGCTATTTTCGGACATACTAAGGCCGATGGGCCTCTTTAGATTACAGAAGCTTTCCTTATTTGGCCGGACCCTGTCGGGTGTAGCAGCCATTTGGTACGCCAAACTGAAAGACTCCGTCAAGAGAAGCTAGGAGGAGATGGCCGAGGCCTTCATAGCTCAATACTCCTACAATACACAAATTGAGATTACAACCCGTGATCTCGAGATAACTAGGCAGGAGCCAAAGGAGAGTTTCTTCGATTTTGTGACCCGGTGGAGGGCCAAAGCCTCGATGATGACCATTAGGCCCGTTGACAAAGATCAGATTTGGATGGTTGTGCGCAACCTCCAGCCAAAGCTTATGCAAAAGATGATCGTTCTCCCCCTCCCCACCATTGCAGATCTACATGAGATAGGGCTGCAGATCGAGGATGTTATAAAACAGGGTCTGATTGACCAGGATAGAGAGTAGCCTAAGAGGGCATTCAACCGCAATGCAAATGCAGGCACAAGCAGTGCTGCAGCTGCCAGATCTTCAGACGTGGGCATGGTTACCACCACCACCACCACTCCAAGAACCCTTGCAGCCACACCATTCACCTGTGCATCTGGAAGTAGCTCGCAAACAACCAAGTATTCACCCTGAGGCCAAAGAACCTTCACTCCATATATATATGCCCCCGTCCAAAGCTCTGGGGGTTTTGATCAGGAAAGGGCACTTGAAGCCCCTAGAGCCGCGGCCACTACCAGATAGACTCCCTGCCTCCCATAACCCAGTCAAGTACTGCGCCTTCCACCAACAGTATGGTCATGACACCGACCAGTGCTTTTGATTACGTCATGAGATTCAGGACCTCATTGATAACAGGGTGAGCGTACCTTCAGAAAAACCGAACGTCACAACCAACCCTCTCCCACCACACAACCAAGCTCCACCTCCCAAACGCATCAATCTAATCCAAACTGGGGTTGTGTCATATGACCCTAGTATATATATCACCCCTTCTCACCTACCCAAGCCGGAGGTGTTCATCCCTGACAGCACTGACTTGTGCATGTTGAATATCTCTCAAACCCGACCAGAAGTAGTGGTGGTGGCTATCAAAGATAGAATTGGGTCAACTGTGGGAACAGATGAGAATGATCAGTCAGAGCCTGAGGGGTCTGCGAGCTTCACGAATAATCCGAGCGATTACATTATATCAGCAGGCCAGGCTAGGCCGACAGTGGAATTGCCAGTGGGGGTAGAGATTTGTGTAGTACTGGAGGATGGACCTAATCAGGGGCTAGATAACCTAGCAAATCTAGAAGAAGACATGGCAAATTTGCAGTTCCTTGAAGAACTAGATTCAGGGGACGTGGCAGTCAATTAGTTTGATGGGTTAATAGAGCCTACTGGGTGGCTTGACGACCAGCCAAATGTTGTCGAACTACCTCAACTAGAACAGGGTCCGCCAGGGACCGAGACACCAACAGTGACCGCAAGGGCCGAGAATCAATCTGCATCGCCAAACAGCACCGGTGTTAAGAATTTTTCTCAGAACACGGACAGTTTGGGTACGGAAGAAACTGAACAGAAGGCTGCACTGAAGCAATTTGAGCGAGAAAGGATCGAGGATTCTGAGAGAATCAGGAAAGCTAAAGCCCCTGAGGGGACAAAGCGTGCTGCGGACACAGGAACGGAAGGTGCTGTGGGCACAGAAATAGTTGTGACGGAGCCGGACCGGTGTCTGTCGACTGCCGATGGCATATGGTGGGAAGATGATGATCTATGTCTGGCCCACACAGATGAAGACTGGGGACAAAGTCAGCCGGATGATACCTGGTACATTGGCGAAGTTAACCACATGACTAGGAGCAGGCGTTATTTCAAGCCCCCGCACTTAGATCAACTAGAAGTGTCCGGGAAGGACAAGGAGGTGGAGAAGCAAAGAGAGAAGTTACTCAAAAAAGAGGCTGTGCTAAAATAGCTGAAGAAAATACAGGCAGACATCTCCATCTGGGGACTGCTTATGGCTTCAAGAGTACATAGGCAGGCTGTCCTTTCTGCGATGGACAAGGCCAAACTTTCAATAGACACCACACCTGAACAACTGGTAGGGCTGGTCTTTCCGGGAGGAGCTTCCCCGATGTTGACCTTTTCTGACAAGGAACTGCCGCCTGAGGGCGCAAATCACAACAAACCACTCTACATCTCTGTGGAGTGTAGAGACAAGTGGATACCAGTGGTTCTTGTCGACACGGGATCCGCCGTTAACGTGTGCCCATCAAGGACAGCATATGCAATCGGGTTGAAGCCCGTGGACTTTAAGCCGACTGCCCAGGTGATAAGGGCCTATGACAATACTAGCAGAGAAGTGATAGGGACCGTGATGATTCACACCCAGGTTGGTCGAGGATAACACGAGATTGACTTTCATGTCTTGGACGTTCCCGCAACCTTCAATCTACTCCTAGGGCGGCCGTGGCTGCACCAGGTAAAAGCGGTCTCTTCCACCCTGCATCAAATGTTGAAATACCCTCACGGGAAAGGGGTGGCTATAGTTTTTCGGAATTCGTCAATTCATCCGCCGCCAGAGGTGTCTACATCGGTTCTGGAAATCAAGCACGACACGGAGGATGTGTTCCTGTCAGGATTTACCCTAGTCGAGGCCCGGGTCGTACAGAGTATCTTAGCCGTTGATAAGGGATTGTATGTCAGTGCACAGTCGGTGTACCTTATGAACAAGCTTAAGCACATCCCTAGGATGGGACTAGGAAAAAGTGGCCGGAAAGGCATTGCAGTATCGGCCAAAGTGCCGCACAACCCGCATACCTTTGGTTTGGGTTATCTACCCACCAAAGAGGACTGGGTAAGAAAAGGCAAAGAGATGGCTGAAAGAGCCAGAGCGAAGCAGATCGAGAAGCATTTTAAGTTAATGCATCGGCCCATCCAGGGTACCCTGAACGGACGCTTTGTCCGGGAGGGGGAAGACTTTCCCTTCTGCAGTTTCCCCGAGCCATGGCTAAATGCCGAGAAGAGGCGCTTGCCGAGTTTTGAAATCTTTTTCGACTTGCAGTTGTCTGGGGATGATGAGGCCGAGGAGCAGGCAGACCCATCAGCTGAGATTGAACAGTGTAAGGAAGTGGATTCCGAGAGCACCGAGATTGAAATGGGGGTAGCACTGGCTGGTCTACTATCAGATCCTCCGATCGTACATGAGTTCTTGGAGGATGACCTCTCAGTGTCTATGATCGGGAATGAAACGGCTGCGAGCCCAGCTCCAAACATTCTGGATGCATCTGTCGCACCCTCCCTCATCTAGTAGTACGAGGAGGGATTCTTATCAAGCAGCACTAGGTTAGGTAGTGAGTCGAAATTTGATTCCACCGAGTTTGTGGGGTCAGAATTAGGTTCCAGCTCGTCTGAGTCTAAGTCCGGTATTCCTGAGAGTGATAACCCGGATACCACAGTCCTATCTAGGTCGTCTTTTTCTTTCTCTTTTGAGTCTGTTGTAACAGAAGAATCAGATAGACTGGATGAAGTACTTAATGAGAATGAAGTGGCTGTGGCTTTCGTTTACTTTTCTGTGCCTTTGATTTATTGCATTAATTCAGACTTTCAAAATTTCGATGAAAACGAAGAGGAAGAAATTCCTACAGTTTTGAAATATTTGCTAGAACAAGAGCAGGAGAGGTTTGTAAAACCTCTGGTTGATGAAATCACCCAAATTAATGTTGGTACTGAGAAGGACCCGCGGTTGGTCTAGATCGGGTCCATGTTGTCTTCGGAGGAGCGCAAGCACTTAGTCGCTTTATTAAAAGATTTCAAAGATGTTTTCGCGTGTCCTACGAAGACATGCCTGGAATCAATCCTGAGATTGTACAGCACCGGATCCCTCTTAACCCAAAGGCCCGACCTATTAAGCAGAAACTCAGAAGAATCAGCCCAGACTGGGCTATCAAGATCAAAGAAGAGGTCACCAAGCAAATTGACGCAGGGTTCCTGCTGGTATCTGAATACCCAACTTGGTTGGCCAATATCGTTCCAGTGCCGAAGAAGGATGGCAGAATCTGGGTATGTGTGGACTTCAGAGATTTGAACAAAGCCAGTCCGAAGGACGACTTTCCTCTGCCGCATATCGACGAGTTAGTGGATTTTACTGCGGGGCATGCATTGCTCTCATTCATGGATGGCTTTTCAGGCTACAACCAGATTGTAATGGCACCTGAAGACCGAGAGAAGACTACTTTTACCACCCCGTGGGGGACCTATTGTTATAAGGTAATGCCGTTTGGGCTGAAGAATACTGGAGCTACATATCAACGGGTTGCGACCACGATATTACATGACATGATCCACAAAGAGGTTGAGGTGTACGTAGATGACATGATTGTCAAGTCCAAGGAAAGAGAGGGCCACTACACCGCCTTGCAAAAGTTCTTTCAAAGGATCAGAGAATTCCGGTTGTGGCTGAATCCTCAGAAATGTACATTTGGTGTTACAGCAGGAAAAATGCTGGGTTTCTTGATCACACACAGAGGTATCGAAGTCAACCCTTCCAAAATCAAGGCCATCTTAGAAATGCCACCACCGATGACTGAAAAGGAGGTGCGAGACTTTCTGGGTAAAGTGCAATTCATAAGACGATTTATTGCTAAATTAACCTTGACTTGTGAACCACTCTTTGGTCTCCTGAAGAAAGGAACGAAGTTCCAATGGGACGGCCGATGCCAAGCAGCTTTCGAACAGATTAAGCAATACTTACAAAACCCACCTGTGATGTCACCGCCTGAGCCGGAAAAATCGTTGATTTTGTACCTTTCAGTGACTGAAACTACAATGGGCTGCATGCTTGCACAAGAGTCTGAGGACAAGGTGGAGAGAGCTATCTACCACCTGAGCAAGAAGATGCTGGGTTATGAGACCCACTACACTCTGCTGGAGAAGGCTTGTTTGGCCTTGGTATGGGCTACCAGGAAGCTGCGGCACTACCTGTTAGCTCACTTTGTAATGCTGGTTTCGAGATTAGATCCCATCAAATATCTCTTCAAGAAACTGGCGCTTACGGGTAGGCTAGCTCATTGGTTGCTTCTCCTTTCCGAATTCAATCTGAAGTATGTGACGCGCAAGTCAGTAAAGGGGAGAGCGGTAGCAGAGTTCCTAGCCGATCACCCAGTGGAAGGGGATGAAGCAGTTGAGTACCTATTCCTAGATGAGGCCATTCTGCATGTCAAAGACGAGTTTTGGACGATGTACTTTGACAGAGCGTCAAACCAATACGGGTATGGGATAGGGGTGTTGCTGATAACGCTCGACAATTCCCATATCCCTCTAGCATTCAAACTCTGATTCAAAGTCTTGAACAACGAAGCAGAATATGAGGCATGTATTGCCGGTTTAGAAGCCACCCTAGAACTAGGGGCAAAACGGTTGGACGTCATCGGGGACTCGAACCTTGTTGTATCCCAAGCTAAGGGAGATTGGAAAGTCAAAGAAGAAAAGATGAGAATCTATTACCAGACCTTGAACTTGCTGATTCCTCGATTTGAGAAGCTGAACTTTGCTCATCTGTTAAGAGAGAACAATAGGTTTGCAGATTCATTAGCAACTCTATCTTCTATGATAAACATCCCTTTCGGAGTCCGGATGCGTCCGATCATCATTGACCAGAAATTTATGCCGGCCTACGAGCTGATCGCCGCCATAGATAAAGTACAAAATGAAAATCCCTAGTATTACGATGTCTGGAACTTCTTGGAAAAAGAGGCGTCTCCACCAGGGGCAAATGCCAAAGATAATAGGGCAATTAGAAGAATGGCTGCTTATTTCATCGTCTGCAGAGGTAAACTGTACAAGAGAGGTCATCTCGGGATGCATAAGTTGTGTGTTGATGCTGAAGAATCGAAACGCCTAATGGAGGCCATCCATGGAGGAGAGTGCGGAGCGCACATGAACGGGGTGATGCTAGCCTGGAAAATCCTTAGACAGGGTTAATACTGGTCCACCATGGAGGACGATTGTATCAGCTTTGTCCGGCGATGCCACAAATGCCAAATCCATACAAACCGCATGAACATTCCGCCCTCAAAGCTGTACAACATGACTTCGCCATGGCCATTTTTAGTCTGGGGGATTAATGTGATTGGAGCTGTCACTCCGAAGGGATCCAATGGGCATGAGTTCATTTTGGTAGCAATAGAGTACTTCACGAAGTGGGTTGAGGCCCAATCTTATGCGGTGTTGAAGGCTTCGCATGTTGCAAAGTTCATCAGGAACAACATCATCTGTCGCTACGGGGTCCCGAACGAGATCATTTCAGATAACGGTTCCCACTTCAAGAAAGAAGTGATCGACTTGTTAGAGAAGTACAACGTGGCTTTTCACAAGTCATCTACATATCGGCCGCAAACCAACGGAGCAGTTGAGGCTGCCAACAAGAACATCAAGCATATACTGCAGAAGATGGTGGAAACCTACCGGGACTGGCTAGATAAGTTGCCATTTGCTCTGTGGGGCTACTGGACGTCAATTCAGACTTCTACTAGGGCGACTCCGTACTCCTTGGTTTATGGGATGGAGGCTGTTCTCCCTATCGAGATTGAGGTTCCATCACTACGGGTACTGGCTGAGTGTCAGATAGCTGAGGCAAATTGGCAGCAGAGCAGGTTCGAAGAACTCATGCTGTTTGATGAGAGAAGGCTGAAAGCACTGTACCATGTTCAAGGTTATCAACGAAGAATCGCCAGGGCTTTCAACAAGAAGGTTAAGTCCAGGAATTTGAAGGAAGGGGATCTACTGCTCAAAGACAACCGAGCTCCCATCCACGACCCTAGAGGCAAGTTCAGACCTAATTGGACTGGTCCTTACATCATCAAGTCTATCTGGTCGGGTGGAGCTATCGTTCTGATGGACCTAGATGGCCTAGAGTTCTCCCAACCGATCAACATGGACAAGTTGAAGAAATATTTTCCCTGAGAGGCTCGCTAGGCCGAAAACCCGAAAGGGCGACTTAGGCAAAAGTTAGAGCACATAAAATTCGAAATTATAAAAACTGAGCTCGCAAGGTTGAAAACCCACAAAGGGCGGCCTTGGCAAGAGTTAGAGCATAAAAGGTAAGGGTTAATACACGAGTGAACCTAAGCCGAATTACGTAAGGCTTGATTTCCATCTTTGGGATACGTAGGCAACTTTATCCCAAAGTCCAGCCATAAACACTTCCCCGATCAACTTTGTCCATGTGATCGCCTTGGTCATCTTTGTCTATTCAGCATTCAAGAGCTCGGTTATGATCTCCGGTGCAGTGCTACTCAGACTAGGGGCAACTTTCCAGTTGCTGGAATCCGGGGTTCTGCATCTCAGTGACAGATCTCAGGCGTGTCCAGTTCTGATCCATATCGAAAATGGTTTTGAAAAGTTTTAATAAAAGTTGATTTTGTTCAAATTAATCTTTTTACAACTTAGACCTTTTTTTTTAGACCAAATGAAAATTTTTCAGTACCCACAACCTTTAATTTCATTGATTTCAATACAGAGTTCTCCTGCTCTTGAATATAAAATTGAAGTTGCTTTTCATTACATTCATAAGGAAAACTTGAAAGTTCTGATTAAAAGCAAATAAATCCGAGGCATAGTCAGATGTTCTTGCGTCCCCTCCCAGAGCTGGTCGAAGCCACTGACACCAAAGTGGGCCCTACATGTGCCTCTTCATTGAGCCAATCTATGCACTCATCAGAGAGGGTGCAGCTAAAAGCGGGAACAGGGGCCAGAAGCTCTCTCGTCCTCCATGCTGTGGCATATCAGGCTAGCTATGTGCCTCGGACCGGAAATGTGGCAGGGTACTCTATCCCCTCCTTCGGACAAGTCTGATCATGACCGAACTGGCACTGGATCCGGAACAGAAAGTAAAAGACACAGTGTGTCAAGCCAATCAACTGAATCCCGGGCTGGTGAGTCATGCTGTAGCTCATCGCCGACAGATTAAGCCAAGGGCAGCGCCAAGCAATGTAGTCCGCGGACAAATTGCACATCCAGTTATACCACCATCCCTCATCCGGGGCATCAACTAGACGCTGTCAGAAGAAATAGCTGCGAGCTGAATACACCGAACATGAGTCCGCCACTCTCAATTTGTCCATCAACCATACCTGGGGAGGGATAAAAAATGAGAGATTAAAGAATAGAGAGGTGTACGTTGAGAGAAAAGTAAGAAAAGTAAGAAAAGGGTTTTGAAAGGAAAACCGAGCCTGAGGGCCGAGTGATGTGAGCGATATATAAGTAAGATGGGTGGGAAACATTACCTGCAATAGTAGTGGACTCCCCTGCAAATCTGGTCGTCTCCCGGCGGTGAAAACCGTCCAATCCTATCAATGTCTCGGCTAGCGTCATGGCGATGCAGCTCTTGCCCTCTCTTACGCCCTCGGCGACCTCGATCAAATGAGTGCTAAACCCACTGAAACCTGGGGCAAGCAAGAAATGGGATAGCATGCACAAGCAAAGCGCATGTCGCCGATAACCCTGCCAATGATGGTCGCCACGGTCACCGGCACCAGAAAACCGACGAACCAAACTCGGAATGTCCAGCTCCCCGTCGTGAGTCAATGACCAAGCATCATGTAAAGTGAGGCCGCACATCCGTCCCAAAGCTTGGACGTGGCTGAACCAAAGTTGAGGCAAGATTTCTTCCTCACGCTCGGATTCCATTAAAGCTTCGAAATCCTCAAAAGTAGAACACATCTCTTGTCCACCAAAGCTAAAGACGTGTGTCACCGGATTCCAAAACCTTGCCGCGGCATGAAGGAACGGAAAATGGAGCGAGGTGCGACTCAACGTGAATAGTGCATTTATGCCGAAGCCCCAGAAATTCAGCTTTTCCGAGCCATCGAAGTTGGCAATCCAATTTGTGAGATTTTGGACAAAAATTGCTTCCATTTGAGGCAAAACTGAGCTGAAATTAAGAAAATCCCGAAGCTGGAACTCATATAGAAGATAAGGCAGTGAGTGGAGGACAGATGTTGATGTTTCAGAGAGTCTGCCATCGATGGCCGGCAGTGGCTCATCAGTAGCCGGCAGTGGCACACTGATGGCCGGCAGGCCTTCCTATGTGGCCAACAGCCTCTCCCTCCTGCCCACTGACCTTCTTGGTGAAGACCCAGTTATTTGCCGCAACAGAGTCCTGTTACTCGTCTCTTTTGAGGTCTTGTTTTTGTCCTATTGGACTTTGTTGTGTCTTGTTTAAGACGTATTAGTTTTCATTTTTGTATCGAGTTGTGATCATCTTCATTTCATTTATCGAGTTGTTGTAACTTGCTTATCGAGTTGTAAACTTGTTAAGGTTTTGGTTTGCTTATTGAGTTGTTTTGTTAGTTAGTCCACTACCTGATTAATGCGATTCGAGTGTTTGGTTTTCAAAACAAAATTCAATCTCATTTACATTGTTATGTAATGCGATATGATGCGATGTGATGCATAGAATGTACAAATGTAACACTTTTTCAACAAAAAGAGTTATCTCATTCCATCATATTTTCTTTTGCAAAAGGTACATAGTTTTGAATAAAATAAAACCTGCCTGACGCAGTACAAGGTGCTAAAACTACCAGTACAAAGAAAAATAAAACAAAAAAGGGAGAAGAGCAGCATCTGAAAGCAACAAAATGTATGGATCGGCGCCGGTAGCCTCAAGTGCGGGAATCCGTCCTGGTCCTCTTCCTGGACGAAGGTCTAGGATCTCTACCGTCAGAGTCTGAATCTGAGCCATCTCCAGCCTCATCTCTGTCCTGAGACGACTCTGACCGTGGGCTCACTGCCTCCTCGTCAAACTCATCATCATCCGGGGCAGGCCCCCGTGAACTACTCCCGGCGTGAGCACGCCCAACTCTACTGCGGCTGTGCGCTGGAGCCCCTCGTCCCACTCCCTCTGCTGCTCGGGGAGGTGCTGGAGGACCCGCCCCTGCTCCTGCTGGGACACCTGATGGGCTTGGCGCCAGGAAAGGAATCTGGAAAAGGGTAATTCACCAAAATGCATTAGTAATCAAAATGTATCAAATGCAAAGAATAATGTGCTGCGAGCAGTGAATAATTTGCAGCGTATGTGCATCATGAGCGGTGTATGGAAGCAATGTATCAGATCAGTGCAGTGTGGAACTGTGCAAATGATGGCATGTCAAGACAAGACTTTGTGGCATGAAATGTAGTTTGAAAGAACTTACCGGAATACTGTAAATGCTGAGCAGGTCCAGGTTTGTCTGCAGCATCCCTATCGCTAAAGCCGTCAGCTCCAGAGAATGACGAGTATACTCAATAGGAGCCTGCAAGAATGTTGAAGTCATTAGTAATCTGCGGGATATCAAATGAAATGAGATGACTATGCAAAATGAAAAGTATAGCACATACCGAGGTCGAGCCGTAAGCTCCGACAAGCTCATGACCAGCTGGAGGAGGAGCGAAGGGAACCTGATAAGTCTCTCCAGCCCGCCCTCGCCATGTCATAGTAGTAGGCAGCGTTGGCCATGCAGTCCCCTGTCTCCCCTTAGGACCTCTCCTCCTACGAGACCTGATCGCTCTGCCTCTCCCTCTCATAGCTGGAGCCCTGGCTCCCTCTCCTCCTCGGACACCGGACAAAGGTGGCATCAGACGCGTCTAAATAAAGGTCGCATAGTCACCCTCGACATAGAAGAAATCCATCTCCAGTCCTACCATGAACTGAATCACTTGGCCGGCGGACAACTTGCGTGTCTTCCTCATCGATGGTAGAGGTTCCATCGGTACAAATGGAGCAGGGAGTCTCAAGGTCTGACGCACGAAGCGCTCACTCAAAAACCAGGCGCGACAGATCGGGCCCTCAAAGAGAATGTGGAACTGAGACATAGTCCGAGCAATGTGGTACTGATCTCGGAGTCCTGACGGGATCGCATCCCATGGCTGCCACGTGATCTGAGAAAAGAAAATGAACAGGATAATCAGTTGTCAAATAATTAATGAGGGTGCATCAGGTTATTTGAAATAATCTTATTGCAGACTTACCTCGTGCGTCGTGACCGTGTCAAAATACTGCCGGAAGAACATGAAGCTCTCTCGAGTCCTACGACGGAGCTGGCCGTCGTATACATCAAAAAATGGGACTATCGCTGGGGTCTCCTCCACAGGCTCTGGAGCAAGTGTCGGGAAGTATGCGTATACCCACAACTGTTAGAAAGATGTGATCAGTGCAGTGTATGAATAGAGTATAGAACATGTAGAAAGCAGAATACAGTACGGTGCATAAAGAGTGCAGGTCTAGAGCAAATATTAGGTTTTGCGTGTGCAGTGTATGGTATGTAGTGTGCAGCATGTATGGTGTACAGAAAATGCAAAGTAGAAAGCATACAGTGCAAGAGCAGACACAGACAATGCAGGAAGTACAAGTGTTGAACAAAGCAAAAGCGGAAATGCTGAGCAAAGTAATGAAAAGGGAAAACTAGGTTGTGTACCTCCCAAGCTCGCTAGTAGCCGCCGATCAACCTCCCACACATCCGAGAGGTCGAACTCATATATCCGTAGAGGGTGGTAAGGCCGGCTGCACCCCAGTCGTAGAAATGAACCCGCGAGAGCACCACCAGAGCGCCCAGGAAGTATAAACCCACGGTATTCCACCTGTTCGAAAACAAGGTGGTACCGAAAAGGAACAAGAGGAAGCCCCTGGCGTACTGCTCTGCCTCCTTATCAGTATCGGGATCTTCCCCTCTGTAATGCTCCTCGAACCAAGTATATCTGACCATACATGCTCGAAATGTCAGTGGACGCGCTCCAAGTAATGTGTCCCATACGGCTACCCACTCTCCCAGTTGGGATCAAGAGGAATTGGATCACCTCCTACGCCCAGGCCAGTGATCATAGCGAAGTCGAGGGGGGTCATCGTCGTCTCTCCCGCTGTGGAAAAGTGGAAAGAGTTGGTGGTGTCCCACCACCTCTCCACAAGAGCCCCTAGGAGAGGGCGACTCGTTGTGACTCGCATCAAGCTGCAGCAAAATACACCGAAATCGATCCCGTCAATGATCCGACGGACCCTCGCAGGAAGCACATTATACCTGTCCCGAGTGGTCGTAGCACCATAACCTCTGAAGGAGCGGGATCCATCCTGTGAAAATGCAGTTCAAATCAGATCAGTGATGTATTGAAAATACAGTTCAAATCAGATCGGTGATGTATTGAAAATGCAGTTCAAATCAAATCAGTGATGTATTGAAAATGTAGTTCAAGTCAGATCAGCGATGTATTGAAAATGCAATTCAGATCAGATCAGCGATGTATTGAAAATATAGTTACGTGCAAATCAGTGGTGTATCGAAGATACAGTTGAATTCAGGGCAGTGACGCACAAGGTGCGGTCGTATACAGTACATACAAGGCAGTAATGCGTGAAGTACAGTTAAATGAAGAGCAACAATGTATGAAATACAATCAGATCAAAGCATGTAATGCAATCAGATCGAAACAGTGCAAGAACTGCAAATAGTTGAAAGTAATACTGCAGAAAAGCAGAGTTGGTACCTCCACAGCAATGGCCGACAAATGAGACATCGGCTCTCTCAGTAAGAGGTCGTCTGGCGCGCCCTCATCAAAATCAGTGAAGGTGTGGATGCCTCCTGCCACTGGAATAATGTGAGTCTTCGGGCGATACCTCGCGGGGTCAAAGGGATGTATGCTCAATGGTAAAGGCTGAGGCTCAACCTCCGGCTCGGCCGCAAAGTCTGCCGCCAACTCTATTGGAGGGAGTGCGGGGAAACCCTCATCATGCGGGATATCGTCAGCCATCTGAGATAGATGCAAAAATGAAAAAAAAATGATGAGCAAAATGATGAAGTTTTGAACAAACCAAACCTTAGGAGAGGGAAAATTCGAATAAAGTTGAAAACCCGGGAAAAGTGAACTAACCTCGAGAGAAATTCGGGGGAAATGATCCTTGAATGGGGGAAATGACGAAAGACACCTCGGATTCAATTTCTGATCGGTTCAAATCAAAGAGAACAAAAGGGTTTTAGCAATTCAAGGTTGATTAGGGTGTTGGGAAACGCGTAGAATGTGCAAATCTAGAGAGAAGACACACCTAGAGGGCAAGAGAAATGTTTTCTATGCAAGGGTTTGTGAGCAAATGAAGTGATTTTGGATATATATGAAGACCCACGGCCAAAAAGACCAATTTGCCCAAATCTGCCAGCGGTGGCCGGCACCCCCTCATCGGTGGCCGGCACCACTCTGTTGATGGCCGGCAGTGGCTTCTGATGGTCGGAATGGAGCCGGCAGGCCTCCATCAGGTTTTATTGCCTATTTTACCTTGGTATGTGAGCTTGGGTTCCAACAATTCTAAGGATTGTTCAAAATTTGATTCAAAACGCCTCCGTGGAAGCCCGGAATCATGTTCTCAGCATACGATGGTCATCGCCCATTAACGCACAAAAGGTGTATCCTTTTGACACCTCACAAATCTTCTGGGAGGTAAACCGAAAGTTGCTTTCAAGATGTCATTAATCAAGCATGCTTTTGTTGTCACCTAGCATTCGCTTTTCATATTAAACATCCATACGCATGTCATTCGCATGTTATTTTAAATTCTTATGCATATATAACTTGCGTTGTCTCGCACGTTTTACTTACATTATTTTGCATTTCTTTTAACCTGCGTTGTCTCGCATGTTTTATTTGCATTGTTTCACATTAATATATAACCTACGTTGTCTCGTATGTTTTATTTGCGTTGTTTCGCATTCCTATACCTGCGTTGTCTCGCATGTTTTATTTGCGTTGTTTCGCATTAATATATAACCTGCATTGTCTCGCATGTTTTATTTGCATTGTTTCGCATTAATATATAACCTGCGTTGTCTCGCATGTTTTATTTGCGTTGTTTCGCATTCCTATAACCTGCGTTGTCTCGCATGTTTTATTTGCGTTGTTTCCCATTAATATATAACATGCGCGTTGTCTCGCATGTTTTATTTGCATTGTTTCGTATTAATATATAACCTGCGTTGTCTCGCATGTTTTATTTGCGTTGTTTCGCATTCCTATAACCTGCGTTGTCTCGCATGTTTTATTTGCATTGTTTCGCATTAATATATAACCTGCATGGTCTCGCATGTTTTATTTGCGTTGTTTCGCATTCCTATAACTTGCGTTGTCTCGCATGTTTTATTTGCGTTGTTTCGCATTAATATATAACCTGCGTTGTCTCGCATGTTTTATTTGTGTTGTTTCGCATTAATATATTACCTGCGTTGTCTCGCATGTTTTATTTGCGTTGTTTCGTATTCCTATAACCTGCGTTGTCTCACATGTTTTATTTGCGTTGTTTCACATTCCTATAACCTGCGTTATTTCGCATGTTTTATTTGCGTTGTTTCGCATTAATATATAACCGTGCATTGTCTCGCATGTTTTATTTGCGTTGTTTCACATTAATATATAACCTACGTTGTCTCGCATGTTTTATTTGCGTTGTTTCCCATTCCTATAACCTGCGTTGTCTCGCATGTTTTATTTGAGTTGTCTCGCATGTTTTACTTGCGTTGTTTCGCATTTCCCTAATTTGCGTTGTTTCGCATTTCTCTAACTTGCGTTGTTTCGTATTTCTCTAACTTGCGTTGTTTCGCATTCCTTTAACTTGCGCTGTTACGCTCGTTACTTGCGTTGTTTCGCACCCCCCCTTTAACTTGCGCTGTTACGCTCGTTATTTGCATTATTTCGCACCCATCTTTAACTTGCGTTGTTACGCTTATTACTTGCATTGTCTTGCATATCTTTATCCTGCGCTGTCACGCACATGTCTCTACTTGCATTGTTATGCAGATCTTCACTTGCGCTGTCACGCATGTTACTTGCATTGTTATGCACTACTTCATTTGCACTGTCACGCATTTTTCACTTGCATTGCTATGCATGTTTCTAATGATATTGTACCTGTTGAGTTTCTTTCTCTTGCAGGCACGATATTGTATGTACGGTTCATTTGGAGTTGGCACGACCAAACGAACCGCACAGTATTGTATGCACTCCGTGTGAGACGTAGCGAGAATTGCATAATTCTCTTACATCCTTTCTGATGTAATGTAGTTTGATTTATATTCGCTCGCTTAAACTGTTGCATGTTATGCTTCATTACAACTCCCTTCGCATGATCATAAGTTATGCTCTTGCATCGTGCATATCATTTGCATTTTGCCCCAGCCTGCGGGCACATCTCTGTATGTTTATTTTGAATGTTTGCCCAAGTCTTCGGTCTCGTCAAAAATGGGTCATCTCTGGGCTTTGACATTCACTCCCGTCGCTTTGTGACTTTCGAGTTCTGTCAAAGAGGGGCAACTGTAGACACCCCATTTTTTACCGTCCTCAAGACTCGGTTGTGCTTGCAGGTACATCCAGCCACAAGTTCGATTGCTCGTCGGGTATTCGACTTTCGCGGTGGAACGTCACTGGTTTTAGCTTTCCAAACCCTGTATCCTTTCTGCCCCATTCTTGGACCATGACTTGGTCCTTTCAGAATGTTTCTCTTCGTGCACTGTCGACCACCTTTTGGCCCTGCCGGCCATGACTTTGTTGCTGCCGGCCATTGATAGAGCCTGCCGGCCATCAATGAGCCACTGCCAACCACCACTGATGGCCGGCAGACCCCTTGTCTCAGCAGGTTTCACGCCTTCTTTTGAGCCAGCTGGTTTTCACTCATTTCCCCTCCATACACGTGTATGGAGGGATGAAGCTCTTGCCAAGCTTGTTCAACAAGCTTTACATTGCTCCTCTTCTATATAAGGAGAGGCCCTCTCTCCTTAGCAGAGGTTCAGCCATTTTGAAGAGAAGATATATCTCTCTCTATATTTCTCATTCTCTCTCTCTTTCTCTCTATTGTGTGTATTTGTGCTCTAAAGTCCATTTTTCTTGCACTTTTACACTACAACACATAGAGATACACCACCATCTTTGGGTTGAGGTTTTTAGGAGTGTTACTTGAGCTCTGAAACTTGGTTTTTGGCCCCTGAGATTGCTGGTTTCGAAGTTGATCTTCAAGGGTGAGTATATTCCCCATTTTAGCATTTATTTGTACCTCATTTTGGCCATCCTTGCATATTATTTTAGGCCTTGCTTTCAACTGAAAAAAGTTCTGTATTTGAGTGCTTTTGATGATTGTTTAAGGTTTTCTTGGTGTTAAGGGTGCACAACCCTCTTGTTTGCCTTGTTTGGCTTTGTTTTGTGCCATGCTTTAAGGCCCTCGAGGTAGTCTTGGTTTGGCCTTTTAGCCACTGAAATCCAGTGGATTTTCAGTGGTAGGCATGGGGTTTTGAGGCCTAAAACCAGAGAGGGGTGACCCCCTCCCTTTTTGTTTTGTTTGCTTGAGTTATTGGCCTATCAAAGGAGCATGTATCCCTTTACTTTTGAGGTTTGGTTCAGGCCCTTTTTTGTGACTTTTTGGACCTGCCTTGACTCTGTCCATGGCTGGTTTGGTCATCTTTTGCATGCTCCATATACTTGTAGAACAAATCTTGCTTACTAGCTTTATGTGAATGATGTTTTGACTCATCATTCCAACATGTTTTGGCTTTGCTCCAGCATGATTTTATTCTTATTTTGGGCTATTCAAGGACTATTTTGGGCTGCCATGGTCATATCACTCATGTTTTGTATAGCTATAGTGTAAATGCTTTGACTAGCCTTGGGTTTTGAGGCCCCTACCATGCCATACATGTGATGTTTGCATGCTTTTCCATCATTTCAAATGTTATTTCAATCCATGAAATGTGGTCATACACCTGCATTTGACATGCTTTAAATGCCTTGAAGAGTTTGTGTTTTATATCTTATGAATGGATCATTGTGCATGCCATTAAGCCTAGGCCTTTGGGTCATCATATCAGTGCATTTTTGGTCTTGTTATACCATGATGTAACTCTGTTTTATGTTGTCCAAGTCATGCCATGTTTGGTTTTAATAGGTGTAATGTAATCCCCCTTTTTGTAGCCTTGCATGCTCCATGTTTTGGCCCTTTGTTCTAGCTTGTAATGGCTAGGTTCAAGCATGTTTTTAGTCTCACCTTGACCTGCCTTGGGACTATTTTAAGTGCCCTTAGTCCTTCGGGGCTTGCCTTGCTTGGCCGTGGTTTAAGTCCCTTTGTTGGCTTCGTACTTTGAGCTTTCTTGCATGCTAAGTTTCACTTGTTTGGGTGGTTTGGCATCACTCCTTGCATCATTTTAGATATTACCTCATTGCCACATTATCATGATTGTCACTCTTTGCTCATGTTTGAGAGTTGTGTCCTTATGCTTTTATTCTTGGGCTAATGCATTATGCATGCATACCTTGCTTTTGTGCCCTCATTCCAACACTTATGGCCACTGATTTGGAGCATGACTGAGGTCTACTCTTTTGGTTTAAGTCCATTGTGTATGCTATGTATATTGCATTGAGTATGCCACCATTGCACTGAGCATGCTAATTGACGTTCGCATTGAGTATGCTAGTTGTTGTAAACATTAGCATTGTGCATGCCATTAACTTTGTTAAGTTAATCGTACTACCTTGCATTGAGTATGCCATGTAGTTGCATGTTTGCATGCTTAGGACATATTGCATGTTTGCCATGTTTGTGTTGCATTGTTGTTTGGATTAAGTATTAATCCGAGCATGAGAAACGAGGGACGTTTCATACTTCAAGTGATGGAACGTGCCTCAATTCTCGATCGCCGACACTCTTGACGATCCATGATAGAGTTCTAGGTACTTATGTGTTTTCCTTGTGCATTCATTTCTCATTGATTTACACAAGTTGGATCTTTGGCCATCATGCATCGGGATGCATGATTGATGGTCGTGGATCCAATTATGCCTCCCTCTTGATATTTTGAGGTGATATGTGGTGGCATAGTGCGTACATACCCTTGGGAGACCCTCCCTTTTCTCTGTTTTGTGTTCTGCTGCAGCTTGGTGTCCCAGCACATCAGTGGCCGACAGTGCCTTGCAGATGGCCGGCAGTCCTTCATTATTGGCCGGCAGTGCCCACTCTTGGTCGGCAGGATGGTCGGCAGTGGCTCCCCATGGCCAGCAGGCCACTGATGTATTCCCCAAATTGGTTTTGGTAAGGTTCAGCAAGAATTCCTTGAGGACACCCTGCGAACAGAGCCTCAAGAGAGCATTCGGAGAGCTTTCGGGATGGGAACCGAGCATGCATCTCCAACTTCTTCATGGCAGGGCTAAGGCGGCCTAACAATCTCATTTTAATGCTTACTTGTTAGTTAGCTTTTAATTTGTAATTTAATTAGTTAATTGTTGTAATAATTAGTAAGTAGTTCGCTTATTAATTTGGTTATGTAATAATTAATTGGCTTGTTAGTTGGTTAGTTAGTTGGTTTGTATTATTTATTCGGACCCTCCATCGAGAGGGCATATGTTGTAATAAGTGTGCGTGAGTGTGTGCATGTCTTCCAACCCCACGTCTTTCTCCCTTTTACTTAACCGCTTTCAATGGTTAGTTTTAGGGCATGTTTTAGTTAGCATCCTTATGCTATACATATTTGCATCATTCATCTGTATTACATGCACCGGGTTCGGCGCATCATACTAACCGCATTGTACTTCAATTCCAATTTGAATACATGTGTCAAGTATTGCATCTCACATGCCATTTTAGAATAGCCGAGCCTATTTCTAGTTGCATTTTGCATGTGTTGCATTAGTCATCTTAACATGAACTAGGATCATGCATTGATTACTAACTAGTTTCTGTTTTGGCTCGGAGTACACTGTGAGTGTTTACGCTTTAGCATACTGCATGTGTGTTATTGATTGCCATCAAAGCATGCTTGCCATGAGGCTAACTGCTTAGTTAATTAACTGCCTGAATGCCTATGGGTGAAGGTAGGATTACTTGAGTTGGAACAATTCATCAAAATCCTCGATTTAGCCTACTTTCGAGTAGCGAACTTCAAACTATTTTTTCAAACAAATGGATATGCAATGTTTTATTCCAAATTAGGCGATCTAGTCTATACTTGTGTGTTGTGCGTATCACATAGTAAGATTAGCTAATTAACCGGAATAAGAACACATGTGTTTTCAAAAGCAAGATATCATGCTTAGTACAAGCCGATCTTTGATCGGGCGAGCGGGGGTGCTCATAGATGACCTTCCCCAATCGTACCCAAGTTCCCGAGCCGAGGCAACTTTGGTGATGACGAACACGTGGCTTTAGGCACGAGTCAGGGTTTCCTAAATTTCCCCCAAAACAAAATATTTTGGTGGCGACTCTGCATCTGGCAAAGCAGTCCATGTTTGGCATTTCTTTCTTAAAAATTAGTTTTCCAAAACGATTTGCTGGATTTGGACTCTTTGGTGATTTATCGGTCTTGCATTGCACTTTGCGAGATTAGATTCAGAAACGTGACATTTGTGTCCGAACTGTAGCAGCAGAGCCCAAGGGTGCGTCTACAGCATCCCGTGTGTTCAAAATGAACAGAGTATAATGTTCAGAATGGGCTATGTGTTCAGAATGAGCAGTGTTCAGAATGGGCTGTGTGTTCAAAATGAGCATTGTCCAGAATGGGCTATGTGAATGAGCAGTGTCCTGTGTGAGCCGTGTGTTCAAAATAAACAAAGTACTATGTTACGGGCCGTATGTTCAGAATGAGCAGTCTATGTGTTGAACATGCTGAGAATTTGTGATTGGTTCCACTTCCAATGCCTTCCGGTGTTGATTTTGCGAAGTCACGCCTATTTGCTTATCGAGTTGTTGTACATTTGTTTATCGAGTTGTATTTCGTATTCTTTAAGTTTTTGTTTTGCTTATCGAGTTGTATTTACACTTGGTTAGCTTGTTGAGGTCTTTGTTTTGTTTATCGAGTTGCTTTGTCGTTAGTTGGTTCACTACCTGATTAATTGCAATTCGAGTGTTTGGTTTTCAAAACAAAAGCTCAAATCTCATTTACATTGTTACGTAATGCAATGTGATGCGATGCGTACAATGTACAAATGTAACACTTTTTGAACAAAAGAGCTATTTCATTTCATTCATGTTCTTCTTTTGCAAAAAGTACATAGTTTTGAGAAAATAAAACCTGCCTGAGGCAGTACAATGTGCTCAAACTACCAGTAAAAAGAAAAGTAAAACAAAAAAGAAAAAGCAACAAAGTGTCTGAACAAAGCTAAAAAGAAGAAAAACAACAAGTGTCTGGATCAATATCAGTCATCTCGAGCACGAGAATCCGTCCTGGTCCTCTTCCTGGACGAGCGTCCAAGATCACCACCGCCGGCTCCGTAGTTAGAGTCTGACCTGTCTCTGGCCTCACTCTGGGACGACACCGCCTCCTCATCAGAATCATCGAGGGAGGGCTCTCGTGAACTGTTCTCAGCATGGGTGCGCCTGTGTCTGCCTCGGCTGTGGATAGTCATCCTCCGCCTGACTCCCCCTCCTCCTCGGGCAGGTACGGATGGTCCAGCTGAAGCACCTCCCGCAGCCGGAATCTTGAATGTGGCCTGAAAGGAACAAATGGCAAATGCATCAGTTATGCTACGCAAAGCAGGGTATGAATACCGAATACAGTGTGTGAGTACATGAATGCTGTGGGCAATGTGTGAGTACAGTACATGAATGTTGTGGGCAATGTGTGAGTACAATGTATGAATGCTATGATCAGTGTGTGAGTACAGTGTATGAATGTTGTGGGCAGTGTGTGAGTACGGTGTATGAATGCTATGGGCAGTGTGTGAGTACAGTGTATGAATGCTATGGGCAATGTCTGAGTACAGTGTATGAATGCCGTGAGCAATGCTGTGAGCAGTATGTGAGTTCAAGTGTATCAGTGCCGTGAGTGCTGTGTATCAAGTGACATATCGACAATGTGGTACATCAGATCAGTATGGAACAGATTATGCAAAGTTTGAGACTGCGGTTGAAGGAACTTACCGGGATATTGTAGATGGTCAACAGGTCGATGCTCCGCTGCAGCAACCCCATCACGGAGGCAGTCAGCTCCAGAGACTAGCGAGTGTACTCGACGGAAGCCTGCAAAAGTGTTGAAGTCATTAGTATTCTGCGGAATATCAAATGAAATGAAATAACTGTACAGAATGCAAAGTATAGTAGCACATACCGGGGTCGAGCTGTAGACTCTGATAAGCTCATGATCAACCGGAGGAGGAGCGATGGGTATCTGGTACGTCTCCCCACCCTGTCCTCGGCATGTCATCGTCGTAGGCAGCTCTGGCCATCCAGCTCCCTGTCCTCTCCGGGACCCACTCCTCCTACGGGCCTGAGTCGTCCTCAATGCTCATGCTCCTGCCGCTGGCGCCGTATGCCTCTCTCTCTCTCGGCTCGGTGAGCACCGGTCAAAGGTCGCATGAGATAAGCCTGGATGAACTCAATGTAGTCACCCTCGTCTCTAAAGGGCTCAGAATCCCAACCAAGCATGTAGTCTATCATCTCCTCTGAGGTATACCTCTCGGTGTGCCTCGTGTGGATAGGAGGAGGTGCTGGAACTGTTTGCTCTGGCAAGCCCAAGGTCTGCCGCAAGAAGCGGTCCCCGAAATACCATGCCCCACAGACCGGGCCCTCCAGCAGAATCCTAAACCGGGCAGTCTCCCGAGCACCCATGTATCTATCTCTCACTGTATCAGGTAACACCGCCCAGGGCTGCCAGGTGATCTGCAAATGATATACAGTTTGTTATCCATTGTTCAAAGTATAATGTAAAGCGAAGCTTAAATGAACGGTAAAGTTTGAAATACCTCTACAGCGGTGATGGTGTCAAAGTATCGGCAGAAGAACAGGAAGGACTCCTATGGCCTCCACTCGCACCTTACATCAAAGCGGTGGGAAAATAGAACCATAGGGGGATCTCAACATCTGGCACTGAGGCAAGCCTTGGAAAGTAGGCGTACACCCACAACTGTATAGTGTGACAGGGCAAACATCAGTATGCTTATCAGATAAAGCAAAATACAAAATAAAAGAGAAATCACAAAACAATGTATTGTGCAGTGTATTGTGCAAAGTATTGTGCAGTGTGTGCAATGTGTGCAGTGTATTGTTCAGAGAACAGTGTGTGCAATGTACAGTCAGTGTAAAGCAAATTGCCTGTGTGCAGCGTGTGCAATGTACAGATAGTATAAAGCAGAATTGTAAAGCAGAAAGGGAAAGTGTACCTCCCAGGCTCGCCAGTATCCTCTGAGCAACTGTCTACTGCGGTGAGACAATGAGCTCATATATCTGTAGAGAGTGGCCAAGCCTGTGCCACCCCAATCATAGCGCTGGATCCGCGTCACGTCCACAAGTGCGCTCAGCAAGTATAGGGCGACAGTGTTCGCCCGGTCGGCGAAAAGTGTGGTCCCCAGCAGGAACATGATGAAGCCGCGGGTGTACTGCTCCTCCTCCTCTCGAGTCGTGGGCACCTGAATCTGAAAGTGGTCCTCGAACCATGAGTACCTCACGAACCCTGGCCGGGCAAGAGGTGGCTGAGCGCCGAGCAAGTGTATCTGGGCGGCGTCCCACTCGTCCATATCTGTATTGAAGGGGATCAGATCACCCCCTACCCCGATGCCAGTGAGCATCAAGAAGTCAAAGGGAGTCATCGTCATCTCCCCTGTAGCAGAAAGGTGGAAGGAATCGGTGGTATCCCACCACCTCTCCACCAAAGCAGCAAGAAGGGGCCTACTTGCAGTGAAGCGTGAGAGTCCCATGCAGAAAGTCCCAAAGCCGGCCTAGTCGACAATATGACGGACCGCATCAGGCAACTCCATGTACCAACCGCGGGCAACGGTGCTCCCATACCCCTGGAAGGCATAGGAATCTCCCTGTGTTCAAAACAAGCAGTTGCGAAGTAATGTTAGAAATATAGTTTTTGAATGAATTCAGTTGAAAATGCAGTGTGTATGCATGTGTTCCAGATTATACAGATATCGGGTGTGGGTGTGCTCATAGATGAACTACAGCATATGATGTATCAGTGTGCTTAGGTTATTCAGTTGACAATGCAGTGTGTGTGCATGTGTTTGAGTTTACACAGATATCGAATGCAGGTGTGCTCGCGGTGAACTACACATATGATGTATCAGTGTATCTGGGTTACGCAGTTAAAGAATAGGATTGACTATCGC
This sequence comes from Camellia granthamiana, assembly GCA_036172215.1. NCBI lineage: Eukaryota > Viridiplantae > Streptophyta > Magnoliopsida > Ericales > Theaceae > Camellia > Camellia granthamiana. The sequence goes on from CM069913.1 coordinate 13,525,025, forward strand.
AGTTATATGTTCTACATTGCGAAAAATGAAATAGAGGAAGAGTGTACCTCAGAAGCGCCGTAGGACAGATGAGACTCTGGCTCGCGTAACAAAAGCTCCAGTTGCGCGCCCCTCGCATAGCTCCTGAAGTGGCGGATGCCATCGGGAGGCAACACATGTACCGCCAGCCTGTAGGTCGCCGGGTCGAATGGTCGAATGCGAAGAGGTAGGAGCTCGACCTCAAGGTCCACGTCTATCTCCAGGGGAGTCCCACCTCGTGGAATGTCATCTGCCATCTCAAGAAGAGTACGAAAATGGCCGAGGATGTGAAAAATGGGTGAGAATGCGAAAAGTCAACCCAAAAGTCAACCCCGAGGGGTGAAAAATGGAAGAAAAGGTCGGAGTGTGGAAAAAGCACGAAGACCGAGGTATAACTCGGGGGAAACAAACCCCAAGTGGTGGAAACCAAGAAAGGGACACCGAAAACGAATTTCGATCGGTTCAAAGTGTGCGAAACGGGAGGGGTTTCGCGAATCGAACGATGGAAAAGGCTCGAAAACAAGTGAAAAACACGGATCGAAGCAAAGAAAATCACCTAGAGAGAAAGAGGGAGGATTTTCAAGCTTGGAGAAGTGAGGATATAAGGTTTGGAACCTTATATTTAAAGACCCGAGGCAAAAAGACAAAACTGCCCCGAAACTACCATTTTTGGCCGGTCGGCCAAATTGTTAGCCGATCGGCTAAATATTTGGCCGATGAGCTTATTTCGTGGCCGATGTATAGCCGATGGACTTTCCTTGTGGTCGATGCACCTCCAACACCCTTGTTTGGGTCAGTAATGTTGTTTGGGACCTTCATTTCTCAAGACAGTGCAAGAAAGTAGACTTTTGAAGCTCAACCGGCCTTCGTGTTGACCTCGAATCGTGCCTTCTGAGTGCAGCACTTGATACGTAAGAGGTGTATCCTTTTTTGTATCCTTTTTTCTCTTGCGAGTTTCACAAATCGCTTCAAATACGTTGCATTACAATGTTTCGTCATGCTTGTGAAGCGTGCATTGGTTATACGTTATTTCGCTCTTGCATTGTTATGCACGTACTATATGCGTTGTAGCGCACACCATGCTTGCATTGTTATGCACATCTCTTATTCGTTGTAGCACACACCATGCTTGCATTGTTATGCACATACTATATGCGTTGTAGCGCACCCCATGCTTGCATTGTTATGCACATCTCTTATGTGTTGTCGCGCACGCCATGCTTGCATTATTATGCACATCCCTTAGGTCGCATTGTCTTGCGCCCCTCCATCCGCGTTGTTTCACATATCTCATTTGCATCATCATACAATTTATTATGTTACATGCATTATCATGCATTTCAGTACATGCATTGTCATGCACGCCTCTCTCGCATTGTCATGCATTTCATTACATGCGTCGTCTCGCATACTCCATTTGCATTGTCATGCATTTTCATTACCTTACATTGTCATGCATTTCATTACATGCATCGTCTCGCATACTCCATTTGCATTGTCATGCATTTTCATTACCTTGCATTGTCTTGCATTTCATTACATGCGTCGTCTCGCATACTCCATTTGCATTATCATGCATTTTCATTACCTTGCATTGTCTTGCATTTCATTACATACGTCATCTCGCATAATCCATTTGCATTGTCATGCATTTTCCTTACCTTGCATTGTCATGCATTTTCCTTACCTCGCATTGTCATGCATTTTCCTTCATTTGCATTGTCATGCATTTTCCTTACCTTGCATTGTCATGCATTTTGCTCCATTTGCATTGTCATGCATTTTCCTTCATTTGCATTGTCATGCATTTTCCTTACCTCGCGTTGTCATGCATTTCATTACATACGTCATTTCACATGCTTCATTTGCATTGTCTTGCTCGTTATTTGCATTGTTTTGCATCCCCTATAACCTGCATTGTATTGCTCGTTATTTGCATTGTTTTGCACCCCCTATAACTTGCATTGTCTTGCTCGTTATGTGCATTGTCTTGCACCTCCTATAACCTGCATTGTCTTGCTCGTTATTTGCATTGTTTTGCATCCCCTATAACTTGCATTGTCTTGCTTGTTATGTGCATTGTCTTGCACCCCCCCTATAACTTGCATTGTCTTGCTCGTTATGTGCATTGTCTTGCACCCCCTACTAACTTGTGCATTGTCTTGCACTCCCCCTCTAACTTGTGTATTGTCTTGCACTTCTCATCTAACTTGCATTTTTTTGCAACCTATCTAACTTGCATTGTTTTGCACTCACTAACTTGCATTGTTTTGCAAACCTATCTAATTTGCATTGTTTTGCACTCACTAACTTGCATTGTTTTGCAAACTTATCTAACTTGTATTGTTTTGCAAACCTATCTAACTTGCATTGTTTTGCAAACCTATCTAACTTGCATTGTCTTGCAAACCCATCTAACTTGGATTATCTTGCAACTTCACTAACTTGCGTTGTTTCGCACGTTCTACTTGCGTTGTTTCGCACCCTCTCTAACTTGCGTTGTCTCACATGTTCTACCTACATTGCTATGAACACTTCACTTGCGTTGTCACGCAGTTTTAAATTACATTGTTATACATGTTTCTAACAATATTGTACCTGTTAAGTTTCTTTCTTTTTCAGGCACGATATTGTATGTACGGTTCATTTGAGGCTGGCACGACCAGACGAACTGGACAGGTATTATACATTCTCCGCATGAGATGTAGCGAGAATTGAATAATTCTCTACATCCTTTCTGCATGTAATGTAGTTAGATTTGTGTTCGCCTGCTTAAAACTGTTGCATGTTATGCTTCGTTACAGCTTTCTTTGCATGATCATAAGTTATGTTCGGCACTGTGCATGTCATTTGCATTTTGCCCCTGCCTTCGGGCACATATCTTTGTCATCTAGTATGCTTGTTTAAGTCTTCGGCCTTGTCAAAAATGGGTCGTCTCTGGGCTTTCACATTCACTCCCGTCATTTTTATGACTTTCGAGTTCTGTCAAAGAGGGGCAACTGTAGACACCCCATTTTTGACCGTCCTCAAGACTTGGACGTCATCATTTAAATACTCGATGATGATCCATGTTCGTGTTCGTTTTGAGTTCTCGGAGGTCTCGGCCGCGCGCCTTGCCACAAGATCTCTCAACTTGTTTGTTTTGTGCTTGGTTGTGGACCAAACACTTGTGTTTTTGCTTCTAAGGGAAGAGGGTGGCTTGTTGGCCATCCCCTCAACCCATCGGCCAAGACATGAAGCCATCGGCCTTGTTTTCTTGCCATCGGCCAAAAGTGTTAGCCGATCGGCACATTATTTGGTCGGCCAACACTTATGTTGGTCGATCGGCCATGTTTTCTGGCCGAGCCCTATTCATCTGCTTTTTGCAGATATTTTATGCCAGCTGTCACAGCTGGCATGCACAATTTCCCCCTCCATTCACGTATATGGAGGGATTTGCCCCTTGATTAGCTTGCTTAAGAAGCTTTAGAATTTGGAATTCTATAAGAAGGGAGCTCCTCCTCCCTTCTCAGAGGTTCTGAAAAATAGGGTTAGAGAAGTTGTATCTATCTATCTCTATATTTCCTCTTTTTACATCTTTGTGTGTGTTCTTGTGCTCAAAAGGGTGTTTTGTTCACACTATTGCACACAAACACCTAGCAATACACCATCCTTTGGTTGCTGAGATCGTAGAGAGTTAGTTTTAGAGTTCTTGGAGTGGTTTAAGCTTGGAAAAGTTGCTAGAGCTTTGTTCTTGAAAGTGTTCTTCAAGGGTGAGCATTCTTGCTTTTAATACCCCTTTCTTGCTTAAGCTTTTAGACCTTCTTGCTTATTGTTTTAAGCTTAACTCTAAACTACAATAAGTTTTGATTTTTGATGCTTTAGATCTTTGTTTAAGATCACTTTTTGGTTTGGGGTTGTTTCCCCCCTCTTAGGCCTTGTTTTAGGCCATCTCTTTTGGCCCTTGTTCTTGGTTTTGCATGACCTTCCTGCCGCTGAAATCCAGAGGATTTTCAGTGGTGGGAAGGTGGTTTTGGAGTCCTAAATAGGAGGGGGTCATCCCCTCTCCTTATTGTCTTGAATGCTAGTATAAATGGCTTATATTGGTAGCATGTTTGCTTGGCTTGTTTTAGCTCCATTTCAGTATGTATTAGGCTTTGTTTTGCCATGATATAACACTGTTTTGACTTGGTTTAGACATACCATATATGCTTCATGTACTTGCCTTGTAATCCTTTCATTTGCCTTAACATGCATCATGCTTTAAGCCATGTTTCTAGCATGATTTTGGCTCGACTCCATGAAGCTTTTAGCCTTGTTGTAACATACTTAAGCTCTTATTTGAGTTGTTTTGACCATATATGTCATGCTTTGTATAGCCATAAGGCATTCTAGCTTGTTAGCCTTAAATGTCCAAGTCACTAACATGCTTTACTTGGACCATTTCAATGATTTGGCATCATTTGTTATACTATTTCAATCCATATAGTATGCTCATATACTTGCACTTATCACTCCTTTAATGCTTTAAAGAGTTGATGTTTTATGCCTCATGAATGGGTCATTGTGTATGCCATCATGTTTAGGTCTTTGGGATGCCATCTAAATGAGTTTTTGGGCTTACTTTGACGCGCCATAACTCTAATTTTATTGGTTTAAGTCATGCCATGTTTGGTTTTGATAGGTGTAGTGTAACACCCCTTTTATAGCCTTGCATGCCTCATGCTTTTGGCCCTTTATTCTAGCTTATTTTGGCTTTGGTCCTTGCATGTTTTAGGCTCATTTTGACATGATCTAGGACTGTTTTGGATTATACTTGCCATTTGCTTCATATTTTGCATAGCCATGGATTGAGCTCCTTGGCTAGCCTTAAGTTTTAGGCTTTCTTGTATGCCTTGTTTGGCTTGTTTGTGTGATTTGGCATCATGCCTAGCATCATTTCAGAGCTTGTAGTATTGTCATACTTGCATGCTTTGTCCTCTTTTAAGTGTTCTTGAAAGTTGCTCTCCTGTGCTTAGGTGATAGGCAATTGGCATGCATGTTTGTATGTACCTTTGTCTTCATTTCCATAGCATTTTGGCCACTGATTTTGGGCATGGCTGCGGTCTATCCATCTTTAGTTTAAGTCCATTTTACCATGTTGTCGCATGCTTGTCTCATTTTGTATGTTGTTGCATACTTGTCCACCCTTACATGCCTTGCATGTTTGCATGTTCATGTTGCATCTTACCATGTTGTTCAAAGTTATTACTTTACATCATGCTTATATGTTTGTTGCGTACTTGGTCCATTACATGTTATTACATGCTTACTAATTGACATGTTGTTGCATGCTCAACCACCTTGCATACTTGTTAGATTACATGTCATTGCATTCTTGTTGTTGGTATTGTCGTTGCATACCTATTATATTGTATGCATGCATGTTTGTATACTTGGATTACACGTTGTTGCATGTTTGTTATTGGTATCGTTGTTGCATGCCTATTACATTGCATACATGCATATTTGCATGCTCATGTTGCATTAGCTTGCTTATATGCTCATGTTGCATTAGCTTGCTTGCATGCCTAGGTTGCATTGCATTGTGTGTGCATTCCCTTGCCTCTTGATCAAGCATGATAGAGGTTGGGGCCCCTTATGTGTTTTGTGCATTTCATTTGATATTGAATTGTACACTTTGCTCCTTTGGCCATCATGCATTGAAATGCGTGATTGGTGGTCCGCCGGTCGAGAACTACACACCTTTGAGTCTTAAACATAATAAGGGGTGTAGTTGTGCAGACATTGTCTTGTAAATGCATTGCCATGCTCTGTTTGTCCTCTGCTGCAGCAACAGGAGCATTCAGCAGGAAGAGATGGCCAATCGACCATATTCAGTGCCGATCGGTTAACAATGTCTGGCCGAGAGCCTTATTTTTGGTCGATGACCTTCATCTCTTGGCCGATGGCCTCTCAGCATGACCATGAAGTGGTTCTAGAGCATCACAGAGACTTGTGCAGTTTTCAGAGGTACAGAGCAGTGCAAACAAAGGCAACATGAGGCATGGCAACGGATTTTCGAGCGAAGCCGACTAAACATGCATTCGTCCCTCTTCTCGAGGCCTTTTTACTATTTTTCGTAACTTAATTAATTTGTTAATTATTTAAGTGTTGTAATAATTAGTTGTAGCTAGTTATTCATTTGATTGTGTAATAATTAATTAGCTTGTTAGTTAGTTAATTAGATGATTTGTATTATTCTTTCGGTCCCTCCGTCGAGAGGGCGCAATTATTGTAACAAGCGTGCATGTGTGTGATGCAAGTCTTCTAACCCCCACTTCTTTCTCCATTTTACTTACCTGCTTTCAGTGGTTAGTTCTAAGGCATATTTCAATTAGCATCCTTATGCTATGCATGTTTGCACCATTCATCTGTAGTGCATGCACCAGGCTCGGCGCATCATACTAACTACATTGTATTTCAATTCCAAGTTAAATACATGTATCGAGTTGTCATATCTCACATGCCATTTTAGAATAGCCGAGCCTATTTCTAATTGCATTTTGCATGTGTTACATTAGCCATCTCAATATGAACTAGGATCATACATGATTACTAACTAGTTTCTTGTTTTGGCTCGGAGTACACTGTAAGTGTCTATGCTTTAGCATCTTGCATATATGTGAGTGTTAACATGACAGCATGCTTGCCATGAGGCTAATTGCTTATGTGATATAACTGCCTGAATGGCTATGGGTGAAGGTTGGATTACTTGAATTGGAACGATTCATTGAAATCTGTGTTTTAGCCTACTTGCGAGTAGCAAACTTCAAACCATTTCCAAACAAACGGATATGCAATGCTTTGTTCCAAATTAGGCGATCTAGTCTATACTTGTGTGTTGTGCGCATCACATAGTAAATTCTAGCTAATAACCGGAATAAGAACGCATGTGTTTTCAAAAACAAGATATCATGTTTAGTACAGGCCGATCTTTGATCGGGCGAGCGGGGGTGCTCATAGATGACCTTCCCTAACCGTACCCAAGTTCCCGAGCCGAGGCAACTTTGGTGATGACAGACATGTGGCCTTAGGCATGAGTCAGGGTTTCCTAAATTCCCCCCAAATAAAATATTTAGGTGGCGGCTTTGTATCTGGCAAAATAGTTCATGTTTGGTATTTCTTTACAAAAATCAATTTTCCAAAACGATTTGTCGGATTTGGACTCTTTGGTGATTTATTGGTCTTGTATTGCACTTTGTGAGACTAGATTCAGAACCGTGACATTTGAGTTCGAACTGTGGTATGCTAGAAAACAAAACGAGATCTTCTCGGGAGTCCTTGAGGCGCGTCCACAGGGTGACAACCCGGATGCCACAGTCCTGTCTAGGTCGTCTTTTTCTTTTTCCTTTGAGTCTCTTGTAACAGAGAAATCAGACGATGTAGAAGTGATTAATGAGAATTGTGCGGCTGTGGCCTTCGATTACTTTTCTGTGCCCTTAATTTATTGCATTAATCAGGACTTTCAAAATTTCGATGAGAACGACGAGGAAGAAATTCCTCTGGTTTTGAAGTATTTGCTTGATCAAGAGTACGAGAGGTTTGTAAAACCCTTGGTTGATGAAATCACCACAATTAACGTTGGTACTGAGAAGGACCCGCGGCTGGTCCAGATTGGGTCCACGTTGTCTTCGGAGGAGCACGAGCGCTTAGTCGCTTTATTAAAAGATTTCAAAGATGTTTTCGTGTGGTCCTACGAAGACATGCCTGGAATCGATCCTGAGATTGTACAGCATCGGATCCCTCTTGACCTAGAGGCTCGACCTGTTAAGCAGAAGCTCAGAAGGATCCGCCCTGATTGGGCTCTCAAGATCAAAGAAGAGGTCACCAAGCAAATTGACGCAGGGTTCCTGCTGGTATCCGAATACCCAACTTGGTTGGCCAACATAGTTCCTGTGCTGAAGAAAGACGGTAGAATTCAGGTATGTGTGGACTGTAGAGATTTGAATAAAGCCAGTCCGAAGGATGACTTTCCTCTGCCGCATATCGATGAGTTAGTGGACTTCACTGCAGGGCATGCGCTGCTCTCGTTCATGGATAGGTTTTCTGGCTACAATCAGATTCTGATGGCACCCGAAGGCCGAGAGAAGACTGCTTTCACCACCCTGTAGGGGACCTATTGTTATAGGGTAATGCTGTTTGGGATGAAGAATGCTGGAGCTACGTATCAGCGGGCTGCAACTACAATATTGCATGACATGATCCATAAAGAGGTGGAGGTGTACGTGGACGACATGATTGTCAAGTCCAAGGAAAGAGAGGGCCACTACACCGCCCTGCAGAAATTTTTCCAAAGGATCAGAGAGTATCGGTTACGGCTGAATCCTCAGAAATATACATTCGGTGTTACAGCAAGGAAAATGCTGGGGTTCTTGATCACACAAAGGGGCATCGAGGTCAACCCTTCCAAAATCAAGGCCATCTTAGAAATGCCACCACCAAGGACTGAAAAGGAGGTGTGAGGCTTTCTGGGTAAAGTACAATTCATAAGACGGTTTATTGCTAAATTAACCTTGACTTATGAACCACTCTTTGGTCTCCTGAAGAAAGGAACGAAGTTCCAATGGGACGGTCGATGCCAAGCTGCTTTTGAACAGATCAAGCAATATTTACAGAACCCACCTGTGTTGTTACCGCCTGAGACGGGGAAACCGTTGATTCTGTATCTTTCAGTGACTGAAACTACAATAGGCTGCATGCTTGCACAAGAGTCCGAGGACAAAGTGGAGAAGGCTATCTACAAGAAAATGCTGGATTACGAGACTCGCTACACTCCGCTAGAAAAGGCTTGTTTGGCCTTGGTATGGGCTACCAGGAAACTGCGGCACTACCTATTAGCTCACTCCGTACTACTAGTTTCGAGATTAGATCCCATTAAATATCTTTTCGAGAAACTAGCGCTTACGGGTAGGCTAGCTCGTTGGTTGCTTCTACTTTCTAAATTTGATCTGAAGTATGTGACGCGCAAGTCAGTAAAAGGGAGAGTGGTAGCGGAGTTCCTAGCCGATCACCCAGTTGAAGGGGATGAAGCAGTTGAGTACCTATTCCCAGACGAGGCCATTCTACGTGTCGAAGAAGAGACTTGGACAATGTACTTTGACGGAGCGTCAAACCAATACGGGTATGGGATAGGGGTGTTGCTGATAGCACCCGACAATTCCCGCATACCTCTGGCATTCAAACTCCAGTTTAGAATATCAAACAATGAGGCAGAGTATGAAGCATGTATTGCTGGTTTAGAAGCTACCTTAGAACTAGGGGCAAAACGGTTGGATGTCATCAGGGACCCAAACCTTTTTGTGTCTCAAGCTAAAGGAGATTGGAAAGTCAAAGAAAAAAAGATGAGAATCTATCACCAAACCTTAGACGTGCTGATTCCTCGGTTTGAGAAGCTGAACTTCACTCATCTGTTAAGAGAGAACAACAGGTTCGCATATTTATTGACAACTCTATCTTCTATGATAGACATCCCTTTCGGAGTTTGGATGCGTCCGATCATCATTGAACAGAAATTTGTGCCGGCCTACGAGCTAATTGCTGCCATAGACGAGGTGCAAGATGAAAATCCCTGGTATTACGATGTCTGAAACTTCTTGGAAAAATAGGCGTATCCACCAGAGGCAAATGCCAAGGATGAGAGGGCAATTCGAAGAATGGCTGATCAGTTCATTGTCTGCGGAGGAAAACTGTACAAGAGAGGTCATCTCGGGATGCATAAGCTGTGTGTTGATGCTGAAGAGTCCAAGCGCCTGATGGAGGCCATCCATGGAGGAGCGTGCGGAGCGCACATGAACGGGGTGATACTAGCTCGGAAGATCCTTAGACAAGGTTATTACTGGTCCACCATGGAGGAGGATTGTATTGGCTTTGTTCGGCGATGCCACAAATGTCAGATCCATGCAAACCGCATGAACATTCCGCCATCGAAGCTATACAACATGACTTCGCCATGGCCATTCTCAGTCTGGGGGATTGATATGATTAGGGCTGTTACTCCAAAGGGGTCCAATAGGCATGAGTACATTCTGGTAGCGATAGACTACTTCACAAAGTGGGTTGAGGCCCAGTCTTATACAGTGTTGAAGGCTTCGCATGTTGCCAAGTTCATTAGGAACAACATCATCTATCGCTACGGGGTTCCGAATGAGATTATTTTAGATAATGGTTCCCACTTCAAGAATGAGGTGATCGATTTGTTGGAGAAGTATAATATGGCTTTTCATAAGTCGTCTACATACCAGCCGCAGACCAACAGAGCAGTTGAGGCCGCCAACAAGAACATCAAGCACATACTGCAGAAGATGGTGGAAACCTACTGGAACTGGCCAGATAAGCTGCCATTTGCTCTGTGGGGCTACCGGACTTCAATTCGAACTTCTACTGGGGTGACTCCATATTCCTTGGTTTATGGGATGGAGGCTGTTCTGCCTATCGAAGTTGAGGTTCCGTCATTGCGAGTATTGGTTGAGTGTCAGATAGCTGAGGCAGATTAGCAGCACAGCAGGTTCGAAGAACTCATGTTGTTTGACGAGGGGAAGCTGAAAGCACTGTACCATGTTTAGGGTTATCAACGACGAATTGCCAAGGCTTTCAACAAGAAGGTTAAGTCCAGGAATTTGAAAGAAGGAGATTTGGTGCTCAAAGACAACCGAGCTCCCATCCACGACCCTAGGGGCAAGTTCAGACCCAATTAGACTGGTCCTTACATCATCAAGTCTATCTGGTCGGGTGGAGCTGTCGTTGACCTAGATGGCCTAGAGTTCTCCCAACCGATCAACATGGACAAGTTGAAGAAATACTTTCCCTGAGTGGCTCGCTAGGCCGAAAACCCGAAAGGGCGACCTAGGCAAAAGTTAGAGCACAAAAAATTTGAAATAATAAAAATTGAGCTCGCAAGGTTGAAAACTCAAAAAGGGCAGCCTTGGCAAAAGCTAGAGCGCAAAAGGAGAGAGTTAATACACGAGTGAACCTGAGCCGAACTACGTAAGGCTTGATTCCCATTTTTGGGATACGTAGGCAACTTCATTCTGAAGTCCAGCCATAAACACTTCTCCGATCAACTTTGTCTGTGTGATCTTGTTGGTCATCTTTGTCTATTCTGCATTCAAGAGCTCGGTTTGTGATCTTCAATGCAGTGCTGTTCAAACCAGGGGCAACTTTCCAATTGCTAAGGATCTGGGGTTGAACATCTTAGTGATAGATCTCGGACATGTCCAGTTTTGATCCATATCGAAAATGGTTTTGAAAAGTTTTAATAAAAGTTGATTTTGCTCAAATTAATCTTTTTACGACTTAGACCATTTTTGGACCAAACAGAAAATTTTCAATACCCACAACCTTCAATTGCATTGATTTTAATACAAAGTTCTCCTACTCTTGAATACAAATTGAAGTTGTTTTTTATTACATTCATAAAGAAATTGAAAGTACTAATAAAGCAATAAATTCGGGGCATAATTAGGTGTTCCTGCGTCCCCTCCTAGAGCTGGTCGAAGCCTCTGATGCCAAAGTGGGCCCAACCTGCGCATCCTCATCAAGCCAGGTTATGCACTCATCAGAAAGGATGCAACTGAAAGTAAGAGCGGGGGCCAAAAGCTCTCTCGTCCTCCATGCCGTGGCATACCGAGCTAATTGTGTGCCTTGGATTGGAAATGCAGCTGGGTACTCTACCCCTCTTCTGGGCAGGTCTGATCATGTTTGAACTGGCGCTGGAATTAGAACGGGAAGTAAAAGGCACAGTGAGTCAGACCGATCAACTGAATCCCAGGCTGGCGAGACATGCTGTAACTCATCGCCGACAGATTGAGCCAAGGGCAGCGCCAAGCAATACTGGTAGCGGATAGATGGCACATTCATTCGCACCACCATCCCTCATCAAGGGCATCGACTAAACGTCGTCGGAAGAAATAGCTACGAGCTGAATATGCTGGGCATGAGTCCACAACCCTTAATTTGTCCATCAACCATACCTGGGGAGAGATGAAAAATGAGAGATTAAATAATAGAGAGGTGTACATTGAGAGAAAAGTAAGAAAAGGGTTTTTGTGAGAAAAACCGAGCCTGAGGGCCGAGTGATATGAGCAATATATGTGAGATAGGGTGGAAAGCATTACCTGCAGCAGTAGTGGACTCCCCACGAACCTAGTCGTCTCTCGGCGATGAAAAGCATCCAAGCCCATCAATGTCTCAACCAGTGTCATGGCAATGCAGCTCTTGCCCTCCTTTAAGCCTTGGGCGACCTCAATCAAACGGACGCTAGATCCTCCGGAGCCTGAGCCAAGCAAGAAATGTGACAGCATGCATAAGCAAAGGGCGTGTTGCCGAAAACCCTGCCAGTGATGATCATCGCGGTCACCGGCATCAGAAAACCGGTAAACCAAGCTAGGGATGTCCAACTCCCAATCGGGAATCAAAGATCGAGCATCATGCATAGTGAGCCCGCACATCCGTCCTAAGGCTTGGATGTGGCCGAAGCGGAATTGCGGCAAAATCTCTTCCTCGCGTTCGGACTCCATCAAAGCTTAGAAGTCTTCGAAAGTGGGACACATCTCTTGCTCGCCATAGCTAAAGACATGTGTTACCGGATTCCAAAACCTTGCCACGGAATGAAGGAACGGAAAATGCAGCGGGGTGCGGCTCAACGTGAATAGTGCATTTATACCGAAACCTCGGAAATTCAACTTTTCCAAACCATCCAAGGTAGCAATCCAATTTGTCAGATTTTCAACAAGAAACGCCTCCATTTTGGTGCAAAACTGAGTTAGAATGAGGGAACCACGAAGCTGGAACCTTTATGGAGGATAAGGCACTGTTTGGAAGACAAATGTCAGAAAACTGGAGGTTCCCAGGATAAGTGGTCAACCGACCACTTTTTCTGGTCGGCCAGCTACTTTTTTGGGTTACAGACCAAAAAACTGGTCGGCAGGCTCTTATGGTGGTCGGCCATGAGCAAAAAGTTGGCCTGCAGCTCTTTTTTGTCTCCAGAAAGGAGTCCCTAGCTTTCCTGTGTGCTGAGAGTACTGAAGGTCTGAGTTTACCTCTGTTTTGGATGCATTTTGTCGCTTTGTTTGTCTCAAAATGCATTCGCTCTTCGAGTTGTTAGGCTTTGCTTATCGAGTTGTTAAGTTTTGCTTATCGAGTTGTTGCTCTTTGATTATTGAGTTGTTGTTCTTTGTTTATTGAGTTGTTGCTCGTTGCTTATCGAGTTGTAAACTTGCTAAGGTTTTGTTTCTTAGTGAGTTAAGTTGTTTAGTTTGTTATGTCGGTTTACTACCTGACTTGGCAATACACGAGGTTCAATTTCCATTCAATTCCATTTTTGTGCAAAATGATGCGATGCGATGCTAAGAATACGAATACAACACTTTTTGAACAAAAAGTCATTTTCATTCCATCATAGCTTCTTTTTACAATATTTTACAGAGTACAAGTTTTGAAGAAAATAAAACTGCCTAAGCTGTACAATGTGCTACAACTACATGTAAAAAGAAAAATAAAGCAGAAACATCTGCATCAATGCTATCAAGCTCAAGACCGAGAGGCCCTCTTCGCCCTCTTTGGCTGAGCAGCCTCTACACCACCACCACCGGCACTGTCATCTGAATCGGAGTCACCGTCCTCGGAATCCTCCTCGACGTCACCTCCGCCCTCAGAACCAGAACCAGAGTCGTCATCCCTGCCTGCAGATGTCTCTGACTGTGGATGTGCTGACTCCTCCTCGCTAGACTCCTCATTATAACTAACAGGTGCTCTATGCCCCCCTCGACTGCGTGCTGAGACCCCTCTCCTAGCCGCTCAAGAAGGCTTGGATGGCCTAGTCTGCAGAGGTGGGACCTAAAAAGTACAGTTTGAATGCATCAGCCAGTATGTATATCAGATGCAGATACAAGAATAGAGTGGGTGCATGCAGATATAGTATGTGAATGTGATGTGTCAGATGTGCTCTACACATGCAATGAATCAATACAGTGAAATATTTAGTTTCCATATGTCATCAGAAGTATGATAAATGCAAAGAAATTGAAAAGTACCTGAACACCGGAGGCATATAGCAGCGTCTCCCTCCGTAGAACCATGCTCTCGAGTGAGGCCACCACTCCGAGCAACCCCTTAGTATACTCTCTGGGAGGCTGCAGATGCAAGTTCAAGTCATCAGTGAATGAATGAATGTCTAACTATTTGAGTGATAAATGAAAACTGCAGAACATATCGGTGGTGAGTCAGGGTCACTGATGTATCGATGGTTGGGCATCGGAGGCTCCAGTGGAATCGGGTAAGAAGTCCCATACTACCAGCCCGTCAGCTCGGTCGGAAGATCTGGCCACCCAGCATAATGACAAGTTGAGGGCATCCCTCCAGCCCTACCTCCTGGATTGCTGGCCCTGCTAGTGGAAAGGATGTCTGCAGCTCGAGCGCGACTCGACAACGGCATAGCAGTAGCCCTCCTCATAGGAGTACGGATACCTGTCAGTGGAGGCATCAAGAATCTGCAGACGTATGTCGCGTCCTCCCCCTCCTCCAGGAAAAAAACTGTGTCGGAGCCCAGCATAAGGTCGTCAACCTCTCGAGGAGTGAGGCTCTCTGTGGACCGCATGTCCAGTGGAGGTGCTGAGGGGATATCCTGAGTGGGATTGCCCATCGTCTGACGCATGAAGCAATCCCTGAGAAACCAGGCTCTACCGACTGGTCCCTCAAATAAAACCCTGTATCGGGAGGCGCCCCATGCTCTGGTGAACTCGAACCGAGAATACCTGGGCATCGCCAGCCAAGGCTGCCAAGTGATCTGCGTATGACAAGCGCATAAACTGATTAGATGTCATAAATATGCAAGATAAATCAAGGCTGAAAGCATGAAGAACTGAGAGTTCTGGTTTACCTCGGGCGCCCGCACCATGTTGAAATACTGCCTCAGATATGGCAAAGTCTCCCGAGGCCTAGACCGGCACCGACCATCGAATCTGCGTGAATAAGGGTTCTCGAGAGGTGCCTCGACCTCGAGCTCAGGGGCGAGTGTCGGGAAGTAGGCATAAACCCACAGCTGTGAAAGGCAAGACAATGGCTGTCAGAATACAGAATGTATGGAAAATGCAAAATGCTGAGTGCAGGATGCAAATACAAAATATACAGAAGATACAGAATGCTAAGTGCAGAATGTAGAGTACAGAATGTAATGTGTGCCGTGTGCAGTATACAAATAATGAAAAGCATAAATGTAAATCAAGAGGGTAGAATGTACCTCCCAGGCTCACCAGTAGCCACCTACTATGGTCCCCTGCTCTCGGGAGGTCGTGTTCATGTAGTAGTAAAGAGTAGCGAGGCCAGCACCACCCCAGTCATACTGACTAACCTGTGATAGGTCTACCAGAGCACTGAGCAGATAAAGCCCAACTGTGTTCCCCCTGTTGGAGAACAGAGTGGTCCTGAGCAGGAACATCAAAAAACCCTCGGGCATACTGCTGTACAGCCTCAATAGTCTAGGGCGTAGTCGATCTGTACTGCTCCACAAACCAAGTGTACCTAACCATGCCCGGTGATCTGCAGGGCGGTGGATGAGCTCCAAGTAGGTAAGTCCAAGCTGCCTCTCACTCCCCCATGTTCGCGTCGTATGAAACCGGTCGGCCTGCCACGTCTAGGCCCGTCAGCATGGAGAAGTCATACGGGGTCATCGTCATGTCCCCGGTGGTAGAAAAATGGAAAGAATTGGTGGTGTCCCACCATCTCTCCACAAGTGCGTCCAGAAGGGTCCTGCTCACCGGATGACACGACAGTCCCGCACAAAATGGGCCAAACCCTACCTCGTCCACAATGTGTCGGACAGTATCTGGGAGCTCATGTACCACTCCCTGGCAATGATCAATCCGTATCCCTGAGTGAAACGGGAAGATACCTACATGTGGAATGAACAGATGAATTCAGTTTCAGAATAAACATAATGTTATGTTGTGAGCCATGTGCAAATTAAAAGAATGCTGTGTTATGAACTGTGTGTTCAGATTGAGCAGTGTTGTAAGCTGTGTGCAAATTAAAAGAATGTTGTGTTATGAACTGTGTGTTCAGATTGAGCAGTGTTGCGAGCCGTGTGCAAATTAAACCGAATGCTGTGTTATGAACTGTGTGTTCAGATTGAGTAGTGTTGTGAGTCGTGTGCAAATTAAAAGAATGCTGTGTTATGAACTGTGTGTTCAGATTGAGCAGTGTTGTGAGTCGTGTGCAAATTAAACCGAATGTTGTGTTATGAACTGTGTGTTCAGATTGAACAGTGTGTTATGATTGAGCCGTATGCAAATTAAACTGAATGTTGTGTTATGAATTGTGTGTTCAAATTGAACAGTGTGTTATGATTGAGCTGTGTGCAAATTAAACCGAAAACTGCATTATGGACTGTGTGTTCAGATTGAGCAAAAACTGCGTTATGAACTGTGTGTTCAAATTGAGCAAAACTACGTTATGGACTGTGTGTTCAGATTGAGCAAAAACTATGTTATGAACTGTGTGTTTAGATTAGGCAAAAACTGCGTTATGAACTGTGTGTTCAAATTGAGTAAAAAACTGCGTTATGGACTGTGTGTTCAGATTGAGCAAAAACTGCGTTATGAACTGTGCATTCAAATTGAGCAAAACTGCGTTATGGACTGTGTGTTCAGATTGAGCAAAAACTGCGTTATGAACTGTATGTTCAGATTGAGCAAAAACTGCATTATGAATTGCGTGTTCAGATTGAGCAAAAAACTGCGTTATGGACTGTGTGTTCAGATTGAGCAAAAACTGCATTATGAACTGTGTGTTCAGATTGAGCAAAAACTGCATTATGAATTACGTGTTCAGATTGAGCAAAAAACTGCATTATGGACTGTGTGTTCAGATTGAGCAAAAACTGCATTATGAACTGTGTGTTCAGATTAAGCAAAACTGCATTATGGACTGTGTGTTCAGATTGAGCAAAAATTGCGTTATGAACTATGTGTTCAAATTGAGCAAAACTGCGTTATGAACTGTGTGTTCAGATTGAGCAAAAATTGCGTTATGAACTGTGTGTTCAGATTGAGCAAAACTGCGTTATGGACTGTGTGTTCAGATTGAGCAAAAATTGCGTTATGAATTGTGTGTTCAGATTGAGCAAAACTGCGTTATGGACTATGTGTTCAGATTGAGCAAAAACTGCGTTATGAACTGCGTGCTCAGATTGAAAAAAAAAAAAAAACTGCGTTATGGACTGTGTGTTCAAATTGAGCAAAATACTGCGTTATGGACAGCGTGTTCAGATTGAGCAGAATACTGTGTTATGAACTGCGTGTTCAGATTGAAAAATGAGCTGTGTGCCCAAATATGATGCGTGCCCAAAATGAGCCGCGTGCCCGAAATGAGCTGTGTGCCCAAATGTGTTGTGTGCCCAAAATAAGCTGCGTGCCCGAAATAAGCTACGTGCTTGAAAAAAGCTGTGTGCCCAAATGAGCTGTGTGCCCAAATTGTGCTGCGTGCCTAAATGTGCTGCTTGCCCAAAATGAGCTGCGTACCCGAAATAAGCTGTGTGCCCAAATTGTGCTACGTGCCCAAATGTGTTGCGTGCCCAAAATGAGCTGCATACCCGAAATGAGCTGTGTGCCCAAAAAGAGCTGTGTGCCCAAATTGTGCTGCGTGCCCAAATGTGCTGCGTGCCCAAAATGAGCTGCGTGCCTGAAAAGAGCTGTGTGCCCAAAAGAGCTGTGTGCCCAAAATGAGTTGTGTACCCAAAATGAGCTGTGTGCCCAAATGTGCTGTGTGCCCGAAATGAGCTGCGTGCCCGAAATGAGCTGCTTGCCCAAAATGAGCTGCATGCCCAAAATGTGCTGTGTGCCCAAAGTGAGTTGTGTGCCAGATGAACCAAGTGTTGTGTTGTGAGCTGTGTGCTGAGTGAATGGAACACTATGTCGTGTGCTGTGTGCTAGATGAACAAAGTGTTATGTTGAGAGCTGTGTGCCCGAATGAACCGGATGCTATGTGCAAGTTATGTTCTGAACATGCAGAAGTGATGTGTATGTGAATGTGTTCAGAACGAGCAGACATGATACATAGTGAAAGCATGAAATATGCAAGAAATGCAAAAGTGAAGTACGCACCTCACATGCACGATGCGATAGATGACACTCCGGCTCCTGTAGTAGTAAGTCTGCGGGCGCCCGTCGCGCGAAGTCAGTAAAATAATGGAAGGTGCTAGGAGGTAAGATGTGCTCCCATGGGTGGTACCTCTCCGGGTCGAACGGCCGCATCCTCAGAGACAACGGCATAACGTCGGGCTCATCCTCTACCCTCGGGGAGCCTCCGCCATACGAAATATCGTCGGCCATCTGAAGAAATCTGCAAAAATGAGCAAAAACGAGCGAAATGAGCCAAAATTGCAAAAAGTCAACAAAAGTCAACTCTCAGGAATAGAAAAAGTCAACAAAAGTCAACGCCCGAGAAAATGTGCGCTAAACTTTGAGACAAACATACCTCAAGTGGTGGAAATGAAGAAAGAAGCTCCGAAAACAAATTCTAATCGGTTCAAAACAAAAAGAATCGAAAGTTTTCGCGAAACAACTTCACGTGGGGCGTTGGAAAACGCATATAAAGTGCAGATCTGAGAGAGAAAAGGGTCTAGAGATGGAGAGAAATGTATTTCGGCCTTGGAGGTGTGAGCAAAAGTGATTTGGAGCTTTCCATTTAAAGATCCGGCCTTGAAAAGACAAAACTGCCCCGGATTTTGTAAACTGGTCAGCCAGCCAGTTTTTCTGGTCGGCCGACCACTTTGGTAGGCAACAACTGGTCGGCCACCATCCTGGGTGATCTTCAGAGCTCCATTGTTCTCCCTGTGTGTTTTGGTGATGATTGGAGCTCTTGTCTCTCGGGAAAGTGCAAGAAAAGTACACTTTTGGCGCGAAATTGTCCCCGCGGGAACTTCAATTCAAGTCTTCGATGCATGGCTCATCGTCACTTATCAAAGAGTGAGGTGTATCCTTTTTAAGTATGTTGTGACCCCTCCGAGAGGTAAATCGGAGGTTCTGGTTAATTTGCTCGCGTTAAGGCTTACTTTTCTTTAACCGGCATTTTGTTTCAGGACATGCTGTCGAAGTTATACCACTCTCGCGTTGTTATGCACACTTTCCTCTCTTGCTTTTGTTATGCACACCACTCGTTGCTTTGTTATGCATTCACTACTTATGTTGTCACGCTCGTTTTACTTATATTGCTATGCGCACTTCCGTTGCATTGTTATGCACCCACACTTTTCACCTGCATTGTTATGCATTCTTCACTTGCGTTGTCGCGCATATTTCGTCTGTTTGTTATGCATTCACTTCACTTGCATTCTTATGCTTGTTTTACTCGCATTGTTATGCGTCACACTTAGGTTGCATTGTCATGCACCCCTCATCGCATTGTTATGCGTCACACTTAGGTTGCATTGTCATGCACCCCTTTTCGCACTATTATGCGTCATACTTAGGTTGCATTGTCATGCACCCCTTCCACCTGCATTGTCATGCACTCTTCATGCGCATTGTCATGCACGTTTCGCCTACATTGTTATGCACACTACATGCATTGTTATGCACATTTCACTTGCGTTGTCACGCACTTCTCACTTGCATTGCTATGCATGTTTCTAACGACATTGTACCTGTTGAGTTTCTCTCTTATGCAGGCACAATATTGTATATACGATTCATTTGAGGCTAGTGCGACCAGACGATATTGTATGTACGGTTCATTTGAAGCTGGCGCAGCCAGACGAACCGGACGGTATTGTATTCTCCGCGTGAGACGTAGCGAGAATTGTATAATTCTCTTACATCCTTTCTGCATGTAATGTAGTTTGATTTGTATTCGCTTGCTTAAACTGTTGCATTTATTGTGTATAATTGCTTCATTACAGCTTTCTTTGCATGATCATAAGTTATGTTCGGCATCTTGCATGTCATTTGCATTTTGCCCCTGCCTGCGGGCACATCTCTTTGTTATCTTGCCTGTTTGTCTAAGTCTTCGGCCTTGTTAAAAATGGGTCGTCTCTGGGCTTTGACATTCACTCCCGTCACCTTGTTGACTTCCGAGTTCTGTCAAAGAGGGGCAACTGTAGACACCCCATTTTGACCGACCTTAAGACTCAAACGTCATCGATTGAGCGCTCGGTCATAGTGCATGTTGTGCTCGTTTCGAGTTTTCGGAGTTTTGGCCGAGTGCCTTGCCTCCGAGCCTCTGAACTCTTTGTGATTCGGCTCGGTTTGCGGACCAAGCCTTGTTTTCCTTGCCTGAGGGAAGGAGAGGTCTTGTAAACCCCTTTTTGTGGTCGTGTGGTCGTAGACCACTTTTCCCATTTGGAGACCAGTTTCCGATTTTCGGAGCCTTCGGCCACGCGCCTTGTCTCTGGACCGCTTAACGTTCTCCGTTTGGCGTGATTTTTGAACCACACCTTGTTTCCTTGGCCTAGAGGGCCACTGTGGTTTGGGAGACCACTTTTGTGGTCGTGAACCACTTTTGGTGCTTGTCAGCTAGTTTTCGAGGCTCCTTGTTGCGCTCCTTGCCTCTCGAACTTTCGTCTTGCATCCGCTTTGGTTTGTTTTTTGGTACAAACCTTGTTTTCCTTGTTTGGAAGATGGTATAAGGGTGGGAGACCAGTTTCTCTCCCCGCAAACCACTTTCCTTCCTGCCAGCCAGTTTTCTAGTCTGACAACTGGTTTTCTTGGTCTTTGGACCATCTTTTCTGATCGGCCACCACACATTTTGCTTGTTTTCATGCTGCTGACCATCTCCCACCATGGCTGACCAGTTGTCTTCTTAGGAGACCACTTAAAGTAGCTCGCCGACCACTTCAAGCGGTCGGCTACTTTTTGTCACCTTTTTGGAGATATTTTTGGCCAACTGGCACAGCTGGAGAACACAAGAACCATCCTCCATACACGTGTATGGAGGGATGGCCTTGAGCCTTAGCTTCTTGAAGAAGCTTGTGCTTTTGCTCTCTATAAGAGGGAGGCTCCCCCTCCCTCCTCCAGGTTCAGCTTTTTGGTGTTAGAGAAGGATACATACACCTTTGTCTCTATAATCCTCCATCTCTTTCATTTTTGTGCATTAAAGTGTCATTTTATCTTACTTTTGTACACAAACACACACTCAAACACCATACTCTTGGAACTGAGGTCCCTTGAAGTTGTTTTTGGAGTTCTTGGACTGTTTGAGCTTAAAGAAGCTGCTGGAGTTGCAGTTTTGAAGGTGGTCTTCAAGGGTGAGCTTTTAACCTTTTAAACTCCCATTTTTGCTTAAGCTTTTAGTCCTACTTGCATGCTGTTTTAAGCTTAACTCTTAACTACAAAAAGTTCTAAATTTTGGTGCTTAAGATCTTTGTTTAAGGTCACTTTTGTAATTGGGGTTGTTTACCCCCTCTTAGGCCTTGTTTGGCCTTGCTTTTGTGCCTTCTTTGTGAGGTTTTGGGACCACCTTGTTTTGGCCTTCTCATCACCGAAATCCAAAGGAATTTCAGTGGTGGGGATGGTGTTTTGAGGTCCCAAAAAGGAGAGGGTCATCCCCTCTCCTTGTGTCTTCAATACTTGTCTTGAATGCCTCATGTGTGAGCATGTTTGTTAAGTTTATGTTGGCCATATCTTAGCTTGTATTTGGGCTTATTTTGCTGAGGCATACCACTGTTTTTACTTGGTTTGGTCACTCCATGCATGGTTTATACACTTGTAGTGTAAATCTCATAAACTAGCTTTGTATGCTTCATGAAGTAGCATGTCATTCTAGCTTGCCTTGAGTCCATTTCAACATGTTTTTGGTGATGTTTTGCCATGTCATACCTCTGTTAGGGTTTGGTTTGGTCACCTCTTGCATGCTCCATGCACTTGTAGTGTATTTCCATGAATTAGCCTAACATGCATCATTTTTTAACATGTCATTCTAGCATGCTTTTGGCTTAACTTCAAGAAGCTTTTGTCCATGTTTTAGCATGATCTAGCTCTAATTTGTGTTGTTTTGGTCATGCATGCCTTGCTTTGTATAGCCATGGTTCAATCTAGCTTGTTAGCTTTGTGTGTCAAGTCCACTGGCATGCTTTACTTGGACTATTTAAATGATTTGGCATCATTTCATATGTGATTTCAGTCCATGTTTCATGCTCATGCATTTGCATTTATCACTCATTCAATGCGTTGAAGGGTTTGCCTCTTTATGCCTTAACATGAATCATTGCGTATGCCTTCATGCCTTAGCTTGCGAGCCATCATTTCAATGTGTTTTTGGGGTTGTTTTGCAATGATATAACTCTGATTTTTGTTGGT
The DNA here is from genome assembly GCA_036172215.1 of Camellia granthamiana. Lineage (NCBI taxonomy): Eukaryota > Viridiplantae > Streptophyta > Magnoliopsida > Ericales > Theaceae > Camellia > Camellia granthamiana. Next base: position 13,547,350 of record CM069913.1, read on the forward strand.
TAAGTCATCCCATGCTTGGTCTTAATAGGTGTAGTGTAATCCACCCTATTTGCCTTGTATGCATCATGCCTTATGCCCTTCATGCTAGCTTGTTTTGGCTTCCTTCCATGCATGTTTTAGTATCATTTTGACATGTTCTAGGACTGTTTTGGGTTGCCTTTGCCATATCCTTCATGTTTTGTATAGCTGTAGTGCAATTGGCCTTGCTAGCTTTGTGTTTTGTTGACTCATGCATGCTATCTTTGAGCTATTTAGATGATTTGGCATCATTTAATACTTCATTTCAGAGCTTATAGCATTGCCATGTTCCCACTTCTTTCATGCTTTGAATGCCTTTAAGTGTTATGCATTGTTGCCTTACTTATGGCCTAGCATGTATGCCATCTTGCCTAGGCCTTTGAGCCTCCATCTTAGCATGCTTTGGTCGATGTTTTGACCTACTTGAGCTCTGTTTATGGTTGGTTCATGCATATGTGCCATGTATTGCATGCCCCCTTTGTAGTCCTCCTTATTAGCTTTCATGCTTTAGGACCTTCGCATGCCATGCTTGCTTTGTTTGAATGATTTGGCATCATTTCTTACTTAATTTCAATGCGTTTAGTGTTGTTACACTTCTACATTTGTCACTCCTTGAGCCTTTTTGAGGGTTGTGCTCTTAGGCCTACTTGTATGGCCAATGCATTGTGCATGCATGCTTTGTATTTTGTGCCTTTATTTTGGTGTTATGGCCACTAATTTGGGCATGGCTGAGGCCTATCCATTTTGGTTTAAGTCCATTGAGCATTGTGTATGCCATGTAGTTCATCGCATTGTGTATGCCATGTTGTTTCATTACATTTGTGTATACCATGTTCATTGCATTGCATATGCTAGTTGTCATTTAGCATTGTATATGCTGCATTTATTTTCATATTGAATTGTGCAACTTCGCCTCTCGGCCATCATGCATTGAAATACGCGATTGGTGGCCCGAGGGTCGAGAACCACACCCCTTTGAGCTTATGAAATGATAGGGAGGGTGGTTGTGCACACATATCTTGCAAATACATTGCCATGCCCTTTTTTGCTCTCTGTTGCAGCAAATTGGAGGAATGCAGCAACAACTGGTCGGCCAGCCAGAAAAACTAGCTGGCTGACCACTTTTTCTGGTTTGCAGTGGCAAAAAGTGGTCGACAGGTGGCTGTAAACACCAACAACTGGTCGGCCACCTTCCCACAGGTCCCCAAGTTTAGTTAGAAGCTTTTTGGAGCTTGGTGCAAGTTTCTGAGAGCAGTTGCAAATAGAGGCAAATCGGGGCATCGCGACGGATTTCCGAACGAGGTGACCGGGCATGCATGCATTATTCTCCCTCTGAGGACCATTGTTTTATTGCTTTACTTAGCTAATGTGATTAGCTAGTTTATGCTTTGGATTCTGTATTTAAGTAGTTAATGCGTTTAGCTGCTTAATTGTTTTGTAATAGTTAGTTAACTAGGTTTAGTTAATTAGCTTCATTGTGATGTAATAATTAGTTTAATTAGCTTAGATTAGCTGGTTAGCTTCTTATTCGGTCCCTCCGTCGAGAGGGCCAACTATTGTAATAAGCGTGCGTGTGTGTGATGCATGTCTTCCAACCCCCATTTCTTTCTCCCAAGCCGCTTACGATGGTTAGTTTTAGGGCATATTTCGTTTAGCATACCTTATGCTTGCATGCGTGCATCCATTCATCTGTTTTGCATGCACCGGGCTTGGCGCATCATACAAACCAGTATTGTATTTTCAATACACTTACTTGAATACGTGTTCAACGGCATGTTATCAAGTTGCATTTCACATGACATTCTAGATAGCCGAGCCTATCTTAGCTGCATTTTTGCATGTGTTGCATTAGCCATCTTAACATGAACTAGGGCCATGCATGATTTCTAACTAGTTCTTTGTTTTGGCTCGGAGTACACTGTGAGTGTTTACGCTTTAGCATACTGCATGTGTGTTATTGATTGCCATGAAAGCATGCTTGCCATGAGGCTAACTGCTTATGTGATTAACTGCCTGAATGTCTGTGGGTGAAGGTTGGATTACTTGAATTAGAACAATTCATTAAAATCCCTCATTTAGCCTATTTACGAGTAGCAAACTCCAAACCATTTTCAAACGAATATGCAATGTTTCGTTCCAAATTAGGTGATCTAGTCTATACTTGTATGTTGTGCGCATCACGTAGTAAGATTAGCTAATTAACCAGAATAAGAGCACATGTGTTTTCAAAAATAAAATATCATGCTTAGTACAGGCCGATCTTTGATCGGGCGAGCGGGGGTGCTCATTGCATGACCTTCCCCTCTCATACCCAAGTTCCTGAGCCGAGGCAACTTTGGTGATGACGGACACGTGGCCTTAGGCACGAGTCAGGGTTTCCTAAATTCTCCCAAAATAAAATATTTAGGTGGCGACTCTGTATCTGGCAAAGCAGTCCATGTTTGGCACTTCTTTATTAAAATCAGTTTTCCAAAAACGATTTGTCGGATTTGGACTCTTTGGTGATTTACCGGTCTTGCATTGCACTTTGTGAGATTAGATTCAGAACCGTGACATTGAGTCCGAACTGTAGTAGCTCAGAACAAAACGAGATTCGGGCCCCTCGCGCGCGCGGATGTCGGAGAGTTCTCGGGAGTGTGTCTACAAGGTCTTAGGTTCAAGTTCTCTATATGCATTTGTTTCCTTGTTTGCATTTTGTTTCTCCACATGTTAGGATGTTTTCATCTCCACATGCAAGACAGGATTGCACATGACGAGGGTGTCGGAGAGCTCAATATGCATTGTTGGGCCTTTTTCCACTCAACTTGACCTTTTGGGATTAGTAGCGATCTAACAGAAATAACATATAAGGTTGAATTCATCAATAAGCTAGGTGTTATATGAGCAGGCCCTCAAAAAGTTAGATATCATAATAAGTTGATAGCATGCATTATGAGATACAAATAAAAAAAATAAAAACTATAAAATATAAAAATTATAAAATTATAATCTGTAAATCACTTAAATATACTAATCAATTCAAACATTCTGAATTCCATAATTTCATTCATATTTCTTATGCTAATGAAATAAAAGAAAAGCATTTACCTTAATAATCACTTGATTTCAAGAATCAGGGCCTAAAATGAATAGATGAGAGTAGAATCCAATCTTTGTTGAACAAATCTAACCTAAAACAGAGTAGATATAAGTTGAACATTAAAAAAATCTACCTACATTGAATTAATTCAATTTTGATAAGAATGAATATGGTTACAAAATAAAGAAATACCAAAGAGATGGCATGTCAAAGTGGATAACTACATTCTAGAAGAATTCAACATTAGCCCTTAATTCTTGTTCATCCATAAAACAAAACTTTTCAGATTACCAAAAGAAACCCCATTTACAGCAACATATACATATTTACAATAGAAGAACAAAGCATATGATCTAATTCAATACGCAATCTTAAAAAAAGGATAGTCTTTACAGAAACAATGGATCTAGAGAACCTCTCATGACTTTGGATAAGATCCTCAAAGATGAAGAACATCTAAGCAACAACGCAATCACTATTGTAGAGCAGAACAGCATATACAGCAAATACACTAGAACAGAACAACATATACAGTAGATAATTACAGATACACCAGATTAGCAGAGCAGAACAGCATATATAGCAGATACACCAAAACAGCCGAACAGAACAGAGAACAGCAACAAACTGTTGAGCTAAAATTACCAAGAAGTGGCATATAATTACCTTTAGAAGCATGGACTAGAATAACAATTAAAGATTTCTTCTTTTCCAAATCAAGAAGTGTGTTTAAGCAAAAATACACGAGTAGCCATGTTCAATTATCCATTAAGGTAGGTTTTGGTTTTTGTTTACAAACATTTTTTTATGCTTTCCTCATGTTTCTATTTCCAAGCTAACTAAAATAATGTACTGAAATGAAATTCTGACCCTTATATATAATATATAAGCAAAATCCCATCAATTTTTAAGAATTAAAACACTAGTTTATTGAATGTTCATCAGCAACAAAGTGGTAACTGAAAAACATATACAATAAAATGAACTAAATAAATATGTGATGCACTCTCCTCACCAATTTTGAAAAGGCAAAAGCCTTAAAGCATGACAGATCATTCAAAATCAGAAAAGCATATATGTAAACAGCATATTTGTCTGATATCTACTAATTTAAGTTTTAGAATGGTATAAATCCTTTTTATCCTTTTACTTAACATCATTATTTTTCAATTTGCATATCAATGACAAAACTTATGGACTTAAGTTATACCAAATATATGAAGTTGCTAGGCTGTCACTAATTTTAAAGAAAAGCAATTAATTATCAGTCATACATGCTTAATTATTATTTACAATGGAGACATCACTCATTACACATGATGATCATGCAAGAGGCTGCTTGTGTAAATAAAACCTATCAAGTACAAAGGTTTCTTTTTATCGAAATTCATCAAATTTACCTTGCAAATCGCAGGGTCCATTCTGCAGCTAATTCATCATGTTTTGCTCTATCAGTCAAGTACAAGCAAGCAATGCCTACAACAACTGGATTATCTACAAGAATTAAATATGTCAGTTTACCATTTGCATAATTGAAAATAAAAGGAGGTGGTTGGATTGTCAAATTCTTAAATTAAACCCAAATTACTGCTCAAGATCCAAAAAAGACTTGACAACCTATAAACTTGCCTCAACCAGGTCACAAATTTCTACTCTTTAAAATAGATGGAACCACAGAAGTTAATTTAATACCTGATATTTTTAGAATTTCCTACAAGCAATACATTATTTGCGATGATTGAGGCTCTGTGAACTGCTGCTTTAGCACGAATAGCTGAAATTTCATTTCTTGCCATTCGCAATTCCTCTAATAGTGTTTCTACCCTGGCTGGTACATCTTCAGCTTTTACCTTTGCAGAATGAATTTTAATAATGAAAACATTGGAAACAATCAGGTGTTCTTTATTTAGCAAAAAGATTACAGAAGAAAACATACTTTGAGAGTGGAACAGAGCTGTTTCATGTAGTTATCTCTAGCATTCGATAAAAGCATCACCAGCAACGGCTTCTATACGTCTGATTCGAAAGTATATGATGTTTAGAAAGTATCACACGTGGGAGCCGCACAAGATGAATGACAATTTTAATATCTAAGTCCCAAAAAAAAATTCAAAGTATTATAAAATCACAAACAATGTAGGTGTAACTGGACCTCTGGAATATAGATGAGATATCTACAAAAGCACGAAGAATGTTGGATTTGTACGACTTCATGCTAGACCTCTCTGTTATCCTTCTTAAGATGCAAACCAATCGCAGATGACATTGACCTAAGCATTTTTGTGCCTGCCATAGCATGCTACAGTAGTGCTACTTTGATTTGCACAGATGGAATTTATATTAATGATCGCAAATCCTGATTGAGACAATATTCCGGGCCCAAATACGAAGGGGTGACTACCTTGGCCCAAAACTCAGGCATAATAAATACCATGTGTAATTTCAGGACATTACGTTTATGTTTGTCTGTGGTGTCTATATGTGACTGATGCGTGCATGCCCACAATGTGCAGTGTGCAAGCAAACACACCATATAAATTGATATTTACTACTAAGCTTGTATATCTAATGTTTACACTGAATTTATTGCTCCTATTAAAATTATAACTAGAGGGGGCCATACTTGATAATAAAGTTATAATTATTTCTTTCATAGCAACTGTATCATACATAACTATATTAAAAGATACACCAGAGCAGATGCACCAGAACAACAATTACAGTAACAGCACAGAGACACCTAATTATCAAATACACCAGAAACAAACAGCACTAGCACAGATACACCAGATTAGCATAACATAACAGCATATACAGCAGATACACCAGAACAGTCGAACAGAACAAAGAACAGCAACAAACTGTTAAGCTAAAATTACCAAGAAGTGGCATATAATTACCTTTAGAAGCATGGACTAGAATAACAATTATAGAAAAAAAAAATTAATTTGATAATTGTAACGTTTTTTTTTTTTTTTTTTTGTCATACTTATCTTTGAAAAAAATGAACGATGAATAAATTATTTAAGATAGACCATTAATTTTTTAAAGATAAACATTATAAAATGAAATTTACTATGATTATACATAAAATGCCCTCTACAAAATAAACGATTTAAATTGTTAAAATAAGACTTATGATAGGTCTTACTGGCCTTCAAATTCAAATTTAAACTTAAGAGACGCCTAATAATGCAAAAGTACTAGATATTCAAAAAATATTACTGAGAAAATATAATCAATAATCTATATTTCATAGGTGAGGCTCACATCTTAATAATTTCAAATTTACACCACATACTCACTTTTGAAATAAAATTAAGAATAAATTTTCATAATGCATAGCATTTTTAGTTTGGGGTCTAAGGTTGAACATATGTACTTGTTTACAGTTAACAATAGGGGTGTACACAGATCGAATTGGTCCATTTTAAAGTAAACCAGAAGCTGAACCGTTTTTTACAGTTTCAAAAAAATTAGAACTATAATCGAACCGTCAACCTGTGAAATCGGACCAAAACCAAACCATAGAAAGTAGTTTTGGTTCGGTTTAGTTCAATAAATGCAATAAAAAAGCACTAAGCCTATGTAACTAAGTATGCCCTTTCAAATTGTCCCTATTGTAATGGAAATTCTTTAATTCAAGATGTAATTTATATAGTTTGTACTCTTTATCAGCTGGGTATTTAGATTTATTACTCTTAATTTTATTTGTTCAATTAAAATAATTGAATAACCAAACAGACGGGAAAAGTAAACCAAAAGCCGAAAAGAAAAGGCAAAAGGTTAATTTCTTTCCAAGTACCGAAAAAGCCTATTAAAGAATAGAATGCGAGAAAAACTTTGCTCTGACCAAAACCTAATCCCAAATTCTCATCAAAGTGTGCTAAAGAAATAAATGAAAGATAATCAAATTAAATGAATTTAAACACCTTAAATAACAAAAAAATATATATATTATAATTACACGAAATCGACAGAGTCATGGAGGCTGATGACAAACCTTAATTTATCAAAATGCAGCGTACATACAGGCATTGCAATTTCACATTGAAAGTCACTGAGGTTTCCGGAAAAGCTATATAAAATAATAATAATAATAATAATAATAATAATAATAATAATAATAATAATAATAATAATAATAATAATAATAATAAGATCAAACAAAGGTGCGAAAGCATATTGAATTTGAACTAAGATGCATGCGTCAACATGAAACGAATGCACAACAATTTGTCTAATTAAATCATAACACTTCTCATCTAACGATCAAACAAAAACTAATTAGCAGAGAATTAAAAAATAAATACAAAAAAAACTAGAATCGAATTATCTTTGAATCTGAACTAAGATGCATATATCAACATGAAATGAAAACGCGTCAATTTGTCTAATTAGATCATAAGACTTCATCTAACTATCAAACAAAGAATTAAACAAAAAATGCTAACTAGAATAGAACTTTATCTTTTGTCTAATTAGATCATAACACTTCTAATTAGCAAAGAATGAAACAAAAAAGCTAACTAGAATCGAATTTATAACAGCAAAATACAAATGAAATCAAGCACAACATTACTTTAATTACCTAACATTGAGAATGCAAGGTTCGAGAAAATCAAGTATGATTGGAGGCAATCGAATAGGGGATCCAGATCATGAGGTGTTGTTCAAAATAAAGATATAATGGCGAGAAAATATTGAGGTCGGAGATTGGAATTTGCACCATGGACAACTAATAATCACTAGCAAGAAGAGAAGAGACATCCACAATCAGATTGCTGAAGCAGAAAGTGCAGAAGGTGTGAAAGTGGGTGGGTCGATTTGGGGGTGGGTTTGCTTGAAGGTATGCGAAAAAAACCCTAGAGGCCGAAATTAGGGCAATAGAGATAGAGATACAAAGATATACAGAGAGAGAGAGAGAGAGCGAAATATGAAGGACACACTTGGGGGTAGTGCTCCAATGGTGGATCGTAATGTGAGATACGAAGAGAATGGTTGCTGGTTTGCGATGGTGACATCAATGGCGGTGGTGGTCGTCGAGGCAATGGTGACTAGCGGTGGCCATGCGATGATGTGCGATGATGTGCGACGATGGATAATTGACGGACACTATGTGGTCCTGTGCAACATTAAGATGAGCAATGGTGGCTTCGACATTGATGCTCTACATATTTGAGCCCTTGCCGGTGGGATGGGAGTGATTCTGAGTCGCACAAAGATAGAAGATGCAGATGGAGAGAGAGAGAGAGAGAGAGAGAGAGAGAGAGAGAGAGAGTTGAGCGTGAAAATGAAAAGAAAAATCAAAGGCACCAAGATATCATAAAATTTGGGGATTTTGGGCACCAAGGGCTTGACAAAAATGAGGGTTTATTTTATTTTTCTTTTTTTTTTGTGTGTCTATTAGCCACCGCACAACAAAGGCTATGGCCAAAAAAAAAAAACTACCTTTTTTTCTTCTTTTTGATTCAGTAATTGCCGTCGTAAAAAGTGGACTATATTAATCATTGCAAAAGGTTACTTTTTGCGACGAATAATTATGCTGTCGCAAAAGGTTCTATGTCATATACCTATTTTTCTAGTAATGCAATAAGTAATTTTTTATTTTTTCACCCAATTTTTTTTTTAGTTTTTTAGAAAAAGAAAATTTGAAACTAGTTTCTGAAAATAAAACCAAATATATTGAAATTGATAATCTAACCACATTCTTTGGAAAAGTTTAAATTATCTCGAATTAGCCATCTCAACTTAAGAATATGATTGGGTTTGATGGGTTCATTTTGTGATCTAATTCAATGATCACTTCAATTTTAACTAGAATATTTAAAACTCTTTCAAAAGTTATAATAAAAACACAAACCAATAAATCACTTCATTTCACTAGCAAAACTTTTACCAACGAATAGCGTTATCGTCGCTAAATGTTTAACTCTTTGCCCACACCAACTTGTCGTCGCCAAAAGTAAGCACACTAATAGCAACGCTCATTGTGTTGCTAAAAAATAAGCCTCGTAGCTAAAATTTTTGAAATTTTGGCGCCAACCAATAATTTTAGCGCTTAGTGAATGTTATAGCTTTTTAGCGACAGCAGTAAATTGCGTCGCTAAAGGACTACTTTTACCAACGAAATTCATCACTGTGTTGTCAAAAATATACTTTTAGCTATGAAAAATTGACGTCATCGCCAAAAGTAGTCACCAAAAGTGCAATTTCTTGTAGTGTCAATTGTGCCTATTTGATCATGTATGTGCTTAGAAATAGTGATGTAAAAGATAAACAACTTTGAACAAAGTTTTTTTAGTTTGAATGTCTATGTAAAGTTTTTTTTTTTGTTTTCAGTTTGAAGAATTAAAGAAAAACTGTTAAACTTAAATTGAGTTTATCTCTGAACACTTAAACTTAAATTGAGTTTATCTCTAAACTGTTAAACTTAAATTGAAGAATTAAAGAAAAACTGTTAAACTTAAATTGAGTTTCTTTGTGTTGTTATTGTTGTTTTGAAGAATTAGTATTTGTACTGTTAAACTGTAATTGAGTTTATTTCTGAATGTCTATTCTATTTCACTTTGAAGCTACAATAGATGTTAATCATCTTGTTTAATTTTGATGATATCCAAAATATTATTTGAAAATTTTGGATTTTTTAATATACGTATTCTATATTATTTGACACAAAATATTATCTGTTTAAAATATAAGTTGTATGATATATTTGTTATAAATTTTATTTAAATAGAAATATTTTTAAAATATTACTATTCATGATTTTGAAAAAATTTGGCTAATCACTATTCATTTTTTGACAAATTTAAAATTGATTAGTTGTATTATTTTAACAAAATTAATTAATTGGTTGGCTGGTCACTATTCACTTTTTGACAAAATAAAAATTGATTAGTTATATCATTTTGACAAATGTGATTTTAGTGAGTTGTCTTCTTTTGAAAAAATTGATATACCCACATGGGGTCGTGGGTTATTTTCATCCAAAATCTCTATAATAGCCACAAAAATTTTAAATGGAGTATATATATATATTTAAATATATATATTTTACTATTCATTCAAATATTTTATTAAAAAGTATTGTGCTAGTTTTGAAAAAGAAGTTCGCATTCATCATTTTGTAGCCATGTGCCTACCTGAGATGATTTGGATTAAAAAGTATTGTGCTAGTTTTGAAAAAGAAGTTTGCATTCATCATTTTGTAGCCATGTGCCTACCTGAGATGATTTGGAGTGATTTAAGCTGTCAAAGATGAGCGTGGGTCTTGCATCAGCAAGGAGCGTATCTCCCTCCTAGCAGGTATATTTTGGTATATAAATAGAAGTGTTTTGTATAGAGAAAAATCAAGAACTTGAAGAGAAAAAATTTCTGTGTGCTCCAAAATTTTGAGTATATTGTATTCTGCTCTTTCACTTTTCAGATCTAAATGTAGCTTTTGTTCTTACACTTTCATATCTATTCTTTGTGAGAGAATTATTGTAAAAGAGGGTTTAAGTACCACTTATTTTTATTCATTATTTTTGTGAGTGATTTTTGTAAGAGTAAGGCATTTATTGTTGAGTGAGACTCAATAGATAAGAGTATGTCCTGTGCAAAATCCATAAGCGTAGTGAAGACTTGGTGGTGTATTCTATTTTAGTGTATAAATAGAAGTGTTTTGTATAGAGAAAAATCAAGAACTTGGAGAGAAAAAATTTCTGTGTGCTCCAAAATTTTGAGTATATTGTATTATGCTCTTTCTCTTTCACTTTCAGATCTAAGTGTAGCCTTTGTTCTTACACTTTCATATCTACTCTTTGTGAGAGAATTATTGTAAAAGAGGGTTTAACTACCACTTATTTTTATTCATTATTTTTGTGAGAGATTTTTGTAAGGGTAAGGCATTTATTGTTGAGTGAGACTCAATAGATAAGAGTAAGTCCTGTGTAAAATCCACAAGCTTAGTGAAGACTTTGTGGTGTATTAATTCAGTTTGATAGTAAAGAAATTCTCAAGGAGGTTCCTTGGGGAGTGGACGTAGGTGTGGCGTACCGAACCACTATAAATCTCAATGTTTGATTTTCTCTCCCTATCTCTCTTACTTATATATTGATAATTGTTATTCTGTTTTTTATTTGTTAAAATTTTGAATATTGTGTTTGTAAATTTTAATATTGTAAAATTTTTTAATAACCCAATTCATCCCCCTCTTGGGTTGCCTACCTAGGATAACAATTGGTATCAAAACCTAGACTCTAGTTTGTATGACTTAACCGTCTTAGCGTAAATCATGGCAACCCCTAGTTATTCCTTACCTGAGGGACAAGCATCCAATAGGCCACCAATGTTTAGCGGCACAAATTTTAATTATTGGAAAACTAGAATGACCATACATGTTCAATCTAATGATTATGAATGTTGGAAAATTATTTGCAATGGTCCAAAAATTCCTACCAAAACTGTAGATGGCCTTAAGGTACTAAAACCTGAAGATGAGTGGAATAAATCAGATACTGGAATGGCCCAAATTAATATCAGAGCCACAAACATGTTGTATTGCGCCCTAGATGTCAATGAATTCAATAGAATTTTCACATGTAAAACCACAAAAGAAATTTGGGATAAACTTATAGTGACTTATGAGGGAACCAAACAAGTTAAAGAATCTAGAGTCAGTTTGCTAGTCCATAATTATGAACTCTTTAAAATGAAGCCTGATGAAACTATTCCTCAAATGTTTACTCACTTTACTAATATTATTAATAATTTAACTTCTCTTGGCAAAATATATACTAATGCTGGAATTGTAAGAAAAATGCTTAGGTCGTCGCCAAAAAGTTGGGAGACAAAAGTCATTGCCATTACCGAAACCAAGGATTTATCAAAGCTAAGTCTAGATGAGTTAATGACATCTCTCTTAACCCATGAGCTCATAATGCAATAAGGAAAAGAAGAGGAGGACAACAAGAAGAAGAATGGAATAGCCTTCAAATCCACCTCGAAACATCAAGAGGATGAGGAAGATGATTTAGATGATGATGAGGAAATGGCATTCATCACTAGGAAGTTCAAAAGGTTTTTGAAAAAGGATCAAGGTGTGCGAAAATTTTTCAGAAAAGATTTCAACAATAGAGATTTTCAAATGGGAGAAAATCACAAAAAATCTGAAGTAACCTGCTACGAATGCAACAAGCCTGGACACTACAAATCAGAATGTCCGGAACTTAAGAAACAATTCAAGAAAGAAAAGAAGAAAGCCATGATTGTAGTATGGAGAGAAGATAGCGATGAAAGCGACTCAGAAACCGAAGTTTGTAAAAATGAGGTTACTAACCTATACTTAATGGCACTTGGAAATGAAGATGAGGTAAATGACGAATCTTTTACGTTTGATGAATTACATGCTGAATTTATTAAACTTAGTTTGAAAAGTAACTGTCAAAAGAAAGTGATATAAAATTTATCAAAAGAAAATGAATCCTTAACTTCCAAGATAAATACTTTAGAAAATGAAGCCATGAAAATGAAAATGAAAAATGAGATTTTAACTTGAAAAGAGTTTTCAATTTCTGAGAAAAAATTAGTTGTATTACAAGAAGAAAATGAGTCTTCAAAAAAAGAGCAAATTGTTTTGAAAGAAAATATTGAAAACTTGAAAAATACTCTCTCAAAATTCACTCAAAGTAGAGAGACTTTAGATAAAATTCTTAAAAATCAAAATCGTACTTTTGATAGAGCCGGAATTGGTTGTAAACCTTTTTCAAAAGTAAAGACGCCAAAAATGGTTTTGTGCATGCATCTTCTAGTCACTCTCATCTCACATGTCATTTTTGTGGTACAAAAGGTCATATTTCACCTTCATGTCCTGTTAAAAGAAATTTTTTTGCTAAAATAAAAAAGATGTCGATCCCTAAAAACATTTCAAGAGTGTCAAATTCTAACTTTTATGGACCCAAGAAAATATGGGTACTAATAGAAAAATCAAATTTTTGTAAATATGTTTCAAGACAAATCCAGTAACGACAAATGGTATCTCGATAGTGCATGTTCGAGGCACATGGCTGGAAATAAAGCTTTGTTCGCCACACTCCAACCAAAGGATGGTGGATATGTGACTTTCGGCGACAATAACAAGGGTAAAATCATTGGCGTAGGAAGTATTGGTAAAAATCATTCTCTTTATTGAAAATGTTTTACTTGTTGAAGGTTTAAAACATAACTTGCTTAGCATTAGTCAATTATGCGATAAAGGATATAGAGTTATTTTTTAGAAAACTCATTACACTATTGAGAACACCCTAGAAAACAAAACTTTATTTGTAGGTTATAGACATGAGAATGTATATGTGTTTGATTTGCATAATTTGTCTTCTTATTTTAATATTAAATGTTTATCTGCTATAAATGATAATGGTTAGTTTTGGCATAGAAGATTAGGATATGCTCATTTTGATTTAATTTCCAAACTTTCAAAAAATGAGTTAGTCATTGGTTTACCAAAAATTGTTTTTGAAAAATGCATACTTTGTGATGCATGTCAATTTGGAAAACAAATTAGAATTTATTTTAAATCCAAAAATATCATTTCAACTACTTAACCGCTTCAACTCTTGCATATTGATTTATTCGGACCATCTAGAATATTAAGTTTATGAGGAAAATCGTATGTGCATGTTTGTGTTGATGACTATACTAGATATACATGGGTATTATTTTTAACACACAAAAATGAAGTTTTTTATAGTTTCTCAAGACTTTGTAAAAGAATTTAAAATGAAAAAAATCTTAATATTTGTAGTATTAAAAGTGATCATGGTAGAGAATTTAAAAATAATGATTTTATTTTGTTTTGTGATGAGTTTGGAATTAATCATAATTTTTCTGCCCCTAGAACTCCTCAACAAAATGGTGTAGTTGAAAGAAAAAATAGAACTCTTGAAGAAATGGCTCGTACTATGCTTTGTGAAAATAATTTGCCTAAATATTTTTGGGCAGAAGCCGTTAACACTACATGCTATGTTATAAACCAGTTATGATTAGACTTATTCTTAAGAAAACCCCTTATGAAATTTAAAAAGATAGAAAACCTAATATTAGTCACTTGCGTGCATTTGGTTGTAAATGTTTTGTATTGAATAACAAATAACTTAGGAAAATTTGATGTTAAATCAGATGAAGGTATATTTCTTGGTTATTCAATTTCTAGTAAAGTTTATAGAATATTCAATAAAAGAACTCTACTTGTTGAAGAATCTGTGCATGTTATTTTTTATGAATCCAACAACATTATTTCCAAGAATCTTGTAAGTAATGATATTGTAGAAAATTAACCAAGCATGGAGAGCATTTACATAAAAGAAAATGAAGAAAATCCATTATGTGAACATAAAGAAGAAATGACAATGGAGAAACTTCAAGAAATATATGCTCTTCTAGAAAACGACTCAAATCTACCAAAAGAATGGAAGTATGCTCATGGCTAACCCAAAAACCTCATCATAGGTGATGCGGCGGAAGGTATAAAAACTCGTTCCTCTATTAAAAATGTTTGTGGTAACTTAGCGTTTGTTTCACAAATTGAACCAAAATAGTTTTTAGAAGCTGAAAATGATGAAAACTAGATTTTAGCAATGCAAGAAGAATTAAATCAATTTGAAAGGAATGAAGTTTGGTTTTTAATTCCTTGGCCTAAGGATCATCTCGCTATTGGTACAAAATGGGTTTTTTGAAATAAAATGGATGAATCCGGAGTTGTTACTAGAAATAAAACTAGATTAGTAGCTCAAGATTATAATCAAGAAGAGGGTATTGATTTTGATGAAACTTTTGCACCAGTTGCTAGACTTGAAGCTATTAGAATGTTACTTGTTTTTGCATGTTTTAAAGATTTTAAATTATATCAAATGGATGTTAAAAGTACTTTTTTAAATGGGTACATTTCAGATGAAGTTTATGTTGAATAACCTCCTGATTTTGAAAATCATAAGTACCCGGATCATGTTTTCAAACTTTCAAATACCTTATACGACTTAAAACAAGCTCCTAGGGCTTGGTATAAAAGATTGAGTAATTTTCTACTTGACAAAGGTTTTTCTAGAGGAAAAATTGATACAACACTTTTTATAAAAATCAAAACGGAAGATATGCTAATTGTTCAAATTTATGTTGATAATATCATTTTTGGTACTACTAATGAAAATTGTGCAAAGAGTTTGCAAAAGATATGCAGGGTGAATTTGAAATGAGTATGATGCGGGGGTTAAATTATTTCATTAGTCTACAAATTAAACAAACTAATGATGGAATCCATTTAAATCAAATGAAATATATCAAGGATCTACTCAAAAGGTTTGAAATGGAATCATCAAAGCCTACAGCAACTCCAATAAGCATATCAATAAAAATCGACAAAGATTAGCAAGGTAAACCTGTAGATGAAAAGAAATACTGAGGTATGATTGGTTCCTTACTCTATCTTACTGCAAGTAGACCCGATATAATATTTAGTGTTTATATGTGTGCACGTTTTCAATCCGCACCGAAAGAGTAACACATCATTACAGTCAAATGTATTTTTAGATATCTTGTTGGCACTTCAAATTTGGGATTATGGTATCCTAAGGGAACCACTTTTGAACTTTTTGATCACTCAGATGCCGACTTTGCGGGATGTAGACTTGACCGAAAAAGTACTAGTGGCACTTGTCATTTTCTTAGACACTCTCTCACTTCTTGGTTTTGCAAAAAATAAAACTCAGTGGCTCTGTCAACTGCTGATGCAGAATACATTGCTGCCGCTAAGTGTTGTGTACAATTGCTTTGGATGAAACAACAACTTCAAGATTTTGGATTTAACTATGATCATATTCCTATAAAATGTGACAACACAACTACCATTAATCTTTCAAAAAATCCAATTCTGCATTCACGAACTAAACACATTAAAATAAAACATCATTTTCTAAGAGATCATGTACTCAAAGGTGATATTGAATTCGAATTTGTACCTACAAATCGTCAATTAGCTGACATATTTACCAAGCCTCTAAATAAAGAACAATTTTGTTATATTAGAACTGAACTTGGTACGATGAATACTCCAATATAATGTTTATATTAAAAATAATTTTTTTATAAATAAATAATAAATAATTAAATAAAATAACTATAATAATAATTATTATTATATACATATATATATATATATATATTTTCTCTCTCTCTGACCCACCCTGTCTCTATCTCTCACCCGTTCTCTCTCTCACTCTCTATTTTTTCATTCTCTTGCTCTCTCGTTTTCGCTTTCTTCCTCTCATTCTCAGGTGACACCATCTTCATCCTCACCATCGTCCACAACCAGCTCCACCATCCACAACATCATCCATCACCTTGATCGCTACCATCATCCACTCAAATTCCTCATTGACTTACCAAGATCCATCATGGCTCTACTTCCATTACCGATCTTCCACATCATTTTCGATTCATCCAAATCAATTACCAATTCGTCAAAATCAGTTACTGATCCACCAAGACCCATCACCGATCTACAAAAATTCATCACCGATCTACACGATCTTCTTCATTCTTTACGATCATCAAGGTCATCACCGATCAACATGTTAAAACTATTTTTGCATTATGTTATATTTTTTATCGTGTTGTATGTGCTCCAAACTCTCTTAGATTTGATAATGATTGCTTCTACCTTGTCTGAAGAAATTGTTTTTATTTGTATTTTCTCTTTTTATGCTAGTGCACTTGGTGTAGTTGTTTATGACTGAATCTTAATGGCCCTTGGTATTATAGATTAGTAATTTGTTTCTTCAAATTTATGTAATTTTTAGTGCATTAATTTAGGGGGAAACTCATATATTTTAAGATTAACAATTACTATAATAATAATAATAATAATAATAATAATAATAATAATAAAGGAGGTGGTTGTATATTTTGTGCATAATTTTAGGGGGAGTATATATACTCTTTTTTTTACTCCTTATCTGCACCAACAAAAAAAAATTTGCAAAGAAATAATTTATATTAAAAAAAAAAAAGGAAAAAAGGGAAATGCTTGCAATTTTATTTCAGAATGAGAAAATATTACTCGGTTACATGTAAGTTTTCAGAAGGCTTCACGGATTTTTTTCATTTCACTTCTCTCAACAATTTTTCATGAGCCTCTTTTACATGCTTCTCTCTATTTTCGACTTCTGTGAGTCTTGGCATTATAACTGTTGCATAATATTGCACCGCATTCTCTAACTGCATATTTTTCTTTTCTAGCTCTCTCTTCTCCTTACGAATATTAGCCAGTTGTTGTTTTGACAAGCACACCTCATCTCTCCATTGCTGATTTTCTTGTATTCTTGCTTGTAATCTTCGTGCCATATTAGAAACTGCAGTCATTGCCTGTGTACTCAGAGCCATAGTGTTATTAATAGTTTCGATATCATTCCGATTACCAATAACACTAGGACCCTCATTTACAGAAATAGCGTATGTCTGCACCATTAGTACCCTCTCACTTGCCTACATTACAGGCACCTCATGCATATCCAAACCATTGATGGCTAAGGTAAGGAATGACATGATTACAAAAGAAAGTACAACAAATTTTTCTCTCAAACACTTGATACTTTCGTATCTTTGCCTATTATCTTTGTCCCTTTTTATACACTCCACTGATCCAATACTCGATGCGTATCTGCTCAAGTCTTTTGTTTGTCAACATTTTGTGCCCCAGAGATGCTCCAAAATCCCCACAATGATCTCAACAAGACCTAAGGAGCATTATTATATTTTTGGCATCTCAGATTATTTTATCAAATGTGTTTGTTTCCTATATCCATATTTTACTTTGATGATGTCAAAGGCGGAGAACACATATGATTTTGAATTGATGTGCATGCATATGCTTTAAATTATCATCAAATAAAGTGTTGATTTTTATTTTGTGTCAAATCCATACAAATATTGCCATCATCAAAAAATGGGAGATTGTTAATCATATTGTTTAATTTTGATGATATCTAAAATATTATTTGAAAATTTTGAATTTTTTAATATACGTATTCTATATTATTTGACACAAAATATTATCTGTTTAAAATATAAGTTGTATGATATATTTGTTATAAATTTTATTTAAATGGAAATATTTTTAAAATATTACTATTCATGATTTTGAAAAAATTCGGCTAATCACTATTCACTTTTTGATAAATTTAAAATGAATTAGTTGTATTATTTTGACAAAATTGATTAATTAGTTGGCTGGTCACTATTCACTTTTTGACAAAATTAAAATTGATTAGTTATATCATTTTGACAAATGTGATTTTAGTGAGTTATCTTCTTTTGACAAAATTGATATACCCACATGGGATCATGGGTTATTTTCATTCAAAATCTCTACAATAGCCACAAAAATTTTAAATGGAGTATGTATATACACATATATATATTTTTAAATAAAGATATTTTACTATTCATTCAAATATTTTATTAAAAAGTATTGTGCTAGTTTTGAAAAAGAAGTTCGCTTTGGATTAAAAAGTATTGTGTTAGTTTTGACAAAAGAAATTTGCATTCATCATTTTGTAGCCATGTGCCTACCTAAGATGATTTGGAGTGATTTAAGCTGTCAAAGAGAAACGTTGGTCTTGCGTCTGCAATGAGCGTCTCTCCCTCCTAACGAGTATATTTTGGTATATAAATAGATGTGTTTTATATAGAGAAAAATTAAGAACTTGAAGAGAAAAAAATTCTGTGTGCTCCAAAATTTTGAGTATATTGTATTCTGCTCTTTCACTTTCAGATCTAAGTGTAGCCTTTGTTCTTACACTTTCATATCTATTCTTTGTGAGAGAATTATTGTAAAAGAGGGTTTAAATACCACTTATTTTTATTCATTATTTTTATAAGAGATTTTTGTAAGGGTAAGGGATTTATTGTTGAGTGAGGCTTAATAGATAAGAGTAAGTCTTGTGCAAAATCCACAAGCTTAGTGAAGACTTTGTGGTGTATTAATTCAGTTTGATAGTAAAGAAATTCTCAGGAAGGTTCATTGGGGAGTGGACGTAGGCCTGGGATAACAATTGATATTGATTCAAATAATAATTCATTCGATTAATATTGATAATTATTATTCTGTTTTTTATTTGTTAAAATTCTGAATATTGTGTTTATAAATTTTAATATTGTAACATTTTTTAATAACTCAATTCACCCCCCTCTTAGGTTGCCTACCTGGGATAACAATAGATATTGATTCAAACAATAATTCATTCAATGTGAGTGAGGAAGTTGAAGAACATGATAACAATCTTGAATTTAATGGGAGTGGTGAAGGTGAAGAACCGAAGAAGGGGATGTATTTTAAGTGGTTCATCCCAGGATGAATGGTGATGTTTGATTGTTAAATTCTTTGATATAATAGGTGAATTCTTTGATTTTCAACGGTAGATTAATGCAACTGCCTTTAGTATACAAATGTGTACTTGGAATCCATAACACCTAATCTGTAGTGGTGAGACATGAAAAACTTTAAGTGGTTCATCCCAATACTAGAAAAGCTTACACAAGAGACCCAAAGATAGCTGCCACCCTCAACTACATATACATAGCATTAGGGATGTTTAACAAAGATGAGAGGGACATTTTCTTTGGACATTTCTTAAGTATACAAAACCTGAAATCCTGAATTAATTGAAATTATATGACAAATCATTTGGAGCCCTATTGACAACATGAGGTGTTAAGAGTTGAACTTTTTGAGGGAAAAAAAAAACAAATTGAATATCCAAAATTGAAGCCCTATGTATGAACCCTTGTTTCTCTAAGCTCTAATCTTTGCTTTAGGTTGCAATTATTGCAATTATTACTTATTTAATATCCAAATTGAATATAATTTTTTTCAGATGTAATACCAGGATTGCTAAGGAGAACAATTGTGCTTCAAGAACAACTCCAGATTCAGAGAGCAAGAGAAAGAAGGTTGCTAGCATGTCTTGTGATTTCTTGGGTGCTGTTTTGTTGGTGGATCATTAGTGGTGCTGACTAGTAACACTGAAAATGAGAAATGGAATTAGAAATTGATGTGAATTGAGCATATGTATGGGGTTTTGGGGATATGAAAGGGACTGAAGCTATGTTTTGTAATGGGGGTGAAGTAGCACATTGTAATGGGGGTGAAACTTAGTTTTGTAATGTTATGTTGTTTTGTGAAATGAGAATGAACCTGTGTATTGTATATTTATGTTGTTATGTGAATTGAAAATGAATATGTTTTTTTGTGATGTTTATTATGTTATGTGAATTGAATATTAACTTTTGGGGGGGGGGGGTGATGTTTTGGTTGAAATGTGGAATGAAAAACTAACATAATCAATTAAACACAAAATATTTTCTAATGTAATGAAAACAAACAGGTAATTTGTAATGTAAAGCTATGTGACATGAAAATGAATATGTATTGACAACTAAACACTAACTGAATTAAACAAATTCATCATAGATAAACCATTAGCAATGACCAAAAAAATAGTAAGAATATAAACTAACATTCAATTGATCATATAAAATAGCAGCGGCAATGGTCCATAAAACAAAATCCCACAAAAGCAATTGTCTTTCTTTGTTACCCTTGATACACAAACAAAATAAAAGAAAAATTCTTGGGCTGCTACGCTTGGTTGATTGGAATATGGATGAGTGCCTACTACCCCTGCTTGACTGACTGGAATTTGGGTGAATTGGCACAGCCTTGCTTGATGGAGTAGGCCTTTGCCTTGGCATTGGCTGCGAGATGTGCTTGACTGAGTGCACTTGGCCTTCTAACCTGCATGTTCAAACCAAGAGTATTCATTATTTCATTGTAAACTTCTATTGTGAAATACTAGAACTGAATTTAGATTTCAAAATTCCTTAGGATTTCAGATCCTTTAACAAACTAGAACTGAATTTACTAATGACCAAACCTTTGAATTACTAAATAGCATACACAAAATTATACAGAATTCATGGAATTACAGTGTCAAACACAAATTTATACAGAACTCTGAACCCAGCAGCTTATCTATTGGTCAGACACTTAAGGTAAGAAAGGTAAGCATCCTTTATCATCAATGTTTACTTTGAACATTTCAGTTTTATTTCAACTCACAAAAGAAAATATATATAAAGATTTAAGACCCAGAAAAGGAAAACTATGATGCTTTTCAATTGAAATATGCTCAATATGAGTGAAAAATTCAGAAACTTGTTCTAATGGAGTCTAAAGCACATTTGAATATAATAATATTCTATAAGATTCAAACTAGAAAATAAATATTTGAACCTCTTAATTTGAGACACAAATGATGAGAACAAATTAAGATTCAAACCAGGAAATAATGGAGTCTAAAGAACTCTTGATATGGAAATATACCAGTTGTTAGAAGTTGCATAGACCCTTTAAGGGTTACCCAAAATAGGACCAGAAAGCATCAAATTCTACTTGAATTATACAAGAACTGAAATGCGCAGAGTCTCTAAACAGTGCTCCTAAATTGGGTTTTCGACAGAACCCTGGAGAGCATCAAATGTTTACTTCAATTCTCCAAAGAAAAATCAAATTCACCAAATGGGTACTTGTAGAAATGGTATTGGAAGAATCAAATTCCTATTTTATAGATCACAAACCAATTTACAGTGCTAGTAGGCTAGAGGTAGAAAGTACAAACCCTAGTTTCAAAAACTAAAGGCAAAATTCAAACACAAACTGTAACGACCCCAAAACCCGTGTCAAAATTATCTTTATTTAATTATAGGTTAATGTGCTTTAATTTGGTGATATCTGTTGAATTGAGGAATTATCTGTTGAGTTACGACTTTTAAAACTGAAATTGTCGATTTTCATGGGTTCAGAAACCAAGATTGAATACATGGGTATGCTAATGGGAATTTTTAGAGCCATTTGGGAAAGTTAATCGAAAATTTATTTTGTTTGATTCGCTAAGGTATGTTTGGGTGGCTAACCTTGCATTGCAAATTAGAGGTCTTAGAGGCTTCAGAAACCAGAATGGAATACATAATTATGATCAGCATAATTTTTAGAGTCATCTATGATGTTTAATTGGAATTTGATTTCGTCTGATTCGTTAGGTTATGTTTGGGTGGGCCATATAGTTATACATGACCTATTATATATATGGGAGCTCAATCTTTACCCTCTTGAAAGAGGCAAAAACGTGTAGAAAGAAGGAAAGAAGAGAAAAGGGAGAGAAGAAAAAGAATCAAGCTAGAAGCTTGGGGATTGGAGGAATTTGAGAGAATAACCCAAAGATTAACTTAAGGTAAGTGTAAATTCTTCTCTAATTGGTTGAAATCAAGTCTTGATATGAAGCTTTGGCACTCATGAAAGCTAGGGTTTTTAGCTTGTGATCTAAACTTAACAAATCTCATGAAATGAGCATGTAATCCTTGGGATTGTTGAATCAAAAGGGATGATCCTTGTGTTTTGAAATTGTGTTGAGTTGGATTGTAAGGAATTGGTTTCTAATTTGTCTCTTTGCATGTTTTGAGTTCATGTATACCTATATCTATATCTATATATGTTTGTATTTGTTTTGCCTAATCATGAGAACAAGAAGGATTGAAAGAGTTATGATCTCTTTAAGTTTGAGAATCATGTTTATTATGGTTATATAATTGGTTGTTGAAGTGTAATTGATTGAACCAATCCTTGAGAATGCCTTGAAAAGGGGCTTGAATTTGCTATGTTTTCGAACTACCAAGCAGAGCAACCGATCGCACGTGCGGGGCCCATGGTCGCACGTGCTGGAGACACAGCCGCACGTGCGAGGCTCACAGCCGTCGCACGTGTGGAAAACAGGGGTGAGGATTGAGGGTATTATGCTAAAAAGGCATGTGCAGCACACCTTCTTGCACGTGCGGCGGGGACTTCCACACGTGTGGCCCAAGCTGGAAAAATTTGGGAACTTTCTTTCACCCTTCTCGACCCTCTGAATGTGTTAGAATGCCCATTTGATGTTCATATAATACATTTAATTTCATGGAACTTAACGAATCGAATGCTTGAAAAATAAGAAGAAACTAAAGAGGAATGATTTACTTACGAGTTATGTGCTATGTGTAGGGCACATACCGGTGGAGACCATTATTCAACCGCATCACGATGAGTAATGATAGTGTAACGGTTTATGTTTCTATGTTTCTGTTTATGAATTCCATACCTTGATTACACTTAGCACGTTCGAGATTATGGCTTATGCAATCTGATGGTGAATGGGGTATTTGGAATAAATGATGCTATAATCCAGGTAATTTGGCTGGTGAGTATAACATTGTATAGATATGTTCATTTATATGTATTTGGATACATAACTATTATGACGACCTGGAATTATGTTCTATGTGAATGAACAAGTTACAAGACCTATAATGTGGAACACAAATATGAAATGTGAGATGTTTATAATATGGCATAGTGGGCCTAAGGCTGTTTTGTTTATACCATGATATGCTATAGCATGATTGTTCGGTCTTTAAGACCCAGTAACTTTTAGTATGGAACAAAGTACTGTATGGAACTAAGTGTTACAATGGGAGTCACCTCTAGAGTCCGTACGAGTCACCTCTTGGATCCATACATACATGATTTAGGCCCAAGGAGAAGTGGGGACATATCGATGTTCCATCTACTCCATGATACGACATGATACGTTGGACCTCAGGTCGTTTTGTATTATGTTGGGCCCGAGGCCGTTTTGTATTATGTTAGGCCCGAAACCGTTTTGCATTTTGTTGGGCTCGAGGCCATTTTGAAATGCGTTGGGCCTTAGGCCATTCTATCTCATGTAGGCCTGAGGCTGTTTTGGTATATAACGAAGAAAACATACAAACGTTAGATAATTATCCTCTAAGACATATGCTTTCACATGAATCTCTTACATTATTATTATTCACTGAGCCCTACTCACTTCGTTTTATTTATACATGTCTATGTAGGCGAGCAGCTTGGAGGACAACCCTAGTTCAGCTTCAGGAGCCCTCTTGGTGGTCTGTTGTGTTTAGCCTCCACAATTGGAGCTTTTTGGCTGGTCCCCTTTGACGTCGCGTGTTTGCCAAGTTTTTGGTGGCTTTTGTCAAGCCTGTGGCTACTTTATAAAAGTTTTGGTTATTAACCCTTGTATATACTTATATGGCATGTACTAGCTTATATGTATATGTATAATTTGTATAATGATCCTGGCATATAGACACAAGCTCAGTGGACAGTATTGTTTTGTTGTCTGCTTTCGCTTAAGGCCCCGTATTTGAATAAGCATTCTTTTTGAAATTTTGTTTGGAGGCTCAAATACATGCCGGTCATGGACCAAACTTTTATTGGCGGGTTTGGGTCATGACACAAACAGTCACAATTTATGATTTTGTACAGAAATTGAAATCAAAACGAAAACCCTATAGAAATTGAAATCAAAACAAAAACCCTAGTTTTGCAATATCGAGTTTACCTGAGATTCTTGTTGTTCTGGTCGATAATGAAAAGTAACTAACCCAATCTTCGGCGTCGGTTGAGATGTGTCAGCTTCGGTTGCTCAGTGTCAAGTGTGAGCGAAAAAGAGGGATGAGAGAGAACAATTATCACAGCTTTCTTGGGTCTGGTCTGAGAGAGAGATAGAGAGAAGAGACAAAACGTACGTGTGTTTATTTTTGGAGTGGGTTTTGGAGAGAGAGTGGTTGCCAACCCTTTCTATCAAATTCGGGCCATTCGAACCGTAAATTTCAAGCTACCAAGCTTTTTCCTTTGGAGAGAGAGTGGTTGCCGACCCTTTCTATCAAATTCGGGCCATTCGAGTCGTAAATTTCAAGCTACCAAGCTTTTTCCTAAACCTAATTAAAATCAGCTCCAAAAGCACACTTTTGCTACTACCTTACTTATCCAGTATCACCTGTCCACCCCATTTGAGGGACCTTCTAAATACACCCATAAATATCTCTCTGCATCCACTTGTACAAGAGTTTCTCTTTGAGGTATGATGCAGAGAAAAAGTTAAGGTGTGTATTTAGAATCACCCTCATTTGAAAGTGCAACAATCCCATAAAGAAGTTCAAAGATCTCATCCAAGGCCCTCATTTTCCAATCTTTCATGGCTCTAATGAAAAGAGGGTCCACATTATTCTCGAGGTATAGACCCTCAACTAGTTTGCTACCAAAGCATCCTTGTTAACAATAATATCATAAACTAGATTTGGGAATGCCATTGATAGAGTGATATCTCTACGCAATGTTTTGCAAAATTCAACCATCCCTTCCTTGTAACTTTTTACAATTCGACCCAATATAGCTTTGTTTCTACCTTGGAAATTCTCTCCTTAATCTACTCCAAACTTATCGATAATAACCATTTCCATAAATTGTTCTCTTCCCGAATATATCTTAACCATTTGCTCATCAAAGCTTGATTAAATTGGCTAAACATCAAAAGCCTAGACCACGGTCTTCCATATAAGTGCACACCTTCTTCCAGTGCACAAGATAATATTTGAATTCCTCCCCTAAACCTTCCCACAAGAAATTTTTATGTACCTTCTGTTGTTTAAATTGTGAAATTAAATAAATAGATTTATGAAGAAAACAAAATATATACCAAGAACATATGCTGATAATTACAACTAAATTTCAACAGAAATATACAAAACAATAAAAGGGTAAAGAGACGAAACCGAAGCCTGCACGGAAGCAGTTTCCTTAAAACAGATTTCGCCGCCTCACGGGTCGAGTGCTTGAGGAAACTCGGCGTCTGTCTCCCAGGATACGACGGTCAAAACCAGCTACGGCAGAAGCACTATCTGTCTAGCTTAGCGAACAAAACAATGGCAGCACTCTCTCACAATAGGAACTTTCTGGCAAACTGACTTGTAAAATGGAAGCAAAAATTTCTATATTGAAACTTGACAGGAGGGTCTCAATTTATACATGTATAGGGGAGAGAGGAAAAGCCTCCAGCCTTTAAGGCTAGTCATAAAAACACCAAGCATCCATAACCCCTTTCCACAAAATGAAAAGTATGGATGCCCAAAGGATTCACACCCTTTAGCCAAGAAAAAAGATTTAAATACTCTTTAAAATCCTATTCATGAATCTAACATCATGAAGCAATTTCTTATTCAAAACCCAATAGTTTTTGGCTCACTTGGACCTAACACAAAAAGTGGTTAGGACCCACTTTAATATTTAATTAAAGTCACCACACTTTAATAATAAATTAAAGTCCCCAAAAATCATTTTTTCCAACAATCCCCCACATAAATAAAAATTGACCGAATGACTCAACAAACGGACATCGTTCAACAATAAAGACTCTGAGAGAGAGTACAACGGACTAACCCCGACATCAGAGAAGGTAGCTTTTGGCTTTGAACCTCTCCCAGTGAAAACCTATCGAGTTTACTGGCTGATCAGTGAATAAGACATCTTGAACTGCTCTGCCGTTTGTGTAAACTGAGACAATAGATCTCACACGGGAATTACTCCTACCACCATTATGTTCTCACTGGTGTGCCCTGTGTGGCCCTGGACACTAGCTTGGTTCAGCGAGTGGTTTCAAAGAATCTTGGCCTGCCCAATTCTTCTAGAAGCGGCCCCACTTCAAACTCACATAGGTGACTCTACTAAAGTATCCTGCAATACTTAGCTCAATAGCTTAACACATAAGAGTCATTAAAAGCTCAGCTTATCCTCTACACTTGCAGGTATCACTGATAGAAGGAATGGCTGGAGGTTTAACCTCCTCAGTGACATACCACCGTTACACGCAATTAGGTTGTCCCATTGAACCTAGATCTTGGGATCTCCAGTCAACTAGGTTGGGTTTCCATTCCGGTAACTTCCAAAGGCCTTAACTCCATTCCTTTTGACGACGTTTCGACTAACACTCGACTTAACCCTTTGGTTAGCGGATCCGCAATGTTGTCCTTAAACTTTACATAGTCTAAAGAGACAACTCCATCGAGAGTAGTTGTCGTATGGAATTATGTCTACGACGGATATGTCTAGACTTTCCATTATACATATTGCACTGTGCCCTACCAATTGCAGATTGACAATCACAATGAATACAAATAGCTGGCATAGGTTTAGACCAATGTGGAATATCTTCAATGAAATGGCGAAGCCATTCTGCTTCTTCCGTTGCTTTATCCAAAGCAATAAACTCTGATTCCATCGTTGATCTAGATATACACGTTTGCTTGGAAGATTTCCAAAACACGGCTGCCCCACCAAGAGTGAACACATATCCACTAGTGGACTTTGAGTCCTTTATATCTGATATCCAATTCGCGTCACTATATCCTTCAAGTACCGCTGGATATCGAGTATAATGCAGCCCATAATCCCGAGTGTAGCGTAAATACCTTAACACCCGCACAATGCCCTTCCAATGAGAAGCATCAGGATTACTTGTGTATCTACTAAGCCTGCTAACCGAGTAAGCTATATCTGGCCTAGTACAACTCATCAGATACATTAAACTTCCAATTACCCGAGAATATTCTAACTGAGAGACACTCTCTTTATTATTCTTGGTAAAGTGTAGACTTAAGTCTACAGGTGTCGATGACACACTCGTATCTGATCCACTAAACTTCTCAAGTATCTTATCAACATAATGAGACTGAGAAAGTACAATTCCGCCAGATATTCTGGTAATCTTAATTCCCAGAATAACATCTGCAATGCCCATATCCTTCATGTCAAATTTAGAGTTTAGCAACTTCTTGGTAGTTTTGATCATTTCATCGTTACTACCTATAATGAGCATATCATCAACATATAGACACAAAATGACATAATCTCTGTCAGTGTCTTTGACATAAATACACTTGTCACATTCGTTGATTCGAAACCCATTTGACAACATTACATTGTCAAACTTCTCATGCCATTGTTTAGGTGCTTGCTTCAAACCATACAAAGATTTGACAAGTTTACAGACTTTCTTGCTTTGTCCTGGAGCTGAAAACCCTTCAGGTTGCTCCATGTAGATTTCTTCATTCAAATCCCCATTTAAGAAAGCTGTATTTACATCCATCTGGTGTATCTCAAGATTGCGCAAAGCTGCTATCGCAATCACTATGCGAATGGATGTTATCCTAGTTACAGGTGAGTACGTATCAAAGTAATCCAGGCTTTCTCGTTGCCTGTACCCTTTGATAACGAGCCTCGCCTTATACTTGTCAATAGACCCATCGGCCTTCATCTTTCGTTTAAAAATCCATTTGCAGCCTAAAGGCTTACAACCTGGAGGTAAATCTACCAACTCCCAGGTGTGGTTCTGTAAGATGGAGTCAATCTCACTTTTGATCGCTTCTTTCCATAAAGGACTCTCAGGAGAAGTCACAGCTTCGTGGAAAGTTTGAGGTTCGTTCTCAACCATATAAGTCAAGAAGTCTGGACCAAAAGATTTGGATGTCCTAGCCCTTTTACTCCTTCTGGGCTCATCTAAAACCTCAATTTGATCATCACGTGGATCATCAACATGATCATCCCCACTAGCAAGCTCATCAAATTGCTCCAAAGACCTTGGAACCCTTGCATGGGTTCGGCAAGGAAAAATATCTTCAAAGAAACATGCATTCCTTGACTCCATGATGGTATTCCTGTGTATGTCTGGAATTTCAGACTTATGAACAAGAAACCGATATGCACTACTATTATGTGCATAACCAATGAATATACAATCCACAGATTTCGGGCCTATCCTAACCTGTTTGGGTGTAGGAATCGCCACTTTTGCAAGACACCCCCACATTCGTAAGAATTTATACGAAGGCTTAACGCCTTTCCATAACTCATACGGCGTCTTGTCCACCTTCTTCTGGGGTACTTTATTCAGAATGTAATTTGCAGAGAGAATTGCTTCCCCCCACAAGTTCTATGGCAATCCAGAACTTATCAACATTGCATTCATCATTTCCTTTAGCGTCATATTCTTCCGCTCAGCAATCCCATTAGACTGAGGAGAATAAGGCGCCGTGGTTTGGTGGATAATCCCAGATTGAGCACAAGTCTCAAGAAACGGAGATTCATACTCACCACCACGATCACTTCTTAGAGCCTTAATCTTGCGGCCTACTTGATTCTCAACTTCATTCTTATAAAGAACAAACTTGTCAATCGCCTCATCTTTGCTTTTGAGCAAATAGACATAACAATACTTAGTGCAATCATCAACAAAAATGATGAAGTACTTATCGCCACCACGTGATAGTATAAATTTTAAGTCACACACATCACTATGCACTAAATCCAACGGTTCTGAACTTCTTTCAATAGAATGAAACGAAGATCTTGTCAACTTCGCTTCAACACAAGTTTCACACTTGTGTTTCGGATTAATCTTAAAAGATGGTATGTGATCTAACTTGATTAATCTACGTAAAGATTCAAAGTTCACATGTCCTAGTCTACCATGCTATAAATTGGAAGACTCAAGCATGTAAACAGAAGAAGATGCACCTTTATTCATCTTTGGGATAACAGTCATAACATTGAGTTTAAGCATACCCCCCAACATATAACCCTTACCCACATACATTCCGCTTTTGGTAAGAACGACCTTGTCGGACTCAAAAACCATGCGAAAACCATGTTTACTAAGAAGAGACCCTGAGACAAGATTTTTACCAATGTCCGGAACATACAGGACTTCGTTCAAAGTCAGCTCCTTTCCTGACGTCAACTTCAGGACCACCTTTCCTTTCCCCTCAACAATCGAGGTAGCAGAGTTTCCCATAAACAACTTCTCACCGGTTGTAACCGGTTCGAAAGTTGTAAACAGCTTCTGCTCGGAGCAGATGTGGCGTGTAGCCCCAGTATCAATCCACCATTCTCTTGGGTTTGAACCCACCAGATTCACCTCAGAGACAACGGCAGACAAGTGCATATCGTCCTCCTCATGGGAGTGCTCTTGTAAGTCTGCCATATGAGCACGAGGTTTGGTCTTGTATGGCTTCTTCTGCTTGCGGCAGTCACTAGCCCGATGCCCCTCGTTACCACAGTTATAACACTTCCCAAAGAACCGATAACAAGGTTCCTACGGCTTGTAAGCCGACTTCTTTGCAACACCACCCCTTGGCCCCAGCTTAGAGCTCTTGTTCACAGGGGGCTTCTTCCTTATCCCAGAAGATTTGCCATGCTCAACGACATTGGCCTTTACTGAGGAGGTACTCCCTCCTTTCTTTCTATTATCCTCTTCAATCCGGAGTCGGACAACCAGCTCTTCAACAGACATTTCCTTGCGCTTGTGCTTCAAGTAATTCTTGAAATTCTTCCAACCATAGGGAAGTTTCTCAATGATCACAGCAACTTGGAATGACTCGTTCAAAGGCATCCCCTCAGCATGAATATCATGCACGATCACTTGGAACTCCTGGACTTGGCTTATCACAGTTTTAGAATCTACCATTTTAAAATCAAGGAAACGGCCAACCACAAATTTCTTTGCCCCGGCATCCTCAGTCCTGTATTTTTTTGTCCAGAGATTCCCATAATTCTTTTGCTGAGCTCTTGGAACAAAACACACTATAGAGTGAGTCTGCCAAGCTGTTGAACACATAGTTCCGGCAAAGATAGTCTGTCTGCTTCCATGCGTCAAGCGCCATGACTTTCTGCCTGTCAGGCTCATTCTCTGCCACGGCTGGAGGATCCTCACTCAGAACCTTGGCAAGGTTTAGCGTGGTCAAGTAAAACAGCATCTTTTGCTGCCATCTCTTAAAGTTTTCCCCAGCAAATTTTTCTGGACGCTCATGGTGACTAAGCGGTCCTCCCGGAACAACCGGAGTAACACCAGGGTTGACCACAGAGGTCACAGCAGTAAGGGTTGGCAATCCAGTTGCCCCGGGGTTCAAAACCCCACCAACATTAGTAGTAGCAGCAGCATCAGTGATAGTTTCCATTTCTGAAAATTACACCAGAATATCACTTTTGTGTTTCCAGAAATTAAACTTAACCCTTAGAAAATCCCTTAGAAGAAAATTAATTCAAAAATTAGTCTCACCACAAAACCTAGAATCGAACATGGTCAAGAAAGTTCCCAGGAAGACTGGAGGGGTCACATCGGTCCCACTTAAAACCCAGTTAACCTTTTGACAAAACTTTTAAGAGCATGTTGACTCCTAGTCCGTGATAAACAATTTTAAGAATTAAATTTTCTTAGGGATGAACTAGGTTAAAAGGTCCAAAACTTTTATAGGCAATGTAAAACAATTGCTACAACAATATAAGCAAATAAAACTTGCTACTATAAATTGGTAAACAAACCAACTACATCTCAAGCAAACATGCTTCACACATTTTGATAAAATAACCAATCCATAAGGATTCTATTTAGTCCAAAAACTTTTCCACGCTTATGTATTCCTATTCAACACAAACGTTAGTAGTCCAAACATTTTTGTTTTTACATCCCAAATACTATTTATTTGGTTTTATATTTGTTTTTCGCATTGGTATCCCTACAAAGAAAGTTAGTAGCAAACCACAACAAAATACAAACAAATAATCTAAAAATTAAATTATAATAAATAATTGAAACCATCTAGCCAACTATTAATTATATAAGTAACCAACTAATATAAGGTATCAAAACAAAATACAATTTGTAACTTCAAAATTAAATTACAACTTTAAAAAAAAAGTTCAATACTCATGAGTCATGAATGAAATTAATTCATAATAAACATTTAAACTAATAACTCCAAATAGATAAGTCAAATTCAAAGTTAATGCATCCAATTAAATAATACCTAATTAAATAATTCAGATTAATGCACCTAATTAAATAATTTAGATTAATGCACCTAATTAAATAATTCACATTAATGCACCCAATTAGATAACTTAGATTAATGCACCTAATTAAATAATTCACATTAATGCACCCAAATAGATAACTTAGATTAATGCACCTAATTAAATAATTCACATTAATGCACCCAATTAAATTCAAATTAATCATGTACACAATTCATAAAAACTCTATAACTCCAAATACATTATGTAATCTAGCCTAGAAAATAATAAGCATGTAACAAATTGAGACTAGAATAGAATTAACATGTCAAAATTGCAACATCCATAAATTATAATTTATAACCTTAAAATTCATGCAAATCATGGTAGGGAAATAATGAACCATACGCATAAAACAAGATCATACTAATACAATTAAGTATGCAAATTATAATAGAGCATTCTTATTAAACTAAGCAATTAGAAAATAACATTGCATGATTTACAATCATTGAAATAGTGAGTAATTCTGCAATAGTTCCTAGTAACATTATGGAAAGCTAACCTAATAGTCTATATAAATCTATTCGATCAATTTCATAGAAAATATATATAAAATCTGTTTTAAGCTTGTTGTTTAAATTGTGAAATTAAATAAATAGATTTATAAAGAAAACAAAATATATACCAAGAACATATGCTGATAATTACAACTAAATTTCAACAGAAATATACAAAACAATAAAAGGGTAAAGAGACGAAACCGAAGCCTGCACGGAAGCAGTTTCCTTAAAACAGATTTCGCCGCCTCACGGGTCGAGTGCTTGAGGAAACCCGGCGTCTGTCTCCCAGGATACGACGGTCAAAACCAGCTACGGCAGAAGCACTATCTGTCTAGCTTAGCGAACAAAACAATGGCAGCACTCTCTCACAATAGGAACTTTCTGGCAAACTGACTTGTAAAATGGAAGCAAAAATTTCTATATTGAAACTTGACAGGAGGGTCTCAATTTATACATGTATAGGGGAGAGAGGAAAAGCCTCCAGCCTTTAAGGCTAGTCATAAAAACACCAAGCATTCATAGCTCCTTTCCACAAAATGAAAAGTATGGATACCCAAAGGATTCACACCCTTTAGCAAAGAAAAAAGATTTAAATACTCTTTAAAATCCTATTCATGAATCTAACATCATGAAGCAATTTCTTGGCAATTTCTTATTCAAAACCCAATGATTTTTGGCTCACTTGGACCTAACACAAAAAGTGGTTAGAACCCACTTTAATATTTAATTAAAGTATCCACACTTTAATAATAAATTAAAGTCCCCAAAAATCATTTTTTCCAACACCTTCTCCAATCAATTCTCCACCAAAGTAGGCATAGAAAAAAAAGACAAATTTTCTATAACATTACCTCGAAATATATTCCTTCTATTGGCTGCATAATCCCAAGTATTGCACAACATTTCATAAAGAGTTTTCCCTTGATGGTGGGGGCAGGTTGCCCCAGTGGTTAGGGCGTTGCTTGGGATGTGTGGGTTAGGCGCACGTCCCAGGTTCGATTCCCCACTGGGTGAGTGCCTGCAGCAGTTTGTGCAAGGGTGTCCGGCTTCCCACCGGCTAAATACCCCTCAGGAGTAGTCCTGGCTTCCCTAAAAATCGGAGGGTTGGGGATACCTGAGTTATCAAAAAAAAAAAAAAAAAAAAGAGTTTTCCCTTGATGTTGGAAGCTTGTACAAATGATATAGTTGGAAGTTGATATTTATGTACCAAAGTAAAAATGCTCAAATGTAAACTGGAATGGTTGAGATGAGTTGCAATGAAGATGAAATAAAAAGAATAGAGGTTGAGGAATAGTAATTAAGGTTTTGTTACTATCAAGTAAACAAAAAGTGGTACTTTTCAACTGAATTCTACTCCACTTTATGGTAACTGTTTGTTGTTTTTTGTTCTTGATGAAGTAGGCACATTCCGCTCCACGTTTTTTCTTTGTTTTAGAATTCCTGAATTTTGATAAAAAAAAAAAAAAAAAAAGTAAAATAGTAAAATGCATTGTGAGCAGTTTTCCTTCCTTTTTTGCTTTGTTTTATTTTGTTTTTTTCTTTTCTTTTCTTGTTGAAGCTGGAATTGATACCTAATGTGTATCATCTTCTATTACTTATTTTCTCATCTTAACTGATTATATAGGGTTAACAATGTGTTTCATTATCCATCTTAATGTTGGAGAAAAATCTAGGACTTCTTCATGGTTGCCTTCTGGAAAACGGAAACGTGAGGATTTTGCTTCACAATATCATGGCAGTGGATACATGCCGCAGCAGGATGGAGCTGGAGATTCCATGTCAGATGATTTTCAGGTGGAGCTTCTTTTTCACTTCCACATTTATATTTTGTTGATTTAAGTTCATCGTCTTGATGCCTGCATGAATGAATAGTATCATGCTTGATATAGAAGAGAGAATTTCTTTCCAAGAGTCTGAGCACTATCTTTTCACTACTATGGTTCTAATTCATGGTATTAGGACATGTATCGGTATAGGTTGCGGTGTATTGGTATTGGGAGTTTTGAATGATGCATATTGGGAATTGGATGTCGTGGTCATGAAATTCTAAAAATATTTAGCAGCCTCTTTAAAACTCAATGATATGCACTTTTTCACATTTTAATGAATATTTTGATATCTAGAATCACCATAATATGCCATTAAATTTTTACATGAAAGACTATCTTTTAACAGAATTTATCATTTCTTATTACCAAGCTCTCAAAGGGGTTGTGGATACTGCTGTACAAACATCAGATACTGGTTCTATGCTTGAGCTGCAGTTAGTGGATTTATTTGAATGATGATAGGTTATGTGGTCCTGACTGTAAGAACAAGCATAACTCAAGCTCGCTATCCATAAGATAGCCTCCATTCCCAGTGGCCTAAATGAATGGGGGAAGAGCAGATTTGAATGTCAATTTTTTGGTCATTCTTTTTGTTGCACCGAATTCCAAGCAATATGAGGAAAATGGTCATCTTGAGGAAAAATAGACAGGGAATTCACCATTATCTGGTGACATCCTATCGAATTCTTGATTCCATTCTACAATGTGGAATTTGGAATAAATATATTTAGTGTTTTAGGCTTTAATATCCAATGGGTTGCATATTGTTCTGTTTCTGGCATAAGTTTACTATTGTACTGGCATCACTCAAATTTTCAAGGTTTATCTTGATTTTGTATCATTTTGTGCATATAATGGGTTGCATATCTTTTGATCATTTCTCAGGGAAGTCAAAGGGGCAATACTGAATGCCACAATGTCATTGCTGCGAACTGAGAGGTGTCCACACAAAGGGTGATGTTGTCTTCAAGGATTTCTCAATTGGATGGGCTAATTCCCGATCCTTATGATGATGTGCTTCCTACTCCTAATGTAAGCTGTTGTTTTTTGACATGTACATATGAAATAAGATAATTTTCTTGGAAATTTTTGCATGTGTGTGTGCGTGTCATGCACTGGCATACGCTCCAAAATCCAAGTTCTGGCAGGCATTAGGTGCCATGGGCATTTTGTTGAAGTTATGCTTATTGCCTTTTCTAGTTCATATGACTGAGTTAATGTTGGTGGCCTCATGATGGAATGACCATCAAGACTGCTATTACGCTGTTATTGATGACTTCCCCCTTCCCTTATACTGTTATGTCTGCATGGTTAGCCACATTATTAACGTCTGTTTAAATAATATATTGATATAGTGCTTTGGAAGTGGCATTGAGTATCTGAAGGAAGACCTGATGGAATATATGCTTGATTGTATTTGACCAAAATTATTAAATGGGTTACTTGACCTATTTAAAGTGCCATGAATTTGAACCCTGCTGTCAGTTAGTTTGGTTTCGTGGATTAATCTTTTGATATAACTACGGAATATATCTTGATATAAGAACGAAATCTCTATTAAAAGCCTATTTTGTTCACAGAATAGTAATGAGTAATTGTTGTACACTAATACTATGTTAGATGAATTGTGAACAACATTATGTACTTAAACGTTATGTATGTATTATGTAACATTATATAGTGAGGTAATTTGCTGATGTTTAGTTATGAATGTAAGAATATTTTTATTATGGAGAAATTGTTATTTCTATACAGGAATTTTTATATTATTATATAATTATTGGTTTTTTTTTCAGTTTTTTTTTCATTTAATATAGGTAATTTTAATATTTTTAATAATTTTATTGTAGGTTTTTTTTATTTTTTGCAACGGCACCATACCGATGCAAAAACATTAGGCCTAAAATGTAAATTTTTGGCGGCATAGGCAATGCCGTCGCAAAATAGTTTTTGGCGACAGAGGTAATGCCATCCCCAAAAAAAAAAATATTGCGACAGCTTCTTTTGCCATCTCAAATAAATTTTTTAGCGATTGTAGAAGTATTGCCGTCACAAAAGGTCTCATTTTTTTACATATTATAGGCGATAGAAAAACGCCATCGCAAAAGCCTACATTTGTCGTCGCAAAAAAAAAGGCGATAGCAACATACTGTTGCTAAAACTTTTTTGCAACACCCTCTATTATGACCCCTTTTGCCATCACTAAAAGTCATTTGTCATCACTAAAAGTTTTTTGAGACAGCATTAAGTGTATTAGCCGTCACAAAAAATTGAAATTTTTGTAGTGTTCAGTTTTATCATTGTCAAATTTCTTTTATATAATTTTTTTTAGAAAGGGTAATTTCAGAACACTTACGTTGTGTTTGGTTGGGGGATTTAGAGAAAAATATTTTGATGCAAGTGGAATTCATGATTTTTGATAAATTTGATTAATACAAATCAGAATTTGATTTTAGGTTGAGACTACACCTTTTTTTTAATAACTTTAAAATAAATTGTTTTTAGGGAGAATTACATGTAAGTGAGAAAATGGAAAAAAAAAAATTACAAACACATGGGGGTGCAATTGTGTCTGTAATAGGGTGCAAGTGCCACTTGCACCTCTCCATGTATTGGTAATTTTTTTCTCTTTCTCCCACCTGCATGTAGTTCTCCCTTTTTTTATGAGTCTTTTACATATAATTACACACAGTAACAAAAATTTTCATTAGCTACTAGCAAATCTATTTATATTTGGCTTTCAATTATTAAAATTTTCTACACATAAAATATTAAGACTCAAAATCAATTTTCTATTTTAAAAATAAATTCTCATGTATAGCGTAGATCACCTACTAATTTTAGCTAGAAATGAAAATGACTTTTAAGAAATTTGTTTTACTAACTATTTATCTCTATTTATTTATTTTTTTCCCTCCTTAATGAGAATTCTTTTTCTCACTGTTTATTTTATTTTCTTACTAAATTGTCCATTATTGCAATCATAAATGTGTTTTTTTTCCCTCAATCCAAGCACACCTAAATTGCCCAATAATCATAAATGTGTATTTTTTTCTCATGCGTGTGGTCCAGGCCCAGAGTTATTAGATCCGCGTAACAACAAGGTTGGCATAATCTTGGGCTGATGTGAAAGTAACCCACAAACTTAACCGTACAAAACATTTCTTCAAGCCCACAAAATAGTTCCTGACCCAAATTAAAAAGAAAAAAAAAGGGGTGGCCTCATTGCCATGGAAAAAAAATTTAGTGCATTGACAAACAAAACTACCCTTGATTGCAATTTCTTATATAAGCTTCAAAGGGAAAAAAAAACAAACAAACAAACTGATGGTTCATGTGGCCAAATTGTCTATATATTGTTTTAAAAAATAGCCAAATGCCCTCTAGTCAGGTGGTTACATGGGTGCGTTGTGTTCCAATGTTTTCAGAACACTTAGGGGGTGTTTGGGAACGTAACTTTAAGGCTAAAATAGCCTCAAAAATCAAAAAAAACTAAAAACTTCTAAACCAATGGTTTAAAAAAAAGAAAAAAAAAATAGGCTGGCAGTGGGCTGTCACTGTGACAGGTTGGTAAATTACAATTTTGTCCCTTTAGATTAATTTTGAAAAATATGAGGTTAGGGACAAATTTGTCATTTTAACTTTAAACATCATTTCAACACATTTTTTAATACGCAAACTCAAATAAAAATCCATCCCATCTGCTCAAACACAAAA
This sequence comes from Camellia granthamiana, assembly GCA_036172215.1. Lineage (NCBI taxonomy): Eukaryota > Viridiplantae > Streptophyta > Magnoliopsida > Ericales > Theaceae > Camellia > Camellia granthamiana. The sequence continues at coordinate 13,585,345 of CM069913.1, forward strand.
ACTAAAATAGCCAAAAAACTAAAAAATTTCTAAAATAGCCACTTCTCAAATACCCACTTAGATAACTTCTCATTTCAAAGGGAATTCTATCACAATTATTGTCAACGCAAAAAAAAATATTGATAAGTTGAGGGCTTCTAACCTAGTGACACATTCCAAACTACCTCATAAGAGAGGTTTGAGTCTCATAAACCTCACCTTAGTCCCATCGTAAAAGTGAGGGGAGGGGAGCTGTTAACATAGAAGAGTTTCATTAATTTTTATTTGTATATTTATCATTCATTCAAGATTCACATGCTCTCGTTATTTAATGACTCCCTTTCTTTACGTTTTTAAAATCAAGCAAAAAAATATAAATTCTATTTTAAATATTGAAAAAAGAAGACAATTGGTCTATATACTTGTGTAACCCGTAATTAAATCTTTAATAAACAAACAATAAGAGAATTTTTTACTTGACAATTATCAACTAAAAAAAGTGGTTAACTAAACAGTCAAATTTTTTTAACTTAAAAAGTCACAACATAGCTCAAGTTGACCTTTTGTCTTTCTCTCATCTTTTTGGTAGGTTGCATTGAATTTCCAAGATCTTCTAATCAATCGTGGTTAATTCATTCGGATTTGCTTTGTCTATCAGCCAATCATGGGCCTAGATTGATGCATGAGTGGGTGACGAATAGTACCCATCATGTGTTATTCTTTCTCAATTGCTATTGGCCCACCACTTCCCAAAATTATTTGGTGCATTGCTATTTCACGATATCATTTGATTTTCATCAATTATAATTATCTAAAATCAGTAAATATACACCTGGGTTTCCATTTTTTTATATTTAAAAAAATGTAAACTAAAGTCTTCTTCATTATTAAGACAGTTCAAAATTATTGTAATGGTCTCACCACACCAAAAATTGACTTCAAAATAAGTAATAATGGTGTCACAAATTCACAAAAAGGTCCACATTGATTTCTATTATATCTAGTAGATGAAGAAAATTTGGGTAAAATTTTTCTAGGAAATAATAGTAATTGGAATCATGATTATCACTCCAAAGCAATTTCTTTTGCAGATCATTACAAGCATTACTAAGTAAAGTCATAAAAGGGATGGATTAAAAGGAGATGAATTTAATTTAGTCAAGATTTACTTATTTCATTGTTAGAACGAAAAAGCGGCTAGGTGCATGGCTACTTTTCTCTTCTCACACGTTTATGTTTGCAACATGCGCATACACACGCACACATAGGCATGCACATATTTTTAAGAGGAAAAGTGAAAATATATCTATCTATTTATCTTCTTCTTCTATCTATCTATTTATTTATATTATTATATATGTGAGTACTAAATTTAGTATTTAAGTATTTGGTGACTTTATGTGTCTCTCATTTTCTAATTAAAAAAAAAAAATAGATTTACAAGACTTGAACTTTGGACTTTAAATTTATTAAATAAGACTTCTATCACTTGATTAGCACAATATTTAATGAATATTTTATTTTATATTTATTTATTTAAATTGTACATGCATTGCATATACTACCCGTTAATATATATATATATAATTCATGATTAAAAGAACAAAAAAGGGGAATTTGTTAAAGGTACAATTCTTACTACTTTTTTTTAAGCTTTTGTGAAAAAAGAAAAATCCTATGCAAAATTATCAATGAGAGTAATGGCAATGACACTTTGCTATTGCAAGTCACTTTAGGCTTGGTTTGGGAAGTGGATTGATTTTTTAATTTTTTTTAATTTTTTTGACTATTTTAGTTTGGATTAAAAAGTTTGGTTGAGAAAGGGCTTTTTAACTTTTTGATTTTTTGACTTTTTTGACTTTTTTTTATGAGAGAAGAGTAATGATTATGGATTAGAGGTGATATTTTATTTTTTGTGACTAAAATAACCTATTTTGTCTTTTGTGGTTAAAATAGCCACTTTAGACACAAAACGATAAAGAGGGAAATTAGAAGCATGCCTATATACACTACAGTCGTGCTGGAGACCCCCAGCACCCCCACTCTACATGGGAGGCTGTGGACCAAGAAAAACAAAAAACAAAAAAAAAATAAAAAATCAACCAATCACACCCCACTGGGAGCCTGGGGGTCTGAGGCTTTTCCCATATACACTAGGGGTGGGCGCGGATCGGTTGCGGCCACGGAACCTTCAATCCGCCATCCGTCCGTCAGATTGACGGATTGGAGAAAATCAATCCGTATCCGTCCGCCAATCCAGCGGATGTGGATTGAGCGGATTGGCGGTTTGGTGGATGGATGCGAATCAGTTTGGCGATTTAAAATTTTATAAATTTTCAACATAATTCAACTTGTGCACTCCCTAAAAAAAAAAAAGAGAAGAAAGTATTACAGTCAATGACTTAAAAAAAATTACAATCACTGCATGCCTCATCCAAAGTAAGAAAGTTTGAAACTTTAGAATATCACAATCACAGTATGCCTTATCCACATAAAGTATTACAATCTGTGGTTCTTAAAATATAAAAACAATTCAAACCACCAAAAACCATGAACAGAGCAATAGTAGAGATTGTATGTCTCTGTATTGTTACATCTATATCTGTTTTTGAAAACAAAAACCAACCAGCATATATCATATTTTCTATTTATTATTTTTAGAGATAGCTTTAAAAACCAAAAAATATAGATAAATAATACGTTTATTTAAATAATACTTTTTTTCAACAGAATATTTAAACTCTTTTTTAATTGAAAACACAAACAGAATATTTAAACAAACTGAAAAGACAAAATCTTATAAATTACTAGGGGTGCTTGCGGTTTGGCGGTTCAGTTGCGGCCAAAGGAATCTTAAATCCGCCATCCATCCGCCAGATTGGCGAATTGGAGAAAATCAATCCGCAACCGTCTGCTCGTCATCACACATCCGTCTAAAATACGACGGATCGGTTCGGTTCGATCGGTTTTGACAGATCGGTATATCCGCTGCTCACCCCTCATATACACTATGGGTAGTGTCTAAACGATATATATATATATATATGAAGTTTGATGATTAGTTTGCAAAACTTTTTATACTACGAGTAGTGTCTTCCTATTGCTTGAGTCTAATAATAGTTTTCAAAACGGAAACAAATAAGCGCAAACTGGATTAAAAAAATAAAAATAAAAAATGAATGGAATCGATTTTGTTTTTCACTCAATTGATTGAGATGAGTAAGGTCAATTCTATCCATTTTATAATTATTATTTTTCTTAATTTAAAAGTATCGCCAACATATTGAGTTAGGCTATGTTTGGCATGTTCATTTGGACTAAAATAGTCATATAGTATAACATGTCATATCCAAATTATAGTCATTTTATTTTTTCTTTTACAAAAGTCAAAAAAGACAAAAAATTTATCCCAAATAAGACTTTTTAATCCCAAGTTAAAATAATAAAAAAGTTAAAAAATTAACCCATATCTTAAAGGAAGACTTAGTAGTTTAAAATTACTGAGTAATTATGATTTCATAACATCAATTTTATAATTAATTGGAGCTTAAAAAAAGGGTGCAACAATTCATGACATTGTGGCCTTCTTTCCTCATGGTTGGGCCAGGACGGTTCCTTATGCCTTGACAAAACGAACTGTAGTCAGGGAGATCATTAATCATTTCATGTCAAATATGCATAAATTAAAGGACCACATAGAACAATAGGAAAGATCCTAGTTTAGTGGTGTTTTGGAAAGTTGATAAAAAAATTAATTTTTTAGTTTTTTTACTTTTTTGGTAGCTTTTTTGACAAAAAGTTGGATTCTTTTGAATAAAAAAGTTGACTTTTTTAACTTAAAAAATTAAAAAATTAACTTTTTTAGTTTCTTCCCAAAGTGCCCCTTAATATAATTAAACTTAAAAGAAAGCAAACTTTAATGTGATAGAAGGATTATAACCTCTTAAGACCTAATGTGATGAATAAAGTTTGTTGGACTTTTCTTAAGTGTGCAACCCTCAAGGTTGCACACCATGTGCCACTTACACAAAAAGTGTAAGTGGAAGGTGAAAACAAAAAGCAGGACTACAAACAGAAAGGCGTAAGTTGCACACCATAACAGTACCCAAATTTGTTTGGTATGTGTTTTCTAAGAATTGTGAGCAAATCATTAAATCATGAATATATTTCATATTTTTTAGAATTGTAGTGAATCATAGACACTCCACCCAAAAAAAAAAATTCCTTCAAAAACAGATAGTGAAAATCAAACTACACTAATAGATTTGTTTTTGAAATGTAACTTGTTTTTTTTTTAATTTTTTTTATAGGAAAAAAATGGACTGAAACTAGTTCAAAAGCAAACTTATTATAAATTTTTTGTATAACTAATAAATTATTGATAAAAATAAAATTAAATATTATATAAATTAGAATTTTAAGAAAATTCAATGTAATTATATTAAAATTATAAAATTTATTATAATTTTTTCTAATTTTAAAGAAGATTAGTGTATTTTATTCAAAAACAAAACAGTGGTAAATGAGAGGCGTGTTTGGTGTTGCGCAAAGCATTGATGGGGTTGTGCTGCGTGGGGTTTTTAAATCGTACAGGAAGTGGGGACAAGAAGATCTCAGGGCTATCTTCCCAGAAAGATACCTTCTTCCCCTTCCAACCCCCAATACTTGAAATACTTTTTCAAGTACACACACATCCAAACAGAACCCTATTGTCTGTGGCCCGTTAGGGTACTCTACCACCCTACTTCTACACAGCACCGTCCTACCCAATAGCATCCCCAATACCCAGTACCCGAGAAGTTATTAGATGATCTTGACGTATTGCTCCACATTATTCATCCAAAAATATTTGTCCAGTTATTTTTTAAAAGATAAATATTAGAAGCTTTAATAAAAAAAATTTAATGAGTTTTAATTAGAATAGATTGTATTGTAATATGATATTTTGATCTTAATTTTATTTTTTTTATTTTTTTTTTATTCTCTATCATGTCATTAGAGTTTAATTAGAGTTGCAAAATTAAAAAAATGTATCATTACCTTTTTAAAATGAGACAAAAAGATGATGGCCATGTTTGGTTTGTTTTCCAGAAAAAATTTTGAGAAAAATTCTCTACAAACAAATTTTTAAGAGTAATTAAACCAAACAAATTTTTTCAAAAAAAATCTCAAAATTTTGTTTGGTTACCTACTTTCCAAAATCACTCTCTCTCTCATACACATCAAATCAATCACTTTTTTAAAAAAATCTCTCCCCAAAATAATTTTTTAAAACCATTTCTGAAAAAAGGTAAACTAAACAAGTTTTTGTACTTTTTATCTCAAAAACTACTCTACAAACACAAACCAAACACACCCGATAAATCTCACTATTGCAACCCATAAAAACTAAGTTGAAGCCACGTCAATATGCCCAGGAACAAACAATAATTTTCAAATAATATTACAGATCTTAAATATTTTATCAAATATTTTACTAAATATCTCACATATGTGCGGAACTCCACGAGACCCACGTAGTGTGAATTTCATATTCATATAAAATATTTGATAAAATATTTAAGATAAAACATTTAGGGTCTTAATTAGTGTGTTTGGTTTGAGTTTTCTGAATTAAATTTTTTGAAAACTGAGTTTTTTTGTTTTCGTATTCTTTTGTTTTTAATGAATATTTTTTAAATTTTAAACATTTTTTTTACTTTTTTAGATGCACCTTAGTTAGATGTATCTAAAAAGTAAAAATTTTGTAAAAAAATATTTTAAAAAATTAATAAATATATAGAAATACAAAAAATGTATTGAATTCTTGTATTTTTTTTTATATTTTTGGTATTTAGTGAATTTTTTTAAAAAAAATTATAATTTTTTTTACTTTTTAAGTGTATTTATGTTAGGTGGTCTAAAAAGTAAAAAAATTGCTTAAAATATTAAAAAAATTCAATAAAAATATAAAAATACAAAAAATAAAAAAAATAGAATTTTTAAAAAAATATTTTCTGAAAAATAAAAACAACCCAGTTGTGTTTTCATAATTTTCCCCAGTACCTACCCTCCCTTGATGCACCTCCCTTTCTCTCCGTCCCCTAGAAAGATCCCCTTATATTCTTGGAAAATTTGTGTGGGTTACACAGTAATTTGAGATATTTGATAAAATATTTAAAATTCTTAGCATTTTTCATAATTTTCCCTAGTACCCACCCTCCCTTTATATCCCACAATCTTTTATTTGTATTTCACCATAAATATATTTATACCTTTAAGTGTTTATAATTTTTTTTTTAACTTCAACCTGTATTAATTGATATATATAGCATTAGAGTTGCATTAATTCCCTATATTCTTGGTGATTGCATGACATTAATGCTCTTCTCCTACCAATGCTACCAAGTAATTCTTTGTCAAGCCCTTTCATTTTCTTTTCATTTAGGTAATGTGTCAAATTTGGGTGGGGATGTTTTTCCCAGACCTGTCCCTTGTTTCAACCCAATAAGGTCAAATATTAATTATTTGATGGAAACGTGACTTAGGCCTGGTTTGGTTTGGTTTGGTTTGGTTTGGTTTGAGGTGTATCAAAAAAGTCAAAAAGTTATAAAAAAATAAAAAATAAAAAAGTTATCACTATTCATAAATTAAAAATATTAAAAAATTAAAATACATAATATTTTAATCAAACAAAATTTACACAATTTACACAGCTGAAATGACCTTGTATTACAGTGAGAGGAAAAAAAAAAGAATTACATATATAAAATCACTAAGTTTGATAGAAATGTTGGGCGTGGGGCCCACCACGGATCCCGTTTTGATAATCCGAACCGTTTCAATATGTAGAACTCGTCCAGAACTATATGCCTGTAAAAATTCACGTTAATCGGAAATCAATAACTGCATGATCAAATTAGTTTTGTATAAAAAATAGATGGTGTTATAGTTACTAGTTGATAAGAAAAACTAACACAATCAGACAACTATTGATATCCAATCAACGTTATTTTTTATAAGCATATAGTACTCGACGAGTTTTACATATTCAACAGTTCTGATTAGTAAAACGGGACCCGTGATGGCCTCCCCTGGACCGAATAACACTGTCCAATTTATGCCCGAAAAGGAGAGAATCAATCTCCTACACTATACCCTCTGTCGCGTTGCCCCTCATGCTTCCGACCGTACAGGCTATTCCATCTATAACTTCTCCTATACACTTATTTATACAATTTTTAATATACATTTTTTCATAAAAAGTCAAAAAAGTAACTCAAACATCCATATTTTTTCCCTCAACTTTGTAGTTTAAAAAGACAAAAAGTGCACTTATTTAGAACACTCAAACAACCCCTTAGGGTAAAAGGACGGAAAATATTGTGTATTATATGTATTTTATAATTAAAAATATAATTTTAATTTTTTGAATTATAATTAAAAAAATAATATCATAACTAAATATGACATGAGATATAACTAAAGAATTTAGGAATCATAACTAAAAAAGAAATTTATGTATAGGTCCTAACAGCTACCCTTTCCTTTTCCTTGCTCAAGAATTATCTTTCTTTGGATGTCTTCTATCCTTTCTTGTTAGAACCGTGCCAACTCACGTTCCCCTCAAGAGGACCGAGGTAATCCAATAATGAAGTCTATCATAATATGCTTCCATTTCCATTCTGGTATTAGAAGCGGCTGAAGCAATCCAACGGGTCAGGTTATGTTTTGATGATCTAAATCGCTCAATATGTAGAACTCGCAGAGTACTTCATCGTTACCAAAAATCACATTAATCGCTTATTATTCAATAGGCCCTATGATAATTAATAGTATTTTTCATTAAACACTATTAAAAAATATTACTATTTGTTAATTTTTAGCGATAGTTTAAAATTTTTGTTACAAAAAATATCATTAATTACAAGTTTTAATGACAGATTAAAAAAATTGTTACAAAAAAAAGTTATTCATTTTTAACTTTGAGTGACAGTTGAAAAATGTCATAAAAAAAAGTCACTAATTATAAATTTTAACAACAATTTATAAAATTATGTAAAAAAAAAAAAAAGTTATTAATTGTTAATTTTTAGTACATATGTAAAAAATGGTTATAAAAAATTATTTTTAAATACAATTTTACTATAATTTATTTTTAATAGGATTTGATGGGAATTAAATCTAACTATTGGGACCTATTAATATCTTTGCTTAATTATAGAAAAAAATTATTTATAATTAAAGAAAAATGACGCAATTAAAAGTGTGTTTTTTTTCTTATTTTTTATACTGAAATTGTTGTTCCCCCATATATGGTCCGAATGGTTACCTTGCAAAAATTTCGTAAAAGAAAATTCTTGCTGGTTCGTCTCTGGAGGCTTTGGTTAGAAAGAAAATTTCATAGAAAGTAAAAATAAAAGAAAATGATGTGAAAGAAAAAAAATAGAAAAGAAAATATATTTTCTTGTAAATATTTGATTAAGATGAAAATTTTGTAAGAAAAATATAGAAAAATTTAGTTATAGATAATTCATATATTCAAATTTTCTTTTGTTTTCTTATATTTTTTTACAAGAAATAAAAAATTAGTTACAATGTTAATATGGGATGTATAAGAAAATTAGTTTTCTTATATTTTCCACTTCAAGTTAAACAAATTCATAGAAGTTAAATTTTTCTCTTTCTTTTATTTTCTACCTATTTCATTATAAACAAATTGAACCTATAATTATAGGGGGTTTTAAAGATTAGAAGGAGAGAAATGTGAGACCGCTATATATACTAATAAAACTTAAAAAATAATGTAAAACTCACAGCATTTTCTTGTTTTAAGATCTTTCTTGTCTTGAGAAAAAAATTTAAAAATTTGTTTGGCTGAAATTTTAAAAAAAAATTAAAATTATTTTTCTCTTTATTACACATCAATCAATTACATTTTCTTTCTCTTCTCTTTTTCTCTCACATCTTAGAGTATCTCCAATGGTGTGCCATTGGAGTTGCTATTGCCAAATTTTGACAGCAGTTGATAGAAAGGCACCTCCAATGGCAAGTTTTAGCAGCTGCTATTTTTGACAAATGCCAAAGCTTGTGCCAGATATGGCACAAGCTTTGGCAGTTGCCAAGTCAGCTTCAACCAACCATTTTCTCCCCCCTCCCTCCCTCTCTTTTTCATTGTCCTTTCCAAACACAATTTCAATATTCACCCAAAAATACACAAATTTCAACATATCAAATTGAGTAGTATAGAATTAATTTCCAAACATAGAAGCAAGCTAGAAAATCAACAATTTAAAAATTTAAAGCACAGAATCATCAAGTCCCAAATTTCCAAACACAGAATTAACAAATTTCCAAATTTCAGTTTCACCTTTGAAGCAAACAAAATTTTAAAAAAATTAGAAAGTCAAAACAGTGAAGTCAAAAAAAAAAAAAAAAATCTGACAATGAGAGGGAGAAGAGAGACAGATGATCTTCTTTGTGTTCTTTGATACAGATGATACAGATACCTGATCTTCTTTGTGTTATTTGATACAGGTGATACAGTGAGAGAAACAGAGGGGTAGGGGTAGACGGCAGTAAGAGGGAGATGGAGAGGGATAGATTTGGAGGTGGGTTTGTGAGATTTAGAGACATGAATGATCGATTCAGAGGGTAAGTTGGTGTTTGGAGGCAGATCTAGTAGACGGCAGTGACAGGGAGAGGAAGAGGGAGAAGGATAAATTTGGAGGTGGGTTTGTGATAATTGGAGAGATGGATGATCGATTCAGAGGCTAAGTTAGCTTTTAGAAGCAGATCTGGCAGACGACAGTGAGAGGGAGAGGGAGGCGGCAGTGAGAGAGAGAGGGGGAGGGATAGATTTGGAGGTAGGTTTGTGAGATTTGGAGACATGGATGATCGATTCAAAAGGTAAGTTGGTGTTTGAAGGCAGATCTAGCAGACGGCAATGAGAGGGAAAGGGAGACGACAGTAAGAGAGAGAGGGAGAGTAATAGATTTGGAGGTAGACAACAGTGAGAGGGAGAGAGAGAGGTAGGAAGAGGGAGAATGAGAGGTATAGATTTGGAGGTGGGTTTGTGAGATTTGAAGACATGGATGATCGAGATATTATAGAGAATAAAGATATATAGAGAGAGAGGAGAGGCAGAGAGTATGTAGAGAATAGAGAGAGAGAGTTGAAGATGATTCTAGACAATAAAGACCTCACCATTGGAAATGAGAGATAGTGTCTTGGAATGTGTAATAGGAGCCCAACGGCTCTATTTGAATCTAAAAGTAAAAAAACTATTTTTCTAAACAGACAAGACAACAACAACTATAATTAAACGGCTATTTTTCTTTCAATTTGAGTAGTATAAATACATATACCTTGTTTCACCAATTTGAGTTCACAACAACAATTTTTTTTTTAAATTATATTTTTCACACAATCAGTATGGAAGGTTCATTAAAAATAAATAGAGGAAAATCATTCACTACTCAAGAAGATGTGCCAATTTGTAGAGCTTGGTGTCACATTACTGAAAACCCAATTATTGGGAATTCTCAATCTCATGCTCATTTTTTGGAAAGAATTTTTGAAAATTATTGTTCATTGCAGAATGATCACTCAAGAATACAAGTGTCTATCTCATCTCAATGGAGTGTAATCATGAAATGTTGTAACAAATTTTGTGGGTGTCTAGCGCAAGTCGAAAATCTACATCCAAGTGGGGGACAAGTTGATATAGAAAGATTTCATTTCCATTTATTATGTTAGTTTTTTTATTTTTTTTTTATTTTGTCTTATATAAAAATTAACTAGTTAATTAATTTAATATTTTATTGATATAAATGCTTCAAGCAAAACTGTTATACCATTGTTGGCTATATATTTTGTAAAAGCCAGTAACAATTCGACACGTGGCAGAATAAGGGTATTATGGGAAGATGATTCACGTCTTCAATCCTGATCGTACACGTGGCGATGACAATTGGTTCTCACGTGATCCGAGTAGCACCAGATCAGTAAAGAGACGAAAGATGACGTGGCCTCAACGGTTACTCATATTCAAATTCAAATATAAGAGGGAAGTTTAACTGCAAGTGATGGCGTAGTGGAACTACTTCTAAGGCAGCATGATCAGCAATCATGGAGGAGCAGTTCGACGGTTTGAAATGCAGTTCGAAGGTCATCCTTGGCAAGTATAAATAGCAAGGAAGTCCCCAGAAAAAAACCCCCAGACTCAGATCATACAAACCAGTCATTTACTTTATATTTTCTTTCCCAGTTTTACATTTCCTGCACTTTAAATACCTGCACTTTAAATACTTGCCCTTTAAATATCTGCACTGCACTTCGATTCCTAGGAGTAGTTTCAAGTAGATTCAAGTAGACTGTTGCTATAAACCTCTTCGAGGCTGAGTTTGGACTATTGTAAGTGTTCATTTTTAATGAAATACTGCGATTGTTCTTCATATTACTTGTTATTTTTCTTAATTTCTCCTAAGTCAAGCCACCAGTAAAAGTCCTCTTCATTGAGGCTGAAAGAACTAAAAAACACAATCGTCTGATAAATTGGTTGGCAATTATAATTTCTGTAAGGACTGATTGATCCTTGCTGGCACGCTCGCATTTACAAAACTATCCTTCGAAAAGCCAAAAAGCCAACATATATTTTTGGCACGCCCGGTGGGACTTAATTTAAAATGGCTAGAAGAAGACGACAAGGAGAAAATGAACGTCTGGAAGAAGGCGTAGAAGGAGAGGTAGAAATACCTAATCCAGAGGATAATGTGGTAACACATCCTGTGGAGGCTCCCATGTTATCAGAACCTATGGTCGAACAGACCAGTACTTCTGGACAAGAACCATATGTTCATAATATTGGACGAAACCAAGGAATTGGAACATCCACCGTTCCATCTACTCAGCCAACAAATCCATGGGATGGCTTAGTAGATGCTATGGGACAACAATTAATGAACACCATGGAAAGGTGGGCAACATCCTTTTTGGATCGAATGAATAACCACCAACCAACAAATACAAGACACACAGAGGAAGTTTTAAATGTCCCTCAGCAAAGATTGGCTAGAGAAAAATAGCCTATGCAAATTAATGGACAATCTAATGGTCAGACTAGTACTCAGAACTATGAAAGACCATCGCCTCAGTCTTGGTATGAACCCATTTCAAGGCCTGTAGTAAGCCAAAATGCTTCAGTACCCAACAATGAAGCCACACACGTTGGTGGATCTGGGCAAGTACAAGAAATTGGCATGAGAATGGTTACAAATCCCATGTTCGAAGCCATACCTGGCACTAGGGGATATAATAATCCTTTGTTTGAATTTATACCCGGGGGGTTGGAGAGTTTTCCTGTAAATGGAAGGGACACAACACCTGTTCCAGCACCTTTCGCAGGTCCCTTCGCAGGACAGGCTCAAAGGGGTTACCCATATCCCCAACAGCAACCTGTACCACAGGGACAACCAGTCCCAAATGTACCACCTTATGGACCAAGAGGGCCACAAGCACAAGTTTGTCCACCAAACCCTGTGTTTGTTCCTCCAGTACTGGTTCAGCAGGCACAGAATATGGTCCCTAGGGACCAAATTGTTGATATTGTTAGGGAGATGTGTGGACCGATGGCTCGGGGGGTCCAGACTCCTGTATACAGAAAACCATACCCAGAATGGGTAGATAGGGTACATGAATATCCAAGAGGATTCAGAATACCAGATTTTACCTTGTTCTATGGAACTGGAAATCAATCAACAGTAGAGCACATTGCCAGATTCGCTGCTCAATGTGGTGAATTCACTAATCATGATTACATGAAACTGAGATTATTTCCAAATTCCCTAACTGGGGGAGCCTTTGTATGGTATATCAACCTTACACCTGGCTCCATTCAAAATTGGCAACAAATGGAAGAGGCATTTCATGCCCAATTCTTCCAATCGGAGCCAGAGGTGTCCATGGCAGACTTGGCAAGATTGAGTCAAAGGCCTGAAGAAAAGGCTACTCAGTTTATTGCCAGATTTAAAAGGGCTCGAAATAAATGTAGGGTCATCCTTCCAGAGTCAGAATTTGTAAGATTGGCTCAAAACGGTTTAGAGTTCAGGCTTCGAAAGAAATTTGACTCAACTGAATTTAGGGATTTGGTCGAATTAACCTATAAGGTGTCTCGATATGAAGCATTACTAGAGGAGGAACAAGATCGAAATAATGCTTCGTATAAGACGTATTATAGAGATCCCAATTATGAGATTGATGCAGCAGAGATTGTGGGCAAAGAACCTGTAATCTGTGAAGCATTAATTCATAAGGATACAACCATCGACCAACAGTTTAAAAAGAAAGACTTTCACAGAAAGTACTCTTTTGACTTAACAAAAGCAGATGACATTTTTGATCATTTGCTTGCAGCCAATTTCCTTAAGTTACCAAAAGGAGTCAAACTGCCATCTCCAGAGGAACTTAAAGGAAAAGTATACTGTAAATGGCATAATTCTTGGTCTCACTCAACTAAAACCTGTATTGTTTTTCGAGACAGGATCCAAGAGCAAATTCGAAAAGGAAGTTTGAAGTTCCCAGCCAAAACAGAAAAAGCCATGGGAATTGACAGCAACCCATTTCCAGAAGTTGGAGAAACCGCGGCTAATGTGGTTGTGCCAAACTTTCAGAATCTATCTCTGCAGGAATTGGAAGAGGTCAATGTGCAAATGCATATTGCCAACCAGACAACTGCCAAGAAGGAGATTGGAAACCCACTAACTATTGGACAAGGTTTCTCACGTCAGAGGGAACACTCTGATGAAGAAGCACTGGACGATGATTCTCTCAAAGCAGCTGTAGTGCAGAGGATGTGTCCCAGATGCAGATTAAGTTATAAATGGTTAAAGGGGCTCCCAATTGATGGGAAGCAATACTATAAGGATGTTCAGAGACGTCCTAAATCAACCAATGCTCACAACAAAAGGCCGTATCCGGCTGGTGACAGGCAACGCCCATTAGTGGTGGAACCTGTAGTGGACAGAATGCATGCTAAAGGCAAGAGGCCTGTGTATGAGTCTAGGCCACCTAACTACTACAGAGTAGAAAGCAGCCATTCTGAAAGAAGATTGGAGAGGGGTTCAGGTTATGGGAGTAAAGCCAGAGATTGGCCTTTTAGACCAACCCTGCGAAGGACAGAAAATGGCTCTTTTCATCGAAGGACTGAATCAGGTTCGAAACATGAAGTCAGAGCCAAGCATTTACCTTCACAGCCAGCTTCGAAGATGGTTTCTAAGGTAGAAGGAAACAGTTCGACATCTGGATCAGTAAGCTCGTGGGTACCAGGGGTCCCAGATTGGTTTGTAATGCAGAACAAACCTAGGGGGGCACCTACGCAAAGGGATGTTGAGAATCAAGGCAGGATGGTCAAGCCTCCTTTGGTGGCCCCAAACAATTGGGTATTACTTAAACATCCAAAGACAAAGGAACCAGATATGGTCCCAGTCATTTCCAGATCACAAAGAAGGAAAATTCAACGCAGGTATACCCAGTACCAGCAAGATCTGAAGGAAAGTGGAGAGAGTTCTTCACAGGTCAAGACAGAAGGAAAGAAAATTTCGAAGTCAGACCATACTCCAAAACCGACTCTACAAAGCAAAGTGGTTTGTAGCAGAGAACAATTGGCCCAAGTTCATTCTGAACTAAAGGCCAGGGAGAAGTCTAGTTTGGCAGGGTTGGAGAAGGCTCTGATGGAAAGTGATAGTGAAGCGGGAGACGAGATTGACATGAGCCAAAAGAAGGAAATGACAGAAGAAGAAATGTTCGAAGCCTTCATGGCTGAGCACACATTTCTGACTGAAGAACCAGTCGAGAAGGATCCTTCGAATGGATCAGTTATCAATGAAGTACCAGAGTGCAGCATGGAGGATGCTGCTGAAGACACTGAGCAAGATAGCCAAGAGGGGAAGAAGGTACAGCCAGCCATCCAGTTTGGCTCATTTCCCCCTGTATCAGTCAATATGGTACATATACTACCTCATGAATTCCAGGCTGAGAATGAGGGTCAGGGTGACCAAGACATGGATCCAATTCCTGTCTCTAGTGAGGAGTCACAAGTGAGTATGGTACAGGATGCTCCTGAGATGGCTACTCCAATGGAAACTGAGTTTGAAAGTGAGGAAGAGGTAAGCATCAACCTCTCATATCCTTTTGAATACCCCTCGAATTCCATGACCCAACATGTTAAGCCTCTGTACATCAAGGCTTTCTTTGATGGGATACAGCTAAACCGAGTCCTGGTAGACAATGGGGCAGCAGTGAACTTATTACCGAAATCTTCTTTGAAGAAACTAGGGAAAAAGAATCCCAGGTTGATCCCAACCAGCACGACTATTGCTGGCTTTGCTGGAGATAAACAGATGGCTCAAGGGATTCTGCCTATTAATTTGAGTGTGGGAACCAGGGATTGTATGACAGCATTCTTCGTCATCGACAGCAATGCCAAATATAATGCCTTACTTGGGAGAGATTGGATCCACACCAACAAATGTGTGCCTTCCTCTTTGCATCAGAAGATCATGATGGCCTTGGGCAATGGAGAGACAGAGGAAATTGATGCAGATCCTCAACCCTTCATAGCCTGTGCAGACTTTGCAGAGGCCAAGTTGTATATTGAGGGAGTAACACCACTCAGTATACTGAGGAAAGCTGATGGCTCAGCCGAAGTGACGGCTGATGAGGAAGTGACACACCTAAAGCACTTAGTCCAAGAGAGTGCTGATGAAGAGGTTGTCGTGAAAGATGACAATGATGCCTGGTTATAGGCAAAGAGACGAAGAGCAAGAAGCCAAGTCTTTGGCTCTGGTTAAATTCTCACCATTGGACGTAGAAGCAATAGTCCAGAAAGTACAGGAGCAAGAAAGAGAAGCCATGATGATTGGCTGTAAACAGGAGCAGTTACAGGTCAGAATTTTGACCCTTGGGAAATACTGCGCATTGGACATTGAGACAAAGGTCCAGGAGATACAAGAGGAGGATGCCTTATGGACAGATTTTGTCTATGAGGAAGAAGGTAAGGATGTGGAACCAGAGAACTTGCGAGTGGAGCAAAGCAAGAAATATGCTTCGAAGGTAGAAGGAATCAAAGAGGAAGCTTTAGTAAGTTCTCAGACACAAGACCCCTTAGAAGAAGTGAATTTAGGGGAAGGTTCTGTACAACAGCCAACCTATATAAGTGCTTGTTTGAACGTTCTGGACAGAGACCAGTTGTTGGTTGTTTTAAAGAAATACAAAGATTGCTTCGCATGGTCTTATAATGAACTACCAGGATTGGATAGGTCATTAGTGGAACATAGACTCCCTATGAAGCCTAATTTCAAGCTATACAAGCAGAAACCGAGAAGGATGAGTCCAGAAGTAATTCAGAAGGTCAAAGAGGAGATTCTTAGACTACTTAAGGCAGGCTTTATTAGGACAGCCAGGTATGTTGAATGGCTATCTAATATTGTGCCTGTAGTTAAGAAGAATGGTAAAATGAGAGTATGCATCGATTTCAGAAACTTAAACCTAGCAACTCCCAAAGATGAGTACCCTATGCCTATAGTGGACCTACTGGTAGACAGTTCAGCAGGACACCAAATTTTGTCAATGATGGATGGGCATTCTGGTTATAACCAAATCTGCATTGCGGAGGAGGATATCCACAAGACAGCATTCAGATGTCCTGGAAATATTGGCACCTTCGGATGGATTAAAATGCCATTTGGCCTGAAGAATGCTGGGGCAACATATCAAAGGGCTATGAACACCATCTTTCATGATCTCATTGGAGGGTATCTAGAGTGTTATATTGATGATATTATAGTGAAATCCCAGTCCATGAAAGAACATCTGTTTCAGTTAGAAACAGCTTTTGAAAGAATGAGGACGTTCAAGCTAAAACTCAATCCTCTCAAATGTGCTTTTGGTGTATCATCTGGAAACTTCTTGGGTTATGTGGTGCACAAGAAAGGAATACAGATTGATCAGAACAAAGCCAAAGCCATCATCGAAGTTAAGCCTCCATCAAGTAAGAAAGAATTACAAAGGTTCCTTGGGCAGGTTAACTTTCTTAGAAGGTTTATTTCTAACACTGCTGGGAAAACTAAAGCATTTTCTTCCTTGTTAAGGCTGAAGGATGAAGAGGAATTTGTCTGGACAACAGAGCATCAAACTGCTTTCGAAGGTATTAAAGCCTACTTGGCCAACCCTCCAGTACTGATGCCACCAAAGGGAAACAAGCCCTTGAAGTTGTATATAGCTGCAGCAGAAGATTCATTGGGAGCTTTCTTGGCCCAGGACAATGAAGAAGGCAGGGAACAAGCTGTTTATTACCTTAGTAGGTTTTTAAATTCTTGTGAATGTAAATACTCAGCTGTCGAAAAGCTGTGCCTTGCTTTGTATTTTGCTGCAATTAAATTAAGATATTATCTTTTACCTACAACTGTCTTGGTGATTGCAACCACAGATTTGGTTAAGTATATGTTGTCAAGACCTATGTTGAGGGGAAGAATTGGCAAGTGGATACTAGCCTTATCAGAATTTCATTTAGAATATGTCCCTCAAAAGGCAGTAAAAGGGCAAGTCTTAGCCAATTTTCTAGCAGACCATCCATCTCAAACAGAGAACCAAGAAGTAATGGAACTTGGCATGACCAGTGTTGAGCCATGGCAGATGTGGTTCGATGGATCGAAAACCAATGGTTTAGTTGGAATTGGTATTGTGATTAAATCTCCACAAGGGGTAGAAACCACACATGGTTTCAGAGTGGATGAAGTTACTTGTTCCAATAACCAGGCTGAGTACGAAGCCTTAATAGTGGGACTAGAGATCCTTATTGGATTACAAGTACATGCAGTTGATATATTTGGAGACTCTCAGTTGGTGGTTAACCAAGTAAATGGGATTTTCAAGTGTCAAAGCATAAGTATTTTACCATATTATGTTGTTGCATTACATCTGCTTTCTCAATTTCAAGTAGCAAATGTAATTCATGTTCCAAGATTCTTGAATAATAGAGCTAATGATGTGGCTCAGAAAGTTTCGAACTTCAAGAGAAGGGATAATACCCAAAGGGACATAAGCCAAACAACATATCAAAAATTGATACCACCTTTGAATAAAAGGAATGTAGTCTTAGAAGTCAATCATAATGACTTGCAAGAACAAGATTGGAGGCATCCAATAATGCAGTATTTGGCTGGTCCATCTTCGAAGGCCAGCAGAAAAGTTAAATTGCAGTCTATGCAATACATAATGTATGGTAATGCTCTTTACAAAAGGGGGGGAGATGGCCTATTGCTAGAATGTTTAGGCCCAAGAGAAGCATTAACAGCTATGGCTGAGGTTCATGAAGGCATTTGTGGTGCTCATCAACCCGGCGTAAAGATGAGATGGTTGCTTCGAAGGCATTCTTACTACTGGCCAACTATCCTCAAAGACTGCATAGAATATGCAAAGGGCTGCCAGGCATGCCAAAAGCATGGCACAATAAGGCATGTGCCCATAACTGACCTACATGCAGTAGTGAAGCCTTGGCCATTCAGAGGATGGGCCATGGATATGATGGGAAAAATACACCCACCCTCTTCGAAACATCATTGTTTCATTTTAGTGGCTACCGATTACTTCACTAAGTGGGTCGAAGCTAAGCCATACAAGGCTGTAGACCAAACAGAGGTTATTGGGTTCATTAAAGATCTGATCCATAGATTTGGCATTCCACAAACCATAACAGTTGATAATGGGACTGTGTTCTATGGGAAAATGGTGAAGTCTTTTGTGGCAGAGTTTGGAATTAGCCTTGTTAATTCTACACCCTATTATGCACAAGCTAATGGTCAGGCTGAATCATCCAATAAGTCCTTAAAAAAGGGAATACAAAAGGTTGTGGAGGATAATCCTAGGGATTGGCATAACCTATTGTTAGATGTGTTATGGGCTTACAGAACCTCTCCAAGGTCAAGCACAGGGGTTACTCCTTATGCCTTGGTATATGGGCATGATGCAGTTTTACCTGTGGAAATCAATGTTAAATCTTTAAGGGTAAGATGCCAAGATCAGTTAGATCCTGAGCAATACCATCAAAGCATGTGCTTGGAATTAGAAGGCATAGATGAAGCCAGAATTTTGGCATTAAATAGCATTCTTTTCCAGAAGAAGAAAGCAGCCAAGAATTATAATAAAAAGGTCAAACACATTGGCTTTGATGAAGGTGATTTGGTATGGAAAACAATACTCCCAATAGGGATTAAAAGCCATAAGTTTGGCAAATGGTCACCTAACTGGGAAGGACCTTATCAAATTCATAGAGTTCTGCCTTTTGGGGCGTATCATTTAAGAAATTTGAATGGTTATGTACATCCCAAAAAGATTAATGGCAGATATTTAAAACCTTATTTTCCAACCATTTGGGAAACACAAGGAATAACATGAACGTCAAATACGAAAACTTAAGACTACTCAAATGATAGACAAAATTTGTTCTTTTATAAAGAATTAAATACATTGTGCCACAGATTGGCCCAAAAATCATTACAATGTCTTAATTGTTTTTGTACAGTGGACTTCCTATGGCTAAGTGCTGGAAACAGTTGAATAGCTGCAGCCATGTCTTCTTTTCGGTCAGCCAGCTCTTGGTTGGTAATTTGCAATTTGGTATCAGTTCGAACCAAGGCTTGGTTTACTGCAGTCAATTCCTCTTCAAGTTGAGCTTTTTTCTCCAGCAGTTGGATTCGAAACTGGGAGACAGAAGAGTGTTGTTCCTTGAGATCTGCTACTTTAGTATGCACTTGAGAAACAAAACTCTGATCTCTAACCAGCTTCTCATCCGCAGTCTTAGCAACATGACAGATGTTAAGATAGAAATCAATAGTAGCTGCAGCCTAGGATAGATGACTTGAGACATTCATGCCGGACTGCTCAGCAATGTTGCAACACTGAAGAAACCCATTTCTAATGATAGGCCTTTGTAGAGCCTCAAAGGGAATCTTCGAAAAGGAAGTTAGCAGTTCCAAACATGTGTCTAAATCTATTAAAGGTGCATGAGGCTTGCTGCCGGGAGAAGAAGGACTCTCAAAGATTTCTAGCAAGGAATCAGCCAAGACTAATGGCTCAGCATCAGTAGTAAGGGTTGGAGAGGAGGAGGATATGTCGAAGAGACTAGCCAATCTTCCTTCAAAGATGTCTACCTCATCCTTGGACATGGGAGGCATAGAGAGTGTTGTGGTGGAAGACACAGAGGGCTGCATGGGGATAAGAGAAATGGAGGGAGCCTCTTTGGCAGCCTCTATGGTCTTAGCCACCAACGAATCAAGTGAAGAGGGGCTGGAAGTGGACATAGGTGATAAACTATGAATTGGAGGACTACCAGCACCCTCTGTGGGAGAATCAACTGCCATTAGAGACGGAGTAGCAGTTGGTTTTTCTGTAAGAAAAGGAGAAAGAGCAAGGGTCGAAGAAGCATACTGAGGCGGGTTAAAAGCCAAAAAAGGAAGATATGGTTCTAGACCAAGGAAGAGAGATAGAGGAATGCTGGGACTCAAAGAAGGTACATCAAATGTAGGTCTTGGAAGTGGGAGTGCGATTTGAACAACTCTGACATTCTGCATTTGATCGACCTCAATTGAAATTGAGGGAGGCCTCGCTGGAAAAATGAATGCAGTAGGTGTTGCTGCAAGAAGAAGAAATGTAAAGCAATCTAGCATCAAAAGTTGACAAAGGAGAAAACAGTGGAAGCATGAAGGAAATTACTTGTCTCAGAAGCACTGGCACTTATGGGAGAGCTGCGGAGGAAGTAATGTTCGGCGGTTTGTTGCCTTCTGGCCATTTCCCTTTGCAATACATCAGCAACAGCAGCCTCCTCTCTTAAAATTTGTTGCTGTCGTCTTTTCTCAGCTCTCTCGAAGACAACTATTGCCTTGGAATGTTCCTGCTCCACTGCCTTGGCAGCTGCTTCATGAATGGGGTCTTTAACCATAACAGTTGAAGTGGTCACTTTCCTCCTCTTTCTTATTGCTTCAGCAATTGTCTCGGAATCAGAATCTTCATCAAAATCAGAAGGGGAGACATCAAAGTCAGAAAGAGAGACAGTAACTTTTCTTCTCTTTTTTCTTTGAATTGGCTTTGTTTGCTCCTCAATTGTCCTCTCAGCCCCTTCAGCTTGAAGTTTGAACTCCCCAAAAATAAGCTCTTCTTCTGATTCCTTAGCAGCGATCTCTTCTTGGACTACATCAGTTACTCTTTTTTTCCTCATCAAGGGTGGTTCATGTTCTTGTTCTTCTTTCTTCTCTTCTTCTTCTTGTGCTTCAGTGGTCTTCTTTTCAGGCTCAGGCAGTTTCCTCTTCTTTTGCTGCTGACCACCTTCATAGAAGAAGAATCGAAGATAAGACAACCAGTGTTGTATAGAAGACCAAAGGAAAAGAAAAACAAAGGTATATACCTCGAGTGACTCTAGTGAGAATTGAAGCAGCAGAAGTGAACTGAGTTGTAGCAGGTACTGCAACTGAAACAGTGGAAGAAGTGACCATCTCAACTTCCTTGGGTTTGGGCACATCCAGCATCTTTAGTGAGTTCTGAAGTGAGATGGCCAAATAGACTTCCATATTGCTCACCCACCAATCTTGGTATCTCTTCAGTACAGTACCTTGAGGAGAGAAAGGAATGAACTCAAAACTAGCCAAGTCGTCCATAAACTTAAAGGTTGCCTCTTCCAGCCTTGATTTCCGAACCTTCAAATCCCTCTTGGTGAGGCTCAGATTAGTGTTGCTACAGAGCGGAATTGGAACTCCTTGTGTGAGGCCAAATTGTCTAGCAAATTGGGCAGGACAATAAGGCTCAGCTATGCATTTATAAGCTCTAGGATTGGTGGTCCCAATGAATAGTTCTCTGGGAAGCAGGAAAGAAGCCCATATTTCCTTGTGAGCAGGCGAGATACAGAGCTTGTCACTTAGAAAATTATTCAACCAAGTCGGGCCAATACTGGTTTCGAAGGGACGGAAATAATGAAAAGGAGGGGCAGCTGGTAGCTGATGAAAGAAAGAGAAATAAAAGGCAAATGTAGAGGGATAAAGTGCGGCATTGGCTAATTTTATGCCATGAGTAGAAGAATGTAACCCAGCAAATTTGAGGCATTTGGATTGCAAATCGGTAAAGTAAGCGAAAAGCCAAAGCTGAAGGATCCAGAATGGCCCCCCTTGGTTAGCATCTAAGGGTTTTTCACAAAAGAGAGAACAAACTCTATATACATGGCCTAAGATATACGGAGCCAAGGCTACCCGTTTTTGCAAGACAAAGGCTTTGGCGAGAGGGGCAAATTCCGGCATGATTCTTTGAGAAGAAGTGCAGAAGAGAAATTTGCACAGCCAATATAACAAAAAGGAGAAGAACTCCCTATCAGTTACTAAACCCTCTTTGTTATTCTCAGCTTTGACAAAATCACTATAAGATGAGTTAAGAGAAGGGAGGGAGAAAGGGACTGCTAAATCAGGAAAATCTGGTGTAATAGGAGCGCCAATGGGGGATACTCCTAGAAGATGGCAAATGTCAAGGACGGTGGGAGCCATCATCCCACATTTAAACTGAAAGAAATTGAAAATGGGATTCCAAAAACATAAAGCAGCAGGAATTAGAAAAGGGTCTTCTGAGATAGTTACCCTAGATAGTCGAAGAGCATCGAGAAGACAGAGCTCTTGAAGGTCCAGTGTCCTAGCAGAGACAACTCGGTCGTACCATTCTTGCCACTCTGGTCTCACCGTGGGCCAACATCGGTGAGGGCGATTGACTCTCCAGCCCTTCCAGTCAAGACTACCTTCGTAGAGAAGACGTTGATCCTCCAGACGGGGATACAGGGCAGGAAGTTCAGTAAGGACCTCCTTGAATATGGGCCCAAGCACGTACTCTTGCTGCATATGGTGACGAGGAACAAAGATACGCCCATCGATAGCGCTTTTTTCCCCGGCTTTGTACTTCTCACATTCAGCATCAATAAGCCTTTTTAAGGCCACAGATGAGCTCACACGCTCTATGGATGGGATTTTTGATGAGGAAGAGGCCATTGATAGTATGCTTTTTCGGAAAGTACAGAAGGGAGTAAGGAAAAGTGAGAGACAGATGAGGGTTTGTATGCGTAAGTAAGCAGAAGGGTTTCAAAAGCCTTTGTGTCCGGAAATACATTTCATAAGTCGCTAAGTACTAAAAACGTACGAATACGAGGAGTTCCTTCTAAAATTGATAATTTTTGGAGGGAAGAGCACATTCCGGACGCTGATGCCAGCTTCGAAGCAAGATGTTTGGCTTCGAAGCCAAATTTTGGCGCCAAAATTCAAACAAACGGCTTCGAAATACGGAAGCCAGCTTCGAAGCATACTACATGCTCAAATGGACTGAACTGTTCAAATATTGGTCTACTTCAAAGGGTTTTAGGACCTGTGTATCAAAGTAATGACCTTCGAAGCAAATCCTCGGATCCTTTTAGGGATAAGAAGCACTATTTGTCACATTGAAACCAATCGCTGGTTTTATTATAAAAAAAAAGGGGATTGCCTTTTGAACCAAAACAATGTGGATTACTCTTCGAAGCAAAATAGTCAATCTAAAATTGATTGGTTATATTAGCCATGACCATGTATTGGTTAAAGTTAGTTTTGAGGAGTAATGTTGTTAAAGTTCAGAGCATTGATTCCAAGTAGTAACAGCCAGAATTGTCAACTATACCCCATAAACTGACATGTTGGCTCTTTTAGCGTTTCATTAGACAATTAAATCCAGATTCGAAGGATGAGATTGTTTAATTCGAAGCTATAGATTGGCTTTTAAAGACAAAAAGGAACAAAATCAAACAATGACAAATATAAAAGGACTTTGTTTGTACTAAAGCCAAAACAGTTACATCAAGTGACCCTATCTGGGTACGAATTCGAGCTCATAAAAATAAGGAATAGAATAAATAACAAGGTCATGGAATTTCATCCAACAATGATCAATGAATTTTTGTTATTTCTTTATTATTTCCTCTATCTCCTCCAATGTTGGCTGCATAAGCTGGTGTGCTCTTACTTCATAATAGAGCTCTTCAGCCTTTATTTCGAAAGCTTCCTCCCTCAGTGTTTGTTCCAACTCATCTATAACCAAATCGTCCCAATACGCAGATTCTTTATTTCTGAAGTCATCGAACTCTTCGAGGAAGTTCTCTGCTTCGTATTGGGCATGAATTCGTAGGGATGAGAGTTGATCCAACGATTGCGTAGCAACCAGGGAATTTCGATGCCAGTGGAGAAGCACTGGAAGTTGGTCCAGAAATAGGTGAAGTTCTGCTTGGGCGATGGGGTTAAGGATATGGCCCCTGGTCAAAATATCACAAGCCCATTGAAAGTTCTTAAGAGGGGTATCATCCTCAAGAACATTGAAAGGCAAGTGAGAGAAAGCCGCTAGCAGAAGTTGAGCTTGTTTCCGCTCAGCTGGAGAAGGGGATAATGGAGGGTTGTAAGGTGAAAAGACTGTGTCCATTGGAAGAGCAAGCCTTAGTTTCTCTACCCAGGAAAGAGCGGGAGGAGAAGAAGGAGTAGAGGCTTCAAATTCAGAAGATGAAGAAAAAGGTGTGGATGCCTCTATTGTAAGAGATGGCATGGGAGTGGAAGGAACAAAGGCATTAATGTAATCAAGCCAATCAGAAGAACAAATCTTCGCCTTTTTGGCTAAGAATGAAGGACTGTATCCTTGTGCTTCTTCTGGGCGCTGGGTAGGATGCATTATCTTTGTAGGCATGGATGAGGTATACCAGGCCACAAGCAGATTTTCTTCTAAACTACGTCGAAGATCAATGGGCACGTAAGGGTAGACCACTGAACTTCTAGCGAAGGAAGGAAACTCCAAGGGATCAGTAAACTCAACAAAATGATGGTTGATGCGCTCCCTTACATCATAAGTCTCAGAGGTCGACCAGTTTGTCCAACTAGAAGTCCCAGACGATGAAGAAGTTATAGCTTCATCCCATGCAGAGGTGTGTGAAGAAGAACTTCCCAAATCCATATTTGTAACTTATCGAAGCAAAGATTTGAAGGTAGTTTGTTCAAAGTACAAAGGGATGCTAGAGGAAGAACTTCTTGTATTTACGGAGTTGTGAATCGAAGGGTTAATGGCAATGTGCGCATAGTCCAAAGATTGATAATTCGCAAAAGCCTTCACGACCTGAATATGGAAGGGCGGATAAAGATGGCTAATGAATGCGTGAAGATTCTTTCGAGGGGAAACAGCATTACTCAATGGCTCTTCGTATGCTTGATCAGTAGAGTGAGAAGTTGATTGAGCCATAATCCGTTCGGATGCTGAAGATATTGAAATGTTCAATAATTTGAGAGTTAATGCTAATGATCACCAAATGGGTGACGGTTATGTTTCCTGAAAGTGGATTCCGTGCACATTCCAAAAACGCGGGAAAAGTTTTTAATCCACTAATATCACCAAGTATTGGGTATATTAGTGCGGGGGGTAATGTTGGCTATATATTTTGTAAAAGCCAGTAACAATTCGACACGTGGCAGAATAAGGGTATTATGGGAAGATGATTCACGTCTTCAATCCTGATCGTACACGTGGCGATGACAATTGGTTCTCACGTGATCCGAGTAGCACCAGATCAGTAAAGAGACGAAAGATGACGTGGCCTCAACGGTTACTCATATTCAAATTCAAATATAAGAGGGAAGTTTAACTGCAAGTGATGGCGTAGTGGAACTACTTCTAAGGCAGCATGATCAGCAATCATGGAGGAGCAGTTCGACGGTTTGAAATGCAGTTCGAAGGTCATCCTTGGCAAGTATAAATAGCAAGGAAGTCCCCAGAAAAAAACCCCCAGACTCAGATCATACAAACCAGTCATTTACTTTATATTTTCTTTCCCAGTTTTACATTTCCTGCACTTTAAATACCTGCACTTTAAATACTTGTCCTTTAAATATCTGCACTGCACTTCGATTCCTAGGAGTAGTTTCAAGTAGATTCAAGTAGACTGTTGCTGTAAACCTCTTCGAGGCTGAGTTTGGACTATTGTAAGTGTTCATTTTTAATGAAATACTGCGATTGTTCTTCATATTACTTGTTATTTTTCTTAATTTCTCCTAAGTCAAGCCACCAGTAAAAGTCCTCTTCATTGAGGCTGAAAGAACTAAAAAACACAATCGTCTGATAAATTGGTTGGCAATTATAATTTCTGTAAGGACTGATTGATCCTTGCTGGCACGCTCGCATTTACAAAACTATCCTTCGAAAAGCCAAAAAGCCAAAAACCATCATGATGAAAACAAACATTTTGCTTTTGAATATTGTTGGCCAATCTTGCAAAACAATATTAGGTGGCAATATGTAACTCCCACAAACACGGGGAAGTCAAGGATGCATACACCGTTTTTCCCTAATTTAGCCCCTGATTCCCCTATAGATAACTGTGTATTTCTCTTGAAGACGACACCAGTCAAAGTGTTGGTAATAATCCAACTGTTGGTGAGTGTATTGTCTCTGCATAGGGTAAAAGGCCTATAGGTAGGAAAGCTACAAAAAAATTATTTCTGAGAAATCAAGTCGTTTAAGCTAAAGTCCAAAAAATGAGTATACAATTGAAGACATTTAACCAATACTTTGATGAGAAGGAAAAAAAAAAAGATGAAAGAGAAGAAATAATTCAAGCACTGCAGGAGCTGAAAGAACTTGAGATGAAAAAGCATGACTTTGGGATCAAAAGATAAGAACATGAGATGAAAAATAAATAACATATGATAATGACTATGGACATTTTTCATTTGGACCCTCAGATGAAAACGTATTACACAATGTGAAAAAATGAGATTTTCGCTGAGTGATCCTTAAATGTCAACAGCCCAAATTACTATTTCCTCCTACCTCTTAATGAATAATTACGGGATAATGGCCCTGTTTGTCAGAGCTTTTTTTCAGCTTTCAGCTTAATTTAAGCTGTTTTGATATGTTTGGTTTAACTTATGCTTATAGCTTATAGTTTTGTGAAAGTCAGAAATCAGCTTATTCTGTGAGCTGGGCTGGATATGCTTTGAGAATAAGCTGGAAATCAGTTTAAGCTGAAAGTTATAAGCTATAAGCTGTTTGGGCATAAGCTATAAGCAGTTTCCCACAGCTCTACCAAACAGGGCCAATGTATTTTTAAATTTTGCAATGTCATTTATTTTTTAATGTAATTATTAGTCTTTATTTGCAATGTCTTTTTTTTTTATTTTTTAATGAAATTTCATTTTTTTTATTCTTCAGTATTTTCTACAACAGAATGTTATATTATTTTTGCAATGTATAATTTATTAAATATGTAGTAATATATTTTTGGGTGAGGTGAATTATATTTAATTTTTTTCCAATTTTTTAATTTTTTTTTATTTGTCTAGTCGGAAATAATATAAATATATAATTTTTTTTTACAAACAGCTAAAAAAAGGTCACAAAAAAAATAAAAATAAAATAAAATCACCAAAAAACCTATATCCAAACAACAACTACAAACTTGGAGGGAAAGTTGGTTGAGATTTACCAAAATACCACATGACCATTAGAACACCATTGCTATAATTTGGCAAAATAACACTATTTATTGTCAAATTTGCCAAATTATAGCAATAGCAATGGCATTATAGCAACAACCATTGTATATGCTCTTACATATCAATTAATTGTTTTTTTTATCTTATACACACACCCATCTGTTCAATTATTAAAAAAAAAAAAAAAAAAAATTATTAAAATAAATACTATCATCCCAAACTCCAAAACTCACTAAAATATAGTAAGAGTTTTAGAGACAAAGTTTTTTTTTAGTTTCTAAAAGTACAAATTTTATTGCAAAAAATACTTAGGGACTAATTTGAGTTGTCGCAAGGACAGTCGTTAAAAGATCGTCTTAAAAAGTAAATAAAAAAATGAGCTTTTAGAAATTTATTTTTGTTGAAAATATCGTTAATAAATACACTTTTAAAGACAAAATAAATTGATCCAAAAAAGTTTTATTTTTTGAGGCAACACGTTTGGTCCAAAAAGGTTGGTAAAGTTTGGCATCTACTAAATAATACAAAAAGTCAAAAAGTCACTATCCTATTTGAGTCACATCATCTTATTTAAATCACATCACCTCTCTAACACATCACATCAAACCCAACCCAAACCCAACCCATATAAGCCAATAAGTCAAAAAGTGCACTTTTTTAGAATATCCCAAACCAAATGTCCAATTTTATCTCTTAAAATGAAATAATAACACTTTTGGTGACAAAATATTTTGTCCTTAAATTTTTGTCTCTAAAATCTTAATTTTTTTTATAATAATTCTAAAATTATTTTCAAAATATACAATTAAATAAAATTTTAAATTTTATAAATTCTTTCTAAAAAATTAACTTTTAAAATTATTTCACAAATACAAATCAAACGTGGCCAATACAAATGCTAAATATTTACACTGAAACCAACCACATAAGTTGTGATTGTCTTAAGTTTGTAGGTCCTATAAAACGACCAATAATAATAGATCAAATGGGTTATATTTAGGTAAGGGTGTCCGCGATTTGGTTTGAGACAGTTTGTGAATTGGTTTGGACTCGTCTGCATATATATAGTTTGGGAAAAATTCAGTCTGTAGCTGCCTACAGTGCGGGTTGCAATTTGTGTAAATAGAGTTTGTGGATATGTTGATAGTTGCAGGCGATTTGCATATTGCACTTTTTTCAATTTTCAGATTCAAATTCAATTTTCGGATTCAATACAACATAAGATTGATTTGAATTTTAAAAGTAATTAATAGATTCAATTTCTTCTCCGTAAAGAAGTAGATTCAATTTCCTATAACGTTCACAGAGCAAACAAAAAAAAAACAAAACACATTCAAAAATAATATTTTTAAATAATGTTCTCTACAACATTTCTTTTTGTATCATGAAATTAGAGTTTGGTGTGTTGGCCAAAAATATTTAGGATAGGATGAATAAAATCAACGGTCCAGTTTTTTTTATAAAAAAATAAAATAAATAAATCTAAGTGCAGGCGAGTTTTTACTGGTGTAGGTTAAACCTGCAACCCATTTGCAACCCGCAATTATGCCATATTCCAAACCACATCCGTCCACATTGTGTCTGTAAAATTGCTCATTTATATGCAGATCGATTCGGGTTGGGCAGGTTGTGCCGTTCGGATAACCCTATACCCAACCCTATATTTAGGTCTCTTCTAAAAAGTGTTAAAAAACCTAATTTATTGGCTTATTAGATTATTTGAGTGATATTATCTCTCTATTTTTATACGGTTTTTCATGATAAATAAACAAAATCCATTTTTTTTTGACACTTTTCAAAGCAGCCCTTACTTTAAAATTCGGTTTGGGACATTACTCACTCTAAGGCCTTGTTTGAGGAGTAATTATTTTAGGAGTTGTTTGGGATGATTTAAATAAATACACTTTTTGACTTTTTATAAAATAGGAGTTGGATTTGGGTTGAGTTTGAAGTGATGTGTCAGAGAGGTGATGTGACTTAAATAAGATAATGTGACTTAAATATGATAGTAACTTTTTAACTTTTTGACTTTTTTGAAACTTACCAAACCAGCCCTTAATCAAAAGTTAAAAAGACATTATAAGTTGTCACATCACTCTTTATATTTCTTGTACATCTTTCGCAAAAAATTAAAAAGTTACTAAAATAACTTGTTCCCAAACGAGACCTAATCGTTTTTTTAATTTAAAAGTGTACATGAGATAACATTATTAGAGGTTGTTTGGCATTGGCTAATATAATTATCTTTTTGTGTTAAAACTTTTTTAGTCTCGTTTGGTTTTTGTTTGTGGGACTTTTTTGACTTTTGTAAAACAAAAGATGTGATTATGGGTTGGGTGTGTTTGGTTTTTGTTTGTAGAATAGTTTTTGAAATAAAAAGTACGAAAACTTGTTTGGTTTGTTTTTTTTCAGAAATGATTTTGAAAAATTGTTTTGGGAAGAGAGTTTTAAAAAAAGTGATTGATTTGATGTATATGAGAGAGTGTGTGATTTTGAAAAGTAAGTAACCAAACAAAATTTTGAGATTTTTTTTGAAAAAATTTGTTTGGTTTGATTACTCTTGAAAATTTGTTTGTAGAGAATTTTTTCCAAAATTTTTTTTGAAAAACAAACCAAACAAAGATATTTTGTCTTATTGACTTTTATAATCAATTTTGTCTTTTTATAATTATTTAGTCCTAAAATAAATACCAAACTGGGGCTTAGGGATGTTAGGAATACATATGAGTCCCACATAAAAATATAGAATATGACAACTCTTTCATAAGAGAGTAGTCTTACATATGGATTCCACATATATGAGTTCCATCTCTTATAAAAAAAATTATATCTCATTTTGGGCTCTTTTGGGAATCGGGAAAAACGCCACGTTTGGCGTTTGGGCAAAAACGCCAAGATGATTTTTTTGGCTCATTTGGAAAGTGGCGTTTGGGCAAAACGCCAGGTTGGAAAATTACGAAAATATCCTCAATATTTGATACTTGTTGGTTTAGGTAAAATGTAATTTTTTAAGTTGGGTGAGGCTATTTTAGTCATTTTAGTGTGATGTGACACCAAAAATAAATATTAATTTAAAAAAAAAAGCAGCTTTTTACCAACTTCCCAAATCACTCTAAAAAATCTTAGTTAAAAGCAAAAAAGCTGATTTTTACCACATTCCCAAAATATGCCTTTATGTTTAATTTTTTTCTACGTACACTTGTTTGGAGTGTCCCAAATAAGTGCAATTTTTTTTTTTAGATTAAAATATTGAGGAAGAAAATATGGATGTTTGGGTTAACTTTTTAACTTTTTTTGAAAAAATATGTAATAAAAAATTATAAAAATTGATTTGTAGAAAAAAATTAGAATTAAAAGTTGTTCGGCCGTAATTATTGACTTTTAATTAATGGTGTTAACTTTTTAACTTTTTAAATAACTTTTTAATTTTTTTATAATATATCAAACTTGACCTTACCCAAATAGTAAGTTTAGTAAAGTAAAATAATGTTTTTGTTGTTTTGAAAGTTTTTGAATAGTGACCAGACAAAGATAACTTGGGTTAATAGCTGAAGATTTGGAGATACAAAATAGATATTGTAGAAGTTAAAAGGTGTGCCTACAGCACATGCCAAAAATCCTAATTGCAGTCAATAATGGTCACAAAGGAACAAATAACGTATACAAAGCAACAGTTTAAAAACTCAATGCTCAATAATTTGGTCTGTTTTTATTAACAACTATTGTTTATCCATATTTCTAGTTTTCTAATGACGATAAGAATTGGTTCGCTTTCACTTAGTTCAATAAGCCTGCAATCAAAGAACAAAGTGAATCTAGGCAAGTATCTGTATAATTCGGTCAAAGATTCACTGACATTGTTTTAAGAATTTTAGGTTATAAAATTACTTACCTTGTATCTTCATTTTGAGCTTGGGGCGGCTGCTGCAACGGTCATTATTGCGCGGTTAATGGGTCTTTTTTTTAGATCTTATTATGACGATTTAAATTGTTCATTTTTTAAAAAATATCGAGTAAAATATTTTTGTAAAAGTTTAACTTAATAAGATATCGGCATTTCTTTCATCAACTTATGTTTGTATTTTGATTTATACTTAAAATTAAATTTACCATTCAAATTTTAAATACAAATATATCATAATGAAAAGGATATTGATATTCAATTAACTTTAATTTTTACAAACAAATTCTATTCAATCTCTTTTAAAAAGTGAATAATTTAGATTGTCGAAATGTAACCACCGACCGTGCAACAACATGCGCAACAGCCTCTCCAATTAACCCTCTCCATCTTACCTCTTTATATATATATATATTGGGTACTTCCCATGTGTAAGGTAGGGTTTATCGGAATATTTTCTAATCATCTTTACATGTAAAACACTTCTGCATATTTTTAAATTTCGTTATAACATTCAGAAGATAGGATTACATGATTCAATCAGTACTTAAGCGTTGATCAGCAAATCAGCTCTTTAGTATACCTGAGCTATCTTTTTTTTCTTTGAACCCACTCAGTGGCTATAATCAAGATAATTGGCCAAATCAAAAAATCTCTCAAATTAGAATGATAAAATCGTAAGTCCTCAAATTTTGTCAACTTATGACTGTAGTTGCTCAAGAGCCAACAGCATGACTTTGCTGAGTTTGGAATCTAGCTAACAAAATCTTTTGTTTTTTATTTTTTTTATTTTTAAATTTTAATAATAATGATTTTTTTAATTTTGTCAGTTTTTTCCTTTTCATTAATTATTTTTATATTCTTGTACATGATATAACTTTTATTTATTTATTTATATATTTTATCTCACATCCCTTTAACCACGTTGTGACTAATTAACCAAAATAAATGATTGGATCCAACCAAAGGTGTTTTAAAAAGATAGTTTAAAATTAATTTTTTAATTTTTTTTTACTTTTTTTTAAAAAATAAATAAAAAATGTGAAAGATTATATGACATAAAATAAATTAAAAATTAAGAAGTAACTTTTAACCAATTTTCTAAGAGAGGCCTCATGTTGAAGAAAAGAAAGTAGGGCAGTTCCAAGAAAATGATGGTCAATTAGGTAAAACACAGACCACAATTGCTTAAATATGAAATAAAATAAAGCTAACGATTTAGTGAAAATGATGTTTCCTTTGGCGTATGGACCACGGCCATAGGTCCATCATCTATAAAACCATTGCCTAGGGAAAAAAATTAAATGCAACGGTGTGAATAAATTATTATTAAAAAAATAATTATATATCTCAAGAGTAGAGTTCACCATTTATATGTAAATTTATTGTTATTTACTATTATTACGTGTCAACAATCAATGGCGGAGGCACATAGGTTCAAGGGAGTTACATGCCCCTTAATTTTGGAATTTTTTTTTAAACGTAAAAAAAAATATTTTAAATAAAAAAATTTATAAAAATATTATTTAAAGTGAAATATTAATGATATTTTTAAAATTATAATAATAATAATGGTTATTTTGATTAAAAATAAAAAGACTATAATATGTCATATAAACATAATTAATTTCAATGAATGTATGAAATTTATTAGATTGTTAGTTACATTTGACATGTGGAGTTTATTCTCAATGTGTTTGTTTCCATTCATAACTAAAATGACCACTATATAAATTATAATCAAGCAATACATCTTCAATTATAAAAAATAAAAAAATAAATTACAATAGGTCATAACTAATATCAGACTGAATCATAACTAACTATTACTTGATGTATAGTCATAACTAAAATAACAAACACAATAAGTTATAACTAAATTATATCTAACACTATAATGTATTATAACTAAAGACTACGAAAATCATAATTGCGACATATGATAGATCCTTTTTTTGCAGTATGTTTTATAGAATTTTTCTACTAAAATATATCATGTTTATCTCAATTTATCTTTTTATTTTTTAATTTTTCAATCCACCTATAAAATGGTTACTCCCCAATATTTGTATAAAATTTAATTTCAAATATTTTAATTTAAAATTCACATTTATCCAAATAAACTCTTAATATTTAAGTTTAATAATATTTCATTATTATTTATTAAAAAAAATAATATTATCATTATTTTTTGTCCTATCATCACTAAATTCATGACTACGCCGGTATTAACAACAATGGCATAGTCCTCTTTTAAAAAAGAAAAATGTTTCATACTATTAATTTAACATCACTAATGCACTACTAATGATGTAGCATCATGTAAATCTCACTACTAATATGATAGTTTAACCTTTATTTTGTTTTATTTTATTTTTTTTACATTATCACCTTATTAATGATATTTTTAAAATTTCAAATTTATGGCTCTAAATCACCGCTCTTTAAAAAAAACAACAATGGAGTGTTATCGGATTTAGACACGCTATCGCCAAGCAACGTCACGATGCATTTAATTGCGCTTAACCATTTTGATGTGCACCTCTGTTAAGTTAAGTGGGCGAAATAATTTGGGTTGGAGAAATGTTTGGCATTTTAAATATTTTATTAATATTTTTATTAAATATTTATGGGATCTATATGAGGTCTACTGTGAGCCTTATACTCATATGAGATATTTGATGGAAATATTGATAATGGTAGGAATGCTAAATATTTTACTAATATTTTTACCAAATATTTCACATAAATATCGGAATTACATGAGACCCATATGATGTGAGTTCCATATCCATATGAGACATTTGATAGAAATGTTGATAAAACATTTAGGATCTATAACATTTCTCTTTCGGTTAAGATAGCCTTTGTTTAGCATGAGACTAAAATGAGATTGGGGGTTAAAATAGTCACAAAAGATAAAATATGCTAAAATGTCAGTAAGACAAAATGTCACATATAAACCATAATCATTTCACTTTTTCTTTCACAAAAATAAATATAAAAAAAATAAAAAATCCTAACCTAAACGGGATTTTTAGTCCCGGACTAAGAGCATTCACAATGGGTGTGTTAGTGTATCTGTTAGTGTCAATTGCCAATTTTTGTCCAGCAAAGTTTTGTGCTGCAATAGAGCTGCTAACTTGTATGTTAGTGTCAGCCATTAGTTTTATGTGTTAACTTGTGAGTTAACTATGGCTATCTTTTTAGCCAGCGAAAGAGGGAGAGAGAAAGAGAGGCGGACACTGGAAAGAGAGAGTAGGGTTGTTCGGCCGGATGTCCAGTTGGTTGTCCGGACCTTGCCTCTGAATACATTTGTGAAGAGAGAAAAGAAATAAAAGATAAAAAAAAAAAAAAAAGAGCCGCTAATTAGTGGAGTGGGGCGGGGCCCATTGCACTTTTATATTTTATTTATTATATATATATATTCGTAACACATATCTTAACACATCTACTGTACCACCACCCATTATTTAAAATTAACAAATTCGTAACACACCTTAACACACATTTTTATATCCCACTTTTACTACTATTTGTCTTATAACACACATTAACACAATTTTTTAGCTATCCAATTGTGGATGCTCTAAAATAGTTAAAAAACCAACTCACTAAAGCCTATGCTCAAGTTACTTTGCTCAAAATAGGGCAACAACTTTTTGAGGCTTTGTTTGGAATGTGATTTGATTTTTTGACTTTGACTATTTTAGTTTGGGGTTAAAAAGTTTCATTTGGGATAGGTTTTTGACTTTTTCGCCTTTTGTGAAAGAAAAAATAAAATGATTATAAGTTGGATGTGCCATTTTGTTCTATTTAACTAAAATAACTAATTTTATCCTATATACCTATTTTAGCCCAAACTTGCTTTCCAAACCTAGCCTGAGATGATTTTGATTGAAGTATATTGCGAGCCAAGAAAAATAAAGGGTAAATTATATTAATTACACTGTTGAAATTTTACAGAATATACAATAAATTCTTTAAATTTAACATAATTACATAATTCTTTTTTTTTTTTGGTATGATTAAAGTGAAGATTTATTCATGAAAAAGAACTAAGTGTTATACATATACAGAGTTTAATTTAATTATACAAAACTTATGAAATTTATTATATTTTTTCTAAACTTCAAGAATGATCAATATAATTTATTCTTGAAATTAAAATTATCAACCCTAGTTATAGATATAGAAATTATATTTATTATAACTTTAAATCACTTGTTATATCGTCTCTTTATTATTATTATTATTATTATTATTATTATTTTTATTTCAGAATCTATTGTCATAGAAAAATAAATGAAAAAAAAATTATATTACACTACGATGAAATTCAAATCCAAACATCACATCTGATAAAGAATCATTTTATGGATTAATCTTGTCTTCTTTTTTTTTTTTTTAAAAAAAATTTATTATCTTGTCTCAAATCAAATTTTATTATGTTTAATATAACTTCCTACAAAATGAAAGTTGAAAGTAATAGCATCAATCTCTTAACTTCTCAATAATCATTTTTTAAACTTATTTAAACTAATTTTGTGTCTAAAATTATAAATAAAAATTGTACAAACCATTCTAAAATAGATATTAAAAAAAGCCACAAATAATTTTTGTGAACTGCGCCAAACAAATCACCGTATTTTCTCAAACTTGATATTCCTCTTCATATTCTCCTGAGCAGGAAAACCATGAAACAATGCCCTTTTCACCATATGTTGCCATATTCATAAATTGAGATAGCGAGAAGCCCCCAAATATCTGTACTAAAATCTAACGGATTTACAGGTAGGTTTTAATATGTGAATTTATTATTTAATAGGTTATGTGATAATTAATAATGTTTTTCATCAAATACTATTAAAAAATGTTACAAATTATTAATTTTTAGATATAGTTTGAAAATCTTATCACAAAAAAGTCACTAATTATAAATTTTAGCGACATTTTTAAAAAAAACATCACAAAAAAAACCACTAATTTTTAACTTTCAGTGATAGTTTGAAAAATTCGTCACAAAAAAAGTTATTAATTATAAATTTTAGCGACAATTTATAAAAATCGTGACAAAAAGTCAGTAATTGTCCATTTTTAGTGACATGCGTAAAAAATTGTCAAAAAAAATTATTTTTAGAGATAATTTTATTATGACTTATTTTCAATAGAACTTGATGAGAATTAAGTCTAAACTATTAAGATTTCTTGGTAGTTTATCCCATTATTAAAGTCAAATAATCTTTTATATATATATATAGATTTGTCGTTACCTTACTACAGTGACGTCCCCTGTTTCATACCACAAATTTAATGTTTACATGAACTATAAAATTAAAAGAACAAAAACAAAAACAAAAACAAAAGACATTTTTGGTGGATGAGGAAGAAAGAGGGTAGATCATAATATAAAGATTTGAAAGCAACTCATAATGCAAAAGGCAAAAAAAAAAACAAAAAAAAAGATAGAGACAGGCTCGTTGTCAATATGGAGTAAGTTGTCATCAGCAGTATTTTAATTTTGAGTCTTAGAGCATCTTAAACCAAATCTATTGTCAAATTTTTTTTTTTTTTGAGTTTTATAAATTTGCCTTTTTTATTTTATTTTTTTGGTTGAGAACTAGGAATCGCTACAATAATTTTTGGTGCAATAAACTTACAATTGTGGTTTAAATGTGACTTAAGAAAATCTTATTGTGTCAAGTATGTTAATACTGACTTATTTATAAATGTGTTAACCTGGATATACAGATGACAAAATTAACAAATATTAGTCCTATCTAGTAGATAATAAAAATTTCAATCAAATGTTTGGATTGAAATAGCTATAGTAATTAAATTAGATTAAAAATATAAATAAATGTACAATATATGCATCTACTAAGAAAAAATAATATTATGGGATAGAGCGAGTTGATATTTATATAGTAATTAAAATAATGAGTTACTTATGTCAAATTTGTGTTGCACATGTAAGATAATAACTCGGCTTGTTCAAATTTTTCTGGTATTATTTTATCACGTCACTTTTGAATTTGTGTCAAAATTAGTCAATTTCAAATCACTAAGATCGAACAAAATTTGTTAACATGATATGTCTAAAATTATCACATCGGCTTATACGAACTTGTTCCACAAAGAAGGAACAGATATTTGTTGGTACATATGGTTCACAAAAATCAAATCTTGATTTAATCATGTTATCTTATCTTTTTAATCAAGCATATGGAGATGAATGGTCTGCATTTGGTCTGGTGGTAATAATTAGATCTCAAATAGATTATTGTCTTAATCAATGCCATTGACATCTACATATTGAAATTCCAAACAATTTTACATGAAAATTTAGAATCATGGCACCATCATTTTCTAAAACCACTTATTATAGAAACTATAACAAATAAAAGC
Source organism: Camellia granthamiana (assembly GCA_036172215.1). Classification (NCBI taxonomy): domain Eukaryota; kingdom Viridiplantae; phylum Streptophyta; class Magnoliopsida; order Ericales; family Theaceae; genus Camellia; species Camellia granthamiana. The sequence continues at coordinate 13,623,187 of CM069913.1, forward strand.
ACATTTGGTGGAAAAGTTATCAAATAAATTGGTTTCATAAAAATGTTTTTAATGAAATTATTTAGATTTTTTAAAGTTTTAATTTTATTTTATTTTTAAATTAATATATTAATAATTAAATTACAATATAGTTCAATATCTGTCATAGATTAGAATCTAAAATCTTTAATTTTATTTTTTTAAAAAAAATTAATATATTAGTAATTAAATTACAATGTGAATCAATATCTATCATAAATTCGAATCTAAAATCTTACACACTTTGACATCTAGACATCCTCTCCATGATTATTTTGACAATTGATCTGGAATATCTCTGTATGGGACTTTAAAATACTATCACGAGGGTTCACTATTTTTGTGCTAAAAAGATATTCTTATTGAAGTTTTAACTTTTCAATATGAAATGTTTTTGGTCAAAGGAAAAGGTCAAAATAACCATAATAACTGCATTGGTTGGATGTGGACTGAGAGATGGCATAGGATACTCTCTAGTCAAACAGTATTTTATTTTGTTAAAAATTATGAGTGAATTTATTATCTATTAGGTTTTATGATAATTAATAATATTTTTGTCAAATATTATTAAAAAAGTCACTAATTATTAATTTTTAGTGACAGTTTAAAAATATTATCGTAAAAAATATCACTAATTGTTAATTTTAGCAACAATTTAAAAGAATAAAAAAACGTCACTAAATTTTCAAATTTCAATGACAATTTAAAAAATGCGTCATAGAAAAACGTCACTAATTGTAAGTTTTAGTGACAATTGATAAAAATCTTGACAAAAAAAGTCATTAATCGTCAATTTTTAGTGACATGTGTAAGAAATCGTCACAAAAAATTATTTTTGGAGACGATTTTACTAACACCTTTTCAATAGGACTTGATAAAAATTAAGTCCAATTATTAGGATCTATTGATAGGTTATTTTTATTTATTTTTTTGGAAGACCAGATAATTGTAAATAGGAATATAAATCATTACAAAATTTGCTGCAAGGGTGAACAATTGTGCGATTATAAACTTTATTTGTTTAAAACAAAGTATATTTGAGGAGACTAGAAAAAACGGCCATTACATATCATGTGGTATGAAGGTTTAAGTTGGGTTGGGATTATTTTAATCACAAAAAAATAAAATAGATTTTTTAATTTAATAAGATAAAATGTTACATTTAAATAGGCTTTTTAATCTAATAAGATAAAATATCACATTTAAATCATAAATGTTTCATTTTTCTCTCACAAAAATTAAAAAAGTCAAAAAATTCATTTCAAACAAGAGTTTTTAGCCCTAGGCTAAAATAGTTAGAAAGTCAAAAAACCAAAAAATCAATCCATATCCCAAACGAAGGCTTATAGCACGATTGAATGATTTCAAATTGGCCTATTCGTATTACTTAATGATCTGAATTGATCACAAAAATTGTTATGCAACCGATTTTTAATTGTATCGATCAGATTCATGAATCCAATTTAAAATTTGAGTTAAAAATTAATTTTTAGAGTGTCAGTAATATTTTTAAAATTCACAACCATGACACCTGATGCCAAATTGGTAGTAGCCGATGATGCTAATATCAATACATCAAAATTGATATTGATATATTTAACCTTTCCAAAAAAAAAAAAAAAAAAAGATATTGATATGTATCTTAATACTGCGATTTAGAATCAGGCCACTTCTCATATAAAACGAAGAGAAAGGACAAGCAAATCATTTTAATTTTGAACTACTTTTGTAAATTCTGCTGATTATGTTGGCTATACATGGCATCAACATCTAATTTGTCCTTGGTTTCTGCTAATAACTTTTGTTTTTTATTAAAATATGAAAAAATTTCACAAAAAAAATATGAAAATTTTAAAATTTAAAACCAAACAAAGTGTAGTCATAATCGAATTGTTTTTAATATTTTTTAATACTTAGTCTTGTTTTGGAAAGTGATTAAATTAGTGACAAAGTCAAAAAAATTAATTTATTTTTTTCCATTTTTTTGCATGTCTTTTTGTTAAAAGTAAAATAATTACCAAAAAAATCGATTTCTAAACAGACCATTAATATTTTTTCTTATGCTTTTTGCAAATACATTTTAAAATTTGTGGAGAGTACACGCTAAAAACAAATTTTAGAATGTACCTATATTGAGAAGTAAAAATAGTTTTTATAATAATTCTTTAACTTAACCCATTTGGTAGATTTTCGGAAAAAAATAGCAAGATGTCAACAAAGAATGTCTTTGGAGAAAACCAAAATATATGCGCAAAATCATAAGAACAAAAACATTTAAAAGAGTATATATATTGGATATGATTGTGATACTATGTTACAGTATCATTAATCAATAATAAATTAATACAAACTATATTGATGAAATGATAGTCGATAATTGGTAACTTAATTATATTTCTAATTTTTTATTAATCAATATTATTGCATAACTTAGCGTCATGTTACACTAAATCTTGAGGTTGTGAGTTTATTAAATGTGGAAGTAATTACTTTGTACAAATTATCTATTTACTTCTTAACGAGCGCTCATTAAATTGGCGTTGGAAAATATTTTGTAGAATACAAAATTTATAAGCAAAGCCCTCGTAATACATTTTCTTAATGGACAAGAGACGTTATATATAATTGATTTTAATTTTTTTTAGATCTCTAACTAAATATTTATAATTAATTTTTTGTCTGTACATAATTATTGAAATACAACCTATTTTATTATATAAAACGTACAACTTATTTGGTAATAATATCGTAATATTTTTTAAAAAATAATTATTTTACATTAGGGTTGTTTTGAGAACTAATTACTATAGTTTGTATTTTTAATTTTTACGAAAGACATGTAAAAAAATATAAAAAATAATTGACTTTTTACCTACAATAGTCTATCACCAAACTCGCCCCCAGTAAGAGTCAAGTTCATTTTTTCTTATTTATTAAATTATTCATAATAATCAAATATAATTTTTGCACTAATCAAACAGTTATTTCATCGTGGGAAATTCTACAGTACATATGCATCCTATCACAAATTAGCATAGTTTTATAAAAAAATTTCATAACATCAATCACAAAATGTATAATCTCACCATAAATTAGTGTAACAAAACCACAAAATTTTGTTACATGAACCACAAATTTTTGAATATTTATTATGTTAATTTATGGCTAAATTACGTATTTTATGATTAATGTTACGAAATTTTGTCATAAAGTTATGCTATTTGTGGTTGGTGCATATGGTATATATCTTTTGAAGGGTGTGTACATAGGTTTCCCTTTAATCATTAAACAATTTTAAAAAATTAAGAAAAAATTATACTTTACTCACTTTATGTTTGGCCTTTTTTTTCTTTAATTCTTAAAATTTATTTTTTCTTCAAATTTTTCCAAGTTACTGGTAAAACTAATTTTTTTCAAAATTAAATAGAAAATACCACGCTTATTGTCATGTAGCTTAGAAATATTTTATTATATATAACTTACACATCTAACACAAATTCAAATTTTAATATAATAATATATTTTTTATATTATGTGTCAGTTAACGTAATATTTTTTATCTAATTTTTGAATAAAAATTAACTTTAAAAGTAAATTAAAAAAAAAAATTTGAAACATTAATAGCCAAAGTTAAAAAAATAAAAATAAAATAGAAGTCAAAAGTGTAATTTACACAAAAATTAATTGTAAAAGAGTGATGTTAGAGATCCATACATTTATATCCATAATTATTAATCGTGTAATAAATCAAAAATTGACAAATATCGCACCACGTTATTGTGGATAGAATTGTGGATACTTTTTTTTGGGTCTCAAACATTTTCAACTATAAATTTATAGTCATTCCATCCTAAAATATGTCTCTTATTTTATTTTTCATTGTCATAAAATATTAGTCTATTTTCAAAATTCTATGACTAAAATAATATAAATTTTTTATTTTGCAGTCCTTTTAAATTCATACACAAAAGTATAATTATGACAATTGATATTTTGAAAAAAAAATCAAAGAGTTATTTTGCAGTGTGTTTGGTTTGAGTTTTTTGAATTAAGTTTTTTGAAAACTGAATTTTTTAGTTTTCGTATTTTTTTGTTTTTAGTGAATATTTTTTAAATTTTAAACATTTTTTTTACTTTTTTAGATGCATCTTACTTCGATGTATCTAAAAAGTAAAAAATTTGTGAAAAAAATATTTTAAAAAATTAATAAATACATAAAAATACAAAAAAATTTACTGAATTCTTTTATTTTTTTTAAAACATTTTTGATATTTAGTGAATTTTTAAAAGATTTCTTTACAATTTTTTTACTTTTTAGGTATATTTATGTTAAGTGTGTCTAAAAAGTAAAAAAATTGCTTAAAATATTAAAAAAATTCAGTAAAAACAAAAAAATACGAAAATAAGAAAGTAGAATTTTTTGAAAAGTATTTTTTGAAAAATGAAAACAAGCAAGCTGATAATTTTAAGGGTAAACTATCAATAGGATATAATAGTTAGATTTAATTATCATAAAGCCTTATTGAAAATACAACAATGATTCATCCCCCATTTTCTCATCACCCCCTTTGACCCCCTCTCTCTCTCATTGGTTGTTTTTTCTTTTTCTTTTTTTTCCTGCTCCTCCAATCACTCCCTGACACATGACAAAGGGGGTGAGGGGGTGACCCCCAAAAGGGGGTCTCAAGTATTATTCTTGAAAATAAGTCATAATAAAATTATTATTATTTTTTTGATAATTGTGTGTATATGTTGTTAAAAATTGACAATTAATGAATTTTTTTATCACGACTTTTATAAATTATTGCTAAAACTTATAATTAATGACTTTTTCTGTGATGAAAATTTTAAACTGTCGCTAAAAGTTGAAATTTAGTGACTTTTTTAAACTATTGTTAAAATTTATAATTAGTGATTTTTTTGGACAAATTTTTTTAATTGTCTTTGAAAATTAACAATTAGTGATTTTTTTAAATAGTATTTGATGAAAAATATTACTAATTATCATAGATCTTTTGGACAATAAATTCATTTATTAAGAATTTCATATAACTCCTCTAATTTTGAAGTGTAATAATTGTCGGTGGTACTATACGCATCAATTAATATACCAATTAGTGTATCAACATATGTTATGATATTATTACTTTAAAATTATGACCTAAACTATTATACAAATTACAAATATCTAAAACCTCTAAAATTATGTCACATCATCTGTTATATACTAATTGGTGCATATAATATTATTCAATAATCATCGATCATGTCTCGGAATTTGTTTATTTTAGTTGACTTTTTGACTATTTTAATTTGGTTAAAAAAAGTTGTGTTTGGAAAGATGATTAATTTTTTTTTTTTTATAATTGATTAGACGGTTATGAAAAAAAAGATAAAATAATTATAATTTAAATATGATATTTTGTTTTGTTAATTATTTTAACTTATTTTATTTTTATTGAGTATTTTAGTCACAAACCCTTTTTCCAGACAGGCAATACTATCATAAAAGTTAGGAAGTTATTTATGATGATCTAAATAAATATATTTTTTGACATTTTATAAAAATATATGTAAAAAATAAAAGATAATGTGATTCAAAAAAAATAAAAAAATATATTTTAATAAGAGATACCAAATAGTGCCTAAATTTTTCAAAAAAAAAAAAAAACTGCTTGGTTACCACTTTTCAAAAACACTTTTCAAAAAATTTTATTTTCTTATTTTCCGTGTTATTTTTATTTTTACTGAATTTTTTTAATATTTTCAGTAATTTTTAAATTTTTAGACATATCTAACATAAATATACCTAAAAAGTAAAAAAAATTGAAAAAAACCTTTTAAGAATTCACTAAATACCAAAAATACAAAAAAATACAAGAATTCAGTACATTTTTTATATTTTTATGTATTTATTAATTTTTAAAAATATTTTTTCACAAATTTTTTACTTTTTAGATACATCTAAGTAAGGTGCATCTAAAAAGTAAAAAAAAATGTTTAAAATTTTAAAAACATTCACTAAAAACAAAAAAACACAAAAATCAAAAAACTCAATTTTCAAAAAACTTAATTCAAAAAACTCAAACCAAACACATATAAATGCCTCCTTTACTTATGCGTCATTTGGCGATCTTTAACTTTAGTCAAAAAGTTAAAAAATTATTATAAATTGTCACATCATTCTATTTATTTTTTTGCATATATTTTTGTAAAAAATCAAAAAATTGTTAAAATAGTCTATTTCTAAATGAGGCCTTAGTTGTCGTTTGGCAGTATATTTTTTTCGATGACATTTTGATGATTTTAAATTAGGACTAAAAATTCGTTTGAGTTTGCCATTTTAATTTTATGAGAGAAAAAAATAAAAGGGTTATGATTTAAATATAATATTTTAATTTGTTAACTTTTTAATTTATTTTATTTTTTTGTCATTAATTTGGGATAGTTTGGAATGATTTAAATAAATGCACTCTTTGATTTTTTACAAAAAGATGTACAAAAAGTAGAGAGGTGATATAACCCAAAAAAATAAAAAAAAAATAAAAAGTGTGTACTTAGGGTTCGTTTGTCATTGGCTTTTTTAGCCAATTTTTTTTGTGTTAGGACTCTTTTAGCCTGTTTTTTTAGCCTCGTTTGGTTTTTGTTTTGGGATTTTTTTTGACTTTTGTGAGAGAAAAATCATAACAGTAATGCTAGAGATCCCAAAAATTCTACCAAAAGTTTTATCAAATGTCTCACATGGGTGTGGGTTCCACACAATGTGGGTCTCAGTGAGACATTTGGTAAAACTTTTGGTAGAATTTTTGGGGCCTATAGCATTTTTGAAAGTATAATGATTATGGATAAAAAGTAATATTTTGTCTTATTGACTTATATAGCCTATTTTTTTTTTTTTGTGATTATTTAACTCCAAAATGTTAGTCAAACCATGGCTTATTAGTATACCCCAAACAACCCATTTGGAAAGAGTTAAAATAGATTTTTTGGTTATTTTAGTCTCGTTTGGTTTTTATTTTTGGCTTTCTTGACTTTTGTAAAAAAGAAATAATGATTATAGTTTAAATATGACATATTATTTTATTGACTAATATAATCAATTTTGTCTTTTATGTTTTTTTGGTCAAGAAAATCAAAATCAAGCATAGCTTGATTAAAAAAAAAAAAAAAAAAAAAAAAAAATATCCATGACCAAACGAAGCCTTAAATTTTCTCTCTCTAGCCTTGCCTTCCTTTATAAATGCCTCCAAACTTCCTATTCCTCTGCCTCACTCCGCACACTCTCTTTCTCTCTCTCTCTCATTAACATCTGCTTCAACACAGACAAGTATAGATACATATTCTCTCACATACATATAGATACATATATACATATAGTCACAGAGAGAGAGAGAGAGAGAGAAGGAGCCTTTTTTCTTTCTCTATATTCCATCCACAATGTCGGTTTGCAAAGGCGACGATCCTCGCATCCATGGCATCAAATCCAAAATCCGCGTCGTCCCTAACTTCCCCAAACCAGGTACATTCTCTCTGTGTGTGTATATAGTTTTGTTATGTTTATTAATGTCGGTTTATATAGGGATTATGTTTCAAGATATTACAACACTGTTACTCGATCCAAAAGCCTTCAAGGACACGATCGATATGTTCGTCGAGCGCTACAAAGCCAAAAACATATCAGTAGTTGCAGGTATGTATGTACCTAGATTTCATCGTCCATATGCTTTGAGCACTCTCTTCTTCTTCCTTATTTATTTATTTATTTTTCCTTTTGTATTTATTTATTTAGTTTTTTTGTGGTAAATTACAAAGTGGAACTAGAGGCCGGTGGAAGATGGGAAAAACATCTTTTCATTTACAATCCACCCCGACACACATGCAACCCCTATGTTGATAATTTTTTTTTGCCTTTCTCCCATTTGCATGTAGTTTTCCAATTACAAATACAGTCTTACTACTTAAAATACAGATTGGCCCAGAGTGATTCTGAAAATGACATTTCGTCCCCTCAAAGTTTTAATCGCATAACAAATAATTTATTTTATTGATAATTCAAATTTAATTTTATTGTTGTATATTAGATTAGTTAAAAATTTTATTTTTTATGTTAGTTTAGTTAAATAAATATTTTTGACAAAGGGTATTTGTAATTTCTACAACTAGAGGGACAAATCGTATTTTGAACAAACCTGAGTATATTTGTAATTTTTTTTTTATTAACTGTTTTAAAATAGTATTGAGCTGTGGACCTATGGTGTGGTCTTTCCTCTTGGAAAGTAGGTGCGAGCAATACAATATATAATGGAAAATGTTTGAAACCCTAAAACACTACCCATAATTCTACCATAATAATTTGGCAGAATATGTATGACCTTTTGATTTGTTACCCACTTACTAATAGTAAGCCTGTAAATTTGTAGTGGGTCCAACTCCCATGCCACAATGATTATTTGTGAGTATATATACTAATAATTCTATCATAATAATTTGGCAGGATATGTGTTTAATGTGTCACTTTTTGATTTGTTACTCACTTAATAATAGTGAGCCCGTAAATTTGTAGTGGGCCCAACTCCCATGTCACAATGATCGTTGTGTATTGTGTGAGTATAAATACTATCCATAATTCTACCATAATAATTTGACAGGATAATGTGTCACCTTTTGATTTGTTACACACTTAAAAATAGTGATCCCGTAAATTTGTAGTGGGCCCAACTCCTATGTCACAATGATCATTGTGGGTAAATTCATTGTGGATAAATTTGGGAGTATAAATGTGTATATTTCTAGTATTACTATTGTTATGGCATTGAGGTTGGGTGGAAAGTGTTTAGGAAATAAATATATACTGTATTGAAATTGGTGAAAATGCTTTTGTGATTTCACAAGTTTATGACCCTGTGTGGCTTTTTGAATGCTTCCGAGGGACATTATGGACGTGACTGTGGATTGGAGTGATTTTCAGTTTGACTATAGAGGTTTTAGTGGGGTGTGTCTTGATTGCTTTTCTGTGAAGGGTATGAGCGGCTCAGAGCATTTGCTGTTGCATGTGCTCCGATCCAATTTGGGTGGATGGTGGGTGGTAATGGATGATCACCTCTAGGACCCACCTGCGTTTGGATTTGGCCAATTTTGTTTTTGGATCTATTCTATTGTGTGTATTTTGAGCACTTCACCATTGGATGAATTTGTGCTTGATTTATTCCCTTTTCCCCATATGCATTGTCTTTTGATTTGTGTTTATATTTGGGTGCAATTACATGTTTGATCTTTATATGTTCAATTATTGTGGAAAAGGTTATTTTCCTTGGGTTCCAGAGTTCATTTTAATGAGTGGGTTTTTATTGTTCTCACTTTCATTTGCTGAATACTGTATATTGCTAATGTTCAATTTCTTGAAACCACATAGACCTCTCGTGATAGAGAGCTAGTGCATATTGTCTTTTCTCTCATTCTTCTTGTATTTTCTGTGACCTGTTTTTACATAACTGACCCAGGAAGCTATTGCAAGTTTGATTCTTTGAATGAAAGTCGGTCATGAAGGAAATTATTATAAATCCCAGCGTACACGGCATCTTGTCATGATTGATTTGTATGTTGACGAGATAAACATAATTTTTTTGGGTCGTTGCAGTGCTCTAAATTAGTATTGACTCTCTAAAAAAACTAATGGGAAGGGAAGTCAAATAATTTTCCATGAACTCTTCATTGCTAGGGCCCTCAGCTCGCATTTTAATTAAATTTGATTAAAAATATGATGTTGTGGTTCAAGATATATTAATTTCTTACTTTGTCATCATGATTGTCCATTATAATTTGTCTATTTGTTTGGTTATGTAGACATTCTGTCTTATGTATACAGCTCATTTATATTTATTCGGAATCTCCGTTCACCAAGAATAGTTTGATGTGGCAAAACTATGGTCCCCCATGGCCTGCCCAACCCCAACAATTTAGAGATTAGTATAACCATATCAATTTAAATTGATGTTATCTTATGACACAGATGCATGTGCACATGGGTTTTGGCTCATTAGAAGACTGATTAACTAACTAGCTGCCACATGGGGAGTACATCACACTCTCCATGTTTAGATTAAAATTTTGATCCTCTAAGCTGGTAACCATAACATTCAAGTTGTTGGTTGAGGTCTTTTTCTCTCAATTAGCCATCCTCCACTTGTTTCAATGTCCTTGCTTCAAATGCAATTTGTCAATTTTTAAGTACTTTAGGGCTTTGTCAAGTTGAGTTATTGCTGCTTTGCCTGTCTTTTCAAACAAGTACATGTTTCACGGTGCGAAAATTTACAAGCTCATTTGCAAGAACTCATTTTTTTAAAATTAAAAGCATTTGAGTTGCTGGTGTGTGCTTGCAAATTATTTCCTGCTGCTTGTTTCTTAATAAAATATAATTTCCTGAGTGCACTCTACCTTTACCATGATTGCGGTTGAGGCATATTTACAGCCTTTAATATCAATTTCACACCTAATTTTTGTTATATAAACTTTGTAAAATAAGGTTTGTTCTTTTTCAGTGCAACATTCTTCTCTACAAGTACAAAAATAAAAAAGTAAAATTTATTTTCAAATTTTTTGGTGGAAAAGCTTTCACTTTGGGTTTATTGAGGCAGAGGTCTGAGTACAACCAAGAAAGCATACTTGATAAAGGTTGTTGTATTATATGTTGGAGAAATTTCTCTCATGGATTTTACTGTGTTGATGGTCAAACATGGAGAGTCTGTAGACTTTGCATGTATAGTATGCACACATATATGTGCATTGTGCATCTAGTAATACACCGGGGGATAACCAAGGTCATCTACAATAGAGTGAGATTAGTGAGGTCCCCAATTTTTAATTCATAAAATGATCCATTGTAATCAAGTTTGCTAGGTTTTTAGAAGGGTAATAATCAAGTACCTTAAGCAATATCTTCTTCTCTCCCATCTCCTTTTGATGGTTGGTATTTGCAACTATTGTTGTCCAAATTCAAGTTAACATTTGGTTCAGAACATTGCTGCCTGTGAGAAGTGATCTACTATGATGTATCAAACAGTGGAAATCCTTCTCCATTTTGTCACTGAAACCACCACTGTCCAAACCCAAGATCAAACCATTCAGAGAATTACTAGGTGTGCGCCTTTATTTAGTCTTTACATAAGATGATGTACTTTGAGGGCTATATCAAATTTTTAACTAGGGCATCAAATAAATAAGTCTCTATTATTTTCTATTGGTGGATCATAAAATTCAATTCTAGTTCTAAATATCAATTTTTTAGAAGACTATGTTAGCCTTTTCTCAATAACTCTCTCGCCCCTTCTTCTGAAAGGTTATTTGAGTAGATATATTTTTTTCTCGATATTTGTGTTGGCTTATCTTATCCTTTGTTTTTCTTAGGCGAGCTACTCTTTTTTTGTGTTAATACTCGGTGTTTGCTCTGTATGAGTACTGAAATTGGTGGTTTTAACACTGAGGTGACTTGTCTCCAGTGTTGCTGCTGGTTTTATTTAAGTTAAAAATGTTATCAGTTTTCTTTTTCTTTTGTCGCTTTTCTAATTATGGCATGTTAGTGGAGTACTATATATGTTTATTTGGTTGAACTATTTAAGGGAAACAATTATTCTTGGATTGAACTATGCTTGAATTAGTTATCATATGAATTCTTTGCTCAATTTGCGGTTGCTTTTGTGTTGCCAGGTATAGAGGCTCGGGGATTTATATTTGGTCCTCCCATTGCATTGGCTATAGGAGCAAAGTTTGTTCCCTTGAGAAAACCGAGGAAGTTGCCTGGTATTTTTCTACCCTTTAGTATGATCCCTATTTTTAGTGGTTTAACTATGCATATATTTCGAAATTTATTTGTTACTTTCATAGAATAAAAATGACTAGTTCTTTTACATACTGTTGGCCCTTGTGATGCTGTCATGATCTATTACATTGCTTTGAATTTGTTTCTTTTAAAAACATATCTATTGTTGATTGGTCTCATATTATCATATGCCTTGTATACTCAAATTATACACCGATCCATTGTAATGATCGTCTTTTGTGGCAATTGGAGACCTCTAGGCTCTATATAGGTTTAACTTGATTAGGATTTTCCTATTCTTTGGCATTCTTGTGCATGTGGAATATTGTTTGTTAGAATACTGATATATTTGAGTGCTACTTTGCCCGGTATTGTTGCAGTATTTAAATCTCGCTTGTTAGATTTTTTAGCCATTTCTCTTACAATGATTCTGGTGATGTAAATACATGCTTCAAAAATAATTAGAAGCTGAAATGAAAGTTAGTAATGCGGTGCGAGGTTTAACTTATCATTGTTGATGGGGGTTGAATTTTACTTGGATGGCAGTTTGCTGTGGTTCTTGCAACTCTCTGGTTCCTAGTGTATTCCTGTCTATGTTATTCTGTTTGATGTTTATTTATTTATTTATTTTTAATATATATTTTATAAACATATATATAACTAAAATGATCAAGCAGTGACTTGAATATTCATTGTGGTCATGTTGGTTTGCACTCTTGCGCCTTTACTTACTGAAATTCCATTTAGTTTAAGTATGTCTGCCTAAGTTTTGTTAAATCACTGCGTAATGTGTCCTATTGGATTCTACTCTGTGTAGATGTTTGCTGTATGATTCAAAATATTGGGATTTAGTGAGGATAAAACTTGATGCCTTGGCATTCCTAGTCATGTGTAGTAAATAGTAATTATGGTTACCTGGGCTGCTTCGCATGTTTGTACCCATTGACTTATGATGATGGTGGTTTTGATGAAGGTTTGTTAAACATAAAAAAGAATTTATTCAAAGGAGCATGCTAACGCAGCCCAATGGGCTGTCAGCCATCAGATAATACAACTGCATACATAACTTTAGGAATTACCTTGTTAAAGATTATTTTGTAGATCCCTGTTTAATCTGATTAATAGCATATTCTAGAATTATATTATGACATGTGACTGGCAAAGCGTATGATGTTGGACATTTAATGTTAGAGCTATCAGCTCTGTCTCAACTAGATTTGTTGGACTTGACCAAACATGAACTAACAAACTGTGTCTGAATTTTTTGTTTTTTGATCTATTGGTATCTGTTGTGCAACAGAATGTTGTTTGCCTGTTTAGTTAGTCTGTTTCGATATAGTTGAAGTCTATCTAGATATTTCATGTTATGGTACTATACATTACAGTCTGCCATTTGCCAACTTGCTTTAACCCTTTGCTTCAAAATATTTTGCAATCAAACCATCTTGATCATGATTACTTAGCTGCCCACCACTACTAGAAAGTGTATGCATGCATTGTTGATGTTCCCTTTGATATGTGTGATGGTGGGTATAAATATTATGTGTCTTGTGGGATCACAATTTCGAATTCTTATAGCTATTCAAAGTTTACCATAATGACAAGTAAGTTGTGTGTGTGTGTGTGTGTTTTTTTGTTTTTTGGTGTGGTTTTGGACAGGCGAAGTTATTTCAGAAAAATATATCTTGGAATATGGAACGGATTGTCTAGAGATGCATGTTGGAGCAGTTGAGCCTGATGAACGTGCTTTGGTGGTTGATGATTTGATTGCCACTGGTGGAACCCTCTGTGCAGCAATGAATTTATTGGGTACTCACTTGTAAATCATTTGTATTAGCTTTATGAGCCCCAGTAAAAGCACTGTCCTCTTTTTCTTTTTCCTATATTTTAAAAAATTTATGTGGAAAATGCTTGGACTCATGGATATAAACAATTCCATATGTAGTGAGAAAACGAACCACCTGTTTATTAGTCATTGAACATGGGGACCCAATGAAGGGTTACCTGGACAAGGGCTACAACTTGGGCTATTTGGATCTGGGTGAAGGCCAAATACTATGCCAAACTTTAAAAAAAAAAAAAAAAAAAAAAAAGGATTGAAGAGGCTGTTATCCAATTTACCTTGAGTCAAAGGTGTTCAGCGTCGATCATGTTGGTTAGGTTGTTTGGTTAGCCAAATAACAAAATTTACCATATGTTTGTTATAGACTTTCTCCTTCTTAATTCATCAAGCATTTTGCCCATTTAACAAAATGAATGTTTTGCTCCTATTTCTCAGGACTGAATTAATATGGAATTTGATGTTGCATACTTGTGTATTTTATTGATTGAGCATACCTCTTCAATTAAATTTTCGAAACCATATAGTATGCATTCTGTATGCATGTGTAGCGACTGATACTGCCCTTGCTGCTGGAAATATATATATATATCGTGCAAACCAGAATATATTGTGACTGATTTAATTTTTTTTGGTCAGAACGTGCAGGGGCTGAAGTTGTTGAATGCGCATGTGTAATTGAATTACCAGATTTAAAGGTTTGTATGTAATGCACTCTTGGCTGCTTTCATTTCCTTAGCTAGTAGTTAGTTCTTCTGTGGTTTGGTTGTTAAATATCATCAATTGATTGTGATTCCTGCTTCTATAATTACTCGTTTTCATTGAAACTGTGCTCTGCTTATATGCTGCCACTATCTCAGTTCCTTGACATTTATCTGAATTGATTAATTGTCATCACTTTGGTAACAGCAACATTTTGGTCTTACGTATGTTTTACTGACTAAAATGTATAGTGAGATGAGAGATGAGATGCAACAGGAAAGACTTCGGCGATTATTATAGTCTTGCTAGTTCCTCTCACTTTAGTTGGTGGTACGGAAAACTAAATTTAATCAACTCGAGTTGACTGAAAGTTGAATGTGGTTTAGTCTGTATTATGAATTTTGCCTAGCATTTTAATCTGCTTGAAAATTCATGATGAAGTTTATGTAGATGGTAAGAAAGCCTGCGTGCTATGTTCAAGTGGTCCTACAAGATATGATCCATTGCTTGTTTATAAACTGGGGCTGAATCCCTCATCATGTTTGTTTTCTTGGTTGCGCTACCTTCAGTAAATGAAGGAATTAGTCTACAATTATATGGTTGTATCATGTAACTATGCATTTGACAATCTGAAGGAACTGCAATCCTTTATATTCTGTTTATATGGTTACTGTTATATTATTATTTGTTGGATGTTGCAGGGCCGTGACCGATTGAATGGAAAGCCATTATATGTACTTGTGGAGTCTCACTAGTATTGTCGGATGATAGTACTACCAGCATTCTGTCGCCGTGCTGCAGCATGATAAACTGTACATTAGAGGGCTATTGTTGGCTTATGTTGTCTTTAAATCTCATTTCATTGTATTCCTCCTATTTCTTTGAGTAGTGAATTTTGATGAACCTCCATGGCTGAGGCCATTTTTCTTTCAGTGTAGAAACTCTTAAAGAATTTATGCGAATGGGGCTTCCTCATTTTCTTCAAAGGATGAATTTGTTTTACTTTAATTTTGAATTTGTTTCTGAATGGGAACCCTCCTAGGTAGCCTTTGTGCAATATGGGTAGTCAGTTCTTATGCTTGCTCTTGTGACCAAAAAAAAAAAAGAAAAATTCAATACAACGGTGGTGATTGAGGGAATCAAGATCCCCTCTTTACATTTTTTACTTGCATTTTTACTTGCAGGGTTATTGGGTATTTTTTACTTGCATTTTTACTTGCAGGGTTATTGGGTATTTTTTACTTGCATTTTTACTTGCAGGGTTATTGGGCTCACTTTTATGCTCAATTTTGATAATTCAAACCGTGCATATTTTAAGATTTGTTTAGTATATCATACTTGTAAAAAATCAAGTTGATCGGATATCAAAAAGCATGTGTTCGGAAAATTGTTAATTAAATTCTTTAAAAAAATAGTTTTTAGTTTGAGTTTTTCGAAAACATACTTTTTGATATCCGATCAACTTGATTTTTTACAAGTATGATATACTGAACAAATCTTAAAATATGAACGGTTCGGATTATCAAAATTAGGCCTAAAAGTGAGCCCAATGGCCCTGCAAATAGGAAATGCAAGGAGGGGATCCTGATTTGTGATGAGGAGCTTTCATGTTAGAATGTGAAGTATTTAAGTAAGAAAAATGTGACTCATAAATTTTTTTATAATTTAACTCCTAACGATGTAATTTGAAAAGTGTCAATTTTTAATTAGTTAAACATTCGATCAAATGGACTTATCACTCTCGTTATATCATTATAGATATATTTGGAAGTGCAAAATGGGAATTTCTAATATTGTTACTTAAGTTTTGTATTGAAGAGGGTCCCTTGTTCAACGAAATATCCTATAATACAAATAGTCTTATCGAGTTAAGCCTAGTCTAATTCAAAATTTACCATTAAAATGTTCAAGTTTAATTTATTTATAAAACGAGGAGGGTATAAGTTAAGTTCAATTAATTGATTTTATGCAAGATAACCTTGATTATCTCCGATTGTGTGTTTAAACATTTTTTGGGTTGCTTTAGTAAGGTAGTTTAAAAATTAATTTTTTGATTTTTAAATTTAAAAAAAAAAAATGTAAAAAAGTAAAAAAGTGATGTAGTTAAAAGAGGTTAAAAATCAAAAAATTATTTTTAACCTCTATTGGAAGATTAGATCGTCTAGTGTGACATTTGGATTTGAGGCAATCATAAGTCTTATTTTCATGACTCAAATTATTTATTTTTTTGGTATATGTACAAATTATTCTTAAAAAATACATATTAAGTTGTTAAGCATAATCACATAATTTTAATTAATTATTTTTAAAAAATAAATAAGAAATATGATTTTAAAAATATAACATTCATTTTTTTAAGGGGAATTGACCAGTAAATCCCATATTTCAATCTTATGGATCATATGATCCTAATTGTTTTTTTAAAAACCATTTAGTCCTTTTGAGAGTTTGTTTACCAATTTGCCATTAAGAGTGTAATTGGGGAATGATTTTGGGGCGCCCGTGTTTTGTGGGATTTGGGTGTGATTGTGTCTCATGTCACAATAAAAAGGTATTAGTAGCTATTTTTGTGATGTGTGTAAACGGGTCATCGGGTTGATTTGTGGTTTGGATCATCACAAACGTGGATCAGCACGGTGCACCACCAACCTCCACGATGACGATAACCACGACACCACCGACGACAACGACTCTGTGTGTATATCAAAGAGAGGCAAACGTGGATCACCAAACAGAAACGTGGGTCAGCAGATTTGGGTCAGCAAACGTGGATCACCACGGTGCACCACCAACCTCCACGACGACGACACCGCCGACGACAACGAAGCTGTGTGTATATCAAAGAGAGGCAAACGTGGATCACCAAACAGGAACGTGGGTCAGCAAATGTGGGTCAGCAAACGTGGATCACCACGGTGCCCCACCACCCTCCCACGACGACTACGACGACGACACCGCCGGTTTTCTCAAGCGCCATAGTATACTCTCCTTGTCCAGCTGTGTCTGTCATAAAAGGGACCACAATGAATCCAGGTATTTGAAGTTACAAAGATCTGACACCTAAGTGCCTTCTCAAAACCACTTGGACTACATCCCGCATCACAGATGCATCTGGGTTCATGGGTCGGTGGGATTTGCTGAAGAACGGTGGAATCGCTGGGACGAGAATCGATGGAATCGGTGAGATTGAGAACCAGATCTGTGAACATCAAATGAATATCTGTGTTGTTTGGGTTGGAATCTTACGATACAACCCCATCATCCAAGTTGTCTCTCTTTCTTAAAATCCCTCTCTTCTCTCTTTCTTTTTACTAACCAAAACTCAGAAGTTGGTTTTGAACTCAAAAACCAGCGGCAACACAGGCGTCGCAGGAGGTGAGATCGGGACGACAAGCGGTGTCCAGGGAAGTGGAGGGGCCGAGCTTGGAAACCCAGTCATGGGTTGTTTTGATAGAGGCACAGAAGTTGGGGGTGATGACGAATTGGAGGGGATCGAAGCAGATAGAGGTGAGATTGGAGGAGAGAGAGAAGGAATTGAGCTTGGATTGGAAGTCGGAGAGGCAAGAGAGAGAAGTAGGGAGGTCTGGGAGGTGAAACAGAGAGGTTTCTTTGAGGTGTTGAGAGAGGGAGATTCCGTAAAGGCTGAGGAGGGTTTGGCAACACTGGGTTTTGTTGTTGGAGTTGTTGATTGGCATTTCTGGGTTGTAGTTTCGGCAATCAGAGACTGGCCATGGGACTCTCGAAACATAGCTTAGATCTATTGGACATGAAGAAGATGAAGAAAAAGAAGATGAGTTTCAAAATGATGACCTGCTGGATTGATGATCGTCGACGTGGTACACCGATCTGCCGGATTGAAGATCATCGACGTGGTACACCGACGATGCCAAGTTACCAAACGTGGAACAGGGAACATATCCCACAAAATATGCATTCCATCCCAATATAAAGAGGGTTAAATCCGTCCACAAACACATCACATAAATTTAAAACGGGACTTGATTGTCCACAAAACATGTGAAACAGGACTTCCCAATCCAAGAGAATGAATGTGGGACCAGATGGAGTAATAAATTGGTAAATAGGACTTTCTGATAATTTCCCCTTTTTTTAAAGATATATAATGAACTTATGTAACTATATTTATTAAATTAATATAATTTTTCTAAGAAAGAACTATATATAAACACCAAAATAAAATAAAATAAAATATTAAATCATTAAAACAAGACTCATTATATGCCCATAAACCCAAATGGAACCATTTAGTACTTGACCTAACTTTGGCTCCTAATTATGTTTTGGTAGTCGCAAATTCAACATCTCAAATATAGGACAGTTATGGACCCATACAATATTTGCCACCTAACGGTGGTTCTATCATCCACCTGAGGAGGCTTAAGCAAGCCCACATTGATAAAGTAGTAGTGGTTCTACATTAATTGTGACAATACATTTTTGTTTAAAAAAAACAATATCAAAATATTTACTTTTAAAAACAAAAAATATTCATTCGTTCTCTTTAGAATGATTGAAAAATTAACATCAAATTTAAAATTAATATATTGTAAAAATTTTAAAATTTAAATTAATATAATTAAAATTATAATGACTAGATTGATACAAAAATTAAATTAGATGACATAATTTGCCCAATACATTTATCATCCCAATTTTCTATGATCACCACACACACACTAAAAAAAAAAAAAAAAAAAAATCCATGAAAATAAGAAAAAAAAAATAAGAAAAAGAAGAAGAAAATTGGTAGTGATAAATGCAAGGAGACAAAAGAAAATAATGTCAATGTGTTTTTACAATTTATAGATGATAAGGAAACAAGGCAATACCGCACGTGAATCAAACACCAGTAACTCGCCATTCTCCCCACTCACTGAGTCAAACCCGACTCGTCCCTCCAACAACGTCTCCAAACCGATCTGTTTGCACACCCGACCCGCAATGACCCGGCACACCAACATCGCCCTCCTCCCCCTCCCTCCGCCGGAGCTCTCATGTGCTCCGCCGCTGCCGGAAAAAGTACATATCGCACCCTTTCCGCCGTGAAACGCCCATGCTCCGCCGCACCCGGCTTCGTAACCCGGAGCTCCGGCGGTTTGACCCAAGCAGTGAAACCTCATGACCTCATTCCCATCGGCGACACACCGAGCATGGTCTTCGCAGCCACCGTCGACGGAGGCGGCGCCACTCAAGGCCGCCATGGACTTCAATACCTCTCTGTATTCCTCGAACCGGGTCACAGTTCTGGGCAAGTTTTGGACCTTGAAAACCATCTCGATCCGACCCGAGAAAGCTTTGGGCGACCAACTTGTATGGAAGATTATCTCCACCACGTTTCGCGACGAGTGGCCCTCCGGGAGCTCCGTGAGAGCCGGAAAGAATGGCTCCGACGCTCGCGAATGTCGCGCCGATGAACTGGGCCGAGCTCGATTCGTGTGATTCGAACTGGGTTCGGATTTTCTCGAACTGGGTTGTCTGTGATGCGGCGGCGGCGGCGGCGACGGCGGTTGTTTGGGCTTTTTCCGAGGCTTTTGTTTGGTGGTTTCGATTACATCTTTGAGGCTTTGGACACTTTTTCTGCAACTCGAAGAGGCGACTAAGTGGTGGTAGTGGTGGTGAACGACGTCGTCTGATGCTCTAGATTTGCACTGTAACGATTTGACCCACGCAGTCGCCATGAACGACGACAATGAAGCTCTCTCTCCTGTCTCTCTAAAATCTCTCTCTCTCTCTCTCTCTATATGTATATATGTATATCGCTGTGAAATTTTGAGCTGGAAAAGAATGGAATGGAAGAGACGTGGTGCGATATTAAAATGGGAGTGTTGATTTGAGATTACGAAATTACCCCTCTCAATATGCACGAATTACGCACGTGACTCTTTGTCTGGGTCTCAATTTTTGTGGGGGGTTTTATTTTAGGTTTCGGCTTCTCTACAGTTGGGTTTGAAACTCAATTGGAGCGTGACGTTGGGTTTTCGTGAGTTTATATCGATACTTTGGGATCGAGTTTGGCAAGTTGAAAAAAAGTTAAAAAGTTAAAAAATTATCACTATTTATCAAAAGTCAAAAAGTACGGTTGCACAACTTTCAATCTTAATTTTTTCCTATACACTAATTTATATAATTTTTTAATACACATTTTTCTGTCAAAAAGTTAACTCAAACAACCATATTTTTTTCCTCAACTTTTTAATCTAAAAAGTTAAAAAGTGTATTTATTTAGGACATCCCAAACAACTCCTGAATTGTTAATATTTTCGTGAGTTTATATCGATATTTTGAACTGTTAATATTTAAAGTTTGTCAATTATTTTAGGGTAAATTACACTTACACGCCTTGAGATTTGAGTTTAATATATATCACTACCTAACGTTTGAGAAATTACACTAACTCCTTGTCATTGTAACTATTTAGACGTAATGAAAATATTGAACTCATGCACTCTTTTTTTTTTTTTACTTTACTTTTCTTTACTTTCTCTTTTTTTTCTCCTTTGCTTCCTTTTTTTTTTAATGTAATTTCCTCATTTTTTTTACTAAGAGTTGTTCCTTTTTATATAAGTAGGGGGTTTGTGAAATGAAACTATTAACCACAGGGGTGAGAATGTAATTTTTAAAAAGTTAGGAGGTGGGTAGTAATTGAACCAAACCTCAAGGGATGTCAATGTAATTTACCCATTATTTTATTTTAGAGTAAATTACAAACACATTTTTTAGGATTTACTTAAATTATAAATTATCTTATGTAGTCTTAGAAATTACATTATGTCCTTAAGGTTTTTAATTTCATAATAAATAAGTTCTTTTATTAATAAATTATCAAGTTAATTAACAGTTTTTAATAATATTAAAATTTTATTTCAATTAATAATTCAGATAATTTTATTATTATATAGGTGAACAGTTAGAAATTTTACTTTTTCAATTAATTCTGTTAAATAAAAAATTATGACAGGGAAATATATGTAATTTTTCAAATCACAGGGGGCAATTCGTATTTTAAACAAATTTCAAGGGATGTATTTGTAATTTATCTTTTGTTTTATTTTTGTAAAAAATCACGTTAATCGGATATCAATAACCACTTGATCAGATCACATTTGTATTAACAATTTATTTTTAAAATCATAAATAATGTTGACATAAATTAGATCCGATCAAGTAGTTATCTATATCCGATTAACTTAATTTTTTATAAATATAAAATACTCAACAAAATTTATATATTTAATGGTTTTTTTTTTTTTTGATATGATATATTTAATTGTTTGGATTATTGATTTGGACTCCATAGTAGAACCACATAGTCTAACAATACGCTCTAATACCCTATCAAACTGGAGAGAAGTTGTTTCTTTTATTTTATGGAAAAAAACCAAATTTCATTTATTAAAAGCATACAAGGAAGGAATCATCAATGGCGTTTCGGGAGAGAGATTAGATAGTATGCTTCGAGGTCCTACCATTTTTCATATACACCCTTAACATGATCACCTGTTTCTTCTGCTGGACAGTTATGTTTTGTTTGACCATGATCATGATTCATAAATTTTCTTAATTACGCATTGATTAAAGTTTAATCAGGTGGTGGTGATGGATTTGAGATCTTCATTTTTGACATTTGAACGAAAGAAACCAAATTGTTTTTCTTTAGTAATATTTTTACAAAATTTTTATATTATTTGAAGTTGGTGATTTTTTGTAATATTTGAAATAAAATATGAGAATTTTGATGTGTCTCTTTACATATTTTATAAAAATTGGTTTGAAGAATATTATGAAATTTTGAATTATACTTGTGATTGTTTTTTAAAAAGACAAATTACACTAACATCTTTTGAGATTTGAAAAAAAAAAAGATACAATAAGTCTTATAATTTTGACATAATTATGTTTAGTTTTCTTATACTTTTAATTTATATTAATCATTTTTCATTAATAATTTGTTAGTTATATGGATATAAAATGATTTTGTCATTTTTTTACAAAAAAATAAATACTTTACCATGTTTGTTTTTGTGTTCTTACAAAATTTGCATTTATTTTGGTCTATTTAATCTTACTAAAAAGGAGATTGGTATAATTATGTCAAAATTATAAAGATCTATTATATTTTTTTCTAGATTTCAAGAGAGTTTAGTATAATTTACCATTTTAAAATTGGTGTATCACTAATCTTTTACATTTACTGGTTCCATTTCATACACAAAAATTTTGTAACTTCATAAGTTTATTTTTAAAAAAATGTGTATAATTTTTTCCTTCTCTTATATATGTATGTGTTTATACGATATGACTTCGTTTTTTTTTTTTTTTTTTTTTTTTTTTTTTTTTTTTTTTTTTTCAGACATTGTTGTTGTGGTACCCACTGCTCTTTCGCAGAAATTGACTAGAGATGTCCATTTTAACTGGAAAAGTGAAAAGAAAAGTTTTTGTTTTTAAGAGGAAAACTAGCTAAAATACAAATCATAAGTCGAAGAGTTGATGGTACTCAAGCTCATTAGATTTAGGGCTATCTTAAAATTAAAAAGAAAAAAAGAAAAGTTGCTTCAAAATATCTTGTATTATTAATTTATGTGGTACTAGAATAAATGAAAAATTAAAAAATATTGAGTTGGCTATCCATTGTATTTCAATTTCTATATAATTTCACCTGTAATATTTTCATTATGTTATTGGTTGAGAGTTTCACATAATACTCCAAAACTATTAAGTAATTAAGTAGGTAAATAGCTGAGAGTTTTTAACGTATTGACACTTTCTCAACTGTCAAGTATGACAAATTTGAGGTTCAAATCTTACCAACGACGAAATAAGTGAAAGAAAGCTCTATGTAGTAATTACTATTTGTACCACATGCCCCTTGTTATGAGTTCCACATTCGAAAGTGTTTGGTGGATATAAAGATTGCATTTCAAACCTGTTATTTAAAAAAATCAAAGTATTTTAAGATGCTCCACTTGATTTATTGATCTTTTTCAAACATGAGTTTTAAGCTCTTAATTATTTTAAAGCCCAAAATTAATGCTTCTAATTAATGTACAACTAAACATGTGTTTAAAATTTGTAGGGTATGATATGGACATGGATCAACCATCCTCGTTTGTCAATGGTTTTCTTTTAATATAATACTACAAATTAGTGAAATCTAATAGAGATTATAATTGCAATCTTCTACATGAATCAATTTTTATATCATATTAGATTGTTGTGTCATAATAAAGAAAACACCCATATGCCCTAAAATAGCTCATTGGAGGCACATTTCAAATAATTAAGTTCTAAATTAAGCTAGAGCTTGCTCAACTTGGAAGATAAAAAATTGGTAAAAATATCATGAGCATTCACAAATTTTCTATTTGGTATAGTTTGTCGGGGCTGCTTTTAAACTTGTATGTTTGTTGTAGTTTCTACTCATAATTTATGAGATAAAAACAAATTAAATATATATACAATTCAGTTTCTTCTTCTTCTTTTTTTGCCACCTCCTAAATTAACCAGAGAAAAGGACTTTAATTGCATTAAGGTTTCTATAAATTTGGGTTGGTAAACACTTTAATATCAAGACAAGTCATTTGGTGATGGAAGTTTGGTTCTTCCAACTAACTCTTTAAGCTCCAAGAGCTTTTGTTGTTCCTTATACACAAAGCAACCATTTGCTTTGCTGGTTACAGTGTTCTTGGTGTGTTGAAGTTTTCAATTCAACAGAAACCCTTTGGCCACTTATAGATAGATTGGCTATGCATGTGGAGCCTGGACGTATTATTAATGTTATATGCTTACATGGAGGTTGATCCTACTGCTCCCACATTTGATGCCAACTATCTCTGTGTTAATGCCTCAAGTTCCATAGGCCTTCTTAAAATGTATTTGGATTTAAAATTATGATTCTCAGATAATTTTTTTTGTAAGGTTAATTTACAACAAGACTCCTTTAATTATTAGCGAGTATCACTTTACCCTTCTCATATTTGAACTTATACATTTTGACCTCTTTAATTATGAAAACGTATCACTTTCACTTGCTCTAGACCACCTTTAAAAGAGGTGTATTTGTACGATTTTCATAGTTAAGAAATGAACGAATTACACTAATAGTCCTTATAGTTTGAGACTCGTATCAGTTTGCTTCCTCACTTTTTAATTGTGACACATTTGACTTTGAATTTTAAATCTTATTTCAAATAAAAACAATTAAAGATACTATTGTTCAATTTAAAGGGCAAAGTCGTCAATTTGATAAAATATAAACTAATTTGACAAAAATAAATGTCAAAAAAATATTCTTAAATTTTTAAAAATAATTTACCTACCAAAGATAAAATTATGTAAAATTGATAAATCTTTTAGATATTTATATATTTATTTATTTTACCAATTTTTTTATTTTTTTATTATGTGTTTGGATGATGGTCATGTAATAAGTGGTTGTTAGGCTTTTGATGTGTAATCGATATATTTAATATATGAAACGTTTTTAGTTTTGAAATTTTTTTGATTTGTTGGATTGGTTTAATAATGATATCAAAGTTGTTACTATATTTGACTTTTGAAAAAATAAAAATTAATTTAATGAAAATAAAAACAAGCACCGATTATATGATTATCATCTAAACACATAATAAAAATTAATTTGATAAAATAAATAAACAAATAAATGTATAAAAAATTTATCAGTTTTACATTATTTTATCTTTTGTAAATAGAAATAATTTTTAAAAATATTTTTTTGACATTTATTTTTGTCAAATTAGTTTATATTTTATCAAATTGACACATTTGTCCTTGAAATTGAGTAATGATATCTTCAATTGTCCTTATTTGGAACAAGATTTCAAATTCAGTGTCAAATGTGTCACAATTGAAAAGTCTGAGATCAAAGTGATATAAGACCTAAACTATAGGGGTCGCAATTCGCCCTTAAGAAATCAATACGTATAGATTCATAATTGAAGAAGGTAAAGTGATACTCGATAACAATTTAAAAATCTTAGTATAATTAATCTTTTTTCAATGAATAATTTAATCCAATAAAATCGCTTAAATTATCAAAACGATAGTCTTCTCCCACTTTCATTTTGGCTAACCATGAGGTTGCAAAATCAAACTCCATAATTAAGGGTGGTCAACTCTTTTGAAGTTTTCAGTAATTCACATAACAAAAGAAGGGCATTCTTGACATTTTAACGAAGAGTATGTTCTCCCTTTCTTTATTTTTGAATTAGGGTCCCCACAACATTTGCATACCATATAGTATATAGTATTGGGAAAAAAAAAAAAAGGGATAATATAAGATAGGAATCATGGGTGTGGAATCTTTCATTGAAGTTTGAAGTGGAATAGGTGGGAATTTAGAAGAATAGAAAGAGAATGGAAGGTGGCTAACAAGGTACTATCTAAAAAAAGCACTGAAATTTAAACTCACCACTTAGTGATAATAAGACAGTTTTTCTACCACTTCTATTTATTTAAATTTTTTATTTTATTGTTATTTTTTTTAAAGCTTGTTTGTCATGAAACCATTTTTACAGGTAGGAAGTCACTATTCACAAAGTTTGGTGTTTATTGGGACAATGGCTGGTAGTTTCACTAGTAGGAGACAACATTGAGATGTGTAAACCCTAATCAATACCCTTAATTAATGAGTTATATTATTTTTATGCATCACACACTCACAAAACACTGAACGCAACGAACACCAACTAAAGTAGGAATTGCTGTGTAGCACTTAGATTTTAAAATAAAAATTGAGAATTCTAATTTTAGAGTTTTAAAGAGAGTTCTAATGATGTGGCAACGAGTAGATTTCACATGTGATGTGATGTGTATGTTTATGATTTTTTTTTTCCCTCTTACTACATCATTAGAGCTTTTTATCATTGTTGTAAATTTTATCAATGTAAAATTTTAGTATGCATCTAATATCACCAATTTATAATAAAATTTTAATATTGAATTTCATTATCATTATCTGTTTTAAGATAATTTAGTAACTATCACATATAGATAGTGAACTTTATTTTATTTTTATCATAATTTGTTATTTTTATAGTGACACCACCACATATTGGTGATAACATGTTAAAAAAAAAAATTTCTACAAAAATGTCTAATATTTATATTTCCTAATTGATACGGACAACCCGATTTTGGTAATAGAAAAAATTTAAATCAAATTAAGGTATAACAAGAGTTTTATTAATGAGTGTCGTAAAAATATTAATTAATAAATTTTTTAAATAGTTATACATTGTTTAAGGCACTCATATTTCATACTAGTTATAATAAAGACAATTATCCAAACCTAGTTTCTCTAACCTAACGCATGCTCAAGGGGTGAACTAAACGTCGATATGCACCAAGTGTTACACAACCTAAACTCAAACACCTATATTCTCTTCGAAAATCTATCTCTAATATTTCACAGTTTTTAAAATACGATTAGATTTGTTAAATTAAAATATGTTTAGATTCTTCCAAATACAGTCTTTCCTTTCCATTATCTCCTTTGAGCTTGCTTTTTCTTTTTCTTCTTTTCTCCTTTTAGATGCAAATCCCATGAGAATTGAAAAGATGTTAATTTAAATAGGTTAGTTATTCTTTTCAAAACCATTGTCTCTAATACAGTTTTTATCTATATAGTTAAAATCTCAAAATATAATTATACTGCAATAAGTATATAGAGGGGGTATTTGGTGTGAATTATAGGAGTGATTATAACTTATTTTAATTTGAGAATTTGTGCCAAACTGTTTGATGCAGTTTCTACTTATAGCTTTTTAGGTAGAAATAATTTAAATAAGCTAAGAAAGTTAATTATTTAAAAACTGAGGAAGGGATACTTTTGATTTCTACTTTCTGATTATCAACTTTTAACTTATAATAAGTTATAAAAATAGTAACAAAGACAAATAAACACAAAAATTTTAAGAACAGAACATCCCGTACCATACCACTTAAAATGTACCTTTTGAAAGAAAAATTGGGAGGGGCCAAAATTGGGGGTGATGAGAATGGTGGGTATGGGAGGGACTTGGGGGGTTGGAGTTGGGTAGGAGGGGAGAAGGTGGACTTTGTGCCAGCCTTTGGACTCACGCCTGCAATGGACAATCTCTCTATTGGAGCCCCGCCCCGGGAATAGCGTTATTGCACCCGGGCGTGCTTGCATTTTCGGACCCCCATATTCACCCACTTTTTACTTTTTTTTTTTTTTTTTTCTTCTTCTTCTTTCTTTTTTTTCACTTCTTTTTGTGTTCTCTCTGTTTATTTAGTTATTACTGTTTGTGCACGCAAACAAGCATGATATTGGAAAACCCAATTTGGGTGTGCTTTTTGGTTGTGGGTGGAGGAGACTGGCTCAATTTGGGTTCTTTTTATGTGGGGGCAATTTTGTCCTTTTGCCAATCATTTTAGCTTATAAAGGTCTTGTTTGGTGGAGTTTTTTTTTTTAAGTTAAAAATTGATAGTCAAAAAGCATTAGCTAAAAGCATCCCTACCTCACCTTTCAAATAATTAATTTTTTTCAGCTTATTTAAGCAATTTTTGCCTAATAAGCTATAAATAAAAATTACACCAACAGTCTGGCACAGACTCCTAAATCAAAATAAGTTATTATCACCTCCAAAAACTGTAACAAACAATCCAAAAAGGGGAGCTTCTATTTGCACTCTAAGTGCTTGTTTAGCATGCACTTAAAAAATGTACTTTTTTACATACATACATTTATTTAGGTCACATCAATCAACACTTCTCTCTACTTTTCTATTCAATTTCTCTACTTTTTTACATATCTTTTTATAAAAAATTCAAAAAATCTACTTATTTAGAACATCCCAAAAATTAGGTTGGACACCTCAATTTAATTATATTTTTTTATTACTATTAAATCCCTATTTAGAATGATAAAAAAATACTTGACATTAGAAAAAGTGTAAATAAAAGTGTTTTGCATACTCTATTAATCATCAGTCTCAATATTCTTTTTCTCTATCTTCTTCATATTTTCCTTACTTTGCATTTTCATATCTAACCTTAACCTAACCCTATTTGCTTTAATTCATCATTCTTGCATTCTATTTAATATTAAAATCAACAATGAACAACAAAGAAAATATTTTCAAACAATTTTCTATAGAGAAAGTAGTTTTTAATTGTTATTCATCTTTTTTTTGTAGTTTGGTTTTCTGAATTCATTCGAACTGAGTATCCGAACAAATTTCATATGTTTGGAATTAAGTATGTGGACAAATATATTTTGTTCGACACTGATTATCCATATGAAACAACTACAATCGATTTTCTTGTGTTTTACACTGAGTATTCGAACAAACTTTATATGTTTGGAATTAGGTATCTGGACAAATATATTTTGTTAGGCACTAAGTATCCATATGAAACAACTGGAATTAATTTTCTTTTGTTTGACACTGAAGGTGTGTTTGATTGGACGGACTGGATAAGGGGGGATTAGAATCCATCGGACTTGAATCCTGAGACTGTGAATCCCCCGGACTATTTGGTTGGATTGGATATGTATCCTGTGTTTGTTTTTTCATGGGATTAGATGTTTGGACAGGACTATTTTTAGTGAATCCAACGTTTGGTTGGACGGACTGGATAGGATAAATGAACAAAAGACTATTTTACCATTTTTCAATTGTTTACTAAATAATAGCAATATTAAACATATCTTTAATATTTTAATTATTTTTAGCTAGATTAAATAAAAATTTATTTTATTTTATTTTTTACACAATTAAATAAATTTATTTTTTTTAAAAAAAAATACATAAAATATCAATAAAAATATATATTATTTTTTTAATTAAAATTTTAAATAAATTTATTTTTAAAAATAATAATAATCAAACAATGAAATTAAATAAAACATCTATTAAATTTAAATAATGAAATTAAATAAAATATAAACAAAATTTTAAAATAAAACATCAATGAAAAATTATTTTAAAAAATTAAATAAATAAAACATTAATAAAAAGTTAAATAAAATTATTTTATTTTTAAATTAAGACATTTAAATTTTATTGAATTTTATTAAATATAATACATAATTAAATAGTAGAGGGTCAAAATGGTCATTTTGACCACCTAATCCCGACAGTGGATAGTCCCCCAAAAACTATCCCATACCCCTCCTAGGACACAATAGTCCCCCATATGGGGGATAAGGAGTCCGGCGGACTAAAAAAAAATCAAACGGCAGATAAGGAGCACTATTTGGATTACAATCTAAATAGTGGATAGTCCCCCTCCTAATCCGGCGAATCAAACACGAGTTTTTTTAACCGGTAGCCACCGGTGGATATGGAGTGGGAGGAGACGTTCATCGCTTGTAATCCCTCTTCATCTTGTATGAACACTTTTCATCATTTGAAATTTTCTTCTAATTTTGTTCCTCTGGTTATAGGTAATAGAGTATACAAAGTAGATTTGTATAAAGTTTTAGGAATTTTAGGATTATAATAAGTATTATTTGAAATGTCGAAACAAATAAATAAATTTTCAAATTTATTGTTAGAATGCTTGAAGTAATAGGTTGTCCAACCTTTTAGAGCCTCCCTTATAAAAGCTAGACTTTAGGAACCCAAAAAAAGAAAAGAAAAAAAAGATCTTTGGCATTTATAAAACAAAAGGGGAGTGTGAATATACTTAAATTCACATGACCATTCTCTCATAAGGTATGACCCAATTATGCGAGCGAAGGAAGTGTGAAAATAAAATGATAATTGCTGTTGTGAATTTAAAAATTTTCATATAATGTGATTATTTTAAGATGAAGTAATAATGATTAGTATAGCCCATATCAAGTTTGGCATTAATGTAGAAATTGATCACAGAATATTTTGAATGGACAATATTTTACAAGTTCTTTTTTATAGTGGGATTTATTTAAAAAAAATCTTCTCTGTCTATATATATTCTCTATTTGCTTTGGTGATTTGTTTTTGTGTTTGTAGACTAATTTATATTGATATTCAGTTGCTGCCATAGTTGTAGTTAGCGGTATGACAACGGAATTGTGCAAGTGATTTGATTGAAAACTGTATTTGAAGATCTTAACTAAGCATGATAAATACTATTCCAATATTATAATTAGTTTTTGGGTAGGCAAATAATATTAATTATATCCAAAGTTCCATATGATTTTCATAAAGTTCAAGAAGTTAAGAATGATATAGAGATTGGTGACATAAAATACTATATATATGACATATAATGGTGTGGGAATATATTTTTTGGGTACCAATACGTGGCAAGGTGACGCCGACGTATTGACCGAGATGCCACGTGTCCTGGTTATTATGCCAAGGTCATCCCGGTTAGGCCGAGGTTACCTCCGAAGATATCGGAATCCGAGATAAGTGGATAAGGGACAAGAGTCCTAGAATGAAGAGGGAACTCAACCTGGATATGGGACAAGAGTCCTAAATTGGGAGAAGACTTCAGTTTGGGTAAAGATAAACTCTTAGGGAGTTTATCCTAATCCCACTGAGAGTCCCAGATTAGCAGTAATCCTGAGTCCATTGGAGTTAGGCTCTCATTGGGACTAGGATTGAGTTGGCTATAAATAAGAGGCACACCCCATGGGTCTAAGGTATGTTTTTTATGCTCAAGCTTGTGAGTTGAATAGATGATTGATTATCTTTAAGAGATATACTGACTTGATCGTCGGAGTGCCCCCGGGTGGAAGAACCACCGCCGGAGCCTTTTTCTTTCTGTGCAGGACAACCAGGTGCTATCTATTCTGCCTGTGTTCTACAGCTGAATTACTAAGGAGGGCAGTGTGGTCGGAAATTGACTCACACAATTTGGCGCCGTCTGTGGGAACGAAAGGAGAATAGATGGCCACCACCGTACAAGATCAACGTGTCGGAAACGACTAGTTTAGCAAGGATGGAGAATATGTCGACATAAACGGAATGAAGACCCTTCCAGAAGGGATACAAAGACAGGGGGCATGAGCGCTCCCAAGAAGATAACATTCAAAGAGCTCAACCTGAATGAGCAGATCCAAGATTCCAGAAGACATGATCTCGGCCTAGATGAGTAGGCCCGAGAAAAGAAAAACTCAATCTGAATGAGCAGATCCAAGATTCCAGAAGACAAGAACTCGGCACTTAAACCCGAGAAGAGAAGAGCTCAGCGAGCAAATCTCAGATCCCAGAAGATAAAAAAGAAACACACAAGATCGGACTGAAGTTAGCCAAGAGGAAGACCTGTTGTAAAGTCCACAAAGGAGTATGTGGAAGCTATGCAGGGGGCAGATCCCTTGCCTACAGAACCATATCAAAGGGATTCTGGTGACCCTACGGACAAAAAGATGCAGAGGCTTATAAAAAACATGAGAAAAGAAACGGCTCGCCGAAGCGAGGCCGATGTAACAATGGATCCAGCAAGCAAGAGGCAGAGAGAAGAAGAAGACGCTTAACACTTGTTGAAATTTGTAGCAATTTACAAGTTGAAGTTAAGCTGAGAGTGTTCCTTATCTTCACTTGTTGAAATTTGTAACAATTTACAAGTCGAAGTTAAGCTGAGAGTGTTCCTTATCTTCACTTGTTGAAATTTGTAGCAATTTACAAGTCGAAGTTAAGCTGAGAGTGTTCCTTATCTTCACTTGTTGAAATTTGTAGCAATTTACAAGTTGAAGTTAAGCTGAGATTGTTCCTTATCTTTGCTTGTTGAAATTTATAGCAATTTACAAGTTGAAGTTAAGCCGATATCATTGTCTAAACTTGTTGAAATTTGTAGCAATTTACAAAGGTAAAGGTAAACCGACATATGATATTTAATCGTCTGTTGAAATTTGCAGCAATTTACAGGTTGAAGTAAAAGCTAAGATTATTGTTTTACACTTGTTGAAACTTGAGAAAAGTTTACAAAATTAGCATTGAACAGTATATGTTTTACCCTTGTTGAAATTTATGAGCAATTTACAGGACAAGTTATTGCCGAGGTAAATCATCAGTTTGTATACCCGAGGTATGTCACCCCGAGAAGATTGCACAAAGAAAGAAGAGCATACTAAAGACACGCAAAATATTCTAAGTATAGAATCATGCAAAGGCAGTCAAGAAAAGACAAAGGCACAAGCATTCAGAGAAGGAAAGTTGAATTAGACATTCAAGAACAAGGAGGCACATCGGCCATATGCAGAGCTTACATTGTCTAAAAAACAAAAAGGTACAAGAGTACAAGCGACAAAAAAGGAAAAACTTCAAAAACCGAGATGATGTTTAACCGAAGTTAAACTGAGATGACCGAAGTTAAACTGAGATGACGCTTAACCGAAGTTAAGCCGAGATGATGTTAAACTGAGGTGATGCTTAACCGAAGTTAAGCCGAGATGATGTTTAATCGAAATTAAACTGAGATGATGCTTAACCGAAGTTAAGCCGAGATGATGTTTAACTAAAGTTAAATGGAGGTGATGCTTAAACCGAAGTTAAGCCGAGATGATGTTTAATTGAAGTTAAAACGAAATGATGTTTAACACCTGTTGAAATTCTGAGAGAATTTACAAGTTAAAGAGTGCACAAAGTTAAATGTCGGCAAAAGATTCGCTGGAGTCAAACGTCATTTTGGTTAGAACAGAACCACTAAGTGCACACCAGAAAGTGGTGACCAGAATTGTGAAAGGAATAAATGTTTCAAGAAACAGCGATGATAGTTTGCAAAGGCCAAGAGAAAGAGGGTCTAAAGGGGGTGAATTAAATACCAGAAGTTTTAATACATCGGCGAAAGAAGAACACATCGGGTCTGTGACTACGGCACAAAGCCAACTTCCCTAATGTGATCCTAAGTGTAATTTATGTTCACATTAGGGGGCAGTGAGAAGGTGCAGGGGGAAGGAATAATAATCAAGGAGCAAGGAATGTTAACACTTGTTGAAATTTTTGAGCAATTTACAAGATTGACTTCGATTAAGCAACTAGCTTGTTAAGAGCTGAGAAGGTTGGGAAATATGAAGCATGTATGAAAGAAGGCAAGTACAAAAATGAAGACCTTAAAGAACTAGGGACTGAAAGCAAGAACGTCGGACTGATCTGCTTCAACGGACGACGATGGTTCAGCCTCGACAGTCAGTTGGAGAAGCTTCTCTACCGTTATCTTGGCATCAATTTCAAGAAAGGAAACAAACTACTCGGCATCAGCAGCAGGTTGTGTCTCACCCCTAGAACAGTTGGAAAGATTTCTCAGCAGCCTTCTCGGCCTCGAGCTCAGCATCGATCTCCCGAAGAGTTTGATCAAAGCTCTTATCGGCGATTGGCACCTCGGAGTTTAAAGGCAAGGATTGAAGGCAAGAATCTGGAAAAAGACACAGAAAACAGAAACAAGAATGTAATTCGTAAATCAAAAATGGTGATGAAACTATCAGGAAATCAAGACAAAAAGATTGCTTAGGTGTGTCAAGCCAAGAACAGTGGCAGAAATCAACAGATATGTGAACAGTGTGTATTCAAGAAGATGATTTGGAAACAACGGGTAAAACAGCAATGGTGGTTAACAATGAAGCAGAGCCTCTTGGAAAGCAACAAGAAATAAAACCAGGAGGAAAAGTGGCTTACCAGAAAGAGGGAAGCCGGAATGAGAATTACCGAAGTCTGACGACGGATGCGAAAATGACAGAATAACGTAAGCTTCACCGGAGGAGAGGAAACGAAAACAATTGCAGAGCTTGAAAGCTTGGAACAATGACGGATTTAAGCAAAAGAGCTAGAAAGAGAAAAGGCTAGAGGATTGAATGAAAAAAGAGCAAATTCAGAGTCAAGAAGACAATAAAGTTCAAGAATAAAGCCAAGTGCACAGGCACTAAGTAAGAACAATGACCCAGGCACGATGCTAGCAACAGAAAGTGGATATGGCAAGAACAGTGCCAGGCATTCAAACAGTAAACAATTCAAAATAGAAGGCAACAGATGGCAAGTAAACAGATTCAGAAGAGTTATGAAAGATTGAGCTTAAAGGAATTTATGAACCTACCAAGTGAAATGAACGCCGATATGAATGTCGCCGGAGTCAAATAGATGACGAGAAATCGGGAACCCACCAGAAAAAGTGAATGGAGCAGTTGCAAAAACTCTTGGAGTTTATAAATTAAATGGAACCAATAACCTCGGCTAGGAGGTGTGACCTCGAACAGCTTGGAAAGCATGAAGCTTGATACTTGACAGAAGTGGACAGTAAAGTCCAGGGAACTTTGAGATCGGCGAGTTTGATCTCGGATAGAGGGGCACAGATGAACAAACAATGTAGGTTCCATCACCTCAGAATGCCGAGGTAATAGAACCTAGGGGGCAGTTGTGGGGATATATTTTTTGGGTACCAACACGTGGCAAGGTGACGCCGACGTATTGGCCGAGATGCCACGTGTCCTGGTCATTATGCCAAGGTCATCCCGGTTAGGCCGAGGTTACCTCCGAAGAAATCGGAATCCGAGATAAGTGGATAAGGGACAAGAGTCCTAGAATGAAGAGGGAACTCAACCTGGATATGGGACAAGAGTCCTAGATTGGGAGAAGACTTCAGTTTGGGTAAAGATAAACTCTTAGGGAGTTTATCCTAATCCCACTGGGAGTCCCAGATTAGCAGTAATCCTGAGTCCATTGGAGTTAGGCTCTCATTGGGACTAGGATTGAGTTGGCTATAAATAAGAGGCACCCCCATGGGTCTAAGGTATGTTTTTTATGCTCAAACTTTTGAGTTGAATAGATGATTGATTATCTTTGAGAGATATACTGACTTGATCGTTGGAGTGCCCCCGGGTGGAAGAATCACCGCCGGAGCCTTTTTCTTTCTGTACAGGACAACCAGGTGCCATCTATTCTGCCTGTGTTCTACAGCTGAATTACTAAGGAGGGCAGTGTGGTCGGAAATTGACTCACACAAATGGCATGTAGTGGAGATAAGATTATGTCCATAAAATACAGATAACAATGGCCTTTTAATCATCATTCTCTTGTTTGTTGGGAAGATGTCTCACAACGTTGAATTTCATCTTCTAAAAATAAAAATAAAAATTCCTTCTAAAAATAAAGAAAAGAAAATTTACATAAAGTTCCATTCAGCTTGTTTGGTTCTGTTTTTAGAAAATAATTTTCTGAAAATTCTTACTTTTTTATTTTTCGTTTTTTAATGTTTTCAATGAATTTTTTTTAATATTTTAAGCATTTTTTTTAAATTTTTTTTAAACACACCTAACATAAATACACTTAAAAAATATAATATTTGCGATTTTTTTTTTAAAAAATACAATAAATACCAAAAAATACGAAAATTCAATATATTTTTCGTATTTTTGTGTATTTATTAATTTTTTAAAATATTATTTCACAAATATTTTACTATTTAGATACATCTAAGTAAGGTGTATATAAAAAAAGTAAAAAATTGCTTAAAATTTTAAAAATATTCACTAAAAACACGAAAAACAAAATTTTTTTCAAAAAACTGAAATCAAACCCACTGATTTTTATCTTTAATGTTTTGCTAAGTGTTTGACTACATCAAATTAATAGTGAACAAATCAGCGAGAGTTGATGCAATTTTTATTTTTATTTTATTTTTATATTTTCATTTTCTAGTAATTAAGATTTTTTAACTTACCAAAAAAGAAAAGGGAAGCCGTGGTAGAGTTAGGAATTCAGCATAGGGGGTACATATTAATGACAACAAATGATTTTTTTCCTTCATAATAAATAACAATGAAATATTACTAAACTTCAATATTACAAGTCCATTTAGATAAACATGAATTGCAAATTAAGGGATTTAAGGTTGAATTTTATAAAAATACTGGAGAGTCACTATTATAAGTAGATTGAAAAATTATAAAAGAAAATAAGTCAAGATAGAAATGATGTATTTTAGTAAAAAAATTCCATAAAACACATTGCAAAAAAGTGTGTATTATATGTCGCAACTATAATTTTTGTTATCTTTGATTATAAGACATTATGATGGTAGTTATGATTATTCATTGTGGTCCTTTTAATTATAACTAGAAATGATTTGGTTATAATACTTTGTAGTATCAATACCATGAAATTTCATAACTTATATATAGTACACTATTTTAGAGATTGTATAGTAGAAGGACCTATTTAAGTAGAACCTTTGTAATTAGAAAGAAAATTCTTATTAGAGGGGCACTATTACAATTTTAAGGAGAAAACTTTTATAATTTTATAAAGGATGTATAAGACATAATTTATACATATTAGGGTACTAGTAGAATTATCAAAAATCCGGGGGCATGTGACCCCCCCGGTCCTTCACTAAATCTGTCCCTGAATATGCAAAGGTATACAAATTTATACAAGTTCTCATAAAAATACGTAAGTTATCTTATAAAATCATATAAGTTAATTTATCAAAATTTGAGAAATCACAACTTGACATAAGTTCTCACAAACATATATAAATCACTCACAAGTCACGTAACTTAAATGCAAATTCAAATAAGTTAATTCATAAAAATTTAAAAAATTATAATTTAACGTAAATTCTCATAATTATACGTAAGTCACTTCACAAAATTGAGTAACTTAAAACAAATTTGCGTAAATTAAGTCATAAAACGTATCGCAAGTCCTCACAAAAAGTGTGTATCTTAAGTCACAAAATTACATACTCCCATGTAAACAACATATCATATGCTTTGCACACTTAAAAATTATTCAAAAGGGAAAAATATACAGAGAAGTTCAAAACATACACAAGGGCACAAAACGAAGACAATGGTACCTTAGGTTTAGTTTTTAAATTAATATTTGGATCAAAAAATCAAAAAATATGTTTCATTTACTAATTTTCAAAACTCTTTTTAAAATTATTTTTCTCTCTGTCCTCTGTCTTTCTCTCTTTTGTTTTATCATAAATAAATTAATCAATCAATCACTTTTTCTCTCTCTTCTTTAATTCTTTCACATTCTACATATCAATCAATCAAATTTTTACTGAAATTCATCTACAAAAAAAAAAAAACTACAAATCATCCCAAAATTATTTCAAAACTCATAACCAAATAAATTTTTAATTTTTAAAACTCTTTTCAATAATTTATCTTTCAAAATACAATCTAAAATTTAAAACCCAAAACTCTTTTCAAAAACTAAACCAAATGGAGCCAATGATTTTGTTGTGATAATCCAACCTTCTGTGTTTAGGGAAATTATTGAATAATCCCAAAACACCACATAACCATACTCCAAGTCAATCACCAATTACTTAGTCCCATGTTGTTCTTCCATTCCTAACGTTTATAGTTAAAACAAAATCACCTCTTTTTTAGGTGTACCTTTTCAATTTTAATTCGATTAATGTATTTTGTTGATGTGTCTTGTTGTCATAAAAATCAAAACAGGATCATTGCAAGAAAATATTCACATAAAAATCAACCTCTTAAAAAAAAAAAACACACAAAAAAAAAAAAAAAAAAAAATCCGAAAAAGGCCACACATAAGATTTTGGCAAGAAGCTCAAATGGCCATTCAAATGTTCAAATTAAGCAGACATGACAATAGTTTTTATTTATTTATTTATTTAGGAATTTAATGTGATAGTTTAATTTATTCATTTGTTTTTTTTGTGAAGAACAACTACCGGAGTTAAGGAGCTTGGTAAGAACATGTCGTTTTGACAACGTTTTGGCCACGCTATCATTAATGCATTTTTAGACTTCTTACTACTAGTGGTAGTAGACATTCAAATGTCACTCAAATGTATTTTCACCTCTTCCTTTATATCCAATAAATGCTACAAGTTTTCTAATACCATTTTTAAATATAGTTTCATTCGAGGCCTATGATACGTTGGATGATCCTTTGTCTTCTTTTATTTCCGTCTGTGGTCATATGTTTATTTGTTAATAATGAATTATAAAATAAAATACAAATATAAAAAGATAGGAACAGAAGATCCTATTCTTGTATATATAGCGTCCGTTTGGCAAGGGCTCATTGGGCTCATGAGCCACAAAAGACAAAATAGGCTCATGAGCCACAACAGACAAAACATCACATCCAACCCCATAATCATTACACTCTTCTCTCACAAAAAAAATAAAAAAAGTCAAAAAGCCAAGAGCCCTTCCCAAACTAAGCTTTTGAGCCCAGGCTCATATAGCCAAAAAAGCCAAAAAGTCAAATAGCCAGCCCACTTCCCAAACAGATAGTAATTTAGAAAATTATTAGTCTCAACGCTAAGAATTTTATCATACACTCTCACAATGTTTGGTAATGGACCCACTTGAGTAACCATTTTTCAAATATTGCTATACAAATAAAATTTGACTCATAATATATATATATATTATAAAAAAAAAACGTTATAGATGAATCTTTTATTTAAAAATTAAGTGTATCAGTTTCCTCTCTTCCTTTTTTTTAATTCTTTTTCTCAATGAAATATAACATGTAGGTGTAGCAGAGTTAGAAATCAACCATTAAAGCAAAATGAATGACAGTAATGATGCGCATGTGGGGGAGGATGGTTGGTTTTATACATATATTCATATATAAAAGTGTACGGAGATCTAGGTGGTGACTCTTTATGGAACTTAGATTTTTACCTGGATCTTCTCTAGTGCTACTATTCAAAGCCAAACAGAACTTTCTTTCTCAAATCAACTTACACGAATAAAAACTATGAACTTAGAAAAATGAGATTATGGTATAAATCTAAATTTCGTATATTGTGATTATTTTAAAAGGGATATTTTTGCATAAATCTCTTTTCAATTACTTATGTTTCATTTAGTCTACATTATTTTTTTATATTCTAATAAGTCCTATGGGTGACATAGTTACTAAAATATCCTTAATAATATTCACATTTACAGTATGAATGTTCCGTTCACACCTTCAATGTGAATATTCACATCATCAGTGTGAATGTTAACATGTCAATGTGAAGGTTACACTGTCAATATGTGAACATTCACACGTTAATGTGAATATTCACATTATAAAATATAAATGTTTACATCACCAAATTGCAAACCGTTCCAAAAATATTTGCAAGGGTAAAAATGTTCATAAAATACTTTAAATATGAGAATTAAAATTTGATAGATCAAATGTTCAAATAATATGACTTATTAAAATATAAAAATATCTTATGGACTAATCGAAATACAAACACTTAAAAAAGGATTTTCTAATAAATCTCCATACTTAGAAGAAATTTATTACACATTTTGATTTTTAAAAATATATTGTTTTCAGATACAATATTGTTCTGACTGAAATGCAATCCAAGATTTCTTTAGCAATTTTTTTTTAAAATTTGTATCAAAAGTTTTTATTTTTTAGATCTGTCTAGTCTTGATGAATTTTGAAAAATATAAATTTTTTGATTTTTTTTTGAATTATTAAAAGCAAAAAAAAAAAAAATTTTTTTTTAAGGTTTTTATTTTGTCTTTAGTGAAATTTATTATTTTTAAAGGCAGTGACTTACCTCCAGTCCACTACCTGAACTGGAGGGTCTAGTTTGGTCCATTGGGCCCAGTTTTGGGCCCTTTTTGACAATCCGAACCGTTCACATTTTAAGAGTTGTTGAGTATATTATTCCTGTAAAAAATCATGTTGATCATATAACGAATATTATGCATTCAGATCATTTTTTTATGAATCGTTAATTTTCTGACCGTTAATTTTTTTTTTCCAGACAAAAGTGATCCGAATATATAGTATCCGTAATCGGATCAATTTGATTTTTTTATAGAGATAATGCACTCAAGAAAACCTAAAATGTGAACAGTTCAAATTATCAAAAAGTGGTCAAAAAATGAACCTAATGAGTCGAACTAGACTCGACTGACCTAGATTTGAATTGGAGACCGTCCAGGCCGTGTTTAAAATACTTTTTAGAGTAGGATCTAAAAGTGAGTTTTACAAAAAGATAGAAGAAAAAATGTTATAAAAAAAGTAAGGGCAAATTACACTAACGGCCCCTATAGTTTGGGTTTATGTCTGTTGGTCTCTGACCTTTCAATTGTGACACATTTGATTCTAAATTATGAATCTTGTTTCAAATAAGGACAATTGAAGATACCATTGCTCAATATTAAGGGCAAGTCGTCAATTTGATAAAATATAAACTAATTTGACAAAAATAAATGTCAAAAAATATTTTTAAAAATTATTTCTACTCACTAAAAATAAAATTATATAAAATTGATAAATCTTTTACACATTTATTTATTTATTTTACCATATTAATTTTTATTATGTGTTTGGATGATGATCATGTAATGAACGGTTGTTTTTATTTTCATTAAATTAGTTTCAATTTTTCCAAAGGTCAAATATGACAACAACTTTGATATCATTATCAAACCAATCCATTAAATCAAAAAATTCAAAACTAAAAACATTTCATATATTATATCGATTACACATTAAAAGCTTAACAACCATCTATTATATGGTCATCATCCAAAATCATAATAAAAATTAATTTAGTAATAAATAAATAAATAATATGTAAAAGATTGATCAATTTTATATAATTTTATTTTTGGTGGATAGAAATAATTTTTAAAAATTTAAAAATATTTTTTTGACATTTATTTTTGTCAAATTAGTTTATATTTTTATCAAATTGACGATTTTGCCTTGGAAATTGAGCAATGATATATTCAATTGTCCTTATTTGGAACAAGATTCAAAATTCATAGTCAAATGTGTCACAATTGAAAAGTTAGGGACCAAAGTGATATAAGTCTTAAACTATAGAAATTGTTAGTGTAATTTACCCAAAAAGTAATTATTAAACACAACCTTAGTGAGAATCAATTCAATGTTTTTAGGGCTTTTTTTTTTTTTTTTTTTTGTGGTCTTGAATCAGTGAGTTCCTAAGCTCTGATCATTAGATTAACTCTAATTATTAAATTTTGATTATTAGAATGCTCTCATTCCTCTATAAAGACCATCATTTTGTGAGCCCAACTGTCTTATTTTTTCCTTCTCTTTTCAATCTAATATTTGACAATTTGTAAGATTGCAATAATAAGCAATGCCCAAATGTTTCCACTTTCTAAAGTTCAAACATAATTGATTTCATGTGTTGGCTCTCATGGTTAACAAATGATTACATTCATTTTAAATCATGGACTTATATTCTTCATTTTGCGGCAATGTATTGAGAAATTGAATCATTGAGCAAATCTTAGCATATTTAACTGCCTTTTCATTAATAATTCATTTTGAAATACTATGGGTCTGTTTATTGATGCAATGTAATCATTAAAAGAATGAGCACTTTGAAATGTTTCATCCTCAATTGCTAAATTGATCCCTTAAATCAAGGCTAATTAATATATGATATGTGTATACTGTATGACTCGTAATGTCTCAAAATAGTTTTGAATATAAATTAAAAGATTTTGATTGCTCTCGAAAGTATTGATTTTAGTTATGAGTCAAAGTATTCTTAGTTATAAGACGAGTGAAAAAAATCTAATAAAAAAAAAAAAAAAAGGAAAAACAACATAGGGGAAGTGGGATCAACTTTTTTCAAAAATCTGGAAGACAAATGTAGCTAAATTCAGATAATGTCTTGAGACCATTGATGATATAAAAACTATGTGGAACAAACATTAGGTTTGATAAAGGTTAGATTATCTGTCTGAATTTTTTCATATCACTTATGTTCACACAATAAGTCTCTCAAGCCTAATTGTATAGTGGAGAGGAACCCTGGGGCAGTGAAAATCCAGAGAAAGGGCTATTGTTAGTTCATTCATACCACATTGAGAAAAAAAATTTAAAAAATAAAAAAAAAACTCTGAAATTTAGGTAAATACTTCCAATATTTACTTGTTTATTTTGATTTGATTAATAGTCACCAAAGCAAATGTGACAAAGAATGCGTGAAATTCTTTTATAAATTAAAGTCCAATTAGGAGTGTGTACAGCGGTGCAGTTCGGATGGTTTGAAAGTAAAATTATAAATCAAATGGTAGATTAGCGGATTGGCGGATTGAAAAACATTTTAACTAATTATCAAGCCATTGCATAATATATAACATTAATTTGCATAATATTTTTCATATATATAACACAAATTAATTTTAAATACTATTTTTTAATATATATAACTACTAATTTGTAATAAATTTCACATATTAAATCTCTAACACTCATTTTACTTTGATATTTCATTATAAGTTAAAAAATATATATGTATTAATTATAACGGACTGGAGCGGTTTTAAAGGTGGATTATCAATTTTAAAGTTTAAACCATGGTTGATGGATAGAACGGTATGAATTGATACGAATCAATGCAATTTTAAGAAATTGAGCGATATTTTGTACAACTCTAAAGGCAACTTAAAACACACTAGAAATGAACTCGGAAGAGCCTACACTTTTAGTGGGCTGGGCTTAGTTATCAGCTACCATAAAGTGCAAATACTTTTTAGTTTTATTTATATTTATAGGGTTTTGTTAACATGTGCGATTATGATATATGATAAGGAAACTTA
The DNA here is from genome assembly GCA_036172215.1 of Camellia granthamiana. Taxonomy (NCBI): domain Eukaryota; kingdom Viridiplantae; phylum Streptophyta; class Magnoliopsida; order Ericales; family Theaceae; genus Camellia; species Camellia granthamiana. The sequence goes on from CM069913.1 coordinate 13,666,096, forward strand.
AAAGTATTGTATAATTTTTATTACAATCACTTTCATGCATAACATACAAACAGAGAAAACATTTTAACATATGTCCTAAGAGTACATATTAACAAAAAAAAAAAGAAGCCCATATTTATAAACGTAGCCCATTTTCTTTTTTCTATTTCAAAGTCACATTGAAAGCCCAGCCCATTTAAGCAGATTGGTTAATTAACATTGGGCCGAGTCTAGATTAGACTGCAAAGAAGGTAACTACGGATTCCTAATACGGATGGACATTGGGCCAGGTTGAATTGGGTTACAACCAGTTGAAGATGGAGTCGCATTTTTTCTTAATGTAAAATTTTTGTAAATTCGCACTATAAAACAAAATTTTAAAAAATAATTTGTAGACATTTTTTTATATGTGAGTTTGGGATCAGCCTAAAAGAAGCACATTTTTTTCCCCAATGTTTTTGTTTTTGTTTTTGTTTTTTTTCAAATTTGTGCCATTTTTTTAAGAATATCTACTTATATATATATTTTTAAATTTTGTTTTTAGCAAACTTTTTTTTTTTTTCAATTTCTTTCTTATTATTATTATTTATTTATTTTTTTACTTTTCTCACCCATATAGAACTTACAAGTATAAAGTTCTTTGAAATGTTTTACAAAAATTTCACTAGAAAAGGTAAATAAATCATTAAAAAATGGTAAATTACACTTTGCCCCACTATGTTTGGTCACTTTCCCACTTTAGCTCTTAAAGTTTATTTTTTTTCACTTTGACCCTTCATGTTTCAAGGTTTTCTAAGATTACTTCTAAAACTAATTTTTTGTTAAAAATTAGACAGAAAATGACACATTTGATAGTCATGTGGCATAAAAATACTTTATTATATATAACTCACATTTCTGATAGAAATTTAAATCCCAATATAATAATATATATTTTTGTCTTATGTGACAGTTATTATGATATTTTTTGTTTAATTTTGAACATAAATTAATTTTAGGAGTAAACTGAAAAAAAAAATTTGAAACATAGGGGGTCAAAGTGAAAAAAAAAAACTTTAAAAGCTAAAATAGGAAACTGAGCAAACATAAAAAAGCCAAAAGTGTTATTTACCCTTTTAAAAAAAAGCAATTTCAGACGCACTCTCATTGTGGAGAAAAGTTAAGCTAACACAACAATAGAACTGATTCGATTGACATTTTCAAAGCTGAAATCAAATCATATCCCTTCAAAAACCAAATCAACTCCACCATAAAAATGGGATTAGTTTGATTCCCACATGAAGGCTAGTTCATATGATATAATGTTGTCTATCTCATAAGCCTAATGCTTAATGTGAACACCATCTTTGTGTGGTGAGTGTGTGATATATATAGTTGCTTAGAAGTTCCAGAAAGTATATCTAACTTAGATTGTGGGCTACATCTAGGGATTTAATTGGTTCGGGACAGTTGGTGTTTAGGTGAAATTTTGCACAAAACCGATAATGTCGGTTTTATTATGTTGAAAATCAATAAAGACCAAATATTTTATCAAACCGCACCAAATTACACCGATTCAAACGGTTCGGCTCAATGCGGTTTAATCGGTTTAAGTACTTTTAAAATTGAGTCATTTCTTAAATTTGTAATATAATAAATAATTTATATAAAAATATTATAGCCATTTGTACACAATTTTAACAATATCTAATCCAACCATTCACAAAAATACAAACAAAATAATTAATAAATATTAAGGCTTGAAACTTTTATTGAATTAGAATTAGAAACAAAATATAATCTAAGAACCAAAGTCTTAACATCAAAACAAAACCAAAACTTAAAACAATCATCCCATAAGTCTAAACCACAAGTCTATCAAATAGAGTCAAAATATTCATTATATATTTAATATTTAAATATTAAATATATTCGGTCAGTTTCGGTGCAAATCAACGTATAGTATATCAAAACCGGCACCGAACAAAAAACCGAAAAAAATAATTTTCAAAACCGAACAGACCGATTCATATTAAAAAATGACCAAATATAACCGGTTCGATTGGTTTAGTCGATTTTTTCAGTTTTTCTTACATCCATAACTACATCAAAGCTCCTCCTTTCACTGAATTGATTAGGTGCTGTTTGGTAACACTTGGGTGTGTTTGGTAACGTTTACGTTTTCAGTTTATATTTACAAAAATTTTATAAACTAGTTTTTGTTTATTTTTTGTTTATTTTTAGAAAAACATAAACTAGAAACGCGTTTGATAATTGACAAAATGTTTTAAAAAATTTTAAAATATAAAAAAAAAAGTAAGAAATGGCCAGTGGTGGCAAGTGGCGGTGGAAGACGGTAGTGGAAAGTGGTGATGGTGGGTGGTGGGTAGCTGGTGGTGATGGGTGGTGGCGGGTGGGTGGTGGTGGTGGTGGGTGGGTGGGTGACGGTGGCGGGTGGCGGGTGGTGGTGGTGGTGGTGAGTGGTGGTGGCAGGTGGGTGGCGGATGGCGGTTGGCAAGTGGTGGTGGCGGGTAAGTGGCGGGTGGTGGTGATGGGTGAGTGGGTGACGGTGGCGGGTGGTAGCGAGTGGGTAGTGGTGGCGGGTGGTGGGTGGTGGGTGATGGTGGCAGGTGGGTGGCGGATGGCGGGTGGTGGCTGGTGATGGTGGGTGGGTAGGTGACGGTGGCGGGTGGTGGGTGGTAGCGAGTGGGTGGTGGTGGTGGTGGTGGTGGCGGGTGGTAGGTGGTGGATGGCGGGTGGTGGTGGGTGGTGGCGGGTGGTGGTGGTGGTGGTGGTGGTGGTGGTAGTGGTGGGTGGGTAGGTGATGGTGGCGGGTGATAGGTGGTAGCGAGTGGGTGGTGGTGGTGGTGGTGGTGGTGGTGGGTCGTGGGTGGTGATGGCAGGTGGGTGGCGGGTGGGTGGTAGGTGATGGTGGTGGTGGGTGGTGGTGGCAGGTGGATGGCAGGTGTCTAGTGGTGGTGAGTGGTTGGTGGTGGATGGCGGTGGCAGGTGGGTGGTAAGTGGTGGTGGCAAGTAGGTGGCGGGTGGTGGTGGCGGGCGGTGGATGGTAGTGGCGGGTCGTGGGTGGATGGCAGGTGGCTGGTGGGTGGTGGTGGTAGGCGGTGGTGGGGGGTGGCTGGTGGGTGGTGGTGGCGGAAGACGGTGGTGGAAAATGGTGGCAGGTGGTGGTGGGGGGTGGCTGGTGGGTGGTGGTGGCGGAAGACGGTGGTGGAAAATGGTGGCAGGTGGTGGCTAGTGTTGGGTGGTAAAAAAAAAAAAACTGAAAACTCAAAATGAAAACACATTTTTTGTGTTTTCATTTTTTGGCCAAATTTATAAACTGAGACCATTGATTTATAAATCAAAAATTTTACCAAACAAGTTTTTATTTGAGTTTTTTAAATTTTTGTAAATATAAACAGAAAACTGAAAACGTAAGTGTTACCAAACGTTTACGTTTTCAGTTTTCTGTTTATATTTACAAAAATTTAAAAAACTGAAATAAAAACTTGTTTGGTAAAATTTTTGATTTATAAATCAGTGGTCTCAGTTTATAAATTTGGCCAAAAAATGAAAACACAAAAAATGTGTTTCCGTTTTGAGTTTTGAGTTTTTTTTTTTTTTACCACCCATACACTAGCCACCACCCGCCACCATTTTTCACCACCGTCTTCCGTCACCACCACCCCCCACCACCACCACCACCCATCCCTCGCCGCCACCACCACCTCCACCACCCACCTACCATCCACTCGCCACCACCCACCACCCGCCACCACCATCCACCGCCCGCCACCACCACCCACCACCAACCACCTACTTGCCACCACCGCTCACCAGCCACCTGCCACCACCATCCACCACTTGCCACCACCAGCCACCAGCCACCACCACCACCACCACCACCACCACCACCACCCACCTAGCACCCACTTGCCACCACCACCCACCCGCTACCACCTACCACCCGCCATCGTCACCTACTCACCTACCCACCACCACCACCACCCGCCACCTACCTGCCACCACCCGTCACCCGCCACCCACCTGCCACCACCACCCACCACGCGCCACCACCACCACCATCCACTCGCTACCACCCACTACCCGCCACCGTCACCCACCCACCACCACCCGCCACCACCCACTCGCTACCACCCACCACCTGCCATCGTTACCCACCCACCCACCACCACCACCCGCCACCACCCACCACTACCCGCCATCTGCCACCCACCTGCCACCACCACCCACCACCCGCCACCACCACCACCACCACCACCACCACCACCACCCACTCGCTACCACCCGCCACCCGCCGCCACCCACCACCCGCCACCATCACCCACCCACCCACCACCCGCTACCACCCACCACCACCAGCTACCCACCACCTACCGTCACTACTTTCCACCACCGTCTTCCGCCGCCACTTGTCACCACTTGCCATTTCTCACTCTTTTTTATATTTTAATTTTTTTTTAAACATTTTGTCAATTACCAAACGCGTTTGTAGTTTATGTTTTTCTAAAAATAAACAAAAACCAGTTTATAAAATTTTTGTAAATATAAACTGAAAACGTAAACGTTACCAAACACACCTACCTAACTTTTGAGCCTTTTTCTGCAAGTCATTTGGCTAAGCAAAGCAAAGCAAGTAGAAATGGTTGACTCAAGAAGGGAAGGTTTGTGACCTCTTTTTAGTTTTTCTCCCAAATAATGGAAGAAAACAACTTTTTTTTCATTCCTTCAAGATTAGGCACATAAAGCTGGTTTCACAAACAGTTTTCTAAAAGCAACTAATTTAAAATAATAATAAAAACACTTTACCCAAAAATAAAAATGATGTACAAATAATGGGTATTTTTTAACTTTTCAGAATTTTCATTTCAAAAAACATTAAGAATGAAAACAAAAAAAATGGTTATTTAATTTGCAACATCATGTGTCGTTAATTTCTGGTTGGTGGACTCCTACTTTGTTATTGACCTAATTGGTGTAGTGGTGAAGTTGGTCAACAAAACTTGTAAATAAAAATCTAAAAAATATCGTAAAAGTAGCAATTCTAGTGATTTGTAAAGCACTCCCCTTTAATCAACTAACTGTAACCTTTTCTTGTAATATGATGTTTTTTGATTGATTGATTGATTTAATTTGACATAACTAAAGTGATTCCATTTGAGGGTTAGTTTTGACAATGATTGTTATTAAGGTAAGTCATACATTTCTCTTTTATAATTAATTTAAGAGTGAATCACTAATAAATTTTAAATTTAAATATTTTGAACCATTTAGTTTTATCTTTTTTTTTTAGATTGAAAAGTCCTATTTCAATATTAATTACATTAAAATCCATGAAATAGGCATGTGAGTCGTATATGTTAAGGGGTAAATGTGATTTTTAGATAATGTTGTAGTTATCAAATTGTCCAAAAGTGTATTGTAACATTTTTTGATTTCCCCCCACACGAACGAAACGGACGAGAGAGAATGCAAACTTCTGGGTTTCTATCCTGATGTTACAGCGGTAATCCTCATCCTATTTGATTGCAAAATCAGATTTGGCAACGTTAAACCTAGAATCTTCATTCCTTAGTTAACGTTAGACATCCTCCCAAACCCTAGAAAAGCGAAACCTCCTTCTAGCATATTTTCAAAGTCAATTCGGCGTGGGCATTGAGACATCTTGACTTACAATTGACAATTGACAATGAGGACATAATGCCAGCGAGTTCATATCAACTATTCGTCGACGTCGCGGTTTGTGTCATTGTGCGATGGCAATAGGTATGTGTGTTGTTGATGTTATGTTGTAAAGATGTGGAGTAGAACACATTCGTGGTTGATGTTGGACATATATGCTAATTTGATTTGATTGTTTGTCAAAACCATAATGTGGATGTTGTTGGGTGTTAGTGACATTGTGGGGTTCGACAGTATGGGTTTCGGTTGATGTTATTTTGTATAAATGTGGAATAGAACACATTCATGTTTGATACATATATAATAATTTCATTTGATTGTTTGTGAAAACCATAATGTAGGTGTTGTTAGGTGTTATTGGCACTGTGGGGTTCGAAGCTATGCATTTTGATTAACGTTATTTTGTGTAGTTGTGAAGTAGAACACATTCATGTTTAATGGTACACATATATGCTAATTTGATTTGGTTGTTTGTTGAAAACGTAACATGGATGTTGTTGGATGTTAGTGGTACTGTAGGGCTCAAATTTTGTTGAGGGTATGACCGTGTAGTGTTCATTTACGTTAAGATGTTATTTATGATGTTGCCAGTGGGTGTGTTAGGGTGTGTGCTCTAGTTTGGGTCCCTAGTAGTTGGGGTCGTGTTTGACATTTTTTGTGTTATGGTGTTTTTGTTGATGTTATTTTGTGTAAATGTGGTTAACGAAATTTATGGATCGTAATGTGTAATGATGATAACGTCCATGTCTGCAAGTTGTGTGTTTGATGTAGTCTCAATGTCAATCTTTTAATCTCTCGTGTTTGTCATGGTGGTTGTTGTTGTTGTTGTTGTTTTTTTTTTCTTTTGTAAAGTGTTGTTTTGTTGTGATTTGTTCGTGCATGATAGAGGTATACACACGCACGTTCATAGTGGGGATGTTTGACATACATAGTGTGCATATTTTGAAATTTGTGTTTTTTCCATACTTATTTGTGTACTTTCAGTAAATGTTATGACGTTTATCTCATTATGGTATTGGTACTAGGTGTTGTGTGTTGTTATGTTTTTGGGTTTGACATGTAGTGATTGTATGTTTACAATGTTGGCTGTGTGCAAGGTTTTGGCCATTCGGTTTAATGCATTTTTGTAGTGTGGTAGCGGTATTTAGCTTGTATTACATGTTGTCGTAATGATGTTTCATATGTTTTGTATGTCTCGTATTAATATGTTAATGTGGCAGGTAATGCAGGACGGAAAGGTTTGAACTGCAGGTTTGATGGGTGAACACCACAGACAACCAGTTGACGTTGCGAACTTACACACAACTGTGATTTGTACATAGTCATTTTTTATGTATTTGAACTGAAACCCGCATTTGACAACGTATTTGCATAATATCATTTGGAATTCATGAGCGTCGTTTCCAAAAAATTGACCAACATGTGTAATACTATACGCCCAACTAGAACGTCTTCGATTTATGAGGACAATATAACGACAACAAATTTGTTTGGTCTTCCATATCGCACCTATCATTAGTGTCACACACCCCATCGGTTCGAGAATCCGCGACACCACATTCAATGCCGGACCCATAACTTTGCATTTGAGTAAGCACATTAATATGATGAATGCCAAATGACTTTGCAAGGGAAAACATATTTTGAACATCGTCATCAGAATCAACAATAAACTTATTGTATCCAAAAATAGTGAAAAGAAATACACCAATCTTGACACCAAGCTATCAAATTTGCCACAAACACCATCAACCAGTTGTGCAAAAGTGGATGCTTGATGAAGGCGAACAACTGCATTCATCTATCTGAATGTACACAACAGCAAAATTGCAAACTCCATACTTGAAACAATAAATAAATAAAAAAATAAAATAAAAACTTGACATAACCCTGCAATTGTGAGCACCACATCGTCTGAACAAATATTTATATGTTACCACACCTCTAAGAACAATAAAATAACATCACAAAGAAAATCTTAACAACCATAAACAACATATGCCAACATACCCATAAAAAATTAACCCCCCAAACACCCCACAACAAAACAACATTGGTAAAAAAAAAAAATAATAATAATAATAATAATTAATTAAATTAAACAACCAAACCACCATAAAGTCTTGCTTTTTAAATAGCCAACATCGAAAAGATTACCAGCATCAGTAATGTTTACTAGAAAATCTATATTTGGGATTCAATGATCTGAAAAATTTTTGCCAACAACAGTATACCAATGTAGTATAATGCTGCCAATGCCAACATCACAACACCGGAAAATAGTGTGATGTTTCCACCTCAAATACAATACAATAACAATTCTCATACAAAAAATTAAACCCCCAACAACACATTGTAAACCAACATTGGCAAAAAGGGAACACCAACATGAAACAATTCGCACAACACATAAATCCTCGCAAACCCAAGATCAATAGCTCAAAAATTGGACACCCACATACACCTCCTCAACAACCACAATGATTGCACATCAAGAATAAAACACCAACTAGGTAACATCAACCATTCCCAAAGTCACTCTACAAAATCCCCTAAAAAAATAGAAATGTTAGATCATACCTTACCCCCACATACCTAACACCAGCAAAAAATAAAATGAAATCCCAAACAAAGGGCAAACAAGTAAGTTCTAATATCACTAAATCAAATAAATATTACATACTAAAAATAAAAAGGACTATTTCATTTATAAAAAAAAAAAAAACATCTAGGATCTAATGGACTAACATTTCCCCATATAGAATTTATGAATAATTTTTTCTTAATTTAATTCAGATTTTAGTTTGCTTCTTATTCTTTGGGACATGCATCAATAAATCCCAAATTAACAACTTATACACTGTTTAGTCCTAAAAATTTTCTTATAGACTGAAAGGTCCCATTTTAGGAAAATTGACCATAGAGGGCATATACATCAAACATCATCATCATCAAAACAACATCAAACATCACAACATCATCATTAAAATAACATTAAACATCACAACATCGTCATCAAACAACATCATCAAAACAACATCAAACATCATCATTAAAATAACATTAAACATCACAACATCGTCATCAAACAACATCATCAAAACAACATCAAACATCACATCATCAAGAACACAACATCACAACATCAAACATCAGAATATCGTGAAATCATCAAACAACATCAGAACATTGTGAAATCATCAAACATAAGAACATCATCCTCGATCAGAACATAAGAACATCAGAACATCGTGAACACAACATTACAAACATAAGAACATTAGAACATCGTGAAATCATTAAACATAAGAACATCGTGAAATCATCAAACATAAGCGTCGGATCTCACGATCTCGGCGGATCGATCTTGGGTCTTGGAGATCTGAACGTGCTTCTTGCTGGTGACATTGGGGAGAGAAATGACGCTGTGGGCACAATCGTCCTCGATCATGTGCTTGATCGTCTGCGATTCCAGTGCCACTCACTCCTCCACTTCGAACGCCTCTCCGTCGGAGCTCTTCAGCGTGATCTTCTTCGACGAAGACATCTCATTTCCTCAAACCAAGCCTTACCCTATCTTTGCTTCGACTCAGCCTTGCCAACCACAACAAAGCAAACAGAGTGATGATGACTGTTTGGGTGCCATTAGAGAGTCTAGAGAGAGAAAACTAGGGTTTCAAAATCGAGATGAGAGAGATTGATTCGGATGTTGATGTTGATGATGTTGTTCAATGGTGGGTAAAAATGTACTTGGAGTTCTGCATCTTTATCTTCATCTTCATCATCATATTGTTAACATGATCACAATTCAAGATCTGAAGAGTTCTTTACCTTTCCTCATCGACCCTGTACCAGATTCAAAACCCATCTTTCTTCTAAAACCTAGATTCGTAATCCAAAGGTTTGTTTGTATGTGTGTGTGTGTGAGAGAGAGAGAGAGATGGGTTTGGGCGAATGAGAGGGCAAATCCACTGCGATCGAAAGGGCTGAGATTGAGAAACAAACACCATTAGGAATATGTACTAATGTATATCAACATCATCAATATATATTAATGGTGTTTTTGAATGGCGTTTCTGTGATGTTAATATACATCAAATAAAATGGGGCTAAATGGTGCATAAGAAAACTTTTAGAACTAAATGGTTCAACTTTTTAGAAAATAGGATTTATGGGTAAATTTTCCTTATTCTTTTAAATTTGAATAAATAATATTATTCTTAAATTATGGGTGTGATTTTAATTTCATCATTTTGTCAAAATTATCATCAATTTTTATGTTTTTTTATATGTACTTCTAATGTGATGAACACTTTCTAAACTAGACTGAAAGTCTAGAATTAATATTATTCAAAATGATAAAACTTAAAGTAAAATTTAAATTAAATGACAAAAAGTATAATTTACATATTATATTCAGGTAATTCAACCACTGAATTTTCGTTTTTACAATTATTATGGAAAATGGAAAACATGAAAAAACATTTAAGGAAAAGAAAAATACAAAAGGTGTTTGATATAACTTGAAAGCTGACATGGGTGGTAGTACCTGATGGCTCTTTGGGGGTGAGGGACTGAAAGTGCATCAAACTTTACACTCACACTTCTCATTATTGTTTCTGATGAATCAATTACTCAGAGTAATAGCGAGCTACATCAACAATTTAAACCCTAAATTCTAAACTTTAATGCAAGAGATGTTATAAGAAAATATTTTATTAGTCTGTAAATAGGAAGTCAGGTCGATGAATTTGTATCCTCAACTGCAATCGTGATATTGTGCCTGTTTGGCAGAGCTTAATTACAGCTTATTTCAGCTTTCAGCTTAATTTAAGCTATTTTGATGTGTTTGGTTTAGCTTATAGCTTATAGCTTTTTGGAAGTCAGAAATCAGCTTATTCTTTGAGTGGGACAGGAGATGCTTTAAGAATAAGTTGGAAATCAGCTTAAGCTGAAAGTTATAACCTATAAGCTGTTTAGGCATAAACTATAAGCATTTTCCCACAGCTCTACCAAACAGGGCCATTAATCCAATCATTTTAATGTGATTTCAGCAATGTTATGTTATCTTTCATTTTCTGAACCTTCAATTGATTTTTTTTTTTTTTTTTTTCAGATTTAGCTAAACTCAATGTGCCCCGTTGTTCCAAAAAAAAGAAAAGAAATGTGCCCCGGGTTGAGCACCTGCTCTGTTATGCTTGGCTAGAGTTTCCTAATTTTTGAGACCTTAAACTAATTATCAAAATGAACCCTTATCTTATAGGCCTTTTGAAAAATTGAGACTTTCATCAATAAGACTTGCTTTATTTTTTCTTACGCTGTGTTTGATTAAGAGATTTAGAAAGAAATTTGAAAATGAAAAGAAAAAAAGAGTGTAAAACTAAGTGAAATGTAGGCATATTTTATTCATATTTTACATATCCTTTTCCTTTTCATTTTAAAATCCCTTCTCAAATTTCCAAACCAAACACAGCGTTAGTGACCTAGTGTTTGTTGCAGAACCAAGAGATTTTGTTGTGCAAATTCATTTAATTCTCTACATGTTTACTGTGTATTTTTTTTTTATTGTTATGGCATTTTATTTTATTTTATTTATTTTTTTGTGTGCAGAAACCTAAGGATGGTCCCTGTCTTTAATTGCTATTAACTATAAATTTTTTTTAAAAAAATCTTAAATTTTGTTTAGGTGAGCAGTACTAGTAGCAAAAAGCCTCTTTCCAAGATGGTCCCCAGATATTGTAGGTGACTGAGAAATGAATTTTGGTGTCGGTAGTTAGAGATAGATAGATATGTGATAGAAATTTTTTTTTTTTTTTTTTGCTCTGAAAATGGTGGTGGTGTTTGTCAAAATGGTGGGTCGCCCTAGCCCTCTTTGGTACAGTAATTGAGTTGTTTGTAATTTTCTTTCTTTTAATTTATTTTGAGAAAATGTGTCATAGTATTTGATGCATTTTTTACTTATTATTTATAAAGTATAAATAAGTTAAAATATCATAAACCTTGAAAATTTGTGTTTTTAAATTTTTGAATTTTACATTGTCAACTTTTAATTTTAAAAAGTTGTACCAAACATGTCACATGTACTCTAGCATCTATCATGCTGTTTGGCCTGTCCCACCTTGACTAGATTGTATGTTCTTTCGTTAAATGTGACACTCGAATTTGAATTTTATCACTGTTGCTCCCCTTTTACTATTCATTTCCCAAAAAAAGAAAAAAAAAAAAAAAATCAGAAAGTTAATTTGAATACCTCTTTCTTTGAGTTCCTATACATTAGATATGTGGGCCTTGTTTGGCGAAGGTTATTTTTTGTTTTTTATTTTTTGTTCTTTGTGTGGACAGCTGCATTAGGCCGTATTCTGACAATTGATAATTTGAGTCGGCGTGGGCATATTTTGATCAATTGGTGTTGCATGTGTTGTGGAGCTGCGGAGTCTGTGGATCATTTGCTTATTTGCTGTCCGGTTGCTTCACACCTTTGGATGTCTATAGTAGCTCTCTTCGGTTTGGATTGGGTTCTGCCAGGGACTTTAAGGGCTGTGTTACAAAGCTGGGTTGGGGGGAGGGTTGGGAAGAGAAGGCGGAAAGCTTGGAACTTGGCTGGCCATTGTCTTATGTGGCTACTGTGGTTGGAACGTAATCAGCGGGTATTTTTGGGGGAGATGCGTTCGGCGGTTTGGTTGGAGAGGCGTTTGCTCCTCGTGGTGTATAGTTGGTTAATGCTGACTGTGGACCCGGCTGTTTTGTCTTTTGTTGAATTTGTAGAGGACTTGTCTTCATAATTCTTTTGCTTGCTTTTATTCATGTTTTGTGTAGTTCCGGTTTAGGCTTTTTTTGTTTGTTAGTCTAGCTTTTGTATTCTTTGCATTGCTTTAATGCCTTTTAATAAAGTTGGTTTATTTATCAAAATTTTTTTTTACAAAAAGATAAAATAAGTTAAAATAGTTAATAAGACAAAATGTTACATCAAACATATAATAATTATTTTATTTTTTCTTTCACAAACATTATATATAATTATAAAAAAATTCAATTATCATTTAAAACAGAAATACTTTAACCTATTAAAATAATTAACAATTAAAATAGTCAGGTTTCTCAACAAGGCCATGATGTCTGAGGTTTACAATGTGTGGGTTGTTTTTTGTACCACTACATTTCAAAGAAGAAAAAAAACAAAAAAATCATTATCCTTAAAAATCTTCTTCCTAGAAAATGTCAATATGCCTCCTCCACACCCAAAATAATAAAAAGCCCAAATACGGTTATAGGTAGGGATGGTAATTAAAACCCAATTTCACGGGGACTTGGCCCGATCCCCGATTAGAATAATTTCTTTTTTGAAAATATTCACGACGGATAAGGTAGGCCGGAGACGGTGATAGATTCCCCGTCTCGGCCCTGGCCCATCCCCATCCTTGTTCCCATTCTCGTTCTCGTTTCCGTCCCAAACTGAAATTACTATTATACCCCTCTATATATGTGTTTTTCTCTAGGGACATATCTAGAATTATCAGATTTTTGGAGAAACAATGTTGTTTTATTGTTGTAATATTTATGTTATATGTTTTATTTAAACAACTATTGTTCCATGTTGTAATAGACTAATGGTACTATTTTTTTTTTTTTGGTTGGACATTTGAGAATCGAGGTATTATGTTGCATGAATTATTTTGAGGGGATGGACCCATGTAATATCTTTGAGAGATACCTATTGATTTTAGAAGTTAACTCAACTAATAATGTTGGTTGTGCATGCTACTTTGCAAAATTCACAAGTAGTGTTTTTTTTTTTTAAAACAAAAAACAGATGTTGTTTGGGATTTATTAATTTATTTATTTATTTTTGGTGTGAGTGTTGTTTTGTATCTTGTTTGTCATATTGTTGTTATTTGGATGTTTATATTTAGACATTGTTGGATTATGCTTTTATATATATTATTTTTATTTGCCTCAAAAAAAAAAAAAAAAAAAGTAAAATGGGATATGCAAAATTTATAAAAAAAAAAAAAGTTGGGGATTTTTCGGGATCAGAGAAACCCGATCCCCATTAGGGGGCGAGGGCTGGGTGATGGGTTCCTTGCTAGGGATCGGGAGCAAGGGCGGGGACAGAAATTTTTATACCTTCAAGAATCGAGGACGGAGAGTTTAATCCCCGGCTCACCCCGACCCGTTGCCATTCCTACTTATAGGCACAAGAGAAGTTTTCAGCTGCTTCCATTTTTGCATTACTTTTTTCATACCATGTCATATTTTAAGAATTTTCTATGTCAGGATGTTTTATTTTTGTTTTCAAATTTGACCATGGTTTAAATTGTGAAAAGCAAAATAGTTCTTTGTTATTGTCATGTCAAACTATTTTAATTATTATTATTATTATTTATCTTCTATCCTAGTCTACTCATCATCTTTTCATCACACGATAAATTTCTTCAATTTTAATCATATACTGAAAAAATCTTAAAAACAAAAAGATAATAGAGATTTAGACGAAGTATTGACATATCACAAATCTTACTAGCATTGGTGTGAATGAGATTTGCAGTATTGTCACGTGTGACTGTGAATAATTTAGAATAAAACCCCAAAATGAGGGAAAATGAAGAGCTATAAAGCTGTATTTGGCTAACGAATTTAAAAAGGAATTGAGAAAGGAAAAAAAGTGTATGAAATATAATTATATTTTATTTATATTTCACTCACATTTTTTTTTTCTTTTCAAATTCCTGTCCAAATCCATGAATCAAACACGACATAAAGAAGGCATCTTCGGTAAGATCCCATGAATGCTGCACTCATATGCTGTCTGAATTAGGACCAAGCTAGGAGAGACTGATGAGTGAGGAGGCTCAAGCACAGCTCAGCTCAGTTGCTGCTGCTGATGATGAATACATTTATAGTCTAAGTCTTTGGTCAAACCACATGATTACGACCTTACTTGGACCAACATCTAAAAAGAAGTTAGCAGAGCCCAGAAAGAACAGCCTGTGAGTTTGGATAATGCTGTGCTATATGGTCTGACGCTGAGCACAATCAATCTCATAACAACACAACACAGCTAATACTACACTAGCTTGTGAGGCCATGGCAGTCCACGGAGTCCAGAGAGTGGTGCAAAACATGTGAAACTATGAGTAAATTCGTACACAATTCTAACTTTGGTTTTTAGTAGTGGTCGTTGAGTCATTGCTTCAGATTAAACTGAGTTTTTGGGGGTGAGGGAGGGATCCTCAATCCCAAACGGATAGTTTACTAATACAAAAATCGTTTACAAAATTAGACACAAAGTACATGGATAGACGGATAAATTTTTTCAATAGTGAACCCTATTAACAAATCTTATAAAATTTTATGCATTAATTTGTATCCTGTGTTTGAATTTTGTATTTGTAGTAGAACTTATTCCAAATTTCTGTATCATTAGTTGTGTTAATCATGGTTTAAATATGGCAAGATATGCATCATATTGGCCGTACTAGTCTTTTGGTCTTTTGATATCGATACATCCTATATATTCTTATAGGTTTGCAATACATAGTATTTTATAGATGATCTACGACCCGTTTCACAGTCAATATGGCTGGTTTGATACCTATTAGGCTCTTGATGATTTTAATATTTTCAAAACTGCATGATACCCATTTTTCTCTTGGTTTTGCTATTTAAAATATATACATATAAGGTCCTATGACCAGGAGTGAATTAAAATAGAAAAATAAAGAGATTTGAGCACAGAAAGTTGCATGCTGAGTTTTTGGAACCTTGCATATCAGCTTTAAATTGGGGACCCTGTTTTTTCAAAAGATGAGGACCACCGAACCAAATTTTGGGTTATGATGAAGAAGGATGGATTTTTTTAACCATTAGTTTCTCACACAGAGACACAGAGCAGTTGCAGAGTTTTAACATGAGGCAGAGAGATTCAGAAAGACTGGTCATCCTTGAAAGTGATATCTTGGATGAAACTACAAGAGATGAACACAGATGATCACCCCCCACCTCCCTTGCTATGTGGTGTTTGATGCTGATTAAATAAGTTGTTTATAGCTTATTTTAATTTGAGTATTTGTATCACATTATTTGGTGAAATTTTTGTTTATAACTTATTAAGCAGTTGAATAAGCTAAAAAAATCTATTTATCTGAAAACTAGAGTGGATACTTTTGCTTTTGTCTTTTTTTATCATAACCTTTTAGCTTACAATAAGTTACATCGAACAAGCCCTATGTAAGCTCTGCCTGTTAGTTCATATTGCCAAAAAAAAAAAAGGGTTATTCCCATTTAATTTTTGTTTTGTATCCAATTTGTTTTTTAAGTGTAACAAGTGGTTACCCAAAACTAATTGGGTATGTAAAAGTGATACAATATTAGAATTATTGAAAGCATCTAACCTAAAATTAATTAGTAATGAGTGGAAAGTGTTTAAATTATATAATTTGAATTTCAGTGGTTTGGAGAAGCGATGCGAATATCAAGCCTCTAACATGTTCAAAATTTGATAACCAATAGACGATTGATAATCTTATAGTTTTTTGTAAAAATAACAAAAGAAATATTATTTAAACTAAAATAAATTAGCTTTTTATTTTTATTTATTTATTTTTTACTTTTAATGTGCAGTAGTAATAAAATAAAATTTTAATTCATTCAGACAAAAAAAAAAAAAAAAAAAAACCATGCAACCATAAGGTGTACGCGCGTGATGAGATGGTTAAAACCCTAGCCTTCATATGTTGTATTAACAAGGTGGACACATAAGAGCCATGCAACCAAATGTACTATATAAGTTAACATAACACAATTGATTCAAGTACATATTGTGAATGTGAATGTGAATTTAAATGTGCTTAATCAGCATTTTTGGGTCACAATAAGAATTGAGTAAAGAAAATTCCATGAGAGTCACACTAAAAAAACTCCAAAAATTAGGTATCGTTTGACAATATTACTTTTTAGCCTAAAAGTCAGAAAGTCACAAAAAAATCATAAAACCAACATCCTATATCAAAAAGTCAAAGATTTTATTTTCTCTCTATTTTTTGCATATCTTTTCGTAAAAAATCAAAAAGTTATCTCCAAATAGTAGTTTTTTTTACATCATATTTTAACAAAAAAAACTAAAAATTACTAAAAAAATTTGTTCCCAATTGATGTGGCCTCCCACATTGCATGAAAAACAACCCTAAAAAAATCCCCCAATATGGATGGTCTACAACCATCAAGACATTGATTTAAGCTAAGTTTGGGAAGACTAAATAAGTGTACTTTTTGTCTTTTTTGACTAAAAAATTGAGGTTGAAAATATGGATATTTGGGTTAACTTTTTGACTTTTTATGGAAAAATGTGTAATAAAAAATTGTGAAAATTGGTTTTTAGAGGAAAATTTGAATTGAGAGTTGTGCAGCCGTAATTGTTGACTTTTGGTGAATAGTGTTAACTTTTTAACTTTTTGAGTAACTTTTTGGCTTTTTGAATTATTTGGGAGTACCCAAACAAGGCCTTAATGCAAATCCATACGACGATGCTCAAAATTGAATCAAAGATGTACCACCAGACAATATATATATGTATAAATGTTTAGAAAATAAAATATGTAATTTAAGTTTAAATTTATAAAATTCCACCAAAATGCATCGCCTACAATCATCAAGGCATGGATTTCATGAAAATTCTTAACACAATGCTAAAATTGAACCAACATGGCCCCCCTTCGGACGCCCAAAAAATAGAGATACAACTGACTAAAAAAAGGTATTTCAAAAAAGTTCAAAAAAATAAAATATAGGGTGAATTACACTTTTAACCTCCAATTTTATTTTGGTTCTTGGTGTTTCAAATCGAACAATTTGCTCGTTACACTTTAACTCCAATTTCATTTTCTGGGTATTTTACGAAATGATTTTTTTAATACAAAACTATATATTTTTATTTTTTTATTTTTGAAAAATGAAAAACAAAAACCAAAACAAAAATAAAAATACGCCCTTGAAATTTGATACTGAAAGAAAGAAAGATAGCATGGGCAGGCACATGTTATGCTGAGGGACACATTTGATATGATGTGTGTGTGTGTGTGTGCAAATGAAATGATATTAGTGGGAGAATAGAGACATGGATGTAATGCTCCATGCGTTGAAGGCATGGAATGAGCTAGCTGTGTGGGGGCTTGTGTGGCTGTTTATTACTAGAGTTTCTATGAGTTGTTTTCCAACTCAAACTACTTGAGAAGTTTGCTGATTGATTTTCCCATTGAATGGTATGTGTTTGTTTGATGAGAAAATTAACCTTGCCAGTATTCTCTCTCTCATTCATTGTTGAGTACTTGAGAAACATGGAGTTGATGGTTTTTTTGTTGCCTTCTATCCGACCATCGACCCATCTTCCTATTCATGGCACATCATATGGGTGCCTCAAATATTTATTTTTTAAAATGTTAGCCTTTTTGCTGAAAGTGATGCACTACTTACCTAAAATTTGAGTAAATTGCAAGTATGATAGCGATGGACTATAGTGCATATCTTGATTACTACAAAATATTAACTTCTTGATTAGAATCTAGCTATTTCAAATAATAGTGAAATTACAACGTTCATATTGAATTAACAAACTATTTATAATTAAGTCAATTAAGTGAAATATTTATTTATGAGTCTTTATTTTTTCTACCAATGTTCTCCACTTCTCCACATTGTCGTCATCTCCGTCCATTACTGTCACCACTACCATCACCTCTTTTTCCACTACGTTGTCCCTCTCTCCTTCTCAATACTCCCTGCACTCCTATAAACTTCTACTGTAATTAGCACAAATGACTCTTTCTCTCTCCAACATACACATACCACATATTTAGTGTTTGTTACAAGTATTCTTTCATATTTTATTCATAATCTTTTTATTTTGTCTTTTAATGTGCATATTAATTTAATTTTAATTTAAATTTCTTTTTCCTTTTCAAGATTGAGCTTGAGTATAATCAATTTAACTCAAGTCGAACTCAAAAATCTTAAAAACTTCATAAGTCAAACTCAAACTCAATTCTTTAAATTCAACTTCAACTCGGTTTAAACTTTGAACTCAAAAAATCAGATATTAATCTCTCCATCCCCCTATTTAAATGTAGACTAAAGTATTGTTGTACCTCAAACATTGAACAATACATGTAGATCCCAGTTGTAAGGCAAATACAATCACTACCCACATGAGTCTTGCCGCCAATTGTCCCCAATCTTAAAAAGCTTTTACACACACACACACACACACACACATATGCAAAATTAATCACCTGCTAATTAACAAAATTAAATACCCTCAAATGCATGTAAAATTAGATATATTCTTGAATTTTTAAGCATAAATAGATGTATAAGAATCAGGAACGAAATTAGAATTTCATTATCAGAGAGGTCAAAGATAAATAAATTTTCTAATCATATATACAAACACACATGTATATATAATAGTATGATATATAAATTATATATAAACATGAAAAAATTCAAATAACATAAAGGTAATCTCTATTAGAATAAAGAATTTTTTTGATATAAAATAAAAAAATAAGGTAAGATGGTAAAAAAAAATATATATATATATCTTTCATTTTGAAAGGCTATTTTATTTATAAAATAATATATATATATATATTTTAAAAATACTATAATAAACAGATTTTTTTTTACAAAAACGAGAGAACCAGAATCCCTTATAATATTCTCATAGTTTCATCCCAGATAATAACACCATAAAAGCTGGTGTATTTGCTATGCGACATAGTTACTCTATTTAAATAGATCAACAATGATTCATAATATTAAAAACAAGACCACTAATAGTATTAATACATTAGAAATGTCAAAAAAAAAAAAAAAAAAGCATAGATAATAGACGGGATTCACTACTATATCATTAGTGGTGCTATATTAGAGCATTATTTTTTGTGGTCTCAATCATTTTTCTTAAATAGGTATGGTAATACATATATAAAAAAAAAAAATGAGTGAAAGCACTAATTAATGCCATTACTAATAATGTGACAGTAAATTCACAATATTATTATCTTTTTAAAAAAAATAAAAATAAATATCACATCATTAACAATTACTTTAAAGTATCACTTTTAGTGATGTGTATCATTTTTCGGGTAGAAAACATTGTTCTATTGTAGCACTTTTGTAAAGTTTTCTTACAACTAAGCCTAAGACCTAACACATATGCTACTCCAAAAGTAGCCCAGCTTAGGTTATCCTGTGTTTCTTGTTTGTCTGTTTTATTTTAAAAAAATGACTTAGACCCCAGCTGGGGTGTTGGGGGTCGGCTCCTATTGGATAAAAAAACTGTTTTGCTTTTGTTCTTTTTTTTTTTTTTTTTTTTCAACCAATAAGGGGGTGACACCTCACTGGAGGTTGTCAGTGGGGGTCACCCCGCTGGGGGTCTGTAGCAAAATCCTTTATTTTATTTTATTTTTTTTAAGTATATATTTGAAAAATTCTATAATACATATTTCTTTTCATATTTGATTATTAAGGAATTATTTGGGATGACCTAAATAAGTATACTTTTTGTCTTTTTACGAAAAAATATGCAGAAAAGTAGAGTGGTGATGTGATGGAAAAAAGATAAAAGGATAAAAATATAGATTGTTTTTGAGTTGCCAAACTTGACCTAATTAGGCGATGTGTAGTATTGATTGATTGTGGTTGTGAGACCTTAAGGTTTTTTTTTTTTTTGGTTCAATTTTTTATAACTCACCCTTATTTTGGTTATTATTTGGAGAAAAAATTACAATTTACTAAATTTTCAAAAAAAATTATAAATTCATGAAAAAATTTAAAATTTTGATTATTAATATTTATTAAATTTATTATTAATTTGTAATTGTCTTTTAAAAATATTTAATATTTTTCTTTATTTTGATACCAAAAACATAAAAAAAAAATAATTTACATATAATACATTTAAAAATAAGATGTGTATTATAAAACATTTTTCCTTTATTCTCTTTCTTTGTCCTCTTCATCCTTTTGTTTCTCCACTCTGGTTCGAATTTGACTCTTTCTTTTTTTTTTGTAACGCTAATTTATCAATTTATTGAAATTTAAAAGGCAAAATCAATTTGGTAAGACTATAATATAAAAATAAAATAAAATGAGAGATAGAGAGAGAGAAGATGTGGTGACATCACATCCAAAACCCCTTATGTGAAGGCGCCCTTCTCTCCCATTGGGCCATAACACATGATATGCATGTGGACCCCCACCACCATCATCACTGTCAAGCTTCACTACTAAAATATCTACTATAAAATTATATCTCCTAGCCTTGTATAAAACAAACATTATTATTAAGGTAAATTACACTAACATTCCTAAGGTTTCTATTTAGTAAATTTTTTTTTTACATTTAAAAAATTATATTTACCTCCTATCATATTAAAATAACATATTTATCACTTAATTTATATATATATAAAATAATAAAATAATACTGATATTTTATTCATGTTATTTTAAGATAAATAACAATTATATTTTTTGGTTTAATTAATACAAAAAATTAATTTTTTTTAATTTTTTGATATTGTAAATATAAATTGTGTTTATGGTATGTTTTGTTTTAAAGTAAAAGGTCATCATTAAATTATATTATTTTGTTTAACAATTTTATATAAATTTTATATTTGTATATATCATCACTTAATAAGAATATGTTCAGGTATAATTTAATGATGGAAAATTATAAAATGTAATCATGATGATAGGAAGAAGAAATCGTAGGAAAAATGACAAAATGATCATTTAAAAAATTTTAGAACATAACATCAGTAATCCAGAGAACGATTTGTAATGAGATTATAAATTTCAAAGAATGGAATGTAATTTTTCAAAAATGAAGAAATCTATATTAAATAAAAATCTTAAAAATATCAATGTAATTTACCCTAATTATTATTCTTATACCCGTCTCAATCAGGCGAAGTAGGGTTTGGAAAGAATGAAGAGACTAAAGTCTTCAATAGTATTAGAGATGGCAATTTCAACCCGGCCCGACGGGGACCCGATCCCCCGACCCCGATATGAATGGTTTTTCCCCGAAAAATACCCCCGCGGGGACGGGGATGGTATTCAAAATTGAATCCCCGAACAGTTTCGGGCTGGGGACGGGGATAAGTGTCCCAGCCCCGTACCCGGCCCGACCCCGGCCCCGTTCCCCGACCCCGTTCCCCGATGTGAAGTTACGGTTTTACCCCTATGTATATATAAAATTTATAAACCAAACCCTAAATCACTTTCACTCCTCTCTCTCTCACAGAGCCGTGTCTCTCGTCCCTCTCTACCTCACTCACTCGCTGACCTCTCTCTCTCTCAGATCCACCACCACCGCCGTTCACCTCCGTAGTCGACTCTCCACCTTGTCCACCTCGTCACTCTCGCACCTCTCCTCCAAATCTGTCTACCTCGCGCCGATCTTCTCCAGATCTAAGCCGCGACGGAGAAGATGTATCGCGTCGCCGATGATGCTCTCAGATCGTCCATCGCCACCGATCTTCCTCCTCCATGAACTCCACCAGTCTGGTTTCTCTCTCTCTCTCTCTCAGATCTCTGTCAAATATATATATATATTTTATTTATTTATTTATTTTTATTCTGTATGTTGTTGATCTGGTTGAAAATGTAACTTCCATTTGATCGTCCATACATTCAATCTGAGAGAGATGGAAGATCACATTCTTGTTGTATTTTTTATTTTTTATTCTGTATTTTTTTTATTATTCTGTACTCACTTATTCTTGTTGATCGTCCATATCTCTCTCTCTTTTTATTTTTTAGTCTCTTGATGTTGTTGATCTTTCTGTATGTTGTTGAAAATGTATGTGGTGTTGTTGATGTTGAAACAAATTTAGGCGGGGAATTTTCGGGATCGGGGAAACCCGATCCCCGATCGGGGGCGGGGGTGGGGAGAGGGAAAGGTTCCCCGTCGGGGATCGGGGCCGGGGACGGGGCCATGTTCACCATCGGGGATCGGGGACGGGGAGTGTGATCCCCGGCCCCGCCCCGCCCCGTTGCCACTCCTAAATAGTATGTAGAGAGTTATTAGAAGAATAAAAACAAAAGAAACAAAAGGATTGGTTTATGCAATGTGTTTGAATAAAGTAGTGATGAGAGATCTTCTATTATAGACTGCACTTTGACACACTTTAGAAGTTGCTTTGCCCTTTCTTATGTGATGTTTTGAAGAGACTTGTGAGTGAGACCACGTTAAGCTTAAGTTGGCCCCCATGTTATGAGAGTTTTTTAAACTTTTTAACACACCTTAATAGAGACACATGGGTTTGGAGATTATACAGATGGTCTTGGTCTCACAAAGGCCTGACAAATTATTTTTGGGGTTCTGTGTTTTTTATTTATTTTTCTTTGCTCAATTTGGTACCTAGAACATTAATTGCTATTTTTTATGACTTTTTTTTTTTTGACTTTTTTTATGAGAGAAGAGTGTAATGATTATGAGTTTGATGTGATTTTTTGTCTTTTGTGGCTCAAAATTGCTATTTTGTCTTTTGTGACTCATTGAGCCAAAAAAGCCCAATGAGCCACTTCCCAAACCATGCCTTAATGGATAACTTACATTGGCCTTCTCTAAGGTTGAAGAAAATCCAATGAATTTATAATTTTGATATAATTATATTAATTTTTTTTAACAAGATTAAATAAATAAATTAATACTGGTGGTGTAAAAACGTAATGACAAATAAAGTGTCATATACATAGTATAAAAGAAATAACATTATTTTTTCATTAATATGACTTGCAAATCTATAATGAAAATGGGTTAAGTTTTACATAAATTGAACTTTAAAAAAGAATAGTGTAATTATATCAAACTTATGGTGTTTACTTTATTTTTTTAAAAAAAATCTCAATAGAGATTGGTGTAATTTACCTTTAATTAATTGAGTTGCACCTTTGCATCTGTCGAACTACCTTACACAAATTAACATTTTTTTTTTAATTTTTTATTTTTAAAATTTTTCACTTGACTAGATATTTTGTTTTCCATTTTTGCGTATGTGTTGTTAGAATTTTTTATATAATTAATTATCTAATTTAATATTTATAAATATTCTCTTGTGGATCAAATTAAAAAAAAAAAATGACACTAATTTTTGGACAATTTTTTAGGGATAGGCAATTAACCCATATTAGTAGCTTCCAATGTGGTAAAGTTAGTAATAATCACGTAGTTGAACAAATGGTTAATATTGGTGGTAGGGCCGTCTAATTTCCTCAACAGTTGAGTGTTGGACAGGAAAATTGTTCATGAAAGTAAAGACCGGTGGCATAAACAAAAAAAAAAAAAAAAAAAAAAAGTTAAAAAGTCATTAAAAAAGTACAAAAATTCATACTATTCACCAATATTTTTGGCGGAAAATTTGTCGGTTTAAAAAAAATAAAAATAAAAATACAAGTCAATCAAGCTGTGCAACCACAGTTTGGCAGCACAATTTCTCATAAAAAGTGAAAATGTGGCACGTTTGTGAGCCACATTTGTTACAATAAAAAATAAAAAATAAAAAATTAAAAGAGAGAGAAAGTGTTGCTGACAGGGTTGCTGACTGTGTCAGTAAGGGCATTTTGGTAATTTCGATATTTGTTACAATATTTTATTACACATTTTTTTATAAAAAGACAAAAAGTTATCTCAAATCACCACCTTTTTTTCCTCTACTTTTTAGTCCAAAAAGTCAAAAAGTGCATTTATTTAAGACACCCCAAACAGCTCCTAAATGTAGCGGTCCATCGACTTTTTGGTTGCAAATAGTTCACTTTTTGCGACTAAAATTTAACTTTTGGCGATCACAATTTTTTTGTCGCGGAAAATCACCTTTTGGCGACAAAAAAAAAAGTTGGTCGCCGAAAGTATACCTATTGGCGACCAAAGGCTTTTTTGGTCGCGGAAGATCACTTTTTGGCAACCAAAAAAAAAAAGTTGATCGCGGAAAGTATACTTTTGGTGACCAAAGACTTTTTTGGTCGCGGAAAGTATACCTTTTGGCGACCAAAAAAAAAGGTGGTCGCGGAAAGTATACCTATTGGCGACCAAAGACTTTTTTGGTTGCGGAAAGTATACCCTTTGGCGACCAAAAAAAAAGTTGGTTGCGGAAAGTATACCTATTGGCGACCAAAAAAAAGGTTGGTCGCGAAAAGTTATGGCGGGATAAATTTTAAAAAAAAGGATACTACTATAATTGCATGCTATTTTTCTGTTTAGGCATTAAAAGTTTTATAAAATAATATATAACCCAATTTTTATGGGTTATATATTTTTTCTTCCAGATATGAACAAGGTAGAGTGGATTGGGTGCATGGTGACTCCTTGGTCAAGAGTTCAAGTCGTAGGTAGCACAAAAGAATTATTTTTTTTGGGTCAAGGCGCTGACTTTTGGCGACCAACTTATCTTTGGTCGCTAAAAGTTCCCTTTTGGCTAATATGAATTGGACTTTCCGTGACCAAAAAAGTTGGTCGCCAATGGTCACTTTTTTTGGTCGCTAAAAGTTCCCTTTTGGCTAATATGAATTGGACTTTCCGCGACCAAAAAAGTTGGTCGCGAATGGTCACTTTTAGCGACCAAAGGCTTTTTTGGTCGTAGAAAACTATCTGTCACGAGGCTTTAGCGACCAACATATTTTGGTTGCAAAAAGGTTTTAGCAACCAAATATGGTACTTTTCGCGACCAAAATGTTGGTCACGGAAAGTGTTTTTTCTTGCAGTGTACCCCACTCAAGCGGCCACCGCTTCGCAACCTCCCCAAATCAACTTATTATGGTCAACTACTCCGACTGCCATGGCAGCCATTGCCGGGCTCATCCAAATCAAAATTCAATTTTTAAGTGAAATCATAACAAAATTCAAAATCAAAATCAAAATTTTAATTGAAATGAAGAAGAAGACCTGCATAATTGAGTTACAGATCACTACCATCCTTATCTTCTTTCTTTTCTGCGTAATTCACCTGCATAATTTTTTGTACATAGTTGTAGAGTTCTATTTATTTTTTTCTTCTAATGTGTAGGAAGATGATTGTGACCTTGAGGATTGATAAAACCAGTTAGTGAAAAATCAGTAGATACCATCATGTCAAGCCAATTTCGACGGACCTAACTACGATTGGTTAGAAATTGATAAGGACCATAACTGAGTTCGTTGTCCAATTATGTACAAAGAATTCTTCTATTTTATCAATTATATATATCTATATCATATACAATAAATCAAAAATTTATATACAAACCTAAATTCAAAATGCTTTGCAACTATATATAATTTGTAAATGTATATATATTATCCAATCTGATACCTATGGGCCTGCAAGAGGGTCCGCTCTATGACTCAGGACCCAGTCCACGGACTAGATATTAAAGCCTAGTAACCTTGAGAAACCAATGATGGACTAGGACTAATAGCATTCAAACACCTGTCGGACAGGGAATTAGCCATTTAAGCAGACAAAGATCCTACAAAGTTATTGCACCCACACATCAGCCATTAATGAGGCTCTCGTAGCATTACATGTGATAACCCCTTCACATCGGAGGATACAGACTCACCATAAACGATGCGAGCTAGAATATAGACTTTCGACGAACAAGACAGTGTGGAATGAACAAGGAAATAATGAGCAAATGATATAAGGAAGCTTCCAATATGTATTAAAGGTTAAGTTCTTCATCTCCCTCTTTTCTCTCTACATAATCAATTTACTCTATCCTAACTCGATCATTGGAGTGTCTGTTGGGGGATTACCTCCCCCTTTGGACTTTTTTTGCAGGCACGTTCCGTGGACCCAGTAGAGCCGTTAGAAGTGTGGATCAGCCCAACCCATCCTCCGTTGGAACTGTTGCATTATCAATTGGTGCCGTCTGTGGAAAACTCCAACTCTGGTCGACAGTTGAGTTCATTGTCACCGGAGAGAACCCTGTCCTCACCTATCTCCTACGTCAGGGTGGATGGGAACGAACAGGTCTATGGATTCCCAACATAATGCTGGTAACCTTGAAGGTGAGTCCTCTAACTTGAATAACCCACCTCCGTATTTCACAGAACTTACCAACAGCATCAATCGTCTGATCGAACAAAACCAAGCCTTGATCAACACTTTACTCCAGCGCGATTTACTTATTCCTCCTCCACCACCACAAATAGTTCCTCCCACCTCGAACAAGCCCACAATCACCACCTACTCCTACCACAGGTGTCCCATGGAATATTTCCACCCTTCGCTCTACGCCCTCAATCGTTGAATCTTGATGGTTCGCACCCTCATTTTTCCGGCTTGTAGCTTTGGCAAGAGACGCCACCGCCTTTCCATAACCACCTGCTACCGCACCATGCTGCCATTTACGAAGGCGAGGCTAACAGTGTTCAACCCCCAATTCCTGCTTGGGGGATAATGCCTCTGTCTGGGACAAGGAACTGAGGTCCATGAAGTTGAAGCTGCAGCTGCAAAGGGTCATGCAGAACATGCAGCACAAAACTTCCTCTACCGTTAACTCTCTTTTTACCACTTCCATCAGGGATAAAGCTCTCCCTCCTAAGTTCAAAATGCCATCAATCGACACCTTCGATGGTACCACCGATCCGGTTGACCACGTGGAAGCATATCAGACACTCATGATTCTCTATGCCTTTCTCGATAAAATCATGTGTCGTGTCTTCCCTGTCACATTGAAGGGGTCAGCGCGCCTATGGTTTAGCTAGCTTCCCCCAGACTCTGTCACCTCCTTTCGCCAGCTCAGCAAATCCTTCTTGAGCCATTTCATTGGTGCTCAGCGATAGCGACATCCAGCGACCCAATTGCTAAACATTTGGCAGACGGAATGGGAGTCACTGTGCAGCTTTGTCACCTGTTTCAATACCGAGGCCTTACAAATGGAGGAAAATGATGACAAGGTCATTCTCATAGCCTTCATGGCCGGCTTGCTCCCATCAAATTTCCTTTTCTCCCTTTCCAAAACCCCTCGTTTGCCATAACCGCCCTTCTCGCCAAAGCCCAAAAATATATAAATGCTGAGGACTCCCTGGTAACCTACTAAGACTCCGCATCCAAAAATCCACCCCCCAAGGACAAAAGAAAAGAACCCGAGCACAGATCCTTACAATATATACATCAACCCCCTCAGTATACAAATTGACTGGCTCGAGCAGACAGACTGGTACTTACTCGCCCACCTGGTCGGTTTGAACGATACACCCCTCTCAATTCACCCATGGAGCAAGTCTTACACAAAATTCAACGAGACTACAACCTAAAATGGCCTCAACCATCTAGATCTCCCTCCAGCCAACGGGATCAATCTAAATATTGTTGTTTCCATCAAGACCACGACCATAACATTGAGGAATGTGTCAACCTTAAAGACCAAGTTGAGGATTTGACCTGCCAAGGGTGTCTCAGTTGATTCACAGTAGCCCGTCCCCAGCAAAGGCTGAGGACTGACCCCTCAGGGCATAACCGCTGACACACTCCTCCCTGACAACCTGCACAACCTAGGCAGAACGATGATCGGGTCCCACTACAACCTCGAGCACAAGGTGACCCCGCCCCCCCAGTCGGCAAGATCAGAGTCATTGCTGGCGGGCTCGCATATAGCGGACCATCTCGGTTGGCACAACGAGTTAAGCTCAGAAAAATCAGAAAAGGCTCTGATAAGGAAGTAACAACACTGGATCGCCCCTACAAACAACCCAAGCAATGGTCTGAACCAATCAACTTTACGGAGGCAGACTACACAGGTATTTGTTACCCCTATGACAACCTCCTGGTCATTTCCACTCTCTTACTTATCAACAATGGAAGCTCTTCTGACATCATTTTCCTTAACGTTTACCACCAACTCAAGGTCGGAGAAGAACAGTTGTCGCATCTCCAAACCCTACTAGTCGGCTTCACCGGAGATTGTGTGACCTCCATAAGCTCCATCGATCTCCCCATCACCATTGGAGAATATTCACGACAGTCCACCAAACTACTCACTTTCTTCGTCATCGACTGTCTTTCTGCTTTTAACATCATACTCTGTCGCACAGCTCTCAACGCCCTCCAAGCTATCACCGCCACTTACCATCTGGCCATGAAATTTTCGACCGATCAGGGGGTCGGCATAGTGAGGAGCAAACAGACGGTGGCCAGAGAGTGCTACGTTGCCTCGCTAAAGGAGGTCAAGATGAAGGAGGCTATGATCATCGAAGGCCTTGATATTAGAGATGAGAAAGAGCTAGTTAGAGATGAACCAGTGGAGGAACTGGTCAAAATACCCATTGATCCCACCAATTCAACAAAAACGGCTAAGATTGGCAGCCAGTTGTTCTCTCAGGCCAAAGCTGACCTCACAGCTCTTTCAGCTGAGCATAAAGATGTCTTTGCTTGGACTCATTCGGACATACCAGGTATCGACCCTTCTTTTTATTACCCATCGCCTCAGTATTGAGCCCTAATTCCAACCGTTCTGCCAAAAGCAGCGCATTTTTCATCCAGAATGCAACAACCTCATTGCCACTGAGACGAACAAGTTGTTGAAGGCCCAGTTCATTAGAAATGTAGACTACCCCAAATGGCTATCCAACGTAGTCTTGGTCCGCAAAAACAATGGCAAGTGGAGACTCTGTGTTGACTACTCTGACCTCAAACGAACCTGTCCTAAGGATAGCTACCCACTTCCCCGAATCGATCTACTGGTCGACGTAACAGCCGGCCACCAGATGCTCAGCTTCATGGATTCTTTCTCCGGCTATAATCAGATCTTAATGCATGCAGCTGACCAGGAACACACCTTCTTCATTACTGACAGAAGAACTTGTCATTACTGGGTGATGCCATTCGGTCTAAAGAATTCAGGAGCTTCTTACCAATGTCTGGTTAATGCCATTTTCAAGAATCAGATCGGTCGCAACATAGAGGTCTACGTTGATGACATGCTTATCAAAAGTAAACTCTCTTCCGATCACCTAACAGACCTGCGGGAGACCTTTCAAGCCCTACGCAAGTATAAGATGAAGCTGAATCCAGAGAAGTGCGCCTTCAGTGTTGGATCTGGTAAGTTTTTGCGGTTCATGGTCAGCCATAGAGGTATCGAGGCCAATCCAGAGAAGATCAAAGCCATAATCGAAATATAATCTCCCCGAACAGTAAAGAAGGTCCAGCAGTGTGATAACCCTACCCTGTACTATGTTAATTAATCATGCTTATGTTTGTAATTACGTGCTTAATTTGAATTTGGGTGTTAATTGCATGATTATATGTGGTTTTGGCTTTGTATCTGTTCACCGTAGGAAAATCTGTTTGATTTTCTGCTTTGAAATTTAAATTGAAGACCTTATCAGCCATAGAAACCGAAATTGCTTACGCCATTGTGGTTAGCATAATTTTTAGAGCCTATGGTGAAATTTAATTAAACATTGATTCGGATCAGATTAAATAGATTAAATTGATGATATAGTGCTCAATTAAATTAGTATTAATGAAATGAGATTAAGGGAGCTCATATAAAGGGGTAATATACACTCTTATTTTGGGGGCTTGAGCTCAAAATCTGATTTTGCTCTCTAGAGAGAGAGAGAGAGAACCGAACTTAGAGAGAGAGATAGGGAGCTCAAATTGAAGATTGAACTAAAGGCTTGAGAATTAGAGGTTAAACTCAAAGAATTAGCTAGAATTTGGGTGTTTGAAGCTCCTAGGTGAATGGATTCATAAGTTTGAGTTTGTAATTTTGTAAATTCAAGGTTTGATTGTGATCAAGAACATAACTTGAATTGAATTTGTTGAATTTGGAGCTTGTATGAACATGCATGTGCATAATTGTTATAATTTTGTATGTTCAAGCATGAATCATGTTGAACAAGAAGAATTGAGCATCAAATCTCTCATGCATGCATAATTCTCCTGAATTTCATGATTATAAGTGTCATTTGTACCACTTGAAATAGAATTGGAGTCAAGAATGTACATGCATGCATGATTGATGGAGATATGGAGTTTGTATGAAGTTGAATTTATGTGTTTTGGAACCCATGAAGGGAACTCAAAATGATTTTGGAAAAAGGACCATGCATTTGAACAATTTGGTCGCATATTCTCGAACTCTCATATTATACAATGTGTTTCCATGTTTTTGAGCCAAAATCATGAGTTTAAAGCCTTTGAATGTTGAGTTTGAACATCAAGAACAATTCTAGAAATTCCAGAATTTGGCATGTCCGCTCGAGCAGGGAAAGGGCCGCTCGAGCGTGGAATGTTGGTTCCCAGAACTTTTGTAGACATTGGTGTCCGCTCGAGCGGGAAGATTCATGCTCGAGCGTCAAGCCATGTAGTTTGACATTCAGCTCAAGCGTTCGAAGTACCGCTCGAGTGTATTAATGAGGTAACCAGCACTTTTGCAGACCAAAGGGGTCCGCTCGAGCGGGGAAACCTGCGCTTGAGTGGGGAGCCCTGTTTATGAAATTTTGAAAAGATATTTTGTGTTTCATTTTTCGTTCTCTTTCATTTCTAAGCACTCTTAGGCATGCATTGAGCATTGTGAATGGATTAAGAAGATATGAAAGAGGCCTAAGAAGAATATATGAATTTAGAACGGATTGAATTGCTTGTGACCCAATATGTTTATGAAATATGTAGGGTCAAGCACAAGGGCAAATCATCCAGCGGATCACTCTGAGTAATATCTTAGTAAAGATATTTTCAAGTACGTTACTTTCCAAATGCTACTTCTGTATAAGCTTCATGGATTGTTGATTTAAAATATGAATGAGTATTCTATATGCCTAATTTTGTATAAGACCGTTTGATGCGTTTGATATTTTTGAATTGGGCCTAAGGCCGTTTGCCATTTGGTATGATTGAATATAAGGATGGGCCAAAGGCCATCTGAATATAATGATGATGGGCCAAAGGCCGTTGGACATGAATGATTGGGCCAAAGGCCGTTTGACGTAAATGATTGGGCCAAAGGCCGTTTGAATACGCCATTTGATATGTTTGAATATCGTGATGGGCCAAAGGCCGTTTGAACATGAGTGTAATAGACCAAATGCCGTTTGAATAAAAAGGGATCATGATCATGAATATGAAATACGCATAGATATGAATATAAAGAGAATGGGCCCGAGGCCGTTTGATACGTCTGATACGTTTGAATTGGGCCTGAGGCCATTTGATATGTTTGAATTGGATCAAAGGTCATTTTGAATAAAGAGTTGGTTGGACCAAAGGTCGTTTTGTATAGACGGACCCAAGGTTGTTTTGTTGGAATTGAGGTCGTTTTGCATATGAATATGATGTGTTGGACCCGAGGTCGTTTTGCTTTGTTGAGATTTGTAAATCTGATGTGAATGAGAATAGTGATTCTAATGTGTACATTATAAGTATGACTCATTTATGAACGAATCTTATTCATTAACTTCTTTATTTTGATATTATTCACTGGGCGTTAGCTCACTCTTATTTATATGTATGTAGGTGAGCAAAGGGACGTTCAACCCCAGCCTTAGTGGGATTTAAGAAAGGAACCCGAGTTTTGTGAAGTCAGCCCAGGTGCCTCACGCAAGAGGCTTTGTCTATGATCTTTTGTTTTCTTTTGCTATTTTTATTGGTCATGATAGACCGTTTATGGGTATAAAGCTTTTGGTTTAGCTGACTATGTGTTTGAATGATCCTGGATATACAAGATGTTAACTACTGTTATGTGGTGTGAGTTATTATTAGATATATATGTGAAACATTTTGATATGCCATGTAAGCATAGCTCATTGGACAAAATTTTTAAGTTTGCTCCGCATCTGGCCCCATATTATTAATTATTAATGGATATCAGGTTTGAGGCCGTAGGTAATCTCATGATTATTGGCCGGTTATGACCTTAATCTATAAGAGCGGGCTCGGGTCATGACAAGCAGCTCACTGGTAGAGTTGCTGCCCTCAACCGATTCATTTCTCGAGCAACTGACAAATGTCTTCCATTCTTCAAAATTCTCCGGCAAGCTATTGAATGAAACACCTAGTTCGATGAGGCTTTCCAACAACTGAAGCAGTGCATAGCTAACCCCTTTTTCCTCTCTCAAGCATTGCCGGGTGATACCCTCTCCCTTTATATAGCTGTCTCCAACACCGTGGTTAGTGCTGCCCTCATCAGAGAAGATGGCTTCGTCCATCGTCCGGCTTACTACATCAGCCGCGCACTTCGGGGGGCAGAACAAAACTACCCCTTGTTAGACAAAATGGCCCTTGCTCTGGTTATCGCCTCCATACGTCTCTGACCTTATTTCCAAGCCCACTCCATAGTGGTCCTCACTGACCAGCCTTTAAAAAAGGTCATACAACAACCAAACTCGTCAGAAAGACTCATGCAATGGTTCGTTGAACTAAGCCAGTATGAAATCTATTACCGACTGTAGACACCCCATTTTTGACCGACCTTAAGACTCAGACGTCATTGTTTGAGCATGCGGTGATTGCGCATGTTTGTGCTCGTTTCGAGTTTCCGGAGTTTTCAGCTGAATGCCTTGCCTCCGGGCCTCTGAACTCTTTGTGTTTTGGCTTGGTTTGTGGACCATGCCTTGTTGACCTTGCCTGGAGGGGGAGAGAGGTCCGTAGACCACTTTTTGTGATCGTAGACTACTTTTCCCTCTTGTAGGCTAGTTTCCGATTTCCAGAGCCTTCGGCCGAGCGCCTTGTCTTGCTTCCCTTTTGGTTTGGTTTTGAACCAAACCTTGTTTTCCCTTCCCTGGAGGGAGAGAGAGGTCCGTAGACCACTTTTTGGGGTCGTAGACCACTTTTCCCTCTTGTAGACTAGTTTTCGGTTTCCGGAGTCTTTGGCTGCGCGCGCCTTGTCTCGGGACTGCTTAACGTTCTCCTCTTGGCTTGGTTTTTGGACCATGCCTTGTTGCCTGGTCTAGAGGGACACAGAGGTCTTGTAGACCACTTTTCCCTCCCGTAGACCACTTTTGGTGCCCGTAGACTAGTTTTTGAGATTTTCGGTTGCGTGCATTGACCCGCAGACTCTTGTCTTGCATCCTTTTTGGTTTGTTTTGGCACAAACCTTGCTTTCCTTGCTTGGAGGTTGGAATAAGGGTTGTAGACCAGTTTCTCTCCCTGAACACCACTTTTCCTGCCTGCTAGCCAGTTTTCTGGTCGGCCAACTGGTCTTGGTGGTCTTTGGACCACCAAAAGTGGTCGATAGCCATGCCACCACTTTACTTTCTTTATGCAGACCACTCCTCCCCCTTGCTGACCACTTGGTTTTCTTGCAGACCACTTTTGGTGGTCGGCCGACCAGTGTATGTAGCTGGCCGACCACTTCAACTGGTCGGCAGCTTTCCTACAGTTTTCTGCAGATATTTTCTTGCCAACTGTGCCAGCTGTTGGGTACAGAAAGCATCCTCCATACACGTGTATGAAGGGATTGCTTGGAGCTCTTAACTTACTCAACAAGCTTGAACCTTGTTTTTCTATATAAGGGAGCCTCCTCCCTTTTGCCTTAGGTTCAGAAAATTTGTTTAGAGTGATACATATCATCTATCTCTATATTTCTTCATTTCTCTCTTGTTTTGTGCCTTAAAGTGTAGTTTCTTCACATTTTTGCACACAAACACCTACTCAAACACCTTCATTCTTGGGCTGAGGTTCTTGGAGGTTTGTTTGAAGCACAAAAGTTTGGTTTTGCCTAAGAAGTTGCTGATTTGCTGTGTTTCTTCAAGGGTGAGTCTCTATCCTCTCTTAAGTTTTGTTTTGCTTAAGTACTTAGCCTTATTTGCATGCTTCTTTTGGCTTAACTTTTAACTACAAAAAGCTTCATTTTTGAGTATTGAAAATGTTTGTTTAAGGCTTCTTTGGTGTTGGGGGTGGTCTACCCCCTCTTGTGCCTTGTTTAGCCTTGTTTTGTGCTATCCTTTTAAACTATTGGGACCACCTCTTTTTGGCTTTCTCACCACTGAAACTCAGAGGAATTTCAATGATGGAAAGTGTGTTTTGAGGTCCCAAATAGGAGGGGGTCATCCTCTCTCCTTGTATCTTGGTTGCTTGCGTTATTGGCTCATCAAAGTAGCATGTTTATCTAGCATATTTTGGCTCCATCTTAGCATGTTTTTGGCCTTATTTCAGTATGGCATACCTCTATTTTGGCTTGGTAGAGTCACTCTTGAATGCTCTATACACTTGTAGTGTAATCCTTGCAAACTAGCCTTACATGCTCATGTTGATAGCTCACCTTTCTAGCATGTTTTGGCTCTATCTCATCATGTTTTTGGTGTTGTTTTACCATGCCTTAGCTCCGTTTTGGTTTGGTTTGATAGCCTCTTGCATGCTCCTTGCACTTGTAGTGCATTTCCATTCACTAGCCTAACATGCATCATGCTTTGGACCATCATTCTAGCATGCTTTTGGCTCTATTCCAGGAAGCTTTTCTTCATGTTTTTCCATGCTCTAGGTCTGATTTAAGTGTTTTGGGTCATGCATGCCTTGCTTTGTATAGCCACAGTTCATTCTTGCTCACTAGCTTTGTGCTTTGAGTCCATTAGCATGCATTGCTTGGGCTATTTACATGATTTTGCATCATTTGGTACATGATTTTAGTGCATGTAGTGTGGTCATACCCTCTCATGTGTCACTCTTTCAATGCTTTGGAGAGGTTGTGTTTTATGCCTTAAGCATGAGCCCATATGTATGCCATCTTGCCTAGGCTTTTGGGTCACCATTTCAGTGTGTTTTGGGTCTTATTTTGCCATGATACAACTCTGTTTTTGGTTGGTTAGAGCATCCCTCGTTGCTTCTTACACTTGTAGTGTAAGTCCTCTTTGCTAGCCTTGCATGCCTAATGAGTGAGCTTGTTATTCTAGCATGTGTTGACTTGGTATTAGCCCATTTTTGGTATTATTTTGACATGCCATAACTCTGATTTTTGTTGGCAAAGTCATCTCATGCTTGGTTTTGGTAAGTGTAGTGTAATCCTCCTTATTGGCCTTGCATATTCCATGCTTCATGCCCTTCATGCTAGCATGTGTTAGCTCTAGTCCATATATGTTTTAGCATCATTTTTTACATGTTCTAGGACTGTTTTGGGTTGTCTTAGGTATATGGTTCATGTATTGCATAGCTATAGTGCAAGTGCCTATGCTAGTTTCAAGCTTTGAACCTCCTAGCATGCTATGCATGCGTTGTTTGAGTGATTTGGCATCATTTCATACATGATTTCAGAGCATATAGTGTTGTCACACTTCCATGTTTATCACTTGTTAATCATGCTTAAGAGTTGTGCCCTTATGCTTAGTTGATGGGCCAAGGCATGCGCATGCATTATCTTGCTTTTCATACCATCCTTTCATAGCATTTTGGCCACTGTTTTGGCATGATTTAGGTCTGTCCATATTCGGTTTAAGTCCATTGAGCATTGTTTTGCATGCCTCTTGTGACATGCTTTTCATTGGTTTTGATGCCTTAGCTTCCAAACTTGCCATGCATGCATTGTTTACATGTTGGAACCTTGTGCATGCCATTCTAGCATTCATAGGAGAGCATGTTGTTTGCATGTTGTTGCATTGCATCTTGTTTGCATCATGTTGCATTGCATTGTTGTTTACATGCTTATGTTGCATTGTATTTTGTTTGCATGCCATTAGCTTTGATAAGTTGATCATGTTGCATTGCATGTATTTGGGTTGAGTGTTAATCCAAATACGAGAAACGAGGGATGTTTCATACTTGAAGTGATGAAACGTGCCTCATTTCTTAGTTGCCGACCCTCTTGATCTTGCATGATAAAGGTTAAGGCCCTTAAGTGTTATTTGTGCATTTATTCACATTGAATTGTGCAAACTTGGCTCCTTGGCCATCGTGCATTGCGATGCTCGGTCGGTGGCCCGAGGGTCGAGAACCGCACTCCCTTGAGCTTAAGAAATGATAGGGAGGGTGGTTGTGCACAAATACCTTGCAAATACATTGTTGTGCCCCTTCTTGTTCTCTGTTGCAGCAAAATGGAGTTATGCAGAATTTTCTAGTCGGCAGACCAGAAAAAGTAGCTGGCCGACCACTTTTTTTGGTCTGCAGCAAGTGGAAGTGGTCTACAGGTGGTCTACAACACCACTAAGTGGTCAGCAGCCTTCCTGGGGGTCCCCATGTTGGAGTAGAAGCTATCTGGAGGTTTGTGCAGTGTTTTGAGATCAAATGCAAACAGAGGCAAGTTGGGGCATAGCGATGGATTTCCGAGTGAGGCGACCGAGCATGCATGCATCCCTCGTCCCGAGGCCATTTCAGCGCTTTTTTTAACTTAGAATAAGTTGTTATCTTAGTTAGCATTCGTCGGTTTTTAAATTAATTAGTTAATGCGTTTAATTAATTAATTCATTTTGTGCTTAGATTAGCTAATTATTCAAATTCATTTGAGTTGTAATATTTAGTTAACTTGTTAGTTAATCAGTTTTGGTTTGTAATAATTAGTTTAATTAGCTTAGATTAGCTAGTTAGCTTATTATTCGGACCATCCGTCGAGAGGGCACAAATGTTGTAATAAGCGTGCGTGTGTGTGATGCATATCTTCCAACCCCATTTCTTTATCCCTTTTACTTATTTGTTTTCAGTGGTTAGTTTTAGGGCATATTTCAATTAGCATCCTTATGCTATGCATGTGTGCATCATTCATCTGTCTTGCATGCACCGGGCTTGGCGCATCATACAAACTGCATTGTATTTCAATACCAATTTGAATACATGTTATCTAGTTGCATTCACATGACATCTTAGAATAGCCGAGCCTATCTTAATTGCATTTTGCATGTGCTGCATTAGGCATTGTTGACATAGCTAGGATCATGCATTCATTACTAACTAGCTTCTTTTTTGGCTCGGAGTACACTGTAAGTGTTTATGCTGTAACATCCTTGCATGTATGTAAGTGACTGCCATGATAGCATACTTGCCATGAGGCTATGTGCTTATTTGTTTAACTGCATGAATGCCTGTGGGTGAAGGCTTCATTGCTTGAATTGGAATAATTAATCAAAATGTAAGTTTTAAGCCCGCTTGAGGGTGGCAAATCCGCGACTTAGCCTACTTGCAAGTAGCACCTTCAAACCATTTTCAAACAAACAAAGATGAGATGCTTTGTTCCAACTTGAGCGATGTAGTCGATACTTGTATATTGTGTGCATTGCATAGTAATTCTAGATTAATAATCGGAATAATAACACATGTGTTTTCAAAAACAACATATCATGTTAGTAATGGCCGATCCTTTGATCGGGCGAGCGGGGGTGCTCATTTCAAGACCTTTCCCTCTCGTACCCAAGTTCCCGAGCCGAGGCAACTTTGGTGATGACGGACACGTGGCCTTAGGCATGAGTCAGGGTTTCCTAAATTTTCCAAAACAAAATATTTAGGTGGCGACTCTGAAATTTGGCAAAGCAGTCTATGTTTGGCGCTTTTCGATTCAAAATTGATTTTTCAAAACCAATTGCCGGATTTGGACTCTTTGGTGATTTATCAGTCTTACATTGCATTTTGTGAGATTAGATTCAGAACCGTGACAGGAGTCCGAACTGTAGTAGCTAAGAACTACAATTCGCGCCCTCGCGCGTGGAGCTGAGTTCGGGCGGTCTACAACCCTGAACAGCTATCAAAGGCCAGGCTGTCAGCGATTTTATCTTAGAGTTCACTAATCTCACTCCGAACGCACCTTCTCCACCAGCATACGTCACTACTGATATAGAAGACCCCCACTCCTGGACCCTTAGTGTTAATGGTTCATCCTGCAAAGAGGGTAGTGGAGCTGGTTTAATCCTCACCACACCGGAGGGCGAATTCTTCAAATGTGCCCTCTGATTCCTGTTTATAGCAAGTAACAACCACACTGAATATGAGGCCCTAATAGCCGGTCTCCGTCTGGCTAGGGACATTGGGGTCGACCATCTCCAAGTATTCAGCGACTCCCGGTTAGTGGTTAGATAGCTCACAGGCGAGTTTAATGCAAAGGAGGAAGCAATGCGATCATACAGGGACATCGCTCTTCCTCTCACCCCCCCTCTTTAATAGTTTTCGCATCAAGCATGTCCACAGGGCAGAGAACTCCTAAGCAGATGAAATGGCACAATTAGCTTCAGCAAATCAATCAGACCTTAGCTATGGCGTCTGAATTGAATACCTAACCCATCCAATAGTTTCACTGGATTAGCAAGCAATTTATCTGCTCTAGGATGAGCCTATCCCATGGGTCCAAGACATTATCACATTCTTAGAACAGGGAATACTACCGGAAGACAGACAGGAGGCCGCTGTCATGACCCAAACCCGCCCCTATGGGTTTAGTATCGTAACCGGCCAGTAATCCGTGATTACCAAAGGCCTACTTAACAGTAAAGACAGTAATACAGAGTAAGGGGCTGGCGGAAGCCAAACACTAAATAAAAGAGATGTCCAATGAACTGTGACAATCAGAATGCACAAAGACTTTTATGAACAAGTCACATTCATAACCAAAACACATTTACATACCAGATATACATAACATACAAGTTAGGGATTCCATCCCTATGCCATAACTGTACAGTAGGAGTCTATAACATTTATTACAGAACAGAGACAAAGGGTGAGACTAAGACACCCCAAAAACAGCCTTAGCTTGGACAAACTCGGAACCTCGAGGTGAGGCACGGTGGTTGGCTTGACAAAACGGGAGCTTAACTTGACGCTCCTAGCATCGATCCGGTGCCTGGACACCTACATATAGATATAAACAGTGAGCTAAAGCCCAGTGAATAACAAATGCGTAAAGGGGTTAAGAATGAATGTCCTTTCAGTAATTAAAACAGTCAATTGCATCAGTGAATCAATCATTTAGAATCATAGTAGTCATATGTGGTACATTCCATAGCAAAACAGTACAGTAGGTCCTAACGGACCGAACAGTCAGTTGATGGCCATCATAACAGTAAGCAGTAGTAGTTCCAAACATTGGAACCGACAGAGATCTCTGTGACAGTAGCAGTAACAGTACAGTAATAGTAAATTGCTATGGATGCCACGAATACAGTTTACAAATAAGACAAACATTCATTCATTAAACCATAACGTTTCAGTAAGCAGAACAGTTGATAATTCGGAAAATAATCATAATTGAACATATTTTTACAACATTGTTACTCACAGAGCACTGGGCTATAGGCAAGCTAATGAGCGTCCTCGGATGCCAACCCTACATAGTAACAGAACGAACACACACTAAGTTACACGTTTGGGATAACAACTTAGTCCCTATCTTCACTTGGTGTGGTTCTATATCAATATCCTCATTAAGATGCCTTAAACTTGGCCTAGGAATGCCTAAGATGGAATGAGGATGCAAAAATGCACTTTAAAACACTTTTCAGAATTTTTCAGAAAACAGGGGTCTCGCTCGAGCGTGGCTTTCTACGTCCGAGCGAGCTTTCCAAAACAGAGGGGTCGCTCAAGCGTGGACTTCCTCGCTCGAGCGGTCTGTAAAAATGCAAAAAGTGCTGGATGTTGAAAATCTCCGCTCGACGCTCGCTCGATGCTCGCTCAAGCGTGAGACACAGTCCTCGCTCGAGCGTGCGTCTGCACATGCAGAAAACCTGAGAGCTTGCAATCTATGCTCAAGCCAGCATTCCCTCGCTCGAGCGGAGCTCTAAACAAAAGATGGTCACTCGAGCATGGAATACTTCGCTCGAGCGTGGAAGCCAAAATCTGGAATTTCCAGATTTGCCTCCCAAGCTCAAACCAAGCATTCAACACTTCAAAACTCAACCTTTTGGGCCCATTTTCTGGAAAACACTTGAAAACTCATACTACAACATATTTTGAAGATCAATTTTGTAAAATCAAGCCCAAAGGTAAGCCAATTGAACACAATTCCAAAGAAACTTTCATGAACTAAACAAAAACATAACATGCATGAGTTCTTATGAATTCCAATGCTCTAAAACATAATCAAATGCAAGTTTGAACTCCAAAACATGGTGAATTCATAGACTATAACAAAAACATGAACATGCATGTAGAAATTCTCATGAAAACAACCTCAAAATTCAAGAATATGCACATGCATGCATGAATGGACTCTTAATTCAACACTTTAAACCAATTCTTGACTTAGATCACTAATTTTCCCATGAATCATGCAAGGACAACTTAAATTCACAATTAAGAAGATGAATTCTCTACCTTATGCCTTGAATTCAAGATGTGGAAGCTCAAATATGCAAATTCCCTTCAATTCTCATAATTCTCCAAGCCAATTTTGATGAACTCAAGTTTTTCTCCTACTCTCCCTCTCTCTCTCGGTTTTGGCCTAGGAAATGAAGGAGATGATGAAATGATAGTGCCAAACATATGAATCAATTACATGGCCTAGCATTAACCACTAATGGCAAACATGTAGTTTACTTGAACTAATGTAATTTAATATTATTTAATCTAATTTAATCATTCCAAATCAAATTCCAATTAAATCTACCATAAAATCACATAAATCCTAATAAACACATAACACTAATCAATTTCTGATTCGGCCGCCGATAAGGCCTTCAATTTGCAGTTCGAAATTAAAACATGAACAGATCATTTAATGACAAACAGATAAAAGTGCAATTAATGCAATACACTCATATAATCAGTTCAGAACATCAGCTTAATCAGTCACTTATCATGCTTAATCACAGATTAGCACTAATCAAAGGTGAGGGTTGTACAGCCGCCAAAGTCAGGGCTCGGTCCTCAAATTATTCCCTTGTCGATGGTATCTTGTATAAGAGGGGATTTTCACGACCATACCTCAGATGCGTCAATAATGATCAAGCCAGCTACGTCATGAGAGAAATACATGAATGCATTTATGGCAACCACTCTGGGAGACGATCTTTAGCTCATAAATCCTTTGCACGGGCTACTTTTGGCCCATACTGAACCAAGACGCCATCAACTTTGTGCTTAAATGTGACAAATGCCAGCGTTTCGAAAACATCCCCTATGCCCCTCTTCCCACAGAGTTGATCACCCTTAGCAGTCCTTACCCCTTTGCTAAATGGGGCATCGATCTCGTAGGCCCTTTGCCGACCGGCCGAGGCCAAGTGAAGTTTGTTGTGGTCGCCATTGATTACTTCACTAAGTGGGTAGAAACAGAGCCGCTTGCCAAGATTACCAAACGAAATACCTCCAGGTTCATTTGGTAGTCTATTGTGTGCCGTTTCGGGTCTCCTCAAGCCATTGTCTCCGACAATGGCAAACAGTTCAACAACGCCAAATTCAAAGCATTCTGTGATGAACTCAACATTACGACCTGTTTTTCTTCCCCTGGCCATTCTCAAGCTAACGGCCAGGTAGAAGTTACCAACCGCTCTTTGTTGAAAATCGTTAAGACTAACTTGAAGGCCGCCAAAGGACTTTAGGCAGAGAAGTTGCCGAATGTCCTCTGGGCCTATCGGACGACAGTCAGAACTCTGACTGGGGAGACTCTTTTTTGCCTAACTTACAGTTTCGAGGCAGTCATCCTCGTAAAAGTGGGCCTACCGGCGCCCAGGGTCATCAATCTCGATCCACAACTGAACCACCAATTCTGGAGGGTCGACCTGGACTTCATCGAAGAACTGCAAGAAACAGCTGCTGTCCGACTGGCCTCATACCAACAGAAAGTGAGGCAGCACTATAATCGCAGAGTTTGACCTAGGGAATTCACAGTGGGAGACCTTGTCTTTCAAGAAGCAACCCTCACCACTAAAAACCCGACCGAGGGGAAGCTCGCAGCTAAGTGGGAAGGACCTTACATCGTTAAAGCTAGACCCCATCCAAGCACTTACCGTCTCCAAGACATAGAAGGCCTCTACCTTCTTTACCCTTGGAATGCTGAGCACTTGAAACGTTATTTCCAGAAAGCGTCTTTTATTTTTTGCATAAATTCAATTGTTGTATGTTTCATTTTACTGTTCGGAACACTTGTTCATTTTTGTGCTGGCCAATACAATGCATCAACTTATGCAAGAACAAATATCATAATTCCCCATTTTTTGTATTGTGCCTTAATGAACAAATATTCACCAAGCCTCAGCCAGACTGAGCATGAAGCACTCAGCTAGACTGAGTTGAACAAATATTCAACCGCTCTCAGCCAGACTGAGCATGAAGCACTCAGCTAGACTGAGTTGAACAAATATTCAACCGCTCTCAGCCAGACTGAGCACGAAATGCTCAACCAGACTGAGCCCTCCAAGGCCTCAGTCAGATTGAGCCCTCCAAGCCTTAGCCAGACTAAGTTGTTCTTTGAAACACAGCACCATGTGCAAAGCCAGTTCGTTATACCACAGTTCAAAAAGTAAAACACACAGCAATTTTATGACTTAACTTTATTACAAACCATAATAACACACAGTATTTTCAGACTGTGGGTAGCTAGTTACATGATTCATTTAGTTCACTTTTAAGTATCCTTAGCCATATTACTTTATAAACCACTTCATTACCCAATACTTAAATCTTTCCACGCACAGGTTTATTATATATCAAGTACAAAAAAAAAAAAAAACATTGAGGCAGATAAAAACCAAACTTCACAAACCATCCTCAAGATTTAAATTCTTTATAAATGTCAACCATTCTTTACAAAAAGCTATGTCGATTCGACAACAAAACAAAGAAAGGGAAAAACAACAACAAAAACAAAACAACCTAAGTCTAATTTTCACACTGCTCTACCTTCATCCCCACCATCCTCGCTGAATACCAACTCTTCCTTCTCAACCCCCATATCTAGTGGGGTTTGGG
The DNA here is from genome assembly GCA_036172215.1 of Camellia granthamiana. NCBI lineage: Eukaryota > Viridiplantae > Streptophyta > Magnoliopsida > Ericales > Theaceae > Camellia > Camellia granthamiana. The sequence goes on from CM069913.1 coordinate 13,709,562, forward strand.
CTATGTCCTCCTCTCTTGGCCTCACGACATTAAAGTCCATGTTAGGGAAGAGCTCCTTCGCCCTGTACTTGAAGCTCGTCCAGCCACTGTCCCAGTACTGGCTCATCTCATGTTTGTAGTAGTCTAACTGCTGAAAACTCTGTATTATTTCTTCTTTGGTCTACCCAGCAGCAGCCACCTCTGACGGTCCAGCACTACATTTCTCCTCTCTGGCCAAGCCCCTCGCCATAGCCACGTCAATGGCCATTTGGAACTCTAGGGAATACTTAAATTGTTCCACCGCCGCGATGCACAAGTTCGGATAAGTAGCCCTCTCAGACGTCATCATCTTGTCTAACTTTGCAGCCTTGGCCCTTTCTTCTCCCAAGGCCCTCTCTAACTCAACGACATGTGCATCTGCCTCTTCCTTGTCTTTCAAGGCCTGATTGCGCAGCTTTTCATTATTTATGAGGGCCTCTTCCAATCTCTCTTTGGCGGTGTCGCAGGCTTTTTGGACCTTGCCCATCTTCTTCTGCTCACTCGCCAGCTCAAACCCTAGTGATACCACCTTGTGGCGTACCACTTCAAGTTTAGACTTAGTGACTGACAGCTCGGAGGTGACCTCAGCCTGGCCTACCCTGGCGCGCTCAGTCAAGTAACTCTGCACCACCGCTAATACCTCTATCTTTTTCACCCTCTGAGCATAGGCCAGGCCCTTTGCACAGGCGTTTTGTGCTGCTTTTCTGCAGCCAGCCGTCTCCATCCTTAAGTTCTACAATTGTGCTCGCACCCCTCCAGCTGGGCTTTCAGCAGCTCAGCTTCTACTTTTCGCCCCCACTGCCTTGCCTAATAGGGCTACCGCCAGGGTCGCTACTTTCATCTATGCTGAGCAAAACCCTCTCATGAGGTCGACCTCTGGAAATTGTGCCATACTCCGCACGGCCGTGTCCTCAACAACCCTCAACAGACGGTCTGTGGCGACCTTGGCTTTGCCTCCATCACCCGCCAAGCAGTCGACCACCATACGAACATGATATGTGGCATTCCTTAGCTCGGCGCTTATCTCTACTTCGCTCGCCCGCTATCTCCTTATCTCCTGACTTGGGGGCACTTCTTGTAAGGGCACATCCTTGGAGGGCAGGTTTGCCGACCGTTCGACTTCTGCCAACCCTTGTTGCTCATCTACTTCGTTCACCACTTGGCCACGTGGGAACTTGTCCAAACCTTCCTCTGCCCCCACACCAACCCTGGTCTCCCCCTTCTCTACTTTTGGGGGTAACTCCACCACCCTCTCTTTCGCCTTCTTCAACACCGGTCCTCCCTCACTTCCCTCCGAAGCCACCTTCCTCTTCTTCTTTTTCTTCAACACTAACTCCATCTCCCTTTTGCTTCTCTCCTTCAGTGGATCCACTAGCGCTTGTAAGGACACAAAGTCAGTCAAGTCCTTCTCTTCCAAAGGCTTGGGGCGTGGTTGGACCGACCTCTTCGCAACTAACTTAGGTACAGGCCCTAATTGTTTTCCCTTATATTTATCCGCCATTGCAAAAGCTCGCTTGTCCTTTGTCTCCTAAGCTTTATTTCTTGCCTCCATCTCTTTTGGCGATGGATCTCCTTCGGCTGGTTGCTGCTCCAGATTCAAGGCGAATAGGGCTGAAGGCTAGATGAGGTCGTTCCACTTTAGCCTCTCCTTCTCCATCTACTTCTTCACCTGTTTGACCATCTTTTTTGCCTCAACATCTAACTTTGGCTCTAACGGCTTGGTGGGGACTTTTCAAATTGTGTGCACTCCTCTTCCGCTGCTTACTGACATAAAAAACCACTTTGGTCGCTAACCCTTCACCGACGAGGGTAGTCCCGCCACCAATCCCCTTCCTACTATGGCTTGTAAAGTCACCTATGCCTCTTGTTGCCCTGACGCCTTGTAACATGAGAAAAATTCATCCACTGTCATTCTCTTTTCTCCGGTCGCCCATGGCCATGAGATTGCGTACGCAAATAGAATCTTCCACGCGATCGGCATTAGTTGTCCTAAGGCCACCTCTAGGCAATTTAGCACATTGACCACTAGCTGTGGGAGGGGTAGCCTTAGACCTTCCCGCAACGCTTCTTCGTACAGAGCGAACTCCATTAGTCATGCATCAAAGGCCCTCTCCTTCGCCGTGGGCACTCTTAACTCTACCTCTACCGGAATCTAGTATCTACTTCGTAACTCCTCAAGATCCTCTATCATTAATGTGGATTTGTCAGCCTTGGTATGCCAGTGGTCCGGCGCCACTTAGCTAATCGGCTAGACTGCCGCCATCATTGTCTCTGGAGAGGGTCGCACTGGCCACTCCACAACCCTCTCTTCACGCCTCTCTACTCTATATTGCTCCACCAGTGCCACTTCGTCATCATCCCTTAACACATCCGATGTCATCACCGGCGCTTTATTTTGTGCCATCTCCTTCACATTTCTGTATATCGCCTTGGTTGCGAGGGCGAGGAAATCAGTGATGTGAAAAAGGGGAGAGTCCACCGAGATGTAAGAGCTAAATTTTGGAATGTGTTGATTCTTCGCAATAAGGTAAGTAAATCGCACCAGTCCAAATGTCCAAGGTTTGCCTGTGTTCCAAGGATCAAGGTTAAAATTCACCAGTTTGAAATTCGACAAATAAGTACAAACCCCCACCTTTTCCTACATCCCCACCACCAGTTCCTTCACCTCCTCCCATCGATTCGTATTTCCTATCCGTGGCCTAACATCGCGCCACACGTACGGCTACGATCCCTCCCTCTCCCCACTAATTCTTTTTCCTTTCCCCCGTCTATTCCACTTCACATCGTCACATGCTTACTCGCTCCTCAAGCCCCGTGTGTTGTCACTGAATTTTTGACCCTCCTTCTAGCGCTATCCCGCTCGGCCACCTTCACGGTCAGCCCTCATCCCGATTGGTCATCTCTCCTCCCGATTGGTCATCCCACTCGGCCACCTTCGCGATTGGCCCTCCTCACGGTCGGTCATACCGCTCAGCTACCTTCACAGTCGGCCTTCCTCCCGATCGGTCATCTTGCTCGGCCCCCTTCGCGATCGGACCTCCTCACAGTCGGTCATCCCCCTTCGCAATCGGCCCTCCTCACAGTCGGTCATCCCCCTTCGCGATCGGCCCTCTTCTCGGTCGGTTATCCCGCTTGGCCACCTTTGCGGTCGGCCTTCCTCACAGATGGTTATCCCGTTCGGCCACCTTCGCGGTTGGCATTCCTTATGGTCGGTCGCTTTTGCCTATTGGTCGTTCCTCTCTGTCCCCTCCTCCATAATTGCTTGGTCTTTCGTTTCCATTCCACCACCTCCCACCCCATTTCTACCTCCTACCCGGGTTTGGGGACCCCCTTCACATTTCCTATTCCTTTCGTTGGACTAAAGCTGCACTTGAAAATGAGGGACTACTGATACTAATGGGCCCGTAAGAGGGTCCGGCCTATGACTCAAGACCCAGCCCATGGACTAGATACTAAAGCCTAGTAATCTTGAGAAACCAATGATGGACCAGGACCAATAGCATTCAAACACCTGTCGGGCAGGGAATCAGCCATGTAGGCAGACAAAGATCTTGTAAAGTTATTGCACCCACACATTAGCCATTAAGGAGGCTCTCGTAGCATTAAATGCGACAACTCCTTCACGTCGGAGGATACAAACTCACCATGAACAATGCGAGCTAGAATATAGACTTTCAACCAACAAGACAGTGTGGAATGGACAAGGAAATGATGAGCAAAAGATATAAGGAATCTTCCGAGATGTGTTAAAGGTTAAGTTCTTCATCTCCTTCTTCTCTTTCTACACAATCAATTTACTTTATCCTAACTCGATTATCGGAGTGTCCGTCAGGGGATTACCTCCCCCCTTGGACCTTTTTGTAGGCACGCTCCATGGACCCAACAGACCCGTTAGAAGTGTGGATCAGCCCAACCCATTCTCCGTTGGAACTGTTGCATTATCACAATCATTTTTATTACAAGTTGGACCTTTTTGTAGGCACGCTCCATGGAACCAACAGACCCGTTAGAAGTGTGGATCAGCCTAACCCATTCTCCGTTGGAACTGTTGCATTATCACAATCATTTTTATTACAAGTTCATATATATGGAGTATTATTTTTCTTGCTCAATGCCCAGTTGCCCCATTCAAATAAGGGGAATAGGGAGTTAGTGTGGTATAATGGGTTGGGGTTAAGGAATAGAAAGAGAAATGATAGAGAGAGGGGAAAGAAGAAGAATCGCATACTTTTGTAAATTAAAAATGTTTAAGGAGTATTTTCGTCTTAAAATAAAATTTACTCTTTTCAAGGACATGTAAATATTACGGAAATTATTTGGGACCCCCACAAAAGAGGAATCCCATGACCCCTACTGATGTATTGACCATTGATGTGTTTGAATTTTTTTTGAAAGTTGTGTCTGACAGTGATATGAATGGTTCAGATTATTTTCGGGGTTGTGAGGGTTGTGTTTTGTGGGGGTTTATATCATTACTGTAAATATTGCGGTCAGTTAAATTGGATGGAAAAATAGACGGTACACTTAAAGTATACAAACTATGTAGGTATTATGTGGTTATTTTTAAATGCTAAAAGGTAAACCACACATAACACGTAGGTATTTATCTATATATTATATAAGGAAAAAATGGGTTTCTAATCCACAAGCTTTATGGGAGTTCCAATATTCCAATCCTCATTTTTTAATTTTTTGATTTTTTTTCCTTAAAAAAAAAAACTCAACATTTATTGAATTCTCCCAAGTCTTTTTGACTTCTCCCATATACACACCCTTTTAAACTTTTTTTTTGATTTTTTTTTTTAAAAAAAAACTCAGCATTTATTGAATTCTTCCAAATCTTTTTGACTTCTCTCATACGCATACCAATTTTAACTTTTCACATACCTATTGCAGCCTTCCTCACTTCTACCATACCTATTGGATCCTTTCAACTTCTTCACTTCAGCCTTTCTTACTTCTTTACTTTCAACTTCTTACTTTCAAACCATGAGCAATCGGTGAGCATCCTTTCCCACGTATGCAAACAGTAAGCAATCTATAGAAATTCATGTTGCTTTTTTATTCATGTTGCTTTTTTTCAAACCGTGAGTTAAAAATCTCAACACTCCACATACAATTCTTTTATTTACTATTTTAATGGGTTTTTTTTTTTCAATTATTATTTTTATTATGAGAAAAATTGTGATTTGTATAATTGAAATTATCTCCTTTTGTTTATAATTTAATTTTTTAATATGATTGAAGTTAGATATGATTATAGTTAGATAGCATTAAAAAAATTGTGATTTGTATCAGGGGCGGCTCCACGCTATAAGCAGGGTATTCAACTGAATACCCTGAAATTTGAAATTTTAATTTTTTTTTTTTTTTTTTTTGAATTTAGTTTAGTTTTGAATACCCAATCCAAAATTTGAATACCCAATTTTAATTTTTTTTTTATTTTTAAATTTAGTTTAGTTTTGAATACCCAATCCAAAATTTGAATACCCAATCCAAGATGGTTGAATACCCCTCTCACCCACTTGGCCCATTTGTCTAAACAAATAATGATATAAAAACTATATTTTTATACTATACACCTTCCCACACCATATAATTTCTTTTATGATATAAAAACTAAAATGTAACCTAAACCTAACCCAGCCTCACTCATTCACTTCACGCCTCTTTCAGCTCTCCCAGAAGAACAGAGAGAAGAACTCAAAGAATATTCATTCATTGCCTTGCCTTCTGTGTTCTTTTCAATGCAAGAGCTTCTACATCATCAATAATAAATCAGGAGGTCTCATCTCATCTTCTACAAGGTTCAAACCCTAAATCTCTCTCTTTATATTTTTATTTTTTCTTTATCTAATTCATGTGATGATTCAGTTTCTGTTTTCTCTCTGTTTCTATATTAACAAACAAAGTAGCAAGTTTAATTTTGTTAAATTTTTTTTTGGGAATTTTAATGGGAGGCATGAATTGGGGAAAATATAATGTTACAGGATTACGGATCTGCAGAAAGGATGGATACGAATGATAATTTTGATCATCGAACTTCTTGAAGCCGATAATTTCGATCTCCATTGCTTCCAATCTCTTACTGGTACCGTCTCATCTCATCTCATCTCATTTTCTTTTATATATTGTTCTATGAACAAATTCTAATCTTTAATTTTTTTCGTCAAAATTAAATTTAAATAAAAAAAAAACATAAAAATCATCCATTCATAAAATGTTTATGAAATCAAGGGAGACTTGGGAGAGACTTTATTTATCTATTTATTTTATCAAATTGAGATTTCATCAAATTGTAATTTGATGAAAATTTAAAAAGGTGAAGCATTGTATATAAAAAGATGAAAATTTAACAATAGCCACTGTCCTGTCCTTTGTATATTTTGTGGGTTTTGCATGTTAATATAATATTTGGGGATTATACTTTGCATGTTAAAATTTAACAATAGCCACTGTCCTGTCCTTTGTATATTAAGTTTCTTCACTTTATTTGTTTTAAAAATTAAATAGGAGCTGAAATTTTAAGTAGGTCTGTTTTATTTAAGTAGCTCTATTTTTTGTTTTGTGTGGATATTTTTAGGTGCATCCTACTCTTTTGTTTAGTTCTCGAATTATGGACAAATTTCTGAAAAGAAAATCAACTATTGTACAAGATTCATCTCAATCCCAAGAAACTTGTGGTGATAGTCACATTCAAGATTCTTCGAAGCGAATTCGTGTTGACTTGAACAACCTTCCTTCTGATCCAGGATTACGATCAAAAATTTTGTCATATCATCCTAATGATAGGGACGAAATAAGAAGAACATATTTACAAAAAGGACCGTGTCAACCTCTTACCCACAATTTCCCTCAAAGAGATATTAGTGGAGTTAAGCGTCGATTTAATTCTGCTTGGTTTAAAGAATACAAGAATTGGTTGGAATATAGTATTGAAAAAGATGCAGCATTTTGTTTATGTTGTTACTTGTTTAGGCCCGATTCAGGAAAGGGATGTGATACTTTTGTGACAGAGGGATTTAAAATTTGGAATATGAAAAACAAGTTACAAATTCATGTTGGAGGTGTTAATAGTGCTCACAACCAAGCTGTGAAGAAGTGTGAAGATCTTATGAAGCAAAAGCAACACATTCAAAGTGTTTTTCTTAAGCAGTCAAATCAAGAAAAAATTGAATATCGGACTCGCTTAAATGCAACTGTTGATTGCATACGATTCCTTTTGCGTCGAGGGTTGGCTTTTCGTGGTCATGATGAATCTGATGATTCAAGTGATAAAGGAAATTTCCTTGAACTTCTACAATTTTTGGCGGATCATAATGAATCTATCAATAAAGTTGTATTGGGGAATACTCCGAAAAATAATAAGCTAACTCACCATGATATTCAGAAAGACATTGTGAATGCTGTTGCATGTGAGACTATCAATGCAATCATAAAGGATTTGGACAATGAGTTTTTTTCAATTTTAGTTGATGAGTCTCGTGACATATCAGTTAAAGAACAAATGGCAGTTGTTCTACGTTATGTGGACAAAAAGGGCATTGTTATAGAGCGGTTTCTTGGTATTGTACATGTATCAAATACAACCGCTTTATCACTTAAAGCAGCAATTGAATCCTTATTTTGTCGACATGGATTGAGTATATCAAAACTACGAGGGCAAGGCTATGATGGAGCCAGCAATATGCAAGGTGAATTCAATGGTCTTAAAGCTTTAATTTTGAGGGAGAATAAATCTGCATTTTATGTTCATTGCTTTGCCCATCAACTTCAACTGACTCTTGTAGCTATTGCTAAAAAGCACATTGACATTGCTGAACTTTTTTGCTCTATTGCTAACATAGTGAATGTTGTTGGTGGCTCTTGCAAGAGACGAGATGCTCTTAGAGATGCGCAATTTGCTAAAATAACAGAAGCACTAGACAATGGTGAACTTAGAAGTGGGCGAGGTTTGAATCAAGAGACTAGTCTTAAACGTGCTGGTGATACACGTTGGGGATCACATTTTGGGACAATTATCAACTTGATTTTGATGTTCTCTTCTTCGATTGATGTACTTGAGATTATTGAAGACGATGGCTTACAACCCGAGCAAAGAGTTGAAGCTCGTTCTATCATGAAGTTAATGCTATCTTTTGAATTTGCCTTCACTTTACACTTGATGAAAAATATTTTAGGGATTACAAATGAGTTGTCGTTAGCATTGCAAAAGAAAAATCAAGATATTGTCAATGCTATGACACTTGTTAAAGTATCTAAGCAACGATTGCAGATGATGAGAGATGATGAATGGGAATCTTTATTGACTGAAGTGTCTTCATTTTGTAACAAACATGAGATTTCTATTCCAAATATGGATGAAATATTTGTAGTTAGTGGGCGGCCACGACGCAAAGCTCTACAAATTGCAAATTTACATCATTATCAAGTTGAGCTATTCTACACAGTCTTAGATATGCAACTTCAAGAGCTTAACAATCGCTTTTCAGAAGCAAATACTAAGTTACTTCTTTGTATGGCTTGCTTGAATCCTAGTAAATCATTCTTTGCTTTTGATAAGCATAAGTTGATTCGTCTTGCAGAGTTCTATCCATATGATTTTTCTGCAGCAGATTTAATGGTCCTTGACATCCAACTTCAAAACTACATTGTTGATATGCGCTTAAGTGAAGACTTTTTAGAACTTAAAGGAGTTGGTGATCTTGCTATAAAGTTGGTGGAGACAGATAAACATGTGATATATCCATTAGTCTATTTGCTTGTGAAATTAGCATTGACTCTACCTGTCGCGACAGCAACAGTGGAAAGAAGTTTTTCAGCAATGAAGTATATAAAGAGTAATTTGCGTAACCGAATGGGAGATCAGTGGATGAATGATTGTTTGGTTACATACATTGAAAGAGATGTATTTGATAGCATTGATAATGAGGAGATTATGCAACGTTTTCAAAATATGAAATCTCGTCGAGGGCAATTGTAATATTTTATCTAATTGTAAGTTCTTTTTTTGTCAAAACTTTAATATTAATATATTAGAGTTCTCTTTTATATTTGTTTTTTTAATACAGTTGTTAGATTTTAAGTTACTTAATGAATACCCTGATTAAAATTCCTAGAGCCGCCACTGATTTGTATGATTGAAAAATGTGATTGTAGTTTGTTCAATGGTTCTAAATAATTTTTTTATTTACTATTTTATGATTGAAGTTAGATAAATATAAACACTTACAAAAAGCTATTTTATGATTGAAGTTAGATAAATATAAACACTCACAAAAAGAAAAATATGATTGTAGTTTGTTCAATGGTTTTAAATAATTTTTTTATTTATTATTTTAATGGTTCTTTTTTTCAATTATTTTTTATTATGAGAAAAATATGATTGTAGTTAGATGGTATAAAAAAAAATTGTGATTTGTATGATTGAACTTATCTCCTTTTGTTTATAATTTGATTTTTTAATATGATTGAAATTAGATAAACATAAAAACTCACAAAAAAAAAATGTGATTGTAGTTTGTTCAATGGTTCTAAATGATCTTTTTATTTACTATTTTAATGGTTCTTTTTTTCAATTATTTTTTTTATTATGAAAAAAATATGATTGTAGTTAGATATCATTAAAAAAATTGTGATTTGTATGATTGAAATTATCTCATTTTGTTTATAATTTGATTTTTTAAATATGATTGAAATTAGATAAACATAAACACTCACAAAAAGAAAAATGTGATTGTAGTTTGTTCAATGGTTCTAAATAATCTTTTTATTTACTATTTTAATGGTTTTTTTTTTTCAATTATTTTTTATTATGAGAAAAATATGATTGTACTTAGACGGCATAAAAAAAATTGTGATTTGTATGATTGAAATTATCTCCTTTTGTTTATAATTTGATTTTTTAATATGATTGAAGTTAAATAAACATAAACACTCACAAAAAGAAAAATGTGATTGTAATTTGTTCAATGGTTCTAAATAATCTTTTTATTTACTATTTTAATGGTTCTTTTTTTCAATTATTTTTTATTATGAGAAAAATATTATTGTAGTTAGATAGCATAAAAACAAATTGTGGTTTGTATGATTGAAGTTATCTCATTTTATTTGTAATTTGATTTTTCAATATGATTGAAATTAGATAAACATAAACACTCACAAAGAGAAAAATGTGATTATAGTTAGTTTAATGGTTCTTTTTTTTTTAATGTGATTGTAGTTAGTTCAATGGTTGTTTTTTTTAATGTGACTGTGTTATAGTTAGTTCAATGGTTCTATTTATCTATTATATAAGGAAAAGGGGTTTTTAACTCACAAGCTTTGTGAGAGCTTCAATATCTCAATTCTCATTGTGATTTTATTTTTAACTCAGTGTTTTTTGAAAAAATAAATGATTGTGTTTTTTAACTATCAATTGACTTAATTTGTGATTAGATTTTTAACTCACCATGTTTTTTGAAAAAAAAAAAAATTTATTGTGCTTTTTAACTACCAATTGACTTCATTGTTTTTTTTTTATTATGAGCAAAAATGTGATTGTATTTTTTTACACTCCGTTTTGATTATACGGTGAATTTTTTTAACTAATTGTGTTTTTTTGATTTTTTTTTTAATAAAAAAAGTCAGCATTTATTGAATTCTCTCAAGTGTTTTTGACTTCCCCCATACACACAGCATTTTTTTAAAAAAATATGATTTTAGTTAGATAGCATAAAAATATTTCTGATTTGTATGATTGAAGTTATTTCCTTTTGTGATTTAAAAAAAAAAATTATAATTTGATTTTTTAATATGATTGAAGTTAGATAAACATAAACATTCACAAATAGAAAAATGCGATTGTAGTTAGTTCAACAGTTCTTTTTTTTTTTAATGTGATTATAGTTAGTTTAATGGTTTTTTTTTTTTTTTAATGTGATTGTATTGTAATTAGTTGAATGATTCTTTTTTTTTCATTTATTTTTTTTGTTATGGGAAAAATGTGATGTGATTGTAGTTTGTTCAATGGTTTTTTTTTTTTAATGTGATAGTATTGTACTTAGTTCAATTTTTTTTTTCATTTATTTATTTTATTAGGGAAAAAATGTGATGCAATTGTAGTTTGTTCAATGGTTCTTTTTCTTTTTCTTTTTTAATGTGATTGTATTGTAATTAGTTTTATGTTTCTTTTTTTTTCTCATTTATTTTTTTTTATTATGAAAAAAATGTAATGTGATTGTAATTTGTTCAATGGCTCTTTTCTTTAATGTGATTTAATCTTTTTATTTACTGTTTTAATAGTTCTTCTTTACAATTATTTTTTTTATTATGAAAAAAATATAATTATAGTTAGATAGCATAAAAATAATTGTGCTTTTTAACTATGAATTGACTTAATTTGTGATTTTATTTTTAACTCACTATGTTTTTTGGGGAAAAAAAAATTTGTATTCATTAGGTTCACATAAAGTACCCATTATTGATGATGAATTATTAATAGTGATTAGATTATATTTTGAAAAAAAATATATTTGTAATTGATCTTTTTAACTCACTGTGTTTTTTGAAAAATAAATTATTGTGTTTTTTAATTATCAATTGACTTAATTTGTGACAATATCTGTGTTTTTTGAAACAGAAATAGATTGTATTCATTACTATTGATGATGATTAGATTGTATTTTGTCTTGAAAAAAAAAATTGTAATTAGGTTTTTTTAACTCACTGTGTTTTTTGAAAAAATAAATGATTGTGTTTTTTAATTATCAATTGACTTAATTTGTGATTAGATTTTTAACTCACTGTGTTTTTTTGAAAATAAAAAAATTACTGTGCTTTTTAACTACCAATTAACTTCATTGTTTTTTTTTTTTTTTTTTTGGTGGTTATGAGCAAAAATGTTATTGTACTTTTTTACATTCCGTTTCGATTACACAGTGAATTTTTTTAACTAATTGTGTTTTTTTACACTATTTCGATCAGATGTTGTGGAAAAAAAAATTGTTTGCGTTGTGACAATCTCTATGTTTTTACAGAATGGAACGTGATACAGTTACTGCTAAAATCAATCGACTATCTCAAAAAAGAAAATTACTTATTTCACGTCAGACTGATCATGATGATCCCATATTCAAGGATAAATTGAAACAACTTCAAAAAGAAGTACATCGATTAAGAGTATGTGTTCTACGTGACAAACAATTGCATTATAGAACGAATGTTCAAAATGTCACAAGTAAGCTCTGAAATTTTATCATTTTCATATATATTAATTGAAACATTAGTTTTTATACTAAATATATATATTGTTGCAATTTAGTTGTTATACCTTCCACATCAGAGGGTGTTCACTTCTATCAAAATGTTTCAAGAGTCACTACATTGACAAACAATACTAATGTTCTAAATGGTAAGAACCCCAAGTAATAATAATTTTTAATTATGATTCTTTTATATTAAAACTTGCAAATACTAATATCTACTACTTTCATAATGAATGCTAATAGTTTTATTGTTTATATTTTTCATGAAAATTATAGAATGCAATAGTCATCTCTCCCTTAACGTCATCTCTCCCTTAATTGAAGAAGAAGGTAAGAAATATTATTTATATTAATTTTACAATTATGATTTATTTGACAATATTCTTATAACTTCAAAAAAGTAATGATTTTATACTAATTATTTTATTCATGTAAATCCAAAAAAAGGAATTGTTATGTTCTTAATATCTGAGGGTGTTAAGATACATGAGGATGTTTCAGAAGTCACAAGGGTGGTGAATAATAATATTTTCCTACAATAAGGTAAACACTAACATATATATAGATTTTGTAATTATGATTTTTAAAATGATAATTCCCAATACTTATATTGTTTATTTTTTCATCTAATTAGATGATGGGACAGGAGTTGTTATGCTTTTCACATCAGAGGGTGTTCACTTCCACCAAAATATTTCAAGAGTCACCACATTGACAAGTAATAATATTTTCTAATTATGATTCTTTTATATTATAACTTACAAATACTAATGTCTGTTACTTTCATAATGAATGCTAATAGTTATATTGTTCTAAATGGTAAGAACCCCAAGTAATAATATTTTCTAATTATGATTCTTTTATTTTGGTTGCCACTGGATTAACAGTTAAAGATTATCATGGTAAGATTACTTTTCATTCATTTTTATAATATCTATATACATATACAAATATTGATATTAATAAATTATCTTTTCTCAACTTCCAGGTCCATGTCTCACTGCATGCAAATACAGCAAGTTATATATTAATCATTCATTCCGTTATACAAATCATATTCGAGTGTGGTATGTTATGACTGTATAATATTAATCAATTATATATGACAATATAATTCTCACAAATATATATATTTATGTATATATATATTGACATGTTTACCTAGGCTTGCTATGAATCCTATATCACAAAAGTTGGTATCTTGGAATCGAAAAAATAAATTCTCAATTTTACAGTCATTGATAATATCAAATGCCAAAAGAATTCGAATATGTGATTTTGGGGTCGTTTGGCAAGAAGGTTGGGGCTAAAATAGCCATAAAAGACAAAACAGGCTATTTTAGCCCCAAAAAAATAAAACATCACATCCAACCCATAATCATTACACTCTTCTCTCACAAAAAAAGTCAAAAAAGCCAAAAAGCCAAAAAGCCCTTCCCAAACCAAGCTTTTTAGCCCAGGCTAAAATAGCCAAAAAAGCCAAAAAGCCAACCCACTTCCCAAACGGGGCCTTTGCATCCATACCAAAGGTAAGAATTGTTATCATCCCAATTAATGAAAGTTAAACGATATGTATATAAATTTGTTTATAGAGAGATTAATTTATGTTTTTTCAAATATTTTGTAGGCTTCATATTTTCGAATACTTGGGTACATCGAACAAATTGACGTTGACAACCTTTGGATTGATTTATGCAAAAGCTGTTATCAAAAAATTGAATATCATTATAGTCACATTGTTTGTCGTCACTGCCTACATGATGATATTGATATTATAGCGAGGTAATTTTCTTTAGGTAAATAATTGCAATGTATAATAATAATTCAAACTTAACAAGTGTTTTAATTTTTTATTAGGTACAATATTTTCTTTTAACAAGTGTCCTTTTTTTTTTATTAGATACACTGTTAACATTGTGGTCAAAGACAGTACTGGTTCAATAAATCTCACTGTTCAAGATAAATGAGCAGAGTTTATTTTGCGATGTCAACCATCATATTTGAATAATATGAGATCAAAGGTAGAAAATTATAAAATTTATTATAAATAACTTATTCTTACATTTTCAAACACAGTTATAATTCCAAAATTTTATAGGATAATGGCGTTAGAATGATTAAAGATTATATTGTGTCATACCAAGACCGTGCCTATGCATTTATCATACATGTACCAACAATGCTACGTCAACTAGATTGTGCACCGTGCGTGACTTTTGTTTTAAATGTAAATTGGTTTGAAGAATGTCTATACCTTTCAGAAGGCAAAAAAAAAAAAATATATATATATATGTAAGTATAATATTTTTACTTTATAACATTTTATAAATACATAATATATGTGTTGTTCATTAATTATAACACTAATGCATGAATGCTGATGGAAAGCCCACAACAATTTAGATTTTAGTTATACTTTGTTTTATTTATTCAGTGAATTTCGAACAAATGTAATAAATTCTTATTTTTGTTACTTTAATTATGCAATGTCAACATTTTCTTTTAAAATTACATATTTTTATACTAACAATTTAAAAATATGTTTGACAAAACTATAAATAGTTTTTTTAAATTAAATCCCGTGCATAACACGAGTAATATGCTAATTATAGAGTTATTTCTAAATGTTAAAAGATAAATTGCACATTATCCAAATAATAAGGAAATAAGTGAAATTCGTCCTAAAATAAAAACTCAGATAAACTGTACCAAAAGTCTGAGTATATATTTTGAACCAACAATGATTCATCCCATTAAAAACACCACCACTAATAGCACTAATGTATTAAAAAAATAAAATAAAAAAAATAACTCCAAGACCAAAACATCACATTATTACTGGTAAGACCCACTGCCACCTAATTAGTGGGAGCACTAATTAGTGCTCCCACTCATTTTCCATTTTGAACCGAATCATATGAATATAAGTTTGGGCTCGGGTTGACCCGTGTTGCATTGAATTTAACCTAATTAATTGAGTTTTTTTCACTGACTTTCATGTGATTTTTTCTTCTTTTTAGGCACATTGAAACTTACGGTGGTTGGATTACCGAAACACCTCGACCTTTTCCTGGTCTTCTCTCAACATAGGCTACATAGGCGTATTTTCAAAGTGGGTTTAAAGTCATTTTTTTAAACTTTTAACCCAGTTTCTTTTTTTTAAAAAAATTAAAAAATTTTAAAAAAATCAAAAAATTAATTTTCAACCACCATTTCAAAACACCCCATCCCTACCTAATTTTGGCAAAACACATGCATTTGGTTCTTTTTTTTGAAATTATGATTCTAAATTTAAAATTTAACTTTTTTTTTTTCCAAATTTATAACAAAATCCATAATTTAAAAATATATCAAACTCAATTCAAAAATTATTTTTAAAACTCACAATCAAATACACAATTCAAAACTCAATTTAAAATTCAAAATCAAATTCTTTTCAAAGCTCTATTTTTAAAAATATTTTTTATTTTTTTAAAAAATTATTTTTAAATTTGTTTGTTTATGAGTTTTGAAAATAGTTTTGAGTTATAGTTTGAAATTTTTTTGATTTAGTTTTTTTTAAATATTTAAAATTTTTCATAATTTTATGTTTTGGGTAAATATTTTATATTTTAAATATTTATTTATTTATTTTAATGTGCACTATATTTCATACATTTGTGTGCTGTATTTTTTAAATATAATTTTAAGTATTTAAAAATTTTAAAAAATTTTATTTTATTTTATAAATATATTTTTAAATAGCTTAATTTTTTAATATTTTCAATATTTTTTTAAAAAAATTACTTTTCTTTAAATATTTAATAATTGTAAATTTAAAAAAAAATTGGATCGCCATATATATCTAAATCATAACAAATTATTTGGCCAATACTTAAGAAAATAACAAAAAATATATTTTTTTAAAAATAAAACAAATGGCAAAATATTTTTTGAAAAAATAAAAATAAACAAAATATTTTTCAAAATAATATAAAATAAAAAATAATTTTAAAGGATAAAATAAAAAATATTTTCTTGAAATTTTTTTAATAGAATTTTGAAAACAGCTTTGAAAAGAGTTTAGTTGTGAGTTTTGAAAAGAGTTTTGAGTTATGTGTTTAGTTATTACTTTTGAAAATAATTTTTGTATTGAGTTTTGAGTTATGTGTTTGGTTACGATTTGAATGTGGAGTTGTGTTTTGAGTTTAAAATATTTAAAACGAAATAAAATATTTAAATAAAAATTATATATTTAAAATAAAAAATAAAACTTTCTTAAACTTTTTAAAAAAATATAAATTCAAAAAATTTCAAAATACAACTCAAAACTCAAAATATAACTCAAAACTCTTTTCAAAATTCAAAAACTCTTTTCGATACTATTTTCAAAATTTATAATCAAATAAATTTTCTCTTTTCAAAACTTAACTCACAACTCCACATTTAAATTACAACTTCACACTCAAATCATAATTTTAAAACCAAACGGAACCATGATTTTTGGGTTGTGTTTACTTTATGAATTTGACTTAAGCATTATTATCCTCTATTTTAGTACACTTTTCTATCTTTTATTTTTTTTGAGTTATATGATCTTTTTATTTTTTTGTACATCTTTTTATAAAAAATAAAAAAGTATACTTATTTAGATCATCACAAACAATAAAAAAGAAAAATATAAATGAAATGTGAATTTAATATAATTATATTTTGGAGGAGGATTCCCTCCAATCCATTTGCACTGGAAGGTATTGTTTGGGTCTGTGGGGCCCACTACGGGCTCCATTTTGATAATCCTAACTGTTATTTTGTTAGATATTTTGTATTTTGTCCATAAAAAAATTAGATCGATCCAATAACGATAACTTGTTCAATTTTTTAAAAAAAAATAGACAACAATTGTATTTTTAAAAATAAACCATATATTTTTTTTAGTGACAAATGTAATAAATTTAATAAGGTATAGTTATCGGATTGACCTAATTTTTTTTTAGACGAAATACAATGCCTAACAAAATAAACCATTGAAATCATTAAAATAAGACTAGTGATGAGCCTTACAAATCTAAACAACACCCTCCAAATCCTCCTTATATGTTACACACGTTTTTTATTTTCCTTTCTAAAACTCTCATCCACATATATGAACTAAACATAGCCCTGATAATGTGCTCTCAATAATATAAACAATTTTATTTTCCTCTATGTAGATAAAAAAAATTACGAAAAAAGAAAAAAAATTAAGGTATTCTTTCTTGAAAGGAGACATGGGGTTGTTTGGGATATCCTAAATAAGTATACTTTTTGACTTTTTGGACTAAAAAGTTGAGAAAAAAAATATGATTGTTTGGGCTAATTTTTTGAATTTTTATGAAAAAATATGTATTAAAAAATTGTATAAATTAGTGTGTTGGAGAAAATTAGGATTGGGAGTTGTGCAGTCGTAATTTTTGACTTTTGGTGAATAGTGATAACTTTTTAACTTTTTGAGTAACTTTTTAACTTTTTAACCACATGCCAAACTTGGCCATAATGTAAGAAAATTTTAATTTTTTTTAATGAAAGTTATGATTATAGGGCTTTGTAAAAAAGTTTTAGTTGTTTACAGCAAAAATTAGGAAAAATTACTCATAAATTTTATTTGGGAAAATGTTAATCAATTTAGTCCTACATATTTTTTTTTATAAATCAATTAGTCCTTTTTATTTGTAGTATGTATTATTGATTTGATTTAATAATATTAGAGTTTACTTATTTGCCCTTATTTGAGATTTGATTTTGATGTTTTTTTGAGATTTAGATGTATGTAAGTAAAGTATGATTTAACATTTCCATCTTTTTACGAATTTCATAGAGTGATTGTGGGGATTATTGATGTTACCTATTTGGTATTACATTATTGATGTTATCCTCCTTCTAACATTGCAAGAGATCCAAACAATCATAATAATATTAAATAAAAACAACATGTCGGTTACGTTATATGCACGCACAACATCACAGTTGCAATCATTGGTAACCCTCACACTCGCGAAAATAATAACATTACAAGAGACCCAACCAATCATACAAACATTAACTAAAACACCATGTGTCTGTCACATTACGTACATGTACAACATCACATTTGGTGTCACTAGTAACCCCCAAAACCGTGATGTTAACATCACTTAAAATCTCACATTACGCACCATTTAAACAACATCCCATTTCAAACACTGACCTTGATGTCGTATTATTCGACAAACAACCAAAGTAACATCAAAGACATCCATACCTATTATCATCGCACCAATACATGATCAACGTTGCCGCTGATAGATTGATGTAAAATTGCTGATGTTACGCCAACAACATTAATCGAACTCCTAGATGTCTTAGTGGCCACGCCGCTTCACTTCTATAAATTTGCTATAAGGGTTTTTGGATTTTCTAAGATTTTAAAGGGGTTCTGTAATGTTATTTGGGGAATAAAGAATGCTAGGTGCAACGCTTCCAAATCCAGCGTCTAACTCACACAAATGAGGATCAACACTGCAACATCTACAAGGAAATGTTGAAGTTCCAATTTTTGAGCTTCCGTTTTGTTCAAAATGGAGGGAAAAGGAAAAAATTAATATAGTATGCTTTTGGACATTTTGGTAATTACAACATCATCTAAACACCCAATTTACCCCTCTAAATAGCCAACTCACGCGTTACATTCGTGGGCTTAAGTGTAAATAATATTGACTTAGGACTTTTCAGTCTACAAAATAAATTGCATGACTATATGATTCAAACTATCTAAACTTGAAATTTATTGGTATTTTTTTTCCAAAAATTATAAACATAGTGCGTTATACCACCTCGTGCCAAGAGTTATAGATGATAACTTTATTGTAAATATTTCTCAAATGAAAATTATGAATTAATTTGGTAAAAAAAATTATGATATATTATTATATTTGTTATAAAATATTATGATGATATTATGTATGTTATGGTAGAATGTATATAATATATAACTTTTTAAGGACATAGACAGTAGCAACTCGAAAAATTTAAAACAATATATAAAAACAAATTGTAAGGGAACTTTTCATATACTACCTAAATGTAACATGTTCAATATAATAGTAATTCAAGTCTCATTGGTGTATTATCCCAACGACACACATGACACTTTTACTATTATGGCCTATTTTAGGTAGTAGGTTAAAATTTAATTTTTTATTTTTTTTTTAAAATATAAAAATATAGAGAAATTATATAATTTAAAAAGTCAAAATATCAAAATATTTATTTTTAATTGTGTTGTCAAAATAGGTCTATATATTCAATAATATTAAGATGGTCAATTAGTTTATCATTCTACATGTTAACACTAGATTGATTTAATAAATTTTACCAATTATTTTTATAAGTAAATATTGACACAAAATAAGTAAACAGAATGAAAGTAGAAGACTTGTCAATCATGAATGTAAGAACATCTCCCATGGCAAGTTATTGGAACTGTTATTATCATAATTTGACAGTAATTCACAAAAATATTACTCTAATGACAAGTTGTAGTAGCTGTTATACTTGTCAACTCATAAGAAAAACCTCCATCCCTCCCAGTAAAATATTTCTCCCTCCATCATTTCTTCCATTTTTACAAAATGAAAATTGAAAACTGGTATGTGTGGGACGTACACATCAATTTCTGTGAAAAAATTGCAAAAATAATTGAAGCACCACTATTATAATTCTATCATTTTCTATTATTCATTGCCATAAATTACTCACAAACTTACTTTGTGAAAAGTAAAAAAAAATTAAATAAAAAAAAAAAAAAAGATCTGTGATTCGTGAAGCGTGGACTCTGTATTTTCGCGTCAGGTGTGGTCCTGCGGGGTTATTAGTCCTTCTCCGCTCTCGATGACACGTGTCGGATTGAGAGAAACTATTCCACCTCCGGCCCCTACCCTCCGTCCACACTGCATCCCTACCTCTCCTAAGAACAAACCAACTCCTAGTGACCATTATCGTAGCCAAAACTTTATTACACCTAATATTTAAATGCAAAATGTTTGGACCTCTATCGTAGCCAAAACTTTATTACACCTAATATTTTAAATGCAAAATGTGTGGACCTCATAAAAGAGGATTTTCATGACACTCACTGATGCATTGATTATTGATGTGTTTAAATTTTTTTATAGAGTTGTGTCTGACAATAACATGAATAGTTTAAATTATTTTGAAAATTGTGAAAATTATGTTTTGTAGGGATTTCTATCATTATTGATAAAGTTTTGAGTTGAAAATAATTTTTTTTTTGTAAGACGGAATGAATTAAGAGTTATGTATGGATAAAATAACACTGATCATTGTTGATGTTTTAAACAACGGCAATGCTAGGGGGCCCGAATTTGGGTGCCCCTAATGCCCCGAATTTCCCTATCAGGTAAAAAAAAAAAAAAAAACAAAGTTACCAAAACTGGCAATTAGGGGCATTTGGGCCACAGTTTTTAGGGCCACCAATCATTTTCCTTTAAACAATAAGAATAAGTTCTATAAATTAATATATGGATAAAATTACACTGATCATTGTTAATTTTTTTATGAAAATGTTTAAGATGCACAAAAAAAAAAAAAAAAAAAAAAAAACTTCTAATGATGTGGTATGATACATGTCAATTTTTGGTTTGTTATATATATGTCTTATATCTCTTGTCATATCATTATGAATAAATTTAAGAATTTAAATTGTGAGTTATAATATATATATATATATATATTTACAATCAAATGGAGGTACAGTTTGGCCCAAAAGTTACAAGATTTGAAATACTTTTTACACGGAATACACATACGCTTGCCGTAAGAGGGTGTCATATGTGTGGGTTTTACTTTTTATGCGAGAGTTTTTGTATATTATACATTCAAAATTTCTGTGCATGCAAGGCTATTGTTACAAGATACATGTAAGGGAGGGTAATATTAGGGATCATGAAAAAACATTATGAAAATGATTATGAAAAATTTTTCACCGTTAGATTACACATACAATAAAACATTACACACTAATTGAAAGATGAAAAATCTTTATGAAGTATTTTATGATATATATATATTTTTATAATTCCTAATATTATGCAGTGAAGTAAGAAGGCTAAATATACTTGAAGACTAATATGAAAAAGTCCTCAATACCCTCATGAGCGAAAATTAAGGGCGTGGGGGATATATGGGAAGAAATTAAGGGAGTCCTATTCAATACTTTATTTTAATTTTAATTTTCTAGATGGCGTCTTATCCAATACATTAATTAAGTAGTTATTAAGTATAATTTTAAAATATTAAAAAAAATCCCTATTCCAAAATTATGAATGAGAGATTAAGGCCAAGTTTGGGAAGACTAAATAAGTGCACTTTTTGTCTTTTTTGATTAAAAAATTGAGGTTGAAAATATGGATGTTTAGGTTAACTTTTTGGCTTTTTATGGAAAAATGTGTAATAAAAAATTGTGAAAATTAGTTTTTAGAGGAAAATTTGAATTGGGAGTTGTGCAGCCGTAATTGTTGACTTTTGGTGAATAGTGTTAACTTTTTAACTTTTTGAGTAACTTTTTGGCTTTTTGGATTATTTGAGAGTACCCAAACAAGGCCTAATATTAAGTATTTATCAGAATTCAAACCAAAATAAATGTAATAATAAATGGAAAAGATTATGGTAGACATCTTTCAAAAGATGTGTACTATATGCATTCATAATTACTAAAAAAAAATGACATAATTCTATATTTTTAAAGTCATAACTAAAAAAATAAAAATCATAACCAAACACAAAAAAGCCATAAACAAATATCTCAAAATAATATCATAATTAAAAAAATATATATAATTAAAAAAAAAAATGTCATAACTAAATATGTATATGATATGTATTGTGTATAGGTGTGTATAATAGGTTGCTTGTTGATATTTGTGGCTTTTGGTTAGCCATTTTAGTAGGCCTTTTAGGTTGATCAGGGACTGTGTTGTTGTATTGTTGTTTCAGTTTTTCTTTTCCCCCTCTTTTGTTGACTTTTCACCATCTCTCTTGGCTTGAATTAGCATATGAGTATGGTCGTATTTGATAGGGCTTATTTTCAGTTTATTTTAATTTTTAACTTAATTTAAACTATTTTGATATGTTTGGTTCAGTTTAATAATATAGCTTATATCTTTTTGTAAGTCAAAAATCAACTTATTCTTTGAGTGGGGGAGGAAAAACTTAATTTATAAGTCAAAAATCAGTTTATATTCACAGTTATAAGTTATAAGCTGTTAGGTTATAAGTTATAATCACTTTCCTACAACTCTACCAAACGGGGCTTATGTGGTTTGAGTTAGCATATGATTATGTGATCTTTTTGATGTAAACTTAGTTGGGATTTTGCTCTTACCTTCCTTCTATTGATATAATCTCATATTTTTTGATATGTTTTATTATTAATAAAATTTATTTTATTGATTAAAAAAAAAAGGTATATATAATAAAATTTCCCCAACTATGAGTGAAGTAAATGTTGAATATATCATATAACAAGTATTTCATACCTTATTGTTTTTTTTATCTTAATCTTAAATAAAAAATAAATTGGGAAGTTACTTCCTATGTTTTTGCCATTTGGTGCCTGTTGATTTCATTTCAAACTCGTAAGTACTCTTTAAAGTACTACTATAGGTGGGGATAGTTTCTATTGGCTAATAGTGATTTTGTTGTGTCACTTGGTTTATCGTTTGTGTGTATTAGTTTGTCATTTGTATGGAAATGGTGCATTGTTTGTGCGTACTAGTTTGTCATTTGTAAGGATGCGGGGAAATATTTTGAGAATGGTGCCACCTGACTAAGATGTCTTTGAGATGTCGATTGAGGTGCCACATGGACGGGTTATGTTTGTTATATGAATTGTGGGATCACATAGAATAAATAAATTCATATTTTATATTTGCATTGTAGATTACAATAACATGCTCGAAATTACAAATAGACAAACAAAAATCCATAAATAAAATAGCAACAGAAGGCAAACTGAAACCTGTACTAGACAGTGTCCTTAAAATAGATTCACCGCCTCACCGGTTGGGTGTTAGAGGTTATTCGACGTCTGTCTCTCAGGATACGACGGTTGGACTAGTTACGCAATGCACCGATTGAATAATTTCGGCGAATAGAACTTTGCAGCACTCTCTCGTAGGAAGAATATAATATAAACTGAAGGAAACTTTTGACAGAAAGAGCAACAAATTTTATGGTGAAAAAATTGAAGGAAAAATGTCTCTTTTTATACACATGGAGAAGGAGAGATGAGAAGCCTCTTGTAGCAAATGCAGGAATTAAATATGAGAATTAATATGCAAAACTGATGAACAAATGCTGCATAACTGATGGATAAACCATCACCATTATAGAGGAGTTTCAAATTATTATACACATGTGAATGTGTATAATTCTGCAGCCCACAAACCTGGCTTGGACCAAAAAGATTAATATGGGTGGGCCAAGCCCAACCTCCACATTCAATCCATTCTAGTAAGTCTCAAGCCTCAAGCCCAAGCCCAAGTTCAAGCCCAAGATCCACGATTCACGGTTCACAAACCCAGACCCAGCCCGGTCCGGGCGGACGGGCAGCGCGTACGCATGATAATTTTTGCATAACCAACTTGGATCATAGTCTTTCCCCAAATCCATCATTGAAGCATCCATAACTCTCTTCCTTCAGAAAATTTGGATGCCCCAAAAGGCTTACACCCTAAAGCAAAAAATGAGATTTAAATACCCATCAATGCTCTTATTTACAATCAATATGGGATACAAGGTTTTACACATTTCCCAACACCTCTTTCATGAGGCCAACTTAATGAGTCAACTTCTCATTCAAATCTTAATGGTTTTTGGTCATTCTTTTTGTGGTGTAAAGATCTCACTACAAAGAATCTAAACTAACTTTACTCCACCTCAATTAAGGATTGACACCCACTTTAATATTTCATTAAAGTCGTCAAAAAAGCATTATTTTTCCAATAATCCCCCACATGAATAAAAATTGACTGAATAACAACAAACGGACAATGCTTAACAACAAAGACTCGGAGAGACTGCAACGGAATAACCCCCGCATTGGAAAAGGTAGCTTTTGGTTTTGAACCTCCCCTAGTGAAGTCTATCGAATTTACTAGTTGTCCAGTGAACATGAGGTCTTGAACTGTTCTGCTGTTTATGTAAACCAAGACAACAGATTTCATACAGGAATTACTCCAACCATCATTCTGTTCTCACTGTTGTGTTCGGTTTGGCCCTGGAACACTAGCCTGGTTCTGTGAGTAGTTTAAAGAATTAGGCCCTGTCAATTCTTATAGAAGCGGCCCCACTTCACATTCACATAGGTGACTCTACTTAAATATCCTGTTATACTCAGCTCAACAACTTAACACACTAAAGTCATTAAAAGCTTAGCTTAACCTCTACACTTGCAGTTATCGTTGATAAAAGGAATGGCTGGAGGTTTAACATCCTTAGTGACATACTACCGTTACGCGCAATTAGGTTGTCCCATTGAACCTATATTTTGGGATCTCCAGTCAATTAGGTTAGGTTTCCATTCCGGTAACACCTTACACTAAAGGCCTTAACCTCATTCCTTCTGATGACTTCTCTACTAACATTTGATTTAACCCTTTGGTTAGCGGATCCGTAATATTGTCTTGAGACTTTACACAGTCTAAAGTAACAACTTCGTTCGAAAGTTGTTGTCGTATGGAATTATGTCTATGACGAATATGTCTAGATTTTCCATTATACATATTACTTTATGCCTGCCGAATCACCGATTGGCTGTTACAATGAATACAGATAGCTGAAACAGGTCTGGACCAACGTGGAATATCCTCAATGAACTAGCGACGCCATTCAGCTTCTTCAGTTTTTTTTTTATCTAAAGCAATAAACTCAAATTCCATCGTTGATCTCGATATACACGTTTACTTGGAAGATTTCCAAAACACAGCTGCCTCTCTGAGGGTAAATACATAACCACTAGTGGATTTCAAGTCTTTTATATCAGATATCCAACTAGCGTCACTATACCCTTCTAGTACTGTTGGGTATTTGGTATGATGCAGCCCATAACCCTGGGTGTATCATAGATAACCTAACACCCGCATAATGCCCCTCCAATGAGTAGCATTTGGATTATTCGTGTATCTACTAAGCCTGCTAACAGAGTAGGCTATATCTGGCCTTGTATAACTCATCAGATACATCAAACTTCCAATGACCCGAGAATATTCTAGCTAAGAGATACTCTTACCATTATTCTTAGTCAAGTGTAGACTCACGTCTACCGATGTCCTAGACACACCTGTATCTAATTTACCAAATTTCTCAAGTATCTTCTCAACATAGTAAGACTGAGAAAGTACAATACCACTAGATGTTCTGATAATCTTAATATTTAGAATAACATTTGCAAGACCCATATCTTTCATGCCAAACTTGGAGTTTAACAATCTTTTGGTAGTTCAAATCATTTCATCATTACTACCAATAATGAGTATGTCATCTACATATAGACACAAAATGACATAACCTCTGTTAGTGTCTTTAACATATACGCACTTGTCACACTCATTGATTCTGAACCCATTTGACAACATAGCGTTGTCAAACTTCTCATGCCATTGTTTAGGTGCTTGCTTCAAACCATACAATGATTTGACAAGCTTACAGACTTTCTTTTTTTTATCGTGGAGCTAAAAACCCCTCGGGTTGCTCCATGTAGATTTCTTTATCTAAATCTCTATTTAAGAAAGCTATCTTTACATCCGTCTGATGTATCTTCAAACCATGTAAAGTTGCTATCTCAATCACCATCCGAATGGATGTAATCGTTGCCACAGGTGAATACATATCAAAGTAATCCAGGGATTCTCGCTGCCTGTATCCTTTGATAACTAGTTTAGCTTTATACTTATCAATTAACCTGTAACGCCCTCAAAATAATACATAAACACTCAACATTCTTGACATGCATAGACATAAGAAAAAGACAATATATATATATATTCCATACATCAGAGTATTTAATACAAAAGTGTTACATGTTGACAATAAAAGTAAATGCCCTACGGGTTTACAACTTTTCAAGTCAACACTCAGGTTCAACTAAAGAAGAGTTCTAACTCTTTATACAAGTAAGCCCTAGGCTTGAATTTACATGTAACACAAAAGATAACTTCAAAAAATATCTTTCAACATCTAAGCCTCTTAAGCTACGTCCTTGGAGGTGGCATGTCTCCTGAACTTGAAAATGATGTCCCATATAGGGTGAGCCAATGCCCAGTAGAGATATACTAAACCAAGTATGAGAAATAACTAAAACATTAGCATTTGATAGATGGCTAGCACTTATAAATCAACTTATATCACAATACAACTCCATGACAGTTATGTCCATGTTTTATTCCACATTCCTTTACTTATCCAAATCAATTCATAAACATGGCTCAGAACTTGGCCAAACAATTAAATGAGACTACATCCCATATTAAACACTTCCTTTATTCACAATTCAAATGAGGTTTACAGCTCATATTAAAACACTTCCATACTTCAATTGATACACATATTAGCTGTATCATCACTTCAATTTAATACACATATTTGCTGTATTAATGGAGTTCATCCCATATCTCCTCCCAAATAATATCCGGTTTAGGAGTCCATCCCCTATCTCCTCCCAAATCGTGGAGTACATCCCCTATCTCCTCCCAAACAATACACATATGCAATGTAATAAACATTTATCATATACATTGTTCAATAAATACACATATTTGATGTATTATTCCAACCGTCATATTCGATGACATAACACGTTTGATTAGTTTCAGTTTTTCCTAATCAACATACAGTGTGTACAACAATCAAGACTATCCTCCACCGATAGCCCAAAACAGTTATCTCTAAACAGATAATAAATTTATCAACAGATAAAATATCGGCATTTTCATAGGTGAATGATAAATTAATCCAACTACACCATTTAATCCCATAATTTCCCAATCTCATGATTCTCAACTCAATTTCTCATTTCTCCAAAATTAATTATACAAATTAATTTATCATAATAATTAGGGCATATTCTTTTTTTCTCAAATAATGATCCTAAGACCAAATCCCACCAATTTAACTCTCAAGCCAACATTCCCAAGGCTTTAAATATACATGGAGCTTTAAAACACAAAACCCCTCTTTTATAAATTACAAACCACGCCCTAGCTTTTCCCAAAATTACCAAAACTACACCAACTAATCAAAATGCATAAAACTTATGTCAAAACTCATAAGATGGTGTAGGTTATCCCTACCTTGAAATGAAGAGCTCAAATGAAGAAGATGATGAAAACCCAAAGTGCTCCAAATCCATTATTTCTCAGATTAAAACGAAGCCCAAGCCACCCTCTATCTTTCTTTCAAAGAGGTTAAGGTAGAAACACACTAGAAGTAGATGAAACCCTAGAGAGAAGGTATATATAGAGAGAGAGGGTCGGATCTAGGGTTTTGAAAATGGAAGGGATGAAAAAGTGGAGTGTTATCCCGTTGCTGCCAACTGATATATTCAAGGCTCGCTCGAGCGAAGGAGTGGTCGCTCGAGCGACCAGACACAAAGAACCCTCGTTCGAGTGTAGAAAGCCTCGCTCGACCAACAATTCGAAGCTTCAGGTCTGCAACCAGAAGCATGCTCGAGCGAAGAATCTCAAAACATAGACCTCGCTCGCTCGAGCGAAGGAAAGCTTGCTCGAGCCAAGAAACGCAACTCTCAGGTCCAGAACCAGACGCAGACGCACGCTCGAGCGCAAGACTTCTTGCTCGAGCCACTAGACACAAAACTCAACTCTCGCTTGAGCGAAGGAATCCTGGCTCGAGCGAAGGATCTAAAACAAAGAGCTCACTTGAGCGACAAAAGTCTCGCTCGAGCAAAGACACCAAAATCTGGGCAGCAACCATTTGTTCCCAAACACAACCAACCTGTAACAAATCTGCCCAACACATCCTAAAACTCAATTACAAGGAATTAAAGGACGGAAAAGAAGCATACACAACAACTGACATCCACGGAACCAAGTCCGGAATACAATAACCAAAGGAGAGAGAACCGGGATCGCTATAACCTTCCCCCCTTAAAGAATTTCGTCCCCGAAATTAGATACAAGTTTTCAAAAATAGGATTTCTCAATTTTCAACGATGTTACAATCCAACATTCCACAACCTGACCCATTACTGGTCATCTCATCTCTATTCAAGAGGCATTTCACAATATATAACTCAATATGCATTATCAACATGCTTTCCCTTGAAATTTGCCAATTTCAACATATATTCCACAATTCAATTACATATTCAATGCCAACAATACATTTGCGTTTCTAAAGCAGTATTAACATATGCAATATTAAAATAAACTTCCATTCTCAAGGCATACTCAACCTTCACAATATTTCCATAAACCAAAACATATACAATGTTTTACAACTTAAGATATATTTAATATTCTTAAAGTTTATCAATACAACAAAATCCCCAATACATGGTTAAACATCAACAAACAGGTCCGGATATTTCTCATGGACATCCAACTCACGTTCCCAAGTGGCTTCCTCAACCCCGTGATGGTTCCACAAAACTTTTACCAAGGAAATGGTCTTGCATCGCAAGACTTGATCCCGCCTATCCAAGACCCGCACCGGTCTCTCCTCATACGAGATATCCTCGTCAACCACTAAGTCGGTCTAATCCGACACATGTGATGGATCCGGCTCGTACTTCTGAAGCATACTAACATGAAACACATCATGCACTCCAGACAACTGCGGCGACAAAGCTAAACGGTAGGCAACCTCGCCAATCCTCTCAAGGATCTCGAAAGGGCCAATAAACCGAGGGGACAGCTTCCCACTCTTACCAAACCTCATCAAACCCCGCCTAGGCGATATTTTCAGAAAGACGTGATCACCCACCTCAAATGCCAAAGGCCTCCTCTTACAGTCGGCATAACACTGTTGACTACTCTGGGCTATAACAAGCCTCCTACGGATAAGCTCAACTTTCTCCGTCATTTCCTAAACCAACTCCGGGCCCAACAAAGGTGCATCATCCACCTCGGCCCAAAAAACTGGAGACCTACAAGGTCGGCCATACAAGGCCTCAAACGGCGCCATACCAAAACTCGATTGAAAATTATTGTTGTAGGCAAACTCCACTAAGGGCAAGTGCCTCTCCCACGACTGTAGACATCCCCGAACGCCCCGGGAGGGAAATCCCGTACTGTTCAGTTGGGCTCACTACAGTTTTGGACTCAATGTCACGGTCCTGTATCTAATCTCGCAGAATGCAATGCAAGACCAATGAATCATCAAAGAGTCCAAATTCGGCAAATTGTTTTTGAAAACAGATTTTTTTGAAAGAAGTGCCAAACATGGACTGCTTTGCCAGATACAGAGTCGCCACCTAAATATTTTATTTTGGGAAATTTAGGAAACCCTGACTCGTTGCCTAAGGCCACGTGTCCGTCATCACCAAAGTTGCCTCGGCTCGGGAACTTGGGTACGATTGGGGAAGGTCACTTCGTGAGCACCCCCGCTCGCCCGATCAAAGATCGGCCTCTATTAACCATGATATCGAGTTTTGAAAACATTATGCGTTCTTATTCCGGTTATTAGCCTAGATTTACTATGTTATGTGCACAGCATACAAGTATAGACTGGATCGCCTGAATTGGAACAAAACATTTCATATTTATTTTTGAAAGTGGTTTGCTACTCGCAAGTAGCCTTAAAATGCGGATTTTGCCACCCTCGGGTGGGCTTAGAAAACATGGTTTTGCCACTATCTAGTGGGCTTAAAACTCACAATGAATGAATTGTTCCAATCCAAATAACCCAACCTTCACCCACAGGCATTCAGGCAGTTATATCACATAAGCACATCGCCTCATGGTAAGCATGCTATCATGGCAGTCACTCACACGCATGCAAGGATGCTAAAGCATAAATACTTGTCGAGTACTCAAAGCCAAAACAAAAGCTATGTTAGAAATCCATGCATGATCCTAACTATGCTGAAATGCCTAATGCAACACACACAGGAATGCAACTAAGATAGGCTCGGCTATTCTAAAGATGGCATGTGAAATGCTACAACTAACAAGTATTCAACTCGGAATTAAAATACAAATGCAGTTAGTATGATGCGCCGAGCCCGGTGCATGCAAAACAGATGAATGAATGCAAACATGCGAGCATAAGTATGCTAATTGAAACATGCCCTAAACTAATCATCATAAGCTGGTAAATAAAAGGGAGAAAGACGTGGGGTTGGAAGACATACATCACACTCACGCACACTTATTACAATTGTGCCCTCGCACAGAGGGTCCGAATAATACAGTCCGAATAAATAGTTACAGTCCGAATAAATAATTAAATATTACAAAACCCTAATTAATTAACAAATTAACTAGAAAATGAATAAATTAGCATGCAAGCTATGGACCGCCTCAGCTCTGCTCCGAATGATGAATGATGCATGTTCGAGTTGCCTTGCGCGGAAATCCATTGCGATGCCCCGATTCGCCTCTGTTTACACTTAATCCCGGAATGCCGTGCGAAGCTCCAGAAGGCTGTTGATTTCTGATTTGCTGCAACAGAGAGCAACAAAGGGGC
Source organism: Camellia granthamiana (assembly GCA_036172215.1). Classification (NCBI taxonomy): domain Eukaryota; kingdom Viridiplantae; phylum Streptophyta; class Magnoliopsida; order Ericales; family Theaceae; genus Camellia; species Camellia granthamiana. Next base: position 13,740,545 of record CM069913.1, read on the forward strand.
ATGGCAAAGTATTTTCACACATGTATGCATGACTACTCTTCAGGGAGTGTAGTCCTCGATCCTCGTGCCACCAATCACGCATCTCGATGCATGATGGCCGAGGAGTCGAATTGCATGACTCAATGCGAAATGAATGCACATATAAACAAAACAAGGCCTAGACTCCATCATGGGTAATCCGGAGTGTCGGCGACCGGGAATTGAGACACGTTCCGTCACTCGGAGTACGAAACGTCCCTCGTTTCCCATGCTTGGGCTAACTCCTATCCCAAACACAATGCAATATGCATGACATGCATGAATGCAATCCTAACATGCAACCTAGCATACGCAATGCTATGAAATGACATACACAATGCTCGATGTAACATGACATACACAATGCTCTAACATATAACCTAGCATACATAATGCTATAGACTAAGATGGCATACACAATGCAATATGGGCTTACACCAATATGAGTGGACCTCAGCTACACTCACATCAGCAGCTATAAGATGAAAATGAGACTATCAAAATGCGTGCACACATGCACGCAAATCGAGAACCAAACCTAAGGCATAGTATGTAACTCTAACAAGGCATGGCAAGGCATGAAATATGGCATACAAACATGCAAATTCCAGCACTGAAACATGATGCAAAATGATCCCGAAACATGGCACCCGATGCATGAGATAAGCCCCGAAACTCAAAACTAGGCACATGTATTGACTTATAGCTATACAAAGCATGCATTATTTGATCATGAAGCATAAAGACAGAGCCAAGGCAGTCCCAAAACATGAACATTTCTAGTTCAAAGCATGACCAAAAGATGCTAGCATGATGGACTGAAATAGCATGCAACTTTGACTAGCAAACATGGTTTACATGGCATGTATATGAAGCGTGTGAGATCTCATCAAACCAGCAAAAATCAGTGAACAAAACATGCCAAGATATGCCTAAATAATCACTAAAATGCAGCCAACATGTGCAAAAATGATGAGCTCCTTTAGAGGGCCATGCAAGGAGTTATTAAGCACATACAAGATAGACACTTAGCAAGGCTAAACCAACTCTGAAAATGGGTTATGACAACCCTAAAACCCACCAAATAGGCCCTGGAATCAGTCTCAGAAACATGCAAAGAAAGGCCTCTTTGAGAGGCCTTGAATGGGATTGCTCTACACATGCATCATAGACATAAAATATGGCCAAGAGGGCCTTGGAAAGAGCCAAGGAAGACCTCAAAACCCTCAGAATAAAGCCTAAAAAATGACTTCAATGCATGCAAAATAGGATCCCTTTGGATGGCCAAACATGCTAGCAAAGAGAATGAGGGGTGAGAGGGTCACCCCTCTATGATTTCAAAGCTCAAATCCTCATCAAAGACACTGAAAATCCACTGGATTTTAGTGGCTAAGAGGCCAAAACAAGGCCGAGGCAAATGCTCAAACGTATGGCTCAAAGCATGTAGAAATGAAGTATGCAAGAAAGGAGATGACTCCAAACAGAAAAGTGACCTCAAACAAACTTAAAGAGGAGGTCAAAACAAGACTTTTTCTAGTTTATATCAAGCCTCGAAAATATTTACAAGTAGGGCTAAAACATGACCCAAAAATAACCCTAAAAGAGAGATAAAGGACAAGGGGTAGTAGATGGTCTCAAACAGCAAAGAGCCGTTCAACAAAGTTGAAGAGGGGCTCAAAATAAGATACTTTACAGTTTAGGTCGAAGCCCAGAAATGTAAGCAAAAGGGGCTAAGAGACGAAGCAAAATAAGGCTAGAAAAGGGAAAAAGAGGACTTACCCTTCTAGCACAGCAATGCAGCAGCTTTTGATCCAAGAAGATGAGCTCCTAACCTCTGAAAATTAGCCTCAAGGTATTGGAATGGAGGATGGAGGTGGTAGGCTATGAGTTGGTGTGTAAATGGTGCAAGAAGAAGGGTGTTTGGAGGCTTGGAGTAGATAGATATAGGGTGATATGTATGATGCTCCAGCTGGTTTTTCTAACCCTTAGAAATGAAGTAGGGTGCTGGTTATATAGAGGGAGAGGAGCTAAAAAAAAGGGGAGAAAAAACCAATTCAAATATCCCCCCAAAAGGACAGACCCTCGGACAGAGGGTCTGGTGCAAAACAGCTGGCACAGCTGGAATGCACCAGGAGGGACAAAAATGGCCTGCCAGGTTCAAAAAGGCCAGGTGGCCGGCCGACCACCTCCCCTGGTCGGCCGACCAGGGGTCAAAGGGGTCAACAAGAATTGCTGGTCGGCCACCCTGGTCGGCCACCCCAAAAAGGTGGCCTCCCAGATGAGTGCAACACAGCTGTATGGTCAAAACTCAGAAAATGTGAACCGGTAGAGAGAAAAACCAGCTTTTTAGAGGGGTTCAAAAGGGTCAAGAACAATTGCTGGTCGGCCTACCCATATTGGTGGCCTCCCAGATGAGTAGATCACAATGGTGGGGTGGAAAGTCAGAAAAAGTGGCCCGGGAGTTGGAAAAGCCAGCTTCCTAGTGAAGAAAACGGGCGATGAAGAGCGATGAAGAAATAAAATTGGTTTTTCAAAAAAATTGCTGGTCTCCCACCCTCCTACAACCTTTCTAACAATGAAAATAAGGTCCTTGCCAAAAATGGACCAAGACGGATGCAAAACGAAGGTTCGGGGGCCGAAACACACAGTTCGGGGCCCCGAAAACAGGCTGCTAGGCACCGGAAGTGGCGTTCGACCACGGAGTTGGTCTCTTGGGCCACAGTGTCCCTCAAAAGGGAGGAAACAAGGTGTGTGCCAAAAACCAGAGCAAACAGAGGTAGTTAAGCGGTCCCGAACCGAGGCACACGGCCGACGGCTCCGAAAATCGGAAACTGGGCTCCAAACGGGAAAAATGGCCTACGACCATGAAACGTAGCCTACGGCCACTGAGAGATGATCTACAAGACCTCTCCCTCCCTTCGGGAAGAGAAAACAAAGAAAACAGGGCCTGGTTCGCAAACCGAGGCAAAGCACAAAAGAGTCCGGAAGTTCGGAGGCAAGGCTCGCTGCCATGACTCCGCAACCTCAGAATGAGCACAATATGCATCATCACCGAGCGCTCAATCAGTGACGTCTGAGTCTTAAGGTCGGTCAAAAATGGGGTGTCTACAGTTGCCCCTGTTTGACAGAACTCGGAAGTCATAAGTGACGGGAGTGAATGTCAAAGCCCAGAGACGACCCATTTTTGACAAGGCCGAAGACTTAGACAAACAGGTGAGATACACAAAGATGTGCCCGCAGGCAGGGGGCAAAATGCAAAACGATATGCAGGAAGATTTTGATAATTGGACTTATACGTTACGCGAAGCCGGTTTGAAAATTGGACTTATACGCTTTCGCGAAGCCGGTTTGATAATTGGACTTATACGCTACGCGAAGCCGGTTTGATAATTGGACTTATACACTAAGCGAAGCCGATTTGAGAATTCAGGATTTATGCAATGCAATGTAATGAAACAATACAAATGATATGCAATGCATTCGGGATGATCAAACCATAAGCAGTACAAAACCACACAAATATCATGAAGTGGATGGAGATGCAAAATCAAACTCCGTCTACCATAAAAAAGGTGCCGACACCCTCAAACCACAATCCCCCTCAGTGGAATAGGCGCGTACACATGCAGGTCTATGTGTGTGTAGACGGAACACAAGATACAAGTAATTGGGTGGCATGATATAAGTGAGGAATGATCTGCTGAGGAAAGATCGTGATCCTAAATGCTGGATGCAACACACTACACCACAATGTAATGAATGCAATGGATAAGGCGCGCGGCCAAACCATATCTTGCCTAGACAAGGCATGGACACAAACAAACCACGTCTAACACGGAAATGGTGCCGTCACCCTCAAACCACAATTCCATCAGTGTAATAGGTGCGTACACAAAATCTCATAACCATGCTTCAACGTGAAAAGTATGGGCACATGCCAAACCAAACTTAATATGGAAAGGTGCGAGCGATAGAATGGAGGTGATCCAACGGATATGCAGTAAATGCATGCAATATATACTATATACAATGCAATAAACATAATGTGATGCAATAGATAGGAAGTGAAGGTACCTTACAGGGGTAATTGGCAATGATCTACCTCAGCAATGTCTTACCTCATGCTGATGTAGGAATCTTCCCTTTCTTTTCAGTTGAACCATGGGTACTACTTTTCTCCCTGATTGTGGTCGCAGCTTTCCCTATTCTCCAACAGGGTGACAGACTAGGTTGGTTCAGTATCCTGAATTGAGGTGCACACACATGCTATCTCAATCTATGGGGCTACCATACAGATTTCAAGCCGAGGATATACCTCTGGGTATTTAAACCAGACTTTAGTCTCGGAAATCCCGAACCTTTGCGTTCTAGGCAAGAGCCATTCGAACTCTAGTTTCCACCGTCTCAGTTGGTCTCCTAGGAACTCAACGCAAACACAGGCAGGTGGCTATACCAGACCACCGGAAGTCGTTCAGGCACGACAAACACCAAAAGAATTGCACCTTTAGAGGATTTAAGGTCTCCTAGACCAGGAAAGTGCACAAGGCAGTGTGAATAAAGATACAGGATTTAAGGTCTCCTAGACCAGAAGAGTGCACAAGACAGTGCGAGCTAAAGGTGCACAAAATAGTGCGAGCAGGGTGAATGCACAAAATAGTGCTATACAGGTAAGGTGCACAAGATAGCGCGATGCAATGCATTAACAAGTGCAGGTAAGGTGTGCAAGAAAGCGTGATAAAATGTATGCACAATGCAAGTAAGGTGCACAAAACAGCGCGATGAGGCGCGCAAAATAGCGCGATGCGCAAAATAGCGCGAATGATATGATGCACAAGACAGTGCGATTGAAATGCGCAAGATAGCGCGATGCGCAAAATAGCGCGAGTGATATGCAATGCACAAAACAGTGCGATGGAGGTGCGCAAGATAGCGCGATGCGCAAAATACCGCGAATGAAATGCATGCATAATGCAAGACCTGGCACATAGCTTACGACATAGCATTCCATTCATTTGGCGCACAGCTTACAACACAACACTTTGTTTGTTTGGCACGCGGCTTACAGCACAATATTCTATTCGTTCGGCACGCAGCTCGAAACATAACACTCTGTTTAATCTGGGCACACAGCTCTTTTGAGCACATAGCAGATTTCGGGCACACATCTCATTTTGGGGGCGCAGCTCATTTTCGGGCACGCAGCTCATTCTTCGGGCACGTAGCTCATTTTCGGGCACGCAGCTCATTTTCGGGCACACAGCTTTTTTTCGGGCACACAGCTCATTCTTCGGGCACGCAGCTCATTTTCGGGCACACAGCTTGTTTTCGGGCACACAGCTCATTCTTCGGGCACGCAGTTCGTTCTTTGGGCACAGAGCTCATTTTCGGGCACACAGCTCATTTTTTCGGGCACACAGCTCGTTTTCGGGCACACAGCTCATTTTCGGGCACACAGCTCGTTCTTCGGGCACGCAGCTCATTTTCGGGCACACAGCTCGTTTTCAGGCACACAGCTCACTTCCGGGCACATAGCTCGTTTTTCGGGCACGCAGCTTATTTTCAGGTACATAGCTCGTTTTCGGGCACACAGCTCATTTTCGGGCACACAGCTCATTTTCGAGCACACAGCTCGTTTTCGGGCACACAGCTCATTTTCGGGCACACAGCTCTTTTTTGGGTACACAGCTCATTTCCGGGCACACAACTCGTTCTTCGGGCACGCAGCTCATTTTCGGGCACACAGCTCTTTTTTGGGCACACAGCTCATTTCCGGGCACACAACTCGTTCTTCGGGCACGCAGCTCATTTTCGGGCACACGGCTCGTTTTCGGGCACACAGCTCACTTCCAGGCACACAGCTCGTTCTTCGGGCACGCAGCTCATTTTCGAGCACATAGCTCGTTTTCGGGCACATAGCTCCTTTTCGGGCACACAGCTCGTTTCCGGGCACACAGCTCGTAACACTACTCAATCTGAACACTCAGTCCATAACACAGCATTTGGTTTGCATTTTGAACACACAGCTCAAGCACTTGAATTTCTGAACACGCAGCCCACATTTTTTAAATTTGAACACACAGCTCAAACTTTTGTCGCGAACACGCAGCTCACAAATGTCTTGAAATCTGAACACACAGCTCAAACTCTTGCGGTGAACACGCGGTCCACATTTTCTTGAAATCTGAACACACAACTCAAACTTGTTGTCGTGAACATATAGCCCACAATTTTTGAAAGTTGAACACGCAGCTCAAACTTTTGAATTTCTGAACACGCAGCCCATTTTTGATTGTGAACACGCAGCCCAAACTTTTGAATTTCTGAACACGCAGCTCAAACTTTGATTGTGAACACGCAGCACACACTTGTTGAAAGTTGAACACGCAGCCCAAACTTTTGAACTTCTAAACACGCAGCCCATTTTTGAATGTGAACACGCAGCACATATTTGTTGAAAGTCGAACACGCAGCCCAAACTTGTGATAGTGAACACACAGCCCCCAGTTTTTGGAAATTGAACACGCAACCCAAACTCTTGATGGTAAACACACAGCCCACAGTTTTCGAAAGTTGAACACGCAGCCCAAACTCTTGATGGTGAACACACAGCCCACAGTTTTCGAAAGTTGAACACGCAGCCCAAACTCTTGATGGTGAACACACAGCCTACAGTTTTGAATCTGAACACGCAGCTCAGACATTTGAATTTGAACACGCAGCTTATACATTTGAATTTGAACACGCAGCTTGCAGATTTGAATTTGAACACGCAGCTCGCAGATTTGAATTTGAACACGTAGTTCATATATTTGAATTTGAACATGTAGCTCGCAGATTTGAATTTGAACACGCAGCTTGCAGATTTGAATTTGAACACGCAGCTCACAGATTTGAACTTGAACACGCAGCTCGCAGATTTGAATTTGAACACGCAGCTCATATATTTGAATTTGAACACGCAGCTCGCAGATTTGAATTTGAACACGCAGCTCACAGATTTGAATTTGAACACGCAGCTCGCAGATTTGAATTTGAACACGCAGCTCACACATTTGAATTTGAACACGCAGCTCATAAAACAACACTGCTCGATCTGAACACACGGCTCATAACACAGTAGTCTTTTAATTTTGAACACACAGCTTATTCTGAACATACAGGATGCGGCGACGGAACTTGCAGAAGTTGAAACAAACTCAGATGCCCGACATTTTCCCTCTTTTTTTGCTTTGAAGTCTGAAACCTATATAGTTTCAAATAGGTCCTGGTTTTACTATTTTCACATGACCCAGGTTGAACCCTGCGGTTTTTGAAAGAACAAAATCTCGTTTTGCACAAACATGGAGAATGGCACAGCACTCTGAGCACAAAGCGATTTTTTTTGAAATTGAAACTGAGAATGAGTTCTCAACCGGGTATTGAGCCTACAACTGACCACAGCCAAAACGACTCAACAACGGAAAACAAAGGTAGAACAACCTAAACACAACGCAACAAAGGAAAAGCAAGGTAAAACAACCTAAACACACCGAGTGACACTCGAAACGACTCAAAACAAGAATCGAGAGAAAGCAAAAGACACGACACTCAGACGCATTGGAAAGACGCGAGAACTCTCAGATCGCGAGGAGCCAGTTTCTCTGGGTATTTGTTTCCCACCCTTTCTCATTTGTGATTCTCACATCACTCGGCCCTCAAGCTCTGTTTTTCTGAAAAAGCCCTTTTCCTCACTTTTTCCCTCAACGCACATCTCTCTATTCTTCAATCTCTCATTTTTTTATCCCTCCCCTGGGTGATTGATGGATAAACAAGAAGTTGCGGGCTCTTGCCCCTAGCATTCTGCTAGATTCTTTTTCTTCTGCTCACAACAGTGAACTTCCCCCACAGAGGAGTTGTGATGCGGCTGGATGTGTAGTAGATCTGCAATTGATGATGCTTTACTAGGGAGTTCGGACGTGATCAGATCTGTCCAGATGAGGGAGTGGAATATCTTGCCCCATTCCAGCTCATGCTTCGCACTTGGCTTTATACCTCGTTGCTTGGAGGATGTAAAAGCTTTCTGCCATTTTGTGGTCAGCTTCAGTAGTGCCCCTTTCTGGCAAGTAGAATGCCCTTTCTGGCAGGTAGAGTGACCATGGGAAAAAGACAGAACACCTGACTCAACTGTGCCCCTAGTTCATCATTTTGACCATTTTTTGTTTTTGACTTTCTGTTAAAACAATTTTGACCAAAATGAGAGTTAGATTAACATGTTTGTTCGATTTTCTGATTTGAAATCATGCGAGTTAGATTATGAGCACTGAAAATTTTCCTTTTTTGGGTCCAAGAAATGGTCCAGTTTTGGAGAAGTGGAATAATTTTCGAGAGAATCAGTCAACCTCAGTAAAAATTCTCAAAAACTATTTTTGCAAATGGCCTCTGCTCGACCGACGCAGAATTTACTCTTGAGATGCACAACCTCAAACCCAAAACAAATGGAAAATTGCCCCCTGTCTGAAGAGCACTACATGACAACGGAAAGTTACCCCTAGTGTGAATAGCACCGCAGCACATTGTATGGCAACAGAAAGTTGCCCCTTGTTTGAATGGCACCGCAGCGCATTGCAATCAGTCTTCAGAGTGACGATCATAACCGAACTTTCGGATACAGAGAAGACAAAGATGACCAAAACCATCACATGGATACAATCAAATTTGAAGTGTTTTACGGCTGGACTTCAGAATGAAGTTGCCTACGTATCCCAAAGATGGGAATCAAGCCTTACGTAGTTCGGGGTTAAGGTACACTCGTGTATTAACCCTCACCTTTTATGCTCTAACTTTTGCCAAGGCCGCCCTACCGGGTTTTCAACCTTGTGAGCTGTGTATTTCTTTTCTTTTCAATTCTTTTCATTTCTTTTCTACTTTTTTCTTTTTCATCTTTTCTTTTCATTTTCTTTATTTTTCTTCTTTTCTTCTTTTCTTCTTTTTTTCATTCTTTGCATTTTTTCTCTCTTTTTTTTTTGTTCTTTTTGTTCTTTTTCTTGCTCTAACTTTTGCTTGGGTCGCCCTTCCGGATTTTCGGCCCAGCGAGCCTCTCAAGGGTAAAAGTGTAGCTTTGTCCATGTCAAATGGTTTGAGATCTCGAAGCCATCTGAATCAAGGAGAACGGCTGCTGTTTGCTGACGATGTAGGAGTCCATCCCATGGGGGCTGAATTTGCTCCTAGTGTTGTGGATAAGAACTCAGTTGTTCTTCTGCAATGCTTTCTTCTTTCTTCCCTTCTGGGATTTGGCATTCTTGCCAGTCTTCATTGATTTGCAGGATGATCCATCTTCGACTCTTTGAGCACATCTGACATTTTTCTGCCCCTAGGTCGAGGGCTGCTTCGAATCTGGCCACACAGGCCTCACATTGTGGTTGACCGTTGAACATTCTGAGTTAAGGTTCAAGGCTGGAAAGCAAAGGGGGGTCGAGTCTCGAGGCTGAGAGCGATCCTAAGCTGCACAATCTCAAGAGCAATTCCACACAGGTCTTCGCAGAACTGCGCAAAACATTTTTTTGAAATCTTTTAAGAAAGCGACTAATCGCTTGCGCGGAAGACAATGTGGAGCCTATCTGGATCAAGCCAGGATCCTTCTCAGTACTCACATTAACAAACATGATCTCATTCATTAAGGGCTTAGCATGCCTCTCCTTCTCTCCATTGGTCAAATTTTGCAAAACCCGAGGAATTCCTTCCTCTTTGTTTTCATCACCACAGTGTTAAAAAAAAGTTTTGAAAAACTTAGGTCAATATAATGACTTATAGGCACAAAAGAGCAGGTGAAATGCGCTGCCGTTTCATTCTAAACTTGCTGGCACAACAGGCTTAAAGTAGTAATAGGCACAAAAACATGACAGCCACAGCTGTTTCATTTAGATTTCTGGGTTGCAACTGGCTCCATAGCAGAAACAGACTCAAGAGAAAGCAAAAAGATAAACACAAAATAAAATAGTGATATCCGAGGTAACGCCTCCGGAATCACCTGACTCTAACAAAACAGGACTGACTCGGTATAACAAGACAGACCCAACTGACTCAGTAAGAAAAGACTGACTCTATACAAAACAACAAGACTGACTCAATACCCAAGTCAAAAAGTACAAATTAACAATATTCGCGAATGTGCCCAAAACAGTGCATGCCATCCACCATATCTGGAGTTAATTGAGCGCCGCCCGCAGGTGGTTCATCCCCTGATCACATCACATTATCCCCCAAGTTCACCGATCCAGTGCTGATAGACTTTGCTGAGCTCGGCGGGAGGATGACCCCGTTATCAAATAGATCCTGTACTTCATGGCGAAGACGGAAGCAGTTGTCAGTAGTATGGCCAGTTTGCTGATGGTACGTGCAGTACTGGGTCTGGTCATGCTTTGGAGGGAGAGGATCGGGTAGAGGCCGTGGTTCAAGGGGTTTAAGGTGCCCCCTTTCAGCAAGGATCTGGAGCGCCTTAGACAAAGGCATGTAAAGGGCATGGAAGACTCTGCGCCCTCGGGGTAGATACTTCGAGGTTTGCTGACTTTTGCCAGATGCACTGGCAAAAGGATTGGCAGGTGCTGCCTTGGCCTTTTGATCATTTCCCGGTGCAGAGTTGGGATTGGAGGGAACTGTTTTGGCATGACGGGGCCTATCCCGGTTTTCTGTCTGGCTTGAACTGCCTTTAGTTGGAGTGGGGAAAACATCATCCATAGTCTTGGCTGCGACTGCGAATACCTGTTGCTTATTCATCCCCCCGGCTTTCAAAGCCTCGACTGCCCACAGCAGTTGTTCAATGGGATCAGCACCTGTTTCCACTTTGTTCTTACCTTTAGCCTCAGCTTGATCGAGGGTTTGGGTTGCTACATTAGAGTGGAACCCAGTTGTTGTTGCCATGTCATGGCCATAGCTTGAGACAGCCTCAGGTTGGCTGAGCTCGATCACAATTCGCCCCAATAGCGGGGGCTCCTGCAGTACGAAATTCCCGGCGTAGGATGTGGTTGGTGGCGAAGCCGACATTCCGTAGGCGAGATCAGCCACAGATCGCTGAAGATCGCCGATCATTCCCATCAATTCAAACGTGGTGGGCTCACGAGCTTGACACAACTGGGGCGCCCAGACCGGGCGCGCGGCAGGCGACCTGGGTGGGTATGGTATTTCAACATTGGTCTCATCCTGCAAGATGTTTCCTTGGTCCAATGCGGCTGCCATAACCATTATTTCTTCTGAATTCCGGGTCATTGCGAGTCTGCTTAACTGAACAGAGGGGATGTGACTGGTGACTAACGGATCTGACGAACCGGTGAGCCTTTTCCTGTCTTGCCTCAGCAAAGGAGAATACTGGTTGCTCAGAACCGAGTCTCTGAACCCCCCTCTGAAAGAGAAAACAGGCAGCATCTCAGCCCAATCAATACAGACATGGACATAGCTGAATAACTGGATTCAACCACTGATCACTATTCCCCAAATCACTGCCCCCCAAAACTGAACCTGATACCCGCAGATAACTGATTTCCAAAATACTGAGCTGGTGCCCGCAGGCCTGATGCCCAAACTCATAAACTGATACATGCAATTCCCTGTAAAGACGCACTCTAAAAGCACATAACAGACAAGTGAGAGCCAAAACACCCCTATGTTGGGGTAGGGTTTCCCTGTCCTATTTTGTCAGGAGCTAGGGTTTCACTACGCACGTAGTGGTTTCAAACAACCTATATCGGGTAAGCAACCTGTCCTAGTTTGGAATGGTCACTACAGATTCCGAATATACACTAGGTCGAATGGTCAATAAGGTGCCCCAGTAAAATCGGGGTTTGTGTTTCCATACTGGCAGAGCCCGTAACCGGTAAGCCTTATGGCACGCAGCCTCTGGCAAACCGCTCAGGAATAGCAGATGGCAAACACGGTGTCCTAGGCGCACCAATGCACATGCAATGCAAAGAAACACATAAGTGTAATCAAAACAAGATATCATGAGTTCGAGTCAAGCTCTCTAAGTCCCCAGCAGAGTCGCCAGAAACTGTAGACGTTCCCGAACGCCCCGGGAGGGAAATCCCGTTCTGTTCAGTTCGGCTCACTACAGTTCAGGACTCAATGTCACGGTCCTGTATCTAATCTCGCAGAGTGCAATGCAAGACCGATGAATCATCAAAGAGTCCAAATCCGGCAAATCGTTTTTGAAAATAGATTTTTTTGAAAGAAGTGCCAAACATGGACTGCTTTGCCAGATACAGAGTCGCCACCTAAATATTTTATTTTGGGAAATTTAGGAAACCCTGACTCGTTGCCTAAGGCCACGTGTCCGTCATCACCAAAGTTGCCTCGGCTTGGGAACTTGGGTACGATTAGGGAAGGTCACTTCGTGAGCACCCCCGCTCGCCCGATCAAAGATCGGCCTCTACTAACCATGATATCGAGTTTTGAAAACATTATGCGTTCTTATTCCGATTATTAGCCTAGATTTACTATGTGATGCGCACAGCATACAAGTATAGACTGGATCGCCTGAATTAGAACAAAACATTTCATATTTATTTTTGAAAGTGGTTTGCTACTCGTAAGTAGGCTTAAAATGCGGATTTTGCCACCCTCGGGTGGGCTTAGAAAACATGATTTTGCCACTATCTAGTGGGCTTAAAACTCACACTGAATGAATTGTTCCAATCCAAATAACCCAACCTTCACCCATAGGCATTCAGGCAGTTATATCACATAAGCACATAGCCTCATGGTAAGCATGCTATCATGGCAGTCACTCACACGCATGCAAGGATGCTAAAGCATAAATACTTACCGAGTACTCCAAGCCAAAACAAAAGCTATGTTAGAAATCCATGCATGATCCTAACTATGCTGAAATGCCTAATACAACACACACAGGAATGCAACTAAGATAGGCTCGGCTATTCTAAAGATGGCATGTGAAATGCTACAACTAACAAGTATTCAACTCGGAATTAAAATACAAATGCAGTTAGTATGATGCGCCGAGCCCGGTGCATGCAAAACAGATGAATGAATGCAAACATGCGAGCATAAGTATGCTAATTGAAACATGCCCTAAACTAACCATCATAAGCTGGTAAATAAAAGGGAGAAAGACGTGGGGTTGGAAGACATACATCACACTCACGCACACTTATTACAATTGTGCCCTCGCACAGAGGGTCCGAATAATACAGTCCGAATAAATAGTTATAGTTCGAATAAATAATTAAATATTACAAAACCCTAATTAATTAACAAATTAACTAGAAAATGAATAAACTAGCATGCAAGCTATGGACCGCCTCAGCTCTGCTCCGAATGATGAATGATGCATGTTCGAGTTGCCTTGCGCGGAAATCCATTGCGATGCCCCGATTCGCCTCTGTTTACACTTAATCCCGGAATGCCGTGCGAAGCTCCAGAAGGCTGTTGATTTTTGATTTACTGCAACAGAGAGCAACAAAGGGGCATGGCAAAGTATTTTCACATATGTATACATGACTACTCTTCAGGGAGTGTAGTCCTTGATCTTCGTGCCACCAATCACGCATCTCGATGCATGATGGCCGAGGAGTCGAATTGCATGACTCAATGCGAAATGAATGCACATATAAACAAAACAAGGCCTAGACTCCATCATGGGTAATCCGGAGTGTCGGCGACCGGGAATTGAGACACGTTCCGTCACTCGGAGTACGAAACGTCCCTCGTTTCCCGTGCTTGGGCTAACTCCTATCCCAAACACAATGCAATATGCATGACATGCATGAATGCAATCCTAACATGCAACCTAGCATACGCAATGCTATGAAATGGCATACACAATGCTCGATGTAACATGGCATACACAATACTCTAACATACAACCTAGCATACATAATGCTATAGACTAAGATGGCATACACAATGCAATATGGGCTTACACCAATATGAGTGGACCTCAGCCACACTCACATCAGCAGTCATAAGATGAAAATGAGACTATCGAAATGCGTGCACACATGCACGCAAACCGAGGACCGAACCTAAGGCATAGTATGCAACTCTAACAAGGCATGGCAAGGCATGAAATATGGCATACAGACATGCAAATTCCAGCACTGAAACATGATGCAAAATGATCCCGAAACATGGAAACATGGCACCCAATGCATGAGATGAGCCCCGAAACTCAAAATTAGGCATATGTATTGACTTATAGCTATACAAAGCATGCATTATTTGATCATGAAGCATAAAGACAGAGCCAAGGCAGTCCCAAAACATGAACATTTCTAGTTCAAAGCATGACCAAAAGATGCTAGCATGATGGATTGAAATAGCATGCAACTTTGACTATCAAACATGGTTTACATGGCATGTATATGAAGCGTGTGAGATCTCATCAAACCAGCAAAAATCAGTGAACAAAACATACCAAAATATGCCCAAATAATCACTGAAATGCAGCCAACATGTGCAAAAATGATGAGCTCCTTTAGAGGGCCATGCAAGGAGTTATTAAGCACATACAAGATAGACTCTTAGAAAGGCTAAACCAACTCTGGAAATGGGTTATGACAACCCTAAAACCCACCAAATAGGCCCTGGAATCAGTCTCAGAAACATGCAAAGAAAGGCCTCTTTGAGAGGCCTTGAATGGGATTGCTCTACACATGCATCATAGACATAAAATATGGCCAAGAGGGCCTTAGAAAGAGCCAAGGCAGACCTCAAAACCCTCAAAATAAAGCCTGAAAAATGACTTCAATGCATGCAAAATAGGGTCCCTTTGGATGGCCAAACATGCTAGCAAAGAGAATGAGGGGTGAGAGGGTCACCCCTCTATGATTTCAAAGCTCAAATCCTCATCAAAGACACTGAAAATCCACTAGATTTCAGTGGCTAAGAGGCCAAAACAAGGCCGAGGCAAATGCTCAAACGTATGGCTCAAAGCATGTAGAAATGAAGTATGCAAGAAAGGAGATGACTCCAAACAGAAAAGTGACCTCAAACAAACTTAAAGAGGAGGTCAAAACAAGACTTTTTCCAGTTTATATCAAGCCTCGAAAATATTTACAAGTAGGGCTAAAACATGACCCAAAAATAACCCTAAAAGAGAGATAAAGGACAAGGGGTAGCAGATGGTCTCAAACAGTAAAGAGCCGTTCAACAAAGTTGAAGAGGGGCTCAAAATAAGATACTTTACAGTTTAGGTTGAAGCCCAGAAATCTAAGCAAAAGGGTCTAAGAGACGAAGCAAAATAAGGCTAGAAAAGGGAAAAAGAGGACTTACCCTTGTAGCACAGCAATGCAGCAGCTTTTGATCCAAGAAGTTGAGCTCCTAACCTCTGAAAATCAGCCTCAAGGTGTTGGAATAGAGGATAGAGGTGGTAGGCTATGAGTTGGTGTGTAAATGCTGCAAGAACAAGGGTGTTTGGAGGCTTGGAGTAGATAGATATAGGGTGGTATGTATGATGCTCCAGCTGGTTTTTCTAACCCTTAGAAATGAAGTAGGGTGCTAGTTATATAGAGGGAGAGGAGCTAAAAAAAAGGGGGGGAAAAACCAATTCAAATATCCCCCCAAAAGGACAGACCCTCGGACAGAGGGTCTGGTGCAAAACAGCTGGCACAGCTGGAATGCACCAGGAGGGACAAAAATGGCCGGCCAGGTTCAAAAAGGCCAGGTGGCCGGCCGGCCACCTCCCCTGGTTGGCCGACCAGGGGTCAAAGGGGTCAACAAGAATTGCTTGTCGGCCACCCCAAAAAGGTGGCCTCCCAGATGAGTGCAACACAGCTGTATGGTCAAAACCCAGAAAATGTGAATCAGGGAGAGAAAAACCAGCTTTTTAGAGGGGTTCAAAAGGGTCAAGAACAATTGCTAGTCGGCCTACCCATATTGGTGGCCTCCCAGATGAGTAGATCACAATGGTGGGGTGGAAAGTCAGAAAAAGTGGCCCGGAGTGGGAAAAGCCAGCTTCCTAGTGAAGAAAACGGGCGATGAAGAGCGATGAAGAAACAAAACTGGTTTTTCAGAAAAATTGCTGGTCTCCCACCCTCCTACAACCTTTCTAACAATGAAAATAAGGTCCCTGCCAAAAATGGACCAAGACGGATGCAAAACGAAGGTTTGGGGGCCGAAACACGTAGTTCGGGGCCCCGAAAACAGGCTGTTAGGCACCGAAAGTGGCGTTCGACCACGGAGTTGGTCTCTTGGGCCACAGTGTCCCTCAAAAGGGAGGAAACAAGGTGTGTGCCAAAAACCGGAGCAAACGGAGGTAGTTAAGCGGTCCCGAACCGAGGCACACGGCCGACGGCTCCGAAAACTGGAAACTGGGCTCCAAACGGGAAAAATGGCCTACGACCATGAAACGTAGCCTACGGCCACTGAGAGATGATCTACGAGACCTCTCCCTCCCTTCGGGAAGAGAAAACAAAGAAAACAGGGCCTGGTTCGCAAACCGAGGCAAAGCATAAAAGAGTCCGGAAGTTCAGAGGCAAGGCTCGCAGCCATGACTCCGCAACCTCAGAACGAGCACAATATGCATCATCACCGAGCGCTCAATCAGTGACGTTTGAGTCTTAAGGTCGGTCAAAAATGGAGTGTCTACAACGACCCACTAAAGTCAAGAACACAACCTCGAAGTATATCCTCAAGGATCTGTATAGTACGCTCGGATTGCCCGTCAGTCTGAGGATGATAAGCCGTGCTAAAGGTCAATCTAGTGTCCAAGGCACTCTGCAAACTCTGCCACAACCTAGCAGTAAAACGTGGATCTCTATCTGAGATGATCGACACTGGGACCCCGTGCAACCTCACTATGTCTCGAATATACAAGTCGGCAAGATGATCTACCGAATCTCTTACGCGCATAGGGATAAAGTGCGCCGACTTAGTCAACCGGTCTACAACCACCCAAATAGCATCACTACCCCGTTGAGTCCTTGGAAGACCTACAACGAAGTCCATAGTGACATGCTCCCACTTCCACTCGGCAATAGGCAAGGGTTGTAACAAACCCACTGGCCTCTGATGCTCGGCCTTCACTTGCTGACAAGTAAGGCATTTAGACACAAACACTGCCACATCCTTCTTCATACCTCGCCACCAAAACTGGCGACCCAAATCACGATACGTCTTAGTGCCTCTCGGATGCACCGCAAGGCGTGAATGGTGAAACTCTCGGAGTACTTCCTCTCGGCAAGACTCTGGTACAAACAGACGGTCTCGGTGTCTCACACTCAAGTCGGGATACACAGTCAAACCCGTCTCCACCTTCCCACTGGAGATCTTCTCTCGGAGGGATTCTACCTCAAGGTCACCTCTCTGTGCCTCTAACACTCGAGTCACAAGTGTAAGCTGCGCAACTACAGAAAACAAGGCCGCAGCCTCAATAGATTCGCCCAGAAGCAAATCAAACTTGCCAAGTGCACCCAACATCTCCCACTTCCGGATGGCTATACAAGCTACATCACTAATGGATTTTCTACTAAGTGTATCGGCCACAACATTGGCATTCCCCGGATGGTAATGCAACTCGAAGTCGTAATCCTTAATGAACTCCATCCACCTCCTCTGCCTCAAGTTCAAGTCTTTCTGTGTAAACAGGTACTTTAGACTCTTATGATCCGAGAATACCTCGAATCTCTCACCATAAAGGAAGTGCCTTCAAATCTTCAAGGAAAAAATCACAGCTGTTAACTTTAGGTCATGTGTAGGGTAATTTCTCTCATGTATTTTCAACTGCCGCGAGCCATAGGCTACCACTTTCCCCTCTTACATCAACACACAACCCAAACCCTCTCGTGAGGCATCACAATAAACCAGATAACCCAACCCTCTCTTCGGAATAATCAAAACTGGAGCGGTGGTAAGTCTAAGCTTCAACTCCTGGAACAACTTTTCACAAGTCTCACTCCATACAAACTTGACCCCTTTTCGCGTCAACCTAGTCAATGGCGAAGCTAGTCTAGAGAAATCTTTCACAAACCGGCGGTAATACCCAGCTAATCCCAGAAAACTACGGATCTCAAAAACACTCTTAGGCTATGCCCAATCCTGCACTGTCTCTATCTTTGATGTATCAACAGACACCCCTTCCCCGGAAACTACATGGCCTAAGAACTTAACCTCTCTTAGCCAGAACTCACACTTCTCAAACTTGGCATACAGCCTATGGGCTCTAAGCAACTCAAGCACCACTCTCAAGTGTTCCTCGTGCTCCTCCTCAGAAGGTGAATAAATCAAAATGTCGTCTACGAAAACGACCACAAAACGATCTAAGAATTCCCGGAAGATCCGGTTCATCAAATCCATAAATACTGCCGGTGCATTGGTGAGCCCAAAAGGCATCACCAAAAACTCATAATGGCCATACCGCATACGGAATGCCGTCTTCGTAATATCCTCCTCCCCGACCCTCAACTGATGGTAACCCGATCTCAAATCTATTTTGGAGAAACAACGGGACCCTTTCAACTGGTCAAACAAATCATCTATACGAGGCATAGGGTACTTACTCTTAACTGTAGCCCGATTCAATTTCCGGTAATCGATACAAAGTCTCAAGGCACCATCTTTCTTTTTAGCAAAGAGGGCCGGTGCTCCCCACGGTGAAGTACTAGGGCGAATAAAGCCCTTATCTAGCAACTCCGGGAGCTGAACCTTCAACTCAATCAACTCGGCAGGGGCAAAACGATATGGTGCCATAAAAATCGGCGCCGTGCCGGGCACTAGATCAATAGAGAACTCAATCTCTCGATGATGTGGCAAACTAACAAGATCCTTGGGAAAGACGTCCGAGTACTCACAAACCACTCTCAGTAATACAGTCTGGGTCTCATCACACTCACTACTCATACAGCTAGTGAGAAGACAACTAAGCTCACTCCGCTCTCGCGAATCATACACCGGTGGCAAAACTCTACCAAGCCGATCCCCGAAGAAGTGAAAACAATCCCCGCCCACGGTACATACAGTAACCCTTTGGCGGTAGCAATCAATAACAGCCCGGTATGACGATAACCAGTCCATACCCAAAATCACATCAAAACCCGACATAGCCATAACTACAAAAGAAAATGGAAGCCGGCAGTCGGCGACCTCTATATCACAGCCCCGCACACCCTTGTTTCAAAATTAACTCACCCCCAACAGGTGACACAACACAAATAGGAGATGCTAACTGCACCAACTCTAACCCCAAAACAGATGCAAATGCAGCAGATATAAACGAATGGGATGCACCCGTATCAATCAACACATTAGCAACCGAGTTGCAAAACAAAAAGGTACTTCTCACAACAGATGGAGCCGGTACAAGATCCTGCGCGGTAACAGCATACACGCACCCTGAAGGCCTCTGATCTACCTGCTCATCTCTCGGAGTAAAAGACTGCTGTACAAACTGGGACGATGAGGCTCCCTGATTGGCCCTCGAGGCTTGAACAGACTGAGCTGGCTGAAAACTCTGCCTTGACCAAAATGCACCAGAGGTGCCACTCAACTGTGGGCAAAACCTCTTCAGGTGCCCCGCCTGACCACACTGGTAACAAGAAAGCGGCTGACCTCTGCCCTGACTCTGGCTCTGAGGACGAGCCGAAGATGAAGCTGCTCTCTGCCCTCCTCCCCTCTGCGGGCAAGCAGGAG
This sequence comes from Camellia granthamiana, assembly GCA_036172215.1. Taxonomy (NCBI): domain Eukaryota; kingdom Viridiplantae; phylum Streptophyta; class Magnoliopsida; order Ericales; family Theaceae; genus Camellia; species Camellia granthamiana. Next base: position 13,760,177 of record CM069913.1, read on the forward strand.
ACTTGTAGCCCAGCTGACCACATTTGTAACAAGTAACGTCTCCCTAACTGCCTCTCCCAGAGCCAGAACTTGGCACTGGAAAGGTAGACCTCACAAAAACACCCTGGGACTGCTGAGGGTTAGAACCCCTCTACCTCCTACCATCCCCCTAGCCATCCTGACTCCTCTTGGAGCCCCTCAACCTCTCCTCCTCCTCATGTATGATAATCTCCATATGGGCTGCAGCATCCACAAGACGCCCATACTCCCGAGTCATGGACCCTGCGACTCTCATCTTGAGCCCGGTCCTTAACTTCTTCTCAAATTCCAAACAACGGCGTTCCTCAGACGCCACTAACTCAGGTGCAAACCTCGATAAGCTAGTAAATGCGGCCTCAAACTCGGCCACTGATGAACTCAGCTGCTTGAGCTGACAGAACTGATCTCTCAACTTCTCCCTGACAGCGGGAGACAGAAACTTCTCATGAAAGACACCAACGAACGCCTCCCAAGTCCCACCAATACGACCCTTCATGAACTTCCACCACTGACCCACATCTCCCTTCAACTGGAAAGACGCCAAAGTCACCTTCAAAGCCCCGTCTTCGATGCCAAGCATCTCAAACATCTTCGCTATCTACTCCAACCACTCATCAGCCTTCAGTCGCTCTTTCGGATCCCCCAGAAACTCATCCGGATTAGACCGGAAAAACTCCCTCTTCAGAAAAGAAGGCCCTGCCTCTGTAACATGGGCCTGGACTTGATTCTCAGCTCTGAGAATGTCCATGGATTTCCTCAATGCTCCTGTCATCTCGGGGGCTAAGGCGCCCATGGCCTGCTGACCTGCTGGCTTGGCCACATTGGCCTGACCAACCCCCTCCTACTGCGCCGGAATCTCATCCGATAAAGGCATCTCCTGCCTCCTAGGCCTACCTCGCCTACCACCACGTTCTCGTCCTGACATCCTAATAAAGGTAACAAAGGACATTAGCACATTCACAAATGTGCCAAAGCTATAACACTCGCGTCCTAATGCATTGGACAACAGTAATTCACTTCACATAAGCACATAATCACATAAGCACTTACGAATTTCATTTCTGGATAATGACAGTCCCGAGGCGTTACTAGAGTTCCGGTTAGAAACAGCATTGATCACATGCTTTTCCAACAAGACTCCCAAAAACCCAAGGATCCAGTCAACATCCTAGAAACTACATTCCATACCCATATAGTCACATAAACATGTTATCACATAAGCACATATCATTATATCTAAGTCTCTAACAGCGAGACAAACCCATTGTGATACTAATCACTTCCCACGTACCCAAAGTATTCAAACCCGGTACGCTCTGATACCAAGTTGTAACGCCCTCAAAATAATATATAAACACCCAACATTCTTGACATGCATAGATATAAGAAAAAGACAATATATATATATATATTCCATACATCAAAGTATTTAATACAAAAGTGTTACATGTTGACAATAAAAGTAAATGCCCTACAAGCTTACAACTTTTCAAGTCAACACTTGGGTTCAACTAAAGAAGAGTTCTAACTCTTTATACAAGTAGCCCTAGGCTTGAATTTACATGTAACACAAAAGGTAACTTCAAAAAATATCTTCCAGCCTCTAAGCCTCTCAAGCTACGTCCTTGGAGGTGGCATGTCTCCTGAACCTGAAAATGATGTCCCATATAGGGTGAGCCAATGCCCAGTAGAGATATACTAAACTAAGTATGAGAAATAACTAAAACATTAGCATTTGATAGATGGCTAACACTTATAAATCAACTTATATCACAATACAGCTCCATGACAGTTATGTCTATGTTTTATTCCACATTCCTTTACTTATCCAAATCAATTCATAAACATGGCTCAGAACTTGGCCAAACAATTAAATAAGACTACATCCTATATTAAATACTTCCTTTATTCACAATTCAAATGAGGTTTACAGCTCATATTAAAACACTTCCATACTTCAATTGATACACATATTAGCTGTATCATCACTTCAATTTAATACACATATTTGCTGTATTAATGGAGTTCATCCCATATCTCCTCCCAAATAATATCCGGTTTAGGAGTCCATCCCCTATCTCCTCCCAAATCGTGGAGTACATCCCCTATCTTCTCCCAAACAATACACATATGCAATGTAATAAACATTTATCATATACATTGTTCAATAAATACACATATTTGATGTATTATTCCAACCGTCATATTCAATGACATAACACGTTTGATTAGTTTCAGTTTTCCCTAATCAACATACAGTGTGTACAACAATCAAGACTATCCTCCACCGATAGCCCAAAACAGTTATCTCTAAACAGATAATAAATTTATCAACAGATAAAATATCGGCATTTTCATAGGTGAGTGATAAATTAATCTAACTACACCATTTAATCCCATAATTTCCAAATCTCATGATTCTCAACTCAATTTCTCATTTCCCCAAAATTAATTATACAAATTAATTTATCATAATAATTAGGGCATATTCCATTTTTCTCAAATAATGATTCTAAGACCAAATCCCACCAATTTAACTCTCAAGCCCACATTCCCAAGGCTTCAAATACACATGGAGCTTTAAAACACAAAACCCATCTTTTATAAATTACAAACCACACCCTAGTTTTTCCCAAAATTACCAAAATTACACCAACTAATCAAAATGCATAAAACTTATGTCAAAACTCATAAGATGGAGTAGGTTATCCCTACCTCGAAATGAAGAGCTCAAATGGTGTGACGCCCCAATTTTTTTTGAAACGTCATAAGATTTAAATAACAATAACTTGCTAGATAAAGTTTTAACTACTAATTAGGAACTTTTAAGTTCTTACATAGTCAAAGTCCAACAACAAAATAAAACTACAAGTTTACACACAACGTCACAACATAGTTAAATCCTATACAAGGGATAATAGGAGTTTATTGTGATAAAATCTTGACTCTAAGTCAGCTAAGGTTTGATATTGGCAGCAGCTCCAATTTCAGCCTCAGTCCCTTCTTCGACATAATCTGGCATGAAACGCCAGGGCAACAAAATATATGCCATGAGTTTTGCAACACAATAAGAAAACATAACCAACCTACCATTCTTTTTAAGAGAAAAATAATAAGATTCTAAACATGAGATAACAATATAATTGTACACATAAATTACAACCGTTAGAATAATTTCAGTAATTTTAATAAATTAGGTGACACTCGAAATCTCACCAAAGAGATTTAACTTACCAACCACTAAGCATGCCAACGGTTAATTTGAAACCCTCCCTTGGTCAAATATTTAAGTGTTACCAACCGTAACTACCAGGGATGCCTACGTCCGGAGTTATATACCCAAGTAGTGGCATCCGTGGTCTGCCCCAAGGAAACGGTCTGCCAGGGGTAAGAAATCTCCCTGTGTGCCACCTGTACATCCACCCTTATTGCAAAACCGAATACCGAAAAGGGTTCAAATAAGTCCCGTGCCATCTTAGAGTTTCGCAACACAATTTACGTGAGAATTCTCAAAACCAGGGCTCACCCTGAACAACCGGTATTGACCGTCAATCCTTAGTTTCGTACGCTCTTTAAAACCAATGCTCACCCTAAACAACTGGTATTAACCGTCAATTGTTAACTTCATATATACCATTATTCATTTAGATTAATTCATAGATCAAACCCATAATCTAAAAATTTATCATAAAATTAGACTTCTCAAGTCTCATCTTTTAGTGAGAAATTACCATATTTGGCTTAGTATAGAATTTTGAATAAATTTTCAAATACATAGTAAAATCTGTCTCACAGTTTCAGATTTAGTTAAAAACTTGTATAAATTCGTAGGAAGCTCAAAAATTATTGCCAAATTTTTTTGGATATACTAGACATCATTATCAACAACTTTGTAGAAGGAATCATTTTGAAATTTTGAGTATAAACTTATCTAAAAATTCGGGTAAACATGCTAGCAGATTCAAAATAGGTTATTCTCAACACAGTTTCAGATTTACTAAACAATTTGTATAAATTCATAGAAGCTCAAAAATTGTTTCCAAAAATTTCTGGATAAACTAGACATCATTATCAACAACTTTGTAGAAGAAACCATTTCGAAATTTTGAGTATAAAATTGTCTAAAAATTCGGGTAAACATGCTGGCAGATTCAAAACATGTTATTCTCAACACAGTTTCAGATTTAGTAAACAATTTGTATAAATTCATAGAAGGCTCAAAAATTGTTTCCAAAATTTTTTGGATAAACTAGACATCATTATCAACAACTTTTTAGAAGAAATCTTTTCGAAATTTTGAGTATAAAGTTGTCTAAAAATTTGGGTAAACATGTTAGCAGATTCAAAACATGTTATTCTCAACACAGTTTCAGATTTAGTAAGCAATTTTTATAAATTCATAGAAAGCTCAAAAATTGTTTCCAAATTTTTTTGGATGAACTAGACATCATTATCAACAACTTTGTAGAAGAAATCATTTCAAAATTTTGAGTATAAAATTGTCTAAAAATTCGGGTAAACCTGCTGGCAGATTCAAAACAGGTTATTCTCAACACAGTTTCAGATTTAGTAAACAATTTGTATAAATTCATAGAAAGCTCAAAAATTGTTGCCAAAATTCCTGGATGAACTAGACATCATTATCAACAACTTTGTAGAAGAAATAATCTCGAAATTTTGAGTATAAAATTGTCTAAAAATTCGGGTAAACATGCTGGCAGATTCAACACAGTTTTAGACAATGTATCAAATGTATATAATCTGAAAATTTCAATTATATAAAAAAAAAATGAGAGGGTTGAGAGGGTTTTCTTACTTAATAGTAGGATTGAAATGGGTGATGAAATGATAGAAGAATTTTGCTTCCTAAACCTTCTTCTCTTCTTCTCCTTCTGTTGAATTCTTCTTCCTTATTTCTTCCTCACCCGTCCAAAGGAATACATGCATGCAAACACTAAAACCTATCCCTCTATGCATGACTACTATGTGCATTATATAGACCTCCGAGGCTAGCTCTCTCTCCCTCCCTCTCACACATTCTTTTCATTAAAAAAAAAACTCCATTCCCTTTCTCCAAGTTCTAAGAATAAGCTTTTCCTAAATTTTATGGCTTCCCTAAATTTTATGGCTTTCCTAAATTCTAAGAGATGCTGGGTTTGGTAGGAACTGTGGGTTGTTTGCCCACGGTTTGTTTGTTTGTATTTTTTTTTTTTTAAACAATAATTATTGAACATCCACAACATTTTTATTCTTAATAAGGTCTTTGTTAGTGATAGAATTGGGTTAATTTAAAACTAATTTTTATATTATTATATATTTTAGGTAGATTCTGAATACAATTAATTTATTTATTTATTTATTTTCTTTCAAGAATAATTTAAATATGGGTTTTCACAATCTACCCTCCTAAAAAGAATTTCGTCCTCGAAATTAATTCGTACCTTTAGACTCGAAAAGTTGAGGGTAATTGACACGTATCATATCTTCTCGCTCCCATGTTGACTCTTCCGTCCCATAATGTTTCCAGAGAACTTGAACCAATGGTATAGTTTTACCTCGTAATTTCTTCTCGCGACGATCCAAAATCTTGACAGGCTTTTCTTAAAATGTCACGTCTTCATCAAGATTAATTTCCTCCCAATTGATGATGTGAGAAGGGTGTGGTTCGTATTTCCGTAGCATAGAGACGTGGAAAACATTATGTACTCTAGCCAGTTGAGGCGGTAGAGCCAAACGGTACGCCACTTCTCCTATTTTGTCCAAAATTTCGAAAGGCCCAATGAAGCGAGGTGACAACTTTCCCTTCTTTCCGAAACGAACAACTCCTCGACGAGGCTGTATTTTTAGAAACACATGATCTCTAACTTTAAATGCTAAAGGTCTTCTCCTTTGATCTGCATAGCTTTTCTGCCTACTCTGAGCGGTTTCGAGCCTTTGCCTAATTAGTTTCACCTTCTCGGTAGTTTCTTGAACTAACTCTGGCCCTAAAAGAGGTGCTTCTCCGACTTCTGTCCAACATATCGGTGATCGGCAAGGCCGTCTGTACAAAGCTTCATACGGTGCCATACCAATACTTGCTTGAAAACTGTTATTGTAAGAGAATTCGACTAGTGGTAAATGTTTCTCCCAACTACCTTTAAAGTCCATCACACAAGCTCGAAGCATGTCTTCTAAAGTCTGAATTGTTCTTTCTGATTGACCGTCAGTTTGAGGGTGAAAAGCTGTACTAAAACACAACTCTGTACCCAAGGCCCTTTGCAGACTTTGCCAGAACTGTGACGTAAAACGAGAATCACGATCTGACACTATTGAGACTGGTACTCCATGCAATCTAATGATTTCTCGAATAAATAATCGGCTTAAAGATTCGAGGGTGCCTCCTGGTCTTATTGGTAGGAAATGTGCCGTCTTAGTTAATCGATCAACCACCACCCAAATGGCATCATGGCCTTGTGGCGACCGGGGTAATCCTGTTACAAAATCCATTGTTATGTGTTCTCATTTCCACTTAGGTATTGGTAAAGGTTGGAGTTTCCCTGCCGGCCTTTGATGTTCTGCCTTCACTTGCTGACACGTCAAGCACTTAGATACGAATTGAGCAACGTCCTTCTTCATTCCACTCCACCAATACTGTCGCTTAAGATCCTGGTACATCTTATTTCCTCCCGGATGAACCGCAAAAACCGAATGGTGAAATTCTTTAAGTACTTCCTCTCTTAATTGTTCGATGTTTGGCACAAAAATTCTACCTAGATACCTTAAACTACCATCTTGATGGAGCGTCCAATCCGGTGAAGATTCCTCGGACACTAATCGGGCCTTGATGGAGTCGATCTCCTAATCAAATCTTTGGGCTTCCAACACTTTGGTAAGAAGTTGGGGTGTTGTAACTATTGTAAACAACCTACCTTTCCTATCCTGAGTCTCTGGTTGTAACTTAAACTCATTCACAGTGCTTACCATTTCCCATTCTTTAATTGATATGTTGGCTACAATCTCTCTTGTCTTTCGACTTAGTGCATCTGCTACAACATTAGCCTTTCCGGGATGATAAGACAAGGTAAATCGGTAATCTTCAAGGTACTCCATCCAGCGTCTCTGCCTCATGTTCAAATCTCTTTGTGTGAACAAGTACTTCAAGCTTTTGTGATCGGTAAATATCTCAAATTTTTCGCCATAAAGGTAATGACGCCAAGTCTTAAGTGCATAGACCACAGCTGCCAACTCTAGATCGTGAGTAGGATAATTTTTCTCATGATTCTTCAATTGTCTTGATCCGTAAGCCACTACCTTCCCGTTTTGCATTAACACACTGCCTAACCCTTCTTTAGAGGCATCACAATAAACAGTGTACCCAACGTCGCATTCGGGTATGATTAATATGGGAGCGCTTGTCAGTCTCTTCTTGAGTTCTTGAAATGACTGCTCACACACTTCGTTCCATTCAAACTTTATTCTTTTTTGCGTTAGGCGTGTCATCAGCTTGGCTAATTTGGAGAAATCTTGAATGAATCTCTTATAATAACCTGCTAATCCCAAGAAACTACGAATCTCAAACGTATTCTTAGGTTGTTTCCACCCCATTACTGCTTCTACTTTAGCAGGATCCACTGATATCCCTAATTCAGACACAACATGACCTAAGAACTTTACTTCCTTCAGCCAAAATTCACATTTGCTAGCTTTAGCATACAATTGGTTTTCTCTTAGCATTTGCAACACGGTTCTCAGATGTTGCTCGTGATCTTCTCCGATCGTGAGTATATCAAAATATCGTCAATGAATACTACCACAAATTGGTCCAAATAGGGGGTAAAAATTTTGTTCATTAAACTCATGAATACCCCCAGGCGCATTCGTCAAACCAAATGGCATCACCACAAACTCATAGTGGCCATAACGGGTTCGAAACCCAGTTTTGGGTATATCTTCTCCTCTGACACGAAGTTGGTGATATCCCGACCTAAGGTCAATTTTGGAAAAACATTTTGAACCTCTTAATTGATCGAACAAGTCATCAATTCTGGGTAAAGGATATCGATTTTTAATGGTGGCTCGATTTAGTTGTCGATAATCGATGCACAATCTTAAGGTTCCATCCTTCTTCTTTGCGAATAATGCTGGCGCTCCCCAAGGGGACGTACTTGGTCTGATGAACTTCTTACTCAACAGTTCTTGCAACTGCTCCTTCAATTCTCGAAGTTCAGCTGGCGCCATACGATGTGGTGCTATTGAAATCGGTGAAGTCCCGGGTTGAAGCTCAATCGTGAAATCTACATCTCGTTTTGGGGGTAATCCTGGTAATTCGTCAGGGAAAACGTCAACGTATTCGCACACCACATGGGGTAATCCTGGATCCTTTTGATTTTCATCTTCCAAAATTAGGCTTGCCAACCATCCGTTTAGTTGATCATGCCATCGCGACTTGCGACACGTTAGAGTTAGAGAATCTTGTCTATCTCTTTTAAATTCAACTTTCGTGCCATTAAGGGGGGGATACTGCCACTGTCTTACAGTAACAATCAATAATGGCTCGATGAACTGACAACCAGTCCATTCCTAGGATGACGTCAAAATCAGACATATCCATAACTCTTAGATCACAGATCAAATATGAACCGGAGATTTCTAGCTCACAAGATTTACATACTAGATTTACTCGGGTTTGACCTCCTAAGGGTGAAGCGGCACTCATAGCTACCTCTAGCGTCTCTGGCTCTAAACCCAAACTTGTCACACATGCAGTGGATATAAAAGAATGCGAAGCTCCAGAATTAAACAATACTTTAACCCATTCATAAGGATTAACATACCTTGAATTACTGATGGGTTATGAACATCTTCTTCTTCTTGGAGAGCATACATTCTCCCTACTGCCTATTGGTTAGTCTCTCCTGGTTTCTTTCCATTTCCAGTTCCTTGTGGTTGTGTTCTTTGTCGGCCATTCCCTAGAGGCTTGTGGCTTGCCCCTTGTTGGTCTAAGTATTTTGAGTAGCTTAGAACCTTGCCCAGGTTGGCATTTGTTGTATTGTTGTGCCCCTCGCTTGATCCATAGAATACTCCCCACCTTGAGGAAACTCACCTTCGACGATGCCCCTGCTGACCACATCTGAAACATCTTCTTTCCACTCATTTACAAAGTTTCCTCCTTGCTGGTTTCCTCGATTCTGCCTTTTGTTGCTGCTGCACCCCTCGGCATAAGGTGTTGGTGTAGGATGGTTTCTGGTGTTGCGGATTGGACCTCCTCCGCGTGGTTGGTTTTTGTTCCTTGATCGTTGATTTCGAGTGCGCTCGGAATCTGTCTAACTCTCGTTCCACAATTAAAGCTCGATCCACCATTTGAGCATAGGTGGAGAGTTGCACTGCGATCAATCTTCCTCTAATGTTGTGTCCAAACCCCATTCAAATCGCCTAACCTTATCCTCTTCATTTGCTACTATGGCTGAAGCGTACCGTGAGAGAGCTTCAAAATCGGTTCGCATATTGAGCGACTGACATTTTTCCTTGTTTCAGTTGGAGGAACTCTTGAATCATTTCTTGCCCTTAGCGATTTAGGAAAATATTTTTCCATGAACAGATCTTCGAACTGTCTCCAAGTTAATGTCTCTACTTGTCGAGTACTCTTGATCATTCCCCACCAATGATCTGCTTCCCCTTCCATTTGAAATGCCGTCATGGTCACTCTATCTTGTTCATTTCGGATGTCGGAAGTATCTAGCAACTTCTTAATTTGTCTTAACCAAGCTTCAGCTTCATGGGGGTTTGGTCCACCAAGGAATTTGTGGGGACGTATCTTTTCAAATTTGCTATCATTTCCGATTTGTTTTGATCTTGGTTTCGGGGTGGTATATTACCTACCCTATCAGCAATCGCGCGTATAATTCGAGCGACATCGCTATCAGACACTCCATCACCATTACCATTGTTATTATTTCTTGTTCGTCCAGCCATTCTGCATGATGGGATTTTTTTTGTGATTTATTCATTTATTTATTTATTATTATTATAAGTTACTATATTTATGTGCAAGGATAGTAAAAAAAAACTTCATTAATTAGATTAGATAAGCTACAATTAGCAAAATACAAGTAAAACATAGGAAAAGATTAAATAACATACTACGAGCAAAAAGATAGCCCCTACAATCCGAGTTAACTCCTACACTCACAATTCTAAACTAGGCAATTTTACATGTGAGCATACAAAACAATCGGTTAGCCTAGTTTATAATTCCCTTAAGACCCCTTAAAATAGCCAAGGAAAGTCTCTCCACACAAGGGCTTCCGGTTCCCATGTGGCTTGGAAAAGCCCCATGAATCGCCCCAGCACCCTCACGAAGATAGCAGTTTCGCACACACGATGCCCTAGCAGCAGCACCGGCTCCTCCCGATAGGTCCTCCAGTCCCTGAAGTCCACTGACCCATCTCTCCTCACAATTCTGCTTGGGTCGGGCATGATATACTGAAGGCTCCAAAAGTCAAAAAGGTAGCCCACCCTCTCAGTGAAGCCATCCGGAAAGGGGCCTAGTTGATATACCCAGGGAGTCTCTTGTCTTAGAATCTGGACAGGTCCGATATAGGTACCCACCCAACTCTCAGTTTTCCAAGCACAACCTCTTAGGGGATAAAGTTTGACATATACAAAAGAGCCAATCTGCAACCCGTTTCGCATATCCCAACCCTCAAACGTGGCTCCTATATCTCCAGTGTTCTCCTCGGTATTGCCTTCCATAGACTCATCTTCAGTGTCTGACTCAATCACAATAACCTCCGAGGGGTTGTATATTGGCACAACTTCTTCAACTTCTTCAGACTCAGGTTCAGGCTCAAGTTCAGGATTAGGTTCAGGGTCAAGTTCAGGCTCAGATTCATAGTCTTCTATAGGCATCTCCACTTCTTCACTTGGGTCAGATTCTATGGATTCATAGTCTTCTATAGGCATCTCCACTTCTTCACTTGGGTCAGATTCTATGTCATAGTTTTCCACAGAATTTTCCTCGTTAGAGTTAATGTTTGATGACCCTGGCATCCTACAAATAAAAAGGTTCTAACTTAGTTAAGTCACCGAAAATTACAAATTAGCTTAAGGTTTTCTTAATTGTAAAAATAATAAACTACTACCCATGGCCCAAAGGTTCAAACCTAGGCTCTGATACCAAGCTGTGACGCCCCAATTTTTTTTGAAACGTCATAAGATTTAAATAACAATAACTTGCTAGATAAAGTTTTAACTACTAATTAGGAACTTTTAAGTTCTTACATAGTCAAAGTCCAACAACAAAATAAAACTACAAGTTCACATACAACGTCACAACATAGTTAAATCCTATACAAGGGATAGCAGGAGTTTATTTTGATAAAATCTTGACTCTAAGTTAGCCAAGGTTCGATATTGGCAGCAGCTCCAATTTCAACCTCAGTCCCTTCTTCGACATAATCTGGCATGAAACGCCAGGGCAACAAAATATATGCCATGAGTTTTGCAACACAGTAAGAAAACATAACCAACCTACCATTCTTTTTAAGAGAAAAATAATAAGATTCTAAACATGAGATAACAATATAATTGTACACATAAATTACAACCGTTAGAATAATTTCAGTAATTTTAATAAATTAGGTGACACTCGAAATCTCACCAAAGATATTTAACTTACCAACCACCAAGCATGGCAACGGTTAATTTGAAACCCTCCCTTGGTCAAATATTTAAGTGTTACCAACCGTAACTACCAGGGATGCCTACGTCCGGAGTTATATACCCAAGTAGTGGCATCCGTGGTCTGCCCCAAGGAAACGGTCTGCCAGGGGTAAGAAATCTCCCTGTGTGCCACCTGCACATCCACCCTTATTCCAAAACCGAATACCGAAAAGGGTTCAAATAAGCCCCGTGCCATCTTAGAGTTTCGCCACACAATTTACGTGAGAATTCTCAAAACCAGGGCTCACCATGAACAACCGGTATTGACCGTCAACCCTTAGTTTCGTACGCTCTTTAAAACCAATGCTCACCCTAAACAACTGGTATTAACCGTCAATTGTTAACTTCCTATATACCATTATTCATTTAGATTAATTCATAGATCAAACCCATAATCTAAAAATTTATCATAAAACTAGATTTCTCAAGTCTCATCTTTTAGTTAGAAATTATCATATTTGGCTTAGTATAGAATTTTGAATAAATTTTCAAATACATAGTAAAATCTGTCTCACAGTTTCAGATTTAGTTAAAAACTTGTATAAATTCGTAGGAAGCTCAAAAATTGTTGCCAAAAATTTCTGGATAAACTAGACATCATTATCAACAACTTTGTACAAGGAATCATCTCGAAATTTTGAGTATAAACTTATCTAAAAATTCGGGTAAACATGCTAGAGATTCAAAACAGGTTATTCTCAACACAGTTTCAGATTTACTAAACAATTTGTATAAATTCATAGAAGCTCAAAAATTGTTTCCAAAATTTTTTGGATAAACTAGACATCATTATGAACAACTTTGTAGAAGAAACCATTTCGAAATTTTGAGTATAAAATTGTCTAAAAATTCGGGTAAACATGCTGGCAGATTCAAAACATGTTATTCTCAACACAGTTTCAAATTTAGTAAACAATTTGTATAAATTCATAGAAGGCTCAAAAATTGTTTCCAAAAATTTCTGGATAAACTAGACATCATTATCAACAACTTTTTAGAAGAAATCATTTCGAAATTTTGAGTATAAAGTTGTCTAAAAATTCGGGTAAACATGCTAGCAGATTCAAAACATGTTATTCTCAACACAGTTTCAGATTTAGTAAGCAATTTGTATAAATTCATAGAAAGCTCAAAAATTGTTTCCAAATTTTTTTGGATGAACTAGACATCATTATCAACAACTTTGTAGAAGAAATCATTTCAAAATTTTGAGTATAAAATTGTTTAAAAATTCGGGTAAACCTGCTGGCAAATTCAAAACAGGTTATTCTCAACACAGTTTCAGATTTAGTAAACAATTTGTATAAATTCATAGAAAGCTCAAAAATTGTTGCCAAAATTCTTGGATGAATTAGACATCATTATCAACAACTTTGTAGAAGAAATAATCTCGAAATTTTGACTATAAAATTGTCTTAAAATTCGGGCAAACATGCTGGCAGATTCAACACAGTTTTAGACAATGTATCAAATGTATATAATCTGAAAATTTCAATTATATAAAAAAAAAATGAGAGGGTTGAGAGGGTTTTCTTACTTAATAGTAGGATTGAAATGGGTGATGAAATGATAGAAGAATTTTGCTTCCTAAACTTTCTTCTCTTCTTCTCCTTCTGTTGAATTCTTCTTCCTTATTTCTTCCTCACCCGTCCAAAGGAATACATGCATGCAAACACTAAAACCTATCCCTCTATGCATGACTACTATGTGCATTATATAGACCTCCGAGGCTAGCTCTCTCTCCCTCCCTCTCACACATTCTTTTCATTAAAAAAAAACTCCATTCCCTTTCTCCAAGTTCTAAGAATAAGCTTTCCCTAAATTTTATGGCTTCCCTAAATTTTATGGCTTTCCTAAATTCTAAGAGATGGTGGGTTTGGTAGGAACTGTGAGTTGTTTGCCCACGGTTTGTTGGTTTGTATTTTTTTTTTTAAACAATAATTATTGAACATCCACAACATTTTTATTCTTAATAAGGTTTTTGTTAGTGATAGAATTGGGTTAATTTAAAACTAATTTTTATACTATTATATATTTTAGGTAGATTCTGAATACAATTAATTAATTAATTTATTTATTTTCTTTCAAGAATAATTTAAATATGGGTTTTCACAAATGGAGAAGATGATGAAAACCCAAAGTGCTCCAAATCCATTATTTCTTAGATTAAAACGAAACCCAAGCCACCCTCTATCTTTCTTTCAAAGAGGTTAGGGTAGAAACACACTAGAAATAGATGAAACCCTAGAGAAAAGGTATATATATAGAAAGAGAGAGGGCCGGATCTAGGGTTTTGAAAATGGAAGGGATGAAAAAGTGGAGTGTTATCCCGCTGCTGCCAACTGATATATGTAAGGGTCGCTCGAGCGAAGGAGTGGTCGCTCGGGCGACCAGACATAAAGAACCCTCGCTCGACCAACAATTTGAAGCTTCAGGTCTGCAACCAGAAGCACGCTCGAGCGAAGAATCTTAAAACATAGACCTCGCTCGCTCGAGCGAAGGAAAGCTCACTCGAGCCAAGAAATGCAACTCTCGGGTCCAGAACCAGACGCAGACGCACGCTCGAGCGCAAGACTTCTCGCTCGAGCCACCAGACACAAAACTCAACTCTCGCTCGAGTGAAGGAATCCTGGCTTGACGAAGGATCTAAAACAAAGAGCTCGCTCGAGTGACAAAAGCCTCGCTCGAGCGAAGACGCCAAAATTTGGGCAGCAACCATTTGTTCCCAAACACAACCAACCTGTAACAAACCTGCCCAATACATCCTAAAACTCAATTACAAGGAATTAAAGGACGGAAAAGAAGCATATACAACAACTGACATCTACGGAACCAAGTCCGGAATACAACAACCAAAGGAGAGAGAACCGGGATCGCTATAACACCCATCAGTTTTCATCTTTCTTTTAAAGATCTACTTACTCCCCAAGGCCTTACTACCTAGGGTAGATCAACCAACTCCTAGGTATGGTTCTGCAAGATGGAATCAATCTCACTCTTAATTGTTTCTTTCCATAAAGGACTTTCAGGTAAAGTCACAGTTTCATGGAATATTCAAGGTTCTCCCTCTAACATATAAGTCAAGAAGTCCAGACCAAAAGACTTTGCAGTCCTAGCCCTCTTACTCCTTCTTGGCTCATTTACATCCTCAGCTTGATCGTGAATTTGATCATTTAAGTGATCATCTTTTTGACTAGCTATGTGATCGTTGTCACCTTCAACCTCTTTCATGGAACTCTGAATCCTTTCTTAGAGATGACACGGAAATACATTTTCAAAGAAAGATGCATTTCTTGATTCTATGATAGTATTCTTGTGTATATCTGGAATAACAGACCTATACATAAGAAATCGATATGCACTGCTATTATGTGCATATCCAATGAATACACAATCCACTAACTTTGGTCTTATCCAAACCCACTTGGGTGTAGGCACCGCTACTTTTGCAACACACTCCCACATTCGTAAGAATTTGTAAGAAGGCTTGAAGCCTTTCCATAACTCATACAGGGTCTTGTCCACCTTCTTTTGGGGTACTTTATTCAGAATGTAATTCATGGAGAGAATTGCTTCACCCTATATGTTCTGTGACAATCCAGAATTTATCAACATTGCATTCATCATTTCCTTTAGCGTCCTATTATTCCGCTCAACAATCCCATTTGATTGAGGAGAATAAGGCACCGTGGTTTGGTGGATAATCCCGGATTGAGTACAAATCTCAATAAACGGTGATTCATACTCACTACCATAGTCATTTCTTAAAGCCTTAATCTTGTATCCTAATTGATTCTCAACTTCATTCTTATAAAGAACAAACTTGTCAATAGCCTCATCTTTGCTTTTGAGTAAATACATGTAACAATACTTAGTGCAATCATTAACAAAAGTGATAAAGTACTTATTGCCACCACGTGATTGTATAAACTTTAAGTTACACACATCATTATGCACTAAGTCCAACGGCTTGGAACTTCTTTCAATAGAATGAAACGAAGATCTTGTCAACTTCGCTTCAACACAAGTTTCACACTTGTGTTTTGGATTAATCTTAAAAGATGGTACGTGATCTAACTTGATTAATCTACGTAAAGATTCAAAATTCACATGTCCTAGTCTACTATGTCACAAATTGGAAGACTTAAGCATGTAAGCAGAAGAAGATGCATCTTTATTTATCTTTGAGATAACAGTCATTACATTGAGTTTAAACATATCTCCCAACATATAACCCTTACCCACATACACTTCGTTCTTGATTAGAACGACCTTGGACCTTGTCGAACTCAAAGACCATGTGAAAATTATGTTTGTTAAGAAGAGACTCCGAGACAAGATTCTTACGAATGTTAGGAATATACAGGACTTCGTTCAAGGTCAGCTCCTTTTCTAAGGTCAACTTCAGGACCACCTTTCTTTTCCCCTCAACAATTGAGGTAGCAGAATTCCTCATAAACAACTTCTCGCCGTTTGTAACTGGCTCGAAAGTTATAAACAGTTTCTTCTCAGAGTAGATGTGGTGTGTAGCCCCAGTATCAATCCACCATTCTCTTGCGTTTGAACCCACTATATTCACCTCATAGACAACGGCAGACAAGTGCATGGCATCCTCATCATGGGAGTGCTCATGCATATTTTCCATGTGCGCACAGGGTTTGGTTTTGTATGGCTTCTTTTGCTTGCGAGAGTCACTAGCCCGATGCCTCTCGCTACCACAGTTGTATCATTTTCCTAAGAATCGATAACCAGGTTCCTGCAGCTTGTATGCTGGTTTCTTTCCAACACCATCCCTTGGCCCCACCTTTAAACCCTTGTTCATAGGGGGCTTCTTCCTTACCCTAGAAGATTTGCCATGCTCAATGACATTGGCCTTCATAAAGGAGATGCTCTCTCTTTTCTTTCTATTATCCTCCTCAATTCGGAGTCGGACAATTAGGCCTTTAATTGACATTTCTTTGTGCTTGTGCTTCAAATAGTTCTTGAAGTCCTTCCAACCATTGGGAAGTTTCTCAATGATCACAACAACTTGGAATGACTCGTTCAAAAGCATCTCCTCAGCATGAATTTCATGCAAGATCACTTGGAACTCTTGGACTTGGCTTATCACAGTTTTTGAATCTATCATTTTAAAGTCTAGGAACTAGCCAACGACAAATTTCTTTGCCTCGGCATCCTCAGTCCTGTATTTCTTGTTGAGAGATTTCCATAACTTCGTTGCTGAGCTCTTGGCACAAAACACATTGTAGAGTGAGTCTGCCAAGCTGTTGAACACATAGTTCCTGCAAAGATAGTCTGTCTGCTTCCATGTGTCAAGCGTTATGACCTTCTGCCTGTTTGGCTCATTCTCTGCCACGGTTGGAGGATCCTCACTCAAAACCTTTGCAAAGTTCAGCATGGTCAAGTAGAACAACTCTTTTGTTGCCATCTCTTGAAGTTTACCCTAGCAAATTTCTCTTGGTGCTCGTGGTGACTGAGTGGTCCTCTTAGAACCGCCAGAGTAACACTAGGGTTGACCATAGAGGTCACGGTAGTAGGGGTTGGGAAGCCAGTTGTCCCGAGGTTCAGATCCCCACCAACATTAGCAGTAGCAGTGATATCGGTGACAGTTTCCATTTTTGAAAAATACAACATAATATCACTTTCTGTGTTTCCAGAAATTAAAGTTAATACTAGAAAATCCCACAGTTGGAAAGTTAATTCAAAACTAGTTTCACCACTAAACCTAGAATCGAACATGGTGAAGAATGTTCCTAAGAAGACTGGAGGGGTCACATCGGTCCCACTTAAAACCCAGTTAACCTTTTGACAAAACTTTCAAGAGCATGTTGACTCCTAATCTGTAAGAAACAATTTTTATAATTAAGTTTTCCAAGGGATAAATTATGTTAAAATAAACCAAGGTTCAACACTTACAACCAATTTAAAAATTGCTAACAAAATACAAGCAAATAAAATGCTTTTACATATTGGTAAAAATTATACCAAAATCTCAAGCAAAACAATTGCGTCAATTATATAGTCCAAATAATTCCTTTTCACGCTTAGGTATTCCTGTAAAAAAGGTTACTAGAAAACTACAACAGAATACAAAACAAATAATCTAAAGAAACTGAAACCATCTAGAAAATTAATAAAAAAAGTTAACTAATTAAAATACTAGGTGAGTTACAACAATAAACCTTAAGAGTTACAAAATAAACCTATATCCCTAAGAATTAAATTAAAAAATTTAATAGCCATGAATTATGAATGAAATTAATTCACAATAACATACAACAAATAACTCCAAATAAATAAATTTAATTCAAAATTTAATTCACCCAAATAAATTACAAACTTTATAACTCTAAATATTAAATTAACATTAATTTACAAGAGTTATATGAAATTATTACAAAATATTCATGCACATAAATTTAGACAAATTAAAAAACTTTATAACTCCAAATACTACAATTGACAATTTAATAGGCAAGAATTATATAAAATTTTTCCAATACAATGAACATGTAATACACATGTAAATAATTCTAGCAATTAATAGGCAAGGAATTCTATTACACTAAAAATTTAGAAATAGACTCATTCAAATAATTGTAGACTAATAAGCATGTAAAATTTAAATCAACCACTTACGAGCATGCAAATAATTTTTAAAATTCTAGAACATAATTAGCATGCAACTTTAACCCAAAAGCTCTAAGACACAATAACCTTGGAAATTATATGAGTATTTCTAGTAGTTAACAAGTGAACAACCCATGTAAATAATTCTAAACATAATAAGCATGTAACAAAACCAATTAAAATCTAGACAATGTTGAACATACAAATTATGTTATGAAATTATAAAATAAAGAAGCATCCAAATCATGGTAGGAAATAAAAACCACACTCATGAAATTATATCACAACAATCAATATACAAATATTAATAGAGATCTAGAAAGAAAATATTCTAATTAAAATAACATTGCAAATATTGATTTACAAGAAAACAGTGGACTATTTCCCATACACTAATCATAGCACTAAAGGAATGAAACTAAATTTGATAAGAGACAACTACTATGCAACGCAATTTTAACATTAGACTGCTATTTTTATTTATTTATTTATTATTATTGGAACCCCGAAGCACGCAACAGTAGCCTTTCATCAATAAAACACATATTATTACTATGATGCACCAAAGAACAAAGCAACAACAGCATTACCAAACCACTTCTGGACACTATGTTTATTACTATTATTACTAGTCATGCAACACAGTGGGGCTATCTATATGGTACAATTCTGATTGATACTCAAGAATTTCGACAGTAGAGAAAATTAATTTAGCAAATTATGATGAATATATTTGTCCAATTTCATGAAAAATATAGAGTCTATTTTAAGTTTGTTGTATAAATTGTGGGATCACATAGAACAAATAAATTCATTAAATATTTGAATTATAGACTACAATAACATGCTCGAAATTACAAGTAGACAAACAGAAATACATAAATAAAATAGCAACATAAGGCAAATTGAAACTTGCACTAGACAATATCTTTAAAACAGATTTGTCGCCTTACCGGCTAGATGCTGGAGGTTGTTCAACGTCTGTCTCTCAAGATACGATGGTTGGACTAGCTACGCAATGCACTGACTGAATAGTTTCAGTGAACAGAACTTTGTAACACTCTGTCACAAGAAGAATATAATATAAACTGAAGGAAACTTTTGACAGGAAGAGCAACAAATTTTCTGGTGAGAAAACTGAAGAAGGGTTTCCTTTTATACACATGGATGAGGAGAGATGAGGAGCCTTCTGCAGCAAATACAGGAATTAATTCTGAGAATTAATATGCAAAACTAATGAACAAATGCTGCATAACTATGGATTTAAACTATCACCATTATAGAGGAGTTTCAAATTATTATACACATGTGAATTGTGTATAATTCTGCAGCCCACAAACCTGGTGTGGACTCGTCTTTTTCTCGCATCCCGCCTTTTGGAAAGGTTTGAAAAGAAGGCCTCACAGTTCGGACTCCCGTGATTTTGAATCTAGTTTCACGAGTGCAATGTGAAACTGATAAATACCAAAGAGTCCAAATCTAGCAAATCTTTTTGGAAAATTGATTTTAAATCAAATAATGCCAAAATTGGACTGCTTTGCCAGATACAAAGTTGTCACCTAAATGTTTTGTTTCTGGGAAAATTTAGGAAACCTTGACTCGTGCCAAAGGTCACGTGTCCGTTATCACCAAAGTTGCCTCGGCTCGGGAACTTAGGAACGAGAGGGGAAGGTTCTGAAATGAGCACCCCCGCTCGTTCGATCAAAGATCGGCCTCTACTAATCATGATATGCTGTTTTATAAACATTATGTGTTCTTGTTCTGATTATTAAACTAGCTTTACTATGTGATGCGCACGAGCAAGTATAGACTAGTCACAAGACTTGGAACAATTCAACTCGTGTTTATTTTTGCGAAAATGGTTTGAATTTTCCATCCTTAAGTGGGCTTAAAGATGCGGATTTGCCACCAAACATAGTGGGCTTAAAACATGATTTGCCACAACAAAGTGGGCTTTAAAACTTACATTCGTTGAATTGTTCCAATTCAAACAGTAAGGCTTCATCCACAGGCATTCATACAGTTTAGCATTTAAGCACACAGCCTCATGGCAAGCATACGAAACATGGTAATATAGCAATCACACTCATGCAAGTATGCTAAAGTAGAAAGACTTACTAATTACTCCAAGCCAAAACAAAAACTAGTTAGAAAAATGCATGATCTTAACTATACAAGATGCCTAATGCAACATATGCAATATGCAATTTAATAGACTCGGCTACTAATATGGCATATAAATCGATTTGAACAGCATGCGATTAAACACGTATTCAAAGAAGTATTAAAAGTGATAATGCAGTTTAAATGATGCGCCGAGCCTCGGTGTATGCAATACGAATGAATGGATGCAAACATGCGATGTGCTAATTGAAATATGTCCCTAATCTAACCATCATAAGCGATTAAGTAAAAGGGAGAAAGACGTGGGGTTGGAAGACATACACACACACACGCACGCACACTTATTACAACATTACGCCCTCTCGAAGGAGGGTCCGAATGAATAAGTTAACCAACCAACTATGCTAATTAAGCTAACTAATTATTACAACAATTGAAACGAATTAACTAACTTATTCTAAGCTAATTAAATATTACAAACCAAATTAGTTAGCTAAATACTTAACTAACTAATTACAAAGCAACTAGTCTAATTAATTACAACATAGAGTAATTAACTAACTATTCTAATTAAATAATTACAACGTTTGCATGAATTAGCTACCACTAATTAACTAAACAAATATTACAACATAATTCATTATACTAATGAATCAACTAAAGCAATCAAACACATTCGATAAGAGCACCAAGGAAGATGGATAGAGGTTACATGCGCATCGCCTGAAAGCTGCTCTGTCTGCCTCAGACTGCCTTTGTTTTACCTTCAGCCACGGCATCTGTTTCTGCAAAACTGCACTGCTGGCCACACACCAAGGGTCGGCCGGGCCCACAGAAGGCCGGCCGCGCATTGATTTGGTGCAAATTCTGTTCTTGTGCTCTGAGGTGAAATCAATGCAGACGGAGCATTTTCAAGCTCTATTTGTCCTTCCTTCCTTCTCTGTCATAAGAAATCCTCAAGAGAAGGTTGGGATTGACTCCAAAACCATCAATGAGCGATGTAATCGCTTGATGATCTCGAATATCATTTTGGACCAAAAATCAATGAATGCAATGCAAATGGACCACCGCTCCCCTTTTGTCATGGAATGAACTCAAAAAAAGGAAGTTCAGACGCTTTAAGGACATCGAAAACATCATGAATTGATGCTTGATGACCTTTGACATAAGAAACTTGGCATAACGTCCGGCCAAGTTTAAGCTATTCAAGCCATTTTCTTTAAGTGGGTTGATCCAAATTTTAAACCAATTGTTTTAGGCCTAGTCATTCATTAATCCATTTGTCCAAATATGATATTTAAAGTCCTCTAATCCAAGAAGTGATGTCAAACAAGAGGTCCCTCTAAAGCATGAGAATGAGACTATACCGTTGACGATGAATCTCCGAAGAGATTAACCCATTAAGTGTAGATCTCCTTTACATGCCTTGAGTAACCTCAATTGGTTTAAACCATTCTCATGAATGAAAGATATGGATCCATTTATTGATTAGTGAAAATCAGCCTTAAAGCATGTGAAATGAACCAAGAAAGCATGTTAAGCAAAAAGTGTGTTAACTCTGTAACCTCAAGGGTGCCTAACAAGGTGTGAACCAAATGGAAAGGCTTAGATAGCCTCAAAACAGTACCAAATACATGCAAATCAGAGATAAAACATGCATGAAAAGAGGACAAAAAGCTAGGCAACAAAGATAAGAATTGAAAGCTAAATAAATAAGGAGGGGTGGCTAATCTCTCTATTTTTGGAGCTTCAAAGCATGATTTTCAGCCCTCTTAAAACCTCTGAAAATTAGTTTGAATACTAAAGAAAGAGAGTGAAAATGGAGAAGAGTTTGGGTTATGAGCAAGCTCTTTCTACCTTTTTGGTAACCCTGCCAACTCAACTCCAACACTATAAACAAGCTCAAAAACAACCAAAACAGCAAGAATGACGGAGTAAAGAACAAAAATGAAAGCAATGAAAGAGAAAGTAAGCTTATACCTTTCAAGAAGCAAGCTTGCTCTTGGAATTTCCAACTCAATTTTAACGCACTCTCAAGCTTGAATTACACTTCCTCAAGATCAACCAAGACTTTAGGATGATCAAAGAAGGTTGCATAGGATGTGTAGTAGCGGTGTAAGTAAACTAGGTTAGCTCAAAGGATGCCTTGTAATGGAAGAAAGAGGAGTCAAGGCTCTCAAGGTGTATATCTCTCTTCTAGATATTTGTTTAACCCTCAAAACAATCCTAGAGCTTCGGTTTTATAGAATTCGAGCTGAAAATGTGACAAATATCTTCAAAAATAGACAGCTGGCGGCCTCTCTCCCAAAACAGTGTTTATCGTCATCGAAGGCCGGCCGGCCATTCATAGCCATGGATTGCCAATGTACGGCCGGGCCTTGATGGCCTCCCCTATTTTTTTGATTCAAACTCAGCTCAGGGTGAGAAATGGTCCAGAAATGAGAGCGAAGGGTTCAAACAAGGTAAATGTTGAAGATGTGAAGCTATTTCAGAACCCTGATTGATTCCGAATCGCTGCGAATTCGCAATTCAACTTTCGTCATTGAGTGCACTGAATCAAGTGTCTAAGTCTTGCGAGCAATCAAAAGTGGGGTGTCTACACTTGGCTTGGCCCAAAAAGATTAAGATGGGTGGGCCAAGCCCAACCCCCACATTCAATCCATTCCCTCAAGCCTCAAGCCCAAGTCCCAAAAATCACAATCCATGGACCCGGGCCTGGTCCGGGCGAGTGAGCGCACACGTGTGGAAATTTTTGCATAACAACTTAGACCACAGTCTTGGCCCAAGTTCATCCTTGAAGCATCCATGACTCTCTTCTTTCGGAAAATTTGGATGCCCTAAAGGGCTCACACCCTAAGGCAAAAAATGGAATTTAAATACCCATCAATGCTCTCATCTACAATCAATGTGGGATATAAGGTTTTACACCTTTCCTTACATCTTTTTCATGAGGCCAACTTAATGAGTCAATTTCTCATTCAAACCTTAATGGTTTTTGGTCATTATTTTTGTGGTGTAAAGATCACACTACAAAGAATCTGAACCTACTTTACTCTACCTCAATTGAGGATTGACATCCACTTCAATATTGTATTAAAGTCACCAAAAAATCATTATTTTTCCAACAATGTTTGTCGAGGTGATTGCGGTGTTATCGAGATTCGGTGTGGTAATATCGGAATCCGAGACACTTGAATAGAGGACAGGAGTCCTAGATAAGAGAAGACTCTTAGTCTAGATAAGGATAAGACTCTTGAGGAGTTTATCTCTATCTAACTGAGAGTCCAAGATGAGCATCGTGCCTAAGTCCTATGAAGTGAAACTTCTAGGGGACTAAGTCATTGCTAGTTATAAATGTGGGGTACCCTTGTGAGTTTAAGGTACGCTTTAATTTGTGCATTAAGTACTTGTGTGATATCTTTGAGAGATTATTTGACTAACTTGATTGTCAGAGTGTCCTTGGGTGGACAAACCACCGTGATATTTTCATTTTCTTGTTGATAGATTGTTGGTTTAATCTATTTTGCCGCATGCTCTCCAGTTAAATTTCCTGTTTAGTTGTGTGGTTAGAAATCAACAATATAGAATAAGTGTATAATTCTTTCTCAAAGATATAAAACAACAAATATTGAAAAAACATGTTTCCGATGCTGAGTTTTTACTTTATTTTATTTTTTATTTTTTCAAGGTTGCTCTAATGCAGTAAATTTATTCCTAAGAATAAATTAATTCAAATATTATGCAAAAGACAACATAGAACAAATTATATTTGTAGTCTCTGTAATTTATCTCTATTAATAATTTAGACATTGTAATCTATTTGAATCAATTTTGTCCTTAAATTTTTCACATTATATTAATTTAATCCAATTAATAACTGCCTAAAGAAATTTGACTAAAATCAAAAGACAAAATAATTTATTCACTCTCCTTGAAATGATTAAGAGTTTAGCATGCAAATTGAAATGATATGTGTTTCCTTTTGAATGGATCATTGTGTCCTTCATTTTTGTCCAAATTTTTAAAAATGAATTTATCAATGAGACTAATAAATAGACACAATATAAAAAATTAAAATGTAAAATTAATACAATTAGAATTAAGGAACACAAAAAAGAAAATTACATGAACGTGTTAAGATTTGTACTACTATAAATCTAAATTAAGTTATGGGGAAAAATCAATTTGTCTCCTTAAACTATTACTTGGGTCACTTTTTTTTTTTTTTTCCTTCTAAATTATCAATTCGAACAATTACTCTCTTAAACTATTGACATTAATTTATTTAATTCCAAATTATAAACAGAATTAAGATTTTTAATGAAGGACTTTTCTTAAGTGTGCAACTCTCAAGGTTGCACACCATGTGCCACTTACACAAAAAGTGTAAGTGGAAGGTGAAAACAAAAAACAAGACTGAATACAGAAAGGTGTAAGTGTAAGGCGTAAGTTGCACACTATAACAATACCCTTTAATGAATTAGACGCCAAATATTTGTAAACACAATTTGCTTAAGTAGTAGTCTACTACAATTTATTGTATTTTGTATTTTATTGAATATTTTCAAAATGATTAGTTATGTTTTTTTGCATGGTAACTGAGTGAATCTCAATTAATCACGTGTGTGCCAACAGGTGTAATATTCCATCACAAATAAGAAAAGTGAATTAATGTCAATAATTTAAGAATAATTGCTCAAATTAATGTGATTTTTTTTTGCTAAGTTCTCTTTTAGTCGACCTTAAATGAAATGTTTCACACGAACTAATTGACAACCAATTGAAAAAAAGTTTCTCTATTTTATTTTTTTACAATTTTTGTGGGAATAGTTTTATTTTATGCAATGATAGCATCTAATAGTTGTTAGGGAAAATTGATGATTCCTACAAGTAAATCAATCAATGGGAATAAAAACTAATGCGGAAAAATTAAATCAAAAGTAACACAAGAATTTTTACGTGGTTCCCTCAATGTGAGGTACGTCCATGGGATCGAAATTCGATTCCACTATCAACCAAAAAGTTTCCAAACGATTACAGTCGAGACACGAATGGTCTCACAAACTACCCTTAGGTGAATTCCAAATAATCATAAATAAACAAAGAGGAAAAACCTCACGAAATAGATGAACCAAAATCTTCAAAACAAAATTATAAAAGATCCAAAATAACGAACCAAATCAACTCACCAAATAATGATCAAACAAATTGATGTTTCACAAAACAACATCCACCGAATTGATTAGCCTGAAATCAATTAGCCGCTGCAAGCACCATATCAAAACTGTAGCTTCCACCCAAAACAAATACCCACCGAAACTAATAAAGCAGCCGCACGGTACTCATATTTTTGTTGGAAGACTAAAACAATATATATAATGTTAAATCTTAGATTTATTTTTATCAAAATCCTAGTTGTATCCAAATTGAATTGGATTTCCACAAATTAGATATAATATATAAAAATATATTATAACTAATACCAAACCAAATTAAACTCTTTTAATAAACCAATTGGGTCCTACATTCCAATAAGGAGGTATATCCCAACAATTCTTCCCCTACCGACTTAGGTGGAGACATCAACCATACCCGCCAAAGTTCGACATTTTAAATGTTTGTCCCTCGACAAAGTCTTTATTAACATATCCGAAATATTATCATCTGTGTAAACTTTTTCGAGTTATAACAGTTTCGAATCTAACACATCACGAATCTAATGGTATCTCACATCAATGTGTTTTGATCTCGAATGAAAAATAGAATTTTTACTCAAGTGAATAGCACTTTAACTATCACAATAAAGCACATACTTTTCTTGCTTCAAACCCAATTATTGCAAAAATTTCTTCAACCATAACTCTTCTTTACAAGCTTCTGTAATGGCAATAAATTTAGCTTCGGTAGTTAAGAGAGCAACACATTTTTGTAATTTAGATTGCCATGCCACAACTCCCCTTGCAAAAGTTATCAAATACCCCGAAATAGATTTCCTAGAATCAACATCACCAGCCATGTCAGAATCTGTGAACCCATCAAGCATCGGCTTACCATCCCCAAAACACAAACACACCTTCGAAGTCCCTCGAAGAT
Organism: Camellia granthamiana; assembly: GCA_036172215.1. Classification (NCBI taxonomy): domain Eukaryota; kingdom Viridiplantae; phylum Streptophyta; class Magnoliopsida; order Ericales; family Theaceae; genus Camellia; species Camellia granthamiana. The sequence goes on from CM069913.1 coordinate 13,786,742, forward strand.
ATCTTAGAATCCATTTTACTGCTGCCCAATGTTCTTTACTCGGATTAGAAAGAAATCGACTCACCACGCCAACGGTGTGAGCAATATCCGGCCTTGTACAAACCATGGCGTATATCAAAGAACCAACTGCTGAAACATAAGGAACTTTCAACATCTCTTCCTTGTCTTTCTCACTTGTAAGACATTGATTCGAACTAAGCTTGAAGTGACCCGTAAGTGGACAACCAACCAGCTTTGCTTTATCCATGTTAAACCTCTCAAGAACTTTCTTAATGTAGCTTTCTTGAGACAACCAAATCAGCCCCTCTTTGCGATCATGAACAATTTTCATACCAAGCTTTGCCGGTCTCAAATCTTTCATAGCAAAAGACTTGCTCAACTCCAATTTCAACCTGTTTATCAATGTAGAATCTTGACCCACAATTAACATGTCATCAACATATAAAGCAAAAGAATAATAAATTTGCCATCCGAAAAATTTCACATAATGGTCCGAAGTAGTTTTAGAAAAACCATTATTCATCATAAAAGAGTCAAATTCTTTGTACCATTGCCGCGGGACTTGCTTGAGGCCATACAAACTTTTCTTCAATTTGCAAACAAATTTCTCTTTCCCTTTCTCCACAAAACCTTCTGGTTGCTCCATGTAAATTTCTTCTTCAAGATCACCGTGAAGAAATGCGGTCTTCACATCAAGTTGTTCAACTTCAAGGTTCATACTTGCAGCCATGCCAAGTACAACCCGAATAGAAGACATCTTCACAACCGGAGAGAAAATCTCATCAAAGTCAATACCTTTCTTTTGCCCAAAGCCTTTCACAACAAGACGTGCTTTGTACCTCAAATTCTTGCCATCATTCTTCAATTTGAAAACCCACTTATTTTTCAGAATTTTCCTCTCCTTAGGCAACTTCACTAAATCATAAGTGTGATTTTCAAGCAAGGAATTCAATTCCTTTTCCATGGCCTTTTTCCAATCATCTTTCTTTGCATGCTCAATTGTTTCTTGGTAGCTCTCAGGCTCCCCTTGATCCGAAATCAACACAAATTCATTGGGAGGATACTTTCTTGAAGGTTGCCAGTCCCTTGTAGATTTCCTCAACTCAAGTTGTAGTGGCGGTTCTTGAGTTTGATGCTCTTTCTCAATTTCTAGTTCAACTTCATTGGGATTAACATCATCCTCTACATCTTCAATGGGTGTCTGCATATCTCTCCCATTTTCATCATCAACAGAAGATGAAGGAGATGGATCCATGTCAATGAGATCACTAGTTTTTGGCTCCGGTTGATCACTTTGCCAAAGTCTTCAATTGTTTGGTCTTCAAGAAACACAACATCACGGCTTCGAATAACTTTCTTGTCGACCGGATCCCACAATCTATAACCAAATTCATCACGCCCATAGCCAAGAAAAATATATTGTCTTGACTTGCTATCAAGCTTGAACCTCTCATCTTTTGGAATGTGAACAAAAGCTCGGCAACCAAACACTCTCAAGTGCTCATAAGATACATCTTTGCCAGTCCAAACTCTTTCAGGAACATCACCATTCAAAGGATAGGAAGGAGACAAATTGATCACGTCAACTGCTGTTTTCAATGCCTCACCCCAAAAGGATCTTGGCAGTTTAGCTTGTGAAAGTAAACACCTTGTTCTTTCCACATTTGTGCGATTCATCCTCTCGGTAACGCCATTTTGTTGAGGAGTCTTCTTAACTGTCTTTTGGTGCCGAATACCTTGCCTACGACAATACTCATCAAATGGCCCAATGTATTCACCACCATTGTCAGATCGGATGCACTTCAATTTCTGCCCTGTTTCTCTTTCAACCATGGCCTGAAAATGCTTAAATACTTCTAGAACTTGATCTTTAGTTTTTAGTAGAAAAACCTAAACTTTCCTTGAATAATCATCAATGAAAGTAACAAAATAAAGTGCATCACTATGTGTTCTAACTTTCAAAGGACCACAACCATCCAAATGAATCAACTCCAACACATTTTCTTTTCTAGAAGCAACATTTTTATGAAAAGAAACTCTATGTTGTTTACCCGCCAAACAATGAACACAAGTTTTAAGATGTGTACCTTTCAAACCGGGTATAAGCTCTTTCTTGAACAAAACTTGTAGCCCCTTTTCACTCATATGGCTAAGCCGTTTGTGCCACAATTCGGTAGAAGTATCATCTTTAAGTGCATTGACAACACCTTTACAAATTTTTTCTTGCATCGAATAAAGTGTATGAGTCTTCTTGCACTTAGCCACCACCAAAGAACCCTTTGTGAGCTTCTATATTCCATCACCAAATTTGTTGTTGAAGCCTTCATTATCTAGCTTCCCAGTAGAGATCAAATTGAGGCGATGTCGGGAGCATGCCTCACATCTTTAAGCAATAACTTGCAACCCAAATTTGTTTCCAAGCAAACATCACCCATGCCAATAATCTTGGACAAACCTTCATTACCCATTCGAACAGAACCATAATCTCCTTTGATGTAGGCAGTAAAGAAATCAACTCGAGAAGTCACATGAAAAGAAGCACCGGAATCAATCACCCAATTGCTCTCTTGGCCCACAAAATTGATACAATCATCTTCACAAACGACCATGAGATCATCGGTAGTAACTGCTATTGTGTTTTCTTGTTTCTTATCCACACTTTTATCACGCCTTTTCTCTTTATTCTTGAGCTTTCGGCATTCTCGCTTCATGTGCCCTTTCTCATGGAAATAATAGCACTTAATGTCTTTCTTTGAAAAAGAACCATCTGTTTATTTGTTACGGTTTTGATCATGACCATGAGGAGTCTTACTCCTCCTCCTTATTTTGTTTCGGCCTCTCACAACGAATGCTTCCGAATGAGAGGAACCCGCTGATTTTCTTTTAGTTTCTTCATTCAACAAGCTACTAGTGACTTGGTCCATTGTGACAACTCTATCGGGCGCCGAATTACTAACTGTCACAACCAAAGTCTCCCAACTTTCGGGCAAAGAACTAAGTAGCATCAAAGCCTGCAACTCATCATCAAAAATAATTTTTATAGAAGCAAGTTGGTTAACAATACTCTTTGTTTCATTCAGATGTTCCGGAATAGGACTGCCCTCTTTATATTTTAAATTAACCAACTTACGAAAAAAAAATGCTTTATTTGTGGCTGATTTCCTATCATAAAGGCCTTCTAATTTTTTCCATAAATCATATGCCGAAGTTTCAGTAGCAACATGATGAAACACATTGTCATCAATCCATTGACGGATAACACCAACGGCTTTTCGATTAAGCCTATTCTATTCATCATCTTTCATACCCTCGGGTTTGCCACTATCACCCTCAATAGGCCCATACAAATCTTTACAAAATAATAGGTCCTCCATTTTAGTTTTCTAAATTACCTAATTGCTTCCATTGAAGCTAGACATACGACCCACATTCCCTTCCATTGATTAACACAAATAAATAAACCTAAATAAACCGTAAGCTCTGATACCAGTTGTTAGGGGAAATCGATGATTCCCACAAGTAAATCAATCAATGGGAATAAAAACTAATGTGGAAAAATTAAATCAAAAGCAACACAAGAATTTTTACGTGGTTCCCTCAATGTGAGATACGTCCATGGGATCGAAATCTAATTCGACTATCAACCAAAAAGTTTCCAAACGATTACAAACGAGACACGAATGGTTTCACAAACCACCCTTAGGTGAATTCTAAATAATCACAAATAAATAAAGAGGAAAAATCTCACCAAATAGATGAACCAAAAGCTTCAAAACAAAGTTATAAAAGATCCAAAACGAACCAAATCAACCCACCAAATAATGATCAAACAAATTGATGCTTCATAAAACAACATCCACCGAATTGATTAGCCCGAAATCAATTAGCCGCTGCAAGCACCATATCAAAACTGTAGCTTCCACCCAAAACAAATACCCACCGAAACTAATAAAGCAGCCGCACGGTACTCATATTTTTGTTGGAAGACTAAAACAATATATATAATGTTAAATCTTGGATTTATTTTTATCAAAATCCTAGTTGTATCCAAATTGAATTGGGTTTCCACAAATTAGATATAATATATAAAAATATATTATAACTAATACCAAACCAAATTAAACTCTTTTAATAAACCAATTGGGTCCTACATTCCAATAAGGAGGTATATCCCAACAGAGTTTAATAAACCAATTGCGTCCTACACTCCAATGAGGAGGTATATCCCAACAATAGTGGTACTGTTATGCGAATAATAGTACCTTGGTGGATTTTTTGAATTATAAAAGAAAAAATTGCAAATCAATGTATATTTAAAAAAAAAAATTCAAATTAGTGAAAATTTTATCAACTTTAATAATTTAAATTATAATTTTTTTCATAAATTTGTAAATATCTAATGAAATTATCAGTGATTTACAATTTTTCCATTATAAAAACATACCACTGTATTAATCATTACTATCAAATTTCAACTGTACCAAATTCTTTGTTTTGTAGCATATTATTCATTTTAGATTAAATGTTGGACCAACAATATTGTGAATATAGAAAAATAGTGTGTGGATTGCACTAAATTGCAATAAATTTTTTAAATCTTATCCTATGTAGTATTCATATCCTTCGTCAAAACAAGTTTAAACTATTGCCGTAACCTTCTGTTACAACTTATTAGATAAATAATAATAATAATAATTAAAAGGAAAAATCCCAGCAAGATAGAATGAAACCAAAAAAATAAAAATAAAAATAAAAATTATGGCCTCAAACACAAAAGAGAGAAAATATATGAGTCTCTTTGAAAAAAAGAGTCAAAGGTTTAAAAAAAGAAGAAGAAAAAAGAAAAAAAGAAGAAGAAGATTGAGTGGGCTTCTAGTAGCTTTGCTTGAATTGACATGGTTGCCCTTTTTGTTGGTTGAGGTTCAACCTTTGACTCTGTGGGGGTAGGGAATAGGAGTGCAAGTTAGGTGGTATCAAATCGGGTAAAAGAGATGGAAATGAATCTCTATTGCTAGAGGAAGGACCTTGTATCACCCACCTCTTTTTTGCTGATGATTTAATTCTTTTTGCAAAAGTTGATACAAAAAATTATGCTATTATTAATGAAGTTATGAATGAGTTTAGTTTCATATCTGGACTTAAAATCAATCTCCAAAAATCTAAACTTTTTGTGTCTCCTAACCTTAATCTTAGCAAGGCCAGTGATCTAGTGCTAGATGTAGCATTTCATTAACAACTGATTTGGGTAAGTACTTGGGTGTCCCCCTTTTGAATAAAAGCGTGACCAGGAACCATTTTAATTATATCCTTGAAAAACTTCAGAACAAGTTGGCTGGTTGGAAAATGAATGTTCTTTTTATGGCAGGAAGAGCTACTCTTGTTCAATTTGTTACTTCTATTGTACCTTCTTACTCTATGCAAACTATGGAGTTACCCAAAAGGGTGTGCAATGATATTGACAAGATGAATAGAAATTTCTTTGGGGTGATACCCTAAAGAAAAAGAAAATTCATCTTGTTAATTGGAATGAGATTTGCAAAAAGAAAAAGCATGGTGGACTTGGCATTAGGAAGGCTAGAGACCATAATCTAGCTCTTCTTTCTAAGTTGGGATGGAAACTCATTAACAATGAGGGAGGTACGTAGACTGAGGTTTTGAAAGCCAAGTATTTGAATGGTAAACCTTTTCTGAACTGTAAGAAGAATAGTAGATCCTCTCATGTGTGGAGTGGAATGTTGAAATCTAGAAGCATTTTAAAAAGAGGTGCTAAATGGTCCATTGGAGATGGCATTACTGTTGACATTTGGAAAGATTGGTGGTGTGGAGAGAAACCTATTGAGGAAGTCATGACCTCAAATTCTCTCACACCGCACAATATTTCTATGAAAAATGCTATAGGTCCTAAATTTTTTACCAAATAAATGACTAAATGTCCCACATGGGTATGGGGTCCGCAAAAAAGTGAACCCAACACCCATGTAAGACATTTGGTCATTTGTTTGGTAAAAAATTTGGTATCCCTAACATTATCCTATTTCTATCCAAGGTCAGGGATATCACTGATGTGGAAGGTGATTGGGATGTAACTATCGTTAGTCAAATTTTCCCTCAATTTGTGGCTGCCTCTATTTTCAAAGAGCAATCCCCTAAATATAATTCCAACTTGGATCATTTGGTTTGGAAAGGGTCCTTTGATGCCACATTTTCCATTTCTAGTGCTTTTGAAATTGCTTCTGATTATGATGGGAAAGACGAGGATTGGCAGTGGTTTTGGAAAAAGAAAATTCCACAAAAACTGAAAGGTTTTTTGTGGACCGTCTTACATGGAAAACTTCTTACTAACAACATGAGACCGAAAAGAAGGCTTTCAAATAACTCTTGTTGCCTATTTTGCAGTGAAAATGAAGACCTCAACTATGTCTTTCGAGCATGCCGTAATGCCAAGGCAATATGGACTGTTTTTGGTCACATTTTGGAAAATCTAGAAAAATAGGAACCTTAAAGTTTTTGAAAACAATTTGGTTACCCAGTTTGAGAGTTTGAAGTTTATTCTTAATTACTTCACCGAAATTGATCTTGCTTTTAGCTTATCTATTATTAATCCTAGACCCTTATTTAGACTTATTAAATGATCTCGTTCTCCTGCTGGTACTCTAAAGCTGAATACAGATGGAAGCAAATGGAGTAAGAGACCAAATGGATTTGGAGGTCTCATGAGAGGGGTGCTTGGATATGCGGCTACTACGGAAGGATGGAAAGCTATACCAGTCTTGAAGCTGAATTATGGGCAGTGTATAAATGTCTCACAATAATTCTCCAAAAAGGCTTTAATAAAGTGATTGTGGAAACCGATGCCCAAGAAGTTGTGAAGCTGCTAGTAGAAGGCCCTGGTGAGAAACACCCTTACAGAGGTCTGGTAGAAGATGTGAGGATCATCTTCAATGGCTATCAATGCACTGCTCAACATGTTTATCGTGAAGGCAACCTCTGCGCGGATGCTCTTGCCAAGCTAGGCGCTGCACAACCAAAAGATATCTTGTGGTCAATGACCCCTCTATTGAGATTAGGAAGCTGCTGGTTGCAGACATGCTAGGGATAGGAAGGGAGAGAGTTTAACTATCTTGTTTTTGCTTTATTTCCGTTGTATCAAAAAAAAAAAAAAAAAAAAAAAAAAAAAAAAAAAAGAGTAATATTGAGAATTACTTAGGTACAATTTTTGAGAATGAGATTTTCAGTCTAAGCCTAACCCATGCTTTATTAAATTTAGCTCGGATTAAATGGGATTGCCCACAAAAGATTGGGCCGGGATATGAAGGTTAATTTTGTTAATTTTTTTGGGGGTTAAAACTAATATTTTTGAATACTTAGGCCTCGTTTGGCAAGTGATTTTTTTAGTAAAAAAGTCAAAAAGTCACTAAAAAAACCTAAAAGCCAACAACCTATACAAAAAAAATCAAAGATTCTCTTTTCTCTCTACTTTTTGCACATCTTTTCGTAAAAAGTCAAAAAGTCATCCTAAATATACTAGTTTTTTTAGTTCATATTTTAGCTAAATAGCCAAAAAGTTACTAAATTAGCCTGTTCCCAAACGAGGCTTTACTTTATGTTTGGTTGATTGGGGAGGTATATTTATCTATGACGTTATTTTGAGAAGTCTGGGCTAAAAAATCTCGTTTGTGATGAATTTTTTTGATTTTTTTGACTTTTGTGAAAGAAAAAAATGAAATGATTATAGTTTGGATGTGCCATTTTATTTTATTAGGTTAAAAAGCACTTGTTTGGTTTCGTTTTTCAGAAAATAGTTTTTAAAAATTTTACTTTTTTATTTTTCATATTTTAATATTTTTAATGAATTTTTTTAATATTTTAAGCATTTTTTTTTAATTTGTAAACATACCTAACATAAATACACTTAAAAAGTATAATATTTGTGATTTTTTTTTAAAAATACACTAAATACCAAAGAATACAAACAAATACAAAAATATAGTATATTTTTTATATTTTTTTGTATTTATTAATTTTTTAAAATAATTTTTTACAAATATTTTATTATTTAGATATATCGAAATAAGATGTATCTAAAAAAATAAAAAAAATTACTTAAAATTTAAAAAACATTCACTCAAATTAAAAAATATAAAAAATAAAAAATTTAATTTTCAGAAAATTAAATTTAAAAAATTGAAATTAAACATTTATATTATATTTTTTTATTTATATTTTAACAAATTTTTTTTTTATTTTAACTTACGTCAAAGGGTAAGCAATTTATTTGCAGTATCCTTTAAGAGGCCATAGTACGGCTTGAAGAAGGACGAGTGCTCCAATCGAAGAAAAAAGAAAAAGTTGAGTACATTGTGGGTTTGATGATGAGTGAGTGGGAAACTGAGACGTGTGGCATTTACTGTTTTAATCATCAATTTTTGGCTGTCTCGTTTTTTTGAACGATATGTACGCTTATGTTGGGCAACACTTTATCATAGCATTTCTACTGTTAATAGACATTTTATTTGTTTAAACATTATTATAAAGGCTTCTTTTGGTAAAGAAATTAAAAGTAATTTTTTGATTTTTAATTATTTGCAATCACATCATTTTTTTATTTTTTTATATATTTTTTTAAAAAATAAAAAAAATTAAAAAATTAATTTTTAATCTATTTTCCAAAACAGTCCAAAATATATATTTTATTTTTTTTTTATCAACTTTTTATATTTAACGGATGTTTGACATAATTTATATAAGAGTATTTATTTAAATAAGTGTACTTATTTAAGTTATATCATTTTTAAAATTTTTAAATATTTTTTGTAAAAAATAAAAAAAATATTTATTTAAATCACTTCAAGTACTCTTAATTCATTTCTATCATTTTTAAAATTTTTTATACGTTTTTTCATAATAAATAAAAAATTAATATATACTCAAAAGAAGACTATTTGTTCATTTGCGCTGTATAAAAAAAAGAAGATAACTATAACTTATTTAATTTAAAAATTTGTATTAGTATAATTTATGTTTATAATTTATTAAGTAAAAATAATTTAAATAATTTTAAAAAAATTAAATATAATAGTAATGCTAATGAGATGATATCATCCTCCCATCATTAATTATTATTATTTTCTATTAAATTTATGTTGCATCTTAAAAAAGAGATTTATCTCTCCATTTAATTTTATATCATGTGTTATTTATACACATTATATCATGTGTTATTCATACACGATAAGTCACGAGAACTCACGACCCCTCTCTCTCGAAAAATTCTAATATACCTTTTACTATATACATATTTAATTATATATATATATATTTAATTATAACTCATTATTTAATTATAAAATTTATAACTCATTATTTAATTATATTTTATAATTATGATAATTTATGATTTAAAAAATTAAAATTATACCATTTATATGTTAACACATTTCATCTCTCTCTCTCTCTCTCTCTCCCTCTCTCTGCTGCTTCTTATGGTAGTAGTGAGAGAAAATGGAGTCTCCTTCCCTCTACCAAAGTCTGCTTCAATGGCGCCGTTAATTACGATTCGGCCACCAGACCTCTCTATTTTATGATCGATCGAAAACAAAGAGACTCCTTATTTTACTAATCCCATTTCTTCCAAATTCATCTCTCTCTCTCTCTCTCTCTCATATTTTCAAAACTCGCTCACAGGTCTCTCTCCTCTCCTCAACACCTTCCATGTTCTTTCTGTTGCTCTCATTCCCTCCAAAACAAACCCAACCCAAATAACTATATAAATCTTTACCCATCTATATATATTGAAATTTGGGTTTAGGGTTGGGGAGGGGGAGTGAAATGGAGATTTGATTGGCTGTGAATTGGAATTCGTGGATCAAAATGCGAGTGAAGGAAATGCATCCCCTATGTTGTCTCTCACTGGAGAGTCCGGGGATCGGAGACCAGTCTCCGGAAGTTTCGCAATCGAGAACCGGCTCCGGCATGCCGGCGACGATGATTGCTGGCGGATCTGACGGCAATGCGGGGTGTCCGGCGGGATCCGAGGCCTGCTTCGCCGGAGTTCTCGACAAGTGGACCAATTACGGCAAGGGATGGAGATCGAGGTGGTTTCTACTCCGAAATGGCGTCGTCTCCTATTCCAAGATCCTCATCCCCGAAACCCTAGCTCTCTTCCCTGCCGGCGAAGACGTCCGGCTAATCGGCGACGTCTCCTCCGGCCGACTATCTCGCCTCGACAGCTCCGGCGGAAGACGCCGGAACCACAAGATTGGTTGCATCGTTCATCTCAAGGTAAGAGAGAGAGAGAGAGAGTAATTATACGATGCGATCTTCTGTATGATCAAAAGTTTCCAACTCTCTCTCTCTCTTAGTCTCGTTGTTTGTATTTGGCGCTACTTCGCAAAACTTTCCATTCTGGGCAAAATATTCAGACCTTTGTTTCAAAATATTTACTCTAGTAATTTTTTGTACTTTCGTCAATTTTTTTAATTTTCTGTGAAAATCTTCTTCACCAAATAGCTTTGTTGTCTGAGCTTTCCATTAACCACTGGTCTCTTCACTCTCATCCACACCTCTCTCTCTCTCTCTCTCTCCATATATACGTATCTATATATCTTTATTTTCTTAGTATTTATTTATTTTTGTTAATTTTCTTTTTTTTAAAAATTAATTTTACGGAATTTAACTGGCTGTTCATCTATAGTGGGTCACATCAACAGGTGACTAGGGGCCACGATAGCCTACGCTGTAGGCCTAGGTTTTAAGCTGTGGTCACATCACCATTCGAGATATCAGAAGATTTGTGATTTTGTGCCTCGTTTGATCTTATTTTTCTTCTTTCATGGATCGTTTTCTTCACTACTTCCTGATCTCGTGTTTGGTTCCATCACTGCTAAAATCTCAGCTTTCGTTTTGTTCTCAACACCACTGTTGATCAAACTTTTCTGCTTTCGATCCAACGGTAGATCTAAATGCTTTACTTTTCTATGTATCTTGGAGACTGTTTGGGAACCGGGAAAATATAGGGTATGTTTGGTTTATGTTTGAGAGATGTGTTTTAGAGATAAAAAGTACGAAAACATGTTTGGTTTGGTTTTTTGGGAAATTTGTTTTGGAAAATTGTTTTGAGAGAGAGTTTTGGAAAAAGTGATTGATTTGATGTGTGTGTGAGAGAGATTTGTTTGGAAAACTTGTTTGGTTTGTGTGTTTTGGGAAATTTTTTTGGGAAAATTTGTTTGGTTTGATTACTTTTGAAAACTTATTTGTAGAAAAAATTTCCGAAATTTTTTTCAGAAACACAAACCAAACGAACCCATATTTTCTGAGCTTTTCTGTCGTCTTGTTACTCCACGGCTTCTGTTCCTGCAAATTCAGGTCGCCTGTTTTTATTTTCTTTCTTAGGTAGCATTTTGTTGAAAAAGGTTTCAACTTTCTGCTTAGACTGATTTCAATTCCATATTTTAGTGCAGTAAAGCTGCTTAGATTGAATTATAGTCAATCTAGGTTATTGAAGATCATGAATTCTGCCAATCTTATTGGATTTCTTTGCAGGTCTCTTCGTTTAGGGAGAGCAGATCGGACGATAGGCGATTTTACATATTTACTGCTACTAAAACCCTTCATCTGAGGACCAGTTCGAAGAGAGATCGGGTGGCTTGGATAGAAGCTTTAGTTTCATCTCGAAACCTGTTCTATCTTAGGCCATTGAATGATAGTCTCTCTCTTGTGCCAAGTGATATATCAATATCAACTGATAGGCTTAAAAAGCGATTGATTGAGGCAGGCATCAGCGATGTGCTTGTTAAGGACTGTGAGCAGATCATGCGCTCGGAGTTTTTGGGAATACAAGGACAATTCAAACTACTTTGCCAAGAGCGCTCGAATTTGCTTGACACATTGAGGCAATTGGAGGTAAATTTTACTTAGTATTTACCCTTATTTGTGCCGATATTGCATAAAACTACATTTTGGATTTGTGTTTAAATCGTGACATTTGTTTTTTAATAGCAGTATAAATCACAATCTAGTTACTAAATATTTTAAAAAAAGAAAGAAAAAAAGAAAAAAAAAAAAAAGAGTGCTTGCGGTTGTGTGCATGCTTTTGGTATCTTGGTAGCTCATGGACAAATTTGATTGACCAACTTGATGATAGTGACTCTACTCTTCTTATGTATGTGGAAATTATTATACCCCAATTGGTTGCGGTAAATTTTGATATCTTGGTAGATCATGGACAAATTTGATTGATAGACTTGATATGATAAACTGACCCTACTCTTATGTGTGTGTGGAAATTACTTTGTGGTAATATACATGCTCAAAGCTAAGCTCTATATATCCCAATTGCTAGGGGGTAAATTCTGATATCTTTGCGGATTATGGATAAATTTTGATTGACAGACTAGATGATAGTGACTCTACTTCTCTTGCATGTGGAGCACAACTTCTACACTACTAAACCTTGAACTCTTGCCATTTGTGCTGATGCAGGATCTTTTTCAACTTCTGCTTTATTCCGTTCATCTTTGTTATTATTGTTTTATGATACGTCTTTCTCGTGGCTGGACCCACATTCTGTTTTGTGTTCCTCTTTTCCTTGTAATGCTGGTAACATGAGCAATTTCTACATGGTGGGATGCGTCTTTTTCAACTTTTGCCATCTTATCTTGATCAAATGCCGCTATTATCTATTTTTATTTGGCCACGAGCAATTCTCCATGGTGGGACATATTCACGTCTTGGCCTCCCAACATCTCATTTCGTTCCGTATAGACATGTTTCTTGACTTTCCACTAGAACGTACCATGATTATCTCAGTTGTTGTGGAGCAACACATTTTGAGCTAATTACGTTTGGTTGAACAACTTGTGTTGTGTTATTCGGTGGAAGAAACAACTATTGTTGTTTAGATTATCACAATAGATACCATCTTACAAATTCATAGTGTGGAGACTAAGTCTGGACCTGGACCAAGGAAAAAGAAAAGAAAAATGTGAAAAGGATAAAAGAAATGCATATTTTAGGATTTTGATAACCTAGTTATTGTCCTCTTGCTCATACGTCTATGACCGCACCATGGATCTAGTGAAGATATCACTCCTCTCAATGTCTCCTTAAATAGAATTTTCTTGGCAAACTCATCTCAAACCCTCACGATGCCATTCCACAACTTTACCACATAAGGTCCAACAACTGAACCCATAGACTAGTTACCTCAATCTCTCCCATGCTTTGCGTCTTTCACTTTTCTCCACAGACTCTCATTCTCTGAAGCGAAGCTGCAAAGTCATTTATCCAACAAAGTTTTATTGAACACATCCAATTGATGCAAGAAAATAGAGTGTCAAAATATAAGGGTAATGAAAGATGCGTTGAGGCTCTTCTTTAAGTCCCTAAACTCGAAAAATTGGTGGAAAACTGTCCTCACATCTTTTGACCAAACTCCATCAGCTTTGAAAGAAAGGAAGAGTAAAACCATTTGGAACCAGGGAATTTCTCCTCAATAGTTTTCTGCTTAGGTTATTTTTTTATTATTATTATTATTTTTTCGATTTTTATGTTTGCTTGTTTTTCTCTGTGCTTTCTGTCTAACAAAATATTCAAATGGTATGCTAATGCGTGATTTATTTGGTATTTGTAATGTTAGGGTAGTCATCTGTCCTTTGTTTATGCAGGCTGCTAATATAGAAGCTGAAGGCTCTGGAATTCCTGATAGTGAATACCAATTGACAAAGCATGAAGTTTCCTGTCTAGGGCATGGAAAATATAGTGGTATGCATGATATATGTTATTTACTTCTACTGTTTCACTCTCTCTCTCAAAAATATATTGTTTGCTCAAAATGCAGTAATTCCTATAATATTGTAACTGCAATTGTCCATTTAATAACTATTGATTGATAGACTTTGTCTTCCCCATAAATGATTTTGAGAGAGGATGTTTTATAAGGAATGTAAAAATATTGATACTGATTACATAGTAATTTTTATTAATAGACTGTTATTTGTCATTGCTTTCTAAGAATGAGGAATAGATTAATTATGTCGCAATAAAAATTATATTATCACTTGCTTACGCCTTGCGGCAATACAATTTCTTTTGTCTAGTTAAACTTTATTTCTAAATAAGGATTCAATTGTCCTTCTAGGTTTGCTACCAGTTTAGATTTTGTGGGTTGAGCCTGTCAATCTCATTGGGGTGTAACATAATAATTATTTTGGTTAAACTAGGTATCTTGCAGCTGGTTTTCCGTATTCTCTTTTGTCTTTCATCTTCATCATTTGTGAACTTCCGCCTCCCTGCCTCTCCTTCCCCTTATTTCTCGAGCACTACATTCAAGGCCAACATCAATCTTTTGTGCCAACTTTTGGTCCATGGGAAGTGCCCTTGGAGAGAAATAAGCTGGTTTAAATATTTTAGAGAAGATTCAAAGGTATAAAATTGTGCCATTCTTAGTCACTTGCATAAGTTGAAGACATGGAAAACCACAATAAGCTAGACCTACTTTAGTTCAGAGGAACATGAACAAAGTTATCATAGCAATGGCGTAGAGTATATGTGCAGTGTATGCGTGTATGTATATAAATACAAGTATATTCTAAAATATATACTGAAGAAATTTAGAAATATACATGAAACATGTATATTTTTTGGTCATTGTCATGAATTACCTACAAAGTTGTTCATGTCCATTTTCTTATCTGTAAACAACCATATAATGCGTCTAGTTTCATTTCTTCTAGCATTTGTTCTAATTTTCTAAACATCTTGTTTTTGTGGTTCAGAATGCAGCACAACTGAATCATCTGATGATATTGAGAAACAAGAGCTTGAAGATGTCTCAGATGAAGATGATACCTCCTATTTTGACACAATAGAGAATTTTTCTGAAACGACTCTTAGTTGTGGGTCTGTTGCTGGAGTTGCAGATAACATCAGTAAGTGTATGGGACCTGAAAAGCAATTTGATGATAGGAAAAATTTGAATGCTCAGAAGGAAGCTATTAGCTCCACATATCCACAAATTGAAAGGCGAAAGAAGCTTCCAGATCCGGTCGAAAAGGAGAAAGGGGTCAGTCTTTGGTCCATGATCAAAGACAACGTAGGAAAAGATCTAACGCGAGTTTGTCTCCCTGTGTACTTCAATGAGCCAATATCATCTTTACAAAAGTGTTTCGAGGATTTGGAGTATTCTTATCTGTTGGATCGTGCATATGAGCATGGAAAAGCGGTATGATTATATGTTCGTTACCTCTTTTTGTCTTTGCTTAGGGGGTAGTATATACTAGTGTCTGTAAATTGTCTTCTGTTTCATTTCATTGCGTTGTCTTTTCCTCTATTAGATGTTTGAAGTGGGTTAGTTTGGATATGCATTGGTTTAATATTACTAATGTATTCCATTATGTATATGCATAAGAGATTTTTAAAACATTCTGAGGAAATTGAATGAGTCCATCGTGTTTCCCACTGGGCCCTGGAAGAGTCCTTTCTGTTCTTGATATATGAATTTGGTTTTCTTTTCTTTTCTGTTTTTTTTTTTCTTTCCCTCTTCTTGTTAATCTTTAGGACTCCATTGAGATTCCAAAAACATGATCTGATTTCTATCTCTCTTTAGCCATCACGGATATATTTATGGATTTGTGCTACTTACCTTCTGCATGTTAAATTAACCAGATACTTCATAAATCTGCGTGGGAGATGTTATCTTTGTTTGTTTTGATGGCTCTCCATTATAATCTTGGAGACAACAAGATCAAATGTACAATAGTGGTGCCCCTATAGTAAGAACAGGCTCATCTAAAAAAGTTAAGAATGTCCACACTCAAGAATGAAGTGTAGTTTGAACTGTTCTGAGGTCCCCTCAATGGGATGAAGGATTATATCCTCCTCATTACAAAGATTACTAGATTCTTCATTCAAATTATAAAACATGTTTCTGAGGCTGTGTGCCATTGGCTCCTTAACAGTCCTCTCAAATGAACCATTCTGGATGGTTGAAGGTCAAGAACTTCAGCATCTAAAATCAGTGACTGCGAGATAGGTTTGTGCATATAGAAATTGCTCATTCATTTCCTATCAACGTAGCAGTGTTCACTTTATGAGTTAACAGTCAAGCCACTTTTTGCTGTTCTATTAATACAAGTTTGTTAAGAATTTCTTAGTATTATGCTAGACTGATTAATCTAATGAATTTATAGCAGTATGAGAAAAAATTGAACTACCTATCTTTATTACTTAGTACAACAGCCACCAAATTGTTATTTTTTCATTTATGCATATAACAGACACCTTTTATATATATATTTTTATTTGATAAGTTATCACTGTCTTTTTTTTGTAGGAAGTAGTTTTGTTTTTCCTTGTTTACAGGTTTATTTGTGGAACACCTTTGAGATCTAGTTTTTTAATGGCTCCTTTACTGGCATGATTAATTCAGTTCAGATATGTTCTCAACATAAAAAAAAGAATATTTTCAAATGTTTTGATGTTTAACATTTTCTTGTGGTATTGTGTTATGCTTCTAGGGAAACAGTCTCCTCCGAATTCTGGATGTTGCTTCTTTTGCGGTGTCTGGATATGCTTCATCTGAAGGTCGGCATTGTAAACCCTTTAATCCTTTGTTAGGGGAAACTTATGAAGCTGATTATCCTGAGAAAGGAATTCGCTTCTTCTCTGAGAAGGTCAGTATCTATAGAAAAGAGAATCATTGATGTTGAATAAATTGAAAAATAGTCTAATAATTGGTTTGAATTTTCATATTTAGATGGGGGTTAAAAATTTGCGTGGCAGAGTTTCTGTATATCGTTGGATGCAAAAACTGATATGATGAAATTTTTAAACAGAAGAGAAAAAAGAAAAAAAGACAAACATGAAATCAAAGCAAAAATGTGGAAGAAAATGTCTCAAATTTAGAATGATGAATCTTAACAAAATGGTGGGAACAGCTATTTTACATCGGAAGAGGCCTTTCCACCAGGGCTGAATGTGTTCAACACTATCTTTATGTTTCTTAGGCAGATTTTGAATAATTTTGGCTCTCTTTTCATCTTGAATGTTGGATTGTTAATCATGATTATTATGTCATACTGTATTTGTTATTTGTCGAAACAGGTTAGTCACCACCCAACAGTTGTTGCCTGCCATTGCGAAGGAAAAGGCTGGAAATTCTGGGGTGACAGTAACCTTAGAACCAAATTTTGGGGGACATCAATTCAGCTTGACCCTGTTGGAACTCTAACCTTGGAGTTTGATGATGGTGAGGTTTTCCAGTGGAGCAAGGTAGGTGTGCACTGTGATATGGTTGTGTTTGTGCAGAATAAGGAATGCTAGGCTGTTTTAATTTTACTTCTGTTATTTTCCTTTTACTTTTATGGCACACCCTCCTAAGACTTGTTTATTCTGTTCTCAGGTCACAACATCCATTTGTAATCTTATCCTCGGTAAAGTGTACCTTAATCACCATGGGACAATGCACATACGTGGTAATCGCCAATATTCATGCAAACTCAAGTTCAAAGAGCAGTCTATTCTTGACCGAAATCCGCACCAGGTAAATAAAGAGTTTTTACTCTATTTTACTAAATTTTACTTTTCGTCTTTGCAGTTTCATCATATTTTCTTATGTTTTATTTATTTGGGTTGATATGCCTCTTAGTTTCAAAACTTCTTTACATCTGCTTGAAGCCTCTTATTTTGTAACATTAGTGATGGATCCATTCTAAGTATGTTGCTTACTATACAGGTTCATGGATTTGTTGAAGATTCCATGGGGAAAAAGGTTGCGACATTATTTGGGAAGTGGGATGACAGTGTGCATTATATGAATGGAGATGGGACTAGCAAACCAAAGGATTTTGCAGATGCTTCTTTGTTGTGGAAAAGGTGTAAGCCTTGTAGTTCCACTCGGTACAACATGACGTCGTTTGCAATTACACTAAATGAGTTAACACCAGGGTTGCAGGTAGAGATGATGGATAGACAAAAATTTCATATGGATTTCCTCTTATGCATCTCTAATTGTCTTTTATAGCCTTATCTGATCCTGGGTATTTGATCACGGATTAAGGAGAAACTTCCACCCACGGATTCAAGACTCAGACCTGACCAACGTGGTCTAGAGAATGGGGAATATGAGAAGGCTAATGCAGAGAAGTTAAGGTTGGAGAGGCGACAGAGGATGGTATATCTTGCACCTTTATTTATTGCTTCTGTTTTTACATATTCATGTCTTCTTTATCTGTTAGGAGATTTGGAACCAAAACATTTTGATATATGTAATCTCAAGTATAGCTGAATAACCAAAGACCAATAATTAAATTCTAGAGGTGAGATAAATTGATTGAATGGCTTAATAAGTCAATAGATGGCATGTCAAGAATGCCATTAGGTTCCTGGGTGGCTGCTAGATAGGAATGTCAATATACATGTGAGTTTGTTCCATTTTGTTTGTTTGAAATGCAGAGCATCATTTTTAATTGCTTTTGTTCACTCTTTTTTACTATACATGTGATTTTTTATTTTATTTTATTTTTTGTGCATGTTTCCAAATAATTGCTAATAGATGCGTGCAGCAGTTTGCAGTAACCTGACCATTCTATTCTTCTCATCCTTCACAGTCGAGGAAATTGCAAGAAAACGGGTGGAAGCCCAGATGGTTCCAAAGACAAGGTGAAGACGGACCCTTCCACTACACGGGTGGTTACTGGGAAGCACGAGAACATGGAAAATGGGACAGATGCCCTAATATATTTGGTGAATTTAGTGAAGACATTGTTTAATTCCTTTGAAGAATCCTGATGTCGACAAAGGGTACATGTTTTTTCTCTAACAAGCTCCTATAGCTTCCATCAAATCACATCTTACTAGACAATTTCCAATGGTTACTGAAATTTATTATCAAATTTGAATTTGGTGAAAAATCACTCTTTTTCCTGCTCCAACGGTTTTATCAAATAGGTATCAAATCCATGATTTCACCTTTGTTTCATCAAATTGAGAATCAATGTGTCTTTCATCAAATCACTGTTCATAGCCGTTTGATTTTCACCACCGGATGTTTCCCGGATGATCACCTTAAGGTAAAAATTTGTGAAAAATTATGCTGACCGGTCGACCCCCGGTCGTCCTCTTGGTCGTCTGCCTGGTCAACCCCTTGGATGACCACCTCAAGGCAAAAATTTGTGAAAAATTACACCAGAAGGTCGACCATCAAGACATTCACCCGGTCGACCGTTGTTCTGATGAAGCTTCCAAAACTTCCGTTGGAGCACTTGATATTAAATGAAATTTTTACTCAAATTTGATAAAAAATTTGATACACCGTTGGAGATGCTCTTATTATTACTTATTATTATTGTTTAACGGGAATCATGATTCTTTCCAAGCATAAGCATGGTTTAGCAAGTTTTTGCAGTTTTACTAAACCTTGATTGCTTAAAATTGCAGGATAGAATGCAAAGCCTTAAAAGATATCAAAGACCAACTAGTGCACATAGACAAGGTTATATTTTCCCCTCGAAGTTGTCAAAAGTCGATTTTGAAGGGCATTAGAGTGAAGAAGCAGTCTTGAACGAGGTGAAAATGTTGGATCACAATCTAATTTCGTTGAGGCGTCATTTTCTGTGCACGAGTGCAGTTTGTGTAATTTAATCTCTCTCTCTCTCTCTCTCCATTTGTTGTAGTTCCTCCCAAACTTCGGTAGCCAATAGCTGACCATTTATTTAGGTAATTATTTGCATTTTCTTGGTAGAAATAAATGTAACAAGAAAATGTATTGCAGTAAACCAGAAAACCATCATCCCAGCACGAGGATCTCTCGTTTAGGCGCATATACTGTTGTAGCTAACAACCCTATCCGGTTTTGAGTTCCTAAAAAGAATAATCTGAAATGTTTATTTTGTGCCATATTCCCTCTGCAGCTCTTTGGAAATTTTCTATTTAAACTTGCGTGGGGCTAGCCGGACCATACACAATCTTTTCAGCCCAAATCAGTTGGCAATCTTATGGGCCTTTCGAGATCTGTAAGCTTGGTTCAAATTGGGTGGTAGTCCACACTTTAAATGGGCTTCTAAAAGCTAAAGTGTCCTTTGGACGCGTTTAGCTGTCAGACACAGATAAGGTCATGCTAAAGAAAAGTGGTGGAATAATGGGCTGAGCGGAACAAATTGAGCCCAATAAATTATTGGTCTCAATTCATTCAATGTTTATGTTATGTATTTTTTTTAGAGAACTGTTTATATTATGTATTTATGTGCATGTGTGCGTGTAAATGTATATAAAATTATTCTAAAAAGTATATTGCAAAATATGTGAAAATGTAAATTCAAATACGTATCTATAATTATTTTATATAATGTAAAAATATATTGTCCCACTTAAATGATTTCTGTTTGGCTTTTATATAATAGTATACAGATCTTAACATTTTCCTTTCCGAAGTACCTAAAAAAAAAAGAAGGGATCTTAACATTTATAGTATGCTAGTAGTCACTGATCGCAACACGGAGAAAAAAAATACCCTCTAGCACATAAAATGATTTCTCTTTAAAGAAATAAACGAACAGTTGAAATTTGGTTGACGTTTAAATGAGAATATTAGGTAAAAATTTTATTCTTTCTTATTTATTTATTTATTTTTGTAAGTACATTGAAGAACATCCTAGAAAAAGATGCAGTGAGGGGATGAGGCGAAGCCCAGTAACAGATTGTATAAAATTTTATCAATGTATCGTGCGTTTCAATTTATTAATGAAAAAATTAGGGACCATTTGTATGTGGGGTAATTGTTGAAAGGAACATATAAAACACCTATCTATTCTATTATTAAAAAAGAACAGCTTTCTTGGAATTTTGAAACTATTGTCTTAGAAATTTTTTCCCATTTTTCTTACAATGACCTTAACTTTGTAAATAATTATACTATTTTTACACTTATATCAGTTTCTAATTAAGGGTAACATGATAAATTGCTACTTCACAAACTGAATAACCTCCACTATCCACGTTTTACAAAATGCTGCAATTCCACGTTTACAAAACAACGGCTGCTGGTAGCCATTTTATGAGTTCCCTCTCTATTCACAAACTTTTCCTTCTCTTTTGGGAAAACACTATTCAACTATTCAAACAACCTTTTCCTTTTTTTTTATTTGGTAGAGAAAGACTAATCAACTACGGCTATGTTTGTTTGGGCGGACTGGATTAGCATTCCCATGACTAATAGTCCTAGGACTATGAATTTGTTGGATTATGTATCATCTCTTAACTAATAGTCACGTTTAAAATAATTAGTCCATATTGTAATTGTTTAACCAAACATCGGATTAATAATTTTATTGGACTATTAGTCCAATCCCAAGCTCATGTCCACCCAAACAAACATGACCTACATTCAATCTTATGGACTAAGCATCTAACACTGTAAGTGTACTATTGTTAAGCTTTTGTTTGTTTTTTTGTGTATAAATTCAATATTTTAAAATCAAATTTGTTTGTTTACTTAATTTTGTGTGTTTGTTATTTAAAATAAAATTCAGTGTTAGTTTATTTATTTAATTATTTATTTTTTACAACCAATCCAATATTCAAATAGAGATTTAACTTCTATTTCAGTCATTTTTGTCTTCTTTTTTGTTTCTTCTCATCACAAATCCCTCCCTCAAATTATTGATCCAAACAGAGCCTCTCAATGGCCAAAGCATAAGTAACTGTTCAATAGGGAATGGAAACAATAGCATAAACAACCAGTCAGGATGTACTGCTTTGGAAATTAAAACCCAGAAATAAGAAAAAAAAAATTATTAGTTTGATTTATTTGTTAATACAATCAATGTTCATAAAATTTCTTTGTGTTTAAAAAAAAACAAAATCAATGTTCTTAAATTTTCTGTGTCTGCTTAAAAAATCAGTATTTATTTGTTGGTTGTCTTTATTTTGTGTGTTTAAAAAAGAAAAAAGAAAAAAAAAAGTGTGTTCTTAAATTTTTGGTGTGTGTTTAAAAAATTCAATGTTCTTCAATAATTCAATGTTCTTAAACAGTTTGAGATTTTTTCTCATGTCCCTTTTTTTAAGCTGTTTTTTTTTTTTTGGGTATAAATTCAGTATTTTAAAATTTGATTTGTTTGTTTACTTAATTTTGTGTATTAGTTATTTAAAATAAAATTCAGTGCCCTTAAAAAAATATATATAAAATGAGTGTCTTGGATTTTTTTTTTTTTGTAATCATACTTTCTATAAAAAAAAATTATAGAAAAAAAAAATTATTAGTTTGATTTATTTTTTTTACATATATCTTATATATATATATATATATTTTAGGATTTGCAGGATCTCCGGTCTCATGCTATCAAATTTAGATTTTATATGAAGTTTTATTGTACAGTTTATTTAGTTAAGATTAGTAAATATTGCATTTTTTAAAAGATGTGTACATATTTTAATGCGCATATATTTTATTTATCAAATATGTTAATATTGCATTTTTCATTGTACATAATTATTCATATGACTTACATGTATATTATTAGAAAAAATAATATCAAATTCATATTATAATTCTAAATGAGTTTGCACACGCATCGCGTGTGCCCGGCCGCTAGTTAGATCTAATAGATATTTTTTGTTAGTGAAAAATCTACTTTCTGTGAAATAATTTGATGAAAAACCTTTTTTTATTTTATTTTAGAAGACATTTTATTTTTAATTTTACCTCTTAATTTGTTTATGAACTTTTTTTTTACCTGTTAACTTTCATTGACTATCTGTTTAAATTTTTTCCTATCTGTTCAAAATTTTCTCTATCTGTTCAATTTTTTTCTTATCAGTTTAATTTTTTAATATTTTCAATTCAAAATTTTTCTTCTTGTTGTTCAAAAATTTTCTATTCATTAAAATTTACCACTTGATCTGTTGAATTTTTACACATATTTATTCAAATTTTTTCTGTCCAAATTTTTTTATCTGTTAAATTTTTTTATCTGTTAAAATAGAAATTCAATTTTTTTTATCTATCCATAAGAAGAAGAAGAAAGTAGAGCGAAATCAAAAAATAAAAAACTAATGTATTGCAATCTGTTTCATCTCATCATTATCATTAACATAAACAACAACAACTACAAAACTCAGATCTAGAGAGAGACAGAGAGAGACATCAAACAAACATGTATATCTATATCTATATCAATGATGTTAATGAAGAATTTCTCAATCGGATGCAAACTTAGATCTCGCCGCCGTAAATGGAACCGAACTCAAATCTTGCTGCTGTAAAGTCGGAAATGGAATCGAAGGCATCCCCTCTTTCTCTCTCTACTCAAGACTATATTTAGAAAAAAAGAGACTGTATTTAGAGAGACAAACAAACAACGGCGGTGGATTTCTTGTTGGTGGAAACGGAACTCTGCGATGGAACGTATTAACGGAACTCTGTGATGGAACGTATTGCCGATGTCAACACTGGCCGCCCAGTGTATCGTTCGATAATCATCTTCAACACAAGATCTGTTTCTCAATGATGATCGGACGTCGAGCATCAGAGACTTCACTGCCATCAATGCCGGAGATGAGACAATAATGGAGGCGGGATCAACGAATGAGATTTGATGTTAGGGTTTTGAGAGGTGTTGATTGGTGAAAGATTAATTGATAGAGAGAGAGGGAATAAATTTAGTGTATTGATTATATTGAATAATGTAATTTACAGTGTTCAGAGAGGATCTCTTTTATAGAGGAAGAGAGAGTGACCAAAGATGTTTTTGGCCGAAAGTAAACCGAAAGCACAAACAACATGAGTGCACCTTACAGCTATTGATATATACAATATTCTAATATATTGACAGCTGCTACAATGTACTATATTCAATTGACTAATATATACTAACATCCCCCCGCAAACTCAAGGAGGGTAAGCATCAACTAACTTGAGTTTGGAAACATGAGCACTGAAGCGACCAGGAAGATGAGCCTTAGTGAAGATATAAGCAGGTTGATCGGCAGAAACAATAGGGAGAAGACGAACAGTGCCACGTGTAACATGTTGTGAATGAAGTGATAATCAAGCTCAATATGCTTTGTACGATCATGAAAAACATCATTGTGAGCAATCTGAATGGCACTTTGATTGTCACAATGGAGAAAGGTAGCACCAGAAGAAGAAACACCCATATCAGCAAGGAGCCATCAAAGCCAGAGAAGTTCCTGAGTAGTATCAGCAAGAGCTTGGTATTCAGTTTCGATACTAGAGCGAGCAGTGAAGGATTGTTTCTTGCTACGCTGAGTAAGAAGAGAATCCCCTAAGAAGAAACAGAAACCTGTGGTGGAGCGTCGATCCGTAGGATCCCCAGCCCAATCAGCATCAAAAAAAGCACACAGTTCAAGAGAGGAGGAAGAAGAGTAGTGGAGGCCATGGAACAGAGTGCCTTTGAGGTAGCGAAGGATGCGGAGTGCGATGAGCCAACATATACTGACTAACAATGTGAACAGCATAGGCAATGTCAGGTCGAGTCACAGTGAGATAGACAAGACTACCGATGAGTTGGCGATAAAGAGTAGCATCGGAGAGGAGATCCCCATCGAGAGGAGTGAGACGAATCTGAGGATCAACTAGAGTAGAGGTAGTTTTGCAATCGGTAAGACCAGCACGGGCCAGAAGATCGGATGCATATTTGGCCTGAGACAAATAGGAACCAGTAGAATCATGAGAGACTTGAAGGCCTAAGAAGTAGTTAAGAGTACCAAGGTCCTTCATCTCAAACTGACGGTGGAGAAAATGTTTGAGGTGAAGAATACTAGCTGCATCATTACCAGTGATAATCATGTCATCCACATAAAGAAGGAGAAGAGTAGTACCATGAAGAGTAGTCCGTATAAATAAAGCAGAGTCATAGGAGCTGGAGGTGAACCCGAAGTCATGAATGGTAGAACTGAACTTGGCAAACCAAGCGTGGGGTGCTTGCTTGAGGCCATAGAGGGCACGCTGTAGTTTGCAAACCTTATGAGGTGGAAAAGTAGACCTAGGTGGGGGTTGCATGTAGACCTCCTCAAGAAGATTACCATTAAGGAAGGCATTCTTGACATCCATCTGAAAGAGCTCCCAGTGACGAGCAGCAGCAACAGCAAGCAAACTATGAACAGAGGTAAGTTGAGTAACATGGGAGAAGGTCTCCTCATAATCAATGCCATATTCCTGGTTAAAACCCTTGGCAACAAGACGAGCTTTGTAGCGCTCAATAGAGCCATCAGAAGGAGTCTTGATTTTGTAGACCTATTTGCAGCCAATTGCAGTCTTGCCAAGAGGAAGATCAACAAGATCCCAAGTATGAGTTTTGTCCAAAGCCTGGAGTTCATCAGTCATAGCTTGCTGCCAAAGAGGATTAGTACAAGCTTCACGATAGGAGGTAGGTTCAAAAGTAGAGAAGGCAACAGACCCAACAATATAATCACGAAGATGGATAGGTGGTTGAGTTACCCGGTGTGGTCGACCCGTAGGAGGATTGGCAGGAGGAAGAGCCGGTGTAGAAGGAGGAGAAGAACGATGTGGCACAATGAGAGGTGGACCTTCAGGGAGAGCAGTCTGGACGGGATCAAGGGTCAACAAGGGCGTCTCGATGAAGGAGGAACCTGTATCAAAATCATCAGAGAAGAGATTTATGAAAGGATTAGTAAACAGGACATTAGTGGAAAGTGCGGGTAAGTGAAAGGAGGATAGGGAGGAAAACATTTTGTGCTCCAGAAAACAACATGTCGGGAGATACGAAGACGCTTAGGCAGAGGATCCCAACAGCGAAAGTCTTTATGTTCAATTCCATACCCAAGAAAGCAGCAAAGAAGAGAACGCGGTTCAAGCTTGGTGTGTTCATGGGATTAAAGTAGAAAAAAGCAGGCATAGCCAAAAACCCCGAAGATTGTTGTATGGAGGGGGAGTTCCATGCAGACGTTCAAAGGGAGTTTGATTATTGATGACAGGGGTAGGAGCACAGTTGATAGTGTATACAGCAGTAAGGGTAGCTTCCTCCCAAAAGTTTTCAGGGCAGGAAGAAGAGAGAAAGAGAGCGCGAGTAGTATCAAAAATATGCCGATGTTTCCTTTCAGCACGACCATTTTGTTGAGACATGCCAGCACAGGAATGACGAGGCTGTGTACCATGACTCTGAAGAAAGGAAAGGAAATCAGAATCCCGATATTCCATAGCATTGTCAGAGCGAAAAAGTTTGATGGTTTTTGAAAATTGGGTGTGGACCATTTTGGCAAATCTATAATAAAGGTGTTTAAGTTCAGACCGGGTTTTCATGAGAAAAAGCCAAGTAAACCGGGAAAAATCATCAATAAAAACAATAAAATAACGAGATCCCCCCATAGTAGTAGTAGGGGATGGGCCCTAAATATTCGAATGTATAAGATCAAAAGGTGCATGGGAAACAGAAGTACTTTTATTGAATGATAATGCAAGTTGTTTGGCAAGTTGACAGGGTATACAATCGAAAGTATCTGGAATTACATGACCCAATTGACCACTAGAAACCAAAGACTTTAAGTGACTAACAGAAACATGCCCTAAGTGACAATGCCAAAGATGAAAAGGAGATAATGAGGAAGCAGATGCAGGAGCAGCGATTTGAGGGGAGTCAGGAACATGAAGGTGAATGAGTTCATGGAGACGTCTATGCTTACGGCCGATCCCAATAGTCTGCCCCGTCTGAGGGTCTTGCACCAAACAATCAGTAGCAGAAAATGTGACAGTTAGACAAAGCTCACATAATTGACCAATAGAAATAAGGTTTAAGGTGAGAGCAGGGACATGATAAACTTGAGGTAAAGATAAAGAAGATGTGGAAACAGTACCAACATGACGGACAGACATGAGAGAACCATCAACAATATGAATTGAGGGAATATGAGTAGATGAAGAGATGAAAGAAAATATAGTAGAGCTGGAAGTCATATGATTACAACAAGCAGAGTCAAAATACCAAGAAGAGTTACCTGGAATCACAGACAAAGCAGTAGGATGAGGTGTACCAGAGGTGGAGAGAAGCTGTTTGAACATGGCCTCTACATCAGTTTGAGAAAAAAGATGGGTAGACAGAGTAGGAGACTCAAAGAAATCCTCAGAGGCAGCAGCAGCAGTGCGATGAGTAGGAAAAGACTGATTACCGGGTCGATGAGAGCTCCCCCGGGAAGAACCACCGCGAGAGGAGTAGCTAGTGGAGGATGATTGGGATGGATTGCAAAAACAATCCTGCTACAGATGACCAGGACCAAGCTTGTTGCAGTATCGACAGGATCGGACAAGGCAATGAACCAGGAGATGAGTTGAAGGAAGGCCCCGATTCTGACAATAGATGCAAGAAGTGGTCTACTGGGTCGATGAGGGCCGTTACTGAGGAGTGGCAAGAACAGAGTCCACATGATGAGTTTGGAGAGTACCATGACGAGTCTCCTCAGATAGCAGCTCAGAAATAGCTTGTTCAATAGTGGGCAATGGAAGGCGATGAAGAAGAGAGGCACGCACGGGCTCAAAAGAGGGAGTGAGAGCCATGAGAAAGTGAACCAACCGCTGCTGATTACGATAGTTAGTAAATAAAGCAACATCTTCTCGGTGAGGCCATTCTGGTTCTGAGAGAGCAAGCTGGTCCCAAACAGAATACATTTGAGAAAGAAAGTCATTAATAGACTGACTGGATTCTTGGCTCATGCGGTGAAGCTGACTCTGAAGTTGATATTGATGGGCAAGACCAGTAGTCTGGTATTGTTCTTGTTCAATATTTATTTTGATGATTTATTTAATTATGTTTCAATTTATTTGAAAGAGAAAAATAGAATCCAAAGTTTATTTTGATGATTTATTTAATTATATTTTAATCAAAATTTATTTTGATGATTTATTTGAAAGAGAAAAATAGAATCAAAATTTATTTTGATGATTTATTTGAAAGAGAAAAATAGAATCAAAATTTATTTTGTTCCATTATTTCTCACCTAAACCTTTATCCTAAATGTTGTTAGAATGTATTTAATATTTGATTAAATCAGGAGTTTAAACAGTCCAAAACAAAGGTTCAAACAGCCTAGCACAGCAGCATGCCAAAAGGTTCAAAAGGTTCAAGTGGAAGATATTCAAATTAGTAATGATGGAAGTACAACGGTTATTGTAACGTCCTCAAATAATACATAAAACCCGTCACTTTAGACATGCATTGATACGAGAGAATTCAACCATTTCTATTCATTAAATCAGTTCTTACAACAGTATTACATGTTAATAGCAAAAGCAAATGCTCTACGGGCTTACAGCTTTCCAAGTCAACACTTGGTTACACAAAAGAAGAGTACTAACTCTATACAAAGAAGCCCTAGGCTTGATATACATGTAATACAAACAAAATAATCAAAAAGAGTCTTCAACTCTGTTACGACCCAAACCTGCCCCTATAGGTTTGGCACCGTAACCGGCCAGTAATCCAAGGATTACCTACGGCCTCTGCACAGATTAACATAATATTAGGGGCTAGCGGAAGCAAATACGAATATACAACGTCCATTGAGCTGTGCAGACTTATATGAGACAGAAAAATTTTAAACTTTTTATATATACATATATACACATTAACTTTAAGTCACCATATATACACAGATTAGACCAAAAAGGAACTTAGCCCAATTTACAAAATACCCAAGACTTGTTTAACCAAACAAGAAAACAGAACTTAAACTTTAAGTTACTAAGCAATAATCACTTGACACATCCGGAACCTCCACGGGAGGCACATTGGTTGGCTGACAAAGCAGATTCTAGAT
Source organism: Camellia granthamiana (assembly GCA_036172215.1). Lineage (NCBI taxonomy): Eukaryota > Viridiplantae > Streptophyta > Magnoliopsida > Ericales > Theaceae > Camellia > Camellia granthamiana. The sequence continues at coordinate 13,815,524 of CM069913.1, forward strand.
AGATGCCTCTAAGCCTGGTCACGCGCCTGATCACCTACATACATAAATAATACAGTGAGTTAAAGCCCAGTGAATAATAACAGAGTAAAGGGTTTAATGAATGATGTCCATCACAGAGTTAGAAATCAGAGTTTATATCCAAAACATAATCTTATCAGAAACAGAGTCTTATGCATTTTCAGATTTCAAATCAGAAACAGATTCAGATACATGCTCATATTCATATTCATATTCATATTCATATTCATATTCAGATTTTGCATAAGATCATATGTGGTACACCCATTAGCTAACAGATCAGATAGGTCCAGAGACCACAGACAGAGTTGGTACCAACAACCATAAAGGTCCATATCTTGCGCGCAAGTAGCCATGGTATTATTTCCCCCAGGCAAGGGCCAGATACAGATAACCACGGTATTGTTTCCCCCGGGCAAGGACCAGATCCACGGTATTATATCCCCCGGGTAAGGGCCAGATCCACGGTATTATATCCCCCGGGTAAGGGCCAGATACTAAGGGTGCCACAATTACTTTTCAGAAAACTGGACATTCATTCATTCATTTCCAACATATCATAGCTTTTCACGAATCAATCATTTCGTATCATCGTATACTGAAAATACATAACATTGAACATAACTTTACAAAGTTATTACTCACAGAGGGCGGCAGAGGCAAATCAGACAGACTGGATATATCAGAAAAAATCGGGCAGACAATGGCGCGTGACCTACACAAACATATAACATATACACATTGAAATACAATATTACTCCCTTGATTAAACTTGTCCCTTCTAGTCTTTAGTCTGTATAGTCCGAAGTTCTACTACGTTTATTCTTTCTCATTTAAACAAACCGGGTTCTTATTTCACATATTCTTTCATTACTAAGTCCTTATTTTCCAAATAGATTGATCCTTTACTTGGCTTATTAGACAATTACCACTAGATCAATGATTCATTCTTAAACTAACTAATCTATGTTGATTAGTAGCTTATTATTCTTTATTAAGTCATAAATTCCTTAGAACATTATTCACATGCATGAAATTGACATCAAAATTACTAGTTTTATATTCTTATAAATTTTCCAACTAATTTCCATAATCTTAATCTTAACTTAATTCATAACCTCAATTTAATTCTTAACCATAGATGTCCCAAAATATGTTTAATCTCAAATTACAAGTATGGATTAAAATCTAATTATAAAATCAACACTTTATCTAATATTAGGATTAATTCTAATTTTCCATAAACTTGATGTTCATAAAACATTTTATTTTTCTCTTCAAAATATGAGATTGAATTAATCCAAATCCTTCAAAATCCATGATGCAATACAAATAGGTCCAATTTTATTAGTAATAACAAAATCAACTTAATTATGAATTACACAAATCAATCTCTTAGAAAATCAACTTAACTCAATTTCTAACCAAATATATAATTCATAATCATGGGTGTTCTAAAATGTATTTAAATTGAATAAAACTTTTCAATTCAATTACATGCGTGGATTAAACAAATTCCTAGTTTTCATTATAAAATCAAAACTTTAGGATTAGTTCCCAAATTCCATAGACTTAATTTTAGTTCCAAATCATCATTTCCTTTACCAATTTCCTTCCAATTCCATAAAATCGATTTCTAACTCTTTTCTATCTCCTTAAATTATGAAATTGAAATTATAAAACTCCTAGAAAAATATTTGCATGTGTGAAATCATAATCAAAATCAAACCATCTACATCAAAATCCCTTTTATTCCAAAATTAAGCTCAAATGTTCATGAATTAATTCTTTAATTTCTCTAAATTACATGCATGCAACCATAAGATTCAAATTCATATAAAAATAATTAATTTCGAAATTAATTTCCATAATCACTAACCTAACCCATTTGCATGGACCAAATCTTTAAGAAACCTTGTTGCATGTAATTTATAGAACCCAATTTATGAATGATTCTCAAAATCAAACTCAAACATAACAAATTTAAAGAACTATAATTCATATTTTCAACCTAATTTGATTAAACATGCAAGACCCAATTTCTATGAATTTATATAATTAATTCTCAACTAAAATCTTGAAAATTCACAATGCATGTAAGAATAAACTAAAAATATGTGAAGGATGAAAAATATCAAACCCAAATAATTAATTTCTAATTTATTCCATAACCATGAATCTAATTTAATTTCATCATCTTTTTACTAATTTGCTTCATCTTCTTGCTATTAATTCCACATGCAAACCCAATTTCTTACAAATCCATGGAATTAGTTCCATAACTTTCTTAATTTTAGCTTTTAACTAAATTATCTACAAAAATTAAGACAAATATTTACCTAAATTATTGTTGAATTCTTGGGTCTTCTTCCCAATCTTCACTTCTTTGAATTTCCTTCAAACTTCCAACAAGTTCCAGAGGATTGAACTCCCTCTCTCACTTTCGGCTCTATCTCTCTCTTTTCTTAAGTTCAACACACATGCATCTCCTCTCCTTTTTTGATCTCATTTCTTAGTCCACAACACAACACACGTGCACCCTTATTTTGATTCCAGCACATCACTCTCACATGCACACACACACAAACAGATTTCTCAATACACCCACCTGAATTTCTCTGTACACACACCCACATAAATTCCTAACTCTAAATCATTTTACAATTTAATTTATGGTTAGGATTAATTTAATTAAATAACACCTAGTCTTAATAAATTTCAATCAGCACATCAGTAAATTAATTATAACAAATCATAGATCTCTCATAATTTAATTGATCTAATCGACTTCCATTAGGGTCCAATTAATTATATTTAAATTTATCGGTACGAGTAAGATTATTAATCAGACTCCCAAAATGCTCCAAATAATAAATCGAACTTATTCCCAACCTCAATTCTGGTTTCTTAAATCATTTAGGTCTTCAATTTCTGATAAGACTCCAAGTTTCCGTCAATTAAATTGTATATTCAAATTGGGCACACCATAATTAAATTTAATTTGCAATATTCATAATCCTCAATCCTCATAATTTAATCAACTCCAACTAGAACCTAAATTAATCGAATCTCAATTTCACTAAACTGAATCGAATATTTAATTAAACTCCCAAATGGGTCCGCAATTAAAATTAAATTGATTAACTTCTCAATTTCACTTCCTTAAGCCATTTGGACCCTTAATTACTAATTCCAAAATATACCTTCGTTAAAATCATATACAAGTCAGATTCCACAATTCTCATAAATCCCAAATAAATTATAATACGCGGCAATTAAATTTCAAATCCTCTTAATTAATCAAGTACTAATCATTATACGTGAGGGGGTTATTACAAACTCCCATATCTATCCAAGCTATGTCCTTGGAGGTGGCATGCTACCTGAACCTGAAAATAATGTCCCATATAGGGTGAGCGAACGCCCAGTAGAGATATGCTAAACACAGTATGAGCAATAACTAAGACATTAGCAATTGATAAATGTTTAATTCCCATAAATCAATTCATAACTCATTTCCATTACATGACCACTATGTCCATGTTTCATTTCATTTTCCATTTCTTATCAAATTCCCAATTCACAATAACGGCTCAGAACCTGGCCAACAACTTACATGAGATAGTTACTCATATTAAACGTTTCCCATTTCACAATAGATAAGCATGCTAGCTATATCAACAACTCAACAGATAAGCATGTAAGCTATATCAACACTTCCATAGATAAGTATATGAGCTATATCATACATTAACTGACAAGCATATGAGCTGTATCAGCGGAGTCCATCCCCTATCTCCTCCCAAACAACATCCGGTTTAGAGGTCCATCCCCTATCTTCCCCTAAACCGTGGAGTACATCCCCTATCTCCTCCCACACAACACAACGTATATACACATAGGTCATATACACAATTAGTCAATACATAACGTTAATGTATTCTATCAACTGTCATACTCTATGACACATCCAACTGATTAATTTTAGTTTGCCTAATCATCATGCATTGTCTACAACAATCAAAACTACCCTCCACCGGTAGCCCAAAGCAATTATTTCTAAACAGATAATAAGAGTTCCAACAGATAAAATATCAATGTTTTCAAAAGTGAGCGATTAATAAATCCAACTCCACCATTCCATCTCATAATGAGCCAATTTCATTATGTTCAACTCAAATCCATATTTCTCAACAAATGTCATCAAGTACACTAATGACCCAAAATACCCAAACATGGCATTTTCCCTTTTATTCCCAATATTGACGCCAAGAGTCGATATTTTACCAACAACATCAACATACACATTTTGAAACCCAAATACACATTTATGGTCCAAAATAAACAAAACCCTCCTTTCAAAATTAGGCCTTTGAAACCCTAGTTTTCAAAACCCAAAACTATTTATACAAAAACTCAATATCTAGGTTAAAACCCATAAGAGTGAGTAGGAATCCTTACCTCAAATGATGACACCCAACGAAGAAGATGAAGAAAACCAAAATGCTCCAAACTCCAAGATCTACGGATGAAAACGAAGCCCTGGACGATCAACACAACTTTTACAAAGGCCAAAGGGAAGGGAAGCACTCTAACTAGATCAAACCCTAGAGAGAAGGGAGTTTCTAGAGAGAGAGGCTCTCAAAACGTTTTTGGAAAAGTAAGAGAGAGAGAGGAAGTGTAGAAAAAATGATTCAAAAATGCCCAGCTACCCTCTGTTATACGACATTTCCGCTCGAGTGGAGAACAGGACGCTCGAGCGTCAAGAACAAAAATCTGTACACGCTCGAGCGCAAGAATGCCCGTTCGAGCGCCAAGACACAAGAAATAAGCACATCCGCTCGAGCGCGAAAACCAGTCCGCTGGAGCGTATATTTCCCCCTCCTAGAACTTATATCAAAGAAGTACTACCCGCTCGAGCTCCAACAATCCCGCTTGAGCCCGACCCGCTCGAGCGCAGAGAATCCACTCGAGCGTAGAAATCACACCTGTAGAAGTTTTGCAGGGCACAAAAATACTGGGAGTGTGCAATCTCCGCTCGAGCGCTAAGCGACCCGCTTGAGCGGAACGACCAAAAACTTGGCAACAAGATTTTAGACCAAGACTCAACCCACCTGCTCGAAACATGCCCAACACATCCTAAAACTCAAACACAAAAAAATTAAAGGATGACAACAAGGTATACAACCACCAACTCCTCGGAACCAAAGTCCGGAATACAACAAATACAGAAAGGGAAAACCGGGATCGCTATAATTATAAACGGCTATAAAGATTCAAAAGGCCAAAAGATTCAAAAGGTTCAAGTGGAAGATATTCAAATTTGTAATGATGGAGTGGAAGATATTCAAATTGGTAATGATGGAAGTACAACGACTATAAACGGCTATAAATTCAAATGACTACAACGGTTATAAACGGCTATAAATTCAAATGAATACAACAGTTATAAACGGCTATAATTTTCATTATATATACCAAAGCCTCTAATGTAAACAAGTTACAAAAAACTTGAAAATATTCTTTGATCTATAATCACTCATATCTATTCTCAGAAATTATACACTGAGCCTTATAGCATTAAGCTCATCTTTCCTGTGTGAGATTTACAGAAAAATCAAATGTTCATTTTATATATCTATCTTTGAGAGATATTTATTGTAAGCTTTCTTTGAAAGCAAAAATACCATTTCATCTTTTAAAAGTGTTGCAAATATTGTGTTCTTGAAATCTTGAGAGTGATTGTGAATCACCTAAGATTTGCAAGGGTTTGGGCTTGTGAAGTCTATGTAAAATCCGTGGAGGATTGCTCCATTTGTAAAGAGGTTGCTTGCACCCTTGAAGCTAGAAGACAGTGAAAAATCTCAAGTGAAGCTTGAGGAGTGAATGTAGGCTTGGTTGAAGCCGAATCACTATAAATCTATTTGTCTCCTCTTCCCTAATCTCTTTACTTTTCTACTACTGCTATAGCTATATAATATTCATGTGTTAATCATTTGATTTACCCTGTATGTTAGTTATACTTCATTGTTATTTTGCTTGATCATTTACTGCTAAGTTGATTATTATGCTTGTTAATAATTTATTGTACTAGTAGTTAATTTTATTGGGGTATCATTAATTTTAATTGTAGAAACATAATTCACCCCCCCTCTTAGGTTGCTTTTGGGGTAATAATTGGTATCAAAGCCTGGGGCTCTTGTTTAGATTTAACAATCTTGAGTTTTTGATCCATAGCAACCATGTATTCTACTTACTCTGCTGTAGGACAAACTAGTAATAGGCCACCTCTCTTTGATGGTAGTAATTACATTCATTGGAAAGAAAAAATGACTTTGTATCTTCAAGCTACCAATTATGCTTTGTGGCTCATTATCACTAAAGGTCCTAAAATCCCTACCAAGGTAGTAGACCATATCAGTGTGCCTAAACTTGAGGATGAATTTAATGAGCGTGATTATAAACTCCTTCAAGCTAATGCTAAAGCCAAGCTTATTCTTGTGTGTGGACTAGATGCAAATGAGTATAATAGAATTTCTGGGTGTATTACTGTTAAAGAGATTTGAGATAAACTTGAAATCACCTATGAAGGAACTAGCCAAATAAAAGAGTCTCGGATTGACATGCTTATTCATGATTATGAACTCTTTACTATGGAATCATTTGAATATATTTCTGAGATGTTTTATAAATTTACCAATATTATTAATGCTCTAAAATCTCTTGGTAAATCTTATACTGATGGTGAGCTTGTGAGAAAAATACTTAGGTCTTTGCCAAATGAATGGGAAGCTAAGGTTACAGCTATCCAAGAAGCAAAAGACCTAACAAAATTAGGCATTGAAGAACTCCTAGGCTCACTCATGGCTCATGAACTTTCAATGATGGATGGCAACAAAAAGGAAGCCATTTGGGAAGAAAATGATGGAGTAGCCAAACTCTGTCTTATGGCTCTTGGAGAAGAAGAATCCACTCAAGATGAGGTAATTTCTAATTATATAGAACTTGAAAGTGCTTTCAATGAATTACATGACATATTTAGAAACGTTTGTGTTAAGAATTCTAAATTAAAGAAATTAGTTACTTCTTTTTCAAATGATGTGGGTGTTTTAAAAATGGAAAATGCTACTTTAAAAAATGACTTTACGTCTATTGCTAATGAGAAAAACATTTTGAAAAACAATGTTGAGGATTTAAACAAAACTCTTGAAAATTTTGTAAAAGGAAAAGAAAACCTCAACAAGTTTCTTGGAAATAAAAGATGTGTTTTTGACAAAGTAAGCATTGATTTTGATCCTCCTAAACTTTTTATGAGATTAAATGTTCTTGAGACTAATCCCCATGGACCCAAGAAAGTATGGGTACCAAGAAAGAAATCAAGATATTTTGTAAGTGGAATCTCAAAGAACACCAAGGACTTCGAGAGGAAATGCACAACAAGAGTGTTCAATCTAAAGAGCAAAATTAGCTCCTACATGAAAAAGAATGATGAAATGAAAATCACCAAGATGAACAATAGAGGTAATATATGGGTGAAGATTCCAAAAAAGTAAATGAAGGTATAACTCCTAACACATCTTTAAGCTTAAAGTTCTATATTCTTTAAGGTGTGATTTGTGTATAATAGGTTATGTCTAATCATTACTTTCATGTAACCTAATTGTACTAAGTTTGCTAAGTCATGTTTTGCTAGTTTTTTTCAAACATTCATTGAACTCAAAAATGAGAATTATATTATTTTGATGAATGCCTATTAGAATATGAACGATTCATGTATTCATTAACATTTTATATCATGTCATCCATTGCTATGAAAAAGAGATAAGAAGTGATAAATTTTTTTATGAGCATACTTTTCACATCTTATATATGATTTCATACTAATATATTAATTCCTTTTTGAGTCATATCTTTGTAGAATCAATTTTGATGTCATAGCATGTTTTTGAGATGTATACTATCTATATTTTGAATTCTACATTTGTGATCTCAAGAATATGCTCAATATGAAAGTTTCATACTTGTATGCTTTACATTGGAATATTTGAATGAGTTATGAAATTCCTTGATTATGATCCATCAATAATGTCTAAATGAAAAGAAGTATCATACGTTTGTAGAGACATTGCATCTATCTTATTGAATATGTTTTGAATATGGATTATATTGGCATATATCTCATGAAATGCTTTTGAGTGATAAATTGTTGAATTAATTGTTTATAACATTCATGTTGTGTTCCACATTGAGTAAAATGTTTTATCACATTTGAGCATGTGGATTGAATTGATGAAAATGCCTCTTGATGATTTTATATGTCGTATCAATTCTTGATAGAACAAAAAGCACAAAACAATATTTTCTCATGCATATTATGCTATGTGCTATGATTTAAAATTTTTGAAGAATAGCATCTCAAGCTCTTGATTGATCATGGTTCATACTGAAATATTTCCCATCTTTTGAGTTTGCTTACCATGCTTGCTTCATGAGTTTAAATGTGATTGTGCTATACAATTTCCATATCTCTGCAAGATCACAATAGAAAACAGAAGCACCAATTTATGGGGAGAAATCATCTTTGCTAACATACTTGTTAAACCTCTTTGAGATGAACTTCTAATGAAAGAAAATTGAAGATTGAAAAGCTTTCATCTCTTGAACCTAAGGTGTGCCTCATATACTCTCTTAAGCTTTTGAGGTAAAAATTCTATCATATATCCCTTGAGCTAATATTGTTATTACTTTGATATGAAAAAGATTGATTATGCTTCATATGATTTGCAATATATACTCTTTGATGATGCTCTTACCTAAAAATCATGCCTATGCTTAAATGTGTGGTACATATTGAAATTCATGAGTTTTTTTGGCATATGGATTGCTATACCTTGAATATGCTTCATTTTTTTTTGGAATTACATTAGCTCCATGAGATTATATTGAGTTTAACCTATTATGAGCAATATTTGGTATTCTACATAATGCTTGAGCTATCATTGTTAAATCTTCTATATTGCATATTAGTATCCTTGGTAGATTGCATGTTGGTATCATTTTGGCATTCTATTTGATATTATTGACGAAAACATTTCAGTTATGAGCTTTCATTTATCATATCTCCTATTGAATTTTTTTGGTATCATAGAGCTACCTTGATATGGATGATTATTTGTGCTATAATGAGACTTAAATTCTTTCATTCTCTATGCTGTACCATACTCCCTCATTGTGCTTGATTTTGTTGAAAATGTCATCAGGGGAGAAAAAGAGACTTGATTGTTTTAGTATCTCTGATTATTTTGGTATCTCTATACTTTTGGTATCTTAATTCTTACAACATGACCTTTAAACTGATTAGTTGTTGATAATGTAAGAGGAAGATCATTTTCCTCAAGGAAAAGTGACTTGAACTTTAGCTCCATATTTATGCTCTTGCTTGGCGGCCTTGTTTGATCTATGCACTGTTATGTCTATTATAGTCTTGAGATTGATATGCTCTTACTAAGAAATTGAGAATTAGATCATGTTCAAATGCTTCTCATATTCTCATTAACAATTTGGTCTCTCATTATTATTTTTTGTTTGGGCTTAATTTTCTTATTTTTTTCTGTGCTTTTTAATTTCATTTTTTAGTACTTAAACATAAAAACAAAAACAAATCAAAATACAAATATTTACATAAAAAAAAAACAAAACAACCTTTATTTTTTTACGGCCACACGCCAATCAAAATAAACATAAAAAAAAAAAAAAACAACCTTCATTTTTTTTTCCGGCCATACACCGATCTTACTTACTTGCCTCTTCCATTATTTTTTTCTTCTTTTTATCACCTTGGGTGACCCTTGACACCCCTGCCCCCGTGCTTTCGTCGAGAGCGACGACTCCCCACTGACTATCAACGGCCAAGAACGACGTTGCTCCAAATCAGGCCATTGAGGTGGTCTTCCGTTTAAACTCTTTATTTTCGGCCTTCAGTGCGCCTATTTCTGCTCGTGCATCCTTGTACATGCATTGGAGCAGAGAGAGTTGGGCGTTGACTTGATGGAGCTCACTCGTCCTATTCTGCAATTGGTAAGCCAATTTTGTGACTACCGTCACCGTCTCCATACAGGACGTTAGTGTGAAATGATTGGCTTCTATGTCAGATTGAGCTGCCATGATTTTCTCAATCGACATCATAGGAAAGTTAGGAAGAGGAATGACAGGAAGAGTAGGAGTAGGGGCACTCGGGCCAGCAGAGCTTATAGGATCGTTCAGGTTCGGAGACAGAGTGAGGGGACGGGATGAGGAAGCTGTGGATTAGAGGTAAGAGGTGTCAAAGAAATGAGTTGCAGAGAAATAGAAGCGAACAGACTGAGGTTTGGCCTCCTCCGTTCAGTTTCTTTGTCTCTCGATGAGGAAGAAGAAACAGACGAGAGTGGTGAAGAAAAGATAGAAGAGAATGGTGAAGAAGAAAATGAAAGAGTGTGTGATTTAGAAGAAGGCTGAAGAGAAGAGGCTGAAGAGAAGAAGACAGGAGGGCGAGATAGCCGAGGCGAGCGGCAATCGAGGAGAGCTGCTTTTGTCGACCAATGAAGTAAAAGCCAGGCCGCGTGGCAATCACGTTTTGCGAAAAATGAGAGCAACGCGGGAGAGTTATATATGTAATATATATATATTTGTTAATTGATCGTTGATTGATATATATATATTTGCTATATATCTATTTTTTGATGTCATTTATCACTATCATTTTCGTCCTTCTCCTTCAGATTCTAACCCATGATTTCCTTTTGATAATGTCACAGGGGGAGAAATTATATGATGTTATGTATTATGATATTATTTGAAAACTAATCTGATGATTATGTATTTATAGTTTGATATCTTAGTCTCATATCATGTCTCTAACTAAAGCTTATTTATTACAGATGTGCTAACCTATGTATTTAGAAATGAATTCAGGGAGCATGACTTGAAGGGAAGCTTTTCTTACTCCCAAATCAAATCAAAACATCATTGTGTGCCATCATAAAAAATGGGGAGATTGTTCAACATTTATTTTGATGATTTATTTAATTATGTTTTAATTTATTTGAAAGAGAAAAATAAAATCCAAAATTTATTTTGATGATTTATTTGAAAGAGAAAAATATAATCCAAAATTTATTTTGATGATTTATTTAATTATATTTTAATCAAAATTTTATTTTGATGATTTATTTGAAAGAGAAAAATAGAATCAAAATTTATTTTGATGATTTATTTGAAAGAGAAAAATAGAATCAAAATTTATTTTGTCCCATTATTTCTCACCTAAATTTTTATCCTAAATGTTATTAGAATGTATTTAATATTTGGTTAAATCAGGAGTTCAAACAGCCCAAAACAAAGGTTCAAACAGCCTAGCACAACAGCAGGCCAAAAGGTTCAAAAGGTTCAAGTGGAAGATATTCAAATTTGTAATGATGGAAGTACAATGGCTATAAACGGCTATAAAGGTTCAAAAGACTAGAATGTTCAAAACGTTCAAGTGGAAGATATTCAAATTTGTAATGATGGAGTGGAAGATATTCAAATTGGTAATGATGGAAGTACAATGGCTATAAATGGCTATAAATTCAAATGATTACAACGGCTATAAACGGCTATAAACGACTATAAATTCAAATGAATACAATGGCTATAATTTTCATTATATATACCAAAGCCTCTAATGTAAACAAGTTACAAAAAACCTGAAAATATTCTTTGATCTATAATCACTCACATCTATTCTCAAAAATTATACACTGAGCCTTATAACATTAAGTTCATCTTTCCTGTGTGAGATTTACAGAAAAATCAAAGGTTCATTTTATATATCTATCTTTGAGAGATATTTATTGTAAGCTTTCTTTAAAAGCAAAAATACCATTTCATCTTTTAAAAGTGTTGCAAACACTGTGTTCTTGAAATCTTGAGAGTGATAGTGAATCACCTAAGATTTGCAAGGGTTTGGGCTTGTGAAGTCTATGTAAAATCCGTGGAGGATTGCTCCATTTGTAAAGAGGTTGCTAGCATCCTTGTGAAGTTAGAAGATACTGAAAAATCTCAAGTGAAACTTGAGGAGTAGATGTAGGTTTGGTTGAAGCCGAACCATTATAAATTTGTTTGTCTTCTCTTCCCTAATTTCTTTACTTTTCTACTACTGTTATAGCTATCTAATATTCATGTGTTAATAATTTGATTTACCCATTATGTTAGTTATACTTCATTATTATTTTGCTTGATCATTTACTGCTAAGTTGATCATTGTGCTTGTTAATAATTTGTTGTATTAGTAGTTAATTTTATTGGGGTATTATTAATTTTAATTGTAGAAACCTAATTCACCCCCCTCTTAGGTTGCTTTTTGGGTAACAGTTCTTTCAAAAAATCCAAGATGTCTTTTGCAGGAATGGTTACAGAGTCAAGTTGAAAACAACCAAATTGAAGACTGATAGAGGGAATAGAAGTATTTCGAAACCAGGTAATGATCTGGTAGTTCTTACTGTCCCATTCTTTTCATATGTAGCAGTAGTAGTAGCAGTAGCAGTAGCTTCAGTGGTGTCTTTCACCGGTTGGGTCACATCCCGGGTGATAATGCGCTAAAGCTTCTTTCCTTTGAGGAAGGAAGACATGGCTTGGGCTCACAGGACATAGTTAGAACCATTAAGAATAACAAAAATTGGATTGGAGACATCATGACAATCCATAATAATAGTTGAGTAGGGCTAAATAAATAGGAACAAACCTGTAGGAGCAAAATTAGGTAAAATAGAGTGTACCAGTGAGTCCGGAAGGTCAAAATAGCTAGGAAAGATGTGTTGTGCAGAGATGATGTCAATAGAGGCTAAAATGATGTCAGCGGCGTACAATAGGAGGTTGCAGTGGGGAACACGATAACAAGAAGGGCGTGCGGCGCACCGTAGCAGACTGGCGCATGCGTGGTGCACGGGAGCAGACTGGCGCACGCGGGTGCACGATAGCAGAACGGCGCACGTGAGGCGCACAACAGCAGGCGCGGCGCACAAAAGAGCAGGGCTGACGTCAGACGTTGATGTGCGCAGGCAACGGAGGGCACGTGTGCAAGTGGCGGCGAAAGCTAAGACGCGCCGAACACAAAGGTGGCGCGTAGAGGCGCGTGACGGCATTTCTGGTGACGGGCGTGGTGCTGTTGGAATCGTGAGGTGATTCTGAGCTGTTTGGTGTAGTGCCACTGTGTACGGGACTAAGCACCAAAAACGAAAAATGCCAGAAGTGTATAACTGGGCTCTGATACCGTGAAAGATTAATTGATAGAGAGAGAGAGGGAATAAATTGAGTGTATTGATTATATTGAATAATGTAATTTACAGTGTTCAGAGAGGCTCTCTTTTATAGAGAAAGATAGAGTGACCGAAGATGCTTTTGGCCGAAAGTAAACCGAAAGCACAAACAACATGAGTGCACCTTACAGCTATTGATATATATAATTAGGGATGTAATCGGTTCGGTATGGTCGGTATTTAGGTAAAAAATTACATCGAACCGATAATGTCGGTTTTATTATTTTGAACACCGATACAGACTACTTCTTACATCAAACCGCATCGAACCTAACCAATTGAAATGGTTCGGCTTGGTGCAGTTTAATCGGTTTAGAATTTTTCAAACTTGAGCTATTTTTAAATATAATCATTAATCTATATAAAAATATTAAATTAGTTATTTGTCTACCATTTCAAACATATCCAATCCATCCATTTAATACATACTTTTTAATTCCTAAATTAACAAAAATAAAAACAAAAAAAAAAAGTTTAAAAATGCTAAGGTTTCAAGAATAATGAGTTAGAGTAAAGATTATATATAATAAGAGTTTACAAACTTAGGTTATAAAGATGATAAGGTTAATTAATTAAGGTTAATAATTTATTATACTTATTAATATCATTAGATTATTAGATTATATATATATATATTATAAATATAATATATGTTGAAGCGGTCGGTTTCGGTTTAGATCGGTGCACAAGGTGCTTAAACCGATACCGAACCGAAAACCGAAAAAATTCAAATTTAAAAACCGCACAGACCGATTCTTGTTAAAAAACAGACCAAATATAGCCGGTTTGGTTCGGTTCAATCGGTTTGGTCGATTTTTTTGGTTTTTCTTACATCCCTATATACAATATTGTAATATATTGACAGTTGCTACAATGTACTATATTCAATTGACTAATATATACTAACAATTGGAAAGGAATGAGAAGGAGAAGATGTAAAAGATGAAAGAGAGAATTAAGAGAGAGAAAAACAAAGATGAGAAGTGGAGATCTAAGGTGGTATTTGTTGCGAAGGATTGGGCCATGTGATTGGATTATTAGTCCCACTGGACTAATAGTCCATTATTTGGTTCAATTTTTTGTTTCGGACTAATAGTCCCTCCGGACTATTAGTCCCTCATATGAGGGATTATTGTATCCTAAGGGGAGGGGTGTGATTATTTCCATGGGATTGGTATCCTATGAGATTAATGTGTGAAATATCCATTTTACCATCATGCTATTACTTAGTAAACAATTGGAAAATGGTAAAATAGTCTTTTGAACATTTATAAATTATTTTTTTAGTGTTGTTAATTTAAAATTACATATTAAATAAAAAATATAAATTATAAATTATAAATTATAAATTTAATTTAATTAAAAATAATAAATTAAAAATTATGGCCTTATAAATTAAATTTTTTTAGTGTTGTTAAAAATTAAATTTATATATTAAATAAAATTATTTTTTTAGTATTGTTAATTTAAAATTATATATTAAATAAAAAATATAAATTATAAATTTAATTTAATTGAAAATAATAAATTAAAAATTATGGCCTTATAAATTAAAATTTTTTTGTGTTGTTAAATTATAAATTATAAATTATAGATTACAAATTTAAAATTATATATTAAATAAAAATTATAAATTACAAGGGTAAAATAGTCTTTTGAATATTTATTCTTATCCAGTCCGTTCAATCAAACATTGGATTCACTAAAAATAGTTCAATCTAGACATTTAATCCCATGACTAAACAAACATAGGATACAAATCCAATCCAACCAAATAGTCTGTAGACAATGTATCCCAAGATTAACAGTTCGATGAATTACAATCCCCTTTATCCAGTCTGTCCAAACAGATTCACTGTGGGGTGGTTAAAAAAAATGGGTTAAGGTGTGTTATATGATAAAAATTGATATAAGTGGGTTCAAAAATGAAGAAATTTTTGTATTATAGGGTACCACGTGACACTATCTTCTACTAATCACAAATATATATGCCCACTATTGTTTCTCAAATACTCAACATAAATGTAGTGGATTCTACTGTTAAAGTCAATCATAATAATAAAAGGTACCACATGACATATACTCTATCTGCATACAAAAATTTCTCAAATGGAATTTTTTTTGTATGGATGTATTAAGGGGTGTGTTAAGGGCGCGCGCACACACACACACACACACATATATATATATATGTATATATAATAAATAAAATAAATAAATTATTTAATTAAATAAAAAATTTCAAGTCCAAAATTAAATTTCAAGCAAAAAAAAAAAAAATCCCAGCAAGTAAAAAAAAAATAAAAATTTAGTTGACTGCCACTCGGACGTCCGGCCGGTCAATCGGTCAGACCCAAATTATTATTATTATTATTATTTTTTTCTTGAAGGGTCTAGACTTCTAGGGTAGACTTCCGACGAGACGTTCAGGGGGACTTCCAGCCAGGCGTCTGGGAGAACTTCTCTAGGCACACATCTCTCTATTCCTTCGCTAGCTAAAACGCTAGCCACAGTTAACACACAAATTAACAGCTGACACTAACACACCCACTAATACACTCATTGCAGCACCTAACAGTGTTTTTGGCTGGCCAAAAACTAATATCTGACACTAACACACTCACTAACGCATCCATTGTGGATGCTCTAAGAGAGAGTGTGTTTTGGGGGGGGGGAAGAGAGAGAGAGAGAGAGAGAGAGAGAGATACAATGTGGGTGTTTGGGAAGTGGGTTTTTTTGTAGGTTTTTTTAGTTGTAGGATTTTATTAGAAATTTTTTTTTTGTGTTTGAGAAGATAGTTGGGTTTTTTTGTGGTTGGATGCGATGTTTGTGAGAGAAAAAGTGAAATGATTATGAGATTTAATGTGATATTTTGTTTAGATTTGTTTTTTTTAATTTTGTAATCAATTTGTCTTTTAGTTAAAAAAAACCAAAAAACATCTTTTCAAACAGCGCCATGTGTAAAATCAAGAGACCTAAGTTGTGTACATATATATAATATGGGTACTTTAGTTATTTTACACAATTATGTTGTTAGAGGCATAATTGTTTACCGCTTGCAACTATGACCAAATAAAATTTAAACTTGAATTTATAAATCAAGTATCTTTAACCTACAAATTTTTTATATACTTTATTGTTTGAGATGCTATGTGAATTTGTCCTAAACTACACATAATTCTAATCACCAATTTTACTTGCTCCACATTTGTTAAAGTTGATATTAGTGACCATTTTATTCACAACAGTGGTGTCACTCGACATTTTAGAATCGTCAATTTTTTTATTATTTTTTTTATTAATAGAAAGAAAATTTTTATAAATGAAAATAAAGGTACACAGAAAATAAAGACAAAAAGATGAATGTATAAAATATAATAGCAAAATTAATCAATTATATGTTAGCACAACACGGTTAGAGATGAATCAAAACAAAATAAAAATAAAAATCC
Source organism: Camellia granthamiana (assembly GCA_036172215.1). Taxonomy (NCBI): domain Eukaryota; kingdom Viridiplantae; phylum Streptophyta; class Magnoliopsida; order Ericales; family Theaceae; genus Camellia; species Camellia granthamiana. The sequence goes on from CM069913.1 coordinate 13,832,328, forward strand.
AAAGACAAATACAAGACCAAGGTAGCAACCAATAACCAAAAATTATACGTGGATGGTAGAATCACACCAAATTACTTTTGTTAAATTCAACATAATGTCCAGCCAATAAATAATCAAAAACTGACACACCCACAAACTTTTATGCCAAGTTTGGCAAGTTAAAAAAAAAAAAGTTAAAAAGTTAAAAAATTATTTAAAAAATTAAAAAGTTATCACTATTCACCAAAAGTTAAAAATTACGGCTGCATAACTCTTAATCTTAATTTTTTCCTATACACTAATTTATATAATTTTTTAATACATATTTTTTTTTATAAAAAGTCAAAAAATTAATCCAAACATCCATATTTTTTTCCTCAATTTTTTTGTCCAAAAAGATAAAAAAATGCACTTATTTAAGACACCCGAAACAACTCCTTACTTTTTAGGAGAAATACTCCTCTATGTGCCTATATAAACCGCCTTCAGTATTTTTCATTGAGAATTTTCTTCAAGAATTAGAAAAATGTTTTGTGGCCCTAAAAACTGTGGCCCTAATGGCCCTAATTTCCTTTTTGGGTAAGTTTGTTTTTTTTTTTCTTTTTTTTTTACCTGATATGGAAATTAGGGCCATTAAGGCCACAGTTTTTTGAGCTACCAACCAAAGCCCCAAGAATTAAGTTCAAGATTTCATTTTCTGAATTCAAGAGATTAGTCTAACACCTAGAGAAATCTTGATTGTCCAGTACCTTTGTACATTTGACTTGGTCATTATAACCCAAAGTTTCAGCAAGTCACAACTAAGTACCTAAACCTGATCTCCTATTTCTGATCTGATAAAGATTGAAGACAAAATGTCGCACCAAATAAATACTCTTTAAATTGGATTCTGATCCTCTCCATATTTGTAATGGAGGATCAAATCCCTTTAGATTTATCTTCAGATTTAGACAAATAACAATGATAGAAAATTTTATTTTTAAAATTTTAAAGAAAATTTTAATGATGTGATAAAAAAAAAAAAAAAACACATTACATTATATATAACCTTTATTTTTAGACAAAAGTTCACTCTCAATTTAATCTTTAGGGTCCATGATGGCTGCTTTATCCAATAAATTAAGAGAAAAACAAAGGGGCTGTGCTGCAGACCTCTAATTAGAGGTGCTGCAGTACAGCACTAGTGACCTGTCAAGGTATTATAATAAAAAAAAAAAAAAAAAAAAAGTGAAGTAAAGACAAAAAAAAAGGCAGAAAAAGACAAATTAAAAGTGTTTTAGTGGTCTTTTTTTAGAGGTATGGATCATTTTTGAAAACAAAGTTCACAACAACAGATGTAATCATTATAGCTGTTTAAAAAAAAGAAAAACAAAACAGATGTAATCATTACTTAGGAGCTGTTGCCCATAATAATCATGCAGACCATCTAAGCCACGAGGACTCTGCTGAGCTGAGCCCCTCAAATTGGGTCTGACCCAGCCCAAATTAATCCAATTTACGCTCGGTCCATCCCTCTTCCTCCTAGCTCTTTTTCTTAGCCCAAGAAAAACAAATCTCAGCGGAACAAATATAGAAAAATTATCCGTAAGTCTTGTTTAAAATATGTATATATTATTTAATTTAAAAACTTTTTGAGTAGATCTAAAAGTCCTACACTTTTCCTCTCTCTCTCTCTCTCTCTCTACTTTGTCTCTCATTCTTTACGTTTTCATTTTTTTTAGCATTTTCCTCTCCTTCTCTTTGTCATGTCCGTCGACCGGTGATCACACTTTCCTTATTCTTTTTCTCTTTCTAATATATAGTCCATGGTGACCAACGACCACTATTGATTGGGGTTCACTGGCAACTACCAACCACCGAGATCAATTGTCACGCCCTCAAAATAAAGTAATAAGAATAATCCATTCATGAGATCTATGAACATAATAAAATGATCTACTTCATTCATCAGAGTTTCTATTAAAAGGGATATACATGCGTTATGCATTTATTCTGAATCTACAACATGTAGTTCAAATTAACCTTCAGCTCCTAAGACCTCCCAAGCTATGTCCTTGGAGGAAGCATTTCACCTGTACCTGAAAATGGTTTCCCAAGTAAGGTGAGCCAAAGCCCAGTAGAAACAGTCTAAAACAATGTATAAAGTTTAACTAAGATATAAGTGCCAGATAAATGTTCAATATTCAAGATCAATTTACATTTCTTCTATAACCATTCAATACTGATATTCATACCTTAATCCATCATCATTTATTCATTTCAAGTTGATCCATTTCATTTCAAGTCATACGGCAAATATACATAATTTTCCAAATGATCCAACTGAGACTACAACTCAGTGGTTCCCTATCCACATAACCATTATACAAACACTTCAACCTTGTCATTTTACGAAAATTTCGTCCGTGGGATCGGCACCCATATATTCATGAGATTTTGGGACTTTCACCCGGAACACTCCGGCCAACTTAATTCTCAATGGAGTCCATCTCCTATCTCCTCCCAAAGAATGGAGTATATCCCCTTTCTTCTCTCAAAACATTATACATCTACAATGTATTTAAATTCATTGTCATGTACAATGACTATCCATATCACATATTCAATGCCTTAATCATACCGTCATATTCAATGACAAACTTAAATGATTAGTTTCAATTTACCTAATCATCATGCAATTTCTACAACAATCATAACTATCTTCCACCGATAGCTTAACACAGATATTTCTAAACAGATATACAATCTTTATAACAGATAAGTTGTCAAAATTCCATGGGTGAGTGATTAAACAAATCCAACTACACCATTCATTTATACTTTTCCCTAATTTAACCTTTCTCACATCAATTTCATTATTAATACAAATAATATTCAAGACACATTTAGGGTAAACCTCCCCTTTATTCAAATATCAACCCAAAGGATAAAATTTGCCATTTTAACACGAGTCAACCTCATTTTCAAAACCCCATAATCTTCTATGTAACATAATGTAGAAACCCCTCTTTAAATTTGGGACCAAACCCTAAGTTTACCCAAAAACTCCCAAATTTCCACCATTTATACACAAACACAAATAACTAGGTTAAAAATCATACCAAAGTATAGAATGTCCCTACCTCTAAGAGACAAGATGAGCCAAGCAAGAGAGAAACCCCAAAAGTGCCAAAATCCAACTTTAAGTGGTTCAAAGAGAAGATCTTGAGAAGCTCCAACTTTTTATCAAAGGATGTTGGGTGAGGAGATCACTAGATCTAAGCCAAAATGTAGAGAGAGTGAGTATTTTAGAGAGAGAGAGGCTCTCAACTTTAGGGTTTTGGCTGAAAAGATAACAAAAAGTGATGTAAAAAGTGTTTTTCGCGATCTAATATATGCGCAGTCCGCTCGAGCGGAGAGTTTCACGCTCGAGCATCAGATATAAACTTTTGTTCCGTTCGAGCGCAAGAAGGGCTCGTTCAAGTGTAGAATACACACTTCTAGAATTTCTGCAGACAACAGGCCAATCGCTTGAGCGCAAGAAGGACCGCTCGAGTGCCCACCCGCTCGAGCGTAGGAAAGGCGGATCGAGCGTAAAAGACACTCCTCCAGCACTTTTGCAAATGCACAAAATACTGAGGGTTTGCAAATCCCGCTCGAGCGGAAGACCAAAATTTTGGCCAACCACAATCTAGACCAGCTAGTACCTAACCTGCTCCAAATACGCCCAAGACAACTCAAAGACCAATTTCAAAGATATACAAGGGAAGAAAGGGATAAACAACAATACGAAAACATTAAACCCGAGTCCGGAACATCACAAGAGTCGGATCAAAACCGGGATCGCTATAACCTCCCCTCCTTAAAGAATTTCATCCCCGAAATTTATAAATTGAGTTTCAAAATCAAGTTTAGCCAATTCCCAAAATGATTACAAATCAGTACTCAGTGCCATGACCCATCTACCGGTCACTTATTTTCACCGACTCGATACACAAGCCCCAGATTACAATGAAATTTACAATTTCTTCAAAACATCTACAGTGTTTAATCAAATCCAAATTTTTCAGGAGATTTAAACAGTATACACAATGCTTCCAAAGATGATAAAACACCCATTAATATTTCACATGCTCAAGACATAAACAATGCTTGCATAGAATTTATGTTTCCAAAATATCCATAACATATACAATGTTCATACACTTTTCATTATCATGATCGAAATCTCAATACAAAATTAAATATTAACAAACAAGTTCGGATATTTCTCTAGGACTTCCAACTCACGTTTCCAAGTCGCTTCCTCAACTCCATGATGTTTCCACAAAACTTTGACCAAGGGAATTGTCTTGTTTTGCAAGACTTGGTCCTGTCTATCCAAGACTCTCACCGGTCTCTCTTCATACGAGGTATCCTCATCTACCTCCAAATCGGTCCAATCCAACACGTGTGATGGATCCGGCTCATACTTCTGAAGCATACTAATATGAAACACGTCATGCACTCCGGAAAGTTGTGGCGGTAACGCCAAACGGTAAGCAACCTCCCCAATCCGTTCAAGAATCTCAAAAGGGCCAACAAACCGAGGGGATGACTTCCTATTCTTCCCAAATCTCATCAAACCCTGCCTAGGTGATATTTTCAAAAAGACGTGATCTCCCACCTCAAAAGACAAGGGTCTTCTTCTACGGTCGGCATAACTTGTCTGATAACCCTAGGCTGTAACCAACCTGTTACGGATAAGTGCAACTTTCTCCGTCGTTTCTCGAACCAGCTCTGGGTCCAACAAAGGTGCTCTACCCACCTCGGCCCAATACACTAGAGATCTACAAGGTCAACTATACAAGGCCTCAAACGGTGTCATACCAATACTCGATTGGAAGCTGTTATTGTAGGCAAACTTCACTAAGGGTAGGTGTCTCTCCCACGACCCTTTTAAGTCAAGAACGCAGCCTTGAAGCATATCCTAAAGGATCTGAATAGTATGCTCGAGCTGCCCGTCAGTCTGAGGATGGTAAGCAATGCTAAAAGTCAGTCTAGTGCCCAAGGCACTCTGCAAGCTCTGTCACAGTCGAGCTGTAAAACGCGGATCTCTATTCGAAACGATAGTCATAGGGACCCCGTGCAGTCTCACTATGTCCCTAATGTACAGGTCGACAAGATAATCTATTGAATCATTTACGCGTATAGGAATGAAATGCGCTGACTTGGTCAACCGGTCAACTACCACCCAAATGGCATCACTACCCCGTTGAGTCATCGGAAGGCCCACAACAAAATCTATTGTGACAGGCTCCCATTTCCATTCAGCTATTGGCAAAGGTTGCAACAAACCCGCTGGCCTCTGATGTTCGGCCTTCACTTGCTGACAAGTAAGGTATTTCGATATAAACACGGCTACATCTTTCTTCATACCTCTCCACAAAAACTGGCAACTTAGGTTGTGATACATCTTTGTGCCTCCCGGATGCACTGCAAGGCATGAATGGTGAAACTCTCAGAGTACTTCCTCTCGGCAAGACTCCGTCACAAACAAGCGATCACGGTATCTCACACTCAGGTCGGGATAAACAGTCAAACCCTTCTCTACCTTTCCACTGGAGATCTTCTCCTGGAGGGATTCTACCTCAAAGTCACCCTTCTGTGCTTCTAACACTCGGTTCACAAGTGTAGGTTGTACAACTACAGAGAATAAGGCTGCAGACTCAACAGACTCGCCTAGATGCAAGTCAAATTCACCAAGGACACCCAACATTTCCCATTCCCGAATGGCAATACAAGCCACACTACTAATGGATTTCCTATTCAAGGCATCAGCCACAACATTGGCCTTCCCGGGATGATAATGCAACTCAAAATCATAATCCTCTATGAATTCTATCCACCTCCTCTATCTCAAATTCAAGCCCTTTTGTGTAAACAGATACTTCAAACTCTTATGATCAGAAAACACCTCAAATCTCTCACCATATAGATAATGCCTTTAAATCTTCAAGGCAAAAATCATTGCTGCTAACTCTAAGTCGTGAGTAGCGTAGTTCCTCTCGTGGGTTTTCAACTGCCGTGAGCCGTAGGTCAATAACTTCTCTTCTTGCATTAATACACAACCCAAGCCTTCTCGTGAGGCATCACAGTACACTGAATAGCCCAAACCCCTCTCTAGAATAATCAAGACTGGAGCAGTGGTAAGTCTAACTTTAAGCTCTTGAAACGACTTTTCACAAGTCTCATTCCACACAAATTTGACCCATTTCCTCGTCAATCTAGTCAGAGGCGAAGCTAATCTGGAGAAATCCTTCACAAACCGACGGTAATACCCGGCCAACCCCAAGAAATTACGAATTTCGAAAGCATTCTTAGGTTGTGCCCAATCTTGCACTACCTCAATTTTGGATAAATCTACAGTCACTCCTTCCTCGGATACCATATGGCCTAAAACTTAACCTTTCATAGCCAGAACTCACACTTCCCGAATTTAGCATACAACTTATGGGCTCTAAGTAACTCAAGCACCACTTGCAAGTGTCCCTCATGCTCCTCCTTAGAGGGTGAGTAAATCAAGATGTCGTCCACGAAGACGACCACCAAAACGATCTAGGAACTCTCGGAAGATTCAGTTTATCAAGTCCATAAACATAGCCGGTGCATTGGTTAGCCCAAAAGGCATCACTAGGAACTCATAATGGCCATACCGCGTACAGAATGCTGTCTTCGGGATATCCTCCTCCCTTATCCTCAACTGGTGATAACCCGATCTTAGGTCTATCTTAGAGAAGCAACAAGACCCTTTCAACTGATCAAACAAGTCATCTATACGAGGCATCAAATATTTGTTCTTAACCATAACCCGGTTCAACTTTCGGTAATCAATGTAAAGTCTTAAGGCTCCATCTTTCTTTTTAGCAAAGAAGGTCGGTGTTCTCCAAGGCGAAGTACTAGGGCGAATAAAACCCTTATCTAATAATTCCTGGAGTTGAATCTTCAACTCACTCAACATAGCGGGTGCAAACCGATAAGGTGCCATAGAAATCGGTGCTGTGCCAGGCACTAAATTGATAAAGAACTCGATCTCTCGGTGGGGTGGTAAACTAGTAAGATCCTCGGGAAAGACATCTGAGTACTCACAAACCACTCTTGGTAACTCAACTCGGGCCTCATCACACTCACTACTCAAAAAGCTAGTGAGAATACAAATAAGTTCACTCCGCCCTCGTGGATCATATACCGGTGATAAGACTCTATCCACCCGGTCCCCCAAGAAATAAAAGCAATCATCGCTTAAGGTACATATAGTAACCCTCTGATGGTAGCAATCTATAACAGCCCGGTATGACGATAATCAGTCCATACCCAAGATAACACCAAAACTAGTCATGTCAAGTAAAACAAATGCAAATAGAAGTCGACGACTAGTGACCTCTATGTCACAACCCCGACACCCCTGTTTCAAGATAACTTCATCACCAATAGGTGACTTTACACAAATAAGAGATGCTAACTGTGCCAACTCCAATCCCAAAATTGATGCAAATGCAGAAGATATAAAGAAATAGGATGCACCCATATCAATCGACACATTAGCAACTGAGTTGCAAAACAAAAAAGTACCTCTCACAATAGATGGAGCCGGTACAAGACCTGGCGCGGTAACAGCATACATGCACCCTGAAGGTCTCTGATCTACCTGCTCACCCCTTGGAGCATAAGACTGTTGCACTGATTGAGCCGAAGAGGCTCCTTGATTGGCCCTTGAGGCTTGTGCTGACTGTGCTGGTTGCTGACTCTGTGTCTGCCTCGAACTAGACGCACTAGGTGTGCCACCCAACTGTGGGCAAAACCTCTTCAAGTGCCCTGCCTACCCACACTGATAACAAGTGAGCGACTAGCCTCTGTCTTGACTATGGCCTTGAGAACGAGTCGAAGATGAAACTGCTCGCTGCTCTCCTCCCCTCTGTGGGCAAGTTGGAAACTTGTGGCCCACCTGACTATATTTGAAACAAGTGAAGTCTCCTTGACCACCTGTAGACACCCCATTTTTGACTGTCCTCAAGACTTGGACGTCATCGTTTGAATACTCGATGATCATCCATGTTCGTGTTCGTCTTGAGTTCTCGAAGGTTTCGGCCACGCGCCTTGCCTCAAGACCTCTCGACTTGTTTGTTTTGTGTTTGGTTTTGCACCAAACACTTGTTGTTTTGCTTCTGAGGGTGGGAAATAGCTTGTTAGCCATCCCCACACCTCACCGGCCATGGCTTGAGGCCACCGGCCCTGTTTTCTTGCTACCGGCCAAAGGTGTTGGCCGGTCGGCATTGTGTTTGGTCGGCCGGCCACTGATTTTGGTCAATCGGCCACTTTTTCTGGCCGAGACCTTTTCTTGGGGAGGTTTGAACCTTTTGAACCTTGGTCTTAGCTTCTTGAGGAAGCTTGAACCTTTTGAACCCTTGATTTTAGCTTCTTGAGGAAGCTTGAACCTTTTGAACCCTTGGTTTTAGCTTCTCCAAGAAGCTTGAAACCTTTGTTCTAGCTTCTCCAAGAAGCTTGAACCCTTTGCCTAGCTTCTCCAAGAAGCTTGGCCCCTTTGCTCCAAGCTTCTAAGAGAAGCTTGACCCTTTCTTAGCTTCTTGAGGAAGCTTGACCACTTTGCTCTAGCTTCCTCAAGAAGCTTGGCCCTTTTGCTCCAAGCTTCTAAGAGAAGCTTGGCCCCTTTGCTCAAGCTTCTAAGAGAAGCTTGCACCTTTGTTCCTCTATAAAAGAAGAGCTCCTCTTCCATTGCAAGGGTTCCAAGAAATTTGTCTAAGGCAAAAACCATACACTTCCCTCCATATCTCTACATTCCAAGCTCCAAACTCCATTGTTCTTGCCCCTTTGCACACCAACTCTTGGCCTAACACCTCCATCATCAACCTAAGGATCTTGGAGGCCATTTTCAGAGGCTAAGGGACTATTTTTTTGGACCAAGAAGCTGCTGTCCCCTTTTGGCTACAAGGGTAACACACTTTACCCTCTTTTGGTCTTTATTTTGCTTCATCTTTTAGCCATACTTAGAAGCATTTTCGAGCTTTGTCATAAACTGAAAAAAAGTCTTATTTTGAGCTTCTTTTTAAGTTTGTTTAAGATCACTTTTGTGTTTGGGGTTGTCTACCCCCTCTTAGGCCTTGTTTGGCCTCATTTTTGTGCCTTTTTTGTGAGCTTCGGGACCACCTTGTATTGGCCTTAGTGGGGATGGTGTTTTGAGGTCCTAAGAAGGAGAGGGGTGACCTTCTCCCTTGTTGCCTTGTTTACTGGCATTGTTGGCTTTACAAAGGAGCCCATATTTACACACTTCTTGAGCATGTTTCAGGCCTTTTTTGGTGAGTATTAAGGTCTGCATAGGCTCTGTCCAGAGCTCGTTTTGCCATATAAAGTGTCTATTATGTATGTGTAGAGTAATCCTCCTCAAGGCCTTTCAAAGGGGCCTTTACTTGTATGCTTCCTTGACTCATTCCAGGCCATTTTCAGTGAGTTTTAGGGCTGTCATAACCTCTTTCTAGAGGTGGTTTTGCCATTTTGTATGTCTATCATGTATGTGTAGAACAACCCCTTGCATGGCCTTCCAAAGGAGCACTTCATTCTAACATGTATTGACTGAGTTTCAGTGGTTATTTGGGCATATTTTGGCATGGCATACTTCTGTTTTTGGCTGGTTTGGTGACCTCTCATATGCTTCATATAGTTGTAGTGCAAATCATGGTTCACTAGCTTACTTTGCATGCTTTGTTGACCCTTGATTCTAGCACTTTTTGGCCATGCCTTAAACTGATTTTGTGCATATTTTGGACTGCCTTAGCCCTGTTTTTGGGTCTCATGGTCGAATGATGCTTCTTTTGCATGCTTGTAGTTCAACATCCATGCTTAGCTTTGAGTTTTGAGGTCCATCGCATGCATATACTGAGGTGTTTTCATGTTTTGGGGCCATTATACATCATATTTCAGAGCTTATACTTGTGTCATACTCCCATGTTTTCCATGCTTTAAGTGCTATTGAGAGTTGTGCTTGTATGCCATGTTACAATGTGTTGTGCATGCTATGTTGTTAGCATTGTGTATGCCATGTCACTCCTTGCATTGTGTACGCTAGGTGGTTAGTTGCATTCAGCATGCCATAGTTCATGTAGCATTGTGTGTGCCATATAGTCCATAGCATTGGGTATGCTAGGTTGCATGTTTGCATATTTAGGTTTTATGCCTATTGCATATTGCTTGCTAGCATACTAATTTTGCATTAGTTTGCTTGCATGTTTAGGTTGCATAACATTGCATGCATCTCTTGCCTCTTGAATTGATTATGATAGAGGTTGGAGGCCTTTATGTGTTTATGTGCATTTCATTCCACATTGAAATTGCACACTAGACTCTTGGGCCATCATGCATTGAAATGCGTGATTGATGGCCCGAGGGTCGAGTACCAAACTCCCTTGAGTCCATAACATGATGGGGAGGTTGGTGGTGCAAACATTTGCTTGAAAATGCATTGCCATGCCTTGTCTGTCCTCTGCTGCTGTCAAACAGGATTCTGCAGGAATAAATGGTCGGCCGACCATCTCTATTGCCGACCGGCTATCCATATTTGGCCGAGAGCCTCACACATGGTCGATGACCAGTTTCCCATGGCCGGTGGCCTTGCCTCTTAGCCGGTGATCTCCCACAGCACTCAGGGAGCATTTCAGAAGCATCATTGAGACTTGCACAATTTTCAAAAGAGCAGAGCAGTGCAAACAGAGACAACTGTGGCATGGCGATGGATTTCTGGGCGAAGCCGAACATGCGTGCATTCATCCCTCTTCCCGAGGCCTTTTTACTGTTTTCAGTAGCTTAATTGATTTGTTAATTAGTTAAGTGTTTTGTAATTATTTAATTAGCTTGTTAGTTGATTAATTTGTATTATTCTTTTGGTCCCTCCGAGAGAGGGCGAATTATGTAATAAGCGTGCGTGTGTGTGATGCATGTCTTCCAACCCCCACTTCTTTCTCTCTTTCATTTAACCGCTTATGATGGTTAGTATTAGGGCATATTTCAATTAGCATCCTTATCCTATGCATGTGTGCATTCATTCATCCGTCTTGCATGCACCGGGCTCGGCGCATCATACTACCTGCATTGTATTTCAATTCCAAGTTGAATACGTGTTAGTTGTAGCATCATCATATGCCATCTTAGAATAGCCGAGCCTATATTAGCTGCATTCTTGCATGTGTTGCATTAGCCATCTTAACATGAACTAGGATCATGCATATGATTACTAACTAGTTTCTGTTTTGGCTCGGAGTACTCGGTGAGTGTTTATGCTTTAGCATCTTGCATGTATGTGAGTGTTAACATGAAAGCATGCTTGCCATGAGGCTAACTGCTTAGTTGATTAACTGCCTGAATGCCTGTGGGTGAAGGTTGGGTTGCTTGAGTTGGGACAAATTCATTGAAATCCGTACTTTAGCCTACTTGCGAGTAGCGAACCTCAAACTGTTTTCAAACAAACGGATATGCGATGTTTTGTTCCAATTTAGGCAACTTAGTCTATACTTGTTTGCTGTGCGCATCACATAGTAAATCTAGGCTAATAACCGGAATAAGAATACATAATGTTTTCAAAACTCGATATCACGGTTAGTAGAGGCCGATATTTGATCGGGCGAGCGGGGGTGCTCATAGCTAACCTTCCCCAATCGTACCCAAGTTCCTGAGCCGAGGCAACTTTGGTGATGACGGACACGTGGCCTTAGGCAAACGAGTCAAGGTTTCCTAAATTCCCCAAAATAAAATATTTAGGTGGCGACTCTGTATCTGGCAAAGCAGTCCATGTTTGACACTTCTTTATATAAAATCTGTTTTTCAAAATGATTTGCCAGATTTGAACTCTTTGGTTTAGATTAAAAACCGTGACAATTTGAGTTCGACCTGTAGTGAGCCCAAATGAACAAAATGGGGAGGTTCTCCCCCGGGACGTTTGGGGACGTCTACACCACGTCTCCCAGAACCTGAACTCGGCACTAGAAAGGTAGACCTCGAATGTGCTTCCTAGGACTGCTGGGGATGAGAACCCCTCTACCTCTTACTATCCCCCTGACCATCCTGACTTCTCTTGGAGCCCCTTATCCTCTCCTCCTCCGTATGCATGATAGTCTCAAGATGGCTGCTGCCTCCACAAGGCACCCATAATCCCTAATCATGGATCCGGCTACTCTAAACATGAGCCCGGTCCTCAACCTCTTCTCGAACTCTAAGTATCGGCGCTCCTCAGGCATCACTAACTCTGGTGCGAACCTCGGCAAATTGGTGAAGGTGGCTTCAAACTCAGCCATTGGTGTATTGAGCTACACCAACTTGAAGAATTAATTCCTCAACTTCTCCCTATTGCAGCAGGTAAGTACTTGTCCTAGAAAGCATCAACAAAGGCTTCCCAAGTCCAACCAATGCGCCCCGCGCATACTTTCACCACTGACCCGCGTCTCCTTTTAACTGGAAGGACGCCAGGGTCACTCTGAAACCTCCGTGTTCGATGCCGAGCATCTCAAACGTCTTCGTCATTTGCTCTAACTACTCATCAGCCTTCAGTGGCTCCTTGGGATCCCCCAAAAACTCGTCTGAATTCGACTGGAAGAACTCCTTCTTTAGAAAGGATGGCCCTGCTTCAGCTTCTTGGGCTTGGACTTGATTCTCAACCCTGAGAATGTCCATGGATTCCCTCAAAGCTCCGGCCATTTTGTGGGCTAAGGCGCCCATGGCCTGTTGACCAACTGGTTCGGCCACGTTGGCCTGACCAACTCCTTCCTCTTGCGTCGGAATCTCATCCGGTATAGGCATCTCATGCCTCCTAGGCCTACCACGCCTACCACCACGACCTCGTCCTGACATTCTAATGAAGTTAATAAGGAGATTAGCACATTTACAAATGTGCCATAGCTAATTCACTCGCGTCCTAATACGATGGACAACTGTAATTTACTCCACATAAGCACATAATTACATAAACACATACGAATTTCATCTCCAGATAATGACCGTTTCGTGGCATTGCTAGAGTTCTAGTTAGAAACGGCAGTGATTAAGTGCCTTTCCAATAGGACTCCCAGAAACCCATGGACCCGATCAACATCCTAGAAATTTAATCCCATACCCATATAATCACATAGACATGCTATCATATAAGCACATAATATCCATACTTAAGTCTCTAACAAGCGAGACAAACCCATTATGGTACTAACCACTTCCTATGTACCTAAAGTATTCAGACTCAGTATGCTCTGATACCAAGTTGTCATGCCCCCAAAATAAAGTAATAAGAATAATCCATTCATAAGATCTATGAACATAATAAAATGATCTAATTCATTCATCAGAGTTTCTATTAAAAGGGATATACATGCGTTATACATTCATTTTGAATTTACCGCATGCAGTTCAAATTAACGATAACAAAATAAATGTCCTACGGGCTTACATCTTTCCAAGATATCACTTGGTTACAACAAAAGAAAGAGTCCTAAGCTTTATACAAGTTAAGCCCTTGGCTTGAATAAACATTTAGACACAAAAAGACAAATAGAGCCTTCAGCTCCTAAGTCCTCTCAAGCTATGTCCTTGGAGGAAGCATATCACCTGTACTTGAAAATGGTTTCCCAAGTAGGGTGAGCCAAAGCCCAGTAGAAACAATCTAAAACAATGTATGAAGTTTAATTAAGATATAAGTGCCGGATAAATGTTCAATATTCAAGATCAACTTACATTTCTTCCATAACCATTCAATATTGATATTCATACTTTAATCAATTCGTTACTTCCTCCTCACCAACGGCGAAGAAGATAAGTAGATCTACTCAGATATGATCTGAGTAGATCTACATGAGATCCGACTAGGTCAAAACCAAAAATAGTTGTCGAGTATAATATTTTTTCTATATCTATTCTTTCCTTCGATTTCTCAATTTTTTTACATTTTCTTTGTTACATACGTTTATTTATCTGTTTTAATGGAGAAAAATTTCATGTTTTGAATAAGTTGTTTTTAAGTTTTAGTTACAGGTGGTGAAAACTGTAAAATTTTACAGTTTCAACTTTTTTTGGTGCTGAAATGAATCATACTTTAAAATTGCAAAAATTTGTAGTTTCATAACATTCTTTAGAACTGTAAAATTTTGCAGTTTCATAACATGTTTTCTAGCTTAATAGAATAATGCTTTGAAACTGTAATAGTTTACAGTTTCAAAGCTTACTTTTTAGTATGATCAATATTACAGATTATTTGCTTAGTTGTTTGTTATTGTTATGTTTTTTAACGATAATTTCTCAATTTGTTTTTTTTTTTTTTTTCGGGCAATATTCTGAATATTCTGGTGAGTCTCTGATGATGTTCTTGACATTTTCCAGTGACGTTCAGAACTCTCCGACGAACTTCCGGCGATACTCATAACACTAAGGCGAACTTCCGGTGATGCTGTGGCAACTTTCTAGTGATGTTGAATATTTCAGCGAGTCTTCGGTGAGTCTGACGGAAGTCGTTGGATGTAGCAACATTTTTAAAGTGATAAAAAGAAAAATAAAAAGAGTTTTTGGTAACAATTAAAAATATGTAGGACTAATTGGTACAAGTATTTTGTTTTAGGATTAGATGGGTTTTAAATTTTGTGTATGGGACTTATTGGTAAGTGCCTTAACAAATATTTCTTCTTGGACTTGGGCTCCCTTTTTTGCTTTCAAATAGATGCAATGGCTTTGTTTGATTGATAGCTTGTTCGAAATGTGGGTTGGCTTTTTGATTTTTTAGCTATTTTAGTTAGGGGCTAAAAAGTTTCGTTTGGGATAGACTTTTAGCTTCTTTTTTTTTTGACTTTTACGAGAAAAAAATTAAATGATTATGGGTTGGATGTGATATTTTGTCATATTTAGCTAAAATAGTCTATTTTGTCTTATATGGCTATTTTAGCCCAAAACATCCTCCCAAACAAGCTTTAAATGGACTATAGTATAGAATTAAAATTATTAATGCATGAGACTTATATTTCATTATTTGTTTGCAAATTTTATTATTCGGATTAGATTCTAATGGTCGTTCTATTTAATGAAATTGACGATTTTTTAATCCTACAATTAATAGCGCAAACCAGGGATATTATTGAGATTATGTATTTTTATATTTATTATAAAACAAACATGGGCGAGAGAAAAT
Organism: Camellia granthamiana; assembly: GCA_036172215.1. Taxonomy (NCBI): domain Eukaryota; kingdom Viridiplantae; phylum Streptophyta; class Magnoliopsida; order Ericales; family Theaceae; genus Camellia; species Camellia granthamiana. Next base: position 13,847,491 of record CM069913.1, read on the forward strand.
TATATATCTCATTAATCTAACTAGATAACTAATAATACACTAATCTCATAGATTGTCAATCCCCTCATGATTAATCTTGCTAATCAATATACCCCAAAGGTAAGATACAAAAATCTATTGTGAATCAAATCTCTGAGTATGGTTAAACATATTACAACAATACTATAAACCCTTAAAAAACACAACCCCCACAACCTTCACTCACTTGTGATTGGTCCAGAAAGGAAAGGAAAAAATAAAAACACATGATTGGTCCATATCATTTTGGAGGTCATGGGGGTCCCCAACTTTGGGAGTCCCAAGCATTTTTGAACATATTATTTTCAATAAAGTGGCAAACCAAAAAAAAGAAAAAGAAAAATCATTTTACTTATTATTATGAATTTTACTATCAAATTGAGTTTTACTTTAGTATGTTATAATTTAAGATAAATTACACTAACTTCTTCTAAGATTTTTGACAATTATAAAGATCTTTCCTGTGGTTTCAATAATTATACTAATCTCCCTTATTTTTGAAACTGTTAGAAATTGGGTGCCCATGTGGCATGACCCTTTGAACCTTATCCATATAAGTTTGAATTTGAATTCAAAACTTATTTGGATAACCACTCAGGATATCTATATCTATCATATCAACTGATATGGATAGATGACATATTTATCCTATATATCTGATATGATATATGGGATATGGGTATTAGCAAACAATGTATGTTTTTGTTTTTTCCATACTGACTCTCTCCCATTAAATAACAATCAAGCCATTTTGCACTGTGACTTGTGTGGGTGATACTCATTTTGTAGTATCACTCTACTGCTGGGTTGGTTGTTCATATTCTGGAAGCACGTGATTTACCCACGAAATTCTTCGCTTCAGGCTCTGCTAGAAGGTATGATTCTGAAATTTTTCATCCGCTGCGTTATACTTTAATTTACATTGGTATCAGAGCCATATATGGGTATTTTCGTGCTTACTCTTTCATGTGTATAATTTTATATAAATATATACACATTATGTGCATGAAAATTAATGAAGGAGGAAGATGAAGTGCAGGGTTTCTGCACTTCCATTCTCATTAGATTGAGAGTGTAAAATACCTCATTTTTATGTTTATTAAATGTCTTTTTTGAGACCATAAATGTTTTTATTTTGAAAAATGGAGTCTGGCAGTACCGAAATTGGACCTGAAAACACCGTGGAAGGCGGCACGTGGTCCTCACGTGCCATCTGACGCCGTCAGCGGCTTCCACGCGCCTCCACGCGCCAAGCGCACAACCTAGGCACCTATACGCGCCATCACGCGTGTCAGTCGTGCTGTCCACGCGCGCGCCGTCCGCGCTGCACACGCTCACGCCGTCTGCTGAGCCGTCTGTTGAGCCGCGCCGTTTTTCCTCCGCCGGCTTGGCTGCTGGTACTAAGGCGCTGTTTGTTTTGTTTTAAATTTTGAATCGCGTTAAATGGTCATAATTAATTCGTTATAGATTTTTTTTATGCGTGGTTGGTACTGTTAGACTCATAATTAAATTTTCTATATTCTGTGAAATTTTGAAAATTTTATGAAAATAAAAAATATTTTTTCTGTGATAATAATTCATTATTTATGCTTTAAAATGCTTGTGATGTTGCATGAATAATTTTCTGCGGCTGAAATTTTTATTGTAGACTACTGAAAAGTTTTACTATTTACTGGTATAATTGTTTCAGTTTATCAAATTTTGGAATTTTTTTCCCCTATTTTATGTGTGTTTATTAGTTATTTAAAATTCCAAAAAATTTCAGAAAAATTCCATAAAATTTCAGAATGATGTACATTTTATTATGGCATAATCTGAATATTGAATACAACATATTTTTTTAGGGTTTGTAATATGTTGCAATTAAAGAAGCATGATTATTTATTTATTTATTTATTTGAATTCCATTATAAATGAATATAGCATGAGTTATTTGTAAATTTACATTAAGATGCTATTGAATGGAATTTATCATGCTTTGTATATGCCATAAGTAGTGTGAGATTGATCGTGCGCATGGAATTAAATTAAATTTTGATAATTATCACTAGAGGCGCAAGAGATGATTACGAGCATAGCAAATTTTTGATCTTGAGACATGTGTAAAATTATCATTATTTAATTTAGATTCTTTTGCTGCAAAATAATTTTTTGTGTTGCTATCATTAATATCCCCTACGCATTTGTTTACTCTGGATGTAGAAATGGCTGCTAAGACAGTGGTGGCAGACTTAACTAAGGGAGAGAAATTGGATGGCGACAATTATGATATATGGCGCCGTAAGATCCAATACCTCCTCAATGAGCAAGAAGTATTGACCACACTTGAACAAGTGATGGTTGAGCCAGAGCAGGGCAATACAGCTCAACATCGTCGTGATCTTGAAGTCTTTCAGACTTGGCGTAACAAAGATCGGTGTGCGCGCTTTACTATGTTGAGCAGCATGCACAACGACTTGATTAGTGAGTTTGAGCATTGCTCGACTGCATTTGAGATGTGGGAAGCTCTCAAGCAAAAGTTTGGTATTACCTCTTTGGAAAAGCTACGTGGGTTGACTATGAAGTTTGACTCCTATTAGAAAAGGGCGCATCACTCGATGAAGCAGTATTTAAGGGTCATGTCAGCCATGATACGTGAGCTTGCAGCTGCTGGGCACAATTTGACTCAAGAGCAGCAAGTACAAGCTGTGATTCGCTCTCTGCCAAATTCTTGGGAGCAGATGAAGCAGAACATGATGCATAATGAGAGTGAAAACATTTGAAGACATATCGCGTCATTTGGAGCTAGAGGCTGAGCGCCTTGAGGCGGCTAAGTTTGATGGTTCTGCTATGGTGGTTGAGTCGAGCTCACGTAGGACTTCTCAGTTCAAATGTGGAAAAGCAAAAGGTGCCCCTAAGAAGCAAGCAGCAGCTGCGCTCAAGCCCAATGGCGCTAGAAATTTCAAGCGTAGGGACAAGAGAGGTAGCAAGAAGGTAAAGGCTAAATTGACATGCTTTAACTGTAACAAAGAAGGACACTTCGCTTGGGATTGCCCTGAGCAGAAGAAGGTACTCCCGTACTTAATGTCTCGCATTCAATGCTTTGTGTCTAGTTAAGCATTAATTGCTCATTCTCCTCATTTTTGGGTGGTAGACTCCGGAGCAACAGACCACATCGCGAGGGACAGAGTAGGGTATCGCCGAGTACCTGCTGGGAGCAGAAAAGTTTACATGGGGAATGAGTCCGGTGTGGAGGTGCTTGGCATTGGCACATATAAGCTGGAAATGCGACGAGGGCGCACCTTGTATCTTCATAATGTTCTTTATGCTCCGGATATTCGGCGAAACTTAGTTTCAGTTATTAGCATGATAAGCCTTGGTTTTAGCTTTTGTTTTGAGAATGATGGTGTTAGCATTTATTTGGGAACAATTTTTTATGGTTTTGGTTATCTTTCAGATGGTTTTTTAGTTTTGGATGTGGATGATTCTAGTTATAATAAAAATGCCAATGGCTCTGTTTCTAATATTGCATCTTTTTGTGATAATGATTCTATGAGATGGCATGTTAGATTAGGCCACATAGGTCAAGACAGGATGACTAGATTGGCTAGAGAAGGTCTTTTAGGCCCACTCGCTAGAGTCACTTTGCCTAGTTGTGAGCATTGTCTTACTGGTAAGGCAACAAGGAAACCATTTGGGAAAGCCATAAGGGCATCTATCCTATTACAACTTATTCATTCTGATATATGTGGACCAATGAATGTGAGGGCAAGGCATGGAGCCCCTTATTTCATCACATTTATAGATGATTGCACGCGTTTTGGTCATGTCTATTTGATTTCTCACAAGTCAGAAGCATTGGATTGCTTTAGACGGTATGTTAATGAGGTTGAGAATCAATTAGACAAGAGCATTAAAGCTCTAAGGACTGATCAAGGACGTGAGTATCTATCTGAGCAATTTAAAGTGCTCTGTAAGGAAAAAGGAGTTATCAGGCAATTGACAATTCCTAGGACTCCGCAGCAAAATGGTGTAGCGGAGAGAAGGAATCGCACATTGCTTGACATGGTTAGATCAATGATGGCGCAAGCTAATCTTCCCATTTCTTATTGGGGAGATGCTTTGTTAACTGTTGCCTACGTCCTTAACCGTGTGCCCTCCAAATCAGTTCCTTCCACCCTATATGAGATGTGGACTAGAAAAAAGCCTGATTTTGGCTATTTGCGGCCTTGGGGTTCGGCAGCTTACATACACAACGCTTATCATAAGTTTGCAAAGTTGGGCCCTAGAGGAAAGAAGTGTATCTTCATTCGCTATAGTGAGCATTCTAAGGGCTATGTGTTTGTTGGGGAGCATCCGGATGGAAGTGTGACTGAAATTGAGTCACGAGATGTAGATTTCCTAGGGGAGGATTTCCCTAGCAGAGGTGAGGTAACTAGAGAAGTAGAACTCTATGAGATGGAGGATCTACTTGAAGGTGCACCTAGTAGCCTAGTAGAGAATGAGGATATAATCCCTCAAGCTCCTAGGGACAGTGGGAGCGATCTACCTGCCCATGGATTAGATCCAATGGATGAGGATTCTCAGGATTCTCAACTACGTAGAAGCAAACGTGGTGCTATACCCCGTTATCGTTTTGAGATTGAAAGGGAAGCATTCATGATTGCTCCGAGTGATGAGATGGAGCTTAAGAATCTCAAAGAGGCTCTCTCATCCCCTGCTAGTAAAGAATGGAGTACTGCAATGGATGAAGAAATAGAGTCTATGAAAAAAAATCATGTTTGGGACTTGGTTGATTTACCGCCAGGGCGCAAGACTATTGGGAACAAATGGGTTCTCAAAATCAAGCGCAAAGCGGATGGTTCCATAGAAAGGTATAAGGCTCACCTAGTGGCGAAAGGTTACACCCAACGAGTGGGTGTGGACTATGAGGAAACTTTTTCACCAGTTGTAAGGTCTATTTGCCTAATTCTGGCCATAGTAGCTCAGTTGGACTTAGAGCTATATCAGATGGACGTTAAGACTGCATTTCTCAATGGAGAATTGGATGAAAAAATCTATATGGATCAACTAGAAGGCTTTGTGGTAGTAGGTCAGGAGCGCAAAGTTTGCAAGCTTCAACGATCTATTTATGGCTTAAAGCAATCATCCAGATAGTGGAATCTGAGATTTCATCGAGCCATTGTTTCTAATGGGTTTACAATGATTGATAAAGATCACTGTGTGTATGTTAAGCGGTCCAAGGACATTTTTCTGATATTGTCATTATATGTAGATGACATATTATTGGTTGGAAATGACAAGGAGATGATTTTCGCCACTAAAAGGTGGTTGTTCTCTACATTTGAGATGAAAGACATGGGTGAAGCAAGCTATGTGCTCGGTGTTAAGAACCTTAGGGATCGATCTAAGAGACTTCTTGGTTTGTCTCAAAAGACTTACATTAAGACTATCCTAGAGCGATTCCAGATGCAGAGCTACAAACCCATTGACACTCTTGTTGCGAAAGGCGAGAGCCTAAGCCTTGATATGGGTCCTAAGACTCCAGAAGAGAATGAAAAGATGGCCCGTGTTCCCTATACAAATGTTGTTGGAAGCTTGATGTATGCTATGATGTGTACACGCCCTGACATTTGTTATGCAGTCGGATTGGTGAGTCGTTACCAATCCAACCCAAGACCAGCTCATTGGAAAGTAGTTAAGAGGATATTACGATATCTTAGAGGGACTGCAGATTACACACTTTGCTACCAAAGTTCAGATCTACATCTGGTTGGCTATTGTGATACTGACTGGGGAGGAGACTTAGATGAGCGTAAGTCTACTTTAGGATATGCTTTCATGCTTAGCGATGGTGCTATTTCTTGGAGCAGTAAGAAGCAATCCTGTATCGCCTTATCGACTATGGAGGCTGAGTTTGTGGCTTGTTCATCTGCCGTTTAGGAAGTCGTTTGGTTGAGGAGATTCCTTCAGCATTTGGATGTTGTCATGCACACTTCACACCCTGTGACTATCCATTGTGACAGCATGGCTGCACTCGCTTACGCTAAGGATCGTAAATACCACGGCAGAACCAAACACATTGATGTGAGGTTCAACTTTATCAGAGACATTATGGCACAGAAAGAAGTGATCTTGGAGCACATCCCTACGAGCCCCATGATTGTGCACCCTTTGACTAAGCCCATTGCTAGAGATGTTTATCATACTCATGTTAGGGCTTTAGGACTACGTAGGTGGTGATATATTTATGTGTATTCAGTTGAACTCATATTTTTTGCGATATTTATGCTATTAGTATTCATATTTGTTTCTATTACACATTTATGTTTACTACTTTTTGCAATGGTTTGTGAATTAGCATACACAGAATAATTAAATTGATGTTATATAGCGATCCCGGTTTTCCCTCCTTTGTTTATTGTATTCCGGACCTAGGTTCCATGGTGTTGGTTTTGTTTATATCTTGTTTCTATCCTTTAATTCCTCGTATTCGAATTTTGGGATGTGTTGGGCAGGTTTGTTACAGGTTGGTAGTGAGTTTAAATCAATAGTTGTTGCCCAGATTTCTGTTTCTTCGCTTGAGCGAGGCTTTTGTCGCTCGAGTGAGCTCTGTGTTTTAGTTCCTTCCCTCGAGCCAGGGTTCCTTCGCTTGAGCGTGCGTCTGCGTCTAGTTTTGGACCTGAAGGTTAGTTTTCTTGGCTTGAGCGAGCTTTCCTTCGCTTGAGTGAGCGAGGACTATGTTTTGGGTTTCTTCGCTCGAGCGAGCATTCTTATGCTCGAGCGTGCTTTTGGGTTGCAGACCTGAAGCTTCGTGTTGTTGGCTCGAGCGAGGCTTTCTGCGCTCGAGCGAGGTTTCTTTGTGTCTGGTCGCTCGAGCGACCACTCCTTCGCTCGAGCGAGGCTCGAATATATCAGTTCGCAGCAGCTTCTTCTTCTTCACTTTTTCTTCATCTCTTTTACTCAAACCCTAGAACGGCTGCTTCATCTCTCTCTACATATCTTCTCTCTACAAATCCATCTAGTTCTAGTGGTCTCCTACTCTAGCCTCTTTGTAAGAAAGGTAGAACTTGGTGTGGGCTACATTTTGATCCGAAAATCTTTGGGTTTGGAGCATCTTGAGTTTTCTCCATCTTCTCCATTAGGTCTCTTCATTTGAGGTAAGGATACCCTACTTCTTCTTATGGGTTTTGACATAAATTTTAGTAATTTTGATTAGATGGTGAATTATGAGAATTTTGGGAAAGTTAGGGTTTGATTTGAAGTTGTATAAGGGGGGTTTTAAATTGTTAAACTTCATGTGTACGTGAGACCTTGAGAAATAGAATTATTGTTGTTAAATTGATGAAATTGAGCCTTAGGGTTGATAATTGAAAAAGAGGGAAAATGCCCTAATTATGTTGAATAATTAATTTGGGGAAATATGAAATTGAGTTGGAAATTATGAAATTGGGAAATTATGAGGTTGATTGGTGTAGTTGTATAAATTAATCACTCACCTATAAAAATGTTGTTATTTTATCTGTTTGATAAATTTATTATCTGTTTAGAGATAACTGCTTTGGGCTATCGGTGGAGGATAGTCTTGATTGTTGTAGACACTGTATGTTGATTAGGGAAAACTAAAACTAATCACCTAGAATATGTCATTGAATATGACGGTTGGAATAATACATCGCATATGTGTATTGATTGATCATTGTATATGATAAGTGTTTAAATACATTGTACATGCATATTGTTTGGAAGGAGATAGGGGATGTACTCTCAAACCTGTTTGGGAGGAGATAGGAGATGGACTCCATTGATAACTAAGTTGGCCGGAGTGTCCTGGATGAAAGTCCCAAAATTTTAATTATGTTTGCATAACATAGATGATTGAAGTATTGAAATGTTTTAATATGAGTTGTAGTCTCATTTGAATTATGGATAACGGAAGTGCTTTAATATGAGTTGTAGCCTCATTTAACTGTTGGCTAGATAATGAGTCACGTTACTGAATATGAATTGGATTAGTAAAGGAAAGTGGAATGTAACACGGATGTATTTGTCATAGAATTGGGAAGTGTTATAAATTGGTTTACAAGTGTTAACCATTTATCAAATGCGAATGTTTTAGTTATTGCTCATATTTGGTTTAGTATATCTCTACTGGGCATTGGCTCACCCTGTATGGGACATCATTTTCAGGTTCATGTGATATGCCATCTCCAAGGCCGTAGCTTAGAAGGTTTTGGGAGTTGAAGACTCTTTTGGTTGTTTTTTTTGATATTTTGGTATTACATGTAAATTCAAGCCGAGGGCTTAATGTGTTTTGAGTTAGCACTCTCTTTTTGTAACCAAGTGTTGACTCGGAAAGTTGTAAGCCCGTAGGGCATTTACTTTTGTTGTCAACATGTAATACTTTTGTAATGAACACTCTGATAAATGAAATATGCTTTATTCTCTTATGTTTATGGATGTTATGAATGTGGGTTTATATGTATTATTTTGAGGTCGTTACAACTTGGTATCAGAGCTTACCGGGTTTGAATAGTTTGGGTACGTGGGAAATGGTTAGTACCATAATGGGTTTGTCTCGCTTGTTAGAGACTTATGTATGAAGTTATGTGTTTGTTTGATAACATGCTTATGTGACTATATGGGTATGGGATTTAGTTTCTAGAATGTTGATTAGATCCTTGGGTTTCTGGGAGTCTTGTTGGAAAAGCACTTGATCAATGCTGTTTCTAACCGAAACTCTAGCAATGCCACGGGACTGTCATTATCTGGAAATGAAATTTCTAAGTGCTTATGTGATTATGTGCTTGCGTGAAATGAATTACTGTTGTCCAATGCATTAGGACGCGAGTAAAATAGCTTCGGCACATTTGTGAATGTGCTAATGTTCTTGCTACCTTTATTAGGATATCAGGACGTGGTGGTAGGCGAGGTAGGCCTAGAAGGCAGGAGATGCCTATACCGGATGAAATTCTGGCGCAGCATGAGGGTGTTGGTCAGGCCAATGTGGCCTAGCTAGTAGGTCAGCAGGCCATGGATGCCTTAGCCTGCGAGATGGCAGGAGCATTGAGGGAATCCATGGACATTCTCAAAGCTAAGAATCAAGTCCAGGCGCATGTTGTTGAGGCAGGGCCTTCTTTTCTGAAAAGGGAGTTTTTTTGGTCTAATCTGGATGAGTTTCTAAGGGATCCAAAAGTGCCACTTAAGGCTGATGAATGGCTTGAGCAGATGATGAAGACGTTTGAGATGCTAGGCATCGAAGATGGAGGTTTGCGGGTGACCTTGGCATCCTTCCAGCTGAAGGGAGACGCGGGTCAGTGGTAGAAGTTTGTTTGGGGCCGTATTGGAGGGACTTGGGAGGCTTTCGTTGGTGCCTTCCAGGAGAAGTTTTTGCCTCCCGCTGTTAGGGAGAAGTTAAGGGATCAGTTCTGTCAGCTTAAGCAGCTGAATACACCAGTGGCCGAGTTTGAGGCCGCATTTACCAGTTTATCTAGGTTTGCACCTGAGCTAGTGGCGTATGAGGAACGCCGTTGTCTTGAGTTCGAAAAGAAGTTGAGGATCGGGCTCAAGCTTAGGGTTTTGGGGTCCATGACTCGGGAGTATGGGCACCTTGTGGATGCTGCGACCCATCTTGAGATTATTATGCATGAGGAGGAGGAGAGGATGAGGGGTTCCAAGAGGAGTCAGGATGGCCGGGGGGATGGTAGGAGGCAAAGGGGTTCTAACCCTCAGCAGTCCCAGGGTGCGTTTGCGAGATCTACCTTTCCAGTGCCGAGTTCAGGTTCTGGGAGAGGCAGTCAGGGAGACTTTACTTGTTACAAATGTGGTCAGCTGGGCCACAAGTTTCTAGCTTGCCCGCAGAGAGGAGGAGGACAGAGAGCAGCTTCATCTTCGGCTCGTCCTCAGAGCCAGAGTCAGAGCAGAGGCCAGCCGCTCTCTTGTTACCAGTATGGTCAGGCGGGGCACCTGAAGAGGTTTTGCCCACAGTTGAGTAGCACATCTGGTGCATCTGGTTCGAGGCAGACTCAGAGCCATCAGCCAGCTCAGTCAGTTCAAGCCTCGAGGGCCAATCAGGGAGCCTCATCGTCTCAGTCTGTGCAACAGTCTTATGCTCCGAGAGGTGAGCAGGTAGACCAGAGACCTTCTGGGTGTGTGTATGCTATTACCGCGCAGGATCTTGTGCCGGCTCCATCTGTTGTGAGAGGTACCTTTTTGTTTTGCAACTCAGTTGCCAATGTGTTGATTGATACGGGTGCATCCCATTCCTTTATATCTGCTGCATTTGCATCTGTTTTGGGGTTGGAGTTGGCGCAGTTAGCATCTCCTATTTGTGTTGTATCACCTGTTGGGGGTGAATTGATTTTGAAGTAGGGGTGTAGAGGTTGTGATATTGAGGTCGTCGACCGTCGGCTTCCATTTTCTTTTGTAGTTATGGCTATGTCGGGCTTTGATGTGATTTTGGGTATGGACTGGTTATCGTCATACCGGGCTGTTATTGATTGCTACCGCTAGAGGGTTACTGTATGTACCTTGAGCGGAGATTGTTTTCATTTCTTGGGGGATCGGGTTGGTAGTGTTTTGCCACCAGTGTATGATCAGCGAGGGCAGAGTGAGCTTAGTTGCCTTCTTGCTAGCTGTATGAGTAGTGAGTGTGATGAGACCCAGGCCGAGTTGCCGAGAGTGGTTTGTGAGTATTCGGATGTTTTTCCCAAGGATCTTATTAATTTACCACCTCATCGAGAGATCGAGTTCTCTATTGACTTAGTGCCTGGCACGGCACAGATTTCCGTGGCACCGTATCGTTTTGCCCCAGCCAAGTTGAGTGAGTTGAAGATTCAACTCCAGGAGTTACTAGATAAGGGTTTATCCGCCCTAGTACTTCGCCGTGGGGAGCACCGGCCCTCTTTGCTAAAAAAAAAGATGGGGCTTTGAGACTTTGTATCGATTACCGGAAATTGAGTCGGGTTACGGTTAAGAACAAGTACCCTATGCCCCGTATAGATGATCTGTTTGACTGGTTGAAAGGGTCCTGTTGTTTCTCTAAGATAGACTTGAGATCAGGTTACCATCAGTTGAGGGTCAGGGAGGAAGATATTCTGAAGACGACATTCCGTACGCGGTATGACCATTATGAGTTTCTGGTGATGCCTTTTGGGCTTACCAATGCACCGGCTGTGTTTATGGACTTGATGAACCTAATCTTTCAGGAATTCTTAGATCATTTTTTGGTCGTTTTTGTGGACGACATTCTGATTTATTCACCTTCTGAGGAGGAGCACGAGGAACACTTGAGAGTGATGCTTGAGTTGCTTAGAGCCCATACGCTATATGCTAAGTTTGGAAAGTGTGAGTTCTGGCTAAGAGAGGTTAAGTTCTTAGGCCATGTAGTCTCCGGGGAAGGGGTGTCTGTTGATACATCCAAGATAGAGGCAGTGCAGGGTTGGGTACAGCCTAAGAGTGTTTTTGAGATCCGTAGTTTTCTGGGATTAGCTGGGTATTATCGCCGGTTTGTGAAGGATTTCTCCAGGCTAGCTTCGCCGTTGACTAGATTGACACGAAAAGGGGTCAAATTTGTGTGGAGTGAGACTTGTGAAAAGTCATTTCAGGAACTCAAAGTTAGACTTACTACCGCTCCAGTTTTGATTATTCCAGAGAGGGGTTTGGGTTATGTAGTGTATTGTGATGCTTCACGAGAGGGTTTGGGTTGTGTGTTGATGCAAGAGGGGAAAGTGATAGCCTATGGCTCACGGCAGTTGAAAACACATGAGAGAAATTACCCTACACATGACCTAGAGTTAGTAGCTGTGATTTTTGCCTTGAAGATTTGGAGGCACTACCTGTATGGTGAGCGATTCGAGGTGTTCTCGAATCATAAGAGTCTGAAGTATCTGTTTACACAGAAGGACTTGAACTTGAGGCAGAGGAGGTGGATGGGGTTTATTAAGGATTACGACTTCGAGTTGCATTACCATCTGGGGAAGGCCAATGTTGTGGCCGATGCCCTTAGTAGGAAATCCATTAGTGATGTAGCTTGTATAGCCATCCGGGAGTGGGAAATGTTGGGTGCACTTGGCGAGTTTGATTTGCTTCTGGGTGAATCTGTTGAGTTTTCGGCCTTGTTTTTTTGTAGTTGCGCAGCCTACACTTGTGAATCGGGTGTTAGAGGCACATAGGAGTGACTTTGAAGTAGAATCCCTCCGAGAGAAGATCTCCAGTGGGAAGGTTGAGAAGGGTTTGACTGTGTATCCTGACCTGAGTGTGAGGTACCGAGACCGTTTGTTTGTGCCGGAGTCTTGCCGAGAGGAAGTACTCCAAGAGTTTCACCATTCACGCCTTGTGGTGCATCTGGGAGGCACTAAGATGTATCGTGATTTGGGTCACCAGTTTTGGTGGCGGGGTATGAAGAAGGATGTGGTAGTTTTTGTGTCTAAGTGCCTGACTTGTCAGGAAGTGAATGCCGAACATCAGAGGCCAGCGGGTTTGTTACAACCCTTGCCTATTGCTGAGTGGAAATGGGAGCACGTCACAATGGACTTTGTTGTAGGTCTTCCAAGGACTCAACGGGGTAGTGATGCTAGTTAGGTGGTCGTGGACTGGTTGACTAAGTTAGCGCACTTTATTCCTATGCGTGTGAGAGATTCGGTAGATCATCTTGCCAACTTGTACATTCGGGACATAGTGAGGTTGCACGGGGTCCCAGTGTCGATCGTCTCAGATAGAGATCCACGTTTTACTGCTAGGTTGTGGCAGAGTTTGCAGAGTGCCTTGGGTACTAAATTGGTCTTTAGCAGAGTTTATCATCCTCAGACTGATGGGCAGTCCGGGCGTACTATTCAGATCCTTGAGGATTTGCTTCGAGGCTGTGTCCTTGACTTTAGTGGGACGTGGGAGAGGCACTTGCCATTAGTGGAGTTTGCCTACAACAACAGTTTCCAATCGAGTATTGGTATGGCACCGTTCAAGGCCTTGTATGGCCGACCATGTAGATCTCCAGTTTGTTGGGCCGAGGTGGGTGATGTACCTTTCTTAGGCCCGGAGTTGGTGCGGGAAACGATGAAGAAAGTTGAGTTTATCCGTAGGAGGCTTGTTACAGCCCAGAGTTGCCAAAAGAGTTATGCCGACCGTAGGCGGAGGCCTTTGTCTTTTGAGGTGGGTGATCATGTCTTTATGAAAATATCACCTAGACGGGGTCTGATGAGATTTGGGAAGAGTGGGAAGTTGTCCCCTCGGTTTATTGGGCCTTTTGAGATCCTTGAGCGGATTGGAGAGGTTGCCTACCGTTTAGCATTGCCGCCGCAGCTGTCCGGGGTGCATGACGTGTTTCATGTTAGTATGCTTCGGAAGTACGAGTCGGATCCGTCACATGTATTGGATTGGACCGACTTAGAGGTTGATGAGGATACCTTGTATGAGGAGAGACCGGTGAGGGTCTTGGATAGGCGGGATCAAGTCTTGTGAGGCAAGACCATTCCCTTGGTAAAAGTTCTGTGGAAACATCACAGAGTGGAGGAAGCCACTTGGGAAAGCGAATTGGAGGTGCGAGAGAAGTATCCGGATCTATTTGTGGATGTTTGAGCATATGTTGAATATTATGTTGTATTGATAAACTTTAAGAACATTGAATATGTCTTAAGTTGTAAAACATTGTATATGTTTTGGTTTTTTGGAAGTATGGTAATTGTTGAATATGCTTTGAAAATGAAAGTTTAATTTGACATTATATATGTTGAACGTATTACAGAAATGCAAGTATGTCATTAACATTGAATATGTTATAGAATTGTGAAATATGGTATTGGAATTTGTTGAATTTCAAAGAATGCATGTTGATAATGCATGTTGCAGATTATATTGTAAATTGCCTCTTGAAAAGAGATGGGATGACCGGTAATGGGTCAGGATGTTGAATATTGAACTGTAATATTGTTGAGAATTGAAAATTTACAATTTTGAAACTTGTAACTAATTTCGGGGACGAAATTCTTTAAGGGGGGGAGGTTATAGCGATCCCGGTTTTTCCTCATTTGTTTATTGTATTTCGGACCTAGGTTCCATGGTGTTGGTTTTGTTTATATCTTGTTTCCGTCCTTTAAGTCCTTATATTCGAATTTTGGGATGTGTTGGGCAAGTTTGTTACAGGTTGGTAGTGAGTTTAAACCAATAGTTGCTACCCAGATTTCTGTTTCTTCGCTCGAGCGAGGCTTTTGTCGCTCGATCGAGCTCTGTGTTTTATTTCCTTTGCTCGAGCCAGGGTTCCTTCGCTCGAGCGTGCGTCTGCGTCTAGTTTTGGACCTGAAGGTTGTGTTTCTTGGCTCGAGCAAGCTTTCCTTCGCTTGAGTGAGCGAGGACTATGTTTTGGGTTTCTTTGCTCGAGCGAGCACTCTTGCGCTCGAGCGTGCTTCTGGGTTGCAGACCTGAAGCTTCGTGTTGTTGGCTCGAGCAAGGCTTTCTGCGCTCGAGCGAGGTTTCTCTATGTCTGGTCGCTTAAGCGACCACTCCTTCGCTCGAGCGAGGCTCGAATATATCAGTTCGCAGCAGCTTCTTCTTCTTCACTTTTTCTTCATCTCTTTTACTCAAACCCTAGAACGGCTGCTTCCTCTCTCTCTGCATACCTTCTCTCTACAAATCCATCTAGTTCTAGTGGTGTCCTACCCTAGCCTCTTTGTAAGAAAGGTAGAACTTGGTGTGGGCTACATTTTGATCCGAAAATCTTTGGTTTTGGAGCATCTTGAGTTTTCTCCATCTTCTCCATTGGGTCTCTTCATTTGAGGTAGGGATACCCTACTCCTTCTTATAGGTTTTGACATAAATTTTAGTCATTTTGATTAGATGGTGAATTATGAGAATTTTGGGAAAGTTAGGATTTGATTTGAAGTTGTATAAGGGGGGTTTTAAATTGTTAAACTCCATGTGTACATGAGACCTTGAGAAATGGAATTATTGTTGTTAAATTGATGAAATTGAGCCTTAGGGTTGATAATTGAAAAAGGGGGAAAATGCCCTAATTATGTTGAATAATTAATTTAAATAATTAATTTGGGAAAATATGAAATTGAGTTGGAAATTATGAAATTGGGAAATTATGAGGTTGATTGGTGTAGTTGTATAAATTAATCACTCACCTATGAAAATGTTGTTATTTTATCTGTTTGATAAATTTATTATCTGTTTAGAGATAATTGCTTTGGGCTATCGGTAGAGGATAGTCTTGATTGTTGTAGACACTGTATGTTGATTAGGGAAAACTGAAACTAATCACCTGGAATATGTCATTGAATATGACGGTTGGAATAATACATCGCATATGTGTATTGATTGATCATTGTATATGATAAGTGTTTAAATACATTGTATATGTATATTGTTTGGGAGGAGATATGGGATGTACTCCATGGTTTGCGAGAAGATAGGGGATGTACTCTCAAACCTGTTTGGGAGGAGATAGGGGATGGACTCCATTGATAACTAAGTTGGCCGGAGTGTCCAGGGTGAAAGTCCCGAAATTTTAATTATGTTTGCATAACATAGATGATTGAAGTATTGAAATGTTTTAATATGAGTTGTAGTCTCATTTGAATTATGGATAACGGAAGTGCTTTAATATGAGTTGTAGTCTCATTTAACTGTTGGCTAGATAATGAGCCATGTTACTGATTATGAATTGGATTAGTAAAGGAAAGTGGAATGTAACACGGATGTATTTGTCATAGAATTGGGAAGTGTTGTAAATTGGTTTACAAGTGTTAACCATTTATCAAATACTAATGTTTTAGTTATTGTTCATATTTGGTTTAGTATATCTCTACTGGGCATTGGCTCACCCTATATAGGACATCATTTTCAGGTTCAGGTGATATGCCACCTCCAAGGCCGTAGCTTGGAAGGTTTTGGGAGTTGAAGACTCTTTTGGTTGTTTTTTTTGATATTTTGGTATTACATGTAAATTCAAGCCGAGGGCTTAATGTGTTTTTAGTTAGCACTCTTTTTTTGTAACCAAGTGTTGGCTTGGAAAGTTGTAAGCCTGTAGGGCATTTACTTTTGTTGTCAACATGTAATACTTTTGTAATGAACACTCTGATAAATGAAATATGCTTTATTCTCTTATGTTTATGGATGTTATGAATGTGGGTTTATATGTATTATTTTGAGGGCGTTACATGTTAGCAGGCAAGATTGGCTCACACACACGAGCAATCGCCCTTAGCGCTAGGTAGCGAGTAAGGATGAGACTAGTGGCTTATTGTATTTGGAGCAAATAGAGAAGCTAAAATTATCCACTAGCTATGTCACCTTGGTTGGAGCCAAGATAAGGCTTTGTTAGAGACCGACCATGGATATGAGTGTACCGACTTTTCCATGATGTGGCTGTTATGGATAGCCAGATGCGAGATCTCATTTGATGCTTGAGTGGCAAGCAAATAGAGAATTCGAGTTAGATGATAGGAAGCGACTTGTGCGCTTAAGAGCGACTAGACTAAGATCTGTATGGTGTATGAGTTTAACATCACTCGTTGGAAGAGTTACTCCACTATAACATGCATTCGTACTGCATGTGCTAATCAACCCGTTAGCGAGGTGAAAGAATGGATCCTTGTTTCTTCACCGTGCGAGTCCTAAAAGTCATTTTTTCCTTAAATGACTTCACTTTGTGCCTTTTGTGATCTTTAACTATGTTAGTTACTTTGGTATGTTGTCTGCAGTCATGTATGATTCGGCTTTAAGGGACATTACTGGGAAAACGGTCAATTTCAAATTGAATGATATGAGGGTGAATGGAAGATCATCTAGTTCTACATCTCTGCTCTATATTCACTGTCGACAACTCACATCGCTCTTTATGGGATGCTGATTGGGTGTGAATATAATGCGGGACCTAGGAGAGTCAAACATGCTCTTTGAGGGATTAGAGATGTTTTTGGACCGATGTAGCTAGATGGGTCTAGGTACATGAGACACTATTTCAGTTCATTTTCGGTTGATGTCTCTATGTTGACGCATATTGAGTTTTTAGTATAGAGCTCTCATATGCAGGTGTTCTCAGCGGTCGCACGGTACATTGGCTAGTATGAGATTGTTCATTTTTTGGGGAGATTGAGATAGAGATGTGGCAGTGTCATGCCAACTCATGTGCGAGTGGGAGATGTTAGAAATTGGGCACCCATGTGGCATGACCCTTTGAACCTTTTGAACCTTATCCATATAAGTTTGAATTTGAATTCAAAACTTATTTGGATAACCACTCAGGATATCTATATCTATCATATTAACTGATATGGATAGATGATATATTTATCCTATATATCTAATATGATATATGGGATATTGGTATTAGCAAACAATGTATGTTTTTGTTTTTTTCCATACTAACTCTCTCCCATTAAACAACAATCAAGCCATTTTGCACTGTGACTTGTGTGGGTGATACTCATTTTGTAGTATCACTCTACTGCTGGGTTGGTTGTTCACATTCTGGAAGTACGTGATTTACCCACGAAATTCTTTGCTTCAGGCTCTGCTAGAAGGTATGATTCTAAAATTTTTGATCTGCTGCGTTATACTTTAATTTACAGAAACTATCATCAAGATTCTCCCATTGTTAGGCTATTTAACAGAATTTGCTAATGTCATACCAAAAGTGACAAAATTGCCCATTAATTACTTTATCTATTAAAATGAGAAATTTTACTCACATCTCCTGAGGTTTTGCATATATATTATGAAAAATTCATACATATTTTTCTCAATAATTTACATTACTTATTTATTCATATTTTAAAAAATTATTGTTTTATCTTTTCTCAATCATATATCATTCTCAAATTTTTATTTTTATCTTTGAGTAATTAAATTTTTAGTCAATGCATATTTAAAAAAACATATGTTGATATTTCTTACATGATTAAAAAAATTTAAAAAATAAAAATAGAAGTAAAAAAAATTTAATTGCCTCACAATAAATTAAAATTAGTTAATAGGGATTGAAAGATCAAGAAATCACTTGAGAATAATAAACAATTCAAACAATTTATCATTTCTTATACCTAAATTAAAATTAATCTTTACTTGAATGGAAAAATTATTTGAGAATAATAAAATATTGAATTAATTTGTTATGTATGTGTGAGGAGTGGTTCTTCAATATTATTTCGTCCCAAACAAACCTTTCTTTAATCCTTGCTCTAATATCTAAAATAGGAAATACTTTGGTCAGGGATGCCAGAATTAACACTCCGACAGTTAAATTAGTAGGTTGTGTATGGGAGGGAACGAGGATGATATTTTTAAGACAAAGTTCGATTGGTTCCTAGTGCATACATTTTCCCTTGTATCTACCTTCTTTATAAAGTCCTCTGGTGTAGATGGTATAGATATTTTCTACATAATTTGACCTGTTTGTCATCATCATTTGAATGTTAGAACCCAAGTTCGTATTATACCTTTGGAAAGGGACAGTCTGGGCCCACTTTGGTACTTGGCTTAATTGCTTGCCGATTCTGCCTAATCCACTTACTTGGTATATCACTTAGCATGCTTGGCGCTTCATCTTCTCGACAATCCAATGGGCAAGGTTCAATTTGGGCCTATAACGATCTAGAAATTTTTCCTTCCACTCGAGCAGGGGAGTTGACGCTCGAGCAGACTTGTGGGGTTCCCAGCATTTTTGCAGATGGCCCGAGATTCTGGGAGTTGTGAATCTCCGCTCGAGCGGGGGAGTTGACGCTCGAGCGGACGGCTTTGTTGGTCTGAGTGCTCGAGCGCAAGGTTAAACGCTTGAGCGGGTCGCCTAGTTGAGTTTGCATTTCTGAGGCACGTGGATTCGTTTTTGGCATTTTTATTAGTGTATTTGGAACCTCCTTATTTTATTTTGGGGTATTGATTGAGGTGGTAATATGATGGTAAAGTAAGATTGGACCAAAACTTTAATTCGAATAATTCGCCTACGATCAGCCGTCACTCTTTTGCCCTTTTCTTTTTCCATACTTTGAATTTGGATGTGAGGTTAGAACCATTGGAAAGCTCATTTTCGGGGCTTCAATTTGGATACAAGAATGACCAAAAACGGAGTCCGGATGAGAGAGTTACGTATGTTTGAAGTTTTCATATCTGTGCTGGAAGCAGGACCGCACGTGCGGAAAAAGCGGCGCACGTGCGGGGCTGTGCGGGACAGCAGCTCAAAAACGCGATTTTTGGATCATTTCTTACATTTTCTTTTCCTCTCCTCTTCTCCCCTCCTCCATGTCCGAAACCCTAGCCCCCAAAACCTTGATTTCCTCCACTTTTATCAACAATCCACCATGGTTCTTGCATCAAGGGTGGAGAACAAGAGAAGATCAACATTTTCAACCGATTGGAACTCGGATTTGCGAAGGATTCTCATCAAAGCTTCGTTCTTTTGCTTGATTCTTGAGGTAGGGGTCTTAGTTTTTCCACAATACTTCCATAAATAGATAGATTTGTGGTATTTTGATTATATACATACAAAACCTACATTTTTGAGCATATAGAGTATATTATGAAAATTGGGGATTTAGGGTTTGAGATGTTGGAAGTTTAATTGATGGGTTAAAATGATGGATTGTGAACCCTAGGTGTATAATCAAAGGGAAAGTTGGAATAAGAAGTAATGGGCTAAGAAGTTTAAAATTTTAATTGAAATTTCTAGATTTCCTAGAAACCCTAGGTTGATTCTTGATGATAGTCAATGATTTGGCCCAAATTGAAAGTAGAATCATGAAATTGGTAGGTTGAATAACATATGTACAAGTTTAATTGGAATTTGGTTATACTTGAAAATTATGTTTAAAATTTGCGAATGAACTTTGTTAAGAGCATTGTAAATCATGTTTTAATGAAAAGGAAATTGGGGGAAAAGATTTATTAATGATATAAATGACATAAACTCGATCATGAAATGTTAAAATGGGATTTAAGAATTTCTCTTGAAATATGTTGAATTATATTTAATGGTGTTGAGTTGAATCATGTTGATTTTGGTTTTTGTGATCTAAAATGTAGAGTTTCCAAAACGGGTTTAATCTCAAATTATTTTATTAAATTCCTAGTGGGTTTGCTTAATTATTTTGAAACTCAAGTGGATGATTTAATGGGGTTTCTTTATGGGGATGGGAAATGTTTGGTTTTTGGTGAAAACACTAGAAATTTAGAGATTTTGGGGAACATGGAAATGTTCATAAAACTCATTTCTTTCTTTGAATAGAAGATGAATGGGTGTAAATTCCATAACGTGTTTTGCAAGATTGGTAATCTTTTAAATTTATTGAGTTGGAGAAATGGTTTTGAAAACTTCATCATGTGTAGTCCTTGGTGGGACCATGTTGCTTTGACTTTTGAAATGAGGAAGTTGATGGTATACGGTTGTTTTGAGAAGGAATGTTATGAATCATGGAGATTTTTGCATTTGCATATCATATCATTTATCATTGTGCATTGTGGTTTTAAATCCAAGAGATTTGCATTCATGACAGAAAATAATTTGGATAAGAAATATGGGAATGTGAATGGGGTAAATACGCGGTAAGTCCGGATAGGGGGTGTAGTTGATTTGATAAGTTGGCCATGAGTGTCCAGGGTGAAAGACCCGAAAGCCGCGCGGAGAGGTGTCGAGCCTTCCGGTTAGCACCGGTAAAAATGACAGTTTGGTAGTACTTGTTAAGCCTACTTGTAGACACCAGCCTAGGGATTATCAGTGTCGTATTTACCGCCCCTTTTAAATTAATGATGGAAGTTTGAAATTGATGAGATCACATGATGACATTGAGAACATGGTGATTTTGAAACAATGCATTGAAATGAATGTTTTTCCTCATTGTTTACCCTTGGCATAGCATTGCATTTACATTTACTTTTGTGTTGAGGAAAAAGCATAACTATATATACTTCGTGAAAATTCTCTACAGAACACGAAAATTAATTGTGAAAATGGTTTTCGGGAGTTCACTTCCTGCCGTAGTAAGCCGGCAAAAGGTGGATTGTGTTGAGCTATGTGTTGAGTTGATGGTGTTATTTGTTGCTTGTGACGAATTTGTAAAATTTAATATTGATGTGTAATTTGGTTTAAAGAGGAAATGTGCATGGGCATTATTTGTAAATAATGGGAACCAAAAATAGATATGGGGATTATAGATTATGATGGTAAACTTAACGAAGTAGTTGTATTGATAAAAGTAAATTGCGAGAGTTGTTCTATAATTACATAAAGGGTTGGATTGGAAGGATTTATTAGCATTGTGTTATCTTGAAATGAAACTTTGCGGGTGTAAGTAACGGGGTGAATTGAGTATAGAAGAATTGTTGGCGAGTCAAAAAGGAACCTGAAATTGAAGTTATGGGGGTTTAAATTAAAAATGATGAGTAGTAAAGAAGAATGAAAAAAAAAGAGGAACATTAAAAAAATAAAAATTTAATGCGAAATATTTTTGGGAATTGGTTAATAACCTTTAAATGA
Source organism: Camellia granthamiana (assembly GCA_036172215.1). NCBI lineage: Eukaryota > Viridiplantae > Streptophyta > Magnoliopsida > Ericales > Theaceae > Camellia > Camellia granthamiana. Next base: position 13,868,954 of record CM069913.1, read on the forward strand.
TGTTGTTTCTTAAATATGGTTGTTTCACGAGGATCTATGGATTTCTAAAGTTAAGCGATGATTTTAATGGCTGAAGGTTTTCCTTAAGAGTGTTTAAATAGTTTTTGAGAAAAAGATACCTTACTTATGATATTTTAAGATTATGAAATGTCACCCTACTATACGGTATCGCCCTGCATGCATGATCATTTCTATCTGTGTGTTCGTTATTGATTTAGAACTATGAGATTCCTACTGGGCATTAGTGCTCACCCCGTTGTTGTTTAATCTTTTTACAGGAAGAAAGTTTGGATTATTTGATTGAAGATGTATGGAATTCTTGAGTCCATTTGTTTAACTTCATAGTAGATGTAAAGGTAGTGGAATTTGTATTTGTATATATTTATTTGTAGCCTTGCAGTAGAAGCTTAGCATATATGATTGTCATTGTAGTGTTCATTGAGAGGGAAAGAACTTGTATCATGGTATTCCTATTACTCAAGTGTAATAGGTATTTGTATATGTAAAAAAAAAAATATATGGACCTAAATTTACAGGCTTTGGTAATGTTTTCGAGTAATTAAAATTCGGGGCGTGACAACTTGGTATTAGAGCTAACCGGGTTTGAATACCTGGAGCTTGTGGGAAGTGGTTTATACTACAATGGGTTGGCTTCGCTTGGTGAGGATATTTGCATATAGAAATAGGAGGTATAGGACATTATGTGTTGCATTATGTGAGCATGGGTTAAGCTTCGTGGATAGTTCTTGTAGCCGGCTAACTTGCTTCGAGATCTCATTGGAAAATGCGTCTGATCAACGTAGTTTCTAATGGGAGTTCCTTGGAAGTTCCAGGACAAGTGGTTGTCCTTGTAGACTTAACTCGATTATGTGGTTTGTTGCCTAAAAATTGTTTATGTGCTGTGTGATTATGTGTTATGTTGGTTTCTTGATTTAATAGGAAGAGTAAGTGTCTCAGGAAAGGGTTACGGTTCGGTCGATAGATGTTTGATGTCGTTGTTGAGATAAGGAGAGCTATTGGATGGTTATTAATCTACAATAAGGGAGATGTTAGATATTGGTAGGAATGCATATTGACTTATGAGTTTCAAATTGAATGAAAGTGTTTGTGGAACATGGAATGTGAGAGTTGTATGAATTACAAGGAGTATAGTTGTGATGATGTGAGATCTTAGAATGGTATGAGATTAGTTTGAGTTACGTAGTAAATCGTGAGAGTGCTTGGTGGTGGTATGAAAATTGTGCCTCATGGTGATAAAAGTAGTGTTGGCTTAAGGTGTGGTGAGCTAGTGGTTGTGTGTGTATGAAGGAGTTAGTAGTATTGGAGTATGGGGTTCATGAGTATGAACAAATGCTAGAAGTGATTCTTGGGAGGAAATATGAGTCGTGTTTCGTAGTAGTGAGTGTTGTGCGGGTGGTAATTCTGTTGTGTGACTCGAAATAAGTGTTATTATATCGGCTTGAGAATGATGAGATTGTTGGAAGTGGTGCTAATGTAACGCATATTTGAAAAGTCTAGTGAGATTCTAGAAACGGGTAGGACGGTGTAAGAGGCTTTATCTCGGGGTAGATGGTGTGAGGTAACTTGTAAGCGTTAGTAATTGTATGGTTGGCCGATTAGTGACTTCCGAGTGTAGGAGCAAAGTGTTATGAAATTCTTGGCATTGTTTGTATGAGAATAATAGGTGATGATGGTTATGATTATGATTTGTGAGATGTGAAATGATGTGTGCATCGATAATTGAACCATGAGAGTGGAAAATGGATAATTTGGGCTAAGTTGCGTAGAGAAGACGGATTCTTGTAGTTGCCCTCTTTTGTGGGACTTAAGGATTGGTTTGGGTTAGTTTGTTTTGATTTGACTTGCAACCAAAGGTTTTAATAAATGCTACTTGAAGTTAATTGATGCTTGATTGTCTTGGGAGTTGCCTTGTTTTGGATAAATAGGGATGTGAGTGCTTAGTGTCTCAAGGGGTATTTGATGGCATGGAGTCTTACTTGTACATGTATACGTGTGTTGTTTATGTGACTTTGTGAAATTGCTCTAAAGGAGTTAAAAATGTTTGAATGGAAATTGTTGAAGTGCACTTGTGCCAATGTGTATATATATGTTGAATGTTGATATAAGTGTTGACATTTGTAATGAATATGTGGGTTTGTTTTGTTTGTTGTTGTTGCAAATGTGTATGGAAATTATGTTGTGATGTCGCCGGATGGGTGGCGGAGGTTATTTGGTGATGGTTGGGATTCACCGGGAAAATGTTGAGATTGATGTGGGAAAACGAAAATCTATTTTCCTTGCACGTAGCCTGGGAAGGCATGTGTAGACGTCCCCGAACGCATCCGGGGGCAGGAGTGCGAGTCCCCCCCGTTCTGGTTCGATATTGGGTCACTACAGTTCGAAGGACTCAAATGTCACGGTTCTAAATCTCGAACCAAAGAGTCCAAATCCAGCAAATCGTTTTGAAAACAGATTTTTTGAAAGAAGTGCCAAACATGGACTGCTTTGCCAGATACAGAGTCGCCACCTAAATATTTTTTAATGGGGAAATTTAGGAAACCCTGACTCGGTGCCAAAGGCCACGTGTCCGTCATCACCAAAGTTGCCTCGGCTCGGGAACTTGGGTACGATTGGGGAAGGTCACTTCGTGAGCACCCCCGCTCGCCCGGTCAAAGACCGGCCTCTACTAATCATGATATCTGTTTTTGAAAACATTGTGTGTTCTTATTCCGGTTATTAGCCTAGGTTACTATGTGATGCGCACAGCATACAAGTATAGACTGAGTCGCCTGAATTGGAACAAAACATTTCATGTTTGTTTGTTTGAAGGATGGCTTGCTACCCGCAGGTAGGCTTAAAAATGCAGATTTTGCCACCCTCAGGTGGGCTTGGAAAAACATGGTGTTGCCACTATCTAGTGGGCTTAAAACAAACATTTGATGAATTGTCCCAATCCAAGTAACCTAACCTTCACCCACAGGCGTTCAGGCAGTTATATCACATAAGCAAATAGCCTCATGGCAAGCATGCTATCATGGCAACACTCACACGCATGCAAGGATGCTAAAGCATAAAACTTACCGAGTACTCCAAGCCAAAACAGAAGCTACATTAGAAATCCATGCATGATCCTAGATACACAGAATTGCCTAATGCAACACATGCAGAATGCAACTATAGCAGGCTCGGCTATTCTAAACATGGCATGTGGAATGCTACAGCTATCAAGTATTCAACTCGGAATTGAAATACAAATGCAGTTTGTATGATGCGCCGAGCCCGGTGCGCATGCAAAACAGATGAATGATGCAAACATGCTGTCATACTGTATGCTAATTGAAATATGCCCTATATCTAACCATTGTAAGCAGGTAAATAAAAGGGAGAAAGACGTGGGGTTGGAAGACATACATCACACTCACACACACTTATTACAGTTATGCCCTCGCGCAGAGGGTCCAAATAAATATACAGTCCCAAATGAAAGAATAATACAGTCCAAAATATTACAGTCCGAATAATATACAAATTCCTAATTAATTAACAAATTAAATAAGAAAAAAGTAAAACTGGCATGCAAGCCAGGGGCTGCCTTGATTCTGATGAATGATGTATGTTTAGGCTGCTTTGGCGCTGAAATCCACTGGGATGCCCCAATTAGCCTCTGTTTGCAATGTTTCTCGAAATGCGTGCCCGACTCCGAAAAGTTGTTGATTCTTCATTTTGCTGCAACAGAGAGCAGGAAAGGGGCATAGCAATGTATTTCGCAAATATATGCATGCCTCGATCCTCGTGCCACCAATCACGCATATCGATGCATGATGGCCGAGGAGCCGAATTGCACAACTCAATATAGGATGAATGCATGTGAATGCTACAATAAAACCTAACTCCATCATGGATAATCCGGAGTGTCGGTGACTTGGGAATTGAGATCCGTTCCGTCACTCGGAGTACGGAACGTGCCTCGTTTCCCATGCCCAGGCTAACTCCTATCCCGAACACGATGCAATATGCATGATATGTATGAAATGCAGCTAATATATGACCTAGCATGCACAATGCTATGAAAATGAGATGTCTCGAAATGCGTGCACGTGGGCACGCAAACCGAGGCAATGGTCCGAAGACGTGAAAAGGCACACGCAATGCAAATTGGACTTACACTAACATGAGTGGACCTCAGCCACACTCACATAAGAGGCCGTCAGATAAAAGTGGAGTGCCTCGAAGTGCGTGCGCACGGGCACGCAAGCCGAGGCAATGACATAAAGGCATGAAATGATGCTAAAATGACATAAAGAATGCAAAATGGACTTACACTAACATGAGTGAGCCTCAGCCACACTCACATAAGAGGCCGTCGGATAAAAGTGAAGTGCCTCGAAATGTGTGCACACGGGCACGCAAACCAAGGCAGTGACATCAAGGCATGAAATGGCATGCAAATGCAATGATGGGCTTATACCAACATGAGAGGGCCTCAGCCACACTCACATAGGACGCCGGAGGATGAAAAATAAGATGCCTCAAAATGCGTGCCCGCGGGCACGCAAACCGAGGCAATGGCCCTAAGGCACAGAATAACATACGAAATGAGACGTGGCATATGGCATATGGAAAATGCAAATTTCAGCAGCCAAAATGATGCAAAAACAGCCCCCGAATTATAGCAAAATTACACCCGATGCCCGAAATGCTATGCTGAGTACCCGAAATGACTTGCAGCTAGGCCAAACATGCACAATATGGACATGAAGTGTAAAGACAGATGCTAGGCAGTCCCTAAACTAGCATTTTTCCAGTACAAAGCATGGCCAAACAACAATCATAGATGGGGCAAAAACAGCATGCAAAAATGGGGGAAAAAGGGGAAATAATGAAGTAAGTGGTACATGCAATGCTCAAACTGAAAAATATAGTTCTACAACACTGAAGAGGGACCAAAAATATGAATATTTACAGTAGATGACAACACCCAAAACAGTATGTAGATATGCTCAACATAGCATGCAAAATATGAACCAAAAGGGGGCTATAAAGAGAGGTATACCAAGCATTCACCAAACAGCCTAAGACCCTTAATGAAATATGTCAAGAAGACCAAAATATGACTCTTTCCAGACCTGATGATGGCCGAAAACAGAATATAGATAGGCTTAACAAAGCATGCAAAAATGGGGGTCAAAGAGGGTATAATGACAAGTATAACATGGAGACCCCCAAAAAAGTTGATCCCTTCTAAAATGTTGTAGAGGGATCCAAAATAAGCCTACTCACAGTTCATGACATGCTCCAAAACAGATCACATGTAGGCCAAACAAATCATGCAAATTTACGGTAAATGTGAGAGATTATGAAGCAAGTGCATGATAGAGAGGCCAAACAGGGTTGAGCCCTTCTTAAATATTGAAGAGGGGCTCAAAATAGGCCCACTCACAGTTTACATCAGGCTAGAAAAAAGATCACACATAGGCCAAATATTCAATGCAAAATAATGGCATATAAGAGGATATTGAAACAAGTGCAAGATGGAGGGCTCAAACAGGGTTGAGCCCTTAAACAAACATGAAGAATAGCTCAAAAAAGGCCTAGTTTCAGTTAGGGTTGGAGCTCAAAACAGTGAGCAAATAGGGTAGAAAAATGATGCAAAAAAAAGTGCTAGAAAAGGGGAAATAATGACTTACCCTTGAAGACTACACTTTGGTTGCTTCTTGGCTTGAATTTGTTGCTCCTTAGCCTCTGAAAAACCTTCCCTTGCTGTTGGAATGGAAGTGGTGAAGGTAGTGCTTGGTGTTGATGAACAAATGGTGCTAAGACTTGAAGGTTTTTGGAGGTTTTTGGAGAGGGAGATGGAAGCCAATGTATATGAGCTCTTAAGGGGAGTTTTTCTAACCCTAATGAAGGAGCTGGCCAGCCCCTTATATGGACCAAAAAAGGGTGTAAAGGTGGAGGGAAATGCACCCAAGCTTTCCCTCCCAAAATATCCCTCGGATCCAGATCTTTTCTGGGGGAAACAGCTATACAGCTGTAAAGTGTGGACTGAGAGGATCATGGCCGGCCTTTCACTTTTCTTGGAGGTGGCCGGCCGGCCACCCCCCATGGCCGGTCGGCCACCCCCCATGGCCGGTCGGCTAGGGTTCAAAAGGGTCACTGAGAATTTCTGGTCGGCCACCAAAGGTTGGTGTCCTCCCATGTGTGTACAACAAGGCCCTGTGGTTGGAATTTGGCAACTCTGAAATAGGAGAGAGAATAGGCCACTTGAAAGAGGGGTTCAAAAGGTCCAAATGCAATTACTGGCGGGCCATGTGTTTTTAGGGTCCTCCCAGGTCTCCTCAACACAAATATGTGGTTTTGGCTCGAAGAAAATGGCCCTAGGGTGTTCAACATTAGCCCAGAAGTGAGAAAAACGGGCGCCGGGGGGGCGCCGGAGGAGCATAACTGGTTGTTTGAGACAATTACTATCCTCCCACCCTCCAGTGACCTTCCTTATGGTAAAACAGAGGTACCTGCCAAAAATGAACGAAAACCAATGCAAAACGAATGCTCGGGGGCCAAAACACGCAGTTCGGGATCCCGAAAATCGGCTGTTAAGCACCGAAAGTGGTGTTTGGCTACGAAGTGGGTATCTGAGACCCCAGTGTCCCTTGAAAGGGAGTAAATGAGATGCATGCCAAAAACCGGAGGAATCGGAGATGGTCGGGTGGTCCCGAACCGAGGCACACGGCCTGACGGCTCCGAAAACCGGGATCCGGGCTCCGAAACGGGCAAAATGGCCTACGACCACGAAATGTAGCCCACGGCCACTGAGAGATAGTCTACGGGACCTCTCCCTCCCCTCAGGAAAGAAAACAGAGAAAATCGAGCCCGGTTCGCAAATCGAGCCAAGGCACAGAAGAGAGTTCGGAAGTCCGGAGGCAGGGCGCACGGCCGCGACTCTGAGACTTCTGAACGAGCACAATATGCAACATCACCGAGCGCTCAATCGGCAACGTCTGAGTCTCAAGGTCGGTCAAAAATGGGGTGTCTACAGCATGGTTGAACTAAATGTTAAGAACTTAATCTGAATATGACAATGAATGATTTTCACTGTTTTACTTTTAAGTGTTTAATGGAATAAAGAATTGATAACGCTGTTAATTGAAATGCTATTGAGAGTTGTGATATTGGATCATACAATGCAATGTGTTATCTGTTTTGCTTGTGTTGACATAGTGTTAGTTTAAGAGTGATTTCTTTTCTTTGAAATTGAGTTTCGGTCATTCGATAGTCATTGTTCGCGTTGTTGTTGATTGACGAGTTGTTATGGACCTTGGGATTATAAATGGTTAGTGTTGCTCCTTGCCCGTTGAATTACGATGTGTGTGTTGATCGAAAGTATTTGTGGTCCTTTCCTGGTGATTCTCATTGTTGGGTGTCTGTGGAACATTGAGGCATCGAATCAGAAAATTAAGAAGCTATCCCGAGTGTGGATCTAGTTTTGGAACATTACAGGGTGCGTTTCCGTTCATGTTTGAGTTGTCTTCTATTTGGTTTTCTTCAATTTCGAGGACGAAATTTCCCTAAGGTGGGTAGGTTATAACGCTTTGTATTTTGGGTTTAGAATTGAAGTGAGGTGTAATTGAAAGTTGTCAAGGTTTGGTGGATATTTGTGGATGTTCTCATGCTTTATTTTTGGACTAGGGATTGTTAAGAATTGGTGAGTATAAGGTTGTTGCTATTTTGTTAGAGCGGATGCAATTTCGGGGACGAAATTTCTTAAGGAGGGAAGGATGTAACGATCTAGAAATTTTTCCTTCCGCTCAAGCGGGGGAGTTGACGCTCGAGCGGACTTGTGGGGTTCCCAGCATTTTTGCAGACGGCCCGAGATTCTTGGAGTTGTGAATCTCCGCTCGAGCGGGGGAGTTGACGCTCGAGCGGACGGCTTTGTTGGTCTGAGCACTCAAGCGCAAGGTTAGACGCTCGAGCGGGTCGCCTAGTTGAGTTTGAATTTCTGAGGCACGTGGATTCGTTTTTGGCATTTTTATTAGTGTATTTGGAACCTCCTTATTTTATTTTGGGGTATTGATTGAGGTGGTGATATGCACTACAGGAAATATGTGATTTTACGGCGTTTATTTAACGGCATTTCTTTAAACGTCACTATTTCTAACATTTAACGACATTTTATAAACATCACATTTTATTTTAATTAAAACGGTACCGTTTAAGTAATCCAAGTCATTTGAAAAGCGCCTTCAAATGTGTTTCTCTCTCTCTCTTCAAACCCTCAAATCTCTCACCAACGTATTTGAATCTGAGAAACCCTAGAGTCTCCGGGAAAGCGATCCCTCAAATCTCTCGCTCGCTCTCTCTCTCTGTAAACCCTTCGGCTCCTTCAACTCAATTCAACTTTCTTCACTCGGTGATTCATCATTCGGTCGATCCAATCTCAGAATGATTTTGATTTCGAAGCTCCACCGCCACCGCCGCTGCCGCCGCCACCACCACCATCTGCATGTGCATCTGCATCGTCTACTAACCATCTGCACGATTTTGATTTCAATCCAATCTCAGTTTCGTCGATTCTTCTCTCTCTCTCTCTCTCTCTCTCTCTCGATCTCTGTTTGTCTCAGTTTCCCTCTCTCTCGATCTCTCAATCTCTCTCTCGATCTCGTTTTCTCTCACACAATCTCGTTCTCTGCGTACACATTATCTGTACTTTTTTTGGATAATTTTTTTCTCCTAAAAATCTCTCTATACAAGTATATATATGAATTTTTATATGTATCTCTATGTATTAATTGAATAATCATCCTTATTTTGTTTTCAGGCTCTCGAATGATCCAATCGTTGATCGGCAGTGACGGAAAAAATCAACTCCTGTGAGAAAGAAACCCTAACTTTCTCATTGGAGGTAAGTTCTAATATATTTGTTTACATGTTTGTTCTGTTTTTGATCTTGTTTAGATTTGTATTGAACAACTCTGTTTAGATTTGTTTACTCAATATACTGATGAGAATCTACTTGAATTTGGTTTCTCTTACTTTTTTGGAGCTATATTCTTTTGTCTATAATGCTTCTAAATATGAGGATACATTCACCATTATGTCAATTTCTATGTATCAAAATATATTTTGGTTTATTTAGATGATAAACATTAATTGGAGAACTCAGTAGTGATTAGCAGTCTGTCTATTGGTTAATTTGGGTATTGACTTAAATTTGATTTTTTTTTTTCATCTATCTTTCGTTATATTTTTTCACAATATTGTATTGAAGGTCATCAGCCAAAGCTGGGTTTGGCTGGAACAGGTTTGTCATTGATTTATTGATTGAAAAGGAATTACATAATAAAATGTTGATCTAGAACCAGGTTCCTCCTTCTCGTTGACTCTTAGTAGCATCATAATAGTGCTATTATTTATCTTGCTTGCTTGTGTTTGCATTGTTTCTTTGTTTTTATTTGGTTTGGAAAATAGATTATGCAAGAATACAAATATGGAGCACAAATACAACACCATCAAGATGATTTAAAAAAAGAAAAGAAAAGTCATGACACTATCATGGAGATAAATAGGACCTTGGCTTCATTATTCAGTGGTTGCATCTTTGCTCAAATTTTCCCTTAATTTTGTTTTCTCTTTGTGGTTCACTTTAGATGTGAAATTTTCTTAGATCATTATAGTCTTATCAAATGCTATTGGTGTTGGCAGCTTCACAATAAATGTTGGTCCAGTTTCAAGCATAGTCATTTCAAATAAGTTGAATGGCGTAAACATCTTGAAGGTAATGCAGTCATTTTGTTTTAAGAGGAAGTTTACCTTATTGTTTGTATTTTTTAGGTAATTTGTTGGATGTTGTTGTTGAGAAGGTACAGGTACAGGTACAGTTTTAGGTAATTTTCTCTAGTTCTTCCACACTTTTGTCTATGCTCTGAAGTCTTTCATGTGTAGGGCTGCGAGAGAGAAGTTGCAGAGTCTGCAAATGGTGTCTCAGAAAGATAGATAAAAAGAACAGAGAAAAAGAAAATGGTCCATCTGACTAGTACCCTTCATATATTGGATTATCGAGAATATGCATAATCACTTAACAATAACTAAATTTGATGACTAGAAGGAATAAGTTGAGTTAAATGGTGAAATAACAACTGAATAGAGGAAAATGATTTACTTACTTTAACTCAAGTTGTTGGGATATATGATTTGTTGAGTAAATTTGTATACTTGACCTACCTGGCATATGATGGTGCATACAATTGTGTTTATACAGTTGTTTTAGACTAATAGTCATCAATAGATCACTCATTTGGTTTATTATTCTGTAGCCAGCTTCACCTACCACCCTTGGAAAGGAAATTGCAATTTTTGCTGTCAGATTAAGCAGGGAAAGACAGGATATTTCTCAAGTTGAGATAATGGGGAAGTTTGCTGGTGCAGTTAGAAATTACAATGCACATCTTGTTGCATACCTTGATATTAAATGGCCTCAAATTGCAGAGGACTTCGTGAAATCTCTAGAGAAATCGGTAGTCTTTATTACCTATTAGTTACTCATTAGTGAACTCTCTTCCCAATTTTTATCCCCGTCCTTGCTCCTTATTGATTAAGATACACGGTTTAGTTTGGTTTGGTTTGGTTTGGAGTCTTTTTGAATGTGCCTTCTTATATGTTAGTGATAAGCTCGATAAGTTGAAATTCAGAATATTGTAATCACTTTATTTTTCATTAGCACTGGTGTCCTATCTGTATTCTTTTTCCTTATTAACATAGGGCTTCAAAACTTTGCTATGAAATACTTGCAGCATTTTTTATATTTAAATTTTTTTTTTAGGATCTTCTAGTTTATGGAAAGTTACTTAATTAGTTGATACTCGCTGTTTTTTGCAGGACCTTGTAGCTAATCCAAAATGGTCTTTGCTTGTAGCAAAAGATCCTGAGGATAGGACTGATTTAATTATAACCCTGCACGGTGATGTTGTTTCTGTATGTTAATGACTTCTGATTTTTGGATGATGTGTCATTCTGATCTTGATTGCTGCTTCTGTTAGTCTATTCTCAATGCATTCTATCCCCCTTTGAACTCGATTAGAGCACTTAAATTCAAATATTTTTTTTGTTTTGATAAACAATGCAGGTCTCTGAAAATGATAGAGAAGCTATCGGTACTGCATACTTGGCAAGGCATCCAATGCATTCCGAGTAACTTTTTTGGCCACTTGTTTTTTTAGCATGCATGCCTAAATCTATTTCTTTACTCTTTCAGATGAGCTAATAAGACAATTCTTTCTAATATGAAGGTTGATTTTGGTGACTTTCAATTTGTGCGTATTGAACCCAAAGTCGTAACATGTGTCAGGGGTTGCTACAGCTTCATTGGGTTCAGGAGGTTTGTGTATTATCCACCAAAATCTGGTTTGTCACCTTGTTCCTTCTTCTTCCCACCTCTTTCTGCTTTTTATTGTATTTTTATTCCTTCCTTCAGAGTTTAGCAAAGAGGAGTATAGAGCTGCAAAAGTGGATCCAATATATCAGTTTTCCAAGCCTATTGCGGTATAAATGGCTAATATTTTTCTTTCCCCTTTTTGGCATATATTTCCATTGTTTATCATAATTTTTTCTTTCGTCATTTCTACTTGTATATATGTTATTGGCAGTCCCACATGAATAAAGATCATGCAGAGGATACAAAACTTATTGTGCAACACTCAACCTCAATTCCGGTAATCAAGAATACTCCTTTAAACTTCTCATTTTCATATGACAAGCAACTGCGAGAACTGATCATATTAACAAACCCATGCTTTCAACATGGATAAAACCAGGATTGGTAATTTCGGCATGTTTGGTTGTGTTCATTTTATTCGTTTCCAGTATTCTTTTCTTTTCTTTTTTTTTTCTTTTTTCATTTTACACATTTTCGAAAACAAAACAATGAAAAAGTGGGTTGTTTTCAGAAATTTTTTCCAGAAAAAGTTTTGGAAACAATTCACCAAACAACTATGTTTTCTGAAAGTTGAAAATAGAAAACAGAAAATGAGAACACAACCAAAAAGTTTGGGAATGCTTATTTTTTGTTTAAAAGTAAATTGGTAGCTGTTGTAACGTACCAGTGTTGTTCTGGTTGGAAGATGGATTCTTTAACGAAAGAACTCTTGTTTCTTTTTCCCATTTTGTTCTTGAAAAAGATTATTTATTCATTCTGTTTTTTAGACATTTCAGAAATTTTAGTGAATTGGGTTTCAGAAATTTTATGCAAATTTTTAGTACATATTTTCAAAATTTTAGATGTGGGTTTGTTTTTCCCATGCTTAAAAATTAGATTTTCAATCATTTGCTTGGATTTTAGGTGGGAAATGTTGTGTCGTGCTTAGTATCTGATCTTTTTTGCTTTAGGTGAGCCACAAGTATAAAGTCAAAAAAGTTTATGAAGTATTCTTGAAGACACCACAACACTTGGTTTTGCAACTAAAACTGTTCCAAAAATAGGATTCACTGTAGCTAAGTGAATAGTATGTATATATATATATATATGTATGCATGTATTGAAGATATCTGAGTGTGTGTAGTTTTTGGAACATACATACCCAAGCAAAGAACCACCAGAAGCAACTCTGTTGGCCATCCCAACAAATACTATATATACATACAAAATTCAGGTGAGTTCTTTTGATTTGATGCTTTGTGATATCGGTCAAGATCATGGTGGCCATGTGTTCTGATAATTGACTTTCTCATTCATTTTGTTTGTTAATCTTTGTAATCTATCAAACCAATGTTTCAATTTGTGTATATATATATAGATCCCTATGTTCTTTTTAGATTTCTCCTTTGTAATTCCCTTGCCTGAGATATTTAGCTCAGCTGGATTTATAATGCATGTATCTGCTGGATTTATATGCTTAAAATTTCAGCAAAATATATGATGATTGAACATTAACATATGGTTAGATCAGATTCTGTAGTAAAATCTCATATTGTATGTAACGACCCACATTCATGTCTTAGTCATGCTTGCATGCATTTATGTGTTTTGCCATGTTAAACTGCATTACAAGTCTTTCCCTGTTTTGTTTAAGTGTTGATTGCATGTTTGTTCCCTCCTTGCTGTCTTAAGCCTAAGTTATGCTAAGCCTAGGTCATGTGAAGCCTAGGTTATTCCAAGCCGAGGTCACCTTAAGCCTAGAACTATCTTGGAACCACTTTGATTGACCTCCATCTTCATCCTGGCATATTGGCCGAGATGATTATCATTTAGGCCGAGGTGTGTGTCACTAAGGCCGAGATGTGTATTATCTAGGCCGAGATGTCATCCTTGAACCCAAGTGATCTTGTTCCTGGACAGGTATGACCTAGACCGAGGTGTGGCACATCTAGGCCGAGGTGTGGCACAGTTGGGCCAAGTGTTGTCCTTCCTAGCCGAGATCATTGTTCCCTGACTTGCCGAAGCTTTGTCCTTAGCCGATGTCATCACTTGCCGGAGTGCCCTTGCCACCAAGCTTGTTGAATACGCTTTGTCTTACACCTGTCTTGTCAATCTATCACCTTTTGAGGAGAACCAACCGGCCGTTGCCACGTGTCCGAGCTGAGTGTTAAATCATCCGGCAGAGAGAGAAACCTATCATTTGTTATATCTTTGTTTTGTAGAGGAGAGAGAAGCTCTAGAGGAGAGAAGGAGGAGTTCTTGAGAGAGAGTAGCTTTTCAAGCTTGATTCCTAGAGATCGAACCGTTAGATCCGTGTTCTAAGGTTAGATTCTTGATCTGCTCATGTTGTTCTTTATGTTTATGTTATTGCATTGCATGATTGAATATGATTTGTAAGCCATGCATTGTTTTGAAGTTCGGTTTTAGAAAGAGGGAATAGCATTCATGTGTTCTTCAAGAAAAGTCATGTTTTGATCCGACAGGTCATGCCAAGATGCATGTTTTCATGTTTGTTTTTGTATGATCTTCAAGTATGGGTACCCGGGTCCATGTTTTCGAACTCATGGCATGAAATCCCAGGTTTTGTAATGAATAAGTTATGATTTTTAGCATTCATGTTCTTCATGTTCATGTTCATGTTCTTCATGTTCTTCAACCCAGATTTCCAGACTTCACTCCCCGAAGTGTAGTCGCCGAAATCACTCTCACCTAGACCTCACACTTAGGCCAAGCATCGTATCTCACCTTGGCCTACCTTGCATGATCACTTGCACCTTTAGTCTGTCTTGCATGAACACCTCGGCATGCAGCCGCACGCCGAAGCCTTGGTAACCACACCTCGGCCAGGTGGTGTGGGACCTCGGCTTAGACCTGGTTGGTACCCAGCATGCCTTCCTGACATGTAAAACAGTGTTTTGACTTCCAGCGTGTTTTCCCGAGATCATTTGCATGCATGTAAGACTTGTTTTGAGATGTGTTTTCAGTGGACCTTGCCATGTGTTTGTAGGACTTGGACTTTTGCTTTGATTCCGACGTCCCGCGAACTATGTGAGTGGTATTTTTAATAAAGTTATGTTATAAGGTTTTGATAAGCTTTGTTTTGCCTAGTTTGAAAAGTATTTGTTAAGCATGAATGATTACCCTTATTTTGACGTATCAAGTATAAGCTTTGTTTTGATGTTAAGTATGAAAGTCCCTTGGCTGGAGGACTCTAAACTTTCGCAGCACTAAGCATGAAAGTCCCTTGGCTGGAGGACTCTAAACTTTCGCAGCATTAAGTATAAAAGGATACGGTCCTTTCTTGGAAAGACTATGGTGTTAAAGCGGGCTACGGGCCTAAGTAACACAAGTCCCTTGTGCTGGAGGACTCTAAACTTTCGCAGTACCATTGTGTTAAAGCGGGCTACGGGCCTAAGTAACACCAATATACCGTGTTAAAAGGATACGGTCCTTTGTAACATAGGTCCCTTGTGCTAGAGGACTCTAAACTTTTGTAGCACCCTTGTTTTGCCACCGACGGCCTTGTGCGGGTGGGTTTGTTTAATCGATTACGGATCGATTAGACCCTTGTTTTGCCACCGACGGTCTATGAACGGGTGGGTTTGTTTTGATACAAGTTAAGCCAAGTACATGTTTTGATACAAGTTAAGCCAAGTACATGTTTTGATACAAGTTATGCTAAGTACAAGTTTTGAACAAGCTATGATATATGTATTGTTTGACAAGGACCTCGGGAATCATTCATTTAACCCCTTTATTACTTATACCATTCACTGAGTATCCAAGCTCACCCTCTCTATGTATATATGTAGGTTTCAAGCAAGAAGTCGGCTACGCCGAGATGTGTGTTTTGTATGTATGTTATGTCGGCATTTTACTTCGGCCCTATGTTTACGTCGGCAAACCTTAAGGATTATGTAACTTGTGTTTATGTCGGCAATATTGTATTTACGTCGGCAGTTCTGATGATGATGTTTCTTGACTTGTATTCATTATATTTTGTATATGTCGGCTTGTGAAGCCTTTTGTCAAGATGTAATGTATGTTTTATTTTGCTTATATCCAAGTTGTAAGTTATGTAAAGATGTATATCATTTCATTGGATCTATGCACGGCTCTTATGGACCACTTGTATCTTGATGTATTGCTTCCGCATTGTGACCCCCATATATATTACTCTGTTTGTGGTTAAATTTTGAGAGTTGGCCTTCGGTAATCTCGGATTACTGGCCATCATGGCACCATCCTACTAGGGGCGGGTTGGGGTCGTGACATTGTACCCTGAATTTTCTTTGACTCTTCTCCCCCACAATTTTGCAGATCATGGAGGTTCTTATTCAGATAGCAAATCTCATATCTGTTGTTTATGCTCACTCTTTATTCTCTTGCTTTTTATTTACATACATACATGCCTAATTAAGTGTTCCTTCATTGCTTGGTTTGCTATATACGTGTAATTTTAATCTGGATTTTTAAGATCCTTTAACATTGCTTTTTTTAATTTGAAGTTATAGTGCATAATGTGATGAATTGATAGCAATCTTTTGTATTTTTTTTCCTTTTTCTTTTTGAGATTAACTTTTTTTCCTTATAATTTAGTCTCTCAACAGTTGACAAAAATTGGGTTATTCAGGTTATCTTTAGCAGGGAGAAAATGAACTCCTTGGAGTTGATGGCAAGTATGACAGTATGTCAAGTTTCCAGAAAAAACCGAAGGAAGTGAATGTCAGGTTGATTAATTTTTTCTAATTAATGGCAAGTATGCAGTGTTTTTTATTAATTTTTTCTGTAGAATGTCAGGTTGATTTTTTCCTTTGGTTTATGCTCTCAGATGTTTCTAGTTCAGAAAAAGCACTACAGTTTCGATGTCGATGTAATTGAATAAAAAACGGAGAGAAGCAAGTGTAGTTTCATTTGTTTCCTCACCCATTTCATGCATGAGAGATTAAATTTAAATGCTATGTTGCCATCTTTCTAATGTGATTTTTGGAGAGAGAGTTTGTGGAAAGAGGTACCTTCCTGTGGGTTCTCGCTGCAGGAGCAGAGGTTATCCGCTACTTTGTTTTGGTGTGTGGATGTGTTAGGTTATGTTGTTGCATTTTTAGTCACATCTCTATCTGACTGATTACAGGCAAAAGCTATGAACACGATTGTTTCCCCCTCGCATTTCATATTGTTCCTCCCCTCTCTGCAGATTCCACAGTGCTTGCTTATGTGTTGTCAGAGCTGAATCGTCGGCATAATTATGGCATAAATCTATTTCTCTTGTCAGTTGATGAAGGCATCGCAGGGTATAGGGATGATTCACTTGAAACTGTCAAAAGAAATGAAGTCCAGGTGAGCAAGTCTCCTGATTTTTTAGTTCAGCACAAGTTGGGTCGTTTTTGCTTATTCTGCTATTGGTTCATTTATTTATTTTCTTGCAGCACAGCATTTTGATTTTTCTTTTTGTCCTGCAATCTTTTCTTTACTGTTGTTGCTGACTCATTAATTTCTGTTCTTGCTGTTCTAAGAACGTCTATTTTAGCTAATAAAATGGTTTTTAATCTTTTGTCTTTTTAATCAACGAGTCCTGTGTGCTTATGTGTGTCCTTTTTTTCTTTTTCCTTTTTTCAGTATGGACTACCACTAAAAGTGGTGTCTTACAAGGAACTGTATGGATGGACAATGGACGAAATAGTGAAGATTATTGGATTAAAGAACAATTGCACATTTTGTGGTGTTTTCCGTCGCCAGGTAGAGCAGTTATGCATTTTCAAATTGATGAACTTAATTTCTCTTTTTTCCTGCCCTTGTTTCTGGATGCAGAAATGATGAAATGAATTGAGTTTGATTGTAATGATGGAATGCTTTCTCTGCAAGGCCCTTGATTGTGGTGCCACATTGCTGAAAGTAGACAAGCTAGCTACTGGGCATAATGCAGATGATATTGCTAAAACAGTTCTTTTAAACATATTACGAGGTGATATTGCTACTGTAATATCTCATCTAAGGTTTCTTTTTCTTTAACTTTTGTTTATTTGCTGAGCTGAGATTATGCTTTTCTGTTGTAGGTTGAGTTGATGCACATTCTATAACCAATTCCAAGATGCAAGCCATTTAAGTATACCTATGAAAAGGAGATTGTTATATATCCTTTCCATTGGGTTGATGATTTGTGCCTAAAGTTGGCATTTATATATTAATTTGATTTTTTACTGATTCCTTTTAGTTGCCAAACCTTAACCAGCTGTTCACGTATGCGTATTTTAAGAGGCTTGACTACTCCACTGAATGTAATTTTCAACCCCTTTTTATTTTTATTTTCTAGGAGGCCACATTTACTCACAGTTTCCTTCCCAATCTCTCCCCAGGAAATGGAATTATCATGTTTAACATTACATGCTATATTTCTCTTTTCAAGTGTTGCTGTACATATTTTCCTTCATATGCCTACTTCTATGACTCCTCATACTGGCACCTGAGATATTTTATTTATTTTGGATGGTGATTTTTCCTTTATAATTCTCTGTTTTCCTTAATTGGTTCTTTGATGGGATGATGAGTTTTTTTGGCTTCAATATTTTGTAATTATGTACCATGGCTGTACATTTTTTAATAATTTTTTGTATTGCTATATTTAAAAGTTTGTCTGCTACCGAAATTACAGGCATTTGACATAAAATTAGCACAAATTAGAAAAAAAAAAAAAAGAGGGCTATTACGGCGTTTCTAAAAACGTCGCTAAATAGCATCCCAACGGTTGAATTTTTTTGGGAAAAGCAGATACGACGGCATTTTAAAAACGTCGCTAAATAGCATGGTGATGTCATGTGACCTTGAGTAGAACCTTTAGCGGCGTTTTTAAAAACGCCGCCTATAGTCATACAGTGACGTTTCTAAAGCGTCATATAGTTATAGCGACGGCTGCATCTTCGATGTTTGGTGCTAAACGTCACAAAAGGATTTAACGGCGTTTTTAAGACCTATAGCGGCGTTTTTTAAACGCCTCTAAAACTTCAATTTCCAGCAGTGATGATGGTAAAGTAAGATTGGACCAAAAACTTTAATTCGAATAATTCGCCTACGATCAGCCGTCACTCTTTTGCCCTTTTCTTTTTCCACACTTTGAATTTGGATGTGAGGTTAGAACCATTGGAAAGCTCATTTTCGGGGTTTCAATTTGGATACAAGAATGACTTAAAACGGAGTCCGGATGAGAGAGTTACGTATGTTTGAAATTTTCATATCTATGCTGGAAGCAGGACCGCACGTGCGGGGCTGTGCGGGACAGCAGCTCAAAAACGCGATTTTTGGATCATTTCTTACATTTTCTTTTCCTCTCTTCTTCTCCCCTCCTCCATGTCCGAAACCCTAGCCCCCAAAACCTTAATTTCCTCCACTTTTATCAACAATCCACCATGGTTCTTGCATCAAGGGTGGAGAACAAGAGAAGATCAACATTTTCAACCGATTGGAACTCGGATTTGCTAAGGATTCTCATCAAAGCTTCGTTCTTTTGCTTGATTCTTGAGGTAGGGGTCTTAGTTTTTCCTCAATACTTCCATAAATAGATAGATTTGTGGTATTTTGATTATATACATATAAAACCTACATTTTTGAGCATATAGAGTATATTATGAAAATTGGGGATTTAGGGTTTGAGATGTTGGAAGTTTAATTGATGGGTTAAAATGATGGATTGTGAACCCTAGGTGTATAATCAAAGGGAAAGTTGGAATAAGAGGTAATGGGTTAAGAAGTTTAAAATTTTAATTGAAATTTCTAGATTTCCTAGAAACCCTAGGTTGATTCTTGATGATAGTCAATGATTTGGCCCAAATTGAAAGTAGAATCATGAAATTGGTAGGTTAAATAACATATGTACAAGTTTAATTGGAATTTGGTTATACTTGAAAATTATGTTTAAAATTTGCGAATGAACTTTGTTAAAGAGCATTGTAAATCATGTTTTAATGAAAAGGAAATTGGGGGAAAAGATTTATTAATGATATAAATGACATAAACTCGGTCATGAAATGTTGAAATGGGATTTAAGAATTTCTCTTGAAATATGTTGAATTATATTTAATGGTGTTGAGTTGAATCATGTTGATTTTGGTTTTTGTGATCTAAAATGTAGAGTTTCCAAAACGGGTTTAATCTCAAATTATTTTATTAAATTCCTAGTGGGTTTGCTTAATTATTTTGAAACTCAAGTGGATGATTTAATGGGGTTTCTTTATGGGGATGGGAAATGTTTGGTTTTTGGTGAAAACACTAGAAATTTAGAGATTTTGGGGAACATGGAAATGTTCATAAAACTCCTTTCTTTCTTTGAATAGAAGATGAATGGGTGTAAATTCCATAATGTGTTTTGCAAGATTGGTAATCTTTTAAATTTATTGAGTTGGAGAAATGGTTTTGAAAACTTCATCATGTGTAGTCCTTGGTGGGACCATGTTGCTTTGACTTGTGAAATGAGAAAGTTGATGGTATACGGTTGTTTTGAGAAGGAATGTTATGAATCATGGAGATTTTTGCATTTGCATATCATATCATTTATCATTATGCATTGTGGTTTTAAATCCAAGAGATTTGCATTCATGACAGAAAATGATTTGGATAAGAAATATGGAAATGTGAATGGGGTAAATACGTGGTAAGTCCGGATAAGGGGTGTAGTTGATTTGATAAGTTGTATAGCGGTCCCGGGTTTACCCCTTGTTGTATAGCGATCCGGACATGTGTCCGTGGATGTTGATAGTTGAGTATTGTCTTGTTTACATCCTTTCTTGCGTTGTATTTGAGTTATAGGATGTGTTGGGCAGGTTTGTTACAGGTTGGTTGAGCTTAGGAACCAAGTCTAGTTGCCCAGGTTTTGGCTGGTCCGCTCGAGCGGAGATGTTTACGCTCGAGCGGGGATTTCGGCGCTCGAGCGGAGAATGCACCCATCCAGTATTTCGTGCACCTACAAAACTTCTGCAAGTGTGGTTTCTACGCTCGAGCGGGTTTGGTGAGCTCGAGCTGGTTGCGCTCGAGCGTGGATGTTGCGCTCGAGCGGACAGTGTGTTTTTGGTGAGAGTTCTGGGAGGGGGAGACCTGCGCTCGAGCGGGCTGGAATCTACGCTCGAGCGGACGAACTTTGTGCCTGTGTCTTGGCGCTCGAGCGGACAATGTTGCGCTCGAGCGGACCATGTTTTATGTGTCTTTACGCTCGAGCGGAGTGTCTTACGCTCGAGCGGACCTGTCGTATAACTGAGTGGGACTGGGCATTTTAAATCACTTTTGACTTATCTTCTCTTTCCTACTTTATCAAAACGCCATTTTCAGAGCTTCTCACTCAAAAACCTTAACTTCTCTCTAAGTATTGATCTAGCTAGGGTGTTTTACTCACCTTTGGTCTTCACAAAAAGGGTGTTGATCGTCGAGGGCGTCTTTTTGATCTGAATAGTTTGGTGTTTGGAACATTTTGGTTTTGGGTCCTTCTCCTTTGGAGCTCATCTTTTGAGGTAGGGATATCCTACTCCTCTTTATGAGTTTTGTCTTTAAATTTTAGCATTTTGATATGTTGGAAGTTGTTGTGAAATTTTGGGAAACTTTGGGCTATTGTGTAATTTTACAAATGTTGGGGGTTTTCATCTATGATAAACCTAGAAGCATGTTTGGTATAGAAACATGGAATTAATGTTGAAACATTAAAGAAATTGGAACCTAAGGGTTGTGATGTTAATTATGGAGAATGCCCAAATTACATTGATTAATTAATTTGGATAATTAATTGTATTGATTTGTGAGGTATATAATTGTTGTTTATATACATTGTGTTGTGTTGGAGGAGATAGGGGATGTACTCCACGGTTTAGGGGAAGATAGGGGATGGACCTCTAAACCGGATGTTGTTGGGAGGAAATAGGGGATGAACTCCGTAGATAGAGCTTGTATGCTTATCTAGAAACGTATTGACAGAGCGTATATGCTTGTCTTTGGAAGTATTGATATAACTGTTATGTTTATCTTTGATGAAGTGAAAAGTGTTGGCATGAGTGTTTGTCTCATGTGTGATGTTTGGCCAGGTTCTGAGCCAAGGTTATGAAATGGCAAGAAAAAGGAATGAAAATGGAAATGAAAGGAAATATAGACTTAAATGTCTTGGAATTGTATTATGTTATGAATGGATGTAAAAGTGTTGACCATCTATCAACTGTTAATCTTTTAGTCATTGTTCATAAGTGGTTTAGTATATTTCTACTGGGCTGTGGCTCACCCTATATGGGAACATCATTTTCAGGTACAGGTAGCATGCCACCCCCAAGGACTTAGTTGGGAGGCTAGTGGCGGACAGGCTTTTTGGGTTATCTTTCCTTTTGTTGTATTACATGTAAATTCAAGCTGAGGGCTTTATGTGTAAATGAGTTAGTACTCTACTTTTGTGTAACCAAGTGTTAACTTGGAAAGCTGTAAGCCCTTAGGGCATTTGCTTTTGTTGTTAACATGTGATACTCTTTGTAATAAAACTCTGATGAATGGAAGGATGTGGACCTTTTATATATCATAGCATGTCTATATTGTTGGGTTTAATGTTATTATTTTGAGGGCGTTACAAGTTGGCCATGAGTGTCCAGGGTGAAAGACCCGAAAGCCGCGCGGAGAGGTGTCGAGCCTTCCGGTTAGCACCGGTAAAAATGACAGTTTGGTAGTGCTTGTTAAGCCTACTTGCAGACACCAGCCTAGGGATTACCAGTGTCGTATTTACCGCCCTTTTTAAATTAATGATGGAAGTTTGAAATTGATGAGATCATATGATGACATTGAGAACATGGTGATTTTGAAACAATGCATTGAAATGAATGTTTTTCCTCATTGTTTACCCTTGGCATAGCATTGCATTTACATTTACTTTTGTGTTGAGGAAAAAACATAACTATATATACTTCGTGAAAATTCTCTACAGAACACGGAAATTAATTGTGAAAATGGTTTTCGGGAGTTTACTTCCTGCCGTAGTAAGCCGGCAAAAGGTGGATTGTGTTGAGCTATGTGTTGAGTTGATGGTGTTATTTGTTGCTTGTGACGAATTTGTAAAATTTCATATTGATGTGTAATTTGGTTTAAAGAGGAAATGTGCATGGGCATTATTTGTAAATAATGGGAACCAAAAATAGATATGAGGATTATAGATTGAATAATGCTTGGGACCCCCTTTTGGGGGTCACCCCCTCACCCCTTTTGCCACGTGGCGGGGGGTGATTGGAGGAGCAGGAAAAAAAAGAAAAAGAAAAAGAAAAAGTAACCAATGAGAGAGAGAGGGGGTCAAAGGGGGTGGGGGGAAAAGGGGAGATGAATCATTGTTGTTATAGATTATGATGGTAAACTTAACGAAGTAGTTGTATTGATAAAAGTAAATTGCGAGAGTTGTTCTATAATTACATAAAGGGTTGGATTGGAAGGATTTATTAGCATTGTGTTATCTTGAAATGAAACTTTGCGGGTGTAAGTAACGGGGTGAATTGAGTATAGAAGAATTGTTGGCGAGTCAAAAAGGAACCTGGAATTGAAGTTATGGGGGTTTAAATTAAAAATGATGAGTAGTAAAGAAGAATGAAAGAAAAAGAGGAACATTAAAAAAATAAAAATTTAATGCGAAATATTTTTGGGAATTCGTTAATAACCTTTAAATGATGTTGTTTCTTAAATATGGTTGTTTCACGAGGATCTATGGATTTCTAAAGTTAAGGGATGATTTTAATGGCTGAAGGTTTTTCTTAAAAGTATTTAAATAGTTTTTGAGAAAAAGATACCTTCCTTATGATATTTTGAGATTATGAAATGTCACCCTACTATATGGTATCGCCCTGCATGCATGATCATTTCTATCTGTGTGTTCGTTATTGATTTAGAACTATGAGATTCCTACTGGGCATTAGTGCTCACCCCGTTGTTGTTTAATCTTTTTACAGGAAGAAAGTTTGGATTATTTGATTGAAGATGTATGGAATTCTTGAGTCCATTTGTATAACTTCATAGTAGATGTAAAGGTAGCGGAATTTGTATTTGTATATATTTATTTGTAGCCTCGTAGCAGGAGCTTGGCATATATGATTGTCATTGTAGTGTTCATTGAGAGAGAAAGAACTTGTATCATGGTATTCCTATTACTCAAGTGTAATAGGTATTTGTATATGTAAAAAAAAAAAAAAAAATATGGACCTAAATTTACAGGCTTTGGTAATGTTTTCGAGTAATTAAAATTCGGGGCGTGACAGGGCCTATGAAGGATGGGTTCAGATATGCTTTGTTTGCCGAATGCACATGTTTTATACTCAACTCACACATTGTGATAGTTAAAATCTGTTTCTCCATCTTTATTTTATCTCATTTAAACTATTTTTATGAAATTAAATCTTAAAATTTATTTCTCATTCCATTAATGGTTGAATTTTTATTTTCTTTTTTTGTTTATAAAAGTTCAAAAACTTGTGTAAAAAAATTGAGTTAAGAAATTGCATTTATATTTTAAAAATAATTATGAAAAATAAATAATAATTTCATATATATTTAATAGGGTAAATTAAATTGCATTTATATTTTTTTTTCTTTAGAAAGTGTTTTATTTCGTTGTGTGTTTAAATTAGTATTAGAGTCTGATTTCTCAAACTCGTCAATGAAATTATGAGTATTAAATATACGGAAGAAGTAAAATTAGATAATTTAAATAATAACATTTCGCTATAAATAATAACAGAACACAATTAAAGTGAGAAATTAAAAAATAAAGTAAAAATTTAAGCATTAATGAAGGCGTAAAATTAATTTTAACATTTAATTTAATAAAAATAGTTTAAATGAGACAAATAAAGATGGAGAAATATATTTTAAGCATCATACAACAAATTAATTGAGTATTTTAGTATTCAAAAATAATTTCTCCATTCAAGTAAAGATTAATTTTATTTTTGGGGGTAAGAAATGAGAAATTGTTTGAATTCTTTATTATTCTCAAAAGGTTTTTTTATCTTTCATTTTTTATTAACTAATTTTAATTTATTGTAAGGCGATTAGTTTTTTTTTTTTTTTTACTTCTATATTATTTTTTAATTTTTTTTAATCATGTAAGAATAACTCGCATTTTAAAAAAAAAATATGCATTGACTAGAAATTTAATGACTCAAAGATAAAAATTAAAATTTGTTAATAATATTTTAAAAATTGAAGGATAAATAATTTTCTTACATATGAATAAATAAGACAAATTGCTGAAAAAAAATTAAATAATAAATGTATTAATTAAAATTGATAAATATTTCATTGTTTATATAGTGTGAAATAAGTGTGATAAGTATTGTATTAATTATTATGGTCTTACATTAAACTATACGGATGTTAAGTTATAATATTTATGGATATTTAATAATATATATGCAAAACCTCAGGGTAGGTGAGTGAAAATTTCATTTAAATAGCTTATTAGTTTAGAGGGGTAATGCGGTCATTTTGGATAAAAAAGTAATATCGTTTCTGCTAAATTAACGGAGGGGAATCTTGATATTATCAGCAAAAGTAAGAGAGGTTTCTATAATCTACAAGGGAGGTTTTTGTATTTGTCAAAAACCTCAGGAGAAATATGTATAATTTATCCTATAATTTAACATCATATGAAATTATTACATATATTTATTTAAGTTATATTTTTATAGAACAATAGTGTTAAAAATACTCTTCAACATTGCATTCGCAGCAACAATTTTTTTTAAAAAAATTAATATTATGGCTACATTTGTTTAGATAAAAAATATTTTAAAATGGAAAACATTTTCTATGTTTGGTGGTAGTGGTGGTAAAACGAAGGTGGAGGTGGAGGCGGAGGTGGTGGCATGGTAGTGGGGCAGTGGCGGCGGTAATAGTGACAGTAATGGTGACAATGGCCGTGAGGATAGTGGTGTGGAGGTAGAGGTGAGAGTGGCAGTGGTAGTGTAATGCTATTGCTAAGATTTTAATTCAGAAAATATTTTCTGCCTTTTAAAAGTGAAAAATATTTTTAGCTTATATAGGCTTTTTTTTTTTAAAAAGAAATTTATAGAAAATGTTTTCCGTTAACTTTTATTTTTCATTGTATCAAATATTAGAAAATACGAAAAACATATTTAAAAAAAAAAAAAAAAAAAAAATCGCCCAAACAAACGGAATGTATATTTACATATACATAAACATATATATAGTTTAACTATAATTTACAAGAATATTATTTTGAAAAAAACAATTATTTCATACCAATTGCTATTTTAAAAAATAAAATAGCACAGTGGGGCAAACATTGGTTCACTTGTTAGGCAGATATAATTGTCATTCTTTAAAGATTAGGTCTGAATTTTACAAGGAAGACGTTAAGATTAGTATGACTAATCGAGCTGTAGCCCCTCGAACTAGCATTTGCCCATTCCTAAGGGAAAAATTATAATATGAAATGGTCTATAATTTCTTAATATGGGATATGGTGTTATGCTTAACATAAAACATTAAATAAGTTTGTTTATTGTAATTTGCTCGTGTTTATGCTACAAAATGATCAAGTATTAAAAAATAGTTGATCATAATAGAAATATTATTTAAATAAAATTAATCCTCTTCATCCCTTTTCTTTTGTCTCCCTTATATTTTTTTCAAAAAAAAAAAAAAAAAAAAAAAAAAAAAAAAAAAAAAAACAACTGCTTAACCCTCCACCTCCAAAAGAAAAACAGAGGGAGGTAAGTGAAAGTGGGTATAGAAACCATATTAGGAGGTGTTGGAAGCTATGGCTAATTCTATTTTCACACATCAATTTTTCTCAATTTACACATTTAATGAAATATTTTCATAATACAATTTTGTTTAGAATAAAAATACCATAATATCTTTTTCTTCTTCCACTCAAATCTTAATTCTATAACACCACAATCATCCTCTATTGCCAGCATCATCTCTCTCCTCTGCCATTCCCTCTAGTCGCCTTGTTCCCTCTTTGCCTGGAACTACTTTTTGCCAAAAATTATACACTTCCACAAGCCTCCGCTATGAATCACCCACTTTGAAGGTTGATATAGAGGCCTAGGATGAAAGGGGAATGAGTTGGGAGTGACAATAGTGGTAGTGGTGGCGATGGAGGGTTGAAAATAACGGCAACGGTAGCAAATAATGGGTGGGTGAATGGAAGAAAAATTAGGTTCTGTTTGGTCTGGTTTTATGTTAAAAAAAAAAAAAACTAAAAACTAATTTAATAAAAATAATAATAAATTAAAAAAATCATTATTTTCATATGTTTTATCCTTTTAGAAGGTAAAAAAAAATTAAAATTTTAAAAAAATATATTTTTTTGTATTTTCTTTTGTCAAACTAAATTATATATTTCAAAAAAAATTCAAAAAATTGATTCAAAAATTGAAACTAAACATAGCTTGGGGTTTTAAAATTGAAGATAAGGATATTATTGAAACAAAGAGACATATATTGAAAATTTTAATTTTTTTGATGTATGTATTAAAAATATATTCATTAAATATGTGTACTGAAAAAAATTAATACGTGAAAATAATTTCCCGAATGTCAGAGGATCGATTGGGGACAAAAGAATGAATTTTTATGGAGGAGAGATTTAAATGATTTTTTTATTGGTGGACCAACCCTAAAAATAAAAGTTTAGCTCACAGAGAATGGGCGCAAATGAATCTATAAAATGTAGACATGACATGACTAATCGAATTCTCGTTCTCAAGTCATGGGAAAGATTATGGTATATACTTTTTAAATGGTAGGTATTATATGTATTTTATAATTAAAGAAAAATATATATAATTTTATATTTTTTGAATTATAATTAAAAAAAATCATCATCAAATACTATGTGAGACATAACTAAATATCTCAAAATAATGTTATAATTAAAGAAAAAAATCATAATTAAAAAAGAAAATAACGTAACTAAAAGTTTATATGATAAAGAGTGTATATTGTGCAATTCTCCCTCAGATTAATGTTTGCCCAACCTTAATAGACAAATTTCAATAATAAATAGAATATAATTTCTAAACATGGGATACCAGCTTAACTAACATAAACTATTAAAGAAGTTTTTATTTATTTATTTTTTGGGCTGATAATTTGTATCGTTTAAAAAAATAATATAAGAACCCATTTTCTAGATCTGTTTTTTTGACTCAATTTGTAAGTGAGATGATTGATAAATAATTAGAAAAGATATAAGAGAGAGTGTTGTCTTAAATATTCTAATAGATTATTGAGTTTGAAAATTAAGTCTAATTTTTGAGTTTGAATAAAAATGCCCAATTTATCTTAATTTTTAGACACGGTCAAAAAAACCAATAGGTTTAAAAAGACAAAAATTGACATTTTTTTCCACTCTTATCTTTTTGATATTTTTTAAATATGGTCCATTAAAAAAAAAAAAGGGCCTTTGAGTATAATAGACTTACAAAAAAAAAAAAAAAAAATTGACAAAATGAAAAAAAGAAGATTTACTATAAACAAAAAGCAACAAATTTTATTTGCCAAATCCCAAAAACTTAAATAGTTGTGACAAACCAATATATATGCATTACTATCGATGATCTCTCACTTCATTTTTTCGTTTCGTTTCGTTTCAATTTTTTTTTTTAATATTATGAAATCCAAAAATCAAAACAGAATATATGAAGAAAAATAGATACATTAGCTGATCGTACATCTGTAATTTATAAAGCAAGGTCATTATGAATTTTTTTTAAAATATTTTTAGAGTATTATATGTTGCAATGTCTACATGATATTTTCAATCAATGAAAAATTGTAACACTACCAAACAAAGGTATGTTTGACCCATCCGTAAAATAATACTATAATGCTTCAGTACTACTTAATAATTACACGGTGGTTATAAAGTTATGGCATAAGAGCAACACCAATCATACTCTTCATTAAAATATACAAAAATGTATTTTTTTATTTTGTTTAATTATTATTTTTTTAATCTATGTATTCCAATGCTACTCTTTATTTTACCTAGTAATACACACAAACTATTTAAAAAATCTCCCAAGGCTCTTCAAATGTAGCTAACCTTGAAATTTTTTGTTAAAATGACTATTGTAATAGCTAATCTATTTGAGTGACTAAAACTTGATAATGTTAATTATAATAATAACCAGCCTTATTTAAAGAGTTCCTTGAAAATGCTCATAAAAGATGAATGAATTGTCAATCCGTTGTTTTCTGACCATTCCTATCTCTATTAAACAAATCTACAAATATATAAATTAGTTATAGAATTAGACACAAAATGTACATAGATACATAAAATTTTTCATAAATAGATTTTACTAACAAATTGTCATATATATTGTGTGTTTTTGATTATGTAATCGATTTTTGTATTTGTAGCATCTCCAAAACCAAACTTGCAGAACTTTTTAAGGCGAACAAACATGCCTCATTAGTGAGAACATAACTATTCCATATTAGTGCGAGTTTGGCATTGACTTAGCACTCTTGATTATCACGTAATTAATGTGGTCATACTTCTCATTATTTATTTATTTTTTTGTGCACTCTGGTGTTTGGGAATGGATCCAAGATTTCTATATAGAGGGACCAATATATATGAATAACGATTCATCTTTTAATTTTGTTTTTTCAATTTTATCTTTAAGGCTCCGTTTGATGAAAAAAAAAATTTGGTAGAAAATAAAACTAAAAGAAAATGAAGTGAAAGAAAATATATTTTCTTACAAGCATTTGATTAAGATACAAATTTTGTAAGAAAAAGATAGAAAAATTTAAAAGTTTAGTTATATATAATTCACACATTCAATTTTTCTTGTATTTTCTTGTGTTTTTTTGCAAGAAATAAAAAATCAGTTAGAATACTAATATGGGTTGTACAAGCAAATTAGTTTTCTTATACTTTCCACCACTTTCAAGCTAAATAAACTCATAGAAGTTAATTTTTTTTTTCATTTTTTACCTATTTCATCCTAAACAAATTGAGCTTGGGGAATTATAGGGGGGGTTAAAGATGAGAAGAGGAGAAGTGTGAGACCGCTATATATACTAATAAAATTTTAAAAATAATGTAAAGCTTATGGCATCGATTTTTACTATATAAAATTGGAAAATTTTGCCAAAACTCCTCTATTGGGCCTTCTTTTGGTGAAAAGGACAACCTATAATTCTTCTTCTTCATAAACTCCCTCACATAGAGGCACGTACTTGATGGAGGATACAGTAACATTTTTTTTTAAAATTTCTTTTTGGATAATCTTATCTATCCATATATTCAAATCTCTCAATGTTGTTGTCGTTCCATCCCTAGAGTAGTTCTCCTTCATTGATTATTGTGTTCCGATTCGAAGTTACGCGAGATTAATCATTGCTTTTATCAAGTTGTAAAGCAAGAGAGATTTATCGAGTATAGCTTCATTGAGTTGTATATTACAGAGCTTCATTGAGTTGGAGATCTTCATTCGATCTCTGTTCGAGTTAGAGTTAGAGTTAGAATTTTGTTTGTGTTTGAGTTGAAGTTTGTCTTTTTCACTATTTGATTGTTGTAATGGTGTTTGTTTATTAGTTTATAAATATGAAAGTAAAATTTTATCTCTACTTGTTGTTTAATTTGTACTCTATTTTTTTCTGATGCTCTGTTCCAGAATGATAATAAAATTTTACTATAGTAGTGTGTTCTTGAGTTATTTATTCTACTATACAAATTCTACTATACAAATTTTACTATGAAACATAATACAATTTTACTGTTTACGTTAATTTTGATGGTAATTTTTTTGGGAAGAATTTTGGAGTCACCATGGATCTTATTTGATAGATCTTAATGAGAGGATTCTAAAAATACAAATTTTATTAAAAACTGACATCTAGATCAAAAGTTATATCTTCACTAAAAATATTTTGATAATAGTGTTGTGTGCTAGACTTTAAATTTTTTTTTTTGTGTGCTTATCTTTAATGCATTAAAGTTTTATTATGAGAGGGTTTTGATCAAATTCTCCTATAAAATAATCATATTTTTTTTTTATCAGTGTTGAATTGCAAAAGATAATAATTGTAAAACAATCTATTTACTGAAGTTAGATATATTGAGATGTGCTTGACACTTTTTTCATATTATTAGAAATTTGTGATATAATTCATATTAAAACTTTGAATAATATATATTTTTTTAATAAACGTGATTAATTTTTGGACTCCTCATCTTTTTTTTTTGTTATTTATTTTATTTTTAAACTTGATAACCGATGTAACGCCCCACTTTTTATTACTCGAAATCATTACCAGATTCATTAATTTAATTCAATTTCAGAGATAACATGCGGAAA
Source organism: Camellia granthamiana (assembly GCA_036172215.1). Lineage (NCBI taxonomy): Eukaryota > Viridiplantae > Streptophyta > Magnoliopsida > Ericales > Theaceae > Camellia > Camellia granthamiana. The sequence goes on from CM069913.1 coordinate 13,899,695, forward strand.
ACTCTTTACATCAACGAGTAAGAATAAATAAAGATTCTCTTATTCGAATGCAAATTAAATGCAACATGAGCATAACTAAATAAATTGCCTGTAGGCTTACATCTTTAAAAGTAAAAGAAAAGATTTAATCCTTTTACATCAATGACATTCCGCCACAAATAAAAGGCCCCGTGGCCAATAGATAAAGAAGATCCATGACCTTGAAACACTTCTCAATGTTGACCTGAAAAAGGATTAGCAACGTGGGATGAATATAAAATCTAGTAGGGATCTCAACATGATCCTAAACAATAGCAACTTACAGATAGCTATGATCATGAATGCTTAGTCTCATATTGTATAAATAATGTGACGATTTATATAGAAATATACGTATATAAGAAATTTTCTCAAAGTCATTCATTTCATTCAATAACATAAGCAATTCACTTTTTTTTCCCCTTCTTGATACCTTTTTCCAAAATTCATATGACTATAACAAATTTTTGAAGAAAAACAATTTCACCATGCCCATTACGTTTTCTCTCACTTTCCAGACTTATACCTGATTTGCCTTTTCAAAACATGTTCACAAGTATTCAAAGTCTTTAACAAATTTTTTTTTTTCACAATCTCAACACAATACTTATGTTCGTTTCCAACACACTCGTAACTATACAAGTATGCCTTTAATACAAAAGGAAAGCAACAAGCAATCAATAACTATCTGCTTCAACAATTGAGACAATACGGCCTTCCAGAACAATAACCATCATAACTCATGATATACCCAGATACAGTGAGACAATAATGATAAATAAATTCTGCTCTACCTGCCTTAAGCACTGTAAGCCAAGGATACACCTTTCCACAATGAAATGCCAATTTACCAGACACCGGCTGGAAGGTAATGGTACATCTATCAAGTTCTCCAGGCACTAGTTGGAAGGTTCTGGTACCTCTCATTCTAAGCATAGCCAATTCTCCAGGCACTAGCTGGAAGGTAATGGTACCTCTCATTTTCAGCGTAGTATACGTTACTACACATCACAACATGACATGGTACAACCAACACAATTGTAGTGCATACACACAAACTATTCAACAAAGTACAACCAACACAAGTGTAATGCATACACACAACTATTCAACATAATAATGTCATCCTCCACCGATGACCAAAGACAAAACCTCTAAATGTATGTATTCAACACACATATTATAATAATTCAACTCTCATGAGATTTTAAATCCAACAACAATAATAGTAAAATAAAATATTCATAATCCAACCCCAAGCTAATTTATGAAATTCACATATGATTTCATTCTTTCTTTTCAAAATTTATTCTCTTATTTTCCAAGTTAACATACTCCACCCTTTATCCCAATCCATTCTTTTTATTTCCCAAAATTAAATCCATGGATATCAAAGCCACAACCTAACTCAACTTAATATAATCAATCCAAAATAATTCCAAAGTTATAGTTAATTTTCCCTTTTAACTATTAACCCATTTACAAAAATCATAATAACAATTTACAAACATTATTCAACTTTATCCTTTTTAATTCACCAAGTAAAAATATTAAATTGGGGATTTTTCTTATTTCAACATAAACATGCTAGATTACTCCCCAATTAACCCAAACAACAATCAATTTAACAATCTCATTTCCAAATGACAAACCCTAGATCTCCTTTCATGATTTTCAAACAAATCCATAATGAATATGATTTTTATGCAATAAAATCTACCACATAAATATCTATAGATGAAGTATTGTAAATGAGCAAAGAAATCCCTACCTCAAGATTTGAAGCTAAAGATGAAGACCCACCTTGAAACTCCAATGAAATCGCAAAACAATCGGTAAAAGTCTTGATCTATGCTTGCTCTTCAACCATCTTGAAGGATTTGGGGTGAATCTTTGGTAAATAGAAGAGAAATCAAGAGTTTGGAAAGTTAGGTTTTCGGGTTTGGAAGATGGAAGGAGAAGAGAGAGAGAAAAATACTGTGGCTCTATTTGGTTGTGTTATGGAAATGTGATTCCAGGTGTGTTTTTGAGTTGCGTGTTTATTTACGGTTTTTAAAAATCAATTCCACGCTTTGCTTTGAAAACTCTGTCACCCGAATGTCCCCTCTGGTCGACCCCCCGGATGTCCCACAGGACGTCCCTGCCAATGAAATATATATATATATATTTTGGGAATTGACAAATGTTATGTTTTATATATTAAATAAAAAATATTTTTCGAATTTTTAAATTTTTTTTATGAGTTTTGTATAGAATTTTGAGTTGTGTGTTTGGTTATGAGTTGTTAGTTTTTGTATCAAATATCACATGTCACATCAAAAATTTTCCACTCAATTTAAAATTCTTTTCAAAACTCTTTTCAAAACTCATAACCAAACAAATTTTCTACACTCAAATCATAATTCCAAAACTCACAAACTCAAAATACAATTCATATTCTCAAATCATATTTACAAAACTCTACCAAACGCAACCACAATTTTTGGGCCAAAAAGTCACTTTATAATGTCTGTTAGCGACCTGGCCACTCGAGCAAAGGAAGCTTGGCTCGAGTGTACAAAAGAAGCTCTTAGATTCTCTGAAAAACGCACTCTTCGCTCGAGCGAGCATGCTTCTAGCACAGAAACTCAAATTTCAAACAGATGTAACTCTCTTGTTCGAACTCCATTTTAGGTGGTTCTTGTGTCCAAATTGAAGCTCCGGAAGTAAGCTTTCTAATGGTTCTAGCCTCACATCAAGATTCAAAGTACAGAGAGAGAAAATGATGAAAGAGTGAAAACTACTCAATAACAATTATTCAAATTTGAAGTTTCTGATTCAATCTCACCCAACCACTATGGTAACACCTCAACCAATGCTCAAATATCAACTATGAAGATTCTCAATCATGATAATCAAAGAGTCAAATTATAGTTTCATTATAATAGGAAGCATAGAGTGCTACAACCGACCTATTAGACCGACTAATTTAGAGGGACCAAACCCACTATTCACTACTGAGAGGCCCAATAAATTCGGAGAAAAATCTTGTATGAATAGACCTCAATAAATTATTTATATCTAAAAAGTTTTGAACCTGACTCCTAATCTATGTTCTCTTCTCAAGAGCTAAGACCCAAAATCAACATTAGTTATGATAAATTAAATTCCTTTGTTATATTATTGTCTAAAATTTTTAATTTTATACTTTAATCTCATGTGTCGTAGATATAAAGGGCAATCACTTAAAAAAAAAACAGGAAAAAAAAAAAGGGAATATGAAGGGCAGTCACACATCTGAAATAAACTTATACTTTAATGTAATAGCATATAATATATTTTTTATACCACAGACTGTTAATATGTTATTTTTTGGTCTAATTTGAACCAAAATTAATTTTAAAAATAAAGTAAAAAAAACTTGAAATATAAAAGGTCAAAGTGAAGAAAACTAAATTTTAAAAGTTAAAATAAAAAATGACTAAACATAAAAAAAAAAAAAGAAGAAGTATAATTCATCATTTTTTTTATTATTATTTTTTTATTTTTAGTAGAGAGTTCCATCACCCTCTTGGACCCTAAAAGCAACTAAGTAATGCTAGAGACCCTTAAAGTTTTATCAAAATTTCTACCAAATGTCTCATGAGTGTAGGACCCACACCATGTGATTCTTATGTGTGGATCCGACACTCATGAGAGACATATCGTAAAGAATTTAATAAAACTTTTACAATTTCTAACATTTTTAAAAGCAACCTGACAAAGGGTGGGCATGTAGGAAAGAATTAAAGCACAATTGTGACAATTTTAAATTTAAGTTCTTCATATGTATATATATACATGAAAGCCCAATTGAAAAAAAATATATATATTCAATATTATAGGAAGAATTGTTATCTGATTTCTATTTTTAAAATTAACATAAATATCACATATCAATTATATAAAATTAATTTTACAATTTAATTCATGTATTAATCACATAATGGTCTGAATTCTAAATTGTAAAAACTACTTGAAAATCTCATTTCAGAAATCTACATACCATGAAGTCTTTTTTATTTTATTTTATTTTTTTATATTGACCAATAGGTCCTGTTCATTTGGAAATATTTTCTATGAGATCCGATTTAATATATTAGTGTCACGTTAGGATGTTTTTGCCCTTATTGATTGTTGGGCTAAATTTTTTTTTGGGTTGAAATGTGGTATAATGTTTGATTTTCATAATGGGATGTTACATTTTGAGTGGATTGAATGTGGAATGTAATTTTCCAAAATGAGTATGCTACATTTTGGGTGGATTAAATGTGAAATGTGATTTGTCGAAACCAGCAATAGGACTGTACTTTATTGAAATGTGACATGTGAAATGTGGTTTGATTTCCAAAATGGACTTTTGATGTAGGACAAGATTTTAAGAATTTTTATATTTTTAGTTTTAATATTTTTGATATATTATTTTATTAGGATTCTTGTAATTTAGTATAAATATTTTAGAATTATCAGGTTTCTTAATTTTATTATTTTAGAATTAGATTTTGACTAGGATTTTAAATAGTTTAGAATTTTAGTTTCGTATTCTCTTAGGTTTTCTAATTTGGGTTGATTTAAGTTTCCTAGTTTATTTTATAATTACTTCTCCTACAAGTATTAGGTTTAGTTTATTATAAATAGCTATGTAAGTCTCACAGTAAAAACAACTTTTTATTCATTCAATAATATTTTAAAGAGTATTTCTTCTATCTTCCTTGTGGATTCAAGGGTGTTCTGGTGGATTTAAGAATTCTCGTCTGCTAGAACGATATCCAGTCTCGTGTGATTTATTCCGCTGCGTCAAGTGGTATCAGAGCATGGATTCGCCTAGCTCGATGACACAAGACAATGGAGAACACACAATCCCTATTGACATTGATCGTAGGGTGGAAGACATATGGGATGCGATTGAGGAACATCGGCTATAGGTGCACGAACTTCGCAATGAGATTTGTAATCTACTTGCCGATTTGGGACTAATCGTCAACCAAAGGCAACCAATAGTTGAGAACAATTGCGCCGGAGGATTCACCCGAGGCCAACCTGTTAGCTTACGTTATTTTGCACAAATTTCATATTTTAACGGTTCAAGTAAGTTTCAAAAAGAAGATTTTCTTGATTGGTTGCTTAATTTTGAAAATTTCTTTGAATTCATGAAGATTCCTCATGAAAAGAAGGTTATATTTGCATCCTACAAACTTGATAAAATTGCATTGAAGTGGTGGAATGGATTACAAGATTATCGAGTTTGCAAAGGTGAAGACAAAATTCTTTCATGGTTAACAATGAAAAAGTTTTTAGCATAAAAATTTTACTTTCATGATCATGAAGATATATTGTCATATACAAATCAAGATACTTCCATGGAGTGGGGAAAAAATTGCCATGAAATTGTAGATGCAAAAGAAAAGAATTCGCATCCAAATATTATTTGTGGTGAGATTGGTTGTAAAACTAATGAAGAAGATACAAAGTCTTGTTCGAGTGTTGAAAATGCATCAACACATGGTAATTTGAATATTGGGGAGAAAGTTTTATAAACAAGTCATAAAAATATTGAAGAAGAAGGAGATCTGATTGAGCCCAGTAACAAAGAGAAAATAGAAGAAGAGATAATACAACTGCCATGTGCAACAAAGAAATTGGTTGATGCTACACTTGATATTCCAAGATTGATAATTGAAGGATCAATTGAATCTGAGATGGTGCAACATCAAGAGAGTATGCAAGTTCTACATAAAGTAGATTTAGTTGATTTTCTTAGTGTAGATCAATTTAATTTGATTTTCAATACTTGTCTAATTAATCTTGTCAACCAGTTGAAGCATATAGATATGAACTTTCAGAAAGAAAACTTTTCTATATACAACTTTTGGAAGAGGGGCAAACAACTGAAACATTCAAAATATCTCTTTATTTGGCATGGAAGATAGCAAATCTCTAATATAAATTCAATGACGAGTTCTTTCAAAGAAGAGGAGTCTGATGTTGGACAAGATTTTAAGAATTTTTATATTTTTAGTTTTAATACTTTTTGTACGGGGAGCAAATATTCCGGCAAGCCCGCACTCCTTTCTTCCAAGCTCCGCTTCTTTCCGATCACCTGCGTACACAATGGCGGTGAGCTACCCGGCGGTGTGTGGCCGGAAAACCCCTCCGACGATCAAGTTAGAACACACACCAGGGGATAGATAGAGAGAAGGGAGAGAGTAGAGTGTAAGTGTATCTCTTACAGAATGTTCGTCTGTCCTGTATGGGGGGCGCAGACATGCCTATATACCCTCTGCGCCCAATACCCACTCCCAGTCATCTCTTGACACGTGCCTCTGCTATCCCATCCGTCAGCGTAAACCTCGCTGAACATCACCTAATCTCAACTGCCAGCCTTCTCACCTGGCGCTCGGCAGCCGAGCTACTCTATCCCCGGCCGTGCCGTACTTCATGTCCAAGCACTTCGCTGGCTAAGCCTAGGAGAACTGGGCTAGGCAGCATCTCGGCATAGCCGAGCCCGAGACATCTCGTGAGCTCCTGCGGTCGGCCTCCCTGCCGAGCAAACAAGTATCTTGGCTGACTGCGCCTTTCCGGGCGCCGGTCGTTCAACTTGATTGTGGTTGGCCTTCTTGCCGATCAGGCAAGTACCTCGGTTGATGACGCCTTTCCGGGCGCCGTTCAGCCAACCTGACTGGCTTCGCCTATGCCACACATGCAGCTCGGTCTAACCGAGCGTTGCCTTAACCGAGCAACTTATATCCGGACTGGGCGGCGCATACTTAGCCCAACACTTGCCCAGCCCAAGTCCTAGTAGCCCAACTCCGGGCGGATCGCAGGTCATCTCGGCCCAATGCTCCATTTGGCTCTCAACCTGCTCGGCCGTTACCTCGGCCCAATTCCAGATCATAAATCTCCCTCTCAATTGCCCCTTAATTCCGTCCGCGCAAGCGTGACTGGGATTACATGATCCGACCGGGGTATACTCTTCCTCAGCCTTAGTTAGCAATACGTCAACTCTTCAGCCGGAGTAAAACATCTCGGCTAGAACCACGCAGTTGACTCGGCTAGAACCACGCAGTTGAGCAAACCGTCAACTCTTCAGCCGGAGTAAAACATCTCGGCCGGATTTCAGTAGTTGAGCTAGCCATCAACTCTTCAGCCGGAGCAAATCATCCCGGCCGGAATTCCGTAGTTGAGCTAACCATCAACTCTTCGGCCGGAGCAAATCATCTCGGCCGGGATTCCGTAGTTGAGCTAACCATCAACTCTTCAGCCGGAGCAAATCATCTCGGCTGGAATTCCGCAGTTGAGCAAACCATCAACTCTTCAGCCGGAGCAAATCATCTCGGCTGGAACTCCGTAGTTGAGCAAACCATCAACCCTTCAGCCAGAGCAAATCATCTCGGCTGGAACTCCGTAGTTGATCCACTTTCTTTGGCCAAAGAAGGCGAGCAAGGTCCGCTCCGCGACTTCCTTCTTGGCGGCTAAGGAACTCCAAGGAAGTCGAGCAAGGTCCGCTCCTCGACTTCCTACTTGACGGACAAGAAGCTCGGCTAAGGAACTCCAAGGAAGGCGAGCAAGGTCTGCTCCGCGACTTCCTACTTGGCGGACAAGAAGCTCGGCCAAGGAACTCCAAGGAAGGCGAGCAAGGTCCGCTCCGCGACTTCCTACTTGGCGGACAAGAAGCTCGGCCAAGGAACTCCAAGGAAGGCGAGCAAGGTCCGCTCCGCGACTTCCTTCTTGGCGGACAAGAAGCTCGGCCAAGGAACTCCAAGGAAGGCGAGCTAGGTCCGCTCCGCGACTTCCTACTTGGCGGACAAGAAGCTCAGCCAAGGAACTCCAAGGAAGGCGAGCAAGGTCCGCTCCGCGACTTCCTACTTGGCGGACAAGAAGCTCGGCCAAGGAACTCCAAGGAAGGCGAGCAAGGTCCGCTCCGCGACTTCCTTCTTGGCGGACAAGAAGCTCGGCCAAGGAACTCCAAGGAAGGCGAGCTAGGTCCGCTCCGCGACTTCCGACTTGGCGGACAAGAAGCTCGGCCAAGGAACTCCAAGGAAGGCGAGCAAGGTTCGCTCCGCGACTTCCTTCTTGGCGGACAAGAAGCTCGGCCAAGGAACTCCAAGGAAGGCAAGCTAGGTCCGCTCCGCGACTTCCTTCTTGGCGGACAAGAAGCTCGGCCAAGGAACTCCAAGGAAGGCGAGCTAGGTCCGCTCCGCGACTTCCTACTTGGCGGACAAGAAGCTCGGCCAAGGAACTCCAAGGAAGGCGAGCAAGGTCCGTTCCGCGACTTCCTACTTGGCGGACAAGAAGCTCGGCCAAGGAACTCCAAGGAAGGCGAACAAGGTCCGCTCCGCGACTTCCTTCTTGGCGGACAAGAAGCTCGGCCAAGGAACTCCAAGGAAGGCGAGCTAGGTCCGCTCCGCGACTTCCGACTTGGCGGACAAGAAGCTCGGCCAAGGAACTCCAAGGAAGGCGAGCAAGGTTCGCTCCGCGACTTCCTTCTTGGCGGACAAGAAGCTCGGCCAAGGAACTCCAAGGAAGGCGAGCTAGGTCCGCTCCGCGACTTCCTACTTGGCGGACAAGAAGCTCGGCCAAGGAACTCCAAGGAAGGCGAGCTAGGTCCGCTCCGCGACTTCCTACTTGGCGGACAAGAAGCTCGGCCAAGGAACTCCAAGGAAGGCGAGCTAGGTCCGCTCCGCGACTTCCTACTTGGCGGACAAGAAGCTCGGCCAAGGAACTCCAAGGAAGGCGAGCTAGTTCCGCTTCGCGACTTCCTACTTGGCGGACAAGAAGCTCAGCCAAGGAACTCCAAGGAAGGCGAGCAAGGTCCGCTCCGCGACTTCCTACTTGGCGGACAAGAAGCTCGGCCAAGGAACTCCAAGGAAGGCGAGCAAGGTCCACTCCGCGACTTCCTACTTGGCGGACAAGAAGCTCGGCCAAGGAACTCCAAGGAAGGCGAGCAAGGTCCGCTCCGCGACTTCCTTCTTGGCGGACAAGAAGCTCGGCCAAGGAACTCCAAGGAAGGCGAGCTAGGTCCGCTCCGCGACTTCCTACTTGGCGGACAAGAAGCTCGGCCAAGGAACTCCAAGGAAGGTGAGCAAGGTCCGCTCCGCGACTTCCTTCTTGGCGGACAAGAAGCTCGGCCAAGGAACTCCAAGGAAGGCGAGCTAGGTCCGCTCCGCGACTTCCTACTTGGCGGACAAGAAGCTCGGCCAAGGAACTCCAAGGAAGGCGAGCTAGGTCCGCTCCGCGACTTCCTACTTGGCGGACAAGAAGCTCGGCCAAGGAACTCCAAGGAAGGCGAGCTAGGTCCGCTCCGCGACTTCCTACTTGGCGGACAAGAAGCTCGGCCAAGGAACTCCAAGGAAGGCGAGCAAGGTCCGCTCCGCGACTTCCTACTTGGCGGACAAGAAGCTCGGCCAAGGAACTCCAAGGAAGGCGAGCAAGGTCCGCTCCGCGACTTCCTACTTGGCGAACAAGAAGCTCGGCCAAGGAACTCCAAGGAAGGCGAGCAAGGTCCGCTCCGCGACTTCCTACTTGGCGGACAAGAAGCTCGGCCAAGGAACTCCAAGGAAGGCTAGCAAGGTCCGCTCCGCGACTTCCTACTTGGTGGACAAGAAGCTCGGCCAAGGAACTCCAAGGAAGGCGAGCAAGGTCCGCTCCGCGACTTCCTTCTTGGCGGAGAAGAAGCTCGGCCAAGGAACTCCAAGGAAGGCGAGCAAGGTCCGCTCCGCGACTTCCTTCTTGGCGGACAAGAAGCTCGGCGAAGGAACTCCAAGGAAGGCGAGCAAGGTCCGCTCCGCGACTTCCTTCTTGGCGGACAAGAAGCTCGGCCAAGGAACTCCAAGGAAGGCGAGCTAGGTCCCTTATTATCCATATTATTTCGGGCACATCAAAGTTCCTCGGCAAAAGTAATTCACTTCGTGGCCAGGGTACGCCTTTGCCTTCTAAATCTTCTAAGTGGGATGCCCCCTTGCCCGTTAGACCGATTATCTTGTAAGGCCCTCCCCGATTTGCCCCTAGTTTGCCTTCCGTAAAACCCAGTCGCCCACTTCAAACGGTCAGAGGTGCACTGTTTGGGCCGCGCAAGATTAGCGCAGCAAGAAATTCTTATCTTTCCATCAAAATGATTGTCAATTGCCATTTTTCCTCGGCCTTCTGACCGGCGTCTTCCAAAATCGAACTCCCTAGATTTCTTCCACGGTTGTTTGCACCGCCATCCTTTGCGCTTCCCGCCGGCGAGTGCACTTCTCCTACATACCCCTTTGGGTCTTTCGAACGGTTGGAATGTGAATATCCCAACGTCGTCGTCGGACGTAAGGGGTATTAACTGCTGTACTGCGTACGAGACGTTGTCGGCGTGACGTAGTCTTCAACTCTGAATCATGGTTCCCCACTCGAGTGACGCCCTTTCCCTTCATCTGGTGTTTCATGACCTCCATCTTCATCGCTATCTTCTTGGTGACGGTATCTTGGTCTTTCAGCTTGTCCTCCGGACGCCTAGTGTGCGATTCTCTTCGCCGCCGGTGTCCGTCTGGGCTCCGCAAGTGACCATAACTTCTTCCGCACTTATCCCGCGCGTCTCTTGAATATCCTACTGGGAAAGTCTCCAGGTCCGCCATGTTCAGAATGGTGGGGTGTCCCTCTCTCCGCCTGCCTAACTCCGGAGCGACTCCGTCGATGGCGGACAACGGAATCTCTTCGTTGTTCGCCATAGAAGGCGATCAGATAAGCTTGGGAAGACAAGGTTTTATCTGCTAGTTTCCCACAGACGGCGCCAATTGTACGGGGAGCAAATATTCCGGCAAGCCCGCACTCCTTTCTTCCAAGCTCCGCTTTTGTCCGATCACCTGCGTACACAATGGCGGTGAGCTACCCGGCGGTGTGTGGCCGGAAAACCCCTCCGACGATCAAGTTAGAACACACACCAGGGGATAGATAGAGAGAAGGGAGAGAGTAGAGTGTAAGTGTATCTCTTACAGAATGTTCGTCTGTCCTGTATGGGGGGCGCAGACATGCCTATATACCCTCTGCGCCCAATATCCACTCCCAGTCATCTCTTGACACGTGCCTCTGCTATCCCATCCGTCATCGTAAACCTCGCTGAACATCACCTAATCTCAACTGCCAGCCTTCTCACCTGGCGCTCGGCAGCCGAGCTACTCTATCCCCGGCCGTGCCGTACTTCATGTCCAAGCACTTCACTGGCTAAGCCTAGGAGAACTGGGCTAGGCAGCATCTCGGCATAGCCGAGCCCGAGACATCTCGTGAGCTCCTGCGGTCGGCCTCCCTGCCGAGCAAACAAGTATCTCGGCTGACTGCGCCTTTCCGGGCGCCGGTCGTTCAACTTGATTGTGGTTGGCCTTCTTGCCGATCAGGCAAGTACCTCGGTTGATGACGCCTTTCCGGGCGCCGTTCAGCCAACCTGACTGGCTTCACCTATGCCATACATGCAGCTCGGTCTAACCGAGCGTTGCCTTAACCGAGCAACTTATATCCGGACTGGGCGGCGCATACTTAGCCCAACACTTGCCCAGCCCAAGTCCTAGTAGCCCAACTCCGGGCGGATCGCAGGTCATCTCGGCCCAATGCTCCATTTGGCTCTCAACCTGCTCGGCCGTTACCTCGGCCCAATTCCAGATCATAAATCTCCCTCTCACTTTTGATATATTATTTTATTAGGATTATTGTAATTTAGTATAAATATTTTAGAATTATTAGGTTTCTTAATTTTACTATTTTAGAATTAGATTTTGACTAGGATTTTAAATAGTTTAGAATTTTAGTTTCCTATTCGCTTAGGTTTTCTAATTTGTGTTGATTTAAATTTCCTAGTTTATTTTAGAATTACTTCTCTTACAAGTATTAGGTTTAGTTTATTATAAATAGTTATGTAAGTCTCATAGTAAAAACAACTTTTTATTCATTCAATAATATTTTAAAGAGCTTTTCTTCTATCTTCCTTGTGGATTCAAGGGTATTCTTGTGGATTCAAGAATTCTCGTCTACTAGAACGATATCTAGTCTCCTGTGATTTATTCCGCTGCGTCAAGTGGTATCAGAGCATTGATTTGCCTAGCTCGATGACACAAGACAATGGAGAACACACAGTCCCTATTGACATTGATCGTAAGGTGGAAGACATATGGGATGCGATTGGGGAACATCGGCTAGAGGTGCATGAACTTCGCAATGAGATTTGTAATCTACTTGTCCATTTGGAACTAATCGTCAACCAAAGGCAACCAATAGTTGAGAACAATTGCGCCGGAGGATTCACCCGAAGCTAACCTGTTAGCTTACGTTATTTTGCACAAATGTCATAGTTTAACGGTTCAAGTAAGTTTCAAAAAGAAGATTTTCTTGATTGGTTGCTTGATCTTGAAAATTTAGTCGAATTCATGAAGATTCCTCATGAAAAGAAGGTTATATTTGCATCCTACAGACTTGATAAAATTGCATTGAAGTGGTGAAATGGATTACAAGATTATCGAGTTTGCAAAGGTGAAGACAAAATTTTTTCATGGTTAAAAATGAAAAAGTTTTTAGCATCAAAATTTTAATTTCATGATCATGAAGATATATTGTCATATACAAATCAAGATACTTCCATGGAGTGGGGAAAAAATTGCCATGAAATTGTAGATGCAAAAGAAAAGAATTCGCATCCAAATATTATTTGTGGTGAGATTGGTTGTAAAACTAATGAAGAAGATACAAAGTCTTGTTCGAGTGTTGATAATGCATCAACACATGGTAATTTGAATATTGGGGAGAAAGTTTTATAAACAAGTCATAAAAATATTGAAGGAGAAGTAGATCTGATTGAGCCCAGTAACAAAGAGAAAATCGAAGAAGAGATAATACAACTGCCGTATGCAACAAAGAAATTGGTTGATGCTACACTTGATACTCCAAGGTTGATAATTGAAGGATCAATTGAATCTGAGATGGTGCAACATCAAGAGAGTATGCAAGTTCTACATAAAGTAAATTTAGTTGATTTTCTTGGTGTAGAGCAATTTAATTTGATTTTCAATACTTGTCTAATTAATCTTGTCAACCTGTTGAAGCATATAGAGAAGAACTTTCAGAATGAAAACTTTTATATATACAACTTTTGACAGAGGGGCAAACAATTGAAACATTCAAAATATCTCTTTTTTTGGCATAGAAGATGGCAGATCTCTAATATGAACTCGAGGACGAGTTCTTTCAAAGAAGAGGAGTCTGATGTAGGACAAGATTTTAAGAATTTTTATATTTTTAGTTTTAATATTTTTGATATATTATTTTATTAGGATTCTTGTAATTTAGTATAAATATTTTAGAATTATTAGGTTTCTTAATTTTATTATTTTAGAATTAGATTTTGACTTGGATTTTAAATAGTTTAGAATTATCGTTTCGTATTCTCTTAGGTTTTCTAATTTGTGTTGATTTAAGTTTCCAAGTTTATTTTATAATTACTTCTCTTACAAGTATTAGGTTTATTTTATTACAAATAGCTATGTAAGTCTCACAATAAAAACAACTTTTTATTCATTCAATAATATTTTAAAGAGTATTTCTTCTATCTTCCTTGTGGATTCAAGGGTGTTCTGGTGGATTTAAGAATTCTCGTCTACTAGAATGATATCTAGTCTCGTGTGATTTATTCCGCTGCGTCATGTGGTATCAGAGCATGGATTCGCCTAGCTCGATGACACAAGACAATGGAGAACACACAATCCCTATTGAAATTGATCGTAGGGTGGAAGACATATGGGATGCGATTGAGGAACATCGGCTATAGGTGCACGAACTTCGCAATGAGATTTGTAATCTACTTGCCGATTTGGGACTAATCGTCAACCAAAGGCAACCAATAGTTGAGAACAATTGCGCCAGAGGATTCACCCGAGGCCAACTTGTTAGCTTACGTTATTTTGCACAAATTACATATTTTAACGGTTCAAGTAAGTTTCAAAAAGAAGATTTTCTTGATTGGTTGCTTAATCTTGAAAATTTCTTTGAATTCATGAAGATTCCTCATGAAAAGAAGGTTATATTTGCATCCTACAAACTTGATAAAATTGTATTGAAGTAGTGGAATGGATTACAAGATTATCGAGTTTGCAAAAGTGAAGACAAAATTCTTTCATGGTTAACAATGAAAAAGTTTTTAGCATAAAAATTTTACTTTCATGATCATGAAGATATATTGTCATATACAAATCAAGATACTTCCATGGAGTGGGGAAAAAATTGCCATGAAATTGTATATGCAAAAGAAAAGACTTCGCATCTAAATATTATTTGTGGTTAGATTGGTCGTAAAACTAATGAAGAAGATACAAAGTTTTGTTTGAGTGTTGATAATGCATCAACACATGGTAATTTGAATATTGGTGAGAAAGTTTTATAAACAAGTCAGAAAAATATTGAAGAAGAAGGAGATCTGATTGAGACCCGTAACAAAGAGAAAATAGAAGAAGAGATAATACAACTGCCATGTGCAACAAAGAAATTGGTTGATGCTACACTTGATATTCCAAGGTTGATAATTGAAGGATCAATTGAATCTGAGATGGTGCAACATCAAGAGAGCATGCAAGTTCTACATAAAGTAAATTTAGTTGATTTTCTTAGTGTAGAGCAATTTAATTTGATTTTCAATACTTGCCTAATTAATCTTGTCAACCAGTTGAAGCATATAGATAAGAACTTTCAGAAAAAAAACTTTTCTATATACAACTTTTGGAAGAGGGGCAAACAACTGAAACATTCAAAATATCTCTTTATTTGGCATGGAAGATGGCAGATCTCTAATATGAACTCGATGACGAGTTCTTTCAAAGAAGAGGAGTCTGATGTTGGACAAGATTTTAAGAATTTTTATATTTTTAGTTTTAATATTTTTGATATATTATTTTATTAGGATTCTTGTAATTTAGTATAAATATTTTAGAATTATTAGGTTTCTTAATTTTATTATTTTAGAATTAGATTTTGACTAGGATTTTAAATAGTTTAGAATTTTAGTTTCCTATTTTTTTAGGTTTTCTAATTTGTGTTGATTTAAGTTTCCTAGTTTATTTTAGAATTACTTCTCTTACAAGTATTAGGTTTAGTTTATTATAAATAGTTATGTAAGTCTCATAGTAAAAACAACTTTTTATTCATTCAATAATATTTTAAAGAGCTTTTCTTCTATCTTCCTTGTGGATTCAAGGGTATTCTTGTGGATTCAAGAATTGTCGTCTACTAGAACGATATCTAGTCTCGTGTGATTTATTCTGCTGCGTCAAGTGGTATCAGAGCATGGATTCGACTAGCTCGATGACACAAGACAATGGAGAACACACAATCCCTATTGACATTGATCGTAGGGTAGAAGACGTATGGGATGCGATTGGGGAACATCGGCTAGAGGTGCATGAACTTCGCAATGAGATTTGTAATCTACTTGTCGATTTGGGACTAATCGTCAACCAAAGGCAACCAATAGTTGAGAACAATTGCGCCGAAGGATTCACCCGAGGCTAACCTATTAGCTTACGTTATTTTGCACAAATTTCATATTTTAACGGTTCAAGTAAGTTTCAAAAAGAAGATTTTCTTGATTGGTTGCTTGATCTTGAAAATTTAGTTGAATTCATGAAGATTCCTCATGAAAAGAAGGTTATATTTGCATCCTACAAACTTGATAAAATTGCATTGAAGTGGTGGAATGGATTACAAGATTATCGAGTTTGCAAAGGTGAAGACAAAATTTTTTCATGGTTAAAAATGAAAAAGTTTTTAGCATCAAAATTTTAATTTCATGATCATGAAGATATATTGTCATATACAAATCAAGATACTTCCATGGAGTGGGGAAAAAATTGCCATGAAATTGTAGATGCAAAAGAAAAGAATTCGTGTCCAAATATTATTTGTGGTGAGATTGGTTGTAAAACTAATGAAGAAGATTCAAAGTCTTGTTCGAGTGTTGATAATGCATCAGCACATGGTAATTTGAATATTGGGGAGAAAGTTTTATAAACAAGTCATAAAAATATTGAAGAAGAAGGAGATCTGATTGAGCCCAGTAACAAAGAGCAAATAGAAGAAGAGATAATACAACTGCCGTATGCAGCAAAGAAATTGGTTGATGCTACACTTGATACTCCAAGGTTGATAATTGAAGGATCAATTGAATCTGAGATGGTGCAACATCAAGAGAGTATGCAAGTTCTACATAAAGTAAATTTATTTGATTTTCTTGGTGTAGAGCAATTTAATTTGATTTTCAATACTTGTCTAATTAATTTTGTCAACAAGTTGAAGCATATAGAGAAGAACTTTCAGAACGAAAACTTTTCTATATACAACTTTTGGCAGAGGGGCAAACAACTGAAACATTCAAAATATCTCTTTTTTTGGCATAGAAGATGGCAGATCTCTAATATGAACTCGAGGACGAGTTCTTTCAAAGAAGAGGAGTCTGATGTAGGACAAGATTTTAAGAATTTTTATATTTTTAGTTTTAATATTTTTGATATATTATTTTATTAGGATTCTTGTAATTTAGTATAAATATTTTAGAATTATTAGGTTTCTTAATTTTATTATTTTAGAATTAGATTTTGATTAGGATTTTAAATAGTTTGGTATTTTAGTTTTCTATTCTCTTAGATTTTCTAATTTGTGTTGATTTAAGTTTCATAGTTTATTTTAGAATTACTTCTCCTACAAGTATTAGGTTTAGTTTATTATAAATAGTTATGTAAGTCTCATAGTAAAAACAAATTTTTATTCATTCAATAATATTTTAAAGAGTATTTCTTCTATCTTCCTTGTGGATTCAAGGGTGTTCTTGTGGATTCAAGAATTCTCGTCTAGTAGAACGATATCTAGTCTCGCGTGATTTATTCCACTGCATCAACATGTTATATTTTGGATGGATTGAATGTGAAATGTGATTTATTCAAACCACAAAAATGACTTCAAAAGTCTTTTAGTGTACTTTTTTGAAATGTGACGTATGGAATGTGGTAAATAACTAAAATTAAGGAGGGAATCTTCTAATTGACCCTATCATAAAAACAGTGGAAAATATGTCAATTTACATTAATAAGGACTTGTGTGTTCATTAAAATAAGAATAATGTTATATGCGCTAATTGGTATATTAATTAGTGTACTAACAAATGATGTGATAGAATTTTAGAGGTTTTGAGTTTTTGTAATTTGTATAATGGGTAAGATCATAGTTTTGAAATGGTAATATTATAACATATGTTGGTATACTAATTGATATACCAATTGATGCATATAACAATACCTTTAAAATAAGAATAATGCTTGGGACCCCCTTTTGGGGGTCACCCCCTCACCCCCCTTTGCCACGTGGCAGGGAGTGATTGGAGGAGCAGGAAAAAAAAGAAAAAGAAAAAGAAAAAGTAACCAATGAGAGAGAGAGAGGGGGTCAAAGGGGGTGGGAGAAAAAGGGGGGATGAATCATTGTTGTTAAAATAATTATGAAACTAATTGGTTTATATGTTGTAACTTTAAGATTTATGAGTCAATACCCTTTTTAAATTTACAATTGTACATACATGCCATAATACATAATTTATAAATATATATATCTTACAAAAATATATTATTTATTGATCTGGTTAAAATACACGAAATGCATAAAATAGACAAAAAAAAAAAAAAAAAAGAAAAAAGAAAAAAGAAAAAAAAGAAGAAAAAAAAGGGAGGAATGGAGCGTTTTTATTGCAAGTCACATGGTATTTTGCCTTCTCCCATTCAATTCAAGGCCTAACCCTCCTTGCATCTTATAAAAACCCACTCTTCCCTTCATATTTTCTCCACCATCACAATTACTCTTTTAGAAATTGCTAATTTCTACCATCAACGGTCTATAAAGTTTTGTTATTTTTTTTTCTTAAGGGTTTGAGAGAGATGGGTTCCAAGAGCAATAATGCATCACTTGCCTTGTTTTTTTTGCTCAACCTTCTCTTCTTTGCCTTTGCAAGTGCACAGTGTGATCCACCTCCACCTCCACCTCCACCTCCAACTTCGAGCCCTTCCACAGGCACCTGCCCCATAGATGCCCTAAAACTCGGTGTATGTGTCGATTTGCTCCCTGGATTGATTAATGTTACAATAGGTAGACCTCTCGTAAACCCATGCTGCAGCCTCATTGGTGGACTTGTGAACCTTGAGGCTACTGTTTGCCTTTGCACTATGCTTAAGTTAAACATTTTGGGCCTCCCCGTCTGCATCCCTGTTGCACTGAGCTTGCTTTTTAATAATTGTGGCAAAACTACTCCTCCTGGCTTCCATAGTTCTTGGTTTATCATACACCAACCCTTAGCCTAACCTTCCCACCATCCATCCAAGCACCTTGGAGCTGTTTCTCAGAGGTTGAAGGGTTGCTACATTGGTCCAGAAGTTG
Organism: Camellia granthamiana; assembly: GCA_036172215.1. Lineage (NCBI taxonomy): Eukaryota > Viridiplantae > Streptophyta > Magnoliopsida > Ericales > Theaceae > Camellia > Camellia granthamiana. The sequence goes on from CM069913.1 coordinate 13,918,148, forward strand.
CTGGAGGTCTGCTCTTCAAGGGTAAGTCACCATTTCCCTCTTTGTAGCCTTGTTTTGATTCATAGTTTAGCCTTATTTGCAAGCATTTTTGGACTTCATCATAAACTGAAAAAAATCTTATTTTGAGCTCCTCTTCAAGTTTGATTAAGCTCTTTTTTCTGTTGGGGGTCATCTACCCCCTTGCATGCTTCCTTTCCTCTTGTTTTGAGCTATGCATTAGAGCATTTGTGTTGGCCTTGGTTTGGCCTTTTAGCCACTGAAATCCAGTGGATTTTCAGTGGCTAACACGTGTCTTTGAGCTTCAAAATCAGAGAGGGGTGACCCTCTCACCCCTTGTTCTCTTTACTAGCTTTATTGGCCTTACAAAGGAGCTCCTATTTGCAAGTTTTGAAGCCATGTTTCAGACCATTATTTGTGAGTTTTATGACCAGCATAAGCTCTGTCCAGAGCCCTTTTGGCCAACATTGTTCCAGTGCCGAAGAAGGATGGCAAGATCCGGGTATGCGTGGATTTCAGGGATTTGAACAGAGCCAGTCCGAAGGACGACTTTCCCTTGCCGCATATAGATGAGTTAGTGGACTTCATGGATGGCTTTTCGGGCTACAATCAGATAGTGATGGCACCCGAGGACCAGGAGAAGACTGCTTTCACCACCCCGTGGGGGACTTACTGTTACAGGGTGATGCCATTTGGGCTAAAGAACGCTGGAGCTACATATCAACAGGCCGCGACCATGATATTATATGACATGATCCACAAAGAGGTTGAGGTGTACGTGGACGACATGATTGTCAAGTCCAAAGAAAGAGAGGGCCACTACACCACCTTGCAAAAGTTCTTCCAAAGGATCAGAGAATTTCGGTTGCGGCTGAATCCTCAGAAGTGTACGTTCAGTGTTACAGCCGGGAAAATACTAGGGTTCTTGATTACACAGAGAGGTATCGAAGTCGACCCTTCCAAAATCAAGGCCATCTTAGAAATGCCACCACCAAGGACTGAAAAGGAGGTGCGAGGCTTTCTGGGTAAAGTGCAATTCATAAGACGGTTTATCTCAAAATTAACCTTGACTTATGAACCACTTTTTGGCCTCCGGAAGAAAGGAAAGAAATTCCAGTGGGACGGCCGATGCTAAGATGCTTTTGAACAGATCAAGGAATACTTACAGAACCCGCTTGTGTTGTCACCGCTAAAGCCAGGGAGACCGTTGATTTTGTATCTTTCAGTAACTGAGACTACAATGGGCTGCATGCTCGCGCAAGAATTAGAGGACAAAGTGGAGAGAGCCATCTACTACCTGAGCAAGAAGATGCTGGAGTGCGAGACTCGCTACACACCGTTGGAAAAGGCTTGCTTAGCCTTGGTATAGGCTACCAGGAAGCTGCGGCACTACCTGTTAGCTCACTCTGTAATGTTGGTTTCAAGATTAGATCCCATCAAATATCTATTTGAGAAACCGACGCTTACGGGTAGGCTGGCTTTTTGGTTGCTGTTGCTTTCCGAATTCGATCTGAAATATGTGACACGCAAGTCAGTCAAGGGAAGAGTTGTAGCAGAATTCTTAGCCGATCATCCAGTGGAAGGAGGTGAAGAAGTTGAGTACTTATTCCCAGATGAGACCATTTTGCATATTGACGACGAGTTTTGGACGATGTACTTTGATGGAGCGTCAAACCAGTACGGGTATGGGATAGGAGTGTTGCTGATAGCACCTGACAACTCCCGTATCCCTCTAGCATTCAAACTCCGGTTCAAAGTCTCGAACAATGAAGCTGAATATAAGGCATGCATTGCCGGTCTAGAAGCAGCCCTGGAATTAGGGGCAAAAAGGTTGGATGTCATCGGGGACTCGAACCTTGTTGTATCTCAAGCGAAAGGAGATTGGAAAGTCAAAGAAGAAAAGATGATTATGTATCACCAGACCTCGGACTTGTTAATTCCTCGGTTTGAGAAGTTAAACTTTGCTCATCTGTTAAGAGAGAACAACAGGTTCGCAGATTCACTAGCAACTCTATCTTCCATGATAGACATCCCGTTTGGAGTCCGAATGCGTCCATCCATTATCAACCAAAAATTTGTGCCGGCTTACGAGTCGATTGCTGCTATAGATGAGGTTCAAGATGAGAACCCCTGGTATTACGATATTTGAAATTTCTTGGAGAAGGAAGCATATCCACCAGGGGTAAATGCCAAGGACAAAAGGGCAATCAGAAGAATGACCATTCAGTTCATCATCTGCGGAGGTAAATTGTATAAGAGGGGTCATTTGGGAATGCATAAGCTGTGCGTTGAAGCTGAAGAATCAAAACGCCTGATGGAGTCCATCCATGGAGGGGAATGCGGTGCTCATATGAACGGGGTAATGCTAGCGCGGAAGATCCTCAGACAGGGTTACTACTGGTCCACCATGGAGGAGGATTGTATCGGCTTTGTTCGGCGATGCCACAAGTGTCAGATCTATGCAAATCGCATGAACATTCCGCCGTCGAAGCTGTACAATATGACTTTGCCATGGCCATTTTCAGTTTGGGGAATCGATGTGATCAGGGCTGTCACTCCAAAGGGATCTAATGGGCATGAGTTCATTCTGGTCGCGATAGATTATTTCACAAAGTGGGTTGAGACCCAATCCTATGTGGTGTTGAAGGCTTCACATGTTGCGAAGTTTATCAGGAACAACATCATCTGTCGCTATGGGCTCCCGAACGAAATCAGTTCAGATAACAGTTCCCACTTCAAGAAGGAAGTAATTGACTTGTTGGAAAAATACAATGTGGCTTTTCATAAGTCATCCACCTATCGGCCGCAGACCAATGGAGCGGTCGAGACCGCCAACAAGAATATCAAACACATACTGCAGAAGATGTTGGAAACCTACCGGGACTGGCCAGATAAGTTGCCATTTGCTCTGTGGGGCTACCGGACTTCAATTAGAACGTTTACTGGGGCGACTCCGTATTCATTAGTTTATGGGATGGAGGCCGTTCTACCTATCGAGATTGAAATTCCGTCTTTGAGAGTGCTGGCTGAGTGTCAGATAGCCGAAGCAGATTGGCAGCAGAGCAGATTTGAAGAACTCGTGCTCTTTGACGAGTGCAGACTGAAAGCACTGTACCATGTTCAAGGTTATCAGTGCAGAATTGCGAGGGCTTTCAACAAGAAAGTTAAGTCCAGGAATCTGAAAGAAGGAGATTTGGTGCTCAAGGACAACCGAGCTTCCATCCACGACCCTAGGGGCAAGTTCAGACGCAATTGGACTGGTCCTTACATCATTAAGTCTATCTGGTCAGGTGGAGCTGTGGTTCTGACGGACCTAGATGGCCTAGAGTTCTCCCAACTGATCAATATGGACAAGTTGAAGAAATATTACCCCTGAGAGGCTCGTTAGGCCGAAAACCCGTGAGGGCGACCTAGGCAAAAGTTAGAGCACAAAAAAATTTGAAATTATAAAAACTGAGCTCGCAAGGTTGAAAACGCGCAAAGGGCGACCTTGGCAAAAGTTAGAGCGTAAAAGGAGAGTGAAAATACTCGAGTGAACCTCAGCCTGAACTACGTAAGGCTTGATTCCTATCTTGGGGATACGTAGGCAACTTCATCCTGAAGTTCAGCCATATTTTTTTCCCCGATCAACTTTGTCCATTTGATCATCTCGGCCATCGTTGTCTATTCAGCATTCAAGAGTTCGATTATGATCTCCGGTGCAGCGCTTTTCAAACTAGGGGCAACTTTCCGTTGCTGTGCAGTGCCGCGGTACTATTCAGACCAGGGGCAACTTTCCGGTTGCTGGGATCCGGGGTTGTGCATCTCAGTGACAGATTTCAGGCGTGTCCAGTTCTGATCCATATCAAAAATGGTTTTGAAAAGTTTTAATAAAAGTTGACTTTGTTCAAAATTAATCTTTTTACAACTTAGACCATTTTTGGACCAAAGCGGAAAATTTTCAGTACCCACAACCTTCAATTTCATTGATTTCAATACAGAGTTCTCCTGCTCTTGCATACAAATTGAAGTTGCTTTTGGTTACATTCATAAAGAAAACTTGAAAGTACTAATAAAGCAATAAATCCGGGGCATAGATAAGTCAGGTGTTCCTGCGCCCCCTCCTAGAGCTGGTCGAAGCCTCTGATGCCAAAGTGGGCCCTTCCTGCGCCTCTTCATTGAGCCAATCCAAGCACTCATCAGACAAAGTGCAACTGAAAGTGGGAGCGGGGGCCAAGAGCTCTTTAGTCCTCCATGCTGTGGCATACCAGGCAAGCTGTGCGCCTCGGGCTGGAAATGCAGCAGGGTACTCTATCCCCTCTAGCGGGCAAGTTTGATCATGTCCGAACTGGCGCCGGAACCGGAACAGAAAATAGAAGACACAGTGTGTCATGCCAATCAATTGAATCCCAGGTTAACGGGTCATATTGTAACTCATTGCTGGCAAATTGAGCCAAGGGCAGCGCCAAGCGATGCGATTTGCAGACAAACTGCACATCCAGTTGTACCACCACCCCTCATCCAGGGCATCGACCAGACGTTGTCAAAAAAAGTAGCCGCGAGCTGAGTATGCTGGGCAAGACTCCACAATCTGTAACTTGTCCATCAACCACACCTGGGGAGGGATGAAAAATGAGAGAATAAAGAATACAGAGATGTACGATGAGAGAAAAGTAAGAAAAGGGTTTTGTGAGAAAAACCGAGCCTGAGGGCCGAGTGATGTGAGCAATACATATGTGAGATTGGGTGGGAAACATTACCTGCAATAGTAGTGGGCTCCCCGCAAGCCTAGCCGTCTCCCGGCGATGAAAAGCGTCTAAGCCCATCAATGTCTCTGCCAATGTCATGGCAATGCAGCTCTTGCCCTCCTTCGAACCTTGGGCGACCTCGATCAACCGGACACTGAATCCATCGGAGCCCGGGGCAAGGAAGAAATGGGGTAGCAAGCATAGGCAAAGCGCGTGTCGCCGATAGCCCTGCCAATGATGGTCGCCGCGATTACCAGCATCAGAAAACCAGCAAACCAAGCTTGGGATGTCCAGTTCCTCATCGCGAATCAATGATCGAGCGTCATGCAAAATGAGGCCGCACATTTGTCCTAAGGCTTGGACATGGCCAAATCGGAGTTGAGGCAAGATTTCCTCGTTGCGCTCGGATTCCATCAAAGCTTGGAAATCTTTGAAAGTAGGACCCATCTCTTGCCTGTTAAAGCTAAAGACATGTGTTACCGGATTCCAAAACCTTGCTGCGGCATGGAGGAAAGGAAGATGCAACGGAGTACGGCCCAGCGTGAATAGTGCATTCAAGCCGAAGCCCCGGAAGTTCAACTTTTCCGAGCCATCCAAAGAAGCAATCCAAGTTGCGAGATTTTGGATGAGGAACGCCTCCATTTTGATGCAAAACTGAGATGAAATGAAAGAACCACGAAGCTGGGACTTTTATAGAGGATAAGGCGCTGTTCGGGGGACACGTGTCAAAAAATTGATGGTTGCTAAACCAGGTGGTCGGCTGACCACCTTTTCTGGTAGGCCGACCACGCCCTTGGTCTCCAATGAAAAAAAGCTGGTCGGCCAGCTCCCTTAGGTGGTCGGCCATGGAGAGAAACAAGGCTTTGGTCTTATCCTAGCTTCTAGAAGAAAGTTCCTAGCATTTCCATGCATTGGGAGTGTTGAAGGTGCGAGTTTTCCTCTGTTTCGGATGTGTTCCGTCACTCTGATCGTCCGAGATACGTCTGTTTATCGAGTTGGTGTTTAGATTCGTTTATTGAGTTGTTGTTGAGTTTTGTTTTTCGAGTTGTTGTTGAGTTTTGCTTATCAAGTCGAGTTGTTAAGTTTTATCGAGTTGTCGAGTTTTGTCCGTTGAAATTGTTGTTCTTTGCTTATCAACATTTCCGGGATTTGCTTATCGAGTTGTAAGCTTGCTAAGGCCTTGTTGTTTCGTAGTAAGTTGAGTTGTTTAGTTTGTTGCGTCGGTTCACTACCTGACTTGGCAATTTTCAATGCACAATTTCATTCAATCTCATTTTTGTGCAAAATGATGCGATGCGATGCTAAGAACATAAAATACAACACTTTTTGAACAAAAGCTGTTTCATTCCATCATGCTTCCTTTGTTACAACATATTACAACAAGGGTACAAGTTTTATAGAAAATAAAATTGTCTAATAATGTACAATGTGCTACAACTACTAGTAAAAAAGGCAAATAAAGCAAGAACATCTGCATCAGTGCTCTCAAGTGCAAGAATAAGAGGCCCTCTTCATCCTCTTCGGCTGAGAAGTCCCTACACCATCTCCACCAGCGCCACCATCTGAATCGGAGCTGCTATCCTCGAAATCCTCTTCGGCATCACCTCCGGCCTCAGAACCGGACTCAGAGTCATCCTCTCTGCCTGCAGATGTCTCTGACTGAGGATGTGCGGACTCCTCCTCCTCGCTGGACTCCTCCTCTATGACATGTGCTCTGTGCCTGCCTCATCTGCGAGACGAGTCCCCTCTCCCAGCTCCCTGAGAAGGCCTAGATGGCCCAGCAGGTGGCCCAGTATGTAGCGGAGGCATCTGAAAAGAAAGAGCGCAATTTGAATACATCAGCCAAAGTATGTATATTAGATACAGATGCAAGAAAACTACATGGAGAGGGTGTATGAAGGTACTGTACATGAATGTGGTGTGTGTCAGATGTGCTCTACACATACAGTCAATCAATACAGTGAAATGTTCAAGTTCAGCATGTCATCAGAAGTATGATAAATGTAAGAAAACTAAACAGTACCGGGACACCGACGATGGACAACTGCGTCTCTCTCCACAGGACCATTCCCTCGAGTAAGGCCACCAACCCGAGCAACCCCTCAGTATACTCCGTGGTAGGCTGTAGATGCAAGTGCAACTCATCAGTGAATGAATAAATGTCAAAATATCTGAGTGATAAATCAAAATTGTAAAGCATACCGGTAGCGAGTCAGGATCTCTGACGTATGGGTGACCAGGCATAGGAGGCTCTATTGGAATCGGGTAGGAAGTCCCGTATCGCCATCCTGTCAACTCAGTCGGAATATCTGGCCATCCGGCGTGATGATAAGGCGGGGGAATCGGGGGTACCAGTCCAGCCCCACCTCTCGATGTACCGGCCCTGCTGGTCGAAGGGGCAAGTGCAGCCCGAGCTCGACACGACGATGGCATGCCAGCAGACCTCCTCGTGGGAGTACAGACACCTGTCAACGGAGGCATCAAGTATGTATGACGGTAAGTCGCATACTCCCCCTCCTCCAAATGTAGAAATACATCGGTACCCAACATGACGCTGTCGACATCCTGGGGAGTGAGCCCCTTAGTGGATCGCATATTGTCCGGAGGTGCTGCGGGAACACTCTGCTCGGGGAAGCCCATAGTCTGGCGCATGAAGCGATCCCTCAGAAACCAGGCCCTACCAGCTGGGCCCTCAAACAGGATCCTGTACCGAGATGCGGCCCATCCTCCAGCAAACTGAAATCGGATGTCTCCGCCTAAGTGCGCCCAGGGCTGCCATGTAATCTGCGGATAACCAATGCATAAGCCGATTAGAAATCGTAAATGTGCAAGATGAATCGAAGATGAAAAGCATGAAGAACTGAGAGTTCTGAATTACCTCGGTCGGCCGCACTGTATCAAAAAACTGCCGCAGGTAGGCAGAGTCTCCCGTGCTCTCGGCCGGTACTGGCCCTCAAATACGAGCGAATAGGGAATCATGAGAGGCACCTCCACCTCAAGCTCCGGGGCTAGTGTCGGGAAGTACGCAAAAACCCTTAGCTGTGGAAAACAGGGCAATAGCCATCAGAATACAGAATGCTGAGTACAGAATGTGAATACAGAATGTACAGAGAATGCAAAATGCTGAGAGCGGAATGCAAAGTACAGAATGCAAAGTGTGCCGTGTGTGCAATGTACAGATAATGAAAAATAGAAATGTAAATCAAGAGGGCAGAAAGTACCTCCCAAGCTCTCTAGTAGCCGCCAACTATGTTCCCCCGCCCGCGGGAGGTCGCGCTCATGTAGCAGTAAAGGGTAGCCAAGCCAGCGCCACCCCAGTCATACTGGCTGACCTGTGATAGGTCTACCAGAGCACTCAGCAGATAAAGTCCAATGGTGTTCCCCCTATCGGAGAACAGAGTGGTCCCGAAGAGGAACATCAAGAACCCTCGAGTGTACTGCGCTATCTCCTCAAGAGTCTAGGGCACCCTCTCTCTGAAATGTGAGGAAAACCAAGTGTACCAGACTCGGCCCGAAGATCTGTCAACTGGTGGGCGAGCTCCCAATAGATAAATCCAAGCTGCCTCCCACTCGCCCATGTCCTCGTCGTAGGGGATCGGCCAGCCTTCTATGTCAAGGCCCGTCAGCACGGCAAAATCGAATGGGGTCATAGTCATGTCCCCGGTAGCTGAGAAATAGGAGTTGGTGGTGTCCCACCATCTCTCTACAAAGGCACCCATCAGGGTCCTGCTCGCTGGATAACGTGATATCCCCGTGCAGAAGAGTCTGAACCCTGCCTGGTCAACTAGACCACGAACAGCCTCTAGGAGCTCCGCGTACCACTCCCTGGCGATAATCGATCCATATCCTCATGTAGTACGGGAAGATACCTGCATTTAGAATGAACACATGTATTCAATTTCAAAATAATGAATATGAGCTATGCGCAAATCAAATCAGATACAATGCTGTGGAGTGCGTGTTCAATATGAGCTGCGTGCAAATGAGATGTCTGAGCTACGTGTTCAACATAAAGTATATGGGCTGTGTGTTCATCTCAAAGTTCGAGCTATGTGTTTAACATCAAAATTTAGGCCGCGTGTTCAGACTTCAAAGACAGTGAGCTGCGTGTTCAACTCTCAACCAGTGTGCGCTGTGTGTTCACCTCAAATTTTTTTTTTGGGTTGCGTGTTCAGAAAGTCAAGAGTTTGGGCTGTGTGTTCAGATTTCAGAAATAGTGTGTGGGTTGCGTGTTCATAATCAACAAGTTTGGGTTGTGTGTTCAGATTTCAAAAACAGTAGGCTGTGTGTTCATAATCAACAAGTTTGGGCTGTGTGTTCAGATTTCAGAAATAGTGTGTGCCGCGTGTTCACAATCAAATATGGGCCGCGTGTTTAGAAATTCAAAGTTTGGGCTGCGTGTTCAACTCTCAACAAGTGTGTGCTGCGTGTTCAGAAATTCAAAGTTTGGACTGCGTGTTCAATTCTCAACAAGTGTGTGCTGCGTGTTCACAATCAAATATGGGCTGCGGGTTCAGAAATTTAAGTGATTGAGTTGTGTGTTCAAGATGCGAACAGAATACTGTGCTATAGACTAAGTATTCAGAACAAGCTGTGTGCTAGAAGGAGTAGAAGTATGGTGTGCAAGTATGTTCAGAGCGAGCAGATAAGCATGCATAGCGAAAGCATGAAATGCATGGAAAACGCAGAATACATTGCAGAAAATGTAAAAGTGAAGTACATACCTCTCGTGTCTGATAAGAGAGGTGGGACTCTGGCTCCCTCAATAATAGATCTACAGGTGCCCGCTCATCAAAGTCGGTAAAGTGGTAGAAAACGGCCCGAGGAAGGATATGCGCCGGAGGGTCATACCTCTCGGGAATAAATGGCCGAATCCTCGAAGGCAAAGACATAATGTCTGGCTCACCCCCAGCACCTGGAGGACCTCTGCCCTGAGGAAAATGACCTGCCATTTCAAGAAATCTGCAAAAAGGAGCAAAAATGAGCAAAATGAGCCAAAATTGGAAAAAGTCAACAAAAGTCAACTCTCGGGAAATGAAAAAGTCAACAAAGGTCAACTCTCGAGAAAATGTTCCAAATATTGAGACAAACTTACCTCAAGTGGCGAAAATAAGGAAAGAAGCTCCGAAATCAAAATCTAATCAGTTCAAAGTGAAGAGAACCGAAAGATTTTGCGAAATAACTTTGCATGGGGCGTTGGAAAACGCGTATAGAGCACAGATCTGAGGAAGAAAATGGCCTAGGAAGCAAGGGGAGATGATTTCGGATTTGAAGGTGCGAGCAAAAAGTGATTTGGCCAAGTACATTTAAAGATCTGAGGGTGAAAAGACTAAACTGCCCCTGTTTTTGGCTAGGTGGTCGGCCAAGCACCTTTTCTGGTAGGCCGACCACCCCCTTGCCTCAAACCTAGTTGGTGGCCTCCAAACTTGGTCGGTGGCTCTCCTGGTTGTTCTCCAATGCTTCTTTGAGCTCCCTGCAAATTTTGGTGGTGATCGGAGTCCCCGGCACTCGAAAAAGTACAAGGAAAGTGCACTTTCCGGCGTGAAATCCCTTCGCGGGAACTTCAACTCCAACTTTCGATGCGTGTTTTATTGTCACTCACCGAGAGCGAGGTGTATCCTTTTTGAATACGTTGTGACCCTTCCAGGAGGTAAACCGGAGGTTGCGTTTGAGTTGTCCTTGTCGAAGCTCGCATTTCTTTGCTCGACGTTTTGTTTTAAACATGCTCGTAAAGTCGCACTTATCTTGCGTCGTTATGCATGTCACTCGCATTGTTGTGAACATCGCTTACATTGTGGTGCACGTTTCACCGGTATTGTCATACCTTCATGCTTAACTTGCATTGTCACACGCGCTTCTCTCGCATTGCGATGCACTTTCTCATCAGAACCATGTTTGTCTGCATTCGATGTAGTGTTGAACATGTGTTGATAACTATGTTGTGCTTGTTAAGTTTCTCTCTTTTGCAGGCACGATATTGTATGTACGGTTCATTTGAAGCTGGTGCGACCAGACGAGCCGCGCAGGTATCGTATCTTTTCCGTGTGAGACGTGGCGAGAATTGAATAATTCTCCGCATTCTTACTGCATGAAATGTAGTTGTTGCTTTGCATTATTGCTTAAAATTGTTGCATTTATTGTGAATATTTGCCTCACTACAACTTGCTGCTTTGCATGATCATGAGTTACGTCCGGCTTGGTGCATATCGTTTTGCATTTTGCCCCCGCCTACAGGCATGCCTGCGGACAACTCTTTGTTTATCTCGCCTGTTTGTCTAAGTCTTCGGCCTTGTCAAAAATGGGTCGTCTCTGGGCTTTGACATTCACTCCCGTCACTTATGACTTTCGAGTTCTGTCAAAGAGGGGCAACTGTAGACACCCCATTTTTGACCGACCTTAAGACTTGGACGTCATCGATTGAGCGCTCGGTGATGATGCATATTGTGCTCGTTCTGAGGTTACAGAGTCTCGGCTGAGAGCCTTGCCTCCGGACTTCAGGACTCTTTTGTGCTTTGCCTCGGTTTGCGAACCAGGTCCTGTTTTCTCTGTTTTCTATTCCCAAAGGAAGGGAGAGGTCTCGAAGACCATCTCTCAGTGGCCGTAGGCTACGTTTCATGGTCGTAGGCCATTTTTCCTGTTTGGAGGCCAGTTTTCGGTTTTCGGAGCCGTCGGCTGTGTGCCTCGGTTCGGGACCGCTTAACTACCTCCGTTTGCTCCGATTTTTGGCACACACCTTGTTTCGTCTCTATAGAGGGACACTGTGGCCCGGGAGACCACCTTCATGGTTGTACGCAACCTCCGGTGCTTAATAGTCAGTTTTCAGGGCCCCCGAACCCTCGTTTTGCATCCCTCTTGGTTCATTTTTGGTGTGGACCCTAGTTTCATTGTTAGAAAGGTGGTATGAGGGTGGGAGACTAGCAATTCTGCTTGGAGACCACCTTTCTCTTCGCTGCCCGATTTTCTTGGCAGCCAGGTGGTCTCCCTCACTTTTGAGCCACAATTTTGGGTCTCCCATACCACCACTGAGTTGCATTCATCTGGGAAACCACCCATATGGGTAGGCCGACCACCTTTTCTACCTGACCCTTTTGACCCCTTGGTCTCCCTCACTTTTGAGCCACAATTTCGGGTCTTCCATACCACCATTGTGTTGCATTCACCTGGGAGGCCACCAATCTGGTATGGCCGACTAGCTTTTCTTCTTGAACTTTTTGACCCCAGGTCGGCCGACCAGGGGGAGTGGCTGGCCGACCACCTTAATTGGTCGGCCTACTTCCTGCTTTTTGGTCTCATTGAATGTGTTCCAGCTGTGCCAGCTGGGAGCCATTTGATGCATCCTCCATACACGTGTATGGAGGATGTTTGAAGCTTCCAAGAGAAGCTTTGGCCTCTCTTCTCTATAAAGGGAGGCCTCCTCCTCCATTCCAAGGGTTGAAAAAAAGTGCTGGAGCATACATGCATATATCTCCCTCTTATATCTCTATATTGCCTCCAAAACTCCATAGTTCTTGGCCCATCATACACCAACCCTTAGCCTAACCTTCCCACCATCCATCCAAGCACCTTCAAGGGTAAGTCACCATTATTTGTGAGTTGCTGGAGTTGTTTCTCAGAGGTTGAAGGGTTGCTACATTGGTCCAGAAGTTGCTGGAGGTCTGCTCTTCAAGGGTAAGTCACCATTTCCCTCTTTGTAGCCTTGTTTTGATTCATAGTTTAGCCTTATTTGCAAGCATTTTTGGACTTCATCATAAACTGAAAAAAATCTTATTTTGAGCTCCTCTTCAAGTTTGATTAAGCTCTTTTTTCTGTTGGGGGTCATCTACCCCCTTGCATGCTTCCTTTCCTCTTGTTTTGAGCTATGCATTAGAGCATTTGTGTTGGCCTTGGTTTGGCCTTTTAGCCACTGAAATCCAGTGGATTTTCAGTGGCTAACACGTGTCTTTGAGCTTCAAAATCAGAGAGGGGTGACCCTCTCACCCCTTGTTCTCTTTACTAGCTTTATTGGCCTTACAAAGGAGCTCCTATTTGCATGTTTTGAAGCCATGTTTTAGGCCATTATTTGTGAGTTTTATGACCTGCATAAACTCTGTCCAGAGCCCTTTTGGCCATTTTGAATGTCTATTATGCATGTGTAGAGCAATCCTATTCAAGGCCTTTCAAAGGGGCTTTTACTTGCATGCTTCCTAGCTTCATTTCAGACCATTTTTGGTGGGTTTTAGGACCCTCAGAACCTCTATCTAGAGGTTGTTTTACCATTTTGCATGTCTATCTTATATGTGTAGAACAACCCGTTGCATGGACCTCCAAAGAAGCCTATCATTCTTGCTTGCATTGACTGAGTTTCAGTGGGTTTTTGGGCATTATTTGGCATGTCATACTTCTGTTTTTGGCTGGTTTGGTGAGCTCTCATATGCTTCATATAGTTGTAGTACAACTCATGGTTCACTAGCTTTCTTTGCATGCTTTGTTGACCCTTGATTCTAGCACATTTTGACTATGCCTTGAACTGATTTTGTGCATATTTTGGACTACCCTAGCTCTGTTTTTGGGTCTCATGGTCGAATGATGCTTGCTTTGCATGCTTGTAGTTCAATGCCCATGCTTAGCCTTAAGTTTCGAGGTCCATTACATGTATATACTGAGGTGTTTCCATGATTTAGGGTCATTTTGCATCATATTTCAGAGCTTATGTGAATGCCATATCCTCATGTTTTCTCCTCTTTAAGTGTGCTTGAGAGTTGTGCATGAATGCCTTGTCTTCGGACCATTGAATGAGCTCCATTTCTTTGCATTCCGAGCCATCATTTTAGGCCATTTCCCCACTGTTTCAGACCTACCTAGGGTCTATTTGGGGTTGGTTTTGCCATTTGTGCATTGCTTGGCGTACCTCTAGTGTGACACACTTCACTAGTTTTGGTGTTCAGGCCATATAGTTTGCATTGTGTGACATATTTTCATGATTCGGGAGCATTGTGCATCATGTTTCAGAGCTGGAAATTGCATGCTTGTTTTCCATATTTCATCCTTTGCCGTGCCTTGTTAGAGTTGCATGTTGTGCCTTAGGATCGGTCCTTTGCATCCGTGCATGTTTGCATGTATTTCGGTTGTCTCATTTCCATCATATGGCCATTGATATGAGTGTGGCTGAGGTCCACTCATATTGGTGTAAGTCCATCTTGCATTTGTATATGCCATTTAGTGTTCATGTGCGCATGATAGTCTTCGTAAGTGCATTGTGTATGCCATGTTATGTCACGTGCATTGTGTATGCGATTTTAGTCCATAGCATTGCGTACGCTAGGTTGCATGTTAGTCGCATTGTGTATGCCATCTCATTGCATTGTGTTTGGGATAGGAGTTAGCCCAAACACGGGAAACGAGGGACATTTCGTACTCCGAGTGACAGAACGTGTCTCAATTCCCGGTCGCCGACACTTCGGATTACCCATGATGGAGTCTAGGCCTTGTTGTGTTGTTATGGGCATTCATTTCACATCGAGTCATGCAATTCGACTCCTCGGCCATCATGCATAGAGATGCGTGATTGGTGGCATGAGGATCGAGGTGTGCATATATATGTGAAAATACTTTGCCATGCCCATTTCTTGCTCCCTGTTGCAGCAAACCAGAAATCAGCAGCCTTCTAGAGCTTTGCATAGCATTCCAGGATTAATTGCAAACAGAGGCAAATCGGGGCATCGCGAGGAATTTTTCGACGAGGCGACTCGAGCATGCATGCATCTTTCATCTCGGAACAGAGCTGAGGCGGTCCATAGATCTGCATGCTAGTTTATTCGCTTTCCTAGTTAATTTGTTAATTAATTAGGGTTTTGTAATATTTAGTTATTTATTCGGACTGTAATTGTTTATTCGGACTGTACTATTTATTCGGACCCTCCGAGCGAGGGCACAATTGTAATAAGTGTGCGTGTGTGTGATATATGCCTTCCAACCCCACGTCTTTCTCCCTTTTATTTACCATCTTATGATGGTTAAATTAGGGCATGTTTCAATTAGCATACATATGCTCGCATGTTTGCATCCATTCATCTGTCTTGCATGCACCGGGCTCGGCGCATCATACTAACTGCATCGTATTTCAATTCCAAGTTGAATACGTGTTAGCTGTAGCATCATCATATGCCATCTTAGAATAGCCGAGCCTATCTTAGTTGCATTCCTGCATGTGTTGCATTAGGCATTTCTGTATAGTTAGGATCATGCATGGATTTCAAACATAGCTTTTGTTTTGGCTTGGAGTACTCGGTAAGTGTTTATACTTTAGCATCCTTGCATGTGTGTGAGTGACTGCCATGATAGCATGCTTGCCATGAGGCTAATTGCTTATATGATATAACTGCCTGAATGCCTGTGGGTGAAGGTTGGATTATCTGAATTGGAATAATACATTGACTGTGAGTTTTAAGCCCACTAGATAGTGGCAAAACCATCTTTTCTAAGCCCACCTGAGGGTGGCAAATTCGCATTTTAGCCTACTTACGAGTAGCAAACCGCTTTCAAAAACAAACATGAAATGTTTTGTTCCAACTCAGGTGATCCAGTCTATATTTGTATGCTGTGCGCATCACGTAGTAAATCTAGGCTAATAACCGGAATAAGAGCACATAATGTTTTCAAAACTCGATATCATGGTTAGTAGAGGCCGATCTTTGATCGGGCGAGCGGGGGTGCTCACAAAGTGACCTTCCCCAATCGTACCCAAGTTCCGGAGCCGAGGCTACTTTGGTGATGACGGATACGTGGCCTTAGGCAAACGAGTCAGGGTTTCCTAAATTTCCCCCAAAATAAAATATTTAGGTGGCGACTCTGTATTTGGCAAAGCAGTCCATGTTTGGCACTTCTTTCAAAAAAATCTATTTTCAAAAAATGATTTGCCGGATTTGGACTCTTTGATGATTTATCGGTCTTGCATTGCACTCTGCGAGATTAGATACAGGACCGTGACATTGAGTCCTGAACTGTAGTGAGCCCAAATGAACAAAATGGGATTCCCTCCCGGGACGTTCGGGGACGTCTACAGTTTCTGGCGACTCTGCTGGGGAGTTTGGAGAACTTGACTCGAACTCATGATATCTGGTTTTGACTACATTTATGTGTTTCTTTGCATTGCATTTGCATTGGTATGCCTAGGACACCGTGTTTGCCGTATGCTATTCTTGAACGGTTTGCCGAAGGCTCGCTTCGAGAAGGGTGCCACAAGGCTGACCGGTTGCGGGTTCTGCCACGACGGGAACACAAACCCCGATTTTTACCGGGGCACCCTTTTTGACCATTCGACCTAGTGCATATTCGGAATCCATAGTGACCATTCCAAGCTAGGACAGGTTGCTTACCCGATTATAGGTTGTTTGAAACCGCTGCGTGCGTAGTGAAACCCTAGTTCCTGACAAAATAGGACAGGGAAACCTTACCCCAACATAGGGGTGTTTTGGCTCTCACTTGTTTGCTATGTGCTTTTAGAGTGCGTCTCTACAGGAATGCATGTATCAGTTTACAAGGTTGGGTATCAGGCCTGCGGGCAGTAGTTCAGTATTTTGGGAATCAGTTATCTGCGGGTATCAGATTCAGCTTCAGGGGCAGTGATTTGGGGACAATGATCAGTACTTGAGAACAGTCTATTTTCAGCTTATCAACTGTGTGTTGTGATGCCCAACTGTGTGTTGTGTGTTTTTTTAAGCCGTTATGCTATCTGTTTGTCTGGTTATTTATTTCCTTATTATTGCTTTATTTATCTTTTTGCTAGGTAGTTTAGCACAATTGTTTCAGACCAAGCAGATATTCCCCAAGCACTCTGGACAAGAGGTCGCCGACTCAATCGATCTAAGGATCTGGTTGACGGACAACCAGTGTATTATTCTCTACCCCCGGTTGTCAGATGGAGGTCGAGAAGACGCAGTGTATCCGAGCAGAGGTTGCCAGAGCAGTGGTTTACCCCATTAGTGGACAGTTGGGCTGAGGTCTCAATTGTTGCCATAGAGATAGACCTACTGGTAGTTCAGATCAATCAGGGCAGTATGGCAGGAACGACAGGAGTTGAGGAAATGATGCGTTAGATGCAGGAAACCATGAGAGCCATGCAGCAGGACGCTGTTCGTCGCGATGAGTTTGCCAAACAACACGCCGAGATCATGGCCCAACAAGCAGAGTTAATTGCCAGGCTGCAACAACAGACCGGGGCATCTGCTTCACACCAAGCTCTTCCCCCACCAGGAGTTCCAGCACCCAGGGGAGGCACCAAATGTCTAGGGAGATACGGATATCCCGACAGGGGCTCTGCCCCCGATTCTACCTCAACTATCCAAGGCACCTACGCCTGTCAATCAACCGGACTCTCCCTTTGAGTTCGAGGTGGACCATACAGCGTTAAAGTTGAGCAAGCTTGAGAAGTTGTTCAAGAAATCCCAAGGAGTAAAGTCCATCCCAGACATTGAGGATGGGTACACTGACGTGGCTGTGACGCTGCCAGATAGGTTCAAAATGCCACAAATCGACCGCTTTGACGGATCTGGGAATCCCATAGTGCATCTTCGGTTGTTCTCAGATGTACTACGGCTGATGGGACTCACCAGACCGCAGAAGCTTTCATTATTCGGCCGGACCCTGTCGAGTGTGGCCTCTATTTGGTACGCAAAATTAGAAGACGATGTTAAGCGGAACTGGGATGAGATGGCCGAGGCTTTCATTGCACAGTACTCCTATAACACTCAAATCGAGATTACAACCCGTGATCTTGAGACAACAAGGCAGGAGCCTAAGGAGAACTTTTCGGATTTTGTAGCCCGGTGGAGGGCTAAGGCCTCAATGAAGACCCTAAGGCCCACTGATAAAGATCAAATTCGAATGATTGTGCGCAATCTCCAACCCAAACTGATGCAGAAAATGATCGTGCTCCCCTTCCTTACCTTTTTAGATTTGCACGAGATAGGGGTACAAATTGAGGATGCTATGAAACAAGGTCTAATTGACCAAGACATGGAGCAACCCAGAAGAACCTTCAACCGCAACAACAATACAGGCACCAACAATGCCACAAATGCTAGAGCTTCAGAAGTAAGCATGGTCACCACCATTCCCTCTCTAAGACCCATGGCAGCTACACCTTTCTCCGGCGCGTCCGAAAGCGACACACAAACCACCAAATACCAACCTCGAGGCCAGAGAACCTTCACCCCATTATATATGCCCCTATCCAAGGCTCTGGGGGTATTAATCAGGAAAGGGCACTTAAAGCCCCTGGAGCCGAGGCCATTGCCAAATCCACTCCCTTTCTCTCATAACCCAGCAAAATACTACGCATATCACCAACAACATGGTCACGACACTGACCAATGTTTTAGATTGCATCATGAGATTCAAGATCTCGTTGACAAGCAGGTGATTGTGCCTCCAGAAAAACCCAATGTCACAACAAACCTTCTCCCACCGCACAGCCAAGCTCCACCCCCCAAACGTATCAACTTTATCCAGACTGGGGTCGTGTCTTACGATCCTAGCATATATATCATCCCGTCCCACCTACCCAAGCCGGAGGTGCTCCTTCCTGACTGCACTGACTTGTGCATGTTGGACATCTCCAGAACCCAACCCGAACCATTGGTGGTGACTGTCGGAGACAGAACAGGGGAGATTTCAGGGGAGAATGGGATTGTTGAGTCAGAATCTGAGGAATCTGGGAGTTTTACTAAGAAGGTATACAGTCCGAGGGACTACATTCTATCAGTAGGCCAGATTGGGCCAAATGTGGAATTGCCGGCAGGGGCAGAGCTTTGTGTGATACAGGGGGATGAATCTGGTCAGAGAATAGATGACTTGGCAGCTGTGGAAGGAGACTTTGCTAACCTGCAATTTTTCAATGAACAAGATCCAGAGGACATGGTAGTCAACTGGTCAGATTTTGAGGAGTCGGCAGAGGTCACCGGGTGGCTTGATGACCTACCAGACGTTGTCGACGAAACTCAGTTGGAACGGGGCCCAGCAGAGGCAAGAACATCGGTTGTGGCCGGAAGGGCCGGAAATCAGATTGCATTGCTGGAGAGCGCTGGTGCTAAGAATTTCGCTCGGGATCTGGGCATTTTGAATACAGGAGGTGTTGAACAGCCAGCTGTACGGAAGCAGTTGGAACAGGAAAGGTTTGAGGATTCTGAGAGAACCAGGAAAGCTAAGGCCCCTGAGGGGACTGAAAGTGCTGTGCGCACGAGGATAGAGAATGTTGCGAGCATGTGGACGGAAAATACTGCGAGTATAATTGTACTGGAGCCGGACAGGTGTCTGTTGGTTGCCGACGGAATGTGGGGGGAAGACGATGATCTATGTCTTGCCCACACGGATGAGGATTGGGGGAGCAACCAGCCAGACGATACCTGGTACATCGGCGAAGTCGATCATATGACTAGAAGCGGGCGGTATTTCAAGCCCCCATATCTAGATCAGCCAGAGGCGTTTGGGAAAGATAAGGAGGCAGAGAAACAGAAAGAGAAGCAACTCGAAGAAGAAGCTGTATTGAAGCAGTTGAAAAAGATACAGGCAGACATCTCCATCTGGGGACTGCTTATGGCATCGCGAGTGCATCGACAAGCTGTCTTATCGGCCATGGACATCTCAACAGACACCACGCCCGAATAGTTGGTGGGCTTAGTTTTTCCGGGAGGGGCTACCCCGATGTTGACTTTCTCCGACAAAGAATTGCTACCTGAGGGTGCGAACCATAACAAGCCACTTTACATCTCTGTGGAGTGCAGAAACAAATGGATACCCGTGGTGTTTGTCGACACAGGGTCCGCCATCAATGTGTGCCCGGCAAGGACTGCATATGCAATCGGTTTAAAGACCGCGGACTTTGTGCCGACAGCCCAGGTGATTCGGGCATATGATAACACAAGCATGGAAGTAATGGGGACAGTGAAAATTCAGACCAAGGTTGGGCCGGGACAGCATGAGGTAGACTTTCACGTCTTAGAAGTTCCTGCGACCTTCAACCTACTTTTGGGACGGTCGTGGTTGCACCAAGTAAAGGCAGTTTTGTCCATCTTGCATCAAATGGTGAAATACCCCCATGGGTGAAATACCCCCATGGGAAGGGAGTAGCCATCGTTTTTGGAAATTTGTCGATCCATCCACTGCCGGAAGTATCTACGCTAGTTTTGGAAATTGAGCACGGTATGGAGGATGTGTTCATGTCGGGTTTTACCCTGGCTGAGGCTCGGGTCGTGCAAAACATCTTAGCTGTTAATGAGGGGGTGTACGTTAGCGCACAATCAGTATACCTCATGAACAAGCTTCAACACATCCCCGGGATGGGATTGGGAAAGAGCGGCCGGAAGGGCGTTGCAGCGTTGGCCGAGGTGCCACACAACCCGCATACCTTTGGCTTGGGTTATCTGCCCACCAAAGAGGATTGGGTAAGGAAAGGCAAGGAGATGGCTGGGAGAGCCAGAGCAAAGAAGGCGGGGAAGCTTTTTGAGCTAATGCACCGACCCATTCAGGGTACCCTAAACGGGAGCTTTGTCCGGGAGGGGGAGGACTTTCCATTTTGTGGCTTCCCAGAGCCGTGGATAAACGAAGAGAAGCGCCGTGTGCTGGGGTTTGAGATCTTCTTCGACCTGCAGTTATCTGGGGATGACGTTGTCGAAGAGCAGACGGACCCATTAGCCGAGGCTGAGCAGAGCAAGAAAGTGGAGTCTGAGGACGCTGAAAGTGAAATGGGTGTAGCGCTGGCGTGTCTACTTTCAGATCCTCCGATCGAACAGAAGTGCTTGGGGGATAACTTCTCGGTATGCGTGATCGGGAGTGAAACGGCTGCGGGCCTACCAGCAAACATTTTGGATGCATCTATCGCACCCTCTCTCATCTGGCAGTATGAAGAGGGATTTTTGTCAAGCAGCACCGGGTCGGGTAGTGAGCCGAAATCTGATTCCACCAAGTCTGTTGAGTCGGAATCAGGTTCCAGCTCGTCTGAGTCTGAGTCCGGTATTCCTGGGGGTGATAACCCGGATACCACAGTCCTGTCCAGGTCGTCTTTTTCTTTCTCTTTTCAGTCTGTTGTAACTGAAGAATCGAACGATTTGGATGTGCTTAATGAGAATGATGTGGCTGTGGTTTTTGAGTACTTTTCTGTACCCTTGATTTATTGCATTAACTCAGACTTTCAAAATTTTGATGAAAATGGTGAGGAAGAAATTCCTCCGGTTTTGCAACGCTTAATTGAACAAGAGCAGGAAAGATTTGTTAAACCCTTAATGGATGAAATCACTACTGTGAATATTGGTACTGGAGAGGACCCGCGGCTGGTCCAGATCGGGTCCACGTTGTCTTCGGAGGAACGCGAGCACTTAGTCGCTTTATTAAAAGATTTCAAAGATATTTTTGCGTGGTCCTACGAAGACATGCCTGGGATCGATCCTGAGATTGTACAGCACTGGATCCCTCTTGACCCCGAGACCCGACCTGTTAAACAAAAACTCAGAAGGATCCGCCCGGACTGGGCCCTTAAGATTAAAGAAGAGGTCACCAAGCAAATTGATGCAGGGTTCCTGCTAGTATCCGAATACCCGACTTGGTTGGCCAACATTGTTCTAGTGCCGAAGAAGGATGGCAGGATCTGGGTATGCGTGGATTTCAGGGATTTGAACAGAGCCAGTCCGAAGAACGACTTTCCCTTGTCGCATATTGATGAGTTAGTGGACTTCACAGCGGGGCATGCTTTGCTTTCGTTTATGGATGGCTTTTTGGGCTACAATCAGATAGTGATGGCACCCGAGGACCGAGAGAAGACTGCTTTCACCACCCCGTGGGGGACTTACTATTACAGGGTGATGTCATTTGGGCTAAAGAATGCTGGAGCTACATATCAACGGGCCGCGACCACGATATTACATGACATGATCCACAAAGAGGTTGAGGTGTACGTGGATGACATGATTGTCAAGTCCAAAGAAAGAGAGGGCCACTACACCGCCTTGCAAAAGTTCTTCCAAAGGATCAGAGAATTTCGGTTGCGACTGAATCCTCAGAAGTGTATGTTCAGTGTTAATGCCGGGAAAATGCTAGGGTTCTTGATTACACAGAGAGGTATCGAAGTCGACCCTTCCAAAATCAAGGCCATCTTAGAAATGCCACCACCAAGGACTGAAAAGGAGGTGTGAGGCTTTCTGGGTAAAGTGCAATTCATAAGACGGTTTATCTCAAAATTAACCTTGACTTGTGAACCACTTTTTGGCCTCCGGAAGAAAGGAAAGAAATTCCAATGGGACGGCCGATGCCAAGCTGCTTTTGAATAGATCAAGGAATACTTACAGAACCCGCCCGTGTTGTCACCGCTAGAGCCGGGGAGACCGTTGATTTTGTATCTTTCAGTAACTGAGACTACAATGGGCTGCATGCTCGTGCAAGAATCCGAGGACAAAGTGGAGAGAGCCATCTACTACCTAAGCAAGAAGATGCTGGAGTACGAGACTCGCTATACACCATTGGAAAAGGCTTGCTTAGCCTTGGTATGGGCTACCAGGAAGCTGCGGCACTACCTGTTAGCTCACTCTGTAATGTTGGTTTCAAGATTAGATCCCATCAAATATCTATTCGAGAAACCGACGCTTACGGGTAGGCTGGCTTGTTGGTTGCTGTTGCTTTCCGAATTCGATCTGAAATATGTGACACGCAAGTCAGTCAAGGGAAGAGTTGTAGCAGAATTCTTAGCCGATCATCCAGTGGAAGGAGGTGAAGAAGTTGAGTACTTATTCCCAGATGAGACCATTTTGCATATTGACGACGAGTTTTGGACGATGTACTTTGATGGAGCGTCAAACCAGTACGGGTATGGGATAGGAGTGTTGCTGATAGCACCTGACAACTCCCGTATCCCTCTAGCATTCAAACTCCGGTTCAAAGTCTCGTACAATGAAGCTGAATATGAGGCATGCATTGCCGGTCTAGAAGCAGCCCTGGAATTAGGGGAAAAAGGTTGGATGTCATCGGGGACTCGAACCTTGTTGTATCTCAAGCGAAAGGAGATTGGAAAGTCAAAGAAGAAAAGATGATTATGTATCACCAGACCTCGGACTTGTTAATTCCTCGGTTTGAGAAGTTAAACTTTGCTCATCTGTTAAGAGAGAACAACAGGTTCACAGATTCACTAGCAACTCTATCTTCCATGATAGACATCCCGTTTGGAGTCCGGATGCGTCCATCCATTATCAACCAAAAATTTGTGCCGGCTTACGAGTCGATTGCTGCTATAGATGAGGTTCAAGATGAGAACCCCTGGTATTACGATATTTGAAATTTCTTGGAGAAGGAAGCATATCCACCAGGGGTAAATGCCAAGGACAAAAGGGCAATCAGAAGAATGGCCATTCAGTTCATCATCTGCGGAGGTAAATTGTATAAGAGGGGTCATCTGGGAATGCATAAGCTGTGCGTTGAAGCTGAAGAATCAAAACGCCTGATGGAGGCCATCCATGGAGGGGAATGCGGTGCGCATATGAACGGGGTAATGCTAGCTCGGAAGATCCTCAGACAGGGTTACTACTGGTCCACCATGGAGGAGGATTGTATCGGCTTTGTTCGGCGATGCCACAAGTGTCAGATCCATGCAAATCGCATGAACATTCCGCCGTCGAAGCTGTACAATATGACTTCGCCATGGCCATTTTCAGTTTGGGGAATTGATGTGATCGGGGTTGTCACTCCAAAGGGATCTAACGGGCATGAGTTCATTCTGGTCGCGATAAATTATTTCACAAAGTGGGTTGAGGCCCAATCCTATGCGGTGTTGAAGGCTTCACATGTTGCGAAGTTTATCAGGAACAACATCATCTGTCGCTATGGGGTCCCGAACGAAATCATTTCAGATAACGGTTCCCACTTCAAGAAGGAAGTAATTGACTTGTTGGAAAAATACAATGTGGCTTTTCATAAGTCATCCACCTATCGGCCGCAGACCAATGGAGCGGTCAAGGCCGCCAACAAGAATATCAAACACATACTGTAGAAGATGGTGGAAACCTACCGGGACTGGCCAGATAAGTTGCCATTTGCTCTGTGGGGCTACCGGACTTCAATTAGAACGTTTACTGGGGCGACTCCGTATTCATTAGCTTATGGGATGGATGCCGTTCTACTTATCGAGATTGAAATTCTGTCTTTGAGAGTGCTGGCTGAGTGTCAGATAGCCGAAGCAGATTGGCAGCAGAGCAGATTTGAAGAACTCGTGCTCTTTGACGAGCGCAGACTGAAAGCACTGTACCATGTTCAAGGTTATCAGCGCAGAATTGCCAGGGCTTTCAACAGGAAAGTTAAGTCCAGAAATCTGAAAGAAGGAGATTTGGTGCTCAAGGACAACCGAGCTCCCATCCACGACCCTAGGGGCAAGTTCAAACCCAATTGGACTGGTCCTTACATCATTAAGTTTATTTGGTTAGGTGGAGCTGTGGTTCTGACGCACCTAGATGGCCTAGAGTTCTCCAAACCGATCAGTATGGACAAGTTGAAGAAATATTACCCCTGAGAGGCTCGCTAGGCCGAAAACCCGAGAGGGCGACCTAGGCAAAAGTTAGAGCACAAAAAAATTTGAAATTATAAAAACTGAGCTTGCAAGTTTGAAAACCCGCAAGTGGCGACCTTGGCAAAAGTTAGAGCGTAAAAGGAGAGTGAAAATACTCGAGTGAACCTCAGCCTGAACTACGTAAGGCTTGATTACCATCTTTGGGATACGTAGGCAACTTCATCCTGAAGTTCAGCCATATTTTTTTCCCTGATCAACTTTGTCCATTTGATCATCTCGGCCATCGTTGTCTATTCAGCATTCAAGAGTTTGGTTATGATCTCCGGTGCAGTGCTTTTCAAACTAGGGGCAACTTTCCGTTGCTGTGCAGTGTCGCGGTACTATTCAGACTAGGGGCAACTTTCCGGTTGCTGGGATCCGGGGTTGTGCATCTCAGTGACAGATTTCAGGCGTTTCCAGTTCTGATCCATATCGAAAATGGTTTTGAAAAGTTTTAATAAAAGTTGACTTTGTTCAAAATTAATCTTTTTACAACTTAGACCATTTTTGGACCAAAACGGAAAATTTTCAGTACCCACAACCTTCAATTTCATTGATTTGAATACAGAGTTCTCCTGCTCTTGCATACAAATTGAAGTTGCTTTTGGTTACATTCATAAAGAAAACTTGAAGGTACTAATAAAGCAATAAATCCGGGGCATAGATAAGTCAGGTGTTCCTGCGTCCCCTCCTAAAGTTGGTCGAAGCCTCTGATGCCAAAGTGGGCCGTTCCTGCGCCTCTTCATTGAGCCAATCCAAGCACTCATCAGACAAAGTGCAACTGAAAGTTGGAGCGGGGGCCAGGAGCTCTCTAGTCCTCCATGCTGTGGCATACCGGGCAAGCTGTGTGCCTCGGGCTGGAAATGCAGCAGGGTACTCTATCCCCTCTAGCGGGCAAGTCTGATCATGTCCGAACTGGCGCCGGAACCGGAACGAAAAATAGAAGACACAGTGTGTCATGCCAATTAATTGAATCCCAGGTTAACGGGTCATGTTGTAACTCATTGCTGGCAGATTGAGCCAAGGGTAGCGCCAAGCGATGCGGTTTGCAAACAAACTGCACATCCAGTTGTACCACCACCCCTCATCTAGGGCATCGACCAGACGTTGTCGAAAAAAGTAGCCGCGAGCTGAGGATGCTGGGCAAGACTCCACAATCTGTAACTTGTCCATCAACCACACCTGGGGAGGGATGAAAAATGAGAGAATAAAGAATAGAGAGATGTACGATGAGAGAAAAGTAAGAAAAGGGTTCCGTGAGAAAAACCAAGCCTGAGGGCCGAGTGATGTGAGCAATACATATGTGAGATTGGGTGGGAAACATTACCTGCAATAGTAGTGGGCTCCCCGCAAGCCTAGCCGTCTCCCGGCGATGAAAAGCGTCTAAGCCCATCAATGTCTCTGCCAATGTCATGGAAATGCAGCTCTTGCCCTCCTTCAAACCTTGGGCGACCTCGATCAACCGGACACTGAATCCATCGGAGCCCGGGGCAAGCAAGAAATGAGATAGCAAGCATAGGCAAAGTGCGTGTCGCCGATAGCCCTGCCAATGATGGTCGCCGCGATTACCAGCATCAGAAAACCAGCAAACCAAGCTTGGGATGTCCAGTTCCTCGTTGTGAATCAATGATCGAGCGTCATGCAAAGTGAGGCCGCACATTTGTCCTAAGGCTTGGACATGGCCAAATCGGAGTTGAGGCAAGATTTCCTCGTTGCACTCGGATTCCATCAAAGCTTGGAAATCTTCGAAAGTAGGACACATCTCTTGCCCGCTAAAGCTAAAGACGTGTGTTACCAGATTCCAAAACCTTGCTGCGGCATGGAGGAAAGGAAAATGCAACGGAGTACGGCCCAGCGTGAATAGTGCATTCAAGCCGAAGCCTCGGAAGTTCAACTTTTCGAGCCATCCAGAGAAGCAATCCAAGTTGCGAGATTTTGGATGAGGAAGGCCTCCATTTTGATGCAAAACTGAGATTAAATGAAAGAACCACGAAGCTGGGACTTTTATCAAGGATAAGGTGTTGTTCGGGGGACACGTGTCAAAAAATTGGTGGTTGCCAAACTAGGTGGTCGGCCGACCACCTTTTCTGGTAGGCCGACCACCCCCTTGGTCTCCAATCAAAAAAGGCTGGTCGGCCAGCTCCCTTAGGTGGTCGGCCATGGAGAGAAACAGGGCTTTGGTCTTCTCCTAGCTTCTAGAAGAAAGTTCCTAGCATTTCCATGCATTGGGAGTGTTGAAGGTGCGAGTTTTCCTCTGTTTCGGATGCGTTCCGTCACTCCGATCGTCCGAGATACGTCTGTTTATCGAGTTGTTGTTTAGTTTTGCTTATTGAGTTGTTGTTGAGTTTTGTTTTTCGAGTTGTTAAGTTTTGCTTATCAAGTCGAGTTGTTAAGTTTTATCGAGTTGTTGAGTTTTGTCCGTTGAAATTGTTGTTATTTGCTTATCAACATTTCCGGGATTTGCTTATCGAGTTGTACGCTTGCTAAGGCCTTGTTTTTCTTAGTAAGTTGAGTTGTTTAGTTTGTTGCGTCGGTTCACTACCTGACTTGGCAATTTTCAATGCACAATTTCATTCAATCTCATTTTTGTGCAAAATGATACGATGCGATGCTAAGAACATAAAGTACAACACTTTTTGAACAAAAGCTGTTTCATTCCATCATGCTTCCTTTGTTACAACATTTTACAACAAGGGTACAAGTTTTATAGAAAATAAAATTGCCTAATAATGTACAATGTGCTATAACTACTAGTAAAAAAGGCAAATAAAGCAGGAACATCTGCATCAGTGCTCTCAAGTGCAAGAATAAGAGGCCCTCTTCGTCCTCTTCGACTGAGAAGTCCCTGCACCATCTCCACTAGCGCCACCATCTGAATCGGAGCTGCTGTCCTCGGAATCCTCCTCGGCATCACCTCCGCCCTCAGAACCGGACTCAGAGTCATCCTCTCTGCCTGCAGATGTCTCTGACTGAGGATGTGCGGACTCCTCCTCCTCGCTGGACTCCTCCTCTATGACATGTGCTCTGCGCCTGCCTCGTTTGCGAGACGAGTCCCCTCTCCAAGCTCCCTGAGAAGGCCTAGATGGCCCAACCGGTGGCCTAGTATGTAGCGGAGGCATCTGAAAAGAAAGAGCGCAATTTGAATACATCAGCCAAAGTATGTATATCAGATGCAGATGCAAGAAAACTACATAGAGAGGGTGTATGAAGGTACAGTACATGAATGTGGTGTGTGACAGATGTGCTCTACACATACAGTCAATCAATGCAGTGAAATGTTCAAGTTCAGCATGTCATCAGAAGTATGATAAATGCAAGAAAACTAAACAGTACCGGGACACCGACGATGGACAACTGCGTCTCTCTTCGCAGGACCATCCCCTCGAGTGAGGCCACCAACCCGAGCAACCCCTCAGTATACTCTGTGGTAGGCTGTAGATGCAAGTGAAAGTCATCAGTGAATGAATAAATGTCCAAATATCTGAGTGATAAATCAAAACTGTAAAGCATACCGGTGGCGAGTCAGGGTCTCTGACGTATAGGTGACCAGGCATAGGAGGCTCTATCAGAATCGGGTAAGAAATCCCGTATTGCCATCCTGTCAACTCATTCGGAATATCTGGCCATCCGACGTGATGATAAGTCGGGGGAATCAGGGGGACCAGTCCAGCCCCACCTCTCGATGTGCCGGCCCTGCTGGTCGAAGGGGCACCTGCAGCCCGAGCTTGACTCGACGATGGCATGCCAGCGGACCTCCTCGTGGGAGTACGGACACCTGTCAACGGAGGCATCAAGTATGTATGACGGTAAGTCGCATACTCCCCCTCCTCCAAATGTAGAAATACGTCGGTACCCAACATGGTGCTGTCGACATCCTGGGGAGTGAGCCCTTCAGTGGATCGCATATCGTCCGGAGGTGCTGCGGGGAAGCCCATAGTCTAGCGCGTGAAGCGATCCCCCAGAAACCAGGCCCTACCAGCTGGCCCCTCAAACAGGATCCTGTACCGAGATGCGGCCCATTCTCCAGCAAATTGAAATCGGGTGTCTCCACCCAAGGGCGCCCAGGGTTGCCATGTATTCAGCGGATAACCAATGCATAAGCCGATTATAATCGTAAATGTGCAAGATGAATAAAAGATGAAAAACATGAAGAACTGAGAGTTCTAAATTACCTCGGTCGGTCGCACCGTATCAAAAAATTGTCGCAGGTAGGGCAGAGTCTCCCATGCTCTCGGCCGGTACTGGCCCTCAAATACGAGCAAATAGGGAATCATGAGAGGCACCTCCACCTCAAGCTCCGGGGCTAGCGTCGGGAAGTACGCAAAAACCCATAGCTATGGAAAACAGGGCAATAGCCATCAGAATACAGAATGCTGAGTGCAGAATATGAATACAGAATGTACAGAGAATGCAAAATGTTGAGAGCGGAATGCAAAGTACAGAATGTAAAGTGTGCCGTGTGTGCAATGTACAGCTAATGAAAAGCAGAAATGTAAATCAAGAGGGCAGAAAGTACCTCCCAGGCTCTCCAGTAGCCGCCAACTATGTTCTCCCGTCCGCGGGAGGTCGCACTCATATAGTAGTAGAGGGTATCCAAACCGGCACCACCCCAGTCATACTGACTGACCTGTGATAGGTCTACCAGAGCACTCAGCAAATAAAGTCCAATGGTGTTCCCCCTATCGAAGAACAGAGTGGTCCCGAAGAGGAACATCAAGAACCCTCGAGTGTACTGCGCTATCTCCTCGGGAGTCTCGGGCACCCTCTCTCTGAAATGTGAGGAAAACCAAGTGTACCAGACTTGGCCCGAAGATCTGTCAACTAGTGGGTGAGCTCCCAACAGATAAATCCAAGCAGCCTCCCACTCACCCATGTCCTCGTCGTAGGGTATCAGCTAGCCTCCTATGTCAAGGCTCGTCAGCACGGCAAAATCGAATGGGGTCATAGTCATGTCCCCGGTAGCTGAGAAATGGAAGGAGTTAGTGTTGTCCCACCATCTCTCTACAAGGGCGCCTATCAGGGTCCTGCTCGCTGGATAACGTGATATCCCTGTACAGAAGAGTCCGAACCCTGCCTAGTCAACCAGACCGCGAACAGCCTCCGGGAGCTCCGCGTACCACTCCCTGGCGATAATCGATCCATATCCTCATGTAGTACGGGAAGATACCCGTATTCAAAATGAACACATGTATTCAATTTCAAAATAAAGTATATGAGCTGTGCACAAATCAAATCAGATACAATGCTGTGGACTGCGTGTTCAGTATGAGCTGCGTGCAAATGAGATGTGTGAGCTACGTGTTCAACATAAAGTATATGGGCTGTGTGTTCATCTCAAAGTTCGAGCTGTGTGTTCAACATCAAAATTTGGGCCGCGTGTTCAGACTTCAAGGACAGTGAGCTGCGTGTTCAACTCTCAACCAGTGTGCGCTGTGTGTTCACCTCAAAAAAAATTTTTTTGGGCTGCGTGTTCAGAAAGTCAAGAGTTTGGGCTGTGTGTTCAGATTTTAGAAATAGTGTGTGGGCTGCGTGTTCATAATCAACGAGTTTGGGCTGTGTGTTCAAATTTCAAAAACAGTAGGCTGCGTGTTCATAATCAACAAGTTTGGGCTGTGTGTTCAGATTTCAGAAATAGTGTGTGCCGCGTGTTCACAATCAAATATGGGCTGCATGTTTAGAAATTCAAAGTTTGGGCTGCGTGTTCAACTCTCAACAAGTGTGTGCTGCGTGTTCACAATCAAATATGGGCTGCGTGTTTAGAAATTCAAAGTTTGGGCTGTGTGTTCAACTCTCAACAAGTGTGTGCTGCGTGTTCACAATCAAATATGGGCTGCGTGTTCAGAAATTCAAAGTTTGGGCTGCGTGTTCAACTCTCAACAAGTGTGTGCTACGTGTTCACAATCAAATATGGGCTGCGTGTTCAGAAATTCAAAGTTTGGGCTGTGTGTTCAAGATGCAAACAGAATACTGTGCTATAGACTAAGTATTCAGAACAAGCTGTGTGCTAGAAGGAGTAGAAGTATGGTGTGCAAGTATGTTCAGAACGAGCAGATAAGCATGCATAATGAAAGCATGAAATGTATGAAAAATGCAGAATACATTGCAGAAAATGTAAAAGTGAAGTACATACCTCTCGTACCTGAGAAGAGAGGTGGGAGTCTGGCTCTCGCAGTAATAGATCTACAGGTGCTCGCTCATCGAAGTCGGTAAAATGGTAGAAAACGGCCCGAGGAAGGATATGCGCCAGAGGGTCATACCTCTCGGGAACAAATGGCCGAATCCTCGGAGGCAAAGACATAATGTCTGGCTCACCCCCGGCACCAGGAGGACCTTCGCCTTGAGGAAAATGACCTGCCATTTCAAGAAATCTGTAAAAAGGAGCAAAAATGAGCAAAATGATCCAAAATTGGAAAAAGTCAACAAAAGTCAACTCTCGGGAAATGAAAAAGTCAACAAAAGTCAACTCTCGAGAAAATGTTTCAAATATTGAGACAAACTTACCTCAAGTGGCGAAAATGAGGAAAGAAGCTCTGAAATCAAAATCTAATCGGTTCAAAGTGAAGAGAACTGAAAGTTTTTGCGAAACAACTTTGCGTGGGGCGTTGAAAAACGCGTATAGAGCACAGATCTGAGGAAGAAAATGGCCTAGGAAGCAAGGGGAGATGATTTCTGATCTGAAGGTGTGAGCAAAAAGTGATTTGGCTAAGTACATTTAAAGATCCGAGGGTGAAAAGACTAAACTGCCCCTGTTTTTGGCTAGGTGGTCGGCCGACCACCCCATTGCCTCAAACCTGGTCAGTGGCTCTCCTGGTTGTTCTCCAATGCTTCTTTGAGCTCCCTGCAAATTTTGGTGGTGATCGGAGTCCCCGGCACTCGAAAAAGAACAAGGAAAGTGCACTTTCTGGCGCGAAATCCCTTCGCGGGAACTTCAACTCCAACTTTCGATGCGTGTTTCATCGTCACTCACCGAGAGCGAGGTGTATCCTTTTTGAATATGTTGTGACCCTTCCGGGAGGTAAACCGGAGGTTACGTTTGAGTTATCCTTGTCGAAGCTTGCATTTCTTTGCTCGACGTTTTGTTTTAAACATGCTCGTAAAGTCGCACTTATCTTGCGTCGTTATGCATGTCACTCGCATTGTTGTGAACATCGCTTACATTGCGGTGCACGTTTCACTGGTATTGTGATACCTCCATGCTTAACTTGCGTTGTCACGCGCGTTTCTCTCGCATTTCGATGCACTTTCTCATTGGCACCATGTTTGTCTGCATTCGATGTAGTGTTGAACATGTGTTGATAACTATGTTGTGCTTGTTAAGTGTCTCTCTTTTGCAGGCACGATATTGTATGTACGGTTCATTTGAAGCTGGTGCGACCAGACGAGCCGCGCAGGTATCGTATCTTCTCCGTGTGAGACGTGGCGAGAATTGAATAATTCTCCGCATTCTTACTGCATGAAATGTAGTTGTTGCTTTGCATTCTTGCTTAAAACTGTTGCATTTATTGTGAATATTTGCCTCACTACAGCTTGCTGCTTTGCATGATCATGAGTTACATCCGGCTTGGTGCATATCGTTTTGCATTTTGCCCCCGTCTGCG
The DNA here is from genome assembly GCA_036172215.1 of Camellia granthamiana. NCBI lineage: Eukaryota > Viridiplantae > Streptophyta > Magnoliopsida > Ericales > Theaceae > Camellia > Camellia granthamiana. The sequence continues at coordinate 13,950,028 of CM069913.1, forward strand.
GGCATGCCTGCGGGTACATCTCTTTGTTTATCTCGCTTGTTTGTCTAAGTCTTCGGCCTTGTCAAAAATGGGTCGTCTCTGGGCTTTGACATTCACTCCCGTCACTTTTGACTTTCGAGTTTTGTTAAAGAGGGGCAACTGTAGACACCCCATTTTTGACCGACCTTAAGACTCGGACGTCATCGATTGAGCGCTCGGTGATGATGCATATTGTGCTCGTTCTGAGGTTACAGAGTCTCGGCTGAGAGCCTTGCCTCCGGACTTCGGGACTCTTTTGTGCTTTGCCTCAGTTTGCGAACCAGGTCCTGTTTTCTCTGTTTTCTCTTCCCGAAGGAAGGGAGAGGTTTCGAAGATCATCTCTCAGTGGCCGTAGGCTACGTTTCGTGGTCGTAGGCCATTTTTCCCGTTTGGAGGCCAGTTTCCAGTTTTCGGAGCCGTCGGCCGTGTGCCTCGGTTCGGGACTGCTTAACTACCTCCGTTTGCTCCGGTTTTTGGCACAAACCTTGTTTCCTCTCTATAGAGGGACACTGTGGCCTGGGAGACCACCTTCGTGGTCGTACGCCACTTCCGGTGCTTAATAGTTAGTTTTCGGGGCCCCCAGCTGCGCGTTTTGGCCCTCGAACCCTCGTTTTGCATCCGTCTTGGTTCATTTTTGGTGTGGACCCTAGTTTCATTGTTAGGAAGGTGGTACGAGGGTGGGAGACCAGCAATTCTTCTTGGAGACCACCTTTCTCTTCGCCGCCCGATTTTCTTGGCAGGTAGGTGGTCTCTCTCACTTTTGAGCCACAATTTTGGGTCTCCCATACCACCACTGAGTTGTATTCATCTGGGAGACCACCAATATGGGTAGGCCGACCACCTTTTCTACTTGACCCTTTTGACCCCTTGGTCTCCCTCACTTTTGAGCCACAATTTCGGGTCTCCCTTACCACCATTGTGTTGTATTCACATGGGAGGCCACCAATCTGGTATGGTCGACCAGCTTTTCTTCTTGAACTTTTTGACCCCTGGTCGGCCGACCAGGGGGAGTGGCCGGCCGACCACCTTAACTGGTCGGCCTGCTTCCTGCTTTTGGTCTCATTGAATGTGTTCCAGCTGTGCCAGCTGGGAGCCATTTGATACATCCTCCATACATGTGTATGGAGGATGTTTGAAGCTTCCAAGAGAAGCTTTGGCCTCTCTTCTCTATAAAGGGAGGCCTCCTCCTCCATTCCAAGGGTTGAAAAAAAGTGCTGGAGCATACATGCATATATCTCCCTCTTGTATCTCTATATTGCCTCCACAACTCCATAGTTCTTGGCCTATCATACACCAACCCTTAGCCTAACCTTCCCACCATCCATCCAAGCACCTTGGAGCTGTTTCTCAGAGGTTGAAGGGTTGCTACATTGGTCTAGAAGTTGCTGGAGCTCTGCTCTTCAAGGGTAAGTCACTATTTCCCTCTTTGTTGCCTTGTTTTGCTTCATAGTTTAGCCTTATTTGCAAGCATTTTTGGACATCATCATAAATTGAAAAAAGTCTTATTTTGAGCTCCTCTTCAAGTTTGATTAAGCTCTTTTTTTTGTTGGGGGTCATCTACCCCCTTGCATGCTTCATTTCCTCTTGTTTTGAGCTATGCATTAGAGCATTTGTGTTGGCCTTGGTTTGGCCTTTTAGCCACTGAAATCCAGTGGATTTTCAGTGGCTAACATGTGTCTTTGAGCTTCAAAATCAGAGAGGGGTGACCCTCTCACCCCTTGTTCTCTTTACTAGCTTTATTGGCCTTACAAAGGAGCTCCTATTTGCATGTTTTGAAGCCATGTTTCAGGCCATTATTTGTGAGTTTTATGACCAGCATAAGCTCTGTCCAGAGCCCTTTTGGCCATTTTGAATGTCTATTATGCATGTGTAGAGCAATCCTATTCAAGGCCTTTCAAAGGGGCTTTTACTTGCATGCTTCCTAGCTTCATTTCAGACCATTTTTGGTGGGTTTTAGGACCCTTAGAATCTCTATCCAGAGGTTGTTTTACCATTTTGCATGTCTATCTTATATGTGTAGAACAACCCCTTGCATGGACCTCCAAAGGAGCCTATCATTCTTGCATGCATTGACAGAGTTTCAGTGGTTTTTTGGGCATTATTTGGCACGGCATACTTCTGTTTTTGGCTGGTTTGGTGAGCTCGCATATGCTTCATATAGTTGTAGTACAACTCATGGTTCACTAGCTTTTTTTGCATGCTTTGTTGACCCTTGATTCTAGCACATTTTGACTATGCCTTGAACTGATTTTGTGCATATTTTGGACAGTCCTAGCTCTGTTTCTGGGTCTCATGGTCGAATGATGCTTGCTTTGCATGCTTGTAGTTCAATGCCCATGCTTAGCCTTAAGTTTCGAGGTCCATTACATGTATATACTGAGGTGTTTCCATGCTTTGGGGTCATTTTGCATCATATTTCAGAGCTTATGTGAATGCCATATCCTCATGTTTTCTCCTCTTTAAGTGTGCTTGAGAGTTGTGCATGAATGCCTTGTCTTCGGACCATTGAATGAGCTCCATTTCTTTGCATTCCGAGCCATCATTTTAGGCCATTTCCCCACTGTTTCAGACCTGCCTAGGGTCTGTTTGGGGTTGGTTTTGCCATTTGTGCATTGCTTGGCGTACCTCTAGTGTAACGCACTTCACTAGTTTTGGTGTTCGGGCCATCTAGTTTGCATTGTGTGACATATTTTCATGATTCGGGACCATTGTGCATCATGTTTCAGAGCTGGAAATTGCATGCTTGTATGCCATATTTCATCCTTTGCTATGCCTTGTTAGAGTTGCATGTTGTGCCTTAGGATCGGTCCTTTGCATCAGAGCATGTTTGCATGTATTTCGGTTGTCTCATTTCCATCATATGGCCACTGATGTGAGTGTGGCTGAGGTCCACTCATATTGGTGTAAGTCCATCTTGCATTTGTATATGCCATTTAGTGTTCATGTGCGCATGATAGTCTTCGTAAGTGCATTGTGCATGCCATGTTATGTCACGTGCATTGTGTATGTCATTTTAGTCCATAGCATTACGTATGCTAGGTTGCATGTTAGTCGCATTGTGTATGCCATCTCATTGCATTGTGTTTGGGATACGAGTTAGCCCAAACACGGGAAACGAGGGACATTTCGTACTCCGAGTGACGGAACGTGTCTCAATTCCTGGTCGCCGACACTCCGGATTACCCATGATGGAGTCTAGGCCTTGTTGTGTTGTCATGTGCATTCATTTCACATCGAGTCGTACAATTCGACTCCTCGGCCATCATGCATCGAGATGTGTGATTGGTGGCATGAGGATTGAGGTGTGCATACATATGTGAAAATACTTTGCCATGCCCCTTTCTTGCTCTCTGTTGCAGCAAACCAGAAATCAGCAGCCTTCTAGAGCTTTGCACAACATTCTGGGATTAATTGCAAACAGAGGCAAATAGGGGCATCGCAAGGAATTTTTCGACGAGGCGACTCGAGCATGCATGCATCTTTCATCATTCGGAACAGAGCTGAGGCGGTCCATAGATCTGCATGCTAGTTTATTCGCTTTCCTAGTTAATTTGTTAATTAATTAGGGTTTTGTAATGTTTAGTTATTTATTCGGACTGTAATTATTTATTCGGACTGTATTATTTATTCGGACCCTCCGAGCGAGGGCACAATTGTAATAAGTGTGTGTGTGTGTGATGTATGTCTTCCATTCCCACGTCTTTCTCCCTTTTATTTACCAGCTTATGATGGTTAGATTAGGGCATGTTTCAATTAGCATACTTATGCTCGCATGTTTGCATCCATTCATCTGTTTTGCATGCACCGGGCTCGGCGCATCATACTAACTGCATCGTATTTCAATTCCAAGTTGAATACGTGTTAGCTATAGCATCATCATATGCCATCTTAGAATAGGCGAGCCTATCTTAGTTGCATTCCTGCATGTGTTGCATTAGGCATTTTTGTATAGTTAGGATCATGCATGGATTTCTAACATAGCTTTTGTTTTGGCTTGGAGTACTCGGTAAGTGTTTATGCTTTAGCATCCTTGCATGTGTGTGAGTGACTGCCATGATAGCATGCTTGCCATGAGGCTAATTGCTTATATGATATAACTGCCTGAATGCCTGTGGGTGAAGGTTGGATTATTTGAATTGGAATAATACATTGACTGTGAGTTTTAAGCCCACTAGATAGTGGCAAAACCATCTTTTCTAAGCCCACCTGAGGGTGGCAAATTCGCATTTTAGCCTACTTACGAGTAGCAAACCGCTTTCAAAAACAAACATGAAATGTTTTGTTCCAACTCAGGCGATCCAGTCTATACTTGTATGTTGTGCGCATCACGTAGTAAATCTAGGCTAATAACCGGAATAAGAGCACATAATGTTTTCAAAACTCGATATCATGGTTAGTAGAGGCCGATCTTTGATCGGGTGAGCGGGGGTGCTCACGAAGTGACCTTCCCTAATCGTACCCAAGTTCCCGAGCCGAGGCAACTTTGGTGATGACGAACACGTGGCCTTAGGCAAACGAGTCAGGGTTTCCCAAATTTCCCCCAAAATAAAATATTTAGGTGGCGACTTTGTATCTGGCAAAGCAGTCCATGTTTGGCACTTCTTTCAAAAAAATCTGTTTTCAAAAAACGATTTGCCGGATTTAGACTATTTGATGATTTATCGGTCTTGCATTGCACTCTGTGAGATTAGATACAGGACCGTGACATTGAGTCCTGAACTGTAGTGAGCCCAAATGAACAAAACGGGATTCCCTCCCGGGACGTTCAGGGACGTCTACACCATGCCTCCGCAGCCCGGCAAGTCCGGCAAGTCCGGCAACTAGTAGTTGGAGCCCCGAAAAGAGGGGGCATTTATGTGGTTGGGCAAAACTTAGAGTTAGCCCAACAAGTAGAGGCACTGCCACACAAAATGGACCAATTATTAGCTGCGGGACACGCCTCTACCCAACAAGATCAACCTCAATTCCGTGAGGCACGTGTTATATGTGCGAGCCCTGCTCATGACTTGAGTGAGTGCCCTTCGGCATCACAATTTTCGGAGTTAGTCCAGGAGCATGTGAATGCGGCTCAAGGATTCTCCAACCCGGGTAACAATCCATACTCCAACACATACAATCCGGGATGGAGAAATCACCCTAATTTTTCATGGAGACCCCCTTCACAAGGCACTTCTTACAATCCTCCACCACCAAGGCCGAATTTCAATAATTTTGCCAACCAATCATCCTACTGACCACCGCAACCTTATTGACCACCACAACCGTACCGGCAACCACAACCTCCACCTGTTCCTCAGGGCAACTCTGCCTTTAAGACTCAGGTGTTGGAAGTTCTCTCAGAACTTAAGGGGTTAGCACCGGTAGTTCACTCCCATACTCACTCTATTGCCAAGCTAGAGACCCAATTGGGTCAAATGGCTAACAACATGAATCGGAGAGAGGAGGGAAAATTACCAAGTCAAACTGTGGCCAACCCTAAGGGACAATACGGGGCAGAGAGTTCGGGTGGGAATGGAAAGCACCATGAGCAGGTGCAAGCAGTGATTAGTTTGAGAAGTGGGAGGGGGTTAGAGCCTCAGTCAGTTGCGTCTGATGCAACTAGAGTTAAGAAGGGTGACCACGGTGGTTCGCCTAATGAGAGCAAGGGTGAGGGGGAAACACTTAAGAGGGATGACTTAGTCCCTAGCACTTCACTTGAGCCCAAGGCACCCTTTCCCCAATGCCTTGATACACTGTCCCATTTTAATAAGAAGGCGGCATCTATGGAGGCAATGATGGAGGTCTTTAAATAGGTAAAAATCAACCTCCCCTGTTGGAGGCGATTAAGCAAGTACCCTCATATGCCAAATTTCTGAAGGACCTGTGTACACAAAAGCATAAATCTAGGACACATGTGTCCCAAAAGGTCTTACTCACGGAGCAAGTAAGCTCCATCTTGTTGAATGACACACCTCCTAAGCTTAAGGACCTGGGTGACCCAACCATTGCATGCATTATAGGGGACCATTTCATTGATAGGGCCTTGTTAGATTTAGGGACTAGTGTCAATTTGTTGCCGTACTCTGTGTACGAGGAATTTGGGCTAGGCGAGTTGAAGCCCACTACTGTCACTCTTTAGTTGGCTGACCGGTCCCTCAAAATGCCACGTGGCATGATTGAGGATATGCTCGTGAAGGTCGATAGGTTTTACTTTTCTGTTGACTTTTTGGTTTTAGCTATGGAACTGGTAGCCAGTTCTAGGAAACAAATCTCGGTGATCTTAGGTCGACCTTTCTTGGCTACGGCCAATGCATGCATTAATTGTCGTACCAGGGTGATTGCAGTTTCATTTGGTAACATGCAAGTGAAACTTAATGTTTTCCAAGCATCCCAACAACCTTATGAGAGAGAGGAGTGCTTATTAGTAGATGTTGTGGATGAGGTTGTGGAGGAGGCTTTGCCCTTCATTCTTGTAGAGGACCCTTTAGAGGCTTGTCTAGCTCACTTTGGGTTTGAAAATTTTGATATTGATGGGTCAGTTGAGGAGGTGAATGTCTTGCTTAATGCTTCATCTACACCGGATTTTCCTTCGTGGAAAGCCCGGTTTGAGTCACTTCCTCCTCTGTCGAGAGAGCCTGCCATACCATCTTTGGCCACACCACCTACACTTGAGTTGAAGCCACTCCCGGCCACACTCAAGTATGTTTTTTTAGGGCCCCAAGATACTTTACCGGTCATCATTGCATCTAACTTGACTGTAGAGCAGGAGAGTCAGTTAATGAGTGTTCTCGTGGCACATCGGAGTGCTATAGGGTGATCAGTGGCTGATTTGAAAGGGATAGATCCCTCCGTTTGCATGCATTAAATACACCTAGAGGAGGACACCAAACCTTCTCGTGAAATGCAACGGAGACTGAATCCTAATATGAAAGAGGTGGTGAAGAAGGAGGTATTGAAATTGTTGGATGTGGGTATCATATACCCCATCTCAGATAGCAAGTGGGTGAATACCACACAATTGGTGCCTAAGAAATCAGGCATCACCGTTGTTGAGAATGAGAGATGAAAGTTAGTCCCTACACGAACCACTACTGGGTGGCGAGTGTGCATTGATTATAGGAGACTAAATTCCTTGACTAGGAAGGATTATTTTCCCTTACCTTTCATTGACCAAATCCTAGAGCGGTTAGCTGGGCAGGGTTTCTATTGTTTTCTTCATGGCTACTCGGGGTATAATCAAGTCCGGGTGTACCCCGCTGACCAGGAAAAGACCACATTCATATGCCCTTTTGGCACTTTTGCTTACAGGCACATGCCCTTTGGGCTATGTAATGCACCGACGACTTTTCAATGGTGTATGATGGTGTAGAGACGCCCGCGTGGGCCTCACATGCTACAGTTCGGACTCGATTTGTGTCGGTTCTTAATCTGAACCAAAGAGTCCAAATCTGGCAAATCGTTTTGAACAGATTTTTAGAAAGAAGTGCCAAACATGGACTGCTTTGCCAGATACAGAGTCGCCACCTAAATATTTTTTTATGGGGGAATTTAGGAAACCCTGACTCGTTTGCCTAAGGCCATGTGTCCGTCATCACCAAAGTTGCCTCTGCTCGGGAACTTGGGTACGATTGGGAAAGGTCAGCTATGAGCACCCCCGCTCGCCCGATCAAAGATCGGCCTCTACTAACCGTGATATCTTGTTTTGAAAACATATGCGTTCTTATTCCGGTTAATTAGCTAGAATTTATTATGTGATGTGCACAACACACAAGTATAGACTAGATCGCCTAATTTGGAACAAAGCATTTGCATATCCGTTCGTTTTGAAAAAAATGGTTTGAAATTTGCTACTCGCGAGTAGGCTAAAACACGGATTTCACCGAGTTGTTCCAACTCAAACAATCCAACCTTCACCCACAAGCATTCAGGCAGTTTATATCACATAAGCATATAGCCACATGGTAAGCATGCTATTATGTTAACATTCACACTCATGCGAGATGCTAAAGCGTAAAAAAAGCTTACCGAGTACTCCGAGCCAAAACAAATAACTTGTTAGCAATCAATGTATGATTCAAGTCCATGTTAAGTGGCTAATGCATCGCATACAAAATGCAACTAGAATGGGCTCGGCTAATCCTAGGATGGCATGTGAAATGCACAGATAGCATGTATTCAAGTTAGATTTGAAATACTATGCAGTTAGTATGATACATCGAGCCCGGTGCATACAAGACTGATGGATGAATGCATGCATGCATAGCATAAGGTATGCTAAATTAAACATGCCCTAATACTAACCATCAAAGCAGGTAAGTAAAAGGGAGAAAGAAGTGGGGGTTGGGAGACATGCACACATGCACCTACACTTATTACAAATTCGCCCTCGCTAGGAGGGACCAAAAGAATAATACACTTTAATTAACTTACAAGCTAATTAAATATTACAGACCACCTAACTAGTTAAGCAAATTAACTAAGCTAAGGAAAGCATTAAAAGGCCTCGGAAAGAGGGATGCACGCGTGTTCGGATTGGCTTCGCCCGGAGATCCAATGCCATGCACAAGCTGCCTCTGTTTTCCCTGATCTGCTCCTCTGAAGACTGCAAAAGTCCCAAGGTACACTCTCTGGACACTGGGGAGGGTCACCGGCCAAGGGGGAACACCACCGGCCAAAGGTAAGTGGCCATCGACCACAAATTAAACTCTCGGCCACCAATTCATGGCCGGCCGGCGCTGGATGTGGTCGGTCGGCCAAAGTTTCCTGCAGAACCTGTTTTGACAGCAGCAGAGGGCAAAACAAGGAATGGCAATGCATTTCAGGCAAATGTATGCACCAACACACCCCTTATCATGTTTATGACTCAAAGGAGGATGTTCCTTGATTCTCGGACCACCAATCACGCATTTCAATGTGTGATGGCCCAAGAAGGCAAGTTGTGCATCTTGATTTCAAATGAAATGCAAACCAAACAAACAAATAAGGCCTAACCTCTATGTCCAGAATGGATTTCATGCCTTGAGCCTTCTTGAACAGCTTTTCAAGCTTGCTCACTTTTAGCGCCGTTGGATTCGTCTCGAACTCAAAAGGGGAGTCCGGTAGGCTGATGGGTGTCTTGGGTAGCTGGGGTAGAACCGGGGGCGGAGCTGGCCCGACTGGAATGTCCGTATCATCTTGGACGTGGGTTGCCTCCCCGAGTATGGGAACTCTTGGTGGGGGAGGAGCCTGGTGTGAAGTAGATACTCCAGTTTGCTTCTCTAACCTGGCAATTGTCTTTGCCTGTTGGGCTATGACCACGGCCTGTTGCTTGGTGAATTCTGCTTGACGGACAACAGCTTTCATACTATCCTGGAGTTGGCGCACCATCTCTTCCAGACCCGACATATTGCACCGAGAAACCGGTATATCTGTGCCTGCAGTAGGCTCGGAAATCTCAACCCGACTGCTCAAAGATCACTGATCTGGTAGCTGTTGTACTGGTGGTCTGTGCCTGAGTAGCCTTCTCTGGCCTTGATTACCCTTGAATTGAGTCTCTGACCTGACAAAGTCTATCAGCACAAATCCAATGTACCCGGGGGATATTGGAGCCTTCCGAAGCTATGATTCCAGGACTATCTAGCAAAAGATAAAACAGACAGCACCTCAGCCTAATTTCGCCAAAACAGATATAAGCATAACTGAATGACTGTCCTCTCTACTGAATTCTGCCCCAAAATTCTGCCTGTAAACTGATACCCTCAGGTAAAACTGATTTCCAAAATACTGATGCCCTCAGGCCTGATACCCAGACTTGCAAACTGATACATACAGCCTGTAGAGACACACTCTGACAGCACATATCAAGCAAGTAAGAGCCAAAAACCGCCCTATGTTGGGGTAGGGTTTCCCTGTCCTATTTTGTCAAGAACTAGGGTTTCAGTACGCACGCAGCGGTTTCAAACAACCTAAAATCGGGTAAGCAACCTGTCCTAGCTTGGAATGGTCACTATGGATTCTGAATATGCACTAAGTCGAATGGTCAAAAAGGGTGCCCCAGTAACAACCGGGGTTTGTGTTCCCATCATGGCAGAGCCCGTAACTGGTCACCCTTATGGCACGCTTCTCGAAGCGAGCCTCCGGCAAACCGTTCAGGAATAGCAGACGGCAAACACTGTGACTTAGGCGCACCAATGCAAATGCAATGCAGAGAAACACATAAGTGTAGTAAAAACAAGATATCATGAGTTCGAGTCAAGTTCTCTAAACTCCCCAGTAGAGTCGCCAGAAATTGTAGACGCGCCCGCGTGGGCCTTACGTGCTATAGTTCGGACTCGATTTGTGTCGGTTCTTAATCTGAACCAAAGAGTCCAAATCTGGCAAATCGTTTTGAGAAAACAGATTTTTAGAAAGAAGTGCCAAACATGGACTGCTTTGCTAGATACAGAGTCGCCACATAAATATTTTTTTATGGGGGAATTTAGGAAACCCTGACTCGTTTGCCTAAGGCCACGTGTCCGTCATCACCAAAGTTGCCTCGGCTCGGGAACTTGGGTACGATTGGGGAAGGTCAGCTATGAGCACCCCCGCTCGCCCGATCAAAGATTGGCCTCTACTAACCGTGATATCTTGTTTTGAAAACATATGCGTTCTTATTCTAGTTAATTAGCTAGAATTTACTATGTGATGCGCACAACACACAAGTATAGACTAGATTGCCTAATTTGGAACAAAGCATTTGCATATCCGCTCGTTTTGAAAAAAATGGTTTGAAATTTTGCTACTCGCGAGTAGGCTAAAACACGAATTTCAACGAGTTGTTCCAACTCAAACAATCCAACCTTCACCCACAGGCATTCAGGCAGTTTATATCACATAAGCATATAGCCACCTGGAAAGCATGCTATTATGTTAACATTCACACTCATGCGAGATGCTAAAGCGTAAAAAAAGCTTACCGAGTACTCCGAGCCAAAACAAATAACTTGTCAGCAATCAATGTATGATCCAAGTCCATGTTAAGTGGCTAATGCATCGCATACAAAATGCAACTAGAATGGGCTCGGCTAATCCTAGGATGGCATGTGAAATGCACAGATAGCATGTATTCAAGTTCGATTTGAAATACTATGCAATTAGTATGATGCGTCGAGCCCGGTGCATACAAGACTGATGGATGAATGCACGCTTGCATAGCATAAGGTATGCTAAATTAAACATGCCCTAATACTAACCATCAAAGCAGGTAAGTAAAAGGGAGAAAGAAGTGGGGGTTGGGAGACATGCACACACGCACCCACACTTATTACAAATTCGCCCTCGCTCGGAGGGACCAAAAGAATAATAAACTTTAATTAACCTACAAGCTAATTAAATATTACAGACCACCTAACTAGTTAGGCAAATTAACTAAGCTAAGGAAAGCATTAAAAGGCCTCAGAAAGAGGGATGCACGCGTGTTCGGATTGGCTTCACCTGGAGATCCAATGCCATGCACAAGATGCCTCTGTTTTCCCTGCTCTGCTCCTCTAAAGACTGCAAAAGTCCTAAGGTACACTCTCTGGACACTGGGGAGGGTCACCGGCCAAGGGGGAACACCACCAGCCAAAGGTAAGTGGCCATCGACCACAAATTAAACTCTCGGCCACCAATTCATGGCCGGCCGGCACTGGATGTGGTCGGTTGGCCAAAGCTTCTTGCAGAACCTGTTTTGACAGCAGCAGAGGGCGAAACAAGGCATGGCAATGCATTTCAAGCAAATGTATGCACCAACACACCCCTTATCATGTTTATGACTCAAAGGAGGATGTTCCTTGATTCTCGGACCACCAATCGCGCATTTCAATGCGTGATGGCCCAAGAAGGCAAGTTGTGCATCTTGATTTCAAATGAAATGCAAACCAAACAAACAAATAAGGCCTAACCTCTATCACTTGATCAAGAGGCATGGCATGCATGCCAAATGCAACCTAAGCATGCTAGCTAGATGTGCAACATGGGCATGTAAGCAAGCAATGTGCACTAGGCACTCAACCTAAGCAAACAAGCATGCGAGGCATGGAATAACTATGCTAATGACAAGTATACAAGATGCAATTAGAACATGCAAATATGCAAGACAAATGACATGTTAAACAACTTGACCGAGGAAATGCATGCCAAATGCAAAGTGTTTCAAGCATGCCATAACATGCGATTGGCCAAATATGCGATAACACACAAGGCAAGCATGCGACCACATGCAAGGAAGGGACTTACACCAAGATGGACAGCTCTTACATAAGCCTAAAACAGTGGCTAAAAGCTATGGAAATGGGGCCAAATGCACATACAAACATGCTTGCATACAAGGTCCAACACTTAAGCATATAGGGACAACTTTTAAGCACACTTAAAAGAGGAACATCATGAGCATATGGCATGCATATTAAGCTCTGAAATCACACAAAGGATGATGCCAAACCAACCTAAACCAAGCAATCAAAGCATGCTAACAAGCCCAAAGCTTGAGACCAACCAAAGGGCTCAAACCATGGCCATGGCAACCAAGCGTCAAAGGGCCAAGGGGACTCCAAACAGCCCCAATGCAGGTATAAACAAGACCAAAGACACACCTAGATGGCATCTAAATGGTCTAAACATGCAAGCATACAAAAGGGTCCAAACATGGAACACAAGACTACAACCTTTCAAAGCATTAGAGGAGCATCAAATGCAAGCATACAAGCACACCACAAGGACTGAAATGGCATGGCAAGTGGTTCCAAACCACTGAAACAAAGCAAGGATGGCATGCTAAAGGGGTCAATGCTCAAGGCATACAAGGAGGATTACATGGTAGCTATGCAAAACAAAGCATGGATGACCCAAATGACCAAAAATAGACCCTTAGCATTCTAAAACAAGCATAAAAGCTTCACAAAGATAGGCCAAAAACATACTAGACACAAGGCTCAAAGCACAAAGCATGTTAAGACAATTCATGGCATTACAAGACAAGTATGCAAGGCAAGCATGGTGTGTCTGAACCAAGTAAAAACCGAGGTAAATCATGGCAAAATACTACCAAATACCTACTGAAACATGGCCAACATGAACTCAAAAATGTTGCTCACACATGAGGCTTAAAATGGCAAGTTTGAAGACAACATGGAGAGGGGATGGCCCTCTCCTTATTGGGACCTTAAACCACCATCCTCACCACTGAAATCTCTCGAGATTTCAGTGATGAGGAGGCCCAAACAAGGTGGTCCCGGAGCTCACCAAAATAGCACAAAATGGGGGCCAAACAAGGCCTATGAGGGGTCAAACAACCCCAAAGCTCAAAGAAACCTTAAACAACTATTTTAAGCAAGTAAAAACAAGACTTTTATATGTTATACACTAAGCTTAAAACAGCTAGCAAGGTAGGCAAAAAGACTATGCAAGAATGGGGTAAAAAGGGCAAGAATCTTACCCTTGAAGACCTTCTTCACAAGGATCACTCCAGCAGCTTTCTTAGCTCCAAACCAGCTCAAGAACTTCAAGGAGAACCTCCTAATGCCTCAGCAACCAAGGTAAGGTGTGATGGTAGGTGTCCTAGTGCAAAACTAAGGACAAACACACACTTAGAACAAAAGAGAGGGAGAAATAGAGATTGAATAGATACACTATGCTAACCCTAGAACTAGAGCTCCCCTCAGGTTTTTTTGTAACCCCTGAGGAGGGAGGAGAGGCCCTCCCTTTATAGAGGATCACTCTTGCAAAGCTTACAAAACAAGCTAAGCAAGAGTGAAATCCCTCCATACACGTGTATGGAGGGGGGGAAAAGTATATGCCAGCTAGCACAGCTGGCATGAAAATATCTGCAAAAGTAGGTGCACAGTGGTCGGCCAGCCAAAAATGCCAAATTGACCAAAATAATGGTCGGCCAGCCACAAAGAATGCCGGCCGGCCAAACATTTGGCCGATGGCAACAAATCAATGGCCGGTGGCCTCAAGCCATGGCTGGTGAGGTGTGGGAGTGGCCAACAAGCCATTCCCTGCCCCTCAAAAGCAAAACACAAGTGTTTGGTGCAAAACCAAACACAAAACAGTCGAGTCGAGAGATCCTGAGGCAAGGCGCGTGGCCGAGACCTCCGGGAACTCAAGACGAACACAAACATGGATAATCACCGAGTGTTCAAGCAGTGACGTCCTAGTCTTAAGGACGGTCAAAAATGGGGTGTCTACAGATGGCCATTTTCTCCGATATGGTGGAGAAATTCTTAAAGGTTTTTATGGATGACTTTTCGGTGTTTGGACCGTGTGGTCCTACGAAAACATGCCTGGAATTGATCATGAGATTGTACAACATCGGATCTCTCTTGACCCCAAGGCCTGACCCGTCAAGCAGAAGTTATAGAGAATATGCCCGGATTGGGCTTTGAGGATTAAAAAGAAGGTCACTAAGCAGATAGAAGCAGGGTTTTTGCTAGTATCTGAGTATCTAGCTTGGTTGGCCAACATTGTTCCGGTGCCAAACAAAGATAGCAGAATTTGGGTGTGTGTCGATTTCAGAGATCTGAACAAAGCTAGTCTGAAGGACGACTTTCCTCTATCACACATCGATGAATTGCTAGATTTCACCGTAGGCCACGCGTTGCTCTCCTTCATGGTTGGATTTTCTGGGTATAACCAGATTCTGATGGCACCCGAAGACAGAGAGCAAACTGCCTTCACCACGCTATGGGGAACCTACTGCGATAGAGTGATGCCGTTTGGGTTGAAGAATGCTGGGGCTACCTATCAACGGGCTGCAACCACAATTCTGTATGATATGATCCACAAAGAGGTTGAGGTGTATGTGGACAACATGATTGTCAAGTCCAAGGAAAGAGAGAGCCACTATACCGCCTTGAAGAAATTCTTTCAATAGATCAGAGAATATCGATTGAGGCTGAATCCACAGAAATGCACTTTTGGCATAACAGCAGGGAAAATGCTGGGTTTCTTGATCACACAGAGGGGCATCGAGGTAGATCCTCCCAAAATCAAGGCCATCCTAGAAATGCCACCACCAAGGACTAAAAACGAGGTGCGAGGCTTTCTGAGTAAAGTGCAATTCATAAGACGGTTTATTTCAAAATTAACCTTGACTTGTGAACCAGTATTTGGTCTCCTGAAGAAAGGAAAGAAATTCCAATGGGATGACCGATGTCAGTTTACTTTTGAGCAGATCAAGCAGTACCTTCAGAACTCGCCAGTGTTGTCGCTGCCAGAGCCAGGGAAGCCACTGATTTTGTATCTGTCAGTAACAGACACAACGATGGAATGCATGCCTACTCAGGAATCTGAGGATAGAGTAGAGAAAGCCATCTACTACCTGAGTAAGAAGATACTGGATTATGAGACCAGATACACTCCGCTCGAGAAGGCTTGCTTAGCCTTGGTATGGGCTACCAGGAAGTTGAGGCACTACTTGTTAGCTCACTCCGTAATTCTGGTTTCGAGATTAGATCCTATCAAATATCTCTTTGAGAAACCAGCACTTATGGGTAGGCTAGCTCGTTGGTTTCTCCTTTTCTCCGAATTTGATTTGAAATATGTTACTCGCAAGTCTGTCAAGGGGAGAGCGGTAGCTGAGTTCCTGGCGGATCACCTGGTGAAAGGGGATGAAATGATAGAATACCTATTTCCAGACAAAGTTATTCTGCAAGTCGAGGAAGAGATTTGGACAATGTACTTTAACAGAGCCTCTAATCAGTATGGTTATGGGATAGGGGTGTTGCTGATAGCACCCGACAATTCCCATATACCTTTAGCCTTCAAACTACGGTTCAAGGTATCTAACAACGAAGCAGAATACGAGGCGTGTATCGTTGGATTAGAAGCTGCCCTCGAACTACGGGCAAAAAGGTTGGACGTCATCGGGGACTCGAACCTGGTTGTGTCTCAAGCAAAAGGAGACTGGAAGGTTAAAGAAAAAAAGATGAAGATCTATCACCAGACCTTGGAAGTTTTGATTCCTAGGTTTGAGAAGCTAACCTTCGCTCATCTACTAAGAGAGAACAACAGGTTCGCTGATGCTTTATCAACTCTATCTTCTATGATAGACTTCCCATTTGCAGTCCGGATGCGTCTGATCATCATTAAACAAAGATATATACTGGCCTACGAGTCAATCGCCGCAATAGATGAAGTGCAAGATCAAAACCCCTAGTATTATGATATCTGGAACTTTTTGAAAAGAGAGGATTATCCACTAGAGGCAAATGCCAAAGATAAAAGGGCAATACGACGGATGGTCGTTCAATTTATCGTTTGCAAGGGTAAGTTGTACAAGAGGGGTCATCTGGGAATGCACAAGTTGTGTTGATGCAGAAGAGTCAAAGCACCTAATGGAGGCCATCCATGGGGGAGAGTGCGGAGCACATATGAGCGGAGTAATGTTAGCCTGGAAGATTCTTAGGCAAGGTTACTACTGGTCTACCATGGAGGAGGATTGTATTGGTTTTGTTCGGCGATGCCACAAATGCCAAATTCATGCAAATCGCATGAATATCTCGCTGTCAAAGCTGTACAACATGACTTCACCATGGCCTTTCTCAGTCTGGGGAATTAACGTCATTGGGGTAGTTACACCAAAAGGATCAAATGGGCATGAGTACATTCTGGTGGCAATTGATTATTTTACGAAGTGAGTGGAAGCTCAGTCTTATGCAGTGTTGAAGGCAGCGCATGTGTCTAAGTTTATCTGAAATAACATCATTTGCCATTATGGAGTCCCGAACGAGATCATTTCAGATAATGGCTTCCATTTCAAGAAAGAAGTGATCGACTTGTTGGAGAAATACAACGTGGCTTTTCATAAGTCATCCATCTATCGGCCACAAACCAACAGAGCTGTTGAGGCCGCCAACAAGAACATTAAGCACATTTTACAGAAAATGGTTGAGACCTACAGGGACTGGCCAGACAAATTGCCATTTGCTCTCTAGGGCTACAGAACTTCAATTCGGACATCTACTGGGGCAACTCCATACTCTCTTGTTTATGGGATGGAAGCTGTTCTGCTGATTGAAATAGAGGTTCCATCGCTGCGGGTTATGGCTGAGTGCCAGATAGCAGAAGCGAATTGGCAGTAGAGCAAGTTCGAAGAACTAATGTTGTTCGATGAGAGGAGGTTGAAAGCACTGCACCATGTTCAAGGTTATCAACGTAGGATTGCCAGGGCTTTTAACAAGAAAGTTAAGTCTCGGAATCTTAAGGAAGGGGATTTGATGCTGAAAGACAACCAAGCTCCCATCCATGCCCTAGGGGCAAGTTTAGACCCAATTGGACTAGTCCTTAAATCGTCAAGTCAATCTGGTCCGGTGGAGCTGTTATTCTTATGGACCTCGATGGCCTAGAATTTTCCCAACCAATCAACATGGACAAGTTGAAGAAATTTTACCCTTGAGAGGCTCGCTAGGCCAAAAATCCGGAAGTGCGACCTAGGCAAAAGTTAAAGCACAAAAAATTGGAAAAAATAAAAATTGAGCTCACAAGCTTGAAAACCCAGAAAGTGCGGCCTTGGCAAAAGTTAGAGCATAAAAAGAGAGAGAGCTAATACTCGAGTGAACCCGAACTGAACTACTTAAGGCATGATTCCCATCTTTGGGATACGTAGGCAACTTCATTCTGAAGCTCGGCCGTAAACACCTCCAAATCAATTGTATCCATGTGTTTGATCAAGGCATCCTTGTCTATTATCTAAAAGTTCGGTTGTGATCCTTACTCAGAGAGAAGAGCTGGTTACAGTGCTAAACAGTGCCATTCAGGCAAGGGGCAATTTTCCGTCTTTGAATTCGGGGTTGTACGTCTAGAGGATAGATTCCATGTGTGTCAAGTTGTGATCCTTATCGAAAATGGTTTTGAAAAGTTTTGATAAAAGTTGATTTTGTTCAAATTAATCCTTTTACAACTTAGACCATTTTTGGAGCAAAATGAAAATTTTCAATGCCCACAACTTCAATTTCATTGAAAAGTGAGATCAAAGCAATAAACTTGGGGCATAGATGGGTCAGGTGTTCTTGTGTCCCCCATTTGTGCTTGTAGAAGCTTCTGATGCTAAGGTGGGCCCGGTTTGTGCCTCATCTTCGAGCTAAGTTAGGCACTCGCCAGAAAGTACGTAGTTGAAACTAAGACCAAGAGCCATAAGCTCTCTTGTCCTCCACGCAGTGGAATATCGAGCCAATTGTGAACCTCAGATTGGGAATAAAGCCGAGTACTCTACCCCCCCTTCTGGGCAAGTCTAGTCATGTCTGAACTAATGCCTAAACTGGAACGGAAAGTAGAATGCACAGTGTGTCAAGCCAATCAGCCGAATGCCAGGTTGTCAAGCCATGTTGTAGCTCATCTTGGGCAGATCAAACCAAGGGCAACGCCAAGCAATGTCAACAGCAGATCTGTTGCACATCCAATGGCACCACCATCCCCCGTTCGGGAAATCCAGTAGCCGTTGGCCAAAGAAATAGCCTCGGACTGAATATGCAGGGCAAGAATCCACTACCTTCAACCTGTCTATGAGCCATATCTGGGAAGGGATGAAAGAAAAGAGAGATTAAAGAATAAAGAGGTGTACGTTGAGAGAAAAAGTGAGAAAAGGGATGTGAGAGAAAAATAGAGCATGAGTGCTGAGTGATGTGAGAAACACATATTAGAAAGGGTGGGAAACATTACCTGAAGAAGTAGTGGACTCCTCGCAAATTTGTTCGTCTTCCGCCGATGAAAGGCGTCTAGCCTCATCAAAGTCTCGGCTAGTACCAAGCCAATGCAACTCTTGCCCTCTTTCAAACCTTGGGCTACTTCGATTAGTCGAATGCTAGACTTGCTAAAACTAGGGGCAAGGAGGAAATGTGCTAGCATGCACAAACAAAGAGCGTGTTGCCGAAAACCTCACCAAAGAAGATTGCCTCGGTCACCCGTATCAGAAAATTGATGAATCAAACTGGGGATGTTCAGCTCTTCATTGTGAACCAAGGATCGAGCCTCATGTAAAGTGAGCCCACAACATCCTTCCCAAAGCTTGGATATGACCAAAACGGGGCTGAGGCAAGATTTCCTCATCGCGCCGAGACTCCATTAGCACTTGAAATTCTTTGATTGCCGGGCATATCTCTTGTCCCCCGAAGCTAAAGACGTGTGCAATTGGATTTCACCATCTAGCCGCGGCGTGAAGAAATGGAAAACAAAGCGGAGAACGACTCAGCGGGAATAGTGCATTTATGTTGAAACCCAGAAATTCAGCTTTTTCGAGCCATCAAAAGTTGCAATCCAATCGGAGAGTTTTTCAGCGAAAAATGGCTCCATTTGTGAAGAATTTGCAGTTGAAATGAAGAAATCACGAAGCTCGGCCTTTTGTAGAAGATAAGGCAATGAGTGGAAGCCAGGTGTCAACAATGTGGGGGTTAAGCACTGAGTGGAAGCCAAGTGTCAACAATGTGGGGGTCCTGCACATTGATGGCCAGCAAGGCATCATTGATGGCCGGTAGGCCACCCCTCATGGCCGGCAGTCTTCTTTCCAAGCCTGCTGTCCTTCTTTTTATTGGAAAGTGCTGAAAGCATGTGTTTTGTGTGTTTTAGAGTCCTGTTTTGAGTCTTTTCAGACTTTAGCACGTTTGTTGAGGTCTACTTGCTTTGCTTATCGAGTTGTACTTGTGTTGTTTTTGTCTATCGAGTTATTGTTTTGTAGTTCATCGAGTTGTATTTGTTGTTTATCGAGTTGTTTTGCTTATCGAGTTGTATACTGCTTTATTTGCATGTCAATTGTTGGTTGGTTCGTTACCTAATTCAGACTGTTGTGACAATAAAAGTATTCGGTTTTTGTTATCAAATTCAATCTCGTTTTCATGCAATGCAGTGTTCATGATGCAAAATACAACACTTTTTTTAAAAAAAAACTTGGTTTTCATTCTAATCATGCTTATTTTCACAAAAGGTGCAGTACAAGTTTTTAAAGAAAATAAAACTCCTCTAAGGCTGTACAATGTGCTAACACTATAAACAAAAAGAAACTAAGAAAAATACAAAGATCAGCGCCAGTCATCTCAAGATCTAGAGGCCCTCTTCGTCATTTTCCTTGGAGGAGCGGACTCTGCAGCACTATTTCCATCGACGCCCATGTCTGAATCTGGATCAAAGCCTGAACTAGAGCCGTCTCCACTCTCCGCCTTGGAGCCCTCCTCAGCATCAGCATCCCCACTCTCAAAACCTGAGCTAGCGTCATTATCTCCATTCTCTGATGACTCAACATGCTGACTCGTTGCCTCATTGGCCTCGCTAGTCTCAGCGTCGTCATCATCCAGAATAGGCTCTGAAGGGCCACCCTCAGCTCGGGTGCCCCTAGCTCGGCCTTGGTTGCATGCTGGAGCCTATCTCTCTCTCTCTCTCCCTGCTACCAGAGGAGGCACTGCTAGCCCTGGTGCTGCTCCTGCTGGCGCAACCGATATAGGTGGGACCTAAAAAGGCAGTTGTCATATGTCAGCCACAGTATGTGTATCAGATGCAAGTATGGGGCATAATGAGCATTTGTTGAAGTCAGGTACAGAGTATGAATGCAGTGTGGGAGTGCAGTAATTTAGATACAGTGTATCAATGTAGTGTGGGGAAGTTCTCATGTCAGTTTCAGTGTGTCAGTGGAAATTTGATGACTGGAATGCAAGAAAACTGAAGAAATTACCTGAATTTTGTGAAAGCCGAGCAGTGCCTCCCTCCTCAATATCATGCCCTCAAATGAGGCTAGTAGCTTAAGCAGATCCTCAGTATATCCTGGAGGTACCTGTAAATGCATTTGGAATGATCAATGTCCAAAACAAACAAATATCATAAAGAGATAGGAAAATTAAAAATGTGGTACATACTGGAGGTGCTTCTAGGGCTCTGGTGTACCTATGCCCAACCGATGCAGGCTCAATCAGGATTATAGGCCTCCTCAGTATACCGCCAACATGTGAGTGTGTGGACTCACCTTTTTCCATGCCCTGCCTTTCGGAAAGGTTTGAAAAGAAGGCCTCACAATTCGAACTCCCGCGATTCTGAATCTAGTCTCACAAGTGCAATGTGAAACTGATAAACACCAAAGAGTCCAAATCCGGAAAACCTTTTTGGAAAATCAATTTTAAAACAAATAATGCCAAAATTAGACTGCTTTGCCAGATATAGAGTTGCCACCTAAATATTTTTTGTTTTGGGAAAATTTAGGAAACCCTGACTTGTGCCGAAGGCCACGTGTCCGTCATCACCAAAGTTACCTCAGCTCGGGAACTTAGGTATGAGAGGGGAAGGTCATGAATTGAGCACCCCCGCTCGCCCGATCAAAAGATCAGCCTCTACTAATCATGATATGAATTTTTATAAACATTATGTGTTCTTATTCCGGTTATTAAACTAGCTTTACTATGTGATGTGCACAAGCAAATATAGACTAGTTTGCTCAATTTGGAACAATTCAACTCATGTTTGTTTGCGAAAATGGTTTGAATTTGCCACCTCAAGTGGGCTTAAAACATGATTTGCCACTCAACAAAGTGGGCTTAAAATGCGCATTTATTCAAATAACAAGCCTTCATCCACAGGCATTCATGCAGTTTAGCATTTAAGCACATAGCCTCATAGAAAGCATGCTAATCATGACAACATTCATACTTATGCAAGTATGCTAAAGCATAAAAACTCACCGAGTACTCCAAGCCAAAACAGAAACTAATTAGAAAGATGCATGATCCAAACTATGTTAAGTGTCTAATGCAACACATGCAATATGCAATTAATAGGCTCGGCTACTAATATGGCATATGAAGCAATTTGAATAACATGCGGTTAGACACGTATTCAAAGAAGTATTTGAAATTGCAATGCAGTTTGAATGATGCATCGAGCCTCAGTGCATGCAAGACAAATGAATGGATGCAAGCATAATCTAACCATCGAAAGTGATTAAATAAATGGGAGAAAGACGTGGGGTTGGAAGACATACACACACACGCACACTTATTACAACATTACGCCCTCGCGAATGAGGGTCCGAATGAATAAGCTAACTAATTAGCTACGCTAATTAAGCTAACTAATACAAAACTTGAAACCAATTAACTATTCTAGTCAACTAATTATTACAAACTGAAATCAAATAACTAGTTAAACTAACTAATTATTTACAACACTTAATCAGCTACAACTAATTAATTACAGCACATGCTTGATCTAATGCTAATTAAACTAACTAGCTAATCCTACGAAGCAAGGAATGTGTGCATGCTCGATTCTTTACCCGAAAAGCCATTGCCTTGTTGCTGAAAGCCTCTGTTTGCACATTTGGTCACTGAAAATGCTGTCCACTTCCAGAACACCTCTACTCTACCTTACCAAAACATTGTGCAAATTTCATTGGTGGCCGACAGAGGGTCAGTTGGCTACCAATAGTGGCCGGTCGGCTACAATTGGTGGCCAGTCGACCACTGGTGATGGCTATCGGCCACTGCTGGTTTGAACTTCCTTGCTGCAATAGACAGCAAAACAGAGCAAAACAGTGTAGTTCTGAAGGGTTGTTTGCACACTTTGTCTCTCCTTTTCATGGGGAAATCAAAGAATGGACAAACTTTGGTTCACAAACCATCAATCAAGCAATTTCATTGCATTATGGCTTGTGAAACCAATTGTGCAAGTTCAATAAATGCACAACAAGACCAAAAAGACCATCACCCTATCATGCATCATCAAGGGCAATGGAGACCAAGGAAAATGACACATTTTATCACTTTTGAGTATGAAATGTCCCATTTACCTTGTGTTTAAATTAACGTCTGATTTGAACACATGCAATGCAACACAAAGGATGCTTAATCTTGCCTCTTTTACTTGCCAATTTTGTTTACTCGTTTTAATTACCAAATCATCCTTTAATCCATTTGTCCATTGGTGAGTGTCCTCTATTGGAAAGAGGGCTCAAACCCCAAGTTGCTTTGGGCATGAAAGAGGCATTACACTATTGGTAATGAACCCCTTAAGGGATTAAACCATTAGGTGTAACACCTCTATTTCACACTTGGGCAAACAAGTGGTTTGAAACCACTTTCAAAGAAAATCAAAAGTGAAGAATTGAGGGGGATTGCAGAGATGATTAAATGCTGGAATGAGTGATAAAAGCATTAAAAACATGCAACCAACTCACACCAATGATGGTTAAAACCTTAAAACACTAAACTAGTGAAGGAATTAACACTATAACTATGCAAAACAAGACTCAAACAAACTAACCAGCCCAAAATAGAGCTAAAATATGTTATGTCAGAAGCTAAAACATGCTGGACTTGAGCTAAGTTAAGCTAGAAAAACATGCTAACATGTGAAGTTAACTAGGCATGCAAACAAGACACAAGGAGGGGACGCTAACCCCTTCAATTTTGGACCTCAAAACATGATTTTTATCACTGAAAAACTTCTGAAATTCAATGGTTAAAAGGCCTGAAAAAGTTGATTTGAAAGTGATGAATAAAGGCACAAAAGTTTTACAAACTAACAAATAAGAAGGGTGAACCACCCCCTAACTAAAAAAGGGGTCAAACCACCACTTTTAAGCCACAAAAACAGAACTTTTCTCAGTTCAAAACCACCCCCAAAACAATAAGAAAAGATGGTTAAACAAGCTTGCAAAACAAAGTAAACAAGGCAAGTAAACTACCTCTTGAAGCAAAGAGCAACTCTAGGCACAAAACCAAGCTAAAACCACCTTCAAGAGCTCAAAGAGGACCCCAAGTAACCTCAGCTCAAAGGTAAGAGGATTTGATTAAGGATGTGTATACAAAAGGGTAGAGAGAACATGCACTTAAGCACAAAATTGTAAAAGAGAGAAATCTAGAGAGACTGAATTTTCTAACCCTCAAAAATGGGGGAGGAACCCGCCCTATATATAGAAAAATACCCCTTGAGCTTAGAAACATCCCATCATACACGTGTAGGTAGATGTAGCTCAATGTGCTAACAATTGGCACAACTGTCAACAAATATCTAAAATATCTGGAAAAAGAGACCGGTGGTCGTCGGCCACTAATGGTAGCCAACCGGCCACCACTGGTGGCCGACCGGCCACACCAATGGCCGACAGGTGCAAGCTACGGCCGACAGTCTTTGGTGGTGGCCGACAGGTCACCACAAGTTCCAGATACCAAGTTTTGGTCCAAAGGCTGAAAGACAGGGCACTCCGTCGAGGACTTCGGGCACTCAAAACAAACATAAATGAACACAATCATCAAGTGCACAAATGATGACGTCCAAGTCTTGAGGACGGTCAAAAATGGGGTGTCTATAGTTGCCCCTCTTTGACAATTCTCAGAAGTCATGAAATGAAGTGAGTGAATGTTAAAGCCCAGAGACAACCCATTTTTAACAAGGCCGAAGACTTGGACAAACAAACAAGCAAGACAAAACAGTTGCGCCCGTAGGCTGCCTATGTATCCCTTTGCAAGAAATCAAACCAGCATAGTTCTGGGGCAAGATGCAAGTGATATGCATGAGGCTGTAATGTAACATTTAAATGCAAATGCTACGCAATGAAAATGCCACAGTTAAACAAACCGAAACAAGATACAACAGCTCAATCACAAAAGTAAGTAAACACGCCACACGTGAAATTACGAACCAACCATATTTCATGCAGAAAGGATGTAAGAAAATTATGCAAGCTTAACTACGTGACCCGCAGCAAAGACAAAGAGCAACAAAATCATCAGGCGTACCCGAAATGTCAAACAAGATCCTAACGCGTTGCACGAGGAAGAAAACAAAGATGGTGTGAACACCGGGATGCCCCCGAATGTTTTTTAACCAAAGGATGGTATGAACATCAGGACACACTCAAATGTTTTTAACCGAAGGACGGTGACCGAAGGATGGTATGAACATCAGGACGCACACAAACGTTTTTAACTGAAGAGCAGTGACTGAAGGATGGTATGAACATCAGGACGCACTCAAATGTTTTTAACCGAAGGACGACTAACCGAAGGGGGTATGAACATCAGGATGCACACAAATGTTTTTAACCGAAGGGCGGTGACCGAAAGATGGTATGAACATCAGGATGCACACAAATGTTTTTAACCGAAGGGCGGTGACCGAAGGATGGTATGAACATCAGGACACACACAAATGTTTTTAACTGAAGGGTGGGTAACTGAAGGATGGTATGAACATCAGGACGCACAAAAATGTTTTTAACCGAAGGACCGGTATCCGAGGGATGGTATGAACATCAGGACGCACACAAATGTTTTTAACCAAAGGGCAGGTAACTGTAGACAAGCCCGCGGGGGACCCCGCTGCACGCTACAGTTCGGACTCGATTTTGTTTGCGGTTCTAAATCTGAAGCAAAGGAGTCCAAATCTGGCAAATCGTTTTGAGAAAACAGATTTTGTAAAGAAGCGCCAAACATGGACTGCTTTGCCAGATATAGAGTCGCCACCTAAATATTTTTTAATGGGGGGAATTTAAGAAACCCTGACTCGGTGCCAAAGGCCACGTGTCCGTCATCACCAAAGTTGCCTCAGCTCGGGAACTTGGGTACGATTGGGGAAGGTCAGTTATGAGCACCCCCTCTCACCCGATCCGAAGATCGGCCTCTATTAACCGTGATATCTTCTTTTGAAAACATTATGTGTTCTTATTCCGGTTATTAGCCTAGAATTACTATGTTATGCGCACAGCAAACAAGTATAGACTGGATCGCCTGAATTGGAACAACACATTTCATGTTTGTTTTTTGAAAGATGGTTTGCTACTCGCAAGTAGGCTTAAAATGAAGATTTTGCCACCCTCAAGTGGGCTTTTAGAAAAGATGGTCTTGCCACTATCTAGTGGGCTTAAAAATTCACAGTTTTGATGCATTATCCCAATTTAAGCAATTTGACCTCCATCCACAGGCATTCAAACAGTTATATCACATAAGCAGCTAGCCTCATGGTAATCATGTTATTATGGCAACATTCACACGCATGTGATATGCTAAAGCATAAAAGCTTACCTAGTACTCCAAGCCAAAACAGAAACTGGTTAGTAATCACATGCATGATCCTAGTTCATGTTTAGAATGGCTAATGCAACACATGCAAAGATGCAATCTAGACAGTCTCGGCTATTCTAAACATGGCAAGTGAAATGCTACAACTAACATGTATTCAATTTGGAATTGAAATACAAGTGCAGTTAGCATGATGTGCCGAACCCGATGCATGTAAGACAAATGTATGGATGCACGCATGCATTGCATAAGGTATGCTAATTTAAATATGCCCTAATCTAACCACTGAAAGCTAGTAAATAAAAGGGAAGAAAGACGTGGGGTTGGAAGACATGCACACACGCACCCACACTTATTACAAATACGCCCTCACTCGGAGGGACCAAAAGAATAATACAATCCGAATAATGAATTACTTATCTTAGCTAATTAATTATTACAGACCCTCTAATTAATTAACCAAATTAAATGCAGAGTAAAGGTGGCCGCATCCCTGCCTCGGGATGCGCTAATGATGCATGCTCGATCCATCTTGCCCGGAAACCCGTTGCCATAGCACTACTGCCTCTGTTTTCACTGCCTTGCTTCTCTGAAAACTTCCAAAGTCCCAGGGTGTCTTCTATGAACACTGCAGAACACCATCGGCTAAAGGAAATGACCACCGGCCATGGTAAAATGACATCGGCTGCTGATGAAGTTATCGGCCATTCACCAATGGCCGGTCGGCACTAAATGTTGCCGGTCGGCAAAAAAATTCTGCAGAAAACAGTTTTGACAGCAACAGAGGACAGGTAGTGCGTGGCATAGAATTTCAAGCACATGTAAGCATGGTCATGTTCCTTATCATGTATAGGACTCAGGGGAGCATGGCCCTCGATCCTTGGGCCATCAATTGTGCATGATAGCCTAAGGGACCAAGCTTGCCATTCAATGTAAAATGCATGCAACACACAAATGAGGACCAAGACCCTATCATGCCAAAGTCAAGGGCCTTGGTGACCGAGGGTTGAGATGTGTTTTGTCACTTGAAGTACAAACACGCCTCACCCCTCAAGTTTGGTTTGACACCCCAAACCAAGCAATGTAATGCATGTATGCAATAATGTCTCAAAATGCAACAAGAAGCTAAGATGCAAAGCATGCCAAAATGTGATGTAAACTAAACATGTAAATGCATAATGCTAGGCATGCAAGATGCAATGCAATACACTCTAACATGTGAGTCGAGACATGAAATGCAACTAGTCAATAATATGCAAACATGCAAGTATGATATCATGCAAGCAGGAATCCAATGCTACATGATCATGCAATGGTGGTTCCAAATCACAAAAGGCAGACCTCAGCCCACCCGAAACAGTGACCAAAAATGCCCGAAACAGTGGACAAATATTCATGCAAACAAGCATGCTAATAAGCCCAAGGACTAAGGTACAAAATGGAACACTTTGCTACCACTAACAAGGCCACTCATGGCATGAACCAAGCAACCAAAAACAGAATTTCAGCATGCAAGATGGGCTCCAAAACTCACACACATGGCATCCCAAATGATCCAAACACATAGGCATACACAATGCACATTTCAAGGCATGAAATCACCATACTTCCAAGCATTAAAAGAGACATAAAGGACAATGTAAGACCACATTATATGGACTGAAACATGATATCAAATGATGCCAAATGATGATAATAAGCTTATGCTAAGCATGTTAGCGACCCACATAACTAAGGCTTACAAGCCAAAATACAAGGCAACTATACCAAGCATGTCAAACATGACAAAATCAGTGGCCAACAGACCTAAAGCATGACAAATCATGACCAAAAGCTTCAATAAGCTAAGCTAAAACATGAGGATATACTAGGCTAAACACATGGCACATTTCTAGGCAAGATAGAGAATTACAAGGCAAGTATAAAATGTATGCTAAGGGCCAAGAAACAGCCATTGGGCAGGGATATGATATGACCCAAAACACCCAAAAAAACTCTGAAATGGTACCAAATGCAACTACTCATGCGTGCTATCCTTATGAGCCAAAAACAAAGGTAAAAGAAGGACAAAGGGAAGAGGGGTGTCCCTCCCCTACACAAGAATTCAAAACCAATCCATCATCACTAAAAATCCACTGGATTTCAGTGGTGAGAAGATCAACACAACAAAGTAAACAAGGCTTAAAGAAAAGGCACCAAAATAGGCCAAAAGGGGCCTAAGAGGGGGAGTTCGACCCCCAATGCCAAAACACCCTTAATGGAAGGTGTTAAGCATGAAAATACAAGACTCTTTCATGTTATACACAAAGCTTAAATCAGCATGCAAGACAGGTAGAAAGCTAGTGCAAGATTGGGGAAAATAAAGTAAGAATCTCACCCTTGAAGAACACTTCAAGAACAGGGGCTCCAGCCACCCTCCTCTGACCAAAACCAGTCCAAAACTTCAAGAATCAACCCTCAATGCCTCTCAAACTCGAAGTAAGGTGTAATGGTGTGTGTATTAGTGCAATAGTAAGGTCAAAATGCACTTTTAGGCTTCCAAACACACCCTAAGGATGAGAGAGAGGGAGATATAGAGAGAGAGGATGATATATCAGATATATAGATATAGAAGCTCTGGTTTTTTTTTATTCAAAAGCTCCAACCCCTCACAAAGGGAGAGGATGAGTGCTTATATAGGCAAAGGCCAAGGTTCTAGGCTTCTCCAAGAAGTTAGATGAAAGGGGCAAAAGGTGCAAAGGGTTCTTGGCTTCTGGGAGAAGCTAATACAGCTGGCCAAGCTTCCCCAAGAAGCTTGGCCAAAGGGTTCAAGCTTCTAGAAGGAAAGGGGGTTCAAAGGTTCACACCAGCCAAAAACTGTACGGGGAGGAGTGATGGTGCATTCCAGCTGGCACAGCTGACATGCACCATGCCTCAAGGGTGCAAAGGGGTCACACCGGCCAGCAAAAGAGGTCGCCGGCAAAATAAAGTGCCGGCCAGCCAAATATAGTGCCGACCGGCCATTGATTTTAAGAAACCATGGCCGGTGGCACCCATAAACAGCCGGTGAGGCAAAGGTAGGGCCGGTGGGATGTGGGGATGGCTAACAAGCCATTCCCTACCCTCCAAGCCAAGAACACAAGTGTTTGGTGCCAAAACCAAACACGGAACAGTCGAGTCGAGAGATCCTGAGGCAAGGCGCACAGCCAAGACTTTCGGGAACTCAAGACGAAACACAAACAAAGAGGATCACCGAGTATTCAAGTGGTGACGTCCAAGCCTTGAGGACGGTCAAAAATGGGGTGTCTACAGTTGCCCCTCTTTGACAGAACTCGGAAGTCATAACAATGACGGGAGTGAATGTCAAAGCCCAGAGACGACCCATTTTTGACAAGGCCGAAGACTTAGACAAAGCATGTAAGACAAACAAGGTATGCGCCCGAAGGCAGGGGCAAAATGCAAGACCAAGCACGAAGCCGAGCATAACTTATGATCATGCGAAGAAAGCTGTAACGAAGCATACATGCGACAGTTTTAAGCTAGCATACACCAAACTACACTACAATGCAGAAAGGATGTAAGAGAATTATGCAATTCTCGAGACGTCTCACGCGGAGGATACAATACCTGTCCGGTTCGTCTGGTTCCACCTGTCGTGAATGAACCGTACATACAATATCGTGCCTGTAAAGAAAACAAACTTGACAGGTACAATGTGATTAGTAACATGCATATTAATGTACTTGAAAGTGCATGACAACGCAAATCAAGTGAGAGACATGACAATGCCGTGAAGGCACAAACACATGCGCGTAAAGCATGCAGTCTACGCAAGCAATACAATGAAGTTGAACATAAGCATGCGGTCTACGCAGGCAATGAAATCGGTTGCAAACATGCGGTCCACGCAAGCGAAACATGCGGTCCACGCCAGCGAAACGTGCGGTCCACGCAAGCAAAACATGCGGTCCACGCCAGCGAAACGTGCGGTCCACGCAAGCAAAACATGCGGTCTACGCAAGTCATGAATTGGATTACAAACATGCGGTCTACGCGAGCAAAGCATGCGGTCTACGCAAACAAAACATGCAGTCTACGCAAGTAATGATATTGATTACAAACATGCGGTCTACGTGAGTAAAACCTGCGGTCTACGTAAGTAATGATAAAACATGCGGTCTACGCAAGTAATGATAAAATATGCGGTCTACGCAAGTAATGATGAAACATGCGGTCTACGCAAGTAATGATGAAACATGCGGTCTACGCGAGTAATGATAAAACATGCGGTCTACGCGAGTAATGATGAAACATGCGGTCTACGCAAGTAATGATAAAACATGCGGTCTACGCAAGTAATGATAAAACATGCGGTCTACGCAAGTAATGATAAAACATGCGGTCTACGCAAGTAAAGCATGCGGTCTACGCAAGTAATGAAATTGATTACAAACATGCGGTCTACGCAAGTAAAACCTGCGGTCTATGCAAGTAATGATAAAACATGCGGTCTACGCAAGTAATGGTAAAACATGCGGTCTACGCAAGTAAAGCATGCGGTCTACGCAAATAATGAAATTGATTGCAAACATGCGGTCTACGCAAGCAGAACCTGCGGTCTACGCAGGTAATGATAAAACATGCGGTCTACACAAGTAATGGTAAAACATGCGGTCTACGCAAGTAAAGCATGCGGTCTACGCAAGTAATGAAATTGATTACAAACATGCGGTCTACGCAAGTAATGATAAAACATGCGGTCTACGCAAGTAATGGTAAAACATGCGGTCTACGCAAGTAATGAAATTGATTGCAAACATGCGGTCTACGCAAGCAGAACCTGCGGTCTACGCAGGTAATGATAAAACATGCGGTCTACGCAAGTAATGGTAAAACATGCAGTCTACGCAAGTAAAGCATGCGGTCTACGCAAGTAATGAAATTGATTGCAAACATGCGGTCTACGCAAGCAGTGGATATAAGAAAAGAACTTGAATACATGTAAGTAAAGCGTGCGGTCTACGCAGGCAATGTGTATAAAAACCTGAGGCGTGTAATGCAAAGCACTGCAACACAATACAATTGAAGCATGTTGTGGAGCTCACAAGATGCAAAAGGATACGGGAAGGGATGTTCCTCGCATATACGGAGCGTCGCTCAAAAAGATACGGCCTGAGGTCAACTCGAAAGCCTACTAATGTTTTAAAAGTGCGTTTTCTTGCGATATCTTGAATAATGAAGGTGCCAGATCATATGGTTGACCCTGAATAAGGGCGCAGGTGGTGCATCGACCTCAAGAAAAAGGAGGGGGGGTTATCAGTAGCAATCCCGATACTCTGCTGCCCTGCTTTCCTGTTACTTTACTTTTCCTTTTTTACTGGTAGTTCAAGCACATTGCACTGCCTCAGGCAGGTTTGTTACCATCGTTTTTCAAAGTTGTGTATTTCTTTGCAAAACACATGGCGGAAATGAAATTGCTATTTGATTAAAGATGTTATATTTGCACATTCATCGCATCGCAAGATATCACACAACAATGTGAATGAGATTCGTGTGAAAATAGAGCATTCACATCGTAATAATCAGGTAGTGAATCCTACTTACAACTCGATAAGCTAAACAGAGAGACTTGATATAACCAACCAAGCGCAAGTACAACTTGATAAGCAAATCAAAACTTAGATAAAGTGGAGTACAACTCGATAAGCAAACGTACAACAACTCGATAAGCAAACGGGCATGACTCCGCAGAAATCATTACTGGAGGGTATCGGAAGTGGTGGAAATCCCCAATATTCAGCATAGACAGCTCAGGGAATGAGGGGGATGACCACCGGCCTCAGGGGAAAGCCACCGGCCACGAGAACTCTGCACCGGCCAAAAGTAATGGCCGGTCGGCACTATACTTGGCCGGCCGGCCAAAAATGGAGGAAACCAGCAGAATGCTGACACCTGTCCTTCATTCAACCTTATCCCCTACAAAAAGCCCCAGCTTCGTGGTTTTTCTCATTTCCACACTGCTTTGCTCCAAATGGAAGAATTTCTTGCCCAAAATCTCTTGTCTTGGATTAACAACTTGGATGGTTCGGAAAAGCTGAATTTCTGGGGTTTTGGGATAAATGCACTATTCACTTTGGGTCGTACCCCGCTGCATTTGCCATTTCTCCGTGCCGCGGCTAGGTTTTGGAACCCGGTAACACACGTCTTTAGCTTTAGCGGGCAAGAGGTGTGTCCTACCTTCGAAGATTTCCAAGCTTTAATGGAGTCCGAGCGTGACGAGGAAATCTTGCCCCAACTTAACTTTGGCCATGCCCAATCTTTAGGGCGGATGTGTGGACTTACTATGTACGACACTCGATCCCTGATCTATGACGGGATGCTGGATATTCCGAGCTTGATTTATCGATTTTCCGATGCTGGTGACCGCAGTGACCATTATTGGCAAGGTTTTCGACAACACGCGCTTTGTTTGTGCATGCTATCTCACTTTCTGCTTATCTCGGGCTCCGGTGGATCTAGCATTCGTCTGATTGAAGTTGCCCAAGGTTTGAAAGAAGGAAAGAGCTGTATTGCCATGGCGTTGGCCGAAACACTGATGGGCTTGGACGCTTTCTATCATCAGAAGACAGCTAGATTTGCAGGGAGTCCACTATTACTACAGGTAATGTTTCCCACCCAATCTCACATATATATTGCTCACATCACTCGGCCCTCAGGCTCGGTTTTTCTCACAAAACCCTTTACTTACTTTTCTCTCATCATACATCTCTCTATTCTTTATTCTCTCATTTTTCATCCCTCCCCAGGTATGGTTGATGGATAAATTGCAGGTTGTGGACTCTTGCCCGGCCTACTCAGCTCGCGGTTACTTCTTCAGGCAACGCTTAGTCGATGCTCTTGACGAGGGTTGGTGGTTCGACTGGATGTGCAGCTTGTCCGCAGACCGCATTACTTAGCGGTGCCCTTGGCTCAATTTCCCGGCAATGAGCTACAGTATCTCTCAGCAGACCGGGATTCGATTGGTTGGCTTGACTCACTGCGTGTTCTATTTCCCATTCCGGTTCCAGCGCCAGTTCGGTCATGACCAAACTTGTCCACCCGAGGGGATAGAATATCCAGCTACATTCCCGGTTCGAGGCGCGCAGCTTGTTCGGCAGGCCGCAGCGTGGAGAGCTAGAGAGCTCCTGGCCCCCGCTCCCATTTTCAATTGCACTTTGTCTGATGAGTGCATAGATTGGCTCAACGAGGAGGCACAGATCGGGCCTAGCTTGGCATCAGAGACTTCGACTAGCTCCGGGAGGGGGCGTAGGGACACCTGACTTGACTATGCCTCAGACTTATTGCTTTATTAGTCCTTTCAAGTTTTTCTTATGGATGTAATAAAAAGCAACTTCAATTGTATGCAAGAGCAGGAGAACTCTGTATTGAAATCAATGAATTTGAAGATCGTGGTACTGAAAATTTTCCGCTTTGGTCTAAAAATGGTCTTAGTTGTAAAAAGATTAATTTGAACAAAGTCAACTTTTATTAAAACTTTTCAAAACCATTTTCGATATGGATCAGAACTGAACATGCCTGAAATTTGTCACTGAGATGCACAACCCCGGATCCTAGTAACTGGAAAGTTGTCCCTAATCTGAATAGCACCGTGGCACTGCACGGCAACGGAAAGTTACCCCTAGTCTGAAAGGCAATGTACCAGAGATCATGATGAATGCTGATAGACAAAGATGACTGAGGTGATCAAATGGACAAAGTTGATCGGGGAAAAGTTTGTGGCTGAACTTCAGGATGAAGTTGCCTACGTATCCCGAAGATGGGAATCAAGCCTTACGTAGTTCGGCTTAGGTTCACTCGAGTATTTTCACTCTCCTTTTACGCTCTAACTTTTGCCAAGGCCGCCCTTTGCGGGTTTTCAACCTTGCGAGCTCAGTTTTTATAATTTAAAATTTTTTGTGCTCTGAGTTTTGCCTAGGTCGCCCTTTCGGATTTTCGACCTAGCGAGCCTCTCAAGGGTAATATTTCTTCAACTTGTCCATGTTGATCGGTTGTGAGAACTCCAGGCCATCTAGGTCCATCAGAACCACAGCTCCACCCGACCAGATAGCTTTGATGATGTAGGGACCAGTCCAATTGGGTCTGAACTTGCCCCTTAGGTCATGGATGGGAGCTCGGTTGTCTTTGAGCACCAGATCTCCTTCCTTCAAATTTTTGGACTTAACTTTCTTGTTAAAAGCCCGGGCAATTCTGCGTTGATAGCCTTGAATGTGGTACATTGCTTTCAGTCTTCTCTCATCGAAGAGCATAAGTTCCTCGAATCTGCTCTGCTGCCAATCTGCCTCGGCTATTTGACACTCAGCCAATACTCGCAATGACGGAACCTCAATCTCAATAGGTAGAACGGCCTCCATCCCATAAACCAATGAATACGGAGTCGCCCCAGTAGAAGTCCTGATTGAAGTCCTGTAGCCCCACAGAGCGAACGGCAGCTTATCTGGCCAGTCCCGGTAGGTTTCCACCATCTTCTGTAATATGTGCTTGATATTCTTGTTGGCAGCCTCAACCGCTCCATTGGTCTGCGGCCGGTATGTGGATGACTTATGAAAAGCCACGTTGTATTTTTCCAACAAGTCTATCACTTCTTTCTTGAAGTGGGAACCGTTATCTGAAATTATTTCATTTGGGACCCCGTAGCGACAGATGATGTTGTTTCTGATAAACTTCGCAACGTGTGAAGCCTTTAACACCGCATAAGATTGGGCCTCGACCCACTTTGTAAAATAATCTATCGCAACCAGGATGAACTCATGCCCATTTGACCCCTTCGGAGTGACAGCCCCGATTACATCAATTCCCCAAACTGAAAACGGCTATGGTGAAGTCATGTTGTACAGCTTTGACGGCGGGATGTTCATGCGATTTGCATGAATTTGGCATTTGTGGCATCGCCGGACGAAACCGATGCAATCCTCCTCCATGGTGGACCAGTAGTAACCCTGTCTGAGGATCTTCCGTGCTAGCATGACTCCATTCATATGTGCACCACATTCTCCTCCATGGATGGCCTCCATCAGGCGCTTCGACTCCTCAGCTTCCACACACAGCTTATGCATTCCCAGATGACCCCTCTTGTACAGCTTACCCCGCAGATGATGAACTGGATAGCCATTCTTCTGATGGCCGTTTTATCTTTGGCATTTACCCCTGGCGGGTATGCTTCCTTTTCCAGGAAATTCCAAATGTCATGATACCAGGGGTTTTCGTCCTGAACTTCATCTATAGCAGCAATCGACTCGTAGGCTGGCGCAAACTTCTGGTCAATAATGACTGGACGCATCCGGACTCCGTATGGGATGTCTATCATGGAGGATAGAGTTGCCAAAGAATCTGCGAATCTGTTGTTCTCTCTTAGTAGATGAGCAAAGTTTAGCTTCTCAAACCGAGGAATTAGCAAATCCAAGGTCTGGTGATACATCATCATCTTTTCCTCTTTGACTTTCTAGTCTCCTTTTGCTTGAGACACAACAAGGTTCGAGTCCCCGATGACGTCCAACCGTCTTGCCCCTAGTTCCAGCGCTGCTTCCAGACCAGCAATGCATGCCTCATATTCTGCTTCATTGTTCGAGACTTTGAATCGGAGTTTGAAGGCTAGGGGGATACGGGAATTGTCGGGTGCTATCAGCAACACTCCTATCCCATACCCGTACTGATTTGACGCTCCGTCAAAGTACATCGTCCAAGTTTCATCATCGATGTGCAGAATGGCTTCATCTGGGAACAAGTACTCGACTGCTTCACCCCCTTCCACCGGATGGTCGGCTAAGAATTCTGCCACTGCTCTTCCCTTGACCGACTTGCGTGTTACATACTTCAAATCAAATTCGTAGAGCAACAGCAACCAACGAGCTAGCCTACCCGTAAGTGCTGGTTTCTCGAAAAGATATTTGATGGGATCGAGTCGTGAAACCAACATTACGGAGTGAGCTAACAGGTAGTGCCGCAGCTTCCTGGTAGCCCATACGAAAGCTAAGCAAGCCTTCTCCAGTGGTGTGTAACGAGTCTCATACTCTAGCATCTTCTTGCTCAAATAATAGATGGCTCTTTCCACTTTGTCTTCAGATTCTTGTGCGAGCATGCAGCCCATTGTGGTCTCAGTCACTGATAGGTACAATATCAACGGTTTCCCCGGCTCTAGCGGTGACAACACGGGCGGGTTCTGTAGATATTCTTTGATCTGTTCAAAAGCTACTTGGCATCGGCCGTCCCATTGGAATTTATTTCCTTTATTCAGGAGACCAAAAAATGGTTCACAAGTCAAGGTTAATTTTGAGATAAACCGTCTTATGAATTGCACTTTACCCAGAAAGCCTCGCACCTCCTTTTCAGTGATTGGTGGTGGCATTTCTAAGATGGCCTTGATTTTGGAAGGGTCGACTTCGATGCCTCTTTGTGTAATCAGAAACCCCAGCATTTTTCCCGCTGTAACATCGAACGAACATTTCTGAGGGTTCAGCCACAACCGAAACTCTCTGATCCTTTGAAATAACTTTTGCAAGGCAGTGTAGTGGCCCTCTCTATCTTTGGACTTGACAATCATGTCGTCCATGTACACCTCAACCTCTTTGTGGATCATATCATGCAATATTGTGGTCGCAGCCCGTTGTAACACGTCCGCGGGGGACCTCGCTACAGTTCGGACTCTCCTTTTTGTTGCGGTTCTCAATCTGAACCAAAGAGTCCAAATCCGGCGAATCGTTTGAGAAAACTGATTTTTGAAAAAGTAGTGCCAAACATGGACTGCTTTGCCAGATTACAGAGTCGCCACCTAAATATTTTTAAATGGAAAATTTAGGAAACCCTGACTCGGTGCCGAAAGCCACATGTCCGTCATCACCAAAGTGGTCTTGGCTCGGGAGCTTGGGTACGATCGGGGAAGGTCAGCTATGAGCACCCCCTTTCGCCCGGTCCGAAGACCGGCCTCTACTAACCGTGATATCCGTTTTTGAAAACTTTATGCATTCTTGTTCCGGTTATTATCCTAGAATTACTATGTGATGCGCACAACACAAAAGTATAGACTAGATTGCCTAACTTGGAAATAAACATTGCATATCCGTTTTGTCTCGAAAAACGTGTTAGATTTTGCTACTCGCAAGTAGGCTAAAATACGGACTTTAATGAGTTGTTCCAACTCAGGCGATCCAACCTTCACCCACAGGCATTCAAACAGTTTATCACACATAAGCATTTAGCCGCATGGTAAGCATACTGTCATGGAAACATTCACACGCATGTGGTATGCTAAAGCGTAAAAAACTTACATCGTACTCCGTGCCAAAAACAATAACCCGGTTAGCAAACATGCATGACCTAGTTCATGTTAAGTGGCTAATGCAACACAGGCATAGATGCAATCTAGAGTAGGCTCGGCTAACCCTAAACATGGCATGTGAAATGCGCGAGTAGCACGTATTCAAATTGGAGTTGAAAATTGCTATGCAGTTTGTATGATGTACCGAGCCCGGTGCATGTAAACAAATGCATGAATGCACGCATGCATTGCATAAGGTATGCTAATTTAGATGTGCCCTAATCTACCATCGAAAGCGGGTAAATAAAAAGGAGAAAGAAATGGGGATTGGAAGACATACACCCACTCACACACACTTATTACAATTTTGCCCTCGCTCGGAGGGACCAAAAGAATAATGCAAATTAATTAACTACGCAAGCTAATTAATTATTACAAATTAACTAAATTAATTAACAAATTAACTAAGTTAATTAAAGCAGTAAATGGCCTCGGGATGAGGGTCCAATGCATGCGCGTGCCCGGGACTCGCTCAGAATCGCACTGCCATGCAAGTGTACCTCTGTTTTCCCTGCTATCCTCCTCTGCAGACTGCCAAAGTCTCAGAACTATTTCTCAGAGCATTGGAGATCACCACCGGCTGGGGTAGAACACCACCGGCTGAAGGATGAGACCATCGGCACTGAATTCAACCACCGGCTGCCAATTGACTGCCGGTCAGCACTAAATAGTGCCGACCGGCACAAAGTGCCTGCAAAACCTGCAACTCACAGCAGCAGAGGATAGCAAAATGCATGGCAATGTGATTCAAGGTATTTATGCACTACACACACCCCTTATCATGTTATTGACTCAAAGAGGTATGTGCCTCGATTCCCGGACCACCAATCGCGCATTTTCATGCATGATGGCCCTAAGGACCAAGAATGCAACTTTGCTTTCAAATGCATGCCATGCAAACAAGCACAAAGGGGTGCCAAACCTCTATCAAACTCACTTCAAGAGGCTTGGCATGCATGCCAATGTGATGCAATCCTAAGCATGTTATCTAGCATGCAACATGGATAATGTGATGCACTTATGCAAAGAGTTCAAACAAGCATGCAAGTCAAACATGCAAACCAATGAAATGGTGGACTTAGGCAACTCAAAAGGCCTAAAATCAATGGCCAAAATGCCTACAAATGGAGACTAGACACACACACACATGCACATGTTAAGGTATCAACACTAAGACATGAATCATGGCAACTCTTGAGCACACTTGAAGAGACCAAACATAGCCAACTAGCATGCATTGAAAGCTCTAAAATTCATGTCAAACATGATGCCAAATCATGCAATGAGGTATGCCAAACAAAGCATGCAAATGGCCTAAGCTTCAAAGCAAGTCAATAAGGCATTAAACCATGCTTATACAAGGCAAATATGGCATGCACTTAACAACCTAAAACAGAGTTTTAGCATGTCAAATTAGGCCCAAGGGACCACTTAGATGGCATCTAAGAGACATGAATTCAAAGGCATGCAACAAGGCCTAAACATGGAGCATGCGACACAAGCTTAAGAAGTCACAAAGAAGCATGCAATGTAAACATACAAGCTCCTCTAAGGGACTGAAATAGCATATGAAATGGTTCCAAACCATCGAAAACAATGCAAGCAAGGCATGTTACACACTCATGCCCTTAAGGCCGACAAGCCAAATGCAAAGAGGCTATATTAAACATGCTAAGATTGACCCAAATACTTATGGACAGACCTAAAACATGATAATATAAGCACAAAAGCTTCACAAATGTAAGCCTAAAACATGCTAGAAACTAGGGCATACAACCTAGGCATGTTAAGGCATAAAAGGGGCATTACAAGGCAACCATGCTAAGCATGCATAAGAGATCAAAACCGACTTATAGGCATGTTATATCATGGTAATATAAGCATGGAAAACAACTCAAACATGTTCAACACACACTCAAGCATGGTGCTCTCTCAAGAGGCAAAACTTGCCCTTTTCAAGGACATTAAGGAGAGGGGGTGGCCCTCTCCTTTTGGAGACTTTATGGCACCATCTCCACCACTGAAATCCCTCAAGATTTCAATGGTGGAGAGGCCCAAGCACCAAAGTCTCGGAGCTCTCACAAAATGGCCTAAAATGGGGCCTTTTCAAGGCCTAAAGGGGGTCAAACTTCCCCAAAGTGCAAAACACTCTTGATAAACAATAAAGAGGGTTGAAAATCAGAACTTTTATGTGTTATAGACTAAGAACAAAAACAACTCTAAGCTAGGTAAAAAGAAGGTGCAAAAATGGGGTAAAAAGAGAGTTAGTGTCTCACCCTTGTAGCCCTCTTCACAAAGCTTGATGTTGTGGCTCCTTTGGACTCAAAACCAGTCAAGAACTTCAAGAATAAGCTCTGATTTTCAAGAATGCCAAGAAAAGGTGGAAGACTAGGTGTGTTAGTGCAATAATATGAACTAAAACACCTAGAAAGCAAAAGAGAAAGGGAGAGATAGGATGTGTATCTATCTTAACCCTAAAACCAGAGCTTGGTTCTCTCTAAAAATGGCTGAAACCTCTCAAGAATTCCAACCCTTGAGCCAAGAGAAGAGCCTTCTCTCTTATAGAACTTGTAAAACTTACAAGCTAAGAAAAACAAGGGCTCATCCCTCCATACACGTGTATGGAGGGGAAGCTACTGGCACACAGCTGTCTGAAAATATCTCAGAAAGCAAGTGCACAGTGTCCGGCCGGCAAAAAATGTCATTTTGACAAAATTGAGTGCCGACCGGCACAAAATAGTGCCGACCGGCACAATATAGTGCCGGTGGCAACACCAGCCAGCCGGTGGCCTCTAGCCACACCCGGTGGTATGTGGGGATGCCTCACAAAGCATTCCCTGCCCCTCTAAGGCAAAACACAGGTGTCTAGTGCAAAATCGGACACAAAACGGCCAAGTTCGGAGGTCCTGAGGCAAGGCGCGCGAGCCGAGAACTCCGGGAACTCCAAACGAACACACACATGGATGATCACCGAGTGTTCCAACGGTGACGTCCAAGTCTAGAGGACGGTCAAAAATGGGGTGTCTACACCCGTTGATAAGTAGCCCCAGCATTTTTTAACCCAAATGGCATCACTCTGTAGCAGTATGTACCCTACGGGGTGGTGAATGCAGTCTTCTCCCGGTCTTCGGGTGCCATTACTATCTGATTATAGCATGAGAAGCCATCCATAAATGAAAGCAAAGCATGCCCCGCTGTGAAATCTACCAACTCGTCAATGTGTGGCAAGGGAAAGTCGTCCTTCGGACTGGCCCTGTTCAAATCCCTGAAATCTACACATACCCGAATTCTGCCATCCTTCTTCGGCACTGGAACAATGTTGGCCAACCAAGTCGGGTATTCGGATACCAGCAGGAAGCCTGCGTCGATTTGCTTGGTGACCTCTTCCTTGATCTTAATGGCCCAATCAGGGCGGATCCCCATGAGTTTCTGTTTGATAGGTCGGGTCTCGGGGTCAAGAGGGATCCGGTGCTGTACGATCTCAGGATCGATTCCAGGCATGTCTTCGTAGGACCACGCGAAAACATCTTTGAAATCTTTTAATAAAGCGACTAAGCGCTCGCGTTCCTCTGAAGACAACGTGGACCCGATCTAGACCAGCCGCGGGTCCTTCTCAGTACCAACATTCACAGTAATGATTTCATCAACTAAAGGTTTGACAAACCTCTCCTGCTCTTGTTCAATTAAACGTTGTAAAACCGAAGGAATTTCGTCCTCGTCGTTTTTATCAAAATTTTGAAAGTCCTGATTTAAGCAATAAATCAAAGGCACAGAGAAGTACTCAGAAACCACATTCACCTCATTCTCATTAAGTGCTTCCGAACCGTCCAATTCTTCTGTTACAACAGACTCAAAAGAGAAAGAAAAAGACGACCTGGACATGACTGTGGCATCCGGGTTATCACCCCCAAGAATACCAGACTCAGACTCAGTCGAGCTGGGACCTGATTCCGACTCAACAGATTCGGAGGAATTAGATTCCGGCTCACTACCTGACCCGGTGCTGCTCGACAGAAATCCCTCTTCGTACTGCCAAATGAGGGAGGGTGCGATGGATGCATCTAAAATAGTTGATGGTAGGCCTGCAGTCGTTTCATTCCCGATCATGGACACCGAGAAGTTATCCCCCAAGCACAGCTGGTCGATCGAAGGATCTGAAAGTAGACATGCCAGCGCTACCCCCATTTCAAGTCCAGTGTCCTCGGACTCCATTTTACTGTTCTGTTTAATCTCAGCTGTTGGGTCTGTCTGCTCTTCAGCAACATCATCCCCAGGTAACTGTAGGTCAAAGAAAATCTCGAACCCTGGTACGCGCTTCCTCTCTGCGTTCAACCACGGCTCTGGGAAGCCACAGAATGGAAAATCCTCCCCCTCCCAGACGAAGTGTCCGTTTAGGGTACCCTGAATGGGCCGGTGCATTAAGTCAAAGGGTTTTCCCATCTGTTTCCCTCTGGCTCTCCCAGCCATCTCCTTTCCTTTCCTTGCCCAATCCTCTTTGGTGGGCAGATAACCCAAGCCAAAGGTATGGGGGTTGTGTGGCACTTCGGCCAATGCTGCGACGCCCTTGCGGCCGCTCTTTCCTAATCCCATCCCGGGGATGTGTTGGAGGTTGTTCATGAGATACACCGTTCGGGCATTGACATATATCCCCTCGTTAGCAGCCATGATGTTCTGTACAACCTGAGCCTCAGCTAGGGTAAAACCTGATATGAACACATCCTCCACGCCATGCTCGATTTCTAGAACAGGCGTGGATACTTCCGGTGGTGGATGGATTGATGAATTCCTGAAAACAATGGCTACTCCCTTCCCATAGGGGTACTTCACCATTTGATGCAAAGTTGATGACATTGCCTTTACCTAATGTAGCCACGGCCGCCCCAAAAGCAAGTTGAAAGTTGCAGGCACCTCCAAGACATGGAAATCTATCTCATGCTGTCCCGGCCCAACTTTAGTCTAAACTTTTACGGTTCCCATCACTTCTCTACTTGTATTGTCATACGCCCGGATGACTTGGGCTGTTGGTACAAAATCCACGACTTTCAAGCTGATTGCATACGCTGTCCTTGCCGGGCAGACGTTGATGGCAGATCCGGTATCAACAAGAACCACCGGTATCCATTTATCCCTACACTCCACGGAGATGTAGAGTGGCTTATTATGATCTGCCCCCTCGGGTGGCAATTCCTTGTCGGAAAAAGTCAGCGTCGGGGTAGCTCCTCCCGGAAAGACTAATCCCACCAGCTGCTCTGGCGTGGTGTCTATCGAAAGCTTGGCCTTGTCCATGGCTGACAGGACAGCCTGTCTGTGTACTCGTGATGCCATAAGCAGTCCCCAGATGGAGATGTCTGCTTGTATCTTTTTTAGCTGTTTGAGCACAGCTTCTTCCCCAAGTTGTTTCTCCTTTTGCTTCTCGGCCTCTCTATCCTTCCCCAAGGCCTCTGGCTGATCTAGGTGCGGGGGTTTGAAGTACCGCCCGCTCCGTGTCAAATGATCGACCTCTCCGAGGTACCAGGTGTCATCGGGTTGGTTGTTCCCCCAATCTTCATCCGTGTGGGCAAGACACAAGTCCTCATCTTCCCACCACATCCCATCAGCAGCTGAAAAACATCTGTCCAGCTCTGGTATAACTGTTCTTGTACTCGCGGCACCTTCCATCCATATGTTCGTAGCATTCTCAGTTCTTGTGCACACAGCAGTTTCAGTCCCCACATGGGCCTTTACCTTCCTGATTCTCTCAGAATCTTCGAATCTTTCCTGTTCTGGGTGTGTCAATACAACCGACTGTTCAATAATTCCCGTATTTGAAATGCTCCAATCCCGAGCGAAATTCTTGACACCGGCGCTCTCCGGCGATGCACTCTGTTCTTCGACCTTTCCGGCTGTTACTGACATTCTCGCCTCTGCTGGGCCCTGTTCTGGCTGAAATTCTTCTACCACATCTGGTTGATCGTCTAACCATCCTGTAGTCTCTGTCGACTCCTCGTAATCATACCAGTTGACTGCCACGTCCCCTGGATCTTGATCACTGTAAAATCGGAGATTGGCGAGGTCCTCTTCCACAGCTGTTAAACCATCTGTTCCCTGTCCCAGACTATCCCCTTGGATCACACACAGTTCTTCTCCTACTGGAAATTCCACATCTGGCCCATCTCGGCCTAGTGATAAAATGTAGTCACCCGGACTATACGTTTTCTTAACACAACTTCCAGATTCCGCAGACTCTGGCCCAACAATCTTCTTCTCCTTTGGGACCTTCTCTCTCCTGTCTTCGACAGTTACCACCGCTGGCTTAGGTGGGGTCATGGAAATGTCCATCATGCACAAATCGGCGTAATCGGGAAGGGACACCTCCGGCTTAGGCAGGTGGGAAGGGGTGATATAGATACTAGGATCGTAGGACACGACCCCAGTATAGATGAAATTGATTCTTTTGGGTAGTGGAGCTTGGTTATGTGCAGGGAGGGGATTTGTAGTAACGTTGGGTTTCTCGGGAGGCAAGATCACCCCGTTATCGATGAGATCTTGAATCTCATGACATAATTGGAAGCACAGATCGGTGTCATGACCGTGCTGTTGGTGAAATGCACAATACTTGGCTGGGTTGTGGGTAGCGGGGAGTCTTTCTGGTAAGGGCCGCGGCTCTAGGGGCTTCAAGTGCCCTTTTCTGATTAGCACCCCCAGAGCTTTGGACAGGGGCATATAAAGTGGAGCAAAGGTTCTGGTGTTTTTGGGTGGGTACTTGGCTGTTGGTGGGTTGCTTTCGGACGCATCGGAGAAGGGTGTGGCCGCTATATTTCTCGGAGGGGGGTTGGTGGTGACCATGTTCACTTCGGAGGCTGTTATGGTTGTAGTGCCGCTCGGGCCTGCATTAGTATTGCGGTTGAAAGTTCTTCGGGGTTGCTTCCGATCGTTATCAATTAAGCCTTGCTTCAAGGCATCCTCAATCTGCACCCCCATTTCATGTAGGTCAGAAAAAGTAGGAAAGGGGAGTACAATCATCTTCTGCATCAACTTCGGCTAAAGATTGCGCACAATCATCCGAATCTGGTCTTTGTCTGTAGGCCTTGAGGTCATCATCGAAGCCTTGGCCCTCCATCTAGTTACGAATTCTGAGAAACTCTCTTTAGGTTCCTGTCTGGTTGTCTCGAGATCACGGGTTGTAATCTCGATTTGTGTATTGTATGAGTACTGCGCGATGAAG
Organism: Camellia granthamiana; assembly: GCA_036172215.1. Classification (NCBI taxonomy): domain Eukaryota; kingdom Viridiplantae; phylum Streptophyta; class Magnoliopsida; order Ericales; family Theaceae; genus Camellia; species Camellia granthamiana. The sequence goes on from CM069913.1 coordinate 13,994,570, forward strand.
GCCTCAGCCATCTCGTCCCAATTTCTCTTGACATCATCTTCTAGTTTGGCATACCATATGGCCGCCACACTTGACAGAGTCCGGCCGAATAAAGACATCTTCTGCAGTCTACTGAGGCCCATTGGTCTTAGGACATCCAAAAACAACCTCAAGTGCACCATGGGGTCCCCGGACCCATCAAATCGGTCAATATGAGGCATTTTGAATCTGTCAGGCAGCATCACAGCTGCGTCAGTATATCCGTCTTTAATATCGGGGATGGTCTTGACTCCCTGGGATCTTTTGAACAGCTTTTCAAGCTTGCTCAACTTTAGTGCGGTGGGATCAGTCTCGAACTCAAAGGGAGAGTCCGGTAGGTTGGTAGGCGTTTTTGATAACTGGGGTTGGATCTGGGGTGGGATCGGGGGTGGAGGTGGTCCTGTGGGGAGTTCTGTATCATTCTGAACATTGGCAGTCTCCCCGAGGGTTGGAACTCCTGGTGGGGGAGGAACTTGCTGCGAAGCAGAGGCTCCGCTTTGCTGCTGTAACCTCACAATCAACTCCGCTTGTTCATTCATAACTGTGGCCTGCTGCTTGGCAAACTCTGCTTGTCAGACAGCATCGTACTGCATCATTTTCCTACCCTCTTGGAGCTGGCGCACCATCTCCTCTAAACTGGCCATACTATTCGGCTCTGGTTGAATTACTGGTATATATTCCCTTTCTGTAAGTGAAACAGGACCCTGATCTCTACTGAACTCAGGTGGAGTAGATAAGGCCCTTTGAACTGACTGCTGTACTGATGCCCTCTGCCTAACGGTCCTCCATCTAGTAACCGGGGGTAGAGAGTGGTACACTGGTTGTCCGTCTACCAGATCCTCAGATCGATGGAGTCGACGACCTCTAGTCCAGAGTGCTTGGGGAATATCTACTGGGTCAGAAGCAATTGTGCTCAACTACCCTAGCAAAAAGATAAATAAAGCGTATAAATAAACAGACAATCGGATAGGGTAACGGCGTAAAATAAACATTTAACACACGGTTGGGTATCACAATATGCTGCCAATAAGCTGAACATACTGTTCCTCAAACACTGATCACTGTTTCTTAATCGTTGCCCCTAAGTCTGAATCTGATACCCACAGATAACTGATTCTCAAAATACTGATACTGGTGCCCGCAGGCCGGATGCCCAAACTTGCAAACTGATATATGTATTCCCTGTAGAAATACATGCTAAAAGCACATAGCAAGTAAATGAGAGCCAAAACACCCCTATGTTGGGGTAGGGTTTCCCTGTCCTATTTTGTCAGGAGATAGGGTTTTACTACGCACGCAGCGGCTTCAAACAACCTAACATTGGGTAAGCAACCTGTCCTAGTTTGGAATGGTCACTATGGATTCCGAATATGCACTAGGTCAAATGGTCAAAAAGGGTGCCCCGGTAAAACCGGGGTTTGTGTTCCCATGCTGTCAGAGCCCATAACCGGTCAGCCTTATGGACATGCCTTGACAAGACAAGCCTTCGGCAAACCGTTCAGGAATGGCAGATGGCAAACACAGTGTCCTAGGCGCACCAATGCACATGCAATGCACAGAGACACATAAATGAAATCAAAACAGGATATCACGAGTTCGAGTCAAGCTCTCTAATTTCCCCAGTAGAGTTGCCAGAAACTGTAGACAAGCCCACGGGGGACCCCGCTGCACGCTACAGTTCGGACTCGATTTTGTTTGCGGTTCTAAATCTGAAGCAAAGGAGTCCAAATCTGGCAAATCGTTTTGAGAAAACAGATTTTGTAAAGAAGCGCCAAACATGGACTGCTTTGCCAGATACAGAGTCGCCACCTAAATATTTTTTAATGGGGGGAATTTAGGAAAACCTGACTCGGTGCCAAAGGCCACGTGTCCGTCATCACCAAAGTTGCCTCAGCTCGGGAACTTGGGTACGATTGGGGAAGGTCAGCTATGAGCACCCCCTCTCGCCCGATCCGAAGATCGGCCTCTACTAACCGTGATATCTTGTTTTGAAAACATTATGTGTTCTTATTCCGGTTATTAGCCTAGAATTACTATGTTATGCGCACAGCAAACAAGTATAGACTGGATCGCCTGAATTGGAACAACACATTTCATGTTTGTTTTTTGAAAGATGGTTTGCTACTCGCAAGTAGGCTTAAAATGAAGATTTTGCCACCCTCAAGTGGGCTTTTAGAAAAGATGGTCTTGCCACTATCTAGTGGGCTTAAAAATTCACAGTTTTGATGCATTATCCCAATTAAGCAATTCAACCTACATCCACAGGCATTCAAGCAGTTATATCACATAAGCAGCTAGCCTCATGGTAATCATGCTATTATGGCAACATTCACACGCATGTGATATGCTAAAGCATAAAAGCTTACCTAGTACTCCAAGCCAAAACAGAAACTAGTTAGTAATCACATGCATGATCCTAGTTCATGTTTAGAATGGCTAATGCAACACATGCAAAGATGCAATCTAGACAGTCTCGGCTATTCTAAACATGGCATGTGAAATGCTACAACTAACATGTATTCAATTTGGAATTGAAATACAAGTGCAGTTAGCATGATGTGCCGAACTCGATGCATGTAAGACAAATGTATGGATGCACGCATGCATTGCATAAGGTATGCTAACTTAAATATGCCCTAATCTAACCACTGAAAGCTAGTAAATAAAAGGGAAGAAAGACGTGGGGTTGGAAGACATGCACACACGCACCCACACTTATTACAAATACGCCCTCACTCGGAGGGACCAAAAAGAATAATACAATCCGAATAATGAATTACTTATCTTAGCTAATTAATTATTACAGACCCTCTAATTAATTAACCAAATTAAATGCAGAATAAAGGTGGCCGCAGCCCTGCCTCGAGATGCGCGAATGATGCATGCTCGATCCATCTTGCCCGGAAACCCGTTGCCATAGCACTACTGCCTCTGTTTTCACTGCCTTGCTTCTCTGAAAACTTCCAAAGTCCCAGGGTGTCTTCTATGAACACTGCAGAACACCATCGGCTAAAGGAAATGACCACCGGCCATGGTAAAATGACATCGGCTGCTGATGAAGTTATCGGCCATTCACCAATGGCCGGTCGGCACTAAATGTTGCCGGTCGGCAAAAAAATTCTGCAGAAAACAGTTTTGACAGCAACAGAGGACAGGTAGTGCGTGGCATAGAATTTCAAGCACATGTAAGCATGGTCATGTTCCTTATCATGTATAGGACTCAGGGGAGCATGGCCCTCGATCCTTGGGCCATCAATTGTGCATGATAGCCTAAGGGACCAAGCTTGCCATTCAATGTAAAATGCATGCAACACACAAATGAGGACCAAGACCCTATCATGCCAAAGTCAAGGGCCTTGGTGACCGAGGGTTGAGATGTGTTTTGTCACTTGAAGTACAAACACGCCTCACCCCTCAAGTTTGGTTTAACACCCCAAACCAAGCAATGTAATGCATGTATGCAATAATGTCTCAAAATGCAACAAGAAGCTAAGATGCAAAGCATGCCAAAATGTGATGTAAACTAAACATGTAAATGCATAATGCTAGGCATGCAAGATGCAATGCAATACACTCTAACATGTGAGTCGAGACATGAAATGCAACTAGTCAATAATATGCAAACATGCAAGTATGATATCATGCAAGCAGGAATCCAATGCTACATGATCATGCAATGGTGGTTCCAAATCACAAAAGGCAGACCTCAGCCCACCCGAAACAGTGACCAAAAATGCCTGAAACAGTGGACAAATATTCATGCAAACAAGCATGCTAATAAGCCCAAGGACTAAGGTACAAAATGGAACACTTTGCTACCACTAACAAGGCCACTCATGGCATGAACCAAGCAACCAAAAACAGAATTTCAGCATGCAAGATGGGCTCCAAAACTCACACACATGGCATCCCAAATGATCCAAACACATAGGCATACACAATGCACATTTCAAGGCATGAAATCACCATACTTCCAAGCATTAAAAGAGACATAAAGGACAATGTAAGACCACATTATATGGACTGAAACATGATATCAAATGATGCCAAATGATGATAATAAGCTTATGCTAAGCATGTTAGCGACCCACATAACTAAGGCTTACAAGCCAAAATACAAGGCAACTATACCAAGCATGTCAAACATGACAAAATCAGTGGCCAACAGACCTAAAGCATGACAAATCATGACCAAAAGCTTCAATAAGCTAAGCTAAAACATGAGGATATACTAGGCTAAACACATGGCACATTTCTAGGCAAGATAGAGAATTACAAGGCAAGTATAAAATGTATGCTAAGGGCCAAGAAACAGCCATTGGGAAGGGATATGATATGACCCAAAACACCCAAAAAAACTCTGAAATGGTACCAAATGCAACTACTCATGCATGCTATCCTTATGAGCCAAAAACAAAGGTAAAAGAAGGACAAAGGGAAGAGGGGTGTCCCTCCCCTACACAAGAATTCAAAACCACTCCATCATCACTAAAAATCCACTGGATTTCAGTGGTGAGAAGATCAACACAACATAGTAAACAAGGCTTAAAGAAAAGGCACCAAAATAGGCCAAAAGGGGCCTAAGAGGGGGAGTTCGACCCCCAATGCCAAAACACCCTTAATGGAAGGTGTTAAGCATGAAAATACAAGACTCTTTCATGTTATACACAAAGCTTAAATCAGCATGCAAGACAGGTAGAAAGCTAGTGCAAGATTGGGGAAAATAAAGTAAGAATCTCACCCTTGAAGAACACTTCAAGAACAGGGGCTCCAGCCACCCTCCTCTGACCAAAACCAGTCCAAAACTTCAAGAATCAACCCTCAATGCCTCTCAAACTCGAAGTAAGGTGTAATGGTGTGTGTATTAGTGCAATAGTAAGGTCAAAATGCACTTTTAGGCTTCCAAACACACCCTAAGGATGAGAGAGAGGGAGATATAGAGAGAGAGGATGATATATCAGATATATAGATATAGAAGCTCTGGTTTTTTTTTATTCAAAAGCTCCAACCCCTCAAAAAGGGAGAGGATGAGTGCTTATATAGGCAAAGGCCAAGGTTCTAGGCTTCTCCAAGAAGTTAGATGAAAGGGGCAAAGGGTGCAAAGGGTTCTTGGCTTCTGGGAGAAGCTAATACAGCTGGCCAAGCTTCCCCAAGAAGCTTGGCCAAAGGGTTCAAGCTTCTAGAAGGAAAGGGGGTTCAAAGGTTCACACCAGCCAAAAACTGCGCGGGGAGGAGTGATGGTGCATTCCAGCTGGCACAGCTGACATGCACCATGCCTCAAGGGTGCAAAGGGGTCACACCGGCCAGCAAAAGAGGTTGCCGGCAAAATAAAGTGCCGGCCAGCCAAATATAGTGCCGACCGGCCATTGATTTTAAGAAACCATGGCCGGTGGCACCCATAAACAGCCGGTGAGGCAAAGGTAGGGCCGGTGGGATGTGGGGATGGCTAACAAGCCATTCCCTGCCCTCCAAGCCAAGAACACAAGTGTTTGGTGCCAAAACCGAACACAAGTGTTTGGTGCCAAAACCAAACACGGAATAGTCGAGTCGAGAGATCCTGAGGCAAGGCGCGTAGCCAAGACTTTCGGGAACTCAAGACGAAACACAAACAAAGAGGATCACCGAGTGTTCAAGCGGTGACGTCCAAGCCTTGAGGACGGTCAAAAATGGGGTGTCTACAGTAACCGAAGGATGGTATGAACATCAAGACACACTCAAATGTTTTTAACCGGAGGACGGGTAGCCGAGGGATGGTATGAACATCAGAACGCACACAAATGTTTTTAACAGAAACAATCCTAACATGTTGCACGCGAAAGGAAGGAGAGTAAAAGGATATGATTCGAAGGGCACGAATGATTTTCCCTGGAACTCCTTTGAATGGACCGTACATATAATATCGTTTTTCTATGTTGGCCCCACTAAATGAACCATACATACAATATCGCTTGTCTATGTACAAAAGTGTGTTATATAACGACAGTGCATTTTGTATGCATGAAATAAGAATGAAAGCATATTCTATGTAACAATAGAGAAGCGCATATTCTATGCATGTGTAACGAATAGGAAACGTATATTCTATGCAAGACAACAACCGAGATATAATGGCATGTTCTATGCGAACCAAACAATTTGAGAGCATATTCTATGCATGATTGGTAACGGGAGCACATTCTATGCACAATTCAAAGGCAAATGCATATATTCCATGCATGATTCAAGAGCAAAACCAATAAGCATGTTCTATGCAACTGCAATAAAAACATGTATGCTCCGTGCACGATTAACAGCATGCTCCATGCTAAATAACAAAATGCATGATCTATGCAAAAGATTGAAATACGTAATGAAAGAATGCATATGTATTCTAACAAAACAAGTTCAATAGCAACTTTGTGATTCACATCTCAGAAAAGTTGTGACATGCAAAAGGATACACCTCGTTCAACAAGTGGTGAACGACGATCACCAAAAACACAATTTCAAGCTTCCACAGAGAGAATTTGAACTCAACAGTGACCTCCCCTTGCACCTCTTGGGAAACAGGGATAACCACAGCACTAAGACACCAAATAGAAGCACTGGGCACTAGACGGCCACCAGCTGAGGGTGACGGCCACCTGTCGGCCACTCTCCAAGATTGTCAGCCACCAATGAGGCTTGTTGGCCATCAGTGGTGGCCGACCAGCCACCAATGGTAGATTGGGCCATTTCGGTCTTTTCACCCATGGGTCTTTAAGTATAGGCCATAGGGCTTCATTTCCACACACCTCCATAGCTGAAAATCCATCATCTCTCTCTTTAGACATTCCTTCTCTCTAGATCCGAGCTTTATACGTGTTTTCCAACGCCCCATACATATTTTCTTCACTAAACCCTCTTAGTTTACTCCATTTTGAACCGATTGAAATTTGAATTCGGTACTTTTTTTTGGAGTTTCACCACTTGAAGCTTGTTTCCCTCAAGTTCTTCTTGGGTTTGGTGCCTTATTCCAGGCTTTGACTTTTTCTTCCATTTTCTCTCTCCTAGGGTTTGACTTTTTCAAAGTTTACCCCGTTTTCTCCATTTTCCTCACTTTTCATCAACTCTTCACCCATAGTCCAGATGGCAGACGACATACCACATGATGGAGCTCCTCTAGAGGCGGAGTTCGAGGCAAAGTTTGATTCTGAGGAGGAGCCAGAGCCATCACCATTAGGAGTGAGGCCTTTTGATCCAACAAGGTATCACCCTCAGGCATATATTCTGCCTACTGGAGGCATTAGGCATTTCACTAATTTTGCTACTGGCACGCCAGAGGATCTCCTACTAAGGGAGCCAGATTCTCATCTTTCAGGCGTTGCCGTTGAGGTACAAACTCTATTCACTTGCACATCTGATGTTCATTACTTGCATTTCTTACACTGTCTGTCATCTGTCTGTACTTTCGTCACTGCCACCGCATTTGTTTTGCACTTCCTTTTCAACTAACTATATTTACACTGGTTCACCTATCCTCTGCCACAAGGTGACTCTCGCGCATACAGGGGCTATGGGGCCACGACGGCTAGAGATTAGTATGACAAGCTCCCCGCAGGAGTGCGCGACATTGTTGATGAAGCCAGCTTCGACCTATTCTGCTCTAGATTGACATGAGTTATAGCGAGTCGTCTGCTTCCTGGAGTGCTAGTGAAAAGATGGTGGGACACCACCAACTCCCTCTACCTTTCCACTACCAAAGAGATGACAATGACTCCTTACGACTTCGCCATGATCACAGGCCTAGGCGAAGGGGTGATCCAATTCCTCTCAATCCTGATATGGGGAAGTGGGAGGCTACTGGGGACGCGCCTACCTTTGTTCTGGATAGCTATGGTCAGATACAGTTGGTTCGAGGAGCAGTTCTGAGGGACTGAGCCAGAGACAGTAGAGGAGATAAAGCAGTACGCTCAGGGTTTTCTGATGTTCCTCCTCGGCACCACCCTATTTGCGAACAAGGTGAACACCATAGAGTTATACTTGTTGAGCGCACTAGTGGTCTTTCCCCGAGTGAGTTTCTATGATTGGGGCGGGGCCAGCCTCGTCACTCTATACGGCTATATGAGTTCGACCTCCCGTGGGAGTGGATCCTTGATTGCAGGCTATTGGCGAGCCTGGGAGGTACACATCTCAGTTCCCTCTTTACACTTTGTATTTTATGTTCAGCATTTCTTGCTTTACCTCTGTTCAATACATGTACTTTTTGCTTTGTAGTTTCTGTATCTGTTCATGCACTCTATGCTTTATGCTTTGCACTTTTTATATCTATTCAAACACTGATCACATATCACTGCACTTTCTCCACAGCTATGGGTGTATGCGTACTTCCCGACTCTGGCCTTAGAGCCTATAGTGAAGGTTCATTGATGGCCCCCTATTCACGGGTGTACGATGGCCAGCTTCGCTGCAGGACTCGCGAGCCCTTTACTTTTTTCAGGCATTACTTTGACACCGTAACTGCCCATGAGGTAACCTAACACACAATCATCATTTTTGCTCTACATCTGTTCTGATTCATACATTAGCAACTAATGACAGCTAATAACTTGTTCACTTCTATTTGCAGATCACATGACAGCCATGGGCTACAATACTGACGGGGATTCGAGGCCGGTACACCGTGGCCTTAGGCATCTCGCGCTACCGCATTCTACTTGAGGGTCCGGTTTGCCGAGCCTGGTACCTAGGCGAGAGAGTTGTACATCAGTCTCTGGGTTTGCCTGCTCTGTTCATACCGATGACACCGCCAAAGTCCATGAGGTCAGCAGACAACCTATCTGTTGACAAAGTAATCCAGTTCATGGTAAGCTTGGAGGCAGAGTACTTCTGAGTAAAGGGTGACTATGCGATCTTCATTCAGACACATCTTATGCCACATCTGACCGGTGTTCGTGGAGGTGAAGGGGCGAAAGCTCTTACTGCAAGGGCGGGGCCTAGAGCGACCAGGGCAGCCAGGGCCCGTAGGAGAGGGACTTCTTAAATGGGGCAGAGGATCGGCTGGCCAGAGCTGCCCACTGCTCTTACCTATTGGGGGTATACTGGGGAGGCATATCAGATTCCAATTGAGCCTACTGCAACGGGGCATAGATATGTCAGAGCTCATGACACACCCTCGGTATGTACCACATTTTAAGTTTTCTCATCTCTTTCTGATATTTGTTCCTTCTAGACATTGATCATCCCCAATGCATTTGCAGGCACCCCCAGGATATACCAAGGATCTGCTGGAGCTACTAGCCTCATTTGAGGGCATGATATTGAAAAAAGAGGCACTGCTCGGCTTCCATGGCATTCAGGTAATTTCTTCAGCTTTCTTACATTATAGTCATCAAATTTCCATTGATACACTGAAACTGAAAGTTCCCCACACTGCACTGATACACTGCATCTAAAACACTGCACTTCCATACTACATTCATACACTATATGTGCCTTCTGCACATACTTATTCTGCACATCATACTTGCATCTAATACACATACTGTAGCTAACATATGAAAACTGCCTTTTTAGGTTCCACCCCTACCGACAACACTGGCAGCAGCTGCAGCACTAGCACCAGCGGTGCCTCCTCCAACAGTAGTGAGGAGAGGAAGACAGGCTCCGGCAAGTAACCGAGGCCGAGCCAAGGGTACCCAAGATGAGAGTGACCCTTCAGAGCCCATTCTGAGCGATGATAAGGCTGAGACTAGCGAGGCCGATGAGGCAGCGAGTCAGCATGCTGAGTCGTCCGTAGGTAGAGACAATGACGCTGGCTCGAGTTTTGAGAGTAGGAGTGCTGATGCTGAGGAGGGCTCCGAGGCGGAGAGCGGAGATGGCTCCGGTTCAGACTCTGATCCAGATTCAGACAGTGGCGCCGATGGAGACAGTATCGTAGAGTCCACTCCTCCGAGGAAGAAGACGAAGAGGGCCTCTAGATCGTGAGATGACTAGCGCTGATGTTTGTATTTTTGCTTAGTTTCTTTTGGTTTATAGTGTTAGCACATTGTACAGCTTCAGACGAGTTTTATTTGCTATGAAAACTTGTACTGCACTTTTGTAAAAATAACTATAATCGGAATGAAAACCAGTGTATTTTGAAAGAGTGTTGTATTTTGCATCATAAGCACCGCATTGCATGAAAATGAGATTGAATTTGACATTGAAAACGAAATACTTGCATTGTCACAACAGTCTGAATCAGGTAACGAACCGACCAACAACTGAAATAATCAAAGTAATACAACTCGATAATCAAAATAACAATAACTCGATAAATGACGGAACAATTCGATATACAACAAAACGACTCGATAAACAACTCGATGAACAAAACAACTCGATAAACAACTTAAATACAACACAACAAACTTGCTAAAACTAAAAGGACACAAAACAGGACCTTGAAATGCAAAACAAAACAGGACAAAACCTATACTTTCAACATCCTTAGCACACAGGTGAACAAGAAAACAAGCAAAACAGCCATCGGCCATGTGTCGGCCATGAACAGAGGATGTCGGCCACCAGTGGTGGTTGGTCTGCTACCAAAGTGGCCTGTTGGCCATCACCAGTGGCCGATCGGCCACCAATGTGAGGAACCTCCAGAATGTTGACACCTACCTTCCACTTATTGCCTAATCTTCTACAAAAGGTTCAGACTTCGTATTTTCTTCATTTTAGCTGCAAATTCTTCACAAATGGAGCCATTCTTTGCCCAAAAACTCTCGAATTGGATTGCAACTTTAGATGGCTCAAAAAAGCTAAATTCCTGGGGTTTCGGCATAAATGCACTATTCTCGCTGAGTCGTTCTCCACTTTGTTTTCCGTTCCTACATACTGCAGCTAGATGTTGGAATCCGATTACACATGTTTTTAGCTGCGAGGAACAAGAGTTATACCCAACAATCGAAGAATTTCAAGTGCTAATGGAGTCCCGGCACATTGAGGAAATCTTGCCTCAGCCCCGTTTTGGTCACATCCAAGCTTTGGGATGGATGTGCGGGCTGACTCTACATGAGGCTTGATCCATGGTTGACAATGGAGAACTAGACATCCCCAGTTTAATTCATCGATTTTCTGACGCTGATGACCGAGGCAATCTTCTTTGGCGGGGTTTTTGACAACACGCCCTTTGTTTGTATATGCTAGCACACTTTCTTCTTGCCCCTAGTTTAGGCGGGTCTAGCATTCGGCTAGTTAAAGTGGCTCAAGGCTTGAAAGAGGGCAAAAGTTACATTAGCTTGGTCCTAGCCGAGACTTTGATGGGCTTAGAAGCCTTTCATCGGCGAGAGACAAACAAATTCGTAGGGAGTCCACTACTTCTTCAAGTAATGTTTCTCACCCTTTCTAATATGTGTTTCTCACATCACTCGGCATTCATGCTCTGTTTTTCTCTCAAAGCCCTTTTCTCACTTTTTCTCTCAACATATACCTCTCTATTCTTTAATCTCTCTTTTCTTTCATCCCTCCCTAGATATGGCTTATGGACAGGTTGAAGGTAGTGGATTCTTGCCCTGCATACTCAACATGGGGTTATTTCTTCCGCCAACAACTAGTTGATTTTCCAAATGAGGGATGGTGGTGCCATTAGATGTGCAACAGATCTGCTATTGACATTGCTTGGCATTGCCCCTGGTTTGATCTGCCCGAGATGAGCTACAGCATGGCTTGCCAACCCAGCATTCAACTGATTGGCTTGTCACACTGTGCATTCTACTTTCCGTTCTGATTCAGGCGTAAGTTCGATCATGACCAAACTTGCCCAGAAGAGGGGGTAGAGTACCCGACCTCATCCCCAATCCAAGGTTCACAATTGGCTCGATATCCCACTGCGTGGAGGACAAGAGAACTTCTGGCTCCTGTCCCTAATTTCAACTATGCACTTTCTGGCGAGTGCCTAACTTGGCTCGAAGATGAGGCACAAACCGGGCCTACTTTAGCATCAGAAGCTTCCACAAGCACAAGCGAGGGACGCAGGAACACCTGACTCATCTATGCCCCAAGTTTGTTGCTTTGATCTTACTTTTCAAGTTTTCTTTTTGAATGTAATAAAAGAAACTTTAATTTGTATCGAGAGTTGGAGAACTTTGTATTGAAATCAATGAAATTGAAGTTATGGGCACTGAAAATTTTCCTTTTGGTTCAAAAATGGTCTAAATTGTAAAAAGATTAATTTGAACAAAATCAACTTTGAAAAAAACCATTTTCAATAAGGATCACAACTTGACACACATGGAATCTATTCTCGAGATGTACAACCTCGAATCCGAAGATGAAAAATTGCCCCTTATCTGAATGGCACTGTTTAGCACTGTAGTCAGCTCTTCTCTTAGAGTAAGGATCACAACCAAACTTTCAAATAAAGAACGAACAAGGATGCCTTGATCAAACACATGGACACAATTGACTTGGAGGTGTTTACGGCCGGACTTCAGAATGAAGTTGCCTACGTATCCTAAAGATGGGAATTAGGCCTTACGTAGTTCGATTCTGGTTCGCTCAGGTATTAACGCTCTCCTTTTGCGCTCCAACTTTTGCCAAGGCCACCCTTTCTGGGTTTTCAACCTTGCAAGCTCAGTTTTTCTTTTTTACAATTTTTGTGCTCTAACTTTTACCTAGGTCGCCCTTTTGGGTTTTCGGCCTAGCGAGCCTTTCAGGGGCAATATTTCTTCAACTTGTCCATATTGATTGGTTGGGAAAATTCTAGGCCATGGAGGTCCATAAGAATAACGGCTCCACCCGACCAAATGGTTTTGATAATGTAAGGAACAATCCAATTAGGTCTGAACTTGCCCCTAAGGTCATGGATGGGAGCTCGGTTGTCTTTCAGCACCAAATCCCCTTCCTTAAGATTTCGAGACTTAACTTACTTGTTAAAAGCCTTGGCAAACCTGCGTTGATAACCTTGAACATGGTACAGTACTTTCAGCCTCCTCTCGTCGAATAGCATTAGGTCTTCAAACCTGCTCTACTGCCAATCCGCTTCTGCTATCTAGCACTCAGCCATAACCTGCAGCGACGGAACCTCAATTTCAATCAGCAGAACAGCTTCCATCCCATAAACAAGAGAGTATGGAGTGCCCCAGTAGATGTTTGAATTGAAGTTCTGTAGCCCCAGAGAGCAAATGGCAATTTGTCTGGCCAGTCCCTGTAGGTCTCAACCATTTTCTGTAAAATATGCTTGATGTTCTTGTTGGCGGCCTCAACAGCTCCATTGGTGTGTGGTCGGTAGGTGGATCACTTATGAAAAGCCACGTTGTATTTCTCTAACAAGTCGATCACTTCTTTCTTGAAATGGGAGCCATTATCTGAGATGATCTCATTCAGGACTCTATAACGGCAAATGATGTTGTTGTAAATGAACTTAGCCACATGCGTTGCCTTCAACACTGCATAAGACTGAGCTTCCATCCACTTCGTAAAATAATCAATTGCCACCAGAATGTACTCATGCCCATTTGACCCTTTCGGTGTAACTACCCCAATGATGTCAATTCCAGAGACTGAGAGAGGCCATGGTGAAGTCATGTTGTGTAGCTTCGATGGTGGGATATTCAGGCGATTTGCATGAATTTGGCATTTGTGGCATCGCCGAACAAAACCAATACAATTCTCCTCCATGGTAGACCAACAGTAACCTTGCCTGAGAATCTTTCGGGCTAACATTACTCCGCTCATGTGTGCTCCACACTCTCCTCCACGAATGGCCTCCATTAGGCGCTTCGACTCTTCTGCATCAACACACAGCTTGTGCATTCCCAGATGACCTCTCTTATACAACTTACCCCTACAGATGATAAATTGAACAGCCATCCGCCGTATTGCCCTTTTATCTTTGGCGTTTGCCCCTAGTGGATAAACCTCATTTTCAAAGACGTTCCAGATATTATAATACCAAGGGTTTTGATCTTGCACTTCATCTATTGCGGCAATCAACTCGTAGGCCGGCGTATATCTCTGTTCAATAATGATCGGACGCATCCGAACTCCAAATGGGATGTTTATCATGGAAGATAGAGTTGATAAAGCGTCAACGAACCTGTTGTTCTCTCTTAGTAGATGAGTGAATGTTAGCTGCTCAAACCTAGGAATCAGAACATCCAAGGTCTGGTGATAGATCTTCATCTTTTCTTCTTTAACCTTCCAGTCGCCTTTTGCTTGAGACACAACCAGGTTCGAGTCCCCGATGACGTCCAACCTTTTTACCCCTAGTTCCAGGGCAGCTTCCAAACCAACGATACACACTTCGTATTCTACTTCGTTGTTAGATACTTTGAACTGAAGTTTGAAGGCTAAAGGTCTATGGGAATTGTCGGGTGCTATCAACAACACCCCTATCCCATAACCGTACTGGTTAGACGCTCCATCAAAGTACATTGTCCAAATCTTTTCCTCGACTTGCAGAATAGCTTCATTTGGGAATAGGTATTCTACCGCTTCATTCCCTTCCACTGGGTGATCTGCCAGGAACTCTGCTACCGCTCTCCCCTTGACAGACTTGCGAGTAACATACTTCAAATCAAATTCGAAGAGAATAAGCAACCAACGAGCTAGCCTACTCGTAAGCGCTGGTTTCTCGAAGAGATATTTGATGGGACCTAATCTCAAAACCAAAATTACGGAGTGAGCTAACAGGTAGTGCCTAAACTTCCTGGTAGCCCATACCAAGGCTAAGTAAGCCTTCTCTAACGGGGTGTAACGGGTCTCATAGTCTAACATTTTCTTACTCAGGTAATAGATAGCTTTCTCCACTCTATCCTCAGATTCCTAAGCAAGCATGCATCTCATCGTTGTGTCCGTTATTGACAGATACAGAATCAGCGGCTTCCCGGCTCTGGCGGCGACAACACGGGAGGGTTCTAAAGGTACTGCTTGATCTGCTCAAAAGCAAACTGACATTGGTCATCCCATTGAAATTTCTTTCCTTTCTTTAGGAGACCAAACAGTGGTTCACAAGTCAAGGTTAATTTTGAAATAAACCATCTTATGAATTGCACTTTACCTAGAAAGTTGCGCACCTCCTTTTTAGTCCTTGGTGGTGGCATTTCTAAGATGGCCTTGATTTTGGAAGGATCTACCTCAATGCCCCTTTATGTGATCAAGAAACCAGCATTTTCCCTGCTGTCACACCAAAAGTGTACTACTGTGGATTCAGCCTTAACTGATATTCTCTAATCCATTGGAAGAATTTCTTCAAGGTGGTGTAATGGCCCTCTCTTTCCTTGGACTGGACAATCATGTTGTCCACATACACCTCGACCTCTTTGTGGATCATATCATGCAGAATTGTGGTTGCAGCCCGTTGATAAGTAGCCCCAGCATTCTTCAACCCAAACGGCATCACCCTGTAGCAGTAGGTTCCTCACGGTGTGGTGAAAGCGGTTTTCTCTCTATCCTCGAGTGCCATTAGAATCTGGTTATACCCGGAAAATCCATCCATGAAGGAGAGCAACGCATGGCTTGCGGTGAAATCCACCAATTCATCGATGTGCAGTAGAGAAAAGTCGTCCTTCGGACTAGCTTTGTTCAGATCTTGAAATCGACACACACCCGAATCCTACCATCTTTCTTTGGCACTGGAACAATGTTGGCCAACCAAGTCGGATACTCAAATACTGGCAAAAACCCTGCGTCTATCTGCTTGGTGACCTCTTCCTTAATCTTCAAAGCCCAATCCGGGTGTAGTCTCTGCAAGGTTGGGCCTCAGGGTCAAGACGGATCCAATGCTGTACAATCTTAGGATCGATTTCAAGCATGTCTTCGTAGGACCATGCGAAAACATCTTTGAAATCTTTTAATAAAGTGACTAAGCACTCATGTTCCTCTGAAGACAACGTGGACCCGATCTGGACCAAACGCGGATCCTTCTCAGTACCCACATTAATTGGAATGATTTCATCAACAAGGGGTTTTACAAACCTCGCCTCCTCTCGATCAATCAAATGTTTCAAAACCAGAGGAATGCCTTCCTTATCGTTTTCACTAAAATTTTGAAAGTCGTGATCAATGCAATATACAAGTGGCACAGAGAAGTACTCAAAACCTGCAGTGGCATTCTCATTCACAAAGTCCAGCTCATCCAATTTCTCAGTTACAATCGACTCAAAAGAAAAGGAAAAAGACAACTTGGACAAAACCTCGGCATCCGGGTTATCAACCCCAGGAATACCGAATCCAGACTTAGAAGAACCAGAATCTGATTCCGACTCCACAGACTATGTGGAGTCAGATTCTAGTTCACTACCTAACTCAGAGCTACTGAATAGGAAGCCCTTCTCTAGCTGCCAAGTGAGGGACGGTGCATCAGATGCATCCAAGATACCACTGAAAGGGTTTACACCTGGTTGGTCTCCGATCATGGAAACGGTTAAGTCATCCTCCAAGCTCTCTGAGTTGAATTGAGGATCCAAAAGGAGACATGCCAATGCTACTCCTACCTCAAGTTCACTGCCGTTGGAATCACTTTCTGCACTCTTTGCAACCTCAGTAGTTAGTTCAATCTGTTCCTTTGTGTCGCTCTCTTGTAGCTGCAAGTCGAAGAAAATCTCAAAGTCGGGAACCCGCTGTTTCTTAGAGTTGAACCAAGGTTCGGGGAAACCACAGAGTGGGAAGTCTTCTCCCTTTCGAACAAAAAGCCATTCAGGGTTTCCCGGATAGGTCGATGCACAAGCTCGTAGTGCTTTCTAGTCTGCTTTACTCTAGCTCTGCCAACTATTTCTTTCTTTTTCCTCACCCAGTCCTCTTTGGTGGGCATATAGCCAAGACCAAAGGCATAAGGGTTATGTGGCACGTCAACCAATACAGTAACGCCCTTCTGGCCACTTCTACCTAATCCTATTCTGGGCATGTGCTGTAACTTATTCATGAGATATACAGATTGGGCACTGACATATAGGCTCTCATCAATAGCCAAGATATTCTGCACTACCCGGGACGTAGCCAAGGTAAACCCTGAAATGAACACATCCTCTTCGCCATGCACAATCTCCAGTACAGGCGTAGTGACCTTTGGCGGGGGATGTATAGATGTATTTCCAAAGACTATGGCCACCCCTTTTCCATGGGGGTACTTTAGCATTTGGTGTATGGTGGAAGAGACAGCTCTTACTTGGTGTAGCTAGGGTCGCCCAAGCAATAGGTTGAAAGTGGCTAGAACATCCAGGACGTGAAATTCAATATCCTATTGAGTGGGTCCAACCTATACTCTAATCTGCACTATTCTCATTACCTCTCTGCTTGTATTGTCATACTTCCGGATCACCTGGGTTATAGGCACAAAATCGGCTGGTTTCAAGCCAATAACATAAGCCATACGACATGGCCAGACGTTGATTGCCGACCTGGTGTTGACCAATACCACTGGTATCTACTTTTCCCGACACTCTACGGATATGTATAGAGGCTTGTTGTGTGCAGAGCCTTCAGGCAGCAGTTCCTTGCCTGAAAAGGTCAAAGTTGGCATAGCGCTTCCCGGGAAGACTAATCCCACCAGTTGTTCCAGGGTGATATCGATGGACAACTTCGCTTTATCCATCGCTGTCAATACAGCTTATCTGTGCACTCGCGAAGCCATAAGCAGCCTCCAAATAGATATGTCAGCTTGAATCTTCTTCAACTGTTTCAACACAACCTCTTCTTCTAACTGTTTTTCCTTCTGTTTTTCTATCTCTTTGTCCTTCCCAGATGTCTGGGTTGGTCTAGATGCGGTGGTTTGAATCAGCCAGTTCGTGTTATGTGGTCAACTTCCTCCACATACCAGTATTGTTAGGAAGGCCTTCACCCAATCCTCGTCAGTGTGGGCAAGATGTAGATCATCATCTTCCTACCATATACCTCTAGCAATCGACAAGCAATTGTATGGTTCTGACCTAAGTGTTCCCTCAACAGAAACATTCCCCACGAGGCGTTGAGTAATTCCAACTTTCTGATCACTTTCACTCATTTCCTGTCCAAACTGCTCTAGGGCAGCTTCATGTTCTGTAGGTACAGTGCTAACAATGCCCAGTTCTTGAGTTAGTTGTTCTTTACTAGTGGTTTTCGGTAGTTTTCCTTTCCTATCTGCCGTTCTGGCCATTGCAGCGATTCCCGCTTTCTGTTCTCCAAGCTTTGATTCAATTCCCTCATCAATATCGAGTTCATCACTTAGCTACCCAGAATTGTTTGTTGACTCGTTCAGATCAAACCAATTAATATGCACGTCTCCTTAATCTTGCTCATCAAAGAACTGTAAATTATCTATATCTTCCTCCAGGTCGGCTAGATCATTTAATCCCTGACTTGGTCCATCTTTTCGAACTACACTAACCTCCATCCCAGTCGGCAGCACCACTTTCAGTTTACCTTGATTGATTGCCACAACATAGCAGCTCGAGTCGTATGTCCCTCCAGATAAATCCTCAAAGTCCTCAGGCAACGAACTGACATTCTTCACTAAGGCTGACCTCCCCTTATCTTCCACTGTCACCACCACGGGGTCTGGTTGGAATAAGGACGCGCTCATCATGCACAAGTCTGTGCTCTCAGGGATGAACAACACCAGCTTAGGTAGGTGGGAGGGGGTTGATGTATATACTGGGGTCATAAGGAACGGCCAGTGTATGGATGAGGTTTATTTACCGGGGTGGAGGGGCTTAGTTATGTGATGGGAAAGGATTTGTAGTGACGCAAGGGTTTTCAGGAGGTGCTATCACCTTATTGTCAATGAGATCTTGAATCTCATGACTTAATCTGTAGCACTGATCAGTATCATGACCATGCTGTTGGTGAAAAGCATAGTATTTGGCTAAGTTGTGTTTAGGTAGGAGAGGATCGGGCAGTGGGCATTGTTCTAACGGCTTAAGATGCCCTTTTTTTATCAAGACCCCTAGAGCTTTGGATAAGGACATATAAAGTGTGGTGAAGACCCTTTGGCCCCGGGCCTGATGGCTTGAGGTTTGGGAAGTTGTATTGGATGTACTGGCAAAGGGGTTGGCAATCTTGGGTGTGGTGGTGACCATGCTCACATCCGAAGGCCATGCAGAGGTGTCCCTAGTCGTGGCCGCATTAGAGCTGTGTGTAAAGGACCTTTTCAGCTGTTCCTTCTCATGGTCTATCAGTCCCTGCTTCATTGCACCCTCAATTTGGACTCCTATTTCATAGAGCTCAGCAAATGTAAACACAGTCAAGACTATCATTTTCTGTAATAGTCTCCCTTGCAAGTTATGGACCACAATTCTAATTTGATCCTTCTCGGATGGCCAAATAGTCATCATAGAGGCCTTGGCCCTCCACCGAGTCACAAAATCCAAGAAACCCTCATTCGGCTCCTGACAAGTTGCTTCGGGTTGTAGGAGTACTGTGCTATGAAGGCCTTGGCCATTTCCTCCCAGCTTCTCTTCACAGAGTCTTCAAGCTTGACATACCAGATGGCCGCTATACCCGACAGGGTCCGGCCAAAAAGCAATAACTTCTATAGTCTGGAGAGACCCATTGATCGTAGGATGTTCGAAAATAGCCGCAGATAGACCATGGGATCCTTGGAGCTGTCAAACTGGTCTATGCGCGGCATCTTGAATCTGTCCTCAGAGTTACTACGGAATCTATGTATCCATCCTCAATATTAGGGATTGAATCCACGTCCCAAGCCCATTTGAAGAGCTTTTCTAGCTTTTTGACCTTCAGAGCAGTGGGGTCAACCTCGAATTCAAACGGCGCCTCCATTTGGTAAACTGGTGCCTTGGAGGTCTAAGGTGAGATCAAATCTGTCGGAATGCCCACATTTTCCTGGACATTAATTGTGACCCTGGGTACCGGAATTCCCGCTGGGGGTGGATGGGATGTTGAGGCTACTGTCGGTTGTGGTTGCTGTTGCTGAAGCCTTTCTATCACTTCTGCTTAGCGAGCTACAACCTCGGCTTGGAGAGCTATGGTCTCAGCCTGTCGAGTAGCATCTAGCTGCATAGTCTCAACGGTCTGCTGGAGCTGACGAAGCATATCTTCCATGGTAACCGGAGGGTTTTGGGTTACCAAAATTGGAAAATACTCTCTGACTAGAGTAAAAGTAAAAGACTGGGCTTGACTGGGCACAGGCGAAGCAAAAGGTGACTGCTGAATTGGTGAATTCTACCTAATCCTCCTCTGTCTGGTAACCAGTGGGAGTGAAACAAACACTAGCTATCCCCTGACTAGATCCTTGAATTTGCAAATCCTTCTAACTCGGGTCCAGAGTGCTTGGGGGGTAACAGAATCGTCTGAACCAATGGTGAAAAACTACCTTGCAAAAAGAAAATAAAGCAAAAAGAAACAAAAATCAGAAACCGCACAGCACCTTGGCTCAGATACAAACAATACGCAGTTGCAATCATAAGCTGGAGAACTATACTCAACATTGATTTCTGCCTCAAAACTGATACCCAGACTTGCAACTGATACATACATTCATGCAAAGTTTCACTCTAAAAGCACATATCAAGCAAGTGAGAACCAAAACACCCCTATGATGGAGTAGGGTTACCTTGTCCTAATTTTGTTAGGAGCTAGGGATTCACTATGCAAAACAAGCGGTTTCGTACAATTTCTGCATATGGGTAAGCAACCTGTCCTAGTTTGGAACAGTCTCTATGGTTTCCGATATGCAACTAGGTCGATTGGTCAAAAAAAGGGTACCTCTGCAAGACTACCTAATATACCTCTTACACCTAACACCGAGAAGTGAAGGAGGATCAAACGGTACAGCGGTAGTCCAGATCCAAGGGTTGTGTTCCCATCGTGGCAGAGCCCACAGCCGGTCAGCCTTTTGGCAAGGTTTTCCAAGCAACCCTCCGGCAAACCGTTCAAGAATAGAAGATGGCAAACATAGTGACTTAGGCGCACTGATGCAAATGCAAATGCAAAGAAACACATAAGTGTAGAGAAAACAACATAGCATGAGTTTGACTCAAGTTCTCTAAATCCCCAGCAAAGTCACCAGAAACTGTGGACTCGCCTTTTTCCACACCCTACCTTTTGGAAAGGTTTGAAAAAAAGGCCTCAGAGTTTGGACTCCCGCGGTTCTAAATTTAGTCTCACAAGTGCAATGTGAAACTAATAAACACCAAAGAGTCCAAATCCAGCAAACCATTTTGGAAAATCGATTTTAAATCAAATAATGCCAAAATTAGACTGTTTTTCTAGATACAAAATCACCACCAAAATATTTTTTTGTTTTGGAGAAATTTAGGAAACCCTGACTCATGCCGAAGGCCACATGTCAGTCATCACCAAAGTTGCCTCGGCTCGGGAACTTAGGTACGAGAAGGGAAGGTCATGAATTGAGCACCCCCACTCGCCCGATCAAAAGATCAGCCTCTACTAATCATTATATGAATTTTTATAAACATTATGTGTTCTTATTTCGGTTATTAAACTAGCTTTACTATGTGATGCACACAAGCAAATATAGACTAGTTTGCTCAATTTGGAACAATTCAACTCATGTTTGTTTGCGAAAATGGTTTGAATTTGCAATCTCGGAACTTTCTGAAGTTGAAACAAACTTAGATGCCCCACATTTTCCCTTTTTTCTTTTGCTTTGCAGTCTGGAACCCATGTAGCTTCAGATAGGTCCTTGCTCTATTGTTCTCACATGACCTGGGTTGAACCCTACCATTTTATGAAAGAAGGAATCCTATTTTGCACATATGTTAAGAATGGCACGGCACTCTGAGCACAAAACGATTTAGTTTTAAAATTGAAATTGAGAAATGAGTTCTCAACCGAGTATTGAGCCTACGACTGACTACAACACACCACGACTCAACAAAGAGAAAACAAAGGTAAAACAACCTAAACACAAACATTTACACTTGAAACGACTTAAAACAGAATCGAGACAAACAAAACAACAAACACAACACTCGAATGTGTTACAAAGGCAAGAGACCTCTCGGTTCACGAAGAGCCTGTTTCTCCAGATATTGTTTCCCACCCTTTCTTATTTGTGATTCTCACATCACTCTAGCACTCAATCTCTAGTTTTCTGAAAAAGCCCTTTCCTCACTTTTTCTCTTAGCGCACATCTCTCAATTCTTTAATCTCTCTTATTTTTGATCCCTCCCCTGGGTGGTTAATGGATAAGCAGAAAGTTGTGGGCTCTTACCCCTAGTATTCTACTAGATTCTCATTCTTCTGCTCACAATAGTGAGCTTTCCCACAGTGGGGGTGTGGCGCGACTGGATGTGTAGCAGATTTGCAATTGACATCGATTGACGACGCTCTTAGCCAGTTTGGATGTGATCAGACCTGTCCAGATGAGGGAGTGGAATACCTTGCTCCATTCTAGTTTGGGCTTTGCACATGGCTTGATACCTCGCTACGTGGAGGATGTGAGAGCTTGGCCCCCTGCTATTAGCTTCAGTTGTGCCCTTTTTTGGTGAGTACGGTGCCCGTTCCGGCAAGTATCGTAGCTTTTTCCAGCAAGTATGTTGACAACGGGGAAAAGATAGAAAACCTGACTCAACTATGCCCCTAGTTCATCATTTTGACCATTTTTTTGTTTTTGGCTTTCTGTTAAAACAATTTTGACCAACATGAGAGTTTGATTAACAGGCTTATTCAACTTTCTGATTTGAAATCATGTAAGTCAGGTTGTGAACACTGAAAATTTTCCTTTTTTGGGTCCAAGAAATGATCCAATTTTGGAAAAATGGAATAATTTTCGAGAAAACTAGTCAACCTCATTAAAAATTCCCAAAAGCTATTTTTGCAAATGGCCACTGCTCGACCAACATGGAATTAACCCTCGAGATGCACAATCTCAGATCTGAACTTGATTTGCCTTGCAGCTGAATCTTCCTAACGGAATAGGACAGTCCAATTTTGAATGAAGCTAAGCCAATTTGCACAGGGATAAGACAGCCGAGTTTGAACAAGGATAAACCAATCAACATGGATGAGCTAAGCAGGCTGAAAAGGATTAGGGCTGAACTTCAGGATGAAGTTGCCTACGTATCCCAAAGATGGGAATCAGGTCGTACGTAGTTCCAGGTTGAGGTTCACTCGGGTGTTGACACTCTCCTTTTGTGCTCTAACTTTTGCCAAGGCCACCCTTCCAAGTTTTTAACCTTGCGAGCTCTATTTTTCTTTTCTTTTCATTTCTTTTCCTTTTCTTCTTTTTTTTCTTTTCTTCTTTCTTTTCTTTTTCTTTCTTTCTTTCTTTTTATTTCTTCTTTCTTTTCTTTTCATTTTTGCTCTTTTCTTTGCTTTTTTTGCTTTGTTCTTGCTCTAACTTTTGCCTGGGTCACCCTTCTGGGTTTTCGGCCCAGTGAGCCTCTCAAGGGCAAAAAAAAAGTTTAACTTTGTCCTTTTGATTGGTCATAGGATCTCTAAGCCATTTAAATCTAGGAGAATGGCTGATGTTCGCTGATGATGTAGGAACCCATCCAATCGGGTCTGAATTTGCCCCTAGTGTTACGGACAGGAACTTGATTGTCCTTCAGCAATAAACTTTCTTCTTTCAGCTGCTCGAATTTAGCTTTCTTGCCAGTTTTCATTGGTTTCGGAATGACCCATCTTTTGAATCTTTGAGCACATCTAACATTTTTGCCCCTAGTTCAAGGGCTACTTATGATCTAGCTTGACAAGCTTCCTTTGATGACATCTGACCTTCTTGATCTGACCTTCTTGTCCGTAGTTTAAGGGTTGATTCTGATCCGGCTATACAAGCCTTACATTGTGATTGATCGTTGAACATTCTAAATCAAAGTCCAAGGTTTGAAAGCAAAAGGGGTCGAGTCTCGAGGCCGAGAGTGATCCTATGCTGTACAATCTCAAGATCAATTCCACGCATGTCTTCGCAGGACCACGTAAAACATTTTTTGAAATCTTTTAAGAAAGCGACTAGTCGCTCGCGCTGAAGACAATGTAGAACCAATTTGGATCAAGCCAGGATCCTTCTCAATACTCACATTAACGAACATGATCTCATTCATTAAGGGCTTAGCATGCCTCTCTTTCTCTCAATTGATCAAATTTTTGCAAATCCCGAGGAATTACTTCCTCTTTGTTTTCATCATAGCGTTAGAAAAGTTTTGAAAAACTTAGGTCAATGCAATGATTTCATGGCACAGAAAAGTAGGTGAAAATCTCTATCATTTCATTCAGATCTTCTGGCACAACTGGCTCAATAGCAAAAACAGATGCAAAAGAAATAGTGTAAAAGACAAACACAAAACAAGCAAGTGATGCCCGAGGTAACACCCCCGAAATCACCCGACTCTAACACAACAGGACTGACTCAATACAACATAACAAGACTGACCTAATACCCAAGTCAGAAAGCAACATAAACAACATTCACAAAATGCTCAAAATAGTGTGTGCCATCCACCACATCTGGAGTAAAATGAGCACCATCAGCAGGTGGTTCATCCCCCCCGATCACATAATCACATTATCCCCCAAGTTCATCGATCTAGTACCGATAGACGTTGCAGGACCTGGTGCGACGATGACCTCTTTATCAATCAGATCTTGTATTTCATGGTGAAGATGAAAACAACTGCTAGTGTCATGGCCGGTTTGTTGATGGAAGGCACAATACTTGGCAGCATTGTCCTTGGCTGGAAGGGGATCCGAGAGAGGCCGAGGCTTAAAAGGTTTGAGATAGCCCTATCCTAGAAGGATTTGGAGAGCTTTGGACAAGGTCATGTAAAGCGGGGCGAAGACCCTCTGGCCTCGGGGTTGGTGCTTCGAGGTTTGTCGAGTTGTGTTGGATGTACCGGCAAAGGGGTTGGCAGGTGCTGACTAGGTTTGATGATCTCTTCCAAGTGTAGGATTGGAGCTGAAAGGGGCGTTTCTGGTACGACATCCCTTTTCCCAGCTTGCCCCTTGATTCAAAATGCCCCCAACTTGAGTGGCGAAAGTGCCATCCACAGTTTTTGCAACAACTGCCAGCACTTGTTGTTTGTTCAGTCCTTCAGCCTTCAAAGCCTCAATAGCCCACTGAAGGTGTTCATAAGGACCAATGTCTGCCCCTACCTTGTTCTTGCCATTTGCCTCCACTTTGCCAAGGGATTGGGTCGCTATATCAGAGCGAAGCCCAGTTGTTATCGACATGTCATTGTCCAGACCTAAGATAGCTTTAGGTTGGCCACTTTTAACCACAGCTCGCCCCAAGATTGGGGAGCCTTTTGGCGTGCAATTTCTGGCCCGTGATGTGGTTGATGATGGAGCCAAAATTCTAAATGCTAAATCTGCCACAGTTCTCTAAAGATCTTCAGTCATTCTCATTAGCTCAGAAGTAGTGGGTTCATGGGTTTGAGATGGTTGGTGTTCGAGTGCATCCATCATGCACAAGTCCGTGCTTTCTGGAATGAACACCCCTCAGGCTTGGGTAAATAGGCTTTAGTGATGTATATGCTGAGGTTGTAGGTGGATAGTAGTATATGGATTAGGTTGAGATATAGATGGGGTGACGGGTTAGTACTAGCCCGAGGTCGTTTTAGTGGAGCTGTGGTCTCTTTCTCAATAAGATCTTGAATCTTATGACGGAGGCGAATGCAACGGTTCGTATCATAACCGTGTTGTTGATGATAAGCGCAATATTTAGCTGGGTCATATCTTGGTGGAAAAGGATTTGGAAGGTTAAGGTTCTAGGAGCTCTAGGTACCCTTCTCCTCGCAGCATTTTCAAAGCTTGAGAGAGACTCATGTAAAGAGGATGGAAATTTCAGGCTTGAGGCCGAGTGGTTGGTTTTTGGCCATTGAGGGGTGTGGTGATAGTGTCTACTTCTGAGCATTTCACAGCGGTGCTACCATCAGTAGTAGCATTGGAACTGCGAGCAACATTCTTCTTCAAAAGTTCATTATCTTCCACAAAGATCCCTTCTCTGATGGCATCCTCGATTTGAACCCCCGTTTCATGAAACTCTGGAAAGGTAAACAGAGGTAGAACAATCATCTTCTGTAACAACTTGCCAGGCAGATTCTGAACAATCATCCTAATTTGATCTTTGTCGAAAGGCTTTGTAGCCATCATTGAGGCCTTCGCTCTCCATCTCGTCACGAACTCTGAGAAACCCTCCTTTAGCTCTTGGTGGTTGACTTCGAGATCACGAGTTGTGACCTCGATCTGTGTGTTGTAGGAGTATTGAGCAATAAAGGCCTCAGCCATCTCTTCCCATTTCTGTTTCACAGAGTCCTCCAATTTTGCATACCAGATTACGGCTATCCCAAACATGGTTCGGCCGAAGAGAGACAACTTTTGGGCTGGGGTCAAACGCATTGGCCTTAGGATATCAGAAAACAGGCGGAGGTGCACCATTGGGTCTCCAGAGCCGTTGAAGCGGTCAATATGCGGCATCTTGAACCGCTCCGGTAAGGTAACTGCAGATTCAATATACCTGTCCTCCAATTCTGAGATAGAGTTCACTCCTAGTGCTTGTTTGAATAACTTCTCTAGTTTATTGACCTTAAGTGTAGTTGGGTCAACCTCAAATTCAAACGGAGCTTTGGTTTGATAAACAGGAGCTTTAGAGGCTTGTGCTGGGATTGGCTCCACCAGATTGCCCTGAGTCTCTTGGACATTAGCAGTATAGGCAGTGGCTCCGGGTGTCGAGTTACCCGTGGGAGGTGTATGAGCTGCAGGAGTCGCGGCTGGCTATGGCTGTTGTTGTTGTAACCGGGTTATCATTTCGGCCTGATGAGCCATGACTTCAGCCTGATGGACTGCGTCCTGCTGCAGTGCCTCGATTGTTTATTGCAGGTGCTGTATTTGTTCTTCCACGCTAGCTGGGGGATATTGAGCCATGGGAATGGGTGATTGATCTCGCGCTGAGCTGAATCCAGACAACTGTTCCCAGACCAGACGAGACCCGGGTGAACTGTGGGGTGACTGCTGTAGACACTGCAATAGTGAATTCTACCTGAACCTCCTTCGTCTTGTAACCGGTGGGAGTGAGGTAAACACAGGTTGCTTTTGAGCAATTTCCGACCTAACAAAGTCTATCGACACAAGTCTAGAGTACCTGGGGGATATTGAAGCCTTCTGAAGCTATGGTTCTAGGACTACCTTGCAAAAGACAAAACAGACAGCATCTCAACCCAATTTCACTAGAACGGATATGATCACAGCTGAATGACTGTGCTCTCTACTGAATTCTGCCCCAAAACAGATACCAACTTGGCAACTGATATGCACATCCCTGTACAGTTTCACTATAAAGCACATACCAGTTAAGTGAGAGCCAAAACACCCCTATAAAGGGATAAGGTTACCATGTCCTAGTTTCGTCAGGAGCTAGGGATTCACTACGCAAACAAGTGGTTTCAAACAATTCCTGCATTCGGGTGAGCAACCTGTCCTAGTTTGGAACAGTCTCTATGGTTTCCAATATGCAACTAGGCCAATTTGTCAAAAAAGGTAGCTCAGCAAGACTATCTAATATACCTCTCACACCTAACACTGAGAAGTGAAAGGAGGATCAAATGGTACAGCGGTAGTCCAGATCCAAGGCTTGTGCTCCCATCGTGGCAGAGCCCGCAACCGGTCAGCCTTTTGGCAAGCTTTTCTAAGCAAGTCTCCGGGAAACCGTTCAGGAATAGCAGATGGCAAACACTGTGACTTAGGCACACCGATGCAAATGCAAATGCAAAGAAACACATAAGTGTAGATAAAATAACATATCATGAGTTCGAGTTGAGTTCTCTAAATCCCTAGCAAAGTCGCCAGAAACTGTAGCTCGACTTTTTCGTGCCCCCTTTCGGAGAGCTCGAATTGGTCCTACAGTTCGGACTCCTGTCACGGTTCTGAATCTAATCTCACAAAGTGCAATGTGAAACTGATAAACACCAAAGAGTCCAATCCGGCAAATCTTTTTGGAAAATTGATTTTAAATCAAATAATGCCAAAATTGGACTGCTTTGCCAGATTATAGAGTCGCCACCTAAATATTTTGTATTTGGAAATTTAGGAAACCCTGACTCGTGCCAAAGCCATGTGTCCGTCATCACCAAAGTTGCCTCAGCTCGGGAACTTGGGTATGAGAGGGGAATGTCCTAAAATGAGCACCCTCACTCGCCCGATCAAAGATCGGCCTCTACTATCATGATGTGTTGTTTTATAAACACATGTGTTTTTATTCCGTTGTTAGCTAACTTTACTATGCGATGCACACAAGCAAGTATAGACTAAATCGCAAGAATTGGAACGAATTCAACTCATGTTTGTTTTCGAAAATGGTTTGAATTTACCACCCTCAAGTGGGCTAAAACGCGGATTTGCCACCTCAAGTGGGCTTAAAACTTACATTTGTTGAATTGTTCCAATTCAAGCAACCAAACCTCCATCCACAGGCATTCATGCAGTTAATCATTTAAGCAAATAGCCTCATGGAAATCATGCTATCATGGCATCACTCACACTCATGCAAGTATGCTAAAGCATAAAACTTACCGAGTGCTCCAAGCCAAAACAAAAGCTAGTTAGAAATATGCATGACCCTAACTATGCAAAATGCCTAATGCAATACATGCAATAATGCAATTAATAGGCTCGGCTACTAATATGGCATATGATACAATTTGATAACATGCTTTGAAACACATATTCAAAGAAGTGTTGAAATAACAATGCAGTTTGAATGATGCGCCGAGCCTTGGTACATGCAAGACAAATGAATGGATACAAACATGCAAGCATAAGGTATGCTAATTGAAACATGACCCTTAATCTAACCACCAAAAGCGGATAAATAAAAGGGAGAAAGACGTGGGATTGGAAGACATGCACACACGCACACACACTTATTACAACATTACGGCCTCGCAAAGGAGGGTCCGAATGAATAAGCTAAGCTACACTAAGCTAAGTTATTACAAAACGAAACTAATTAACTATTCTAGCTAACTAATTATTACAACGCAATTCAATAACTAGCTATGCCAAGCTAATTAAAATATTACAAAACGAATTAAGCTAATTAATTACAACACATGTATGAATAAATTAGCTAACTTATTCTAAGCTAACAAAAGTGATTAAACAGCCTCGACGGCGAGGGACGCATGCATGCTCGATTGCTCCACCCGAAAATGCCCTTGCCTTGCCATCGGATGCCTCTGTTTGCACTTATTTGATCCCTGAAAATTGTACCAACTTCTAGATTGCCTCTGCTCCAACACAGAAACACATTTGTGCAAAAATTCACTGGTGGCCGGTCAGCTACAAAAAGTGGTTGTCGGCCACCTTAACTAGCCGGTCGGCTACTTCAAGTGGCCGTTCGGCTACCTCAAGTGGCCGGTTGGCCACCCCCTTCTCTGGACTTCTTCTTTTGCTGCAACAGAGAGCAAACAGAGGCAAAGCAATGCATTTTCAAAAAAATGTATGTATTGCTACCCTCCTTATCATCTCTCAAGCTCAAAGGAGTGTAGCTCTTGGCTCTCAAGCCATTAACTAAGCATTTTCAATGCATGATGGTTAGAGAACCAAGCTTGTACAAGGTCAATGAATGCACAAACAAGACCAAAACAGCCACCACGCTATCATGCATGATTAAGGGTGATGGTGACTAAGAAAAATTGCATGTTTTATCACTTTGAGTATGAAATGTCCCATTTTTCTCGTGTTCGGATTAACGTCCGATCCGAACACGTGCAATGCAACACAAAGATGCTTAATCTTGCCTCTTTTACTTTATTCATTTTGTTTACTCATTTTAGATTACCAATCCATTCTTTAATTGATTAGTCCAAAGGGTGAGTGTCCTCTAATGGAAAGAGGGCTTAAACCACAAGTACCTTGAGCATGAAAGAGGCCTCATGTTGTTGGTAATGAACTCCCGAAGGAATTAAACCATTAGGCATGAGGGTCTCAATTCCACACTCAAGCCAACAAAGGGTTCGAAGTCACTTTCAAAACAAATGAAAGAGTGAAGAATAGAGGAAGATTGCAAAAATTTAAGTGCTGAAATGGAGTGCAAAAAAGACACTAAAACATGCAAGCAACTCATGCAATACATGCTAAAAAGTCTAACTCACTAAGCTAGTGAAAGAGATTGCACTACAACCATACAATACAAGCCTCAAAGGACTAAACCAACTCAAAACAGAGTTAAAACCAGTCAAAACAGTGACTAAATCATGCTGAGATTGAGGTACAAAATGCTAGAAAAACATGCTTACGTGTTAGCTTGCAAACAAAAGTCAAGACACAAGAGTCAAGACACAACTCTCAAAAGCAAAGAAAGAGTGAAATAAATGAGCATGTGATAGAGCTATATACACTGAAATTACATATAAAAAGACACTACAACATGCGACCAACTCAAGCAAAGCATCTTTAAAGGCCTAAAACACTAAACTAGTGAAGCCATTTGCACTACAACTATGAAAAACAAGACTCATATGACCAAAGCAGCCCAAAATAGACAAAAAACAGTCCAAATCAAAGCCAAAAATATGCTGGAAACAAACTAAGTTAGGCTACAAACATATGCTACCATGTGATGCTAACTAAGCATACAAGTAAGACACAAGGAGGGGAGGCTAACCCCTCCAATTTTGGACTTCAAAACATGCTTTCCACCACTGAAATAACTCTGAATTTTAGTGGTTTAAAGGCCCAAAAAGTTTGATTTGAGAGCCTTGAAAGATAGCACAAAAAGCTATACAAGCTAAGGAACAAAAGGGAGAGACAACCCCCTAACACAAAATAGGCTCAAACTACCATTTTTAGGACTGAAAAATAGAGGTTTTTACAATTGAAAACCAACTCAAAAACAGTGTCAAAAGATGGCAAAACAAGTATGGAAATTAACCTAGCAAAGAGAAGTTTCTACCTCTTGAAGGGAAGAGACAACTTAAGAAACAATCTGAGCTTAAACCACCTTCTAGAGCTCAAAGGAAGTTCCAAGAGAGTTTCAAGAAACCTCAACCCAAAGATGAACCACTTTGATCAAGGATGTCTAGGCAAAGGAGAGGTGTATCTCTACTTGTATACACAAAAGGGCAAGAGAGAGAGAAATCTAGAGAGAGGATTTTTAGAGAGAGGCTCCCAAAATTTTCTAACCTTGCAATATGAGAGATATGGCCTCTATATATAGAAAAAAGAGAGCCTTGGTCGTAAATATCTGAAAATGGGACAGCTGGCACAGTGTAGAACAGTTGGAGAAGAAATATCTGCAAAATCTGAGCTTTCTGGACACTTGTGGCCGACCGGCCACCATTGGTGGCCGACCAGCCACCACTGGTGGCCGACAAGGGTCACTCTTGGCTGACCTATGGCCGGCAAACTCCATTTGTGGTTGACACACTCCACCAATGGCCGACAGAAAAAACTGGTTCCTGGCCCCAACTTCAAACAGGCATATCTCCTTTATCTGCACTCCTTTGCAGGTCATTCTTAAGTCTAAATTGTAGCCCCGGAAGTCTTCTTTCCAATGGTTGAAGTCTCATATCAAAATTCGAAGTATTCTAAGAGATATGCTCATTTTTTTGAAGACTCCTCAGTTTCGGTCCTAACCGAATTCATGCCTAACTTTAACCAACCACAGCTCCCTCATCCAAAATTGGCCTTAGAAGATTCTTCAGTGAAAAATGAAGCCCTGGAAGTCTTATTTCCAATGGTGGTAGCCTCATATCTGAAATTTAAGTGTACAAAAGGATAGGCCTGATTTAGCGAGGGCTGCTCGACTCTCTCTTAACGGTTCATGCCCAACTTTTTCTCCAACCTAGCTTCTTCTCTCCCCTCTAATTTTCTTCAACTCTAAACCTTTAAAAAAGGTGTTTTGAAAGATTTTTTCCAATGAGTTCACCTCTCTTTCATTCATTTCCACTTTGTCCTTGCTCGGTTTACCGAAAAGCGCAACATTTAATGAAATGCAAGCCTCAGAACAACGTAGAAACTTTTTTTCAAAAATGTTTTGAAAGAGAGGGTTTTAAGGTCTAAAATCATTTTGGTCAAAATGGTTTTGGTCCAAAAAGGGGTGTGTGGTTTGGGATTTGACGCTCTCCTTGCCAAAGAAATCGAACATTTGCACTGCATAACTTTCATCACCAAGTAAACGATCAGTAGCGCTCAAGTCTTAAGGGCGGTCAAAAATGGGGTGTCTACAAAGCCCACTATGTTTGGTGGCAAATCTGTAAACTTTTAAGCCCACTTGAAGTGGCAAATTCAAACCATTTTCGCAAATAAACATGAGTTGAATTGTTCCAAATTGAGCAAACTAGTCTATACTTGCTTGTGCGCATCACATAGTAAAGCTAGTTTAATAACCGGAATAAGAACACATAATGTTTATAAAAAATCATATCATGATTAGGAGAGGCCGATCTTTGATCGGGCGAGCGGGGGTGCTCAATTCATGACCTTCCCCTCTCGTACCTAAGTTCCCGAGCCAAGGCAACTTTGGTGATGACGAACACATGGCCTTCGGCACGAGTCATGGTTTTCTAAATTTTCCCAAAACAAAAAATATTTAGGTGACGACTCTATATCTGGCAAAGCAGTCCAATTTTGGCATTATTTGATTTAAAATCAATTTTCCAAAAAGATTTGCCGGATTTGGACTCTTTGGTGTTTATCAGTTTCACATTGCACTTGTGAGACTAGATTCAGAACCACGGGAGTCTGAATTGTGAGGCCTTCATTTCAAACCTTCTGAAAGGGGGCGCGAAAAAAGGGGAGTCCATATCTGTGTACGAGGAATTCGGGCTTGGCGAGTTGAAGCCCACTATTATCACACTCCAGTTGGCTGACTGGCTGACCAGTCCCTCAAAGTGCCACATGGCATGATTGAGGATGTGTTAGTAACAGTCAATAGGTTTTATTTTCCTATTGACTTTTTGGTTTTAGATATGGAACCGGTAGCCAACTCTAGAAAACAAATCCCGGTGATCTTAGGTCAACCTTTCTTGGCTACGGCCAATGCTTGCATAAATTGTCGTACCAGAGTTATGGATGTTTCATTTGGAAATATGCAAGTGAAACTCATGTTTTCCAAGCATCCCAACAACCCCGTGAAAGAGAAGAGTGTTTATTTGTGGATGCTGTGGATGGGATTATGGAGGAGGCTTTACCCTCCGTTGTAGCTTGACCTTTCGTGCTCCTTTTGAAAGACAATAAGTTCTACAATTCAGACTCCCGTGGTTCTGAATCTGATTCCACAAGTGCAATGTAAAATATATAAACACAAAAGAGTCCAAATCCAGCAAATCTTTTGGAAAATCGATTTTGAATCAAAATGCCAAAAATTGACTGTTTTGCCAAATACATAATTGCTACCTAAATATTTTTGGAAAATCTAGAAAACCCGAGACTTGTGCTAAAGGCCACTTATCCGTCATCATCAAGAGTGTCTCAGCTCGGGAACTTAGATACGATAGGTGAAGGTCATGAATTGAGCACCCCGCTTGCCCGATCAAAGATCAACCTCTATTAATTATCATGTGATTCTTATTTATATTATATGTTCTTGTTCCGATTATTAGGCTAACATTACTATATGGCACACACACAAGTATAGACTAATTTGTGAAAATTGAAAGATTTGATTTCATGTTTGTTTGAAAATTGTTTATGAATGTGCCACTTGAAAAAGTGGGCTCAAATGTACATTAATCAAATTATCCCAATTCAAGCAATTAGTCTCCATCCAAAGGCATTCAAACAGTTTATCACTTAGGCACTTAGCCTCATGGTAACCATGCTTGACATGGCAACACTAACATACAATGCAATATGCTAAAACAAATAAAAGCTCACCTAGTACTCCAAGGCAAGCCAAAAAAGATGAAAGAGTTAGAAAAATGCATGATCCTAACTAATGCAATATGACTAATGCATCACATACAATATGCAATTACTAAGCTCGGCTACTAATATGGCATATGAATCAATTCGATAGCATGCTGTAAAGCACGTATTCAAAGAAGTATTAACTAACAATGCAAGTTAGAATGATGAGCTGAACCTCATGCATGCAAGACAATGGATGCAAGGTATGAGAAATGCAAAATGAAATATGATGCTCTAAACTAACCATTATAAGCGAGTAAATAGAATGGAGAAAGAAGTGGGGTTGGAAGACATACACATTATTACAATTGTGCCCTCATGCAGGAGGGTCCAAATAAACTAACTAACTAACTAATTACTACGAATTAACTAACTATTACAAATCAAATGAAATAAATTAACTACACTAGCTAATCATTACAACACCGAATTTAACTAACTATTCTAGCTAATTAAATAATTACGACACAAAATTAATTACTCTAACTAATTAATTACAACTTGACTTAACTAGCTACTTGAACTAATTAATTACAACATGAATCAACTAAGCAATTTAATTATTACAAGTCTACAATTTTAATGGGCCTCGAGGAATGAGGAGATGGCTTATGCATGCACTCGGATTTTCCACCTGAAGATGCCTCTATTTTGCTACCAAGGTTCTATTTTGCAACTAGAAACTTGCACTGTTTTACCTCAGCCTCTGCTCTATTCTGTAAAAAAAAAAACAAAAAAACAAAAAAAAACAAAATGGTACTGCTTGGTGGGCAAAAGTGGCCGGCAGGCCAGAAGTAGTGGCTTGCCGCCCACCAATGTTAGGTTTCTCCTGCTGCAACAAATAACAAACAGGACACAAACAGAGCAATTTCAGGGGATGTCTGTCCACCCTGCCTCTCCTTATCATCAAACAGTTCAAAGGAGGGGTAGGCTTGATTTGCAAGCCATCAATCAGTGCAAATTCATTGCATGATGACTTATGAACCAAGGGATACAATTTGAATAAATGCATAATTAAAGACTCATGAACCTCCTCTCTATCATGATTTGATCAAGGGAAGTGGTTGACAGTGATTCTTGAACCGTTTTCATCACTAACAAGTATGAAACGACTCAAGACTCAATGGGTTCAATTAACATCCGGTTGAATTCAAACCATTTGATTATCTTGGTCCATTTTATTCCAATTTTAATTACTTTTCTATTCCTCAGTTCATTTAGTCCAAAAATGGAGATTAAATCCTCTAATGGAAAGAAGTGTCAAACAAAAGGTTATTTTAGGCATGAGAGAGATGTCATGTCGTTGATAATGAACCTCCGAATTGATTAAACCATTAAGCACAATGACCTCAATCTCAAGCTTAAACAATCCAACAGTTGAAAACAACTCTCAAAGAAAATGAAAAATTCAAGAAATGAGGGAGGTTGCAGAGATGCCTAGATGTGAACACAAGTATGGAAAGCAAGAAATAAATACTATCAACTCAAATAGGTTAGTGGCTAAGGCCTAAACCACCAAGCTTATGAGGACCATTACACTACAAGCATGCAATACAAGGCATAAATGAAGTAACCAGCCTAAACAGTCCTAAAGTAAGCAAAAACAGTGATAAAATTCACATGGAAAAGCTTGAAAAAGTTAGCTACAATATTGAGGAATTTAAGCTAGTAAACAAGCACAAGGAGGGGAGGCTAACCCCTCCATTTTTGAGACCTCAAAACTACATTTTTAGTATCTGAAAACCTCTAAAAGAAAGTGGTAAAAAGCTCAAAAAAATTTGAGGAAGAGATGGGAAACACAAGGGCAAAAGCTTAGGAAACAAGGTTCAAAGAAGGGTGGTTAGCCCCTCCACCTTTGGTAGCTTTAAACCATAAGTTTCAGCCCATAAAAACAATGTAAAATCAGTTTAAAACAGTAAGAAAAGAGAGGAAACAAGTAGTGTAGAGATGCTCAAAATTATACCTTTTGAAGCAAGGCAACTCTTTTGTTCACAAACCTACAAGTTCTCACCCTCAAGGTCGGAAATTTGAGCTCAAGGACCTCAGCAAGAAGAGCAAAATATTTGGTTTAGGAAGTGTAGAGAGAGGGTGTGTAGGTTGCAAGATAGAAAGAGAGAGAGAGAGAGAGAGAGAGAGAGAGAGAGAGATAGATAGATAGATTTTCAAGAATTTGGCCTTTTGGAATTTTTTGTAACGAAAAACAAGAGGGAATATAGAAATATATGAGACTCAGTCGGAAATATCTATACAAACACAGTTGGTGCAATGTGGATACAGCTGGTAACAAATATTTGCAAAAAAATCTAGCTTTTTACACAAGTGGGCGGCAGGCCACTAATAGTGGGCAATAGGCCATTAGTGGCTGGCCAGACAAAATCTGCTCTCAAGCCTAATTTCAAACGGGCATATCTCCTTCATCCGGACTTAATTTTAGGTGATTTTTTAGTCTAAATTGAAGCCTCGGAAGTCTAATTTCTAATGGAGGTAGCCTCACATCTAAATTCTAAGTGTACAAAGAAATATACCTATTTTAGTGAAGGCTGCTCATTTTTGTCCGAACAGATTGATGTCCAACTTTTCCCCCAACTAGTTTTCTTCCCTCCCTTCCTATTTTCTTCAACTTCAAACCAATAAATAAAAGTTTTTAAAGATTTTTCAAAGAGTTCACCTCCCTTCCATTTATTTCTACTTTGTCCTTGCTCGGTTTACCGAAAAGTACAATATTTTAAATGAAATGCGAGCCTCGGAACATCGTAGAAGCATTTGGAAAAATATTTTGGAAAATAGGGTTTTAAGGTCTAAAATAGTTTTGGTCAAAATAGTTTTGGTCAAAAATGGGGTGTAAGGTTGGGATTTATAAGCTTTTCTTGCTGAAGAAATTGAACGTTTGTACAGCATAACTTTCATCATCTAGTGATCAACTTGAGCCTACGTCTTATGGGCGATCAAAAATGGGTTGCCTACATCCATTCTTGTAGATGACCCTCTAGAGGCTTATCTAGCTCATTTTGGGTTTGAAAATTTTGATATTGACGGATTAGTTGAGGAGGTGAATGCCTTACTTAATTCTTCTTCTACACTGGATTTTCCTCTATGGAAAGCTCGATTTGAGCCCCTTCCTCCTCTATCTAGAGAGCCTACCATACCATTCCAAGTCACACCACCTACACTTAAGTTGAAGCCACTCCCAGTCACACTCAAGTATGCTTTTTTAGGGCCAAAGGATACTTTACTGTCATCATTGCATCTGACTTAACTACAGAGCAGGAAAGTCAACTTATGAGTGTTCTTGTGGCATATCGGAGTGCTATAGGGTGGTCAGTGGCTGATTTGAGAGGGATAGATCCCTCTATGTGCATGAATCATATACATCTAGAAGAGGACACCAAACCTTCTCGGGAAATGCAACAGAGACTTAATCCTAACATGAAAGAGGTTGTAAAAAGTGAGGTTTTGAAATTGTTAGATGCGGGTATTATATACCCCATCTCGGATAACAAGTGGGTGAGTCCCACACAAGTGGGTGAGTCCCACACAAGTGGTGCCCAAGAAATCGAGCATCACTATTGTAGAGAATGAGCAAGGCGAGTTGGTCCCCACACGAACCATTACTGGGTGGCAAGTGTGTATTGATTATAGGAGATTGAATTCCATAACTAGGAAGGACCATTTTCCTTTGCCATTTGTTGATCAAATTCTTGAGAGGTTAGCAGGGCAGGGTTTTTATTGTTTTCTTGATGGCTACTCGAGGTATAATCAAGTCCCGTTGTACCTCGCTGGCCAAGAAAAGACCACGTTCACTTGCCCTCTTAGCACTTTTGCTTACAGGCGCTATGTAATGCATCGATAACTTTTCAACAGTGTATGATGGCCATTTTCTCCGATATGGTGGAGAAATTTCTAGAGGTGTTCATGGATGATTTTTCGGTGTTTGGACCGTCTTTTGAGGAATGCCTTAGGAATTTGACTGGAGTGTTGAAATGATGTACTGAGACAAACCTAATTTTGAGTTGGGAGAAGAGCCATTTTATGGTTCGTAAGGGTATAGTGTTGGGACACATTGTGTCCCCTCAAGGTATAGAGATAGACAAAGTTAAAGTTGACCTCATTGCAAGCCTTCCTCCACCCACTTCTATGCGTCAAGTCCGATCTTTCTTAGGGCATGCAGGTTTTTACGTAGGTTCATCAAAGACTTTAATAAAATATCCCGTCCTATGTTTAGTTTACTTGCTAAGGACATACCTTTTATCTTTGATGAGGCATGTTTGAAAGCCTTTGAAACACTGAGAGTGGCCCTTACCACCGCCCCAATCATGAAATCACCAGATTGGTCACTTCCCTTTGAAATCATGTGTGATGCCTCAGACTATGCTGTCGGGGCTATGTTGGGCCAAAGGGTCAATAAGGCACCATATGCTATATACTATGCTAGTCGCACTCTCTCAGATGCATAATTGAATTACACTAACACCGAGAAAGAGTTATTAGTTGTAGTCTTTGCCTTAGATAAATTTTGGTCCTATCTCCTAGGTTTCAAGGTCATAGTCTTCACTGATCATGCCGCTTTGTGGTCTTTACTATCTAAGAAAGAGACGAAACCTAGATTGATTAGATGGATTTTGTTGCTTCAGAAATTTGACCTAAAGATCCGAGATAAGAAAGGATCTAAGAATGTAGTGGCGGATCACCTCTCTTAAGTCCTTGTTGAGTATACTAGTGACCCTTTAATTTTGCATGATTCGTTTCTGGACGAACAACTTCCTATGGTGTCACGAGTGAGCCTCCCGTGGTTTGCACATATTGTAAATTACTTGGCCATTGGGCAAATTCCTCAAAATTGGTCTAAGCTAGATAAAGATCGATTCTTTTCACAGGTCAGGTATTATTTTTTAGAGAATCCGGAGTTGTTTAAATATTTGCTCCGACCAAGTGATTTGACGGTGTGTGCCGGAGAGTAAGGTGCATAGCATTCTTACATTTTGTCATTCTTCTGCATGTGGCGGTTATTTTAGTGGGCATAAAACGGCTGCCAAGGTTTTATAAAGCAGATTTTATTAGCCCACCATTTTTAAAGATGCCCATCAATTTTGTAAAACTTGTTTGCGCTGTCAGCAAATGGTTTCGATATCTCGTCATGATATAATGCCAATGTCCCCTATTCTTGTGGTAGAGATCTTTGATGTTTGGGGGATTGATTTTATGGGCCTTTTTCGTCATCATCGGGTTTGAGTATATTCTTTTGGCAGTGGATTATGTTTCCAAGTGGGTGGAGGCGATAGTTACCCAAATAAACGATCATAAAGTAGTAATAAAAAATTTTCATAAAAACATGTTTAGTTGTTTTGGGTTTCCTAGAGCCATAATAAGTGATCAGGGTATGCATTTTTGTAACCGGTTCTTTAAGTCGGTAGTTAAGAAATACTCTATCACTCATAAAGTTGGCACTCCATACCACCCTCAAACTAGTGGCCAAGTGGAAGTCTCTAATAGGGAGGTGATGCACATAATAGAGAAAACGGTGAGGCCAGATAGAAAAGATTGGTCAAAACATTTAATTGATGCATTATGGGCCTACCACACTGCTTATAAGACACCCATTGGGATGTCACCATACATGGCGGTGTTTGGCGAAGCTTGCCACTTCCTGGTTGAACTTGAGCACTGAGCATTGTGGGCCATAAAGAACTTTAACTTCGATATGGCTGCAGTTGGGCTCAACTGAAAATTGCAACTTAATGAGTTGGAGGAAATTCATAATGATGTATATGAGAGTTCGAGAATTTTTAAAACTCGGACTAAGGAATTTCATGACAAGCACATTAATAGAAAATCCTTTGAACCCGACCAAAAAGTATGGCTTTTTAACTCAAAATTGAGACTTTTTCCGGGTAAGCTTAGATCAAGATGGCATGGTCCCTTTGTGGTTATAGAGACATTTATTCATGGTGCTGTTGAGGTGCAACATCCAAGAAATAGCCACACTTTCAAAGTGAATGGCCAAAGACTGAAGCCATATATAGAGGGGATTGGGAATGGGGATATGATTGAGTCCATTGCTTTGATGGACCCTTTTTACTTTGATTGAGACATTGAAGTCTTGTTCTCTTTTCTCTCCTTTTTATTCTATTATAATTTTTTTTTTATTCTTGTTGTGCTTTATTTAATGTCTAGGAAACTTTAAATCCTCTAAAGGTATAATTCCTTTAGTGTTAGTCGTGCCCGAATGGCATTTGACAGTCTGGTATAGCCACCTAACTGTGTTTGTAGTGAGTTCCTAGGAGACCAACTTAGACAACGGAAACTAGAGTTCGAATGGCAAAGCCTAGAACGTAAAGGTTTGGAATTTCCGAGGCTAAAGTCTGGTTTGAATACCCAGGGGTATGGAGATTTCTTCAAAACCACCCCAGCTTGAACTCTATATAGAAGCCCCATAGGTCGAGTTAGCATTATGCTCCTCGATTCTGGATACCAAATCAACTTAACCTGTCACCCTGTTGGAAAATAGGGAAAGTTACAAACATTGTTAGGAAGAAAAGTAGTACCCGTGGTTTTCGCGTGAAGATTATTCTCGCACGTGCAGCAAAATCCCCTGCACTTGCGTCAAAAGTTTCATTCCACAAGTTGAAGATTGCTTTAAAAGCAGGTGCGCAGGGGTAGTACGACTCATTTGCTGCACGTGCGGCATGAGACCCACACATACGAGAAAAATCTTCAAGCCTGCTTTATATGCAGGTGCAGCGACGTGGTACGGGTGCACGTCCGCACGTGCGGTGTGCACTCCCGAACGTGCAAGGACATCAAAAAAAAAAAATTAGATTTCTTTGTACAATTTTATTTATATATTTATTTTACTTTCGTTTTTGAAAAAAAAAAAAATTAAATATCTAACCTAGAGACCCACTTTTCCTTTCACACTCACAGATTCTCTCTCTCTCTCTCTCTCTTTCTCTACCTTATCATCTTCTTCAACCCTTTCTCTTTTATTCCAACCCCACCACCACCACCAACTTTCTTCATTCTTCTTCCCACAATCACCAACCTTCACCCAACCTCTTCTCACCATCACTCTACCATTGGAGCCTCACCGCCAGCTCCCTATTTCTTCTCCGTCCGTCGAATCTCTGGCGACCACCATTTTTTCCGGCGAATCCCCCTTCTTTCTCTCTCTTTCTTCACTATTTAAAGGTAAATCCTTCCCTACTTTATATTTCTTCTTTCAATCTTCCCTTGTAATGAGGTTTAGGGATAGTTTAATAGAGATCTATTGTTCATCCTTTAAAAAAAATAATAAAAAAGAGTAAAGTGTGTGTGTTACTATTTCCCTACCTGGATATGCACCTACAATCTCTAGTAATATTCTCTCATTTCTATTTACTTAGCTTTTGCTTCCATTGAGGACAATGTCATATTCAAGTTGAGCGATGAGGGTATTTGCTTTTGTGCATTTCTATTTGGCTCATAATTCATGCTTATACCTGCTTCACTTGATTACACTACTTCACTTGATGTCGACTTGTTGCTAGTAGGGTGATGATATTTGCATATGTTAATTGGAAAGCATAGTAGACTTGTATAAAAAGGGTTTATTGGGTAAATATTAGCATATGATGTTTGCACTAGGATAGTTGTTTGTGGTTGTGATATTAGTACACGTATCATGAGTATGCCTTGACTCGCATGAACACACTATCATAATGGTGACCTCTCTATTATAATCCTTGGTGTACATAATTGATAATTGCTAGTGTTACAGGAAAGAATAAATGACTAGCCTTGATTCTCAAAAAAAAAAACATTCTGAGAATCCTGGTTACAAAAGTTTAATCTTGTCTGTATATGTTGGGTGTTATTATGAGTTACACTAGGCTATTATAGTGGTCAGTTAACTAGCTATTGAGATTGCA
This sequence comes from Camellia granthamiana, assembly GCA_036172215.1. Lineage (NCBI taxonomy): Eukaryota > Viridiplantae > Streptophyta > Magnoliopsida > Ericales > Theaceae > Camellia > Camellia granthamiana. Next base: position 14,036,242 of record CM069913.1, read on the forward strand.
CGTTACACCCAGGTTACTGATGATGTGTTTTACTAACATTCACAAGTACATAGAACTTGATTTGTGTAATACTGAATTGCGATCTCTACTCAATAGATTCCTTCATGCTTATCTACTGTGCCTTCAATAACTCATCATGTCTTAATATTGCACTGTAGTAGCACATAAATTAATTCTTGAGCGGTGTAATGTGATTGATTGTTGCGGAATAGATGTGAATAGATTAATGTTTGTGGGGATCATTTTTGAAACCCTCACGAGACTTTACTCGTCCACTTGGGGTAACTTTGTGGTTTAAAAGATTGTTGCATATGCTAAATGCAACCGTTCTTCCCACGAAAGATAAAATAGCTAGATTTTGTTTAATTTCTTTCTTTCTTTCTTTCTTTCTTTTGGCTTGCTTGAGGACTAGCAAGTTGTAAGTTGGGAGATGTGATTAAGGCCGAATTGTGCAACACTGAGGCTATTAATTAGGATCTTTTAACTCTACTTGCTTGACAAACTATATATTTTATGTATGTTTAATGTCAATCAGGTTGTATATAGTGGGGGCAAAAAAATGAGCAAAAATGAAAAATTTTGGAGAAAGAAGTGCTTCCCGCACATGCATAGGCCTATTCCCACACGTGCGGCCTTTACCTCGCAACCAAACAAGGCCTAATCTTTCCGCATGTGCGGAGGGTTCTCCCGCACGTGCGGTACCCTTTCCTACACGTGCGGCAACCAATCCCGTACGTACGGCTGTGCCTTGGAAATCGTGCCACTATTTTAAACCTGTTTGGAAAGATTAAAAGGTATAAAAAGAAAAGAGGGAGGCTAGATTAGGGTTCTAAAATTTTAACGGAGAAAGAGGAGGCTAGGGTTTGGAAAAATGTGATTTTCAATCTTCAAAGCAAATTTCTATAGAGGGTTTCGTCTCTTCCGCCTCTTCCCACTCCTCCATAAGTGGCTAGCTCTTCTTTTCTAGGGTTTTGATGAAACCCTAGCTATGTAATTAGGTTTTCTCTTTGCTTTTTGATTATGTAAAGATTTGAGCAAATGATATGGCGTTTAAGAAGTTTCTAATACATATTTTTCATTATATCTTTAAGTATTCTGCTTTCTGTGATTGTTGAATAATTTCCATACAATGGTTTTCTATTCTTTCATATTCAAGGTATAAGACGAGCCACACTATGAAGGACGAGTCGTTTTGTTACCCTAGTTTAAAGTGAACGATTCATACTACTTGAGATGGTTCGTGCCTATACATTAAACGTGATGATTTTCTTGATCAATGCTTCGAACTTGTAGTGCAAAGTATTATTTAGTTCAAACCGTAGCATAATTGATTTCAAATTTAAACCTTATTTACATAGCTAGTGGTGAACTCATTGTCCTAGATTTTTTCCCCAATCAATAAATTTATCTTTATTTATAATTGTTAGTTTATTCGCTTTTTTTAATTTAATTATTATTAAGTTATGAACAATCAATCTTTTTATCAAAATTAATTTAGAAATTTAATAATTAAATTAGTTTAATTTCTTATTTATCCCTGTGGATCGATACCTAGACTTACCATTATTCTAAAAAATTTTGGTATAATTTAATATTTATTTTTGGTATGTAAAACGACATACCATTCTTACATATACATATCAATATAGACAACAATATAAGTAACAAAGTAAAGAGTGAGTCTTGCGTGTCATAACTTGACAATTTTACTGAACTCTTGATTTCCAAATCCCTTGTTTAAGCGTACATAGAAATAGATGTATAAATTTATAGAAGTTATTCATCCAAAAAATAAATAAATTTATAGAAATTCCTTTAATTATGTAAATATTATAAAGAATTTCCATCATGTCAATATACTCATGTATTCTAGAAGGTTATATAATTTCTAGGATTTAATTACATTTTATAGTAATTTTATTTTGGTCTTTTTATTTTCAATTGTAACAATTAATTATTTATACAATAAGTTAATTTACAATGTTACTATTTTGTCTATTTACCGTTAATGAGGTTGATGACAATTAAAATCAAATGGACCAAATTGAGATTTTAGTAAAAATATAAGTACTAAAATGAGATTTTGATAAAAATGTATGTTAATGTGATAAAAAATAAAAAAAATGTCACGTGTAGAAAGTTCTATCAATCTTATTAACAATAGATAGACAAAATAGTGATATTATAATTTGACTTAAAGTATAAAGACTAAATATTATAATTAAAATTTTAAAAATCAAAATAAAATTATAATAAAAATATAAAGGTGCTACATGTAAATCACGTAAGTATCTTTTTATGTCTACAGCGTTAGATCATCTCTAGCAGTATTAGTGCAAATATTTTGGTTTCACTTCTCCCACGCTGCTATCTCAATTGGAAAAAATATTTAGATTTGATAAGTGTATTTTAGAATCAATTCCGATAATCAAAATGATTCATTTTTTAATAACTTGTTAAAGTAAAATATTTATACAGAAATTAAGATGATCGAACATTGATATATGTTTGAATGAAAATTTATATTATAAAAAATAAATTATTATTATTGAAATTATATTTGTCGTTTATTTTTTTGTTAAAATAAATATAATTCAATATATAACTATCGATGTCCAATCATCTTATTTTTTTTTATATATTTTATTCAACTGTCCTAAAAATGAATAGTTTATATCACCAAAATCAGTATCAAAATAAACCTACCAAATTTAAATACTTTCTCAAGTTAAAATGACAATTTGATAAAAGTCAAACCAAAAATATCTAGGGACAATTAGTAAAAAACCTATACTCACTGACCCTATGTTATTTGATTTAAAATTAAATCTTTTTTACAAGTTTGACGAGTTAAGAAAAAGTTAAAAAGTCAAAAAGTTACTAAAAAATAAAAAAAATTAGGGAGACTTATTTATAAGTCCTTTTTCAGAACCTTATGCTAGGTTAAGTCCTGTGTAATTTCTTATAGAGTCTCAAGTCTTATTTTCATAAGAATGTATTCCACAAGATCCTAACGTGACATGACACTTACATAAACGTAACGTAACGTGACACCTATATATACGTAACGTGTAGTGACACCAATATAAACGTAACGTAACGTGACACCAATATGAACGTAACGTGACACCTACATAAACGTAACGTAACGTGACACATATATAAACGTAATGTGACACCTATATAAACGTAACGTGACACTTACATAAACGTAACGTAATGTGTCACGTTACGTTTCGCAAACTTAATAAGTTTTTATTTTTTAAAATTGAATGTGAAAATATTACTGATTTATGTTGGTGTCATATTACGTTTTATATAAATATGATCTATGATAATATGACTAAAAAGTAAACTTAATAAGTTTTTATTTTTTAAAATTGAATGTGAAAATGTTACTAATTTATGTTGGTATCATATTACGTTTTATATAAATATGAAATAGTAGGGAATTACAAGAATCCAACGCTTGGACACAATCTGCACCCGACACCTATATAATTGAGTCCATGTAACACGAAGTTCCCAAATTTAAGCTTCTTGATTGGTTGCAGATTACACTTTTATTTTGATTCTCTGCATTTTTGTGTTTGCTTGCAATTAGGAATGTCAGAACTTTTACTTGGCTACGCAACATAGTAAACAACCATGATTAGACAATGTAATTCTGTTTCTATCATGGTGGATTGCAGGCCCAGTGTGCCAGCTAAACTTCCTAGACCTCCACAAAAGCAGGGGCATAAAGGATCCTCTCGGTTGCCATTGACCAGTGGCTTTTCAAAAGTTTCATCAAGTATGTAACATCTTTTCTTTAATGCAAAACTTATTTTTGTTCCCAGAAGTACTTAGTTATATATATTTCATTTCCTTTATGTTTTCTTTGATTCTCAATTCGATTCCCCTTTTGTTTATTTACTTTTTTTTCCCAGAAATGATTTCTAAAACAACTTTATTGATAGACCATTTCAGAACCATTCAATTATTTTTCTGTCTCCTGTGAAATGCAAACTCTGTAGTGCTGAAAAAACAACGAATAATTGCTGGATCTCTATGCTTAATTTCACACTGAATTTCTTCTAAAATATGACTTGATTGGACGGTACTAGCCATCAATAATGCATTATTCTATTGTGTTGTGTTCATAGCACAATCATTGACGTGGCAGAAAAATCTCTAAAAAAAAATAAAAAAATCCAAAAAATAAATAAAATCAATTTCCTATATAAAAAATTGAATGTTACCATAGATCATAGGTGTCACGTTACGTTTATGTAGGTGTCACGTTACGTTACGTTTATGTAGATATGTCACGTTACGTTTATATAGGTGTCACGTCACGTTTATGTAGGTGTCACGTTACGTTACGTTTATGTAGATATGTCACGTTACGTTTATGTAGATGTCACGTTACGTATAGGTGTCACGTTACGTTTATGTAGGTGTCACGTTACGTTACGTTTATATCAATTTCCCTATATATGGTTTTATTATTATTTATGATATTAACGACTAATATTGAGGGTAAATGTGTCAACAAACTTCCCACAGGACTTATTGGAACATAAGTTTTTTAGTAGGACCATATGTAGCATAAGTCTCCCTAATAGGACTTCTAAATAATTTTCCCAAAAAATTATTACTATTCACCCAAAAAAATATAAAAAAAATTAATATGCAAATATACATATTCCAAAAAAATCATTGCCCGTCAGCCGTACTGACGTCAAACTTCACGCAGGTAAAGGAAAAAAAAATAACATATTTACATTCATTAACTTGGATGGTGAAGTTGGGTCCGTAGGGGTCCACCATAGGTTTCATTTTGATAATTCGAACCGTTTCAATATGTAGAACTTGTCTAGTACTATATACTTGTAAAAAATCACATCTATCGGATATCGCTAACTACATGATCAAATCAATTTTGTACAAAAAAGTCAAAAAGTGTTATAGTTAACAGTTGATAAAAAAAACTTACACGATCATATAGCTATCGATATCTAATCAACGTGATTTTTTACAAGCATATAGTACTCGACAAGTTCTACACATTAACAGTTCCAATTAGAAAAACAGGACCCGTGGTGGGCCCCCATGGGCCGAACAACACCTTCTAATCAAAACCCAAAAAAGAAAGAATATTTTCCCATGTATTCACCCAGCCGATGCACTGCCATTCCGTACGCCTATTACACTATCTTCTCCCATACACTTCATTTATACAATTTTTTAATACATATTTTTTCATAAAAAGTCAAAAAGTCAACTCAAATATCCATATTTTTTTTCCTCAACTTTTTAATCTAAAAAGACAAAAAGTACACTTATTTAGTGATAAGGCCATCTCCAATAGTTCACCAGATGCATCACTAAATTTAAATTTGGTGAAAAAGTATACATTTTTTGGTTTCAATGGTTTTATCAAAATAATATCAAATTGATAACATCCCAAAATTTTCACCAAACTGAAAATGTCTTGCACCTTTCAACAATTTACTATGTATCGCCGTTGAGTGTCGATCCACCGGACGACTGGCCGAATGTCTTCCTGGATGACCACCTCAAGCAAAATTTTGTGAAAATTTTGCACTTGGTCGACCTCCCAATCAGTGGCGGAGGGAAGTGAGGACCAGAGGGGTCACGTGCCCCCCCTGAATTTTAGACTTTTTTTTTGGGAAAATATAAAGAAAACATTTTAAATAAAAAAAATTACAAAAATATTATTAGAGTGAAATATCAATGACATTTTAAAAATTATGAGAACAATAATGGTTATTTTGATTAAAAATGAAGAGACTATTATAAACCATATTATCTATGAAAATTTCATGAAAAATTTTAAATGTAACGGTGATATCATTATTATTAACATGTAAGTATAAATAATCTCACTATAAAGATATAAAATTTATTAGATTGTTAGTTATATTTGACATGTGAGGTTCACCCTCTAGATGTTTATTTACTATTAGTTGGTGATATCACATACTAATAATGACGTGAAATTACCATTATATTGAATTTTTAATCAAATTTTGTATAAAAAAGTAATTTATCATTATATAATTTATTTTAAGACTTATATCTATATTTTTTTTTTATTGTTTATGATACACTAGTTATAAATAATATTTTTTTTTATATTTCTCAAAATTAATTGTAAAAACTTGCGTGAAATATTTTTGTAAAAATTTTTGATATTGTAATTAATAAGCGCCCCCTCTAATTTAATTTTTCGGCTCTGCCACTGCTCCCAGTCAACCACCTCTTTGACCAAATAAAGTTATTTCATTGCCTCTCTGCAACTATGTCCCTTATGAATACAACAAAATAGCTGTATCATTTGATCTAATTGAAACCTCAGGCAAATTTGAAATCAACCCAACACTCCTAATCAAATCAATAAAAGATGTAACTTTTGAATTTGAGTTCGTAACAATCGAAGCAGATTTTTCAAAACCCAAAAATATAGATGATAAACCAAAGCCTTTAACTTTTTCCCATAATTGAGAAACAGTGATGATCAGTTTTGATTTGCAATCTTTGATTAGTTTCAAAAGCTCAGAGACTGTATACATAGGATTTACAGTAGTTGCGAAGATTCTAAAGAAACAAAAAAGGAATTGGATTGAATTAGGGTGAAAATGAGTACAACATCGTTTTTCTTGATACCCAGATTGAGCAAACCATGAGACGGGTTATGAATTGAGCAAACCATCGTTTTCCTGATATTGGATATGGAACACAGAGCAGAATTTTTTTTTTTTTTTTCCATTTATTCCTGCTGGTCAACCCCCGGACAACTTTTGTTTTGATGACAGCTATAAATTCACCGTTTGAGTGACTGACATCAAATAAAGAAATTCGTACTTTTTTTATTCAAATTTAATAAAATATTTGATAAACCGTTAGAGATGCCCTAACAAATTATGTTTTGATGAATTCTTTTTTCCAATTATAACCTCACTGACGGACCATTGTTAGACTACCAACAAGTACATCAAAAAGGCTGTCAACGGCGATAGGTGATTGTCAGATATGTGATATATAATATAGATAAGGATAACAATTACCTTGCTTGTTTTCACTTTTCAAAAAACACTTTTCAGAAAATTCTACTTTCTTATTTTCCGTGTTTTTTTTGTTTTTACTGAATTTTTTTAATATTTTAAGCAATTTTTTTACTTTTTAGACACACCAAACATAAATACACCTAAAAAGTAAAAAAAAAATCTTTAAAAATTCACTAAATACTAAAAATACAAAAAAAAATACAAGAATTCAGTACATTTTTTATATTTTTATGTATTTATTAATTTTTTAAAATATTTTTTCACAAATTTTTTACTTTTTAGATAGATCTAAGTAAGGTGCATCTAAAAAAGTAAAAAAAATGTTTAAAATTTAAAAAATATTCACTAAAAACAAAAAAAAAACACGAAAACCAAAAAAGTCAGTTTTTAAAAAACTTAATCCAGAAAATTCAAACCAAACACACTAAATGATCTTTTTATCTCAAAAATTTAAAAATACGCTAGCTGGCCTAAGTATTTAAATATTTAAGGGTGGTTTGGAATGATCTAAATAGATGTATTTTTTGACTTTTTATAATAAATGGGTTAGGTTTGAAATAATATGATAGAGAGGTGATGTGACTTAAATAAGATGATGTGATTTAAATAGGATAGTGACTTTTTAACTTTTTGACTTTTTTAAGTTATGTCAAACAAGGCCTTAGTTAAAACTGCACTTTATTGTTTTTGTTTAATCATTTTTTTAAGGGCAAATTACATATACCCCCTCGAGGTTTAGCAAAATTACAGATATCTCCTTGAGGTTTGAGAAATTACAGATACCCTCCTGAAGGTACTATTTGCATAATAAATTAGAGGGCAAATTGTTATGAAAATATAAACCTTATGGGGCAATTTGTTATGAAAATATAAACCTCAAGAGGGTATCTGTAATTTTCGAAACCTCAGGAGGGTATCTGTAATTTAAGTAAACCTCGAGGGAGGTATATGTAATTTGCCCTTTTTTTTTAATATACAGTTCAATAATACTCTTTATTTTAAGGATACTTTTTCATAAATCTCTTTTTACCTACTTATATTTCATTTAGTTCACATTATTTTTTTATATTCTAATAAGTCCTATGAGTGACATAGTTACCAAAATATTCCTAATAATAATATTCACATTTACAGTGTAAATATTCCGTAATGTGAATGTTCATATCATCAATGTAAATGTTCACACCATTAATGTAAATGTTAACAAGTTAATGTGAACATTCACACCTTAATATGAATAGTCACATTGTAAAATATGAATGTTCACATTATTAAATTGGTAATTGTTTAAAAAATATTTGTAAGGGTAAAAATGTTTATGAAATATTTTAAATATGAGAATTAGGATTTTGTAGATCAAATGTCCAAATAATAGGACTTATTGAAATATGAGAATATCTTATGGATTAATTGAGATACAAACACTTGAAAAAGAATTTTTTAATAAATCTTCCTTATTTTAATCATATTTTTTTTAAAAAAAAAATTTTAATATTTTTATGTGAGAGAAAAGAAAAAAAATAAATAATTTAAGAATAAAAAAATAAGTTGCTAATAGCTCAATAAAAGTAAATAGTCACCATTCACAAAACTATCTCAACAAATCTTCTGATTAGTCTATTACATAATTTTTTCTTGAGGTGATTTTTTTTTTTTTTTTTTTTTTTTTTTTTTCCTTAAGACTAAAATAGTCAAAAATTCAAAATACTTAATTACATCACTCCTATTTTTTTATACGTCTTTTCGTAAAATACTAAAAAATCAATTAAAATAATCACTTCTCAAACATCTCCGTAATTACTTTAATCAAATTAATTGTTTAAATAATTTGTTATGGATGCTCTTACATTGTTAAAACTTGAATGTAAATAATTTTTTTATTTATTTCTTTTACCCTAATAACCCCAACAAATAATAATTACAAAATATAAACTTGGTAACCAACGTTTTAAAAAGCGGTCACAACCGTTACGTAACGCCGTTACGTAACAGTTGTGGTGGTTACCGTCACCCGTTACGGCCGCTTTTGCAGTGTGATTGAGATTCATAGGTGTGTCAGCTGTAATGGCCTGTTACGCACTGTTACGTAACGGTTCTGAGCTGTTTCTTTCAAAAAAACACCAAAAAAAAAAAAACTAAAAATGGGGGGAAGAGAGATAGAGAGAAGAGGGAAGATAAAGAGAGAAGATGGAGGAGTTAGAGATAAGAGAGAGAGAGAGAGAGAGAGAGAGAGAGAGAGAGAGAGAGGGAAGATGAAGAACATGTTACTGATTTGTTGAAACTATAAGACCTATGCTATTTTATTGAGCTGCTATCACTCAACCATTTTATTTGTGTGTGTCTAACCCAAAGATGTGATTAGAATAATCACCCCAAAAAAAAGATGATATTAGAAAAGGATTCTATAGGTAATGATATTGAATCAACTAGGACAAGAATTCCAAAAACAGCCTTAAAGCAATTCATCCTTTCTAGGTGCTCAACAACCAAGAGATAAATTGAGATAACTGAATATCACGTGAAAGCACTAATGTTTAGAAGATAATTAAGGAAACATTAGTAAACTAGCAATTTTATATAATTTGATGGAAAAGAAGATAACTCTACAGTGTCTGTCGAAAAATCTAGTTCCTATCTATTACTAGAATATAATTTTGCTGAAATAAACGCAAGAGTAGTCTTTCAATATTTGCTTATTTCTTATTGGAGAAGAAAATAGCGAGATAAAAATCAGTGTGTTTAATTTGAGTTTTTTGAATTAAATTTTTTGAAAACTGAGTTTTTTAATTTTCGTATTTTTTTGTCTTTAGTGAATATTTTTAAAATTTTAAACATTTTTTTTTTTTTTTTTTTAGATATACACCTTACTTAAAGGTATCTAAAAAATAAAAAATTTGTAAAAAAATATTTTAAAAAATTAATAAATACATAAAAATATAAAAAAATATATTGAATTCTCGTATTTTTTTTATATTTTTGATATTTAGTGAATTTTTAAAAGATTTTTTTCACAATTTTTTTTTACTTTTTAGGTATATTTATGTTAGGTATGTCTAAAAAGTAAAAAAAAAATTACTTAAAATATTAAAAAAAGAATTCAGTAAAAATAAAAAATAAAAAAAACACGAAAAACAAGAAAGTAGAATTTTCCGAAAAGTATTTTTGGAAAAATAGAACCAAGCAAAGTGGGGTTATTAGGACTTCCCAGCTCTTCTATTTCAGATTTTATCAAATTAACGTATCTACTCGAAAATAAAAAATAAAAAAAAGGAAACTAAGTAGGCAGCACAAACGTTATATTACAAAATACAACATATTTGAGAAGCTATTTATAAGCGAAGGAACCTCATTTAGTGTTGCTCTTCGCGCTTTCCAAAACAACATCACCAGGGGACATATCCAAGCCAGGTGTTGAATCCACCACAGAAGTCTCTAAGGCTTCTCTGTCCCCCTTTCCAATCTGTAATAACTCGCATCTATTGTCTTCATGATAACCACTTTCAAAAGTGGGGTTATTAGGACTTCCCAGCTCTTCTGGACAAGAATCTCTACTAAGGAAGGAAGAATGTCCACTTTCTATGCCCTTCACAGGCTCATCATCCTCCCTATCCACGCCACTAGAAATTTTTCTATGATCTTGACCTATTTCTGACTGAACAAAGATAGGAACCGTAAAATCCTCTTCATCGTGCTTCTTATTGTGCTCAAGTGGTGTCAATGGGGAGTTAAAATCAGAATAGCCAGCATATGACTTCCCAGCTGGATGTGTTGAACGTTGTAGGTGAGGTGGAAAAACCGCACCCCCTTCATGGCTGGTTCCCTGCGACAAGAAGTTATTACAAGTGTCAGGCATACAAAAGCAATTTCTACATGAGTAAGTATAGACACAAACAGGCTGACTTTTCTCAAATATAAACATAGACAGACAAAAAGATCATGAAGAGTGAAAACTCTAATAAAACAAATGTTGGAACAATCTTCTGTGTAAATAAAATAACTAGAAATAAAACAAACAAAATAAATAAATTACATACCAGATTTATTTATTGAACCAAACAAAAATTACAAGACCAAGTCGAGTGTGTGACACTCTGTCCTTAAGACAGATTCGCCCCGCTACGGTACTTACGGTTGAGTGGCGTCTATCTCCCAGGATACAATGATCTTCACAAATTGTAGTAGTACTCCAAACAATTTGTTCGGCGAACCAAACCTGTGTTCTAACTCTCTGAAATATTTATTCTAAAACTAGAATGAAGAAATAATGCAAAAGGAAAAATTTGTACAGCAAAGAGAAACAACTCAGACTCAAAATCACGGATAGGAAAAACAGATTGAATTTTTCGGAGAGCCCTCAACTGCTGGAAACGTATCTATATATATAGGCAACAAATTAGACCCGAAAAGGTGCTACAAATAAGTGAAAAGGTGCCAAACAATTGTCTGACCAACGGCACAAGGAAAACCAATGTTCAAACAACTTTGAAAAGTTTGACCATTAGTCAACAACTAAAATCTGTAGAACTTTTATTAATTTATTCAAACTATTTCAAATATATATATATATATATTAAACTAATGAAATAGTTAAATAAATAAATAAATGATGAGGTACAAATTTTAGGAAACTTTCCAGGAACTCAAAATTTGAATTTAGAATTAAATTAAATTCTCACACTAATTTTTATTGAAAAAATTCAAAAGAATTTTATCTAAAAATTAATGTTACATCCGAAAACGACGTCATCTTCCCATTCACTCATAAATGGTTTTGACGTTCCGTCTTCAACACTACACCTCTTCGGACCCACCCCAAAAGACGTTTGGGGTCCACCCAAATTGGGTTAACAATTATGCCTATATAAAACCATTTTTTCCAACAATCCCCCACATGAATGGAATTTGACGGAAAGAAAATGCAACAACATGATCTAATCAGAGAGTACAGAAATTGGAAATATTCTGCAAAGGATAGGTAGCTTTTGGCTTTGAACCTTCCCTTGTGAGACACTATCGGATTTACTAGCTAACCAGTGAACATGATGTCTTGAACTGTTCAGCCGTTTGTGTAAACCAAGACAATAGAACTCACACAGTATATTCCCAGACACAGTTTAGTTCTCACTATTGTGTTCATTTTGGCCCTGAACAACCTGGTCTTCATGAGTGCTCTAGAGAATTGTAGCCCTTCACAAATCTCACAGAACCGGTCCAGTTCACACTCACATAGGTAATTCTTATAAAGAGTATCCTGCCATACTCCACTAGGTTTACCTAGATATAAGAATCATTAAAAGTATTACTTAACCTAAAACGCTGCAGACATCACTATTTCATCATAGAAATGGGTAGGAGTTAGACTCCCCAGTGATCCTTCTGAGTCAATCACAACTCGGTTGTCCCTTTGAACCTAGATCTTGGGATCTCCAGTCAACTAGGTTGGGTTGCCGTTGTGGTAACTCTTATTTAATAGGCTTAAGTCCCATTCCCCTCGATGAATTCTCAACTAACTCTCTTGCTAACCCTTTGGTTAGTGGATCCGCTATGTTGTCTTTAGACTTAACATATTCTATGGAAATAATTCCATTAGAGAGCAGTTGTCTTACGGTGTTATGTCGACGACGAATGTGTCGAGACTTACCGTTATACATATGACTCTGTGCTCTACCTATAGCTGATTGACTATCGCAATGTATGCATATAGCAGGCACCGGTTTTGGCCAAATTGGAATATCTTCAAGGAAGTGGCGAAGCCATTCTGCCTCTTCCCCTGCTTTGTCTAAGGCTATGAATTCAGATTCCATAGTAGATCTAGCAATACAAGTCTGTTTGGAAGATTTCCAAGATACAGCCGCCCCACCAAGAGTAAAGACATACCCACTGGTGGACTTCGAGTCTCTAGTATCCGATATCCAATTTGCATCACAGTATCCTTCAAGTACTGCTGGATATCTAGTATAATGAAGCCCAATGTTACGAGTAAATCGGAGATATCTTAGAACTCTTATAATTGCTTTCCAGTGTTCTACTCCCGGATTACTCGTATATCTACTTAATTTACTTACTGCATAAGCTATATCCGGGCGAGTGCAGTTCATCAAGTACATTAAGCTTCCAATAATTTGGGCGTACTCTAATTGAGAAATACTTTCCTGTACATTCTTAGATAGATACAAATTAGTATCTACAGGTGTTCTAGCAAGATGATCATCATCTTTGCTGAATTTGTCCAGTATTTTCTCAATGTAATGAGATTGTGACAAAGCATATCCTTCTGATGTTCTGGTAATTTTCATACCAAGAATTACATCAGCAATGCCCATGTCCTTCATGTCAAAATGTTTATTCAACATTTTCTTGGTAGTTTTAATCATGTCATTATTACTACCTATGATGAGCATATCATCTACATAAAGACATACCATGACATAACCTTTGTCTATGTTTTTAATATAAACACATTTGTCACACTCATTAATTTTGAATCCATTTGACATCATTGCCTTGTCAAATTTCTCATGCCATTGCTTTGGGGCTTGTTTTAAACCATATAATGATTTAACCAATTTACACACTTTCTTTTCTTTCCCTGGAACAGAAAACCCTTCTGGTTGTTCCATGTAAATTTCTTCATTTAACTCACCATTTAAGAAAGCGGTTTTAACATCCATTTGATGAATTTCTAGATTGTATAGAGATGCTATGGCAATTAGCATTCTAATGGATGTTATTCTAGTAACCGGTGAGTATGTGTCAAAGTAATCTAGACCTTCTTTCTGTCTAAAACCTTTGACTACAAGTCTTGCCTTGTATTTGTCGATTGATCCATCTGCTTTCAATTTTCTTTTGAAAATCCACTTGTACCCAAGAGGTTTACAACCTGGTGGCAAGTCCACTAATTTCCAAGTGTGATTTTGCAAGATGGATTCAACTTCACTGTTGACAGCTTCTTTCCATAAAGGAGCTTCAGGACTGGACATAGCCTCTTTAAAAGTTAAAGGCTCATTTTCTAACAAATATGTTAGAAAATCTGGACCAAAAGATTTTGAGATTCTAGCACGTTTACTACGCCTAGGTTCCTCTTCCTCATTTTGATCTAACTTTTGCTCTTGATCATGTTCTTGATCATTACTAGTAATAGCATCAAAAGATCTTTTATTAGTACTAGTCTCTTGTTCAGTCTTCTTTGGAAATACATGTTCAAAGAATGATGCATTCCGAGACTCAATAATAGTATTTACATGCATTTCGGAATGTTCTGATTTATGAATCAAAAACCGATATGCACTACTATTCTTGGCATAACCAATGAAAATGCAATCAATGGTCTTAGGACCTATCTTAGTCTTTTTAGGACTAGGAATAGCCACTTTAGCCAAACACCCCCACACTTTTAAGTATTTGTAGGATGGTACTCTTCCATGCCACAGTTCATAAGGTGTTTGATTCACTTTCTTTCGGGGTATTTTATTTAAAATATAATTAGCAGAAAGTATTGCTTCCCCCCACAAGTTCTGAGGTAATCCAGAACTGATTAACATGGTATTCATCATTTCTTTTAAAGTCCTATTTTTCCTTTCAGCAATTCCATTTTGCTGAGGTGAGTAAGGAGCGGTGGTTTGATGAATTATTCCATGTTCCTTACAAAATTCACCAAAAGGTGATTCATATTCACCACCTCTATCACTTCTAAGTTTCTTGATTTTCTTACCAAGTTGATTTTCAACTTCATTCTTATATTGAATGAAAGTTTCCAAAGCTTCATCCTTGGTTCGAATTAAATAAATATAACTATATCTAGTATAGTCATCTATAAAAGTGATTACATACTTTTTCCCACCTCTGGTTTGAATTGATTTAAAATCACAAATGTCACTATGAATTAATTCAAGTGGTTCCGTACTTCTTTCAATTGAATGAAAAGGAGTTTTAGATAATTTTGCCTCAACGCAAATTTCACATTTATGATTTGAATCAATGTTAAATTTAGGTAAACATTCCATATTAATTAATCTACGCAAAGATCCATAATTAACATGTCCTAGTCTACCATGCCATAAATTTGAAGACTCAAGCAAGTAAGAAGAAGATGTATCTTTATTAATACCAGAGGGTACAACAGTTATTACATTCATCTTGAAAAGGCCATCAGCCATGTAACCTTTTCCTACATACATTCCGTTTTTGGTAAGTACAAACTTGTCACTTTCAAAAACTAGCTTAAACCCATTCTTACTCAACAAAGATCCGGAAACTAAATTCTTGCGAATGTCCGGTACATGTAACACATTGTTGAGAGTGAGTTCCTTTCCAGATGTCATTTTCAGAATAATCTTTCCTTGTCCTTCAACTTTGGAAGTTGAGGAGTTGCTCATAAAAAGTTGTTCATCATTTTCCACTGTAGAATAAGATGTGAACATCTTTTTATCAGCACAGATATGGCGAGTAGCACCAGTGTCCACCCACCATTCTTTAGGATTCCCGACAAGATTTGCCTCGGAAACAACTGCAGAAAGATTTATGACATCTACACCATTGGAAATTTTATCCATTTCGGTCATTTTGGCTTTAGCAACCTTCTTACTTGATCTTCCTTTGCCTTTGCAAAGATCAGTTCCAGTAGCCATAAATTCTAAATTATAAACTACAATTATAAATAGAATTTAATACTACACAGAAAATTAAAACCAAATAACACAGAATTTTAAATTCTGTAAATAATAAAAGAAACAACAATTGTAACTTTTATTTCCAATTAATTTGAAAATAAAATAAAATTTTATTTAAACAAATTAAACTAAAACTACAGATATAAAATCTGTTAAAATAAAAGAAACAAAACAAAATGTAACTTTTATTTTCAATTAATTTGGAAATAAAATAAAATAAAATTTTATTTAACCAAATTAATTCCACACAGAAAACTAATCCAAATTCACAGAATTAAATTCTGTAAAAATAAAAGAAACAAGAATGTAACTTTTATTTTCCAATTAATTTGGAAATAAAATAAAATTTTATTCAATCAAATTAATTTCACACAGAAAATAAAAGAAATAAAAACTATAACTTTTATTTTTCAATTAACTTGGAAATAAAATAAAATTTTATTTAACCAAATTAATTCCACACAAGAAATTAAAATCTCTTGTTACACTCCAATAATTAAAATACTGAAAACAGAATTTTAATTAATGAAAACTCAGAAAATAATTTCTAAAACCCAAAATTAATTTCTGAAAAATTCCACAAAAATATATTCTGAATTGTTAATGACACCAGTATCGTACTACTAGTTGTTGTCAAAGAAAAGAGACAGTATATTACTACTATCTATCAAATAGCATATAATCACTATTTGTTTTTCCAACCAGAATATTATTTTGTAAATTCACAGAAAATAATTTTCTTCCGAAATTATTTACGAAGAATGAAAAAAGGGAAACAAACGAAAAATTCTGTAAACAGAATAATTCGGGGTCTGTCTTAAGATTGTTGGAACAATCTTCTGTGTAAATAAAATAACTAGAAATAAAACAAACAAAATAAATAAATTACATACCAGATTTATTTATTGAACCAAACAAAAATTACAAGACCAAGTCGAGTGTGTGACACTCTGTCCTTAAGACAGATTCGCCCCGCTACGGTACTTACGGTTGAGTGGCGTCTATCTCCCAGGATACAATGATCTTCACAAATTGTAGTAGTACTCCAAACAATTTGTTCGGCGAACCAAACCTGTGTTCTAACTCTCTGAAATATTTATTCTAAAACTAGAATGAAGAAATAATGCAAAAGGAAAAATTTGTACAGCAAAGAGAAACAACTCAGACTCAAAATCACGGATAGGAAAAACAGATTGAATTTTTCGGAGAGCCCTCAACTGCTGGAAACGTATCTATATATATAGGCAACAAATTAGACCCGAAAAGGTGCTACAAATAAGTGAAAAGGTGCCAAACAATTGTCTGACCAACGGCACAAGGAAAACCAATGTTCAAACAACTTTGAAAAGTTTGACCATTAGTCAACAACTAAAATCTGTAGAACTTTTATTAATTTATTCAAACTATTTCAAATATATATATATATATATATATTAAACTAATGAAATAGTTAAATAAATAAATAAATGATGAGGTACAAATTTTAGGAAACTTTCCAGGAACTCAAAATTTGAATTTAGAATTAAATTAAATTCTCACACTAATTTTTATTGAAAAAATTCAAAAGAATTTTATCTAAAAATTAATGTTACATCCGAAAACGACGTCATCTTCCCATTCACTCATAAATGGTTTTGACGTTCCGTCTTCAACACTACACCTCTTCGGACCCACCCCAAAAGACGTTTGGGGTCCACCCAAATTGGGTTAACAATTATGCCTATATAAAACCATTTTTTCCAACAACAAAAATAAAAATTCCATATGAGAGATGGCATCTAAGACTTGAATAAGCAGTATTTCCACAGTTGTAGAACTATTCAAATTACAAACAAAAAACAAAAAGAACTATGTTCAATCACAGTTAGTCTATGGGAGTGGCCAATGAAGGGCCTGAGTTATAGGTTGGCACTAAGATATATTAGTTCAGAGAAGTTTAAGTTTCAAAACTCCATGGATCACAACTATACTACCCCTCATGGAGCATAGGGCAAAGCAGGTAATGGGTTCTTCTTCATTTTCCATGAGCCACCGCTTTCTAAATTTTTTGTTCCCTGGGTGAACATGATTATTGGAAAACCACTAGTAAATAATAAAGCAACAAACAATAAATTGTTGGGAAAATTTCACTTTGCCCCTCCTGTGGTACACAGGCCATATGCATATAACCCCTATGATTTGTCAACTCAAACACACCGTAACATTTTCAATCCAAATTAACAGGAAGTGCATTACACATTTCCAAACGACATGAATTTTATGTGCCCATAACCTATACCACAACAGTTGAAGTGAAGGGTTTAGTTCAAAAATAAGGAAGAAGATGAGGATAATTAGGTTAATTTACAAGTGCCATTGATGGAAATTAGTGGTGCCTTTTAGCCCACAAACCACAAAATGGCGGGATTATATGCACATGGCCTATAGGGCTGGGTGAAGTTTGCCCTAAATTGTTACACCAAATATCAAACCTATGGTCTGCTCTATTAGGTCAATAACACCACCTCCACCAAACCAAAAGAAATGATTAAACCGTGTACTCCTTTAAACACACAATAGTTATGCAGCAGCAGCCTATTAAAAACAGAAATATGAAATAAAACACACAGAATCATTTTGCTTTAATATTCAAACAGTTCCATATACATAAAATTGTGTGCACCAAAGATGTTAATTACTTCAAACAGAACATTAAAGACCATCATTGAAAGATGCACAAAGAAAAGAAACCATGAATTTCAAAGAGCAGACCCATTTAAATTCTAGCTCACCTGGCTTGAGGATGCTGGAGGAGGTACCACACTGGCAGTATTTTTACGGTTAGGATTGAATCTCTGAGAAGGGATGCTAAGCTGTTCATAAAGGGCCATCTTGTTCCTTGGGGGTGCTCTTGGCCCTCCTTTCTCTTTATCATTAACATGAAGCCTCGGGAACATAGGTTCCATAATTCTCTCTCTCTCTCTCTCTCTCTCTCTCTCTCTGCATCAACACAAACCCCAACTACATGACACTTGAAAATCCCATGTAACAAACCTCCAAAATCGGCTCGAATTCACGGGAAACAAGATCTTAAAAGCCAAAACGCACTTGTAGAAGCCCAGATTTCACAAACCAAGAATCCTAAATCGAACCCTTCTCTTGAACATGAGGCTATTTCTCACCGACCCAGTTTAAGAAACACTGTTTATTCAGCTGAAATTGATGAAAAAGGTATCAAAACCCACTTAAAGAAATCCGGAATCAAGCAAAACCAGATTAAAAAAAAAGGTCCTCTTTCTCAAAACTCAAAGCGATTTCTGAAGAACACAAAGCAGGGGAAAGTGCTTAGTTTTGAGTCCGGCTTGGATTATCTAAAGAGAAATGTTAGGCATCATGAAAAAAATTTCATGAAAATGATCATGAAAAATTTATGATCCTTAGATTACCTTGATTAGTGTGTGGTACTTTATTGTAAGTGTAATCCAAAGGTCATAAATCTTTCATGACCATTTTCATGAAAGACTTTTCATGATACCTAGCATTGCTCTTATCTAAATATGTGTTTTTACTTTTTCAACAAGGATTCATCCCCTCCTTTGGACCCCTCTCTCTCTTATTGGTCACCTTTTCTTTTTCTTTTTCTTTTTTTGCCTGCTCCTCCAATCACCTCTTGCCACGTGACAAAGGGGATAAAAGGGATGACCCCCAAAGGGGGTCCCAACCTTTATTCTTACTTTTTATAAAGCTATGTAAAATGATAGAGAAATAATATGATTTAAAAATGATAAAAAGATTTATAAAATTGTGTTTATATAGTACACACTCCAAATAATTTGAGAGTTGTGTTTTGAGTTTTTAAATTATGATTTGAAATGAGAAAATTTATTGGTTATGAGAAAAATAATTTTGGAATGATTTGTATTTTTTTTTTTTAATTGATTGATGTATAGAATGTAAGAGGAAAGGATTTTTATTGATAAATCCCATTTAGGGGTATTCTAACCCAATAAGTCCAAGAATGAAATTTATGACTGTTAGACTTATTTATTTTGATAATTTATTTAATTATGTTTTAATTTATTTGAAAGAGAAAAATAGAATCAAAATTTATTTTGATGATTTATAGAATCAAAATTTATTTTGATGATTTATTTAATTATATTTTAATTTATTTGAAAGAGAAAAATATAATCAAAATTTATTTTGTCCCATTATTTCTCACCTAAACATTTATCCTAAATGTTGTTAGAATGTATTTAATATTTGATCAAATTAGAGGTTCAAACAGCCCAAACAAAGGTTCAAACAGCCCAAAAAGTTCAAACAGCCCAGCATAGCAGCAGGCCAAAAAGTTCAAGTGGAAGATATTCAAATTAGTAATGATGGAGTGGAAGATATTTAAATTAGTAATGATGGAGTACAACGGCCATAAATTCAAATGAATACAACGACTATAAACAGTTATAAATTCAAATGAATACAACAGCTATGAACGGTTATAAGTTTCATTATATATACCAAAATCTCTAATGTAAATAAGTTATAAAAAAAATTAGAAAATATTCTTTGATCTATAATCACTCTTATCTATTCTCTGAAAAAAATTTCTGAGAAGTGTTCTTTAATTTTTGTTTACATCCTCTCTCAGAAATTATACATTAAGTCGTATAGTTTTAAGCCCATCTTTCCTGTGTGAGGATTACAGAAAAATCAGAGTCTCATTTTTATATCTATCTTTGAGAGATAATTCTTGTAACTTTCTATGAAAGCAAAAACACCTTCTTTTCAATCTTATAAGAGTATAGTACACTCAGTGTTCTTGACTTAGAAAGTCTGTGTAAAATCTGTGGAGGATTACTCTATCTGTGAAAAGGTTGCTAGCACCCTGTGAAGCTAGAGAATAGTGAAAAATCTCAAGTGAAGTTTGAGGAGTGGATGTAGGCCGAGTTGAAACCGAACCGCTATAAATTTGTTTGTCTCTCTCTCCCTTATCTCTTTATTTTATTTAAATTGCCATAATTATATTTCATATTTTTATTGTACTAAAATCATTAATTGACATAGTTGTTAGAACACTTGTTTTAATTATTTTTATTTCATTAACTATATTTATCTATTGTACTAGTCATAATTTTTATTAGGGTATTATTATTTTTATTTGTAAAAACCTAATTCACCCCCCTCTTAGGTTGTCTTTTAGGTAACAATTGGTATCAGAGTATGGGGCTCTTGTTTAAATTTAACAATCTTGAGTTTTTTATCCATAGCAACCATATATTCTACTTACTCTACTATAGGACAAGCTAGCAATAGGCCACCTCTCTTTGATGATAGTAATTACATTCATTAGAAAGAAAAAATAATTTTGTATCTTCAAGTTACTAATTATGTTTTGTGGCTCATTATCACTAAAGGTCCTAAAATCCCTACTAAAGTAGTAGACCATATCATTGTGCCTAAACTTGAGGCTGAATTTGATAAGCGTGATTATAAACTCCTTCAAACTAATGTTAAAGCCAAGCTTATTCTTGTGTGTGGACTAGATGCAAATGAGTAGAATAGAATTTCTGGGCGTATTACTGCTAAAGAGATTTGGGATAAACTTGAAATCACCTATGAAGAAACTAGCCAAATAAAAGAGTATCGGATTGACATGCTTATTCATGATTATGAACTCTTTATTATGGAATCATTTGAATCTATTTCTAAGATGTTTTATAAATTTACCAATATTATTAATGCTCTAAAATCTTTTGGTAAATCTTATACTAATGGTAAGCTTGTAAGAAAAATACTTAGGTTTTTGCCAAATGAATGAGAAGCTAAGGTTACAAGTATCCAAGAAGCAAAAAACCTAACAAAATTAGGCATTGAAGAACTCCTAGGCTCACTCATGCCTCATGAACTTTCAATGATGGATGACAGCAAAAAGGAAGCCATTTGGGGAAAAAATGATGGAGTAGCCAACCTATGTCTCATGGCTCTTGGAGAAGAAGAATCCACTCAAGATGAGGTAATATCTAATTATGTAGAACTTGAAAGTGCTTTCAATGAATTACATGACATATTTAGAAACGTTTATGTTAAGAATTCTAATTTAAAGAAATTAGTTACTTCTCTTTCAAATGATGTGGGTGTTTTAAAAATAGAAAATGCTACTTTGAAAAATGACTGTACGTCTATCTATTGCCAATGAGAAAAACATTTTGTAAAACAATGTTGAGGATTTAAACAAAACCCTTGAAAATTTTGTAAAATGAAAAGAAAACCTCAACAAGCTTCTTGAAAATAAAAGATGTATTTTTGACAAAGTAGGCATTGGTTTTGATCTTCTTAAACCTTTTATGAAATTAAATGTTCTTGAGATTAATCCCCATGGACCCAAAAAAGTATGGGTACCAAGAAAGAAATCAAGATATTTTGTAGGTGAAATCTCAAAGAACACCAAGGACTTCGAAAGGAAATGCATAATAAGAGTGTTCAATCTAAAGAGCAAAATCAGCTCTTACAAGAAGAAGAATGATGAAATGAAAATCACCAAGATAAACAATAAAGGTAATGTATGGGTGAAGATTCCAAAGAGGTAAATGAAGGTATAACTCCTAACACACCTTTAAGCTTAAAGTTCTATATTCTTTAAGGTATGATTTGTGTGCAATAGGTTGTGTTTAATCATTACTTCCATGTAACCTAATTGTACTAAGTTTGCTAAGTCATGTTCTGTTAGTTTCTTTCAAACATTCATTGAACTCAAAAATGAGAATTATATTATTTTGATGAATGCCTATTAGAATATGAATGATTCATGTATTCATTAACATTTTATATCATGTCATCCACTGCTATGAAAAAGAGATAAGAAGTGATAAATTTTTTTGTGAGCATACTTTTCACATCTTATATATGACTTCATACTAATATGTTAATTCCTTTTTGAGTTATATCTTTGTGGAATCAATTTTGATGTCATAGCATATTTTTGAGATGTATATTATCTATATTTCGAATTCTACATTTGTGATCTTAAGAATATGCTCAATATGAAAATTTCATGCTTATATGCTTTACATTGGAATATTTGAATAAGTTGTGAAATTCCTTGATTATGATTCATCAACAATGTCTAAATAAAAAGAAATATCATACGTTTGTAAAGATATTGCATCTATCCTATTGAATATCTTTTGAATATGGATTATATTGGCATATATCTCATGAAATACTTTTGATTGATAAATTATTGAATTAATTGTTTATAACATTCATGTTGTGTTCCACATTAAGTAAAATGTTTTATCATACTTGAGTATGTGGATTGAATTGATAAAAATGCCTCTTGATAATGTTATGTGATTAAATGAGATTGTTGCATCATTTCTTAATAAAACAAAGAGTATAACACTATTTTTTTATGCATATTATGCTATATGCTACAACTTGAAAATTCTGAAAAATAGCATTCCAAACTCTTGTTTGATCATTGAATTATTTTTCACCTTTTAAGTTTGTGATAAGAAGTGATTTGTGCTGTATTTTTATTGAGTAATAGTGATTGTTCTATGAATGCTATATTTACACAAAATCATATTAGAAAAGGGTAACACCAACTTAGGGGAAGAAATCATTTTGTTGACATACTTGTTAAACCCTTTTGAAATGAACTCCTCATGAAAGAAAATTGAAGAGTGAAAAGCTTCTAACTCATGAACCAAAGGTATGCCTCCTACACTCTCTTAAGCTTTTGAGGTAAAAATTCTATCTTATATCCTTTGAGCTAATACTGTTATTACTTTGATATGAAAAAGATTGATTATGCTTCATATGATTTGCAATGTATACTCTTTGATGATGCTCTTGCCTATGAATCATGCCTATGCTTAAATGTGTGTTATATATTGAAATTCATGATTTTTCTTAGCATATGGATTGTTATACCTTGAACATACTTCATTTTTTGGAATTACATTAGCGCCATGAGATTATATTGAGTTTAACCTATTATGAGCAATATTTGGTATTCTACATAATGCTTGAGCTATGATTGTTAAATCTTCTAGATTGCATATTGGTATCCTTAGTAGATTGCATGTTGGTATCATTTTGGCATCCTTATTGGTAATACTTGGCACCCTATTTGATATTATTGAGGAGAACATTTCAGTTATGAGCTTTCATTTATCATGTCTCCTATTGATTTTGCCAAATGAAACAAGGGGAAGAATTTAAACTAGATTATTATTTTTTTTAAAAAAATCCCCTCAGATTCTATTCTATTTTTGATATCACACTTATGAGCTTGCACCTCACATATTTTTTTTAATTATTTTGTATAAAATCTATACGCTCTTACTAGAAATTGATTGTTAGATCATGCTCAAATCGATTGTTAGATCATGCTCAACTGCTTCACATATACTTTTAACAATTTGGTATCTCCTTGGCTCTTGTTTGAAAATAGATTGAAATAACATGAATTCTTTATAATGGATAAGCTTATTGATTCATTGTTGCCATATTATCTTGCTTCAACAGCATGTGTGTCTCATTCTTGACCTTTGGAATTTCTCCTTATTGCACCCATGGCATTTATCTAAACTTGATGCTACATTGTGATAATACTAGTGCCATCAATTTAAGCAAAAATCCGGTTCAACACTCACGAACAAAACATATTGAAATTCGACATCATTTTTTAAGAGATTATGTTCAAAAAGGGGATATTGTACTTGAATTTGTAAACACCGACAAGCAATTGACAGATATT
Organism: Camellia granthamiana; assembly: GCA_036172215.1. Classification (NCBI taxonomy): domain Eukaryota; kingdom Viridiplantae; phylum Streptophyta; class Magnoliopsida; order Ericales; family Theaceae; genus Camellia; species Camellia granthamiana. The sequence continues at coordinate 14,060,727 of CM069913.1, forward strand.
TTCACAAAACCCCTAAGTGAGGACTACTTCAATTTTATTCGTGGCGAGCTTGGAATGTCGATTTCTACTTAAAATTTTTTGTTATGACTGTGAAACTTGAATTTTTGTTAAAATGATATATGTGTATTATTACATTGATATGGAAACATTTATATCAGTTGCATGCTCTCAAGTCCTTCATACATTTATTCTTTTTAATAGTTTGCTATTATCAATTGTGTAATATTTTTTGGGTTCTGCAGTTTGAGGTAAATTTAGCTTTGCATACATTGATTTTTTTTAAACCCTTATGGTATTTTTTTTTTTTTTTTGCATTACCATTCCAGCAATACCAACGTCCCATTAAGTTTAATTTCTACAGATATTATTTTATTTTTTTTATTTTGCTATTAGGCTTAATTTCTTTTATTTTTATTTTTTTTCTCATTATTATTTTTTGTTTGGGATTAATTTTCTTATTTTTTTTCTTTTTAATTTCATTTTTCAGTACTTAAATATAAAAACAAAAACAAATCAAAATACAAATATTTACATAAAAAAAAAACACCATTCATTTTTTTTTACAGCCATACGCCGATCAAAATAAACATATTTACATTAAAAAAAAATACCTTTAATTTTTTTTTACAGCCATACGTCGATCAAAATAAACATAAAAAAAAAAAAAAACCAAACAAACAAACCCTTCATTTTTTTCTGGCTCTACGCCGATCTTACTTACTCGTCTCTTCCACCGCTCTCTTCTTCTTTTTATCACCTTGGGCGATGTTTGACGTCCCTGCCCCCGTGCTTTCGTCGAGAGCGAGTACTCCCCGCCGACTATCAAAAGCCAAGAATGATGTTGCCCCAAATCGGGCCATGGAGATAGTCTTCCGTTTAAGCTCTTTATTTTCGGCCTTCAGTGCGCCTATCTCTGCTCGCGCATCTTTGTACATGCACTGGAGCAGAGCGAGTTGGGCGTTGAGCTGATGGAGCTCACTCGTCCTGTTCTGCAGTCGGTAAGCCAATTTTGTGACTGCAGTCACCGTCTCCATACAAGACGTCAGTGTGAAATGATTGGCTTCAATGTCTGATTGAGCTGTCATTATTTGCTCAATCGACATCATAGAAAGGTTGGGAAGAATAAAAGCCGGGGCACTCGACCCAGCAGTGCTTACGGGATCATTCAGGTCCGAAAAGAGAGTAAGGGGACGGGACGAGGCCATGTAGTAGGACAGAGAGATGTAATGTGTAGTGATCCCGACTTTGACCTGGTCAACTTACAGGGGTCGAGCTTACAAGAAAATGTATTTCACGCTCGAGCGGACCATGTTATATCAGTCCGTAAATTAGGGTTTCAGATCACTTTTTGCAGCCCCCTCTCTCTCTGAAACTCTCCAAATTTCCAAATCTAGAGCTTCTCTATCTAGAAGTCATCTTCTCTCTTTGATTTCTCCAAATCCATTGGGATTTAGACCTAAGTTCTTTACCAAAGTTAGTTATCACCTCGAGGGCTTCATTGTGTGCGGTGGAGATCGAGTTTCAACACCGTAAATTTTGGGGTTTCATCTCAGATTCTCTTCAAAACTTGAGGTAGGGATTTCCTTTGAGTTATATATATGTTTTTGCAAGATCTAGATGATTTTCGAAATCATCATTTGATTAGCTTTGAGAAATTGATTGTTGATTACAAAAAGATGAGTGATTTTGAAAGAGGGTTTATTTTCTTTTCCTTTTAAAATAAAAATTGAGGGTTTTGAACCATATTGATTGAAGAAAGATGATTTTGGAGAGATTCTTCTAAATATCTTGGAGATAAATGGTTTTGGTGAGAAAACCTAGAAATTGGGTCTTTTCTTTGAAAGATGTTGAAAATCCTTGGAAGATGTTGTCATATTTATTTTGTGTACCAAAATAAATGGATGTTTTGAAAATTGTTTATTTATATATAAATGACGAATTTTGTGAAAAAAATGAGAAATGTTATTTATTTTGGAAATTGTTGTCGAAATGTTGATTTAGTCTTGAATTGACTAAATTGTTGAGATTGCTTCAAAATATAGGAATTACGTTATTCTCTTGAATGAATTGGATGTAAAAGTATATATATATATTCATCTTGTGGAATTGTGTTGAAAAAAGAATTGGAAATTTTGATCACAGTGGTATATTGTGTGGAACAATTGAATATGGAAGTAATGTTGCATTGCATTTTTAATCATACATTGGCATTTCAATTCATTGGACTATGTTAAGCTTTGGAAATTTGCATTGAGAAAAGAATGTTGGGAAATGGGTTTTTATGAAATGGTTTTGGGATAAATACAGTGGTAAGTCTTGATAGGTGGTGTAGATGAAATTGTTTAAGTTGGCCTAAGTGTCCTTGGTGAAAGACCAGAAAGTCACGCGGATAAGTGTCGAGCTTTTCGGTTAATACCAGTAAAAATGACAATTGGTAGTACTCATATAGTCTACTTGCAGACACCGACCTAGGGATTACTAGAGTTGTATTTACCGTCCATTGAATTAAATTGATAAATTTTGAACAGTTGAAGTTGCATAACATCATTGAGCATGATGGTTTTCAAAAGATGAAGATGTATTTTATTTTCAAAAAGGCATGGCATGGCATGACATGTGCATTAATCTCTTGAGACTTGTATAAAATGTATATACTTTGTTAAGGATTTTCGACTGGGCATTATGCTCACCTTACCGGATTTTTGTGCAGGAAAAGACATGGTGAATCTGCCTAATTGAGGGCGTGGAAATGTGTGTGTTGAGAGCACTAAAGTTCTCCTTTGCTGTGATCCTATTTGTAAGCCAAGGGCTATGTATGTGTGGGTTTGAATAACCATTTTGTATAACCGGGCTTAAGCCTTGGAAGATTGTAAACCCTTGGGGGTGCTTATTTGGTTATTTACTTGTTGTTGAATCAATGTAATATCGTATGAGGAACTATTATTATTATGCAATACAAGTATAGGAAGTTATATTTGGTTTTCCTTTAAGAGAGCCATGATTGTTACATTATTATTTGGGCTAGAAATTTGAGGCATTACAACTTGGTATCAGAGCTACCGGGTTTGAATACTCGGAGCTCGTGGGAAGTGGTTGTTTAACCACAATGGGTTCATCTAACATGCTTAGGAAGTGTTATGCATTTTGCGACTATGTGATAACATGCTTATGTGACTAAATGGGTATGGGATTGGACTTTTGGGATGTTGTTTGTGCCTATTAAATTCCTTATGATCTCATTAGAAGGGTACTTGATCAATACTCGTTCTACTAAAAATTCTTGATTTTTCGTAGGACAAATTTCATCATGAAAGAATGATTCGTATGTGTTTACATGACTAAGTGCTTATGTGTAGTGAAATTGAATTGTGTATATGGTAGAGAAATATATGAAATTGTTGTAGTCGAACGCGTGAGTCAAGTTACAAGCACATATGAGTTAATATGCTAAATTATTTCTCTTGTGTCCTTTATTAGGATGTCAAGAAGAGGTCAAGTCCGTGGTGGTAGAGGTGGGAGGCGTGGTAGGGCTCGCCGAGGTGTGCATGAGGTACCGGTTCATAGGGTTCCGATACAAGAAGAAGGGCTCGGCCAAGCTAATATGGCCGAGCAAATAAGCCAAGCTAATGTGGCCGAGCAAATAGGCCAAGCTAATGTGGCCGAGTAGGTGGGACAAGCGGGTCAAACCGCAATGGGGGCCCTAGCCCGAGAAATGGCGGGGGCTTTGAGGGAGTTTATGAACTTGTTGAGGGCGGAGAATCAAGCCCGAGAGAACACTGTGGAGTCAAGGACGAGTTTCCTTACTAGAGAGTTTTTACGAGCCAAACTAGATGAATTCCATGGTGGCCCCGAGCCCAAGAAAGCGGATAAGTGGCTCGAACAAGCTGTGAAGACGTTTGAGATGCTTTATATAAATGATAGCGAGTTGAGGGTGACTCTAGCGAGTTACTACCTTAATGGGGATGCGAGTTAGTGGTGGAAGTATGCCAAAGGTAGGGTGGAGCCATCATGGGAAGCCTTTGTGGTTGCTTTCCAAGATAAGTATTTACCTCCCGCTACTAGGGAGAGATTGAGGCAAGAGTTCAAAGACCTCAAACAACTCGACATGACCGTGGCCGAGTTCGAGGCAGTCTTCTCTAGTTTATCTAGGTTTGCACCAGAGTTGGTGGCAACGGAAGAGCGCCGTTGCATTGAATTCGAGAAAAAGTTGAAAACCAAAATTTTCTTTAAGATTGTTGGGAACATGATTCGGAACTATGATCATCTTGTAGAGTCGGCGGCATATGTTGAGATTTCCGTACAAGCCGAGGAGGAGAGGCTTCGGAGTTCGAGGCCTAAGGGCCAAGAGTCTCAAGGAGACTATAGGCAGAATAAGAAGAGTAGGGGTACTTTTTCATTCGACCCACAACTACGGCAATCAAAATCCACTTTTCCTTTGCCTAGTGCGGTTCCGGAAAAAAGTACATCTAGTGGCTTCATGTGTTTCGAGTGTGGCCAGCCGGCCCACAAAGCCTTTTCGTGCCCACAAAAGGGTGGAGGATAGTTGATGTTGACACCACCACCACCTAATCGATCTCAGAGTCAGTCTCAGTATCAGAATGGAGGCCAGGGATTTAATTGTTATCAGTGTGGTCAGCCAGGGCATATAAAGAGAACTTGCCCTCAGTTAGGAGGCGCATCTGACGTATCAGGGTCGAAGCAGATTCAGAGCCACTAATAGGCTCATTCAGCTCAGGCTTCACGAGCTAATTAGGGAGCCACTTCGGCTCAGTCGGTACAACAGGCCTATGCTCTGAGAGGGGGGCAAGTTAATCAGGGGCCACAGGGGTGCGTGTATGCTATTACTGTACTAGAGTAGTTGCCAGAATCCTCAGTTGTGAGAGGTATTTTTGTTGTGTGTAATTCTTTGGCTAATGTATTGATAGACACAGGTGTGGCTCATTCATTCATATCTACTGCATTTGCTTCTGCATTGGGGTTAGAGGTAGCACAGTTAGTGCCTTCACTCAGAGTAGAGTCACTTGTTGGGGGTACAGTTGATTTAGACCGGGGTTGTCGTGATTGTGAAATAAAAGTTGCCGGGCGTCGACTTCTATTTGCTTTTGTGTTGCTAGATATGTCGAGTTTTGATGTCATTTTAGGCATGGACTGGTTGTGTTCTTATCAAGCTATGATTGATTGTTACCGTCGAAGAGTTACGATGTGCACTTCGGGTGGTGATCATTTCTATTTTCTGGAGAACCGAGTTGATAGAGCCTTGTTGCCAGTTGTTGACCCTCGTAGTAGGAGCAAGCTTAGTGGCCTTCTTGCAACTCTCTTGGATAGTGAGAGTAACGGGGCTTGTGTTGAGTTACCAAGGGTAGTTTGTAAATACCCAGATATCTTTCTAAAAGATCTTACTAGTTTACCACCTCACCGGGAGATCGAGTTCTCCATTGAATTAGTGTCTGGCACAGCACCGATTTCCATGTCACCGTATAGATTTACACCCGCCGAATTACATGAGTTGAAGATTCAACTCCAAGAACTTTTAGACAAGGACTTCATTCGCCCTAGTACATCGCCTTGGGGAGTGCCGGCTCTCTTTGCGAAGAAGAAGGATGGGTTATTGAGGTTGTGTATTGATTACCACAAGTTGAATAGAGTTACAGTTAAGAACAAGTATCCTCTACCCAGAATAGATGATTTGTTTGACCAACTTAGAGGGTCTTGTTGCTTCTCAAAAATAGATTTGAGGTCGGGGTACCATCAGTTGAGAGTCCGGGAGGAGGACATTCAGAAAACGGCTTTTCGTACGCGTTATGGCCATTATGAATTCCTTGTAATGCCTTTTGGGTTAACCAATATGCCTGCTTCCTTTATGGATTTGATGAACAAAATTTTTCGGTAATACTTGGACCATTTTGTGGTCGTCTTTGTAGACGACATCTTAATTTATTCAACTTCTGAGGAGGAACATGAGGCTCAATTACAGGTAGTGCTTCAATTGCTTGAGAAACACAGTTTGTATGCCAAGTTTGAAAAATGCGAGTTTTGGCTAACCGAGGTAAAATTTTTGGGGCATGTAGTGTCAAGAGAGGAAATAACTGTAGACTCCTCAAAGATAGACACGGTACATGACTGGGAACAACCCAAGAATGTTTTTGAGATCTGGAGTTTCTTGGGGTTAGCAGGGTACTATCAACACTTTGTAAGAGACTTCTCTAAACTAGTTACACCTTTGACTAAGTTGACTCGAAAGGGTATCAAATTTGTGTGGAGTGAGGCTTGTGAAAAGTCATTCCAAGAGCTTAAGACTAGATTGACTACCGCACCGGTTTTGATAATTTCGGAAAGGGGTTTGAATTACACTGTCTATTGTGATGCGTCTGGGGATGGACTTGGTTGTGTCTTGATGCAAGAGGGAAAAGTTGTGGCCTACGGATCACGACAATTGAAAACTCACGAGAAAAATTACCCCACCCATGATCTAGAATTAGCAGCGGTAATTTTTGCTTTGAAAATTTGGAGGCATTATTTGTACGGTGAGAAGTTTGAAGTCTTCTTCGATCATAAGAGTCTAAAGTATTTGTTTTCTCAAAAAGACTTGAATTTACGACAACGGAGGTGGATGGAATTTATGGAGGATTATGACTTTGAGTTACACTATCATCCAGGGAAGGCCAATGTGGTGGCTGATGCTTTGAGTCGAAAATCTGTGAGTAGTTTGGCAAGTGTGGCCATTCGGGAATGGGATATGCTAGATGTTATTGGCAAGTTTGATTTGCACTTGGGTGAGTCCGGAGAGAGTGCTACCTTGTTTACTTTGAATGCTCAACCTACCTTGGTTGGTAAGGTCATAGCGGCACAACGAGGAGACCGTGATGTGGAATCAATCCGTGTTAAGATTTCCAATGGGAAGGAAGAGAAAGGTTTGAACGTTCACTCGGATCTGAGTGTACGTTACCTAGACCGTTTGTTTGTACCAGAATCTTGTAGAGAGGAAGTACTTCGGCGAGTTCCATCACTCACGCCTTGCAGTACACCCGAGCGACACTAAAATGTATCATGATCTTAATCGTCAATTTTGGTGGAGGGGTATGAAACGAGATGTCGCGTTATTTGTATCGAAGTGCCTTACTTGTCAACAAGTAAAGGCCGAACACCAAAAACCAATGGGTTTATTACAACCCTTACCAATAGCCAAGTGGAAATGGGAGCGTATTACCATGGATTTTGTAGTTGGGCTTCCTAGAACACGAGGCAATGATGCCGTTTGGGTGATTGTTTGATAGGTTGACTAAGTCTACCCATTTCATTCTGATGTGCACCAGTGACTCATTTGAACGCTTGGCAGAGTTGTACATTAGAGAGATAGTTCGACTTCATGGAGTCCCTGTGACTATTTTGTCGGATAGGGATCCTCGTTTTACTGCCCGGTTATGGCAAAGCCTTCAAGAGGCGTTGGGAGCTAAGTTGACTCTTAGCACCGCTTATCATCCTCAAACCAATGGACAGTCGGAACGTACCATTCAAATTTTGGAGGATATGCTTAGAGCTTGTGTCCTTGATTTTAAGGGGCCTTGGGAAAGGCACTTACCATTGATTGAGTTTGCTTACAACAATAGTTACCAAGCTAGTATTAGGATGGCACCATTTGAGGCCTTATATGGCCGACCTTGTAGATCACTGATTTGTTGGGCCGAAGTGGGTGATGCACCGTTGCTGGGTTTGAAAATTGTTAGAGAGACAACCGAGAAAGTTGTTCTCATTCGGAAGAGGTTAACTACGACCCAAAGTCGACAAAAGAGTTATGCTGATAAGAGGAGACGACCTTTATCTTTTGAAGATGGTGACCATGTGTTTCTAAAAATCTCACCAAGGCGGGGTTTGATGAGATTTGGTAAGAGTGGTAAATTATCTCTAAGATTTATTGGGCCTTTTGAGATCTTAGAGCGAATTGGGGAAGTGGCATACCGGTTAGCTTTACCGCCACAACTTTCGGGAGTTCACAACGTATTTCATGTATCTATGCTTAGGAAGTATGAACCCGACCCTTCTCATGTTCTTAATTGGGTTGACTTGAAGGTAGATGAGAATGCCTCTTACGAAGAACGCCCAGTTCAAATATTAGATGCCCGGGAGCAAGTGCTACGGGGCAAAACTATACCGTGGGTAAAGGTGTTGCGAAGACACCATGGGGTTGAAGAAGCGACGTGGGAATGAGAGGCGGAAGTCCACTCCAAATATCTGGATTTATTTGAAAATGCTTAAGTTGTTTTTCTTTGTAATATTCCCTAGTGTTAAGGGAAAACGTATTTAAAGTTGTTAACCACATGTTGATATATGCGTTGTTGTTTTAAGCATAAGATTGTTTAGAGTTTCCATTACTTTTTGAAAAATTTCATGTTTATGCATATTTGAGAGGTTGTTGTTAATGAGATAACCATGGTAGAAATGACAAAAAAATAAAAATAAAAAATTTTGTTGAGAGTTAATATCGTGATTTTAAAATGAAATAGTGTGGTTTTGATCGCTAGAAACCCCTTTTATTTGGATAGTTTGATTTGAAATTTCGGGGACGAAATTCTTTAAGGGGGGAGGTTGTAGCGATCCCAACTTTGACCCGGTCAACTTACAGGGGTCGAGCTGCCCGGTCAACTCGCCGAAAGCAAAAATGCAAAATGCATTTGAAATTGCTTACGGGAAAGTGTATTTCACGCTCGAGCGGACCATGTTATATCAGTCCGTAAATTAGGGTTTCAGATCACTTTTTGCAGTCCCCTCTCTCTCTAAAACTCTCCAAATTTCCAGATCGAGAGCTTCTCTCTCTAGAAATCATTTTCTCTCTTTGATTTCTCCAAATCCATTGGGATTTAGGCCCAAGTTCTTCACCAAAGTTGGTTATCACCTCGAGGGCTTCATTGTGTACAGTGGAGATCGAGTTTCGACATCGTAAATTTTGGGGTTTCATCTCAAATTCTCTTCAAAACTTGATGTAGGGATTTCCTTTGAGTTATATATATGTTTTTGCAAGATCTAGATGATTTTCGAAATTATCCTTTGATTAGCATTGAGAAATTGATTGTTGATTACAAGAAGATGAGTAATTTTGAAAGAGGGTTTATTTTCTTTTCCTTTTAAAATAGAAATTGAGGGTTTTGAACCATATTGATTGAAGAAAGATGATTTTGGGGAGATTCTTCTAAATATCTTAGAGATGAATGGTTTTGGTGAGAAAACCTAGAAATTGATTCTTTTTTTTGAAAGATGTTGAAAATCCTTGGAAGATATTGTCATATTTATTTTGTGTACCAAAATAAATGGATGTTTTGAAAATTGTTTATTTATATATAAATGACGAATTTTGTGAAAAAAATGAGAAATGTTGTTTATTTTGGAAATTGTTGTCGAAATGTTGATTTAGTCTTGAATTGACTAAATTGTTGAGATTGCTTCAAAATATAGGAATTACGTTATTCTCTTGAATGAATTGGATGTAAAAGTATATATATATATATTCATCTTGTGGAATTGTGTTAAAAAAAGGATTGGAAATTTTGATCACAATGGTATATTGTGTGGAACAATTAAATATGGAAGTAATGTTGCATTACATTTTTAATCATACATTGACATTTCAATTCATTGGACTATGTTAAGTTTTGGAAATTTGCATTGAGAAAAGAATGTTGGGAAATGGGTTTTCATGAAATGGTTTTGGGGTAAATACGGTGGTAAGTCTTGATAGGCGGTGTAGATAAAATTGTTTAAGTCGGTCTGAGTGTCCTTGGTGAAAGACCAGAAAGTCGCGCAGATAAGTGTCGAGCCTTCCGGTTAATACCGGTAAAAATGACAATTGGTAGTGTTGGACAATCTTCACTGTAATTAATTAATTCAGTTTGTGTACTTAACAACAAACAGAATTTAAAAGAAATAAAGGAAAGGAGAGAATTTGTTTGATTACAAAAATCAAACTTGAAATAAAAATAAATAAATAAAAACATATTTTATTTTGTTTAAAAAACAAAATAAAAATCTGATTAAACAAACAAATAAAACAGAATAATAAATTAAACAACTTACTTGATTAATTTCTTTCAATAATTATCTGATCAAGTCCAGTGTTTGACACTGTGTCCTTAAGACATATTTGTCCTCTCCACGGTGCTTTCAGAATTTAGACGTCTATCTCCCAGGATAAAATGATCTACTACAAACAATAGCAGCACTACAAATTGTTTGCCTAACGAACACACTAATGTTTATACTCTCTCACAGAAGAAAATAATGCAGCAATATGAAAAGAATATTTGCAGAATTATGAAGGACGAAATTAGAGTTACAAAATCCAAATGAGGGCTGTCCTATTTATAGATGGATTGGTGGCTGCAGATTTTGAATTAAACAGGTGCAAACCTATTTGAACAGGTATGAAACCTGTTTGGTTTTGAATTTAAAAAGATTTGAATCTGTTGGGTTCATAATTCAAACAGAAAACAAAAACAGAAAGGGCCCTGTTTGGATGTACAGTAAAACCGGACCAGTTTATTTTTAGTTTAATTCGAATTTTGGATTTTATTTTACCAAAAATAAAATTAAATTCAAATGTTTTTGGCCCAAAAAGATTAGTATTGGGCCGAACAAGTCCAACCCAACCACGCACCCGCGCCCAAGCCCAGTCCAGCCCGCCCGACCAGCCGGACGAACGGCGGCGCGTGCGCGAGTATGGTGATTTTTGGGTCCAATGGGTCTAACCCATTTTTCCCATAACCTCTCCCTCTAAAACACTTGGGTACCCCTTGGGGCACATCCCAAGTACCAAACCCATGCCTTATAAACCCATTCAAAACTTTCCACCAAATCAATGTGGGACAAGCCTTATTCAAACCTTTAAGGATTTTCCACAAAAACTCCATTTCCATGGAGCACACTTTGGCTTCAATTTCCCATTCACTCGGTAATGGTTTTGAGCAACCAAATATACCACGTGAATCACAACGCGGTATAGAACGCGTTACCACTTTGACCCGCAAAAATCGACGCACGAGTCCCATCTAAATAATAGACCAAACTTAGGAAAAAATTCTAGTTTTACCTAGAATTTTATAACCATTTCCAACAATCCCCCACATGAATGGAATTTGATGACAACGGAAATGCAACAATATGCAGACTTTATCGTAAGAGTATAAGTCGAAAATATCTTGCATCAGGATAGGTAGCATTCGGCCTTGAACCTTCCCTAGTGAAAACCTATCAGACTTACTGGCTAACCAATAGACGCGATGCCTTGAATTGTTCAGCCGTTTGTGTAAGCCAAGACAATAGATTTCACACAAAATATCTTCTAACACATCGTGGTTCTCACTGTTGTGTTCATTTTGACCTTGAACGCGCCTGGTTTTCATGAGTGTTTCTAGAGAATTTAGCCTTTTGCATTCTCATAAAACCGGCCCCAGTTCGACACTCATATAAGTGATTCTTATTGTGAGTATCTCTTTATACTCATCTTGATTTTATACCTCAATCAAGATATAAGTAATCATTAAAAGCAAAGCTTATCCTTATACCCCTGCATACAACAAATGTTGCAGATATCACTTTCACCATAGGAATGGGTAAGGAATTTTAATCCCTTGGTGATTTCTGGCGAGCCATACATAACTTAGTTGTCCCTTTGAACTTAGTTCTTGGGATCTCCAGTCATATAAGTAGGGTTACCATTATGACGACTCTTATGTAATAGGCTTTAATCCCATCCCCTTCGATGAATTATACACTAGCTCTTTTGTCAAACATTTTGTTAACGGATCCACAATATTCTCTTTAGATTTTATATAATCTATTGAGATTATTCCATTTGACAATAATTGCCTTACGGTATTATGTCGACGACGAATATGTCGTGACTTACCGTTATACATATGATTCTGTGCCCTGCCTATTGCAGATTGACTATCACAATGAATGCAAATAGCTGGCACAGGTTTTGGCCACATTGGAATGTCTTCTAAGAAGTGACGAAGCCATTCTGCTTCTTCTCCTGCTTTGTTTAAAGCAATGAACTCGGATTCCATTGTGGATCGTGCGATGCATGTTTGTTTCGTGGATTTCCAAGAAACAGTAGCGCCTCCCAGAGTAAAGACATATCCACTTGTGGATTTTGAATCTTTAGTATCCGATATCCAATTGGCATCATAATAACCTTCAAGTACTGCCAGATATCGAGTAAAGTTCAAACCATGATCACGGGTGAATCTTAGATATCTAAGAACCCGAATGATCGCTTTCCAATGGTCTTCTTCGGGGTTACTAGTGTACCTACTCAATTTACTGATAGCATAAGCTATATCAGGACGAGTACATTTCATTAGGTACATTAGGCTTCCAATGATTTGGGAGTATTTTAACTGAGACACTGCATCACCTTTATTTTTCGATAAATAAAGACTGATATCTACAGGTGTTCTAGCTAAAGTCATATCACCCTTGATAAATTTATCAAGAATTTTCTCAATATAGTGAGATTGACATAACGCATATCCGTCAGATGTTTTAGTAATTTTCATTCCTAATATAACATCTGCGACCCCCATATCTTTCATATCAAATCTTTTGTTAAGCATTTGCTTAGTTGATTTGATTATGTTTTGACTGCTTCTTATGATAAGCATGTCATCCACATAAAGACAAACTATGACATATCCTTGGTCAGTGTTTTTAACATAGACGCATTTGTCATATTCGTTTATCTTAAACCCATTAGTAAGCATTGCATGATCAATTTTTTCATGCCATTGCTTAGGTACTTGTTTTAATCCATAAAGGAATTTTACAAGTCGACAAACTTTCTCTTCTTGCCCTGATACTACAAACCCTTCGGGTTGCTCCATATAGATCTCTTCATTTAGATCACCATTTAAGAAGCTGTCTTAACATCCATTTGATGTATTTCTAAATTAAACAACGCTGCTATAGAAATAAGCATGCGAATGGATGTTATTCTTGTTACAGGGGAATATGTGTCAAAATAATCCAGACCTTCCTTTTGTCTGTAACCTTTAACTACAAGTCTTGTTTTATACTTGTCAATTGAACCATCTACTTTCATTTTTCTCTTGAATATCCATTTATATCCAAGAGGTTTAGAACCTGGTGGAAGATCCACCAATTCCCAAGTATGATTTTGCATAATGGATTCAATTACATTATTAACAGCCTCTTTCCACAAAGGTGCTTCAGGACCTGTCATTGCTGCCTTAAAGCTTTGAGGTTCATTTTCTAACAGGTATGTCAGAAAATCTGGACCAAAGGATTTTGATGTTCTCACTCTCTTACTTCCTCTTGGTTCATTATCAGTTAAATCCTGTTGGTCGAGACCATTACTAGTCTCTTGTGTTTGATTGTCATTAGTCTCTTGACTTTGTGTACAATCATAAGTTCTTTTCTGTGAACTTAATTCCTGTTCTTTCTTGTAAGGAAAGACATGTTCAAAAAATACAACATTCCTTGACTCTATAATAGTGTTCACAATTATATCAGGTATTTCTGATTTATAAGTCAGAAACCGATATGGACTACTATTCTGAGCATAACCAATAAACACACAATCTACTGTTTTTGGTCCAATCTTAGTCTTTTTAGGAACATGAACTTCAACTTTTGCCAAACACCCCCACACTTTTAAGTATTTGTAGGAAGGCGGTCGACCTTTCCACAATTCATAAGGAGTGCTGTTGGTTTTCTTGTGGGGTATTCTATTAAGAACATAATTAACAGACAATATTGCTTCCCCCCCACAAGTTCTGTGGTAAGCCTGAACTTAGTAACATGGCATTCATCATTTCTTTTAGGGTTTTATTCTTCCTTTCAGCAATTTCATTTTGCTGTGGAGAATAAGGGGCTGTAGTTTGGTGAATGATGTCATGTTGTGCACAAAATTCATTTAATGGTGCATCATATTCACCACCCCTATCACTTCTAATATAAATCAGAATATAACATCTATCACTTATTATCTATGATGTGCTTGATTCATAAATTTCAAATCATGATTCATAAATTTCAAATGAAAAATCCAAAATAATTATGACTACACAAATCAGAATTAATGTTTTGACAAAATCTTATCCTCATAAAAATTTTGCCTAAGAATCAAACAATTCAAATAGCCCATTTGATTGTATACATTTTTGCAACTCATTTACGAAAAAGTGTCACTGTCATAAAAATATTTGTGATAGAAGATAATTAAATTATCTCAACTAATGCGAGAGATACACCCCCATAATAATAAAATGGTTTATGGTTTAACAAATTCTACTATGCAAGTAAAATAATTATTAACGACATCTCATGTCACATAATTCAAAATAAACTAATAATCAACATAAAAGATTTCTTAAATTTATTTCCCAATTAAATGGAACGATATAACTACATACATCTTCATGTTTAAATTTCTCTTGCTGTTTAAACATCCATCAAAAATTGATTGGAAAAACTCAAATTAATCCACTTGTGTACAAGGTCAACATACCATTTTATCATTCCAAATCACATGAAATTTTTTTAAGAAATAACTCGAGTTGATATCAATACATGCATATCAAATGCATCAACTAAAAATAATGAATTAACAAAATAAATTAATCATGCATGATTCCATGAGATAAAAAGATTCTCAACCCATAAATAAAATCTAACGTAAGTAAACCAGCACGTTTTAAATTTTAAACTCCAAAAATGACAAAACAAATATTCATTTAATCAGTTTGATTTGTACATAAATAAACTAATTATATACACATTAAAATGTTCTTGTGAATATATATATATATTTCCCGACTCATGATGAACTATGATAAAGTAAAAAAAACTAACATTTTTACACAAATTAAGTGGTTTTTCAAACGAAATCGTAAGTTACGTACAAAAGTTAAATGATAGATTAACAAAATTAATTTTCTAGTTACTAAAACCAAAAAATAAATTATAACACAAAATAATTTTATTTTTCTTGTTACTAAAACTAGAAAATAATATAATTTTATTTTCCTTGTTATTAAAACTAGAAAATAAAATACCACAAAAATATCTGATTACAAAAATCAGAAAATCACACCACAAATTAATTTTCTAGTTATCAAAACCAGAAAATAAATTAAAACACAAAATAATTTTCTAGTTACCAAAACCAGAAAATAAATGATAATACAAAATAATTTTATTTTCCTTGTTACTAAAACTAGAAAAATAAAATATCAAAATAATTTTCTGTAATACCAAATAATATTCTACAATTGTTAATGACACCAGTATATTACTACTAATTGTCAAAGAAAATAAACAGTATATTACTACTATCTGTCAAATAGTTTATAAATACTATTTGTATTTTCCAACCAGAATATTACTTTGAAAACACAGAAAATTAAATACAATGAAGACACCAAAAATAGTCTGTCTTAAGATTGTTGGACAATCTTCACTGTAATTAATTAATTCAGTTTGTGTACTTAACAACAAATAGAATTTAAAAGAAATAAAGGAAATGAGAGAATTTGTTTGATTACAAAAATCAACCTTGAAATAAAAATAAATAAATAAAAACAGATATTATTTTGTTACAAAAATAAAATTAAAATCTGATTCAACAAACAAATAAAACAGAATAATAAATTAAACAACTTACTTGATTAATTTCTTTGAATAATTATCTGATCAAGTCTAGTGTTTGACACTGTGTCCTTAAGACAGATTCGTCCTCTCCACGGTGCTTTCAGAATTTGGACGTCTATCTCCTAGGATAAAATGATCTACTACAAACAATAGCAGCACTACAAATTGTTTGCCTAACGAACACACTAAGCGTTTATACTCTCTCACAGAAGAAAATAATGCAGCAATATGAAAAGAATATTTGCAGAATTATGAAGGACGAAATTAGAGTTACAAAATCCAAATGAGGCCTGTCCTATTTATAGATGGATTGGTGGCTACAGATTTTGAATTAAACAGGTGCAAACCTGTTTGAACAGGTATGAAACCTGTTTGGTTTTGAATTTAAACAGATTTGAATCTGTTGGGTTCATAATTCAAACAGATAACAAAAACGGGAAGGGCCCTGTTTGGATGTACAGTAAAACCGGACCAGTTTGTTTCCGGTTTAATTCGAATTCTGGATTTTATTTTACCAAAGTTATACCATCTCATGGTAGATTGGCGAATTATTTATTGGGCCGAGCTGGATTTGAACCAGCGTAGACATATTGCCAACGAATTTATAGTCCGTCCCCATTAACCGCTCGGGCATCGACCTAGGAAGAATCCATTTTAGGCTTATTGGTAATCCATGATCAACTTCCTTTCGTAGTACCCTACCTCTAGGGGAAGTCGAATCCTTACTGCCTCCTTAAAAGAGAGATGTCCTGAACCACTAGACGATGGGGGCATACTTGCCCGACCACCATAAATTCAAATGTTTTTGGTCCAAAAAGATTAATATTGGGCCGAACAAGCTCAACCCAACCATGCCCAAGCCCAGCCCAGCCGACGGCGGCGGCGCGTGCGCGCGTGTGGTGATTTTTGGGTCCAATGGGTCTAACCCATTTTACCCATAACCTCTCCCTCTAAAACACTTGGGTATCCCTTGGGGCACACCCCAAGTACCAAACCCATGCCTTATAAACCCATTCAAAACTTCCCACCAAATCAATGTGGGACAAGCCTTATTCAAACCTTTAAGGATTTTCCACCAAAACTCCATTTCCATGGAGCACACTTTGGCTTCAATTTCCTATTCACTCGGTAATGGTTTTGAGCAACCAAATATACCACGTGAATCACAACGCGGCATAGAACGCGTTACCACTTTGACCCGCAAAAATCGACGCACGGGTCCCACCTAAATAATATACCAAACTTAGGAAAAAATTCTGGTTTTACCCAGAATTTTATAACCATTTCCAACAGGTAGTACTCGTATAGTCTACTTGTAGACACCGACCTAGGGATTACTGGAGTTGTATTTACTGCCCCTTGAATTAAATTGATAAATTTTGAAAAATTGAAGTTGCATAACATCATTGAGCATGATGGTTTTCAAAAGATGAAGATGTGTTTTATTTTCAAAAAGGCATGGCATGGCATGGCATGTGTATTCATCTCTTGAGACTTGTATAAAATGTATATACTTTGTTAAGGATTTCCTATTGGGCTTTATGTTCACCCTACTGGATTTTTGTGCAGGAAAAGACGCTGTGAATCCGCCTAATTGAGGGCGTGGAAATGTGTGTGCTGAGAGCGCTAAACTTCTCCTTTGCTATGATCCTATTTGTAAGTCAAGGGCTATGTATGTGTGGGTTTGGATAACCATTTTGTGTAACCGTGCTTAAGCCTTGGAAGATTGTAAACCCTTGGGGGTGCTTATTTGGTTATTTACTTATTGTTGAATCAATGTAATATCGTATGAGGAACTATTATTATTACGTAACACAAGTATGGGAAGTTATATTGGTTTTTCTTTAAGAGAGCCATGATTGTTGCATTATCATTTGGGCTAGAAATTTAGGGCGTTACATAATCGAAAGGAGAGTTATTTTTGGTAGCCTTTCTGCTCTGCTCAGTCTCTTTGTTCTATCTCTCTCACGAAACAAAT
Organism: Camellia granthamiana; assembly: GCA_036172215.1. NCBI lineage: Eukaryota > Viridiplantae > Streptophyta > Magnoliopsida > Ericales > Theaceae > Camellia > Camellia granthamiana. The sequence continues at coordinate 14,078,368 of CM069913.1, forward strand.
AAGGAAGAAGAAGGCAAAGAGAGTGATTAAGAAGAAAATGGAGGAGAAGACGACAAGAGGGAGAGAGAGCCGAGGCAGCTGATTGACTGATTGACCCGTCTTGCTTTTGTCGGTCGGCTGACGTAAAAGCAAAGACGCGTGTCCAAAGCGATTTTCGACGAAAAGAAACAGACGCAGGAGAATCATATATATATGTATATATATGTTTTGATTATCTATTTTTTGATGCCATTTATCACTATCATTTTCCTCCTCCTCCTCCAGATTCTGACCCATGATTTCCTTTTAATAATGTCACAGGGGGAGAAATTATATGATGTTATGTATTATGGTATTATTTTCAAATTATGGTATTATTTGAAAACTAATCTGATGATTATGTATTTATAGTTTGATATCTTAGTCTAATATCATGTCTCTAATTAAAACTTATTTATTACATATGTGCTAACCTATTTATTTAGAAATGAATTCAGGGAGCATGACTTGAGGGGGAGCTTTTCTTACTCCCAAATCAAATCAAAACATCATTTTGTGCCATTATAAAAAAAAGGTGAGATTGTTAGACTTATTTGTTTTGATGATTTATTTAATTATGTTTTAATTCATTTGAAAGAGAAAAATAGAATCAAAATTTATTTTGATGATTTATTTGAAAGAGAAAAATAGAATCAAAATTTATTTTGATGATTTATAGAATCAACATTTATTTTGATGATTTATTCAATTATGTTTTAATTTATTTGAAAGAGAAAAATAGAATCAAAATTTATTTTGTCCCATTATTTCTCACTTAAACCTTTATCCTAAATGTTGTTAGAATGTTTTTAATATTTGATCAAATCAGAGGTTCAAACAGCTAAAACAAAGGTTCAAACAGTCTAGCATAATAGCATATCAAAAGGTTCAAACAGCCCAGTACAGCAGCAGGCCAAAAGGTTCAAGTGGAAGATATTCAAATTAGTAATAATGGAGTGGAAGATATTCAAATTAGTAATGATGGAGTACAATGGTTATAAACGGCTATAAATTGAAATGAATATAACGGCTATAAGTTTAATTATATATACCAAAGCCTCTAATGTAAACAAGTTACAAAAAAAAAAATCAAAAAACATTCTTTGATCTATAATCACTCTTATCTATTCTCTGAATTTTTTTTTAAGAAGAGTTCTTCAATTTTTGCTTACATCCTCTCTCAGAAATTATACATTAAGTCGTATAGGTTTAAGCACATCTTTCTTGTGTGAGGATTACAGAAAAATTAGAGTCTCATTTTTATATCTATCTATGAGAGATAATTCTTGTAGCTTTCTATGAAAACAAAAACACATTCTTTTCAACCTTGTAAGAGTGTAGTACACTCAGTGTTCTTGACTTAAAAAGTCTGTGTAAAATTTGTGGAGGATTGCTCCATCTGTGAAAAGGTTGCTAGCACCCTGTGAAGCTAGAGAATAGTGGAAAATCTCAAGTGAAGCTTGAGAAGTGGACGTAGGCCGAGTTGAAGCCGAACCACTATAAATTTGTTTGCCTGTCTCTCCCTTATCTCTTTATTTTATTTAAATTGCCATAGTTATATTTCATATTTTTATTGTGCTAAAATCATTAATCGATATGGTTGTTAGAATACTTATTTTAATTATTTTTATTTCATTAACTATATTTATCTATTGTGCTAGTCATAATTTTTATTAGGATATTATTATTTTTATTTGTAAAAACCTAATTCACCCCCATCTTAGGTTGTCTTTTGGGTAACAATAACCTAGTTAGTTTCATATGTTTATACTTTTATTCCATAAAATCTTTTTTTTCCTAGTTTTATATTTTTTTTTAGAACTATATTATATCCTTATATATTATGTTGATACGTAATATACACAAAAAATGAAATACACGATTTGTTTTGTTTGTTGGCGTTATTCACGTTGATGATTCTGATTCAGTTAATCAATGTCGATCGTTTATGGTAGGGTTTTATTGTGGTAGGGTTTCAGTGCAGTGAAGAGAAGACAACGATAGGTTTTTGTGCAGTGGGAGAGAAGACGACGACGACGGGTTTCTGTCCATAGGTGTGTTTGTTTTCGTAGTTTGGTGTTTCTGTGTACTCTGGTTTGTTACATAATTGTTGGAGATCAATCATTGATCGAGGTGGAGAACGATTATAGAATTTCTTTCTTAAGGTTAGTATCATTTTGTTTATGAATGCATGTTCATTTATGTGAGGGATTGCATGCTCTACTTTTGAATCATGTGCATTTTCTAGAATACATAGGTAATACAAGTGTATGTTTGATGAATGAGGTTCTGACTTTTTTACTGGTAATGCATGTATATTTTTGTTGTTTGAGTTTTAGATATTTGACAGAGATGCATGTATAGTTGTTTGAACAAATTGATTGTAGTGGATCATTGGTGAAAGGTTGTTTTTGGTTGATTGGTTTATTTTTTCTTGTTGTTTTGTGATTGTTTTCATACGATTTTTGTGCTATTTGGTGTACCATCTCTGTTTGGTTAGATAATTTAGATTATGTGAACAATGTAAATGTTCACATATCATTGGCTATAATGTGGTTGTTTACTTCCTTGTTTTTGTATTTTTGTAGCAAATGGATACTTTCATGTTGTTGGTGTGCTTATATTGGTTCTTCTAGAGATGTAGTTCAAAACTTTGTGTTATTTATTTATTTATTATTATTATTAAATTGTTGGGTTCGAAGATTGTCTTCTTTAATTGTTGTGATTCGAAACTCTATTTTCTACCATTGTTGCAATTTCAGCCGAAAAACAAAGGGAGAGAGAAGGAATTGAGTCGAAGGGAGAGAGCGGATTCAAAACTCAATTTTGTATCCAGCCGATTTTGTTACAAACTTATTCTTTGAATGTGCATTTAGTTGGATTTGGGTTGGTTTGGTGTAATAGTGGAATTGCATGGGTTGTTATTGATAGCGATAATGATGAAGATAAAGATATGGGTGGTGGTTTTTTTATTTTTTTAGAGATTGAGATTTGTCAAATTTCTAATTCTGTTACTGCCATTGTTTTTGGTTTTTTGTTAACCTCATCACATCATTAATCAGTGTTAATATTCACATTATCTGTAATGAAAATTTGCCATTTGTATTGTCAATCAGTGTGGATATTTACACATCCATATAATATTGAATAGTGTATATATTTTCACCGTGTTCATTACTACTATGCAATTGTGATGTTAAAGTTCACATCAGACCATTATATTCAGTCATATAACCACAAGCCACAGTGTTTATTTGGACACAAAAATGATGTGAATATTCACAATATAACAAATAGATATAAAGATTCACATTAATTCTAGTATGTTTGTGGATGGTCATACACTTTATTTATGTACAATGCGAATATTTACATCTATAGTCAATTATAATAAACATATGACATAATGTAATTGAAAATGGGACTTAACATAAATTATGATGTGAACATTCACACCAATTTCAACATAAGAGACCAGATGCAGATGTTCACACTTCATATTGTTTGGAACATTATTTGGTCAACTATCGTTGGGTGTATTCAATATTCTTTTCTAATATGTTTGTGGATGAATCATACACCTTACATATGTAAAATGTGAATATTAACATCTGTAGTCGATCACAATAAACATAAGACATATTTTAAATATTCACATTAATTGAAAATATATATTAATATAAATTACGATGTGAACATTTACACCAATTTCAATATAAGAAAACAAATATGAATGTTCATACTTATATTATTTAGCACACGCAATACATCAACACCAAATATACCATTAGAATACATAGGTGTATGAGAAGTAGATCATTAATTTATATATATTGTCAGTATTTTCAACTACAAGTTGTCAAAGTTACCAACAACAAAAAAAAAAAAAAAAAGAAGAAGAAGAAGAAGAAAAGGAAAAAGAAAAAGAAAAAAAGGCACTTGTATTGTGGTATAGATAGTGTATAGTAGACAACTCCCAACCATAGGAATGAATGAATTAAGAACATATTTCATTTTTGTACAAAATTATCACGAACTGACTTGTTTCAATCATTCAAGAAAAAAATGACTAATGATTGTCGTAGTTTGCTCCATTCAACATGAGACATGTTTGCCTTTATCGAACCATCGTAGACATGTTGTCTCATAATGTAATAAACGGCCCATGCACAATCAACACTGCAAGATAGATGGATGTAGTTAATAATTGAAATAATTTATATTATGTTGTTCGAAGGTGAAGATGATATTATGTTGAGACTTACGAGTTCGGGGTTTGTTGAAGATAGTTATCGACTGAGATAATAAACTTCGACGTATTGTGGGCTGCCAACTTACCTCCAACTAGAATGATAAATCTCTATTATAATCGATTCAACGTAATGCTTCTACCACATTGAAAATAAGCAGTTGATCATTTATGGAAGTATTAATGCATACATTTATAAACACAAGTAAGTACACATGTGATTTTGCCATTAACATCAATATTTTATTAAGTCACACAACCAAAAGATATAATAACCATTATGGACTAGTGAATGATTAGAAAATATTAAAACAATTTTAATATGTATACATTTACATGCAAATATTATTATCAATGTGAATGTTTAGAAAACATCATAACATATTTCTTATGTGAATGTCTACATTGTGTGAATTGTCATAACAAAACAAGTGTACAAAAATGGATATCATAATAGACAATTATACCACTATTTTTCGAAGAAAAAAAAATTTGAGGGGTTCACATCTTTTGAACAATATCAACAACAACAACAACACACACACACACACACACACACACACACACACACACACAAAGTATTGGTAATGTTATGTGCACATATGTATAAGCATATAGCATCAATGTAAATATTCATAATGGCTACAGACTACCAAAATCATGATAACATTACTAATGCGTCAACCATAAACTACAAATTTTTGTGTATACTAAAATATAATGTGAATAATAAGTTGACACACATGGATAGCATTATGTGGGAATTGATACTTTTCAATGGTAATTCAACAACAACAACAACAACTGCAAGAAGGTGAAAATAACAATAATAATATGAACAACAAGGACCAGAGTTATATCAATATAATCATAGTGACATGTGCGAAAGTTTGCATTGAGGCAAAAAAATGGACAATATTAAGTAGGAATTGATACTTTTCAATGGTAATCTTTATATTATATCTACATACAAATGTTAATGTTCACAATGTTAACGTCGATATTCACATTAACAACCCCTATTTTGAATATAGAATGATGTTAATGCTCACATTGTAGCTTACAAAATACAAAAACATGACAGCATCAACAATGTATTAACCGCACAACACTATTTTTTTGGGTATCAAACATGAAGTGAATAAGAATGTTCAGATGATGTGAATGTTCTTATCACAACACTCTCTATATAGATAATATATCAGACCACTATTTCATTAGTTAAAAAAAAAACAAAAAACAGAGGATTCACATCCTTTGAACACCATCAACATCAACATCAACAGCAACAGCAACAGCAACAATAATCACAAAAAGGGGGGAAAGTAACATATTATCACTGCTTAAAAATAAGAATGTTCACATAGTGTGAACGTTTACATCACTACACTATTTACACACATCGACAATATATCAGGCTACAATTTCAATATTTTCTTAAAAAAAAGAGAGCAAAAAGCAGGGGGCTCATATCCTTTGAACACCATCAACAACAATCACAAAGGAACGAAAATAATAACAACAATATAAATAACATGTTCGACTGATGGTTAGCATTCACAGTGTTGATTTTTCACTTCAGAGTGGGGTTCCAAATGATCAACAATGGTGATTCCAACGAAAACAGAGCAGGAAATGGCAATTTTGACGAAAAACGACACAGGGACAATGAATACTGCGATGAGACGACAAAAGAGAGTATAGAGGATTGATGACTAGGATTTAGGGTTTTAAAAGGTTGACAGATTTTCTGCATGATATTCGTAGAAGAGAGAGAGAGAGAGAGTGGCTGTTATTGATTCAAATATATGAAACACGCATATTGACTGGAGGGGTTTTTGGTCTTTGTACAGTGAATAGGACCTAATAGAATACTCTAAAATATTTTGGATTGTATATGTACGGGAAAGAAATAAACCTTCTCGTATAATCCTGTTGATCAAATCTGCGCTCCTCCGTACGACGTCGTTCTACTACCTTAAAATACAAACGTGAGCTAGCCGGCGGGTGTGTGCCGGAAACCTCTCCGATGCCTAAGTCAGCAAACTAGACAAATAGACAAAAGCTCTGTATATTCGGGAATCAAAATTGCGTTACCTCTCCATAGGTGATATTTGTGAGCTTTTATAGGTTCCGTGTGGTACAATCATAGTAGGACTTTTACTTCTCCATGCGGAGTCCTCCTAGGATTCATTCTTCTGAAGGATAATGCTTATCCTCCAACACCCCCCTTACTGCTTTAAACCAAGTGAGATGGTTTTACCATGACCGAACTACCACAACCGAGGTAAGCATGGCTATGCTTAGCCGTAGAATAGGCCAAACTATCATTAGTTCGGTTCTTCCTTCAATGCCCTTTCCTCAGTTCCTCCTGTATAAACCATGGTAAGTCCAAACCGAGCTAACAACTAGCTTTGTCCGACCGAGCTAGTGATGCTATACCGCGACCGGACTAACTTCTGAACGTGGCTAACTGGCGACCGAACTAACCATATACTCTTCTGGGCCTGAGATAACTTTGAGGCCTTTCCACACTGTCTTTCGGACTTCGGCCCATACCGGCCTAAAGATTAGCTCGGCCCAATTTATATGTACATATAAATTACCCTCTCAGTATAGAATAGAACTCTTAGAAATGAGATTTATTAAAAAAAAAAAAAAAAAAAAAAGTTCCCAATTTGAAATTTAAAAAACAATTAAAGAATATTTGGGTTAAGGCATTAAATTCTCCACACTCATATCCTAAGAAAATTTATTTCCACACTTTAAGATTAATCTACCAAAAATCATTTTAGAGGATCCGAAAATGATATATCGTGTGCGAAGTGAGAAATTCAATAACAAGCCGACTTATTAGTTCGAAAAAAAAAAAGAGCTGCCTGACATAACAACACATGTACCGAGCACATGGTCTATATTAAACAATCAAAAAGACAATAGTGCCCTTCATAAAGTTGACCTGTCTTCTCTTTCTTTTCCAACACATCTTTATAATCTAAAGCTTAAATGTATAGGAGAAATTGTATTTCAGTAGAGTAGTAAAAAATATATATATATATATTTTATGATAATATAATTTTATTGTGTGTGTGATACAAATATATTATTGTTCTTAGTGCAACTTTTTTTATATATCAGAGTTGCATAAAAATAAAAAAATAAAAAATCACTTGTAGTGTAAATTTTTTCCCCATGTATTTACAATTTCTCCAAATATATACTTATAAATTATATCATCATAGCATATGTATTCTCATACAAGTACAATACTTCCTCATAAAAGGGATATATATAACTCTTCCCACCTTATTTTCTAATATTCTTTGAATGAAGGTTTAAAGAGAAAAATATTAAGTACGTATAATGAAAATATTTAAAGTATATAAAATATATTATAATTGAAATTATTTCAAGTATAGTTAACATCAAACTCCAAATGAGTTTTATAATTTATTTTAACAGTACAAGACATTTTAAATATTTTTCAGTGTTCTATTTTGTGCCCTTTAGACTTTTGCAGTAAGAGTATTTGATTTAAAAACGGTGTTGAATTGTTAAAATTTCAATTTTTAAGGAATTTTTTTTTATTCCAATTATCTTGAAGATAAATTGCACATTATGCAAGAAATTCAAAAGTTAAAGTCAATAATAAACAACAAAATTTCTCCTCTCCTTTATTTTTTTTTTCATTTTTAAATTGTGAGAGAAACTTTATTATGGGGAAAAAATTAATAAAGTAAAGAGAATAGGAAAAAGGGAAATAAGCAATTCATGAATTAAGAGAATAGAAAGAATGCATTTGGTAGAATTTTAGAATTATGATTTGAGAATAGAGTTGTATTTTGAGTTTGTGAGTTTTGAAAATATGATTTGAGTGTGAAAAATTTGTTTGGTTATGAGTTTTAAAAAGAGTTTGAATTAAGTAATGTAACATATGATATTGAAAAGTGAGTGTAGAATTAATTTTCTAAAACTGTAACCAAATAATACACTCAAACTAAAGGGTAGAATTAAACTTTAAAAGCTCTACCAAGCAGAGCCCACTTTGGCTTGAGTTTTCAAAATAATTTTATTTTTTTTTTGTTTTCTATATTTTTGTATATTTAGTAAATTTTTTTAATATTCAATCAATTTATTTACTTCTTAGACATATAATAACCTAAATAGAATTAAAGAGTAAAATATTTGTCAAATTTCACAAAATACAAAAATCAAATACAAATTACTATTTTTTGTATTTATTATATTATATTATATTTAGATCTTTTCATAAATATTTTATTTTTAAATATATTTAGATTAAGTACATCTAAAATAAAATCTTGACTAAAATATTTTTAAAAACTTACTAAAAATAAAAAAAAATGAAAAAATGAAAAACTGTATTTAAAAATTCAAAATCAACTAAGGAATCGTTTGGAAATTGATTATTTCAGTTAATTTTTGTACCTATTACAAAAAAAATATGTTAAAAAATAATTAAAAAATAATATGATAATTTATAATAATTTTTGGCTGCGGCTACACCCAACGCGACTGCGGAATCCTTCACTATAGAGGCATCGGTTAGAATAAATGACCCTTTCATCTTTGGCTGAATCGCGAACGACGTCGCACGATCAAGAGGGGGAAAAGGCCTCGGCCTCACAAAACAAAAGCTTAAAACAACATGGGTTCAGACCAGATATTAATTGAGTCCGGATCCTCTGTCATGTTTCTTTACGGCAGTCCCTACGGCGCCCCAAAATGACGTCGTTTTGGGGCAAAATTTAAAAAAAAAAAAAAAAAAAGACTCAAAAACACAGAAAGAGGGGAAAAAGAAAGTAGAGGAAGAGAGAGAGAGAGAAAGCAGCCTCAATTGAGCTTTTGAACCCTAACCCCTCTTCAGAAACCCCTTCATTTCTTTCCGCTTCGGCTGCCGCCCCACCGTCGTGGTTTCATCTTCCTTCGCCGCCAAACAATTCTTCAGCCACCACAACGACATCGCATTCGCCAACTGACCCAAGTCCCTCTCAAGCAAGCACCTCAGCTACAACGGCACCACTATCGGATTCAACTCCTACGGCGATCTCTGGAGCAACGTCCGCAACGTCACCACCATTGTAGCGATCTCGGTTTCGATCATTCTTTCATGTTTTGCCACTTCGACTGGGCCGGTCGGGGATCGAGCTGCTCGTTCAGCTAGCGGGGGTCCAGGGCAAGGTTGTTAAGATCGCGATCCGGATTGTAGGATCGTATGATCCTACGATCCATTTTTGGAGAATCGATCTGGATCACATGATGAATCGTATTTTGTTCAGGATCGTATCAGGATCGTAGGATCGGAAGTGGATCGCGATCCTATACGATCCTACTTTTGTCCTTTTTTCTGATATTTTTATTACAGGTTTGATGCACCTTCTCTCTTTTCTAAAGACCCACGACATAAGATTAGGGCAAAATATTGGGGGAAAGTTGGTCACGAGAGCTGAGCAGCCTCCATCCAGCCTCTATCCAGATTCCAGGTATGCTTCTTCTTCTTCGTCTTCTCTTCTTCTTCTTCTCTATTCGACTCATTCTTCTCTGTGCTTCGACTCCTTCTTCTCCTCTGTTCGTCTTCTTCGACTCCTTTTCTTTTTCTCCTCCATCTTCTTTTTCCTCTGCTACTGTTTTTTTTTCCCCCTTCTTCCATTTTTCTGTCTTTCATTCCCCTTTTGTTTTTCCCCATTTTTCCCCTTATTCCATTTTTCCATTTTCCTGTCAACGTAATTTTGAACTTGTAATTTATTTTTGCAGATACCACCAAGGAAAAGTGCAGCTTCATACAGGTTTGTTCTCAATTAATTTGTAAATTATAACATGACTTTAGATTACCTAGTGTTCATGTTGGTAATAGTTGATTCAATGTTTGCTCTGTCTTTTTATTAACATAAGCTAAAGTTGCTTATGATTATTGAGAGGGTAATTTGTATGGTTAAATTGGGCCGAGCTAGGTAAATAAGCCGTTATGGGCCGCTGTATGGAATGTTGAGTAAAGGTGGCCATAAAGTTACTCCGGTCTTACGGAAGTGTGAAGTTACTTCGGTTCTAAGAAGCTTGCGGTTAGTTCGGTCGTCATATTATTATACCGGTCATAGCACAGTACGTAGTCTAAACCTTACTAAAAGTTAGCTCGGTTTAGCTTACTACGGTTTATGAACGATGGACGAAGATAGGGGCAGTGAACCGAACTAAGGATAGTTCGGTCCAGTCTACGACTTATGCATGGCCATGCTTATTTCGGTCATGTGGGAATCCGACCATGGTAAAACCATCTCACTTGGTTTAAGTAGTGAGGGGGGTGTTGAAGGATAAGCATTATCTTTCAGGAGTATGAATCTTAGGAGGACTCTACGTGGAGGAGTAAGAGTCCCACTAGGATTGTGTCACGCGGAATCTACAAAAGCTCACAAACATCACCTATGGAGAAGTAACGCAACTTTGATTCCCGAATACACAGAGCTTTTTGTCTATTTGTCTAGATTGCTGACTTAGGCATCGGAGAGGTTTCCGGCACACACCCGCCGGCTAGCTCACGTTTGTATTTTCAGGGAGTAGAGCGATGTCGTACGGAGGAGCGCAGACTTGATCAACAGGATTATACGAGAAGCTTTATTTCTTTCCCTTACAATTGGCGCCGTCTGTGGGAAGTTAGACAAGAACAAAACCTCTTGATCAAGCTTTTCTTCTTTATAATCAATGGCGCACAACGAAGATTTGCCACAATCCGCCATTGACGGACAAACACCAGAGGGGGGTGCAAGGCGCAAAGGTCTACCTCTCATCTCTCCTATGGCGGATTTAGAGCCACAGCGGCAGAATCCCAGGAGGGATACGAGGGGGAGAAGGCGGACTAACAGCCCCCATCACTCTCGTTCACAAAGTCCTGAGAGACAAAGGCGAAGGATTGATCCTCAAACTCTGGAGGATTGTGTGAAGGAGCAGGATGAACTAATATGATGGATGGCGGCGGACATGGAGTCCATGAAGCGCCAGATAAAGGGAAAAGGAGTGGCGACAGGAGAGGGGCGCAAATGCAAGACGCCCCCTCGCCACTCGGAAGATCGTAGTAGACATACCACACCATCCCAAGCAGAGAGTAAAAGCCTCAGGACAGGCGACACTCAATCCAGAACCTCCAGGACTCGTTACTCTAGGTCTGAGAGAACAAGGACTGAGAGGTCATGCACTGAGGGAAGCACCTATCGGCCCTCGCACACGTACCAGACAAGATCCAGGCAAACGGAGTTGCCCAGATCATCCGACCTACGTACTGTGCTAGAGGAGAGGGCACGATGGAAGGAGGATGCCAGGGCGCGCGATCCACACAGAGTGTCCGCCCTTCAGCGGTTGGCTCCTCGGACGCATGGAAGCGTCGAGGTTGGAATGCCAATACCGCGCCCAGCCTATGAACCAACAGACAAAGCGTTAGCGAGGCTGCAGACCTCGCCATTTGTTCCTACAATCGAAAACGCGCCCCTACCATCAGGCTTCCTTCAGCCCAAATTTACTACATATGAGGGAAAGACGAACCTCTACTCGCACTTGAGCCACTTTCGCCAGGTCATAGCTATATACCGGCGAAACGAGGCTTTGATGTGCATCCTCTTCCTATCTAGCCTTGGCGACCTAGGCTTGACTTGGTTCGAAAAACTTCCAGAAGGCAGCATAGCCTCCTGGGCACAATTGGCGGAGGCGTTCGTAACGAGGTTCAGAACAAACACCAAAACCCCGGTGGAGATCGACCAGCTACTCTCCATCGACATGGGTGACAAAGAGACCCTAAGATCCTATAATAGTTGCTACTGGGAAACCTTCAACCAGATTGGGGACTGCCGCACCAATCTCGCCATTGCACAGTACAAAAGAGACCTTCCAGTCGGAAACAGACTAAGGGACTCAATCACCATGACGCCACCACTCACCATGGAGGCCCTGATGGAAAGAGTGCATCAGCGCATCAGCACATCAGGGTGGAAGAGGATGGCGCCCGTGCCAAAACAAAGTCCGGCACGATCGCAATACTGGATAAAAAGGCCTCAGCAAAGGTTAACGCGGTAGACCGTCCGAACAGAAACGGACGAGGCAGGCGAGACAACGGAGAGGATCAGGATAAAAGATGGTTGAGAGTCCGCACTGCCATAACCACGGTATTCAAGAAACCGATCTATCGGATTCTAAGCGAGATACGAGATGAACCTTTCGTCAGATGGCCTGCTAAGCTAGGAGAGGCTCAGAAGGACTACGATGAAAGGTCACGGTGCACCTTCCATAAAGAAAAGGGGCATCGCACTGAGAATTGCACACCATTGAGACAGCACCTGGAGGAGTTGGTAGCCACAGGTCACCTGGATAAATACATTGAAGGAGGGACGCAACCAGCCCCCCAGGACCACAATAACCCCAACGGGATGCCGGTCGACGCCCCACCTCAAGGCGTAATTAATGTGATACATGGAGTCTTCGAACCTGAGCGTGTATGCGAGCTCAGAGGGTCAATCAAGAAGGCTGAGCACTTCAGAGAGGTACTTAGTGCACAACCTACCATAAAAAAGGGGAAGACAGAGGCCACGAATGTCATTTCTTTTTCGGATAGAGACTTGGCGAGGATATATTGCCCTCACAATGACGCCCTGGTTGTCACTCTCCGAGTCAAGGATTTTGACGTCAAGCGAATTTTGATTGACCAGGGTAGTTCATGTGAAATAATGTACTACGAAACATTTAAACAATTGAAGTTACAAGATAAGGACTTGGCACCTGCTGTATCTCCCCTGATTGGATTTAACTCAATGCCAGAGTGGCCAGTCGGCAAAATAATTCTTCCAGTTAGAGCAGGAAGCATAACGAAACAAGTCGAGTTCTGGGTATTGAAAGTCCCTTCCACTTACAACATCATCTTGGGCCGAACGTGGCTGCATGCCATGCGGTCGGTGGCATCATCCTATCACCAAGTAATGCGGTTCCCCAACGAAACCGGGGTAATTGAAGAGGTCTATGGAGATCAGATTATGTCCAAACAATGCTTTGTCACTGTGAATGGCAGCCGCGCTGCCAAGGGATATGTTCATTCGGTGGAAGAACCTGAGAGTAATGAACTGTTCGCAGATGTCAGCAAAGCAGCTAATCAAAAAGCGGTGGAAGACTTGGTAGAGGTAAGAATAGATGAAAAGAACCCGGATAAGTTCTTTTTGCTCGGTTCGTTGTTGTCCAGCACTGAGAGATTAGAGGTCTTGGAATTTTTGGCCTCTAACATCGAAGTGTTCGCCTGGACACCATACGACATGCCAAACATTGATCCTAACTTCATCTGTCACCAACTCAACGTCCATCCATCCGCCAGGCCAATCATTCAGCGCACACGCAGATCGGCACTCCACCACGCCGAGATAGTGGCTGAAGAAGTAGGAAACCTGCTGGAGGCAGGGGCAATCAAGGAAGTGCACTACCCAAGATGGATCTCCAACACAGTAGTAGTGCCAAAAAAGAATGGCAAGTGGCGCGTCTGCATCGACTACAAAACAGTCAACAAGGCATGCCCAAAAGACAGCTTTCCTTTACCACGGATAGATCAACTGGTAGACCTAACGGCAGGGCACAACCGACTTAGCTTTTTGGATGCATATAGAGGCTACCATCAAATCGCCATGCACGAACCAGACCAGGAAGTCACGCCCTTTACAACTCCAAGAGGACTGTATTGCTACAAGGTCATACCCTTTGGCCTAAAGAACGCAGGAGCAACATTCCAGAGAATGGTCACCAAGATGTTTGAACCATTGTTAGGCAGAACAATGGAGGCTTACATCGACGACATGGTGGTCAAGAGCAAGGATAAGAATGACCATCTCAAAGACCTAGGTGAGATGTTTGAGATCCTGAAGAAGCACAAGTTGCGCCTCAATGCGTCCAAGTGTGCATTCGGAGTAGGATCTGGCAAATTCCTGGGCTTCCTGATAACCAACAGGGGTATAGAGGCAGACCCCTCTCAGATTAAGGCAATTCAGGACCTGGAAAGGCCAAACTCAGTAAAGGAAGTACAGCACCTCACAGGCATGGCGGCTGCGCTCAATCGGTTTATAAGTCGGTCGTTAGACAGACTACGACCATTCTTCCATGCTCTAAAAGCCAAGTTTGAGTGGGATGAAGAATGCGACCGCGCTCTGGAAAACTTGAAAGAATACATGTCTTCTCCACCACTACTTGTCACCCCAATACCAAGAGAAGAACTCTTCCTATACCTAGCAGTCTCTCAGCACGCAATCAGTGCAGTGTTGGTCCGTGCGAAAGGAATCCAACATCTACCCATCTTTTATTTCAGCAAGACATTGCTGGGCGCCGAAACAATGTACTTGCCACTAGAAAAACTAGCCTTGGCCTTAATGATGGCCTCAAGGAAGTTGACGCACTACTTTCACGCCCACACCATAGTCGTCCTCACAGCTTTCCCATTAAAAGCTTTGTTTGAAAGGGCGAACTTTTCTGGGCGAATTTTGAAGTGGGTAGTAGAGTTGGGACAATATGACATCAAGTTCCAACCCAGAACCGCGATAAAGGCTCAAGCTTTGGCAGACTTTGTCGCAGAATTCACCCCAGGAAGTCATCATATCTGCCCAATCGACCTGACTAAAATAACCAAACTAGGGATGGAAGTTGACGTCGGAATAACGCAACCCCTGGTACAAGTTTCCCAGTCAGGTCCCAAGGCAGACTAGTGCGAAGTAAGGGAGGAGGAAGAAAACCATACTACACCAAGTCAAGACTCACCAACAAACAAAGACTTGGTACAATCAGATAATAAGGGGCAAACAGCAAGTATGGACCCTGAAGTAGACACCAGCAACGTTAAAGACCCCAAGGCATCATCTGATCCCTCCACTTGTTGGAAGTTGTTTGTTGGAGAGATGTGGAAGCTCTTTGTGGATGGAGCATCTAACCGGCATGGAGCTGGACTCGGCATAGTCCTCATCTCCCCAGACGGCCTAGTAGTGGAGCAAGCAGTCAACCTTGGCTTCCCAGCATCAAACAATGAAGCGGAATATGAAGCGCTTCTTGCAGGCCTTAAATCAGCATCCTATATGAAGGCCACCGAGCTAATGGTTTACAACGACTCACAATTGGTGGTAAACCAAATATTTGGCGACTACGAAGCAAAGGATGACAGGATGGCAAAATACCAAGAGTTGGTCAGAATAGAGATCAAGAAATTTGAAGTAGTCAGGATAGAACAAATCGGAAGGGAGGAAAATAGCAGAGCGGACGAACTAGCAGGCTTTGCCTCAATGGCAGATACTTCCATCCCTCATCCATTGCTGATCGACTACCTACGTAGACCAAGCATTGAAGACCCCGAAGTAGAAGAGGTATGTTGCGCGGAACTAGGCCCTTCTTGGATGGATCCCATCATCCTGTTCTTAAAAGACGGCACCCTGCCAGGAGAAAAGAAAGAAGCCAACAGAATAAGAGCAAAGTCACAGCGATTTTGGCTCTCCCCATCTTTGGCATTGTACAAGAAATCATTCTCGGGACCCTACCTAAAGTGTGTTCATCTCAGCAAAGTAGAAGCATTCTTGTTTGAAATACACGAGGGCGTATGCGGAAGCCATCAAGGAGGAAGATCATTAGTATACAGAGCAATTTCGCAAGGATATTGGTGGCCGTACATGCAGGCAGACTCAGAGAAATATGTGAAGAAGTGCGAGAAATGTCAAAAGTTCGCACACCAAATACATCAGCCAACCAGAGAGCTCTTACCATTAACAAGCCCATGGCCCTTCGCAATGTGGGGCTTGGACATAGTAGGGCCACTTCCAACAGCACCAGGCAACAGGAAGTTCTTTCTTGCAGCAACCGACTACTTCACAAAGTGGGTGGAAGCAGAAGCTTTGGCATCAATCAAGGAAAAAGATGTGAAGAAGTTTGTCTGGCAGAATATCATTACTTGATTTGGCATACCAAAGGCACTAATATCAGACAACGGCATGCAGTTCGACGACAGAATCTTTAGAGGCTTTTGTGAAGAGTACAAGATTGAGTTCTACAATTCTACACCGGCATACCCCCAAGCAAATGGTCGAGCAGAAGCATCAAGCAAGGTACTCTTGGACGGATTGAAGAAAAGGTTAGAGAAAGCTAAAGGCAAGTGGGCAGAAGAGCTCCCTCATGTTTTATGGGCTTACCGCACTACACCTCGGCGGTCAATAAGAGAAACTCCATTTTCCTTAGCCTATGGTATGGAGGCAGTAATCCTATTAGAAGTTGGCCTCCCCACAATTTGAAGCGAGAATTTTGATCCAGACTTAAATGAAGAAGCCATAACATTGGAGCTTGACCTTGCAGAAGAAAGAAGAGAGAGAGCACTAGTTCACATTGCCTCGTACCAACAAGAGTTATCCAGGAAATACAACAAAACAGCGCACCCAAGACAATTCAAGATCGGAGATTGGGTACTGCGCAAAGTGATGGGAAACACCTTGGTACCAGGAGATGGCAAGTTAGGACCTAACTGGGAAGGACCTTACAAAGTGGTTGGATTAGCAGGCAAAGGGGCATACCACTTAGAAGATGAGGACGGCAAGGCAATTCCCAGGCCTTAGAATACTGCCAACCTCAAGTTATTTTATTTTTAGGCTTTTTTCTTTTTAAAAGTATGTGTAATTTCTCCCTTTCTCAATAAAACAAGTAGTTTTCTTTTCAGTATAGACGTTTTCTTCTGTAAAAGTTTGTTTTAGTGAATTAGTGAGTTAGGGGCACAAAAAACACAGTTGGCCGGAATAACCAAACTGCGAACCTTCCTAAGCCCAGGGTAAGGATCCAAGCTGCAGGACGTTTGGTCAAAATAACCAAACATTTTATTCTAGGTTGGCTGGAAAAACCAACTTAGAGGTTGGCTGGATTAAACCAATACCCCACCTAAGCCCAAGATAAGGATCCAGGCTGCAGGACGTTTGGTCGAAATAACCAAACATTTTATTCTAGGTTGGCTGGATTAAACCAACACCCCCCCTAAGCCCAGGATAAGGATCCAGGCTGCAGGATGTTTGGTCAGCATAAACCAAACACTGTATTCTAGGTTGGTTGGAAAAACCAACTTAGAGGTTGGCTGGATTAAACCAACACCCCCCCTAAGCCCAGGATAAGGATCCAGGCTGCAGGACGTTTGGTTAGCATAAACCAAACACTGTATTCTAGGTTGGCTGGAAAAACCAACTTAGAGGTTGGCTGGATTAAACCAACTCTTAGTACTCTTCAGCCGAAGTAAGGGTATGGGCTGAAGAGTGGTTGGCTGGATTAAACCAACTCTTAGTACTCTTCAGCCGAAGTAAGGGTATGGACTGAAGAGTGGTTGGCTAGATTAAACCAACTCTTAGTACTCTTCAGCTGAAGTAAGTATACCGGCTAAAGAGTGGTTGGCTAGTAAGCTCAGTCAGTTGGCTCAGCTCAAAGATCGGAATAAAATATCCCAGCCGAAGAATATTGTGTTTCGTTCAAATTGCAGTTAGAAGGCAAATACAAGAGCAAACCGAGATAACAGTTGGAGCAAAAGAAGATTTTTTTGCTGATAGAAGTTCAAAGCAAATTACAGACAAAGGGCCCCCAGCCCGGTTACAAATCCAACGAACAAAGAGAAGAAATTACAAAATCAGTTAAAAAGATCATCTAGGTCAGCATCAATGTCAACTCAAAGACCGGTTGCAGACGGAAGATCGGTCTCAGTTGTGAGCTCGGTATCAATTGGCAGCACGGTATCAGTCGGCGGATCAACAGTCAGGTCTTCCACCGTTGGCTCCAACCGAGCTGATTGATTAGCTGGATCGTTGACGACCGGGGTATCAGTTGGCTCTTCTTCATCATCATTAGAACCCTCAAGGAACTGTTGTTGAACGGATGCAGCATACTCCGCCAGTGAGGCCGGAATGGAATACTTTGGAGGATTGTAGACCTCGGTCTCGGGCCCACAACCGAGCTGCTCCATAGCACCTCTCCAGCCGCACTTGAAGAATAAGTCCTTTGCTGCTTCACATTGCTGAATATAAGCAGCTTCGCCTTCTTTAAAACCCTTGAGCTCGGCGTCATCTGCCTTCTTTTTCAGCTACTCTATTTCGGCGTTCTTCGTGCCTTCAAGTTTTGCCAGCTCCCGCAAATATTTGTCTTTCATCACGGTTAGGGCTCTCTGTTTGTCAGCATTTGCCGAGGTAACCAGTCCGGTCAGACGAACTACCTCGGCCTGTAGCTTGGCGTTCTTCTGCTGGGCGTCTTTCAGTTCGGTTGTTTTTTCTTCAACTTCAGCCATGGCCTGCCTTGCTGTCTTCCTGAGCTCCAACACCTTTTTGTGTACAACTTGGCTCTTTTGCATGGCTTGCAAAATAATGAAAAGAAACCAATGACAAAACCGAACAGAAAGTTCGAAAAAATTGAGAGGCAAGAGGGGCCACTTACCAGGATCATGGACTTCGTCGCTGACCGGATGGCCTTGAGCTCGGTCAGGTGTTTGTGGTGCTCCATGTCGGGGGGCAGACACACACTCTTAGCCAGATTGAAGGCTAGCATGTGGTCTTTGTCTGCCACCACTGAGTCGGTATCGCAGATAGCACGGTTCTGGAAAGACAATTTTGGACTCAATTTAGAGGAGCTAGCTCGGTCGGCAGGCTCCAGCTGAGAGCTCGGTGGAGGGCTGGGTGGAAGAGTTGTTTCATCTTCATCAACAAGACGCTGCTCGGCTGGGTTAGTCCGGGCGCGCTTGCTCGGGCGTGATGAAGAGGGTTGTTGAGTTGGAAGGGCCACTACTGTTTCTTGGGTTTGGCTCGGTGGTGGTACCTCGGCTCTGTTTGTTTCGGTTAGGAGTGCTCTGACCCTGTTCCTCTTGGCCATCTCTTCTTCTTCAGTAGTACGGACGAGGTTAATTTATGGCAAGGTTGGATCCGGTTTAGGGGGGTCCTCTAACAAAAAATCGGTTACTCTGGCCTTACGTCGGCTGCTATACCGGTATGTCGGCTCAACATTCAGAAGCTTGGCCCAACTTCTTTCAGGGTATCGTAGTGCGGCACGAAGTACGCCTAAGTTGGGGTAACTGTATAGTGATTGAAGATGGGCTGAATCTGCAAAAATGAAGACTGTTAGTTCGGTTCAGAAATCGGAAACCGAAATAAAACAACAGCACGCGATGGAGTCGAAGTAATTATACCGGGTGTCCCTTTATTCCCGTTTATACTGCGGCCTGGGATCTGGGCTCGGTGGTCTTCAAAATTCCCAGAGACCCAGAAAAAATCGTCATCATTCAAGTCTTTGTCCGATGTGTCTTTTATGATTTTCTCTCGGCGACGTCGTATTCTTGAATAATAAACCCACCCGTCGTCTTTTGACCCTATTTAGTATTGATGGAAGATCTCGGCTAGGCCGAGGCTAATGCCAGCCCGACGGTTTAGTTCGGCTATACCATTTATTATACGGTATGAGTTTGTGGAGAGCTAGGTCGGGCATATTCTAGTTTGCCTAAGGAATTCACAGAGCAAGGGTTGAACGGGAAATCTCAGACTGGTTTCTATGATGGAGAGGAGGGTGAAAGGAACAAAACCAGGGTTTCCCCAGGGTGTGATATCTCGTTCGGCTAAGGTGAGATGAACGTCGTCGGGAATGTTATACTCCTTTCGAAATTCGGCCAAACCACCAGGCGTTTCTACTAAGAATCTATACTTCCCCATTTATGTTTTAAATTATAAATAAATTAAAGCCAAGTGTTAGATCGGTCGAGATTTGTGCTGAGTAGCTCGGTTGAGCGCTCAAAGGAGTGCCTGGGCAACCTAAGTCTGCAAAAGTGAAAGAAAGAACAAAGGTGTTAAGTACAGACCGTTGGACCGTGCTAAAAGAGAAATAAAGGCAAGATATATCAACACTTAGCTCGGCTATGTGAAATGCTGCGTGTCTTAGCCCGATTTTAAGCAGGGCTTTGGGTATTTCGGTTTCTACAAGAGGTTCGTTATCTCAGTGTGTGCTAAAGATTTGATTAGACCGGTTGAGCTTCTAGGGGCAGCTTGCTTAGTTCGGTCTAAAACTAACATTGCTGGTTAGGCCCCGGGACATAGCTCGGTTGGAGTTGAGGTTTCCCAGTACTGTTGTACAGCCCTAGTCCGGTTCACTAGTTCGGTTAAAGAGAGTATTATACTTTGGCTTATTGAGACTAATGGGGTAGCATAAAGTTCCAGTTCGGTTGGACAGTCTGGCTACATTAACATCAACCACAAACAACTTTCTAGTCCGGTTTCCTCATAATTTTGGATCGAAAACCAGTGTTCTACTGGATATTACATGTATTCAAGCGTTCTATTTGCTAAGTTTTTCCAGAAAAATGCAAGACCAGCGGAAGATGGAAGCAAAAAGGTGTTTTGCAAAAACAAACACAAAATGCTATGGATTGTAAAACATAAAAATACAAAAAACAAGGCAGATTTGAGTAAACTTACCAGGTGAAGAGGAACAAAATGAAAGAAGAACACAGCTATGAGCACAAGCTTCATAGTTGCAAAAGTTGAACAATAGGAGTTCAGAGGGGAGAGAGAAAAAAGAAATGAATAGTAAAATGAGGGATTCAAAAATCCTTAGGGTTTGTTTTGATGAAAAAGCGTAGAAGCGGGAACTGTTCAAATTTCGCGAAATACGAAGACGGTGTGACAGCTACGATTGGCCAATCAGAGAGTGCCATGTGTCATGGGAATTAGAAGCGATTCAGCTGCTGTGATTGAAGGGACGTTTTGACCGAACAAAGCAGAGCCCGGTGTATAATTAGCTCGGCTGGAAAGGCTAAAGGAGTTTTTTAGCTCGGCTGGAAAGGCTGAAAGAGTTTTTTAGTTCGGCTATAAAGGCTAAAAATTTTTTTAGCTCGGATGTTAGCTCGGCTGATAGACAAGTAATCCCTATCATGCGTTGCAGATGGAATTAAGGGGCAATTGAGAGGGTAATTTGTATGGTTAAATTGGGCCGAGCTAGGTAAATAAGCCGTTATGGGCCGCTGTATGGAATGCTGAGTAAAGGTGGCCATAAAGTTACTCCGGTCTTACAGAAGTGTGAAGTTACTTCGGTTTTAAGAATCTTACGGTTAGTTCGGTCGTCATATTATTATACCGGTCATAGCACAGTACGTAGTCTAAACCTTACTAAAAGTTAGCTCGGTTTAGCTTACTACGGTTTATGAACGATGGACGAAGATAGGGGCAGTGAACCGAACTAAGGATAGTTCGGTCCAGTCTACGACTTATGCATGGCCATGCTTATTTCGGTCATGTGGGAATCCGACCATGGTAAAACCATCTCACTTGGTTTAAGTAGTGAGGGGGGTGTTGAAGGATAAGCATTATCTTTCAGGAGTATGAATCCTAGGAGGACTCTACGTGGAGGAGTAAGAGTCCCACTAGGATTGTGTCACGCAGAATCTACAAAAGCTCACAAACATCACCTATGGAGAGGTAACGCAACTTTGATTCTCGAATACACAGAGCTTTTTGTCTATTTGTCTAGCTTGCTGACTTAGGCATCGGAGAGGTTTCCGGCACACACCCGCCGGCTAGCTCACGTTTGTATTTTCAGGGAGTAGAGCGATGTCGTACGGAAGAGCGTAGACTTGATCAACAGGATTATACGAGAAGGTTTATTTCTTTCCCGTACAATTATGTAGTCTTTCATTTGTAAATTAACTTCTAAATTCTAATTTATCCTTATCTATAATTTCAATGAGGCCTTTGTAGGGTGTCATGGTATTACTATTGTAATCAATTTATTTTTGACTGTAACTTGGCTTTTTTCTCTCTGATATTTCACAACTATCAAATTGTAAATTGTAGTCAATTGATTCAGTGATATTCAATATATGATTGTAGGTTTGTGAATTGAGTTAACAATGTCTGCCTCTGGTTCTGGAAGAGGGAGGAAGAGGAAAAATGTCGCGGGTAACCGAACGGATCCTGGTTGGGAATATGGAATTGAAATAGATGCTGCAACCAAAAAGGTACAATGCAAGTATTGTAACGTGACTCGATCGGGAGGTATATTAAATTAAAACATCATTTAGCTTGCACTCATCAAAATGTTGAGCCATGTCCTCAAGTCCCAGAAGATGTTAGAGGAAAGTTCATGAGTCTTTTAAGAACTCAAACATTAGAGTCTCAAAATAAAAAGAGAAAGATGTTTGATGTTGGTGATGATTCTGAAGAGGAGGTTGAACTATTATCATGTCATCATCAAAACAAACAAAAAATGGTGGGTGCCATGGATAAATTTGTGATGAAGAAATCTGGACGTCAAAATCAAAAAACTCTCAATCAAATGTTTAAGAAAGAAGAGAGAGATGATGTTTGTCAAACCATAGCTCGTTTTTTTTACACTAGTGCAATTCCTTTTAATTGTGTCAACAACCCTATATTTCCACTCATGGTTAAGAAGATTGGGGATTATGGAAAAAGACTTGTGCCACCATCTTACCATGAAATTAGGGTGACATTTTTAAAAAAAGAAGTGTATGAGACACTACAATTGGTTGATGAGTTTAAGGAACAATGGAAGAAGACCGGATGTACAATTATGTCGGATGGATGGTCAGATAGAAAGAGAAGATCCATATGTAATTTTCTTGTGAATAGCCCTAATGGAACTATTTTCTTGTCATCACTAGATACATCCGACATTTCAAAAACGGGTGAAAAGGTTTTTGAGATGTTAGATGAGGTTGTTGAGAAGGTTGGAGAAGAAAATGTTGTGCAAGTTGTAACTGACAATGCTTCTAATTATAAATTGGCGGGACAAATGTTAATGGATAAGAGAAAGGCCTTGTTTTGGACTCCTTGTGCCGCCCATTGCATAGATTTGATGTTAGAAGATTTTGAGAAGGAAATACAAGTTCATCATGTTACAATTGGTAAAGGAAAAAAGATTGTGGCATACATTTATTCAAGAACCAATCTTATTCATTGGATAAAGGAGTTTACAAAAGACATTGAACTTATAAGGCCTGCGGTAACTCGGTTTGCTACCTCTTACTTGACATTGAGACGTCTTCATGAGCAAAAATGTGCATTGTTCTCTCTATTTACATCAAACAAGTGGAGGAATAGTAGATTTGCGAAGTCTGAAAAGGGGAAAAAAAATTGAAAATATTGTTTTGGACAATCGATATTTTTGGAAGGGTGTTTCTACCTGCTTGAAGGTTGCAGTACCTCTCATTAAGGTACTTAGGTTGATGGATTCGGATGAGCATCCGGCAATGGGATTCATTTATGAAGCAATGGATCGTGCGAAAGAGGAAATTCAAAAGAATTTCAACAATGTCCTAAGATGGTAAACTTTTTATTTAGTGTTGGCCATTTATTTACTCTTTAATACTATTTCCCTAAACTTTTTATTTATTCATTAATAATATTTATTAAATTGTGTCAGCTATGATCCTATATGGGCCATCATTGATAGAAGATGGGAAACCCAACTCAATCACCCATTGCATGCTGCAGCATACTTCTTGAACCCTCAGCTTCATTATAGTCCCAATTTTCAAGCTGATGCAGAGATTAAAATTGGGTTGTACAAATGTCTTGAAAAAATGGTCCCTGACACTAATGAGAGGGTGAAGATAGATTTGCAAATTGATGCATTCAAGAATGCAAGAGGACTCTTTGGTATACAAAATGCAATCTTGACTAGAAAAAAGAAATCTCCAGGTTATTTATTTTTACCTTAAGTTGATTTGTAAGTTGTATCAATCTTATGTTATGATTATTTGTTTTGAAGAACTTTAAATTTTGAACTACTTAATTAAAATTTCGATGTAGGGGATTGGTGGGACTCTTTTGGTGATAAATGTCCTGAGTTGAAGAGGTTCGCAATTAGGGTATTAAGTCTAACATGCAGTTCATCAGGGTGTGAGCGCAATTGGAGTGCTTTTGAGATGGTACACTCAAAGCGGAGGAATCGTTTACACCAAAAGAGAATGAATGACTTGGTCTTTGTCATGTACAATTTGAAACTGAGACAAAGGCACAAGAATAGACAAGCAATCATGAATCCATTATGTTTGGATGATGTTCCATCAGACGATGAGTGGATAACAGAGAGAGAGAAGCCGACTCTTCCAAGAGAAGGAAATTGGTTGAGTGTGCTTGATAGGAATGCTCGACATGGATGTCATTCAGAAGATGAGGAGGTAGATGCTCTTGCAAGGGATTTGGAACAAGCATGTAAGTCTAGGTACATGATACATCTTTTAGTTTTAATTAGAAGTTGCAATTTGGATTTAATTTGGAATTTTTTTTTTAACTCTAACTTAGGCCGTGACCATATTGGAGAAAATGTCGATGAAATTCATGAAGTAAGTGATGATGATGATATGGATGACAACATGAATGCTCCAAGGGATTTTGATCATGACTTTGATGATGCTACTATTGGTGATGATGACATTGAGGAGTTGGGTGACACTGTGGGTGATGATGAAGATGAGGGAGACAATGAGATCAACAATGTTGTTGATTGTGGCAATGATGATTTCGGCGATGAAGATGATGACTTATTTTAGTCTCTTGTTTATTTATTCTTCTCTTATTTTAGTTTGTTTTGTTAAGGATATCAATGTTGTGCAAATGTTAACTTGAAGACTTGAAGTTGAATTGTTATTTTCTTTTAGTATGTTCTTTTGTTAAGATTTGAGGAAAATGTTTGAATGACAACTTGAATTGCCACATTCTTTTATTATGTTTTCTTTGTTTAAAAAAATGTGCAAAATGTATATTTGAATTGATTATTGTTAGTGAACAAGGCACACAAGTGAGAATGCGAGGATTTGAACCTCGATATGCTCATAAGTATGAGAGCTCTACCATTTGAGCTACATTCTCAAGTTTTTTTGGGTCATTTTATATGTATTTTGATAGTATTAGTTAGACATATAAGAATTATTGCATTTTTTCATCGTTTTAGTAGGATCTTACGATCCCCGATCCGATCCTATGATCCGATCCTCCAGACCTCCAAAACGATCCTATGTAGGATCCCAATCTTAACAACCTTGGTCTAGGGGGGCAATGCCTCTTGGCGGGTCCGAGGGCAGCGCCCTGGCGGGGTCGAGGGGCAGCGCCCTTGAAGCAAAAATACAAAATGCATTCGAAGTTGCTTGTCCGCTCGAGCGGCCGTTTATGCGCTCGAGCGGAGAATGTTTGGTTCCAAAAGTTTGACATATCTGCAAAAATACTGGGAATGTGTATTCAACGCTCGAGCGGGGCTTTCTACGCTCGAGCGGACCATGTTATATCAATTCGTGAATATGATATTTCATATCACTTTTGTATCTCTCTCTCTCTCTAAAAACATTTCCTTTCCCTTCTCTCTATATTTCCCTACGCCAAATTGGATCAAAACCTTAATTTCTCAAGATCCATTAGAATTATGTCATAGGTTCTTCATCAAAGTTAGTTAACTTCTCGAGAGCTTCGTTGTGTGCGGTGAAGATCGAGTTTCGACACCGTTGATTTTAGGGGTTTCATCTCATTTTTTCTTCAAAACTTGAGGTAGGGATTTTCTTAGAATTATATATATATTTTCGCAAGATCTAGATGATTTTCGAAAAATCATCATTTGATAGCTTTAAAAATTGATTGTTAATTCAAGAAGTTGAGCGATTTTGAAAGTAGGTTTGTCTCTTGTTATTTTAAAATGATCTTATAGGTTTTAATTTTCGTTGATTGAAGAAAATATAATTTTGGAAAGTTTTCTTGCAAAAGATTTTAGTTGTATAGTTTTGATGAGAAAACCTAGAATTTGGAGATTTTTTTTAAGAGACTGAAAACCCAAGAATGATAATGTTATATTTATTTTGTGTCAAAATAAATGAATGTTTGGAAAATTGCTTATTTATATTTATATAAATGATGAATTTTAAGGAATATGAGAATTATTGTTCATTTTGGAAATTATTGTTCAAAACGTTGAAATAGTCTTGAAATGACTAATTGTTGAGGATACTTGAGAATAGGGAATTGCGTTATTCCTTGGATGATGAATTGAAATAAAAGTATTTATATTCATCTTGTGTTATTAGCATATCAATTCATTTGATTACATTAAATTTTGAAAGTTGATTTGAAAACTTGCATTGAGAAAAAAATGTTAAGAAACAAGTTTCTATGAATTGGTTTTGTGGTAAATACGGTGATAAGTTTTGATAGGTGGTGTAGATGAAATTAAATAGGTGTCGAGCTTTCCAGTTAATACTGGTAAAAATGACAGAGTATAGGTGTCGAGCCTTCCAATCAATGCTGGTAAAAATGATAAATTGGTAATACTTGTATAGTTTACTGGCAGACACCAACCTAGAGATTATCAGAGTCGTATTTACCACTCTTGAAATGAATTGTTAAGTTTTGAAGAATTGAAATTGCATGACATCATTGAGCATGATGGTTTTTAAAGATGAGGATGTGATTTTCTTTCAAAAGGGCATAGCATGGCATGTGTATTTCATCTCTTGAGACTTGTATAAAATATATATACTTTGTTAAGGATTTCCTACTGGGCTTTATGCTCACCCTACGGGATTTTTGTGCAAGAAAAGATGTTGTGATGCCACCTAACTAAAGGCGAGGAAATGTGTGTTGAGAGTACGAAGCTCTCATTTTGCTATGACTCTATGTGTAAGTTAAGGGCTGCATGCATGTGGGTTTGAATAACCATTTTGTGTAACTAAGCTCAAGCCTTGGAAACTTGAAAACCCCTTGGGGGTATTTATTTGTTTATTTACTTATTGTTGGATTAATGTATTGTTGCATGAAGAACTATTGTATCATGTAATGTAAGTTTGGAGATTTATATTCGGTTTTCCTTGAAAGAGCCATGATAGTATTATCATTTGTGCTAGAAATTTGGGGTGTTACAACCATTCAGATCTTCTCCTCCGCCAGCCTCCACCACTTCTCCGACATTCAAATCGAGGAAATTTTGTTTCTCGTCGGAAAGATGTTTCGAGCCTCGGGTGGGTAAACCCAGAAGGTGCATCTGAAATTTGTGTTCTGTGAGTTGGTTATAAATGTGATAATGAGGATCTTTGAAGATTGTGTTCAACATTTTTCATTAGAAGATTGTGTTCTTCTCCTTTCTCTCTTCCTCTGCTTTCTTCTTCCTCTCTTTCTCTTCTCTGATTTTGTGTTTTTGAGTTTTTTTTTTTTTTTTTTTGAAATTTTGCCCCAAAACGACATCGTTTTGGGGCACCGCTGGGAAACGCGGCAGAGGATCCGAACTCATATTAATTATAATAGCCTTAGACTTCACTGAGAAATAGAGCTAATTGGAGAATACATATCCATGGGTCCACGTAATTGTGGGACTTGTAGACGTTATAGTCATCTGTGCCAGGGGCATAAAATCCAAGGCATGGTTTTGAAGTTCCTTTGAATTTGGATGGCCTTTTTGCACTCCTGTGTTATCTAACACGAAAATCCATCGCATAAATTTACGCCATGACAAAATATAAGAAATTACCATAGGCCCCCTAGTACTGTCATTTTAGGTTTCCATGAATTCACAAATACATGAACTTTAATACAGTTCCACTTAACATGATAATTATTACGTAGAAATATCATGTAAAAGGTAGACAATGCCAACATGAAATAACTTGATTCCCAGATATAGAGTTTTAAGATGATAACTACAAGAATCAATACAAATAAATTAATTTTTTTAGTTTGACTGATCCAAAACGATAAAATTTTTGAAAAAAGAGTTCTTATATAATGTAATACAAAGTATGAAGTAATATGGTGTGAAGTCAATTGAACCATTACCTTCTTTCCTCTTGTAACAGCCCCTGGTTCACCTTGGATCACCATATACTTTCTTTGTGCCACCAAGGTGCAAGCCAGTCGGTGCAAGTGACCCAGGTGCAGCAAAATCAGTCATAATTGCAGCTATTTCTTCAGGCTTGAACTGCAAAATCAATCCAATAAACAGTCAATGTAAGTTCCACAAAAGGAAATAAAAAGAAAAAACTCATATAAATCACATTTATGTATCCTGTAGACAGCTAGTGGATGCTCCAATTAATTATCCATCCCTAGACCAACTTGATCACTAAAACATACACAGAAAGCAAAACATATGAGACTGTACTTTTAATCAGAACAATTTCAAAACATGCATCAGTATACACACAATGCACACACACGTGAGCAGAACAAATGTATACAAAGTTTAGAAGTAAGGCCATGCACTCATTGTTTACATCCATAAAATCAAGGACACAGTATCAGTTATGAAAAAATATATTTGACAAAATAATGAAAGAATATATAATAGACAATCACAACCTCCTAGGTAATATGGATTCCAAACCCTAAACTTGTGTGAATATATTTTAGTCAAGTACAACATATTGAAAAAATTGGAGGAGTCCAACGTCTCCTGAAAATTTATCATTCAACAATTCCAAAGACAATCAGAGCCACATAATGAACTTTCCAATCAGAACTCAACAGCTGCCACCAAAAAGCAATTTGTGGTTCCTTCATGAATGCTCAACATCTCACTCCACTTCCACTGAATTGATACAATGCTTTCTTGTCCCCATTATACCATGGGGCATATAAATTTAGACAAATGAAGCAAAGCGGCTGAAATAAAACCCATGCCCTTAAAAAGAATGTTGGGTGTGGTCAAACCTGTTCTTTCTAGTAAAATCAGAGACGAGGGTAGTAAACAAAGGGCCTGTTATTGCAAGCTTATTGAGCACCCCAAAAACAAGTAAAATCTACACACACCTGAATAAGATATGCACATAACAGAAACGTACAAACAAACCCAGAATAAAAATCAGAAGCAATATCAGCTTTCTCAGCTTAATCATGAAAATATAATTCATATATATATATGTCTATGTATATGTATATGTATTGTGTAAATATCTGTCGTGTGAGTGTATTAATGTATATATGTGAGAGGGAAGATTTGCGCGGTAGTACGGCCAAGCTAATCTAGTTGACGCGGCTGACTTGCACGGTCGTTGACGTTGACCGAGCAAGTGCAAATGTGCCCTAGCCGAGCCGTGTTCCGGGCAGAATTCCGAACAGCGAGTGGTGACCGAGCTATAGGGCGACCCGGTTTGGGCCGAGATCGCAGCAAGGTCGGCGAGCTTCTGACCGGCCAACCGAGATGGGCTAGCGTAGCTCGGCAGAGGTGGTCTGTCTTCCATGCGATGACAAGGGACAGCTCGGCAGTGTGTGGCTCGGCTAGTGATCTTCCGCAAGCGATAGGCCGGTTGTGGTATCTCGGTCAAGGGTGCCACCTGGACCAATGGTGTGAAGGAGAGGACATCTGCTCTACGAACGCCTCAATACCGTTAGACAGTTCAGTGTATGCTGGTGAAAGGACAAAACCTTTACACGCGTGAGGTGGTGAGAGGCGCGCACTGCCACCTGTCCAGGGAAGGACAGCAGAGGTAGTGCGCGCACGACCTTGAGGCTGCATGGCCAGCCTAGAAATAGGGGAAGAGATGAATGTTGGAGGTATGCGAACTCACTCTCACAAATGTTCTCTCCTCATTGTCTTCTTCTTGAAATCTGACTTGATCGTCGGAGGGTCTTTCCGGCACACCACCGCCGGGCAGCTCACCCTTTTTGTGTTGCAGAGACAGACGCCGGTGACGGAAGCTTGACGTTCAAGGCGTACGGAGAGCAGAGGATATTTCGCCCCCGTACAATTGGCGCCGTCTGTGGGAATTCTTTGATAATCAACCCTTGTTCTTCGAGCTTTTTCAGTCGTTTCCATGGCCAACAACGACGAAGTTCCGCTGTCCGTCGTCGATGGTGTCACTCCAGAGTACGTGCGAAGGAGAAAAGGCCCCCCTAATGTTCCAACCATGGCTGGCCTAGAAACCTCTTCGCGAGGAGCACGCGACAAGCGTGGGAGGAGTTCGGATCGTTCACAGAGTCCAGAGGGCCGCCGGCGCCGGGGAGAGTCCCGTGAGGAGCGCCTGGAGCACAAATTCAAGGATCAGGAAGCCCTCATTCGTAAGATGGCGGCGGAGATGGAGCTTTTGAAGCGCCAAGTGAAGGGGAAGGGTGTTGCTGGAGAGGGGAACCTCAGTGAGCGCACCCCCTCCCCTCGTTCCGGTAGTCGCCACCAGCGGAGGACTCATTCCATCTCCATCACCAGGAACTATGGGGTTGGAGATTCCGACCAGCGAGAGGGCAGATCCATTACTCGCGACAGCACCTATCGCCCCTCACGCACGTCGTCAACGTCGCGATACTCTGCCTCCTCCCGTTCCAGAGATCTCAGGGACGTGCTGGAAGAGAGAGCGCGCCGTCGGGAGGTTCAGAGGGTGCCGGCGCTCCAGAGATTGAGTGCCCCAGTTCGTTGCAGTGAAGAAGTGGTGATGCCGGCACCCAGAAACGTAGCCCCAGCACTGGTGGACAAAGAGCTGGCAAGGCTTACATCCACGCCGTTGTCCCCGGAGATTGAGAGCACCCCACTCCCTGCCGGATTCCACCAGCCAAAATTCACTTTGTACGACGGCAAGACGGATCCGTACATGCATGTGAGTCATTACCGGCAAGTAATGGCTGGCCACCGTCGGAACGATGCCCTGATGTGCCTCATCTTCCCAGCAAGCTTGGGGGAGCTGGGCTTGAAGTGGTTCGAAAGGCTCCCGGAGGGGAGTATCGAGGGGTGGCAACAACTGGCGGAAGCTTTCGTTACCAGATTCAAGACTAACACTCGAACGCCGAAGGAGGTCGACCACCTCTTGGGCGTCAAGATGGAGTTTGGAAGTTCGCTGAAGGCGTACAACGCGAAGTATTGGGAAACTTACAATGAGATTCTCGACTGCCCTACCAATCTGGCGATCACTCAATACAAGAGGGGTCTCCCAGTCGGACATAGGCTGCGAGACTCACTCACGATGCATCAGCCCTCCACCATGGAATCTTTGATGCAGCGGATCAACGAATACATTCGTGTGGAAGAAGATGCCGCCTCTATGACCGAGAGGGATAATCCGGTCGCGGTGGACAGAAGGGTAGCAGGGAAAGTTCACTCGGTCGGGCAGGAGGAAAACCGCCCTAGTGACCGACCAAAAGATCAGCGTTGAGGGACCGGCCAAAATGACAAAAACAGAGGCCGCAGAAATGACCGGGCTGATGCACCCCACGACGCAGCAGAGGATGCCAAGAGAAAATTGAAGGCGCGGACAGGGATTACCACGGTCTTCAAAATTCCCATCTACCGCATTTTGAGCGAGATCCGCGAGGAGCCTTTTGTCCGTTGGCCGGCCAAGCTGGGGAACGCGCAACGGGGCTTCAATCCAAAGTATCGCTGCACCTTTCATGAAGAACGGGGGCACCGGATAGAGGATTGCTTGCCGCTCAAACAGCATTTGGAGGAATTGGTGGCGGCAGGGCATCTTGACCAATATATTGATGGGGGAGTCAAGGCCGCGCCGACTGGACAGACAGAACCGAACGGAATGGCCGCCCTAGAGGCGCCCCCACAGGGTGTGATCAACGTCATCCACGGCATCATTGAACCAGCAAGGGTCTGCGAGCTGAGAGGGATGATCAAGAAGGCCGAGCACATGAGGGAAGTGCTCTCGGTCCAGCCCGCGGTAAAGAAAGGAAAAACCGAGGAGAAAGACGTCATTTCATTCTCTACCAAAGACCTGGAAAGGGTGCAGATGCCGCACAATGACGCTTTGGTGGTGACTCTTCGCGCCCAAGATTTCGATACCAAGAGAATATTGATCGACCAGGGGAGTTCGGTCGAGATAATGTACTATGACGCGTTCAAACAAATGAAGTTGGAGGCCAAGGATTTGGCTCCTGCAACATCTCCTTTGGTCGGCTTCAACTCACAACCAGAATGGCCAATTGGAAAGATTATCTTGCCGGTCAAGGCGGGGTCGGTTGTGAAGCAAGTGGAATTCTGGGTGCTCAAAGTTCCATCGACTTACAATTTGATTCTGGGCAGAGGTTGGCTGCACGCCATGCAAGCGGTTGCTTCAACTTTCCATCAAGTCATGCGCTTTCCGGCGTCGAACGGGCAAATAGAGGAAGTTTGGGGAGATCAGGTGATGGCAAAACAATGCTTCGTTGCGGTAAATGGCAGCCGAGCAGCCAAAGGGTTTGTCCAGATGATCGAGGGGCCCGAGGGAAAGGAGGTCCTGGAGGACGTGGGAAGGAAGGCCGAGGAAAAATCGGTCGAACATTTGGTGGAGGTGCGCATTGACGAAAACGATCCAACTAGGTTCTTTCTCCTGGGATCATCTTTGTCTGGTGCCGAGCGGACAGATTATGTCGACTTCTTGGTTTCCAACTTGGAGGCTTTTGCGTGGACGCCTTACGACATGCCTGGCGTCGACCCATGCTTCATTTGCCACCAGTTGAATGTCTTCCCCAATTCACGGCCGGTTATTCAAAGAACGCGCTGCTCAGCTTTGCACCATGCTGAGGTGGTGGCAGAAGAAGTAAAGAATCTGTTGGAAGCCGGGGCCATAGAAGAGGTGCAATACCCGCGGTGGATATCTAACACGGTGGTAGTTCCTAAGAAGAACGGCAAGTGGCGAGTCTGCGTGGATTACAAGACCGTCAACCGCGCGTGCCCAAAGGATAGCTTTCCTCTCCCACGAATTGACCAGCTGGTGGACTTAACCGCTGGCCATCAGAGGTTTCGCTTCTTGGATGCATATCGCGGTTACCATCAGATAGCCATGTACGAACCGGACAGGGAGATCACGTCCTTCACCACTCCCAGAGGCTTATACTGCTACAAGGTCATGCCGTTCGGACTAAAGAACGCCGGGGCAACCTTTCAACGGATGGTGACAAAGATGTTTGCTCCTCTCTTGGGCCGAACTATGGAGGCCTATATCGACGACATGGTGGTGAAAAGTAAGGAAAAGTCTCAGCACCTCACCGACCTAGCAGAAATGTTCGCCATCCTCAAGCGTCACAAGCTTCGCCTGAACGCCTAAGTGCGCCTTTGGAGTTGGCACTGGGAAATTCCTAGGTTTTTTGATCACAAACCGGGGAATTGAGGCTGACCCATCGCAAATCAAGGCAATACAAGAGTTGGAGCGCCCTAACTCTACGAAGGACGTGCAACATCTTGCCGGGATGGCAGCCGCGTTGAACAGATTTATCAGCCAGTCTTCGGATCGTTGCAAGCCCTTCTTCAAAACCTTGAAGTCCAAGTTCTTTTGGGATGAAGAGTGCGACCGTGCTCTGGCGGACTTGAAAGCGTATCTCTCCTCAGCGCCTATTTTGGTTACACCTCAGCCTGGCGAGGAGTTATATCTCTACTTAGCGGTCTCTCAACATGCGGTGAGCGCTGTTCTAGTCCGCGCTGACGGCACCCAGCACTTGCCCATTTTTTATGTGTGCAAGACTCTGCTCCTGGCCGAAACGAGATATCTTCCCTTGGAAAAATTGGCGTTGGCTCTCATGATGGCATCGAGAAAGCTGGCACACTACTTTCACGCCCATACAATAGTGGTATTAACCGAGTTCCCCCTCAAGGTGCTCTTCGAAAAAGCGGACTTTACAGGGAGAATTCTGAAATGGGCCGTGGAATTGGGCCAGTACGACATTAAGTTCCAACCGCGCACCGTGATCAAAGCTCAAGCCCTTGCAGATTTTGTGGCGGAATTTGCCCCAGGAACACATCCAGTCTGTCCGGTTGATTTGGTTGATGCGGATTTAGCACAACCCAGGGTTCTGGCAACAAAGATATGTGATGGCTCGCGAGCGGGAGAAGAGCAAAGCTTGACTGAAATAACAAAGGCCGACGACTCATCGAAAGAAGAACCCAGCAAAGGCGTGCAAGGAGACCAGATTGAGCCTACCAGAGACTTGGAATTGAGAAGCTCCCAGAATTCGTCTGATTGCTGGAAGCTGTTTCTTAGCGAGATGTGGAAGTTGTTCGTCGATGGGGCGTCCAATAGACATGGGGCCGGGCTAGGAATTGTGCTAACTTCGCCGGATGGGCTGATTATTGAGCAAGCAATTACGCTCGGCTTCCCAGCATCCAACAACGAGGCGGAGTATGAAGCCCTCCTCGCCGGTCTAAGGAGCGCGCTGAGAATGAAGGTCACAGCCCTTATGGTGTTCAGTGACTCAAAGCTGGTGGTCAATCAAGTCTCAGGGGAGTATGAGGCCAAAGATGAAAGAATGGCCAAGTATCAGGCGCTGGTGCGAGCGGAAGTCAAGAAGTTCGATGCCATCAGAGTTGAACAGATCAACCGCGAAGGAAACAGTACAGCTGATGAATTGGCCGGTCTCGCTTCCACTCAGACAACCTTTCCCAATCCCCTGATGATTGAATTTTTACCCCGGCCAAGCATTGAGGAACCAGAAGCAACCGAGGTACTCTGCACCGATTTGGGACCTTCCTGGATGGACCCCATCGTCTCCTTTTTGAAAGATCGAATTCTACCAGAAGAAAAGAAGGTGGCCCACAAGATCCGGGCAAAGTCAGAGCGGTTTTGGCTCTCACCTTCCGGAGCCTTGTATAAGAAATCTTTCACGGGGCCGTATCTGAAGTGTGTCCACCCCTCTAAGGTGGAAGCTTTCCTTTATGAGATCCATGAAGGCATCTGCGGCAGCCATATCGGGGGTAGGTCTTTAGCCTACCGCGCAATCTCGCAGGGTTATTGGTGGCCATGCATGCAGGCTGACGCGCAAAAATACGTTCGCCGATGTGAAAAATGTCAGAAATTTGCTCACCAGATCCACCAACCAGCAAGGGAGCTGCTCTCCCTCACAAGTCCTTGGCCGTTTGCACTCTGGGGATTAGATATTGTTGGACCCCTCCCAGTCGCACCGGGCAATCGCAAGTTTTTCATCGCCGCCACTGATTATTTCACCAAGTGGGTGGAGGCCGAGCCACTGGCAACTATTAAGGAGAAGGACGTTAAGAAATTCGTATGGCAAAATGTGATCACTCGCTTCGGTATACCCAGGGCGCTCATCTCAGATAATGGCACTCAATTCGATGGGAAACTCTTTCGCGGATTTTGCGAAGAGTTGAAGATTGAATTCTACAATTCAACGCCAGCCTATCCTCAGTCGAATGGTCAAGCAGAGGCCTCAAACAAGACCATCCTGGATGGGCTGAAGAAGCGGCTGGAGAAGGCAAAGGGAAAGTGGGTTGAAGAGCTTCCTAATGTGCTATGGGCATACCGCACTACGCCAAGACGGTCGACCGGAGAAACACCGTTCGCTTTGGCTTATGGTATGGAGGCCGTCATCCCATTAGAGATGGGCATGCCAACCATCCGCTCAGAAAGTTTCCAGCCAGACTTGAACAATGAGACCGTGGCACTAGAGTTGGACCTTGCTGAAGAAAGACGAGAGCACGCATTGATCCACATAGCGGCCTATCAGCAGGAACTGTCCAAAAAATACAACAAGGCAGTACACCCAAGGCTATTCAAGATTGGGGATTGGGTCCTCAGGAAGGTGCTTGGCAACACAGTGATCCCTGGCGAAGGCAAGCTCGGTGCAAATTGGGAAGGACCATACAAGGTGGTTGGTCTTGCTGGCAAGGGGGCATACCATCTGGAAGACTTAGATGGCAAGGCTATCCCCAGACCATGGAATGCAGCAAACCTTAAGGTCTTTTACTTTTGAAATGTAATTTGTTTATGTTCCTTAGCCTTTTTAGACCTCCAGCCCTTTGGCATGTGATGCAAGAGATGGCAATGTTTTTATAATGAAAGTTAGTCTCTTTTTGTTTGGTATTACATTTGTCCAATGATATCACAAGACACCAAGGGCAATTATGGATGCCAGGGGCAAGAGCCGACCTGAAGGTGATCGGACTGTTTTCCTCGGAATAGGAGCAGACCGCACAAACAGTTCTTACGGAACAGTACGCATTAGGGCCGAGCCGGTTTTGCTCGCCCGGTGGGAATGTTGGCGGCATGACCAACCTAGCTAAAACATTGGTGTTTTGCCTAATGTAGGTGTCGAGCTGGTTTTGCTCGGCCCATCCAGCATGTTGGTGGATTGACCAATATGGGAAACGAGCTGATTTTGCTCGGTGGAATAGACAATGTTGGTGAGTTGTCCAGCAGTAATACGGCCGAGCTGATTTTGCTCGGCCGAAAGGAAATATCGGCGTGTTGACCGACTTCAAAAGGTGGGCTAGTTTTTGAGTTTTTGCTCGGTCGGCTAAGTGTTGCCAACCAGCCAAGGCCGAGCGGATTTTGCTCGGCCAAGTACAAAATAACGTCTTATTTGAAAATACAACAAGTGTTTGTGCGGTTCAGCCGACCTGCCAGTTTCATAAAGTTTGGAGCAAGAAATACACACACACATACAAGCCGAGCAGAAATAACAGGTGTGCGAGCAAAAAGTACACATTTCATTAAAAGTAAAAGTTCAGTACAAGAAGGGGCATAGCCCGGTTACATCGCAAACAGAAAAGAAGAAAACAAAAACACAGCAAGAAAATGAAAAAGAAAATGTTCAATCAAGGTCAAGGTTCTGTTCGGTCTCCTCAACCGTCACTTCGGCGCTCACAGTCGTTTGCTCGGGCAGGCTCTCCTCGGCTTCGGTGTCAGTGCCCTCCACCGCGACAACCTCCCGACCAATTTCTTCGTCTTCCGCATTTGGGGATGCATCGGATGGAGTTTGATCGGCCGGTTTCTCGGCGGGAGTTTGCTCGAATTGCTCCTGAGCGGCAGCTTCTTCCTCAGCCTCCTTCCTCGCCTCAGCAATTAATCGGTTCTGTGCGGCGTTGGCATATGCTTGCAAGTAGACCGGGATATACGCAGGGGGCGGGTTGATGAACATATCAGAATCCTGACCATGGCCAACTTTCTCCACGGCGGCTTTCCAGCCGCACTGGAAAAAGATGTCCTTGGTAGCTCGGACTTGACGTTCGTAAGTTTTCTCCCCCTGCTTATATCCACGGTCTTCTGCCTCGTCCACCGCCGTGTCCATGGCCGCCTTGTTAGCATCACGCAACTTTCTGAGCTCAGTGAGATACCGAGCTTTGGCCTTCTTCGCGACCTCTTTCTTGTCTGCATCAGCTCGGTCGACTTTCAGCCACAATGCATCCCGCTCGGCCGCGATCGCGTCTTGCTCGGCCCTGAGTCTCTCTATCTCGGCTTTCTGGGTCTTGTTCTCCGTGATGGCATCGCGCAGATTTTGCCGCAGTTTGATCATGCGATCGTGGGCCAGATAATTCTTCTGCGCGGCCTGCAAACAAGCGCAAAATCAAGCATGAGAAAACCGAGCAAGAACCGAGCAACAACTTGAAGGAAAAAGAGCAAATAAATACAGCCTTTACCAGCACGATGGATTTTGCCGCCGAACGGAGGACCTTGAGGTCGGCCAGCTCATCATGCCTTTTCATATCGGCAGGCAGGATCAACCCCTTGGTCAAATTGGAACCAAGCGAGTAGTCCTTGTCCTCGTAGACCGAGTCCTCGGCGGAGACTGCTCGGCCCTGATAAACGAACTCGGGCGCCCAGACCGGGGGGACAACAGGGCCCTTGCCCTTGGATTTGCGGGCGAGTGGTTGCTCGGTCTGGTCGCCGAGCTCGGTGGAGGCAAATTCGGTTGAATCTTCATCCACAAGGCTCTGACCGGCCTTTTCCTTTCTCGGCCTCTTCTTTGGCCGGCCAGCCTGTTGCTCGCTGGCAAGGGCAAGAACAGCCTCCGTTTGACCGGCGGGGGTGGACGATGTTCCCCCGGTTGCTTCGGGAGGTTGGGACTCGCCTTCCTCCCCGGTTATCATCGACTTGATGGCTCTGATCTTTGCAATCTCCTGCTCGGCGGTTAAGGGAACGAGTCTGACCGGTGGGAGAGTTGGATCTGGTTCTGGGGAGGGCTCACGCAGAAAGTCAGTGACTCTGCTTTTGCGCGGTGCCTGGTAGTGATATGTTTGCTCGAAGCCGAGCAGTTTTGAGGCTTCTCTCTCTTCCTCGGGGACACGGAGCAGAGCTCGGATTGCTTCGGGGTTGGCTTGATGACAGTCCGCCGCCAAATGTTTATCTGCAAGAAGAGACCAAGTGTTAGTCCGGCTAAACAAAATCATATTGAAACGCAGAAAGAAGATTGCGCGGTCGTCCGGGCCACTTACCAGCGCGGCCCAAGTCTTTCCTAATGTACCACCCCGGTATGGGTGCCTTGGTGTCCTCGTAGTTACCGGACACCCAGAGGAAGTCGTCATCGTTGACCTCTTTGTCCGGGTTGCCTTCGACGAGTTTTGCTCGGCCCTTCTTGACTTTGAGGTAATAGCAAAACCCACCCTTATTTTTACTAAGACTGTATTGGTGAAAAATTTCTGCGAGGCCGAGATTGAGACCAAGCATTCGGTTCAGCTCGGCGACGCCATTTATTATCTTGTATGTGTTGGTGGAAACTTGGCTCGGGCAAAGCCTTGTCTGCCTCAAAAATTCGCAGAGCAAGGGTTGCACCGGGAAGCGGACTCCTCCCTCTACTATGGAAATGACCGTGAAGGGGCACGGGTCTAAGTCCCCCCATGGCGTATCTCCCTTCTTAGTGAGCTCTAAGACTACGTCGTCCGGGATGTTGTAGTCTTTGCGGAACTCAGCCATCGCACCGGGCGAGTTGACCATGAATCGGTATTTGCCCATCTAAGTCGGTTTTATTTCGTAACTCGGTCAAAAATGTTTGTGCGTTTGCTCGGACTTCGAGCTGCACCAATGATACTGCTGGACTGGCTTGGTCGGTCCTATTTGTTCTGCATGTTGAAAAAAAGGCCAAGGGTTAGCACGGCAGATATTGCGCGGCTCCTAATGGAAATAGCTCAGGGAAAGATTCGGTCGGTTTCAGCTCGGTTTAACTACACGTGTGCTTTAGCCAGCTAGTTCGGTTCCAGCTCGGTTAAGAGCTACTTGAGGATCTAGTTGATCCTCTAGCTCGGTCTGTTCCTATCTACCGATCTAATGGGATACTCAGCCCGGTCGCAGCCCCTACGAGGAGCCACAAACTGGTTTTTGCTCGACTACAGCCCTAATTGCGGATCTAAATGAATGTTTTGCTCGGTTTGGCCCAGTATTCGTCGTGTTCATCCAGTTCTTCCTAAGTTCTTGGCCCATTCGTTCTACCTAAGGAAAAATGGGGGCACGAGGGCCCCCTCTTCTCTCCATTTCCATTCTCCTAGGGTGTACAAGACTCAAGCAAAGAAAGACAACCCCAATGACTTCAAACAAAAAAGCACATGAAGAACAGTGGTGCAAGAAATGAAGAACATGCTCGAAGAATTCGAAAATGGAAACTGGAAAAACAGTGAGGGGGTTGAGAGACTTACCAAAGACTAACGTGAACCTTGAGAGCTTGAGCACAGTGTCAGAAATGGCAAACAGGGGCAAGGGCAGTGACTGCAATGAGACGAGGCAGTAGCAAAGGAAGTGGGGAAATTTTGAATGCTAGGGTTTCTGGAGCTAGAAGCAGAGGAAATGAAATGTGAAGGGTTAAAACCCTTCGTGGGTTTAATGATGGAGGGAACAACCCAAACGGCGCAGCCGTTTGAAATTCGAGGCGTGGGAAACAGCTGGTTGCACGATCCAATGGCGCGATGGCGCGTGGCACTGAAAACGCGGCTGTCAGTACGGTCGTATGACCTTTGATGGGACTGCGGAGGTGTTGGCCGGGCTACTGTGACAGCTCGGCGACTGATGTGTCCTTAATTGAGATAGCTCGGCGACTGATGCGTCCCTAATTGAGATAGCTCGGCGACTGAAGTGTCCCTAGTCGAGATGGCTCGGCGACTCGAGTGTCCCTAGTTGAGATTGTTCGGCGAAAGAAGTGACCTCGATTGTGCTATAGAGCGATGGCAGGCATTCCTGATTCGAGCCTGGTTGGGGGATGGAGCGACTCAACCTTAGCTCGGACACGGTGGTAAACCCAATCACGATAGCTCGGATGGGTTTAAGGGGCAATTGAGAGGGAAGATTTGCGCAGTAGTACGGCCAAGCTAATCTAGTTGACGCGGCTGACTTGCACGGTTGTTGACGTTGACCGATCAAGTGCAAATGTGCCCTAGCCGAGCCGTGTTCCGGGCAGAATTCCGAACAGCGAGCGGTGACCGAGCTATAGGGCGACCCGGTTTGGGCCGAGATCGCAGCAAAGTCGGCGAGCTTCTGACCGGCCAACCGAGATGGGCTAGCGTAGCTCGGCAGAGGTGGTCTGTCTTCCATGCGATGACAAGGGACAGCTCGGCAGTGTGTGGCTCGGCTGGTGATCTTCCGCAAGCGACAGGCCGGTTGTGGTATCTCGGTCAAGGATGCCACCTGGACCAATGGTGTGAAGGAGAGGACATCTGCTCTACGAACGCCTCAATACCGTTAGACAGTTCAGTGTATGCTGGTGAAAGGACAAAACCTTTACACGCGTGAGGTGGTGAGAGGCGCGCACTGCCACCTGTCCAGGGAAGGACAGCAGAGGTAGTGCGCGCACGACCTTGAGGCTGCATGGCCAGCCTAGAAATAGGGGAAGAGATGAATGTTGGAGGTATGCGAACTCACTCTCACAAATGTTCTCTCCTCACTGTCTTCTTCTTGAAATCTGACTTGATCGTCGGAGGGTCTTTCCGGCACACCACCGCCGGGCAGCTCATCCTTTTTGTGTTGCAGAGACAGACGCCGGTGACGGAAGCTTGACGTTCAAGGCGTACGGAGAGCAGAGGATATTTCGCCCCCGTACAATATGCACAATAACCACCCCAAAAACCTCGATCCAAAAATAATATTTTGCGCATGAAATAAAATGTAATTGAATTATTTGCAAGCCTATTGAGCACCCGAAAACAAGTAAAATCTACACAGACGTGTATAATTGTACAACACAAACAGATAAACAAACCCAGAATAAAATAAAATATAAAAAAAATTGGAAGAAATGTCAGCTTTAGCTTATGTTCTAGAAAATAGAATTCATATATTATTTTTCTGTATATTAGTAATTTTGGCGAGTGTATTAATGTGTATATGTAGATACACTAATTGAAGAATGGGCAAACCAAGCAAACCCAGACAAAAATAAATAAAACCCTCGAAATAAAAAGAAAAACCCAGATCCAAATTAGAGAAATCAATTCGACGGAACCGATAATAATTACAAAAGTTGAATAGCTTCAGAAATCTCATCATTTTCACTACAACAACACAAAAAAAATGAACAATAAAGGACATGGTGGTTCAGATCAAGGAATCAAACCCAATTGAATAAATCTGGAGATGAGAAGAAACCTGAAGGAAGGAGGAGCTTTGGGCCCAAACGCTGCCGTCATGACCGATGATGGCGGCGGCGGAGAGCACATAAAAGTGATCATCCACATATGCTTGCCACGACATCTTTCACCGTATTTTCAATCTTCTTTGATTCGATTCGATGATGGATTTTTGGGATTAGAAGAGCAAACTGCGCAGCTGTGAATTGAAGAAGTATGTGAATTCTAGTTGAGGATGCGTTGAAAATAAGCTAGCTCTACGAGTGAGTGAGTGAATGAGTGAGTGAGAGAGAGAGAGAGACAGAGAGAGAGAGAGAGATGTGGAGATTATTTTTTAATTTTTTAAGCTTTGTTACACATTTTTTACAATTTCTTAGATAAATGATAAATAAAAATAAAATAAATTGTATTTTTTAATTTTTTAAGCTTTGTTACACATTTTTTTTTACTTTTTCTTAGATAAATGATAAATAAAAATAAAATAAAATGCATATTATTCCTTATTCATCATTATGCTTTAATACTATCGTTGTAAGGTTTTAATTCCTTTAATTTCACTAAAATTAAAGTAAGTATAAGAGCATTTCCATTAAAATAATCCAATTTTTAATTAAAAGTCTATTTTTTTATTTTTATTTTAGTTAACCATCATTTTAAATATATTCTCTAGCAAACTCTCCATTCTTTATTTTATTTATTGAGTCTTCTTTCTTTAATTATATATAGCTAGTAATTTGATATTCAACCAAAATAGCTAGCCAAAAATTAAGTTTGATGGAGTGTATTTATATAGTTTCATGCTTTAAAATAGTTAAGAGAATGTTCTAATTATACTAAAATTGTGAGATTTATTATAATGTAATTTAAACAAAATAATAATAATTCCAATTTGTACCACATATGTTTTACTTGTATTTTATCAATTTTTGATTTTTAAAATTTTTCTAAAATATTGTATTATTAAATTGACAAATATAAAAATCAAAAACACCTCCAATTCTTACCGTCTTTTTTTTTTTTTATATATATATCAAATTCGATGGACATTTGGCTAAAAATTTGATCCAATATTAAACACTCTAATCCTTAGTCTCTCTTTTTCATAAATTTTTTTAACATTCTAAACCTATCTTAAAAATCTATTTTAACCATTTTATATTAAAAAAACCATCTCTATTTTTATTTTATTTTATTAAATTTGAATAAAAATATGATTGGAAAAAAAAATAGTAAAGGATAAAAAAAAAATCAGTAAAGGATTTAATTCATTTTGAATATGGTGAAAGTTGTGTTTATATTGATTTGATATAGGTTTGATGAAATGATTAAAGTTTACTTTTTAAAAAATATATAAAAATTTGTTTGATATTTTTTTACGTAGGAGTTTAGAAAGTTATTATTTTAATAGGTTATTTTAGTTTTTGGCTATTTTAGTATGCTAAAATTTTTGAGTTTGGGAAGATAGTTAGATTTTTTTGTAGTTAGATGTGATATTTACAAGAGAAAAAATGAAATGATTATAGATGTAATGTGACATTTTATTTTATTAATTATTTTAAATTATTTTATCTTTTTGTGAATTTTAATCCAAAAACAAAAAAAATAGCTTTTGCCAAACACCTTATAAGTATTCTAAGAATTTGTTTGGTGTATTTTCTAATATGCTGAAAAATAATAATTAAATATTATAAGTTGAAAAATGATAATAAAATAATGGCTCAATTTAACAACTTGATTAAAAGTCAAAAGTCAGTTTTTAACTTATTTTGGATCATATTACCACTCTATTTTTTTTATACATCTTTTCAAAAAAATCAAAAAGTCAAAAAAATAAAATTTTAACTAACTTTCCAAAACAACATTATAAAAGCTAAAAGCATCTCTCTCCTTACGTCTATTTTGACAATTGGGTTAAAAGTCAAAAAATTAATTTTTTGACTTTTTTTATATCACATCACTTCTATATTTTTTTACAAATTTTTTCAAAAAAATAATTTTTTTTAAAAATTTTAAAAATTAACTTTTAACTTACTTCCCAATAATAATCAATTTTTAAGTTATTTATATCTTATAAGATAGAAGTTGTACAATACACTCTTACACAAATTTCCAAAAAAAAAAAAAAAACTATAAACAACCCCATAACATGTACCAAATGTACAATTAATAAGTTAATTATTTTTAATTTTGTGTTTATTAGATTCTAAGTTATTTTTTTACCTTTTATTATTTTGGTTTTATATAATCAAGTTTTTGGTTAAATTTAAAACGTTTGATGAAATTATTCTTCGAATATTTTTTTTAATAATTATTTTGGGCAAAAAGTTGGTTTAAGGGTTGGTTTGGCTTATCCTATATAAGTCAAAAAGTCAAAAAGTTACTCCAAAATCCAAAAAGATATCACTATTCACTCAAAAAAAAAAAAAAAATCATTTTTTTTCAAAAAAAGGACACACCGAATTGATTGGGTGTGCAGCCGTTGTGTGCGGCAGTGGCTTCAAAAGAAATGATTGGGTGTGATTTTTACACACACCGTTGTTCGTCCCATGGGGGCCATCACGGGTCCCCTTTTGATAATCTGAACCGTGCAATGTGTAGAAATCGTCGAGTACTATATGTCTGCAAAAAATTACATTGATCGGATATCGATAACTATATGATCAAATCAGTTATGTACAACAAATGGATGGTGTTATAATTAATGATTGAAAAATAAATAAATCTGATCAGATAGCTATCGATATCCGATTAACGTGATTTTTTATAGGTATATAGTGTTCGACGAGTTACACACATTAACGGTTCAGATTATTAAAATGGGACCCGTGATGACCCCCACGGGCCAAACAAAACCGTCCAGTGCTTTGTACAAAAATTAGCCAATAATTTCCAACTCAAATTCACTCAGCCGGTTGTACGGCTGGGGCCCACTCCTCTCTAATCATCTCTTACACACTTTTTTTATACAGTTTTTTAATACACATTTTTTCATAAAAAGTCAAAAAGTTAACCCAAACCTCCATATTTTTTTTT
Organism: Camellia granthamiana; assembly: GCA_036172215.1. Classification (NCBI taxonomy): domain Eukaryota; kingdom Viridiplantae; phylum Streptophyta; class Magnoliopsida; order Ericales; family Theaceae; genus Camellia; species Camellia granthamiana. Next base: position 14,122,910 of record CM069913.1, read on the forward strand.
TAATTTTTTAAAAGTGCACTTTTTTAGGACACCCCAAACCAGCCCTTATCCAAAAAATATATATATTACTGTACAAAAGTTTGGCTGAGTATTGATTTATGTTTTTTGAACGAGCCAAGTATTGAATTGAACCATTCAAATTTAAATATGAAGTCAAAATAATTTGGTTCAAATAAATTCATTGGATGACTGGTCCAAGTATTTGAAATATGCATAAAAGTTTGGTGATTTTTCAAAAAAAAAAAAAAATACAGAAATTTAAGAAATATATTCATATATATATATATATTTGTTTTAAAAAGTTTAAATCAAAAAAAAATATATTTTGCGAGTTGTGTAGGCAAAGCATGAGGGATTGTCAAAGGTGGTGGCCGGTAAGAGAGGTAGCCAGAGTTGGTTGTGAATGGGTGACTAGAGGTGGTGGTTAAAGGGAGTTCAGATTCTCTCCCTCTCTGATATTCCTTCCAGAAGACGGCCTAACTTAGGCCATGTCATCCTCAAAAAAATGGATGCCACAGATTTATTTCTTTAAATAAAAAAATTTCAAAACACGCACTCTCTCTCTCTCTCTCCCTCCCTCCCTCAATCACACACACGTCCCACCACACACACTATCTCGCACATTTCTAATAAAAAATTAAAAAAATTACTATTTGAATCTTTTTCATTTTATTTTAATAATATATATAATTTTTAATTTTTATAAAATTAATATCATTGAAAATACACTTTTAAAATGAAACTAATATTAAATATATTTAATAAAAGTTTAAAATAAATAAAAAGTAATTACTATGTTTAGTTATATTTTCAAATTATTATTTTTAAAATATAAAAATTATTTTGATGAAAATAAACACACAAAAATTATATGAATAATGACTATTATATAAAAATAATGACTTTTAACCAAACGGATTTATAATTTTTTTTAAAAGAAATAAAAAAACACAAATCCAATTTATGCACAGGTGCAAATCAAACATGTTTTTTTATTTTGTTTAAAGCACAAATACAATCTGTGCACAGGTGCAAATCAAACATATTTTTATTTTCTTTAAAACATAAATCTAATCTGTACATAGGTGCAAATAATTTTTTATTTCCTTTAAAAAAAAATATAAACTCGTTTGGTTAATAAAATAAAATTAAAATATTTATTTTTATATGATTTTTTTTGGGGAAATTAAGATTTTTTTGAGAATTTCAAAAATATATAACTTTTGTGTGTTTATTTTCATCAAAATATTTCTTTATTTTAAAAATAATAATTTAAAAACATAACTGAACATAGTAATTACTTTTTATTTATTTTAAATTTTTATTAAATATATTTAATATTAGTCTCATTTTAAAAATATATTTTCAATGATATTAATTTTATAAAAATTAAAATTTATATTAAAAAATATATATTATTAAAATAAAATGAAAAAGATTAAAATAATTTTTTTAAATTTTTTATTAGAAATGAGAGAGAGAGAGAGAGAGAGAGAGAGAGAGAGAGAGAGTGTGTGTGTGTGTGTTAGAGAAAAAGTGTGTGTTTTGAAATTTACCCATTTCTTTGAGGGTGATGTGGCCCAATTTGGACCGTCCTCCGAAGGAAATACTGAAGAGCATCTGAACTCGCTAAAGGGCTTTTTTGCTTTAGTTTCCAAGACAATCAAGAGAGTTATTAAGAAACTATAATCTGCATGTAATACTGAACTCGTGTCATTTTCCAATCCTGTTCGGGTTCTGTGAAACTTCATGAAGCAAAATTTAACCAAAATGAAATAAAAATAAAGTTGTATCATTGGATGACAGAGATGTTATTCTTTCAGGTTTTTGTGCTGATAACAAGTTGCAAAAGATCAATCAACTCAATTCTTGGCAAAAACATGACACTATTAAACAAACAATATGACTAAGAGACCATAATTGAGGCAAAAAAACTGTAACATGAAAGAAAATTATTTCTGTTATGTACGCCAAAAATTGTGGCACAAGATCATTCCAACTTTGTCTCAGATTCATGTAAGAAAACCTATTTTAATATGTCTTAATCTTCTTACAATACAACATATTTATGGTTATATACTTTATGAATTCACCTGACTCAAGTGGAGTTGTTGGCATTCTTACAGAACTAGAGGCTTGATTGATATTCGACTGTGTAACCCTAACACATTTGACACTGCTAATTAACCCTTATAGATGCCAGGATGCTCTGCATTTTGAACAATCCATGGATGCTCAAGAAGCTTGTGCAGTGGCAATCTTTGTAAAGAATCCTTGACAAACATTTGTTATTGAGAGTGAGAGAGAGAGAGAGAGAGAGAGAGAATGAACAAAAAGATGTCAAACTTATGAACTTTTATCTCTGTGGACACCTTATAATATTAGCTCTATTTAAAGGGAGTTGTTAAGATATGCAGCTCATTAAATAGTGCACATCATATACACATTTATTTTAAACCATTAGATATTTACAAATTGATCTCAACCATTAAATAATTTGATTGGAAATATTGTATACTTATTCAACCAGTTACAATTTTCTTTTCCGATTGTTCTATTATGTTCCACAAACCCTCTTCACCTTGTTTGCCCAAAACGCTCTGTTCTTCAAACACGACTTCAAAGCTCTTTTCACCGTTGAAGACTATCTCGCGGACACAACCTGCCCTTGACTTTGCCTCAAGGTATCTCTCTCTCTCTCTCTCTCTCTCTCTCTCTCTCTCTCTCTCTGTGTGTGCAACTTGTTTCTCTCCCTTTCTTCATCTCCATTCTATGAAACCTTAGACCGAAATCTCCTTTTTCGAAACTGCCCCTTTCCTAATAAATCCAAATATTTTAGTCAGTCCCACATGTAGGGCTGTGGGGGCATTGGTTAAAGCAAGAATAATAAGACTCATTTGATAAACTGAAATATTTGATTGTTAATCAAATATGGTGAAATTAGAAACTTACACAGAGAAGATCAAGTCCGGTCGGTTCAAGACCCAAGACTACTTCGGCCAGATTCTGCGTGGCAGAAGAAGAAACAAGGAGGAAGCATTATTTCTCATACAAGATTTTAGTCTAAAAAGAGAAAAAAGAAAAAAGAAAAAAAAAAGTATTACCTGAGGTTCACTACTTGCAAAAGAATATAGAAAATCACATATTGAAGTCACTCCAGGCCAGGTTTCCTCATTTGGCTTTCCCATAATGCTTCACATTATAAAGAAAATTGTAAGAATTATACCATTAAATGGCATTAAGAAGTTATAACAATCAGTGGGCATGTTTGCATATATATATATAAGTTATATAGAAGCCAATTTGAAAAACGGTGAAGGCAAAAGAGAAAATAATGAGGCAAATCTAGCTCTCAGACGAGCTAGGACATAAGTCAAAGCTATTAATATGATTTTGTAAATTGTCCAGTTGGTGTGTCCGAATAATTGAAAGTTCTGTTTATACACCATGTTTTGATTTGATTCTGTCAATTGAATACTGTGGGAACATATTTTGAGAATGGCAGCATGTGGCTAAGGTGATGCCAAGGTATTAGCCAAGGTGCCACGTGGCCTGGTCATGATGCCGAGGTGATCTTAGCTAGGCCGAGGTTATTTGTGGAGATATCGGAATCTGAGGTGAACGGATAAGGGACAAGAGTCCTAGAATAGAGGAGGATCTTAGTCTGGATAAAGATAAAGCTCTTAGCGAGTTTGTCTCGATCTAGCTGGGAGTCCAAGATGAACATTGAGCCTGAGTCTATTGAGGTTAGGCCTCTACAAGGATCAGGTCAAGTGCTGGCTATAAAAGTAGGGCACCCCCGTAGGTCTGAGGTATGGGTGATACATTGTAAGCAGTAAGTTCTTTCTTGTGAGTTAAGCACAATTGGCTATCTTTGAGAGATAATTACTGACTTGATCGTCGGAGTGCCCCCGGGTAGACGAACTATCACCAGATTCTTATCTTTTTGTGACAGGTTGTTCGGGCTTAATCTATTCTGGCGGTGCTCTCCTGCTGAGTTTTCCTGTTTGGTTATGTGGTCAAAAATCAACACCCACAATTTGGCTTCGTCTGTGGGAAGAGAAAGAGAATAGATGGCCAACGACGGGTAGAAAGAAAAAGTCGGGGTTGACATCCCTAGTGGGAGTGGCAAAAATGCCAATCCTAATGTGGAGAAGGAGAACTGTAATAAAGAACCTTGGGATCAGAATCCCAGGGAAAAGGACGTTGTAGACACCCCATTTTTGACCGACCTTAAGACTTGGGTGCCACTGATTGCTTACTTAGTGATGAAAATTGTGCAGTGCAAAGGTTCGATTTCTTCGGCATAAGGAGCTTCAAATCCCAACCTCACACCCCATTTTTGGACCAAAACTATTTTGACTAAAATGATTTTAGGCCTTAAACCCCTGTCTTTCAAAATATTTTTGACAAAAGTTCCTACGATGTTCCGAGGCTCGCATTTTGTTAAATGTTGCGCTTTTCGGCAAATCGAGCAAGGACAAAGTGGAAATGAATGAAAGAGAGGTGAAATCTTTTAAAAATCTTTCAAAACACCTTTTTTAGAGGTTTGGAGTTGAAGAAAATTGGAGGAGAGGAAAGAAACCTAGTTGGGGAAGAAGTTGGGCATAAACTGTTAAGAGAGAGTCGAGCAGCCCTCGCTAAATCAGGCTTATCCTTTTGTACGCTTGGATTTCAGCTATGAGGCCACAACCATTGGAAATTGTACTTCTGGGGCTTTATTTTACACTCAAGAATCTCCTAAAGCCGAGTCCGGATGAGGGAGATAGGGTTGTTGGAAGTTAGGCATCAATCCGATTGAGCTGGAAATGAGCAACCTTCACTAAAAGGGGCATATCTTCTTTCACACTTAGAATTTTGATGTGAGGCTAGCACCATTGGAAATAAGACTTCCAGGGCTTCAATTTAGGCTCAAGAATGACCTGCAAAGGAGTTCAGATGAAGAAGATATGTCTGGTTGAAGTCGGGCCCAAAAAGCAAATTTTTCTGGCTAGCCAGAGGTGAAAGTTGCTGGCCATGAATGGGCTTTGCCGGCCATGTGCCGGCCATTAATGGCCTATGCCAGCCAGGTGCAGGCCAAGAGTGTGCCTTGCCAGCTAGAAATGGACCCTTTTCGGCCATCAATGATGGCTTGCCGGCCATTGATGCAAAAAGGCAGTTTTCTACAAATATTTGTTCTCCTGCTGTTCCAACTGTCCATTTTGAGATATTTTCGACCTGAGCTCTTGTTTTTCTATATATAGAGGCCATTCTCTATTGTTTTCAAAGTTGGAAAAAATTTAGGGAGCCTCCCTTTCTACAAATATCTCTTTCTACAATTCTCTCCCTCAAGATTTCTCTCTCTCTCTTACCTTTTTGTGCATACAAGTGTAGATACACTTTTAGTTTGCCTATCAACCCTTAACCAAAGTGGTTCATCTTTAGGATGAGGTTGCTTGGAGCTCTCTTGGGACTCCTTAAGTGGGTTTTGGCTTGAATTGTGGCCTAGAATCACTCTTCACTTCATGAGGTATAACCTTTATCCTTTAAGCTTATTTTGCACACTTGTTTTGCCACCTTTGCAAACTGTTTTTGGCCTAGTTTTCAACTACAAAAATCTCTGTTTTTATGACCTAAAAATTGTGGTTTAAGCCCCTTTTGAGTTAAGGGGTTGTCTACCCTTCTTACTCCTTTGCTTGTTAAGCTTTTGTGCCATTATTCATCACTTTCAAACCAACTTTTTTGGGCCTTTTAACCACTGAAATTCAGAGTTTTTTCAGTGGCAAAAACCTTGTTTTGAAGTCCAAATTTGGAGGGGTTAGCCTCCCATCCTTGTATCTTGTTTGCACGCCTAATTAGCTTCATATGTTAGCATGTTTTTGTAGCTTAATTTAGCTTATTTCCAGCATGTTTTTGCCTCTGATTTGGATTGCTTTAGCTTTGTTTTGAGCTGTTTGTGTTGTATGAGTAGTCTTTTGCATGGTTGTAGTGTAACCCCATGTATTAGCTTATTGTCTTAGCTAGTTTTGTCTTCATTCCAGCATGTCTTTCAATTTATTTTGGGCTATAAAAACTCTGTGTTTTTGGGCTGAAGCTTGGGTCCAAAGGTCATTAAAGGTTGAGGGGTTGATAGCCTTTCTTTGTACCTTGTTTTGGAGGCCTTTGCCCTTGTGTTTCCCACCATTGCATCATCTTTTTCAGAGCTTTTAAACACTATTTTTCAAAGCTATTTCAATGGATTAAAACATGTTTTGAAGTCCAAAATTGGAGGGGTTAGCCTCCCCTCCTTGTGTCTTGCTTACAAGTCTAGCATGCTTCATGTTTTAGCCTATTATTCTAGCTTGTGTTAGCTTAATTTCAGAATGTTTTAAGCTATATTATAACCTGTTTTAGCTCTGTGTTGGGCTGGTTGTTGCTTTTGAGCCTTGTATGGCATAGTTGTAGTGTTAATTCCTTCACTAGCTCAGTGTTTTAAGGCTTTAACCATGATTTGTGTGTCTTGGTTGCATGTTTTAATGCTTTTTCATGCCCAATTCTAGCACCTAAATATCTGCAACCTCCCTCATTTCTTCACTTTTTCATTTGCTTTGAGGGTTGGTTAATCTTCGAGTTGTGTTTAAGCTTGAGATTGAGGTTCGTGCTTAATGGTTTTAGTCCTCTTTTGAGGGTTTCTACTAACCAACGGCATGATCTCTCTCATGCCTTAAATCATCCCTTGGTTGACACCTCTTCCATTAGAGGACACTCACTTTTGGACTAATTAGTTAAAGAATGGTTTGGTAACTAAAATGAGTAAACAAAATTAGACAAGTAAAAGAGGCAAGATAAAGTATCTTTCGTGTTGCATTGTATGTGTTCAGATCGGACGTTAATTCGAACACAAGGAAAATGGGACGTTTCATACTCAATAGTGATGAAATGTGCCATTTTCCTTGGTCTCCATCACCCTTGATCATGCATGATAGCGTGGTGGTCATTTGAGTCATATTTGTGCATTTATTGAAATTGTACAACTTGGATCTTTGGCCATCATGCAATGAAATTGCTTGATTGGTGGTTTTGGATCCAGGTGTGCCACTCCTTTGAGGTTTTGAGATGATAAGGAGGGGTACAGTACAAACATACCCTTGGAAAAATCTTCATTTTGCTCTGTTTGTGCTCTGTTGCAGTATGGTGACTTAGAGCATTAGTGGCCGGCAAGGCATCCTTTTGGTCGGCAGAGGGCCGGCAGTAGCCATTCATGGCCGGCAGGCCACTGGTGTAACCCTCCGCAAATATTTGGTAAGTTGGAGTAGAAGGATTTTGAAGTATGCTCAACCCTGCAAACAGAACCTCTCAAGAGCAAAACGGAGGCCTTTTCGGGGCGAAAACCGAGCGCATGCATCTTTCACTTCCTGAAGCAGAGCAGTAGTAGCATAGTTTAGTGCCTTGCATGCTTAGTTAGTGTGCATTTGTTTTAATTAATTAGTTTTGTCACGCCCATAACTCGCCCCTAAAAGTTTGGGCATGACCACTTCAGAAAACGGACATAAAGTCTGACATGTATAACGTATGGGGCCTGAACGGAAGCATTTAATACCATAAAATAACGTAAACCAATATCCATTGAGCTACCACTACTATGCCAGGTTCACACACATTACATAAGGTAGATGAACATACAGTAAATATACACCTGAACATCAGTAATAGACATACACATATACAGACCCGACCCCATGATTGGGCGTATAACAAAAGCATTAGCGAGGAAGAGGTTATACACCTCTCAATATACAAAGCCCAAAAGCTGGGCAAAACCACACAACACACACGGGCTTTATTTAAGTGCCTGGACATACTGAGGTTGATAAAGCAGAGACGAGCATCAGGGTCAGGATTGACTCCAGGTTGAATACCTACAGAAGCAGACAAAATACAGAGTGAGCTAGGCTCAGTGAATAGTAGTACTTCAACAATTTCATGTTCAACTTAAATTATAATACATGTCAATGTGTATGTGAACGTAGAAATCATGTGGTTAATCTGATTCTGCACAAATTTTCAGAAAGGCCTTGTTGGTTCACAAATTCACGGATTGGCCCTTGGCCTGGTGGGTTCACATATTCACAAATTAGCCTTTGGCTTTATAGATTCATAACTGAGATTCATAACGTCACAACTTGGCCCTTGGCCTTTTGAATTCATAGTTTCACACGTTGGCCCTCGGCCTCATGGATTCATATTTCACAAAATGGCCCTTGGCCTCATGGATTCACATTTCACAAATGGCCCTCGGCCTCATAGGTTCACATTTCACAAAATGGCCATCGGCCTCATAGGTTCATAAATTCACAAGTTGGCCCTCGGCCTCATAGGTTCATAAATTCACAAGTTGGCCCTCGGCCTCATAGGTTCATAAATTTACACGTTGGCCCTCGGCCTCATAGGTTCATAAATTCCTTCATCATTCTCATATATTAACATACTTAACTTGCGTAAAACAGAGTGCTAATGATAACTTTGACATAAAGTAAAGCGTAGTTATAGATTGACACGGTTGTCTTGTGTATAACAGGGTAATAACAATAATTATTTACAGAAAGCACATGTGTCATTACAGTACTATTCATGGTGACAGAACGATTCACATCATAACGTGAGTCACATAATAATGTTAGACCTTTGTATTCATATTATAGGTTTTGGACGACTTCGGGTCCATGTATATCACAACAAAATAATCTCAAACTCATATGGATGTACATAGCTTTTCCAATTGTTTGGTTCTTCGAGAGTGTTCACACTCAATGACTTATTAACTGAATAATCTTAGGTTCAAACGGATACCATTGTTCAAGGATGAACATAAGTTCTAAAGTCATACCGGTGTACGCAAATCTTTCAACGTTCACATTGATTCCCAATCATCATAAATGTTCGTGTAAATACTTACAAGGAACATAGCGTTAGTGGCATTAATCATCAACGGTAAATAAAATGTACATTTCTGTACTATTACTCACAGTGCTGCAACAGCGTGCCTGTCCCTCCCGGGTTGTGACCTACACACATGCACAACTTATATGTGAGTTCTTTTCTTAATCCATTTCCTGCTTTATTCTACTTCGAATGAATTTACAGGCATCTTAAGGGCACCAGACACAGATTTCAAAGATACTAAAGGGTTAAGCACGCAAAACGGAGCGAACGAATTTTTGCAACATGGGCCGCACCAAGGAATACACATGAAGTTTTCAAACCTATTTCTCCAACTCAATATATATAAAAGATTACCAATCTTGCAAAACACATTATGGAATTTACACCCATTCATCTTCTATTCAAAGAAAGAAAGGATTTTATGAACATTTCCATGTTCCCCAAAAAATCTCTAAATTTCTAGTATTTTCACCAAAAACCAAACATTTCCCATCCCCATAAAGGAACCCCATTAAATCATCCTCTAGAGTTGAATGACTAAACAAACCCACTAGGAATTTAATAAAATGATTTGAGATTAAACCCACTTTGGAAATCTCTACATTTTAGATCACAAAACCAAAATCAACATGATTCAACTCAACACCATTAAACATAATTCAACATATTTCAAAAGAAATTCTTAAATTCCATTTCAACATTCTATTATGTCATCTAAAACATTAATAAATCATTTCCCCAAATTTCCAAATTTCCTTTCTCATTATAACATAACTTACAATGCTCATAACAAAGTTCATTCGCAAATTTTAAACATGATTTTTTAAATACAACCAAATTCCAATTAAACTTGTACACATATAATTCAACCTACCAATTTCATGATTCTACTTTCAATTTGGGCCAAATCATCGATTATCATCATAAATCAACCTAGGGTTTCTAGAAAATCTAGAAATTTCAAGAAAAACTCAAACTTCTTAACCCATTACTTTTTCTTCCAATTTCCCCTTGATTATACATCCTAGGTTCATAATTCATAATCTAAACCCAACAATAAAACCCCAAACTCTCCAAACCCGAAATCCCTAAATTTCCATAATATAACTATATACTCAAAATGTAGATTTTGCATTTATATACTCCAAAATATCACAAATCTATCTTTTAATGGAAGCATTGAAGGAGAACTAGGACCCCTACCTCAAGATTCAAGCAAGAAAAGCAAGCTTTGATGAGATTCCTCCAAAATTTTGAAATTCCAATCAGTTGAAAAAAATGTTGATCTTCTCTTGTTCTCCATCCTTGATGCAAGATCCATAGTGGATTTGTTGATAAAAGTGGAGGAAATCAAGGTTTTGGGGGCTAGGGTTTCGGACATGGAGGAGGGGAGAAGAAGAGAGGAAAAGAAAATGTAAGAAATAGTCCAAAAATCACATTTTTGAGCTGCTGTCCCGCACAGTCCCGCACGTGCGCCGCTATCCCCGCACGTGCGGACCTGCTTCCAGCACAGATGTGAAAACTTCAAACGGGTATAACTCTCTCATCGGGATTCCGTTCTAGGTCGTTTTTGTGTCCAAATTGAAGCCTCGGAAACAAGCTTTCCAATGGTTCCATCCTCACATTCAAATTCTAAGTATGGAAGAAGAAAAGGGAAAAAGAGTGACGGCTGGTCAAAAACTCACACTCAAATTTGGGGCTTTTTATCTAATCTTATCTATATATCTTGTTAAGGCTTCAATCAAGGCTCCAAACATTACCCAAGGGTCCTCAATTATAATATTTAAAGTTCACTTGCCAACCTATTAATATCAAGAGTCCGACAACCATACAAGTTTTTAAGGTGACGGGCACCACTATACATCAATCCAATGTGAATTTAAAATCCGAGTCGTTATAAGTTTACTAGTTGATTAAAGTGTTGTGATAGTTAGTAATTAGTTTGCTAGTTATTCATTTGATTTGTAATAATTAGTCTAATTAGTTTAATTAGTTTAATTAGCTTAGCTTAGAGTAGCTTAGCTCTTATTCATTCGGACCTTCCTTCGTGAGGGCGTAATGTTGTAATAAGTGTGTGTGCATGTGTGTATGTCTTCCAACCCCACGTCTTTCTCCCTTTTATTTAATCACTTTTGATGGTTAGATTAGGGATCATGTTTCAATTAGCATATCGCATGCTTGCATCCATTCATTTGTCTTGCATGCACCGAGGCTCGGCGCATCATTCAAACTGCATTGTAATTTCAATACTTCTTTGAATACATGTTTCAAAGCATGCTATCAAAGTGTTGCAAATACCATGATTAAGTAGCTGAGCCTATTTAGTTACATCATTGCATGTGTTGCATTAGGTATCTTGTATAGTTAGGATCATGCATTTTTCTAACTAGTTTTTGTTTTGGCTTGGAGTACTCCGTAAGTTTTATACTTTAGCATACTTACATGAGTGTGATTGCCATGTTGCCATCTTTCGGATGCTTGCCATGAAGCTATGTGCTTAAATGCTAAACTGCATGAATGCCTGTGGATGAAGGCTTGTTGTTTGAATTGAAACAATTCAACGAATGTGAGTTTTAAGCCCACTTTGCGAAGTGGCAAATCATGTTTTAAGCCCACTTGAGGTGGCAAATCCGCACTTTTAAGCCTACTTGAGGGTGGCAAATTCAAACCATTTTCGAAAGCAAACATGAATTGAATTTGTTCCAATTCTTGCGACACAGTCTATACTTGTTTGTGTGCGTCACATAGTAAAGTTAGCTAATAACCGGAATAAGAACACATAAGGTTTATAAAAGAACATATCATGATTAGTAAAGGTCGATCCTTCGATCGAGCGAGCAGGGGTTCTCAATTCATGACCTTCCCCCCTCGTACCCAAGTTCCTGAGCCGAGACAACTTTGGTGATGACGGATACGTGGCCTTTGGCACGAGTCAGGGTTTCCTAAATTTTTCCAAAATAAAATATTTAGGTGGCGACTCTGTAATCTGGCAAAGCAGTCCAATTTTGGTATTATTTGACTTAAAATCAATTTTCCAAAAAGATTTGCCAGATTGAACTTTTTGATGATTATCAGTTTCACATTGCACTTGTGAGACTAGATTCAGAACCTCAGGAGTCCGAATTGTGAGGCCTTCTTTTCAAATCCTTTCCGAAAGGTGGGGGCACGAAAAAAGGCGTGCCCACAGTTTCTGGGGACTCTGTTGGAGATTTAGAGAACTTGACTCGAACTCATGATATGTTGTTTTATCTACACTTATGTGTTTCTTTGCATTGCATTTGCATCGGTGCGCCTAAGTCACAGTGTTTGCCATCTGCTATTCCTGAGCGGTTTGCCGGAGGCTTGCTTGGAAAAGCTTGCCAAAAGGCTGACCGGTTGCAGGCTCTGCCACGATGGGAACACAACCTTTGGATCTAGACTACCGTTGTGCTGTTTGATCCTCCTTTCACTTCTCGGTGTTAGGTGTGAGAGGTATATTAGGTAGTCTTGCTGAGGTACCCTTTTTTGACCAGTTGACCTAGTTGCATATCGGAAGCTATAGAGACTGTTCCAAATTAGGACAGGTTGCTTACCTGAATGCAGGATTGTGTGAAGCCACTTGTTGTGCACAGTGAAACCCTAGCTCCTGACGAAACTAGGACAGGGTAACCTTATCCACTCATAGGGGTGTTTTGGCTCTCTTTAATTGGTATGTGTTTTACAGTGAAATTGTATCGGAATGTGCATATCAGTTGCAAAGTTGGTATCTATTTTGGGGCAGAATTCAGTCAAGAGTACAGCCATTCAGCTATGCTCATATCTGTTCTAGTGAAATCAGGCTGAGGTGCTGTCTATTTTCTCTTTTACTAGGTAGTCCTGGAACCATAGCTTCAGAAGGCTCCAATATCCCCGGGTACACTGGACTTGTGTTGATAGACTTTGTCTGGTTAGAGATTTAGTTCACGGGCAACCAGTGTTTCCTTCGTCGGTGGTAGGGCAAAGAAGGGCCAAACAGGGCTCATTGGTTCAACTTGATCCGACAACCACCAGTTAGATCGCCTTTGTTCAAACTCAGTAGACCCGTGATGGTATAGAGTCTGGAAGAAGTTGTGGCCATGATAGCTGCGTCAAATCAGGGAATTTCCATGCAGGATGAGGCCAATGCTGAAATGCAACGCCCACTTAAGGCATTTACTACACTTCTAGTCCCGGGCCCCCAGTCGAACTTTGGCCCACCCCCACCAGCTAAAGATTTGCAAGGTCCAGATCCTTGAGAACGGTTGGCTCAAGCTCAAGTTTTTAGGCCCCTGGTACAGCCTAATGAGGGGCTTTATCCCCTTGATATTAATGATCTTGATCCAACCTTGGTGAAAATTGCAAACCTTGATAAGCAATTCAAAAAGGCACAAGGCCTTAACTCCATTCCTGACATTGAGGTTGGGTACACCGAGGCTGCCGTATGACTCCCAGACAGATTCGAAATGCCACATATTGACCGTTTCGACGGGTTTGGAGATCCTATGGTACATATCCGGCTTTTCTTGGACGTCCTAAAACTGATGGGTCTGACTAAGCCACAGAAACTCTTTCTGTATAGAAGAACCCTGTCGGGTATAGCAGCCACTTCGTACGCCAAGTTGGAGGATAAAGTGAAGCAGAACTGGGAAGAGTTGGCTGAGGCCTTTGTTGATCAGTACTCTTACAATACCCAACTTGAAATAACCACTCAAGACCTTGAAGCAACCCACTAGAATCATGAAGAGTCTTTTGTGGAATTTGTTGCAAGGTGGAGAGCAAAGGTAGCACATATGATAGATCGCCCTTCTGAGAGGGATCAAGTGCGGATAGTGGTGCAAAACCTTGAGCTTGATATGCTGCAAAAGTTAATAGTTGCTCCACTATTCACTTTCAAAAGTTTGCATGAATTAGGGGTTCAGATCGAGAGTGCATTCAATAGAGGGATTATTCCCAGAACAAGTGAACTGATAAGGAGGGTTTTTGCCGGGAGTACCCATGCTGGCAATAGCACTATTCCCAAAACCACTGAAATCAATACAGTCGCCACAGCCGACCCTTTTGCCAATACAAGCCCACAAATAGCCAGCTTAGTGTAGACGTCCCCAAACGTCCCGGGAGGAGATCCCGTTTTGTTCATTTGGGCTCACTACAGTTCAGGACTCAATGTCACGGTCCTGTATCTAATCTCGCAGAGTGCAATGCAAGACCGATGAATCATCAAAGAGTCCAAATCCGGCAAATCGTTTTTGAAAACAGATTTTTTTGAAAGAAGTGCCAAACATGGACTGCTTTGCCAGATACAGAGTCGCCACCTAAATATTTATTTTGGGGGAATTTAGGAAACCCTGACTCGTGCCTAAGGTCACGTGTCCGTCATCACCAAAGTTGCCTCAGCTCGGGAACTTGGGTACGATTGGGGAAGGTTACTTCGTGAGCACTCCCGCTCGCCTGATCAAAGATCGGCCTCTACTAACCATGATATCAGGTTTTGGAAACATTATGTGTTCTTATTTCGGTTATTAGCCTAGAATTACTATGTGATGCGCACAGCATACAAGTATAGACTGGGTCGCCTGAATTGGAACAAAACATCTCATGTTCATTTTGAAAAACGGTTTGAAGGTGTTACTCGCAAGTAGTCTAAGACGTCGATTTTGCTACCCTCAAGTGGGCTTAGAAAAACATGATTTTGCTACTCTCAAGTGGGCTTAAAACTCACAGTCAATGCATTATTCCAATTCAGATAATCCAACCTTCACCCACAGGCATTCAGGCAGGTATATCATATAAGCACATAGCCTCATGGCAAGCATGCTATCATGGCAGTCACTCACACACATGCAAGGATGCTAAAGCATAAAAGCTTACCTAGTACTCCGAGCCAAAACAGAAGCTAGTTAGTAATCAAATGCATGATCCTAACTATGCTGAAATGCCTAATGCAACACATACAAGAATGCAACTAAGATAGGCTCGGCTATTCTAAGATGGCATATGATGATGCTACAGCTAACACGTATTCAACTTGAAATTGAAATACAGTACAGTTAGTATGATGCGCCGAGCCCGGTGCATGCAAGACATATGAATGATGCAAACATGCATAGCATAAGGATGCTAATTGAAATATGCCCTAAATCTAACCATCGTAAGCGGTTAAATAAAAGGGAGAAAGAAATGGGGGTGGAAGACATGCATCACACACACGCACGCTTATTACAACATTGCCCTCACTCAGAGGGTCCGAAAGAATAATACAAACCAAATAAATAATTAACTACTCTAGCTAATTAAATATTACAAAACTTCTAATTAATTAGCAAATTAATTACAAAAACAGCCTAAATATGAAACTAAAGAGACCGCCGCAGCTCTGCCTCGGAATGTGTGGATGATGCATGCTTGACTCGCCTTGCTCAGAAGCCCGGTACCATACCACTGTTGCCTCTGTTTACACTGCCTTACTCCTCTGAAAATTATGAAAGTTTCCAGGACCCTTCTGAATGACTCCCTGAGTGTTGTGGGATGCCACCGGCCATGATAGAGCATTACCGGCTATGAGAATGTGGCCATCGGCCAAAAATTGAACCACCGGTTGGACTTTGGTAGCCGGTCGGCATTGTAAGTGGCCGGCCGGCCATTACTTCCTGCAGAACCCTATTTTGACAGCAGCAGAGGACAGACAGTGCATGGCATGGGAATTTCAAAGCAATGTGTGCACGGTCACTCTTCCAATCATGCTATGGACTCAAGGGAGTGTGGCCCTTGGTCCTCGGGCCACCAATCACGCATTTCGATGCATGATGGCCAAAGGCACCAAGCTTGCAAGTCAATGTAAATGCATGCAACAAACAAATGAGGGCCTTACGCCCTATCATGTTAAGATCAAGGGCATCGGCGACCGAGGGTTGAGGCGCGTTACGTCACTTTGAGTATGAACGCCCCTCATTCCTCATGCTTGGTTTGACACCCCAAACCAAGCAAAATGTAATGCAAGTATGCAATGTGACTCAAGTATGCAACATGTCTCAAGCATGCAATATGAGGCTAAGGTAACAAATATGCCAAGTGTAATGTGCCAAACATGCAAGATACAATGCAATGCAACCTATCATGCGAGTTAGGATATGGAATGCAACTAGCTAAACAACGTGCAAACGTGCAAAGATGAGACAATGTGAGCATGAAACCAAAGTAATGCAACATGTCAAAACATGCAACGGTGGACTTAAACCGCAAAGGGCAGACCTCAGCCTTGCCATAAACAGTGGCCAAAGATGATGCAAATGATGGATAAATGCTCATGCAAACATGCACACCAATGGGCCTAAAGCTAAGGCACAAAAGGTAACTTTCAAGAACACTCAAAAGATGATAAACATGGACATTAGACCAACATGTTAAACTGTGAAAATGCATAGAGGATGATGCCAAATCAACCATGTTATGCAAATAAGGCATGCAATAATGACCAAAACTTGAAGCCAATAAAGGGGTCCAAACCATAGCTATGTCAACCAAACCCCAAAGGACCAAAGTGGCTTAAAACAGTCCCTAGGCACTCCAAAACAAGACTGAAGCATGCATAGAACATGGTCAAAACATGCTAAGAAATGGATGCAAAACAAAGGGGGATTTAAGGCCACAAAGAGAGCATTCTACTACAACCACCACAACCAAACATGACATGGATTATGTGATGAAAAACAGAGTTTTAACATGCAAAAAGGAGCCCTAAAACTCACTGATATGGCAACTAAAGGACTCAAACCAAGAGGCATGCACAATGACTCATTTTAAGGTACAAAAGGACAACTCTTCAAGGCATGAAAGGGAAGATGAATGCAAACATACAAGTATGGATTAGGGACTGAAATAGCATGAGAAGTGATTCCAAATCACTGAAACAACCAAACTAAAGCATGCTCATGACTCACACACTCAAGGTTCATAAGCTAAAATGCAAAGAGGCTATACCAAACATGGTAAACATGGTTAAATCAGTACCCAACAGACCTCAAGCATGATGAAATATGACCAAAAGCTTCACAAAGCAAGGCAAAAACATACAAGCATGATGGTCTAATGGCAAGATGCATTTCTAGGCAAAATAGAGGAATACAAGGCAAGTATATTATGCATGCAAGGGGCCCTTAATCCGACCAAAAACCGAGGTATAATATGACCAAATAACACCCAAAAACAACTAAGCATGCATGCTACCTTTATGAGCCAAAAACATGAACAAATGAGACACAAAGGGAGAGGGGTGTCCCTCCCCTATGCAAGACCTCAAAACCTCTTCTTCACCACTAAAAATCCTCTGGATTTCAGTGGTGAGAAGGCCAATGCACAAAAGTATTCAAAGCTCAACAAAGAAGGCACAAAAGGGGCCAAACAAGGCCTAAGAGGGGGAGGTCGACCTGAAACACAAAAGAGGCCTTAATGAAAGATCTTAAGCATGCAAATATAAGACTTTTTTCAGTTATACACAAAGCTTAAATCAGTATGCAAGATAGGTTAAAAACTAGTGCAAGAATGGGGAATATAAAGCAACTATACTCACCCTTGAAGAACAACAAGTCCAGCCCCTTTTTCTGATCAAAACCAACCCAAAACCTCCAAGAACAATCTCTCAACACCTCAAGAACCGACGTATGGTGTAATACTATGTGTCCTAGTGCAAAACTAAGAACAAAACACACTTTTGAACTCTCAAACACACACAAATGAAGAGAGAGAGGGAGATATAGAGAGAGAGTGGTTTATATATCAGATATATATGTATTATCTCTGGTTTTGTTGAACCCCTTCAAAGCAGAGGGAATGTCTCTTTATATAGAGGAAGGCAAAGTGTTAAGCTTCTAAGGGAAGCTAAACAAAAGGGTCAAGGGGGTCAAGCTTCTAAGAGAAGCTAAGGCAAAGGGTCTGAGCTTCTTGAGGAAGCTAAGAAAAAGGGTCAAGCTTCCTCAAGAAGCTTGAGCAAAGGGTGCAAGCTTCTCCAAGAAGCTTAAACAAAAAGGTGAAAAGGGTGCAATTCCTCCATACACGTGTATGGAGGACAAGTCCATGCACTCCAGCTGGCACAGCTGGCATGCACAATGCCTGAAAAAGGCAAAAAGGGGGCACTGGCCAGAGAAGGAGACCATCGGCCAACTAAATGGCCGACCGGCCAAAAATTTGAGCCGACCGGCCAAACAAATGGTCGGTAGAGAGAAATAGAGGCCGGTGGCCTCATGCCACGGCCGGTGGGTTTAGGGGATGGCTAACAAGCCACCTCCTACCCTTAGAAGCACAAAACACAAATCCTTGGTCCACGACCAAGCACAAAACAGTCAAGTTGAGAGATCTCAAGGCACAGCGCGCAGCCGAGTCCTTCGGGAACTCAAAACAAACACAAATAAGGAAGATCATCGGGTGTTCAAAAGATGATGTCCAAGTCTTGAGGACGGTCAAAAATGGGGTGTCTACAGTTGCCCCTCTTTGACAGAACTCGAAAGTCATAACAATGACGGGAGTGAGTGTCAAAGCCCGGAGACGACCTATTTTTGACAAGGCCGAAGACTTAGACAAAGCATGCAAGACAAATAAAGATATGCGCCCAAAGGCGGGGGCAAAATGCAACTGACAATGCAAGAAGCCGAACATAACTTATGATCATGCAAAGAAAGCTGTAACGAAGCATGACAATGCAATAGTTTTAAGCTAGTAAACACAAATCCAACTATATTACAATGCAAAAAGGATGCAAGAGAATTACGTGATTCTCGCTGCGTTTCACGCGGAGAATACAATACCTGTGCGGTTCATCTGGTCGCTCCAGCTTCAAATGAACCGTACATACAATATCGTGCCTGAAAAAAGAAAAAACTCAATAGGTATAATATTGTTAGCAATATGCATAACAATGCAATCTAGAGCTGCGTGACAACGCAAACCGAGTGGGAAGCATAACAATGCGACTTGGGGCAAGCATAACAATGCTATGAAGGCACAAACACATGTAAGTAAAGAACACGTGACAACGTGCACAATGTGTGAAAATGTAGACACATGTAAGCAAAGCACGCATGACAACGCATACAATGTGTATAAGAAGGAACTCGAGCACATGTAAGTAAAGCATAACGCGACAACGCATGCAATGGGTATAAAAGGGGCTTGAACACATGTAAGTAAAGCATAACGCAACAACGCATGCAATGTGTATAAAAGGGACTTGAACACATGTAAGTAAAGCAATATTCGACAACGCACGCAATGTGTGTGAAAAGGAACTTGAACACATGTAAGTAAAACAATACGCGACAACGCATGCAATGTGTATAAGAAGGAACTCGAACATATGTAAGTAAAGCATAACGCGACAATGCATGCAATGGATATAAAAGGGGCTTGAACACATGTAAGTAAAGTATAACGCAACAACGCATGCAATGTGTATAAGAGGGACTTGAACACATATAAGTAAAGCATAACGCGACAACGCATGCAATGTGTATAAGAAGGAACTCGAACACATGTAAGTAAAGCATAACGCGACAACGCATGCAATGTGTATAGGAACTTGAACACATATAAGTAAAGCATAACGCGACAACGCATGCAATGTGTATAGGAACTTGAACACATATAAGTAAAGCATAACGCAACAACGCATGCAATGTATATAAGAAGGAACTCGAACACATATAAGTAAAGCATAACGCGACAACGCATGCAATGTGTATAGGAACTCGAACACATATAAGTAAAGCATAACGCGACAATGCATGCAATGTGTATAGGAACTTGAACACATATAAGTAAAGCATAACGCGACAACGCATGCAATGTGTATAGGAACTTGAACACATATAAGTAAAGCATAACGCGACAACGCATGCAATGTGTATAAAAGGAAAAAAGGGGGAAAATTCAACTGAAAACATGGTAAAGGCATGTTATTCATGATGCTAAGATGCGAATTTAGAACAAGACAAGGCACTGTGTAATGCGAGACGCATAACGAACGCGACAATTACAGTCAAAATAGAACAATGTGATTCCATATGTTTAAAGCGATTTACGGAATCCGCAAGGTATAAAAAGGATACGAGGAAGGATACTCTTTGCGCGCATCGAGCATCGCACACAGAAGACATGGCTCGAGGTCAACACGAAGGCCAGTTAACATTCAAAAGTGCACTTTCTTGCACTGTCTCGAGTAATGAAGGTGCCAAACCATATAATTGACCCGAACAAGGGCGTGGGAGGTGCGTCGACCACAAAGGGAGGTTACCGGTATCAATCCCGATACTCTGCTGCCCTGCTCTCTTTTTGCTTTACTTTCCTTTTTACTGGTAGTTTAAGCACATTATACTGCCTCAGGCAGGTCTTACTTTTCAAGACTGTGTATTTTTACAAGAGACATAACGGAAATGAAATAGCTATTTTGTTCACAAAGGTGTTATGTTTGTACTTTCTACGCATCGCATCGCGTGGCATCGCATAACAATGTGAATGAAATTTGAATCTTTATTTGAAAGTAAGCGTTTGCCCTGTAATAATCAGGTAGTGAGCCGACTAACAACTCGATAAACAAAACAAAGAAACTCGATGAGCTAACCAAGTGTGAGTACAACTCGATAAGCAAAACAAAGACTCAAAGAAATGAAATACAACTCGATAAGCAAATGTACAATAACTCGATAAGCAAATGGGCGTGACTCCTCAAAAATCATCATCGGAGGGCATTGGAAGTGGTGCCAGCCCCCAAATTCTCAGCATGTTCAACACATAAACAGCTCAGGGGACAAGAAAGAAGACCACCGGCCACAAGGGAAAGCCATCGGTCTCAAGAAATGGCCATCGGCCAAAAGTGGTGGTCGGTCGGCACCATTTTTGGCCGGTCGGCCATAAATGGCAAGAATCACCAGAATGCTGACAGCTGTCTTCCACTCACGCCTTTTTTTTGGGTGAATAACCACTCACGCCTTATCCCCTACAAAAAGCCTCAACTTCATAGTTTTTATCAATTCAACACTGATTTGCTCAAAATAGAAGAGTTTCTTGCCCAAAATCTCACAGCTTGGATTGTCAACTTGGATGGCTCGGAAAGGCTGAATTTCCGGGGCTTCGGCATAAACGCACTGTTCACTCTGAGTTGTACTCCGCTGCACTTTCCGTTCCTCCATACCGCGGCAAGGTTTTGGAATCCTTTAACACATGTCTTTAGTTTTGGCGGGCAAGAGGTATGTCCTACCTTCGAGGATTTCCAAGTTTTGATGGAGTCCGAGCACAATGAAGAAATCTTGCCCCAACTTCGCTTCGGCCACGCCGAAGCTTTAGGGCAAATGTGTGGGCTCACGATGCGTGACGCTCGATCTTTGATTGGTGACGGGATGCTGGATGTTCCGAGTTTGATTTGCCGGTTTTCTGATGCCGGTGACCGCGACGACCATCAGTGGCAGGGTTTTCAGCGACACGCCCTCTGTTTATGCATGTTATCTCATTTCTTACTTGCCTCAGGCTCCGGAGGATCTAGTGCCCGGTTGATCGAGGTTGTCCAAGGCTTGAAGGAGGGCAAAAGCTGCATTGCCATGACATTGGCCGAGACGTTGATGGGCTTGGACACTTTCCATCGCCGGGAGACGACTAGATTCGCGGGGAGTCCACTACTGTTGCAGGTAATGTTTCCCACCCTATCTCACATATGTATTGCTCACATCACTCGGCCCTCAGGTTCGGTTTTTCTCACAAAACCCTTTTCTCACTCTTTTCTCATCGTACATCTCTCTATTCTTTAATCTCTCATTTTTCATCCCTCCCCAGGTGTGGTTAATGGACAAGTTGCAAATCGTGGAGTCTTGCCCAGCATACTCAGCTCGCGGCTACTTTTTTCGACAACGCCTGGTCGATGCCCTAGATGAGGGGTGGTGGTACAACTGGATGTGCAGTTTGTCTGCAAACTGCATCGCTTGGCGCTGCCCTTGGCTCAATCTTCTGGCAATGAGTTACAACATGACCTGTCAACCTGGGATTCAATTGATTGGCATGACACACTGTGTCTTCTATTTTCCGTTCTGGTTCCGGCACCAGTTTGGACATAATCAGACGTGCCCGCCAGAGGGGATAGAGTATCCTGCTGCATTCTCAGCCCGAGGCGCACAGCTCGCCCGGTATGCCACAGCATGGAGGACTAGAGAGCTCCTGGCCCCCGCTCCCACTTTCAGTTGCACTTTGTCTGATGAGTGCTTGGATTGGCTCAATGAAGAGGCACAGGAAGGGCCCACTTTGGCATCAGAGGCTTCGACCAGCTCCAGGAGGGGGCGCAGGAACATCTGACTTAGCTATATCTCGGATTTATTGCTTTATTAGTACTTTCAAGTTTTCTTTATGAATGTAACCAAAAGCAACTTCAATTTGTATGCAAGAGCAGGAGGACTTTGTATTGAAATCAATAAAATTGAAGGTTATGGGTCCTGAAAATTTTTCGCTTTGGTCAAAAAATGGTCTAAGTTGTAAAAAGATTAATTTGAACAAAGTCAACTTTTATTAAAACTTTTCAAAACCATTTTCGATATGGATCAGAACTGGACACGCCTGAAATCTGTCACTGAGATACATAACCCCGGATCCCAACAACTGGAAAGTTGCCCCTAGTCTGAATAGTACCGCGGCACTGCACAGCAACGGAAAGTTGCCCCTGGTCTGAAAAGCACTGCACCAGAGATCATAACTGAACTCTTGAATGCTGAATAGATAAAGATGGTCGAGATGATCAAATGGAGAAAGTTGATCGGGGAAAGGTTTATGGCTGAACTTCAGGATGAAGTTGCCTACGTATCCCAAAGATGGGAATCAAGCCTTACGTAGTTCGGGCTTAGGTTCACTCGAGTATTTTCACTCTCCTTTTACGCTCTAACTTTTGCCAAGGCCGCCCTTTGCGGGTTTTCAACCTTGCGAGCTCAGTTTTTATAATTTCAAATTTTTTGTGCTCTGACTTTTGCCTAGGTCGCCCTTTCGGGTTTTCGGCCTAGCGAGCCTCTCAGGGGTAATATTTCTTCAACTTGTCCATGTTGATCGGTTGGGAGAACTCTAGGCCATCTAGGTCCATCAGAACCACAACTCCACCTGACCAGATAGACTTAATGATGTAGGGACCAGTCCAATTGGGTCTGAACTTGCCCCTTGGGTCGTGGATGAGAGCTCGGTTATCCTTGAGCACCAAATCTCCTTCTTTTAGATTCTTGGACTTAACTTTCTTGTTAAAAGCCCTGGCAATTTTGCGCTGATAACCTTGAACATGGTACAGTGCTTTCAGTCTTCTCTCATCGAAGAACATGAGTTCTTCAAATCTGCTCTGCTGCCAATCTGCTTTGGCTATCTGACACTCAGCCAGTACTCGCAAAGACAGAACCTCAATTTCAATAGGTAGAACAGCCTCCATCCCATAAACCAATGAATACGGAGTCGCCCCAGTAGACGTTCTAATTGAAGTCCAGTAGCCCCACAGAGCAAACGACAGCTTATCTGGCCAATCCCGGTAGGTTTCCACCATCTTCTGCAGTATGTGTTTGATATTCTTGTTGGCGGCCTCGACCGCTCCATTGGTCTGCGGCCGATAGGTGGATGACTTATGAAAAGCCACGTTGTATTTTTTCAACAAGTCAATCACTTCCTTCTTGAAATGGGAACCGTTATCTGAAATGATTTCGTTCGGGACCCCGTAGCGACAGATGATGTTGTTCCTGATAAACTTCGCAACATGTGAAGCATTCAACACCGCATAAGATTGGGCCTCAACCCACTTCGTGAAATAATCTATCGCGACCAGAATGAACTCATGCCTATTAGACCTCTTTGGAGTGACAGCCCCGATCACATCGATTCCCCAAACTGAAAATGGTCATGGTGAAGTCATATTGTATAGCTTCGACGGCGGAATGTCCATGCAATTTGCATGGATTTGACATTTGTGGCATCACCGAACAAAGCCGATACAATCCTCCTCCATGGTGGACCAGTAGTAACCTTGTCTGAGGATCTTCCGAGCTAACATTACCCCGTTCATATGTGCACCGCATTCTCCTCCATGGATGGCCTCCATCAGGCGTTTTGATTCTTCAGCTTCAACGCACAGCTTATGCATTTCTAGATGACCTCTCTTATACAATTTACCTCCGCAGATGATGAACTAAATGACCATTCTTCTGATTGCCCTTTTATCCTTGGCATTTACCCCTGGTGGATATGCTTCCTTCTCCAAGAAATTCCAAATATCGTAATACCAGGGGTTCTCGTCTTGAACCTCATCTATAGCAGCAATCGACTCGTAAGCCGGCACAAATTTTTGGTCGATAATGACTGGACGCATCCGGACTCCAAACGGGATGTCTATCATGGAAGATAGAGTTGCTAGTGAATCTGCGAACCTGCTGTTCTCTCTTAATAGATGAGCAAAATTTAACTTCTCAAACCGAGGAATTAACAAGTCCAAGGTCGGGTGATACATAATCATCTTTTCTTCTTTGACCTTCCAATCTCCTTTCGCTTGAGATACAACAAGGTTCGAGTCCCCAATGACGTCCAACCGTTTTGCCCCTAATTCTAGGGCTGCTTCTAGACCAGCAATGCATGCCTTATATTCTGCTTCGTTGTTCAAGACTTTGAACCAGAGTTTGAATGCTAGAGGGATATGAGAGTTGTCGGGTGCTATCAGCAACACTCGTATCCCATACCCATATTGGTTTGACGCTCCGTCAAAGTACTTCGTCTAAAACAGGTCGTCGATATGCAAAATGGCCTCATCCGGGAATAAGTACTCAACTGCTTCACCTCCTTCCACTAGATGATCGGCTAAGAATTCTGCTACTGCCCTTCCCTTGACTGACTTGCGCATCACATATTTTAGATCGAATTCGGAAAGCAAAAGCAACCAACGAGCTAGCCTACCCGTAAGTGCCGGTTTCTCGAATAAATATTTGATGGGATCTAATCTTGAAACCAACATTACAGAGTGAGCTAACAAGTAGTGCCGCAGCTTCCTGGTAGCCCATACCAAGGCTAAGCAAGCCTTTTCCAGCGGTGTGTAGCGGGTCTCATACTCTAGCATCTTCTTGCTCAGGTAGTAGATGGCTCTCTCCATTTTGTCCTCTGATTCTTGTGCGAGCATGCAACCCATTGTAGTCTCAGTTACTGAAAGATACAAAATCAACGGCTTCCCCGGTTCAGGCGGTGACAATACGGGTGGGTTCTGTAAGTATTCCTTGATTTGTTCAAAAGCAGCTTGGTATCGGCCGTCCCATTGGAACTTCATTCCTTTCTTCAGGAGACCAAAAAGTGGTTCATAAGTCAAGGTTAATTTTGAGATAAACCGTTTTATGAATTGCACTTTACCCAGAAAGCCTCGCACCTCGTTTTTAGTCCTTGGTGGTGGCATTTCTAAGATGGCCTTGATTTTGGAAGGGTCGACTTTGATACCTCTCTGTGTAATCAGAAACCCTAGCATTTTCCCTGCTGTAACACCGAACGTACACTTCTGAGGATTCAGCCACAACTGGAATTCTCTGATCCTTTGGAAGAATTTTTGGAAGGCGGTGTAGTGGCCCTCTCTTTCTTTGGACTTGACAATCATGTTGTCCACGTACACCTCAACCTCTTTGTAGATCATGTCATGCAATATTGTGGTCGCGGCCCGCTGATATGTAGCTCCAGCATTCTTCAACCTAAATGGCATCACTCTATAGCAGTATGTCCCCCACGGGGTGGTGAAAGCAGTCTTTTCCCGGTCTTCTAGTGCCATCACTATCTAATTGTACCCGGAGAAACCATCCATGAATGAAAGCAAAGCATGCCCCGTTGTGAAGTCCACCAACTCATCGATATGCGGTAAAGGAAAGTCGTCCTTCGGACTGGCTCTGTTCAAATTCCTGAAGTCCACGCATACCCGGATCCTGCCATCCTTCTTCGGTACTGGGACAATGTTGGTCAACCAAGTTGGGTATTCGGATACCAGCAGGAAACCCGCGTCAATTTGCTTGGTGACCTCTTCCTTGATCTTGAGGGTCCAGTCCGGGCGGATCCTTCTGAGTTTTTGTTTAACGGGTCGGGCCTCGGGGTCAAGAGGGATCCGGTGCTGTATAGTCTCAGGATCGATCCCAGGCATGTCTTCGTAGGACCACGCGAAAACATCTTTGAAATCTTTTAATAAAGCGACTAAGCGTTCGCGTTCCTCCGAAGACAACGTGGACCCGATCTGGACCAGCCGCGGGTCCTCCTCAGTACCAATATTCACGGTAGTGATTTCATCCATTAAGGGTTTAACAAATCTTTCCTGCTCTTGATCAATCAATCGTTGCAAAACCGGAGGAATTTCTTCCTCGTTGTTTTTATCAAAATTTTGAAAGTCCTGATTCAAGTAATAAATCAAAGGTACAGAAAAGTACTCAGGAACCACATCCATATCATTCTTATTAAGCACATCCAAACCATCAGATTCTTCTGTTACAACAGACTCAAAAGAGAAAGAGAAAGAAAAAGACGACCTGGACAGGACTGTGGCATCCGGGTTATCACCCCCAGGAATACCGGACTCAGACTCAGTTGAGCTGGAACTTGATTCCAACTCAACAGATTCGGAGGAATCAGATTCCGGCTCACTACCTGACCCGGTGCTGCTTGACAAAAATCCCTCTTCATACTGCCAAATGAGAGAGGGTGCGATAGATGCATCCAAAATGTTTGCTGGTAGGCCCGCAGCCGTTTCATTCCCAGTCATGGACACCGCGAAGTTATCCCCCAAGCACTTCTATACGATCGGAGGATCTGAAAGTAGACATGCCAGCGCTACCCCCATTTCACTTTCGGCGTCCTCAGACTCCACTTTCTTGCTCTACTTAACCTCAACTGTTGGGTCTGTCTGTTCTTCGGCAACATCATCCTCGGATAACTGTAGGTCAAAGAAGATCTCAAAGCCCGGCAAGCACCTCTTCTCGGCATTCAGCCACAGCTCTGGGAAGCCACAAAATGGAAAGTCCTCCCCCTCCTGGACAAAGCGTCCGTTTAGGGTACCTTGGATGGGTCGGTGCATTAGCTCAAAAGGCTTCCCCGCCTGCTTTGCTCTGGCTCTCCCGGCGATCTCCTTACCTTTCCTTATCCAATCCTCTTTGGTGGGCAGATAACCCAAGCCAAAGGTGTGTGGGTTGTGTGGCACTTCTGCCAACGCTACAACGCCCTTCCGGCCGCTCTTTCCCAATCCCATCCCGGGGATGTGTTGAAGCTTGTTCATGAGGTATACTGATTGTGCGCTAACATACACCCCCTCATTAACAGCTAAGATGTTCTGCACGACCCGGGCCTCAGCCAGGGTAAAACCCGATATGAACACATCTTCCATACCGTGCTCAATTTCCAAAACTGGCGTAGATACTTCTGGCGGTGGATGGATCGATGAATTTCCAAAAATGATGGCTACTTCCTTCCCATAGGGGTATTTCACCATCTAATGCAAGGTGGATGAAACTGCCTTTACTTGGTGCAACCACGGCCGCCCCAAAAGTAGATTGAAGGTCGCAGGAACTTCTAAGATGTGAAAGTCTACCTCATGCTGTCCCGGCCCAACCTTGGTCTGAATTTTCACTGTCCCCATTACTTCTCTGCTTGTGTTATCATACGCCCGAATCACCTAGGCTGTGGGCACAAAGTCTGCGATCTTTAAGCCGATTGCATATGCAGTTCTTGCCAGGCACACATTGATGGCGGACCTTGTGTCGACAAGCACCACGGGTATCCATTTGTTTCTACACTCCACGGAGATGTAGAGTGGCTTGTTATGGTTCGCACCCTCAGGTGGCAATTCTTTGTCGGAGAAGGTCAACATCGGGGTAGCTCCTCCCGGAAAAACTAAGCCCACCAGTTGTTCGGGCGTGGTGTCTATTGAGAGCTTGGCCTTGTCCATGGCCGATAAGACAGCTTGTCGATGCACTCGCGATGCCATAAGCAGTCCCCAAATGGAGATGTTTGCCTGTATCTTTTTCAACTGCTTCAGTACAGCTTCTTCTTTGAGTTGCTTCTCTTTCTGTTTCTCCGCCTCCTTATCTTTCCCAGACGTCTCTGGCTGATCTAGATGTGGAGGCTTGAAATACCGTCCACTTTTAGTCATATGGTCGACTTCACCAATGTACCAGGTATCATCTGGCTGGTTGCTCCCTCAATCCTCATCCGTGTGGGCAAGACATAGATCATCGTCTTCCCACCACATTCCGTCGGTAGCCAATAGACACCTGTCCGGCTCCGGTTCAATTGTACTCGCAGTACTTTCCGTCCACATGCTCGCAGCATTCTCTATCCTCGTGCACACAGCACCGTTAGTCCCCTCAGGGGCTTTAGCTTTCCTGATTCTCTTAGAATCCCCAAACCTTTCTTGTTCCAACTGCGTCAGTACAGCTGGCTGTTCAGTACTTCCCGCATTCACAATGCCCGAGTCCTGAGCAAAATTCTTAGCACCGGCACTCTCCGGCGATGCACTCTGATTCTCGATCCTTCCGGCCACAACTGATGTCCTCACCCCTGACGGGCCCTGTTCTGGTTGGCATTCTTCCATAACATCTGGTTGATCATCCAGCCACCCGGTAACTTCTGCCGATTCCTCGAGATTCGACCAGTTGACTGCCATGTCCACTGGATCTTGTTCACTGAAAAACTGGAGGTCAGCGAAGTCCCCTTCCAAAGCTGCTAAGTCATCTGACCCCTGATCAAATCCATCCCTCTGTACCATACAAAGCTCTGCCCTTTCTAGCAACTCCACACTTGGCCTAACCTGGCCTACTGACAGAATGTAGTCACTCGGACTGCATACCTTCTCAGCAAAACTCCCAGATTCCTCAGATTCTGACTCAACAATCCCATTCTCCTCTGAAATCTCCCCGGTTCTGTCTTCGACAGTCACCACCATTAGTTCGGGTTGGGTTTTGGAGATGTCCAACATGCACAAGTCAATGCAGTCGGGAAGAAGCACCTTCGGCTTGGGTAGGTGGGATGGGGTGATATATATGCTAGGATCGTAAGACACGACCCCAGTCTGGATAAAGTTGATTCTTTTGGGAGGTGGAGCTTGGTGGTGCGGTGGGAGAGTGTTCGTTGTGATATTGGGTTTTTCGGGAGGCACAATCACCCCATTATTAATGAGATCTTGAATCTCATGACGTAATCGGAAGCATTGGTCGGTGTCATGACCGTGCTGTTGGTGAAATGCGCAATATTTGGTTGGGTTGTGGGTAGGGGGAAGTTTTTCCGGCAATGGCTGCGGCTCTAGGGGCTTCAAGTGCCCTTTTCTGATTAAAATCCCCAGAGCTTTGGACAGGGGCATATATAGTGGAGCGAAGGTTCTTTGGTTTTTGGGCAGGTATTTGGCTGTTTGTGTATTGCTTCCGGACGCACCAGAGAATGGCGTAGCTGCCATGGTTCTCGGAGGGAGGTTAGTGGTGACCATGCTCACTTCTGAGGCTCTTGTAGTTGTAGCGCCGCTCGGGCCTGCATTGGTGTTGCGGTTAAAGGTTCTCCTGGGTTGCTCTCTGTCATTGTCGATCAAGCCTTGCTTCAAGGCATCCTCAATCTGTACTCCCATCTCATGCAGATCTGAAAGGGTAGGGAAGGGGAGCACGATCATTTTCTGCATCAGCTTAGGCTGGAGATTGCGCACAATCATCCGAATTTGATTTTTATCGGTGGGCCTTAGGGTCATCATTGAGGCCTTGGCCCTCCATCTAGTTACAAACTCCGAAAAGCTGTCCTTAGGTTCTTGCCTTGTCGTCTTGAGATCACGGGTTGTAATCTCGATTTGCGTGTTATATGAGTACTGTGCAATGAATGCCTCGGCCATCTCATCCCAGTTCCTCTTAACATCATCTTCTAATTTTGCGTACCAGATGGTCGCCACACCCGACAGGGTCTAGCTGAACAAAGATAGCTTCTATAGTCTGGTGAGGCCCATCGGCCTTAAGATATCTAAAAACAACCTTAGGTGCACCATGGGGTCCCCGGACCCATCAAATCGATCAATATGCGGCATCTTGAATGGGTCCGACAGCGTCACAGTTGCGTCGGTATACCTGTCCTCAATGTCAGGGATGGTCTTGACTCCTTGGGATTTCTTAAACATCTTTTCCAGTTTGCTCAGCTTTAATGCGATGGGGTCTAATTCGGACTTGAAGGGAGAATCCGGTACATTGATAGGCGTGGGCACCTTGGATAGTTGCGGTAGAATCGGGGGCGGAATCAGCCCCGTCGGAACGTCTGTATCCTCTTGGATATTCTGGACATTTGGCGTCGCCTCGGGTATCGGAACCCTTGGTGGGGGATGAGCTTGATGTGAAGCAGATGCCCCGGCTTGCTGCTGTAGCCTTACGATTAACTCTGCTTGTTCAGTCATAACCGTGGCCTGTTGTTTGGCGAACTCCGCCTGTCGGACAGCGTCTTGCTGTATAATTTTCATGCTTTCTTGGAGCTGGCGCACCATCTCCTCTAAACGTGCCATACTGCTCTGATCTAGCTGTATTGCCGGTGTATGTTCCCTCTCTGCGGGAGAAACAGGATTCTGATCCCTACTATACCTAGGCGGGGTGGACGAAGCCCTCTGAACTGACTTTTGAACTGATATCCTCTGCCTAACTGTCCTCCGTCTGGTAACCG
Organism: Camellia granthamiana; assembly: GCA_036172215.1. Classification (NCBI taxonomy): domain Eukaryota; kingdom Viridiplantae; phylum Streptophyta; class Magnoliopsida; order Ericales; family Theaceae; genus Camellia; species Camellia granthamiana. The sequence continues at coordinate 14,153,480 of CM069913.1, forward strand.
GGGGTAGAGAATGATACACTGGTTGTCCGTCTACCAGATCCTCAGATTGATGGAGTCGACGGCCTCTAGTCCAGGGTGCTTGGGGAATATCTGCTTGGTCTGAAGCAATTGTGCTAAACTACCCTAGCAAAAAGATGAATAAAGCAATGATAAGAAAATAAACAACCAGAAAAACGGATAGCATAACAGCGTAAATAAACACACAATACACAGTTGGGCATCATAAAACACAATTGATAAGCTGAAATACACTGTTCTCAAGTACTGATCATTGTCCCGAATTACTGGCCCCGAAAACTGAGTCTGATACACGCAGATAACTGATTCTCAAACACTGAACTGGTGCCCACAGGCCTGATTCTCAAACTTGCAAACTGATACATGCATTCCATGTAGAGACGTACTCTAAAAGCACATAACAGATAAGTAAGAGTCAAAACACCCCTATGTTGGGGTAGGGTTTCCTTGTCCTATTTTGCCAGGAGCTAGGGTTTCACTATGCACACAATGGTTCCAAACAACCTATAATCGGGTAAGCAGCCTGTCCTTTCGAATCGTCACTATGGATTCCGAATATGCACTAGGTCGAATGGTCAAAAGGGTGCCCCGGTGACAACCGGGGTTTGTGTTCCCATCGTGGCAGAGCCCGTAACCAGTAAGCCTTATGGCACGCAGCCTCTGGCAAACCGCTCAGGAATAGCAGATGGCAAACACGGTGTCCTAAGCGCACCAATGCACATGCAATGCAAAGAAACACATGAGTGTAGTCAAAACAAGATATCATGAGTTCGAGTCAAATTCTCTATATCCCCAGCAGAGTCGCCAGAAACTGTAGACGTCCCCGAACGTCCTGAGAGGAGATCCCGTTTTGTTCATTTGGGCTCACTACAGTTCAGAACTCAATGTCACGATCCTGTATCTAATCTCGCAGAGTGCAATGCAAGACCGATGAATCATCAAAGAGTCCAAATCCGGCAAATCGTTTTTGAAAACAGATTTTTTTGAAAGAAGTGCCAAACATGGACTGCTTTGCCAGATACAGAGTCGCCACCTAAATATTTATTTTGGGGGAATTTAAGAAACCCTGACTCGTGCCTAAGGCCACGTGTCCGTCATCACCAAAGTTGCCTTGGCTCGGGAACTTGGGTACGATTGGGGAAGGTCACTTCGTGAGCACCCCCGCTCGCCCGATCAAAGATCGGCCTCTACTAACCATGATATCAGGTTTTGGAAACATTATGTGTTCTTATTCCGATTATTAGCCTAGAATTACTATGTGATGCGCACAGCATACAAGTATAGACTGGGTCACCTGAATTGGAACAAAACATCTCATGTTCGTTTTGAAAAACGGTTTGAAGGTGCTACTCGCAAGTAGGCTAAGACGTCGATTTTGCCACCCTCAAGTGGGCTTAGAAAAACATGATTTTGCTACTCTCAAGTGGGCTTAAAACTCACAGTCAATGCATTATTCCAATTCAGATAATCCAACCTTCACCCACAGGCATTCAGGCAGGTATATCATATAAGCACATAGCCTCATGGCAAGCATGCTATCATGGCAGTCACTCACACACATGCAAGGATGCTAAAGCATAAAAGCTTACCTAGTACTTGAGCCAAAACAGAAGCTAGTTAGTAATCAAATGCATGATCCTAACTATGCTGAAATGCCTAATGCAACACATACAAGAATGCAACTAAGATAGGCTCGGCTATTCTAAGATGGCATATGATGATGCTACAGCTAACACGTATTCAACTTGAAATTGAAATACAGTGCAGTTAGTATGATGCGCCGAGCCCGGTGCATGCAAGACATATGAATGATGCAAACATGCATAGCATAAGGATGCTAATTGAAATATGCCCTAAATCTAACCATCGTAAGCGGTTAAATAAAAGGGAGAAAGAAATGGGGGTGGAAGACATGCATCACACACACGCACGCATGCTTATTACAACATTACCCTCACTCGGAGGGTCCGAAAGAATAATACAAACCAAATAAATAATTAACTACTCTAGCTAATTAAATATTACAAAACTTCAAATTAATTAGCAAATTAATTACAAAAACATCCTAAATATGAAACTAAAGAGACCGCTGCAGCTCTGCCTCGGAATGCGTGGATGATGCATGCTTGACTCGCCTTGCTCGGAAGCCCGGTACCATACCACTGTTGCCTCTGTTTACACTGCCTTACTCCTCTGAAAATTATGAAAGTTTCCAGGACCCTTCTGAATAACTCCCTGAGTGTTGTGGGATGCCACCGGCCATGATAGAGCATTACCGGCTATGAGAATGTGGCCATCGGCCAAAAATTGAACCACCGGCTGGACTTTGGTAGCCAGTCGGCATTGTAAGTGGCCGGTCGGCCATTACTTCCTGCAGAACCCTGTTTTGATAGCAGCAGAGGATAGACAGTACATGGCATGGGAATTTCAAAGCAATGTGTGCACGGTCACTCTCCCAATCATGCTATGGACTCAAGGGAGTGTGGCCCTTGGTCCTCAGCCACCAATCACGCATTTCGATGCATGATGGACAAAGGCACCAAACTTGCAAGTCAATGTAAATGCATGCAACAAACAAATGAGCGCCTTACGCCCTATCATGTTGAGATCAAGGGCATCGGCGACCGAGGGTTGAGGCGCGTTACGTCACTTTGAGTATGAACGCCCCTCATTCCTCATGCTTGGTTTGACACCCCAAACCAAGCAAAATGTAATGCAAGTATGCAATGTGACTCAAGTATGCAACATGTCTCAAGCATGCAATATGAGGCTAAGGTAACAAATATGCCAAGTGTAATGTCCCAAACATGCAAGATACAATGCAATGCAACCTATCATGCGAGTTAGGATATGGAATGCAACTAGCTAAACAACGTGCAACCGTGCAAGGATGAGACAATGCGAGCATGAAACCAAAGTAATGCAACATGTCAAAACATGCAACGGTGGACTTAAACCGCAAAGGGCAGACCTCAGCCTTGCCATAAACAGTGGCCAAAGATGATGCAAATGATGGATAAATGCTCATGCAAACATGCACACCAATGGGCCTAAACCTAAGGCACAAAAGGTAACTTTCAAGAACACTCAAAAGATGATAAACATGGACATTAGACCAACATGTTAAACTCTGAAAATGCATAGAGAATGATGCCAAATCAACCATGTTATGCAAATAAGGCATGCAATAATGACCAAAACTTGAAGCCAATAAAGGGGTCCAAACCATAGCTATGTCAACCAAATCCCAAAGGACCAAAGTGGCTTAAAATAGTCCCAAGGAACTCCAAAACAAGACTAAAGCATGCATAGAACATGGTCAAAACATGCTAAGAAATGGATGCAAAACAAAGGGGGATTTAAGGCCACAAAGAGAGCATTCTACTACAACCACCACAACCAAACATGGCATGGATTATTTGATGAAAAACAGAGTTTTAACATGCAAAAAAGAGCCCTAAAACTCACTGATATGGCAACTAAAGGACTCAAACCAAGAGGCATGCACAATGACTCATTTTAAGGTACAAAAGGACAACTCTTCAAGGCATGAAAGGGAAGATGAATGCAAACATACAAGTATGGATTAGGGACTAAAATAGCATGAGAAGTGATTCCAAATCACTGAAACAACCAAACTAAAGCATGCACATGACTCACACACTCAAGGCTCATAAGCTAAAATGCAAAGAGGCTATACCAAACATGGTAAACATGGTTAAATCAGTACCCAACAGACCTTAAGCATGATGAAATATGACCAAAAGCTTCACAAAGCCAGGCAAAAACATACAAGCATGATGGTCTAATGGCAAGATGCATTTCTAGGCAAAATAGAGGAATACAAGGCAAGTATATTATGCATGCAAGGAGCCCTTAATCTGACCAAAAACCGAGGTATAATATGACCAAATAACACCCAAAAACCTCTGGAATGGAGCCAAAAACAACTAAGCATGCGTGCTACCTTTATGAGCCAAAAACATGAACAAATGAGACACAAAGGGAGAGGGGTGTCCCTCCCCTATGCAAGACCTCAAAACCTCTTCTTCACCATTGAAAATCCTCTAGATTTCAGTGGTGAGAAGGCCAATGCACAAAAGTATTCAAAGCTCAACAAAAAAGGCACAAAAGGGGCCAAACAAGGCCTAAGAGGGGGAGGTCGACCCCAAACACAAAAGAGGCCTTAATGAAAGATCTTAAGAATGCAAATACAAGACTTTTTTCAGTTATACACAAAACTTAAATCAGTATGCAAGATAGGTTAAAAACTAGTGCAAGAATGGGGAATATAAAGCAACTATACTCACCCTTGAAGAACACTTGAAGAACAGCAAGTCCAGCCCCTTTTTCTGATCAAAACCAACCCAAAACCTCCAAGAACAATCTCTTAACACCTCAAGAACCGAAGTATGGTGTAATACTATGTGTCCTAGTGCAAAACTAAGAACAAAACACACTTTTGAACTCTCAAACACACACAAATGAAGAGAGATAGGGAGATATAGAGAGAGAGTGGTTTATATATCAGATATATATGTATTATCTCTGGTTTTGCTGAACCCCTTCAAAGGAGAGGGAAGGTCTCTTTATATAGAGGAAGGCAAAGTGTTAAGCTTCTAAGGGAAGCTAAACAAAAGGGTCAAGGGGGTCAAGCTTCTAAGAGAAGCTAAGGCAAAGGGTCTGAGCTTCTTGAGGAAGCTAAGACAAAGGGTCAAGCTTCCTCAAGAAGCTTGAGCAAAGGGTGCAAGCTTCTCCAAGAAGCTTAAGCAAAAAGGTGCAAAGGGTGCAATTCCTCCATACACGTGTATAGAGGACAAGTCCGTGCACTCCAGCTGGCACAGCTGGCATGCGTAATGCCTAAAAAAGGCAAAAAGGGGGCACCAGCCAGAGAAGGGGACCATCGGCCAACAAAATGGCCGACCGGCCAAAAATTTGAGCCGACCGGCCAAACAAATGATCGGTAGAGAGAAATAAAGGCCGGTGGACTCATGCCACGGCCGGTGGGTTTAAGGGATGGCTGATAGGCCACCTCCTACCCTTAGAAGCACAAAACACAAATCCTTGGTCCACGACCAAACACAAAATGGTCAAGTTGAGAGATCTCAAGGCACAGCGCGCAGTCGAGTCCTTCGGGAACTCAAAACAAACACAAACAGGGAAGATCATCGGGTGTTCAAACGATAACGTCCAAGTCTTGAGGACGGTCAAAAATGGAGTGTCTACACCCAGCCCGAGCTCAAGGCAGAACTTTCACCCCTCCCCTTTATATGAGCCTAACCATCGCACTAAAAGTCCTGACGGAAAGAGAGTATCTCAAACCCCTTGATTCTCAACCTCTGCTTGACCCATTCCCTATTAGACATAACCCCACCAAAGACTGCGTGTATCACCAGTAGCGTGGTCATGGCATCGATCGTTGCTACTGCCTTCGTCATGAGGTCCAGAATCTCATCAACAATCAGACGATAGCTCCACCTCAAGACCCCAATGACCAAGTACCTCATCCATACCTTAACCTCATCCATATACTGCCATCCACCTACGATCCCAGCGTATACATCACCCCAGCCTATTTACCTAAGCCTGAGGTGTTTATCCCAGAAAGCATGGACTTATGCATGATGGATGCACTTGAACCCCAATCATCTCAAACCCATGAACCCACTATTTTTGAGCTAATGAGAATGATTGAAGATCTTTAGAGAGCTGTGGCAGATCTGGCCTTTGGGATATTAGCTCCGTCATCGCCCACATCACATACTGAGAATTTCATGTCAAAAGGCTCCCCAATCTTGGGACATGGTGCATGGGAAGAAGGCCAATCCCTTGGCAAAATGGAGGCAAATGGCAAGAACAAGGTAGGGATAGGCATTGGTCCCCATGAACACCTTCTATGGCCTATTAAGGCTTTGAAGGCTGAAGGACTGAACAAACAACAAGTGCTTGCAGTTGTTGCAAAGACTATGGATGACACTTTTGCCACTCAGGTTTAGAGCATTCTGAATCAAGGGACAAGCAGCTGTTGTACCAGAAACGTCCTTTTCAGCTCCAATCCTACACTCGGAAGAGATCATCAAACCCAGTCAACACCTGCCAACCCCTTTGGCGGTACATCTAACATAACTCCACAAACCTCGAAGCACCAACCCCGAGGCCAGAGGGTCTTCACCCCGCTTTACATGTCCTTATCCAAAGCCATGGGCGTGTTGATCAAAAAAAGGCCATCTCAAACCCTTTGAGCCTCGGCCTCTCCCAGATCCCCTTCCAACTAAGTATAATTCGGCCAAGTACTGTGCCTTCCATCAACAAACCAGCCATGACACTGACATTTGTTTCCGTCTTCGCCACGAAATACAAGATCTGATTAACAACAAGGTCATCGTCGCACCAGGTCTTGCAAAGTCTATCGGTACTAGATCAATTAACTTGGGGGATAATATGATTATGTGATCAGGGGATGAATCACCTGCTGATGGCGCTCATTTTACTCTGGATGTAGTGGATGGTACGCATTGTTTTGAGCAATTTGCGAATGCTGTTTATTTTACTTTCTGACTTGGGTATTGAGTCAGTTTTGTTGTGTTGTTGTATCGAGTTAGTTCTGTTGTGTTAGAGTCGGGTGATTTCGGGTGTGTTATCTCGGACATCACTATCTTGTTTTGTGTTTGTCTTTTACACCCTTTCTTTTGCGTTTGTTTTTGCCATGGAGCCAGTTGAGCCAGAAGTTCTGAATGAAACGATAGTGCATTTTCACTTACTTTTCTGTGCCTTTAAGTCATTGTATTGACCTAAGTTTTTCAAAACTTTTCTAACACTATGATGAAAACAAAGAGGAAGGAATTCCTCAAGATTTGTAAAAATTTGATCAACTGAGAAAGAGAGGCATGCTAAGCCCTTAATGAATGAGATCATGTTTGTTAATGTGAGTACTGAGAAGGATCTTGGCTTGATCTAGATTGGTTCTACATTGTCTTCAGCATGAGCAACTAGTGGCTTTCTTAAAAGATTTCAAAAATGTTTTGCGTGGTCTTGTGAAGACATGCGTGGAATCGCTCTCGGGATTGTGTAGCATAGGATCACTCTCAGCCCTGAGACTCGACCCCTTTGCTTTCAAACCTTGAACCTTGACTCAGAATGTTCAACGATCAACCACTATATAAGGCTTGTATGGCCGGATCAGAAGCAACCCTTGAACTAGGGGCAAGAAGATCAGATCAAGAAGGTTAGATGTCATCAAAGGAAGCTTGCAAAGTTAGATCAGAAGTAGCCCTTGAACTAGGGGCAAAAATGTCGGATGTGTTCAAAGATTCAAAGGATTCAAAGATGCAAACCAATGAAGACTGGCAAGAAAACCAAATCTGAGAAATGAAGAGAAGAAAATTTATTCTTGAAAGGACAATCGAGTTCCTATCCACAACACTAGGGGCAAGTTCAGACCCGATTGGATGGACTCCTACATCATCAGCAAACAACAGCCATTCTACTGGATTTAGATGACTTCGAGATCTCAAAACTGATCAACATGGACAAGTTAAAATTTTTTATCCTTGAGAGGCTCGCTGGACCAAAAACCCGGAAGGGCGACCCAGGCAAAAGTTAGAGCAAGAAAAGAAAGAAAAGAAAAGAAAAAAAATGAAAAGAAAGAAAAAGAAAGAAAAAAAAACACAAAAAAACAAAAAGGAAAAGAAAAGAAAAATAGCTCGCAAGGTTGAAAACTCGGAAGGACAGCTTTGGCAAAAGTTAGAGCATAAAAGGAGAGTGTCAATACCCGAGTGCACTTAAACCCTGGAACTACGTACGGCCTGATTCCCGTCTTTGGGATACGTAGACAACTTCATCCTGAAGTTCGGCCCCAATCATTTTCAGCCTGCTTGTCGCATCCATGTTGATTGGCTTATCCTTGTTCAAACTCGGCTATCTTATCCATGCACAAATTGGCTTAGTTTCGTTCAAAATCGGACTGTTCTATTCCGTTAGAAAGATTCAGCTGCAAGACAATTCAAGTTCAGATCTGAGGTTGTGCATCTCATGAGTAAATTCCACGTTTGTTGAGTAGTGGCCATTTGTGAAAATAGCTTTTGAGGATTTTTAATGAGGTTGACTAATTTTCTAAAAAATTATTCCATTTTTTCCAAAACTGGACCTTTTCTTGGACCCAAAAAAGGAAAATTTTCAGTGCTCACAACTTGACTTGCATGATTTCAAATCAGAAAATCGAACAAGCATGTTAATCTAACTCTTATATTTGTCAAAATTTGTTTTAGTAGAAAGCCAAAAAAAAAAAAATGGTCAAAATGATGAACTAGGGGTATAGTCGAGTCAGGTTTTTTGTCTTTTCCCCTTTATCAATGTATTCGCCAGAAAGGGTACAACTGAAGCTAACAACAAAGGCCAACAAGTTCTTTCGTCCTCCAAGCAGTGAGGTATCAAGCCAAGTGCAAAGCATGAATTGAAAATGGAGCTGGATATTTGATTCCCTCATCTGGACGATCACGCTCAAATTAGCACCTGACTTGGAACGGGGATGTAGAAAACGCAATGTGTGACACCAATTAATTGTATGCCTGGCCGATAGGATATGCTATAATTCATCTCGGTCAAGCTAAGCCAAGGGCATCATCAACCGATGTCAGTTGTAGATTTGCTGTATATCCAGTCACATCACAACCCCTCTGTAGGAAAGCTCACGAGTTGTGAGTGAAAGAAAGAGAATCTAGTAGAATACTAGGGGCAAGAGCCCACAACTTCCTGTTTATCCATCAACCACACTTGGGGAGGGATAAAAAATCAGAGAGATTCAAGAATAGAGAGATGTGCACTGAGAGAAAAAGTGAAGAAAGGGTTTTTCAGAGGAAAAGAGATTGAGTGCCAGAGTGCCGTGAGAATCACAAATAAGAAAGGGTGAGAAACAATACTTGGAGAAGTTGTGGGCTCCTCATGAACTGAGAGGTCTCTCACCATTGGAACACATTTGAGTCTTGTGTTTGTTGTTTTTGTTTGTCTTGATTCTTGTTTTGAGTCGTTTCTAGTGTCAATAGATGTGTTTAGGTTGTTTTACCTTCATTTTCGCTTTGTTGAGTCGTTTTAACTGTGGTCGGTCGTAGGCTCAATGCGCAGTTAATAGCTCATTTCTCAATTTCAAATTCAAATTCAAAAAATAAATCGTTTTGTGGTCAGAGTGCCGTGCCATTCTCAACATATGTGGCAAACAAAATTCCTTCTTGAATAAACTGCAGGGTTCAACCCAGGTCATGTGAGAACAACCGAACCAAGACCTATTTGAAGCTATATAGGTTCCGGACTACAAAGCAAAAGAAAAGAGGGAAAATTTGGAGCATCTTAGTGTGTTTTAACTTTAGCAAATTCTGAGACTGCATTCCAGGTGCACCTTCTCAGGCCTTGCCTTTCGCTGGAGTATGAGTGTATCTCTACCCCAAGTTTAAACCTGCTTCAAGTCAGAATGGCAGTCCAAGCAGCACTTATGGTTTTCACATGCAGATGTTACCTCTCGCCAATATAAATAAGATGTATCCTTTTTGAGTTAAGCATGTTGCAAAGTCCTCCGAGAGGTAAATCTGAGGCACCAAAGTGCATATTTGCTTCCCTTTTATTGCATAGAATGTGCACTTTTAGATACACTTCTGTTGCATGCATGTCGCGCATCGTTATGATTCATGCATAGAATATGCTCTTGTTTCATGAAATTGCATTATGGAACAAATTAGAATTGTGGGTGTGGGTGCGCTGAGAAATTTAGGTGGGTGTACTGAGAAATCTGTGTATGTATGTGCCCAGTGAAGTATTGTGCTGGAGCCTCAATATGTGAGGTGTGTGCACGTGTTGAAGGGAGAGGTGTGCATGTGTGTTATGTGTAAATGAGAGAGTGAGGTTGAACTCATTTTCTTTCTGTTGGAGAAGCTCAAAAAAGGAGGAGAACCGAGAGGGAGAAAGAGAGAACAAGGAGGGAAGAAGAATCATCTAAGTTTGTGCTGGAAAATTGAAGAAAGAACTCAAGAGATTCAACAAATTAAAGCTCTAGGTAAGGAATCTAAGCTTAATTCTTGCAAGAAATTCATGTAAAAATTTGATTTAAGAAATAACTGGGCTCAATTTCATGTAATTAAAAGGAAATTAGTAAGAAGATGTTGAAATTAAATTAGATTCATGATTATGGAAATTGATTTAGAAAGTAATTATTTTGAGATTGATTTTTATAATCTTGCATGAAATCAAGCTCCATTGCTACATGCATGAGGGAATTCTATGAGTATTTAAGTCTACATTTACATTCATCATGCATAATAGATTTCTTGAATTGAGTCCCATAGATTACATGCATCAAGATTTATTTGAAGATTTGGTCCATGTAATGGAGTTAGGTTCAAATTTATGGAAATTAATCTAGAAATTAATTATTTTGGGTATGATTTTGCATATCTTATATAAATTTGAGTCTTATTTTTATATGCATGCAATTTGGAGAAATTAAAGAATTAATTCATGAACATGGTTAAGGTTAATCAATATGGAAATAATTATAATTCTTCAATTGAGCTTGGGCTTGGAAACCTTGATATATATGAGATATAAATTTACATGCATCATGGATTTAAAATAATTGATTTCATGTTTTGATGTAATGAGAATTAAGCTTTGGAAAATTATGGGTTTATGAACAAAGAACTTAATTTGTAAATTAAAGGAGTTTTGATGTAATTGATTTAAAATTGATCATGTTTGATGAAGATGAGCATCAATTGTGTTATTTAAGTTGAAAATGAAGCCTATCGCACATGCATGTGAAATTCAAAGTGATATAGAAATTAATTTGCATGAGTTTTAAAGATATGAAGTTGATATGGGTTGTCAAGAAAAATGTGAAATAATTTGGGAATTGAATTATGATTTTGGACAAATTAGACTCAATTTTCTTATGGCCTCATATTGTATAAAAATTTCCATAATTTTGTATCAAGAACATGAGTTTTAGACCCTTTGAATGCTAAGTTTGAGCTTCAAATGCAATTCTGGAAATTCCAGAATTCGGCATGTCCACTCGAGCGGGGAAAGCGCCGCTCGAGCGTGAAATGTTGGCTTCTAGAACTTTTGCAGACATTGATGTCCGCTCGAGCGGAAAGTGTCACGCTTGAGCGTGGAAATGTAGTAACCAGTACTTTTGCAAACCAAAGGGGTCCGCTCAAGCGGCCAAATCCGCGCTGAGGCGGAGAACCCTGTTCCTGAAATTATGAAAAATGATTTTGTGTTTTGTTTTCCGTTCTCTTTCATTTCTAAGCACTCTTAGGAATACATTGAGCTTTGTAAATGACCTAAAGGGTAAAGAAAGAAGCCTAAGAGAAATAAATAGATTAAAGAACGGATTGAATTGTTTGTGACCTAATATGTGTTATGAATTGTGTAGGGTCGAGCATAAGAACGAATCCATCGGCAGAATATTGTGAGTAATATCTTAGTAAAGATATGTTCAAGTATGTTGTTTTCCCAAACGTTACTTCTGTACATGCCTTATGGATTTGTATGTTTGAATTAAGAATGAGTATTCTAAATGTCATTCTTTTGCTTAAGATTAAGTGAATATGAATACGATCCTGATCATGAGTATGAAACACACATAAATCCGTTTGACATGAATGATAGTCTGATATGAATAATTGGGCCAAGGCCGTCTGACATGAATGATTGGGCCAAAGGCCGTTGTAGACGTCCCCGAACGCCCCGGGAGGGATTAGTCCCCCGTTCTGTTTGTTTTGGGCTCACTACAGTTCAGGACTCAAATTGTCACAGTTCTTAATCTGAACCAAAGAGTCCAAATCCGGCAAATCATTTTGAGAAAACAGATTTTTAGAAAGAAGTGCCAAACATGGACTGCTTTGCCAGATACAGAGTCGCCACCTAAATATTTTATTTTGGGAAATTTAGGAAACCTTGACTTGTGCCTAAGGCCACGTGTCTGTCATCACCAAAGTTGCCTCGGCTCGGGAACTTGTGTACGATTGGGGAAGGTCACTTCGTGAGCACCCCCACTCGCCCGATCAAAGATCGGCCTCTACTAACCATGATATCAAGTTTTGAAAATATTATGTGTTCTTATTCCGGCTATTAGCCTAGATTTACTATGTGATGCACACAGCATACAAGTATAGACTGGGTCGCCTGAATTGGAACAAAACATTTCCTGCTTATTTTTGAAAGTGATTTGCCACTCGCAAGTAGGCTTAAAATGCAGATTTTGCCACCCTCGGGTGGGCTTAGAAAAGATGGTTTTGCCACTATCTAGTGGGCTTAAAAATCACAGTCGATGATTTGTTCCAATCCAAATAACCCAATCTTCACCCACAGGCATTCAGGCAGTTATATCACGTAAGCACATAGCCTCATGGTAAGCATGCTATCATGGCAGTCACTCACACGCATGCAAGGATGCTAAAGCGTAAAACTTACCGAGTACTCCAAACCAAAACAGAAGCTATGTTAGAAATCCATGCATGATCCTAACTATACAGAAATGGCTAATGCAACACATGCAAAATGCAACTAAGATAGGCTCGGCTATTCTAAAGATGGCATGTGAAATGCTACAACTAACAAGTATTCAACTCGGAATTGAAATACAATGCAGTTAGTATGATGCGCTGAGCCCGATGCATGCAAGACAGATGAATGAATGCAAACATGCTATCATACTGTATGCTAATTGAAACATGCCCTAATCTAAGCATCATAAGCTGGTAAATAAAAGGGAAAAAGACATACATCACACACACGCATACTTATTACAGTTGTGCCCTCACTCGGAGGGTCCAAATAAATAATACAGTCCCAAATAAATAATACAGTTCGAATAGGTACAAAACCCTAATTAATTAACAAATTAATCTAGGAAAGCAGTAAATTGCACGCAAATCCATGGACCGCCTCAGCTCTGTTCCGAATGATGAATGATGCATGCTCAGGTTGCCTTCGTCGGAAAATTCCTTGCGATGCCCCGGTTTGCCTCTGTTTGCAATTGCTCTCGGAATGCTGTGTAATGCTTTAGAAAGCTGTTGATCCTTGATTTGTTGCAACAGAGAGCAACAAAGGGGGGCATGGCAAAGTATTTTCACATATGTATGCATGACTACTCTTCAGGGAGTGTAGTCCTCGATCCTCGTGCCACCACGCATCTCGATGCATGATGGCCGAGGAGTCGAATTGCACGACTCAATATGAAATGAATGCACATATAAACACAACAAGACCAAGACTCCATCATGGATAATCCGGAGTGTCGGCGACCGGGAATTGAGACCCGTTCCGTCACTCGGAGTACGAAACGTCCCTCGTTTCCCGTGCTCGGGCTAACTCCTATCCCAAACACAATACAATATGCATGACATGCATGAATGCAATTCTAACATGCAACCTAGCATACATAATGCTATGAAATGGCATACACAATGCTCGATGTAACATGGCATACACAATGCTCTAACATACAACCTAACATACGCAATGCTATGAATTGAAATGGCATACACAATGCACGATGGACTTACACCAATATGAGTGGACCTCAGCCACACTCACATCAGTAGCCATAAGATGAAAATGAGACGCTTGAAATGCGTGCGCACATGCACGCAAACCGAGGACCGAACCTAAGGCATCAAATGCCACTCTACCAAAGCATGGCAAGGCATGGAATATGGCATACAAGCATGCAAATTTCAGCACTGAAATATGATGCTAAATGGTCCCGAAACATGGAAAAATGGCACCCGATGCATGAGATGAACCCCGAAACACAAAACTAGGCATATGCATTGACCTATAGCTATACAAAGCATGCATTATTTGATCATGAAGTCTAAAGACAGAGCCAAGGCAGTCCCAAAATATGTACATTTCCAGTTCAAAGTGTGGCCAAAAAGTGCTAGCAAGATGGACTAAAATAACATGCAATTTTGACTAGTCAACATGGTTTACATGGCATGTATATGAAGCAAGTGAGAACTCATCAAACCAGCAAAAATCAGTGAACAAAACATGCCAAAACATGCCCAAATAACCTTTGAAATGCAACCAGCATGTGCACAAATAATGAGTTCCTTTGAAGGGCCATACAAGGGGTTATTAAGCACATGCAAGATAGACATGAAGCATGGAAAAATTAACTCTGAAAATCAAATATGATAGTCCTAAAACTCATCAAATTGACCCTGGAAAGTGACTTCAAAGCATGCAAGATAGGGTCTCTTTGGAAGGCCTAAAAGGCCACCAAACAAGGCAAGGTGAGAGGGGGTCACCCCCCTCTAATTTTGAGGCTCAAAAATGCATCAAAGTCATTGAAAATCCATTAGATTTCAGTGGCTAGAAGGCCAAACCAAGCATGCAACAAGAGCTTAGGTATAAGGCTCAAAATAAGGAACAATCAAGCATACAAGGAAGCATATGACCTCAAACAAAAGAATGCCCTTAATCAAACATTAAGAGGGATTTAAAACAAGACTTTTTTCAGTTTAGGTTGAGGTCCAAAAAGGCTCAGAAATAGGGCTAATATATCATACAAAAACAGCCCTAAAAGAGAGGATGAACAAACAGGGTAGTAAAAGACCTCAAACAGCAAAGAGCCCTTCAACAAAGTTGAATAGGGACTTAAAACAAGATACTTTTCAGTTTATGGAAAATCTCAAATATGCTCACAAGTAAGGCTAAAATATGATGCAAAAATGGACCTAAAAGAAAGATAAAGGGCAAGAGGCAGTAGCTGACCTCAAACAGTAAAGAGCCCTTCAAAAAAGTTGAAGAGGGGATCAAAATAAGACACTTTACAGTTTGGATCGAAGCCCAGAAATGCTTACAAACAGGGCTAATATATCATGCAAGAAAAGGGTCAAAAGAGAGATAAAAGGTAAAGGGATAGCAGATGACCTTAAACAGAGAAAGGTCCTTAATAAAACATGAAGATAAGCTCAAAACAAGACTATTTCCAGTTTGGGTCGGAGCCCAAAAATGCTCGCAAGTATGGCCTATAGATGAAGCAAGAAAAGACTAGAAAAGGGAAAAAAAGGACTCACCCTTGTAGAACCAAACTTCAGCAGCTTTTGGACCAAGAAGAGGAGCTCCTAGCCTCTGAAAATCAGCCTCGAAGTGTTGGAATGGAGGATGGGGGTGTGGTGCTATGGGGTGTAGTGCAAAGGGTGCAAAAATCTTAGGGTTTTGGAGCTTGGATGAGAGAGAGAGGGAGGATTGTATGCAAGGCTCCAAACAATATTTTCTAACCCCTTGAAATGGTGTTGGGGGGCTGGCTTTATAGAGGAGAGGCCAATAGAAAGGGGGGGGGGGGAATATCAAATTCAAATTTCCCCCGCAAAAGGGCAAATCCCCGGGCAGGGGTCTGGGTCAAAACAGAGGGTACAGCTGTAAGGAACCAGGAGAGAGAAATCTGGCCGGCCAGGTTCAGGAGGTTCAGGTGGCCGCCCGGCCACCTCCCATGGCCGGCCGGCCAGGGTCAAAAGGGTCAAGCTTAGTTAGTGGCCGGCCACCCCAAAAAGGTGGCCTCCCACGTCTGTACAACACAGCTATGTGGAGAAAAACTGGAAAAAGTGAACCAGGAGAGAGAAAAGCTAGCTTTTTAGAGGGGTTCAAAAGGGTTAGGGAGAATTGATGGCCGGCCTATCCATATTGGTGGCCTCCCAGGTGTGTACAACACAATGGTGTGGAGGAAAGTCAGAAAAAGTGGCTCGGGGATGGGAAAAGTCAGCTTTCTAGTGGGAAAAACGGGCGATGAAGAGCGATGAAGGAATAAATTTGGTAGTCAGAACAATTGCTAGCCTCCCACCTTCCTACAGCCTTCCTAACAATGAAAATAAGGTCCCTGCCAAAAATGGACTCAAACCGATGTAAAACGAAGGTTCGGGGGTCAAAACGCGTGGCCTGGGGCCCCGAAAACTGACTGTTAGGCATCAGAAGTGGCATTCGACCACGAAGTTGGTCTCTCGAGCCACAATGTCCCTCAAAAGGGAGGAAATAAGATGTATGCCAAGAATCAGAGCAAACGGAGGTGGTTAAGCGGTCTCGAACCGAGGCACACGGCCGACGGCTCGAAAACCGGGAACCGGGCTCCAAACGGGAAAACTGGCCTACGGCCATGAAATGTAGCCTACGGCCACTGAGAGATGATGTACGAGACCTCTCCCTCCCTTCGGGAAGAGAAAACAAAGAAAACAGGGCCTGGTTCACAAACCGAGGTAAAGCACAAAAGAGTCCGGAAGTCCGGAGGCAAGGCTCGCAGCCGAGACTCTGAAACCTCAGAACGAGCACCATATGCAACATCACCAAGCGCTCAATCGGTGACGTCTGAGTCTTAAGGTCGGTCAAAAATGGGGTGTCTATAGTTGCCCCTCTTTGACAGAACTCGAAAGTCATAAGTGACGGGAGTGAATGTCAAAGCCCAGAGACGACCCATTTTTGACGAGACCGAAGACTTAGACAAACATACTAGATAACAGAGAAATGTGCCCGCAGGCGTGGGGCAAAATGCAAAATGATATGCACAAAGCCGAAGATACCTCGTGATCATGCAAATGCAGCAAGCTATAATGAAGCAAGTATTCACAAATAGATGCCACAGTTTTAAACAAGAGTGCAAAACAAAACTACATTTCATGCAGTTGAAGAATCCAGAGAATCATTGAATTCTCGCCACGTCTCACACGGAGGGGATACAATACCTGTGCGGCTCGTCTGGTCGCACCAGCCTCAAATGAACCGTACATACAATATCGTGCCTGAAAAGAAGGAAGAAACTCAACAAGCACAACATAGTTAGCAACATATGTTCAGTGTGATATCGAGCGTAGACAAATGCGGTGTTGATGGGTGAGTGTATCGCAATGCGAGAAGCAGCGCGCGTAACAATGCGAGTTTAAGCATGGAGGCATGACAGTATTAAGGAAAAGTGCATAACAACGCGAGTTATATGCGTGAGAATACAAGTGACGTGCATAATGATGCAGGATAAGTGTAAACTCGAATGCACATTTTGAAATGAAACAACGAGCAAAGCAATGCAATTTTCGACGAAGGTGGCTCGATCGCGGCCTCCGGTTTACCTCCCGGAGGGGTCACAACATATTCAAAAAGGATACGTCTTGCTCTCGGCGAGTAATGATGAAACACACATTGAAAGTTGAAGTTGAAGTTCCCGCGGAGGGATTTCGCGACGAAAAGTGCACTTTCCTTGTACTTTCTCGGGTGCCGGGGACTCCAATCATCACCAAAATTTGTAGAGGCCTTGGAGACCATGTTGGGAACACCACCGGCCAGGTATGGTTCAAGGGGGAGGCTGCCGGCCAGGGGTGAGGGAGTGGGATGGCCGGCCTGCCAGAAAAGGTGGCCGGCCGGCGACCTAGCCCAGATCCGGGGCAGTTTGGTCCTTTTACTCTCTTTTCTTTAAATGTGCTTATCCAAAGCACTTGTTCTCATAACATCAACTCCGAAATCTCCTCCTCTTCCTTCCTAGACCACTTTCTCTCTCAAATTTGTGCTCTATACGCATTTTCCAACGCTCCACGCAAGTTGTTTTCGCGAAATCTTTCAGTTTTCGTCACTTCGAACCGATTAAATTTTGATTTCGGTGCTTTTTTTCTCATTTTCACCACTTGAGGTAAGTTTGTCTCAACATTTGGAAGATTTTCTCGGGAGTTGACTTTTGTTGACTTTTTCATTTCCCGAGAGTTGACTTTTTTCAATTTTGGCTCATTTTGCTCATTTTTGCAGATCTTTCGAGATGGCTAGTCATTTCCCTCATGGCGGAGGTCCTCCAGGTGCCGGAGGTAACCCAGATATTATGGCTTTACCCCCGAGAGTTCGGCCGTTCGATCCTAAGAGGTATCATCCCCAAGAGCACGTCCTTCCTCAGGCGGTTTTCTACCACTTCACTGACTTTGATAAGCGAGCGCCTGCAAATCTACTACTGCGGGAGCCAGAGTCTCACCTCTCTCATGAGGCACGAGAGGTATTTATTTCATTCTTACATTTCTTGCAATGTATTCTGCATTCTCTGTGCATTTCGTGCTTTTGCTATGTTTATCTGCCCATTCAAGCACACAGCATGTTTGAATGATTAGTCCATAACATCGTATCCCATTTGCATCCTGAACACATAGTTCAAATACTCTGACTTTCTGAACACACGGCCCGTATATTGGTTGTGAACACATAGCACACACTTGTTGAGATTTGAACACACAGCCCAAACTTTGAGATGAACACACGACCCACTGAAGGTGAACACACAGCACACACTGATTGAGAGTTGAACACGCAGCCCAAACACTTGATGTCGAACACACAGCTTGCACTTTGAGATGAACACACAGCCCACACTTATTGAGAGTTGAACACGCAGCCCAAACTTTGAGATGAACACACAGCCCATACTGATTGAGAGTTGAACACGCAGCCCAAACACTTGATGTCGAACACACAGCTTGCACTTTGAGATGAACACACAACCCACACTTATTGAGAGTTGAACACGCAGCCCAAACACTTGATGTCGAACACACAGCTCGCACTTTGAGATGAACACACAGCCCACACTTTGAAATCTAAACACACAGCTCAAACACTTGATGTCGAACACACAGCTCGTACTTTGAGATGAACACACAGCCCACACTTTGAAATCTGAACACACAGCTCAAACACTTGATGTCGAACACACATCTCGTTGAGGTGAACACACAGCCCACACTTACTGAGAGTTGAACACGCAGCCCAAACACTTGATGTCGAACACACAGCTCGCACTTTGAGATGAACACACAACCCACACTTGGAAATCTAAACACACAGCTCAAACACTTGAATTCTGAACACACGGCTCATACATTTGAACTTTCTGAACACACAGCCCAGATTCTGTATCTGATTTGATTTTGCACACAGCTTATACATTTCATTTGCACGCAGCTTATTTATTTCATTTGCACGCAGCTTATTTATTTCATTTGCACGCAGCTTATTCATTTCATTCTGAAACTGAATACATGTGTTCATCCTGAATGCAGGTGACTTCTCGTACTACGCGAGGGTATGGCTCCAGCGCGGCGAGAGAGTGGTATGCCGAGCTCCCGGAGGCTGTTCGGGACTTGGTTGACGTGGCGGGGTTTGGGCCCTTTTGCACCGAGATATCTCGCTGTCCTGCCAGTAGGATACTGATGGGCGCTTTGGTAGAGAGATGGTGGGACACCACCAACTCCTTCCACTTCTCTGCTATCGGGGACATGACCATGACCCCGTTTGACTTCGCCATACTGACAGGCCTTGATGTGGAAGGTTGGGCCATCCCATACGACGAGGACATGGGCAAGTGGGAGGCCGCCTGGATATATTTATTGGGGGCTCGTCCGCCTGTTGACAGATCTTCGGGCAGAGTCCGATAAACCTGGTTCTCTTCCCATTTCAGGAGGGTGGAGATGGAGCCTGAGACTCTTGAGGAGGTGGCGCAGTATACTCGCGGATTCCTGATGTTCCTCTTCGGCACCACTCTGTTCGCCGATAGGGGGAACACTGTCGGGCTCTACCTGCTGAGTGCTCTAGTAGACCTATCACAGGTCAGCAGATATGACTGGGGTGGCGCCAGCCTGGCTACTCTTTATTGCTATATGAGCGCGACCTCCCGCGGACGGGGGAACATGGTTGGCGGCTATTGGAGGGCCTGCGAGGTACCTTCTGTCCTTTTGATTTACATTTTTGCTTCTCATTACTTGTACATTGCACACACGGCGCACTTTACATTCTGTATCTTGCACTTTGCTCTCAGCATCTTGTATTTACATCCTGCACTCAGCATTCTGTATTCTGATGGCTATTGCTCTGTTTTCCACAGCTATGGGTTTACGCGTACTTTCCGACGCTAGCCCCAGAGCTTGAGGTGGAGGTGCCCCTCACGACGCCAAATTCACTTGTATTCGAGGGCCAGTACCGGCCGAGACCTCGGGAGTCTTTCCTCTACCTGCGGCAGTACTTCGATACAGTGTGGGCGTCAGAGGTATTTCAGAACTCTCAGTCCTTTTTGTTTCCAATCTTTGATTTATCTTGCACATTCGCAATTTCTGATCAGCTTAAGCATTGGTTATCTGCAGATCACATGGCAGCCCTGGGTGCCTTTAGGTGGAGACCTCCGGTTCCAGTTTGCCGGAGCATGGGGTGCCTCCCGATATAGGATCCTGTTCGAGGGGCCAGTCGGTAGGGCTTGGTTTTTGGGGGATCGCTTTTTGCGTCAGGTATGGGGCTACACTACTCAGGACCTTCCCTCAGTACCCCCAGTCGATATGCGGACCGCTGATAGGCTCCCTCTCCAGGGTGTTATCGACGCCAGGTTGGGTAGTGATGCTTTTCTTCATCTCGAGGAGGGGGATTACGCCACTTATCGTCACATATACTTGATGCCTCCATTGATGGGAGTCTGTACTCCGACGAGGAGGTCTGCTGGTATGCCCTCATCGAATAGGGCTCGGACTACAGATATCCCTTCCACCAGCAGGGCTAGCACATCTAGAGGTGGGGGTGGATTGGTTCCCCCGATTCCTCCGACTCATCATCATCCTGGATGGCCAGATATGCCGACTGAGTTGATGGGATGGAAATACGGGACTACCTCCCCGATTCCGATTCCGATACCGATAGAGCCTCTGATGCCTGGCCACCGATATGTCAGTGACCCTGACTCACCACCGGTATGTTCCACTGTTTTCCGTTTATCACACAGATACTTTGGCAGTTGTTTATTCATTGATGACTTGAACTTGTATCTGCAGCCACCCAGGGAGTACATGGATGAGGTGCTCGAGATGGTAGCCTTACTTGAGGGCATGGTCCTGCGGAGAGAGGCGCAGTTGTCCATTATGGGTGTCCAGGTACCCTTTGCATTTATCATACTTCTGATGACATGTTGATCCTGAACATCTTTACTGCATTGATAGGCTGCCTGTGTAGAGCACATCTGACACGCACCACATTCATGTACTATACCTGCATACATCCACTCTGTGTAGTTTGCTTGCATCTGTATCTGATATACGTGTTTTGGCTGATGCACTCAAACTACATTCTTCATTTTCAGATGCCTCCGGTGTATGCTCAGTCACAGGCCGGGCCATCCAGGCCTTTCCGAGGAGCTGGGCCATCTAGGCCTTCTCGAGGAGCTGGGAGAGGGGAGTCATCTCGCGGACGAGGCAGACGCAGGGCGCATATCATAGAGGAGGAGCCCAGCGAGGAAGAGGAGGAGGCTGCAGATCCCCAGTCAGAGACATCTGCTGACAGAGAGGGTGGCTCCGATCCTAGTTCCAGGAGTGGGGGTGAGGCCGAGGAGGATCCTGAGGATGGCAGCTCTGACTCAGACGATGATGGTGATGATGGTGCAGAGGCTGTTCCGCAGAAGAGGACGAAGAGGGCCTCTTATTCCTGCTCCTGAGAGCATCGATGCATTTGTTTCCTGCTTTATTTACCTTTTTACTAGTAGTTGTAGCACATTGTACATTGTTAGACAATTTTATTTTCTTCAAAATGTGTACCTTCGTTGTAAAAAAAGTGTTGTAACAAAGGAAGCATGTTGGAATGAAACAGTTTTTGAAAAAGTGTTGTATTTTATGTTCTCAGCATCGCATCGCGTCATTTTGCACCAAAATGAGATTGAATGGAAATGTGCATTGTGTATTTACCAGGTCAGGTAGCGAACCGACACAACAAACTAAACAACTTAACTCACCAAGAAATAACAGAATCTTAGCAAGTTTACAACTTGATAAGCAAGACACAACAATGTTGGTTTAAACAAAGAGCAACAACTCAAAATACAAAACTCGACAACTATGATAAACAAGACTTGATAAACAAAACAGCTCGACAAACAAAGCAACAACTCGATAAGCAAAACAACAACTCGATAAGCAAAAATAAACAACAACTCTATAAACAAAGTGTATTTCGGACGATCTGGGTAACGGAACGCATCCGAGTCAGAGTGAAATGGAGGCCTTTGACGCTCCCGATGCATGGGAATACTAGGAACTTCCTTCCAAAGGGTAAAATAGGACCAACTACACACTTGGGAGCATGGCCGGCCACCTTTGGGAGCTGGCCGGCCAGCTTTTTGCATTGGAGGGGAAAGGGGTGGCCGGCCTGCCAGAAAAGGTGGCCGGCCGGCCACCTAGCTCAGCAACCATCACTTTTTTGACACGTGTCCCCCGAATAGTGTCTTATCCTCTTTAAAAGTCCTAGCCTCGAGGTTGATTCATTTCATCTCAGTTTTGCACCAAAATGGAGGCGTTTCTCGTCGAAAATCTCACAGCTTGGATCGTTTCTCTAGATGGCTCGGAAAGGTTGAACTTCCGGGGTTTCGGCTTGAATGCACTATTCACGCTGAGCCGTACTCCGCTGCACCTTTCCTTCCTTCATGCCGCGGCGAGGTTTTGGAACCCGGTGACACATGTTTTTAGCTTCGGCGGGCAAGAGGTATGTCCAACTTTCGAAGATTTTCAAGTTTTGATGGAATCTGAACGCTATAAAGAAATTTTGCCTCAGTTTCGCTTCGGCCACGCCCAAGCTTTAGGGCGGATATGTGGGCTTACTATGCACGACGTTCGGTCTCTGATTTGCAACGGGGAACTGGACATCCTCGGCTTGATTCATCGCTTTTCTGATGCCGGTGACCGCGGCAACCATTATTGGCAAGGTTTTCGGCAACACGCCCTTTGCTTGTGTATGCTATCTCACTTTTTGCTTGCCCCAGGCTTTAGTGGATCTAGCATTCGTCTGATTGAAGTTGCTCAAGGCTTGAAAGAAGGGAAGAGCTGCATCGCCATGACATTGGCCAAGACACTGATGGGCTTGGATGCTTTCTATCGTCGGGAGACGACCAGATTTGCGGGGAGTCCACTACTGCTGCAGGTAATGTTTCCCACCCAACCTCACACATATATTGCTCACGTCACTCGGCCCTCGGGCTCGGTTTTTTTTCTCACAAAACCCTTTTCTTACTTTTCTCTCATCGTACATCTCTCTATTCTTTATTCTCTCATTTTTCATCCCTCCCCAGGTGTGGTTGATGGACAAACTGCAGGTTGTGGACTCTTACCCAGTCTACTCAGCTCGCGGCTACTTCTTTCGACAACGCCTAGTCGATGCCCCTGACGAAGGGTGGTGGTTTGACTGGATGTGCAATTTGTCTACAGATCGCATTGCTTGGCGCTGTCCTTGGCTCAATCTCCCGGCAATGAGCTATAGCATGTCCCGACAGACCGGGATCCAGTTGATTGGTCTGACCCACTGTGTGTTCTACTTTCCGTTCCGATTCTTGCGTCAGTTCGGTCATGATCAGACTTGCCCGCCAGAGGGGATAGAGTATCCTGCCACATTCCCGGTTCGAGGCGCACAGCTTGCCCGTTATGCCACAGCATGGAGGACTAGAGAGCTCCTGGCCCCCGCTCCCACTTTCAGTTGCTCTTTGTCTGACGAGTGCTTGGATTGGCTCAATGAAGAGGCACAGATTGGGCCCAGCTTGGCATCAGAGGCTTCGACTAGCTCTGGGAGGGGGCGCAGGGATACCTGACTTATCTATGCCCCGGATTTATTGCTTTACCAGTACTTTCAAGTTTTCTTTATGAATGTAATAAAAAGCAACTTCAATTTGTATGCAAGAGCAGGTGAACTCTGCTTTGAAATCAATGAAATTGAAGGCTCTGGGTACTGAAAATTTTCCGCTTTGGTCCAAAAATGGTCTTGGTTGTAAAAAGATTAATTTGAACAAAGTCAACTTTTATTAAAACTTTTCAAAACCATTTTCGATACGGATCAGAACTGGACACGCCTGAGATCTGTCACTGAGATGCACAACCCCGGACCCCTGCAACTGGAAAGTTGCCCCTAGTCTGCATAGTACCATGGCACTGCACAGCAACGGAAAATTGCCCCTAGTCTGAGAAGCACTGCACCAGAGATCTTAACCGAATTCTTTGAACGCAAAGATGGCCGAGATGATCAAATGGACAAAGTTGATCGGGGAAAATGTTTATGGCTGAACTTCATGATGAAGTTGCCTACGTATCCCAAAGATGGGAATCAAGCCTTACGTAGTTCAGGCTCAGGTTCGCTCGGGTATTTTCACTCTCCTTTTATGCTCTAACTTTTGCCAAGGTCGCCCTTTGCGGGTTTTCAACCTTGCGAGCTCAGTTTTTATAATTTCAAATTTTTTGTGCTCTGAGTTTTGCCTAGGTCGCCCTTTCGGGTTTTTGGCCTAGCGAGCCTCTCAAGGGTAATATTTCTTCAACTTGTCCATATTGATCGGTTCTGAGAACTCTAAGCCATCCAGGTCCATCAGAACCACAACTTCACCTGACCAGATAGACTTAATGATGTAGGGACTGTAGACACCCCATTTTTGACCGTCCTCAAGACTTGGACGTCACCGTTGGAACACTCGGTGATTATCCATGTTTGTGTTCGTTTGGAGTTCCCGGAGATCTCGGCTGCGCGCGCCTTGCCTCAGGACCTCCGAACTCGATCGTTTGTGTTTGGTTTTGCACCAAACACTTGTGTTTTGCCTTTGAGGGGCAGGGAATGCCTTCTGAGGCATCCCCACACACCACCGGCTGGGGCTAGAGGCCACCGGCTGGCTAGAGTTGTCATCGGCACTTTATTGTGCCGGTCGGCACTCTTTTGTGCCGGTCGGCACTAAATTTTGTCTAAATGACATTTTCTGCCGGCCGGACACTGTGCAGTTGCTTTATGAGATATTTTCATACAGCTGTATGGTTTTGTTTCCCCTCCATACACGTGTATGGAGGGATGAGCTTGCTTGGTGGCTAAGCTTGTAAGCTTTTTGCCTATAAGAGAGAAGGCTCCTCCCTTTGCTCAAGGGTTACAAAATCCAAGAGCTTTAGACATTGTTAGAGAGTTAGAGCTCTGGTTTTTTTTTAGGGTTAGAATAGATATACTTACTATCTCTCTCTTTCTCTTTGAAATCTAGGTGTTTTGTGCCTTACTATTGCACTAAAACACCTAGTGTTCCACCTTTCTCTTGGTTCTGAGGTTCCAAAGGTTGGTTCTTGCTGTTTTTGGTTGATTTGAAGCTCAAAGAGGCCATCACTCCATCTTTGTTGAAGAAGGCTACAAGGGTGAGAAACTAGCTCTCTTTTTCCCCATTTTTGCATCTTGTTTTTACCTAGTTTAGAACAGTTTTTGGGCTTAGTGTTTGGCACATAAAAGTTCTGATTTTTGACCCTCTTTATTGTATATTAAGAGTGTTTTGTGGTTTGGGGAAGTTTGACCCCCCTTTAGGCTTTCAAAAGGCCCCATTTTGTGCTATTTTGGAGAGATCCGAGATTTTGGTGATAGGATCTCTTCACCACTGAAATCTTGAGGGATTTCAGTGGTGAAGAGCATGCCTTGAAGTCTCAAGAAGGAGAGGGTCACCCCCTCTCCTTGATGTCCTTGAAAAGGACAAATTTTGCTTCCTTAAGGAGCTTCATGCTTGAGTGTGTGTTGAGCATGTTTGACTTGTTTTCCATGCTTATATTGCCATGTTATAACATGATTTCAAGTTGGTTTAGGCCCCTTTTGCATGCTTAGCATAGGTGTCTTGTAATGCTCTTTTATGCCTTAACATGCTTAGGTGGTATGCCTTAGTTTCTAGCATGTTTTGGGCCTTGATTCATGAAGCTTTTGTGCTTATTTTAACATGTTTTAGGTCTGACCATAGTCATTTGGTTTGATTTTAGCATGCTTAACATAGCCTCTTTGTATTCTTGGCTTGTGAGCCTTAGGTGCATGATTGTGTAGCATGCCATACTTGCATCATTTCGAGGGTTTGGAACCATTTATCATGTCATATCAGTCCATTTGACATGCTCATATGTTTGCATTGCATGCTCCTTTAAAGCTTCAAAAGCATGTTTTGTATGCTCCATGTGTTGGTCATATTGCATGCCTTTAGATCCATGCCATTTAGATGCCATCTAAGTGTTATTTTGGGCTTAGTTTTATGTGGTAAAACTCTGATTTTGGTCGGTTAAGTGTTGCCATGTGTGGTTGTGCTAGGTGTAGTTCAATGCATCTTTGGCCTACCTTAAGCTTTGGACCACTTGCATGCATGTTTAGCTTGCTTTATTGCATGATTTGGCAACATGTTTTGCTTGATTTTCAGAGCTTATACTACATGCTAGTAGTCCATGTTTAACTCATTTCAAGTGTGCTTGAATGTTGTTTGTTATGCTCAAGTGTTGGTGTCTTAATGTGTGCATGTGTGCATGTGTGTTTAGACCCCATCTTTAGGCACTTTGACCATTGTTTTGAGCCTTGTTAGAGCTGCCCAATTCATGTATAAGTCCATCCCATTGCTTAGTTAGCATACTTGCCTTATATGCTTGTTTGTACGCTTGCATAAATGCCATGCCATTGTCCATATTGCATGCTAGATCACATGCTTAGGGTTGCATCACATGGACATGCATGCTAGGCCTCTTGACTAAGTCATGAGGGAGGTTTAGCACCCTTATGTGCTTGCTTGGTTTGTGTGCATTTGACATTGAAGTTGCATTCTTGGTCCTTTAGACCATCACGCATGGAAATGCGCGATTGGTGGTCCGAGAATCGAGGCACATGCCCCATTGAGTCATAAACATGATGTGGGATGTGTTTGGTGCATAAATGGCTTGAATTGCATTGCCTTGCATGTTGTTTCCCTCTGCTGCTGTGAGTTGCAGGTTCTGCAGGAATTTTGTGCCGACCGGCACTTTTTAGTGCCGACCAGCTGATCATTGGCAGCCGATAAGGAAATTTAGTGCCGGTGGCCACATCTTCTAGCCGGTGGTGTTCTATCCCAGCCGGTGGTGATCCCCAACGCCCTGAGAGGCACTCCTGGGATTTTGGTAATTTTCTGAGGAGGAGAGCAGAGGAAACAGAGGCAACCCGTGCACGGCAGTGCGATTCCGAGCGAGTCCCGGGCACACGACGCATCCGGCCCTCCTCCCGAGGCATTTACTGCTTTAATTAGGTTAATTAATTAGCTTAATTAATTTATTCAATTTGTAATATTTAATTAGCTAGTTTAGTTAATTATTTATTCGGTTCTGTATTATTATTTCGGTCCCTCCGAGTGAGGGCAAATTTGTAATAAGTGTGTGTGAGTGGGTGTATGTCTTCCAATCCCCACTTCTTTCTATCCCTTTTGTTTACCTGCTTTCAGTGGTAGATTAGGGCATTTTAAATTAGCATACCTTATGCAATGCATGCGTGCATCCATGCATTTGTTTACATGCACTGGGCTCGGTACATCATACAAACTGCATCGCAATTTTCAAATTCCAAAATTGAATACGTGCTATGTGATAGCATTTCATATGCCATGCTTAGGATAGCCGAGCCTGTCTAACTGCATTCTTGCCTGTGTTGCATTAGTCATTTAACATGAACTAGGTCATGCATTGTTTTGCTAACTAGTTTACTGTTTTGGCACGGAGTACGAGGTGAGCTTTTATGCTTTAGCATATCGCATGTGTGTGAATGTTGACATGACAGTATGCTTGCCATGCGGCTAAGTGCTTACATGATAAACTGTTTGAATGCCTGTGGGTGGAGGTTGGATTGCCTGAGTTGGAACAATTCATTGAAATCAGCATTTTAGCCTACTTGCGAGTAGCACAAAAGAAAACAACACGTTTTTCGAGACAAAACGGATATGCAATGTTTATTCCCAAATTAGGCAATCTAGTCTATACTTGTTTGCTGCGCGCATAACATAGTAATTCTAGGTTAATAATTGGAACAAGAACATATAATGTTTTCAAAAAAGGATATCATGGTTAGTAGAGGCCGGTCTTCGGACCGGGCGAAAGGGGGTGCTCATAGCTGACCTTCCCCGATCGTACCCAAGCTCCCGAGCCAAGTCACTTTGGTGATGACGGACACGTGGCCTTCGGCACCGAGTCAGGGTTTCCTAAATTTCCCAAAAATAAAATATTTAGGTGGCGACTCTGTAATCTGGCAAAGCAGTCCATGTTTGGCACTACTTTTCGAAAAATCTGTTTTCCTTAAAACGATTTGCCAGAGGTGGACTCTTTGGTTCAGATTTAGAACCGACACAAGATCGAGTCCTGCGAACTGTTAGATGGAAGCCCCACGGGCGCGTCTACAGTTTCTGGCGACTCTGCTGGGGAATTTTAGAGAGCTTGACTCGAACTCGTGATATCCTGTTTTGACTACACTTATGTGTTTCTTTGCATTGCATGTGCATTGGTGCGCCTAGGACACCGTGTTGGCCATCTGCTATTCCTGAGCGGTTTGCTGGAGGCTTGTCTTATCAAGGCATGTCCATAAGGCTGACCGGTTGCGGGCTCTGCCAGTATGGGAACACAAACCCCGGTTTTACCGGGGCACCCTTTTTGACCATTCGACCTAGTGCATATCGAAATCCATAGTGACCATTCCAAACTAGGACAGGTTGCTTACCCGATGTTAGGTTGTTTGAAACCGCTGTGTGCGTAGTGAAACCCTAGCTCCTGACAAAATAGGACAGGGAAACCCTACCCCAACATAGGGGTGTTTTGGTTCTCATCTATCTGCTATGTGTTTTAGAGTGTAACTCTGCAGGGAACGTACATATCGGTTTGCAAGTTTGGGTACCCGGCCCGAGGGCACCAGTATCAGTGTTGTTGAGAATTAGCCGTGTCTGCGGGTATCAGTTCAGTTTTGATAATGACTCCGGGGAATAGTGTTCAGTAGTAGAGAGCAGTTGTCTGGCTACACCCGTGTTTGATCTGTTTGGGGCTGAAATACTGCTTGTTTTCCGTTTCAGTTCAGAGATTCAGTGAGTTGACCCAGAACAGTTAGCGTCTCCCCCTTTGCTGAGGCAGGACTGAACATGATGCAGAACTCTGAAGAGATTGTGGTCATGACGGCCGCGTTAAGTCAGGAAACCATCCCACAGAATGATGCTACTGTTGATATGACGCATCCGCCCAGGTCGCCCGCTGCACACCCAATCTGGACCCCCCAGTTCTATCAGGCTCGCGAGCCCACTACATTCAAGTTAATAGGGATGATAGGTGATCTTCAGAGGTCCGTGGCGGATCTCGCTTACGGAATGTCAGCCTTGCCACCGGTTGCACCGTATGCCGGAAATTTCGAACCCCAAGAGCCCCCGCTGCTGGGGCAGATTGTGATCGAGCTCAACCAGTCGGAGATGACCTCCACCCACAACAGTGATGTACCAGTACCAACCCAAACCTCTCATCAGGCTGAGGCCAGAGGCAAAAACAAAGTGAAGGCAGATGCCGACCCTATCGAACAATTGCTGTGGGCAGTCGAGGCTTTGAAAGCCGGGGGGATGAACAAGCAACAGGTATCTGCAGTTGCGACAAAAGCTGTGGAGGATGCTTTCCCTACTCCGCCTGAGGGCAGTTTCAGTCAATCAGAAAATCGGGACAGGCCCCGTCATGCCAGGGTAGCTTCTCCCATTCCCAATCCTGCACCAGGGAAGAGTCAAAAACTCAAAGCCGCACCCGCTGACCCGTTCGCTAGTTCATCTAGCAAGAGTGCTCAGGCCCCAAAATACCTGCCCCGGGGGCGCAGAGCCTTCCATCCTCTCTACATGCCTTTGTCTAGGGCACTTCTGATCTTGGCCAAAAAGGGGCATCTTACACCCCTTGATCCTAGGCCGCTCCCCAAACCCCTTCCAGCAGGCCATGATGCCACTCAGTACTGTGCGTACCATCAGCAGACCGGTCACAGTACCGACAATTGCTTCCGCCTCCGTCATGAGGTACAGGATTTGATCGATAACAAGGTTATCCTCCCGCCTACCTCGGCCAAATCAGTCACTACAGAGTTCTTGGAATATGAGGACACAGATATCGAGGACACAGATACCGCGAGTATGTGATCAGGAGGTGAACCGCCTGCGGGCAGTAGTAGGAACATTTTTTGGATGCAGCGTTTGGCACGTATTTTTGAGCATCGACCAATACTAGTTTTGTAAATTCTGACTTGAGTATCGGGTCAGTCTTTTGTTTTGTCTTGAGCCTGTCTCATTATTTGGAGACAGTCCTTTTGCTTAAGGGTCTGTCTAATTGTAATGAGTCAATCCCTCTTGTATAGAATACCAGGTGATTTCGGGGTTGTTGCCTCAAACACCGTTCTGTTTTGTACTTAGTTGTTTTTCCTTTTGAGTCTGTCTCAGTTAAGGAGCCGGTTGCAATCAGGGTTTTGGAATGGAACAGCTGCGGTTACTCTGTTTTTATGCTTGCTTTGTGAGAGGAACGATAGTGCCTTCTACCTACTCTCTTGTGCCTTGAAGTCATTGTAATGACCTGAGTTTTTCAAAACCTTTCGAACATTGCGATGAAAACAAAGAGGAATGAATTCCTCGGGATTTGCAAAAATTTGATCAACTAAGAGAAAGAGAGGCGCGCTAAACTTTTAATGAATGAAATCATGCCTGTCAGCGTGAGTACTGAGAAGGACCCTGGTTTGATCCAGACTGGTTCCACACTATCTTCTGCGCGAGCGATTTGTCGCTTTCTTAAAAACTTTCAAAAACAAAATGTTTTGCGCAGTCTTGTGAAGACCTGTGTGGAATCGCTCTTGAGATTGTGCAGCCTAGGATCACTCTCAGCCTCAAGGTTCAATTTATCTGTTGCAAACTGGAACCCGTTCAAAACATTCAACAGTGCCATGAAACGCCTGTGGGGCCCTGTTTGAAGCAGCCCTCGAGCAAGGGGCACCAAAGTCAGATCAAGAAGATCAGACCTCATCAGAAGAAGCTTGCAAAGCTAGATCAGAAGCACCCCTCGAACTAGGGGCAAAAAATATCTGATGTGCTCGAAGAGCCAAAAGGTGGATCCTTCTGCAAATCAATACCACAGCCACTCTCCTGAATACAGAGGGCTTCAATCTCAAAACCATTTGGCATGGACTTGTTACACTTTTCCCCTTTGAGAGGCTCGCTGGGCCGAAAACCCGGAAGGGCGGCCCAGGCAAAAGTTAGAGCAAAGAAAAAGAAGAAAAAGAAAAAAGGAGAGAAAGAAAATACAAAATACAAAAAAAATTTCAAAAAAAGAAAAAAAAGCAAGCAAAAGAAAAAGAAAAGAAATGAAAAATCAGAAAAAAAATTGAAAAAGAAAGAAGAACAAAGCTCGCAAGGTCGAAAACCCGCATTGGGCGCCTTGGCAAAAGTGAGAGCCTAAAAATAGTGAAGGTTAAAATACCCGAGTGTACCTTAACCGGAACTACGTAAGGCTTGATTCCCATGTCTGGGATACGTAGGCAACTTCATCCTGAAGTCCAGCCCCAACGCTTCCATAGCATTTCAGTCCGTGTCATGGTTTTGATCATTTATGCCTCCTCCGAATCTGATATTTCGATTGTAACAACCTGGAACTCCATGAGTAACTTCCTCTTGAAGCCCAGCCACCAACACCTTCCAGGTGACTGTGTCCACATATTGATTCAGACCGTCTTCAACTCCTCCGCGTCCGAGGGTCTGATCGTCATCAACGAGGACTGGTTTATAACATGCTGCGGCATCATCTAAACAAGGGGCAACTTTCCGTTGCCGTGTATCGCCACATGTTGCCCTAAGTTGTCGCCCAAACTAGGGGCAACTTTCCGTTGCCTTGCCCCTCCCTTAAGCAAGGGGCAATTCTCCATTACCCCCGATCCGAGTTTGCGCATCTCGAGGGTAAGTTCCGTGCTTATCCAGCACTGACTGTTTGCAAAAATAGTTTTTGAAAATTTTTACTGAGGTTGACTGTTTTCGAAAAAACTATTTCATTTTCAATTGGGCCATGTTTGGACCTAAAAAGGAAAATTTTCAGTGCTTACAGCCTGACTTGCATGATTTCAAATCAAAAATCGAACAAGCGCGCTAATCTGATGTTCATTTTGATCGAAACTGTTTTGGTCAAAGTGACGAACTAGGGGCACAGTTGAGTCAGGTCTTCTGTCCTTCCCCTGCCAACACACTTGCCCGAGAGGCACCCTATCTACCAGCAGAGGTGGCTGCGAGCTAGCTGTATCGGGCGTGAACCCGTAACCTCTCACTTATCCATCAACCACTCTGGGGAGGGATTGAAAAATGAGAGAATAAAGAATAGAGAGGTGTAAGTTGAGAGAAAAAGTGAGCAAAAAGGGTTTTGTGAGAAAAACCGAGCTCGAGGGCCGAGTGGCGTGAGGATCACACAAATCAGAGAGGGTGGGGAACCTGCCCGGAAGGATTGGCTCCTTAAGATCTTTTGTTTTCAAACACGTCCGTGTCGTGTCTTTTGACTTGTCGGTCTTGTTTTCGGCTTCGAGTCTTTTCCGAGCGTGTCTCGTTGTGTCAGGTCGTGTGCCTTTGTTTCTTTGTTTAAGTCTGTCTCGCCGTGTCCTGTGGTAGGCTCGATACTCTGGTCGTGAAACTCTTTCTCAAAATCATTCGTGCTCTGAATGTTGTGCCATTCTCTACATCCGTGCAAAGCAAGAGAAGGAAAGGGAAAATTTGGGACATCCGAGTGTGTTTCAACCGCAACCGTGTCAGCTTTGTGATCTGTCTCATCAGATTGGGGCTATCTGTTCAGAGCTTGCTGTGTGCAGAATGAATCGAATATTGAACCGAATATTGAGTTATGGGCTAAATGCATATCAATCCCCAACAGATTAGTCCTCAGCAGAGTATGGGCTGTATGTTCGGATTGAGCAGTGGTTCGTATATGCTGTTTTGCTGTTTAGTTGGTTGATTATTTGATTATTACAGTGCAAGTGTTCGATTGTCAAACAACAGATCAATATCATTTACATTTGAGGTGTAATACGATGCAATGCAGTGCGAAGTATGAAGTACGCAGATATATACAAATGTGACACTTTTTCAGACAAAAAAGTTTGTTTCATTTCATATCATCTTTTTTCGAATGCATAGTTTGAGAAAAGCAAAAACCTGCCTGCGGCAGTACATAGTACTCT
The DNA here is from genome assembly GCA_036172215.1 of Camellia granthamiana. Lineage (NCBI taxonomy): Eukaryota > Viridiplantae > Streptophyta > Magnoliopsida > Ericales > Theaceae > Camellia > Camellia granthamiana. The sequence goes on from CM069913.1 coordinate 14,186,504, forward strand.
ATCTACCAAAAAAGGGAAAGTACAAGAAAAGAAATAAAAAAGAAGCAGCAAAATCATCATCATCAGCAGCAGGCCTCATGCCTAAGGATCAGTCCTCGCCCTCTTCCGGGGCAAAAGCGCAAAAGCATCGTCGGAGCCGTCACTATCGGAGCCCGAGCCCGAGCCCGAGCTGTCCCCGGCCTCCTCCGCAAATGACTCTGTCCCCGCCTCCGACTCACCATCTCCCGGAACTGGAGCTCGTGAGCTGCTCCCCACGTGACCACGTCCCCCTCTAGTACGAGGGAATACCCTGCCATCCCGGGTAGAGAGGGGAGGCCCAACTGGAGCAGCGCCACCCACTGGAGGGATCGGGAAAGGAGGCTGAAAATGCAAAGAACAAACACATCAGAAAACTGTGAGCAGTTTATCAGTGCGAGATACAGTGTATGAGTACAGTATGTGAATGCCGTGAGCAGTTTATCAGTACAGAATGCAGTGTATGAGTACAATGTGTGAATGTCGTGAGCAGTTTATCAGTATAGAATGCAGTGTATGAGTACAGTGTGTGAACGCCGTGAGCAGTTTATCAGTGCAAGATGCAGTGTATGAGTACAGTGTGTGAAAGCCGTGAGCAGTTTATCAGATTTTTGTGCAGTATAGCAGATTGTGCGAAACAGAGTAGGATTGGAGACTGTGGTCAGTAGAACGTACCGGCAAGCCGTAGACGGCCAAAGCGTCGAGAGTCCGCTGCAGCATCCCTATCAGGGAGGCATTCAGCTCCACAGACTGACGGGTGTACTCGGAGGAGGCCTGCAAAAGTATTAAATACATCAGTATTCTGTCGGATATCTAAAGAAATGAAATAACAATGCAAGATGCAGAAATAAAGTGATACATACCGGAGGTAAGTCAGGAATACCAGCCAACGCATGACCGGCTGGGGGAGGAGCAAAAGGGATCTGGTAGGTCTCCCCACTCTGTCCCCTGTAAGTCAACATGGTAGGCAGAGCGGGCCAGCCCGTCCCTCGTCCCCTCTGCACTCCCCTCCTGCCACGAGCTCGAGCCCTCTGCGATGACCCCACTCCTACTCCTGCCTCTGCCCGGGCCGCTGGCGCCGCAGGTCTCACTGGATCAGCCCGGGAGCCCCTGCTCAAAGGCCGCATCAAGAAGGTCCGGACGTACTCTGAGTAGTCGCCCTCGCCCCTGTAGCCATCCCCGTCCCAGCCAAGGGTGTAGTCCTCCATCTGCTGCAGAGAAAACCTCTCGGTGTCCCTCATGTGCTCGGGAGGGTGAACCGGGACTATCTGCTCTGGCAACCCGAGGGTCTGGCGCAGAAAACGCTCCCCCAGATACCAAGCCCGACAGACCGGGCCCTCCAGCAAAATCCGGTAGCGCGAGGTCTCGATCGCGCCGGCATACCGATCTCGTACCACCGTTGGTAGTGGAGCCCACGGCTGCCAGGTGACCTGAAATGAAATACAGTTGATTACCTACTGATATAGGAATGTACGTCTGGAGGCGAAGCTTAAACGGACTGTAAGTGAAACATACCTCGGTGGGAGTGATGGTGTCAAAGAAACGGCGGAAGAAGCTGAAAGTCTCCCGCGGCCTCCGGGTACACCTCCCGTCGTAGCGGCGAGAGAAGGGGACGACCAGAGGAGTCTCCGCCTCCGGTACTGGCTCTAGTCTGGGGAAGTAGGCGTACACCCACAGTTGCAAAACAGATGTCAGAACATTTATCAGAAAAGCAGAATACAGAATAAAGCAGAAATAGCGGAGCCGTGTGTTGTGCAGTGTATTGAGCAGAGTGTACAGTGTGAACGGTGTACAGTCAGTATAAAGCAGCAGTATGTGTGTGCCGTGTGTACAGTATACAGTCAGTATAAAGTAGAAATATGTGTGTGCCGTGTGTATAGTGTGCAGTAATTGTAAAGCAGACAACAATGTGTGCAGTGTACAGAATACAGAAAGTACAGAGTAGAAATGTAAAGCAGAGGAGAAGACATACCTCCCAGGCTCGCCAATAGCCTCCTAGCAGCTGTCCACTGCCACGAGAAACGGAGCTCATATAGCCATAAAGGGTGGCCAGACCCGCGCCACCCCAGTCATACTGCACAATCCGTCGGACGTCCACCAGTGCGCTGAGAAGACAGAGAGGCACGGTGTTCGCCCGGTCGGCGAAGAGGGTGGTCCCTAGCAGAAACATCAAGAAACCGCGGGCATACTGCTCTACGGCCGTCTCGGTCATCGGAGCCGCCGCCTCCAACGCAGGCTGCACCCTAAACTGCACCTCGAACCAGGAGTAGCGGACGAACCCTGGACGAGCAAGTGGTGGCGCCTCGCCGAGCAAATGAACCTGAGCGGCGATCCACTCGTCCATGTCTGTGTCGAAGGGGATCGGATCACCCCCCACCCCGATGCCGGTGAGCATCGAGAAGTCGTAAGGGGTCATCGTCATGTCCCCGGTCGCTGATAGATGAAAAGAATCGGTGGTGTCCCACCACCTCTCTGCCAGAGCGGCAAGAAGAGGTCTGCAAGCAGAGAGCCTGGAGAGTCCCCTGCAGAAGGTCCCAAAGCCGGCCCGATCTACAATGCGGCTAACGGCGTCAGGCAGCTCGGTGTACCAATCGCGAGCGGTGACATTCCCATACCCGCGGAGAGTATGAGAGTCTCCCTGTAGTCAAGAAATTGCAAAGCCATATGAAGAATATGCAGTTGGTACAAATCTAGTATGCGTACAGATTTTAAAAAAAAAAATTTTCAAACAGAGACCGGGTACCGGTGTGCTTACAGTAAACTACAAGTGCGTGATGCGTCAGTGTGTTTTAGATGCTCCAGTATAAACTTGGTGCATGTGTGCACATTTTTCAGGATCAAGCAGATATCGGGTTTCAGCGTACCAGTGGGTAGGCTACGGCCTGTGATATGTCAGTGCTCCTATGAGGATCAGTGTAAATAGCATGTGTGCGCGTTTTTCAAAGTTCAAATAGAAGCCAGGTCTCGGTATGTTTTAGTGAACTACGACGTGTGATGTGTTCGCGTGCTGGTGTAGTTTTGTGCAGATCTAGCATGCGTGCGAGTGTTCAGATTCAAATAAGTACCGGGTGTCGGCGAATTGGCAGTGCAATGTGTGCCGTGTGTTTGGGTGATTCAGGCTAGTGCAGTGTGTGTGCATGTGCGTCAGTCCTAAACAGATGTCAGTTATGAGTTTGTCTACAATCAACTACAGTACAGTACATCAGAACTAAGCAGTTAATGGGTTCGGTTAGCTATGGCAGTTGACAGGAAATCCTACATTGCAGAAAATAAAAGACCAGAATGTTACCTCGGTGGCACCAGCAGACAAGTGGGAGGCCGGCTCGCGCAGCAAGAGCTCCGGGTCCAAAGCCCTGTCAAAACCGCGGAAATGGCGAAGTCCATCGGGTGGTAGCACGTGGATGGCCGGGCGATAGGTCGCCGGATCGAATGGGCGCTCGCTCAACGGGAGGAGCTCGACCCCGGGGTCCATCTCATGGTCCGGGGGAGTCCCGACATGTGGAACATCGTCTGCCATGGGTAATGGTGGTGAAAAATGACCGGAAAATGAAAAATGGGCCGGAATACGAAAAGTCAACCGACAAAGTCAACCCCGAGAGGGTCGGAAATGGCCGGAAGGGTCGGAATGTGAAAAGACACGAGAATGAAGAGAAAATCGAGGGGAACAAGTCCCGAAAAGGCGAAAATGGCGAAAAATGCACCGAAACAAAGTTTTGTTCGGTCGAAAATGTCCGAAACGCGAAGAATATCGCGAATCCGACGAGAAAATGGGCGTGAAACACGAAGAAATCGACGAAAAATCGAAAGGAAAACACTCTAGAGAGAGAGAGGAGGAGTTTTCGGCGGCTTGAAGTGTGAGGAATAGGGTTTCAAGCCCTATTTTAAAAGACCCGAGGCAAAATGGCAAAACTGCCCCCGATCAGGCATTTTCTGCCGGTCGGCACTCTTTTGTGCCGGTCGGCACTATTTTGTGCCGATAGATGATTTTATGCAGCCGGTGGTAGCCGGTGACCACCCCACTCAGCCGGTGGTGTTCCCAAGGCCCTTTTTAGGCAAATTGAGGAGTTTTGGGTCTTTATAGCTCAAGAAAGTGCAAGAAAATGCATCCCCGATGCTCAACCGGCCTCCGTTTTGACTTCGGACCGTCTCTACTGTGCGTGGCACTCAGATTCAAGCAAAGAATGTATCCTTTTGTATCCTTTTGTCTTTTATAAGATTCAAAAGTTGCCCCGTGTGTGTCACGCGCATCCATCACATTGTCCGGCGCATCGTATCGCGCCATCTTGCACGTCCCTTGCGACTTGCACCGTCTTGCATTATCATATGGCATGCGTGTCATACTCTCTCATTTTGCATTTCATTTTGATCCACGTGAGGTGTACTACTTCACGTGTTTCATTTTGCATCTCATTTTGATCCACGTGAGGTGTACTACTTCACGTGTTTCATTTTGCATTTCATTTTGATCCACGTGAGGTGTACTACTTCACGTGTTTCATTTTGCATCTCATTTTGATCCACGTGAGGTGTACTACTTCACGTGTTTCATTTCGCATTTCATTTTGATCCACGTGAGGTGTACTACTTCACGTGTTTCATTTCGCATTTCATTTTGATCCACGTGAGGTGTACTACTTCACGTGTTTCATTTTCCATTTCATTTTGATCCACGTGAGGTGTACTACTTCACGTGTTTCATTTTACATCTCATTTTGATCCACGTAAGGTGTACTACCTCACGTGTTTCATTTCGCATTTCATTACATCCCGAGGTACGTGTGCCTCGTTTTGCATTTCATTGACCATCAAATGAGGTATGCGTGCCTCATTTTGCATTTCGTTGCATCTCGAGGTACGTGTGCCTCGTTTTGCATCTCATTTTGATCCACGTGAGGTGTACTACTTCACGTGCTTCATTTTGCATGTCATTTTGATCCACGTGAGGTGTACTACCTCGCGTGCTTCATCTTGCATTTCGCATTCCATCGCGCTATTTCGCGCACCTTAGAGTTTGATCCGGGTCCGGCGGGACCGAAAACACGCACGGTCCGGCGAGACCTTAAACACGCACCGTCTAGGAGACCTTAAATCCTCGGGGGGTGCAAGACCTTCGGTGCATTAAGATGCACCTTATTGCATTTCGCATGCATTTCATTCGCGCTATTTCGCGCATCGCGCCGTTTGGCGCACCCTCATTGCACTCCATTTTCCATCTTTTGAGACACGCACGTCTCGCCTGCCCCATTTGCACCCGCGTGCGTTACTCATTTGCATCACATTCACTTAAGTGTTGCATAACAGTTACCCCACTTGGTCTGGCGAGACCTTAAACACGTGCGGTCTAGGAGACCTTAAATCCTCGGGAGGCGCGAAGCCTTCGGTGCATTAAGACACACCTCGTTGCGTCTAACGTGCGCTTCATCGCACCATCTTGCACCCTTCATTGCATTTGGCATGCATTCCACAGCATTGTTTTGCGCATCTCATCGTTGCCCTCCGGGTTGGCGAGACCTTAAACCCGTTTGACTGCATTGTCATGCATTTCATTGCAAGCATTATCATGCATATTCTGCTCTCTAACAGTTGCCCCTCATTGCATTTGGCATGCATTTCATCGCGCTATTTCGCGCACCACACTTGCGTTGCCCCGAAGCGAGAGTCCGGCGGGACCAAAAGTACGCACGGTCTAGGAGACCTTAAATCCTTGGAGGGTGCAAAACCTTCGATACATCGGCATGCGTGCCCCATCTGCATTATCATGCATCGCATTGTAAATATTGCATTGTCATGTATCATTGTAGGTAGCGCATATATCATGCATCGTTTGCATTTCAAAAACCAAAAACCAAAAAACTCATGCATCATTTGCATTTTCAAAAAAAAACAACAAAAACAACATGCATTGTCATGCATACATTTTGCATTCCGGTCTAGGAGACCTTAAATCCTCTGAAGGTGCAATTCCTTTGGTGTTTGTCGTGCCCGAACGACTTCCATGCTTGCGGTGAGTTCCTAGAAGACCGATGGGGACGGTGAAAACTAGAGTTTGAACGGCTTATGCCTAGAACGCAAAGATTCGGAATTTCCGAGACTAAAGTCTGGTTTAAATACCCAGGGGGATGTACCCTCGGCTTGAAATCTGTATGGAAGCCCCATAGGTTGAGGCGGCGTGTCTACGCCTCAATTCTGGATACTGAACCAACCTAGTATATCGCCCCGTTGGGAGAATAGGGGAAATCGCAATCGCAGCCATTGCATTACACATGCATCTCATGCACCATCATTTGTAAATATTGCATATGTCATGCATTTTCAATTCGAAAAAAAAGAAGTAAAAAAAAAACGAAAAAAGAAAAAACATGCATTATGTCATGCATCATCATTGTAGTATACTGCATATGTCATGCATTTTCTGTAAATATCCATTCCATTGCATGCATTCCACTGCATTGCCCCCATCTATGGCTTGCGTCTTTCCTTGTCGAGCTTGGTCTGGTATGTGCCCTTACTTTTCACGTCGAAGCATAGTTCTGTTTGTGTATCGCGCCTATTCCACGCTGGTATGTTGGTTTGAGGTTGCGGCACCCTTTTCTGTGTTAGACATGGTTCGTATGCGTACATGCCTTTCCTAGGCAAGACTGGGTTTGGCCCGTGTGCCATATCCATTGTATCTATTCCGTTGCATGCATTCACTGCATCATCTTCCATCTATGGCTTGCGCCTTTCCTTGTTGAGCTTGGTCTGGTATGTGCCCTTACTTTTCACGTCGAAGCATAGTTCTGCATGTGTACGCGCTTTGAGGGTTGCGGCACCTTTTCTGTGTTAGACGTGGCTTGTATGTGTACATGCCTTTCCTAGGCGAGACACGGTTTGGCCCGCGCCATAATCACATTGCATTGTAGTGTAATTGTTGCATCCGGCATTAGGATCATCATTCTTTCCCCAGCGGATCGTCACCCCACTTATGTCATTCCACCCAATACTTGTTCTTGTGTCTGTCTACATTACTCATAGTTCTGCGTGCGCTCGCGCCTTGAGGGCTTCGACACCTTTTCTATGGTAGACAGACTTGTTACCTCCATCAATCTATTTGACATTTGTGTGGTTTCGAATCGCTCATGAATGAATCATGATTCAATTGCCTTGCATGTAGTTTGCATATAGTTTCAATTGTATTGCATTTCCATTTGCATTGTTCATACATAGTTTTGTATACATTGCATATCATTTTGCATCCATTCTGCATTGTCATGCATGTTGCTAACAATATTGTACCTGTTAAGTTTGCTTTCTTTGCAGGCACGATATTGTATGTACGGTTCATTCGAGGCCGGTGAAACCGGACGAGCCGCGCAGGTATTGTATCTCCCGAGTGAGACGTTTTGAGAATTGCATAATTCTCTTACATCCTTTCTGCATTGTAGTGTAGATTGGTGCATGTTAGCTTATAACTGTCGCATGTGTGCTTCATTACAGCTTTCTTTGCATGATCATAAGTTATGCCCGGCTTCTTGCATTTTCAGTTGCATTTTGCCCCTGCCTTCGGGCGCATATCTTATTTGTCTTGCGTGTTTGTCTGAGTCTTCGGCCTTGTCAAAAATGGGTCGTCTTCGGGCTTTGACATTCACTCCCGTCATTGTTATGACTTCCGAGTTCTGTCAAAGAGGGGCAACTGTAGACACCCCATTTTTGACTATCCTCAAGACTTGGACGTCACCGTTGGAACACTCGGTGATTATCCATGTTTGTGTTCGTTTGGAGTTCCCGGAGATCTCGGCTGCGCGCGCCTTGCCTCAGGACCTCCGAACTCGACCGTTTGTGTTTGGTTTTACACCAAACACTTGTGTTTTGCCTTTGAGGGGCAGGGAATGCCTTCTGAGGCATCCCCACACACCACCGGCTGGGGCTAGAGGCCACCGGCTGGCTAGAGTTGTCATCGGCACTTTATTGTGCCGGTCGGCACTCTTTTGTGCCGGTCGGCACTCTTTTGTGCCGGTCGGCACTAAATTTTGTCTAAATGACATTTTCTGCCGGCCGGACACTGTGCAGTTGCTTTATGAGATATTTTCATACAGCTGTATGGTTTTGTTTCCCCTCCATACACGTGTATGGAGGGATGAGCTTGCTTGGTGGCTAAGCTTGTAAGCTTTTTGCCTATAAGAGAGAAGGCTCCTCCCTTTGCTCAAGGGTTACAAAATCCAAGAGCTTTAGACATTGTTAGAGAGTTAGAGCTCTGGTTTTTTTTTAGGGTTAGAATAGATATACTTACTATCTCTCTCTTTCTCTTTGAAATCTAGGTGTTTTGTGCCTTACTATTGCACTAAAACACCTAGTGTTCCACCTTTCTCTTGGTTCTGAGGTTCCAAAGGTTGGTTCTTGCTGTTTTTGGTTGATTTGAAGCTCAAAGAGGCCATCACTCCATCTTTGTTGAAGAAGGCTACAAGGGTGAGAAACTAGCTCTCTTTTTCCCCATTTTTGCATCTTGTTTTTACCTAGTTTAGAACAGTTTTTGGGCTTAGTGTTTGGCACATAAAAGTTCTGATTTTTGACCCTCTTTATTGTATATTAAGAGTGTTTTGTGGTTTGGGGAAGTTTGACCCCCCTTTAGGCTTTCAAAAGGCCCCATTTTGTGCTATTTTGGAGAGATCCGAGATTTTGGTGATAGGATCTCTTCACCACTGAAATCTTGAGGGATTTCAGTGGTGAAGAGCATGCCTTGAAGTCTCAAGAAGGAGAGGGTCACCCCCTCTCCTTGATGTCCTTGAAAAGGACAAATTTTGCTTCCTTAAGGAGCTTCATGCTTGAGTGTGTGTTGAGCATGTTTGACTTGTTTTCCATGCTTATATTGCCATGTTATAACATGATTTCAAGTTGGTTTAGGCCCCTTTTGCATGCTTAGCATAGGTGTCTTGTAATGCTCTTTTATGCCTTAACATGCTTAGGTGGTATGCCTTAGTTTCTAGCATGTTTTGGGCCTTGATTCATGAAGCTTTTGTGCTTATTTTAACATGTTTTAGGTCTGACCATAGTCATTTGGTTTGATTTTAGCATGCTTAACATAGCCTCTTTGTATTCTTGGCTTGTGAGCCTTAGGTGCATGATTGTGTAGCATGCCATACTTGCATCATTTCGAGGGTTTGGAACCATTTATCATGTCATATCAGTCCATTTGACATGCTCATATGTTTGCATTGCATGCTCCTTTAAAGCTTCAAAAGCATGTTTTGTATGCTCCATGTGTTGGTCATATTGCATGCCTTTAGATCCATGCCATTTAGATGCCATCTAAGTGTTATTTTGGGCTTAGTTTTATGTGGTAAAACTCTGATTTTGGTCGGTTAAGTGTTGCCATGTGTGGTTGTGCTAGGTGTAGTTCAATGCATCTTTGGCCTACCTTAAGCTTTGGACCACTTGCATGCATGTTTAGCTTGCTTTATTGCATGATTTGGCAACATGTTTTGCTTGATTTTCAGAGCTTATACTACATGCTAGTAGTCCATGTTTAACTCATTTCAAGTGTGCTTGAATGTTGTTTGTTATGCTCAAGTGTTGGTGTCTTAATGTGTGCATGTGTGCATGTGTGTTTAGACCCCATCTTTAGGCACTTTGACCATTGTTTTGAGCCTTGTTAGAGCTGCCCAATTCATGTATAAGTCCATCCCATTGCTTAGTTAGCATACTTGCCTTATATGCTTGTTTGTACGCTTGCATAAATGCCATGCCATTGTCCATATTGCATGCTAGATCACATGCTTAGGGTTGCATCACATGGACATGCATGCTAGGCCTCTTGACTAAGTCATGAGGGAGGTTTAGCACCCTTATGTGCTTGCTTGGTTTGTGTGCATTTGACATTGAAGTTGCATTCTTGGTCGTTTAGACCATCACGCATGGAAATGCGCGATTGGTGGTCCGAGAATCGAGGCACATGCCTCATTGAGTCATAAACATGATGTGGGATGTGTTTGGTGCATAAATGGCTTGAATTGCATTGCCTTGCATGTTGTTTCCCTCTGCTGCTGTGAGTTGCAGGTTCTGCAGGAATTTTGTGCCGACCGGCACTTTTTAGTGCCGACCGGCTGATCATTGGCAGCCGATAAGGAAATTTAGTGCCGGTGGCCACATCTTCTAGCCGGTGGTGTTCTATCCCAGCCGGTGGTGATCCCCAATGCCCTGAGAGGCACTCCTGGGATTTTGGTAATTTTCTGAGGAGGAGAGCAGAGGAAACAGAGGCAACCCGTGCACGGCAGTGCGATTCCGAGCGAGTCCCGGGCACGCGACGCATCCGGCCCTCCTCCCGAGGCATTTACTGCTTTAATTAGGTTAATTAATTAGCTTAATTAATTTATTCAATTTGTAATATTTAATTAGCTAGTTTAGTTAATTATTTATTCGGTTCTGTATTATTATTTCGGTCCCTCCGAGTGAGGGCAAATTTGTAATAAGTGTGTGTGAGTGGGTGTATGTCTTCCAATCCCCACTTCTTTCTATCCCTTTTGTTTACCCGCTTTCAGTGGTAGATTAGGGCATTTTAAATTAGCATACCTTATGCAATGCATGCGTGCATCCATGCATTTGTTTACATGCACTGGGCTCGGTACATCATACAAACTGCATCGCAATTTTCAAATTCCAAAATTGAATACGTGCTATGTGATAGCATTTCATATGCCATGCTTAGGATAGCCGAGCCTGTCTAACTGCATTCTTGCCTGTGTTGCATTAGTCATTTAACATGAACTAGGTCATGCATTGTTTTGCTAACTAGTTTACTGTTTTGGCACGGAGTACGAGGTGAGCTTTTATGCTTTAGCATATCGCATGTGTGTGAATGTTGACATGACAGTATGCTTGCCATGCGGCTAAGTGCTTACATGATAAACTGTTTGAATGCCTGTGGGTGGAGGTTGGATTGCCTGAGTTGGAACAATTCATTGAAATCAGCATTTTAGCCTACTTGCGAGTAGCACAAAAGAAAACAACACGTTTTTCGAGACAAAACGGATATGCAATGTTTATTCCCAAATTAGGCAATCTAGTCTATACTTGTTTGCTGCGCGCATAACATAGTAATTCTAGGTTAATAATTGGAACAAGAACATATAATGTTTTCAAAAAAGGATATCATGGTTAGTAGAGGCCGGTCTTCGGACCGGGCGAAAGGGGGTGCTCATAGCTGACCTTCCCCGATCGTACCCAAGCTCCCGAGCCAAGTCACTTTGGTGATGACGGACACGTGGCCTTCGGCACCGAGTCAGGGTTTCCTAAATTTCCCAAAAATAAAATATTTAGGTGGCGACTCTGTAATCTGGCAAAGCAGTCCATGTTTGGCACTACTTTTCGAAAAATCTGTTTTCCTTAAAACGATTTGCCAGAGGTGGACTCTTTGGTTCAGATTTAGAACCGACACAAGATCGAGTCCTGCGAACTGTTAGATGGAAGCCCCACGGGCGCGTCTACAGGGACCAGTCCAATTGGGTCTGAACTTGCCCCTTGGGTCGTGGATGGGAGCTCGGTTGTCCTTGAGCACCAAATCTCCTTCCTTTAGATTCCTGGACTTAACTTTCTTGTTGAAAGCCCGGGCAATTCTGCGCTGATAACCTTGAACATGGTGCAGTGCTTTCAGTCTTCTTTTATCAAAGAGCATGAGTTCCTCAAACCTGCTCTTTTGCCAATCTGCTTCGGCTATTTGAACTCGGCCAATACTCGCAAAGACGGAACCTCAATTTCGATGGGTAGAACGGCCTCCATCCCATAAACCAATGAATACGGAGTTGCCCCAGTAGAAGTTCTGATTGAAGTCCGGTAGCCCCACAGAGCAAACGACAGCTTATCTGGCTAGTCCCGGTAGGTTTCCACCATCTTCTGCAATATGTGTTTGATATTCTTGTTGGCGGCCTCAACCGCTCCATTGGTTTGCGGTCGATAGGTAGATGACTTATGAAAAGCCACGTTGTATTTTTCCAACAAGTCAATCACTTCCTTCTTGAAGTGGGAACCGTTATCTGAAATTATCTCGTTTGGGACCCCGTAGCGACAGATGATGTTGTTTCTGATAAACTTCGCAACATGTGAAGCCTTCAACACCGCATAGGATTGGGCCTCGACCCACTTCGTGAAATAATCTATCGCGACCAGGATGAACTCATGCCCATTTGACCCCTTCGGAGTGATGGCCCCGATCACATCAATTTCCCAGACTGAAAATGGCCATGGTGAAGTCATATTATATAGCTTCGACGGCGGAATGTTCATGCGATTTGCATGAATTTGACACTTGTGGCATCGCTGGACAAAACCGATACAATCCTCTTCCATGGTGGACCAGTAGTAACCCTGTCTGAGGATCTTCCGTGCTAGCATTACTCCATTCATATGCGCACCGCATTCCCCTCCATGGATGGCCTCCATCAGACGCTTTGATTCTTCGGCATCGACACACAGCTTATGCATTCCCAGATGACCTCTCTTATACAGTTTACCCCCACAGATGATGAACTGAATGGCCATTCTTCTGATTGCCCTTTTATCTTTAGCATTTACCCTTGGCGGGTACACTTCCTTCTCCAAGAAATTCCAAATGTTGTAATACCAGGGGTTTTCGTCCTAAACCTCATTTATAGCAGCAATCGACTCGTAGGCTGGCGCAAATTTCTGGTCAATGATGACTAGACGCATCCGGACTCCGAACGGGATGTCTATCATGGAAGATAGAGTTGCTAAAGAATCTATGAACCTGTTGTTCTCTCTTAGTAGATGAGCAAAGTTTAGCTTCTCAAACCGAGGAATTAGCAAGTCCAAGGTCTGGTGATACATCATCATCTTTTCTTCTTTGATTTTCCAGTCTCCTTTTGCTTGAGACACAACAAGGTTCGAGTCCCCGATGACGTCCAACCGTCTTGCCCCTAGTTCCAGGGCTGCTTCTAGGCCGGCAATGCATGCCTCATATTCTGCTTCATTGTTCGAGACTTTGAACCGGAGTTTGAAGGCTAGAGGGATATGGGACTTGTCCGGTGCTATCAGTAACACTCCTATCCCATACCCATACTGGTTTGACGCTCCGTCAAAGTACATCGTCCAAAATTCGTCGTCGATATGCAAAATGGCCTCATCTAGGAATAAGTACTCAACTGCTTCACCCCCTTCCACTGGATGATCGGCTAAGAATTCTGCTACTGCTCTTCCCTTGACTGACTTGCGTGTCACATATTTCAAATCAAATTCGGAGAGCAACAGCAACCAAAGAGCTAGCCTACCCGTAAGTGCTGGTTTCTCGAAAAGATATTTGATGGGATCGAGTCGTGAAACCAACATTACGGAGTGAGCTAACAGGTAGTGCCGCAGCTTCCTGGTAGCCCATACCAAGGCTAAGCAAGCCTTTTCCAACGGTGTGTAGCGGGTCTCATACTCTAGCATCTTCTTGCTCAGGTAGTAGATGGCTCTCTCCATTTTGTCCTCTGATTCTTGCGCGAGCATGCAGCCCATTGTAGTCTCAGTTACTGAAAGGTACAATATCAATGGTTTCCCCGGCTCTGGTGGTGACAACACGGGTGGGTTCTGTAAGTATTCCTCGATCTGTTCAAACGCAGCTTGGCATCGGCCGTCCCATTGGAATTTCTTGCCTTTCTTCAGAAGGCCAAAAAGTGGTTCACAAGTCAAGGTTAATTTTGAGATAAACCGTCTTATGAATTGCACTTTACCCAGAAAGCCTCGCACCTCCTTTTCAGTCCTTGGTGGTGGCATTTCTAAGATGGCCTTGATCTTGGAAGGGTCGACTTCGATGCCTCTCTGTGTAATCAGAAACCCCAGCATTTTTCCTGCTGTAACACCAAACGTACATTTCTGAGGATTCAGTCGCAATCGAAATTCTCTGATCCTTTGAAAGAACTTTTGCAAGGCGGTGTAGTGGCCCTCTCTATCTTTGGACTTGACAATCATGTCGTCCACGTACACCTCAACCTCTTTGTGGATCATGTCATGCAATATTGTGGTCGCGGCCCGTTGATAAGTAGCTCCAGCATTCTTCAGCCCAAACGGCATGACTCTATAGCAGTATGTCCCCCACGGGGTGGTGAATGCAGTCTTTTCTCGGTCTTCAGGTGCCATTACTATTTGATTGTAGCCGGAGAAGCCATCCATGAATGAAAGCAAAGCATGCCCTACTGTGAAGTCTACTAACTCATCAATATGCGGTAAGGGAAAGTCGTCCTTCAGACTAGCTCTGTTCAAATCCCTGAAATCTACGCATACTCGGATCCTGCCATCCTTTTTTGGCACCGGAACGATGTTGGCCAACCAAGTCGGGTATTCGGATACCAGCAGGAAGCCTGCGTCGATTTGCTTGGTGACCTCTTCCTTAATCTTGAGAGCCCAGTCTGGGCGAATCCTCCTGAGTTTCTGCTTGACGGGTCGGGCCTCGGGGTCAAGAGGGATCCGATGCTGTACAATCTCAGGATCGATTCCAGGCATGTCTTCGTAGGACCATGCGAAAACATCTTTGAAATCCTTTAACAAAGCGACTAAGCGCTCGCGTTCCTCTGAAGACAACGTGGACCCAATCTGGACCAGCCGCGGGTCCTCCTCAGTACCAACATTCACGGTAGTGATTTCATCAACTAACGGTTTAACAAATCTTTCCTGCTCTTGTTCAATTAAGCATTGCAAAACCGGAGGCATTTCGTCCTCGTCGTTTTCATCAAAATTTTGAAAGTCTGAGTTAATGCAATAAATCAAGGGCACAGAAAAGTACTTAGAAACCACAGCTACTTGATTCTCATTAAGCACATCCAAGTCGTCCGATTCCTCGGTTACAATAGACTCAAAAGAGAAAGAAAAAAACGACCTAGACAAGACTGTGGCATCCGGGTTATCATCCCCAGGATTACCAGACTCAGACTCAGTCGAGTTGGAACCTGATTCCGACTCACAAGACTCGGTGGAATCAGATTCCGGCTCACTACCTGACCTGGTGCTGCTGGACAAAAATCCCTCTTCATATTGCCAGATGAGAGAGGGTGCGATAGATGCATCCAAAATAGTTGCCGGTAGGCCCGCAGCCGTTTCATCCCCAATCATGGAAATCGAGAAGTTATCCCCAAGCACTTATGGTCGATCGGAGGATCTGAAAGTAGACATGTTAGCGCTACCCCCATTTCAATTTCAGTGCCCTCGGAGTCCACTGCCTTACACTGCTCAATCTCAGCTGGTGGGTCTGTCTACTCTTCGGCAACGTCATCCACGGATATTTGCAGATCGAAGAAGATCTCAAAACCTGGCACGCGCTTCTTTTCCGCGTTCAGCCATGGCTCTGGGAAGCCACAAAACGGAAAGTCCTCCCCCTCCCGGATGAAGCGTCCATTTAGGGTACCCTGAATGGGCCTATGCATCAGCTCAAATGGCTTCCCGGCCTGCTTTGCTCTGGCTCTTCCAGCCATTTCCTTCCCCTTCCTTATCCAATCTTCTTTGGTGGGCTGATAACCCAAGCCAAAGGTATGGGGGTTGTGTGGCGCTTCGGCCAATGCTGCGACGCCCTTCCGACCGCTCCTTCCCAATCCCATCCCGGGGATGTGTTATAGCTTGTTCATGAGGTATACAGATTGAGCACTGATGTACACTCCCTCATTAACAGCCATGATATTCTGCACAACCCGAGCCTCAGCCAGAGTAAATCCTAATAAGAACACATCCTCCATGCCGTGCTTGATTTCCAAGACTGGTGTAGACACTTCTGGCGGTGGATGGATTGACGAATTCCCGAAAACAATGGCCACCCCCTTCCTGTGAGGGTACTTCAACATCTGATGCAAAGTGGAAGAGACTGCCTTCACTTGGTGTAACCACGGTCGCCCCAAGAGTAGATTAAAGGTTGTAGGAACGTCTAAGACATGGAATTCAATGTTGTGTTGTCCGGGACCAACCTGGGTCTGAATTTTGACAGTCCCCATCACCTCCCTGCTGGTGTTATCATAGGCTCTGATCACTTGAGTAGTCGGCACGAAGTCCGCGGGCTTTAACCCGATTGCATATGCCGTCCTTGACGGGCACACATTAATGGCGGATCCCGTGTCGATAAGAACCACTGGCACCCACTTGTCTCTACATTCCACAGAGATGTAGAGGGGTTTGTTATGATTTGCACCCTCAGGCAGCAGTTCTTTGTTCGAAAAGGTTAACGTCGGGGAACCTCCTCCCGGAAAGACCAGTCCAACTAGCTGCTCTGGTGTGGTATCTATAGAGAGTTTAGCCTTGTCCATGGCAGATAGGACAGCCTGCCTGTGCACTCGTGACGCCATAAGCAGTCCCCAGATGGAGATGTCTGCTTGTATCTTTTTTAATTGTTTCAGCACAGCTTCTTCTTCGATTTGCTTCTCCTTTTGTCTCTCGGCTTCCTTATCCTTCCCCGATGCCTCTGGCTGGTCCAGGTGCGGGGGCTTGAAATACCGCCCGCTTCTTGTCATGTGATCAACCTCATCGAGATACCAGGTGTCGTCCAGTTGATTGCTCCCCCAATCCTCGTCTGTGTGGGCAAGACATAAATCATCATCTTCCCACCACATTCCGTTGGCATTTAAAAGGCACCTGTCTGGCTCTGGCATGATCGTACTTGCAATACTTTTAGCCCATATGCTCGCAGCATCTTCTGTCCTCGTGCCCACAGCACTTTCAATCCCTTCATGGGCTTTGGCTTTCCGGATTCTCTTAGAATCCCAAATCTTTTCTTGTTCCACCTGCGTTAGCGTAGTTTGTTGTTCAGCTTTCTCTGCATTCACAATGCTCATGTTCTGAGCGAAATTCTTCGTACCGGCGTTCTCCGGCAATGTACTCTGACTTTCGGCCCTTCTGGCCACAACTGATACCTTTGCCCTGCCGGGCCCTGTTCTAGTTGGAAGTCTTCCACCACATCCAGTTGATCATCCAGCCATCTAGTGGCCTCTGCCGATTCCTCATAATCAAACCAGTTGACTGCCGCGCCCCTTGATTCTTGGTCATCGAAAAACTGTAGGTTGGCAAAGCCCTCTTCCACGGCTGTCAAATCATCCGTCCCCTGCTCAAATCTATCCCCCCGGATCACACACAGTTTTACTTTCTCTGGCAATTCTATACTTGGCTCAGGCTGGCCCGCTGACAGGATGTACTCACTCGGATCATAGACTTCCTCAGCGAAACTCGCAGACTGCTCAATCCCAGACTCAACAATTCCACTCTCCTTTGAAGACTGCCCTGTCCCATCTTCGATGGTCGCCACCGTCGGCTTTGGTTGGGTCGTGGAGATGTCCAACATGCACAAAGAATCAGTGCAGTCAGGAAGGAACATCTTCGGCTTAGGTAGGTGGGATGGGGTGATATAGATACTAGGATCGTAAGACGCGACCCCAGTCTGGATGAAGTTGATTCTTTTGGGAGGTGGAGCTTGGTTGTGTGTAGGGAGTGGGTTGGTTGTAACATTGGGTCTTTCTGGTGGCAAAATCACCTGTTTGTCAATGAGATCCTGAATCTCATGACGCAATCTGAAGCATTGGTCGGTGTCATGACCGTGTTGCTGGTGATATGCGTAGTATTTGGCTGGGTTGTGAATGGGGGGTAGTGGATTTGGTAACGGCCTTGGTTCCAGGGGTTTTAGATGCCCTTTTCTGATTAAGACCCCTAGAGCCTTGGACAGGGGCATGTACAATGGGGTGAAGGTTCTTTGGCCTCTGGGTTGGTATTTGGTGGTTTGCGTATTGCTTCCGGATGCACCGGAGAAAGGCGTGGCTGCCATGGGTCTTGGAAGGGGAGGGGGAATGGTGGTGACCATGCTCACCTCTGAAGCTCTTGTATTTGCAGCGCCACTCGGGCCTGCATTGTTATTGTGATTAAAGGTTCTCCGGGGTTGCTCCCTGTCTTGGTCAATCAGACCCTGTTTCATTGCATCTTCAATTTGTACCCCCATCTCGTGCAGATCCGAAAAGGTGGGGAAGGGGAGCACAATCATTTTTTGCATCAGTTTTGGCTGGAGATTGCGCACAATCATCCTGATCTGATCCTTATCGGTGGGTCTTAAAGTCATCATCGAGGCCTTCGCCCTCCACCGGGTCACAAAATCTGAGAAGCTCTCTTTAGGCTCCTACCTTGTTGTTTCGAGATCACGAGTTGTAATCTCAATTTGGGCGTTGTAAGAGTATTGCGCAACAAAGGCCTCAGCCATTTCATCCCAACTCCGCTTGACATCATCCTCCAACTTCGCATACCAGATAGCGGCCACACCCGACAGGGTCCGGCCGAATAGCGAAAGCTTCTGGGGTCTAGTTAGGCCCATTGGCCGCAGTATATCTGAAAATAGCCGGAGGTGGACCATGGGATCCCCAGACCCGTCGAAGCGATCGATTTGCGGCATTTTAAACCTATCCGGCAATGTCACGGCCACATCGGTATATCCGTCCTCGATATCCGGAATAGCCTTTACCCCTTGGGATTTTTTAAACAGCTTCTCGAGCTTGCTCAATTTCAATGCTGTTGGGTCTATTTCGAACTCGAAGGGAGAGTCCAGGTGGTTGATAGGTGTATGTGCCTTGGACAGTTGAGGTGGAAGCGGGGGCGGAACTGGCCCCGTTGGAAGGTCTGTGTCCTCCTGGATGTTCTGGACATTCGGCAAGGTGTTCTGGGTATTTGGCAGGACATTCTGGACAGTTGGTGTCTGTTCAGGTAGCGGGACCCCTGGTGGGGGAGGGACTGGATGTGAGGTTGATGCTCCGGCTTGCTGCTGGAGTCTAGTGATGAGCTCGGCCTGCTGGGCCATGATTGTAGCCTGTTGTTTAGAGAACTCTGCTTGGCGGACAGCGTCCTCCTACATTTGCTTCATGCTCTCTTGAAGCTGTCGCATCATGTCTTCTATCTCGGCTGTATTCTGCTGATCTTGCTGACTGATTGGTATGTGTATCTCTATGGCAGAAACTGAAACCTCAGCCCGACTGTTCACTGCTAGGGTAGATCACTGTTCTGGTAACCTCTGTTCAGACACACTACGCTTTCTCGGCCTCCGTCTGACAACCGGGGGTAGAGAATGAAACACTGGCTGTCCGTCAACCAGATCCTCAGATCGATTGAGCCGACGACCTCTTGTCCAAAGTGCTTGGGGAATATCTGCTGGGTCGGAAGCAATTGTGCTAAAACTGTCCCCCCTAGCAAAAAGATAAATAAAGCAATAAGAAAATAAATAACCAGATAAACGAACATCATAACAGCTTAAAATAAATACACAACACACAGCCGGGCATAACAACACACGGTCGGTAAGCTGAATATAGACTGTCCTCAAACACTAATCATTATCCCTGAATCACTGTCCCCGAAAACTGAATCTGGTACTCGCAGATAACTGATTCTTGAACACTGACTGATGCCCGCAGGCCTGATGCCTAAACTTATAAACTGATACATGCATTTCCCTGTAGAGACGCACTCTAAAAGCACATAGCAGATAAGTGAGAGCCAAAATACCCCTATGCTGGGGTAGGGTTTTCCCTGTCCTATTTTGTCAGGAGCTAGGGTTTCACTACGCACGCAGCGGTTTCAAATAACCTATATCGGGTAAGCAACCTGTCTTAGTTTGGAATGGTCACTATGGATTTTGATATGCACTAGGTCAAATGGTTAAAAGGGTGCCCCGGTAAAACCGGGGTTTGTGTTCCCATATTGGCAGAGCCCGTAACCGGTAAGCCTTATGGCACGCAGCCTCTGGCAAACCGCTCAGGAATAGCAGATGGCAAACACGGTGTCCTAGGCGCACCAATGCACATGCAATGCAAAGAAACACATAAGTGTAGTCAAAACCAGATATCATGAGTTCGAGTCAAGTTCTCTAAATTCCCCAGCAGAGTCGCTAGAAACTGTAGACATCCCCGAATGCCCCGGGAGGGATGAGTCCCCCGTTCTGTTCGTTTTGGGCTCACTACAGTTCAGCACTCAAATTGTCACGGTTCTTAATCTGAACCAAAGAGTCCAAATCCGGCAAATCGTTTTGAGAAAACAGATTTTTAGAAAGAAGTGCCAAACATGGACTGCTTTGCCAGATACAGAGCCGCCACCTAAATATTTTATTTTGGGAAATTTAGGAAACCCTGACTTGTGCCTAAGGTCACGTGTTCGTCATCACCAAAGTTGCCTCGGCTCGGGAACTTGGGTACGATTGGGGAAGGTCACTTCGTGAGCACCCCCGCTCGCCCGATCAAAGATCGGCCTCTACTGACCATGATATCAAGTTTTGAAAACATTATTGTAGACGTCCCCGAACGCCCCGGGAGGATGGGTCCCGTTCTGTTCGCTTTTGGGTCTACTACAGTTCGGACTCAAATTGTCACGGTTCTTAATCTGAACCAAAGAGTCCAAATCTGGCAAATCGTTTTTGAGAAAACAGATTTTTGAAAGAAGTGCCGAACATGGACTGCTTTGCCAGATACAGAGTCGCTACCTAAATATTTTATTTTGGGGGAATTTAGGAAACCCTGACTCGGTGCCAAAGGCCACGTGTCCGTCATCACCAAAGTTGCCTCGGCTCGGGAACTTGGGTACGATTGGGGAAGGTCAGCTATGAGCACCCCCGCTCGCCCGATCAAAGATCGGCCTCTACTAACCGTGATATCTTGTTTTGAAAGCATTATGTGTTCTTATTCCGGTTATTAGCCTAGAATTACTATGTTATGCGCACAGCAAACAAGTATAGACCAAATCGCCTAAATTGGAACAAAACATTACATATTTGTTTTGAAAATGGTTTGCTACTCGCAAGTAGGCTAAAATGCAGATTTTACCACCCTCAAGTGGGCTTTAGAAAAGATGGTTTTGCCACTATCTAGTGGGCTTAAAACTCACAGTTTTAATGCATTATTCCAATTTAGGTGATTCAACCTCCATCCACAGGCATTCAAGCAGTTATATCACATAAGCAGCTAGCCTCATGGTAATCATACTATTATGACAACACTCACACGCATGAGGTATGCTAAAGCATAAAAGCTTACCTAGTACTCCGTGCCAAAACAGAAACTAGTTAGTAATCATGCATGATCCTAGTTCATGTTAAAAATGGCTAATGCATCACATACAGAATGTCACTAGAATAGGCTCGGCTAATCTACAATGACATGTGAAATGCTACAACTAACACGTATTCAACTTGGAATTGAAATACAATGCAGTTAGTATGATGCGCCGAGCCTGATGCATGCAAGACAAATGTATGGATGCACGCATGCATAGCATAAGGTATGCTAATTTAAATATGCCCTAATACTAACCATCAAAAGCAGGTAAGTAAAAGGGAGAGAGAAGTGGGGGTTGGAAGACATGCACACACGCACCCACACTTATTACAAATTCACCCTCGCTCGGAGGGACCAAAAGAATAATACAATTTAACTAACTACCAAGCTAATTAAATATTACAGACCCTTAATTAATTAATGAATTAACTAAGCTATTAAAGCAATAAAAGGCCTCGGGAAGAGGGATGCACGCATGCTCGGGTTTGCTCGGAAATCCGTCGCCATGCACAAGTTGCCTCTGTTTTCCCTGCTCTGCTCCTCTGAAAATTGCACAACTCCCAAGGTATGCTCTCTGGACACTGTGGAACACCACCAGCTGAGAGAAATGGCCACCGGCCAAGGGGAATGATCATCGGCCACTTATTAAGATATCGGCCACTTATGGATGGCCGGTCGGCACTGGAGATGGCCGGCCGGCGAAAGCTTCCTGCAGAATCCTGTTTTGACAGCAGCAGAGGGCAAGACATGGCATGGCAATGCATTTCAAGCAATGTATGCACCAACCACACTCCTTTATCATGTTATGGACTCAAGGGAGTTTGGGGACTCGACCCTTGGACCACCAATCGCGCATTTCAATGCGTGATGGCCCAAGATGTCAAGTTGTGCAATTTGATATCAAATGTAATGCACACCAAACAAACATATAAAGCCCAATCTCTATCACTT
Source organism: Camellia granthamiana (assembly GCA_036172215.1). NCBI lineage: Eukaryota > Viridiplantae > Streptophyta > Magnoliopsida > Ericales > Theaceae > Camellia > Camellia granthamiana. The sequence continues at coordinate 14,208,487 of CM069913.1, forward strand.
GGTCAAGAGACAAGCCATGCATGCAAAATGCAATGCAACCTAGGCATGCAAGCTAAGGATGCATTATGAACATGAGGGCAAGCAATGCAAACATGCAATGTACACTAGGTACACAACACTTAAGCATGAAGAGACAACTTTTAAGCACACTTAAAAGGAGATAATCATGGACTAATGGCATGCATATCAAGCTTTGAAAACATGTAGAAGATGATGCCAAATCAACCTACCAATGCAAGTAAGACATGCAACCAAGCCCAAGGACTTAAACTAGGATCAAATGACACATGAAGCAAATGACCAAAGTGAGTCAAAATAGCCCTAAATCATGCAAAAGTAAACCCCAAAAACCACTTAGATGGCATCTAAAAGGTCTAAGTATGGAAGCATACACAAGGGTCCAAGTATGAAGCATAAGACAACAACCTTATAAAGCATTAAGGGGGCATCAAATGCAAGCATACAAGCACACCACAAGGACTGAAATGACATGGCAAGTGGTTCCAAACCACTGAAATGATGCAAGGATGGCATGCTAGAGGGGTCAATGCTTAAGGCATGCAAGGGAGATTGTATGGTAGCTATACAAAGTGAAGCATGGATGACCCCAAACAACCAAAAACAGTCCTCAAGCACACCAAAACATGCATAAAAGCTTCACAAAGCTAAGCCAAAACAAGTAAGCGTAGTGGTCTAAATGCTAAGCACATGTTAAGGCAATTCATGGCATTACATGACAAGTATGCAAAGCAAGCATGGTGTGTCTAAACCAACTTAAAACAGTGCTATATCATGGCAAAATAAGCACAAATACTACTTAAGACATGGCCAACATGAACTTAAACAAGGTGCTCACACATGAGGCTAAAATGAGAAGTTTTGAAGACAATAAGGAGAGGGGATGGCCCTCTCCTTCTTGGGACCTTAAACCACCATCCTCACCACTGAAATCCCTCAAGATTTCAGTGGTGAGGAGGCCCAAACAAGATGGTCCCGAAGCTCACCAAAAACACACAAAAATGAGGCCAAACAAGGCCTAAGAGGGGGTAAACGACCCCAAACACAAAAGTGACCTTAATGAAGTATCTTAAACACAAAAAAGAAAACAAAACTTTTTATGTTATACACAAAGCTCAAATCAGCAAGCAAGACAGGCTAAAAGTGTGTGCAAAAACGGGGAATAAAAGAGGGTTAGATGCTCACCCTTGTAGACCAACGGGGACAGCAGCCTTTGGTCCCAAAAACCAGCTCCTTAGCCTCTGAAAATGGCCTCCAAGAAGCTTAGATGGATGATGGAGAGGTGTGGTTGAGAGGTGGTGTGCAAAGGGGCCAAGAACCAACACTTATGGAGCTTGGATGTAGAGATATAGAGAGATACAACTCTTGTATCCCTTAGACCAATTCTTGGAACCCCTAAAATGGAAAAGGAGCACTTCCATTTATAGAGAAGATGGAGGCTTGAAGCTTCTAAGAGAAGCTAAGCAAAAAGGGTCAAGGGGGTCAAGCTTCTCTTAGAAGCTTGGAGCAAAAGGGCCAAGAAGGCCAAGCTTCTTGGAGAAGCTAGACAAAAGAGCCAAGCTTCTTGGAGAAGCTAGGCAAAAGGTTCAAGAGGTGCAAGCTTCTCTTGGAAGCTCAGAAGGGTCCAAGCTTCTTGAAGAAGCTAGGCAAAGGTGCAAAAGGTTCAAGCTTCTAGGAGAAGCTAAACCAAGGTGCAAAAGGTTCAAGCTTCTAGGAGAAGCCAAACCAAGGGTGCAAAAGGTTCAAGCTTCTAGGAGAAGCCAAACCAAGGGTTCAAAAGGGTCAAGCTTCCTCAAGAAGCTAAAACTAAGGGTTCAAAAGGTTCAAGCTTTCTCAAGAAGCTAAAACGGGGGGTTCAAAAGGTTCAAACCCCCTCAAGAAGAGGTCTCGGCCAGAAAAAGAGTCAATCGGCCAAATAAAGATGGCCGACCGGCCAAATATATGGCCGATGGCAACAAAACACTGGCCGGTGGCCTCTAGTCCTGGCTGGTGACGTGTGGGGATGTCTCACAAGCCATTCCCTGCCCCTCAAAGGCAAAACACAAGTGTTTGGTGCAAAACCAAACACAAAACAGTCGAGTCGGGAGATCCTGAGGCAAGGCGCGCAGCCAAGACTCCCGGGAACTCAAGACGAACACAAACATGGATGATCACCGAGTGTTCAATCAGTGACGTCCAAGTCTTGAGGACGGTCAAAAATGGGGTGTCTACAATTATGTGTTCTTATTCCGATTATTAGCCTAGATTTACTATGTGATGCACACAGCATACAAGTATAGACTGGGTCGCCTGAATTGGAACAAAACATTTCCTGTTTATTTTTGAAAGTGATTTGCTACTCGCAAGTAGGCTTAAAATGCAGATTTTGCCACCCTCGGGTGGGCTTAGAAAAGATGGTTTTGCCACTATCTAGTGGGCTTAAAACTCACAGTCGATGATTTGTTCCAATCCAGATAACCCAATCTTCACCCACAGGCATTCAGGCAGTTATATCACGTAAGCACATAGCCTCATGGTAAGCATGCTATCATGGCAGTCACTCACACGCATGCAATGATGCTAAAGCGTAAAACTTACCGAGTACTCCAAGCCAAAACAGAAGCTATGTTAGAAATCCATGCATGATCCTAACTATACAGAAATGCCTAATGCAACACATGCAAAATGCAACTAAGATAGGCTCGGCTATTCTAAAGATGGCATGTGAAATGCTACAACTAACAAGTATTCAACTCGGAATTGAAATACAATGCAGTTAGTATGATGCGCCGAGCCCGATGCATGCAAGACAGATGAATGAATGCAAACATGCTATCATACTGTATGCTAACTGAAACATGCCCTAATCTAACCATCATAAGCTGGTAAATAAAAGGGTGAAAGACGTGGGGTTGGAAGACATACATCACACACACGCACACTTATTACAGTTGTGCCCTCACTCGGAGGGTCCGAATAAATAATACAGTCCCAAATGAATAATACAGTTCGAATAGGTACAAAACCCTAATTAATTAACAAATTAATCTAGGAAAGCAGTAAATTGCACGCAAATCCATGGACCGCCTCAGCTCTGTTCCGAATAATGAATGATGCATGCTCAGGTTACCTTCGTCGGAAAATTCCTTGCGATGCCCCGGTTTGCCTCTGTTTGCAATTGCTCTCGGAATGCTGTGTAATGCTTTAGAAAGCTGTTGATCCTTGATTTGCTGCAACAGAGAGCAACAAAGGGGGGCATGGCAAAGTATTTTCACATATGTATGCATGACTACTCTTCAGGGAGTGTAGTCCTCGATCCTCGTGCCACCAATCACGCATCTCGATGCATGATGGCCGAGGAGTCGAATTGCACGATTCAATATGAAATGAATGCACATATAAACACAACAAGACCAAGACTCCATCATGGATAATCCGGAGTGTCGGCGACCGGGAATTGAGACCCGTTTCGTCACTCGGAGTACGAAACGTCCCTCGTTTCCTGTGCTCGGGCTAACTCCTATCCCAAACACAATACAATATGCATGACATGCATGAATGCAATTCTAACATGCAACCTAGCATACACAATGCTATGAATTGGCATACACAATGCTCGATGTAACATGGCATACACAATGCTCTAACATACAACCTAACATACGCAATGCTATGAATTGAAATGGCATACACAATGCACGATGGACTTACACCAATATGAGTGGACCTCAGCCACACTCACATCAGTAGCCATAAGATGAAAATGAGACGCTTGAAATGCGTGCGCACATGCACGCAAACCGAGGACCGAACCTAAGGCATCAAATGCCACTCTACCAAAGCATGGCAAGGCATGGAATATGGCATACAAGCATGCAAATTTCAGCACTGAAATATGATGCTAAATGGTCCCGAAACATGGAAAAATGGCACCCGATGCATGAGATGAACCCCGAAACACAAAACTAGGCATATGCATTGACCTATAGCTATACAAAGCATGCATTATTTGATCATGAAGTCTAAAGACAGAGCCAAGGCAGTCCCAAAATATGTACATTTCCAGTTCAAAGTGTGGCCAAAAAGTGCTAGCAAGATGGACTAAAATAACATGCAATTTTGACTAGTCAACATGGTTTACATGGCATGTATATGAAGCAAGTGAGAACTCATCAAACCAGAAAAAATCAGTGAACAAAACATGCCAAAACATGCCCAAATAACCTTTGAAATGCAACCAGCATGTGCACAAATAATGAGTTCCTTTGAAGGGCCATACAAGGGGTTATTAAGCACATGCAAGATAGACATGGAGCATGGCAAAATTAACTCTGAAAATCAAATATGATAGTCCTAAAACTCATCAAATTGACCCTGGAAAGTGACTTCAAAGCATGCAAGATAGGGTCTCTTTGGAAGGCCTAAAAGGCCACCAAACAAGGCAAGGTGAGAGGGGGTCACCCCCCTCTGATTTTGAGGCTCAAAAATGCATCAAAGCCACTGAAAATCCACTGGATTTCAGTGGCTAGAAGGCCAAACCAAGCATGCAACAAGAGCTTAGGTGTAAGGCTCAAAATAAGGAAGAATCAAGCATACAAGGAAGCATATGACCTCAAACGAAAGAATGCCCTGAATCAAACATCAAGAGGGCCTTAAAAAAAGACTTTTTTCATTTTAGATCAAGGTCCAAAAAGGCTCACAAATAGGGCTAATATATCATACAAAAACAGCCCTAAAAGAGAGGATGAGCAAACAGGGTAGCAAAAGACCTCAAACAGCAAAGAGTCCTTCAACAAAGTTGAAGAGGGACTCAAAACAAGATACTTTACAATTTATAGAAAATCTCAAATATGCTCACAAGTAAGGCTAAAATATGATGCAAAAATGGCCCTAAAAGAAAGATAAAGGGCAAGAGGCAGTAGCTGACCTCAAACAGTGAAGAGCTCTTCAATAAAGTTGAAGAGGGGCTCAAAATAAGATACTTTACAGTTTGGCTCGAAGCCCAGAAATGCTTACAAACAGGGCTAATATATCATGCAAGAAAAGGGTCAAAAGAGAGATAAAAGGGAAAGGGATAGCAGATGACCTTAAACAGAGAAAGGTCCTTAATAAAACATGAAGATAAGCTCAAAACAAGACTATTTCCAGTTCAGGTCGGAGCCCAAAAATGCTCGCAAGTATGGCCTATAGATGAAGCAAGAAAAGACTAGAAAAGGGAAAAAAAGGACTCACCCTTGTAGAACCAAACTTCAGCAGCTTTTGGACCAAGAAAAGGAGCTCCTAGCCTCTGAAAATCAGCCTCAAAGTGTTGGAATGGAGGATGGGGGTGTGGTGCTATGGGGTGTAGTGCAAAGGGTGCAAAAATCTTAGGGTTTTGGAGCTTGGATGAGAGAGAGAGGGAGGATTGTATGCAAGGCTCCAAACAATTTTTTCTAACCCCTTGAAATGGACTTGGGGGGCTGGCTTTTTAGAGGAGAGGCCAAGGGAAAGGGGGGGAAAATCAAATTCAAATTTCCCCCCCAAAAGGGCAGATCCCCGGGCAGGGGTCTGGGTCAAAACAGAGGGTATAGCTGTAAGGAACCAGGAGAGAGAAATCTGGCCGGCCAGGTTCAGGAGGTTCAGGTGGCCGCCTGGCCACCTCCCATGGCTGGCCGGCTAGGGTCAAAAGGGTCAAGCTTAGTTAGTGGCCGGCCACCCCAAAAAGGTGGCCTCCCACGTGTGTACAACACAGCTATGTGGAGAAAAACTGGAAAAAGTGAACCAGGAGAGAGAAAAGCTAGCTTTTTAGAGGGGTTCAAAAGGGTCAGGGAGAATTGATGGCCGGCCTATCCATATTAGTGGCCTCCCAGGTGTGTACAACACAATGGTGTGGAGGAAAGTCAGAAAAAGTGGCCCGGGGATGGGAAAAGTTAGCTTTCTAGTGGGAAAAATGGGTGATGAAGAGCGATGAAGGAATAAAGCTGGTAGTCGGAACAATTGCTGGCCTCCCACCTTCCTACAGCCTTCCTAACAATGAAAATAAGGTCCCTGCCAAAAATGGACTCAAACCGATGTAAAACGAAGGTTCGGGGGTCAAAACGCGCGGCCCGAGGCCCCGAAAACTGACTGTTAGGCACCGGAAGTGGCATTCGACCATGAAGTTGGTCTCTCGAGCCACAGTGTCCCTCAAAAGGGAGAAAATAAGATGTATGCCAAGAACCAGAGAAAATGGAGGTGGTTAAGCGGTCCCAAACCGAGGCACACGGCCGACGGCTCCGAAAATCGAGAACCGGGCTCCAAACGGGAAAACTGGCCTACGGCCATGAAATGTAGCCTACGGCCACTGAGAGATGATCTACGAGACCTCTCCCTCCCTTCGGGAAGAGAAAACAAAGAAAACAGGGCCTGGTTCGCAAATCGAGGTAAAGCACAAAAGAGTCCGGAAGTCCGGAGGCAAGGCTTACAACCGAGACTCTGAAACCTCAGAACGAGCACCATATGCAACATCACCAAGTGCTCAATGGGTGACGTCTGAGTCTTAAGGTCGGTCAAAAATGGGGTGTCTACAGCCGTCTGACATGAATGATAGTCTGACATGAATAATTGGGCCAAGGGCTGTCTGACATGAATGATTGGGCCAAAGGTAGTTTGACATGAATGATAGTCTGACATGAATGATTGAACCAAAAGTCGTTTGATGTATTAGATAAAAACGTGAATGGGCCTAAGGCCGTTAGATATGTTTGTTACGAATTTCATTCATGTAACTTCTTTATTTTGATATTATTCACTGGGCTATCGCTCACTCTCATTTATATGTGTGTAGGTGAGCAAAGAGATGTCCAAACCCAATCTCAATGAAAGATATGAGAGGAAGTCAAGTTTTGTGGAGTCAGCCTGCACGTCTCACGCACGAGACCTTATTTTTGTTTTTGTGTTAACACTTTCGCTTTATTAGTGAATACGTTGGATCATCCATGCATATAAGTTTGTTTTGTTTGATTGACTGCATGTCTTGAAGTTCCTGGATGTATAAGATATTAACTCTATTTTTATGTGTGAGTTATTATGGACTGTTTATGAAATGTTTCGCTTTATCATGTAAGCACAGTTCATTGGACAAAATTTTTAAGTCTGCTTCCGCTTTGGCCCCATATGTTTATTTAAAAATCTGTTTTCTGTTTGAGGCCGTAGGTAATCTAATGATTATTGGCCAATTATGATCCTAACCTATAGGGGCGGGTTCGGGTCATGACAAAAGGAGTCCAGATGAAGGAGATATGTCCGGTTGAAGTCGGGCCCAAAAAGCAGATTTTTCTTGCCGGCCAGAGGTGGAAGTTGTTGGCCATGAATGGGCTTTGCCGGCCATGTGCCAGCAATGAATGGCCTATGCCAGCCAGGTGTAGGCCAGGAGTGTGCCTTGCAGGCTAGAAATGGACCCTTGCCGGCCATTGATGCAAAAAAGCAGTTTTCTATAGATATTTGTTCTCCAGCTTTTCCAACTGTCCATTTTGAGATATTTTCGACCTGAGCTCTTGTTTTTCTATATATAGAGGCCATTCTCTATTGTTTTCAAGGTTGGAAAAAATTTAGGGAGCCTCTCTCTCTACAAATCTCTCTCTCTACAATTCTCTCTCTCAAGATTTCTCTTTCTTGCCTTTTTGTGCATACAAGTGTAGATATACTTCTAGTTTGCCTATCAACCCTTAGCCAAAGTGGTTCATCTTTGGGATGAGGATGCTTGGAGCTCTCTTGGGACTCCTTAAGTGGGTTTTGGCTTTAATTGTGGCCTAGAATCACTCTTCCCTTCAAGAGGTATAACCTTTACCCTTTAAGCTTATTTTGTACACTTGTTTTGCCACCTTTGCAAACTATTTTCAGCCTGGTTTTCAACTACAAAAACCTCTATTTTTATGATTTAAAAATGGTGGTTTAAGCCCTTTTTGAGTTAAGGGGTTGTCTACCCTTCTTGCTCATTTGCTTGTTAAGCTTTTGTGCCATTATTCATCACTTTCAAACCAACTTTTTTGGGCCTTTTAACCACTGAAATTCAGAGGTTTTTCAGTGGCAAAAACCATATTTTCAAGTCCAAATTTGAAGGGGTTAGCCTCCCATCCTTGTATCTTGTTTGCATGCTTAATTAGCTTCATATGTTAGCATGTTTTTGTAGCTTAACTTAGCTTATTTCCAGCATGTTTTTGCCTCTGATTTGGGCTGCTTTAGCTCTGTTTTGAGCTGTTGGTGTTGTATGAGTAGTCTTTTGCATGGTTATAGTGTAACCCCATGTATTAGCTTATTGTCTTAGCTAGTTTCGTCTTCATTCTAGCATGTCTTTCAATTTATTTTGGGCTATAAAAACTCTATGTTTTTGGGCTGAAGCTTGGGTCCAAAGGTCATTAAAGGTTAAGGGGTTGATAGCCTTTCTTTGTACCTTGTTTTGAAGGCCTTTGCCCTTGTGTTTCCCACCCTTGCATCATCTTTTTCAGAGCTTTTAAACACTATTTTTCAAAGCTATTTCAATGGATTAAAACATGTTTTGAAGTCCAAAATTGGAGGGGTTAGCCTCCCCTCCTTGTGTCTTGCTTACTAGTCTAGCATGCTTCATGTTTTAGCCTATTATTCTAGCTTGTGTTAGCTTAATTTCAAAATGTTTTAAGCTATATTATAACCTGTTTTAGCTCTGTGTTGGGTTGGTTGCTGCTTTTGAGCCTTGTATGGCATAGTTGTAGTGTTAATTCTTTCACTAGCTCAGTGTTTTAAGGCTTTAACCATGATTTGTGTGTCTTGATTGCATGTTTTAATACTTTTTCATGCCCAATTCTAGCACCTAAATATCTGCAACCTCCCTCATTTCTTCACTTTTTCATTTGCTTTGACGGTTGGTTAGTCTTTGGGTTGTGTTTAAGCTTGAGATCGAGGTTCGTGCTTAATGGTTTTAATCCTCTTTTGAGGGTTTCTACTAACCAACGGCATGATCTCTCTCATGCCTTAAATCATTCCTTGGTTGACACCTCCTCCATTAGAGGACACTCACTTTTGGACTAATCAGTTAAAGAATGGTTTGGTAACTAAAATGAGTAAACAAAATTGGACAAGTAAAAGAGGCAAGATAAAGTATCTTTCGTGTTGCATTGCATGTGTTCGGATCGGACGTTAATTCGAACACAAAGCAAATGGGATGTTTCATACTCAATAGTGATGAAATGTGTCATTTTCATTGGTCTCCATTACCCTTGATCATGCATGATAGGGTGGTGGTCATTTGAGTCATATTTGTACATTTATTGAAATTGTACAACTTGGATCTTTGGCCATCATGCAATGAAATTGCTTGATTGGTGGTTTTGGATCCAAGTGTGCCACTTCTTTGAGGTTCTGAGATGATAAGGAGGGGTACAGTACAAACATACCCTTGGAAAAACCTTCCTTTTGCTCTGTTTGTGCTATGTTGCAGTATGGTGACTCAGAGCATTAGTGGCCGGCAAGGCTTCCTTTCTGGCTGGCAAGGCACCCTTTTGGCCGGTAGAGGGCCGGCAACAGCCATTCATGGCCGGCAGGCCACTGGTGTAACCCTCAGCAAATATTTGGCAAGTTGGAGCAGAAGGATTCTTAAGTATGCTCAACCCTGCAAACAGAGCCTCTCAAGAGCAAAACGGAGGCCTTTTCGGGGCGAAAATCGAGTGCATGCATCTTCCACTTCCTGAAGCAAAGCAGTAGTAGCATATTTTAGTGTCTTGCATGCTTAGTTAGTGTGCATTTGTTTTAATTAATTAGTTTACTAGTTGATTAAAGTGTTGTAATAGTTAGTAATTAGTTTGCCAGTTATTCATTTGATTTGTAATAATTAGTCTAATTAGTTTAATTAGATTAGTTTGATTAGCTTAGCTTAGAGTAGCTTAGCTCTTATTCATTCGGACCCTCCTTCGCGAGGGCGTAATGTTGTAATAAGTGTGTGTGCGTGTGTGTATGTCTTCCAACCCCACGTCTTTCATCCTTTTATTTAATCGCTTTTGATGGTTAGATTAGGGATCATGTTTCAATTAGCATATCGCATGCTTCCATCCATTCATTTGTCTTGCATGCACCGAGGCTCGGCGCATCATTCAAACTGCATTGTAATTTCAATACTTCTTTGAATACATGTTTCAAAGCATGCTATCAAAGTGTTGCAAATACCATGATTAAGTAGCCGAGCCTATTTAGTTACATCATTACATGTGTTGCATTAGGCATCTTATATAGTTAGGATCATGCATTTTTCTAACTAGTTTTTGTTTTGGCTTGGAGTACTCGGTAAGTTTTTATGCTTTAGCATACTTACATGAGTGTGATTGCCATGTTGCCATCTTTTGCATGCTTGCCATGAACCTATGTGCTTAAATGCTAAACTGCATGAATGCCTGTAGATGAAGGCTTGTTGTTTGAATTGGAACAATTCAACGAATGTGAGTTTTAAGCCCACTTTGCGAAGTGGCAAATCATGTTTTAAGCCCACTTGAGGTGGCAAATCTGCCCTTTTAAGCCCACTTGAGGGTGGCAAATTCAAACCATTTTCAAAAACAAACATGAATTGAATTTGTTCCAATTCTTGCAACATAGTCTATACTTGTTTGTGTGCGTCACATAGTAAAGTTAGCTAATAACCGGAATAAGAACACATAAGGTTTATAGAAGAACATATCATGATTAGTAGAGGCCGATCTTTTGATCGGGCGAGCGGGGGTGCTCAATTCATGATCTTCCCCCCTCGTACCCAAGTTCCCGAGTCGAGACAACTTTGGTGATGACAGATATGTGGCCTTTGGCACTAGTTAGGGTTTCCTAAATTCCCCCAAAATAAAATATTTAGGTGGCGACTCTGTAATCTGGCAAAGCAGTCCAATTTTGGCATTATTTGACTTAAAATCAATTTCTCATAAAGATTTGCCGGATTGGACTCCTTGATGATTATCAGTTTCACATTGCACTTGTGAGACTAGATTTAGAATCGCGGGAGTTCGAACTGTGAAGCCTTCTTTTCAAACCCTTTCCGAAAGGCGAGGGCATGGAAAAAGAGAAGCCCACAGACGTCGGCCAAGAGGGAGACGTACTGAACAAAGTAGGTCAAAGCAGGTATTACAACGAAAGCGACCTCCAGGTATGGAAAGATAGATGCCTGAGGAGGGATGGCGAGATGAAAGGAATGACAAACAAGTTGGCAGACCTATAATCAGTCGTCAACTTCATGATGCAGAACAACGTCATGTAACCCCTGTTTCCATTGAAGGACACGCCGATTCTAGCGACAAAGAATGACGCCTAGAAAGGGGGGCAAAAAGCAATCCCAACTGTCCCTCAGCATGACATCGGGAGCAGCGCACCAAAAAGGCTGAAATCTGTTGACAGCCGAGCTCTTGGCCGGACTAAGGAGGATTTGCGGGACTACCTCCAGAGGAAGCAGCAGAACACCAAGGACACAACCCCCGTCAAGATGAGAACGCCATTCTTAGTAGAGTTGGATAAGTTTGAGGCCCCAAAAAGGTTCCATATGCCGAGGTTCCAGATATATGACGGTAAGTCCGATCTAAACTTTCACGTCGGCTTATATTTGAATTCAATGGCACTGTATACCGGGAACGAACCGTTGCTCTACAAGGTGTTCCCCTCATCCTTTGGGGAAATCACATCAGATTGGTTTCACAAGTTGTCGAAAGGAACTGTGAAAAGTTGGGAAGGCTTGGCCGAGATGTTTATGGCTAGTTTTGTTACAAACAAACTGCAGCCGTTGAGGGTCGACTCCCTGATGGATTTGAAAATCGGCGAAGGTGAGAGCCTTAGGGCTTATGCCAAAAGGTATTATGAGGAGTTCAATTGAATATCAGGGTGCCACCAGAAGTTGGCGGTCGTATCTTTTAAGAACGACCTGGAGGATGACTGCATGCTTTGAAAGTTACTGGCAAAGAATTTGCCAAAGAGTATGGAGGAGCTCATGGCCAGGATCGAGAAATATGTGAGAGCAGAAGAGGATACGCCAGGAACGAAGGCGTCAAAACAGGAGAAAAGGAACGGCTCGCCGAAGTGAGCCCGAGGTAATACAAATTTTAATAGACAAGAAACAGGACTGAGGGTTGCACAGGCAATCACCACTGTGTTCCGGATCCTGGTTTATAAAGTCCTGGAAAGGATCAGGAACCAACCGTATTATAGAGCACCAGAGAAGATTCCTGGCGAATTTATGGGGAAGAAGTCTAGGGAAGCACTATGCCTACCACAATGAAGATGGACACCTGACGTAGGGTTGTAGAGCCCTAAAGGCGCACTTGGAAGATCTGGTCAGACAAGGTCACTTACGGGACCTAGTAGATGAGGTCAGAATGAGGGAAGAGTAGGCAAGGCTGCCCTAGGCACCAGCAACGCCACCTTCACCAGCACCACAACCACAAGCAAACGAACCTCGAGTGATCAATGTGATTCATTCGAGGGTTAATGAGAACAAGGTACGTGGGGAGACTTAGAGGGTGAAGCACTTACAACATGTGTATCAGGTCCATCAAAAGAGGCCTAGGACAAACGAGTGCTAGGGACCAATGGTGTCCTTCACTGAAGCAGACCTAGACATGGTGCAGCATCCACACAACGATGCTCTGGTAGTGACCCTCAAGATTGGAGAATGCCAGGTAAGGCGTATTCTGATTGACCAAGGCAGCTCTTGTGACATCATGTGTGTCAAATGTTACAAGGAGCTCGGCCTTCACCGAAATGATTTGGAGCAGTCTGACAGCTCAATGGTCGGGTTCAATGGAAGTCGACATGGCCCCTGGGAGTAATAACTTTGGAGGTGCAGGCAGGCACCAAGAAGGTAAGCACAGAGTTCACAGTAATTGACACCCCTTCCCCTTACAATGTTATCTTGGGGAGGCCATGGTTGCACGCAATGAGGGTTGTTCCTTCAACATTACACCAGCTTTAGCGGTTCCTAACGGAACATGGAATTGAGGAGGTCAAAGGGGATCAAGTGCAGGCAAATAATTACTCTATGGTAGTAATGAAATCCACCTGCAACGTGCGAGAGGCAGGGACAGTAGAAATTGAGGATGAGGACATGGAGGTCCAGGATGATGTCGGCAAAGAGCCAGCCGCCAAAAGCGAGGAAGTCTTAAAGAAAATTTTGGTCCAACAAGGTGATGAAAAACATTTTTTCCTTCTTGGCTCAGGATTGGCCGATGAGGAGGAAAGGGAGTTGGACTCATTCTTGCGAGTAAACATAGAGGTGTTTCCTAGACTCCATACGAGATGTCTGGCATTGATCCTGAGGTTACTTGCCATAGACTAAATGTAGGAAGGTCGGCTAAACCCGTCACTCAGTGAGCAAGGAGGCCAACGTTGGTTCATGTGGAGGCAGTAGAGAAGGAAGTGGACAAATTATTAGAGGCCAGAGCTATTCGAGAGGTAAACTACCCAACTTGGTTGTCAAACATAGTTATTGTGAAAAAGAAAAATGGAAAGTGAAGGGTCTGCATAGACTTCACCAGCTTGAATAAGGCTTGTCCCAAAGATAGTTTCCCACTACCCAAGATTGATCAATTAGTAGATGCCACTTCGGGATATGGAAGGATGAGCTTCCTGGAGGGGATACCACCAGATAGCAATGTACCCCCCTGATGAGGAGAATACTGCATTTATCACCCCAAAAGGGTTGTATTGCTACAAAGTGATGCCCTTCGAGTTGAAAAACGCAAGAGCAACCTACCAGAGGTTGGTGACCAAGATGTTCAAACATCTGATTGGTAAAATAGTGGAAGTATACATTGATGACATGGTCGTCAACACCAAAGAACTTGAGAATCACCTGGCAAACTTGAAGGCAGTTTTCAATATTCTTAGAACATATCGGTTCCGACTCAATGCTTTGAAATGCGCATTTGGAGTTGGGTCTGGTAAGTTTCTGGGATACCTAGTTACTAGAAGAGGTATTGAGACAAACCCAGATCAAATCAAGGCCATCCTTGACTTGAAGAGCCCAACATCAGCAAAACAAGCACATATGCTGACAGGAAGGGTCGGAGCCTTGATTAGGTTTATAAGTAGAAGTTCAGATAAGTGTAAACCATTTTTCAGTTTGTTGAAGAAGGTCACAGATTTTTTGTGGACAGAGGAGTGCGAAGTCGCCTTGGCCGACTTGAAAAAATACCTGACCACAGCCCCAGTTCTCTCAAATCCAGTACCTGGAGAGGAACTGTTCTTATACATGGCAGTTTTGGAGTACGCATTAAGTGCAGTGGTAATCAAAGAAGAGAAGAGAGAACAAAGGGCAGTATACTATGTGAGTAAAACCTTAGCAAATGCAGAGACCAGGTATTTACCCTTGGAAAAATTAGCAGTAGCCCTGGTGATGGCTTCGAAAAAACTGAATCATTACTTCCAAGCCCACAAGATTATGGTACTGACTGAGCATCCCTTGAAGTCCCTACTGCAACAAGGAGATCCAACAGGCAGGGTGGCCAGATGGGCAGTAGTGTTGGGCCAATATGACTTAGAGTGTAGGCCTAGAACGACAATTACAGACCAGGTTCTGGTCGACTTTGTAGCCGAGTTCACACCCGGCGCCCTCCTACGTCGGGCTCCGGTGAGCCGTGGCTTAGGGTGTCCAGGGCAACAAGAAGAGACCCAACTGGGAATGAAAAATCCCACACTAGAGCAGAAAAAGGAGGAAAAACCCAAGCCCTGTGATATTTACAACGGTGACTCCTTCCGTCTGTTTGTTGATGGGAGTTCAAACCGTCAAGGAGCGGGGGTAGGAGTGGTGTTGGTATCACCAGATGGGCGAATTGCTGGAATAGTCTATCCGTTTGGGGTTTAAAGCCTCAAACAATAAAGCAGAATACGAGGCACTAATCGCAGGGTTGAAGTTAGCAGCAGTAATGGAAGCCGACGAGGTAGCAGTCTTTTGTGACACCCAACTTATTGTGAACCAGGCAACAGGCGTGTATGTAGCCCGAGATGAAAGAATGATAGCCTATGTCAAAGAAGTTGTAAGACTGCTAGCCTTGTTTCAGGATTGCCGACTACAGCAGGTTAGCCGAGATGACAATAGCTACGCCAATGCCTTGGCTAATCTGCTAGTGCAATGAAATCAGGGGAGGCAAGGACAATAATGGTTGATTATTTGTTAGGCCCAAGTGTGGAATCGCTAATCACAGAGTATGAAGCAATGTGTGTGGAAATGGGTCTAAGTTGGATGGACGCAATAGTGATGTTTCTTAGGGACGGCAAGCTACCAGATGATCGCAAAGAGGCGCATAAGACCAGACTGAAGTCGGCAAGGTTTAGCTTGACAACAGAAGGACATCTCTACAGAAGGTTTTTTACTGGTCCCCTTTTGAGGTGTGTGCATGCCTCTCAGGTTGAAGACTTCTTGTATGAAATACATGAAGGGGTATGTGGAAGTCATGCTGGGGGCAGATCACTTGCTCATAAGGCCATTACTTAGGGGTACTGGTGGCCCTACATGCAGAAGGATGCTGAAGCCTACGTCAGAAAGTGCGAGAAGTGCCAATAGTTTGCACCTTTGATACATCGACCAGCAGCAGATTTGAACCCAGTGTCCAGCCCTTGGCCATTTGCCCAGTGGGGCATGGATCTTGTTGGACAACTACCCCAAGCAATTGGGCAAAGGAAGTTTCTACTGGTAGCAACAGATTATTTCACAAAGTGCGTAGAAGCTGAACCCCTTGGGAAGATTCGAGATATCGATGTGAAGAACTTCATATGGAAGAACATCATCACCAGGTTTAGGATCCCAAGGGCAATAATAGCAGACAATGGTACACAGTTTGATAGTAAGCTAATCAAAAACTTTTGTGCAAAGTACAAAATCAAGAATTATTACTCTACTCCAAGTTTTCCTCAGAGTAATGGTCAAGCAAAAGCATCCAATAAGACTATCTTGGATGGGATCAAAAAGAGGCTGGAAACAGCAACGGGAAAATGGGTGGAGGAGTTGCCAATGTACTACGGGCATATCGGACTACGCCGAGAAGATCAACTGGGGAGTCTCCATTTGTCATGACTTATGGCACTGAAGCAGTTATCCCACTAGAAGTCAGCACTCCAGGGATTAGAACCCAGGGAGTGGAAAATGGTACTAATGAGGCATTTCTAGCCCGAGATCTAGACTTATTGGAGGAGAGAAGAGAGAGAGCAGCAATTCAGCTGAGGGTATACCAGTAACAACTTGCTAGGGCTTACAACAAGAAGGTCAACCCAAGAGAGTTCAAAGTGGGAGACCTTGTGCTGAGGAAAGTGGTCGGCAACAAGAAGGATCCTAGGGAGGGCAAGCTAGGCCCAAATTGGAAGGGGCCTTATAGAATCATCTCGATCACCAGCAATGGGGCATATTAGCTTGAGGATAGTAATGGAAATGAGTTGCCAAGACCTTGGAATACTTGCAACTTGAAATTTTTCTATCATTAGATTTTTATTTTTTCAAAATTTATGTCATAATTTTATTAGCCGAGGTAATAATAAAATTTTAGTTTGATGAATTTGAAATTTGTGTGAAGGGACTGACTAGTCCCGTGGTGATGTTTCTAAATAAAACATGACGAATAACTTAGACTTATTACATGGTAGAGTTGAATTATACTAGCATATAATAGAGTTGAACTAAGTTGGCGATGTTTCTAAGTGAAACATGACGAATAACTTAGACTTATTGTATGGCAGAGTTGAATTATACTTGCATATAATAGAGTTGAACTAAGTTGGCGATGTTTCTGAATGAAACATGACGAATAACTTAGACTCATTATATGTCAGAGTTGAATTATACTTACATATAATGGCGTTGAACTAAGTTGAAATAACCTGGACTTGCCATGTCGGCAGAGTCAAACTCAGAATGGAACTAGGTGCATTTGAGTTAGATTAACAGAGAAACCAAGGTTGAGAACCTCGGCTAGTCCTTGTTTGAATCTGACCTCGGCGAAAGACCATAGACACATGCGTAATGTGAACTTAAGTGAAACTTAGGTTCACACTAGGGGGCATGAAGTAGGAATGATAAATAAACTTGAGAGTAAGTGCTTGGGACTTGTTGAAATTTTCGAAAAAATTTACAAGTTAGAATGGGCTTCACACTTGTTGAAATTTCAGAGAAATTTACAAATTGGAGTTAGCTGAGGTAAGTACGAATAAAGTATCCGAGATACATATTACCTGAGGTGATCAACCAGGTTGATAAAACTTGGAAAGGGTGAAGTCTTAATAGATGGTGGCATATGGAGGTAGAAAAGCAATATTGAATAAAAATATTTTGATATTTTTAAAGTATTAGCTGAGGTATGCCAATGGTTGGCCGAGGAAAATAGTCAAGGTTTATATTCGAGGTATTATATCCCGGAGTTATTATATAATTAAGGTATACTTTGAAGAAATCCAAAAAATATTCTAAGTATGAAAGTGTAGACACCCCATTTTTGACCGTCCTCAAGACTTGGACGTCACCGTTGGAACACTCGGTGATCATCCATGTTCGTGTTCGTTTTGAGTTCCCGGAGGCCTCGGCGGTGCGCCTTGTCTCAGGATCTCTCAACTCGTTTGTTTTGTGTTTGGTTTTGCACCAAATACTTGTGCTTTTGCTTTGAGGGGCAGGGAATGGATTGTTGGCCATCCCCACACCCCACCGGCCTTCCCTTTACATCACCGGCCATTCATTGCTGCCACCGGCCATGGTTTCTTAATACCAATGGCCGGTCGACACTTTATGTGGCCGGCCGGCACTTTGTTTGGCCGGTGACTTTTTTTGCTGGCCGGTGTGACCCTTTTGCACCCTTCAGGCATGCTGCATGCCAGCTGTGCCAGCTGGAATGCACCAACACTCTTCCCCGTGCATAGTGTTGTTGTTATGCACCTTTTGCACCCTTTTGGTCTAGCTTCTTGAGGGAGCTTGGACCCTTGTCTTAGCTTCCTCAAGAAGCTTGGCCAGCTGTCCCAGCTTTCTCAGGAAGCGTTGCCCCTTTTGACCCTTTTTAGTTTAGCTTCTTGGAGAAGCTTCAAAACATCTCCCTTGTCTATTTAAGGACCCCTCCTCCTCCATTGTCAAGGGTTGAACAAAAAAAACCAGAGACATACATATACATATCTGTCATATACATTCTCTCTCTATATCTCCCTCTCTCTTATCCTTTGTGTGTGTTTGGAGGCCTAAAAAGTGTGTTTTTGCCTTAGTTTTGCACTAAGACACACACCATTACACCATACTTCGACCTTGAGGGGCTTGGAGGGCTTGTTCTTGAGTTTTTGGACTGGTTTTGACCAGAGGAAGGTGGTTGATCTTGCTGTTCTTCAAGAGTTCTTCAAGGGTAACAATCTTACTTTAGTTTCCCCAATCTTGCACTAGTTTTTTACCTGTCTTGCATGCTGATTTAGGCTTTGTGTATAACTAAAAAAAGTCTTGTATTTTCATGCTTAAGATTCTTCATTGAGGTTGTTTTGGTGTTGGGGGTCGACCTCCCCCTCTCAGGCCTCTTTTGGTCTCTTTTTGTGCTCTTTTGTCAAGCTTTGGTTATTCTTGTGTATTGGTATTCTCACCACTGAAATCCAGCGGATTTTCAGTGGTGAAGAAGGAGGTTTGAGGTCTTGTATAGGGGAGGGACACCCCTCTCCCCTTTGTGACTCATTTATCCATGTTTTTGGCTCAATATGGTAGCATGCATGCTTAGTTGTTTATGACTCCATTTCAGAGGCTTTTTGGGTGTTTTGGGTCGTATTATATCTCTGTTACATGTTGGTTTGTTGACCCTTAGCATGCATTTTGTACTTTCTTTGTGTTCCTTCATTTTGCCTAGAAATGTATCATGACATTTGACCACCATGCTCTCATGTTTTGACTTTACTTTGTGAAGTTCTTGGTCATATTTTTCCATGCTTGGGGTCTGTTAGGTGCTGGTTTGGTCATATTTGATATGCTTTATATGGCTCCTTAGCATTCTAGCATGTTGGCATTGGTTATGTGAATCATGAGCATGCTTGGGTTAGGTAGTTTAAGTGATTTGGGGTCATCTCACATGCCATTTCAGTCCTTAATTCATGCTTGTATGCCCGCACTTATCATCCCTTTCATGCCTTGAAGAATTATTTTGTTGTGCCTTGAAAAGGGGCCATTATACGTGCTTAAGTGTTTAAGTTTTGGGGCTGCCATATCAGTGGGTTTGGGGGGGTCATTTTGCATATTGAAACTCTATTTTGTGTTGGAAAGTTCATGCCATGAGTGCTTGGGGTAGTTGTGGTAGAATGCCCCTTGTCTTGGACCTATTGGTGTGCATGTTTGCATAAGCATTGGCTCATCATTTTGGGCATTTTGGCCACTGTTTGGAGGGTGGACTGAGGTCTGCCCCTTTGTACTTTAGGTCCATCCTTGCATGATCATATTGCATTGCTTTGATTTCATGCTTGCCTAGTATCACAATTGCATGTTTGTGTATTGTTAGCTAGTTGCATTTCATGTCATAGTTTGCATGATGAGTTACATGGCATTACATCTTGTATGTTTGACACATCACATTGCTCATGTTGCATACTTGAGCCACCTTGCGTACATTGCATTGCATTGTTTGGTTTGGGGTGTCAAGCCAAACTTGAGGGGTGAGAAGTGTTCATACTCCAAGTGATGCAACACCTCTCAACCCTCGGTCGCCAAGACCCTTGATCTCAACATGATAGGGTGTTAGCTTTCATTTGCATGTTGCATGCATTTTACATTGAATGGCAAGCTTGACTTCTTAGGCCATCATGCCTAATTGGTGGCCCGAGGGTCGAGGGTCATGCTCCCTTGAGTTCATCGCATGATAGGGAGTGCGTACATGCACACATGGCTGTGAAATTTCCATGCCATGCACTGTCTGTCCTTTGTTGCTATCAAAAACAGGGTTTTGCAGGAATTTATGGCCGGCCGGCCATATACAGTGTCGACCGGCCATCAATGGCTGGCCGGTGATTCAAGTTTTGGCCGATACTCCAATTACCATGGCCGGTGGCCTTTTGTTCTGGCCGGTGGCAATCCGGAGCACTCAGGGAGTAATTCAAAGCAGGTCTGGAAATTTGTATGATCCTCAGAGTGGCAGGGCAGTTTAAATAAAGGCAACAGTGCCATGGCAACGGGTTTCTGGGCAGTACGAGTCGAGCATGCATCATCCAAACATTTCGAAGGCGGGGCTGTGGCCATTTTAATTTTGCATTTAATTTGTAAATTAATTAGAAGTTTTGTAATAATTAATTTAGTATTATTTATTCGGACTGTATAATTTGCCATAATAGCATGATTACCATGAGGCTAGCTGCTTATGTGATATAACTGCTTGAATGCCTGTGATATAACTGCTTGAATGCATGAGTACTCGGTAAGCATTTATGCTTTAGCATACCGCATGCGTGTGAGTGTTGCCATAATAGCATGATTACCATGAGGCTAGCTGCTTATGTGATATAACTGCTTGAATGCCTATGGTTGGAGGTTGAATTACCTAAATTGGGATAATGCATTAAAACTGTGAGTTTTAAGCCTACTAGATAGTAGCAAAACCATCTTTTCTAAAGCCCACTTAAGAGTGGCAAAACCTACATTTTAGCCTACTCGCAAGTAGCAAATCACTTTTAAAACAAACATGAAATGTTTTGTTCCAATTTGGGCGATTTGGTCTGTACTTGTTTGCTGTGCGCATAACATAGTAATTCTAGGCTAATAACCGGAACAAGGACATGTAATGTTTTCAAAACAAGATATCACGGTTAGTAGAGGCCGATCTTCGGATCGGGCGAGAGGGGGTGCTCATAGCTGACCTTCCCCAATCGTACCCAAGCTCCCAAGCTGAGGCAACTTTGGTGATGATGGACACGTGGCCTTTGGCACCGAGTCAGGGTTTCCTAAATTTCCCCATAAAATATTTAGGTGGCAACTCTGTATCTGGCAAAACAGTCCATGTTTGGCACTTCTTTTCTAAAAATCTGTTTTCTCAAAACGATTCGCCGGATTTGGACTCTATGGTTCAAGATTAAGAACCGTGACACAAATCGAGTCCGAACTGTGGGGTGAGGCCCTCACGCGGGGCGCGTCCACAGAAAGCAGTAAACTTGCATAGAAGAGAAGAAGGCATACATTCAACACTTAGAAAAAAAATAAGACTTGCATTCAAAAAAGACAACTTATTCAAGTACAAAAAGGCACATCGGCCAAACTGAAGTTAAAATATTGTCCAAAAGGTTACAATGACTACAAAGGAAAAAGTACAAGGTACAAAAACAAAGAAAAGATTCTAAACAGACTATTCTGCATCGGCGGTTGGTTGTGTTTCAGCCTCAGCGGATAGTTGGGAGAGTTTCTCGGCCGCCTTCTCGGCCTTGATTTCTAGAAGAGTCTTATCAAGGGTCTTCTCAGCACTTTCGACCTCAGCTTCAGGCGTCTTCTTGGGAACCTCATCGTCGTCATCCTGAGTCAAGTCCACGGCTTGCTCATTTAGAGTTGGGGACTTGGACCCAACAACTTCAGTCTTCCCAGACTTGTCGGCCTCAACTTCTTCATCATCCCCAGCCTCATCCTCGGATTGGCTTGGAGAAGAAGGGCAGGGCAAGACAAGTCGGCTCTCGTCCCTGACGGGTGAGTCGTCAGGGACAGCCAACTCCTTCAAAACAGCCAGCCAACTAAGGGCGTAACCCCTGTTGCATGCCTGTTTGACTTGTTTTTTGTATTCGTCACGGACGTCGGTTGCCCCCTCGGCATAGGCCTTCTCGTCTGCCTCTTTGATTTTAGCTGCCTTTGTAGACAGTGCTGTTTCGAGCTCGATTTGGGCCTGGGCCTCTTTCTCCTTGGCCTCTTTTGCCTCAACCTGAGCAACCTCAACAACATTTTCTGCAACCTCGATGCACTCCTCGGCCTTCTTCAAGGCCGACTCAGTAGCCTTGGCCTGATCCAGCAGACCTCGGATACGGGCCTCAACCTTGTTTAGTGAGGATAGGAGTTTGGCTGCCTCCTTTGTCTTTTGGGTTAGTTTCTTCTTGAACTCATCGATCTTGACTGCGAGGGAATGACCCTGCTAGAAAGCCAGCAAGAATGTGATGAAAATTCGTTAAGTATAAAAACAAAAGTTGAAATTAAAGTTACAAATGTTGATACTTACCAAGACACAGTGTTGCATCATCATTGCATAGTTTTCATATTCAGAAAGCTCAGCCATCCGATTTATGTCGGCTGGGAGCAGAACGGCGGTGGAAATGGCGGCACCGATTTCCAGACTGTCAAGCTCGTTGTCCTCGGCTAAAAGGGATCGGTCTTCGACCATGACGAATGGAATCCAGGGAGCATCGGCGTGGAAACCAGAAGGATCAGAGGACCCGCTGGACCTCGACTTTTTGGATTACGGTGGGTCAGACGCCTTGGCCTCGGCTGGCCTCTAGTCAGCAGCAGGAGTACCCTTTTCGGACTCGGCCAGTTTTAAGATCGGTATAGTATCCTCAGGATCAATCTGAGTCATTGTAGCCTTGGCCGTAGCTTTTTTGACTCTTTTAGGCTTTGGCTTGGGTTGAGAGGGAGAAGAGGAGGACTGAATAGTCACTACCCCAGGGATGTCGGCTAGAAGGTCCTTGATGATGACTGGTTTGCGGCCCATTTCGTCGGCAGTAGCAGCAAGTGTAACTTTGGTGCCGAAGTGAATGGCGGGAAGGGCAATGGGAGGATTGGTTGGATCATAGGCTGGCGCCTCAGAATCTTGTCGTTTGCGGCTACGAGTTCGGCATGCTGGTACGTTTGGTAGAGCGCGACGTCGGCGTCAGCGCTAAGATTGTGGGATAAGTTGAGCTGGTGTAGAAGTGGAGGGTTGCTCTATTGGGTCTGATGAAGAGGCCTGGTCTGGCCTTGGCGATGAAGCAATTATGAGAGTTGTTGCTAATGGGGAAGTCTTGCTTCGGCGGGGGACGTTGGGTAGCGTGGACTTGTAGGTCGAGATATAATTAAGCAGCAAAGGGGCTTTGCACTTATTAATATCCAAACCTAAAAGCCTTTTTAGATCGGGGCTGGGGAAGAAGGCCTGCCGAAAATCCTTTGCTGGCCGGGGAAGAGCGGCAAAAAGAATTGAGAAGAGGAACATTACAAAAAAACAAATATATACTGCCAAATCCTAGTCGAGATATGATTAAAAAGGAAACTTAACTCTCGCCATCACCCTTTTTAAACACTGATCGGCACAGAGGATAGAGATGATGGTCGTCGTCAGGTGCAAATTTCCTGTTGCCTGAGACGATGAAGTAATCATCTCCAACACCTTTGTTAGAGTCTAGAGGCCAGCTATTAATTTGTAGGCAGTAGACCTGGGCATGAGGTAGTATATGTAGCCTTTTTTAGACTTAAGGCCACACATGGTATAACAGAATTGGATGTCGGCTACAGTGATCCTAGCCTTTTCTCGGTGAGCTAGTTCAATTATGCCATTGATAACCCGATATGAGTTTATGGCAAGTTGTATGAGGTTAA
The DNA here is from genome assembly GCA_036172215.1 of Camellia granthamiana. Classification (NCBI taxonomy): domain Eukaryota; kingdom Viridiplantae; phylum Streptophyta; class Magnoliopsida; order Ericales; family Theaceae; genus Camellia; species Camellia granthamiana. The sequence continues at coordinate 14,231,963 of CM069913.1, forward strand.
GTTTGTAATAATGGAGGATTTCGTGAAAGAGGGTATCAATGGGAAACCGAAGTCCACATTCGATGAAAGCAACCACGGGAAATGGCATGGAATCCCTATCCGGCATAATAGAGTCCTCCTCCTCAATTAGCCTAAGCTGAACGTCGGTTGGGATAGAAAACTCTCTCCTAAAGTACTCAAGTTTTTCTAGGGAATCTACCATCCACCTAAACATACCCATTATCTTGGATTAGAATGTTTTGGGAGAAATTTCAAGAGAGAAGAGAATGTTACGAATTGGGAACCTCGGCTAAAACCTAGGCTGGCATCGAAGATAAGGTTTTAAAGATCTAAAGGGATCTTGTTTTAATTTTTCTAAAGAACAAGGTTCTAAATCAAATCCCAAGCCTAAGTCTATACGGGAATAAGAATCAAAGGCAAGAATCTGAAGACAAAACAAGACAAAACAAAAAGATAAACATGATTCAGAACCAAGAAGGATTTAGAGTCAAAAACAACAATCAAGACTCAGACCAAAACAGAAGTGTGGCAAGAACAGTGCTAAAAACATTCTAGTAACACAATGATAAAGCTTCATTGAAGAACAAGAAATTGATTCATGGTATCTAAAAGTGTGAGAAAAACACAGTACAAATGTTCAGTGGTGTAGCTTGACTTTTTCTTGCCCCCTTTCAGAAGTCAAAATAAGCCCTACAGTATCAAACTCCCGCAATTTTGAATCTGATTCCACAAGTGCAACGTGAAATAGATAAACACCAAAGAGTCGAAATCCGGCGAATCTTTCGAAAAATAGATTTTGAATCAAATTGCTAAAAATGGATTCTTTGCCAGATATAGAGTCGCTACCTAAATGTTTTATTTTGGGAAAATTTAGGAAACCGATCACTCGTGCCAAAGGCCACATGTTCGTCTTCACCAAGATTATCTCGACTCGGGAACTTAGGTACGAGAGGGGAAGGTCATGAATTGAGCACCCCCACTCGCCTGATCAAAGATCGGTCTCTACTAATCATGATATGAATCTTATTTTACATTATATGTTCATGTTCCAGTTATTAATCTAGCATTACTATGTGATGCGCACATACAAGTATAGACCAACTTACAAAAATTGGAACACTTGAGTCATGTTTGTTTTCTGAAAAGAGTTTGTTAATTTGCCACTTGAAAAATGGGCTTCTGCATGGCTCAAATTATTCCAATTCAAGCAATTAGCCTTCATCCACAGGCATACAAGCAGGTATATCAATTAAGCACTTAGCCTCATGGTAAGCATGCTAGATACGGCAACAATCACATTCATGCAATATGCTAAAGCGAGTAAAGGTTCACCTAGTACTCCAAGCCAAAAAGACATAAGAGAGTTAGAAAAAATGCATGATTCCTAACTATGCAATATGACTAATGCAACACATGCGATATGCAATCTAAAATATGCTCGGCTACTTAATCATAGCATATGAATCAATTGATAGCATGTGGTAGTATTAAACTAACAATGCAGTTGGAATGATGAACCGAGCCTCGGTGCATGCAATACAAGTGGATGTAAACATAAAGAATGCTAATTTAAATGTGATGTCCCTACACTAACCATCGTAAGCAGTTAAATAAAAGGGAGAAAGACGTGGGGTTAGAAGACATACACATTATTACAATATTATGCTCTCACGAAGGAGAGTCCGAATGAATAAACTAACTAGCTAACTAATTAAGCTAAGCTAATTAATTAACAATTACAAACCAAATGAAATAAATTAACTCACAACTAATTAACTACTTTAGCTAATTAAATAATTACAACACAAGTATAATTAAAAGAAGTCAGTAAACTAAACAACTAACTACTCCAATGTTCATGCGCATGCTCGATTTCCACTCGAAAAGCCATTGTTTTGCTTCTAGGGAGCCTCTGTTGCACAATAGAACACATACACTATTGCCCACTTCCAGAATGGCTCTACTCTGCCAAAGGAACACACTGTTGACTTTTGCATTAGTGGCCGGCCGGCCACTGGTGAGGGATGCCGGCCATCAAAGGTGGTTTGCCAGCCACTGCTGCCTAATTCACTTGTTGCAACAGAGGACAAACAGAGCATGCACAGGGTATTCTCTAGGGTTGTCTGCACAACTCACCTCTCCTTTTCATGAACGAATCAAAAGAGAAGTAAACTTAAGCTACAAACCACTAACTCAAGCAATTTCATTGCATGATGGCTTGTGAACCAAAGTGTGCAAGTTCAATAAATGCAACAAAATATGACTCTAACCTTTTCCCTTTCATGAATTGATCAAGGGAAGTAGTGACCTTGGAAACTTGAATCATTACATCCCTAATGAGTATGAACTGCCTCAAGTTTCCATGTATTCAATTAACGTCCGATTGAGCACAACCAAATTATTATCTTGCACCATTTTAGCCTCAATTTTAGTTACTCAATTTTAAATTACCATTCGTTCTTTAATTCATTAAGTCTAATGGTGAGTTTAAGTCCTCTAAATGGAAATAAGCGTCAAACAAGGAGTTGTTGTTGGCATGAAAGAGATGTAATGCCCTGGTAATGAACCTCTGAAGAGATTAAACCATTTAGCATGGAAGGTCTCTTTCTCATGCTAAAAACAGCATATATGGGACATCAATTCATCACTTTCAATTAGATTACAACAATATACAATATAACAATAAATCAAAGCAAAAGAGCAAAATAAGTAAGAAATGCAAGAAAATGAAAGGTTTGTAAAATTCACCTTCCAAGGAAAAGATGAACTCCTTAGTTCACAAAATCCCTTTTGATCACCCTCAAGTGTAGGAAGTGTGTTCTCAAATCCTTAATTCGAAATTATGGAGTTTATGGTATGTGTTGGGCCAAGTTGAAATGTTTTCTTTCTTTTCTCTCTAACTCTTTCTAACTCTCTTCAATTCTCTTCAGATTAGCCCCCCCTTTGCTGAGCCTCCATTGCTTTATATAAGTAACAAAACAACATATAATATAATAATATAACAATAGAATTATTATATAACATTTAGTTATATGCATATAATATAATATATATATACCTTATGTTGTTTGATTTGGATGTCGGCAACCGATGGCTGACCGACATCAAAAGATTTTTATAATATAATATATAAAATATATAATTTATACCAAAATACTAAACATATAATATAATAATATAACTTTTTTTTATTATTTTCTTTTATATATATATAAAATATATAATTTATACCAATTTATATAAAAACACCAAAAAATGAACAAACACATAAAATTATGTAAAATTACAAAAATACTAAACTAATGAAATATTTAGTATTTTAAAACAATTTGGCCATAATGGCGAAGGTTGGGATTAAAGTTCAAATTTCACCTCTCTTACTGAGGATTTTGTGAGAGACACATTCTAATTGTCATCATCGGCTAATCAAAAGAAAGCGTCCAAGTCTTAGGGCCGGTGAAAATTGGGGTGTCTACAGTTGCTCCTCTTTGACAGAGCTCAAAGTCATTTCATGACGCGAGTGAATGTCAAAGCCGAAAGAAAACCCATTTAATGAGGTCGTAAGACTTGGGCAAACAAACAAATGTGCAAACAATTGGTTGAACCCGAGGATTGCCTACGTATCCCTTTGAGGACTCAAGCCTGCGTAGTTCATGGGCAAGATACGAATGATATGCACGATGAAACTTTGAAAGACGGACTGACATGCTTCACAAAGCCGGCTATTTTGAAAATGATCATATAAGATGATGCAATAAGCAATAATGAATACAATACGCAAGATAGCAAACTCACAGCACATGAATGAGCAGCTTCAAGCTTAAAGTAAAAAGATCCAAAACAACACTCTACCTATGCCAAAACACAGGATGAGGAAACAAAACATCACTCAGGGCTGCATTTCACGCATCCTGAGAAACAAGAAGATGAAAATCGCTCGGGGTCGTGTTTCACACGTCCTGAGGTGAAAGTAAAACAGCTTAGGGTTGCACTTCACACATCCTAAGATAGAAACAAAACCGCTTGGAATTGCGTTTCACGCATCCCAAGAGCAAACCCATCCAAGGTCGTGTTTCATACGCCTCGAGATAAAACTCGCCTAGGGCCGCGTTTCACGTATCCTAAGAAACAAAAACCACTCAGGGTCATGTTTCACATGTCCCGAGATAAAACCCGCCCAGGGTCGCGTTTCACGCATCTTGAGAAACAACAGAGAGGTGTGAAATGGATGCACAAAGTGAACGAGTGCGATAGATGCACAAAGTGAACGAGTGTGATAGATGCACAAAGTGATCAAGTGCAATAGATGCATAAAGTGAACGAGTGCGATAGATGCACAAAGTGATCGAGTGCGATAGATGTACAAAGTGAACGAGTGTGATAGATGCACAAAGTAATCTAGTACGATAGATGCACAAAGTGAATTGAGTGCGATAGATGCACAAAGTAATTGAGTGCGATAGATGCACAAAGTAATTGAGTGCGATAGATGTAGAAAGTGAACGAGTGCGATAGATGCACAAAGTAATTGAGTGCAATAGATGCACAAAGTAAACCAGTGCGATAGATGCACAAAGTGAATCGATTGCGATAGGTGCACAAAGTAATCGAGTGCGATAGATGCACAAAGTAAACGAGTGCGATAGCTCTACAAAGTGATCGAGTGCGATAGATGCACAAAGTAAACGAGTGCGATAGATGCACAAAGTGAATCAAGTGCGATAGATGCACAAAGTAAACGAGTGTGATAGATGCACAAAGTGAATCGAGTGTGATAGATGCACAAAGTAATTGAGTGCGATAGATGCACAAAGTGATCGAGTGCGATAGATGCACAAAGTGATCGAGTGCGATAGATGCACAAAGTGATCGAGTGCGATAGATGCACAAAGTGATCCAGTACGATAGATACACGAAGTGATCTTAACTACAAAGCCGTGTAGGTTCTCCTACCAAGACACGAATGACTATCCGAAACTCCTCTGAATGAACCGTACATACAATATCATTTGCTAGATAACTCCTCTAAATGAAACGTACATATAATATCGTTTGGTTACAACATAACAAACAGACGCACCTAACCGTATCTCATACGGAGATGGGGGGTTTTAACTTGGTAAACATCAAATCCTAGCACGTTTCACGTGAAAGGAACAAAGGTGGTATAACTAACAGGCGTATCTAACCGTATTTCATACCGTGAGGGCGAGGGTTTTAACCGAGTAAATATCAAATCCTAACACGTTTCACGTAAAAAGAACAATGGTGAATTCAAAGTCCAAACGCGTCTCAGGCGAGTGGAAGAAGGTATAATAGAATGATTTCTTTTTGCTTTTGTTTTCAAAAAAATGTCAAAAAGAATTTTATTTTATTTTATTTATAAATACCAAATACCGTATACATATATGAACAAAATACACACAGATATATATACATATGTGTAGACACCCCATTTTTGACCGACCTTAAGACTCAGACGTCATCGATTGAGCGCTTAGTGATAGTGCATGTTGTGCTCGTTTCGAGGTTTCAGAGTTTCAACTGAGTGCCTTGCCTCCAGGCCTCTGAACTCTTTGTGTTTCGGCTCAGTTTGCGGACCAAGCCTTGTTTTCCTTGCCTGAGGGAAGGAGAGGTCTTGTAAACCCCTTTTTGTGGTCGTAGGCCACTTTTCCCATTTGGAGACCAGTTTCCGATTTTCGGAGCCTTTGGCCGTGCGCCTTGTCTCGGGACCGCTTAACGTTCTCCGTTTGGCGTGGTTTTTGGGCCACACCTTGTTTCCTTGGCCTAGAGGGCCACTGTGGTCCGAGAGGGCCACTGTGGTCCGGGAGACCACTTTTGTGGTCGTGAACCACTTTTGGTGCTCGACAACTAGTTTTCCAGGCTTCCGGCTGCGCGCTTCGCCTCCCGAACTTTCGTCTTGCATCTGTTTTGGTTTGTTTTTGGTACAAACCTTGTTTTCCTTGTTTGGAAGGTGGTACAAGGGTGGGAGACCCGTTTTTCCCTTGGAGACCACTTTTCTTCCTCCAGCCAGTTTTCTAGTCTGACAACTGGTCTCCCTGATCTTGGGACAATCAAAAGTGGTCGGCCACCACACCATTGGCTTGTTTTCATGCTGCTGACCTTTTCCCACCATGGCCGACCACTTTTATTCTTGGGAGACCACTTAAAGTGGTTGGCCGACCACTTTAAGTAGCTGGCCGACCACTTTAGGTGGTCGGCTGCTTTTTGTCACCTTTTTGGAGATATTTTGGGCCAGCTGACACAGCTGGATAGCACAAGAACCATCCTCCATACGTGTATGGAGGGATGGCCTTGAGCCTTAGCTTCTTCAAGAAGCTTGTGCTTTTGCTCTCTATAAGAGAGAAGCACCTCCTCCCTCCTCTAGGTTCAGAAATTTTAGGGTTTGAGTTATAAATATAGCTTTGTCTCTATATTGCTCTTGTTCTTCATTTTGTGCCTTAAAAGTGTAGTTTTACCACACTTTAACACACAAACACACACTCAAACACCATACTCTTGGAGCTGAGGTCCCTTGAGGTTGCCTTTGAAGCTTTTGGACTGGTTTTGGTTGGAAAAAGCTGTTGGAGTTTTGGTTTTGAAGGTGGTCTTCAAGGGTGAGCCTTTAACTCCTTAAACCCCCATTCTTGCTTAAGCTTTTAGCCTTGCTTGCATATTGTTTTAATCTTAACTCTAAACTACAAAAAGTTCTGATTTTGTATGCTTAAGATCTTTGTTTAAGGTCACTTTTGTGTTTAGGGTTGTTTACCCCCTCTTAGGCCTTGTTTGGCCTTGCTTTTGTGCTTTCTTTGTGAGCTTGGGACCACCTTGTTTTGGCCTTCTCACCACTGAAATCCGTGGGGATGGTGTTTTGAGGTCCCAAAAAGGAGAGGGTCATCCCCTCTCCTTGTGTCTTCAATACTTGCCTTGAATGCCTCATGTGTGAGCATGTTTATTAAGCTTGTGTTGGCTTGTTCTTAGCATGCATTTGGGGTTATTTCGGCATGCCTCAGATCTGTTTTGACTTGGTTTGGTCATTCCATGCATGCTTTATACACTTGTAGTGTAAATCTCACAAACTAGTCTTGTATGCTTCATGAAGTAGCATGTCATTCTAGCTTGCCTTGAGTCCATTTCAGCATGTTTTTGGTGATGTTTTGCTATGTCATACCTCTGTTAGGGTTGGTTTGGTCACCTCTTGCATGCTCCATGCACTTGTAGTGCATTTCCATGAATTAGCCCAACATGCATCATGCTTTAACATGTCATTCTAGCATGTTCTTGGCTTAACTTTAAAAAGCTTTTGTCTATGTTTTAACATGCTTTAGCTCTGATTTGTGTTGTTTTGGCCATGTATGCCTTACTTTGTATAGCTATAATGCATTCTAGCTTGTTAGCTTTGTATGTCAAGTCCACTAGCATGCTTTACTTGGACTATTTGAATGATTTGGCTTCTTTTATTATGTGATTTCAGTCCATGTTTCATGCTCATGCACTTGCATTCATCACTCATTCAATGCGTTGGAGGGTTGGCCCCTTTATGCCTTAACATGAATCATTGCGTATGCCTTCATGCCTTAGCTTGCGAGCCATCATTTCAACGTGTTTTTGGGTTTTTTTGCGATGATATAACTCTGAATTTTGTTGGTTAAGTCATCCTATGCTTGGTCTTAATAGGTGTAGTGTAATCTACCTTATTTGCCTTGTATGCATCATGCCTTATGTCCTTCATGCTAGCTTGTTTTGGCTTCCTTCCATACATGTTTTAGTATCATTTTTACATATTCTAGGACTGTTTTGGGTTGCCTTTGACATATCCTTCATGCTTTGTATAGCTGTAGTGCAATTGGCCTTGCTAGCTTTGTGTTTTGTTGACTCATGCATGCCATCTTTGAGCTGTTTAGATAACTTGGCATCATTGAATAATTCATTTCAGAGCTTATAGCATTGCCATGTTCCCACTTCTTTCATGCTTTGAATGCCTTTAAGTGTTGTGCATTGTTGCCTTACTTATGGCCTAGCATGTATGCCATCTTGCCTAGGCCTTTGAGCCCCCATCTTAGCATGTTTTGGTCTTTGTTTAGACCTAATTAAGCTCTGTCCATGTTTGGTTCATGCATTCGTGCCATGTATTGCATGCCTCCTTTGTAGTCTTCCTTATTAGCTTTCATGCTTTAGGACCTTTGCATGCCATGCTTGCTTTGTTTGAATGATTTGGCATCATTTCTTAGTTAATTTCAGTGCATTTAGTGTTGTCGCACTTCCATGTTTGTCACTCCTTGAGCACTCTTGAGAGTTGTGCTCTTAGGCCTACTCGTATGGCCAATGCATTGTGCATGTATGCCTTGTCTTTTGGTGCCTTTGTTTCGGTGTTATGGCCACTAATTTTGGCATGACAGAGGTCCACCCCTTTTGGTTTAAGTCCATTTAGCATGTTTATTTGCATATTGTTTAGCATGTTTAGGTTACTTTGCATTGAGTATGCATGTCCCTAGCATTGATAAGTTGCCCTTGTTGCATTGCATTGTGCATGCATGCATTACATTGTATTTAGAATCTAAAGTTGCTTTGCATTGAGCATGCATGCCATCGAGCATTGAGTATGCTATGTTATGTTGCCTTGCATGTTTGCATGCTTGTCCCTTGCATATTGTTCATATGCTTGTTTCATTGCATTGCATGTGTGGATGCTCTAGTTGCATTGCATGCTTGCATGTTTGAGTCGCATTGTGTATGCCATGCTTGTGTTGCATTGTGTTTGGAATAGGTGTTAGTCCAAACATGGGAAATGAGGGACGTTTCATACTTAAAGTGATGAAACGTGCCTCAATTCCCGGTCACCGATGCTCTTGATCAATCATGATAGAGTTCTAGGCTTTATGTTGTTTACTTGTGCATTTATTTTCACATTGAATTGTGCAACTTCGCCTCTCGGCCATCATGCATTGAAATGCGCGATTGGTGGCCCGAGGGTCAAGAACCGCACTCTTTTGAGTTCATGACATGATAGGGAGGATGGTTGTGCACACATATCTTGCAAATACATTGGTCGGCAAACTGGAATTCAGTAGCAACAACTGGTCGGCTAGCTAGAAAAACTAGCTGGCCGACCACTTTTTCTGGTTTGCAGTAGCAAAAAGTGGTCGGCCAGTGGCTGAAGAGAGCAACAACTGGTCGGCCACCCTCCCACAGGTCCGCAAGATGTGTTAGAAGCTTTCTGGAGCTTGGTGCAAGTTTTTGAGAGCAGTTGCAAACAGAGGCAAGTTGGGGCATCGCAACGGATTTCCGAACGAGGCGACCAGGCATGCATGCATTCTTCCCTTTGAGGGCACCTCTGTTTATTGCTTTATTTAGCTACTTTTCTTAGCTAGTTTACGCTTTGGTTTGTATTTAATTAGCTAATGTGCTTAGCTATTCCATTTGTGTTGTAATAATTAGTTGTAGCTAGTTATTCAATTTCGCTTTGTAATAATTAGTTTAATTAGCTTAGATTAGCTAGTTAGCTTCTTATTTGGACCCTCCGTCGAGAGGGCCAATTGTTGTAATAAGCGTGCGTGTGTGATGCATGTCTTCCAACCCCCATTTCTTTGTCCCTTTTACTTAACCGCTTATGATGATTAGTTTTAGGGCATATTTCGATTAGCATACCTTATGCTTGCATGCGTGCATCCATCCATCTGTTTTGCATGCATCGGGCTCGGCACATCATACTAACTGCATTGTATTTCAATTCTTATTTGAATACATATATCAAGTTGCATTTGACATGACATGATTAGAATAGCCAAGCCTATTTTAGTTGTATTTTTGCATGTGTGGCATTAGCCATTTTTAACATGAACTAGGATCATGCATGGTTTCTAACTAGTTCTTTGTTTTGGCTTGGAGTACACAGTGAGTGTTTATGCTTTAGCATACTGCATGTGTGTTATTGATTACCATGAAAGCATGCTTGCCATGAGGCTAACTGTTTAAATGTTTAAACTGCCTGAATGCTTGTGGGTGAAGGTTGGATTGCTTGAATTGGAACAATTCATTGAAATCCACAATTTAGCCTACTTGCGAGTAGCAAACTTCAAATCATTTTCACAAATGAACATGCAATGTTTTGTTCCAAATTAGGCAATCTAGTCTATACTTGTTTGTTGTGCGCATCACATAGTAATTCTAGGTTAATAACCGGAATAAGAACACATGTGTTTTCAAAAACAAAATATCATGCTTAGTACAGGCCGATCTTCGATCGGGCGAGCGGGGGTGCTCATTGCATGACCTTCCCCTCTCGTACCCAAGTTCCCGAGCCGAGGCAAGTTTGGTGATGACGGACATGTGGCCTTAGGCATGAGTCAGGGTTTCCTAAATTCCCCCAAAATAAAATATTTAGGTGGCAACTCTGTATCTGGCAAAGCAGTCCATGTTTGGCACTTCTTTATAAAAATTAGTTTTCCAAAACGATTTGCCGGATTTGGACTCTTTGGTGATTTATCGGTCTTGCATTGCACTTTGCGAGATTAGATTTAGAACCGTGACATTGAGTCCGAACTGTAGTAGCTCAAAATAAAATGAGATTCGTGCGCCACCCTCGCACGCGCGCGGATGTCGGGGAGTTCCCGAGAGCGCGTCTACAATACGGTATACATATATTTATTTGGGGAATCTGTTTGCAGGAATATTCTGTTTGTGGCCGTCAACGAAAAGATGTCGTTACTGAGAAGGCATATTCCATTTGCCGACGTCAGCGTGCGTACGCAAAACACGCAAAAAGAAAGGAAAAACACAAATGCATGGATATGGGGGTTCAAACCTTTAACCTCAAGCTTCTCCTTGTCCTCAAGCACTGAGCTAAACCACTGAACCAAGCCACTCTTGTGACAAAATATTCAAACAAATATATATATATAGGTATATGAGACATATATACATAAAACCAAAACAAAACAAAAGAAACGCTTGTTGTTATGAGGGGTCGAACCTCTGACCTCAGGCTTTTCCGAGTCCTCAACCACTGAGCCAAACCACTGAACAAGCCACTCTTGTGACAAAATATTCAAAAAAGATGTATCTAATACATAAATATACAATACAAATACATATATGTATACAACTCTCCCGCCTCTCTCTCTTCATTGGAAAACCACATCTGACATGCGGTTTCGCCTTTTAGCATCAACCGGTGTCAGCCGGCCGACAAATTGCTTCAGCCCTCTCTCCCTCTTTGTTTTTCCCTTTCGTCTTCTTCTCCTTCTCCTCTTCAATCTTCTTCTTCATCACTCTCTTTTATCTCTTTCTCCTTCACTCCCTTCCTTCTTCTTCTCTATCACTCTCTTCTGTTTCTTTTATTATCTTCTTCTTCATCGAGAGACAGAACAGAGAGCTGCTGAAACTCAATCTGCTCTCTACCATTTCTTTGCAACTCCTTTCTTTTACACCTCCCTCCGTTAACACATGGCTTCGTCCTACTCCCTTACTCTCTTTCACGACCTGAATGATCCCTTAAGCTCCCCTAGACAGAGTGCCCTTGTTCCTACTCTGCCTAACCTTCCTACGCTGTCAGTTAAGCAAATAATGGCAGCATAGTCTGACATGGAAGCCAACCATTTCACACTGAACTCCTGTATGGAGATAGTGGCTGTGGTTTCCAAACTGGCTCACCAACTGCAGAATAGGACAAGTGAGGTCCACCAGGTCAATGCCCAACTCTCTTTGCTCCAGTGCATGTACAAGGATGCGCGAACAGATATTTGCACACTGAAGGTAGAGAATAAAGAGTTAAAACGGTAGACCACCTCCATGGCCCGATCGTACTCTGTCTTTGATGGTTGGCCAGGAGTCATCACTCTCAGCGGTATTGTAAGCACTGATGCAGGACCTTCAAGGGTCTCCCAAGAGGAAATCGAGATGAAGACATTGGTGGGAGAGTCGAGCAAGTGAGGCTGGCGTGTGGCCTTTATCGAAGGTCAGCATGTGGCCGCTGCCGGAGAAGAAAGAAGAAAAAGATCCCTCTCTTTTTTTCTTTTTTTTTCTTTTTTTTTTTCTGTTTTTTTTTTTTTTTTTTTTTTGCTTTTTTTTTTTCCTTTTATTTTTGTATATATGTTTGTACAAATTTGATCGGGGTTAATCCCTATTAATAAAAACGAGTTTTTTTTTTTTTTTTCCTTTCTCTTTTTGCAAATCCGAATGGCAGTCAGTTCCGAACTAAAAATTAAGCGTCTCACTGATTATAATGCAAATCAAAACTCGATGAAATGACAATACTTGATAAAATAGACACAAAATAGACAACAAAGGGATGCAAAATAGAGTAATACCAGTCGATCACCTGGTTGGTCGCTCATCGGAAACGCATCGCTGGCGATGATTACTATACATTTTTCGGCGATAAAAACTCGATAGTACAGGTATGGGACAGAATACCTGTAACGCCCCACTACTTGCTGGCCCAAATAACTTGTTGGTCGACCAACAATACCCAAAAGCTTAAGTCCAAGTTATTTAGTAGCAAAGTAGTGGTGGTTTATATGCCCAAGATCACCCATGCAAACTTCCGATGTGGGACAGGGTGTTACAAACTCCCCCACTTATAAATTCTCGCGTCCTCGCGAGGGTCTATAATCAATCAGAATACCACGACAAGCTCGTGGCCAGCCCAGAATAAGTGGCCCACATGGTTGTTGGCCCACATGGTTGTGTGCATGGGTTGGCTCTGATACCATTTGTAACGCCCCCACTACTTGCTGGCCCAAATAACTTGTGGGTCGACCAACAATACCCAAAAGCTTAAGTCCAAGTTATTTAGTAGCAAAGTAGTGGTGGTTTATATGCCCAAGATCACCCATGCAAACTTCCGATGTGGGACAGGGTGTTACAATACCAACTTACAAAATAACAGAACGACTTACGAATTATCGGAACAAAAAAAACAAAGTTCCTCATCTTTTTGTTTTTGTTGTTCTTTGTAGTTTAAGCACTAGCTTCAAATAGGCTCGCTATATTAGAAGACTTTTTTTTTTTGTTTTATTGCTTTGTAAAATAATGATCGAGGTTGGACCCACCAGTTTGGATGATCTCCTCGCATAATGTGTGATGAATGGCATGTGATGAATGGTAGCATTGTACAAGACTTAAAATTGTGAATACCTGCTCTTGCATTCGTTCTTGAATCGGATAACGACCCACAACTGGACAAATATGTAAAATACAACTCGATAATAGGAAAACAAAATGAAAACAACTCACAAAATACTAAAAGACATTTGGTACAAACAAAACAGTACTCAAAACATAGCTGTTACATGCCAAGACAAAGGGCCAGCCTTAGTTGCATCTGCACTGGTCTGGGCCGCCACCTAGACCCGGCCGGGCCTCCATAGGCACGGCCGGGCTTCACTGAGGCACGACCAAGCTTCAAAAAGAGGTCGGTCAGTGCTGTCCAGCTATCGTGCACTGCTCCTTCTACAACTTTATAATTGGTGCTCACATGCTATTTTTCTGGCAGAATAGCAAGTCTTTGATAGTTTGCTCTCAAGATGGAGATATCGATCATTAATAGACTCCGAGACTGGACAGCCACTTTGGATGGTTCGAAAAACGTGAATTTTCGTGGTTTTGACCTAAACACCCTTTTTTTTTCCCTTTGAGTCGTACTTCACTTTGCTTTTCATTCCTTTACGCCGCAGTTCGATGTTGGAACCTAGTCACGCATGTATTTCACTTTGGATCACAAGAGATGTGTCTAACACTCGAAGAATTTAAAGCACTGATGGAATCCTGATGTGGCGAAAAAATCATGCCTCAACCCCGTTTTGGCCATGCCCAAGCTTCGGGGTAGATGTGCGGATTATCAGTGCACGAGGCCCAGTTTTTGGCACATGATGGTGAGCTGGACATCCCCGATTTAGTTCATCAATTTTCCGCTATTGGAGATAGGAGTGACCTTCTCTAGCTCAGCCACTGACAACATGCTCTTTGTTTATGCCTACTTGCACAATTCCTAATTGCCCCTAGTTATGGTGGAGTTAGTATCCAGTTGATTGAAATGGCACAATAGTTGCAAGGGGGTAAGAGTTGTATTGGTTTGGCACTAGCCGAAACCTTGATGGGCCTAGACATTGTTCATCAACGGGAGACCACCAGGTTTGCAGGAAGTCTGCTACTTCTCCAAGTGTAATTTCCCACCCTTTTGATTTATGATTCTAATGTCACTCAACACTCAAACTCTATTTTTCCCTCAAAACCTCTTCTTTACTTTTCTCTCAACGTACATCTCTCTATTCTTTAATCTCTCTGATTTTGCATCCTTTCCCAGGTATGTTTGATGGACAAACTGAAAGTAGTAAATCCTTGCCCTGAGTACTCAGCTCGAGCTTTCTCCTTTCGCCAACGGTTAGTCAATTTCCCTTCAGAAGAGTTATGGTATGACTGGATGTGTAGCCGATCCGCAGCTGACATAGCTTGGCATTGCCCCTGGCTTGATTTGGTCGAAATGAGTTACAGCATGATAAGTCATCTTGGTATATAGTTGATTGGTCTGACGCACTGCGTGTTCTACTTCCCCCTTCCAGTTTAGACATCAGTTTGGACATAATCAGATTTGTCCGGGTGAGGGAGTAGAATACCTGGCTCCATTCCCAGTTCATGCTTCAAACCTGACTTGATACTTCACTGCTTGGAGAGCAAGAGAGCTTCTGGCCCCTGCCCTTAATTTCAATTACATCCTTCTGGTGAGTGCTTGGCTTGGTTTGGGGATGAGGAACAGATTGGGCCGACTTTAGCTATAGAGACTTCCACGGGTGCGAACAAAAGGAAGAAAATTGACACATGACTTATCTATGCCCCTAATTTATTGCTTTGAACTTTCTTTTCAAGTTTTTTGAATGTAATAAAAGCAACTTTGATTTGTATCATAGATTTTGAGAACTTTAAGTTTGAAATCAATGAAATTAAAGTTGTGAGCACTGAAAATTTTCCTTTTGGTCCAAAAATGGTCTAAGTTATAAAAAGTAAAATTTGAACAAAATCAACTTTTATCGAAACTTCTCAAAAATCATTTTCGAAAAGGATCACAACTTGACACACACGGAATCAATCCTCAAGATGTATAATGCCGGATCAAAAGATCATAACTGCTCCTTGATTGAACACCACTGCTCTGCATTGTACCCAGCTCTTCTCGCAAAGTAAAGATCACAACCGAACCCTCAAGTAAAGAACAAACAAAGATGACTCGATCAACAAAATGGACAAGACAGTTGAGCTGGAATTGATTACGGCCGAACTTCAGGATGAAGTTGCCTACGTATCCTGAAGATGGGAATCAGGCCTTACGTAGTTCAGTTTGGGTTCACTCGAGTATTGACTTTCTCCTTTTACGCTCTAACTTTTGCCAAAGTCACCCTTTGGGTTTTCAACCTTGCGAGCTCATTTTTTTCTTTATTTCTAATTTTTCATGCTCTAACTTTTGCCTAGGTTGCCGTTTCGGGTTTTTGGCCTAGCGAGCCTCTCAGGAGTATTATTTCTTCAACTTATCCATGTTGATTGGTTATGAAAATTCCAGGCCATCTAGATCCATGAGAATAATTGCTCCTCCTGACCAAATAGACTTGATGATGTAAGGACTAGTCCAATTGAAACTGAACTTGCCCCTAGGATCATGAATGGGAGCTCGGTTGTCTTTGAACACCAGATCTCCTTCCTTGAGATTCCTAGACTTAACCTTCTTGTTAAAAGCCTTAGCAATTCTGCGTTGGTAGCCTTGGACATAATACAATGCCTTCAGCCTTCTCTCATCAAACAACATTAACTCCTCAAATCTATCCTGTTGCAAGTCGGCCTCTGCTATCTGACACTCAGCTATAACCCGCAGGGATGGTACTTCAATTTTTATAGGCAGAACAGCTTCCATCCCATAAACAAGAGAATAAGGAGTTGCCCCTGTAGACATCTGGATTGAAGTTCTATAGCCCTAAAGTGCGTAAGGCAATTTCTCTGGCCAGTCCCTATAAGTCTCCACCATCTTCTGCAAAATTTTCTTGATGTTCTTGTTTGCAGCCTCAACAGCTCCATTGTTTTGTGGTCGATATGTAGATGACTTATGAAAAGCCACATTGTATTTCTCCAACAAATCTATCACCTCCTTCTTGAAGTGGGAGCCATTATCCGATACAATCTCGTTTGGGACCCCGTATCGGCAAATGATGTTGTTTCGGCTGAACTTAGCCGCATGTACTGCTTTCAACACTGCATAGGACTGAGCTTCCACCCACTTTGTGACGTAAACAATTGCCACCAAAATGTATCCATGCCCATTCGACCCTTTCGGTGTGACTGCCCCAATGACGTCAATTTCCCAAATTGAGAAAGGCTATGGTGAGGTCATGTTGTACAGCTTTGACGGCAGGATATTCATACGATTTGCATGGATTTGGCATTTATGGCATTGCGGGACAAAACCGATACAATCCTCCTCCATAGTGGACCAGTAGTAACCTTGCCTGAGAATCTTCCGAGCTAACATTACTCCGTTCATGTGCACTCCGCACTCTCCCCCATGGATGGCCTCCATTAGGCGCTTTGACTCCTCTGCGTCGACACACAACTTGTGTATTCCCAGATGACCTCTCTTGTACAATTTACCCCCACAGATGATGAATTAAATGGCCATCCACCGTATTGTCCTCTTATCATTGGCATTTGTCCCTGGTGGATAAACCTCATTTTCCAAGAAGTTCCAGATATCATAGTACCAACGGTCTTGATCTTACGCTTCATCTATTGTGGCAAAAGTCTCGTAGGCCAACGTATATCTCTGCTCAATGATAACCGGACTCCAAGCGGGATGTCTATCATGGATGATAGAGTTGATACAGCATTAGCAAACCTATTGTTCTCTCGTAGTAGATGAGTGAAAGTCAGCTTTTCAAACCTAGGAATTAGAACGTCCAAGGCCTGGTGATAGATCTTCATCTTTTCTTCTTTGACCTTCCAGTCTCCATTGGCTTGAGAAACAACTAGGTTCAAGTCTCCGATTACGTCCAACCTTTTTGCCCCTAGTTCTAAGGCGGCATCCAAACCAACAATACACACCTCGTACTCTGCTTCATTGTTAGATACCTTGAACCAGAGTTTGAAGGCTAAAGGTATATGGGAATTGTCGGGTGCTATCAGCAACACACCTATCCCATAACCATATTGATTAGACGCACCGTCAAAGTACATTGTCCAAATCTCTTCCTCGACTTGCAAAATGGCTTCATCTGGGAATAGGTATTCTACCGCTTCATCCTCTTCTACTGGGAGGTTCGCCAGGAACTCCGCTATTGCTCTCCCCTTGACAGACTTGCGAGTAACATACTTCAGATCAAATTCGGAGAGAAGAAGCAACCAACGAGTTAGCCCACTCGTAAGCGCTGGTTTCTCAAAGAGATATTTGATAGGATCTAATCTTGAAACCAGAATTACGGAGTGAGCTAACAAGTAGTGCCTCAACTTCCTAGTAGCCCATACCAAGGCTAAGAAAGCTTTCTCTAGCGGGGTGTAACGGGTCTCGTAATCCAGTATTTTCTTGCTCAAGTAGTAGATGGCTTTCTCCACCCTATCCTCAGATTCCTGAGCAAGCATGCATCCCATTGTTGTGTTCATTACCAACAAATACAAAATTAAAGGCTTTCCGGCTCTGGCGGCGACAACACAGGAGGATTCTGAAGATACTGCTCGATCTGCTCAAAAGCGAATTGACATCGATCATCCCATCGGAACTTCTTTCCTTTCTTCAAGAGACCAAATAGTGGTTCACAAGTCAAGGTTAATATAGAAATAAACCGTATTATGAATTGCACTTTACCTAGATAGACTCGTACCTCTTTTTCAATCCTTGGTGGTGGCATTTCTAAGATGACCTGGATTTTGGAAAGATCTACCTCGATGCCCCTCTGTGTGATCAAGAAACCCGAAATTTTCCCTGCTATTACGCCAAAAGTACACTTCTGTGGATTTAACCTCAGTCTGTATTCTTTGATCCATTGAAAGAATTTCTTCAAGGTGGTGTAGTTGCCACCTCTTTCTTTGGACTTGACAATCATTTCGTCCACATACACCTCGACCTCTTTATGGATCATATCATGCAGAATTGTGGTTGCATCCTTTTGATAGGTAGCCCCGGCATTCTTCTTCCCAAACGGCATCACCCTGTAGTAGTAGGTTCCCTACAGCGTAGTGAAGGCAGTTTTCTCTCTGTCCTCGGGTGCCATCAGAATTTGGTTATACCCAGAAAATCCATCCATGAAGGAGAGGAACGCATGACCCGCGGTGAAGTCCACTAATTCATCGATTTACGGTAGGGGGAAGTCGTCCTTCGGACTAGCCTTATTCAGATCTCTGAAGTCCACACACACCCGAATTCTGCCATTTTTCTTTGGCACTAGGATGATGTTGGCCAACCAAGTTGGATACTTAGTTACTAGCAAGAACCTTGCGTCTATCTACTTGGTGACCTCTTCCTTAATCTTTAAAGCCCAATCTAGGCGTATTCTCCGTAACTTCTGTTTGACGGGTCGGGTCTCGGGGTCAAGAGGGATCCGATGCTGTACAATCTCAGGATCGATTCCAGGCATGTCTTCGTAGGACCACACGAAAACATCTTTGAAATCTTTTAATAAAGCGACTAAGCGCTCGCGCTCCTCTGAAGACAACGTGGACCCGATTTGGACTAGATGCGGATCCTTCTCAGTACCCACATTAATGGCAATGATTTTATCAATATAGGGTTTAATATACCTCTCATCCTCTTGATTAATCAAGTTTTTCAAAGCCAGAGGAATTTCTTTCTCTTCGTTTTCATTAAAAGTTTGAAAGTCTTGGTCAATGCAATAAATAAGCGGCACAGAGAAGTACTCAAAATCTATAGAGTTTTCATTCAATAGGTCCACCTCTTCGGTTACAACAGACTCAAAAGCAAAAGAAAAGGAAGACCTAGACAGGACCTTGGCATCCAGGTTACCACCCCCGAGAATGCCAGACTCAGATTGACTTGAATCTGACCCTGACCCCATAAACTTTGTAGAATCAGATTCTGGCTCATCATCAGATTTAGAACTAAAAAGGTAGCCTTTCTCCAGCTGCCAAGTAAGAGATGGTGCCTCTGATGCATCCAAAATGCCACTGGTTGGGTTCATACCCGGTTTTTCCCCGATCATAGAGATGGCAAGGTTATCCCCCAAGCTCTCTGAGTCGACCAGAGGATCTGAAAGGAGACATGCCAGTGTTGCCCCTACTCCAAGTTCGCTGTTGTCGGAGTCACTTTCTATGCCCTGTTCAGCTTTAGCACTCGGTTCAACCTTTTCTTTGGCATCACTCTCTTGAAACTATAGGTCGAAGAAGATTTCAAAACTGGGGACACGCTACTTCGTAGAATTCATCCAGGGCTCAGGAAAACCGCAAAAGGGGAAATCCTCTTCCTCCTAAACAAAGTGACCATTTAGTGTTCTATGGATCGGCCCGTGAACGAGCTCATAGCGTTTCTCGGCCTACTTGGCTCTAGCTTTGCCTGTCATCTCTTCTCTTTTCCTGACCCAATCCTCTTTGGTGGGCACATAGCCAAGACCAAAGGCATGCGGATTATGCGGCACATCGGCCAACGCTGTGACACCTTTCTGGCCACTTCTTCCAAGTCCCATTCTTGGCATATGTTGTAGTTTGTTCATGAGATAAACAGACTGGCATTGACATACATACCCTCATCTACTGCCAAGATGGTTTGCACTACCCGGGCCTCAGCCAGATTAAACCCTGAGAGGAATGCATCTTCCTCGCCATGGTCCATTTCCAGCATTGGTGTGGTTACCTCTAGTGGCGGAAGGATGGATGAGTTCCCGAAGACAATTGCTACCCCTTTCCCGTAAGGGTATTTCAGCATTTGGTGGAGGACAGAAGAGACTGCTTTCACAAGGTGCAGCCAGGGTCTTCCTAGCAGTAAGTTGAAGGTGGCTGGGATGTTTAGGACATGAAACTCGACGTCTTGTTGAGTTGGGCCAACCTGAACTCGGATTTGTACTGTGCCCATCACTTCTCTGCTCGTGTTATCATATGCTCGAATCATTTGGGCTGTAGGCACGAAATCTATTAGTTTCAGGCCAATGGCATAAGCTATGCGAGACGGACAAACATTGATTGCCGAACCAGTGTCTATCAACACCACTGGTATCCATTTTTCTCTACACTCCACAGATATGTACAGGGGTTTGTTATGTGTTGAGCCTTCTGGCGGCAGTTCTCTGTCAGAAAAGGTTAGGATTGGGCTGACGTCACCTGGGAAGACCAATCCCACAAGCTGTTCAGGGGTGGTGTTAATGGATAATTTAGCTTTGTCCATTGCTGACAATATAGCCTGTTGATGTACCCGGGAGGCCATAAGAAGACCCCAGATTGAAATATCGGCTTGGATTTTCTTTAGTTGTTTCAGTACTGCCTCCTCTTCTAGCTATTTTTCTTTCTGTTTCTCAACCTCTCCATCTTTCCCGGAGGCCTCAGCTTGGTCTAAGTGCGATGGTTTGAAATACCGCCCACTTCTTGTCATGTGATCAATCTCCTCAGTGTACCACGTGTTGTCTGGAAAACACTCACCCCAACCTTCGTCGGTGTGAGCTAGGTATAGATCATCATCCTCCCACCATACACCTTCGGTAGCTGACAAACAGTTGTCTAGTTCCCTTGCAAGGTGTTGAGTCATTTCAGCTTTCTGCTTGTCTTCCACTCTTTCTCGTTCAAACATAGCTTCGTGTTCTGTGTCCGCAGTATACGTAGTGCCTAGTCCTTAAGTTGAATTTTCCTCACCAGTACTTTTCAGCAGTTTCCCTTTTTCATTAGCCATTCCGTCCACTGCAACAATTCTTGCTCCCTTTTTCTCGGGTTTTGTTTCAGTTCCTTCCTCTGTGTCGGGTCCATCACTCAACCACCCAAAGTTGTCCGTCAACTTATTGAAATCGAACCAGTCAATCTACACATCTCCTTGATCTTGTTCGTTGAAGAACTGCGGGTTGTCTAAGTCCTCATCAAACTCTGCCAGATCATCCAAACCTGGGCTGGGGCCATCCTCCTTAACCACATTGACCTCTGCTATAGTTGGCAATACCACTTCTGGCTTGGCTTGATCAATCGGCATAATGTGGCGACACGGATCATACCCCTTCTCAAACAAGTTCTTAGAGTACTTAGGCAACAAATTCGTACTCTCCTTTAAGGTCGGCCTCCCTTCTACTGCACCTATCACCACTACAAGTTTAGGTTGAAGTGTAGATGTGTTTATCATGCACAAGTCCGTTCTTTCAGGAATGAACACCGTCGGTCTGGGTAGGTGGGAAGAGGTAATATATACGTTGGGGTCATAGGGAAGGGCCAGTGTATGGATTATGTTTAGGTTCTGAGGTAGGGAAACTTGATTGTGGGCTGGGAGAGGGTTTGTAGTTGTATTTGGTTTCTCAGGTGGTACGATCACCTTGTTATCAATGAGGTGTTGAATCTCATGACGCAGTCGGAAGCATTGGTCAGTATCACGACCGTGTTATTGGTGAAACGCACAATATTTTGTTGGGTTGTGTTTGGGTGGAAGATGATTAGGCAGTGGGCGAGGTTCTAATGGTCTGAGGTGCCCCTTTTTAATCAACACTTTCATGGCTTGGGATAGGGTCATGTAAAGTGCGGTAAAGGTTCTCTGGGATCGGACAGGGTTGGCTGAAGGTTGTGGAGCTATATTGGAAAAGGGATTGGCGGTATTGGTTGTGGTGACAACACTTACATCTGATGGCCTCGCAACTATGCTACCACTGGCAGCATTGGAACTATGAACAAACAACCTTTTGGTTGGCTCTTTATCATCAATAATGAGCCCTTGCTTCATAGCATCTTCAATCTGAACCCCTATTTCATGGAGCTTTGAAAATGTAGATAACAGGAGAACAAACATTTTTTGTAATAGCTTGACTTGAAGATTTCGGACGACCATCCTTATCTGATCCTTCTCGAAAGGCCTTGTGGTCATCATCGAGGCTTTAGCTCTCCAACATTTTACAAAATCAGAGAAATCCTCTTTCGGTTCTTGACGTGTTAGTTCGAGATCATGATTTGTGACCTCGATTTGGGTATTGTAAGAGTACTGAGCCATGAAGGCTTCGTCCAATTCCTCCTAATTCCGTTTCATTGAATCTTCTAACTTGGCATACCAGATGGCCGTTATACCCAACATAGTGCGACCGAAAAGGGATAGCTTCTGCAATCGGGTCAAGCCCATGGTCCCAAATGTAACGCCCCGAAATAATACAACATGAACTACCCACATTTATGAACATTCACTAAACAATAGCAATAATCCTTCCATCTTCCCATATTTGATTAAAAGAGTTCAATACAAGGTTCCACATGCGATATACATTCAACAAATTCAAAGAACACTTGAATCTATAGCATGTGAAGCATCTAGTCTCAAAACAATAAAAATGCCCTTAAGAGCTTACATCTTCCAAGGCAATAGCTCGGTTACACAAAATGGTCTCTCAGACCCATATACATTTAGCCCTTGGCTTTACAAAAAATTTACATCGAAATGAAAGAGCTATTCACTCTTCACGGAAAAAAAAAAAAAAAAAACATCAACACCCTCAATTCGGCGGGATCACCACATCTTTACCTGCACCAAAATCCCATAGGGGTGAGCGTAAAGCCCAGTAGAGAATTCTCACAAAGTATATACAGTTATGCGAAATTTCTCAACATCAAATGCAAATACTATGCCATGCTAATGTTAATAATTGAGGAATAATATTCATTTCAATGCACCATTTCAAATCACCATGTTCTCAATATTATCTTGCAATCTCATCAATGTTCAAACTTCCAACATTAATTCAATAGGGGCGGTAAATACGACACTGGTAATCCCTAAGCTGGTGTCTGCAAGTAGACTCTACGAGTACTACAAAACTGTCATTTTTACCGGTATTAACCGGAAGGCTCGACACCTATCCGCGCGATTTTCTGGTCTTCCACCATGGACACTCAGGCCAACTTATCAAATCATCTACACCCCCTATTCAAACTTACCACCATATTTACCCCATACACATTTCCATGGTCATCATTACAACATCGTTCTCTTTCAAAAGTAAATGTCTTCAATCCAGAATTTATCATGCATATTTAATAAATGAAGGAATGTACAAAGCAATGATCTTTCCCATACTTCATAGTACTACTTTATTTCCAACCATCTCTACAACAATATCAATTTCACAATACATGGTAATGTAATCTCATCAAGACTACATGTAATGTTTTTCAAACATTAATTCTCACAATTCATAATACACAACAACTATCATCTTTCACTTAAATATTCCTTACATTCAACAATAGTTTAGAAATAAGTCCCCTACCCTTTTATATCAAGAAAGTCATCATCCCATTATATCACATTGTGAAATCCACACTCATTTGCATATTTAAACAAGAGAAAAGAAGAATTTCATAATTGTACTCATGTTTTCAAAAGCCCCCAATTTCTAGGGTTTCCATAAAAAATCCAACAATCCTGCCATTTCATGGTGAAATCCAATCAAACCACATTTTTCTTAAATTTAGCATAAAGAACATTCTCATGGATAAAAATAAGTTGAGATTTAAAACCCCTCTTTCAATACTACCTTTCTCTCTCTTCATTTAGTGCAAGATTAACATTAACATCACAACCTCATGGAAGCTTTAAAATCAACATATATGAAGCAAAACTTATATATATAACTCAAGGATTCCCTACCTCAAGCTTGATGATGAAGAGAAAGTGAAACCCTAGCTTTTGATGGAAGATCCTTTAACTTCTACCACCCAAGTGAAACTCTAGCTTTATCTTGAAGATTAGATGAGGATGATGATGATCTAAGCCCAATGGGTAGCAAGATTCAAGAGTTTTTAGTGCTTTGGTTAGGGTTTTTAGAGAGAAGGAGGAGAGAAAATGTTTTTAGAGATAGGGGGAGAGGTATTAGAATGAGATACAAACAGCCCCAAAGTGTGAAAAAAAACAGGGTTTTCGGACTGGCCCTACTCCGCACGTGCGGCTGCCCTCTCCCGCACGTGCGGCATTGATCCCCAAACGTGTGGCTGGTCTCGCATTTCCCCCTGCGCACCTGCAATTTAAGCAGAATGCAACACCCTCGGGCTCTCCTATTCCCGCACGTGTGGCTTGGCCTCCCGCACGTGCAGCCCAACCCCGCACGTGCGACCTTAGGCCCCCACACGTGCAGCCCTGGCCCAGCCACCCAGAATTCCCTGCTTTGACTCCCGAATGCTACGAACCCAACCGCGTACCCTCCGGCATAAGTGAAATTCCACACCACACAAGACAAGAATAAGAACTAAATCTTAAGGAGTATTTCCAGACATTTCAAACCCACTAAGAGTGAGAAGAGAATGGAGTGAGGACGGAAGAAAAGAAAAGGGAAACAAGACCCGGTCATCACACCAAATATCCGTGAACAAACGCAAATGCACCATTGGGTCGTCGGAACCATCAAAGTGATCAATGTGCGGCATTTTAAACCACTCTGGTAAGGTAACTGTAAACTCGGTGTACCCTTTCTCTATGTCTGGAATGGAGTCGACTCCTTGTGCTTTTTGAACAATTTCTCCAGTTTGTTGACCTTAAGCACAGTCGGATCAACCTCAAACTCAAATGGAGCCTCAGTTTGATATACAGGTGCTTTGGAGGCTTGCGGTGGGATCGGCTCTGCCGGATTGCTCTGATTTTCGTGGACATTAGTAGTACGAGTAGTGGCTTTGGGTGGAGGGATGCCTGTAGGAGGTGCATGAGATGCAGAAGCTGCTGCCGGCTGTGGTTGTTGCTGTTGCAGCCTAGTTATTACCTCAGCCTGACGAGCAGCATCTTACTGTAGTATCTCGACTGTTTGTTGCGGGTGGTGTATCAGTTCTTCCATACTATTTGGGGGATACTATGCCATTGGAATAGGTGAGTGATCTTGTGCTAGACTAGAAGTAGAAGACTGTCCCTGAGCCTGACTGGATACAGGTAAATTGAGGGGTGATGTAACAACCCGAAATTTAGGGCAGGGTATACCTATTTATGCAACAAAACCCACTTGATAGACAAACACATATATATAGCTAACTATTCCATACATCCATTTCCATTAAACCCCAAATGCCAAATACATGCTGTTCACATCTTAATACCCAGTTCCAATCCCAAACATGCATTTTACAACAAGTATGAACTGGAAGCCAAACAGAAAATAAGTGCCCTACAGGCTTATAAATTTATCTAAGAAAATTCTTGGTTACACAAAAGGGAGTTTTAACTCAACACAAATACAGCTCTGGGCTTACATTCGATAAATAGCAATAAAACAAAATGAAGCCTCAGCTCCGAGTCCTCCCAAGTCAGTGCCTTGGCGGAGGCATATCACCTGTACCTGAAATGGTTTCCCTTATAGAGTGAGCCACAGCCCAGTAGAGATATACTACACAACATATGGACCATGACAAGACTAAAGAGGTATGCTTATGCCATACTCGTGATAAAATAGTTTATCTGTCTTTTTATAAAGCATGCAATGCTGAGATGCAACAACAGATATAAAACCATTTTCATTTTAAACCATATCTGTTACATGAATACAGGCTTTGTGAATCCCTAGGTGAGTGTTTGCAAGTAGGCTCTAATGCACTACCACTGTCATTTTTACCAGTAAACTAGAAGGCTCGACACCTAACCGCGCGGTTCTACACCCCCTACCCATATTCACCAAGTATTCATCTTTTCGCAAACAGATACATTTCCAAACATTTCTTAAAACTAGATACGTTTCCAATGAAATGAATGTAATGCAATTTCCAATGCAACAAAAAAGGAATGTGGTTCAATTTACCTAAGTCTCATGCATTTCTACAACAATCATGGCTATCCTCTACCGATAGCCCAAAACAGATATTTGTAAACAGATATTTCAACAATTAAATTCTAAAAATTTTGATAAATATAATCTATTCCACATCTCATCAAATATGAACAACTACACTATTTTTCATATCACAATCACGTCCGGTAACATCTCAAGGTCCATTTCTAACTATGTCGGTTTTATTCCAACAGATACATTAAGCAAAATAATACCGTTAATGCCCAAGAAAACATCATTTTCTTTCCAAACTCATTTTCCAAGCATTATTCAACTATGACATCCTATTTTGATCAAAAGCTCCAAAAGTTAAACGTAATTCCTTTGTTTTCTTTAAAAATGCTCTTTTAGTCGCAAACCGGTAAAAATTTCAAAACCGATCGAATCGAAGTCCATTTTTGTTCAAATTTAAAACATAGCTCTTTCATAACCTTACAAACATATTCCAAGTTTCCACTTTCACAATTTGGGCATCAACTCTTTATTTTTCTCAAAATTTCCCTTTTAAGCAAATAAATCACAAATTTTTCAAAAATTCTAATTAAATTATATACAACTCTAAGCTCCATATAATCAAGTAAAAGTACATAAAGAAGTGTAGAAAAATCCCTACCTCAAGCCAAGAACCTTTCAAATTTTTTGGCAATAGAAATTAAATCCGTTTAGAGCCAAACGATGCCCTTTTTTGCCCTAAATTTCAAAATGACTGCTTTTCCCGCTATTGTGTTTGCTCTCAACTTCTCAATTCAAGGACTGCAGAGGTTCTTTAGGTCTTCCTCCTTTGCATACCAGCTTGGTATTATCTTTGAAATATGGGGATAAAGATCCTTCTATGAATTTCTAATCGTCCCTTCTGCAACTCCGGTTGCAATTTAAACATCTCTAAGGGGCTTCTTATCATTTGAAAGTTGTGTTACAATGTAAATGACGACAGATGCAATTGATATAGGGCTCCTCCTTATATCAAACTCTTCTGACTCCTGGATAGCTTCTTGGGCGGCTTTAACTGCTTGATTGTTCATACCAAGATTTAAGCAAAAGAGTCTCATAAAATCCCCACAATGTATAGTACCCATCTCCACTGATTGACCTATCTCAAGCTCTAGCTGTTTCACTATGTATTCTTTTGCTCGGCCAACTTCCTTATTTGTCGCTCTGTTGGCAACAGAGCAGATTTCCTTAACAGTGTATGGCTTCTCATCTTGCCAACAAGCTATGTACAGGCAAGCAGCCAAAATTGCGTCTTGGTTTCTTCCTCTACTAGATTTTTGATCTTCTACCTTCTTGAATAACTTATTGGCCCGATCCTTTACCGTTACAACCAGGCCCAACCTATCGGACATGGTGGCAATGGTCTTGAAGGCCAAGATGAGGGATCGATTGGGGTTGGAGCCGCGATTTTGCCAACGGCCGAGGGAGGAGGAGAGGAAGTCGGAGGTGACACCGTTAGGCTTCGAAAAGACGGTCGAGAGGCCTTCGTCGGTAGGAAGTGGGTTGGTGGAACCACCAATACGAACCGGGTTGTTATCGCCGGACTCATTGGAAAAGGTCCTCCACTCGGGGGTCTCATCGATCGAGTGCGATTCCAACATCATACCGCACTCTGAGCACACCGTGTCTCCGGCAGAATGATCGAACACCACCTCCATCGCTCGCTCGCAGTCCGAGCAGTACACGTTGCCCATTGATTGGATTCCTGGAGAGATCTAAGATGGGATTTGATGCAGAGGATTGGAGAAAGGGTTTTGATTTATATTTTTATTTATTTATTTATTTATTTTTTGTTATTGTTGATGAACTTGTTTTTATTCTCCAATCTCTCACTTTCTCCTTTCTTTCAAAATCTGTATGTGATTTGTGATGAAGGAAATTGAAGGTGTGAGTTTAATAATTTAATATAAATTCCCAACTGAGATTAAACTATAAATTCAATTTGGTTCAACTCGTTATAGGTGACTGCTGTAAAAACTGAACTGGTGAACTCTGCCTGACTCTCCTTCTCCTCATAACTGGTGGGAGTGAAGTAAACACAGGCTGTCCCCTAACAAGATCTCCGGCTTTGCAAAGCCTTTTGACTCGGGTCCAGAGCACTTGAGGGATATTCGAACTTTTTGAAGTTATGGTGTTAAACTACCAAGCAAAAAGAAATAAAGCAAAAGAGCAGTGATTAGAAACCGCATATCACATCAGCTAAGATATAACACAGACATGATAAAAGCTGTATGACTATACTCCACACTGTAATCTGTCCCAAAACCGATACCAACTGTACCGCTAATACATACATTCTTGCACAGTTTCACCCTAAAGCACATACCAGTTAAAAGAGAGCCAAAACACCCCTATGAGGAGGTAGGGTTACCCTGTCCTAGTTTCGTTAGGCTAGGGTTCACTATTTAAACAAAGTAGTTTCACACAATCCTATATTCGGGTGAGCATCTTGTCCTAGTTTGAAACAGTCACTATAGCTTCACTATATGCAACTAGGTCGAATGGTCAAAAAGGGTACCTCAGCAAGACTACCTAATATACCTTTCACACCTAACACCGAGAAGTGAAAGGAGGATCAAACGGTACAGCGGTAGTCCAGATCTAAAGGTTGCATTCCCATCGTGGTAGAGCCCGGGACCGGTCAGCCTTTGGGCAAGCTTTTCAGGCAAGCCTTCGGCAAACCGTCCAGGAATAACAGATGCAAACACAGTGATTTAAGTGCACCAATGCAAATGTAATGCAAAGAACATATATAGGTAGATAAAATTTCACATCATGAGTTTTAAGTCAAGCTCTCTAACGGTAGCTCAACTTTTCGCGCCCACTTTCGGAAGTCGAAATAAGCCCTACAGTATCAGACTCCCGCAGTTTTGAATCTGATCCACAAGTGCAATGTGAAATAGATAAACACCAAAGAGTCCAAATCCGATGAATCTTTTGGAAAATCGATTTTGAATCAAATTGCTAAAAATGGACTGCTTTGCCAGATACAAAGTCGCCACCTAAATGTTTTATTTTTTAAAAATTTAGGAAACCCATCACTCGTGCCAAAGGCCACGTGTTCGTCATCACCAAGATTGTCTCGGCTAGAGGACTTAGGTACGAGAGGGGAAGGTCATGAATTGAGCATCCCCACTCGCCTGATCAAAGATCGGCCTCTACTAATCATGATATGAATCTTCTTTTACATTATATGTTCTTGTTCCAGTTATTAATCTAGCATTACTATTTGATGCGCACATACAAGTATAGACCAACTTACAAAAATTGGAACACATGAGTCATGTTTGTTTTCTGAAAAGAGTTTGTGAATTTGCCACTTGAAAAGTGGGCTTGTGCATGGCTCAAATTATTTCAATTCAAGCAATTAGCCTTCACCCACAGGCATACAAGCAGGTATATCAATTAAGCACTTAGCCTCATGGTAAGGATGCTAGATACGGCAACAATCACACTCATGCAATATGCTAAAAGCGAGTAAAGGCTCACCTAGTACTCCAAGCCAAAAAGACATAAGAGAGTTAGAAAAAAATGCATGATTCCTAACTATGCAATATGACTAATGCAACACATGCGATATGCAATCTAAAATAGGCACGGCTACTTAATCATGGCATATGAATCACTTGATAGCATGTGGTAATATTAAACTAACAATGCAATTGGAATGATGAACCGAGCCTCGGTGCATGCAATACAAGTGGATGTAAACATGAAGAATGCTAATTTAAACGTGATGTCCCTACACTAACCATCGTAAGTAGTTAAATAAAAGGGAGAAAGATGTGAGGTTGAAAGACATATACATTATTACAACATTATGCTCTCATGAAGGAGAGTCTGAATGAATAAACTAACTAGCTAACTAATTAAGCTAAGCTAATTAATTAACTATTACAAACCAAATGAAATAAATTAACTCATAACTAATTAACTACTTTAGCTAATTAAATAATTACAACACAAGTACAATTAAAAGAAATCAGTAAACTAAACAACTAATTACTCCAATGTTCATGCGCATGCTCGATTTCCACTCGAAAAGCCATTGTTTTGCTTCTAGAGAGCCTTTGTTGCACAATAGAACACATATACTATTGCCCACTTCCAGAATGGCTCTGCTCTGCCAAATGAACACACTGCTGACTTTTGCATTAGTGGCCGGCCGGCCACTGGTAAGGGATGCTGGCCACTAGTGGTAGCCTGTTGGCCATCAAAGGGGGTTTGATGGCCACTGCTGCCCAGTTCACTTTGTTGGAACAGAGGACAAATAGAGTATGCACAGGATATTCTGTAGGGCTGTCTGCACAACTCACCCCTCCTTTTCATGAACGAATCAAAGGAGAAGTAAACTTAAGCCATAAACCACTAACTCAAGCAATTTCATTGCGTGATGGCTTGTGCACCAAAGTGTGCAAGTTCAATAAATGCAACAAAATATGACTCTAACCTCTTCCCTTTCATGAATTGATCAAGGGAAGTGGTGACCTTGGAAACTTGAATCATTTTACCCCAAATGAGTATGAACTGCCTCAAGTTTTCATGTGTTCAATTAACGTCTGATTAAGCACAACCAAATTATTATCTTGCACCATTTTAGCCTCAATTTTAGTTACTCAATTTTAAATTACCATTTGTTCTTTAATTCATTAAGTCCAATGGTGAGTTTAAGTCCTCTAAATGGAAAGAAGCGTCAAACAAGGAGTTGTTGTTGGCATGAGAGAGATGTAATGCCCTAGTAATGAACCTTCGAAGAGATTAAACCATTTAGTATGGAAGGTCTCTTTCTTATGCTAAAAACAACATATATGGGGACATCAATTCATCACTTTCAATTAGATTACAAAAATATACAATATAACAATAAATCAAAGCAAAAGAGCAAAATAAGTAGGAAATGCAAGAAAATGAAAGCTTTGTAAAATTCACCTTCCAAGCAAAGAATGAACTCCTTAGTTCACAAACTCCCTCTTGATCACCCTCAAGTGTAGGAAGTGTGTTCTCAAATCCTTAATTCAAAATTATGGAGTTTATGGTATGTGTTGGCCCAAGTTGAAATGTTTTCTTTCTTTTCTCTCTAACTCTTTCTAACTCTCTTCAATTCTCTTCAGATTAGCCCCTCATTTGCTGTAACACTTGGGTGTTTTAATCCATTGGAAGGTGTGTTTAATATCTTTATTTTCATTTTAGGAGTCTTTAGAGTTGTTGTATATTGGTTTTAAAGGAGTACAATCCGATTTAAACTCATTGGGTTTGTTCGTTCGCGTTTATTCTTGTCAAAAAGTTCCTTGGAAACTTAGAAATTCTGTTTTGGGGTCGACACTAGCCTTCCTAAGGGTCGACCCTTACATGCTGTAATGTTTTTGGAGGTGTTACTGGAATTTAGGGTCGACACCAGCCTTGGTGGTGTCAACACCTTTCTTTTGTTGTTGGTCTCAAGGGTCGTCTCCAGTCTGGGAAGGGTTGACCCTTGTATATTGCAGAATCTGTGTGTTGGTTGCTAGAAATTAGTGTCGACCCTTCCTATCTAAGGGTTGACCCCCTCGCTTGCTACTAGATTGTCTTTTCTACCTAAAGGGTCGACCCGCTGCCCAAAGGGTCGACCCCTGCGTGTTTTTTTTCAGAATTTTGGGGTTCGAATGGGCCCTACTTTTGGGGGTTTTGGACTTATCCTTTTTCATTGACCTTAGGGCTATTCTCTACTACTACAAATAGACCTAAACCACACCTCCCTCATAATTTTCTTCTCATTTTCCTCTCAAAACCGAGAGTCTCTCTCTCTCTCTCTCTCAAAAACTCACTTTTCCCACTTCAATTCTTAGATCTACTCTCTTAGAGGTGTTTTCTCACCTTGATCCTTTGAGATAACTTATAGATCTTGTTGAGGGATTTCTATTGGTCCAAGAAGTTCGTGGCTTCGTCAACCTCGAGTTTTTCGGGTTTTCTTCCTCACGACTTGAGGTAGGGATACTTTTACCTTAGTATTTCTTTGTTTTGAAGGGATTTCACGGTATGGTTGCGATTTATGAGTTAATTGTACAATATTGTCGGGTTAATCTTATGTTTTACATAAATAAACCATTTTACTTGACTCTTGCTTGAGATTCCTTTACTCCATCTCTTCAAAACATGTATATAAATGTTGTTACGAACCATTATCTATAATAGAGGAAAAACCCCCAAATTTGGTAAAACCCTAGATTCTCCATTTGGGTTGAAGACACCACATTGAAAGGGGAATTTCCTTGATTAATGAAATATTGTGAATAATAAATAGATGAAGGATGTGGATGTTGATATAGTAAAAGAACTGTGGCTTGGATGTTATTTGTTTTCCTTAAATCTTGTGTTGTATTCAACTCTTTGGTAATGTTTGATGGTTGTTGATGGAATAAAATGTGAATGAATTATTAATTGTGCATGAGTCCAGGTAAGAGTCGGTTTTCCAAATGTGGTGTTATGTTGGTACCCGCACGGGAAGTTTAAAAAGGTGCCCAAATGCCCTGTCTAGGCTTATCGCTGGATGAATGTGGGAAAAAAAATTTTGGATGTCCACACAGTCCTGTCGTATGATAGCCGGCAAAAGTGGAAAAACAGATGGTTTTCTTTGGGGTGCCCACTCCCTACCGTATGATAGCCGGCAAATGTGGGGGTGGTTTTAAAACAAAAGTAAAGGGTGTCTTAAATTGGACTCTTACAGGTGGACTCATGGCTTGCGTTATATGGTTGTGCATGTTTGATTATTGTGCTTGATGACATGAATAGTCATTGTTATTGTTTAGTCGTTATGGATCAATATGTTTATGAAGGATTACATGTAAAGATAAATTTCCTTATAATGTTTTGTTGTAAAGATACCATAATCTTATTCAAAGGGGTTAAATACTTGGTTAAATGTGTTCCTACTGGGCATATAGCTCAACCCTATCTTATTTTTCAGGAATTGATGAAGTACCACCTCCCTGAAGGATTGGTCAAGCAATAGCTCCTTTTGGAAAAGTTGATCCATGTGTATTTTGTTACTTTGAATGGGAATTTTTGTAACAAGATTATTAATCTATTTTGTTGTAAGTGTACGCCCTAAAGGATTATATTTTGTAAAGCCACCCAGTTCATTGAACTGGAATACGAATTCTAAACATTATGGGAATGTATATGGTGAATTGTATTCTCTTATCTCTTAGTTCAATGAGAAGGTTGACCTTGTGGGTATATTATTGTATTTGTTTTGGTATATTCTTGTGGGAGAATTTCAGGGTGTTACAAATGGTATCAGAGCCATAAGATAGAATACCTCAGGCTCATGGGAAGTGACGTGTGTCACAATAGGGTCCCTAAACTAGGACGGAATGCTTGGGATGCCTTGTGTGCTATGTGTTTTCATGTGACTATGTAGGTATGGGGTTAGAATCCTATGATATGGCTTTTGTCCATTACATTCATCGAAATCCTTTTGGAAAGGCACTGGATCACTATTCTTTCCACTTGGAGGTCCTTGATTGCCGTGGAACTAGCTAATATCTAGGGGTGAAGTGAGTGTGCTTTTATGTGATTGTATGTGTGATTGTTTGGATTATTATATATAGAAGTTTGTGTGTTTACTTGGTGTATGAGTGTGAGGATTAAGAATGGAGCACTTAGGTGCGGCAAGTTGGTCTTGAATGTAATATTGTCTCCACTTCTTATAGATGTCTAGACATGCTAGAGCTTGCGGTGACCCCGTCGGGGAGGCAGGAATATTACACCCCAACCCGAAATTCCTCCGCAAGAAGAAGGGGTGGGTCAAAATAATATACCCGTTCCACCAACCCAAGAAGCTATGGGGACCTTGGCTAGGGAATTGACAAGGGCTCTACGGGAGTCCATGGAGATATTGAGAGCCAAGCAAGTGGCTAGAGCCAATGAGAGAGAAACAAGAGCTTCCTTTTTGAAAAAGGAGTTCTTTCGTTCCAATCCTGCCTTGTGTAGCCGCGAGCCTGATCCCATAAAAGCTGATGAGTGGTTGGAGCAATTGGTCAAGTCCTTTGAGATCTTAGACATTCGAGAAAATGAATTGCAGGTGGCATTAGCGGCCTACCAGTTGAAGGGGGAGGCCAGGCAATGGTGGAAATCCATAAAGAATAGGGTTGAACATACTTGGGAAGCATTTGTGCAAGCTTTCCAAGATAAATTACTCCCTCCCATGGCTAGGGAGTGGTTAAGGAAGTAGTTTGAGGAGTTACTACAATTAGATACACTAGTGGCGGAGTTTGAAGCCAAATTTATTGGCCTCTCACGTTTTGCACCTGAATTAGTGGCAATAGAAGAACGTAGGTGCCTTGAATTTGAGAAAAGGTTGAGACCGAAGATCCTAATGAAGGCGGTTGACAATATGATACGTGATTATGACCGTTTAGTTGAAGCAGCAGCTCATGTGGAGATTACTGTAGAGGCCGAAGAGGCAAAGTAGAGATCGAAGAGAGTAGGACATTCTAATGTTAGGGGTGACACGGGTTCTTCAAAGAGGTTGAGGGGTTCATCATCATCCTTTCAATTGCCTCCACCACAAGCCAAATCCTCTAGTTCCATGATGAGTGGAAGTTCGAGAAGCATGACCTGAGTTGCTGGTACCTGTTATAGATGTGGCCAAATGGGTCACAAGGATGCAGAGTGCAGACAGAAAAGTGGAGCACGGTCCCAACCTATGCGTCCACAGGGTCAATCTCAAAATAGGGGCTAGCCCCAATCTTGTTATCAATGTGGTTAGCCGAGATATTTGAAGAAGTTCTGCCCGCAGAAAGTAGGGACTCCGAGTGTGGCAGGGTCTAGACAGTCAGGAGGTTTACAAATGGGTCAGGGACAGAGACAATCTTATCAGCCGGCTTAGTCAGGACAAGCATCCAGGACAGTTCAGGAAGCCACGTCTGCTCAATGCGCACAACAAGCTTATGTTCAGAGAGATGATATAGGGGAGCAGAGGCCACAGGGAAGAGTGTGCGCTGTCACCGCTTTTTAGCAAACGTCGAGGCCATCAATTATGAGAGGTACATTCCTCATTTTCAATACTTAGGCTAATGTGTTGATTGACACCAGAGCATCGCATTGATTTATTGCCACATCTTTTGTATCATTGTTGGGGTTAGAGAGTAGGCAACTGCAATCTTCACTTACAGTGGAGTCACCAGTTGGGGGTAAGGTCATTCTGACCTAGGGATGTCAGGGGTGTGTAATTGAGGTGGCAGATCGACAACTTCCATTTAATTTTGCCCTGTTGGAAATGTCGGGTTTTGACGTAATTCTCGGTGTGGATTGGTTGTTTACTTACCGGGCGACCATAGATTGTTATCGAGAGAGACTTACGGTGTGCACTATAAGCGGTGATTGTTTCACGTTTCTAGGAGACAAGTACGATAGATCCTTACCCTCCTCATACTATCCACGTGGCCGAGGCCAATTTAATTCCCTTTTAACCGCCTTTTTGGATGATGGAAGTGGTGTAGTCCGAGGTGAATTTCCAAAGGTAGTATGTGAATACCTTAATGTCTTTCTTGACGATCTTACAGAATTACCACCTTATAGGGAAGTGGAGTTCACCATAGACTTGCTTCCAGGTATGGCACCTATCTCCTTGTCGCCATATAGATTTGCCACAGCTGAATTGGTGGTTCTGAAGGAACAATTGCAAGAGTTACTTAGTAAGGGCTTTATACGCCCTAGCACCTCACCTTGGGGAGCCTCGGTGTTGTTTGTAAAGAAGAAGGACAGATCCTTAAGATTGTGCATAGACTATCGTAAATTGAATCAAGCCACAGTCAAGAATAAATACCCCTTGCCCAGGATAGATGATCTCTTCGATCAACTTAAAGGCTCTCGTTGTTTTTCCAAGATAGATTTAAGGTCAGGTTATCACCAAGTTCGAGTTAGAGAGGAGGACATCTCCAAAACTGCTTTTTGTACCTGATATGGTCATTACAAGTTCTTGGTTATGCCCTTTAGGTTGACTAACGCTCCAACCACATTCATGGATTTAATGAATAGGGTCTTTCTGGAGCTTCTTGATAAATTTGTGGTCGTCTTCGTAAATGATATTCTTATCTGTTCACCTTCCGAGGAGGAGCATGAAGGGCATCTTCGTACTATCTTGCAACTTCTTAGGGAGCACCGTTTGTACGCAAAATATGAGAAATGTGAATTTTGGCTTTCTGAAGTGAAGTTCTTGGGTCACGTAGTTTCAGGAGACGAAGTTATGGTGGATTCTTCAAAAATAGAAGCTGTGCAGAATTAGGAGCAGCCTAAGAACGCCCCAGAAGTTCGTAGCTTTCTGGGCTTAGCCGGCTACTACCGCCAATTTGTAAAGAATTTCTCTTCCATAGCATCACCATTAACTAGATTGACCCGTAAGGGAGTAAGGTTTGTTTGGAGCGAAACTTGCAAGAATGCTTTCCGAGAACTAAAGCTTAGATTTACCACCGCTCCAATTCTCATCATTCCGGAACGAGGTTTAAGTTATACAGTATATTGTGATGCTTCTAGAGAGGGGTTAGGATGTGTTCTAATGCAGAAGGGTAAAGTGGTAACATATGGCTTGCGTCAACTGAAGACACATGAAAGGAACTACCCGACTCACGACTTAGAACTAGCCGCTGTTGTTTTTGCCTTGAAGTTATGGAGACATTATCTATATGGTGAAAGGTTTGAAGTCTTCTTCGACCATAAAAGCCTCAAATACCTATTCTCCTAGAAAGAATTGAATCTATGCCAACAAAGATGGATGGAGTTTCTAGAGGAGTATGATTTTGAAATACACTACCACCTCGGTAAAGCCAATGCAGTAGCGGATGCTTTGAGTAGAAAATCAGTAAGT
This sequence comes from Camellia granthamiana, assembly GCA_036172215.1. Lineage (NCBI taxonomy): Eukaryota > Viridiplantae > Streptophyta > Magnoliopsida > Ericales > Theaceae > Camellia > Camellia granthamiana. The sequence continues at coordinate 14,268,752 of CM069913.1, forward strand.
ACGATGGCTAGTCTAGCGATGAGGAAATAACCTAACCTTGTTGCAAGAGTAGTTGAAGCACAACTGGGTGATCCATAAGTGGATGTAATTAAAGGGAGAATTCTTCAAGGGAAGGAAGAGAGAGGTTTAAATATTCATGTATATTCTAGTGTTCGTTACCTCGACCGATTGTTTGTACCTAAATCTATGAGAAAGAAAGTTTTGAGGAACTTCCATCATTCCCATCTATCTGTGCATCCCGGAGGCACTAAAATGTACCATAACCTAAGCCGTCAATTTTGGTGGAGGGGTATAAAAAAAGATGTAGCCTCATTTGTGTCTAAGTGTTTGACATGTCAACAAGTTAAGGCCGAACACCAAAGGTCGGCGGGATTGCTACAACCTCTTCCGGTTGCTGAATGGAAGTGGGAACACGTCAACATGGACTTTGTTTCTGGCCTTCCTAGAACTCAAAGAAGCAATGATGTAATATGGGTGATCGTGGATAGACTTACTAAGTCCGCTCACTTCCTTGCTATGAGCATGGGAGATTCCATAGAGTTTCTAGCTGAACTTTACATCCATGAGATTGTTCGCCTCCATAGGGTACCAGTGAGTATAGTGTTTGATAGAGACCCTCGCTTTACAGCCAGGCTATGGCAGAGCCTTCAAAGTGCCTTGGGTACTCAATTGAATTTTCATACTGCTTACCACCCCAGACCGACGGGCAATCCGAACGTACTATTCAGATTTTGGAAGACATGTTGAGGGCATGTGTACTAGAATTTAAAGGGACTTGGGAGAAACACCTACCCTTAGTTGAATTTGCTTATAACAATAGCTACCAAGCAAGCATCGAGATAGCACCTTTCGAGGCATTGTATGGGCATCCGTGTAGATCACTGGTATGTTGGACTGAAGTGGGAGATTCACCCTTGCTAGGCTCAGATCTAGTTCGTGAAACTATCGAGAAAATAGCCCTCATTTGGAAAAGGTTAGTTACTGCTCAAAGCTGGCAAAAGAGCTACGCAGATAAAAGAAGACGACCCTTATCCTTTGAAGTTAGTGGCCATGTCTTTGTGAAGATATCTCCTAGAAAAGGGTTAATGAGATTTGGCCGGAGTGGAAAGCTATCACCTAGATTCATCGGCCCCTTTGATATCATTGAGCGGATTGGAGAAGTTGCATATCGCCTTGCATTGCCGCCACAACTCTTCGGGGTCCACAATGTGTTTCACATATCTATGCTTTGCAAGTACGAACCCGATCCCTCTCATGTGTTAGATTGGAAAGAGATTGAGATAGATGAAGATGTGCCTTATGAAGAAAAACCACTCCAAATCTTAGATACTAGAGAGCAAGTTTTGAGTGGTAAAACAATTCCCTTAGTTAAAGTGTTATGGCACCATCACGGTGTGGAGGAAGCTACATGGAAACGTGAAGCGAAGATTTGCGAGAAATACCCTGACTTATTTTCTAAATTGTGATGTATTTTTTTTGTTGTTCCTTTTTTATTTTTTTCGTACTTGATGAATTGGGCATGAGCCAAAACCTTCTATTATTTCCTTGTCTTGGAGTCAAATTGATATATATACTTTTCTTGGTTATGAGTTTGTTGAGGATTGAATAAATATGATGTTGTTGCCAAACCTTGTTATCATGGTGAGGATCGATATTATTTCGAGGGCAAAATTTCCTAAGGTGGGGAAGTTGTAACACTTGGGTGTTTTAATCCATTGGAAGGTGTGTTTAATATCTTTATTTTCGTTTTGGGAGTCTTTAGAGTTGTTGTATATTGGTTTTGAAGGAGTACAATCCGATTTAAACTCGTTGGGTTTGTTCGTTCGCGTTTATTCTTCTCAAAAAGTTCCTTGGAAACTTAGAAATTCTGTTTTGGGGTCGACATTAGCCTTCCTAAGGGTCGACCCTTGCATGCTATAATGTTTCTAGAGGTGTTACTGGAATTTAGGGTCGACACCAGCCTTGGTGGTGTCGACACCTTTCTTTTGTTGTTGGTCTCAAGGGTCGACCCTTGTATATTGCAGAATCTATGTTGGTTGCTGGAAATTAGTGTCGACCCTTCCTGTCTAAGGGTTGACCCCTTTGCTTGCTGCTAGATTGTCTTTTCTACCTAAAAGGTAGACCCCTTGCCCAAAGGGTCGACCCCTGCTTGTTTTTTTTCAGAATTTTGGGGTTCGAATGGGCCGTACGTTTGGGGGTTTTGGACTTATCCTTTTTCATTGACCTTAGGGCTATTCTCTACTACTATAAATAGACCCAAACCACACCTCTCTCATAATTTTCTTCTCTTTTTCCTCTCAAAACTGAGAGTCTCTCTCTCTCTCTCTCTCTCACACACACACACACACACACACACACACACTCAAAAACTCACTTTTCCCACTTCAATCCTTAAATCTACTCTTTTAGAGGTGTTTTCTCACCTTGATCCTTTGAGATAACTTATAGATCTTGTCGAGGGCTTTCTATTGGTTTGAGAAGTTCGTGGCTTCGTCAACCTTGAGTTTTTCGGGTTTTCTTCCTCATGACTTGAGGTAGGGATACTTTTACCTTAGTATTTCTTTGTTTTGAAGGGATTTCATGGTATGGTTGTGATTTATGAGTTAATTGGAGAATATTGTTTGGTTAATCTTATGTTTTACATAAATAAACCATTTTACTTGACTCTTGCTTGAGATTCCTTTACTCCCTCTCTTCAAAGCATGCATATTAATGTTGTTACAAACCATATCTATAATAGAGGAAAAACCCCCAAATTTGGTAAAACCCTAGATTCTCCATTTGAGTTGAAGACACCACATTGAAAGGGGAATTTCCTTGATTAATGAAATATTGTGAATAATAAATAGATGAAGGATGTGGATGTTGATATAGTAAAAGAATTGTGGCTTGGATGTTATTTGTTTTCCTTAAATCTTGTGTTGTATTCAACTCTTGAGTAATGTTGGATGGTTGTTGATGTAATAAAATGTGAATGAATTATTAATTGTGCATGAGTTCGAGTAAGAGTCGGTTTTCCAAATGTGGTGTTATGTTGGTACCCGCGCGGGGAGTTTAAAATGGTGCCCAAATGCCCTGTCTAGGCTTATCGCTGGATGAATGTGGGAAAAAAAAATTTGGGTGTCCACACAGTCCTGTCGTATGATAGCCGGCAAAAGTGGAAAAACGGATGGTTTTCTTTGGGGTGCCCACTCCCTACCGTATGATAGCTGGCAAATGTGGGGGTGGTTTTAAGACAAAAGTAAAGGGTGTCTTAAATTGGACTCTTATAGGTGGACTCATGGCTTGCGTTATATGGTTTTGCATGTTTGATTGTTGTGCTTGATGACATGAATAGTCATTGTTATTGTTTAGCCGTTATGGATCAATATGTTTATTAAGTATTACATGTAAAGATAAATTTCCTTACAATGTTTTGTTGTAAAGATACCATAATCTTATTCAAAGGGGTTAAATACTTGGTTAAATGTGTTCCTACTGGGCATATAGCTCAACCCTATCTTATTTTTCAGGGATTGATGAAGTACCACCTCCCTGAAGGATTGGTCAAGCAATAGCTCTTTGTGGAAAAGTTGATCCATGTGTATTTTGTTACTTTGAATGGGAATTTTTGTAACAAGACTATTAATCTATTTTGTTGTAATTGTATGCCCTAGAGACTTATATTTTGTAAGGTCACCTAGTTCATTGAACTAGAATACGAATTTTGAACATTATGGGAATGTGTATGGTGAATTGTAATCTCTTATCTCTTAGTTCAACGAGAAGGTTGACTTTTTGGGTATATTATTGTATTTGTTTTGGTATATTCTTGTGGGAGAATTTCAGGGTGTTACATTTGCTGAGCCTCCATTGCTTTATATAAGCAACAAAACAACATATAATATAATAATGTAATAATAGAATTATTATATAATATTTAGTTATATGCCTATAATATAATATAATATATATACACCTTATGTTGTTTGATTTGGATGTCGGCAGCTGAGGGCTGACCGATATCAAAAGATTTTTATAATATAATATATAAAATATATAATTTATACCAAAATACTAAACATATAATATAATCATATTAAACATATAATATAATCATATAACTTTTTTTATTATTTTCTTTTATATATATAAAATATATAAGTTATACCAATTTATATAGAAATACCAAAAATATGAACAAACACATAAAATTATGCAAAATTACAAAAATACTAAACTAATGAAATATTTAGTATTTTAAAACAATTTGGCCATAATGGTGAAGGTTGGGATTAAAGTTCAAATTCCATCTCTCTTACTGAGGATTCTGTGAGGAACACATTCTAATTGTCATCATCGAGTAATCAAAAGAAAGTGCCTAAGTCTTAGGGCCGGTCAAAATTGGGGTGTCTACAAGTGGCAACATAGGCAATATAAAGACAGTACAGGGAATAAACGCAAAGCAGCTTAAAAATACAAGAACTGATTTACAAATGACTAAATATGGCAATCGAAATGAGGAATTTAAGTAGAAAGATGCGTACAAACGGATTCATGAAAATATTACGTGTAGACACCCCATTTTTGACCGACCTTAAGACTCAGACGTCATCGTCTGTGCACTCGATGATTGTGCATGTGTGTGCTAGTTTTGAGTGCCCGAAGGTCTCGACCGAGCACCTTGTATTTCAGCCTCTAAACCCTCTGTGTTTTGGCCTTGTTTTTAGGCCAAACCTTGGTGCCTCTTGGCTGAAGTAGAGTGGGGCCTTGCCGGCCACTTTTGGCATTTGCCAGCCACTTTTTCTCCTTGCCAGCTAGTTGGAGTGGTCGGTCAGCTAGTTGAAGTGGCCGGTCGGCCACTTAAACTGGCTGGCAGCCAATTTTCTCCTTTTTTATATATATATATTTTCAGATCTTTTGAGCCAGCTGTTGGGCATTGAAGCTATCCTCCATACGGAAACAAGCTTTAAGCTTGTCAAGCAAGCTTTTGCTTGCATTGCCTATATAAGGGGAGGTCCCTCCCCCTTGTTTGAGGTTCAGAAATTTTGGAAGCAAAATTCTAACTCTCTCTAGAATTCTCTCTCTCTCTCTCTCTCTCTCTCTCTATATATATATATATAATACTCTATAGTGCTTGAAAGTGAGTGTTCTTGACATATTTGCACACAACCCTCTTAGCCAAACATCTTGACCTTGGAGCTGAGATTCCTTAAGACTTGTTTGGGCCTCCTAAAGCTAGTTTTTGGCTCAGAAGTTGTCCTCTTCCTGCTGTGCTTTAAGGGTGAGCATATTCCCCTTTTTAAGCTTATTTTTGTATACCAAATTAGCCACCTTTGCATGCTATTTTAGGCTTGGTTGTTAACTACAAAAAGCTCTATTTTTAAGTGTTAAAAATGTTGGTTTAAGTCCTTGTTGGGGTTAGGGGTGGTCTACCCTCTTTGGTTGCTTATTTGCTAAGTTTTTGTACCACCTTTTAAGGCTATTCAAACTATCTCTTTTTGACCTTTTAACCATTGAATTCTACAAGAATTTCAGTGGTGGAAAGGTGGTTTTGAGGTCCCAAATAGGAGGGGGTGGTCCCCTCTCCTCTTGTCTTGTTTTCATGTGTTGATGGCCCACCAAAAGAGCATGTGTTTCTACTTCTTTGTGGCTTTGTTCAAGCATATTTTTGTGACTTTTTAGACCTACCATAACTCTATTTTTGGTTTGTTTGATCATTGGTTGCTTGTTCTTTACACTTGCAATGTAATCTTGCTCATTAGCTTTGCATGCCTAATGAGTTAGCTTGTTATTCTAGCATGTGTTGGCTTAATCCCAACCTATTTCTGGTCTTATTTCAGTATGTTGTAACTCTTTTTTGGCCTGGTTGAGTTACCTCTTGCATGCTTCTTACACTTGTAGTGTAACCTTGCTCACTAGCTTTGCATGCTTGCTACTTTAGCCCATCATTCTAGCTTATTTTGGCTATACTCCAGCATGCTTTTACTTATGTTTTAGCATGGTTTAACTCTATTTTGAATGGTTTATGTCATATGAGGCTTGCTTTGTATGGCTATAGCATGATAGGCTTTAACAGCTTTGTGTTTTGAGTCCTCTAGCATGCTTTGCTTGGGTTGTTTGCATGATTTGACATCATTTAATATGTGATTTCAGAGCATATATCACTGTCATACTCTCATATGTATCACTCTTTCAATGCTTTTGAGAGGTTGAGCCTTATGCCTTGTTTGTGAGCCAATACATGAGCATATCTTTCTTGCCATCTATGCTGCAAGTCTAGCATGTTTTTGCTACTGTTTCGAGCTGCCTTAGGTCTGTTTTGAATGGTCAAGGTCATTTGAGCATTGCATAGTATGGTTGTAGTGTAAAGGGCCTTAACTAGCTTTGAGTTTTGAGGCCTTTAAAATGTTATGCATGTGATGTTTGCATGGTATGGCACCATTTAGTATGTAATTTCAGTGCATATAGTGTAGTCACACTCTTATATACTTCACTTCTTCATAGCTTTTGAGGGTTGTGTATTATGCCTTGCTTATAGGCCAACATGTGTGCATGTTCTTCTAGCATCTTGAGCTCCCATTTCAGCATGTTGAGATCATTATTTTTGCATGATTGAGCTCTATCCAGAGTTGGTTTGGTCATTTGTGCTATGTATTGCATGCCTCTTGTGTATTGCTCTTTACTAGCTTTGATGTTTTTGATCCTCAACATGCTATGCTTGCATTGCTTGCATGCTTTCAGGTCTTTAGCATGCCACTTCAGCTCTAAATATCTGCCACGTTCCTCTTTTCTTCATTTTTTTTTTCCATTTGATTTGAGAGTTGGTTGACCCTTGAGTTTGTGTTTGAGCTTGGGATTGAGGCTCGTGCTTAAATGGCTTTAACCTTCTTTTGAGGGTTTCTCCTAGTCAAAGGCATGGTGTCTCCTATGCCTTAAACTATTCTTTTGGTTGACCTCCTCTCCTTAGAGGACTTGCACATTGGACTTAACCAATTAAAGAATGGACTGGTAATGTAAAATGTGTAAACAAGAATTAAGTCAACTAAAACATGCCAAGATAACATATGTGTGTTGCATTGCATGTGTTTGGATCGGACGTTAATCCAAACATAAGAAATATGGGACGTTTCATACTTGAAGTGATGAAACGTGTCACGTTTCTTGGTCACAAACACCCTTGATCAAGCATGATAGGGTGGAGGCTCTTTGTGTGTTGTTTGTGCATTCATAAACATGGTATAAGCTTGGTTCTTGGCCACCATGCATTGAAAATGCTTGGTTGGTGGCTTGAGAGCCGAGTGCCACGCTCTTTTGAGCTTGAGACATGATTGGGAGGGTGGCAGTGCCTGCATTGTCTTGCAAATACATTGTTGTGCCTCTATTGTTCTCTGTTGCAACAAAGCCAGAAGCATGGAGAAGCAACTAGCCGACCACCCAGTTTTACTAGCCGATCGGCCAGTGGCACTAGCCAACTGGCCAGTTTTAGTGGCTGGCAGCCCACCAGCAGATTTCTGTTTCAAAGTAAAGGCAGTTTGGAGGTTGGTCCAATTTTCAGAGATCAAGGCAAGTGCAAACAGAGGCAATTGACAACATGGTAATGGATTTCCGAACGAACGCCAACCGAGCATGCATCTTCAACCTCTTGGAACAGAGCTGAGGCAGTATGATTTGTAATTAGCTTTACTTGTTAGTTAGATTAATTTGGTAATTTAATTAATTAGTTTGTTAATTAATTAAGTGTTGTAATAATTAGTAAGTAGTTTACTAGTTATTCGTTTTGTTGTGTAATAATTAATCTAATTAGCTTAATTAGATTGGTTATTTAGCTTAACTAATTCATTCGGACCATCCATCGAGAGGGCAAATGTTGTAATAAGTGTGCGTGTGTGTGTGAATGTCTTCCAACCCCACGTCTTTCTCCCTTTTACTTAACCGCTTTCGATGGTTAGTTTAGGGTCATTTTCAATTAGCATACCTTATGCTTGCATGTTTGCATCATTCATTTGTCTTGCATGCACTGGGCTCGGCGCTTCATTCGAGCTGCATTGACTTTCAATACTTATTTGAATAAGTGTTTCAAAGCATGTTATCAAATTGTTGCATTTCATATGTCATATTAGATAGCCGAGCCTATTTAGTTGCATTTTTGCATGTGTTGCATTAGGCATTTCACATAGTTAGGATCATGCATTGATTTCTAATTAGTTTCTCTTTTGGCTCGGAGTACACTGTAAGTGTTTACGCTTTAGCATCCTTGCATGAGTGTAAGTAATTTCCATGTTTAGTATGCTTGCCATGAGGCTATGTGCTTAAATGATTAAATGCATGAATGCCTGTGGATGAAGGCTTCATTACTTGAATTGGAACAATTCATCAAAATGTGAGTTTTAAGCCCACTTGGAATGGCAAATCATCATGTTTTAAGCCCACCTTGTTTGGTGGCAAATTTAAACCATTTTCGAAAACAAACATGGAATTGTTTTGTTCCAATTTAGGCGATCTAGTTTATACTTGTATGCTGTGCGCATCACGTAGTAAGTTAGCTAAATAACCGAAATAGAACACATGTGTTTCCAAAATAACATATCATGATTAGTAGAGGCCGATCCTTTGATCGGGCGAGCGGGGGTGCTCATTTCAGGACCTTCCCCTCTTATACCCAAGTTCTCAAGCCGAGGCAACTTTGGTGATGACGGACACGTGGCCTTTGGCACGAGTCAGGGTTTCCTAAATTTTCCAAAAACAAAATATTTAGGTGGCGACTCTGAAATCTGGCAAAGCAGTCTATGTTTGGCCCTTTTTTATTAAAAAATATTTGCCAAAACGATTTGCTAGATTTGGACTCTTTGGTGATTTATCAGTCTTACATTGCACTTTGTGAGATTAGATTCAGAACCGTGATAGAAGTCCGAACTGTAGTAGCTAGAACCCAATTCGCGCCCTCTCCGAAAAGGGGGCCTCGCGGAGAGCGTTCGGGCGGTCTACAATACGCATACAAAATAGTGAAAGATTGAACCAAAAGAAGAAGGAAACAGAAATTTACCAAATGGGGCCAAAAGCGAGATTGCCGGAGTCGAAGAACTTGAACGGAATGGGGCAGTTGAAAGCTTGCCAAAGAAGACGAATGAAACGGTTGCAGAGCTTTGAGTAAACAGTAATGGCACATTGAGAGTGGAAGTTTAGAGAGAGAAAATTTGCGAAACAAGGGAAATTATTTTTTGCAAAAGTGAAGAGATGCAGAGAGAGGGAGAAGTTTTCTCAAAATTGTGAAAATGAGGCAAACCATAATTATGTGCCTTGGACGACGTATCTGTCAGGTGGCGTAGGAAGAAGCGACGCGTCCTAATAGCGCGTGTTAGGTACGAACCAATGCAAAAAGAATGCGTGGCAAAAACAGTTGGGAAAACCGTGCGTGACAGGTCATGAGCAGATAAAACTCTTGGAGTTCTTGATTTAATGAAGCAAAAACCTCGGCTAGAGGAATGATCTCAGTTAAGGTATTTAAAGAACTTTGTTCTTGGTTCTTGATCCCTAATAAAAATGGACAGTTAAGTACTGGATACTTGAAGCTGACGAGTCACGATCTCGGTCGAAGGAAAGAATGAATTTTAGCCGACATAGTATTTGAACAAATGATGTAGGTTCCATCACCTTAGAATGCTGAGGTAATAGAACCTAGGGGGCAATTATGGGAACATATTTTGAGAATGGCAACACGTGGCTAAGGTGATGCCAAGGTATCAACCGAGGTGCCACGTGGCTTGGTCATGATGCCGAGGTGATCTGGTCTAGGTCGAGGTTATCTGCGGAGATATCGAAATCCGGGGTGAACGGATAAGGGACAAGAGTCCTAGAATATGGGAGGATCTCAGTCTGGATAAAGATAAAGCTCTTAAGGAGTTTATCCCGATCTAGCTGGGAGTCCAAGATGAACATTGAACCTGAGTCCATTGAAGTTAGGCCTCTACAGGGATCAGGTAAAGTGCTGGCTATAAAAGTAGGGCACCTCCATGAGTTTGAGGTATAGGTGATACATTGTAAGCAATAAGTTCTTTCTTGTGAGTTAAGCACAATTGGCTATCTTTGAGAGATAATTACTAACTTGATCGTCAGAGTGCTCCCGGGTGGACGAACCACAGTCGGATTCTTATCTTTCTGTGACAAGTTGTTCGAGCTTAATCTATTCTGTCGATGCTCTCCTGCGGAGTTTCCCTATTTGGTTGTGTGGTCAAAAATCAACACCCACAAATACAATCAAGTGGAATCAGATTTTTAATGCAACGAAAACAAATATTAAAATTCACCTGAAAACTTTGATCACTTGAACAAAGTTAGTAGCTCCATCGAAAAGAGGCTGCTGGCTCACCAGCTCCGCAAATACACAACTTGCAGACCAAATATCAACTGGAGTAGAGTATTTTTGGCCGCCAAGTAAGAGTTTAGGTGCTTTGTACCACAGATTTGTAACCTGAAGAACTACCCCAACTGTATGAGAAGATATACCACAATGACTAGTGGAGAATTCAAAACAATTGAATTAATTGATGTTTGGATGTGTTTTTGACGTGGAACATACATTTGAATCAAGAAGCCCCATACAAGCATATATATTTTTTCATAATAACCAATTTTGTTGGTCATCTTGTTACAAAGTAATTGCAGTATGCATATTTTATTTTATTTTTAAACTTGTACTATATCCTTCGTATTTTTTCTATAACCTTATCTCGTTCACTAAGTTCTGCCATTTTACTCTTATGTTTAAAAAACAAAAAATAAAAGAGCATCCATAAGCACAATTTTGTTTTTTTATTTTTTGGTTAATTGATTGTATGAGTTTAAATATTTGTTCTTACTGATGTGATTGGTTTAAATTTTTATGTTGTTTTTCATATTGATAATAGTTTTTTAGCTTTCTCTTTTAGTTTAATGTGCTTATGCGGTTTTATAATTAGTGAAAACTAACTAGAATTAACAGGTATTGCCTAATTTTTCCGCCTAAGGTCTCAAATTGGCTAGAGCTGTCCCTTTATGTGAAGAAACCAACTACAAACCCATTATTGTTTCTCCAGTGTTAGATATAGGAAGTAACTTGAATTCATTTGCAACTACGCGTTTACAAGCAACATGTGAAGAGAAAGAAAAGGAGTTCGTACTAAATATTTATCAAAGAATATATTTCTACCTAAAAAACGTGTTACAAAATAATAAAGAAGTAATGTAAATCACCTTCTAATAGGCAGTGTCAGAATACCATTCAGTTACCAAGAATGAAAGTCGAAACAACCAAGCTCTTACCTGTCATAAATATAAATTGTTTGAGAGGACTTGAAGCTGAAAAGAAGGCAAGGGTAGAATAATGTACAAGGGAATACCTTTTCCCCTTCAGTACATGTCTGAAGAGGAACACCAATTTCCCTCGCTAATCCAAAGTTTGCTAGCTTAAGCATGTGCTTGCTACAATCTATCACCAATTTCACTAGGGTGGCATTACTAGGAAATTGCATGCTACTAAATGATAACAATTGTTGACATTCAAGTCGCATTAGAAATTCATGGAGTGTGTCGTAGACCGCCCGAACTCGCTCCGTGCGCCCTCCTTTCGAAGAGGGCACGAATTGTGTTCATAGCTACTCCAGTTCGGACTCCTATCACGGTTCTGAATCTAATCTCACAAAGTGCAATGTAAGACTGATAAATCACCAAAGAGTCCAAATCCCGCAAATCGTTTTGAAAAATCGATTTTAATCAAAAAAGCGCCAAACATGGACTGCTTTGCCAGATTTCAGAGTTGCCACATAAATATTTTATTTTGGGAAATTTAGGAAACCCTGACTCGTGCCTAAGGCCACGTGTCCGTCATCACCAAAGTTGCCTCGGCTCGGGAACTTGGGTACGAGAGGGGAAGGTCCTGAAATGAGCACCCCCGCTCGCCTGATCAAAGGATCGGCCTCTACTAACATGATATGTTGTTTTTAAAAACACATGTGTTCTTATTCCAGTTATTAATCTAGAATTACTATGTGATGCGCACAGCATACAAGTATAGACCAAATCGCTTAAGTTGGAACAAAACATCTCATGTTTGTTTTTCGAAAATGGTTTGAAGTTGCTACTCGTAAGTAGGCTAAAACGCGGATTTGCCACCCTCAAGTGGGCTTAAAACATGATGATCTGCCACTTCAAGTGGGCTTAAAATGTACATTTGATGAATTGTCCCAATTCAAGCAATAAAGCCTTCATCCACAGGCATTCATGCAGTTAATCATTGAAGCACATAGCCTCATGGCAAGCATGCTGTCATGGCAATCACTTACATGTATGCGAGGATGCTAAAGCATAAACACTCACAGTGTACTTCAAGCCAAAACAGAAGCTAGTTAGTAATCAATGCATGACCCTAGCGATGTCAACAATGCCTAATGCAACACATGCAAAATGCAACTAAGTAGGCTCGGCTATCTAAGATGGCCTATGAATGCAACACTCGATAACATGCTTTGAAACACGTATTCAAGTAAGTATTGAAATTCAATGCAGTTTGAATGATGCGCCGAGCCCGGTGCATGCAATACGAATGAATGATGCACGCATGCAAAGCATAAGTATGCTAATTGAAACATGCCCTAAAACTAACCATCAAGAGCTGGTAAATAAAAGGGAGAAAGACGTGGGGTTGGAAGACATTCACACACTTACGCACACTTATTACAACATTTGCCCTCTCGATAGAGGGTCCGAATAATATGAAAGCTAACTAGCTACGCTAATTAAGCTAACTATTACAAACCAACTAATTAACTAACTATTCTAGCTAATTAATTATTCCAAACCAAATTGAATTGAATAACCAGCTAATCTATGCTAATTAATTAAACTAATTAATTACAACACATGTAATTAACTACAACTAGCTAGTAAAGCGGTAAAATGGCCTCGTGGGCGAAAGAGGCATGCATGCTCGGTCGTGTCCTCCCGGAAATCCACTGCCTTGCCTCAAGATGCCTCTGTTTGCACACCTTTAGACCTCTGAAAATTGTGCCAACTTCTAGATTGATTCGGACCCATCTCAGGAACATGCTGAGGGATGATCGGGCAGAAATGGTGGCCATCGGCCAGTAATTATGGCCGATCGGCAGGCTTTGATGGCCAGTCGGCTGCTCTGGTGGCTGGTCGGCTACTGATTCCCTGAATTTCCTTCTTTTGCTGCAACAGAGCACAAACAGAGGCATGGCAGTGTATTTGCAAGGAAATGTGTGTACCACCACACTCCTTATCATATCTCAAGCTCAAAAGAGTGTGGTACTCGACTTTCGGACCACCAACCAAGCATCACAATGCACGATGGCCGAGAAGCCAAATATGTACAAGTCAATGAATGCACAAATAGACTCGATGAAACTTCCATCCTATCATGCACGATCAAGGGTGTTGGTGACTAAGAAATGAGGCACGTTTCATCGCTTCAAGTATGAAACGTCTCTCATTTCTTGTGTTTGGATTAACGTCCGATCTAAACACATGTAATGCAACACAAACATGTTATCTTGGCATGTTTTACTTTGATTCATTTTGTTTACTCATTTTAGATTACCGATAAGTCCTTTAACCGTTTAAGTCCAAAAGTGAGAGTCCTCTAATTTTGAAAGAGGATCTAAGCCACAAGCACCTTGAGCATGGAAGAAGCCTCATGCTTTTGGTTAGTAAAAACCCTCAAGAGAAGCCTAAAACCATTAGCCATGAAAGCCTCAATTCCATGCTCAAGCCAACAAGGGGCTTAAGACCTCTTTCAAAGTGATACAACAAATGAAAGATGGCATGCGATGATATACACTTCGGCACTGAAATAAGATGCTAAATAACATTAAAGCATGAAAATGATGCATGCAAGACATGCTTGAAGTCAAAGCCATTGAGACTAGCAAAGAGCATGGCACTATAGGCATACAATACTAAGCCTAAATGACTAAACCAACCCCGGACAGAGGTTAAATATGCCAAAATAGTGACTGAAATATGCTAAGATCAAGGCATATAATACAAGGAAAACATGCTCGTTTGATGGCTCGCAAACAAGGCATGAAGATTCAACTCTCAAACACAATGAAAGAATGATATATGTGAGAGTGAGGCAATGATATGTGCTCTGAAATTACATGCCAAATGGTGTCATATCACACAAACATCACAAATATAACATGCTAAGGGTCTCAAAACTCAAGACTAGCAAATCCAACTATGCCATAGCTATACAAAGCATGAGCCACATGACCAAGACCACTCAAATCAGACCTAAAGCATGCTAAATTAGAGCCAAAAGCATGCTGGAGTGGATCATACACATGCTAGAATGAGAGGCATAAAGCATGATACATGTTAGGCCAGCAAGTAGGATTACACTACAAGTGTATGAAGCATGCAATGAGTGGCCAAACCAGCCAAAAATAGAGTTTAAACCTGTTAAAATATATCCAAAAACATGCTCAAACTAAGCTAAGACAAGTCACAAAAGCATGTTACTTTGCAATGCTAACAAGGCATGGCATGGAGAGACAAGGAGGGGAGGCCACCCCCTCCTATTTGGGACCTCAAAATAAGTTTTCTACAACTGAAATTCCTTTGGAATTCAGTGGTTTTAAGGCCAAAAAGAAGTTGTTTGAAAAGCTTGAAAGTTAGCTCAAAAAGCCTTACAAGCCAAGGAGCAAAAGGAAGGAAACACCCCCTAGCCAAACAAGGCTTAAACCACCATTTTAGAACCTCAAAATCAGAGTTTTTTATGGTTCAAAACCAGCCCCAAAATAGTCCAAAACAATGGAAAAAGGAGGATAAAGTAAGTGTGTAAAAACAAGCTTGAAAGGGGGAAGTGCTTACCCTTGAAGCACCTTGAAGCATAGCAGCAAAACCAGCCAAAATCTGAGCCAAAATCAGCCTTTTGGAGCTCAAACAAAGTCCCAAGCTACCTCAGCCCAAAGATGATCAACTTTGGTTAAGGGTCTCTTTGGAAAAGTGTAGGAAATTCTCACTTCTAAGCCTAAAACAAGAGGAGAGAGAGAGAATTCTAGAGAGATGGGAGAATTTGCTCACAAATCTTCTAGAGAGAGAGGATTCTAGAGTGAGAAGCTCTCAAATTTTCTAACTTGTTCCTTCTTCAAAATGATAGATATTGCCTTTATATATAGCAATTCAAGAGCTTTTGGTCAAAAATATCTGAATTGGGACAGCTGGAGCTTGTGTGGAACAGCTGGAGGGAAAAGGTCTGCAAATTCTGAGTTTTTTGGGCATTTCTGGCCGACCAGCTATCTTTTTGGCTGACCTGCTACTTTGTTGGCCGACCTGCTACTAATGTTGGCCAACTGCAAATTCTGCTCTACAGGTCCGACTTCAAATGGGCATAACTCCTTCATCTAGACTCCTTTATAGGTCATTATTGTGTCTAAAATGAAGCCCCGGAAGTAATATTTCCAATGGTGGAATCCTTACCTCAAAATTCCAAGTGTGCTAAGAGATATTCCTCTTTTAGTGAAGATTGCTCATTTTCGGCTCAATCGGATTGATGCCTAACTTCAACCAACCATATCTCCTCCATCCAAACTCGGCTTTAGGAGATTCTTGAGTGTAAAATGAAGCCCCGGAAGTCTTCTTTCCGATGGTGGTGGCCTTATAGCTGAAATCAAAGTGTGAAAATGGATAAGCCTGATTTACCAAGGGCTGCCCGGCTCTCTCTTAACGATTCATGCCCAACTTCTTCGTCAACTAGGTTTCTTCCCTCCACGCCTCTTTTCTTCAACTCCAAACCCCTAAACAAGGTGTTTTGAAAGATTTTTCAAAGATTTCATCTCTCTTTTATTCATTTCCACTTTGTCCTTGCTCGGTTTACCGAAAAGCGCAGCATTTAACAAAATGCGAGCGTTGGAACTTCGTAGAATCATTTTTCAAAAACTATTTTGAAAGAGAGGGTTTCAAGGTCTAAAATCTTTTGATCAAGATCGTTTTAGTCCAAAAGGGGTATGAAGTTGGGATTTGACTCTCCTCTAGTCGAAGAAATTGAACCTTTGCACTGCACACATCATCACCAAGTAAACAATCAGTGGCGCCCAAGTCTTATGGGTGGTCAAAAATGGGGTGTCTACAGTCATTTCCACTTCACTATTATCACACCCAATTCATGCATCGTATCTTTCTCAAAATGGTACAAAAAAATAGCAAAACTCACTCACTTTTATCACTTGGTTCTTCTTGGCAATATCTGTGGAAGTGGTCATAAATTTCTTCAAGTTAAGTTCCATATATTGCAGTCCTTTTTTTTTTTTTTTTTTTTAAATTAATAGCAGGGGCACTGGCAGGTGTGCTATTATATTTATTTGTTTCATTTTAATTGATAGTAGGATACTTGCTTATGTGTTTTTGAATTTATTTACTTTGAATTGATAGAAGGGCACTGGCGGGTGCTATTTTTTATTTTTTTTTATTTATTTTAATTTATAGTAGGATACTTGCGGGTGTGTTGTCTTTTTGTTTTTTTTTTTTTGTTTTTTGAATTAATAGCAGGGCACTGGCGGGTGAGTTGTTTTATATATTTATTTCATTTGAATTGATAGCAGGGCACTGGCGGGTGTACTTAATTATTTGTTTGATTTTAATTTATAACAGGGTACTGGCGGGTGTGCTTATTTGTTTATTTATTTAATTTTAATTGATAGTAGGGTACTTACTGGTGTGCTTTTTTTTATTTGCGTATAATTGATAGCAGAGCACTAGCTGTTGTGCTTATTTGTTCATTTCATTTTAATTTATTTTCTGAATTTATTTGTTTTGAATTGATAGCAAGCCATTGGCGGGTGTGTTAATTTATTTGTTTGATTTTAATTTATAGCAAGGCACTGGCAGTTGTGTTTTTTTTTTTTTTGTTGATTTGTTTGATTTTAATTGCTAATAGGGTACGTACGAGTGTAGGACTTGCAACACAAAAAAGACATGAGGAAGATCAAGTTAGAACTAAACAAATGCGGAAAACCTTTTGTGGTGAAGATTCTGAGAATTCAACTAATTCTAATGATAGTGAGCAGGAATCTGATGGGTCCAACCATGATGACAGCCAACAAATAGACACAGGCAATGATGGTTGACCAATCTTTGCAAACATTATTTTGTCAACAGTGTTACCTTTTTTTTTTTTTTTTTTTGCAAATAGTGTTACTTTTTTCAGCCCATTATTTTGTGAACAGTGTTATTTTTTCCCCCTTTATTAGAAAAAGAAAATTGTAAACAATGGCAGACTTCATGGATGGCTTATGTGATAGACAACATTTGCATGGTTTATGTGAACAATATTATTTAGGATGATGCTTTGTCATTTTGGATACATATGTCCAACTAATTTTATTTTTTTTTTTGTTACAATGCCAATGATGTATGTATAGGTTGTTGAAATTTATGGATACCAATCGACTACGCAGTGCATACATTGATTCCAATACTTAGCATGACATTTAGGCACGGAATGTGATTGAGGAGATAATTCATTCCATTTCTCAGATGTTCTTTTTTTCTAAGTCGTTGAAGGATACATTAGGTTTTGCTTACTAACAAGGAATTTCATATTGCTGCTTTTTGTAGCAAATATTGTCATTGTTCTTGGTATTTTTAAAATTTGCAAAGAACTATGATTGTGCGCCTTCTAAGTGGGGAGATGACATGAATTATCACTTCCTCTGCATTAACAATATGCTTTTGTGTGTGTGTGTGTGTGTGTGTGTGTGTTTAAATGGAAAAATGAGAAAATTTATTAGTTATTTTGTTACTTTGCCAAGGACTTGTCCTCTTACTCTCCTAGCATTTGAAATGTGTATATGATAGTATACACTAATGGCACAATTTTAGTTGGACATGAACTCATTACGCAAAAAAAAAAAAAAATAAATAAATAAATAAATAAAATTATATTGTATTGTTTATGTAGCAAAACATGGACTCTTACTCCAGTTTTTTAAATAGTTTCCCCACTAAAATTTGGAACATGTGTGAAATTTTTGACGGATTGTAAATGTAACAACTAAGAGTAATGTAATACACTTAAATATCATAATAGTTTCATCACACCAATCTTAAGCAACACTATAAATTCCATACAAATTGAAACTCAAAAACTAATATGCTTCTTCAATCGTCCACAAAATACTACCAAACTGGGTTAGTTTATTCATCCATGTTTCTTCGACCATCTAATGTTTTCATAATTGCGAAAAAGTTTAGTGCCAAAAAGAATGTTCGTTATTGTGGAAAAGTGGTTTGGAAATACTCTTTAAATCCTGTAAGACGCTTGTAATCCTCAGCTAGTCACCTGAAAAGGAATGAACACTCCGGTCGGGGCTGCCGAAATTAGCATTCCAACGGATAAGTTAGTGTATACTCTCTTAGTTGCTTACATCTCAAGTTAAACTTACTTTTTCTCACATACCTCTCTTTGGTTGTTGTTCTTCTATTTATATACGCTCTTGGTCCTCAGGGTAAGGCCCACTCTTAATCCGTCGTGTGTTTATTCATTTGGCCTTCCTTTAGTTGTATTCCAACTTCTAATCACCCCCCCCCCCCGATTTAGCTAGCGTTATGGCCGATTAAGATACTCGGCACCTAGAACGTAGAGGCGAATATAATAAATATCCTGATTTAGTTAATATGTACTCGACCCTTCTGAGTCCCCTATTATTTGGCTCCTATAATTGCCCCCCAAAAACCCCACTAACGCCAGTTAGTCGGCGTGTTTGGTTTCGAATTTGGACAGTCAAAAATTCAACGGTTAACCTTATTCCAATGTGTGTCAGAACACACATGTTTTTTTGGTCATCATTACGAGTTCCCGCCCCTTCGTACGCCTCCTCCATTTAATGTGATTTAAAACTTTCTCTCTTCGAATGTATGTTTTGAATACTCAAAGTTCCTGATTCGCCTTCTAGTACAACTCCTTCACTTCGCGATTTCTACAACTTTCTACTGTTTCTCACTATCTCTTCTGCTTCCCGTAAGTTTTTTTTCTCCTTCACTCCCAATATCATTTCCTTGTTTATTTCTAGTTTAGTATAATCCTAGGCTATTTAGGACGGCAAAAAATTTGAAAAAGCTCCTTTCTGCGGATCAAATTTTTGGCTTCCGGCGCCATTATTCCATCCCCGATGACGTCCATCTGTCACTCGTGGCAGACAACACCACTGATATGGAGAGGACCGATGAGAGTACAATCATCTTTCCTCTCTTATCGATTGCTGAGGGCGGAGTCCGTTTTCCCCTTGACCTATTTCTAAGGGCCGTTCTTCGACACTGGGGTCTAATCCTTTCCCAGCCTAACGTGAACTTTTTTCGCATCACAATGGGGATTATAGAATTGAATCGTCATCTTAGGATTAACCTAGGCGTACCTGCAATTCGGCATTGCTATGCCTTAGCCAAGTCTACTGGCCGACTGGGACGCTATTTTCTCAAGGCCAAGGATACCAATCATCACCTAGTGACTATGCTTGCCAGCTCTGGCAAACGTGTTGACGACGTGATGGTCGTTGTCCGAGGCAACTAGGAATTCGGCGAGGGTGAAGATCGCCTAGATCCTATGCCAAGGCAAAAAGGGGAACCAGGTGGCCGTATAGCTCACTCTAGTTACTTTTATTACCTTATGTGTATTGGCTCTCCTTCTGTGTACTTACCATTTTGTCTATGCAGGCAGTGATTTGAAGAAAGTGTTGGTTTCAGCCAACGACGCTGTACTCGCGAAAATTAAAATCGCTCTATAGTTCGTTGGCCGTCAAAGCCTTCAGAAACAAGAGAGGGCGGACCACATTCTCTTGCTATTCGCACCAACTTACGCAACGTTTTCGGTGGTAGATCACATTCTAATTCCGAGAGGCGAAGATCATCTTACAGCCCTTATTTTTCCCAGCTTCAAAAGCCTAAAGGAGGTCGGCTTAGAAGACTCCTATTCGGAACACGTGGAAGAATAAGCAGCCGATCAGGTCACCGAGGATCCGAACCAGTTGGAAGCCGAGGTAGATGAGGCTTTTAACTCGGCCTTTGAGGAAGCCGGACTCAATTCGTCCGACCCTCCATCTACATCAGAGCAAGGAGACATCGACATTTTTACAAACTTAAGAGACCTTCCCGATGCTTATGCTGAGGATATGGCTGGGTTATCACTCACACAGCTTGCCAAGAAGAAAAACACCGAACGGATGGCCGCTCGGAGGAGGGCCGAGGCCCTCCGTTCTGAACCTGTTGTCACGACTGAGTCTTCTTCACCAGTTGTTATGGAAGAGATGGCTCAAATTGAGACTGCAAAAATGGAGAGGCCAGTCTTACAGCTGAGTCAAGATGTCACTCAGAGGGGGGAGAAACGTCCTGCCGAGAGCGAAGTCGACTCCGAGGAACTCCCAACCAACAAGCGGCCGCGCATGGAAGAGTTTGACTCAGTTGTGGACGAACGGCTACGCATGGAGGAATCGGACTCGGTTGTACCATTCGTGGTTCAACCAAGGATAAAAAACATGCCGATTTCATCTAATGCATTGGCTCTTAAGGATCCGGCCGTGGCCTTGAGCATGGTCTCCTTAATATCACTGCCGGCTGACAGGGCAACTTTTCGGACGGAACCTGATTTGCTAACGAAAGCATTAGCCGCTCAATCGGCCATACTGGTACGTGACTTGATCTTTGTCTGCCTCCTTCCGCCTATATTATTATTATTATTATTATCATTATTATTATTATTATTATTATTATTATGTTTTTATTCTAATTCCCTGTTTTGCAGGTGGCGGGAAGAATAGCCGAGATAGGCCGCCGTCGGCATGATGCTATTGAACAGATTGCCTTTCTGAAGACGGAGGTTGAAAGCGAGAAAGGTAAGGTGGCAGAGGCCGCTCAAAGGGCCGAGCGCGAGGCGGCGAAAGCATTAGAGGAAAGTTTGAGGGCTAATGCCGAGGCCGAAAAGGTGCGGGGTTCTGACCAGCTCAGGTTGGCCGCTGAGGAAAGGGCAAATGTAAGCGAGAACGCGCTCAAGTTAGCCAAGCAGGTGATTGCCAAGCTGGAAGTCGACTTGATAGAATCGAAGAAGGCAAAGGAGCAAACCGACTCCGAGTTTGCCAAAGCGTTCTAGGCTGGGCAGGACGCCGCGCTGGAGAACTATGTGGAGGAAGTCCCCAAGTTCGAGAATCGGGGCTTCAAACACGGCTGGCTCAAAGCCCTTCCTGCTACAAATGTGACATTAGACCAGTCGATTCCATTCGAGCAGGTGGACTTTGAGTCGCTGGCGTCTAATCCTGAAGACTGACTTGGGTGACATTCTGATTTTTGTTAGGCATCTTTCATGACCAATTGTAATTTTCCTTTTAGTAGATTTCTGTTAGTTTAAGGGAATTTTCATGTATAAAATGGCTACTATCTGCGCTCAATTTATTAATGAAAATTTCCTGTTCATTTTACTATTAGCTGTACTCAATTTTTGATGTTAATAAAGAGTTTTGTTTTTCACTACTTTGGATAAAATGATTACTATCTGTTGTGTATGCTAACTATCGGTCCGATAGGATGTAGGATAATGAGATGAGTAAATTAAATATCCCATTGAATAGCTGCCAATTAGATAACTGTAACTTAGCAATTCAGTAATTTAGCCGTCTCTTAATTTAGCCGAACAACTAGGCTAATGAATTTGCCCTTGCCCCAGCCAATGCTTGAACTGGTACGCCGAATACAATTAGTTCATGGAGTGGCTGTGGCACATGAGTAGATCGGCGCCAGGCTTAGATATTTGGCCGATTAGATTAATAAATTTGCTCTTGCCCCAGCCAATGCATGAACTGGTACGCCGAATAAGAATCTTCCCTTGCCCCAGCCAATGCTTGAACTGGTACGCCGAATACAATTAGTTCATGGAGTGGCTGTGGCACTCGAGTAGATCGACGCTAGGCTTAGATATTTGGCCGATTAGATTAATGAATCTGCCCTTGCCCTAGCCAATGCATGAACTAGTACACCGAATAAGAATCTGCCCTTGCCCACAATTAGTTCATCGAACGGCTGTGGCACATGAGAAGATCGGCGCCAGGCTTAGATATTTGGCCGATTAGATTAATCAATCTGCCCTTACCCCAGCCAATGCTTGAACTGGTACGCCGAATACAATTAGTTCATGGAGTGGCTGTGGCATTTGAGAAGATCGGCGCCAAGCTTAGATATTTGACCGATTAGATTAATCAATCTGTCCTTGCCCCATCCAATGCTTGAACTGGTACGCCGAATACAATTAGTTCATGGAGTGGCTGTGGTACATGAGTAGATCGGCGCCAGGCTTAGATATTTGGCTGATTAGATTAATGAATCTGCCATTGCCCCAGCTAATGCATGAACTGGTATGCCGAATAAGAATATGCCCTTGCCCATAATTAGTTCATGGAGTGGCTGTGGCACATGAGTAGATTGGCCCCAGGCTTAGATATTTGGCCGATTAGATTAATCAATCTGCCTTTGCCTTAGCCAATGCTTGAGCTGGTACGCCGAATACAATTAGTTCGTGGAGTGGCTGTGGCACATGAGAAGATTGGCGCCAGGCTTAGATATTTGGCCGATTAGATTAATGAATCTACCCTTGCCCCAGCCAATGCTTGAACTGGTACGCCGAATACAATTAGTTCATGGCGTGAGGCTTTTGAAGTTTAGCATTAATGAGATCGCCTTGGAGGTGTTGCACCTGTAAGGAATAAATGGGATGAGTGCTTCGTGTACATAGGTCCTATTAGCGTGCTCAGACTCAATAACTCAAACCAATCTATTAAGGAAGGTTAAACAAGTGCGAATGTCAAATAGACTATTCTTCAACAGTAGAGGAGAGGGGAGGACATTGGCTGAGCTGGACATAGAGGTGAATCGAAGTGGCGAGCCTATGCGCACGGGCGGTAGGGCGTCGAGGGAGCGAGAGAGACGCCAGTCCCCACGTCGTCGAAGTAGGTCACCCAGAAGGGAAAAGCAGCAACGGGGCAATTCCCTTCAACCTCGCTCCAGAGGAGAATCTGGTGGCACACCGTGCCCGTTGAGTTTTGTGGTTTTTGTGGGGAACAAACCGATGACCGAAGCGGATTCAATCATTCACGACTCAAATGTGGCAGTCGAGTTCGCTCGACAGATTTTTTTGCCAGAAGTCCAGCAGTCGATGGTTGGTCGACAAGATTTTGAGGTGTTTCGGGAAGGCATTCAAGGGGCAGTCACGGGGCTGTACACTGCCTACGAAATCGGCATGCACCTTCGTGCCGCATGGCGGGATATAGAGCAGAGAGATGAATGCATTCGAAGCTTAGAAGCTCATGCGGAGAAGGCTGAGCACGAACTAAGAAAAGTCAAGACTGCCGAGGCACAATCAGCCAGCCATCCTAACCCGATTGTGGAGGAAAGGGTGACCCAACAGCTAATAAGTCATGCGATTGCCAATCGAGATACGGCTAGCATGTTTGCAATTGAGACTACTAAGTCCGGGCTTATGAAAAAGGATTTCACGACGGCCAAAAGCTCGGGATAGACAAGACCAAAGAAAAACTCGCCAAGGAGGTCTACCAATGTGAAAATCGTAGATTCAAGCACGGTTGGATCAAGGCACTTCAGGCCGTGGACGCTCTACGGGCAGCAGGCGTTGATTCGACGTCGCCGCTATATCAAGGTCATCATTTTCCCTTTGCGGCCTTGTAGACGCGCCCTCGTGGGCCTCAATGCTACAGTTCAGACTCGATTTTTGTTGGTTCTTAATCTGAACCAAAGAGTCCAAATCCGGCAAATCGTTTTGAGAAAACAGATTTTTTGAAAGAAGTGCCAAACATGGACTGCTTTGCCAGATACAGAGTCGCCACCTAAATATTTTATTTTGGGGGAATTTAGGAAACCCTGACTCGTTTGCCTAAGGCCACGTGTCCATCATCACCAAAGTTGCCTCGGCTCGGGAACTTGGGTACGATTGGGGAAGGTCAGCTATGAGCACCCCCGCTCGCCCAATCAAAGATCGGCCTCTACTAACCGTGATATCTAGTTTTGAAAACATTCTGTGCTCTAATTCCGGTTAATTAGCTAGAGTTTACTATGTGATGCGCACAACACACAAGTATAGACTAGATCGCCTAATTTGGAACAAAGTATTGCATATCCACTCGTTTGGAAAATGGTTTGGAATTTGCTACCCGCGAGTAGGCTAAAACACGGATTTCAATGAGTTGTTCCAACTCAAACAATCCAACCTTCACCCACAGGCATTCAGGCAGTTTATATCACATAAGCATATAGCCACATGGTAAGCATGTTATCATGGCAACCCTCACAAGCATGCAAGATGCTAAGGCATAAAAAGCTTACCGAGCACTCCGAGCCAAAACAAAGAACTTGTTAGTAATCAATGTATGATCCAAGTCCATGTTAAGTGGCTAATGCATTGCATACAAAATGCAACTAGAATAGGCTCGGCTAATCCTAGGATGGCATGTGGAATGCAACAAATAGCATGTATTCAAGTTAGATTTGAAATACTATGCAATTAGTATGATGTGCCGAGCCCGGTGCATGCAAGACTGATGAATGATGCACGCATGCATAGCATCAGGTATGCTAAATTAAACATGCCCTAATACTAACTATCAAAGCAGGTAAGTAAAAGGGAGAAAGAAGTGGGGGTTGGAAGACATGCACACACGCACCCACACTTATTACAAATTCGCCCTCGCTCGGAGAGACCAAAAGAATATACAAATTAATTAACCTACAAGCTAATTAAATATTACAGACCACTTAACTGCTTAAGCAAATTAACTAAGTTAAGGAAAGCATGAAAAGGCCTCGGGAAGAGGGATGCACGCGTGCTTGGATTGGCTTCGCCCGGAAATCCAATGCCATGCGCAAGGTTCCTCTGTTTTCCCTACTCTGCTCCTCTAAAAATGGCACAATTCCCAAGGTACACCTCATGAACACTGGGGAATGCCACCGGCCAAAAGGGGAGTGGTCATCGACCATCTATGGAGCTATCGGCCATCCATAATTGGTCGATCGGCACTTGATGTAGTCGACCGGCCAAAGCTTCCTACAGAACCTGTTTTGATAGCAGCAAAGGGCAAAACAAGGCATGGCAATGCATTTCAAGCGAATGTGTGCACCAACACACCCCTTATCATGTTTATGACTCAAAGGAGGATGTTCCTTGATTCTCGGACCACCAATCGTGCATTTCGATGCGTGATGGCCCAAGGAACCAAGTGTGGCATTTTGATATCAAATGAAATGCAAACCAAATAAACACATAAGGCCCAACCTCTATCACTTGATCAAGGGGCAAGGCATGCATGCCAAATGCAACCTAAGCATGTTAGCTAAGTACGCAACATGAGCATGCAAGCAAGCAATGTGCATTAGGCACTCAACCTAAGCAAACAAGCATGCAAGGCATGGAACAACTATGCTAATGACAAGCATACAAGATGCAATTAGAACATGCAATTATGCAAGACAAATAACATGTTAAGCAACTTGACCAAGGAAATGCATGCCAAATGCAAAGTGTTTCAAGCATGCCATAACATGCGATTGGCCAAATATGTGATGATATGCAAGGCAAATGCACACACAAGCATTCATGCACACAATGGTCCAAAACTTCAGCATGAGGGAGTAACTTTTTTAGCCCAAAACAGTGGCTAAAATGCTAAGTACATGAAGGCAAATGTACATGCAAGCATGCATGCGCACATGGTTCAAAACTTAAGCATCAAGAGCAACTTTTAAGCACACTTAAAAGGGACAAACATGGACTAATGGCATGCATATTAAGCTCTGAAAATCATGCTATAAGAGATTCCAAACCAACTAAGCAAAGCAAGCATATCATGCAACCAAGCCTAAAGCCTAAGGCTCACCAAAGAGGCATTGAACTACACTTAGCAAGACCAAACATGGCATGATTTAAACAACTAAAATCAGAGTTTTAGCATGTCAAAATGAACCTCAAAAACCACTTAGATGGCATCTAAATGACTTACACATGGAAGCATACACAAATGTCCAAACATGGAGCACAAGACTACAACCTTTTAAAGCGTTAAAGGAGCATCAAATACAAGCATACAAGCATACCATGGGGACTGAAATGATGCTATAAGTGGTGCCAAGCCACTGAAACAAGCTAAGCAATGCATGCTAGGAGGGTCAATGCTCAAGGCATACAAGAGAGGTTGCATGGTAGCTATACAAAGTAAGCCATGGATGACCCAAATAACGAAAAGCAGACCTTTAGCATGCTAAAACAAGCATAGAAGCTTCACAAAGCTAGGCCAAAACAAGTGAGCATGATAGTCTAAATGCTAGGCACATGTTAAGGCAATTCATGGCATTACAAGACAAGTACGCAAGGCAAGCATGGTGTGTCTAAACCAAGTGAAAACAGTACTATATC
Source organism: Camellia granthamiana (assembly GCA_036172215.1). Lineage (NCBI taxonomy): Eukaryota > Viridiplantae > Streptophyta > Magnoliopsida > Ericales > Theaceae > Camellia > Camellia granthamiana. The sequence goes on from CM069913.1 coordinate 14,295,192, forward strand.
ATGGAAAAACAAGCACAAATAACACTTAAGACATGGCCAACATGCACTTAAAAATGGTGCTCACACATAGGGCTAAAATGGCCAACATTGAAGGCAACAAGAAGAGGGGATGGCCCTCTCCTTCTTAGGACCTTAAAGCACCATCCTCACCAATGAAATCCATCAAGATTTCAGTGGTGAGGAGGCCCAAACAAGGTGGTCCCGGAGCTCACCAAAATAGCACAAAATAGGGGCCAAACAAGGCCTATGAGGGGTCAAACAACCCCAAACACCAAAACAACCTTAAACAACTATCTTAAGCTAGTAAAACAAGACTTTTATTAGTTATATACAAAGACTAAAAATAGTTTCAAGATAGGCAAAAAAGCTATGCAAAAATGGGGTACAAAGGGTAAAATTCTTACCCTTGAAGACCTTCTTCAAGAACAATGCTCCAGCAGCTTCCTCAGGCTCAAAACCAAGTCCAAAACTCTAAAAATAACTCTTTAGTACCTCAGTAGCTAAAGGAAAGTGTAATGGTAGGTGTTTGTGTGCAAAACTATGAACAAACACACACTTAAGCACAAAAGGAGAGGGAGATAGAGATAGATAGATACACAAGACCTAACCCTAGTTCAGACCTCTCTCTGGAATTTTTGTAACCCTTGAGAAGGGAGGAGAGGCCCTCCCTTCATAGAGGATCACTCTTGCAAAGCTTACAAAACAAGCTAAGCAAGAGTGAAATCCCTCCATACATTGTATGGAGGGGGGGCAAAGTGTATGCCCGCCGCCACAAAGAATGCCGGCCGGCCAAACATTTGGCCGATGGCAACAAAGCAATGGCCGGTGGCCTCAAGCCATGGCCAGTGAGGTGTGGGGATGGCCAACAAGCCATTCCCTGCCCCTCAAAAGCAAAACACAAGTGTTTGGTGCAAAACCAAACACAAAACAGTCAAGTCGAGAGGTCTCGAGGCAAGGTGCGTAGCTGAGACCTTCGGGAACTCAAAACGAACACAAACATGGATGATCACCGAGTGTTCAAACGGTGACATCCAAGTCTTGAGGACGGTCAAAAATGGGGTGTCTACAGGCCTTCGAAGTCGAGAAGAGTGATGACAAGGGAGATGCCAAATTAAACTAGACATTGTAACGCCCCAACGCAGATTGGGAGCAAATTATGTATTTATTGGTTAATGTAATAAAACACTACTTTAATTGTTTGCATATTTCAATTTATGTTTATACATTCTGTGCTAGTCGGTTAATTTAATGAAACATTTTATTTTAAATGCTTGCATGTTCCAACTTTCGCCAATTATGCGTGTGTGTTTTAATCGTAATATTCACAAAATGAGCGCCAAATCTAAGGCCTTTATCTAGGCCAGTCGTGAGAAGCACGAAGAGCGCTCCGAATCCGAAGGCTCATTCGGCCCAAACATGACTTGCATGGGTGGGGCTCCAAATTCAGAGATTTTAACTTGGCCTATCGTGATATCCATGAAGGGCGCTCCAAATCGAGAGGCTCATTCGGCACTCCGAATTCGGAGGCCTTTTCGGCCAAAACGCGACTTGCATGGGAGGAGCTCCGAATTCGGAGATTTTAACTTGGCCTATCATGATATCTATGAAGGGCGCTCCAAATCCGGAGGCTCATTCGGCGATCCGAATCCGGAGGCCTTTTCGGCCCAAACGTGACTTGCACGGATGGGGCTCCAAATTCGGAGACTTTAACTTGGCCAATCGTGATATCCACGAAGGGCGCTCCGAATCCGGAGGCTTATTCGGCCCAAATGTGACTTGCACGGGAGGGGCTCCAAATTCGGAGGTTTTAACTTGGCCTATCGTGATATCTACGAAGGGCGCTCCAAATCCGGAGGCTTATTCAACACTCCGAATCTGGAGATTTATTCGGCCCAAATGTGACTTACACGGGAGGGGCTCCGAATTCGGAGACTTTAACTTGGCCAATCATGATATCCACGAAAGGTGCTCCGAATCCAGAGGATTTTTATCTTGGCCAATCGTGATATCCACAAAGGGCGCTTCGAATCTGAAGGCTTATTCAGCCCAAACGTGACTTGCACGGGAGGGGCTCTGAATTCGGAGACTTTAACTTGGCCAATCGTGATATCCACGAAGGAAGCTCCGAATCAGGAGGCTTATTCGGCCCAAACGTGACTTGCACGGGAGGGGCTCCGAATTCGAAGACTTTAACTTGGCCAATGGTGATATCCATGAAGGGCGCTCCGAATCCGAAGGCTTTAACTTGATGAACTGAATTTTGTAGTGAAGAAATAAGAAACTTTGCATTTGTAACATTGAAATTTGTACACGATGAATATTCAAAACAAGTTATCATGCCCCCACAAGTCGGGTTGATGATAGAATTTACGCAAATGCGTGGAATTCCAAGGACGTGGCAGGCTTCTTCCATACATGACTTTGAGCCAATATGCCTCTGTTCCCGCGATTGAATCGATCTGATTGGGGCCATCTTAGTTAGGACCTAATTTTCCATCAGCCGGATTCTTGGCAGCTGGAAGAACTTTCTTCAGGACCAATTCGCCTGGTACATAGCGGCGTAGCTGAACACGTTGATTATACGACTTAGCAAGCTGCTGTTGATATCTTGCCATGGATGCAAGGGCATGGTGTCTTCGTTCTTTAATCAGAATTAAATCCAAGGCCAGCATCATGTCATTTCAGCCCATGTCAAAAACTTTTGATTTCAAGGTTGGGAGGCTGATCTCCAGGGGGATGATTGCCTGGGTTCCGAAGCATAAGGCGAATGGCGTTTCTCCAGTGGATCGCCTCGGAGTAGTGCGATGAGCCCACAACACACTCGGTAATTTTTCAACCCATCTACCTTTAGCTTTCTCCAGCCTCTTCTTGATGCCGTCCAAAATGGCTTTGTTGGAGGCTTCAGCTTGACCATTACTCTGTGGATAAGCCGGGGTGGAGAAATAAGGCCGAATACCATACTTACTGCACAGCTCTCGGTAGACGCCGCAATCAAACTGGGTGCTGTTGTCTAAAATAAGGGCTCTTGGAATGCCGAATCGTGTTATGATGTTTCTCCATACAAAATGCTTCACATCAGTATCTCGAATGTGAGTTAGTGCCTCCACTTCAACCCATTTCGTGAAATAGTCTATCGCGACAATCAAAAATCGCTTGTTGCCCGGGGCGCGAGGTAATGGTCCGACGATGTCAAGTCCCCATTGGGCGAATGGCCAAGGACTGGTTATAAAGCTTAACTCTTCAGCGTGTAAATGGGTTAAAGGGGAAAACTTCTGGCACTGTTCACATTTCTTGACGTAACACTCGGCATCAGCTCTCATTGTCGGCCAATAATACCCCTGTGTAACAGCTCAATGAGCCAAAGCGCGTTCGCCGGAATGGGCACCACAACTACCTTCATGTATTTCAGTCAGGAGTTCCTCGACTTTATCTGGATGAACGCATTCCAGGTATGGGCCCAAAAGGGATTTCTTGTAGAGTTTTCCTTGCGGATCCAAGTAGTACCGCAGGGCTTTGTTTTGAAGCTTGTGTGCCTCTTTCCTATCCGTCGGGAGCTGCTCGAAAGATAGGAATGCAGCAATAGAGTCCATCCAACTTGGACCTAATTCTATGACATTGATCTGGACGGACTCCGAAGGGCCAATGCTCGGCTTAGGGATGAATCCCACTTCAAATGTCCGTTTAATCTTTGAGTTAATAGCGGAGGCTAGGCAAGCCAGGGCGTCTGCATGTGTGTTTTGATCTCGGGTTATTTGGTTCAATTCATGGTGGTCAAATTTTGCCAGCAAGGAATTTGTTCTTTTCATGTAAGCTGCCATACGGTCGTTTTTGGCCGCGTACTCCCCCTTTAACTGATTGATCACCAATTTTGAGTTGCAAAATATAAGCAAACACCGAGCACCTAGGAGATGTGCATTCCATAAGCCGGTTAGAAGGCTTCGTATTCGGCCTCATTCTTTGATGCTTCGAAACCGAGTTTGATAGCTTGCTCAGTTATTGCTCCGCCGGGAGCCATGATCACTACTCCGGCCCCACTGCCTTGTTGGTTGGATGATCCGTCACGATACAACTGCCAAATGTCCCCCACGTAGATTCTCCAGTTCAGCTTAGGTTGGATTTGGTTAGACTTAAAGTCGGCAAGGCATCCAGTGAATTCAGCCACAAAGTCGGCGAGCACTTGCCCCTTGATTGAAGTTCTAGGCAGAAATTGAATATCATATTGGCCGAGCTCAAGAGCCCACTTTGAGACGCGCCCCGATGCTTCCACACTACAAAGTACTGACCGAAGGGGATAGCCCATTAGTACCCCAATGGGATGTCCCTGAAAGCAATGCATAATTTTTCTCGTTGCCATGACGAGTGCATGGATGAGTTTCTCCAACGGAAGGTAACGCGTTTCGGCATCAACCATTGCTTTGCCCACGTAATAGACTGGCCGCTGCTCCCCAAGTTCTTCCTTTATCAGTACGGCGCTGACGACCCGATTGGAAACTGCCAGATATAAAATGAGCGGATCGCCTACCGAAGGTGTTGTCAAAAGTGGGACTGATCGGAGGTAGGTCTTCAAACCGTTCAGAGTGGCTTCACACTTGGAGGTCCATTTAAAAGCTTTACCTTGCTGTAGACACCCCATTTTTTACCGTCCTCAAGACTTGGACGTCATCGTTTGAACACACGATGATCATCCATGCTCGTGTTCTTTTTGCGTTCCTGAAGGTCTCGGCTGTGCGCCTTGCCTTGGAGCCTCTCAACTTATCTGTTTTGTGCTTGGCTGTGGACCAAGAGCTTGTGGCTTTGTTTCTGAGGGAAGGGGGTGGCTTGCTGGCCAGCCCTACAAACCATCGGCTAGGCCCTGCGCCCATCGGCCGTGCCCTCTTTCCATCGGCCATCAGTGGTGGCCGGTTGGCATCACTGATGGCTGGTCAACACCTTTAATGGCCTGTCGGCCATGTTTTTTTGGCCGAGGCCTTTTTGTTTGCTTTTACAGATATTTTGTTGCCAACTGTGCCAGCTGGTGAGCACAGAATACATCCTCTATACACGTGTATGGAGGGATTTAAACAAGCTCTTAGCTTGTCAAACAAGCTTCAAGCTTGTGATTCTATATAAGGGGAGGCTCCTCTCCCCTTTTAGAGGGTCTGAAAATTTGGATTAGGGCAATACATATCCCTCTCTCTCTATATTGCTCCCTCTCTCTATATATTTGTATTGTTTTGTGCCTTAAAGTGCCATTTTTTCACACTTTTGCACACAAACACCTAGTGAAACACCTTCACTCTTGGGTTGAGGTTCTTGGAGGTTTGTTTGAAGCTCAAAAGCTTGGTTTTTGCCTCTGAAGTTGCTGCTTTGAAGTGGTTCTTCAAGGCTGAGTCTTCATCCTTTTTAAAGCTTTGTTTATATTGCTTTTTAGGCCACCTTTGCATGCTTCTTTTGGCTTAACTTTCAACTGAAAAAACTCTTGTTTTTAAGTCCTTAAAGTGTTTGTTTGAGGCCTCTTTGGTATTGGGGGTGGTTTACCCCCTTTTATGCCTTATTTGGCCTTGTTTTGTGCCATCACTTTAGGCCTTTGAGATCACCTTTGTTTGGCCTCTTCACCACTAAATTCTAGAGAAATTTCAGTGGTCGAAAGTGTGTTTTGAGGCCCTAAATAGGAGGGGGTCATCCCCTCTCCTTGTGTCTTGGTTGCTTGCCTTGTTGGCCTCATGTTTAAGCTTATTTTTCTAGTAAGTGTTGGCTTGTTCTCAGCCTATTTTTGGCCCTATTTTAGCATGGCATAACTCTGTTTTGGCTTGGTTTGGTTACCTGATGCATGCTTTCTACACTTGTAGTGTAATCTTGCCATTTAGCCTTGTATGCTCAATGCTTTGATCCATCATGCTAGCCTATTTTGGTCATATCTCAGCATAATTTTGGTGTTATTTTAGCATGCCTTGGCTCTGTTTTGGGTCGGTTTGATTGCCTCTTGCATGCTTCATAACCTTGTAGTGCAATCCTCCCTATAGCCTTATGCTTTGAGCCTCCTAGCATGCCTCATTTGTGATATGTGCATGATTTGGCATCATTTGGAATGTAATTTCAGAGCTTATGTCTTTGCTATGCTCCCATGTTTATCACCCTTTCATTGCTCTTGAGGGTTATGTTTCATGCCTTGTTTGTGAGCCAATGTGTATGCATGCTTGTATATGCTTTTGGACTTCATTTTTAGCATGTTTTGGCCATTGTCTTGGCATGCATGAGGCTTGTTTGAGGTTGGTTTGGTCCATTGAGCATTGCATTACATAGACCTTGTGTTGTGTCCTTCACTAGTTTCAATGCTTAAGGACTCTAACTTGCCATTGTGTTGTGGTTACATGTTGTTGCATTACATGGTGTTTGCATGTTGTTGCATTGCATGGTGTTTGGAATGTTGTTGCATTGCATTGTGTTTGGATCGGATGTTGATCCAAACACGAGAAACGAGGGGCGTTTCATACTTGAAGTGATGAAACGCGCCTCATTTCTCGGTCGCCGACCCTCTTGATCAAGCATGATAGAGGTGGAGGCCCTTATGTGTTATTTGTGTGCATTCATGGACATTGACTTGTGCAACTTGGCCTCTTTGGCCATCATGCATTGAGATGCATGATTGGTGGCTCGAGAGCCGAGCACTACACTCCTTTGAGCTTGAGACATGATAAGGAGTGCGGTTGCACACACACTCTCTTGCAAATACACTGCCATGCCTCTGTTTGTGCTCTGTTGCAGCAAAAGGAGAAATTGCAGGAAGCAGTGGCCAACCGACCATCAAAGTTGCCGACTGGCCACCAAGGCTGCCGATCAGCCATCAAAAGTGGCCGATGGCCATCCCCCTTGGCCGACCATCTCTCAGCATGTTCCTAAGGTGGGTCAGAAGCATTCTGGAAGTTGGCATAATTTTCAGAAGTACAGAAGTGTGCAAACAGAGGCATTTAGAGGCAAGGTAGTGGATTTTCGGGAGGACGCAATCGAGCATACATGCCTCCCTCCCCTCGAGGCCATTTTAACTGCTATGTTTAGCTAGTTAATTTGCTGATTTTGTAATTAATTAGTTAATGTATTTAGCTAATTTATTTCATCTTTGTAATATCCTAATTAGCTTAGTATAGCTAGTTTCAATTCGGTTTGTAATTAATTAGTTTAGCATAGCTAGTTAGTTGATTTATTTGGACCCTCCGTCGAGAGGGCACAATGTTGTAATAAGTGTGTGTGAATGTGTGAATGTCTTCCAACCCCACGTCTTTCTCCCTTTTATTTACCAGCTTTTGATGGTTAGATTAGGACATACTTCAATTAGCATCCTTATGCTTGCATGCGTGCACATTCATTTGTCTTGCATGCACCGGGCTCAGCACATCATTCAAACTGCATTCTATTTCAATTCCTATTTGAATACATGTATCAAATTGTTGCATTCATATGCCATTCTAGGTAGCCGAGCCCATTTTAGTTGCATTTTTGCATATGTTGCATTAGGCATCTTAACATAGCTAGGATCAGCATGATTTCTAACTAGCTTCTATTTTGGCTCGGAGTACACTGTGAGTGTTTACGCTTTAGCATCCTTGCATGTGTGTAAGTGACTGGCATGATAGCATGCTTGCCATGAGGCTATTTGCTTAAGTGTTTAACTGCATGAATGCCTGTGGGTGAAGGCTTCATTGCCTGAATTGGAACAACTTGATGATTGTGAGTTTTAAGCCCACTTGAAGTGGCAAAATCATGTTTTCTAAGTCCAGTTGAGGGTGGCAAATCCGCGTCTTAGCCTACTTGAGGGTAGCATCTTTCAAACCATTTTTGAAAAACAAGCATGACTTGAATTGTTCCAATTCTCGCGATTGAGTCTATACTTGTGTGCTGTGCGCATCACATAGTAAGGTTAGGAAATAACCGGAATAAGAACACATGTGTTTTCAAAAATAACATATCATGTTAGTAGAGACCGATCCTTTGATCGGGCGAGCGGGGGTGCTTATTTCAAGACTTTCCCCACTCGTACCCAAGTTCCTAAGCCGATGCAACTTTGGTGATAACGGACAAGTGGCCTTAGGCACGAGTCAGGGTTTCCTAAATTTCCCAAAATAAAATATTTAGGTGGCGACTCTAAAATCTGGCAAAACAGTCCATGTTTGGCGCTTTTTAATCAAAATTGATTTTTCAAAACCAATTGCCGGATTTGGACTCTTTGGTGATTTATCAGTCTTACACTGCACTTAGTGAGATTAGATTTAGAACCGTGACAGGAGTCCGAACTGTAGTAGCTAGAACTACAATTCGCGCCCTCGCGCGCGGAGCGGAGTTCAGGCGGTCTACAGTTTCTGGCGACTCTACTGGGGATTTAGAGAACTTGACTCGAACTCATGATATGTTGTTTTGTTTACACTTATGTGTTTCTTTGCATTGCATTTGCATTGGTGTGCCTAGGACACCGTGTTTGCCATCTGCTATTCCTGAACGGTTTGCCAGAGGCATGCTTTGAGAAGCGTGCCATAAAGCTAACCGGTTACGGGCTCTTCCACGATGGGAGCACAAACCTTGGTTTTTACCGAGGCACCCTTTTTGACCATTCGACCTAGTGCATATCGGAAGCCTTAGAGACTGTTCCAAACTAGGACAGGTTGCTTACATGAATGTAGGTTGTTTGAAACCGCATGCATGCGTAGTGCTCCTAACAAAATAGGACAGGGAAACCCTACCCCTCCATAGGGGTGTTTTGGCTCTCACTTGCTTGCTATGTGCTTTTAGAGTGCGTCTCCACAGGTTGTACGTATCAGTTGCAAGTCTGAGTATCAGCCTGAGGGTATTGGTTTTGAGGCAGAGAATTTTGGGGCAGAATTCAACAAAGAGCACAGTCATTCAGCTATGCTCATATCTATTCTGGTGAAATCAGGCTGAGGTGCTGTATGTTTTCTCTTTTGCTAGGTAGTCTTGGAACCATAGCTTCAGAAGGGTCTGATATCCCTCGGGTACTCTGGACCTGTGTTATTATGTGATCGGGGATGAACCACCTGCTGGTGGCACGCAGTTTACTCCGGATGTGGCGTATGGCACGCACTGTTTTTAGCATTTTGCGAATGCTGTCTATTTTACTTTCTGACTTGGGTATTGGGTCAGTCTTGTTGTAATGTATTGAGTCAGTCTTTTTGTACTGAGTCAGTTGAGTCAGTCTTGTTGTATCGAGTCAGTCTTGTTGTGTTGGAGTTGTGTGATTTCGGGGGTGTTACCTCGGACATCACTATCTTGTTTTGTATTTGTCTTTTACACTCTTTTTTTTTTAGTCTGTTTCTGCCTTGGAGCCAGTTGTGCCAGAAGATCTAAATGAAACAGCAGTGATTTTCACCCGCTTGTGTCTGTTTCTGCCTTGGAGCCAGTTGTGCCAGAAGTTCTGAATGAGATGGCAATATTTGACCAAAATTGTGACTTTTCTATGCCTTGAAATCATTGCATTGACCAAAGTTTTTCAAAACTTTTCAAACACTGTGATGAAAACAAAGAGAAAGGAATTCCTCGAGATTTGCAAAAATTTAATCAATTGAGAGAAAGAGAGGCGTGCTAAGCCCTTAATTAATCAAATCATGTTTGTTAATGTGAGTACTAAGAAGGATCCTAGCTTGATCCAGATTGGTTCTACATTGTCTTCGACGCGAGCGATTAGTCGCTTTCTTAAAAGATTTCAAAAAATGTTTTGCGTGGTCCTGCGAAGACCTGTGTAGAATCGCTCTTGAGATTGTGCAGCCTAGGATCGCTCTCAGCCTCAAGACTTGACCCCTTTTGCTTTCAAACCTTGAACTTGGATTCAGAATGTTCAACGGTCAACCACAATGTGAGGCTTGTATGGCCAGATTTAAGGCAGCCCATGAACTAGGGGCAAGAAGATCAGATGTGATCAAAGGAAGTTTGCAAAGCTGGATAAGAAGCAACCCTTGAACTAGGGGCCAAAAAAAAAATGTCAGATGTGCTCGAAGAGTCAAAAATTGGGACATTTCTCAAGCTAATGAAGATCGGCAAGAATGCCAAATCCCAGAAGGGAGGAAAGAAGAAAGTATTGCTGAAGGACAATCGAGTTCCTATCTATAACACTAGGGGCAATTCAGCCCCCCATTGGATGGACTCCTACATCATCAGCGAGCAGCAGCCATTCTCCTGGATTTAGATGGCTTCGAGATCTCAAATCGATCAATATGGACAGAGTTACACTTTTACCCTTGAGAGGCTCGCTCGGCCGAAAACCCGGAAAGGCGACCCGGGCAAAAGTTAGAGAAAGAGAAAAAGAACAAAAAGGAAATGAAGAAAAAGAAATGAAAAGAAATGAACAAAGAAAAGAAGATGAAAAGATCAAAAGGAATGAAAAGAAAAGAAGAACATAGCTCGCAAGGTTGAAAACCCGGAAGGGCGGCCTTGGCAAAAGTTAGAGCGTAAAAGGAGAGGTTAATACCCGAGTGTACCTTAACCCCGAACTACGTAAGGCTTGATTCCCATCTGTAGGATACGTAGGCAACTTCATTCTGAAGTCCAGCCGTAAACACTTCAAATTCAACTATCCTGTCAATGAGATTGAACGGGTCATCTTTGTTGCTTTTGTATCCAAGAGTTTGGTTGTGATCGTCACTTTGAGGACTGATTACAGTGCGCTGTGGTGCCATTCAGACAAAGGGCAACTTTCCGTTGGTGTGTGTAGACGCGCCCCGAGGGCCTTATGCTACAGTTCGGACTCAAATTGTCACGGTTCTGAATTTGATCTCGCAAAGTGCAATGCAAGACCGATAAATCACCAAAGAGTCCAAATCCGGCAAATCATTTTGGAAAACTGATTTTTGTAAAGAAGTGCCAAACATGGACTGCTTTGCCAGATATAGAGTCGCCACCTAAATATTTTATTTTTGGGGAAATTTAGGAAACCCTGACTCGTGCCTAAGGCTACGTGTCCGTCATCACCAAAGTTGCCTCGGCTCGGGAACTTGGGTACGATTGGGGAAGGTCAGCTATGAGCACCCCCGCTCGCCCGATCAAAGATCGACCACTACTAAACATGATATCTTGTTTTTGAAAACACATGCGTTCTTATTCCGGTTAATTAGCTAGAATTACTAAGTGATGCCCACAATACACAAGTATAGACTAGATCGCCTAATTTGGAACAAAGCATCGCATATCCGTTTGTTTGGAAAATGGTTTGAAGTTTGCTACTCGTAAGTAGGTTAAAACACGGATTTCAATGAATCGTTCCAATTCAAGTAATCCAACCTTCACCCAGAGGCATTCAAGCAGTTTAAACAATTAAGCAAATAGCCTCATGGCAAGCATGCTTTCATGGCAATCAATAACACACATGCGGGGATGCTAAAGCATAAACACTTACAGTGTACTCCGAGCCAAAACAGAAACTAGTTAGTAATCAATGCATGATCCTAGTTCATATTAAGATGTCTAATGCAACGCATGTGAAATGTAACTAGAAATAGGCTCGGCTATTCTAAGATGACATATGAGATGCGATAATTGATACATGTATTCAACTTGATATCGAATTACAATGCAGTTAGTATGTTGCACCGAGCCCGGTGCATGCAAAATAGATGAATGTATGCAAACATGCGAAGCATAAGTATGCTAGACAGATGGATGGATGCAAACATGCAAAGCATAAGTATGCTAATTTGAAACATGACCTAAAACTAACCAACGAAAGCAGGTAAGTAAAAGGGAGAAAGAAATGGAGGTTGGAAGACATGCACACACACACGCACACTTATTACAAAATCGGCCCTCTCGACAGAGGGTCCGAATAAATAATACATGCCGGCTAATTAACTAACTAACAAGCTAATTAGTTATTACATAACCGAATTGAATAACTAGCTACAACTAATTATTACAACACTTAATTAATTAACAAATTAATTAACTACAAATGAAAAGCAACAAATAAAGCCGCTCCAGCTCTGTTCACAGAAGCAGAAGGGTATGCATACTCGCATTCGGTTTCTCGCCTCGAAACGCTCTCTGGTTGCTCTTTAGAGGCTCTGTCTGCAGGGTGTCCTCAAGGAATTCCTACTGAACCTTACCAAAAACATGCTGGGGAGTGCATCAGTGGCCTGCTGGCCATGGGGAGCCATTGCCGACCAAAAAAGAAGGGGTGCCAGCCAAAAACAAGGCACTGCCGGCCATCTGCAAGGTACTGCCGGCCACTGATGTGCTGGGACACCAAGCTGCAGTAGAGCACAAAACAGAGAAAAGGGAGGATCTCCCAAGGGTATGTACGCATTATGCCACCCCATATCATCTCAAAACATCAAGGGAGAGGCATAGTCGGATCCACGACCATCAATCACGCATCCTGATGCATGATGGCCAAAGATCCAACTTGTGCAAATCAATGTGAAATGAATGCACAAATAAACACATAAGTGCCTAGAACTCTATCATGGATCATCAAGAGCGTCGGCGACCGAGAATTGAGACACGTTTCATCACTTGAAGTATGAAACGCCCCTCGTTCCTCGTGCTCGGATTAATATTTAATCCAAACAACAATGCAATGCAGGGATGGCATACACAATGCTAACTTGAACATGCAATCATGCAATATGACTTAAGCATGCAAAATGAAGTCTAATAAACATGCAACAACATGTAATGGAACTAGCATGCGAAAACATGCAAAGATGGAGGAAGCATACAACAATATGCAAGACAAGCATGCAACAACATGCAAGGGATGGACTTCAACCAAAATAGGCAGACCTCAAATATGCCCAAATCAGTGGCCATAAGTGATTAATTGATAGTATGAAAAGCACGAAAAGGCAAGGCAAACATGCATGCCAATTGGCTCAAGAATTAAGGCATAAAGATGCAACTCTTAAGCACACTTAAAGAGTGACAAACATGGATATGTGACAACAAGGTAAGCTCTGAAATCTCATGTAAATTGATGCCAAATCAACTAAACAATGCAAGCATAGCATGTTAGAAAGCTCAAAGCTCGAAACTAACAAAGGGACTTAAGCCATGGCCATGCAAGGCAAGCCCCAAAGGGCTAAGGGAACCTAAAACAGTCCCAGGGCAGGTCTAAACAAGACAAAAAACAAGCTCAAAGCTAGCCAACGCGGGCTAGAACAAGAGGCCAAAAACAAGGAGCATGCAAGGCTACAAAAGAGGCAATGCACTACACCTATTGAAACCAAACATGGCATGACTTGGACAACATAAAACAGAGTTACCTCATGGTATAAAAAGACCAAAAATGCACTGATACGATGAGCCAAAGGCTTAGGCTTAATGGCATGCACAAAAGTTCATTCATGAGGCATAAAGAGCCAAGGCTCCAAGGCATTAAAAGTATGTCAAATGCAAGTGTATGGCCACATTTCATGGACTGAAATAACACTTAGAATGATGGCAAAGCATGCAAACATCACATGTATGGCATGGTAGGGGCCTCAAAACCCAAGGCTAGCCTAAGCATTCACACTATAGCTATACAAAGCATGAGTGATATGGCCATGGCAGCCCAAAACAGTCCAAGAACAGCCCAAAATAAGAACAAAATAATGCTGGAGCAAAGCCAAAATATGCTAGGATGATGAGTCAAAACATCATGCACACAAAGCTAGTAAGCAAGATTTGTTCTACAAGTATATGGAGCATGCAAAGGATGACCAAACCAGCTATGGAAAGAGTCATGACATGGAAAAACATCACCAAAAACATGCTGAAATGGACTCAACATAAGCTAGGACAACATGCTAAAGCAAGAAGCATATAAAGCTAGTTTATGGGATTTACACTACAAGTGTATCATACATGCATGGAGTGATAAAACCAACCCAAAATAGATCTATGGCATGGTAAACATCACCAAAAATCCACTGAAATGGACTCAACACAAGCTAGGCAAACATGCTACTTTGATGAGCTACAAATGGGATTACACTACACATACAAGATGCATGCAAAAGGTGACCAAACTAGCTATGGACAGAGCCAAGGAAGGCCCTAAAAGTCACAAAAAAGGGTCTGAACCAAGCCTCAAAAGTACAGAGAGGCATGCTCCTTTAGAAGGCCAAAAATGCAAGCAAACAAAAACCAAAAGAGAGGGGGACCACCCTCTCTGATTTGAGGCCTCAAAACCACATGCCTACCACTAAAAATCCACTAGATTTCAGTGGTTAGAAGGCCAAACCAAGGCTAGCTCGGAGGCCTTAAGGCATGGCTTAAAACAAGGCCAAACAAGGCCAACAAGAGGGTTGAAGACCCTCAACAGCCAAAAGACCTTAAACAAACTTCAAAAGCACTTAAATACAAGACTTTTTTCAGTTGAATGCAAGGCCTAAAACAATATGCAAGGATGGCCAAAATGAGGTACAAAAAAGTGCTAAAAATGGGAAGAAGCTCACCCTTGAAGATCAACTTCGAAACCAGCAGCTTCAGGGGGTAAAACTTCACTTTCAGGGCTCAAGAAGTCCCCCCAAGAACCTCAATCCAAAGATGGTGGTGTATCTCTAAGTGTTGTAGTGTAAAAGTGCAAGGAAAATGGACTTCAAGGCACAAATCAACAACAATATAGAAAGAGAGAGAGAGAGAGATATTTCTTCTCAAAAATGCTGAACCTCTGCTAAGGAGAGAGGCTCTCTCCTTATATAGAAGAAAAGCAACGCAAAGCTTCTTCAAGAAGCTTGGCAAGAGCTTCATCCCTCCATACACGTGTATGGAGGGCAGATAAAAGGATTCCAGTTGACTCAAAAGATCTGGAGTGAAACCTGCTGAGACAGGGGGGCTACCGACCATCAGGGATGGCCGGCAGTGGCTCATTGATGGCCGGCAGCAACAAAGTGGGGGCTGGCAAGTCCAAAAGGGGGCTGGCAGTACACCAGGAAACACATACTGAAAGGACCAAGTCATGGTCCAAGAATGGGGCAGAAAGGATGCAGGGTCTGGAAAGCTCGAACCTGGGACGTTCCGCCGCAAAAGTCGAATGCCCGACGAGCAATCGAACTTGTGTCCAGATGTACCTGCAAGCACAACCGAGTCTTGAGGACGGTCAAAAATGGGGTGTCTACAGTTGCCCCTCTTTGACAGAACTCGAAAGTCACAAAGTGACGGGAGTGAGTGTCAAAACCCAGAGACGACCCATTTTTAACAAGGCCGAAGACTCAAGCAGACAATCAATATAAGCATGCAGAGATGTGCCCATAGGCTGGGGCATAATACAAATGATATGCAAGATGCAAGAGCATAACTTATGATTATGCAAAGGAAACCTGCAATGAAGCAGTTATGCAAAATAAATGCAACATTTTAAGCGAATGAATAGCAGTCCTACATATTTCAACAGAAAGAATGTAAGAAAATTATGCAATTCTCACCACGTCTATCGTGGAGTGCATACAATACCGTTCAGTTCGTCTAGTCGTGCCGACTCCAAATGAACCGTACATACAATATCGTGCATGTAAGAGAAAGAAACTCAACAGGTACAATATTGTTAGAAACATGCATAACAATGCAAGTAAAAACATGCGTGATAGCGCAAGTTAAAGGGAAGTGCGTGACAGTGCAGGATAAAGGTGTGTGCATGACAGCGCAAGTAAAGATAGTATGCGTAATAGTGCAAGATAGAGACATGTGCGTAACAGCGCAAATAAAACATGCGTAACAGTGCAAGTAAAACAAGTAAGACATGCGTAACAGCGCAAGTAAAACAAATAAAACATGCGTGACAGCGCAAATTAAAGAAGTAGACATGCGAGACAACGTAGGTTAAAGAAATGCGAAACAACGCAAATAAAACATGTGAGACAACGCAGGTTAAACAAGTAAAACATGCGTGACAGCGCAAGTAGAAGAAATAAAACATGCGTAACAGCACAGGTTAAAGAGATAAACATGCGTAACAGCGCAGGTAAAACGAAGAAGAGCATGCGTAACAGCGCAAGTAAAACCATGCGTAACAGTGCAAGTAAAGAAGTAGACACACGTAACAGCGCAAGTAAAAGAAATAAAACATGCGTGACAGCGCAAGTTGAAGATATGACATGCGAGACAACACAGGTTAAGAAATGCGAAACAACGCAAATAAAACATGCGAGACAACGCAGGTTAAACAAGTAAAACATGCGTGACAGCGCAAGTAGAAGAAATAAAACATGCGTAACAGCGCAGGTTAAAGAGATAAACATGCGTAACAATGTAGGTAAAACAAATAAAACATGCGTAACAGCGCAAGATAAGATAATAACTACGTAACAGCGCACATAACCTGCATAGCAACACAAGTTAAGATAATAAGTGCGTAACAGCACATATAACCTGCGTAACAGCGCATATAACCTGCGTAACAGTGCAAGTTAACATAATAAGTGCGTAACAGCGCACATAACCTGCGTAACAACGCAAGTTAAGATGAGAAGTGCGTAACAGCGCACATAACCTGCGTAACAGCGCAAGTTAAGATAAGAAGTGCGTAACAGCGCACATAACCTGCGTAACAGCGCAAGTTAAGATAAGAAGTGCGTAACAGTGCACATAACCTGCGTAACAGTGCAAGTTAAGATAAGAAGTGCGTAACAACGCACATAACCTGCGTAACAGCGCAAGTTAAGATAAGAAGTGCGTAACAGCGTACATAACCTGCGTAACAGCGCAAGTTAAGATAAGAAGTGCGTAACAACGCACATAATCTGCGTAACAGCGCAAGTTAAGGTAAGAAGTGATGCTAGATGCAAAACAATGCAGATTTGATGAGATGTAAAACAATGCAAGTTTGATGAGATGCAAAACAATGCAAGTTTAAACTGGATGCAAGACAATGCAACTATAAACTAGATGCAAGACAATGCAAATATGAACTAGATGCAAAACAATGCAAATATAAACTAGATGCAAAACAATGAACTAGATGCAAGACAATGCAAATATGAACTAGATGCATGACAATGCATATTAACTAGAATGGGTGTTTAATTTAATAAGCGAATGCTAGGTGACAACAACAACAAAAACAAACATGCTTAATGAAGACATCTTGAAAGAGGGCTTCCGGTTTACTTCCCGGAAGGTTTGTGATGCGTCAAAAAGGATACACCTTGTGCGCATTGATGGGCGACGACCACCGTACAATGAGACCATGATTCCTGGGTTTCCATGGAGGCGTTTTGAATCAAATTTTGAGTATTCCTCGAGATTATTGGAACCCAAGGACACATACCAAGATCAAATAGGCAGAGGAAGCTGGTGGAGGATTGTTGGCCATCAGGGAGAGCCGCCGGCTGCTGCCGACCATTATTGGCCACTGTTGGCCATCGATAGAGTTGTGCCGGCCATCGATGTGCCCGTGCCAGCCATCGGTGGCAGATTCGGGCAAAATGGTCTTTTCGGCCATGGGTCTTTAAGTAGGCCCAAAATTAACCCATTTCCTCACAAACCCTTGCATAGAAATCATTTCCCTTGCCCTCTAGGTGTGCCTTCTCTCTAGATTCACGCGTTCTACGCGTTTCTCAACACCCTAAACAATCTTGAATCGTTAAAACCTCTTGGTTTTCTTTGATTTGAACCGATCAAAAATTGCATCTGAGGCCTCTTTCATCATTTCCCGCATTCGAGGATCATTTTCCCCGAACTTCCCTCGAGGTTAGTTCACTTTCCCCGAGTTTTCAACTTTTCTTGAATTTTCTCTCTCTTAGGGTTTGATTTGTTCAAAATTTCATCAGTTGCTCATTTTTGCTTATTTTTGCATCTATCTCAGATGGCTAACGATGTCCCACGTGATGAGGGCTTCCCCGCACTCGCTCCAGTAGAGTTGGCAGCAGACTTTGCGGCCGAGCCAGACGTCGAGCCTCAGCCTTTACCATGGAGGACACGTCCCTTCGACCCCGCGAGGTATCATCCGAAGACTCACATTATTCCGGTGGCGGGAGGCATCCACACTTTTACCGATTTTGATGAGGACGTGTCAGACGACCTCTTGCTGAGGGAGCCGATGTCTCACTTGTCGGCCATTACTGTGGAGGTACCAACTCTGCTTTTCTGCAGTATTACTTTCAACTATTTTCATTTCTTGCACTGTTTCGATCTGATCGCATCACATGCTTTGATCTGACTGTATTTCATACGTTATTGCTCTGCATTTAACTGTACTTCGCGCATCACTGCCCTATACGTACTGTATACGAGCGCACCTCAGGCGTCACTATTCTGAATTCAACTGTATCTTCGATACACCATTGATTTGCACGCAACTGTATTTTCAATACATCACTGATTTGATTTGAACTGTATTTTCAATACATCGCTGATCTGTCTTGAATTGTATTTACTATTGCAGGATAGATCCCGCTCCTTCAAGGGTTATGGCGCTACGACCGCTCGGGATTGGTACGATGTGCTTCCCTCGAGGGTCCGCCGGATCATCGATGGGACCGGCTTTGGCGTATTTTGCTGCAGCTTCACGCGGGTTACAGCCCGTGAGGGACCTCATTACAGTTCGGACTCAATTTTGTCGCGGTTCCAAATCTTGAACCAAAGAGTCCCAATCCGGCAAATCGTTTTTGAGAAAAACAACAGATTTTTGAAAGAAGTGCCAAACATGGACTGCTTTGCCAGATAACAGAGTCGCCACCTAAATATTTTTTAAATGGGAAATTTAGGAAACCCTAACTCGGTGCCAAAGGCCACGTGTCCGTCATCACCAAAGTTGGCTCGGGAACTTGGGTACGATTGGGGAAGGTCACATCGTGAGCACCCCCGCTCGCCCGGTCAAAGACCGGCCTCTACTAACCATGATATCTGCTTTTGAAAACATTGTATGCTCTTATTCCGGTTATTAGCCTAGGTTACTATGTGATGCTCGCAGCAAACAAGTATAGACTGGGTCGTCTGATTTGGAACAAAACATTTCATGTTTGTTTTTGAAAGATGGTTTGCTACCCGCAGGTAGGCTTAAGATGCAGATTTTGCCACCCTCGGGTGGGCTTAGAAAACATGGTGTTGCCATTATCTAGTGGGCTTAAAACAAACATTTGATGAATTGTCCCAATCCAAATAACACAACCTCCACCCACAGGCATTCAAGGCAGTTATATCACATAAGCAAATAGCCTCATGGCAAGCATGCTATTCATGGCAACACTCACACGCATGCAAGGATGCTAAAGCATAAAACTCACCGAGTACTCCAAGCCAAAACAGAAGCTCATTAGAAATCATGCATGATCCTAAATATGCTGAAATGCCTAATGCAACACATGCAAAATGCAGCTATAGCAGGCTCGGCTATTCTAAACATGGCATATGAAACGCTACAACTAACACGTATTCAATTTGGAATTGAAATACAACTGTAGTTTGTATGATGCGCCGAGCCCGGTGCATGCAAAATAGATGAATGATGCGAACATGCTGTCATACTGTATGCTAATTGAAATATGCCCTATATCTAACCATTGTAAGCAGGTAAATAAAAGGGAGAAAGACGTGGGGTTGGAAGACATACATCACACTCACCCACACTTATTACAGCATTGCCCTCGCGCAGAGGGTCCGAATAAATATACAGTCCGAAATAAAAGAATAATACAGTCCGAATATTACAGATTTTTAATTAATTAACAAATTAACTACGAAAAACTGTAAACTGGCATGTGAGCCAGGGACTGCCTTGCTTCTGATGAATGATGTATGCTGGGCTGCTTGGCGCGGAAATCCACTGGGATGCCCCAATTTGCCTCTGTTTGCAATGTTTCTCGAAATGCGTGCCAAACTCCAGAAAGTCGCTGATTCTTCATTTTGCTGCAACAGAGAGCAGGAAAGGGGCATAGCAATGTATTTCACAAATATATGCATGCTTCGATTCTCGTGCCACCAATCACGCATCTCGATGCATGATGGCCGAGGAGCCAAATTGCACAACTCAATATCAGATGAATGCACATGAATGCTACAACAAAACCTAGCTCCATCATGGGTAATCCAGAGTGTCGGTGACTGGGGAATTGAGACACATTCCGCCACTCGGAGTGCGAAACGCGCCTCGTTTCCCGTGCCCGGGCTAACTCCTATCCCGAACACGATGTAATATGCATGATATGCATGAATGCAACCTAAGATACAACCTAGTATGCATAATGCAGATGAAAATGAGATGCCTCGAAATGCGTGCACACGGGCACGCAAACCGAGGCGATGGCATACGGAATGCAATGAGACTAAAATGAGATATGTGATGCAATATGGGCTTATACCAACATGAGTGAGCCTCAGCCACACTCACATAGGAGGCCAATAGATGAAAAGTGAAGTGCCTCGAAATGCGTGCACACGGGCACGCAAACCGAGGCGATGATCCTAAAGCATGAAACAGCATACGCAATGCAAATTGGGCTTACACTAACATGAGAGAGCCTCAGCCGCACTCACATAAGATGCCGTCGGATAAAAGTGGAGTGCCTCGAAATGCGTGCACACGGGCACGCAAACCGAGGTAATGACATACGCAATGCGATGAGACAAAAATGAGACGTCTCGAAATACGTGCACATGGGCACGCAAACCGAGGTGATGGCATGAACAGTGCAATATGGGCTTATACCAACATGAGTGAGCCTCAGCCACACTCACATAGGAGGTCGTCAGATAAAAAAGGGTGCCTCGAAATGCGTGCCTGCGGGCACGCAAACCGAGGAATGCGGAATGACACGCGAAATGCAATGATGGGCTTATACCAACATGAGAGGGCCTCAGCCGCACTCACATAGGATGCCGGCAGGTAAAAATGAAGTGCCTCGAAATGCGTGCCCACGGGCACGCAAACCGAGGCATGACATAAAGGCATGAAATGATGCACAAAATTAGACATGGCATATGGCACACGGAAAATGCGAATTTCAGCAGCCGAAATGATGCAAAATAACCCCCGAATTATAGCAAAATTACACCAAATGCCCGAAATACTATGCTATGCACCCGAAACGGCCTACAGCCCTACTAAACATGCACAATATGGACATAACATGTAAAACAGTAGCAAGGCAGCCCCTAAACCAGCATTTTTTCAGTACAAAGTATGGCCAAACAATGATCACAAGTATGGCAAAAATAGCTTCCAAAAATGGGGGAAAAGAGGAGAATTACAAAGCAAGTGGTATATACAATGCTCAAACTGAAAAACACAGTTCTAAAAAATTAAAGAGGGGCCAAAAATATGCACATTTACAAGAGATGACATCCCCCAATTCAGTATGTAGATAGGCTAAACATAGCATGCAAAATAGTGAGCCAACAAAGGCTATAACATGAGGTACCAAAAGCATGCATCAAACAACCTTAGACCCTTAACAAAACATGAAGAATGGGTCATTTTAAGACACTTTCTAAGCCTGATGAATGCTGAAAACAGAAGCCAAGAAAGCCTAACAAAGCATGCAATTTTACGAAATCAAAGATGGTATTACATGAAGTACCAAAAGCATGCACCAAATGGCCTAAGACCCTTAACAAAACATTATGAGAAGGCCAAAACAAGGCTCTTTCCAGGCCTGATGAAGACTCAAAACAGGAGCCAAATAAGCTTAAAGAAGCATGCAAAATGGGGCCAAAGAGAGGTATAAAGAGAGGCCATGCATGGAGGCCCCAAACAAGATTGATCCCTTCTACAATGTTGTAGAGGGACCCAAAATAAGCTCAGTCTCAGTTAATGTCATACTCAAAATCAGACTTCAAATAGGCTAAAGAAACCATGCAATTTTACGGTAAATTTGAAGAATTACAAAACAAGTGCATGATAGAACCACCAAACATGGTTGAGCCCTTCTTCAATGTTGAAGAGGGGCTCAACATAAGCCCACTCACAGTTTATATCAGGCTCGAAAATGGATCACTCATAATCTAAACAAAGCATGCAAAATATTGGCACAAAGAGTGATATTGAAAGAGGTGCATCATAGAGGTGCCAAACAAGATTGAGCCCTTCTACAATGTTGTAGAGGGGCTCAAAATAAGCCTAAAATCAGTAGGGTTCGGAGCCCAAAACTCTAAGCAAATAAGGTAGAAAATTGAAGCAAAAATGTGCTAGAAAAAGGGAAATGAAGACTTACCCTTGAAGACAAGTCTTTTGATGCTTCTTGGCTTCAATTTGTTGATCCTTAGCCTTTGAAAATCACTCCTTTGCTGCCTTGAAGACAAGTCTTTTGATGCTTCTTGGCTTCAATTTGTTGATCCTTAGCCTTTGAAAATCACTCATTTGCTGCTGAAATGGAAGTGGTGATGGTGGTGCTTAGGGTTGATGAAGAGAGGAGCTAGAACCTTGAAGCTTTTTAGGGTTTTTGGCTATGGAAATGGAGGTTTTGGAAGAGAGGCTCTTGAGATGAAATTTTCTAACCTCAACAAAGGAGCTGTCCAGCCCCTTAAGAGGACCAAAAAGGGTGTAAAAGGGGAGGGAAATGCATCCAAGCTTTCCCTCCCAAAATATCCCCCGGAGGACAGGGATATTTTGAAAAGCAACTGGACAGCTGTAAAGGGTTCAAAAGCAGAAAGCTGGCCGGCCAGGTGGATTTCTTGAAGGTGGCCGGCCAGCCACTCCCCCTGGCCGGCCGGCCATAGCCAAAAAAAGAAGTGAAGAATTGCTGGCCGACCACCATGTTTTGGTGTCCTCCCAGGTGTGTAGAACAAGGTTCCAAGGTTGGAATTTGGCAACTCTGAAACAGGAGTCACAACATTGAACTTGAAGGAGAGGCTCAAAAATGAAAGTAACAATTACTGGCCGACCAGTACTTTTTAGGGTCCTCCCATGTGTGTAGAACAAGACCCCATGGTTGGAATTTGGCAACTCTGAAACAGGAGACACAACATTGCATTTGAAAGAGAGGCTCAAAAATGAAAAACACAATTACTGGCCGACCACCGGTTTTTAGGGTCCTCCCATGTCCCCTCATCACAAATATGTAGTCTCGGCTCGAAGAAAATACCCCTAGGGTGTTCAACATTAGCCCGGAAGTGAGAAAAACGGGCGCCGGAGGAGCGAAACTGGTTTTCTGAAACAATTGCTGGCCTCCCACCGTCCAGTGATCTTCCTGGTGCTAAAACAGAGGTACCTGCCAAAATTGAACAAAAACTAATGCAAAACGAAAGCTCGGGGACCAAAACCGCGCGGTTCGGGGTCCCGAAAATAGGCATTCGGCCACGAAGTGGGTATCTGAGGCCCCAGTGTCCCTCGGAATGATAAAACAGAGGCACTTGCCAAAAATCGGAGAAATCGGAGATGGTTGGGCGGTCCCGAACCGAGGCACACGGCCTGACGGTCCCGAAAACCGGGAACCGGGCTCCGAAATGGGCAAAATGGCCTACGGCCACGAAAAGTAGCTCACGGCCACTGAGAGATAGCCTACAGGACCACTCCCTCCCCTCAGGAAAGAAAATAGAGAAAACCGAGTCTGGTTCGCAAACCAAGACAAGGCACAGAAGAGAGTTCGGAAGTCCGCAGGCAGGGCGCTCGGCCGCAACTCTGAGACTTCTGAACGAGCACAATATGCAACATCACCGAGCGCTCAATCGGTGACGTCTGAGTCTTAAGGTCGGTCAAAAATGGGGTGTCTACAGTTGCCCCTCTTTGACAGAACTCGGAAGTCAAGAAGTGACGGGAGTGAATGTCAAAGCCCAGAGACGACCCATTTTTGACAAGGCCGAAGACTTAGACAATCATACAAGATAAACAGAGATATGTGCCCGCAGGCGTGCCTTCAGGCAAAAGGGGGCAAAATGCAAATGATAGGCACGGAGCCAGGTGATTATGGAAGTGCAGCAAGCTGTAATGAAGCAAGTATTGACAAATAGATGCAACAGTTTTAAGCAAGAATGCAAAGCAACGACTACATTTCATGCAGTTAGGAATGCGGAGAATTATTCAATTCTCGTCGCGTCTCACACGGAGAAGATACGATACCTGCGCGATTCGTCTGGTCGCACCAGCCTCAAATGAACCGTACATACAATATCGTGCCTGCAAAATAGAGAAATTCAACAAGAACAATATGCCAACAACATATATTCAATGTGGTTCCTGTGATTCTGAAAGTTTGACACACGCAGTGTCGGCGAGTGGATGCATCACAATGCGAGAAAAGATAATGCGTGACAACGTATGCTCAAGCATAGAAGTATTGTACACCAAGAAATCACGCATGACAATGCAAAACATTCATGAGAATGCAAATTATGAGCCAAATAATGCAAAACGAGCACAAATCAGGGTGCCTGTTTGTTGCGCAACAACAAGCTGGGAAACGCGCATTTCAGCGACGGCAACTCGATCGCGGCCTCTGATTCACCTCCCGGAGAGGTCACAACATGTTTAAAAAGGATACACTCTGATTTTGATGAATAATGATGAGACACATATCAGAAATTGCAATTGAAGTTCCGGTGGAGCAATTCGGCGCCAGAAAGTGCACTTTTCTTGAACTTTTTCAGGTCCCGGGAACTCCGATTTTCCTCAAAATTTGCAGAGAGGTAGGGGAGGGGGTGGGGACCATGGTCGGCCAGCTCATTGCCCTAGGAGAGGCCATCAGCCAGGGGAGGAAAAGCAAATGGCCGGCCAGCCAGAAAAGGTGGCCGGCCGGCCACCTGCCAAAAGCAGGGGCATTTTGGTCATTTTGGAGATTCCTATATATACACTTGCCCACTCACTCCGAAATCACACCCACAGCCGTGAAATCTTCTTCTCTTGCTCCCTAAACCATTTTCTCCTTCAAATCTGCATTTTATACGCGTCCTCCGGCTTTCCACGCAAGTTGTTTTCGCGAAATCTTCCAGCGTTAAGCACTTTGAGCCGACTAAATTTTGATTCCGGGGCTTCTCTTCTCATTGTCACCACTTGAGGTAAGTTTGTCTCATTATTTGGAAGATTTTTCCGGGAGTTGACTTTTGTTGACTTTTCATTTCCCGAGAGTTGACTTTTGTTGACTTTTTCCAGTTTTGGCTCATTTTGCTCATTTTTGCTTCTCTTTGCAGATTTCTTGACATGGCGGGTCATTTCCCTCACGGTGGAGGTTTTCCCGGCGCCAGAGATGATTTTGATATTATGACATTGCCCCCGAGGGTTCGCCCTTTTGTTCCCGATCGATACGCCCCAGCGGTACATAGGCTTCCGCGAGCCGTTTTCCGTCATTTCACTGAGTTCAACGATCGGGTACCAGGGGATCTTCTTCTGCGAGAGCCGGAGCAGCACCTCTCCCACGATGCAGAGGTATTTTACTTTATTTTCTGTATCTTTCGTGCATTTTGTACCTTTGCCATGCTTAGACACACAGTTTAGCTTATGACATGGTACTTGCATCCTGAGCATGTGACTTAGCCACTTGAATTTCATGAACACAGCTCATTGACTGATTGTGAACGCACAGTACATATTAGTTAGAAATTGAACACACGGCTCAAACATTGATTCACCGAACACACAGCCCGAAGTTGAAAATGAGCACACAGCACATACTGACTAAGAGTAGAACACACAGTCCCAAACTCAGATTTTCTGAACACGCAGCCCAGATTTGAAGCGAACACACAGCCCACTGATTAAGAGTAGAACACACAGCCCTAAACTCTGATTTACTGAACACACAGCCCAGATTTGAAGTGAACACACAGCCCACTGATTAAGAGTAGAACACACAGTCCCAAACTCTGATTTACTGAACACGCAGCCCAGATTTGAAGTGAACACACAGCCCACTGATTAAGAGTAGAACACACAGTCCCAAACTCAGATTTACTGAACACGCAGCCCAGATTTGAAGTGAACACACAGCCCACTGATTAAGAGTAGAACACACAGCCCTAAACTCTGATTTACTGAACACGCAGCCCAGATTTGAAGTGAACACCCAGCCCACTGATTAAGAGTAGAACACACAGCCCTAAACTCTGATTTACTGAACACGCAGCCCAGATTTGAAGTGAACACACAGCCCACTGATTAAGAGTAGAACACACAGTCCCAAACTCTGATTTACTGAACACGCAGCCCAGATTTGAAGTGAACACACAGCCCACTGATTAAGAGTAGAACACACAGCCCTAAACTCTGATTTACTGAACACGCAGCCCAGATTTGAAGTGAACACACAGCCCACTGATTAAGAGTAGAACACACAGCCCTAAACTCAAATTTACACACAGCTCATTTTCACTTCATTTGCACACAGCTCATTTTCACTTCATTTGCTGATACACGCATTTACTCTAAATGCAGGCTGGCTCTCGCACAGTACGAGGATATGGCTCCACTGCCGCGAGGGAGTGGTATGCTGAGCTTCCGGAAGCTGTCCGAGACTTGGTTGACTTTGCAGGATTCGGACCATTCTGCAGGGGGTTATCTCACTGTCTTATCAGTAGGACATTGTTTGCTGCTCTGGCGGAGAGATGGTGGGACACCACCAATTCTTTCCATTTTTCTGCGACCGGGGATATGACCATGACCCCACTGGACTTCGCTGTACTCACCGGCCTAGACATAGGCGGTGGACCCATTCCCTACGACGAAGATATGGGTCAGTGGGAGGCTGCTTGGATGCATCTATTGGGGGCACTCCCACCTGTAGACAGAGCTTCCGGGAGGGTTCGGTATACTTGGTTCTCTTCCCATTTCCGGCGGCCACAGATGGAGCTTGAGTCTCCCGAGGAGGTCGAGCAGTATACCCGTGGTTTCCTCATGTTCCTCTTTGGCACCACTCTGTTTGCTGATAGAGGGAACATGGTCGGGCTGTATCTCTTGAGTGCCCTAGTAGACCTATCACAGGTCAATCAGTATGATTGGGGCGGCGCTGGCCTGGCTACCCTTTATTGTTACATGAGCGCAGTCTCTCGCACACGGGGGGACTTACTCGGCGGCTATTGGAGAGCTTGGGAGGTACATTCTGTCCTCTTGATTTACATTTTTGCTCCTCATTACTTGTTCACTGCACACACGGCGCACTTTGCATTCTGTATTCTGCCTTTAGCACTTTGTATTCACATTCCGCACTGCTTTTCTCAGCTATGGGTATATGCATATTTCCCCACATTAGCCCCGGAGATGGAGGTGGCAGGACCTCCTATGACTCCGTTTTCATTGATGTTTGAGGGCGAGCACCTATCGAGGCCTCGAGAGACTCTCTTCTCTCTGCGACAGTACTTCGACACCGTGCGCGCGACAGAGGTATTTCAGAACTCTCAGTTCCTTTCATTTTCATCTTTGATCTGCTTTGTATTTCTTGATTTCTGATTGATTTGTACACTGGTTATCCGCAGATCACCTGGCAACCCTGGGCAGTCTTTGGCGACGATCTCGAGAATCAGTACCCCGGAGGGTCGACTAGTTCCCAGTATAGGTTCCTGCTCGAGGGACCAGTCGGCAGGGCTTGGTTCCTGGGGGAACGCTTTCAGCGTCAGGTGTGGGGGTATGATTCTCAGGACCCTCCTGCTGTGGCTCCACCCACTATGCGGGCTGCCGACAGGCTATCTACTGAGGAGGTCACTAGGGACATGCAGGGCACCGATGCTTTATTACATCTCATTGAGGGGAACTACGCCACCTATCGCCGCATATATCTGATGCCCCCCTTGACGGGAGTACGGGCTCCACCACTGAGGCCCACTGGCGCACCATCTTCGAGTCGTGCCCGTGCTGCAGACATCCCCTCTTCTAGCAGGGCTGGTGCATCTAGAGGTAGAGGCAGTTTGATTCCTCCGATCCCTCCGACTCTCGATCATCCTGGGTGGCCAGATATGCCGACCGAGTTGATGAGTTGGCAGTATGGGACTATTTCTCCGATTCCGATCCCTATAGAGCCTCCGATGCCTGGTCACAGATATGTCAGAGACCCCGACTCACCACCGGTATGTTTCAAAGCTTTGATTCATCACTCAGATACTTGGACGTTCATTCGTTTACTGATGCCTTTGCCTTTGCATCTGCAGCCCCCCGTTGAGTACATAGATCAGATGCTCGGGATGGTGGCCTCGCTTGAGGGGATGGTCTTGCGTAGAGAGGCGCAGATGTCCGTCATGGGCTTCCAGGTACCCTTCATCTCTCTTGCATTTATCATATTTCTGTTAACATGCTGGTTTTGAGCATTCTGTTGCACTGATAGGCTGTGTAGAACACATCTGGCACACATCCCACTCACATACTGTACTTGCACCTGCTTTTTATGTTTGAACTGATGTATTGCACTTTTCATTTTCAGATGCCTCCCGTATATGCTTCGACACGAGATGGGCCACCCGGGCCTTCTCAGAGAGGTCGAGGTGTTAGACCTACTCGAGGTACTGGGCCCCGAGGAGCTGGGCCATCCAGGCCTTACTGAGGAGCTCGAGGAGCAGGGTCGTCTCGCAGACGCAGGGCACCCATTGCCGAGGATGAGGAGGAGGAGGTCGCAGACCGTGTGTCAGAGACATCTCCTGGGGAGGGAGGCTCCGGTCTTGGTTCCGGGAGCGGAGGCGAGGCTGAGGGGGATCCGGAGGATGACAGCTCTGATCCGGATGGTGATGATGGTGCAGAGGTTGTCCCGCAAAAGAGGATGAGAGGGCCTCCTCATTCCCGTTCTCGAGGATACTGATGTTATTTCCTGCTTTATTTTACTTTTTGGCTAGTAGTTTGTAGCACTTTGCACATTGCTAGGCAGTTTTATTTTCTGTAAAACTTGTACCTTTATTTTGTTGTAAAACATGATGGAATGAAACAGCTTTTTGAAAAGATGTTTGTATTTGAAATTCTTAGCACCGCATCGCATCATTTTGCACAAAAATGGACTTGAATGGAAATGTGCCTTGTGTATTTACCGGGTCAGGTAATGAACCGACGCAACAAATCAAAACAACTCGACTCACTAAGAAATAACAGAATCTTAGCAAGTTTACAACTCAATAAGCAAAGTACAACAATGTTAACGACTCAATAGACAAGACTTAACAAAATTGTGTAACCAAAAAGTAACAATTCAAAACACAAAATGCGACAGCTCGACAAAACTTACAACTCGATAAACAAAACAACAACTCGATAAGCAAAATACAACAGAACAAACTTCGGACGGACAATCCGGATGATGGAACGCACCCATAACTGAGAGAAATGGAGGCCTTCGACATTCCCGATGCATGAAAGTGCCTCAAACTTCCTTCCGGCGGGCAAAACAGGACCAACGTGTGGCCGAAAACATTTTGCATTTGGAGACTAGAGAGTGGCCGGCCTACTAGAATAGATGGCCGGCCGGCCACCTCCCCCGTAACCTCCAGAAATTTGACACGTGTCCTTTAAATAGTGTTTTGCCTCTCTATAAAAGCCCCACCCTTGAACCTTATTCATTTCATCACCTTTCCTCACAAAAATGGAGGCATTTCTCGCAGAAAATCTCACATCTTGGGTTTCTTCTTTAGATGGCTCGGAGAAGTTGAACTTCCGGGGTTTTGGCTTGAATGCACTGTTCACGCTGGGCCGGACTCCACTGCATCTTCCTTTCCTCTATGCCGCGGCAAGGTTTTGGAACCAGGTGACGCACGTCTTCAGCTTCGGAGGGCAAGAGGTATGTCCCACTTTTGAAGATTTTCAAGCCTTGATGGAATCCGAGCGAGGCGAGGAGATCTTGCCCCAGCTCAATTTTGGCTATGCCCAGACCTCAGGGCGGATGTGCGGACTCAATGCGCATGATGCTCGATCCCTGATTTGTGACGGAATGTTGGACATTCCGAGCCTGATTTACCGATTCTCTGATGCCGGTGACCGCAGCAACCACTATTGGCAAGGCTTCCGGCAGCACGCCCTCTGCTTGTGCCTACTATCTCATTTTCTGTTTGTCTCGGGCTCCGGAGGAGCTAGCATTCGTTTGATTGAAGTTGCTCAAGGCTTGAGAGAAGGAAAGAGTTGCATCGCCATGACTCTGGCCAAGACACTGATGGGCTTGGATGCTTTCCACTACCGGGAGACAACCAGGTTTGCAGGGAGTCCACTACTGCTACAGGTAATGTTTCCCACCCAAGCTCACATGTATATTTGCTCACATCACTCGGCCCTCGGGCTCGTTTTTTCTCACAAAACCCTTATCTTACTTTTCTCTCATCGCACATCTCTCTATTCTTTATTCTCCCATTTTTCATCCCTCCCCAGATATGGTTGATGGATAAATTGCAAGTTGTGGATTCTTGCCCTGCTTATTCAGCCCGCGGCTACTTCTTTCGGCAACGCCTAGTCAATGCTCCGGATGAGGGATGGTGGTTTGAATGGATGTGCAACCTGTCGGCAGATCGCATTGCGTGGCGTTGTCCTTGGCTCAATCTCCCGGTAATGAGCTATAGCATGTCACGGCAGGTCGGGATTCGACTGATCGGTTTGACTCACTGTGTGTTCTATTTCCCATTCCGTATTCTGCGCCAGTTTGGCCATGATCAAACTTGCCCTCCGGAGGGGATTAAGTATCCGGCTACATTTCCGGTTCGAGGTGCACAGTTGGCTGGGCAGACCGCAGCATGGAGAGTTAGAGAGCTTCTGGCCCCTGCCCTTACTTTTAGTTGCACTTTATCTGACGAGTGCTGGGATTGGCTCAACGAGGAAGCACAGGTTGGGCCTAGGCCGGCATCAGAGGCTTCAACTAGCTCTGGAAGGGGGCGCAGGGACACCTGACTTGACTATGCCCCAGATTTATTGCTTTATTAGTACTTTCAAGTTTTCATTATGAGTGTAATAAAAAGCAACTTCAATTGTATGCAAGAGCAGGAGAACTCTATTTTGAAATCAATGAAATTGAAGGTTGTGGTACTGAAAATTTTCCGCTTTGGTCCAAAAATGGTCTTAGTTGTAAAAAGATTAATTTTGAACAAAGTCAACTTTTATTAAAACTTTTCAAAACTATTTTCGATATGGATCAGAACTGGACACGCCTGAGATCTGTCACTAAGACGCACAACCCCGGATCCTAGCAACTGGAAAGTTGCCCCTAGTTTGAAATGGTACCGCAGCACTCCATTGCAACGGAAAGTTGCCCCTAGTTTGAATAGCACTATACCGGAGATTGCGATAAATGCTGATGAATAGAGATGACTGAGACGATCAAATGGACAAAGTTGATCGGGGAAAAGATTGTGGCTGAACTTCAGGATGAAGCTGCCTACGTATCCCGAAGATGGGAATCAAGCCTTACGTAGTTCAGGCTCAGGTTCGCTCGGGTATTTTACTCTCCTTTTGCGCTCTAACTTTTGCCAAGGCCGCCCTTTGCGGGTTTTCAACCTTGCGAGCTCAGTTTTTATAATTTCAAATTTTCTGTGCTCTGAGTTTTGCCTAGGTCGCCCTTTCGGGTTTTCGGCCTAGCGAGCCTCTCAGGGGTAGTATTTCTTCAACTTGTCCATGTTGATCGGTTGGGAAAACTCTAAGCCATCTAAATCCATCAGAACCACAGCTCCACCTGACCAGATTGACTTGATAATATAGGGACCAGTCCAATTAGGTCTGAACTTGCCCCTTGGGTCGTGGATGGGAGCTCGGTTGTCCTTGAGTATTAAATCTCCTTCCTTTAAATTCCTGGACTTAACCTTCTTGTTGAAAGCCCGGGCGATTCTGCGTTGATAACCCTGAACATGGTACAGTGCCTTCAACCTTCTTTCATCAAAAAGCATGAGTTCCTCGAATCTGTTTTGCTGCCAATCTGCCTCGGCTATTTGACACTCGGCCAGTACTCGCAATGACGGAACCTCAATTTCAATAGGCAGAACGGCCTCCATCCCATAAACCAATGAGTACGGAGTCGCCCCTGTAGAAGTTCTGATTGAAGTCTGGTAGCCCCATAGAGCAAACGGCAGCTTATCTGGCTAGTCCCGGTAGGTTTCCACCATCTTCTGTAGTATGCGCTTGATATTCTTGTTGGCAGCCTCAACTGCTCCATTAGTTTGCGGCCGGTAGGTAGATGACTTATGAAAAGCCACATTGTATTTCTCCAACAAGTCAATTACCTCCTTCTTGAAGTGGGACCCGTTATCTGAAATTATTTCATTTGGGACTCCGTAGCGACAGATGATGTTGTTCCTGATAAATTTTGCTACATGCGAAGCCTTCAACACTGCATAAGATTGAGCCTCGACCCACTTTGTAAAATAATCTATCGCTACCAAGATGAACTCATGCCCATTCGACCCCTTTGGCGTAACAGCCCCGATTACATCAATTCCCCAGACTGAAAATGGCCATGGCGAAGTCATGTTGTACAGCTTCGACGGCGGAATGTTCATGCGGTTTGCATGAATCTGACATTTGTGACATCGTCGAACGAAACCAATACAATCCTCTTCCATGGTGGACCAGTAATAACCCTGTCTGAGGATCTTCCTTGCCAGCATTACCCCATTCATGTGTGCTCCACATTCTCCCCCATGGATGGCTTCCATCAGACGCTTTGACTCCTCTGCATCAACGCACAGTTTATGCATTCCCAGATGACCCCTTCTATACAGTTTACCCCCGCAGATGATGAACTGAACGGCCAATCTTCTTATTGCCCTTTTGTCTTTGGCATTTACCCCTGGCGGGTACGCTTCTTTCTCCAAGAAATTCCAGATATCGTGATACCAAGGGTGTTCGTCCTGAACTTCATCTATGGCTGCAATCGACTCATAGGCAGGTGCAAATTTCTGATCGATAATGACTGGACGCATTCGGACTCCACACGGGATGTCTATCATAGATGATAGAGTTGCTAAAGCGTCTGCGAACTTGTTGTTCTCTCTTAGTAGATGAGTAAAACTTAACTTTTCAAACCGAGGAATTAGCAAGTCCAAGGTCTGATGATACATCATCATATTTTCCTCTTTTACTTTCCAGTCTCCTTTAGCTTGAGACACAACAAGGTTCGAATCTCCAATGACGTCCAGCCGTCTTGCCCCTAATTCCAGGGCTGCTTCCAAACCAGCAATGCACGCTTCGTATTCTGCGTCATTGTTTGAGACTTTGAATCTGAGTTTGAAGGCTAGAGGGATACGGGAATCATCGGGTGCTATCAGCAACACCCCTATCCCATACCCATGTTGATTTGATGCTCCGTCAAAGTACATCGTCCAGGCTTCTTCGTCGATGTACAGAATTGATTCATCCGGGAATAGGTACTCAACTGCTTCATCCCCCTCAACCGGGTGGTCGGCAAGGAACTCTGCCACTGCTCTTCCTTTCACTGACTTGCGTGTGACGTATGTGAGATCAAATTCGGAGAGCAACAGCAACCAACGGGCTAGCCTACCTGTAAGTGCTGGTTTCTCGAAGAGATATTTGATGGGATCAAGTCATGAAACCAACATTACAGAGTGAGCTAACAGGTAGTGCCGCAGCTTCCTGGTAGCCCATACCAGAGCTAAGCAAGCCTTTTCTAGCGGCGTATACCGGGTCTCATACTCCAGCATTTTCTTGCTCAAATAATAGATGGCTCTTTCCACCTTATCTTCTGATTCTTGTGCAAGCATGCAGCCCATTGTAGTTTCAGTCACTGACAGATACAAAATCAACGGTTTCCCCGGTTCTGGCGGTGATAACACGGGCGGGTTCTGTAGATACTCTTTAATCTGTTCAAATGCAGCTTGACATCGGCCGTCCCATTGGAACTTCTTTCCTTTCTTCAGGAGACCAAAAAGTGGTTCACAAGTTAAGGTTAATTTTGAGATAAACCGTCTTATGAATTGCACTTTACCCAGAAAGCCTCTCACCTCCTTTTCAGTCCTTGGTGGGGGCATTTCTAGGATGGCCTTGATTTTGGAAGGGCCGACTTCGATGCCCCTTTGCGTAATCAGAAACCCCAGCATTTTTCCCGCTGTAACACCAAATGTACATTTCTGAGGGTTTAGCCGCAACCGGAATTCCCTGATCCTTTGGAAAAACTTGTGCAAGGCGGTGTAGTGGCCCTCTCTTTCTTTGGACTTGACAATCATGTCGTCCACGTACACCTCAACCTCTTTGTGGATCATATCATGTAGTATTGTGGTCGCGGCCCGTTGATAAGTAGCTCCAGCGTTTTTTAACCCAAACGGCATTACCCGGTAGCAGTATGTTCCCCACGGGGTGGTGAATGCAGTCTTTTCTCTATCCTCTAGCGCCATCACTATCTGGTTGTATCCTGAGAAGCCATCCATAAATGAGAGCAAAGCATGCCCTGCTGTGAAATCTACCAGCTCATCGATGTGCGGCAAGGGAAAGTCGTCCTTCGGACTAGCTCTGTTCAGATCTCTGAAGTCCACACACACCCGGATCCTGCTATCTTTCTTCGGCACGGGCACAATGTTGGCCAACCAAGTCGGGTATTCGGATACCAGCAGGAAGCCTGCGTTGATTTGCTTGGTGACCTCTTCTTTGATCTTGAGAGCCCAGTCCGGGCGGATCCTTCTGAGCTTCTGCTTGACAGGTCGGGCCTCGGGGTCAAGGGGGATCCGATGCTGTACAATCTCAGGATCGATTCCAGGCATGTCTTCGTAGGACCACGCGAAAACATCTTTGAAATCTTTTAATAAAGCGACTAAGCGCTCGCGTTCCTCCGAAGACAACGTGGACCCGATCTGGACCAGCCGCGGGTCCTCCTCAGTACCAATGTTCACGGAAATGATTTCATCCATTAATGGCTTAACAAATCTCTCTTGCTCTTGCTCAATTAGACGCTGTAAAACCGGAGGAACTTCGTCCTCGTCGTTTTGATCAAAATTTTGAAAGTCTGAATTAATGCAATAAATTAGGGGCACAGAAAAGTACTCGGAAACCACAGATAGTTCATTCTCATTAGGCACTACTAGATCATCCAATTCATCGGTTACAACAGACTCAAATGAAAAGGAAAAAGACGACCTAGACAGGATTGTGGCATCCGGGTTAACATCCCCAGGAGTACCAGACTCAGACTCAATCGAGCTGGAATCTGATTCCGACTCACAGGACTCGGTGGAATCAGATTCCGGCTCACTACCTGACCCAGAACTGCTGGACAAAAATCCCTCCTCGTATTGCCAAGTGAGAGAGGGTGCGATTGATGCATCCAAGATAGCTGCTGGTCGGCTCGCAGCCGTTTCATCCCCAATCATGGAAACCACAAAGTTATCCCCCAAGCACTCTTGGTCGATCGGAGGATCAGAGAGGAGACATGCCAGTGCTACCCCCATTTCAAATTCAATGCCCTCAGGATCCACTGCTTTATACTGCTCAACCTCAGCTGGTGGGTCTGTCTGCTCTGCGGCAACGTCATCCCCGGATAGTTGCAGGTCGAAAAAGATCTCGAAACCTGGTACGCGCTTCCTCTCCGCGTTCAGCCACAGCTCTGGGAAGCCGCAAAATGGAAAGTCCTCCCCCTCCCGGACGAAGCGTCCGTTCAGGGTACCCTGAATGGGCCTATTCATTAAATCAAAAGGCTTCCCAGCCTGTTTTGCTCTGGCTCTGCCGGCCATTTCCTTACCTTTTCTCACCCAGTCCTCTTTGGTGGGCAGATAACCCAGTCCAAAGGTATGCGGGTTATGTGGCACTTCGGCCAACGCTGCGACTCCTTTCCTGCCGCTTCTTCCCAATCCCATCCCGGGGATATGTTGTAGCTTGTTCATGAGGTAGACGGATTGAGCACTGACGTACACACCTTCATTCACAGCCATAATGTTTTGCACCGCCTGGGCCTCAGCCAAAGTAAATCCCGATATAAACACGTCCTCCATGCCGTGTTCAATCTCTAAGACTGGCGTAGATATCTCCGGAGGGGGATGGATTGATGAGTTCCCAAACACAATGGCTACTCCCTTTCCACAGGGGTATTTCACCATTTGATGTAGAGTAGATGAGACGGCCTTTACCTGATGCAACCAGGGTCGCCCCAAAAGCATGTTAAAGGATGCAGGGACCTCCAAGACATGAAAATCTACCTCATGTTGTCCAGGCCCAATCTTGGTTTGGATTTTTACTGTCCCTAGGACATCCCTACTTGTATTGTCGTAGGCTCTGATTACTTGAGTGGTCGGTGTGAAGTCTGCGGGCTTCAACCCGATTGCATACGCCGTTCTGGCTGGGCAGACATTGATAGCGGACCCGGTATCAACAAGTACCACCGGAATCCATTTGTCCCTACATTCTACAGAGATGTAGAGGGGTCTGTTATGATCCACGCCCTCAGGCGGCAGCTCCTTGTCTGAAAAGGTCAATGCCGGGGAACCTCCTCTCGGAAAAACCAACCCAACCAGCTGCTCTGGTGTAGTTTCGATGGAGAGTTTGGCCTTGTCCATAGCAGATAGGACAGCCTGTCTATGTACCCTTGAAGCCATAAGCAGTCCCCAAATGGAGATGTCTGCTTGTATTTTCTTTAACTGCCTCAGTACAGCCTCTTCTTCAATTTGCTTCTCTCTCTGTTTCTCCGCCTCTTTGTCTTTACCAGATGCTTCTGGTTGGTCTAGGTGCGGGGGCTTGAAGTACCGCCCACTCCTGGTCATGTGGTCCACCTCATCGAGGTACCTGGTGCTGTCTGGTTGGCCACCCGCCCAATCTTCGTCTGTGTGGGCGAGATACAAGTCGTCATCTTCCCACCACATCCCATTAGCATCTAACAGGCACCTGTCTGGTTCGGGCATGTTTGCACTCTCAGCATTTTCATTCCACATGCTCACAGCATGTCCTGCCCTCGTGCTTGCAGCACTCTCAACCCCTTCATGGGCTTTTGCCTTTCTGATTCTCTCGGAATCCCAAAACTTCTCCTGTTCTGTCTGCGTCGCTGCAGCTTGTTGTTCCATTGTCTTTGCATCCACAATGCTTAAGTCTTGAGCGGAATTCTTTGTACCGGCGCTCTCCGGCAATTCGATCTGACTCTCGGCCCTTCCGGCCACAAATGGTACTTTTGCCCCTGCCGGGCCTTGCTCTGATTGAAATTCCACGATGTCTGGCTGATCATCTAACCACCCAGTAACTTCCGCTGACTCCCCGTATTCAAACCAGTTGATAGTTGCATCCGCTGATTCTTGGTCGTTGAAAAATTGGAGGTTGGCGAAGTCCTATTCCATCGTTGTCAGATCATCCCCCACTGATTCAAGTTTGTCCCCCCGGATCATACATAATTCAGCCTCTTCCGGCGGCCCCACACTCAGCTTAGGCTGGCTCATTGACAAGATACATCCACTCGGATCATAAGCTCTGCCAGCTAAATTCTCAGACTGCTCCACCCCAGACTCAACAGTTTTGCTCTCCTCGGAAGCCTGCCCCGTTCCATTTTCGGTGGTCACCACCTTTGGCTCAGGTTAGGTTGTGGAGGTGTCCATCATGCACAAGTCAGTGCTATCAGGAAGGATTACCTTTGGCTTGGGTAGGTGGGAGGGAGTAATGTAGATACTAGGGTCGTAAGACACGTCCCCAGTTTGGATGAGATTGATTCTTTTGGGTGGATCTTGGTTATGTGCTGGGAGTGGGTTAGTTGTGACGTTGGGTCTCTCGGGAGGTAGAATGATGTTTTTGTCAATGAGGTCTTGAATCTCATGACGCAGCCTGTAACATTGGTCGGTATCATGACCATGCTGCTGGTGGTATTTGCAATATTTGGCTGGGTTGTGGGAAGGGGGGAGTGGATTTGGAGGGGGCCTCGGTTCCAAGGGTTTCAGATGCCCCTTTCTGACTAGAACCCCGAGGACTTTGGACAAAGGCATATGTAGTGGGGAGAAAGTTCGTTGACCCCTGGATTGGTATTTTGAAGCTTGGTTACTGCTCCCAGATGCATCAGAAAAAGGTGTGGCCGCTGCGGGCCTTGGTTGGGAAGGGGGAGTGGTGGTGACCATACCGACCTCTGAAGTCCTTGTGTTGGCGGAGCCACTCGGGCCCGCATTGTTATTACGGTTGAATGTTCTTCGGGGCTGCTCCCGATCCTGATCAATCAATCCTTGCTTCATCGCATCTTCGATCTGTACCCCCATCTCGTGTAAATCTGAGAAGGTGGGGAAAGGGAGTACGATCATTTTCTGCATTAACTTAGGTTGGAGATTGCGCACAATCATCCGGATTTGATCTTTATCAGTTGGCCTTAAGGTCATCATCGATGCCTTTGCTCTCCACCGAGTTACAAAATCAGAGAAAGTCTCTTTTTGTTCCTGCCTCGTCGTTTCGGGATCACGTGTTGTAATCTCGATCTGAGTATTATATGAATATTGTGCAACGAAGGCCTCGGCTAGCTCATCCCAATTTCTCTTCACATCATCTTCCAATTTTGCGTACCAGATGGCCGCAACCCCTGACAAAGTTCTGCCAAATAAAGAAAGCTTTTGCGGTCGGGTTAGGCCCATCGGCCTCAAGACGTCTGAAAATAGCCGGAGATGGACCATAGGATCCCCTGATCCGTCAAAACGATCTATCTGCGGCATCTTAAATCTGTCCGGCAGTGTCACGGCCACGTCAGTGTAGCCGTCTTCAATATCTGGGATGGCCTTCACCCCCTGTGATTTCTTGAAGAGCTTTTCCAATTTGCTCAATTTCAGAGCTGTCTGGTCTACCTCGAACTCAAATGGAGAGTCCGGGTGATTAGGTGTAAGATTCTTGGACAGTTGCGGCGGAAGCGGGGGTGGAGCCAGCCCCGTTGGAAGACTCGTGTCCTCTTGAGTGTTTTGGAATTTTGGCGGAGCGTTCTGTGGATTTGGGGGGGTATTCTGGGTGTTCTGGGTATTCTGAGGATTCGGAGGGGCATTCTGAGGATTTAGCAGGGTATTCTGGCCAGTGGGTGCCTGCTCAGGCAGTGGAGCCGCTGGTGGAGGGGGAATCTGATGCGCCCTTAGTGGAGGAGGGACCTGGTGTGAAGCAGATGCTGCATTCTGCTGTTGTAATCTGGTGATCAGCTCAGACTGCTGGGCCATGACAGCGGCCTGCTGTTTAGAAAATTCCGCCTGGCGGATAGCATCATCTTGCATTTGTTTCATGCTCTCATTCATCTGGCGCATCATCGCCTCCATTGTTGGTGTAGTCTGTTGTTCCATCTGAATACCCGGTAAGTGTATCTCTATAGCGGAAATAGCAACCTCAGTCGGATTGTTCACTGCTAGGGTAGGCCTCTGCCCTGATGATCTCTGCTCAGACGGACTGCGCCTTCTCGGCCTTCTCCTAACAACTGGGGGTAGTGAGTGGAACACTGGATGTCCGTCAATCAGATCCTCGGATCGAATAAGTCGGCGACCTCGTGTCCAAAGTGCTTGGGGTATACCTACTGGTTCGGAAGCAATTGTGCTACAAACCTGCCCTAGCAAAAAGATAAATAAAGCGAAAAGGAAATAAATAACCAGAAAAACGGACAGCATAACAGCTTAAATTAAATACACAACACACAGTCGGGCATACAACACACGGTCAATAAGCTGGGTATACACTGTTCTCAATCACTGATTACTGTCCCTGTATCACTGTTTCCCAAAACCGAATCTGATATCCGCAGACAACTGATTCTCAAATGACTGGCTGATGCCCGCAGGCCTGACGCCCAATCTCAAAAAACTGATGCCCGCAGGCCTAATGTGACTCATAAACTGATACATGCATTCCCTGTAGAGACGCACTCTAGCAAGCACATAACAGATAAGTGAGAGCCAAAACACCCCTATGTTGGGGTAGGGTTTCCCTGTCCTATTTTGTCAGGAACTAAGGTTTCACTACGCACGCAGCGGCTTCAAACAACCTATAAACGGGTAAGCAACCTGTCCTAGTTTGGAATGGTCACTATGGATCCGAATATGCACTAGGTCGAATGGTCGAAAAGGGTGCCCCGGTAAAACTGGGGTTTGTATTCCCATGCTGTCAGAGCCCAGAGCCGATCAGCCTTATGGTCATGCCTTGACAAGACAAGCCTCCGGCAAATCGTTCGGGAGTGGCATATGGCAAACACGGTGTCCTAGGCGCACCAATGCAAATGCAATGCAAAGAAACACACAAGTGTAGTCAAAACCAGATATCATGAGTTCGAGTCAAGTTCTCTAAATCCCCAGCAGAGTCGCCAGAAACTGTAACAAGCCCGCGAGGGACCTCGCTACAGTTCGGACTCGATTTTGTCGCGGTTCCAAATCTTGAACCAAAGAGTCCAAATCCGGCAAATCGTTTTTGAGAAAAACAACAGATTTTTGAAAGAAGTGCCAAACATGGACTGCTTTGCCAGATAACAGAGTCGCCACCTAAATATTTTTTAAATGGGAAATTTAGGAAACCCTAACTCGGTGCCAAAGGCCACGTGTCCGTCATCACCAAAGTTGGCTCGGGAACTTGGGTACGATTGGGGAAGGTCACATCGTGAGCACCCCCGCTCGCCCGGTCAAAGACCGGCCTCTACTAACCATGATATCTGCTTTTGAAAACATTGTATGCTCTTATTCTGGTTATTAGCCTAGGTTACTATGTGATGCTTGCAGCAAACAAGTATAGACTGGGTCGTCTGAATTGGAACAAAACATTTCATGTTTGTTTTTGAAAGATGGTTTGCTACCCGCAGGTAGGCTTAAGATGCAGATTTTGCCACCCTCGGGTGGGCTTAGAAAACATGGTGTTGCCACTATCTAGTGGGCTTAAAACAAACATTTGATGAATTGTCCCAATCCAAATAACACAACCTCCACACACAGGCATTCAAGGCAGTTATATCACATAAGCAAATAGCCTCATGGCAAGCATGCTATTCATGGCAACACTCACACGCATGCAAGGATGCTAAAGCATAAAACTCACCGAGTACTCCAAGCCAAAACAGAAGCTCATTAGAAATCATGCATGATCCTAAATATGCTGAAATGCCTAATGCAACACATGCAAAATGCAGCTATAGCAGGCTCGGCTATTCTAAACATGGCATATGAAACGCTACAACTAACACGTATTCAATTTGGAATTGAAATACAAATGTAGTTTGTATGATGCGCCGAGCCCGGTGCATGCAAAATAGATGAATGATGCGAACATGCTGTCATACTGTATGCTAATTGAAATATGCCCTATATCTAACCATTGTAAGCAGGTAAATAAAAGGGAGAAAGACGTGGGGTTGGAAGACATACATCACACTC
Organism: Camellia granthamiana; assembly: GCA_036172215.1. Lineage (NCBI taxonomy): Eukaryota > Viridiplantae > Streptophyta > Magnoliopsida > Ericales > Theaceae > Camellia > Camellia granthamiana. The sequence continues at coordinate 14,336,235 of CM069913.1, forward strand.
ACCCACACTTATTACAGCATTGCCCTCGCGCAGAGGTTCCGAATAAATATACAGTCCGAAATAAAAGAATAATACAGTCCGAATATTACAGATTTTTAATTAATTAACAAATTAACTACGAAAAACTGTAAACTGGCATGTGAGCCAGGGACTGCCTTGCTTCTGATGAATGATGTATGCTGGGCTGCTTGGCGCGGAAATCCACTGGGATGCCCCAATTTGCCTCTGTTTGCAATGTTTCTCGAAATACGTGCCAAACTCCAGAAAGTCGCTGATTCTTCATTTTGTTGCAACAGAGAGCAGGAAAGGGGCATAGCAATGTATTTCACAAATATATGCATGCTTCGATTCTCGTGCCACCAATCACGCATCTCGATGCATGATGGCCGAGGAGCCGAATTGCACAACTCAATATCAGATGAATGCACATGAATGCTACAACAAAACCTAGCTCCATCATGGGTAATCCAGAGTGTCGGTGACTGGGGAATTGAGACACATTCCGCCACTCGGAGTGCGAAACGCGCCCCGTTTCCCGTGCCCGGGCTAACTCCTATCCCGAACACGATGTAATATGCATGATATGCATGAATGCAACCTAAGATACAACCTAGTATGCATAATGCAGATGAAAATGAGATGCCTCGAAATGCGTGCACACGGGCACGCAAACCGAGGCGATGGCATACGGAATGCAATGAGACTAAAATGAGATATGTGATGCAATATGGGCTTATACCAACATGAGTGAGCCTCAGCCACACTCACACAGGAGGCCAATAGATGAAAAGTGAAGTGCCTCGAAATGCGTGCACACGGGCACGCAAACCGAGGCGATGATCCTAAAGCATGAAACAGCATACGCAATGCAAATTGGGCTTACACTAACATGAGAGAGCCTCAGCCGCACTCACATAAGATGCCGTCGGATAAAAGTGGAGTGCCTCGAAATGCGTGCACACGGGCACGCAAACCGAGGTAATGACATACGCAATGCGATGAGACAAAAATGAGACGTCTCAAAATGCGTGCACATGGGCACGCAAACCGAGGTGATGGCATGAACAGTGCAATATGGGCTTATACCAACATGAGTGAGCCTCAGCCACACTCACATAGGAGGCCGTCAGATAAAAAAGGGTGCCTCGAAATGCGTGCCTGCGGGCACGCAAATCGAGGAATGCGGAATGACACGCGAAATGCAATGATGGGCTTATACCAACATGAGAGGGCCTCAGCCGCACTCACATAGGATGCCGGCAGGTAAAAATGAAGTGCCTCGAAATGCGTGCCCACGGGCATGCAAACCGAGGCATGGCATAAAGGCATGAAATGATGCACAAAATTAGACATGGCATATGGCACACGGAAAATGCGAATTTCAGCAGCCGAAATGATGCAAAATAACCCCGAATTATAGCAAAATTACACCAAATGCCCGAAATACTATGCTATGCACCCGAAACGGCCTACAGCCCTACTAAACATGCACAATATGGACATAACATGTAAAACAGTAGCAAGGAAGCCCCTAAAATAGCATTTTTTCAGTACAAAGTATGGCCAAACAATGATCACAAGTATGGCAAAAATAGCTTGCAAAAATGGGGGAAAAGAGGAGAATTACAAAGCAAGTGGTATATACAATGCTCAAACTGAAAAACACAGTTCTACAAAATTAAAGAGGGGCCAAAAATATGCACATTTACAAGAGATGACATCCCCCAATTCAGTATGTAGATAGGCTAAACATAGCATGCAAAATAGTGAGCCAACAAAGGCTATAACATGAGGTACCAAAAGCATGCATCAAACAACCTTGGACCCTTAACAAAACATGAATAATGGGTCATTTTAAGACACTTTCTAAGCCTGATGAATGCTGAAAACAGAATCCAAGAAAGCCTAACAAAGCATGCAATTTTACGGAATCAAAGATGGTATTACATGAAGTACCAAAAGCATGCACCAAATGGCCTAAGACCCTTAACAAAACATTATGAGAAGGCCAAAACAAGGCTCTTTCCAGGCCTGATGAAGACTCAAAACAGGAGCCAAATAAGCTTAAAGAAGCATGCAAAATGGGGCCAAAGAGAGGTATAAAGAGAGGCCATGCATGGAGGCCCCAAACAAGATTGATCCCTTCTACAATGTTGTAGAGGGACCTAAAATAAGCTCAGTCTCAGTTAATGGCATGCTCAAAATCAGACTTCAAATAGGCTAAAGAAACCATGCAATTTTACGGTAAATTTGAAGAATTACAAAACAAGTGCATGATAGAACCACCAAACATGGTTGAGCCCTTCTTCAATGTTGAAGAGGGGCTCAACATAAGCCCACTCACAGTTTATATCAGGCTCGAAAATGGATCACTCATAATCTAAACAAAGCATGCAAAATATTGGCACAAAGAGTGATATTGAAAGAGGTGCATCATAGAGGTGCCAAACAAGGTTAAGCCCTTCTACAATGTTGTAGAGGGGCTCAAAATAAGCCTAAAATCAGTAGGGTTCGGAGCCCAAAACTATAAGCAAATAAGGTAGAAAATTGAAGCAAAAATGTGCTAGAAAAAGGGAAATGAAGACTTACCCTTGAAGACAAGTCTTTTGATGCTTCTTGGCTTCAATTTGTTGATCCTTAGCCTTTGAAAATCACTCCTTTGCTGCCTTGAAGACAAGTCTTTTGATGCTTCTTGGCTTCAATTTGTTGATCCTTAGCCTTTGAAAATCACTCATTTGCTGCTGAAATGGAAGTGGTGATGGTGGTGCTTAGGGTTGATGAAGAGAGGAGCTAGAACCTTGAAGCTTTTTAGGGTTTTTGGCTATGGAAATGGAGGTTTTGGAAGAGAGGCTCTTGAGATGAAATTTTCTAACCTCAACAAAGGAGCTGTCCAGCCCCTTAAGAGGACCAAAAAGGGTGTAAAAGGGGAGGGAAATGCATCCAAGCTTTCCCTCCCAAAATATCCCCCAGAGGACAGGGATATTTTGAAAAGCAACTGGACAGCTGTAAAGGGTTCAAAAGCAGAAAGCTGGCCGGCCAGGTAGATTTCTTGAAGGTGGCCGGCCGGCCACCCCAACTTGTCGGCCAGCCACTCCCCCTGGCCGGCCGGCCATGGCCAAAAAAAGAAGTGAAGAATTGCTGGCCGACCACCATGTTTTGGTGTCCTCCCAGGTGTGTAGAACAAGGTTCCAAGGTTGGAATTTGGCAACTCTGAAACAGGAGTCACAACATTGAACTTGAAGGAGAGGCTCAAAAATGAAAGTAACAATTACTGGCCGACCAGTACTTTTTAGGGTCCTCCCATGTGTGTAGAACAAGACCTCATGGTTGGAATTTGGCAACTCTGAAACAGGAGACACAACATTGCATTTGAAAGAGAGGATCAAAAATGAAAAACACAATTACTGGCCGACCACCAGTTTTTAGGGTCCTCCCATGTCCCCTCATCACAAATATGTAGTCTCGGCTCGAAGAAAATACCCCTAGGGTGTTCAACATTAGCCCAGAAGTGAGAAAAACGGGCGCCGGAGGAGCGAAACTGGTTTTCTGAAACAATTGCTGGCCTCCCACCCTCCAGTGATCTTCCTGGTGCTAAAATAGAGGTACCTGCCAAAATTGAACAAAAACTAATGCAAAACGAAAGCTCGGGGACCAAAACCGCGCGGTTCGGGGTCCCGAAAATAGGCTGCAGGCACCGAACGTAGCATTCGGCCACGAAGTGGGTATCTGAGGCCCTAGTGTCCCTCGGAATGATAAAACAGAGGCACTTGCCAAAAATCGGAGAAATCAGAGATGGTTGGGCGGTCCCGAACCGAGGCACACGGCCTGACGGTCCCGAAAACTGGAACCGGGCTCCGAAATGGGCAAAATGGCCTACGGCCACGAAAAGTAGCTCACGGCCACTGAGGGATAGCCTACAGGACCACTCCCTCCCCTCAGGAAAGAAAACAGAGAAAATCGAGTCTGGTTCGCAAACCGAGACAAGGCACAGAAGAGAGTTCGGAAGTCCGGAGGCAGGGCGCTCGGCCGCAACTCTGAGACTTCTGAACGAGCACAATATGCAACATGACCGAGCGCTCAATCGGTGACGTCTGAATCTTAAGGTCGGTCAAAAATGGGGTGTCTACAGTTGCCCCTCTTTGACAGAACTCGGAAGTCAAGAAGTGACGGGAGTGAATGTCAAAGCCCAGAGACGACCCATTTTTGACAAGGCCGAAGACTTAGACAATCATACAAGATAAACAGAGATGTGTGCCCGGCCATCAGGGATTCCAGCTGGCTCAAAAGATCTGGAGTGAAACCTGCTGAGACAGGGGGGCTACCGGCCATCAGGGATGGCCGGCAGTGGCTCATTGATGGCCGGCAGCAACAAAGTGGGGGCTGGCAGGTCCAAAAGGGGGCTGGCAGTACACTAGGAAACACATACTGAAAGGACCAAGTCATGGTCCAAGAATGGGGCAGAAAGGATGCAGGGTCTGGAAAGCTCGAACCTGGGACGTTCCGCCGCAAAAGTCGAATGCCCGACGAGCAATCGAACTTGTGTCCAGATGTACCTGCAAGCACAACCGAGTCTTGAGGACGGTCAAAAATGGGGTGTCTACAGTTGCCCCTCTTTGACAGAACTCGAAAGTCACAAAGTGACGGGAGTGAGTGTCAAAACCCAGAGACGACCCATTTTTAACAAGGCCGAAGACTCAGGCAGACAATCAATATAAGCATGCAGAGATGTGCCCATAGGCTGGGGCATAATACAAATGATATGCAAGATGCAAGAGCATAACTTATGATTATGCAAAGGAAACCTGTAATGAAGCAGTCATGCAAAATAAATGCAACATTTTAAGCGAATGAATAGCAGTCCTACATATTTCAACAGAAAGAATGTAAGAAAATTATGCAATTCTCACCACGTCTATCGTGGAGTGCATACAATACCGTTCAGTTCGTCTAGTCGTGCCGACTCCAAATGAACCGTACATACAATATCGTGCATGTAAGAGAAAGAAACTCAACAGGTACAATATTGTTAGAAACATGCATAACAATGCAAGTAAAAACATGCGTGATAGCGCAAGTTAAAGGGAAGTGCGTGACAGTGCAGGATAAAGGTGTGTGCATGACAGCGCAAGTAAAGATAGTATGCGTAATAGTGCAAGATAGAGACATGTGCGTAACAGCGCAAATAAAACATGCGTAACAGTGCAAGTAAAACAAGTAAGACATGCGTAACAGCGCAAGTAAAACAAATAAAACATGCGTGACAGCGCAAATTAAAGAAGTAGACATGCGAGACAACGTAGGTTAAAGAAATGCGAAACAACGCAAATAAAACATGTGAGACAACGCAGGTTAAACAAGTAAAACATGCGTGACAGCGCAAGTAGAAGAAATAAAACATGCGTAACAGCACAGGTTAAAGAGATAAACATGCGTAACAGCGCAGGTAAAACGAAGAAGAGCATGCGTAACAGCGCAAGTAAAAACATGCGTAACAGTGCAAGTAAAGAAGTAGACACACGTAACAGCGCAAGTTGAAGATATGACATGCGAGACAACACAGGTTAAGAAATGCGAAACAACGCAAATAAAACATGCGAGACAACGCAGGTTAAACAAGTAAAACATGCGTGACAGCGCAAGTAGAAGAAATAAAACATGCGTAACAGCGCAGGTTAAAGAGATAAACATGCGTAACAATGTAGGTAAAACAAATAAAACATGCGTAACAGCGCAAGATAAGATAATAACTGCGTAACAGCGCACATAACCTGCATAGCAGCACAAGTTAAGATAATAAGTGCGTAACAGCACATATAACCTGCGTAACAGCGCATATAACCTGCGTAACAGTGCAAGTTAACATAATAAGTGCGTAACAGCGCACATAACCTGCGTAACAACGCAAGTTAAGATGAGAAGTGCGTAACAGCGCACATAACCTGCGTAACAGCGCAAGTTAAGATAAGAAGTGCGTAACAGCGCACATAACCTGCGTAACAACGCAAGTTAAGATAAGAAGTGCGTAACAGTGCACATAACCTGCGTAACAGTGCAAGTTAAGATAAGAAGTGCGTAACAACGCACATAACCTGCGTAACAGCGCAAGTTAAGATAAGAAGTGCGTAACAGCATACATAACCTGCGTAACAGCGCAAGTTAAGATAAGAAGTGCGTAACAACGCACATAATCTGCGTAACAGCGCAAGTTAAGGTAAGAAGTGATGCTAGATGCAAAACAATGCAGATTTGATGAGATGCAAAACAATGCAGATTTGATGAGATGCAAAACAATGCAACTATAAACTAGATGCAAGACAATGCAAATATGAACTAGATGCAAAACAATGCAAATATAAACTAGACTGTGTAACAGCGCAAGTTAAGATAAGAAGTGCGTAACAACGCACATAATCTGTGTAACAGCGCAAGTTAAGGTAAGAAGTGATGCTAGATGCAAAACAATGCAGATTTGATGAGATGCAAAACAATGCAAGTTTAAACTGGATGCAAGACAATGCAACTATAAACTAGATGCAAGACAATGCAAATATGAACTAGATGCAAAACAATGCAAATATAAACTAGATGCAAAACAATGAACTAGATGCAAGACAATGCAAATATGAACTAGATGCAAGACAATGCATATTAACTAGAATGGGTGTTTAATTTAATAAGCGAATGCTAGGTGACAACAACAACAAAAACAAACATGCTTAATGAAGACATCTTGAAAGGGGGCTTTCGGTTTACTTCCCGGAAGGTTTGTGATGCGTCAAAAAGGATACACCTTGTGCGCATTGATGGGCGACGACCACCGTACAATGAGACCATGATTCCTGGGTTTCCATGGAGGCGTTTTGAATCAAATTTTGAGTATTCCTCGGGATTATTGGAACCCAAGGACACATACCAAGATCAAATAGGCAGAGGAAGCTGGTGGAGGATTGTTGGCCATCAGGGAGAGCCGCCGGCTGCTGCCGACCATTATTGGCCACTGTTGGCCATCGATAGAGTTGTGCCGGCCATCGATGTGCCCGTGCCAGCCATCGGTGGCAGATTCGGGCAAAATGGTCTTTTCGGCCATGGGTCTTTAAGTAGGCCCAAAATTAACCCATTTCCTCACAAACCCTTGCATAGAAATCATTTCCCTTGCCCTCTAGGTGTGCCTTCTCTCTAGATTCACGCGTTCTACGCATTTCTCAACACCCTAAACAATCTTGAATCGTTTAAAACCTCTTGGTTTTCTTTGATTTGAACCGATCAGAAATTGCATCTGAGGCCTCTTTCATCATTTCCCGCATTCGAGGATCATTTTCCCCGAACTTCCCTCGAGGTTAGTTCACTTTCCCCGAGTTTTCAACTTTTCTTGAATTTTCTCTCTCTTAGGGTTTGATTTGTTCAAAATTTCATCAGTTGCTCATTTTTGCTTATTTTTGCATCTATCTCAGATGGCTGATGATGTCCCACGTGATGAGGGCTTCCCCGCACTCGCTCCAGTAGAGTTGGCAGCAGACTTTGCAGCCGAGCCAGACGTCGAGCCTCAGCCTTTACCATGGAGGACACGTCCCTTCGACCTCGCGAGGTATCATCCGAGACTCACATTATTCCGGTGGCGGGAGGCATCCACACTTTTACCGATTTTGATGAGGACGTGTCAGACGACCTCTTGCTGAGGGAGCCGATGTCTCACTTGTCGGCCATTACTGTGGAGGTACCAACTCTGCTTTTCTGCAGTATTACTTTCAACTATTTTCATTTCTTGCACTGTTTCGATCTGATCGCATCACATGCTTTGATCTGACTTTATTTCATACGTTATTGCTCTGCATTTAACTGTACTTCGCGCATCACTGCCCTATACGTACTGTATACGAGCGCACCTCAGGCGTCACTATTCTGAATTCAACTGTATCTTCGATACACTATTGATTTGCACGCAACTGTATTTTCAATACATCACTGATCTGATTTGAACTGTATTTTCAATACATCGCTGATCTGTCTTGAATTGTATTTACTGTTGCGGGATAGATCCCGCTCCTTCAAGGGTTATGGCGCTACGACCGCTCGGGATTGGTACGATGTGCTTCCCTCGAGGGTCCGCCGGATCATCGATGGGACCGGCTTTGGCGTATTTTGCTGCAGCTTCACGCGGGTTACAGCGAGTCGCCCTCTCCTAGGGGCTCTTGTGGAGAGGTGGTGGGACACCACCAACTCTTTCCACTTCTCCACGGTGGGAGAGATGACCATGACTCCTTTTGACTTCGCCATGATCACTGGCCTGGGCGTGGGAGGTGATCCGATTCCCCTTGATCCCGACATAGGGGAATGGGTGGCTGCATGGGACACATTGCTTGGAGCACGTCCACCTACTCTTCGAGCAGGCATAGTTAGATACACTTGGTTTGAGGAGCACTACAGAGGGGAGGATCCCGATACTGATGAGGAGGCAGAGCAGTACGCCAGGGGCTTCCTCTTGTTCCTTTTCGGTACCACCTTGTTTTCGAACAGGTGGAATACCGTGGGTTTGTACTTCTTGGGCGCTCTGGTGGTACTCTAGCGAGTCCGTTTTTACGATTGGGGCGCGGCCGGCCTTACCACTCTTTTTGGATACATGAGCTCCACCTCTCAGATGTGTGGGAGGTTGATTGGCTGTGATACCCCTGTTCCGTAGTACGCTAATTGGTCCTTAATTTGAGTATGATTATGTGTTTAGCATGATTTATGTGTCATTATGTGAATATATGTGATTTTGAAATTCTATCTGTTCACCGTAGGAATATCTATTTGAATAATCTGCTTCAGAAATTAAATTGAGGGCCTTATCGGCCACAGAACCTGAAATTGATTACGCCATCACGATTGGCATAATTTTTAGAGCCTACGATGAAATTTAATTAGAAATTGATTCTGGTCAGATTAAACTGATTAAATTGATGAATTAAGTGCCCAAATATTTTATATTGAAATAATATGCTAGTGGGGCTTGTTGTATGTTAGCATTACACTCTCCTTTAACTCTTTGGAACTCAAAAATCTGAGTTAGACAATTGTGAGAGAGAGAGGGCCGGCCATAGTGAGAGAAAGGGAGAGAATTGTGCTAATTTGGCCTAAAGCTTGGAAATCTTGGAGATTTAGCTGAAGAATTGACTAGAGCTTAGAAGATCAAAGCTTCTAAGTGAGTAATTCTTGGATTATAGTTTGTGATTTTGTGTGCTCAAGCTAATTTGGTGATCAAGAGTAAGATTGAAATGAAATTGGGTTGTATTTGTTAAATTGAAGCTTAATATATGCATGCATGTAGGAAATCACCTTGATATTGCATGTTTGAGCACAAATGTGTATAATCCATGTGAAATGTTAAAGGAAACTCATGTCTTGATCACCATTTGTGTTATCTAAGTTGAGAATGTGGCTAATTCATCACATGCATGTACAATTTGAGAAGATATGAGCTTGAATGCATGAGTTTGTTATGTTGGTGTTGAGTTTGACATATTTTGGGACATGCATGTAGATAAATCAAGAAATTGAGCTCCATAATGTTATAATCTTGCATTGGTGCCATGTTAGTATGATTATATTTGGGATTTGAGCCATTGCATGCAAGTATTGTGGCTGGAAAGTCAAAATGAAGCTCAAGAATGCAATTCTGGGTTTTCCAGAAATTTGAGGTCCGCTCGAGCGGGAAACCCTCCGCTCGAGCGTGAATTTCATGCTCCCAGCACTTTTTGCAGAGTTGGACGTCCGCTCGAGCGGGATATCTCACGCTCGAGCGTGGAGCTTTTGTAAACAGGCCTTCCGCTCGAGCGCTCTATTCCACGCTCGAGCGCATTTTTCATGCAACCAGCACTTTTGCAGGCCTTAAGGGTCCGCTCGAGCGGGGGAGGCCACGCTCGAGCGGGGACCCTATTTTCTGAAATTTTGTTTTCGCATTCTGTGTTTCGTTTTCCGTTCTCTTTCACTCGTAAGCACTCTTAGGCATGTTTTAAGCATTGTAAATGAGTTAATGAGATAAGAATAAAGCCTAAAGAGGAATATGTGAATTAAAGAACAGATTGAACTGTTAGTGACCCTTTTGTGTTCATGAAATGTGTAGGGTCAAGCTCCGGGGCAAATCCACAAGCCGATCACTATGAGTAATATCAATATTCGAATGCTTGTGAATGTCCAATTGTTTATTCCCTTATAAGCTTTATGAGTTGCTAATTGGGATTGTGGACAAAAGTCTGACATGAATAAATGAATGGACCGAAGGTCGTTTTGATAAACATAAATGGACCAAAGGTCGTTTTGATAGAATTGAATGGACCGAAGGTCGTTTTGATAGAAATGAACGGACCAAAGGTCGTTTTGACATATATAAATGAACCAAAGGTCGTTTTGATATATATAAATGGACCAAAGGTCGTTTTGACTTATATGAATGGACCGAAGGTCGTTTTGACATGAATGAGTGGGCCGAAGGCCGTTTTGACATGAATGAGTGGGCCGAAGGCCGCTTTGACATGAATGAGTGGGCTGAAGGCCGTTTGACAAGAATGAACAGGCCGAAGGCCGTTTTGACATAAATGATCCGGCCGAAGGCCGTTTTGACATAAATGAGTGGGCCGAAGGCCGTTTTGACATGAATGGAAATTTGAATGGGCCAAAGGCCAGAATGTTGAAACTACAAGTCACTTGACTTGAAATTTGTATAGTCATATATATCTGTTAAATAGAAATATGAATTGGGCCCAAGGCCATTTAGAACCTGTTGTCCTACATTGTTATGTAACTTCTGTATTTGATATTATTCACTGGGCTATCGCTCACGCTCATTCATGTGTTTGTAGGTGAGCCAAGAGAAGTCCAAACCCAGCCCCAGTGAAGTTTGCCATGAACAACATGAGTTTTGGAGAGTCAGCCTTGTGTCTCACGCACGAGACCCATCCTTGCCATTTTGTTATGCAATTACGTTTTGTCTTGTTGGCAAGGACTTTGTGTATATTTGTATATATAGTCTGTTATGGGTTGGCTCAGTTTAGATGACCCTGTCTGTAAAGAAGTTTATGCTACTGCACTTTTGATGTGGGTTATTAACGTATATGAGTATGGTTTGTTTGATGTGCGTATAAGCACGGATCTATGGACAAAGTTTTAAATTTTTGCTTCCGTTTGGCCCCTTTACTCTGACGAGTTATGTCTGTTTTGGTCTGAGGCCGCAGGTAATCACAGGATTACTGGCCAGTTATGTCCTTAACCCATAGGGGCGGGTTCGGGTCATGACATTGGCGGCTACTGGCGAGCTTGGGAGGTACACAACCTAGTTTCCCCTTTTCATTGTTTTACTCAGCATTTGTACTTTTGCTTTGTTTGACACTTGTACTTTCTGTATTTTCTGTATCTGCTCTTGCACTGTATGCTTTCTGCTTTGCATTTTCTGTACACCATACATGCTGTACACTACATACCATACACTGCACACACCGGATCTAATGTCCACTCTAGGCCTGCATCCGTTATTTACTGTACTACGTTCTGCTTTCTGCATGTTCAACAATCTGTTCATACACTGTACTGATCACATCTTTCTAACAGCTGTGGGTATACGCATACTTCCCGGCACTTGCTCTAGAGCCTGTAGAGGAGACCTCGGTGACAATCCCATTTTCTGATGTATACGACGGCCAGCTCCGTCGTAGGAACCGAGAGAGCTTCATGTTCTTCCGACAGTATTTTGACGCGGTCATGACGCGCGAGGTAAGTCTGCAATGAGATTATTTCAATTAACCTGATGCACCCTCATTCGTTATTTTGACAACTGATCATCTTGTTTATTCTCTTTTCTCAGATCATGTGGTAGCCATGGGATGCGATCCCGTCAGGACTCCGAGATCAATACCACACTGCTCGGACTATGTCTCAGTTCCACATTCTCTTCGAGGGCCCGATCTGTCATGCCTGGTTTTTGAGTGAGCGCTTCGTGCGTCAGACTTTGGGAGCACCTGCTCCATTTGTGCCGATAGCACCTCCACCATCGATGAGGGAGACACACAGGTTATCCGTCGACCAGGTGATTCAGTTCGTGGTAGGACTGGAGACGGAGTACTTCCGCGCAAAGGGCGACTACGCGACCTTTATTCAGACGCATCTGATGCCACCTTTGACTAGTGTCCGAGGAGGAGAGGGAGCGAGGGCTCCAGCCACGAGAAGGAGAGGTAGAGCGACCAGGTCTCGTAGGAGGAGAGGTCCTGAGGGGAGACAGGGGACTGCATGGCCCGTACTGCCTGCTACTATGACATGCCAAGGGCGGGCTGGAGAGACTTATCAGATTCCCTTCGCTCCTCCTCCAGCCGGTCATGAACTTGTCGGAGTTTACGGCTCGACCCCGGTATGTGCTATATCTTTCATTTTGCACAGTCATTTCATTTGATATCCCGCAGAATACTAATGACTTCAACATTTTTGTACGCTCCCATTGAGTACACTCGTCAGTCTCTAGAGATGACAGCTTCGGTGATGGGGATGCTGCAGACGAGCATGGACTTGCTCAGTATTTACAGTATTCCGGTGAGTTCTTTCAAACTACACTTCATGCCACACAGTCTTTTCTTGACATGCCATCATTTGCACAATTGCACACTACACTGATCTGATACATTGCTCCCATACACCGCTCACGGTACACATTCACTGCAAATCATTCACTACTCACAGCACATTATTCTTTGCATCTGATACATCTTGATTACTAATGCATTTTGGTGGATTGTCCTTTTTCAGATTCCTTTCTTGATGCCCGGCCCATCCGGTGCCTCAGTAGGAGCGGGGCGGGTCCTTCAGTACCTCCCCGAGCAGCAGGGGGAGCGGGAAGAGGGACTAGTTCACGAGGGCCTGCCCCAGATGATGATGAGTCTGACGAGGAGGCAGTGAGTCCGCGGTCAGAGTCATCTCAGGATGGAGATGGAGTTGGGGATGGCTCGAGTTCAGAATCAGGTGCTGACGGTGGCGATGTTCCAGAGTCCTCTCGGTTGAGGAAGAGGATGAGGAGGACTTCTTAGTTTTGAGGCGACTGGTGCCGATCTAGACATTTTGCTGATTCAGACGTTGCTATTCTTTTTGCTTTGTTTTCCTTTTTACTAGTAGTTTTGCACACTGTACTACGTCAGGCAGATTTACTTTTTTAAAAGTATGCTCTTTTGTAAAAGGAATCTATGATGGAATGAAAACAACATTTTGTTGAAAAAGTGTTTCATTTGTACATTCTATGCATCGTATCGCATCGCATCATTTTACACAACAATGTAAATGAGTTCGAACTTTTATTTTGAAAACCAAACACTCGAATTGCACTAATCAGGTAGTGAACCGACTAACAACAAAATAACTCGATAAGCAAAACAAAGCCTTAACAAGTTTACAACTCGATAAGCAAATTACCACAACTCGATAAATGAAAGGAAGATGATCACAACCTGACACAAAAAAAGAAACTAATACGTCTTAAACGAGACATGACAGAGTCCAACAGGACAAAACAAGACCTTAAAAGACCTGGGTAACAGGACTTCTCTACAACAAACAACTGGTTTTTCAACAAGAAGGTCAGTGAGAATGAGGGAGAGACTGCCGGCCACATAGGAAGGCCTGCCGGCCATCAGTGTGCCACTGCCGACCACTGATGAGCCACTGCTGGCCATCGATGGCAGACTCTCCAAAACGGCGACATCTGTCCTCCACTCACTGCTTTATCTTCTATATGAGTTCCAGCTTCGGGATTCTCTTCATTTCAGCTCAAATTTGCACCAAATGGAAGCATTCCTTACTCAAAACCTCACAAATTGGATTGCCAACTTAGATGGCTCGGAAAAGCTTAATTTCTGGGGTTTTGGCATAAGTGCACTATTCACGTTGAGTCGCACCGCGCTGCGTTTCCCGTTCCTTCATGCCGCGGCAAGGTTTTGGAATCCGGTGACACACGTCTTTAGCTTTGGCGGGCAAGAGATGTGTCCCACTTTCAAAGACTTTCAAGCTTTGATGGAATCCGAGCGCGATGAAGAAATCTTGCCACAATTCCGCTTCGACCACGTCCAAGCATTGGGGTGGATGTGTGGGCTTACTTTGCATGATGCTCAATCATTGATTCATGATAGAGAGTTAGACATTCCGAGCTTGGTTTGTCGGTTTTCTGATGCCGGTGACCGTGGCGACCATCATTGGCAGGGTTATCGGTGGTATGCGCTTTGCTTGTGCATGCTGTCCCATTTCTTGCTTGCTCCAGGCTCTGATGGGTTTAGCACTCGTTTGATCGAAGTTGCCGAGGGCTTAAAGGAAGGCAAGAATTGCATTGTCATGACTTTAGCTGAGACATTGATGGGCTTGGACGCTTTTCATTGCCGGGAGACGGGTAGATTGGCAGGGAGCCCACTATTATTGCAGGTAATGTTTCCCACCCCCTCTTGCATATGTTTCTCACATCACTCGACCCTCAAACTCGGGTTTTCTCTCAAAACCCTTTTCTTACTTTTCTCTCAATGTACACCTCTCTATTCTTTAATCTCTCATTTTTCATCCCTTCCCAGGTGTAGTTGTTGGATAAATTGAAGGTTGTAGACTCATGTCCAGCATCAGCTCGCAGCTATTTCTTCCAGCGACGTCTAGTCGATGCCCCAAATGAGGGATGGTGGTTCAACTGGATGTGTAGCTTATCCGCTACTAACATTGCTTGGCGCTGCCCTTGGCTCAATCTACCGGCGATGAGTTATAGCATGACCCGTCAGCCCGGGATCCAGTTGGTTGGCCTGACACACTGCGTGTTCTATTTTTCATTCCGATTCCGGCGTCAGTTTGGACATGATCAGACTTGCCCAGAGGAGGGGATAGAGTACCCTGCTACATTTCCGGTCTGAGGCATGCAGCTAGCTCGGTATGCCACTGCCTGGAGGACAAGAGAGCATCTAGCTCCTGCTCCTGCTTTCTGCTACACCCTTTCTGATGAGTGCCTACATTGGCTCAATGAAGAGGCACAGGTAGGGCCCACTTTGGCGTCAGAGGCTTCCACAAGCTCTGGGAGGGGATGCAGGAACACCTGACTATGCCCCAGATTTATTTTGCTTTAATCAGAACTTTCAAGTTTTCTTTTGAATGTAATAAAAAGCAACTTCAATTTGTATTCAAGAGTAGGAGAACTCTGTATTGAAATCAATGAAATTGAAGGTTATGGGTACTGAAAATTTTCCGTTTGGTCCAAAAATGGTCTAAGTTGTAAAAAGATTAATTTGAACAAAATCAACTTTTATTAAAACTTTTCAAAACCATTTTCGATATGGATCAAAACTGGACATGCCCGAGATCTATCACTGAGATGTACAACCCCGGATCCTAGCAACTAGAAAGTTGCCCCTAGTCTAAATAGCACTGCACTGGAGATCCCAACCGAGCTCTTGAATGTTGAATGAGGAAAGATGACCAAGCATGATCACATTGACAAAGTTGATCGGGGAAATGTTTATGGTTGGACTTCAGGATGAAGCTGCCTACGTATCCCAAAGATGGGAATCAAGCCTTGCGTAGTTCGGCTTGGGTTCACTCAAGTATTAACTCTCTCCTTTTGCGCTCTAACTTTTGCCAAGGCCACCTTTTGCGGGTTTTCAACCTTGCGAGCTCAGTTTTTATAATTTCAAAATTTTTTTTGGTGCTCTAACTTTTGCCTAGGTCACCCTTTCGGGTTTTCGGCCTAGCGAGCCACTCAGGGGTAATATTTCTTCAACTTGTCCACGTTGATCGGTTGGGAGAACTCTAGGCCATCTAGGTCCATCAGAATGATAGCTTCACCTGACCAAATAGACTTGATGATGTAAGGGCCAGTCCAATTGGGTCTGAACTTGCCCCTAGGGTCGTGAATGGGAGCTCGGTTGTCTTTGAGCACTAAATCCCCTTCTTTCAAATTCCTGGACTTAACCTTCTTGTTGAAAGCCCTGGCGATTCTGCGTTGATAACCTTGAACATGGTACAGTGCTTTCAGCCTTCTCTCATCAAACAGCATGAGTTCTTCGAACCTGCTCTGCTACCAATCTGCCTCAGCTATCTGACACTCAGCCAATACTCACAATGACGGAACCTTAATTTCAATAGGTAGAACAGCCTCCATTCCGTAGACCAAGAAATATGGAGTCGCTCCAGCAGAAGTTCTAATTGAAGTCCCGTAGCCCCACAGAGCAAATGGCAGCTTATCTGGCCAGTCCCGATAGGTTTCCACCATCTTCTGCAAAATATGCTTGATGTTCTTGTTGGCGGCCTCAACTGCTCCGTTGGTCTGTGACCGGTATGTAGATGACTTGTGAAAAGCCACGTTGTACTTGTCCATCAAGTCGATCACCTTCTTCTTGAAGTGGGAACCATTGTTTAAAATGATCTCATTCGGGACCCCGTAGCGACAGATGATGTTGTTTATGATGAACTTTGCGACATGTGATGCCTTCAGTACTGCATAAGATTGGGCCTCAACCCACTTTGTAAAATAGTCTATCGCTACCAGAATGAACTCATACCTATTGGACCCTTTCAGAGTGACAGCTCCAATCACATCTATCCCCCAAACTGAAAACGGCCATGGCAAAGTCATGTTGTATAGCTTCGACAGCGGAATGTTCATGCGATTTGCATGGATTTGACATTTGTGGCATCGCCGGACAAAACCAATACAATCCTCCTCCATGGTGGACCAGTAGTAACCTTGTCTGAGGATCTTCCGGGCTAGCATTACCCCGTTCATGTGCGCTCTGCACTCTCCTCCATGGATGGCCTCCATCAGGCGCTTCGATTCTTCAGCATCAACACACAGCTTATGCATTCCCAGATGACCTCTCTTGTACAGTTTACCCCCGCAGATGATGAACTGAGCAGCCATTCTTCGTATTGCCCTCTTATCTTTGGCGTTTGCCCCTGGTGGATACGCTTCTTTCTCCAAGAAGTTCCAAACGTCGTAATACTAGGGGTTCTCATCTTAAACCTCTTCTATGACAGGAATCAGCTCGTAGGCCGGCACAAATTTCTGGTCAATGATGATCGGACGCATTCGGACTCCAAAAGGGATGTCTATCATGGAAGATAGAGTTGTTAGTGAATCTACGAACCTGTTGTTCTCTCTTAACAAATTAGCAAAGTTCAGCTTCTCAAACCAAGGGATCAACAAGTCCAAGGTCTGGTGGTATATTCTCATCTTTTCTTCTTTGACTTTCCAATCTCATTTAGCCTGAGATACAACAAGGTTCGAGTCCCCGATGACATCCAACCATTTTGCCCCTAGTTCTAGGGTAGCTTCTAAACCAGTAATGCATTCCTCATATTCTGCTTCGTTGTTCGATACTTTGAAATGGAGTTTGAATGCTAGAGGAATGCAGGAATTGTCAGGCGCTATCAGCAACACCCCTATCCCATACTCGTATTGGTTTGACGCTCCGTCAAAGTACATCATCCAAAACTCTTCTTCGACATGCAGAATGGCTTCGTCTGAGAATAGGTACTCAACTACTTCATCCCCTTCAACTGGGTGATCGGCTAGGAACTCTGCTACCGCTCTCCCCTTCACCGACTTGCGCGTCACATACTTCAGATCGAATTCGGAAAGCAGAAGCAATCAACAGGCTAGCCTACCCGTAAGTGCCGGTTTCTCGAAGAGATATTTGATGGGATCTAATCTTGAAACCAACATTACAGAGTGAGCTAACAAGTAGTGCTGCAGTTTCTTGGTAGCCCATACTAAGGCCAAACAAGCCTTCTCCAACGGAGTGTAGCGGGTCTCGTAATCCAGCATTTTCTTGCTCAGATAGTAGATATCTCTCCACTGTGTCCTCAGACTATTGTGCAAGCATGCAGCCCATTGTAGTTTCAGTCACTGAAAGATACAAAATCAACGGTTTCCCCGGCTCAGGCGGTGACAACACAGGTGGGTTCTGTAAGTATTGCTTAATCTATTCAAAAGCAACTTGACATCGGCCATCCCATTGGAACTTCGTTCCTTTCTTCAGGAGACCAAAGAGTGGTTCCCAAGTCAAGGTTAATTTTGAGATAAACCGTCTTATGAATTGCACTTTGCCCAGAAAGCCTCGCAGCTCCTTTTCAGTCCTTGGTGGTGGCATTTCTAAGATGGCCTTGATTTTGGAAGGGTCGACTTCGATGCCCCTTTGTGTGATCAAGAACCCCAGCATTTTTCCTACTGTAACACCAAACGTACACTTCTGAGGATTCAGCCACAACCGAAATTCTCTGATCCTTTGGAAGAACTTTTGCAAGGCGGTGTAGTGGCCCTCTCTTTCTTTGGACTTGACAATCATGCCATCCACGTACACCTCAACCTCTTTGTGGATCATGTCATGCAATATCGTGGTCGTAGCCCGTTGATATGTAGCTCCAGCATTCTTCAGCCCAAATGGCATTACCCTGTAACAATAGGTCCCCCACGGGGTGGTAAAAGCAGTCTTCTCCCGGTCTTCAAGTGCCATTATAATCTGGTTGTAGCCCGAGAAGCCATCCATGAATGAGAGCAAAGCATGCCCCGCAGTAAAATCCACTAACTCATCAATATGCGGCAGAGGAAAGTCGTCCTTCGGACTAGCTTTATTCAAATCCCTGAAATCCACACATACCCAAATTTTGCCGTCCTTCTTCGGCACTGGAACGATGTTGGCCAACCAAGTTGGGTATTCGGATACCAGCAGGAACCCTGCGTCAATTTGCTTGGTGACCTTTTCTTTGATCTTGATAGCCCAATCAGGGCGAATTCTTCTGAGTTTCTACTTAACAGGTCGGGCCTCTGGGTCAAGAAGGATCCGGTGCTGTACAATCTCAGGATCGATTCCAGGCATGTCTTCGTAGGACCACGCGAAAACATCTTTGAAATCTTTTAATAAAGTGACTAAGCGCTCGCGCTCTTCCGAAGACAACGTGGACCCGATTTGGACCAACTACGGGTCTTTCTCAGTACCAACATTAATTTGAGTGATTTCATCAACCAGCGGTTTTACAAACCTCTCATGCTCTTGTTCAAGCAAATATTTCACAACCGGAGGAATTTCTTCCTCGTCATTTTCATCGAAATTTTGAAAGTCCTGATTAATACAATAAATCAAAGGCATAGAAAAGTACTCAGAAGCCACAACTATTCCATTCTCATTAATCACTTCATCCAGTTCGTCTGATTCTTCTGTTACAACAAACTCAAAAGAGAAAGAAAAAGATAACCTAGACAGGACTGTGGCATCTGGGTTATCACCCCCAAGAATACCGGACTCAGACTCAGACGAGCTAGAACCTGATTCCGACCCCACGGACTCAGTGGAATCAGTTTCCGGCTCACTACCTGACCTGGTGCTATTCGGTAAGAATCCCTCCTCGTACTACCAGACGAGGGAGGGTGCGACGGATGCATTCAAAATGTTTGAAGGTGGGCTCGCAGCCGTTTCATTCTTGATCATAGACACTGAGAGATCATCCCCTAGGCACTCATGGACGATCGGAGGATCTGAAAGTAGACAAGCCAGTGCTACCCCCATTTCAATCTCAATGTTCTCGGAATCCACTTCCTTACACTGTTTAACCTCAGCTGATGGGTCTGTCTGCTCCTCGGCCTCATCGTCCTCGAATAACTGCAAGTCGAAGAAGATCTCAAACCCCGGCAAGCGCCTCTTCTCTGCGTTCAGCCATGGCTCTGGGAAGCCACAGAATGGAAAGTCTTCCCCCTCCCGGACAAAGCGTCCGTTCAGGGTACCACGGATGGGTCGGTGCATTAACTCAAAATGTTTCCCGGTCTGCTTGGCTCTGGCTCTTCCAGCCATTTCTTTGCCTTTCCTTACCAGTTCTCTTTGGTAGGCAGATAGCCTAAGCCAAAGGTATGCGGGTTGTGCAGCACTTCGGCCAATACTGCAATACCTTTTCGGCCACTTCTTCCTAGTCCCATCCCGGGGATGTGCTGGAGTTTGTTCATGAGGTACACTGACTATGCACTGACATACAATCCCTCATCAATAGCTAAGATGTTCTGAACGACCTGGGCCTCGACTAAGGCGAATCCTGATAGGAACACATCCTCCGTGCCATGCTCGATTTCTAAAATCAGCGTGGACACCTCTGGTGGTGGATGAATTGACAAATTCCCAAAAACAATAGCTACCCCCTTCCTGTGGGGATATTTCAACATCTGATGCAGGGTGGAAGAGACTGCCCTCACCTAGTGCAGCCACGGCCGCCCTAGGAGTAGATTGAAGGTTGCGGGAACGTCCAAGACATGAAAGTCAACATCGTGTTGTCCTGGACCAACCTGGATCTAAATCTGCACAGTCCCTTTCATTTCTCTGCTTGTAATGTCATATGCCCTTATCACCTGGATGGTCGGCACAAAGTCTGCGGGCTTCAACCCGATTGCATATGTTGTCCTTAACGGGCACACGTTGATGGTGGATCCCGTGTCGACAAGAACCACCGGTATGCATTTGTTCCTACACTCCACAGAGATGTAGAGCGGTTTATTGTGATCCGAGCCCTCAGGCGGTAGTTCCTTGTCAGAAAAGGTCAACGTCGGGGAAGTTCCTCCTGGAAAGACCAGCCCTACCAGCTGTTCAGATGTGGTATTTATTGAGAGTTTGGCCTTGTCCATTGCCGAAAGGACAACCTGTCTATGAACTCGTGAAGCCATAAGCAGTCCCCAGATGGAGATGTCTGCCTATATCTTCTTCAGCTGTTTCAGCACAGCCTTTTTTTCGAGTAACTTTTCTTTTTGTTTCTCCACCTCCTTGTCCTTCCCGGATGGTTCTGGTTGATCTAAGTACGAGGGCTTAAAATACCGCCCGCTCCTAGTCATGTGGTCTACTTCACCCACATACCAGGTATCATCTGGCTGGTTATTCCCTCAGTCCTCATCTGTGTGGGCAAGACATAGGTCGTCATCTTCCCACCACATGCCATCGGCGGTTGACAAACACTTGTCCGGCTCCGTTACAACTATTTTTGTGCCCACAGCACCTTCCGTTCTCGTGCTCACAACATGTTCTGTCCCCTCAGGGGCTTTGGCTTTCCTGACACTTTCGGAATCCTCGGTCCTTTCTCGCTCGAACTGTTTCAGTGCGGCTTGCTGTTCAATGTCCTCTATACTCGAAATGCTTTGGTCTTGAGCAAAATTATTATCACCGGTGCTCTCCGGCGGTGCATTCTGATTCCCAGCCCTCTTGGCCACTATTGATGTCTCCGTCCCTGGCAGACTCTGCTCTAACTGAGGTTGTTCCACAACATCTGGTTGGTCGTCAAGCCATCCGGTAGTTTCTGCTGACCCATCAAACCAATTGACTGTCACATCCCCTAAATCCTGTTCTTCAAAGAATTGTAGATTTACAAGGTCTTCTTCCAGATCCGCTAGGTCATCTAGCCCTTGATCAGGTACATCCTCTCGTGCTACACAAATCTCTGCCCCTACTGGCAATTCCACATTTGGCCTAGCCTGGCCTACTGATGTAATGTAACCGCTCGGGTTGTACTTGAAACTCGCAGACCCCTCAGGTTCTGACTGCTCATCCTCGTATGTTCTCACAGTTGACCTAGTTCCATCTCCAATAGTTACCACCACCGTTTCTGGTCGGGTTTGGGAGATGTCCAACACGCACAAGTCAGTGCTGTCGGGGATGAACACCTCCGGCTTGGGTAGGTGAGAAGGGGTGATATATATGCTGGGGTCGTATGACACAACCCCAGTTTGGATGAAATTGATGCGCTTGGGAGGTGGAGCTTGGTTATGTGGTGGGAGAGGGTTGGTTGTGACATTTGGTTTTTCTGGGGGCATGATCACCCTGTTGTCGATGAGATCCTGAATCTCATGACGTAATTGAAAGCACTGGTCGGTGTCATGACCATGTTGCTGGTGATAGGCGCAGTACTTGGCCGGGTTATGGGAAGCAGGGAGTCTGTCTGATAGTGGCCGTGGCTCTAGGGGCTTTAAGTGCCCTTTCCTGATCAAAACCCCAGAGCTTTGGACGGGGGCATGTATAGTGGGGTGAAGGTTCTTTGGCTTTGAGGGGAATACTTGGTTGTTTGCGAGCTACTTCCGGATGCACCGGTGAATAGTGTAGTTGCAAGGGTTCTTGGGGTATTGGTGGTGGTAACCATACTCACATCTGAAGATCTGCCAGCTGCAGGACTGCTTGTGCCTGCATTTGAACTGCGGTTGAATGCCCTCTTGGGCTGCTCTCGGTCTTGGTCAATCAGACCCTGTTTCATAGCATCCTCGATCTGCACCCCTATCTCGTGTAGGTCTGCAAAGGTGGGGAGGGGGAGAACGATCATTTTCTGCATTAGCTTAGGCTGGAGATTACGCACAACCATCCGTATTTGGTTTTTGTCAACAGGCCTGACGGTCATCATCGAGGCCTTGGCCCTCCACCGGGTCACAAAATTAGAGAAACTCCCCTTCGGCTCTTGCCTGGTTGTCTCAAGATCGCGGGTCGTAATCTCGATTTGTGTATTGTATGAGTATTGAGCTATGAAGGCCTCGGCCATCTCCTCCCAACTCCTCTTGACGGAATCTTCCAACTTTGCATACCAAATGGCCGCTACACCTGACAAGGTCCGGCCAAACAAGGAAAGCTTCAGTAATCTAGAGAGGCCCATCGGCCTTAGAATGCCTGAAAATAGCCGCAAATACACCATAGGGTCCCCTGACCCGTCAAAGCGGTCAATATGTGGCATCTTAAAATGGTCCGGCAACGTCACGGCCGAATCAGTGTACCCATCCTCAATGTCTGGGATGGAATGAGCCCCTTGAGACTTCTGGAACAATTTCTCCAGCTTGCTTACCTTTAGTGCTGTGGGGTACGTCTCGAACTCAAAGGGAGAATCTGGCAGGTTGGTGGGTGTTTTGGACAGCTGGGGTAAAACTGGGGGCGGAGCTAGCCCGATTGGAATGTCCGTATCATCCTGGACGTTAATTGTCTCCCCGAGTATGGGAACTCTTGGTGGGGGAGGAACCTGGTGTGAAGCAGATGCTCTAGTTTGCTGTTGTAGCCTAGTGATTAATTCTGCCTGTTAGGTCACGATCGCGGCCTGCTATTTGGCAGATTCTGCTTGACGGGCAGCGTCCTGCTGCATAGTTTTCATGCTTTCTTGGAGGTGGCGCACTATCTCCTATAAGCTTGTCATATTGTACGGATCTATCTGAATAACTAGTATATCTGTCCCTGCAATAGAAACATAGACCTCAGTCTGACTGTTCACTAACGGGGTAGACCACTGATCTGGCAACCGTTGTGCTGATATACTGCGCCTTTTTGACCTCCGTCTAGCAACCAGGGGTAAAGAAAGGAACACTGCTTGTCCGTCTACCAGATCCCTGGATCGATTGAGTCTACGACCTCTAACCCAGAGTGCTCGGGGAATATCTACCTGGTCGGATGCAATTGTGCTAAACTACCTTGCAAAAAGATAAATAAAGCATAATAAGGAAATAATGAACAGAAAAACAGACAGCATAACAGCTTAAATAAATACAACACACAGTTGGCACACACAAGCTGAAAGAACTGTCCTCAACCACTGATTACTGTTCCCCAAATTACTGTTCCAAAACTGAATCTGATACCTGCGGATATAACTGATTCTCAAAATGTTGATATTGATGCCCGCAGGC
Source organism: Camellia granthamiana (assembly GCA_036172215.1). Classification (NCBI taxonomy): domain Eukaryota; kingdom Viridiplantae; phylum Streptophyta; class Magnoliopsida; order Ericales; family Theaceae; genus Camellia; species Camellia granthamiana. The sequence continues at coordinate 14,359,888 of CM069913.1, forward strand.
TTGATACCCAGACTTGCAAACTGATACGTGCATTCCTGTAGAGGCCAACTCTAAAAGTACATAGCAAGCAAATGAGAGCCAAAACACCCCTATGTTGGGGTAGGGTTTCCCTGTCCTATTTTGTCAGGAGCTAGGGTTTCACTACGCACGCAGCGGTTTCAAACAACCGAAAATCAGGTAAGCAACCTGTCCTAATTTGGAATAGTCACTATGGATTCCAATATGCACTAGGTCGAATGGTCAAAAAGGGAACCCCGGTAAAAACTGGGGTTTGTGTTCCCGTCGTGGCAGAGCCCGCAGCTGGTCAGCCTTATGGCACGCTTCTTAAAGCAAGCCTCCGGCAAACCGTTCAGGAATAGCATACAGCAAACACGGTGTCCTAGGCGCACCAATGCAAATGCAATGCAAAGAGACACATAGGTGTAATCAAAACAAGATATCATGAGTTCGAGTCAAGCTCTCTAACTTCCCAGCAGAGTCGCCAGAAACTTTAGACGCGCCCCAAGGGCCTCATGCTACAGTTCGGACTCAAATTGTCACGGTTCTGAATCTGATCTTGCAAAGTGCAATGCAAGACCGATAAATTACCAAAGAGTCCAAATCCGGCAAATCGTTTTGGAAAACTAATTTTTGTAAAGAAGTGCCAAACATGAACTGCTTTGCCAGATACAGAGTCGCCACCTAAATATTTTATTTTTGGAGAAATTTAGGAAACCCTGACTCGTGCCTAAGGCCACGTGTCCGTCATCACCAAAGTTGCCTCAGCTCGGGAACTTGGGTACGATTGGGGAAGGTCAGCTATGAGCACCCCCGCTCGCCCGATCAAAGATCGGCCACTACTAAACATGATATCTTGTTTTTGAAAACACATGCGTTCTTATTCCGATTAATTAGCTAGAATTACTATGTGATGTGCACAACACACAAGTATAGACTAGATCGCCTAATTTGGAACAAAGCATCGTATATCCGTTTGTTTGGAAAATGGTTTGAAGTTTGCTACTCGTAAGTAGGCTAAAACACAGATTTCAATGAATCGTTCCAATTCAAGTAATCCAACCTTCACCCACAGGCATTCAGGCAGTTTAAACAATTAAGCAAATAGCCTCATGGCAAGCATGCTTTCATGGCAATCAATAACACATGCGGGGATGCTAAAGCATAAACACTTACAGTGTACTCTGAGCCAAAACAGAAACTAGTTAGTAATCAATGCATGATCCTAGTTCATGTTAAGATGGCTAATGCAACGCATGCGAAATGTAACTAGAAATAGGCTCGGCTATTCTAAGATGACATATGAGATGCGATAATTGATACTTGTATTTTACTTGATATAGAATTACAATGCAGTTAGTATGATGCGCCGAGCCCGGTGCATGCAAAATAGATGAATGTATGCAAACATGCGAAGCATAAGTATGCTAGACAGATGGATGGATGCAAACATGCAAAGCATAAGTATGCTAATTTGAAACATGACCTAAAACTAACCAACGAAAGCAAGTAAGTAAAAGGGCGAAAGAAATGGAGGTTGGAAGACATGCACACACACACACACACTTATTACAAAATCGGCCGTCTCGACAGAGGGTCCGAATTAAGGCATAAAGATGCAACTCTTAAGCACACTTAAAGAGTGACAAGCATGGATATGTGACAACAAGGTAAGCTCTGAAATATCATGTAAATTGATGCCAAATCAACTAAACAATGCAAGCATAGCATGTTAGAAAGCTCAAAGCTCGAAACTAACAAAAGGACTTAAGCCATGGCCATGCAAGGCAAGCCCCAAAGGGCTAAGGGAACCTAAAACAGTCCCAAGGTAGGTCCAAACAAGACAAATAAACAAGCTCGAAGCTAGCCAACGCGGGCTAGAACAAGAGGCCAAAAACAAGGAGCATGCAAGGCTACAAAAGAGACAATGCACTACACCTATTGAAACCAAACATGGCATGACTTGGACAACATAAAATAGAGTTACATCATGGTAAAACAAGACCAAAAATGCACTGATATGATGAGCCAAAGGCTTAGGCTTAATGGCATGCACAAAAGTTCATTCTTGAGGCATAAAGAGCCAAGGCTCCAAGGCATTAAAAGCATGTCAAATGCAAGTGTATGGCCACATTTCATGGACTGAAATAACACTTAGAATGATGGCAAAGCATGCAAACATCACATGTATGGCATGGTAGGGGCCTCAAAACCCAAGGCTAGCCTAAGCATTTACACTATAGCTATACAAAGCATGAGTGATATGGCCGTGGCATCCCAAAAAAGTCCAAGAACAGCCCAAATTAAGAACAAAATTATGCTGGAGCAAAGCCAAAATATGCTAGGATGATGAGTCAAAACATCATGCACATAAAGCTAGTAAGCAAGATTTGTTCTACAAGTATATGGAGCATGCAAAGGATGACCAAACCAGCTATGGAAAGAGTCATGACATGGAAAAACATCACCAAAAACATGCTGAAATGGACTCAACATAAGCTAGGATAACATGCTAAAGCAAGAAGCATATAAAGCTAGTTTATGGGATTTACACTACAAGTGTATCATACATGCATGGAGTGACAAAACCAACCCAAAATAGATCTAAGGCATGGTAAAAAATCACCAAAAACCTACTGAAATGGACTCAACACAAGCTAGGCAAACATACTACTTTGATGAGCTACAAATGGGATTACACTACACATACAAGATGCATGCAAAATGTGACCAAACCAGCCATGGACAGAACCAAGGAAGGTCCTAAAAGTCACAAAAAAGGACCTGAACCAAGCCTCAAAAGTACAGAGAGGCATGCTCCTTTGGAAGGCCAAAAATGCAAGCAAACAAAAACCAAAAGAGAGGGGGGCCACCCACTCTGATTTGAGGCCTCAAAACCACATGCCTACCACTGAAAATCCACTAGATTTCAGTGGTTAGAAGGCCAAACCAAGGCTAGCTTGGAGGCCTTAAGGCATGGCTCAAAACAAGGCCAAACAAGGCCAACAAGAGGGTTGAAGACCCTCAACAGCCTAAAGACCTTAAACAAACATCAAAAGCACTTAAATACAAGACTTTTTCAGTTGAAAGGAAGGCCTAAAACAATATGCAAGGATGGCCAAAATGAGGTACAAAAAAGTGCTAAAAAGGGGAAGAAGCTCGCCCTTGAAGATCAACTTCGAAACCAGCAACTTCAGGGGGTAAAACCTCACTTTCAGAGCTCAAAAAGTCCTCCCAAGAACCTCAATCAAAAGATGGTGGTGTATCTCTAAGTGTTGTAGTGTAAAAGTGCAAGGAAAATGGACTTCAAGGCACAAATCTACAACAATATAGAGAGAGAGAGAGAGAGATATTTCTTCTCAAAAATGCTGAACCTCTGCTAAGGAGAGAGGCTCTCTCCTTACATAGAAGAAAAACAATGCAAAGCTTCTTCAAGAAGCTTGGCAAGAGCTTCATCCCTCCACACACATGTATGAAGGGCAAATAAAAGGATTCCAGCGGGCTCAAAAGATCTGGAGTGAAACCTGCTGAGACAGGGGGGCTGTCGGCCAGCAGTGGCTCATTGATGGCCGGTAGGCTCAATCAATGGCCAGCAGCAACAAAGTGGGGGCCGACAGTGCACCAAGAAACACATTCTGAAAGGACCAAGTCATGGTCCAAGAATGGGGCAGAAAGGATACAAGGTCTGGAAAGCTCAAACCTGTGACGTTCCGCCACAAAAGTCGAATGCCCGACGAGCAATCGAACTTGTGTCCGGATGTACCTGCAAGCACAACCGAGTCTTGAGGACGGTCAAAAATAGGGTGCCTACACTGTGCAGTGCCATTTAGACAAGGGGCAATTTTCCATTGTTTTGGATCTGAGGTTGTGCATCTCAAGAGTAAATTCTGTGTTGGTCGAGCAGTGGCCATTTGTAAAAATAGTTTTTGAGAATTTTTAATGAGGTTGACTAATTTTTTCAAAAATTATTCCATTTTTCCAAAGCTGGACCATTTCTTAGACCCAAAAAAGGAAAATTTTCAGTGCTCATAGCCTGACTTGCATGATTTCAAATCAGAAAATTGAACAAGTATGTTAATCTAACTCTCATATTGATCAAAATTGTTTTAGTAGAAAGCTCAAAAACAAAAACTGGTCAAAATGATGAACTAGGGGCACAGTTGAGTCAGGTTTCTGTCTTTTCCCCGTTGTCAACATACTTGCTAGAAAGGGCACCGTACTTGCCAGAAAAAGGGCGCAATTGAAGCTAACAGCAAAAGGGCAGAAAGCTCTCACATCCTCCAAGCATTGAGGTATCAAGCTAAGTGCGAAGCACGAACTGGAACTGGAGCGGGATATTCGGTTCCCTCATCTGGATGATCAAATCAAAAATTGGCGTCTGACCCGGATTGGGGACGTAGAAAAAGCAATGTGTGAGACCAATCAATTGTATGCCTGGCTAGTGGGACATGTTGAAACTCACCTCGGTCAAGCTAAGCCAAGGTCATCATCAACCAATCTCAGTTGCGGACCTGCTGCACACCCAACTGTAGCGCAACCCCTCTGTGGGAGGAACTCACTGGCTGTGAGCGAAAGAAGAGAATCTAGTAGAATGCTAGGGACAAGAGCCCACAACTTCTTGTTTATTCATCAACCACCCAAGGGAGGGATAAAAAAAGAAGAGAGATTGAAGAATAGAGATATGTGCGCTGAGAGAAAAAGTGAGAAACGGGCTTTTTCAGAAAGCTAGAGATTAAGTGCCAGAGTGATGTGAGATCACAAATGAGAAAGGGTGGGAAACATTGCGTAGAGAAGCTGTGGGCTCCCCGTGAACTGAGAGGTCTCTCGCCATTGGAACACATCTGCAGTGTTGTGTGTGTGTTTTGTTTGTCTCGATTCTTGTTTTAAGTCCTTTTGAGTGTCAATAGATGTGTTTAGGTTGTTTACCGTTGTTTTCATTTGTTGAGTCGTGGTGTGCTGTGTTCAGTCGTAGGCTTAATACCCGGTCAAAGACTCATTCTCAATTTCAATTTCAAAAATGAATCGTTTTGTGCTCAGAGTGCTGTGTCGTTCTCCACATATGTGCAAAACAGGATTTGTTCTTTCATAAAACTGCAGGGTTCAACCCAGGTCATGTGAGAACAATAAAACCAGGACATATCTGAAGCTATATGGGTTCCGGACTACAAAGAAAAAGAAAAGAAGGAAAATCGGAGCATCATAGTGTGTTTCGACTTCAGCAAATTCCGAGATTGCATTCCGGATGCACCTCTTCAGGCCTTGTCAATGCTCCGAAGTATGAGTGCGCCTCTACCTCAAGCTCAAGCCTGCTTCAAGCCAAAATGGCGATCAGAAGTGCTCTCCCTAAGTATCATTCATTGCCAGAGGCATCTTGGCTGTGTTTGCAATGAGTTCCTAGGAGACCAACTGCGACGGTGGAAACTAGAGTTCAAATGGCCCATGCCTAGAACGCAAAGGTTCGGGATTTCCAAGACTAAAGTCTGGTTTAAATACCCAGGAATGTATCCCCAGCTTGAAATCTGTATGGAAGCCCCATAGGTTAAGGTAGTGGGTATGCGCCTCAATTCTGGATACTGAACCAACCTAGTCTGTCACCCCGTTGGAGAATAGGGAAAGTTGTGAACATGGCCAGGAAAGAAAGGTAGTAACTGCGGTTTGGAAGTATAATCAAGAAAGTGCAAGAAGAACCCACTTTTCTGCTCAAAATGTTTTTGCGGGAGTTTCAACTCATGTCTTCGATGCGTAGCTCAGTCAGTTGGAATGCACGAGGTGTATCCTTTTTGAAATATATTGTGACCCCTCCGAGAGGTAATTCGGAGGTTGCGTTTGAATTGGTCTCATTAAGGCGTGTATTTCCTTATTCGATGTTTTACTTCAAACATGCTGTTGATATTGCATAAAAAATGCATTGTTATTATGCACAAAATGTGTATGCCGCGTCGCATTGTTATGCACGTTCCAGTTGCATTGTTATGCACGTTACACCTGCATTGTTATGCACGTTACACCTGCATTGTTATGCACGTTCTACTTGCATTGTTATGCACCGTCTTCTTTGCATTGTTATGCACACTTTAGTTGCATTGTTATGCACCTCTTCACTTGTATTGTCACACACGTTCCAATTTCATTGTTATGCACACTTCAGTTGCATTGTTATGCACCCCTTTCACTTGCATTGTTATGTACCCCTTCCAGTTGCATTGATATGCACACTCTACTTGCATTGTTATGCACCCGTTCTAATTGCATTGTTATGCACACCTCACTTGCATTGTTATGCACGTTCCAGTTGCATTGTTATGCACATTCCACTTGCATTGTTATGCACCCTTTCACTTGCATTGTTATGCACCACTTCACTTGCATTATTATGCACCCTTTCAGTTGCATTGTCATGCACCTTTTCATGTGCATTGTCATGCACACTTCACTTGCATTGTCATGCACCTCTTCATGTGCATTGTCATGCACCCTTCCAGTTGCATTGTTATGCACACTTTACTTGCATTGTTATGCACCGTTTCGCTTGCATTGTTATGCACGTCTCCCATGCATTGTTATGCACCTTTCCATTTGCATTGTATATGCACGCGTTTATCTCGCATTGAAATTGTATCCTGATGTAACATTGAATCTGCGCCTCTACTATATTGTACCTGTTAAAGTCTCTGTTTTATGCAGGCACGATATTGTATGTACGGTTTATTTGAAACTAGCATAACCAGATGACATGGTGTGTGCGGTTCATTCGGAGGAATTCCAGGTAAGATCATTTCTACCTCCGTGAACTCTCTCTTTGGCTAAAAACATTGGGACATGCACCCGATGTTCGTACCACCCTCCGGTGTTTGCACCGCTCCCTTCTCCTCTCGCATGTGGTGCGTTAGGACGTCTTCAATTTCGAACACTGGGATTCGTTCTGGTGTTCATTTATTCATCTGCCACTCACATTGTCTTGTGCAACTTTTGTAGTTGTGGTTGTGTATCACCCGCACTGTTTTGTGCACCTTGCAGTTGTGTCTCACTTGCGCTTTCTTATGCATTGCACTATCTTGTGCATTTCATTACATGCTCTCATCTTGCATAGAATGCTCGTATCTTTTGCATAGAACTTGCTTGCGCTATTTTGCCTCCCTGCACTTGCTAGTGCATTGTTCGCACTATTTTGCGCACCTTACCTGCACTTGTTAGTGCATTGCATCGCGCTATTTTGCACACTTACTTGTACTTGTTGTTGCATTGTTCGCGTTGTTTAGCGCATCGCACTGTTTTGTGCATTTCACTTTGCATCGCATAGTTTTGTGCATCGCGCTTTCTTGCGCAGCCTTTCTCCTCTCGCGTTTGACATGTGTTTGGATGTACCATTCTCCTCTCACATTTGACACGCGTTTGGATGACTGTGCTTTCTTGCGCAGTCCCTCTCCTTTCGTGTTTGGTACGCTAAGAGGTGTTTTGTTTGGGATTTTGGGTGTTCCCGATAATTGCTTTTGGTCTTTCCTACGTGGTCCGTGGTGGAGATTGCATATAATTTTCTTACATCCTTTCTGTTGAAATGTGTGAAACTTTTATAACTTGTCGATTTGCTTAAATTGTTGTATTTATTTTGCATAAATGCTTCATTACAGCTTTCTTTGCATAATCATAAGTTATGCTCTGCATTGTGCATGTCATTTGCATTTTGTCCCAGCCCGCGGGCACATCTCTGTATTGTTATTTTGTATGTTTGTCTAAGTCTTCGGCCTTGTCAAAAATGGGTCGTCTCTGGGCTTTGGCATTCACTCCCGTCATCTCATGACTTTCGAGTTTTGTCAAAGAGGGGCAATTGTAGACACTCCATTTTTGACCGTCCTCCAGACTTGGACGTCATCGTTTGAACACTAAATGATCATCCATGCTCATGTTCGTTTTGAGTTCCTGAAGGTCTCAGCTGCACGCCTTGCCTTGGAGCCTCTCAACTTATCTGTTTTGTGCTTGGTTGTGGACCAAGAGCTTGTGGCTTTGTTTCTGAGGGAAGGGGGTGGCCTGCTAGCCAGCCCTACAAGCCATCGGCCAGGCCCTATGCCCATCGGCCGTGCCCTCTTTCCGTCAGCCATCAATGGTTGCCGATCGGCATCACTGATGGCCAGTCGACACCTTTAATGGCCGGTCGGCGATGTTTTTTTGGCCAAGGCCTTTTTGTTTGCTTTTGTAGATATTTTGTTGCCAGCTGTGCCAGCTGGTGAGCACAGAATGCATCCTCCATACACGTGTATAGAGGGATTTAAACAAGCTCTTAGCTTGTCAAACAAGCTTCAAGCTTGTGATTCTATATAAGGGGGGGCTCCTCTTCCCTTTTGGATTAGGGCAATACATATCCCTCTCTCTCTCTATATTGCTCACTCTCTCTCTATATTTGTATTGTTTTGTGCCTTAAAGTGCCATTTCCTGACACTTTTGCACACAAACACCTAGTGAAACACCTTCACTCTTGGGCTGAGGTTCTTGGAGGTTTGTTTGAAGCTCAAAAGCTTGGTTTTTGCCTCTGAAGTTACTGCTTTGAAGTGGTTCTTCAAGGGTGAGTCTTCATCTTTATATTGCTTTTTAGGCCACCTTTGCATGCTTCTTTTGGCTTAACTTTCAACTGAAAAAACTCTTGTTTTTAAGTCCTTAAAGTGTTTGTTTGAGGCCTCTTTGGTATTGGGGATGGTCTACCCCATTTTGTGCCTTATTTGGCCTTGTTTTGTGCCATCACTTTAGGCCTTTGAGATCACCTTTGTTTGGCCTCTTCACCACTGAATTCCAGAGAAATTTCAATGGTGGAAAGTGTGTTTTGAGGCCCTAAATAGGAGGGGGTCATCCCCTCTCCTTGTGTCTTGGTTGCTTGCCTTGTTGGCCTCATGTTTGAGCTTGTTTTTCTAGTAAGTGTTGGCTTGTTCTCAGCCTATTTTTGGCCCTATTTCAGCATGGCATAACTCTATTTTGGCTTGGTTTGGTTACCTCATGCATGCTTTCTACACTTGTAGTGTAATCTTGCCATTTAGCCTTGTATGCTCAATGCTTTGATCCATCATGCTAGCCTATTTTGGTTCTATCTCAGCATGTTTTTGATGTTATTTTAGCATGCCTTGGCTCTGTTTTGGATCAATTCGATTGCCTCTTGCATGCTTCATAACCTTGTAGTGCAATCCTCCCTATAGCCTTATGCTTTGAGCCTCCTAGCATGCCTCATTTGTGATATGTGCATGATTTGGCATCATTTGGAATGTAATTTCAAAGCTTATGTCTTTGCTATGCTCCCGTGTTTATCACCCTTTCATTGCTCTTGAGGGTTATGTTTCATGCCTTGTTTGTGAGCCAATGTGTATGCATGCTTGTATATGCTTTTGGACTTCATTTTTAGCATGTTTTGGCCATTGTCTTGGCATGCATGAGGCTTGTTTGAGGTTGGTTTGGTCCATTGAGCATTGCATTACATAGCCCTTGTGTTGTGTCCTTCACTAGTTTCAATGCTTAAGGACTCTAACTTGCCATTGTGTTGTGGTTACATGTTGTTGCATTACATGGTGTTTGCATGTTGTTGCATTGCATGGTGTTTGGAATGTTGTTGCATTGCATTGTGTTTGGATCGGATGTTGATCCAAACACGAGAAACGAGGGGCGTTTCATACTTGAAGTGATGAAACGCGCCTCATTTCTCGGTCGCCGACCCTCTTGATCAAGCATGATAGAGGTGGAGGCCCTTATGTGTTATTTGTGTGCATTCATGGACATTGACTTGTGCAACTTGGCCTCTTTGGCCATCATGCATTGAGATGCGTGATTGGTGGCTCGAGAGCCGAGCACTACACTCCTTTGAGCTTGAGACATGATAAGAAGTGTGGTTGCACACACATTCTCTTGTAAATACACTGCCATGTCTCTGTTTGTGCTCTGTTGCAACAAAAGGAGAAATTGCAGGAAGCAGTGGCCAACCGACCATCAAAGCTGCCAACCGGCCACCAAGGTTGCCGATCGGCCATCAAAAGTGGCTGATGGCCATCAAATTTGGCTGATGGCCATCCCCCTTGGCCGACCATCTCTCAGCATGTTCCTAAGGTGGGTCAGAAGCATTCTGGAAGTTGGCATAATTTTCAGAAGTACAGAAGTGTGCAAACAGAGGCATTTAGAGGCAAGGTAGTGGATTTCCGGGAGGACGCAATCGAGCATGCATGCCTCCCTCCCCTCGAGGCCATTTTAACTGTTATGTTTAGCTAGTTAATTTGCTGATTTTGTAACTAATTAGTTAATGTATTTAGCTAATTTATTTCATCTTTGTAATATCCTAATTAGCTTAGTATAGCTAGTTTCAATTCGGTTTGTAATTAATTAGTGTAGCGTAGCTAGTTAGTTGATTTATTTGGACCCTCCGTCGAGAGGGCACAATGTTGTAATAAGTGTGCGTGAGTGTGTGAATGTCTTCCAACCCCATGCCTTTCTCCATTTTATTTACCAGCTTTTGTTGGTTAGATTAGGACACACTTCAATTAGCATCCTTATGCTTGCATGCGTGCATCATTCATTTGTCTTGCATGCACCGGGCTCGGCACATCATTCAAACTGCATTGTATTTCAATTCCTATTTGAATACATGTATCAAATTGTTGCATTAATATGTCATTCTAGATAGTCGAGCCCATTTTAGTTGAATGTAGTTTTAGATAACCGAGCCCATTCTAGATAACCTTGTAGCAATAGGTTCCTCTTGGGGTGAGGAATGCAGTTTTATCTTGGTCCTCCGGTGCATAACAATTTGATGGTAGCCTCTGTAGGCATCTAGGAAGCTCATTCATTGATGATGTGCCGTGGCATCTATGAGTTGGTCAATTTTGGGGTGGGGAAAGCAATCCTTGGGACAAGCTTTGTTCAAATCCATGAAATCCACACAAACACGCCAAGTCCCATTTTTTTTTTTTACAACCACAGTATTCGATAGCCATGTAGGATAGGTCACTTCACGGATTGCCCCGGCATCAAGCAACCAGTCAACTTCTTCAACAACGGCAGCGGTATGTTCTGCGACTAATCGCCGGCTTTTTTGAATAATCGGCTTGCATTTGGGGTCAACGTTTAAACGTTGCTGAAAAACAGATGGATCCACACCCGGCATCTCATATGGTGTCCATGCAAATACATCAAGGTTGTTGAGTAAGAAGGAAATTAGCTGCTCCCTGTAGGCTTGATTTAAGGAGGCGCCGACCATAAAGAACCTGTCAGGATTCCCGTCAATTTCAACTCGATCCAAGGCTTTCGTTGCCTTTTCACTTGGGAGCCGCCCTACATCATCAAGGCTTTCTCAATCCGTCACCTCGATAGAATTCACTTCCAGCTCTCTTAGTGTCTTTGTGGCAAGAAGATAACATGACTGAGCCAATTTCTGGGAACCTCGAATTTGCTCGATGCCGCGTTCAGTCGGAAAGCAAAGTAGTTGATGATATGTGCTAGGCACGGCCTGCATGGTATGCAGCCAAGTTCTTCCCATGATAAGATTATATGGCGAAGACAGCTTGACAACAAAAAATTCTACATCGACTGACCGGGAGCCTGCCCGAACTGGTGGTGTGATTTTGTCCAACGGATATTCCAGATTAGCATTGAAGCCGAATAATGGATAAAGAGCTGGAGATAGGTCCGACTCAATGAAGCTGAGTTTGATGAACATCTTGTAATACATAAGTTCTGAGGTGCTTCCCTGATCAATGAGAACACGCTCAACGGTGAACCGATTTACGCGTAGCTCGATGACCAACGGATTAATGTGGGGAAGTGTTACGCCGGCCAAATCTGAATCATCGAAAGCAATGCTCGTAGCTTCATGGGGCCGTTTTGCTGGAGTGAGTTGCTTTTGGGGGCTGGGATGCGACTGAATTGTATGCACGGCGGAGGCCGTCGGTAAGCTATATATCATATGGATTACGCCAAGCGGAGGTGAATCTTGTCGTAAAGCAACTGTTTTGGTTGAGTTGTTCTTTCGGACGTGTTGCTGAAGCGGACCGTCTTGTACCAACTACTTAAGGTGATCTTTCAAAGCATAGCAACTGTCGATGTGATATCCTTATTCTGTACTATGCTAATTGGTCCTTAGTACAAATGTGATTATGTGTTTTGATATGATTTTGTGTGCCATTATGTGAAAATATGTGGCTCTAAATTTCTATCTGTTCACCGTAGGAATATCTGTTTGATTGTTTGCTTTGCGAATTAAATTAAAGGCCTGTAGACGTCCCCCGAACGCCCCGGGGGGATGAACCCCCGTTCCGTTCACTTTGCGGGTCTACTACAGTTCGGACTCAAATGTCACGGTTCTAAATCTGAACCAAAGAGTCCAAATCTGGCAAATCGTTTTGAGAAAAAAAAAAAAGATTTTGAAAGAAGAGTCAAACATGGACTGCTTTGCCAGATACAGAGTCGCCACCTAAATATTTTTTAATGGGGAAATTTAGGAAACCCTGACTCGGTGCCAAAGGCCACATGTCCGTCATCACCAAAGTTGCCTCGGCTCGAGAGCTTGGGTACGATTGGGGAAGGTCAGCTATGAGCACCCCCTCTCGCCCGATCCGAAGACCGGCCTCTACTAACCGTGATATCCGTTTTTGAAAATGTTATTGCTCTTATTCCAGTTATTAGCCTAGAATTACTATGTTATGTGCACAGCAAACAAGTATAGACTAGATTGCCTAATTTGGAAATAAGCATTGCATATCCGTTTATCTTGAAAAATACTTTGGAATTTGCTACTCGCAAGTAGGCTAAAATACGGATTTCAACGAGTTTTTCCAACTCAGACAATCCAACCTTCACCCACAGGCATTCAAACAGTTTATCACATAAGCATCTAGCCACATGGTAAGCATGCTGTCATGTTAACATTCACACTCATGCGAGATGCTAAAGCATAAATACTTACATCGTACTCCGAGCCAAAACAATAAACTAGTTAGCAGACATGCATGGTCCTAGTTCATGTCAAATTGACTAATGCAACACATACGGGATGCAATTAGGGTAGGCTCGGCTAACCTAAACATGACATGTGAAATGCAATCAATTGATGCACGTATTCAATTTGGAATTGAAGTACAAATGCAGTTAGCATGATGCACCGAGCCCGGTGCATGCAAGACAAATGTATGGATGCACGCATGCATAGCTTAAGGTATGCTAATTTACACATGCCCTAATCTACCATCATAAGCGGGTGAATAAAAGGGAAGAAAGAAGTGGGGATTGGAAGACATGCACACCCACGCACCCACACTTATTACAGATTCGCCCTCGCCCGGAGGGACCAAATAAATATTACAGATAATTAACCTACAAGCTAATTAAATATTACAGGCCATCTAATTAGCTAAGCAATTTAACTAATCTAGGGAAAACAGTAAACCGCCTCGAGAGGAGAGCCTGATGCAATGCATGCTCGGTCTTGCTCGGAAATGCACTACCATGCGCAAGCTGCCTCTGTTTTCCCTCTTGTATTCCTTCGAAGGCTTCCAAAGCCTCAGGGTTGCCTCTCTGAGCACTGTGCAGTACCACCGGCTGGATAGAATGGCCACCGGCCGTAGGAGATGTTCGTCGGCTGAGAATAAATCCATCGGCCACAAATTGTTTGCTGGTCGGCACTATGTGCAGTCGATCGGCAAAAAGTTCCTGCAGAACCTGTTTGACAGCAGCAGAGGACAGAGCTTTGCATGGCAATGCAATTCAAGCCATATATGCACCAATCATGTCCCTTATCATGTTAGTGACTCAAAGGGACATGCTCCTTGGTTCTCGGACCATCAATCGCGCATTTCCATGCGTGATGGCCCAAGGGACCAAGTGTGCACATTTTGATGTCAAATGCAATGCAAACCAACAAATAAAGGCCCAATTCCTATCACTAGATCAAGGAACAAGGCATGCATGCATGATGCAATGCAACCTAGGCATATGAACTAGCATGCAACATGGACAATGCAATGTATACATGCAAGCAAACGTGCAAGGTAAGTATGCAAACAAGCATAGGATGGACTTAAACATGATTTAGGCAGCCTTAAATAGACCTAAAACAGTGGCCAAGATGCTGTGAAGTGAGGACTAAACACACATACACACATGCACATGTTAAAGGGCTAACACTCAAGCACAAAAGGGGCAACTCTCAAGCACACTTGAAAGAGGCATAACTTGGACTAATGGCATGCAAGGTAAGCATTGAAAATTATGTTACAAAAGGTGCTAAGCCAATTAAACAAGATAAACAAGGCATGCAAACAAAGCCAAAAAACCCAAGACAAGCCAAGAGGCTTAAACCGAGACTAAGTCCACCAAGCCTCACAAGGCTAAGAGGACTTAAAACAAGTCTAAGGCAGGCCTAGACAACACCCAAGGGACACCTAGATGACATCTAAGTGGCTCAAATTCAAAGGGTATGCACAATGGCCAAAACATGGAGCATGCAAGACAAGCTTTCAAAGCTTCAAAGAGGCATCCAAGGCAAGCATACAAGCATGTTAAAGGGACTGAAATAACATGGCAAATGGTCCCAACCCACTAAATTAAGGCAAGGATGCATGCTATACATTCACACACTTAAGGCCAACAAACCAAAAATGCAAAGGGGCTATACTAAGCATGCCAAAGTCGACCCAAACAACTAAGGACAGACCTCAAACATAGCAAAATAAGCACAAAAGCTTCACAAAGCCAAGCCTAAAACATGCTAGAACAATGGTTTACAACCTAAGGCATGTTAAGGCAACAAAATGGTATTACAAGGCATGTATGCTAAGCAAGCATGGTGTATCAAAACCAACATACAACAATGCTATTTCATGGCAAAATAAGCATAAATAACAGCCAAGGCCTGGTCCACATGAGGTTTAGCTAGGTGCTCATTAAAGAGGCAAAAATGGCCCTTTTCAAGGACAATAAGGAGAGGGGGTGGCCCTCTCCTTCTTGGGACTTCAAGGCACCATCCTTACCACTGAAATCCCTCAAGATTTCAGTGGTGAGGAGGCCCAAAGACCAAAGTCCCGGAGCTCACTCAAAATAGCACAAAATGGAGCCCCTCAAGGCTTAAGAGGGGTCAAACACCTCCAAACCACAAAACACTCTAAACAAACTATTTAGAGGGCCCAAAAACAGAACTTTTTTATATTATACACTAAGCTCAAAAATAGTCCTAAGATAGGCAAAAATAGTATGCAAGAATGGGGTAAAAAGGAGCAAGTTTCTTACCCTTGTAGAACCTCTTCAACAATGGTGGACCAGCTGCTCCCTTGAGCTTAAAACCATCCAAGAACCTCAAGAACAAACCTCTGGTCCTTCAAAAACTAAGAAAAGGTGTAACACTATGTGTTTGTGTGCAATAGTGAGCCTAAACACACACAAACACAAGAGAATGAGAGATATAGATATAGGATAGATACAAAATCCTAAACCTAAAACCAGAGCTCCCTCTGAACTTTTCTAACAAATCTCCCAACCCTAAAGCCAAGAGGGGAGGGCTCCTCTTATAGAGAAGCCAATCTTGTAAAGCTTACTCAAGAAGCTAACAAGGAAGGCCATCCCTCCATACACGTGTATGGAGGGGAACAAAATGCCATACAGCTGTATTAAAATATCTACAAAAGCAGATGAACAGTAGTCGGCTGCTCAAAATTGCCATTTTGACAAAATGGACTGCCGACCGGCAACAAAGAATGCCGACCGGCAATATACATTGCCGATGGCAACAAAACATCAGCCGGTGGCCTCTAGCCATGGCCGGTGATGTGTGGGGATGCCTCACAAGGCATTTCCTGCCCCTCCTAGGCAAAACACTAGTGTTTGGTGCAAAACCAGACACTAAACAGTCGAGTTCGGAGATCCTGGGGCAAGGCACGTAGCCGAGACCTCCGGGAACTCCAAACGAACACAAACATGGATGATCACCGGGTGTTCAAACGGTGACGTCCAAGTCTTGAGGACGGTCAAAAATGGGGTGTCTACAGTTGCCCCTATTTGACAGAACTCGAAAGTCATAACAATGACGGGAGTGAATGTCAAAGCCTAGAGACGACCCATTTTTGACAAGGCCGAAGACTTGGACAAACAAACAAAATACCGATAAATAAATGGTTGTGCCCGCAGGTTGCCTACGTATCCCTTTGCAAGGAATCAAACCAGCGTAGTTCAGGGGCAGGATACAAATGATATGCAGGAAGACTTTGATAATTGGACTTATACGCTACGCGAAGCTGGTTTTGGCAAGTAAAGTGCACAACACAGTGCGATGCGCAAAATAGCGCGAATGAGATGTAATGCAAAATGCAATGAGATGCGCAAAATAGCACGATGCGCAAAATAGGGCGAATGAAATGTAATGCACAAGACAGTGCGATGTGCAAAATAGCGCAATTGAATGCACAAGACAGTGCGATGGAGGTGTGCAAGACAGCGCGATGCAGTGCACTAACCAGTGCAGGCAAGATGCGCAAGATAGCGCGATGTAAACTGCACAAAACAGTACGATTGAGGTGTGCAAAATAACGCGATGAATGTAATGCACAAGACAGTGCGATGCGCAAAATAGCGCGGATGAAATGTAACGCACAAGACAGTGCGATGTGCAAAATAGCGCGATTGAATGCATGCAAAATGCAAGTAAGGTGCACAAAATAGTGCGATGCGCAAAATAGCGCGAATGATGACTTGCACAAAACAGTGTGATGCGCAAAATAGCGCGAGTGTAAACTGCACAAAATAGTGCGATGCACAAGAAAGCGCGAGTGATTAGAAATGTGAAAGTGCACAAGACAGTGCGATGCACAAACTAGCGCGATTGAATGCATGCAAAATGCAATGAGATGCGCAAAATAGCGCGAACGAGATGTGATGCACA
Organism: Camellia granthamiana; assembly: GCA_036172215.1. Classification (NCBI taxonomy): domain Eukaryota; kingdom Viridiplantae; phylum Streptophyta; class Magnoliopsida; order Ericales; family Theaceae; genus Camellia; species Camellia granthamiana. Next base: position 14,376,773 of record CM069913.1, read on the forward strand.
AGATAGTACGATGCGCAAAATAGCGCGATTGAATGCACAAGACAGTGCGATGCGCAAAATAGCGCGAATGTAAACTACACAAAACAGTGCGATTGAGGTGCGCAAAATAGCGCGAAGGAATGCAATGCACAAGACAGTGCGATGGAGGTGCGCAAAATAGCGCGAATGATAAACTACACAAAGAAGTGCGATGCGCAAAATAGCGCGAATGTAAACTACACAAAACAGTGTGATTGAGGTGCGCAAAATAGCGCGAATGATAAATTGCACAAAACAGTGCGATGCGCAAAATAGCACGAATGTAAACTACACAAAACAGTGTGATTGAGGTGCACAAAATAGCGCGAATGATAAACTGCACAAAACAGTGCGATACGCTAAACAGTGCGAGTGATTAGAAATGCACAAAACAGTGCGAGTGATTTGAAATGCACAAGACAGTGCGATACGCTAAACAGCACGAGTGTTCTGAAATGCACAAGACAGTGCGAGTGAGATACAAAGTGTAAATACACAAGACAGTGCGAGTGAGATAAAATGCACAAGAAAGTGCGATAAAATGCATCTTCTATGCAAGTATGGGGGCATTTTCTATGCAAAAGATACGAGCATTTTCTATGCAACCATGGAAGCACATTTTATGCAATATTGAAAGCAAGCATATTCTATGCATGAAACAAGCAAAGCATATTCTATGTGGAATCATGACGACGTGCGGCATGCATGCAACAACAGTGTATATGAAAGTTCACATTCTATGCAGTAGAAGAGCATCAAATATGTACTCTGGTGCCTTCGATTTGCCTCTTAGAGGACTTGGCAACATGCTTAGCTCAAAAAAGGGGACACCCTGTTTATATTGGCAAGAGATGACATCTGCATGTGAAAACCACAGATACTGCTTGGACTGCCATTCTGACTTGAAGCAAGCTTACACTTGGGGTCGAGATACACTCATACTCCAGAGAAATGGCGAGACCTGAAAAGGTGCACCTCGAGTGCAGTCTCAGAATTTGCCGAAAGTTGAAACACACTAAGATGCTCCAAATTTTCCCTCTTTTTTTTTTCTTTTGCTTTGCAGTCTGGAACCTATATAGCTTCAGATAGGCCCTTATTCTACTGTTCTTATATGACCCGGGTTGAACCCTGCGGTTTATGAAAGAAAGGATCTTGTTTTGCACAAATGTGGAGAATGGCACAGCATTCTGAGCACAAAACGATTTTATTTTTATTTTTTTAAGAAATGAGTTCTTAACCGGGTATTGAGCCTACGACTGAACACAGCGAAAAAGACTCAACAACGGAAAACAAACGGTAAACAACCTAAACACATCAAGAAACACTCGAGACAACTCAAAACAAGAATCGAGACAATACAAAAGACACGATACACAGATGTGTTACAAAGACGAGAGAGACCTCAGATCACGAGGAGCCAGTTTCTCCGGGTATTGTTTCCCACCCTTTCTCATTTGTGATTCTCACAATCACTCGGCCCTCAAGCTCTGTTTTTCTGAAAAAGCCCTTTTCTCACTTTTTCTCTCATCGCACATCTCTCTATTCTTCAATCTCTCATTTTTCAATCCCTCCCCTGGGTAGTTGATGGATGAACGGGAAGTTGCGGGCTCATGCCCCTAGCATTCTGCTAGATTCTTTTTCTTCTGCTCATAACAGTGAGTTTCTCCCACAGAGGGGTTATGCTACAACTGGGTGTGTAGCAAATCTGTAGCTGACATCGGTTGATGATGCTTTGCTGGGGAGTTTGGACGGGATCAGATCTGTCCGGGTGAGGGAGTGGAATATCTTGATACATTCCAATTCGTGCTTTGCACTTGGTTTGATTCCTCGTTACTTGGTGGGTGAGAGAGCTTTCAGCCCTTTACTGACAGCTTCAGTTGTGCCCTTTCTGGCAAGTATGCTGGCGACGGGGGAAAGACAGGAAGCCTGACTCAACTGTGCCCCTAGTTCATCATTTTGACCATTTTTTGTTTTTTGGCTTTTTACTAAAACAATTTTGACCAAAATGAGAGTTAGATTAACACGCTTGTTCAATTTTGATTTGAAATTATGCAAGTCAGGCTATGAGCACTGAAAATTTTCCTTTTTTGGGTCCAAGAAAATGGTCCAGTTTTGGAAAATGAAATAATTTTCGAGAGAATTAGTCAACTTCAGTAAAAATTCCCAAAAAAAAACAAAAAAATTTTTGCAAATGGCCACTGCTCAACGAGCATAGAACCTATTCCTGAGATGCACAACCTCGGATCTGAAGGAAAACTGCCCCATGCTTGAACTGCACGGCAACAGAAAGTTGCCCCTTGTTTGAATGGCACCGCGGCGCATTGAATGACAACGGAAAGTTGCCCCTTGTTTGAATGGCACCGCAGCGCATTGTAGTCAGCCCTCAGAGTAACGAACACAACCAAATCCTCAGATACAGAGAAGACAAAGATAACCAGAACCATCACATGGACACAATCAAATTTGAATTGTTTTACGGCTGGACTTCAGAATGAAGTTGCCTACGTATCCCAAAGATGGGAATCAAGCCTTACGTAGTTCGGGGTTAAGGTACACTCGGGTATTAACCTCTCCTTTTTAGGCCCTAACTTTTGCCAAGGCGCCCGTCGCGGGTTTTCGACCTTGCGAGCTTTGTTCTTCTTTCTTTCTTTTTTTTTTATATTCTTTTCATTCCTTTTTCGCATTTTTTTCTTTTTTTTCATTTCTTTTTGCATTTTTTGTTGTTTTTTTTTTTTTTTGTTGTTGTTCTTTTCTTGCTCTAACTTTTGCCTGGGTCGCCCTTCCGGGTTTTCAGCCCAGCGAGCCTCTCAAGGGGTAAAAGTGTAGCTTTGTCCATGTCAAATGGTTTTGAGATCCTGGAGTCATCTGAATCCAAGAGAGTGGCTGTTGTTCACCGATGATGTAAGAGTCCATCCAATGAGGGGCTGAATTTGCCCCTAGTGTTGTGGATCGAAACTCAGTTGTTCTTCAGCAGAAACTGTCTTCTTTCCTCCCTTCTGGGATTTGGCATTCTTGCCGACCTTCTTTGATTTGTGGAATGATCCATCTTCGGCTCTTCGAGCACATTTGAAATTCTTTGCCCCTAGCTCCAGGGGTGCTTCTGATCTAGCTTTGCAAGCTTCTTTTGATGACATCTGATCTTCTTGATCTGACTTTCTTGCCTTTGATTCACGGGCTGCTTCTGATCTGGCCATACAGGCCTCACATGGCGGTTGACCGTTGAACGTTCTGAATAGGTTCAAGGTTCGAAAATGAATGGATTGGATCTTGAGGCTGAGAGCGATCCTAGGCCGCACAATCTCAAGAGCGATTCCACACAGGTCTTCACAAGACTGCGCAAAACATTTTGTTTTTGAAAGTTTTTACGTAAACGACACATCGCTTATGCTGAAGATAGTGTGGAACCAATCTGGATTAAGCCAGGGTCTTTCTCAGTACTCACGCTGACAGGCATGATTTCATTCATTAAAGGTTTAGCACGCCTCTCTTTCTCTCAGTTTCATCAAAGTTTTACAAATCCCGAGGAATTCCTCCCTCTTTGTTTTCACCTTACTGTTCAAAAAGTTTTGAAAAACTCAGGTCATTACAATGACTTCAAGGCACAGAAAAGAGCAAGTGGAACGCACTGCCGTTTTATTCAAAACTTCTGGCACAACTGGCACAAGGCAGAAGCGAACACCAAAATGTGAAAATCACTGCTGTTCATTCAAATCTGTTGGTGCAACTGGCTCCCTGACAGAAACAGACTCAAAACAAAACGAAAAGACAAACGCGAAACAAAATGGTGACGCCTGAGGCAACACCCCCGGAATCACCTGACCTTTTGTACAACAGGACTGACTCGATACAACAAGGCAGACCCTTAATCAAAAGACTGACTCAAAACAAAGAGACAGACTCAAAGAAAAACTACAGAACTGACTCAACACTCAAGTCAAAAACTACAAAACTAGCATTCGCAAATGCTCAAAACAGTGCGTGCCAAACGCCACATCTGGAGTAAACTGAGCGCTGCCCGCAGGTGGTTCATCCCCTGATCACATAATCACATTATCCCCCACAAGTTCACTGATCCAGTACCGATAGACTTTGCAAGACTGGTGCGGTGATGATCTTGTTGTCAATCAGATCTTGTATTTCATGGGGAAGACGGTAACAACCATTAGTGTCGTGGCCGACTTGTTGATGGAAGGCACAGTACTTGGCCGGATTATGGGAGGAAGGAAGTCTATCTGGCAACGGTCGCGGCTCCAAGGGTTTCAAATCCCCCTCTCTAATCAGGACCCTCAAGGCCACTGATAGAGACATGTACAGTGGTGCGAACACCCTCTGGCCTCGAGGTGGGTGTTTTGAGGTTCGTGGAGTTTTGCTGGATACACCAGCAAAGGGATTGGCAGGCGTTGACTGGCTTTGCTGATCTCTTCCGAGCACGGGATTAGGGCTGAAAGGAACATTCCTAGTACAAAGGCCCTTCTCCCGGCTTGCCCCTTGATTTAGACTGCTCTCATTCTGGATGACGAAAGTGTCATCCACAGTTTTTGTAACAACTGTGAGGACTTGCTCTTTGTTCAATCCCTCAGCTTTCAAAACCTCAATATCCCACCGAAGGTGTTCATGGGGACCATTGCCTGCCCCTACCTTATTCTTACCAGTCACTTCCACTTTGTCAAGAGGTTGGCCTTCTTCCAATGCAACCCATCCCAAAGTTGGGGAGCCTTTAGATATGAACTCCCTGGTACGTGATGTGGTTGATGATGGGGCCAAAACCCCAAAGGCCAGATTTGCCACAGTTCTCTGAAGATCTTCGATCATCCTCATCAACTCAGAAGTAGTGGGCTCACAGGTTTGAGATGATTGGGGTTCAGATGCACCCATCATGCATAAGTCCAGGCTCTCTGGGATAAACACATTAGGCTTGGGTAGATGGACTGGGGTGATGTATACGCTGGGGTCGTAAGGGACGGCCAGTGTGTGGATTAGGTTCAGATGTGGATGAGGTACTTGGTCATTGGGGGCTGAAGGTGGAGCTATCGTCCGGTTGTCGATGAGATTTTGGATCTCATGACGAAGGCGGTAGCAACAGTTGGTGCCATGACCGCATTGCTGATGGTACAAACAGTACTTGGAGGGGTTATGTCTGGCTGGGAGTGGATTAGGAAGAGGTTGAGGATCGAGGGGTTTGAGATGCCCTCTTTCCATCAAGACTTTTAGCGCACTAATCAGGCTCATATAGAGGGGGGTGAAAGTTTTGCCCTAAGCTCGGGCAGGGCCGGCTGTTTGTGGGCTTGGTTTGGCAAAAGGGTTGGTTGTGGTGACTGTATTGATTTCGGTGGGTTTGGGAATAGTGCTACTACCAGCATTGGTACTTCCTGAAAGCACCCTCCTTGTCGGTTCACTTGTTCTAGGAATGATCCCACTATTGAACGCATTCTCGATCTGAACCCCCAGTTCATGTAAACTTTTGAAAGTGAATAGCGGAGCGACTATCAACTTTTGCAACATATCATGCTCGAGGTTTCGCACCATCATCTGCACTTGATCCCTCTCAGAAGGGCGGCGATCTATCATCTGTGCTGCCTTTGCTCTCCATCTCGCAACAAATTCCACAAAAGGCTCTGTTGGGTTCTGGCGGGTTGCTTCAAGCTCTTGGATAGTCATTTCAACTTGGGTGTTGTACGAATACTGATCAACAAAGGCCTCAGCCAGTTCTTCCCAGTTTTGCTTCACTTTATCTTCTAACTTAGCGTACTAAGTGGTTGCCACACCCGACAGGGTTCTTCCATATAAAGAGAGTTTCTGTGGCTTAGTCAGACCCATCGGCTTCAGGACATCCAAGAAAAGTCGGATATGTACCATTGGATCTCCAGACCCGTCGAAACGGTCAATATATGGCATTTTGAATCTGTTTGGGAGCCGGACGGCAGCCTCGATGTGCCCATCCTCAATGTCGGGAATGGAGTTAAGGCCCTGTGCCTTTTTGAATTGCTTCTCAAGGTTCGCAATTTTTACTATGGTCAGATCGAGGTCATTAGCATCAAGGGGATAACGCCTCTCATTAGGCTGCACCAGGGGTCTGAAAACTTGGGCTTGAGCCAGCCCTTCTCGAGGATCTGGACCCTGCAAATCTTCAGTTGGCGGAATTGGGTCAAAGTTCGGCTGGGGTCCCAAAGCTGGATGTGAGGCAGATGCCCCAGATGGGCGCTGCGTTTCAATACTGGTCATGGCAGTTCCCTGATTTAGCGCTGCTATCACGGCCACAAATTCTTCCGAACCCTGTGCCATCACGGGTCTACTGATGATGTGACTGGTGACTGTCGGATCAGATGAACCAATGAGCCCTGTCCGGCCCTTCTTTGCCTTGCCTCAACGAAAGAACACTGGTTGCCCTTGAATTGAATCTCTGACCTAACAAAGTCTATCAGCACTAGTCCAATGTACCCAGGGGATTTCGGAGCCTTCTGAAGCTATGGTTCCAGGACTACCTAGCAAAAGGGAAAACATGTAGCATCTTAGCCTAACTTCGCCAAAACAGATACGAGCATAGTAGGATGACTGCGCCCTCTACTGAATTCTGCCCCCAAAATTCTGCCTGTAAACTGTTACCCTCAGGTAAACTGAATCCCAAAATACTGAACTGGTGCCACGGGCCTGATGCCCAAACTTGCAAACTGATACATGCATTCCCTGTAGAGACGCACTCTAAAAGCACATAACAAGCAAGTGAGAGCCAAAACACCCCTATGGAGGGGTAGGGTTTCCCTGTCCTATTTTGTCAGGAGCTAGGGTTTCACTACGCACGCAGCGGTTTCAAACAACCTATATCGAGTAAGCAACCTATCCTAGTTTGGAATAGTCACTATGGATTCCGAATATGCACTAAGTCGAATGGTCGAAAAGGGTGCCCCGGTAAAACCGGGGTTTGTGTTTCCATACTGGCAGAGCCCGCAACCGGTCAGCCTTATGGCATGCTTTGACAAAGTCATGCCTCCGGCAAACCGCTCAGGAATAGCAGATGGCCAACACGGTGTCCTAGGTGCACCAATGCACATGCAATGCAAAGAAACACATAAGTGAAATCAAAACAGGATATCATGAGTTTGAGTCAAGCTCTCTAATTCCCAAGTAGAGTCGCCAGAAACTGTAGACGTCCCCCGAACGCCCCGGGGGGATGAACCCCCGTTCCGTTCACTTTGCGGGTCTACTACAGTTCGGACTCAAATGTCACGGTTCTAAATTTGAACCAAAGAGTCCAAATCTGGCAAATCGTTTTGAGAAAAAAAAACAGATTTTGAAAAAAGTGCCAAACATGGACTGCTTTACCAGATACAGAGTCACCACCTAAATATTTTTTAATGGGGAAATTTAGGAAACCCTGACTTGGTGCCAAAGGCCACATGTCCGTCATCACCAAAGTTGCCTCGGCTCAAGAGCTTGGGTACGATTGGGGAAGGTCAGGTATGGGCACCCCCTCTCGCCCGATCCGAAGACCGGCCTCTACTAATCGTGATATCCATTTTTGAAAATGTTATTGCTCTTATTCCAGTTATTAGCCTAGAATTACTATGTTATGTGCACAGCAAACAAGTATAGACTAGATTGCCTAATTTGGAAATAAGCATTGCATATCCGTTTATCTTGAAAAATACTTTGGAATTTGCTACTCGCAAGTAGGCTAAAATACGGATTTCAACGAGTTTTTCCAACTCAGACAATCCAACCTTCACCCACAGGCATTCAAACAGTTTATCACATAAGCATCTAGCCACATGGTAAGCATGTTGTCATGTTAACATTCACACTCATGCGAGATGCTAAAGCATAAATACTTACATCGTACTCCGAGCCAAAACAATAAACTAGTTAGCAGACATGCATGGTCCTAGTTCATGTCAAATTGACTAATGCAACACATACGGGATGCAATTAGGGTAGGCTCGGCTAACCTAAACATGCCATGTGAAATGCAATCAATTGATGCACGTATTCAATTTGGAATTGAAGTACAAATGCAGTTAGCATGATGCACCGAGCCCGGTGCATGCAAGACAAATGTATGGATGCACGCATGCATAGCATATGGTATGCTAATTTACACATGCCCTAATCTACCATCATAAGTGGGTGAATAAAAGGGAAGAAAGAAGTGGGGATTGGAAGACATGCACACCCACGCACCCACACTTATTACAGATTCGCCCTCGCCCGGAGGGACCAAATAAATATTACAGATAATTAACCTACAAGCTAATTAAATATTACAGGCCATCTAATTAGCTAAGCAATTTAACTAATCTAGGGAAAACAGTAAACTGCCTCGGGAGGAGAGCCTGATGCAATGCATGCTCGGTCTTGCTCGGAAATGCACTGCCATGCGCAAGCTGCCTCTGTTTTCCCTCTTGTATTCCTTCGAAGGCTTCCAAAGCCTCAGGGTTGCCTCTCTGAGCACTGTGCAGTACCACCGGCTGGATAGAATGGCCACCGGCCGTAGGAGATGTTCGTCGGCTGAGAATAAATCCATCGGCCACAAATTGTTTGCTGGTCGGCACTATGTGCAGTCGATCGGCAAAAAGTTCCTGCAGAACCTGTTTGACAGCAGCAGAGGACAGAGCTTTGCATGGCAATGCAATTCAAGCCATATATGCACCAATCATGTCCCTTATCATGTTAGTGACTCAAAGGGACATGCTCCTTGGTTCTCGGACCATCAATCGCGCATTTCCATGCGTGATGGCCCAAGGGACCAAGTGTGCACATTTTGATGTCAAATGCAATGCAAACCAACAAATAAAGGCCCAATTCCTATCACTAGATCAAGGAACAAGGCATGCATGCATGATGCAATGCAACCTAGGCATATGAACTAGCATGCAACATGGACAATGCAATGTATACATGCAAGCAAACGTGCAAGGTAAGTATGCAAACAAGCATAGGATGGACTTAAACATGATTTAGGCAGCCTTAAATAGACCTAAAACAGTGGCCAAGATGCTGTGAAGTGAGGACTAAACACACATACACACATGCACATGTTAAAGGGCTAACACTCAAGCACAAAAGGGGCAACTCTCAAGCACACTTGCAAGAGGCATAACTTGGACTAATGGCATGCAAGGTAAGCATTGAAAATCATGTTACAAAAGGTGCTAAGCCAATTAAACAAGATAAACAAGGCATGCAAACAAAGCCAAAAAACCCAAGACAAGCCAAGAGGCTTAAACCGAGACTAAGTCCACCAAGCCTCACAAGGCTAAGAGGACTTAAAACAAGTCTAAGGCAGGCCTAGACAACACCCAAGGGACACCTAGATGACATCTAAGTGGCTCAAATTCAAAGGGTATGCACAATGGCCAAAACATGGAGCATGCAAGACAAGCTTTCAAAGCTTCAAAGAGGCATCCAAGGCAAGCATACAAGCATGTTAAAGGGACTGAAATAACATGGCAAATGGTCCCAACCCACTAAATTAAGGCAAGGATGCATGCTATACATTCACACACTTAAGGCCAACAAACCAAAAATGCAAAGGGGCTATACTAAGCATGCCAAAGTCGACCCAAACAACTAAGGACAGACCTCAAACATAGCAAAATAAGCACAAAAGCTTCACACAGCCAAGCCTAAAACATGCTAGAACAATGGTTTACAACCTAAGGCATGTTAAGGCAACAAAATGGCATTACAAGGCATGTATGCTAAGCAAGCATGGTGTACCAAAACCAACATACAACAATGCTATTTCATGGCAAAATAAGCATAAATAACAGCCAAGGCCTGGTCCAGATGAGGTTTAGCTAGGTGCTCATTAAAGAGGCAAAAATGGCCCTTTTCAAGGACAATAAGGAGAGGGGGTGGCCCTCTCCTTCTTGGGACTTCAAGGCACCATCCTTACCACTGAAATCCCTCAAGATTTCAGTGGTGAGGAGGCCTAAACACCAAAGTCCCGGAGCTCACTCAAAATAGCACAAAATGGAGCCCCTCAAGGCTTAAGAGGGGTCAAACACCTCCAAACCACAAAACACTCTAAACAAACTATTTAGAGGGCCCAAAAATAGAACTTTTTTATATTATACACTAAGCTCAAAAACAGTTCTAAGATAGGCAAAAATAGTATGCAAGAATGGGGTAAAAAGGAGCAAGTTTCTTACCCTTGTAGAACCTCTTCAACAATGGTGGACCAGCTGCTCCCTTGAGCTTAAAACCACCCAAGAACCTCAAGAACAGACCTCTGGTCCTTCAAAAACTAAGAAAAGGTGTAACACTATGTGTTTGTGTGCAATAGTGAGCCTAAACACACACAAATACAAGAGAATGAGAGATATAGATATAGGATAGATACAAAATCCTAAACCTAAAACCAGAGCTCCCTCTGAACTTTTCTAACAAATCTCCCAACCCTAAAGCCAAGAGGGGAGGGCTCCTCTTATAGAGAAGCCAATCTTGTAAAGCTTACTCAAGAAGCTAACAAGGAAGGCCATCCCTCCATACACGTGTATGGAGGGGAACAAAATGCCATACAGCTGTATTAAAATATCTGCAAAAGCAGATGAACAGTAGTCGGCTGCTCAAAATTGCCATTTTGACAAAATGGACTGCCAACCGGCAATATACATTGTCGATGGCAACAAAACATTAGCCGGTGGCCTCTAGCCATGACCAGTGATGTGTGGGGATGCCTCACAAGGCATTTCCTGCCCCTCCAAGGCAAAACACAAGTGTTTGGTGCAAAACCAGACACTAAACAGTCGAGTTCGGAGATCCTGGGGCAAGGCACGTAGCCGAGAGCTCCGGGAACTCCAAACGAACACAAACATGGATGATCACCGGGTGTTCAAACGGTGACGTCCAAGTCTTGAGGACGGTCAAAAATGGGGTGTCTACAAGGCCCTATCGGCCACCGAAACCAAAATTGGTTGCGCCATTGTGATTGGCATAATTTTTAGAACCTACGGTAAAATTTAATTGAAAATTGATTCGGATCAAATTAACTGGATTAAATTAGTGCTAAGTGCTCAAATATGTAATATTAAATTAATAAGGCTTAGTTGGCTTATATATGGGACCATTATATGTGCAATTCCCTCTTTTATTTCACTCTTGGCTGATTTAACTCTCTAGAGGAGGAGAGACCCGAAATTAGAGAGAGAGAGAGAGAGGGGAGAGAATCAAGGTTTTGGTCTTGAAGTGTGACACTTTGAAGCTATACTCAAGAAATTGCTATTGGTTGGGGAAATTAAGCCTCTAGGTAGGTAATTGATCTGGAATTCATAAGTTGAATTTGTAATTTTGTAGGTTCAAGGTTCATTTGTGATCAAGAGCTTAATTTGAGTTAAATTTGTTGAATTCGGAGCTTATATGAGCATGCATGTGCATGATTGCTATGATTTTGCATATTCTTGCATGAGCCATGTTGAACAAGAGGAATTGGGCACCAAATCTCACATGTATGCATGGTTTTCATAAGTTCCATGATCATGAACCTTATTTGTATCATTTGAACTCAAATCGGAAGCCAACCTACATGCATGTTTGATTTTTGAAGAAATGGAGCCTATGTGAAGTTTGAAATATATGGGTTTTGTTCATGCTAAAGAAATGAGAGTTGTTTGAGAATTAGATGATGACTTTGAACAATTTGATGTAATATCCTCACACTCTCGTGTAATATAATGTGTTTTTATGTTTTTGGAACTGAAATCATGAATTGAAACCCTTGAACATCGAAATTGAAGCCCAAGAACAATTCTGGGTTTTCCAGAATTTTGATGTCCGCTCGAGCGGGGAAACCGCCGCTCGAGCGTGAAATTTGTGTTCTCAGTACTTTTTGCAGACATGGCGTCCGCTCGAGCGGGGAAGTTCACACTCGAGCGGGGAGCCATGTAGAGAGGCCTTCCGCTCGAGTGCCAGAGTGCACGATCGAGTGTAAAAATGATATAACCAGCACTTTTGTAGACCTAATGGGTCCGCTCGAGCGGGGACCCTATTTTCTGAAATTCTGGAAATGCATTATGTGTTCTGTTTTCCGTTCCCTTTCACTTCTAAGTACTCTTAGGCATGCATTAAGCATTGTAATTGAGTTAAAGAGATAAGGATGAAGCCTAAAGAGGAATATGTGAATTAAAGAACGGATTGAATTAATTGTGACCCATATGTGTTATGTGATGTGTAGGGTCAAGCTCCAGGGCAAATCCACAAGCCGATCACTGTGAGTAATATCTTAACAAGATATTTGAATATGTTGTTGTCCAATTGTTTACTTCTACGTAAGTTTTGTAAGTTCATTAATTTGAATGGTGGACAACGATTGACATGAATGATTGGGCCAAAGGCCAATTGACAAGAATGATTGGGCCAAGGGCCGATTGACAAGTATGATTGGGCCAAAGGCCGATTGACATGAACGATTGGGCCGAAGGCCGATTGATACAAATGATTGGGCCAAAGGCCGTTTGCTGTAACTGTTTCCAAGATTGCTTATATATCTTCCTTATTTGATATTATTCACTGGGCTTTCGCTCACGCTCATTCATGTACATGTAGGTGAGCCAAGGGACGTCCAGAACCAGCCTCGGTGAAATTGTGAGAAACAGTCAAAGTCTTGAGGAGTCAGCCCAAACGTCTCACACATGAGATTGTCCTCGCTTTTGTCCTTTTTTTATAGTTCTTTTATGTTGGCGAAAGCATTGGACTACTTTTGTATATAAGTCTTGGGTTCGACTGACTTAAACTTGTATGATCTTGTATGTACAGTGTTATGTGTTAGTACACATTTTAATGTGAGTTATTAACATATGAATGTTTGGAATGTCATGGTGTGCATATAAGCACAGCTCTATGGACAAAGATTTAAATTTGCTTCCGTTTGGCCCCTTTTCTCTGATGAGTTTTGTTTTATTTGGTTTGAGGTCGTAGGTAATGTCGTGATTACTGGCCGGTTATGGCCTTAACCCATAGGGGCAGGTTCGGGTCATGGCAGTCGGTATCATGACCGTGATCTTTGTGATATTTACACCGCCTATCCCGTCTCCTTGTGTTGGGAGGTCCCACCATCTTGGGCAGCCATTTGAAGAATGGCAGATGTTGAACTTTAGTCATAACCGTGCTGATCGACTCTGACAATTTCGTATATTTCTTGTCCACGTGCCTTGTGCGCCTACTATCCACTTGAAGTTGTTCATTAGCTCGATGGGAACATTGGTCATTTGATCAGCGCGAATCTCGCCTCTTGTCACATTTAACCCGACTCCGTGGTTCAGGGCTTTGTGATGGTACAAAATTTATCGGCTGAACGATTTCAGATGGGGCCGTCTTGCTGGCCTTCTGCCTGGCTTTGACCCACAGGGCGTTATCTTCAACTTTGCAATATTCCTCGACTTTCTTCATTAATGACCAGACTGTTTTAGGGGGCCTTCTGGTCAAGGAACTGTGAAGGGCACTATCAAGATGTAGCCCCATTTTAAAGGCGGTGATGGCCATGGAATCATTGTAGGCATCGTCTATGAGATTAAAGCATTCCCAATAGCATGCCGAATACGCTCGTAAGGTTTCCCCTGGTTGGATTTGCATTGCCCAGAGAGAATCGACCTGCTTCGGCTGGACCTCATTGGTGATGAACCTTGCCCTAAAGGATTTTTGGAGTTGATGGAAGCTCTTAAGCGATGTCGGTTCCAATTTATAATACCACCTAACGGCCAATGATCCCAAACTGCTCGGAAATATTCGGCACATGAGGGCCTCGTCGTCTGCATGAAACGTCATGGCTTGTTTATAATGGCGAATGTGATCAGTGGGGTTTGATTTCCCGTCATACAGGGTGAACGATGGAGCTTTGAACTTTTTCGGTAGCATTGCCTTTGCGATCCATCACACAAAGGGATCATGTTGGTCCTCTTCGTCTGAACCATTTCATCTTCGCTTACTCCGTGCACGCGGACTCTCTTCGGAGGAACTGGAAGTTTCGACTCATCCCTTCTTTTTGGGTTCTGGGGATAATGAGTCAGAATCACTGTCACTTGCTTGTCTCCGAACTCGAGGTCGTCGAACATCCTCTCTCAGAGGCCGTCCCGGATCTTGGTGGGCAGCTTGTTGGGATTTTGCCACTTCCAAGGCCAAATCCTGACGAAGGCGCTCATTCTCAGCGATCATGTTCTCCAACCTCTGTTCATTTTGCTTCGCCTGTTCCATGATCGCTTGCATTGTCTCATGTTCTGAAGTTGAGGGTGAGGTCTGGGCAACTGAGTCGAAGTCCAAGGCATGTCTTGCGGTGATGTTCTCTAGTCCCAGCATGTTTCTTGGAGTGAGGTCATCTCTCGGTGTAGTTTCGTCAGCAACTATCAGAGGATCTTCCGTTACGCCCACCATTGATGTAGTTGAGTATTCCCACAGACGGCGGCAATTGTGGAAAAGTGGTTTGGAAATACTCTTTAAATCCTGTAAGACGCTTGTAATCCTTAGCTAGTTACCTGAAAAGGAATGAACACTCCGGTCGGGGGTGCCGGAATTAGCACTCCGACGAATAAGTTAGTGTATACTCTCTTAGTTGCTTATATCTCAAGTTAAACTTACTTTTTCTCACATACCTCTCTTTGGTTGCTATTCTTCTATTTATATACGCTTCTAGTCCTCAGGGTAGGGCCCACTCTTAATCTGTCGTGTGTTTATTCATTCGACCTTCCTTTAGTTGTATTCCAACTTCTAATCGCCCCCCCTCCCGCATTTAGCTGGCGTTATGGCCGATTAAGATACTCGGCACCTAGAACGTAGTGGCGAATATAATAAATATCCTGATTTAGTTAATATGTACTCGGCCCTTCTGAGTCCCCTATTATTCGGCTCCCACAGTTATCAATCTTTATTTTTCCTTCTAGCCTTCCAGAGCCTAGAGTACTTGTTAAAAAGGAAATTATGCAAATTTATGAATATCTTTTTATTTTTTATTTTCCTCAAACTATATTTTTTTGAAAAAAAAATTATTGAAATTTCACTTTGAGAAAATATGATTTTTCCCTCAAACTATAACTCAAAAAATAATCCAATCACTGTTCTCTTAATAATATCTACTTTATATCTAAACTATTCGATTTTGCATCAATTTTACTCCACCATCAATCACAGTCTATAATCAACTAGAAGCTGCTCATGTGGCACCCAAAATATCAATTAGTTCTTTGAATAAAATGAAGTTTGGAGGTCTAATTGATATTTTATAGATAGTGTGGAGGGTAAAATGAAAATTCGAATTTCATTGCCATGTTAGCAACTTTTGTTGGATTATAAACAGAAGCTAATAGCGGGGGTAAAATTAATCCAAAATCAAATAAACTCAGTGTAAAATTAATATTATTATAAAACAATAGAGGTTAAATTAATTTTTCAATGATAGTATAAGAGACAAAATGATATTTCCTCTTTTACCTTTATTAAAATTATTAAATCTTCATATTAAATTATGTTAGCATATTTTCTAATAATAAATATTAATTATTATGATATTAATTACGTCAACAATTTCTTCACAGATTAGGGCATGGTTTACATTTTGTAAAATGGTAAATTACACCTTCACTCCGCTTAGCTATGAATACTTTCTCACTTTGGTCATGAAACTATTATATTCTTTTCACTTTGGTCCAAATTGTAACAAATGTTATACTTTTGTGACGGAAAATGTAGCATGGGTCAAGTTCACCTTCATTGGTACGAAAACCTCCGTTATAGACCACCTCAACATGCAATCCTCCATCATAGAACACTTTCATTTACTGCTTGCCATGACCTATCTATTTTCAAGTGGAAAAACAAAGTATTCTAAGTGATCAAAGTAGGAAAGTTAATTTTTAAAATTCTACAATTACCCTCATAAGTTAGCAAATTGGACCAAAAATAAGAAAAGACAAATATTATAGAGACTAAGGTGGGTACAATGACAAACAATATATATCTAAGAATGAAAATACAATTTATTATTTTTAAAAAGAAGTGACGGCAAAAAGGTAGTGACCAACTACAAAATAATAGGCAAGGACTAATATTGGTATGTGCTAGAGTTATAAATGTGTCGAAGTGATTTATAGCCGACGTCATCATTTGGACATGACGACAACATGACACTAGTAGCAGCAACAATGCTATTATAGTGGTCTAAGTCGATGATGATGGCTGTGTTTCAATAGATCAAAGGGCATGATTAATTGAAGTTGGTAACAATAACATTGTTGTCTAATTCACTAATAACAACAAGGAAAGAAAGAGTGAGAGTCGATGAGATAGTCATAGCAACAACATTTTAGGTATATATATATAGAGAGAGTGAGAGAGAGAGAGAGAGAGAGAGAGAGAGAGAGAGAGAGAATCGTAGAGTGAGAAACATAGTTGGAGTGTCATGCATTTTTGTTAGTGATAATGTTTGAGAATGGCAACACAACAACATAATTATATAAAAATGGCGATCGAGGAACTGATCAATTACTATTCGAATATTGACTAAATTGATAGTAATGATTAGGCTTTTACTAATTGATTGGGAACTATGAATAAGTTGGGAATTAATTGGTTTAGTGTGCCTTATGAAAACTAATTGATTATTGAATCAATTATGTTTATTATATCAAGAATCCCTTCAATCAGTTGTGATATTTGAATCTCCCTTATATTCTAATGGATTGTACAATCAATTGTGATTGTTCAAAACCTGGCTGCTAATCGATTGTATAATCAATTGTGGTCTTTGAATCCAATCAATTTTTCAATCAATTATGCTTTTCCATTTACTCTAATATGCCATACCAATTGATTACACAATTAATTGTGTTTGAAATTTTAAAAGTTATAATGTTTTGTTAATGTTGTTATGATTTTAGAGACAAAATTACAATCAACGTGCTATGTTATGATTCATTAGTAAAAGTTATGATGTTTTGTTAATGTCGTTATGATTGTAGAAAAACAGTTACAATCATTGTGTTATGGTTATTATTCATTAGTAAAAGTTATGATTTGTACTACCAAAAGTTATGACTTGTCATGGTGAATCATAATAAAAAATGTTATGATTCAAATGTTACAATAATTTGTTGGAAATAACTACATTCGTTATGAGTCGTTGTCATATTGTTATGATTGATAGTGTCTTTATTATGACACCATAGTGTATATTATGACATTGTTATGATTCATTGTAGTAATTGTTATGATTTTTAAATAAATTTATGATTCTGCCATGTAACCTATTAAATGACCTGTTTAACAAGTTACCTTTTATGACAGGCACAATATGGACCACACAATAAGTGCATATCATATGCCCTTGTAGAAGGTGCACATTGTAGAAGGTGCTAAAGTTATGATTTTTTATATCACTTTCATTAAGTGTGATTATATATATATTTGTAATCACACCTAATTAAAATGTGATTATATATATATTTTTATGTCACTTTTTAATTAAGTGTCATTATATATATATATATATTTTGAATCACAACATGACTCTTCCTTTCCAATTCTCTTTGCCTCTCTTTCTGATTCATTAGCCTTAATTCAGTTTTCTTAGTCTGCCATATCTGAAACCACTATCACTCTGGTCTCTGGAATGGCCTCTCTCTTTCTCTCTCTCTTACTCAAAAATACTCTCTCGCTTGCTTTTTCGCATGCCTATGAAGCACGGATACTTCAAAAAAGGAGACATATCCGTATTGGATACTTATTGGATACCAATACTCCTTGGATACTTGCGAATACGTATCGGACACTTCTTAAAAATATCGGATACTTCTTAATTAATTTTGAAGTATCGAATACTCGAAATTACATATTACTTATAATATTTTGTTTAGTTCTTTGATAAGAAGAATATAGTGAGACTTAAAGTAATAAAATTCGTCAAATTGATGTATCCTTATTGTCTCTCTCACTTCTCTCTCACTTTCTCACTCTCTCACTCTCTCACGTTTATTCTCTTTGCTCTCATTCTTTTTTTGGTGTTGGCATGCAAGGATGATGTTTAATTTGCCTTTGCTTTTGCTTTTAGTTTTGGATGTTTTATGAATGTTTGAAGACTTTTAGGTTAAGAGAAATCCATCTCTTTATTTATTAATTTACTTTAAGTTTTATTTTCATGCATATTACATTATTAAAATTATAAAAATATTTTTTTTATGAATGTATCCCCGCCATACCTGTATCATGTTTTTTTAGATTTTGACGTATCGTTGTATCTGTATCCCCGTATCGCTATATCCATATCCGTATCCGTGCTTCCTAGTCGCACGCACACGAGCGCCTTGGAAATAATGATGACAGACAACAGCGGTCTAGAGAGAAGAAAATGCAAGAAAAGAGGATACAGAGAGAATTATCTAGGGTTTTATCCCTTTTTTTTTTTTTTGTGGGTCACTACCTCTTTCTCCGTCCTCCATGGCGCCGACGGTGGATTACATATCATCGATGAGAATTGCCCGGACTACCGATTTATGAAACCCAAAGGCTAACGGACCACTATCATTGCGTCGAAGAGACCATCTTTCACATGAAACATCTCTACAAGCTTACCCCATTTCTGTCTCGTCGGACCATTGGATCACTACCATCACACCATTTCCATACAGGTAACGAAACTTCCATTTCACTCTCTATTTTCTAAAATGGGTTTCTATGAGTGAAATAGTTTCAAACTGATTCGATTTCAGTTATGAAATGGTGTGATTTCTTTGAAATGGGTTTCCTAGATAGTTTCTATTTCTATTTTCTAAATCGGAAATGGGTTTATCAAATGGTTTCCATCTTTGATTTCGGATATTAGTTATTAGCACTCTGTCAAATTGTATTGGACATGAGAACTCTGTTTTTTGGACTTTGGTTCTCATGCTTTGTGAATACTTGTAATTTGAGTGCTCTCATGCCTAATATTCTTCACTTAATGAATGTTAGGCGTGATCATGCTTCTTCACAAAAAGCATTCCTAATGATTTCTATGAAATAGTTGTGAAATGGGTCTCTTTCTATGAAATGAATTTTATGGGTTTCTCTTTAATGGGTTTCAGGGGCTTCTAATACATTAAAAGGCAAGAAATAAGGGACATCAAACAAAAATGAGGTTGCTTCTGTTTCTAACTTTAACTAGGAACTATAGTTAATAGGAGTTTCTCTAATTAACTTTAGTTCATAAATTTTATTATTAAGTAGTGGTTAATTTTTCCATTGTGATTCTGTGGGTGGTTTCCATTCCATTGTGATTCATGGCTCATCATCTTATTAATAAATGTGATTCATGTTTCTAATTTTCTTATAATTTTTTTTATGATTCATGTTTCTTATGTTTATAATTTTCTTATGATTTTGTGAGTGAAAGGGTGATTATTTGATTCATGGTGTTGGAAGGAATACTTTTCTTTTGTTTAGGTAAGAAATGTTCTCCCTTAATTTCTTAAGCTTCTTCTGATCTATTTCTTCTCTATAGATTTTATTTATTTTTGGGTGTATTATACGGTATTTGGGTGTTTTTTTTTTAATCTCTTTAAAACTATGCTATGTTTTCTCTTATGTTGGTGTAAATAGGTGATGCTTTTGGTGTTGGAAGGACTATTTTTGATTTTAGGTAAGAAAAATATTCTATTCATTTCTCATGCTTACTCTTATTTTTATTGGTTTACACATTTTAAATGTTAAATAGCTATAAATCCTTCATTCACATTTGTTTCCTGTGGTTTTTAATATTATCATTGGAATTTTTGCTCTATCCCAAATTCCTTTTTATTTATATTAATAATTGTTTTAGTTTAGTTTGGATTTTGTGAGCAGTATGTTAAATTGGTGGTGTTTGGTTGGGTAGTGTTCGAACTCATTATTTTTATGACAAAATTTATAGAGAAGAAAAAAATGGGTTGAAGTCCTCTATGCCACGATATCTACAGCAATGGGAATCTTTTCATGGGTAGTTCAAAGAGAATGAATATTGATGATTGCATTAGCTCATCATTTAGTTTGTTTATTTATTTTAAGAAAAGTTAAGAGTTTTGCTGGTACTATGGTGGTCAGAGTTATTGAATAACAATAATGAACTCTTCTTTCTTTGAAGGTAACTCTCTACTCATTGTTCAACATTTTGGGTTTGTGTTATTTAAAAAAAAAAAAAAAAAAAAAATCGCAATTCAAAAGTTTGATATATCCTCTCTTTCTACACTAGATATATCAGAAGTTACTAGAAAATAGCAGATGAAAGCCAATAACCAAGAAGGAACGAGGAAGGAAACAAAAGTTTTGTTGAAGGTTTGAAAATTAGATCTAGGAAATGGAATGATTCAAAAGAGTTGTTTGTTAGGCCATCACGATTCTACATTCTCAATTGCATTTTTTATTTTTTTGCAAACTTCACATGTATATGTATATTTGCACACATCTCTATTGGTCTTTGCCAGATGTCTTCATGTCAATTTTTTTTTTTTATTTTTTTTTTTTATTTTTGCTTATTCTAAATGAATCAACGTCCAACATGTAATTTTCTAAATGGCGATTCGGATATCGCTTTTAATGATTGCATTATTTTAGTAGATAATTTTATGTTTAAAGGTGCATTTTATTTGCCAATATTTAATTTTATTGTTATCTTATATATATATATATATATATGTTTGTGTGTGTTTGCATCTAACTATGTATCCAAATATGATTCTTTTCTTTGTTTTGACGACTTACATGATTATAACAGGTTACTCCACTCAAGAAAAACTTCCAAAAGTGAGGTAGTGGGATTTAGACTAAAATAACTATATAAAAAGTATATATTTTGAATTTC
This sequence comes from Camellia granthamiana, assembly GCA_036172215.1. Classification (NCBI taxonomy): domain Eukaryota; kingdom Viridiplantae; phylum Streptophyta; class Magnoliopsida; order Ericales; family Theaceae; genus Camellia; species Camellia granthamiana. The sequence continues at coordinate 14,397,582 of CM069913.1, forward strand.
AACTTTTATTTCACTTTCTTCTGTTGATTGATTTGGATTTGAATACTAGATACAAATGGTCAAAATCGTATAGTCAAAGGTTTTAGAAAACAATTTTTTTTTTTATATTTAATATGTTCACAATTTCTATATTAAACTTCTTTACAAAGATCAAAGTTTTGATTAATATGTCAATGTTTAGGACACCTAGAAGGACAAGGAGAAGAAGAAGAATTCGGTGTTAGACTAGAGTTTTTACATTGAGAGTGAAGAAAAAGTTGAGTAGAATGAATTTAACAGAGTCCAAGATGATGGGAATGATTTAGATTCTTCCAATTATTCAAATGAAAACCAGCAGTAGAGCAAAACCAATTCTCTCAACACGACATGGCGTCAAAGTTACAGGTTGCTCTCTGCCTTTTCTCTCTTTTTCTTTGTTGAGTTTCACATATGTCCAAGTTAGTGATGCATATTTTCAATCTATGTTTCCTATGTTTCTTTGATTAATGTGATTTGAAAGATTTGTTTCTTCAAGGGAAAAAAAAAAAAAAACATAAATGATGAAATATTTTTGTCTTGCATACTCTTTAAGCTCTTGCAATGCTATAGACTTGAAGAAAGTGAAAAAATAAAAATTGTAATGATTGGGATAATATCTAAATCCACATTTGATAATATCTAAATCCACAAAGGTTTTAGAAAACAATTTTTTTTTTTAATTTAATATGTTCACAATTTCTATATTAAACTTCTTAACAAAGATCAAAGTTTTAATTAATATGTCAATGTTTAGGACACCCAGAAGGAGAAGGAGAAGGAGAAGAAGAAGAATTCGGTGTTACAGAGTTTTTACATTGATAGTGAAGAAAAAGTTGAGTAGAATGAATTTAACAAAGGCCAAGATGATGGGAATGATTCAGATTCTTCCAATTATTCAAATGAAAACCAGTAGTAGAGCAAAACCAATTCTCTCAACACAACATGGCATCAAAGTTACAGGTTGCTCTCTACCTTTTCTCTTTTTTTCTTTGTTGAGTTTCATGTATGTCTAAGTTAGTGCTACAAATTTTCAATCTTTGTTTCCTATGTTTCTTTGATTAATGTGATTTGAATGATTTGTTTCTTCAAAGAAAAAAAAAAAAAGACCTAAATGATGAAATATTTTTGTCTCGCATACTCTTTAAGCTCTTGCAATGCTATAGACTTGAAGAAAGTGAACAAATAAAAATAAAAAATGTAATGATTGGGACAATATCTTAATCCACATTTGATCATGGGGAAAATGAAATAGTGGATGAATTTGATTTTGACATGACTATAATTCTTAGATAATGTTAAATGTGCCTTGGAGTTTTTCTACTCTGATACGATTTTCTTTTCATTTTTATTGTTCTGTATTCTTGTCTAATGGTCAGGTCTTGATAAGAATAAAATAGTCATGAAATTTAAAATTTGTAGGTTCATCTATATTTAGACAACAACGATTATGGGCATGCACATATCCTTTTAAGAAAAGGTAGCCCAAGAGTTTTTTATGTTGATACCCTTACTCAAAAAGAAAAGAAAATACATAAAGAAGGTGAATATTATTTCCTAAGTAAAGTTAACAAAGTTCAAGCATTCTTAGTATATATTACGACAACGTCACAAATCATTCATGAACCTGATATTTTAATACTTTACTCTTGTTACTTTAAGTGCACATTTCTTCCGCATTATCATTCTTGAATTTTCTTTTCTTTTACGCTATTAATACTTTACTCTTGTTACTCAATTTTTATATTTTTCTTTTTCAATTAAGATGTTAAATAAAAATACTGCTGTTTCTTTTTTGCTTGTCCTTGTAGAACATCCCTCCCAAGTTTCATTCAATGATGTGAAATCCAAGTCAACTGGTTGTGTGTTTGGAAAGTGGTTCTCGAATTTGGGAGCTGGTATTTCAGGACTAGCAATTTATCTTTCTGCTCTTGAGCATGAGCTAGTAGCCAGAAAGCTAGCAGTTTATCTTTTTGCTTTTGAGCATGAGCTAGCAATGAGAAAATTCGTAGTCTTTGTGGTCTTTGGTCTTTGGGTATCGTCTATGTCCATGAGTTTCTATCTATGTTGTTTAAAAATTTCTTTTTTTTTTCTCTCTTTTTCTTTTTCCACTTGTGTTGACTTTTACCATGTTCAATTTGCTATTTTGGTATCTTCTATTTCCATGGGTTCGTATTTCTTTGCTTTTAAGCTTCTGTTTGCATGAAGCATTTTTAATAAGAAATGGTCCATACTATACTATTGGCTTTCCTATAAGTGAACATTACATTACACACAAAATTTTCTGAAACTTGTAGAACTTTAACAGTTCAGTTTTTTTTTTTTTTAATCATGGGCAAGGCTAATCATGCGAAGCACAACGCCTACACCACTAGTTTAGGTATATGTGTGAGTGTGTAAGGCTGTGGGTTTAGTGGTGCAAGTTACCATATTTTTATTCTAAGTTTTTATATGCAGGTACTTAAATATGATGGTACTTTTGTTAAGTAAGTCCATTGTTGTGGGTCAAGTGTTGAGAGCTCTAAATTTTTGGAGTGCTATTTTCTTTTCATTCCCTTACCTGCTTTTGTTGCCAAGTGTGTGCATGCACTTTTTTTCTTTTCCTCATCTATTATGTTCTGTATACCATGGGTTTGATCTTGGCTCTTGAAGATGCTTATTTTTAATGCAATTTCTTACCTTTCTGTTTCTTGTGTAGTGGTGTAAGGCCTTTTGGTGTTTTAAGCTTGCTTACAGTCATCCAGTGGTATCACTAAAGGAATGAACGGGTTTGAAAACACGAAAACCTATCCTCATCACTACTAATTGATGGGTTTTCGTAGAATTCTAATTTCTACCTTCATGTTCATATCAGTCCCCTATGAATGAAGTAATAAAACAAGCAAATAGACCACCAACCCCTTTCTTTTAGGGGATCGTATAACATCTTTCAATGAAGTTCTAAGCCTTTCTTAGGGGCTTAGATGCCTTCTGGATCCTAACTTTGCATGATACAGTGTGAGAGACATATGCTGCCATACCCCCGTAATCCAATTAAAGGAGCGAAATAAGCAGTATAGAACGAGCAAGGAGTTGGGATAAAAGCAATCATGTGGTGGCGTCCGTACTAGACTCATGCCTTATGTGAGTGTGTGTGCGTATAGCGATCCTGGTTTTCCCTCTATTGTTTACTATGTTCCGGACTCGGTTTCGTGGATGTATGTTATTGTCTTATTCTGGTTTCCATCCTTTGATTCTTTTTATTTGAGTCTTGTGGTGTGTTGGGCAGGTTCGAAACAGGTTGGTTGGGTGTTGGAACAAATGGTTACTGTCCAGTTTTTGGTCTCTTCGCTTGAGCAAGGACTTTGTCGCTCGAGTGAGCCTTGTGTTTTTCCTACTTCGCTCGAGCGAGGGTTTGTATGCTTGAAGGAGTATTGTGGGTCTTCAGGTTTTCTTTTTAGATGCAGCTTTGGCTCGAGTGAGCTTTTCTTCGCTCAAGCGAGCTCAGTCTGGTGTGTCTCTTCACTCGAGCGAGAGGTCCTTCGTTCGAGCGTGCGTCTGCTTCTCTTTTGGACCTGAAGATTGTGTTTCTTGGCTCGAACGAGCTTTCCTTCGCTCGAGCGAGCGAGGACTATGTTTTGAGTTTCTTCGCTCGAGCGAGGACTCCTGCGCTTGAGCGTGCTTCTGGGTTGCAGACCTGAAGCTTCGTGTTGTTCGCTCAAGCGAGGCTTTGTGCGCTCGAACGAGGTTTGTCTGTGTCTGGTCGCTCGAGCGACCACTCCTTCGCTCGAGCGAGCCTCGAGTATATCAGTTGCAGCAGCGTGTTTCTTCTTCACTTTTTCATCTCTTTTCACTTCCAAACCCTAGATTCGACTCTCTCTCTCTACATACACCTTCTCTCTACAAATACCCTTGGTTCTTGGGTGTGTCTACCCTAATCTCTTTGTAAGAAAGGTGGAGCTTGGTGCGGGCTACACTTTGATCCAAAAAAGTTATACTTTGGAGCGTTTTCGAGTTTCTTCATCTTCTCCTTTGGGATCTTAACTTCGAGGTAGGGATGATCTACTCCTTCTTATGAGTTTTAACATAAATATTAGTCATATAGTATAAATGTTGAGATTTGGTGATTTGGGAAGTTAGGGTTTGAGGTTTGTGGTATATAAAAGAGGGGTTTTGTGTTTTTAAGCTCCATATGTATAAGAGGTCTTGAAAATGAGGTTTGTGGGTTTGGTAGGTGAGATTTTGGTCTAAGGATCAATGTTTGAGACAAAGGGGAAATGCCCTAATTTAACTTAAATAATTAATTTGTATAATTAATTGGGTAATTGTGAGAAATGTGAAATTGATTTGAACATCATGAAATTGGATGGTATTGGGACTACTTGGTGTGGTCGGTTTGATAAATCACTCACCTATGGAAAATGTGATAATTTATCTGTTTGGTAAATTCATTTATCTGTCTAGAAATAACTGCTTTGGGCTATCGGTGGAGGATAGTCTTGATTGTTGTAGAACCGCATGATGATTAGGTAAATTGAAACTAGTCAACTGAAATATGTCATCGAATATGATAGTGGGAAGAACACATTGAATATGTGCCTTAATTGATCATGGTATAAGATAAAGACTTTCATACATTGTATATGTATCTTGTTTGGGAGGAGATAGGGGATGTACTCTGTATATGATTATGTGCTTTAATACATTGTATATGTATCATGTTTGGGAGGAGATAGGGGATGTATTCCATATGTGCTTATTTGCTTTAATACATTGTATATGTACCATTGTTTGGGAGGAGATAGGGGATGGACTCCATAGATAATTAAGTTGGCTGGAGTGTCCGGGGTGAAAGTCCCGAAACCTTATAAATTGAAGTGCATGAATGAAGTTGACAATTGAAGTATTAATTACATGAGTTGTAGTCTCATTTTGAATTGTGGATAACGGAAGTGTTAATAAGTCGAGTTGCAGTCTCATTTAAATTGTTTGGTTAGATAATGAACCATATTTAGGAATTGAATTGGATAAATAAGGGAAGTGGATTGAAACATGGATGTAAATGTTGTTGGGCTATGAAAAGGGTGTGAGTTGGTCTGCACGTCTTAATCGTTTGTCGAATGATAATGCTTTAGTTGTTTCTCATATTGGGTTTAGTATATCTCTACTGGGCTTTGGCTCACCCTACTTGGGACACCATTTTCAGGTACAGGAGACGTGCCAAGTTCAAGATCTTTGCTTGGGAGATTTTAGGAGTTGAAGACTCTGCTTTGTTATTTGTTTTGTTGATTACATGTAAATGCAAGCCGAGAGCTTTACTTGTAAAAGAGTTAGAACTCTTCTTTTGTGTAACCAAGTAACAACTTGGAAAGATGTAAGCCCGCAGGGCATTCTATCATTTTTGTAAACAGTTGAAACTTATATGAAATACTCTTTTGTAATATTAACTCTAATGTACGTATGGAAATGTGATTTATCTATTATGTATTATTTTGAGGGTGTTACAGTGCGGAGCTATGATAGAAAAATAAAGATAGAAAAATGCTTTCTTTTCAGCTGTAGGAGTGAATCTCTGCTTGTTGAAAGACTTCTTCCCTTTCAGAGTTGTATAGATAGCTTAACAATCTTGATTACCTATCTTTTCTCTGGTAAGGAATCAATCAAGTCAATCCGTACTGGCTTTCATGGCAACGGTCCACAACTATATAGGTATGTCATTTTAGTCCTCATTTGATATTGACCTTAATTGTATTGGAGTTGCCTAGCTGATTCATTCATTTTCATTTGTGGTTGGATGACCTTCTTTATTATTATATTTGGATTGATAACCAGCCAACCTTTGAAGATTTTGGGATATCTCTTGTTCTAGTTAGATTATTTTTTAATGTGGATTGGGATATCTATAATCAAAGGCTATCCAATTTTTATTATAAAAGTCACATGTGCCACTACCTAGAAATTATTTTATAGTTAAAGTGCATAAAATATAATAACCACATTATCTCAATTATTTTGATCCAAACACATATCTTTGTGAATTTCTTGCCTTTATTTTGCCTTTAGCCCAAAATTATTTCTAAGGAAGAGGCAAATTTTGCCTATGAATTAATTTGTGTTTTCATTTTTCAAGTCAGAAAATTGCTTTGAGAGATGCAAAATATGGTCAAAGAATTCAAGGACTTTGTACTTCAAGTTTTTTCATTTTTTTAATATATATAATCACAGTTAAATTTTTTTTTATTAATTCCTTTGCATATTCTTTTGAATATTCAATTTTTATTTATGAAATATATGACGTTATTCTATTCAATATATGTTTTTGATTCAAAGCATAGTACATAGTGTGTATTACGTTCTTCAAATGCGTACAAAAATAATATTGATTATTCTTCAAATATGTTGAATCTTTTTTTTTTATCACACGCACTAACTGTGATGAGAAATACATATAACGTATGATCTTATTTCATTATTAATCACATGTTTTATTAGATATTAATCACGCTTAAAATATGTGATCTAGGTGTTTATTATCACAGGTTTTATTAGTTATACATCACACATAAAAAGTGTGATGAAATTATCTTTTAATGAAACTCAAAACGTGTGATTAAAAATGACTTTTTAATTACACTCCCAAAGATCACACTTTGACACAACTTAAAACGTGTGATTAAATAACATACATCACACATAAAAAGTGTGATCTATTTATGATTTTGTAGTTGTGAGGGGTTATTTGTGTTGTGTTGTGTTGTGTTTTGAATGTGACTACAAATAGTGTTAATGTGGAAAATATCCCTATAGTTAGTGAATTTCCTGATGTTTTTCCTAATGAACTACCCGGAGACTTGATTGATAGGGAAATTGAGTTCACCATTGAAGTAATACCTAGAACACAACCAATTTCTAAAATCTCATATAGAATGTCAACAACTGAATTGAAAGAATTGAAAATTCAACTGCAAGAATTGTTAGACAAGAAATGTATCCGACTGAGCACTTCACCTTAAAATGCTCCAGCTTTATTTGTCCAAAAGAAAGACGGGACTTTGAGACTATGTATAGATTACTATGAGTTGAAGAAAGTGATTGTGAAGAACAAATATCCGTTGCCTTGTATAGATGATTTGTTTGACCAACTTTAAGGGGCATTAGTTAAAAGTTAAAGTAGAGGATATAGAGAAAATCGTATTCCAAACTAGATATAGGCACTATGAGTTTTTAGTAATGTCGTTTAGGGTAACTAACGCACCGGCTGCCTTCATGGATCTAATGGATAGTCTTTAAACCGCTTCTTGACGAATTTGTTGTTGTGTTCATATATGATATTCTGATTGACTCTAAAAGCAAGGAAGAGCATGAAATCCATCTGAGAACTATTTTGCAAACATTGAGAGAGAAAAAGTTATATGCAAAATTGTCCAAATGTGAATTATGGCTTAACAGTGTAACCTTCCTGGGGCATGTGATTAACAAGGATGGCATATCCGTTGACCCACAGAAGATTGAGACTATTGTGAATTGGCCTAGATCTATTACAGTGACTGAAGTCCGAAGTTTTCTGGGACTTGCCAGTTATTACAGAAGATTTGTGAAAGACTTCTCCAAACTTGCTTTGCCACTCACCCAACTGAAATAGAAAGGTGTACCTTTTGAGTGGAATGATCAAAGAGAATCGGCCTTCCAAGAGTTAAAGACCAAATTAATAATTGCACCAATTCTGACTTTGCCTTCTGGTACAAATGGGTTTACAATCTATAGTGATGCCACATATAAAGTTTGGGGGTGTGTTAATGCAAAATGGAAGGGTAATAGCGTATGCGTCCCAATAACTCTAACCTCATGAGAAGAACTATCTGACCCATAATCTAGAACTTGCAACTGTGGTGTAGACGTCCCCGAACGTCCCGGGAGGGAATCCCGTTTTGTTCATTTGGGCTCACTACAGTTCGGACTCAAAAGTCACGGTCCTGTATCTAATCTCGCAGAGTGCAGTGCAAGGCCGATGAATCATCAAAGAGTCCAAATCCGGCAAATCATTTTTGAAAACAGATTTTTTTTTAAAGAAGTACCAAACATGGACTGCTTTGCCAGATACAGAGTCGCCACCTAAATATTTTATTTTGGGAAATTTAGGAAACCCTGACTCATTGCCTAAGGCCACGTGTCCGTCATCACCAAAGTTGCCTCAGCTCGGGAACTTGGGTACGATTGGGGAAGGTCACTTCGTGAGCACCCCCGCTTGCCTGATCAAAGATCGGCCTCTACTAACCATGATATCGAGTTTTGAAAACATTATACATTCTTATTCCGGTTATTAACCTAGATTTACTACGTGATGCGCGCAACATACAAGTATAGACTGGATCGTCTGAGTTAGAACAAAACATTTCATGTTTGTTTTTGAAAGCGGTTTACTACTCGCAAGTAGGCTAAAATGCGGATTTCGCCACCCTCAAGTGGGCTTAGAAAACATGGTGATTTGCCACTATCTAATGGGCTTAAAACTCGCAATCAATGCATTTATTCCAATTCAGATAATCCAACCTTCACCCACAGGCATTCAGGCAGGTATATCACATAAGCACATAGCCTCATGGTAAGCATGCTATCATGGCAGTCACTCACACGCATGCAAGATGCTAAAGCATAAATACTCACCGAGTACTCCGAGCCAAAACAGAAACTAATTAGAAAACATGCATGGATCCTAACTATGCTGAGATGCCTAATGCAACACATGCAAAAACGCAACTATAATAGGCTTGGCTATTCTAAGAATGGCATATGAGATACTACAGCTAACACGTATTCAACTTGGAATTGAAATACGATGCAGTTAGTATGATGCGCTGAGCCCGGTGCATGCAAGACAGATGAATGGATGCAAACATGCGAGCATAAGTATGCTAATTGAAACATGCCCTAATCTAACCATCATAAGCTGATAAATAAAAGGGAGAAAGACGTGGGTTGGAAGACATACATCACACACATGCACACTTATTACAATTGTGCCATCGCTCGGAGGGTCCGAATAAATAATTACAGTCCGAATAAATAATTAAATATTACAAAACCCTAATTAATTAACAAATTAACTAGGAGAGCAAATAAATTAGCGTGCAAGTGTATGGACCGCCCCAGCTTTGCTCCAAATGATGAAAGATACATGCATGCTCAAGTCGCCTCGTCAGAAAATTCCTTGCAGTGCCCCGATTTGCCTCTGTTTGCAATTAATCCCGGAATGTTGTGCAAAGCTCTAGAAGGCTGCTGATTTCTAGTTTGCTGCAACAGAGAGCAAGAAAGGGGCATGGCAAAGTATTTTCACATATGTATGCACACCTCGATCCTCGTGCCACCAATCGCGCATCTCGATGCATGATGGCCGAGGAGTCGAATTGCACGACTCGATGTGAAATGAATGCACATGACAACACAACAAGGCCTAGACTTCATCATGGGTAATTCGGAGTGTTGGCGACCGGGGATTGAGGCACGTTCCGTCACTTCGGATACGAAACGTCCCTCGTTTCCCATGTTTGGGCTAACTCCTACCCCAAACACAATGCAATGAGATGGCATACACAATGCGACTAACATGCAACCTAGCATACGCAATGCTATGGACTAAAATGGCATACACAATGCAAGATGGACTTACACCAATATGAGTGGACCTCAGCCACACTCACATCAGTGGCCATATGATGAAAATGAGACAACCGAAATACATGCAAGCATGCACGAATGCAATGGACCGATCCTATGGCACAACATGCAACTCTAACTAAGCATGACAAAAGATGAAATATGGCATACAAGCATACATTTTCCAGCTCTGAAACATGATGTACAATGGTCCCGAATCATGCAAATATGTTACCCAATGCATGCTAGATGGCCCGAATACTGAAACTAGTGAAGTGCGTTACACTAGAGGTACACAAAGCAATGCACGAATGGTAAAACCAACCCCAAACAGACCCTAGGCAGGCCTGAAACAGTGGGAAAATGGCCCAAAATGATGGTTCAAAGTGCATGGAAATGAAGCTCATTCAATGGTCCGAAAATAAGGCACTCATGCACAACTCTCAAGCACACTTAAAGAGGAGAAAACATGAGGATATGGCATTCACATAGGCTCTGAAATATGATGCAAAATGACCCCAAAGCATGAAAACACCTCAGTATATGCATGCAATAGACCTCAAATCTCAAAGCTAGGCAAGTGTATTGAACTACAAGCATGCAAAACAAGCATCATTCGACCATGAGACCCAAAAACAGAGCTAGGGCAGTCCAAAATATGTACAAAATCAATTTGAGGCAAGGCCAAAAAGTGCTAAAATCAAGGGTCAACAAAGCATGCAAAATAAGCTAGTGAACCATGATTTGCACTACAACTATATGAAGCACATGAGAGCTCACCAAACCAGCCAAAAAAAGAAGTATTCCATGCCAAATAATGCCCAAAAACCCACTGAAACTCAGTCAATGCATGCAAGAATGATGTGTCCCTTTGAAAGGCCAATAAGAGGGTTGTTCTACACACGCAAGATAGACATACAAAATGGCAAAACCACCTCTGGAAAGTGGTTATGAGGGCCCTAAAACTCACTAAAAAGGGCCTAAAATTAGTCTAGGAAGCATGCATGTGAAGGCCCCTTTAAAAGGCCTTGAAGAAGATTACTCTACACATGCATAATGGACACTTAATATGGCCAAACCACCTCTGGACAGAGGTCATGCAAGTCACAAAACTCATTAAAAATGGCCTGGAGCATGGCTTTGAAACATTCAAATAGGGGCTCCTTTGTGAGGCCAACAAAGCTAGTAAAGAGAACAAGGGGTGAGAGGGTCACCCCTCTCTGATTTTGAAGCCCAAAGACACATGTTAGCCACTAAAAATCCACTGGATTTCAGTGGCTAAAAGGCCAAACCAAGGCCAACACAAATGCTCTAATGCATAGCTCAAAACATGAGGAAATGAAGCATGCAAGGGGGTAGATGACCCCCAACAGAAAAATGTCCTTAATCAAACATGTTTATAAGATCAAAACAAGACTTTTTTCAGTTTATGATAAAGCCTAAATATGCTTGCAAATAGAGCTAAACTATGGAGCAAAATAATGCTACAAAGAGGGAAATGATGTCTTACCCTGTAGAGAAGAAGGCCAGCAGCTTCTAGACCAAATAAGAACTCTTCAACCTCTGAAAATGAGCTCCTAGGTGCTTAGGTTGACCATGGAGGTGTTGTGCCTGGAGGTGTAGTGCAATGGGGCCAAGAACTTCAACCTTTGAAGCTAAATGGGAGAGATACAAAGAGAGAGTGTATGCATGAGCCTTAGTAATTTTTTGAACCCTAGCCATGGAAGAGAGCCCTTCCCTTTATAGAGGAGAAGATCTAAAGCTTCTCAAAGAAGTTTCAAAACTAGCTTAAACATCCTTCATACATATGGAGGATGCATTCTGAGGCTTCCAGCTGGCACAGCTGGCTTCAACTTATTGAGACAAAAAAGTAGAAGCTGGCCGACCAGGTTTGGGTGGTCGGCCAGCCCAGATTGGTGGTCTCCCAGGTGAATGCAGTTCAGTGGTGGTATGGGAGACCCAAAAACGTGGCCCAAAAGTGAGGGAGACCAGCTTCTTGACAAAAAAACCCGCCGACCGAGGAAAGGTGGTCTCCAAGAAAAAAAGGTGGTCTCCCACCCTACTACCACCTTCCTAACAATGAAACTAGGGTCCATGCCAAAAATGAACCCACACTGATGCGAAACGAAGGTTCGGGAGCCAAAACGCGCAGCCGGGGGCCCCGAAAACTGACTATTAAGCACCGGAGGTGGCATATGACTACAAAGGTGGTCTCCCGGGCCACAATGTCCCTCTAGGGAGAGGGAACAAGGTGTGTGCCAAAAACCGGACCAAACGGAGAAAGTTAGGCGGTCCCGAACCGAGGCGCACGACCGACGGCTCCGAAAATTGAAAATTAGTCTCCAAACGGGAGTAGTGGCCTACGACCACGAAACGTAGCCTACGGCCACTGAGAGATGGTCTTCGAGACCTCTCCCTCCCTTCGGGAAGAGAAAATAGAGAAAATAGGACCTGGTTCGTAAACCGAGACAAAGCACAAAAGAGTCCCGAAGTCTAGAGGCAAGGCTCTCAGCCAAAACTCCGAAACCTCCGAACGAGCACAACATGCGCAATCATCGAGCGCTCAGTTGGTGACGTCTGAGTCTTAAGGTCGGTCAAAAATGGGGTGTCTACAGTTGCCCCTCTTTGACAGAACTCGAAAGTCATAAGTGACGGGAGTGAATGTCAAAGCCCAGATACGACCCATTTTTGACAAGGCCGAAGACTTAGACAAATAGGCAAGATAAAAAGAGATGCGCCTGCAGGCATGCCAGCAGGCGAGGGGCAAAATGCAAAACAATATGCACCAAGTCGAACGTAACTGATGATCATGCAAAGCAGCAAGCTATAATGAAGCAAATATTCACAATAGATACAACAGTTTTAAGCAAGAATGCAAAGCAGCAACTACATTTCATGCAGTAAGAATATGGAGAATTATAATTCTCGTTACGTCTCACACGGAGAAGATACGATACCTGCGCGATTCGTCTGGTCGCACCAGCTTCAAATGAACCGTACATACAATATCGTGCCTGCAAAAGAGAGAAACTTAACAAGCACAACATAGTTAGCGACACATGTTCAACACTACATCGAATGCAGACAAACATGGTGCCGATGGGAAAGTGCATCGCAATGCGAGAGAAGCGCATGTGACAATGCAAGTTAAGCATGGAGGTATGACAATACCGGTGAAACGTGCACCACAATGTAAGCGATGTTCATAACAATGCGAGTGGCATGCATAACAATGCTGGATAAGTGCAACTTTACGAGCATGTTTAAAACAAAACTTTGAGCAAAGAAATGCAAGCTTCGACGAGGACAACTCAAATCGCGACCTCCGGTTTACCTTCCGGAAGGATCACAACGTATTCAAAAAGGATACACCTCGCTCTCGGCGAGTAACGATGAAACACGCATCGAAAGTTGGAGTTGAAGTTTCCGCGGAGGGATTTCGTGCTGAAAAGTGCACTTTCCTTGTACTTTCTCGAGTGCCGGGGACTCCGATCACCACCAAAATTTGCAGGGAGCTCAGAGAGGCATTGGAGACCACCTAGGAGGGCCACCGACCATGTATGGGGGCCACCGACCAGGTTTGGTGAGAGGGGGTGGTCGTCCTACCAGAAAAGGTGGTCGGCCGACCACCTGGCCAAAAACAGGGGCAGTTTGGTACTTTTACATTCGGATCTTTAAATGCACTTGGCCAAAACACTTTTCCTCACAACTTCAGGTCTGAAATTAGCTCTTACTCCTTCCTAGACCATTTTCCCTCTCAGATCTGCGCTCTATACGCATTTTCCAACGCCCCACGCAAAGTTGTTTTGCGAAATCTTTCAGTTTTCTTTACTTTGGACCGATTAAAATTTGATTTCGGAGCTTCTTTCCCCATTTTCACCACTTGAGGTAAGTTTGTCTCAATATTTGGAACATTTTCTCGGGAGTTGACTTTTGTTGACTTTTTCCAATTTTGGCTCATTTTTGCTCCTTTTTGCAGATTTCTTGAAATGGCAGGTCATTTTCCTCAGGGCGGAGGTCCTCTAGGTGCCGGGGGTGAGCCAGACATTATGTCTTTACCTCCGAGGATTCGGCCATTTATTCCCAAGAGGTATGACCCTCCGGCGCACATCCTTCCTCGGGCCGTTTTCTACCACTTCACCGACTTCGATGAGCGAGCACCTGTAGATCTATTACTGCGGGAGCCAGGGTTCCACCTCTCTTATCAGGCACGAGAGGTATGTACTTCATTTTTACATTTTCGGCAATGTATTCTGCATTTTCCGTGCATTTCCTGCTTTTGCTGTGTATTTGTTATCTGCTCGTTCTAAATGCATTCACACACCATACTTCTGCTTACTCTAGCCCACAGCTCACAGTACAGTATTTTGTTGAGTTGACACGCAGTCCAAGCACTCGAATTTCTGAACACACAGCTCACACTTTGATGATGAACACACAGCCCACTATTTGACGGCGAACACACAGTCCACTATTTTCTGAAATCTGAACACACAGCCCAAACTTGTTGATTATGAACACACAACCCACTATTTTTGAAGTCTGAACACACAGCTCGAACTTTGAGATGAATACACAGCCCACTGTTGAAATTTGAACACGCAGCCTAAACTTTGATGTTGAACACACAGCTCACACTTTGATGATGAACACACAACCCACTGTTTTTTTGAAGCCTGAACGCACAGCTCAAACACTTGACTTTTTGAACACGCAGCCCAAATTTTGAGGTGAACACATAACACACACTGGTTAAGAGTTAAACACACAGCCCAAACTGTTGTATTCTGAACACACAACTCATATACTTTATGTTGAACACGCAGCTCACACACTTCAATTCTGAACACGCAACCCATATTTGATGTTGAACACGTAGCTCATGGCATTATATCTGATTTAATTTGCACACAGCTCATGTACTTGATTTTGAAATTGAATACATGTGTTCATTCTAAATGCAGGTATCTTCCCGTGTTACACGAGGATATGGATCGATCATCGCCAGGGAGTGGTACGCGGAGCTCCCAGAGGCTGTTCACGATTTGGTTGACCAGGCAGGGTTCAGACCCTTCTGCACGGGGATATCACGTTATCCAGCGAGCAGGACCCTGATGGGTGCCCTCGTAGAGAGATGGTGGGACACCACCAACTCCTTCCATTTCTCAGCTACCGGGGACATGACTATGACCCCATTCGATTTTGCTGTGCTGACGGGCATTGACATGGGAGGCTGGCCAATCCCTTACAATGAGGACATGGGCGAGTGGGAGGCTGCCTAGATCTATCTGTTGGGCGCTCGCCCACCGGTTGACAGATCTTCGGGCAGAGTCCGGTACACTTGGTTTTCCACACATTTCAAAGAGAGGGTGCCCGAGACTCCAGAGGAGATAGTGTAGTACACTCGAGGGTTTTTGATGTTCCTCCTCGGGACCACTCTGTTCTCCGATAGGGGGAACACCGTTGGACTTTATCTGTTGAGTGCTCTAGTAGACCTATCGCAGGTCAGCCAGTATGACTGGGGTGGCGCCGACTTGGCTACCCTCTACTGCTACATGAGTGCGACCTCCCGCGGACGGGGGAACATAGTTGGCGGCTATTGGAGAGCCTGAGAGGTACTCTCTGCCCTGTTGGTTTACATTTCTGCTTTTCATTATCTGTACATTGCACACACGGCACACTTTACATTCTGTACTTTGCATTCCACTCTCAGCATTCTGCATTCTTTGTACATTCTGTGCTCACATTCTGCACTCAGCATTCTGTATTCTGATGGCTATTGCCCTGTTTTCCACAGCTATGGGTTTTCATGTACTTTCTGACGCTAGCCCCAGAGCTTGAGGTGGAGGTGCCTCTCATGATTCCTTACTCGCTCGTATTTGAGGGCCAGTACCGGCCGAGAGCTCGGGAGACTCTGCCCTACTTGCGGCAGTTTTTTCATACAGTGCGACCGACCGAGGTAATTCAGAACTCTCAGTTCTTCTTGTTTTCACCTGTGATTCATCTTGCACATTTACGATTTCTAATCGGCTTATGCATTGGTTATCCGCAGATCACATGGCAGCCCTGGGCACCCTTAGGTGGAGATACCTGATTTCAGTTTGCTGGAGGATGGGCCGCTTCTCGGTACAGGATCCTGTTTGAGGGGCCAGCTGGTGTAGACACCCCATTTTTGACCGTCCTCAAGACTTGGACGTCACTGCTTGAACACTCGATGATCATCCATGTTTGTGTTCATTTTGAGTTCTCAGAGGTCTCGGCTACGCGCCTTGCCTCAGGACCTCTCAACTCGACTGTTTTGTGTTTGGTTTTGCACCAAACACTTGTGTTGTGCCTTTGAGGGGCAGAGAATGGCTTGTGGGCCATCCCCACACATCACCGACCATGGCTTGAGGCCACCGGCTGTGTTTTGTTGCCACCGGCCAAATGTTTGGCCGGCCGGCACTATAGATGGTCGACCGGCCATCTTTTTTGGTCAAATTGCATTTTTGGCTGGCCGACCACTGTTCATCTGCTTTTACAGATATTTTTATGCCAGCTGTGCTAGCTGGCATACACTTTGCTCCCCTCCATACACGTGTATGGAGGGATCTCCTTCTTGTTAGCTTACCTTGGAAGCTTTACAAGATTGAATCCCCTATAAAATGAGGCCCCTTCTCCCTCTTTTAGGTTAGACAACATTTTTCCAGAGCTTTGAGTTCTAGGGTTAGGGTTTGCATATATACTATCTTTATATCTCTCTTTGTGCATTTGTGTGTGTTTAGCCTTACTATTGCACACAAACATCCACCATTACACCTTATCTTGGTTGCTGAGGGGCCAAAGGTCTGTTCTTGGTATTCTTGGGTGGTTTTGAGCTCAAAGAAGTAGCTGGTCCACCATTTGTGAAGAGGGTCTTCAAGGGTAACATTCTTGCTCTTTTTACCCCATTTTTGCATAGCTTTTTTGACTACCTTGCAACTATTTTTAGACTTGGTGTATAACATATAAAAGTTTTGTTTTTTCCTACTCTAAATAGTTGTTTAAGGGTGTTTTGAGCTTTGAGGTTGTTTGACCCCTCTTAAGCCTTGTTAGGCTCCATTTTTGTGCATTTTTGGTGAGCTCCGGGACCATTGTGTTTGGGCCTCCTCACCACTGAAATCTTGAGGGATTTGAGTGGTGAGGATGGCATCTTGAGGTCCTAAGAAGGAGAGGGCCACCCCCTCTCCTTGTTGTCCCTGAAAAGGGCCATTTTTGCCTCATGTGTGAGCATCTAATTTAGGTTCATGTTGGCCATGTCCTAGCTATTATTTGTGCTTATTATATCATAATATAGCTCTGTTTTTACTTGGTTTAGATACACAATGCTTGCTTAGCATACATGCCTTGTAATGCCATTGTTTAGGCCTTAACATGCTTTAGGTTTTGATCCTTGTTCTAGCATGATTTTGGCCAAGCTTTGTGAAGCTTTTGTGTTTGTTTTAGCATGCTTAAGTTCTGTTTTTGGTTGTTTTGGTCAACCATGACATGCTTAGTGTAGCCACCTTGCATTTTGGCTTGTTAGCCTTAGAGGTGTGAGCGTGTAGCATGCTTTACTTGCATTATTTCAGTGGTTTAGAACCACTTGCCATGCCATTTCAGTCCTTGTGGTGTGCTTGTGTGCTTACATTCGATGCCCCTTTAATGCTTTAAAATGTTGGTGTCTTATGCCCCTTGTTTAGGCCTTTGTGTATGCTTGCATGTTTAGGCCACTTAGATGCCATCTAGGTGTACCCTTGGCTTTGTTTAGGTCTGCATTGGACCTATTTTGAGTCCCCTTAGTCTTGTGAGGCTTAGTTGACTTGGCCTTGGTTTAAGCCTCCTTGGCTTGCCTTAAGTACTTGGACCATTATTGCATGCTTTGCTTGTTTTGATTAGTTGGTTTGACACCTCTCCTTCATGATTTTCAGAGCTTTCTATGCATGCCATATGTCCATGTTTTGTCTCTTTTAAGTGTGCTTAAAGGTTACTTGTTTGATGCTTAGGAATTGGATCATGTATGCATGCATGCATGCTTGTATGTGCATTTGGCCCCATTTCCATAGTTTATGGCCACTGTTTTAGGCTTGTTTGAGGGCTGCCTAAATTAGTTTAAGTCCATCCTTCATGTGTTATAGCATGCTTGCCTTGTGCATTGTTGCATACTTGGCCTATTACATGTTATTGCTTGCTTGAAATCATGATGCATTAATCATTGGTTAAGTTGCTTTGCATTGTTCCTATGTTTAGTCCGTTTTACATGTTGTTGCATGTTTGCCACTAGCATAGTTGTCACATGCCTTGCATGCTCATTTTGCATACTTAGCCTCCATGTCTAGGTCGCATTCCATTTGCATGCATGCTTCACCTCTTGAGTTGAGTATGATAGAGGTTGAGCCCCTTTGTTTGATTATGTGCATTGCATTCCATATCAAAATGCATACTTGGTTTCTTGGGCCATCACGCATTGAAATGCGCGATTGGTGGTCCGAGAATCGAGACCCATCCTCCTTTGAGTCATGAATATGATAAGGAGTGTGATTGGTGCATACATTGCTTGAAATGCATTGCCATGCTATGTTTTGCCCTCTGCTGCTGTCAAAAACAGATTCTGCAGGAAGCTTTGGCCGGCCGGCCATCTCCAGTGCCGACCGGCCATCCATCAATGGCCGATAGCTTAATTAGTGGCCGATGGCCATTCCTCTCAGCCGGTGGTGTTCCACAGCACTCAGAGAAGCAACCCTGGGACTTGTGCAGTCTTCAAAGGAGGATAACAGTCAAAGCAGAGGCAACTTGTGCATGGCAGTGGCTTTCCGAGCAGAGTCAAACACGCGTTGCATTGGACTCTCTTCCCGAGGCTGTTTTACTGTTTAATTAGCTTAGTTAATTTGCTTAACTAGCTAATTGTCTGTAATATTTTAATTAGCTCGTAGGTTAATTAATTGTATTATTCTTTCGGTCCTTCCGAGCAAGGGCAAATTTGCAATAAGTGTGGGTGCGTGTGTGCATGTCTTCCAACCCCCACTTCTTTCTCCCTTTTACTTACCTGCTTTTGATGGTTAGTATTAGGGCATATTTACTTTAGCATACCTTATGCTATGCATGCGTGCATCATTCATCAGTATTGCATGCACCAAGCTCGGCGCATCACGCTAACTGCATAGTATTTCAAATCTAACTTGAATACATGCTATATGTGCATTCCACATGCCATCCTTGGGTTAGCCGAGCCTATTTTAGTGACATTTTGTATGTGTTGCATTAGCCACTTAACATGGACTTGGATCATGCATGATTACTAACATGTTCTTTGTCTTGGCTCGGAGTACGATGTAAGTATTTATGCTTTAGCATCTCGCATGAGTGTGAATGTTAACATGCTTACCATGAGGCTAGCTGCTTATGTGATATAACTGCTGGAATGCCTGTGGATGGAGGTCAAATTACCTAAATTGGAATAATGCATTAAAACTGTGAGTTTTAAAGCCCACTAGATAGTGGCAAAACCCTCTTTTCTAAAAAGCCCACTCGAGGGTGGCAAAACCTACATTTTAGCCTACTTGCGAGTAGCAAACCATTTTTAAAACAAGCACGAAATGTTTTGTTCCAATTTGGGCAATTTGGTCTATACTTGTTTTCTGTGTGCATAACATAGTAATTCTAGGCTAATAACCGGAATAAGAACACATAATGTTTTCAAAATCGGATATCGTGGTTAGTAGAGGCCGATCTTCGGATCGGGCGAGAGGGGGTGCTCATAGCTAACCTTCCCCAATCGTACCCAAGTTCCCGAACCGAGGCAACTTTGGTGATGACGGACATGTGGCCTTTGGCACCGAGTCAAGGTTTCCTAAATTCCCCCATTAAAAAATATTTAGGTGGTGACTCTGTATCTGGCAAAGCAGTCCATGTTTGGCACTTCTTTTCTGAAAATCTGTTTCTTTTCTCAAAATGATTTTCCGGATTTGGACTTTTTGGTTCAGATTAAGAACCGTGACAAATTAAGTCCGAACTGTGGTAGCATAAGGCCCCCCTCGGGGCACGTCCACAGCTGGTAGGGCCTAGTTTCTGGGGGACTGCTTCATGCGCCAGACTATGGGCTTCCCCGAGCAGAGTGTCCCCGCAGCACCTCCAGACAATATGCGATCCACTGAGGGGCTCACTCCCCAGGAGGTTGACAGCGCCATGTTGGGTACCGACGTATTTCTACATTTGGAGGAGGGGGAGTACGCGACTTATCGTCATACATACTTGATGCCTCCATTGACAGGTGTCCGTACTCCCACGAGGTCTGCTGGCATGCCATCATCGAGTCGAGCTCGGGCTGCAGATATTCCTTCGACCAGCAGGGCCGGCACATCGAGAGGTGGGGCTGGACTAGTCCCCCCGATTCCCCCGACTTATCATCACGCCAGATGGCCAGATATCCCGACTGAGTTGACAGGATGGCGATACGGAACTTCCTACCCGATTCCGATAGAGCCTCCTATGCTAGATCACCGATATGTCCGAGACCCTGACTCGCCACCGGTATGCTTTACAGTTTTGATTTATCACTTAGATATCTAGACATTTATTCATTTACTGATAACTTGCACTTGCATCTGCAGCCTACCATGGAGTATACTGAAGGGTTGCTCGGGTTGGTGGCCTCACTCGAGGGCATGGTCCTGCGGAGAGAGATGCAGTTGTCCATCGTCAGTGTCCCGGTACTTTTTAGTTTTCTTGCATTTATCATACTTCTGATGACATGCTGAACTTGAACATTTCACTGCATTGATTGACTGTATGTGTAGAGCACATCTGACACACACCACATTCATGTACTGTATCTGCATACACCCTCTCTATGTAGTTTTCTTGCATCTGCATCTGATATACATACTGGCTAATGTACTCAAATTGTTCTCTTCCTTTTTAGATGCCTCAGCTACATATTGGGCCACAGGCCGGGCCATCTAGGCCTTCTCGAGGAGCTGGGAGAGGGGACTCGTCTCGCAGACGAGGCAGGCGCAGAGCACCTATCATAGAAGAGGAGTCCAGCGAGGAGGAGGAGTCTGCGCATCCTCAGTCAGAGACATCTGCAGGCAGAGAGGATGACTCCGAGTCCGGTTCTGAGGGCGGAGGTGATGCCGAGGAGGGTTCTGAGGACAGCAGCTCCGATTCAGATGGTGGTGCTGGTGGAGATGGTGCAGGGACTTCTCAGCCGAAGAGGACGAAGAGGGCCTCTTATTCTTGCACTTGAGAGCACTGATGCAGATGTTCCTGCTTTATTTGCCTTTTTTACAGTAGTTGTAGCACATTGTACATTCTTAGGCAGTTTTTATTTTCTGTAAAACTTGTACCCTTGTTGTAAAATGTTGTAACAAAGGAAGCATAATGGAATGAAACAGCTTTTGTTCGAAAAGTGTTGTATTTTATGTTCTTAGAATCGCATCGCATCATTTTGCACAAAAATGAGACTGAATGAAAATGAGCATTGAAAATTGCCAAGTCAGGTAGTGAACCGACGCAACAAACTAAACAACCTATCTTACTAAGAAACAACGAGGCCTTAGCAAGCTTACAACTCGATAAGCAAATCTCGGAAATGTTGATAAACAAAGAACAACAATTTCAACGGACAAAACTCGACAACTCGATAAAACTTAACAACTCGATAAACTTAACAACTCGACTTGATAAGCAAAACTCAACAACAACTCGATAAACAAAACTCAACAACAACTCGATAATCAAAACTCAACAACAACTCAATAAACAAAACTCAACAACAACTCGATAAACAGACGTATCTCGGATGATCGGAGTGGCGGAACGCATCCGAAACAGAGGAAAACTCGCACCTTCAACACTCCCAATGCATGGAAATGCTAGGAACTTTCTTCTAGAAGCTAGGACAAGACCAAAGTCACACTTCTCTCCATGGCCGACCACCTAAGGAAGCTGGCTGACCAGTTTTTTCCATTGGAGACCAAGGGGTGGTCGGCCTACCAGAAAAGGTGGTCGGCCGACCACCTGGTTTGGCAACCACCAGTTTTTCGACACGTGTCCCCCGAACAGTGCCTTATCCTCTTTAAAAGTTCCAGCCTCGTGGTTCATTCATTTCATCTCAGCTTTGCATCAAAATGGAGGTGTTCCTCACCCAAAATCTCATAACTTGGATTGCTTCTCTGGATGGCTCGGAAAAGTTGAACTTCCGGGGCTTCGGCTTGAATGCACTATTCACGCTGGGCCGTACTCCGCTGCATCTTCCTTTTCTTCATGCCGCGGCAAGGTTTTGAAATCCGGTAACACACGTCTTTAGCTTTAGCGGGCAAGAGATGTGTCCTACTTTCGAGGATTTCCAAGCTTTGATGGAGTCCGAGCATAATGAAGAAATCTTGCCTCAACTCCGATTCGGTCATGTCCAAACCTTAGGACGAATGTGCGGCCTCACTTTGCATGACGCTCGATCATTGATTCGCGACGAGGAACTGGACATCCCAAGCTTGGTTTGCTGGTTTTCTGATGCTGGTAACCGCAGCGACCATCATTGGCAGGGCTATCGGCGACACGCTCTTTGCCTATGCTTGCTATCTCATTTCTTGCTTGCCCCGGGCTCCGATGGATTCAGTGTCCGGTTGATCGAGGTTGTCCAAGGTTTGAAGGAGGGCAAGAGCTGCATTGCCATGACATTGGCTGAGACATTGATGGGCTTAGACGCTTTTCATCGCCGGGAGACGGCCAGGCTTGTGGGGAGCCCACTACTATTGCAGGTAATGTTTCCCACCCAATCTCACATATGTATTGTTCACATCACTCAGCCCTCAGGCTCGGTTTTTCTCACAAAACCCTTTTCTTACTTTTCTCTCATCGTACATCTCTCTATTCTTTATTCTCTCATTTTTCATCCCTCCCCAGGTGTGGTTGATGGACAACTTACAGATTGTGGAGTCTTGCCCAGCATACTCAGATTGCAGCTACTTTTTTCGACAACGCCTGGCTGCTGCCCTGGATGAGAGGTGGTGGTACAACTGGATGTGCAGTTTGTCTACAAACCGCATCGCTTGGCGTTGCCCTTAGCTCAATCTGTCGGCAATGAGTTACAACATGACCCGTCAACCGGGGTTCAATTGATTGGCATGACACACTGTGTCTTCTATTTTTCGTTCCGGTTCCGGCGCCAGTTCGGACATGATCAGACTTGCCTGCCAGAGGGGATAGAGTACCCTGCTGCATTCCCAACCCGAGGCGCACAACTTGTCCAGTATGCCACAGCATGGAGGACTAGAGAGCTCTTGGCCCCCGCTCCCACTTTCAGTTGCACATTGTCTAATGAGTGCATAGATTGGCTCAATGAAGAGGCACAGATGGGGCCCAACTTGGCGTCAGAGGCTTCGACCAGCTCTGGGAGGGGGCGCAGGAACACTTGACTTATCTATACCCCAGATTTATTGCTTTATTAGCACTTTCAAGTTTTCTTTATGATTGTAGCCAAAAGCAACTTCAATTTGTATGCAAGAGCAGGAGAACTCTGTATTGAAATCAATGAAATTGAAGGTTGTGGGTACTGAAAATTTTTCGCTTTGGTCCAAAAATGGTCTAAGTTGTAAAAAGATTAATTTTGAACAAAGTCAACTTTTATTAAAACTTTTCAAAACCATTTTCAGCATGGATCAGAACTGGACACGCCTAAATCTGTCACTGAGATGCACAACCTCGGATCCTAGCAACTGGAAAGTTGCCCCTAGTCTGAATAGTACCGCGGCACTGCACAGCAACGGAAAGTTGCCCCTAGTCTGAAAAGCACTGCATCGGAGATCATAACCGAACTCTTGAATGCTGAATAGACAAAGATGGCCAAGATGATCAAATGGACAAAGTTGATCGGGGAAAAGGTTTATGGCTGAACTTCAGGATGAAGTTGTCTACGTATCCCAAAGATGGGAATCAAGCCTTACGTAGTTCAGGCTCGGGTTCACTCGAGTATTTTCACTCTCCTTTTACGCTCTAACTTTTGCCAAGGCCGCCCTTTGTGGGTTTTCAACCTTGCGAGCTCAGTTTTTATCATTTCAAATTTTTTGTGCTCTAACTTTTGCCTAGGTTGCCCTTTCAGGTTTTCGGCCTAGCGAGCCACTCAAGGGTAATATTTCTTCAACTTGTCCATGTTGATTGGCTGTGAGAACTCTAGGCCATCTAGGTCCATCAGAACCACAGCTCCACCTGACCAGATAGACTTAATGATGTAGGGACCAGTCCAATTGGGTCTGAACTTGCCCCTTGGGTCGTGGATGGGAGCTCGGTTGTCTTTGAGCACCAAATCTCCTTCCTCCAGATTCCTGGACTTAACTTTCTTATTGAAAGCCCTGGCAATTCTGCGCTGATAACCTTGAACATGGTACAGTGCTTTCAGTCTGCACTCGTCAAAGAGCATGAGTTCTTCAAATCTGCTCTACTGCCAATCTGCTTCGGCTATCTGACACTCAGCCAGCACTCTCAAAGACGGAACTTCAATCTCGATAGGTAGAACGGCCTCCATCCCTTAAACTAATGAATACGGAGTCGCCCCAGTAGATGTTCTAATTGAAGTCCGGTAGCCCCACAGAACAAATGGCAACTTATCTGGCCAATCCCAGTAGGTTTCCACCATCTTCTGCAGTATGTGTTTGATATTCTTGTTGGCGGCCTCAACCGCTCCATTGGTCTGCGGCCGATAGGTGGATGACTTATGAAAAGCCACGCTGTATTTTTCTAACAAGTCAATCACTTCCTTCTCGAAGTGGGAACCGTTATCTAAAATGATTTCGTTCGAGACCCCATAGTGACAGATGATGTTGTTCCTGATAAACTTTGCAACGTGCGACGCCTTCAACACCACATAAGATTGGGCCTCAACCCACTTCGTGAAATAGTCTATCGCGACTAGGATGAACTCATGCCCATTCGACCCTTTCGGAGTGACAGCCCCGATCACATCGATTCCCCAAACTGAAAATGGCCATGGCGAAGTCATATTGTACAGCTTCGACGACGGAATGTTCATGCGGTTTGCATGGATCTGACACTTGTAGCATCGCCGAACAAAGTCGATACAATCCTCCTCCATGGTGGACTAATAATAACCTTGTCTGAGGATCTTCCATGCTAGCATTACCCTGTTCATATGCGCACCGCATTCCCCTCCATGGATGGCCTCCATTAGGCATTTTGATTCTTCAGCTTCAACGCACAGCTTATGCATTCCCAGATGACCTCTCTTATACAACTTACCTCCGCAGATGATGAACTGAACGGCCATTCTTCTGATTGCCCTTTAATCCTTGGCATTTACCCCTGGTGGATATGCTTCCTTCTCCAAGAAATTCCAAATATCGTAATACCAGGGGTTCTCATCTTGAACCTCATCTATAGCAGCAATCGACTCGTAAGCCGGCACAAATTTTTGGTCGATAATGACTGGACGCATCCGGACTCCAAACAGGATGTCTATCATGGAAGATAGAGTTGCTAGTGAATCTACAAACCTATTGTTCTCTCTTAACAGATGAGCAAAGTTTAACTTCTCAAACCGAGGAATTAACAAGTCCAAGGTCTAGTGATACATAATCATCTTTTCTTCTTTGACTTTCCAATCTCCTTTCGCTTGAGATACAACAAGGTTCCAGTCCCCGATGACGTCCAACCGTTTTGCCCCTAATTCCAGGGCTGCTTCTAGACCGGCAATGCATGCCTCATATTCTACTTCGTTGTTCGAGACTTTGAACCGGAGTTTGAATGCTAGAGGGATACGGGAGTTGTCGGGTGTTATCAGCAACACTCCTATCCCATACCCGTACTGGTTTGACGCTCTATCAAAGTACATCGTCCAAAACTCGTCGTCGATATGAAGAATGGCCTCATCTGGGAATAAGTACTCAACTGCTTCACCTACTTCCACTAGATGATCGGCTAAGAATTCTGCTACTGCTCTTCCCTTGACTGACTTGCGCGTCACATATTTCAGATCGAATTCGGAAAGCAACAGCAACCAACGAGCTAACCTACCCGTAAGTGCCGGTTTCTCGAATAAATATTTGATGGGATCTAATCTTGAAACCAACATTACAGAGTGAGCTAACAGGTAGTGCTGCAGCTTCCTGGTAGCCCATACCAAGGCTAAGCAAGCCTTTTCCAATGGTGTGTAGCGAGTCTCATACTCCAGCATCTTCTTGCTTAGGTAGTAGATGGCTATCTCCACTTTGTCCTCTGATTCTTGCGCGAGCATGCGGCCCATTGTAGTCTCAGTTACTAAAAGATACAAAATCAATGGTCTCCCCGGCTCTGGCGATGACAACACGGGCGGGTTCTGTAAGTATTCCTTGATCTGTTCAAAAGCAGCTTGGCATCGGCCGTCCCATTGGAATTTCTTTCCTTTCTTCAGGAGACCAAAAAGTGGTTCACAAGTCAAGGTTAATTTTGAAATAAACCGTCTTATGAATTGCACTTTACCCAGAAAGCCTCGTACCTCCTTTTCAGTCCTTGGTGGTGGCATTTCTAAGATGGCCTTGATTTTGGAAGGGTTGACTTCGATACCTCTCTGTGTAATCAAGAACCCTAGCATTTTCCCGGCTGTAACACCGAACGTACACTTCTGAGGATTCAGCCGCAACCGAAATTCTCTGATCCTTTGGAAGAACTTTTGCAAGGCGGTGTAGTGGCCCTCTCTTTCTTTGGACTTGACAATCATGTCATCCACATACACCTCAACCTCTTTGTGGATCATGTCGTGGAATATTATGGTCACGGCCCGTTGATATGTAGCTCCGGCATTCTTTAGCCCAAATGGCATCACCCTGTAACAGTAAGTCCCCCACGGGGTGGTGAAAGCAGTCTTCTCTCGATCTTCAGGTGCCATCACTATCTGATTGTAGCCTGAGAATCCATCCATGAACGAAAGCAAAGCATGCCCCGCTATGAAGTCCATTAACTCATCAATATACGACAAGGGAAAGTCGTCCTTCGGACTGGCTCTGTTCAAATCCCTGAAATCCAAGCATACCCGGATCCTTCCATCCTTCTTCGGCACCGGAACAATGTTGGCCAACCAAGTCGGGTATTCGGATACCAGCAGGAACCCCGTATCAATTTGCTTGGTGACCTCTTCCTTGATCTTGAGAGCCCAATCCGGGCGGATCCTTCTGAGTTTTTGTTTAACAGGTCGGGCCTCTGGGTCAAGAGGGATCCAGTGCTGTACAATCTCAAGATCGATTCCAGGCATGTCTTCGTAGGACCACGCGAAAACATCTTTGAAATCTTTTAATAAAGCGACTAAGCGCTCGCATTCCTCCGAAGACAACGTGGACCCGATCTGGACCAGCCGCGGGTCCTCCCCAGTACCAATATTCACAGTAGTGATCTCATCCAATAAGGGTTTAACAAATCTTTCCTGCTCTTGTTCAATTAAGCGTTGCAAAATCGGAGGAATTTCTTCGTCGTCATTTTCATCAAAATTTTGAAAGTCTGAGTTAATGCAATAAATCAAGGGCACAGAAAAGTACTCAGAAACCACAGCCACATCATTCTCACTAAACACATCCAAATCGTCCGATTCTTCGGTTACAACAGACTCAAAAGAGAAAGAAAAAGACGACCTGGACAGGACTATGGTATCCGGGTTATCACCCCCTGGAATACCAGACTCAGACTCAGTCGAGCTGGAACTTGATTCCGACTCAACAAATTCGGAGGAATCAGATTCCGGCTCACTACCTGACCCGGTGCTGCTTGACAAAAATCCCTCCTCGTACTGCCAAATGAGAGAGGGTGCGATGGATACATCCAAAATGTTTGCTGGTAGGCCCGCAGCCATTTCATTCCTGATCACGCATACCGAGAAGTTATCCCCCAAGCACTTCTGATCGATCGGAGGATCTGAAAGTAGACACACCAGCGCTACCCCCATTTCACTTTCGGCGTCCTCAGACTCCACTTTCTTGCTCTACTTAGCCTCAGCTAATGGGTCCGTCTGCTCTTCGGCAACGTCATCCCCGGATAACTGTAAGTCAAAGAAAATCTCAAACCCTGGCACACGGCGCTTCTCTTCATTTATCCACGGCTCCGGGAAGCCACAAAATGGAAAGTCCTCCCCCTCCTGGATAAACCGTCCGTTTAGGGTACCCTGGATGGGTCGGTGCATTAGCTCAAAAGGCTTCCCCGCCTGCTTCGCTCTGGCTCTCCCAGCTATCTCCTTACCTTTGCTTATCCAATCCTCTTTGGTGGGCAGATAACCTAAGCCAAAGGTGTGTGGGTTGTGTGGCACTTCGGCTAACGCTGCAACGCCCTTCCGGCCGCTCTTTCCCAATCCCATCCCGGGGATGTGTTAAAGCTTGTTCATGAGGTATATTGATTGTGCGCTAACATACACCCCCTCATGAACAGCTAAAATGTCCTGCACGACCCGGGCCTCAGCCAGGGTAAAACCCGACATGAACACATCCTCCATACCGTGTTCAATTTCCAAAACTGGCGTAGATACTTCTGGCGGTGGATGGATTGACGAATTTCCAAAAACAATGGCTACTCCCTTCCCATGGAGGTATTTCACCATCTGATGCAAGGTGGACGAAACTGCCTTTACTTGGTGCAACCACGGCCACCCCAAAAGTAGATTGAAGGTTGCAGGAACTTCTAAGACGTGGAAGTCTACCTCATGTTGTCCCGGCCCAACCTTGGTCTGAATTTTCACTGTCCCCATTACTTCTCTGCTTGTGTTATCATATGCCCGAATCACCTGGGCTGTCGGCACAAAGTTCGTGGTCTTTAAACCGATTGCATATGCAGTCCTTGCCAGGCACACATTGATGGCGGACCCTGTGTCGACAAGCACCACGGGTATCTATTTGTTTTTGCACTCCACAGAGATGTAGAGTGGCTTGTTATGGTTCGCACCCTCAGGTGGCAATTCTTTGTCGGAGAAAGTCAACATCGGGGTAACCCCTCCCGAAAAAACTAAGCCCACCAGCTGTTCGGGCGTGGTGTCTATTAAGAGCTTGGCCTTGTCCATGGCCGATAAGACAGCTTGTCGATGCACTTGCGATGCCATAAGCAGTCCCCAGATGGAGATGTCTGCTTGTATCTTTTTCAACTACTTCAGTACAGCCTCTTCTTCGAGTTGCTTCTCTTTCTGTTTCTCTGCCTCATTATCTTTCCCAGACGCCTCTGGCTAATCTAGATGTGGGGGCTTGAAATACCGCCCGCTTCTAGTCATATGATCGACTTCGCCGATGTACCAGGTATCGTCTGGCTGGTTGCTCCCCCAATCCTCATCCGTGTGGGCAAGACATAGATCATCGTCTTCCCACCACATTCCGCTGACAGCCAACAGACACCTGTCCGGCTCCGGTACAATTGTACTCGCAGTACTTTCCGCCCACATGCTCGCAGCATTCTCTATCCTCGTGCACACAGCACTTTCAGTCCCCTCAGGGGCCTTAGCTTTCCTGATTCTCTCAGAATCCCCGAACCTTTCTTGTTCCAACTGCGTCAGTACAGCTGGCTGTTCAACACTTCCCGCATTCACAATGCCCAAGTGTAGACGTCCCCGAATGCATCCCGGGGAAGGAGTGCGAGTCCCCCCCGTTCTAGTTCGATATTGGGTCACTACAGTTCGAAGGACTCAAATGTCACGGTTCTAAATCTCGAACCAAAGAGCCCAAATCCGGCAAATCGTTTTGAAAACAGATTTTTTTTGAAAGAAGTGCCAAACATGGACTGCTTTGCCAGATACAGAGTCGCCACCTAAATGTTTTTTTAATGGGAAATTTAGGAAACCCTGACTCGGTGCCAAAGGCCACGTGTCCGTCATCACCAAAGTTGCCTCGGCTCGGGAACTTGGGTACGATTGGGGAAGGTCACTTCGTGAGCACCCCCGCTCGCCCGGTCAAAGACCGGCCTCTACTAACCATGATATCTTATTTTGAAAACATTGTGAGTTCTTATTCCGGTTATTAGCCTAGGTTACTATGTGATGCGCACAGCATACAAGTATAGACCGAGTCGCCTAAATTGGAACAAAACATTTCATGTTTGTTTTTGAAAGATGGTTTGCTACCCGCAGGTAGGCTTAAGATGCAGATTTTGCCACCCTCGGGTGGGCTTAGAAAACATGGTGTTGCCACTATCTAGTGGGCTTAAAACAAACATTTGATGAATTGTCCCAATCCAAATAACACAACCTCCACCCACAGGCATTCAGGCAGTTGTATCATATAAGCAAATAGCCTCATGGCAAGCATGCTATTCATGGCAACACTCACATGCATGCAAGGATGCTAAAGCATAAAACTTACCGAGTACTCCAAGCCAAAACAAAAGCTGATTAGAAATCATGCATGATCCTAAGTATACAGAAATGCCTAATGCAACACATGCAAAAATGCAAACTATAGTAGGCTCGGCTATTCTAAACATGGCATATGATGATGCTACAACTAACACGTATTCAATTAGGAATTGAAATACGAATGCAGTTTGTATGATGCGCCGAGCCCGGTGCGTGCAAAACAGATGAATGATGCAAACATGCTGTCATACTGTATGCTAATTGAAATATGCCCTATATCTAACCATCGTAAGCAGGTAAATAAAAGGGAAGAAAGACGTGGGGTTGGAAGACATACATCACACTCACCCACACTTATTACAATTATGCCCTCGCGCAGAGGGTCCAAATAAATATACAGTCCCAAATGAAAGAATAATACAGTCCAAATATTACAGTCCGAATAATATACAAATTCCTAATTAATTAATAAATTAAATAAGAAAAATGTAAAACTGGCATGCAAGCCAGGGGCTGCCTTGATTCTGATGAATGATGTACGTTTGGGCTACTTTGCGCGGAAATCCACTGGAATGCCCCAATTAGCCTCTGTTTCGCAATGTTTCTTGAAAAGCGCGCCAAGTCCCGGAAGACTGCTGATCCTTGATTTTGCTGCAACAGAGAACAGGAAAGGGGCATAGCAATGTATTTCACAAATATATGTATGCCTCGATCCTCGTGCCACCAATCATGCATATCGATGCATGATGGCCGAGGAGTCGAATTGCACAACTCAATATAGGATGAATGCATATGAAAACTTAACAAAACCTAACTCCATCATGGGTAATCCGGAGTGTCGGTGACTGGGGAATTGAGACACGTTCCGTCACTCGGAGTACGAAACGTACCTCGTTTCCCGTGCCCGGGCTAACTCCTATCCCGAACACGATGCAATATGCATGATATGCATGAAATGTAGCTAATATGCAATCCTAACATGCGCGATGCTATGAAAATGAAATGCCTCGAAATACGTGCACACGTGCACGCAAATCGAGGAAATGATCCTAAGGCATGAAATGGCATACGTAATGCAAATTGGACTTATACCAACATGAGAGAGCCTCAGCCACACTCACATAAGAAGCCGTGAGATGAAAAAGAGATGCCTCGAAATGCGTGCACACGGGCACGCAAAACGAGAAAATGGCATACGCAATGCCGTGAGATTAAAAATGGCATACAGAATGCAAAATGGACTTACACTAACATGAGTGGACCCCAGCCACACTCACATAAGAGGCCGTGAGATGAAAAAGAGATGCCTCGAAATGCGTGCACACGGGCACGCCAACCGAGGCAATGGCCCTAAGGCATGAAATGGCATAGAAATATGATATGCAAACATACAAATGAATTTCAGCACTAAAATATGGGGGAAAACAGTCCCGAAAGATGGCGAAATGACACCAAATGCAAGGAATGGTCCCGAAATGCGAAATTAGGCACCCGAAATGGCCTATAGCTATGCAATGCATTCACAATATGGACATGGAATGAAAATACAGTAGCAAGGCAGCCCCAAGACAAGAATTTTTTCAGTAGAAAACAAGGCCAAACAGCAATCATAGATAGGGCAACAATGGTATGCAAAAATAGGGGCCAAGAGAGGGGTATTGAAGTAGATGGTAAATGAAAAGCCCAAACAGAAAAATTCCCTTCTATAACACTGAAGAGGGGCCAAAAATATGCACATTTACAGTAGATGACAACCCCAAAAACAGTATGCAAACATGCTAGAAATGCCATGCAAGATTGAAGCCAACAAAGGTTATAACATGAGGTACTCCAAAAATTCATCAAATAAGCAAAGACCCTTAATAAAACATGTTAAGAAGGTCAAAAAATGACCACTTTCAGTTCTGATCATGGTCCAAAAACTGAAGCAAAATGGGCTAGCAAAGCATGCAAAAACAAGGGTAAAACATGGATTCAAAGCAAGTGACACATGGAGTATGAAAACAATGTTGAGCCCTTCTTCAATGTTGACGAGGGTCTCAAAATAATCATAATCTCAGTTCATGAAATACTCCAAAACAGATCACACGTAGGCCAAACAAATCATGCAAATTTACGGTAAATAGGAGAGATTATGAAGTAAGTGCAAGATAGGGGGCCCAAACAGGGTTAAGCCCTTCTTCAATGTTGAATAGGGGCTCAAAATATGCCCACTTACAGTTTACATTATGCTCGAAAACAGATCACACATAGGCTAGAAATCTCATGCAAAATAATGGCATCTTAGAGGGTATTGAAGCAAGTGCATTATGGAGGGCTCAAACAGGGTTGAGCCCTTAAACAAACATGGATAATGGTTCAAAATAATGACCCTTTCAGTTAGGGTCGAAGCTCAAAACAACAAGAAAATAGGCTAGAAGAATGGTGCAAAAATGAGCCACAAAAGGGGGAAATGGCAACTTACCCTTGTAGACAAGTCTTGGCTGCCTTTTGCTTGAAGAATGGATGCCTCCTAGCTGCTGGGAAGCTCTCCTAGCTACTGGAAATAGAGTAGTGGTGGTGGTACTTGATGATGATGAAGAAATGGAACCAAAACTTGAGAATTTGAGAGAGATGGAGAGAGATATGAATGTGTATGCTCCAAGAAATTTTTCTAACCCTAGGGACAGAGCTGGGAGGCTCCTTATATGGACCAAGAGAGGGGTGTAAAGGTGGAGGGAAATGCACCCAAGTGCTTCCCTCCAAAATATCCCCCTGATACAAAGATCTTTTGGGACAAACAGCTATACAGCTGTAAAGTATGCACTGAGGGGAGTATGGCCGGCCAGGTACTTTTGCTGCAGGTGGCCGGCCGGCCACCCCCTATGGCCGGTCGGCTAGGGTTCAAAAGGTTCAATTGGAGTTAATGGCCGGCCACCGGATATTGGTGTCCTCCCAGGTGTCCTCAACACAACCATGTGGTTCAAATTTGGAAAATGTAAAACAAGAGAGAGAACAAGCCACTTTTAGGAGGGGTTCAAAAGGTTCAATTGGAGTTACTGGCCGGCCATATGTTTTTAGGGTCCTCCCATGTGTGTACAACACAAATATGTGGTTTGGGCTTGAAGAAAATGGCCCTAGGGTGTTCAACATTAGCCCGGAAGTGAGAAAAACGGGCGTCGGAGGGCGCCGGAGAAGCATAACTAGTTGCTGAGATAATTGATGGCCTCCCACCCTTCAGTGACCTTCCTGGTGATAAAACAGAGGTACCTGCCAAAAATGAACAAAAACCGATGCAAAACGAATGCTCGGGGGCCAAAACACGTAGTTCGGGGTCCCGAAAATAGGCCGTTAAGCACCGAAAGTGGCATTCAGCCACGAAGTGGGTCTCTCAGGCCCCAGTGTCCCTCGAAAGGGAGTGAATGAGATGCATGCCAAAAACCGGAGGAATCGGAGATGGTTAGGCGGTCCCGAACCGAGGCACACGGCCTGACGGCTCTGAAAACCGGGAACCGGGCTCCGAAATGGGCGAAATGGCCTACGGCCACGAAATGTAGCCCACGGCCACTGAGAGATGGTCTACTGGACCTCTCCCCCCTCAAGAAGAGAAAATAGAGAAAACCGAGCCTGGTTCGCAAACCGAGGCAAGGCACAGAAGAGGGTTCGGAAGTCCGGAGGCAGGGCTCACGGCCGCGACTCTGAGACTTCTGAACGAGCACAATACGCAACATCGCCGAGCGCTCAATCGGTGACGTCTGAGTCTTAAGGTCGGTCAAAAATGGGGTGTCTACAGTTGCCCCTCTTTGACAGAACTCGGAAGTCACGAAGTGACGGGAGTGAATGTCAAAGCCCAGAGACGACCCATTTTTGACAAGGCCGAAGACTTAGACAATCATACAAGATGCACAGAGATGTATGCCCGCAGGCAAGGGGCAAAATGCAAAGCGATATGCACAGAGCCGGATGATCATGCAAATGCAGTAAGCTGTAATGAAGCAAGTATTCGCAAATAGATGCAACAGTTTTAAGCAAGAATGCAAAGCAACAACTACGTTTCATGCAGTTAGGAATGCGGAGAATTATTCGATTCTCGTCGCGTCTCACACGGAGAAGATACGATACCTGCGCGATTCGTCTGGTCGCACCAGCCTCAAATGAACCGTACATACAATATCATGCCTGCAAAAGAGAGAAATTGAATAAGAACAATATGCTAACAACATATATTCAATGTGATTCCTGTGACTCCGAAAGTTTGACACACGCAGTGTCGGCGAGTGAATGCATCACAATGCGAGAAGGGAACGTGCGTGACAACGCATACTCAAGCACAGAGGTACGGTATACCAAGAAATCATGCATGACAATGCAAGATGCTCATGAGAATGCAAGTTAAGTGCACAACAATGCAAAACGAGCGTAAATCAGGGCGCCCGTTTGTTACGAAACAACGAGCAAGGAAATGCGCATTTCGGCGGAGGTGACTTGACTACGGTCTCTGGTTCACTTCCTAGAGAGGTTACAACATGCTCAAAAAGGATACACCTTGATTCCGGTGAATGACGATGGGACACATGTCAGAAATTGCAGCTGAAGTTCCAGCGAAGCAATTTCGCGCCAGAAAGTGCACTTTTCTTGAACTTTTTTAGGTCCCGGGAACTCCGATCTTCCTCAAAATTTACAGAGACCTAGGGGAGCATGTGGGGATCACCACCGGCCAAGTGGTTGCCCTAGGGGAGGTCACCGGCCAGGAACCAAAAAGAGGAAGGCCGGCCAGCCAGGCCACCTGCCCAAATCCGGGGACTTTTTTGTCTTTTCGCCTCATTTTCTTTATATTCCATCATCCAATGCCTCCGAGATCACACCCACAGCTGCGAAATCTTCCTCTCTGGTCTCCCAAACCATTTCCTCCTTCAGATCTGCACTTTATACGCGTTTTTCAGCCTTCCACGCAAGTTGTTTTCGCGAAATCTTTCAGTTTTAAGCACTTTGGACCGATTAAATTTTGATTTGGGGGCTTCTTTTCTCATTTTCACCACTTGAGGTAAGTTTGTCTTAATATTTGGAAGATTTTCTCGGGAGTTGACTTTTGTTGACTTTTCCATTTCCCGAGAGTTGACTTTTGTTGACTTTTTCCAATTTTGGCTCATTTTGCTCATTTTTTGCTCCTTTTGCAGATTTTTCAAAATGGCAGGTAATTTCCCTCATGGTGGAGGTCCTCCGGATGCCGGGGATGATTTTGATGCCATGACGTTACCTCCGAGGGTCCGGCCTTTTATTCCCGGGAGGTATGCCCCATCGGTACACATTCTTCCGCGGGCTATTTTTCGTCATTTCACCGACTTCAATGATCAGGTACCCGGGGATCTACTTCTGCGAGAGCCGGAGCATCACCTCTCTTACGAGGTACGAGAGGTATTTTACTTTATTTTCTGCATTTTTCGCGCATTTCGTACCTTTGCCATGCTTGAACACACAGTTTAGCTTATGACATAGTACTTTGCTTGCGTTCTGAACATGTGGCTTAAACACCTGAACTTCTGAACCCTAGGCTCATTGATCGATTGTGAACGCACGGCACACATTAGTTAAGAATTGAACACACCGCTCAAACACTGATTTGTCGAACACACAGCCTGAATTTGAAGGTGAACACACGGCACACACTGACTAAGAGTAGAACACACAGTCCCAAACTCTGATTTTCTGAACACGCAGTCCAAGTTGATGGTGAACACACAGCCCACACTGACTGAGAGTAGAACACGCAGTCCTAACTCAAATTTTCTGAACACGCAGTCCAAGTTGATGGTGAACACACAGCCCACACAGATTGAGAGTAGAACCCGCAGTCCTAACTCAAATTTTCTGAACACGCAGTCCAAGTTGATGGTGAACACACAGCCCACACTGACTAAGAGTAGAACACGCAGTCCCAAGTTGATGGTGAACACACAGCCCACACTGATTAAGAGTAGAACACGCAGCCCTAACTCAAAATTTCTGAACACGCAGTCCAAGTTGATGGTGAACACACAGCCCACACTGATTTTGAAATTTGAACACGCAGCCCAAATAACGAATTTCTGAACACGTAGCCCAGATTGAAGTGAACACGCAGCCCACTGACTTTGAAATTTGAACACGCAGCCCAAATAACGAATTTCTGAACACGCAGCCCAGATTGAAGTGAACACGCAGCCCACTGACTTTGAAATTTGAACACGCAGCCCAAATAACGAATTTCTGAACACGCAGCCCAGATTGAAGTGAACACGCAGCCCACTGAACACAACTCATTCATTTCATTTGCACACAGCTCATTCATTTCATTTGCACACAGCTCATTCATTTGATTTGCACACAGCTCATTCATTTGATTTGCACACAGCTCATTCATTTGACTTGCAAACGGCTCATTCATTTGATTTGCACACAGCTCATTCATTTGATTTGCTGAAACGTGTATTCATTCTGAATGTAGGTTGGCTTTCGTACGGCACGGGGGTATGGCTCCACTGCAGCCAGGGATTGGTATGTTGAGCTTCCGGAGGCTGTCCGGGACTTAGTTGATCTAGCAGGGTTCGGGGCCTTCTGCGTTGGATTATCACGCTGTCCTGCCAGTAGGACTCTATTGGGAGCTTTGGTGGAGAGGTGGTGGGACACCACCAATTCCTTCCATTTTTCTGCCACCGCGGATCTGACCATGACCCCGCTAGATTTTGCTGTACTCACCGGCCTAGACATAGGAGGTTGGCCCATTCCTTACGACGAGGATATGGGCGAGTGGGAGGCCGCTTGGTTGTATCTATTGGGAGCCCGCCCGCCTGTGGATAGAGCTTCCGGGAGAGTCCGATACACCTGGTTCTCTTCCCATTTTCGGAGGCCGGAGATGGAGCCTGAGTCTCCTGCGGAGGCTGAGCAGTACGCCCGTGGTTTCCTTATGTTCCTCTTTGGCACCACTCTGTTTGCAGATAGGGGGAACACTGTTGGGTTGTATCTTTTGAGTGCCCTGGTGGACCTATCACAGGTCAGTCGGTACGACTGGGGTGGCGCCGGCCTGGCTACCCTCTATTGCTACATGAGTGCCACTTCCCGCGGGCAAGGAGACTTACTTGGCGGCTATTGGAGAGCCTGGGAGGTACGTTCTGTCCTCTTGATTTACATTTCTGCACCTTATTACTTGTTCATTGCACACACGGCGCACTTTACATCCTGTATTTTGCACTCAGCATTTTGTATTCACATTCTGCACTGTTTCCACAGCTATGGGTCTATGTATATTTTCCGACATTAGCCTCGGAGATGGTGGTGGCAGGGCCCCTCATGACCCCGTATTCCTTGGTATTCGAGGGCGAGCACCGACCGAGACCCCGAGAGACTCTCCTCTATCTGCGACAGTACTTCGACACCGTGCGAACGACAGAGGTATTTCAGAACTCTCAGTTTTCTGCCGTTTTCATCTTTGATCTGCCTTGTATATTCTCGATTTCTAATTGATTCATGCACTGGTTATCCGCAGATCACGTGGCAGCCCTGGGCAGTCTTGGGCGATGGTCTCCGATTCCAGTATGTCGGAGGATCGGGCACCTCCCAGTACAGGATCCTGCTCGAGGGACCGGTTGGTAGGGCATGGTTCTTGGGGGAACGCTTTCTGCGTCAGGTGTGGGGATACATTTCTCAGGATCCTCCTGCAGCACCTCCAGCCACTATGCGGACTGCTGACAGACTCTCTACCCAGGAGGTCATTAGCGCTATGCAGGGCACCGATGCTTTGCTGCATCTTACGGAGGGGGACTACGCCACTTATCGTCATACATATCTGATGCCTCCCTTGACGGGAGTGCGTGCTCCGCCACGGAGGTCTGCCGAAGTACCCTCTTCGAGTCGGGCTCGTGCTGCGGACATCCCTTCTAGTAGTAGGGCTGGTACGTCCAGGGGTGGGCGCGGATCGATTCCCCTGATCCCTCCGACTCTTCATCATCCTGGGTGGCCAGACATGCCGACCGAGTTGATGGGATGGCAGTATGGGACTACTTCTCTGATTCCGATCCCTATAGAGCCTCCGATGCCTGGTCACAGATATGTCAGTGATCCTGACTCACACCGGTATGTTCCATCATTTTCCATTTATCACACAGACATTTTGGCAGTTGCTTATTCATTGACGACTCGAGCCTGTATCTGTAGCCACCCCGGGAGTACATAGATCAGATGCTCGATATGGTAGCCTCACTTGAGGGGATGGTCCTGCGTAGAGAGGCACAGATGTCTATCATGGGCTTCCAGGTACCCTTTAGTTTTCTGGTATTTATCATACTCCTGATGATATGCTGGTTTTGCACATTCTACTGCATTGATAAGCTGTGTAGAGCACATCTGACACACACCCCACTCACATACTGTACTTTCATCTGGTTTTCATATTTGAACTGATGTATTAAACTGTTCATTTCCAGATGCCTCCTGTATATACTCCGCCACAGGCTAGACCGCCTGGGCCTTCTCAGGGAGGTAGACCATCTGGATCTTTTCGAGGTGCTGGACCATCTGGGCCGTCCCGAGGAGCTGGGCCATCTAGGCCTTCTCGAGGGGCTCGAGGAGCGGGGTCGTCTCACAGACGTAGGGCTCATGTTATAGAGCCAGAGCCCGATGAGGATGAGGAGGAGGAGGTCGCAGACCGTCAGTCGGATACATCCGCTGAGGAGGAGGGTTCCGGCCTTGGTTCCGGAAGTGGAGGCGAGGCTGAGGGGGATCCTGAGGATGACAGCTCCGACCCGGATGGCGATGATGGTGCAGAGGTTGTCCCGCAGAAGAGGATGAGGGGGCCTCCTCATTCCCGCTCCCGAGGGCATTGATGCTGTTTCCTGCTTTATTTTACTTTTTGCTAGTAGTTTGTAGCACTTTGCAGATTATCAGGCAGTTTTATTTCCTGTAAAACTCGTACCTTTATTTGTTGTAAAACATGATGGAATGAAACAACTTTTGAAAAGGATGTTTGTATTTGAAAGTCTTAGCATCGCATCGCGTCATTTTGCACAAAAATAAAATCGAATGAAATGTGCGCACTGTGTATTCACCGAGTCAGGTAATGAGTCGACACAACAAAACAAACAACTCAACTCGTTAAGAAAAGACAAGATCTTAACAAGTTTACAACTCGATAAGCAAAATACAACAATGTTAACGACTCGATAAACAAGACTTAACAAAATTGCGTAAACAAAAGAGTAACAACTCAAAACACCAAATGTGACAGCTCGACAAAACTTACAACTCGATAAACAAAACGACAACTCGATAAGCAAAACAACAACTCGATGGGCAAAACAAAGCGTACATTCAGATGATCTGGGTGACGGAACGCATCCGAAACTGAGAGAAATGGAGGCCTTTGACATTCCCGATGCATCGAGATGCCTCAAATTTCCTTTCGGAGGGTAAACAGGACCAATGAGCATGGTGGGCCCCACTTTGCTTTTGGAGAGCCATAGGTGGCCGGCCTGCTAGAATAGGTGGCCGGCCGGCCACTTTTCTCTGCAGCCTCCAGAATTTTGACACTTGTCCCCTGAATAGTGTTTTCTCCTCTATAAAAGCTCCAACTTCGAGATTCATTCATTTCATCACTGCTTTGCACAAAAATGGAGGCATTTCTCTCAGAAAATCTCACATCTTGGATCTCTTCTCTAGATGGCTCGGAAAAGTTGAACTTCCGAGGTTTTGGCTTACATGCACTATTCCCGCTGAGCTACACCCCACTGCACCTTCCTTTCCTCCATGCCACGGCGAAGTTTTGGAACCCGGTGACGCACGTTTTCAGCTTCGGCGGTCAAGAGGTATGTCCCACTTTTGAAGATTTTCAGGTTTTGCTGGAATCCGAGCGCGGCGAGGAACTCTTGCCCCAACTCAACTTTGGCTATGCTCAATACTTAGGGCGGATGTGCGGGCTCTCCGCGCATGACGCTCGGTCCCTGATTTGTAACGGAATGTTGGATATCCCGAGTTTGGTCTACCGATTCTCCGATGCTGGTGACCGCAGTGACCATCATTGGCAAGGCTTCCGACAACATGCTCTCTGTTTGTGCATGTTATCTCATTTTCTGTTTGCCTCAAGCTTTGGAGGATCCAGCGTCCGTCTGATTGAAGTTGCTCAAGGCTT
Source organism: Camellia granthamiana (assembly GCA_036172215.1). Classification (NCBI taxonomy): domain Eukaryota; kingdom Viridiplantae; phylum Streptophyta; class Magnoliopsida; order Ericales; family Theaceae; genus Camellia; species Camellia granthamiana. The sequence continues at coordinate 14,437,667 of CM069913.1, forward strand.
GAAAGAGGGAAAGAGTTGCATCGCCATGACATTGGCCGAGACACTGATGGGCCTGGATGCCTTCTACCGTCGGGAGACAACCAGATTTGCAGGGAGTCCACTACTACTACAGGTAATGTTTCCCACCCGATCTCACATATGTATTTGCTCACATCACTCGGCCCTCAGGCTCAGTTTTTCTCACAAGACCCTTATCTTACTTTTCTCTCATCGCTCATCTCTCTATTCTTTTTTCTCTCATTTTTCATCCCTCCCCAGATATGGTTGATGGACAAACTGCAAGTTGTGGACTCTTGCCCTGCTTACTCAGCCCGCGGCTACTTCTTTCGACCACGCTTAGTCGACGCCCTTGATGAGGGATGGTGGTTTGAATGGATATGTAATGTGTCAGCAGATCGCATTGCTTGGCGTTGCCCTTGGCTTAATCTCCCGGCGATGAGCTTCAGCATGTCCCGACAGGTCGGGGTTCGGCTGATCGGCTTGACTCACTGTGTATTCTATTTCCCATTCCGTATTCTGCACCAGTTCGGCCGTGATCAGACTTGCCCACCAGAGGGGATAGAGTATCTGGCTACATTCCTGGTTCGAGGCGCACAGCTGGCTCGGTAGGCCGCAGCGTGGAGAATTAGAGAGCTCCTGGCCCCCGCCCCTACTTTTAGTTATGCTTTGTCTGACGAGTGCTGGGATTGGCTCAATGAGGAGGCACAGACTGGGCCTAGGTCAGCATCGGAAGCTTCAACCAGCTCTGGGAGGGGGCGCAGGGACGCCTGACTTGACTATGCCCCAGATTTATTGCTTTATTAGTACTTTCAAGTTTTCGTTATGAATGTAATAAAAAGCAACTTCAATTGTATGCAAGAGCGGGAGAACTCTGTTTTGAAATCAATGAAATTGAAGATTGTGGTACTGAAAATTTCCCGTTTTGGTCCAAAAATGGTCTTAGTTGTGAAAAGATTAATTTGAACAAAGTCAACTTTTATTAAAACTTTTCAAAACTATTTTCGATAAGGATCAGAACTGGACACGCCTGAGATCTGTCACTGAGATGCACAACCCCGGATCCCAGCAACTGGAAAGTTGCCCCTAGTCTGAATGGTACCACAGCACCTCCTGGCAACGGAAAGTTGCCTCTAGTCTGAATAGCACTGCACCAGAGATTACGATGAATACTGATGGGTAAGGATGACTGAGATGATCAAAATGGACAAAGTTGATCGGGGAAAATGTTTATGGCTGAACTTCAGGATGAAGCTGCCTACGTATCCCAAAGATGGGAATCAAGCCTTATGTAGTTCAGGCTTAGGTTCACTCGGGTATTTTTACTCTCCTTTTGCGCTCTAACTTTTGCCAAGGCCGCCCTTTGCGGGTTTTCAACCTTGCGAGCTCAGTTTTTATATTTTCAAATTTTTTGTGCTCTGAGTTTTGCCTAGGTCGCCCTTTCGGGTTTTCGGCCTAGCGAGCCTCTCAAGGGTAGTATTTCTTTAACTTGTCCATGTTGATCGGTTGGGAAAACTCTAAGCCATCTAGATCCATCAGAACCACAGCTCCACCTGACCAGATTGACTTGATAATGTAAGGACCAGTCCAATTAGGTCTGAACTTGCCCCTTGGGTCGTGGATGGGAGCTCGGTTGTCCTTGAGCACCAAATCTCCTTCCTTTAAATTCCTGGACTTAACCTTCTTGTTGAAAGCCCAGGCAATTCTGCGTTGATAACCCTGAACATGGTACAGTGCTTTCATGTCTTCTTTCATCGAAAAGCATGAGTTCCTCAAATCTGTTTTGCTGCCAATCCGCTTCGGCTATCTGGCATTCAGCCAATACTCGTAATGACGGAACCTCAATCTCAATAGGTAGAACGGCCTCCATCCCATAAACCAATGAATACGGAGTCGCCCCAGTTGAAGTTCTGATTGAAGTTCGGTAGCCCCACAGGGAAAACGACAGCTTATCTGGCCAGTCCCGGTAGGTTTCTACCATCTTCTGCAGTATGCGCTTGATATTCTTGTTGGCGGCCTCAACCGCTCCATTGGTCTGCGGCCGGTATGTAGATGACTTATGAAAAACCACATTGTATTTTTCCAACAAGTCTATCACTTCCTTCTTGAAGTGGGAACCGTTATCTGAAATTATTTCGTTTGGGACTCCGTAGCGACAGATGATGTTGTTTCTGATAAACTTTGCAACGTGCGAAGCCTTCAACACCGCATAAGATTGGGCCTCAACCCACTTTGTGAAATAATCTATCGCTACCAAGATGAACTCATGCCCATTCGACCCCTTTGGCGTGACAGCTCCGATTACATCAATTCCCTAGACTGAAAATGGCCATGGCGAAGTCATGTTGTACAGCTTTGATGGCGGGATGTTCATGCGATTTGCATGGATCTGACATTTATGGCATCGCCGAACAAAACCAATACAATCCTCCTCCATGGTGGACCAGTAGTAACCTTGTCTGAGAATCTTCCGTGCTAGCATTACCCCATTCATATGTGCTCCACATTCCCCTCCATGGATGGCTTCCATTAGACTTTTTGACTCTTCGACATCAACACACAATTTATGCATTCCCAGATGACCTCTTCTATACAGCTTACCCCCACAGATGATGAACTGAACGGCCAATCTTCTTATTGCCCTTTTGTCCTTGGCATTTGCCCCTGGCGGGTATGCTTCCTTCTCCAAGAAATTCCAAATGTCGTAATACCAAGGGTGTTCGTCCTGAACTTCATCTATGGCCGCAATCGACTTATAGGCTGGTGCAAATTTCTGGTCAATGATGACTGGACGCATCCGGACTCCACACGGGATGTCTATCATGGATGATAGAGTTGCTAAAGAATCTGCGAACCTGTTGTTCTCTCTTAGTAGATGAGTAAAACTTAGCTTCTCAAACCGAGGAATTAGCAAATCCAAGGTTTGGTGATACATCATCATATTTTCCTCTTTTACTTTCCAGTCTCCTTTAGCTTGAGACACAACGAGGTTCGAGTCCCCAATGACGTCCAGCCGTCTTGCCCCTAGTTCCAGGGCTGCTTCTAGGCCAGCGATGCACGCCTCATATTCTGCTTCATTGTTCGAGACTTTGAACCGGAGTTTGAAGGCTAGAGGGATACGGGAATTGTCGGGCGCTATCAGTAACACTCCTATCCCATACCCATGTTGATTTGACGCTCCGTCAAAGTACATCGTCCAAGTTTCATCGTCGATATGCAAAATGGCTTCATCTGGGAACAAATACTCCACTGCTTCATCCCCCTCAACCGGATGGTCGGCAAGGAACTCTGCTACTGCTCTTCCCTTCACTGACTTGCGTGTGACATACTTGAGGTCAAATTCGGAGAGCAACAGTAACCAACGAGCTAGCCTACCCGTAAGTGTTGGTTTCTCGAAAAGATATTTGATGGGATCGAGTCGTGAAACCAACATTACGGAGTGAGCTAACAAGTAGTGCCGCAGCTTCCTGGTAGCCCATACCAGAGCTAAGCAAGCCTTTTCCAGCGGTGTATATCGGGTCTCATATTCCAGCATTTTCTTGCTTAAATAGTAGATGGCTTTTTCCACCTTGTCTTCTGATTCTTAAGCAAGCATGCAGCCCATCGTGGTCTCCGTCACTGATAGATACAAAATCAACGGTTTCCCCGGTTCTGGTGGCGATAAAACGGGCGGGTTCTGTAGATACTCTTTAATCTGCTTAAACGCAGCTTGACATCGGCCGTCCCATTGGAACTTCTTTCCTTTCTTCAGGAGACCAAAAAGTGGTTCACAAGTCAAGGTTAATTTTGAGATAAACAGTCTTATGAATTGCACTTTACCCAGAAAGCCTCTCACCTCCTTTTCAGTCCTTGGTGGGGGCATTTCTAGGATGGCCTTGATTTTGAAAGGGTCGACTTCGATGCCCCTTTGTGTAATCAGAAACCTCAGCATTTTTCCCGCTGTAACACCAAACGTACATTTTTGAGGGTTCAGCCGCAACCGGAATTCCCTGATCCTTTGGAAAAACTTATGCAAGGCGGTGTAGTGGCCCTCTCTTTCTTTGGACTTGACAATCATGTCGTCCACATACACCTCTACCTCTTTGTGGATCATATCATGTAATATTGTGGTCGCGGCCCGTTGATAAGTAGCTCCAGCGTTCTTCAACCCAAACGGCATTACCCTGTAGCAGTATGTCCCCCACGGGGTGGTGAATGCAGTCTTTTCCCTGTCTTCTGGTGCCATCACTATCTGGTTGTATCCTGAGAAGCCATCCATAAATGAGAGCAATGCATGCCCTGCTGTGAAATCTACCAACTCATCGATATGCGGTAAGGGGAAGTCGTCCTTCGGACTAGCTCTGTTCAAATCCCTGAAGTCCACACACACCCGGATCCTGCCGTCCTTCTTCGGCACCGGAACAATGTTGGCCAACCAAGTCGGATATTCAGATACCAGCAGGAAGCCTGCGTCGATTTGCTTGGTGACCTCTTCTTTAATCTTGAGAGCCCAGTCCGGGCGGATTCTCCTGAGTTTCTGTTTGACAGGTTGAGCCTCGGGGTCAAGGGGGATCCGATGCTGTACAATCTCAGGATCGATTCCAGGCATGTCTTCGTAGGACCACGTGAAAACATCTTTGAAATCTTTTAATAAAGGGACTAGTCGCTCGCGTTCCTTCGAAGACAACGTGGATCCGATCTGGACCAGCCGCGGGTCCTCCTCAGTACCAATGTTCACGGTAATGATTTCATCCATTAATGGTTTAACAAATCTCTCTTGCTCTTGCTCAATTAAACGTTGTAAAACCGGAGGAACTTCGTCCTCTTCGTTTTCATCAAAATTTTGAAAGTCTGAATTAATGCAATAAATTAGGGGCACAGAAAAGTACTCGGAAACCACAGATAGTTCATTCTCATTAGGCACAGCCAGATCGTCCAATTCATCGGTTACAACAGACTCAAATGAAAAGGAAAAAGACGACCCAGACAGGACTGTGGCATCCGGGTTAACATCCCCAGGAGTACCAGACTCAGACTCAGTCGAGCTGGAACCTGATTCCAACTCACAAGACTTGGTGGAATCAGATTCCGGCTCACTACCTGACCCGGTGCTGCTGGACAAAAATCCCTCCTCGTACTGCCAAGTGAGAGAGGGTGCGATAGATGCATCCAAGATAGCTGCTGGTTGGCTCGCAGCCGTTTCATCCCCAATCATGGAAACCTCGGAGTTATCCCCCAAGCACTTATGGTCGATCGGAGGATCAGAGAGTAGACATGCCAGCGCTACCCCCATTTCAAATTCTGTGCCCTCAGGATCCACTGCCCTACACTGCTCAACCTCAGCTGATGGGTCCGTCTACTCTTCGGCAACATCCTCCCCGGGTAGTTGCAGGTCGAAAAAGATCTCAAAACCGGGCACGCGCTTCTTCTCCGTGTTTATCCACGGTTCTGGGAAGCCGCAAAATGGAAAATCCTCCCCCTCCCGGATGAAGCGTCCGTTCAGGGTGCCCTGGATGGGCCTATGCATCAAGTCGAATGGCTTCCCAGCCTGCTTTGCTCTGGCTCTTCCGGCCATTTCCTTCCCTTTCCTCGCCCAGTCCTCTTTGGTGGGCGAATAACCCAGTCCAAAGGTATGCGGGTTGTGTGGCACTTTGGCCAATGTTGCGACGCCTTTCCTGCCGCTCTTTCCTAATCCCATCCCGGGGATGTGTTGTAGCTTGTTCATGAGGTAGACGGATTGAGCACTGACATACATACCTTCATTTACAGCCATGATGTTTTGCACAACCCGGGCCTCGGCCAGAGTAAATCCTGATATAAACACGTCCTCCATGCCGTGTTCGATTTCTAGGACTGGTGTAGACACCTCCGGAGGGGGATGGATCGATGAATTCCCAAACACGATGGCTACTCCCTTTCCACAGGGGTATTTCACCATTTGATGCAGAGTGGACGAGACGGCCTTCACCTGGTGTAACCACGGTCGCCCCAAAAGCATATTGAAAGTTGCGGGGACCTCCAAGACATGGAAATCTATCTCGTGCTGTCCAGGCCCAACCTTGGTTTGGATTTTGACAGTCCCCATCACCTCTCGACTTGTATTATCGTATCTTTGATCATCTGAGTGGTTGGGACGAAGTCCGCGGGCTTCAACCCGATTGCATATGCTGTTCTGGCTGGGCAGACGTTGATGGCAGACCCGGTATCAACAAGTACCACCGGCATCCACTTGTCTCTACATTCCACGGAAATGTAGAGAGGTTTGTTATGATTCACGCCCTCAGGCGGCAGCTCTTTGTCCGAAAAGGTTAATGCCGGGGAACCCCCTCCCGGAAAAACCAGCCCGACCAGTTGCTCTGGTGTAGTATCGATTGAGAGTTTGGCCTTGTCCATGGCAGATAGGATAGCCTGTCTGTGTACCCGTGAAGCCATTAGCAGTCCCCAGATGGAGATGTCTGCTTGTATCTTCTTCAACTGCCTCAGCACAGCTTCTTCTTCAATTTGTCTCTCTCTCTGTTTCTCAGCTTCCTTGTCTTTACCAGATGCTTCTGGTTGGTCTAGGTGCGGGGGCTTGAAGTACCGCCCACTCCTGGTCATGTGGTCCACCTCATCGAGGTACCAGGTGCTGTCTGGTTGATTTACTTCCCAATCTTCGTCTGTGTGGGCAAGACATAAGTCGTCGTCTTCCCACCACATCCCGTTAGCATCCAAAAGACACCTGTCTAGTTCTGACAAATGTGTACTCTCAGTACCTTCATCCCATATGCTCACAGCATTGTCCGTTCTTGTGCCCACAGCGCTCTCAGCCCCTTCATGGGCTTTTGCCTTTCTGATTCTCTCGGAATCCCAAAACTTCTCCTGTTCTGTCTGCGTTGCTGCAATTTGTTGTTCCATTGTCTTTGCATCCACAATGCTTAAGTCCCGAGCGGAATTCTTTGTATCGGCGCTCTCCGGCAATCCATTCTGACTCTCGGCCCTTCCGGCCACAGTTGATACGCTCGCCCCTGCCGGGCTCTGCTCTGGCTGAAACTCCACAATATCAGGCTGATCATCTAACCACCCGGTGGCCTCCACCGACTCCTCATATTCAAACCAGTTGATTGTTGCATCTCCTGATTCTTGGTCGTTGAAGAAATGGAGGTTGGCGAAGTCCTCCTCCACTGTTGCTAGATCATCTGCCCCCTGTTCAAGTCTGTCCCCCTGAATCATGCACAGTTCAGCTTTTTCTGGCAACCCCACACTCAGCTCAGACCGGCCCAATGATAAAATGTATTCGCTTGGATCATAGGCTCCCCCAGCATAATTCCCAGACCGCTTGACCCCAGACTCAACAACTTTGTTCTCCTCTGAAACCCGCCTTATTCCGTCTTCAGTGGTCACCACCTTTGACTCAGATTGGGTTGTGAAGGTGTCCAACATGCACAAGTCAGTGCAGTCGGGAAGGATCACCTCCGGCTTGGGTAGGTGGGAGGGAGTAATGTAGATACTAGGATCGTAGGATACGACCCCAGTTTGGATGAGGTTGACTCTTTTGGGTGGTGGATCTTGGTTATGGGTAGGGAGTGGGTTGGTTGTGACGTTGGGTCTTTCGGGAGGTAGAATAATATTTTTGTCGATGAGGTCCTGAACCTCGTGACGCAGCCTGAAACAATGGTCGGTGTCATGACCGTGCTGCTGGTGGTAGGCACAGTATTTGGCTGGGTTGTGAGAGGGGGGGAGTGGATTTGGTGGCGGCCTCGGCTCCAGGGGTTTTAGATGTCCCTTTCTAATTAAGACTCCCAGAACCTTGGACAAGGGCATGTATAGTGGAGTAAAGGTTCTTTGGCCTCTGGGTTGGAATCTCGGGGCTTGGGTACTACTCCCGGATGTACTGGAAAAGGGGGTGGCCGCCATGGGCCTTGGCTGGGGAGGGGGATTGGTGGTGACCATACTGACCTCCGAAGTCCTTGTGTTTGCAGCGCCACTCGGGCCTGCGTTGTTATTGCGGTTGAATGTCCTCCGGGGTTGCTCCCGGTCCTGGTCAATCAGACCTTGCTTCATCGCATCCTCGATCTGTACCCCCATCTCGTGTAAGTCTGAGAAGGTGGGAAAGGGGAGTACGATCATCTTCTACATGAGTTTTGGTTGGAGATTGTGCACAATCATCCTAATTTGATCTTTGTCTGTAGGCATCAAGGTCATCATCGATGCCTTTGCCCTCCATCGAGTTACGAAGTCTGAGAAAGTCTCCTTGGCCTCTTGCCTCGTCGTTTCGAGATCACGAGTTGTAATCTCGATCTGTGTATTGTACGAGTACTGTGCAACGAAGGCCTCAGCCATCTCATCCCAGCTTCTTTTCACGTCATCTTCTAGCTTCGCGTACCAAATGGCTGCCACACCTGACAAAGTTCGGCCAAACAGGGAAAGCTTTTATGGTCGGGTTAGGCCCATTGGCCGCAGGATGTCTGAAAACAGCCGGAGATGGACCATAGGATCCCCTGACCCATCAAAACAATCAATCTGTGGCATCTTAAATCTGTCTGGCAATGTTACGGCCACGTCGGTGTACCCATCTTCGATGTCTGGGATGGCCTTCACCCCCTGAGACTTCTTAAAAAGCTTCTCCAGTTTGCTAAATTTCAGAGCTGTGTGGTCTACCTCGAACTCGAATGGAGAGTCCGGGTGATTGGGTGTAAGATTCTTGGACAGTTGAGGCAGAAGCAGGGGCGGAGCCAGCCCCGTTGGATGGCCTGTGTCCTCTTGAATATTCTGGACATTGGGTAGGGTGTTCTGGGTGTTCAGGGGGGTATTCTGGGGATTTGGCAGGGTATTCTGACCAGTGGATGCCTGCTCGGGTAATGGAGCTCCGGGTGGAGGAGGAGCTGGGTGTGAGGTTGATGTTTCGGTTTGCTGCTGGAGCCTGGTAATGAGCTCAGCCTGTTGGGCCATAACTGTAGCCTGTTGCTTAGAAAATTCCGCTTGGCGGATGGCATCCTCTTGCATCCGTCTCATGCTCTCTTGCATTTGGCTCATCATCGCCTCCATCCCTGATGTATTCGGTGGATCCATCTGAATGACCGGTAAGTGTATCTCTATAGTGGAAACAGAAACCTCAGTCCGACTGTTTGCTGCTAAAGTAGACTGCTGCCCCGGTAATCTCTGCTCTGACACACTGCGCCTCCTCGGTCTTCTTCTAACAACCGGGGGTAGAGAATGGAACACTGGATGTCCGTCAACCAGATCCTCGGATCGAATGAGTCGGCGACCTCGTGTCCAAAGTGCTTGGGGTATATCTACGGGTTCAGAAGCAATTGTGCTACAAACCTGCCCTAGCAAAGAGATAAATAGAGCGAAAAGGAAATAAATAACCAGAAAAACGGACAGCATAACAGCTTAAATTAAATACACAACACACAGTCGGGCATACAACACATGGTTGATAAGCTGGGTATACACTATCCTCGATCACTGATTACTGTCCCTATATCACTGTCCCCAAAACTGAATCCGGTATCCGCGGATAACTGATTCTCAGATACTGACTGATGCCCGCAAGCGTGATGCCCAATCTCAAAAACTGATGCCCGCAGGCCTGATGCACAAACTTAGATACTGATACATGCATTCCCTGTAGAGACGCACTCTAACAAGCACATAGCAGATAAGTGAGAGCCAAAACACCCCTATGTTGGGGTTGGGTTTCCTTGTCCTATTTTGTCAGGAACTAGGGTTTCACTACGCACGCAGCGGTTTCAAACAACCTATAAACGGGTAAGCAACCTGTCCTAGTTTGGAATGGTCACTATGGATCCAAATATGCACTAGGTCGAATGGTCAAAAAGGGTGCCCCAGTAAAACCGGGGTTTGTGTTTCCATGCTGTCAGAGCCCAGAGCCGATCAGCCTTATGGTCATGCCTTGACAAGACAAGCCTCCGGCAAATCGTTCGGGAATGGCATATGGCAAACACGGTGTCCTAGGCGCACCAATGCAAATGCAATGCAAAGAAACACACAAGTGTAGTCAAAACCAGATATCATGAGTTCGAGTCAAGTTCTCTAAATCCCTAGCAGAGTCGCCAGAAACTGTAGACGTCCCCGAACGCATCCCGGGGAAGGAGTGCGAGTCCCCCCCCGTTCTAGTTCGATATTGGGTCACTACAGTTCGAAGGACTCAAATGTCACGGTTCTAAATCTCGAACCAAAGAGTCCAAATCCAGCAAATCGTTTTGAAAACAGATTGTTTTTGAAAGAAGTGCCAAACATGGACTGCTTTGCCAGATACAGAGTCGCCACCTAAATGTTTTTTTAATGGGAAATTTAGGAAACCCTGACTCGGTGCCAAAGGCCACGTGTCCGTCATCACCAAAGTTGCCTCGGCTCGGGAACTTGGGTACGATTGGGGAAGGTCACTTCGTGAGCACCCCCGCTCGCCCGGTCAAAGACCGGCCTCTACTAACCATGATATCTTATTTTGAAAACATTGTGAGTTCTTATTCCGGTTATTAGCCTAGGTTACTATGTGATGCGCACAGCATACAAGTATAGACCGAGTCGCCTGAATTGGAACAAAACATTTCATGTTTGTTTTTGAAAGATGGTTTACTACCCACAGGTAGGCTTAAGATGCAGATTTTGCCACCCTCGGGTGGGCTTAGAAAACATGGTGTTGCCACTATCTAGTGGGCTTAAAACAAACATTTGATGAATTGTCCCAATCCAAATAACACAACCTCCACCCACAGGCATTCGGGCAGTTGTATCATATAAGCAAATAGCCTCATGGCAAGCATGCTATTCATGGCAACACTCACATGCATGCAAGGATGCTAAAGCATAAAACTTACCGAGTACTCCAAGCCAAAACAAAAGCTGATTAGAAATCATGCATAATCCTAAGTATACAGAAATGCCTAATGCAACACATGCAAAAATGCAAACTATAGTAGGCTCGGCTATTCTAAACATGGCATATGATGATGCTACAACTAACACGTATTCAATTAGGAATTGAAATACGAATGCAGTTTGTATGATGCGCCGAGCCCGGTGCGTGCAAAACAGATGAATGATGCAAACATGCTGTCATACTGTATGCTAATTGAAATATGCCCTATATCTAACCATCGTAAGCAGGTAAATAAAAGGGAAGAAAGACGTGGGGTTGGAAGACATACATCACACTCACCCACACTTATTACAATTATGCCCTCGCGCAGAGGGTCCAAATAAATATACAGTCCCAAATGAAAGAATAATACAGTCCAAATATTACAGTCCGAATAATATACAAATTCCTAATTAATTAATAAATTAAATAAGAAAAATGTAAAACTGGCATGCAAGCCAGGGGCTGCCTTGATTCTGATGAATGATGTACGTTTGGGCTACTTTGCGCGGAAATCCACTAGAATGCCCCAATTAGCCTCTGTTTCGCAATGTTTCTTGAAAAGCGCGCCAAGTCCCGGAAGACTGCTGATCCTTGATTTTGCTGCAACAGAGAGCAGGAAAGGGGCATAGCAATGTATTTCACAAATATATGCAAGCCTCGATCCTCGTGCCACCAATCACGCATATCGATGCATGATGGCCGAGGAGTCGAATTGCACAACTCAATATAGGATGAATGCATATGAAAACTTAACAAAACCTAACTCCATCATGGGTAATCCGGAGTGTCGGTGGCTGGGGAATTGAGACACGTTCCGTCACTCGGAGTACGAAACGTACCTCGTTTCCCGTGCCCGGGCTAACTCCTATCTCGAACACGATGCAATATGCATGATATGCATGAAATGTAGCTAATATGCAATCCTAACATGCGCGATGCTATGAAAATGAAATGCCTCGAAATACGTGCACACGTGCACGCAAATCGAGAAAATGATCCTAAGGCATGAAATGGCATACGTAATGCAAATTGGACTTATACCAACATGAGAGAGCCTCAGCCACACTCACATAAGAAGCCGTGAGATGAAAAAGAGATGCCTCGAAATGCGTGCACACGGGCACACAAAACGAGAAAATGGCATACGCAATGCCGTGAGATTAAAAATGGCATACAGAATGCAAAATGGACTTACACTAACATGAGTGGACCCCAGCCACACTCACATAAGAGGCCGTGAGATGAAAAAGAGATGCCTCGAAATGCGTGCACACGGGCACGCCAACCGAGGCAATGCCCCTAAGGCATGAAATGGCATAGAAATATGATATGCAAACATGCAAATGAATTTCAGCACTAAAATATGGGGGAAAACGGTCCCGAAAGATGGCGAAATGACACCAAATGCAAGGAATGGTCCCGAAATGCGAAATTAGGCACCCGAAATGGCCTATAGTTATGCAATGCATGCACAATATGGACATGGAATGAAAATATAGTAGCAAGGCAGCCCCAAGACAAACATTTTTTCATTAGAAAACAAGGCCAAACAGCAATCATAGATAGGGCAACAATGGTATGCAAAAATAGGGGCCAAGAGAGGGGTATTGAAGTAGATGGTAAATGCAAAGCCCAAACAGAAAAATTCCCTTCTATAACATTGAAGAGGGGCCAAAAATATGCACATTTACAGTAGATGACAACCCCAAAAACAGTATGCAAACATGCTAGAAATGCCATGCAAGATTGAAGCCAACAAAGGTTATAACATGAGGTACTCCAAAAATTCATCAAATAAGCAAAGACCCTTAGTAAAACATGTTAATAAGGTCAAAAAAAACCACTTTCAGTTCTGATCATGGTCCAAAAACTGAAGCAAAATGGGCTAGCAAAGCATGCAAAAACAAGGGTAAAACATGGATTCAAAGCAAGTGACACATGGAGTATGAAAACAGTGTTGAGACCTTCTTCAATGTTGACGAGGGACTCAAAATAGGCACAATCTCAGTTCATGAAATACTCCAAAACAGATCACACGTAGGCCAAACAAATCATGCAAATTTACGGTAAATAGGAGAGATTATGAAGTAAGTGCAAGATAGGGGGCCCAAACAGGGTTGAGCCCTTCTTCAATGTTGAATAGGGGCTCAAAATAGGCCCACTTAAAGTTTACATTATGCTCGAAAACAGATCACACATAGGCTAGAAATCTCATGCAAAATAATGGCATCTTAGAGGGTATTGAAGCAAGTGCATTATGGAGGGCTCAAACAGGGTTGAGCCCTTAAACAAACATGGAGAATGGTTCAAAATAATGACCCTTTCAGTTAGGGTCGAAGCTCAAAACAACAAGAAAATAGGCTAGAAGAATGGTGCAAAAATGAGCCAAAAAAGGGGGAAATGGCAACTTACCCTTGTAGACAAGTCTTGGCTGCCTTTTGCTTGAAGAATGGATGCCTCCTAGCTGCTGGGAAGCTCTCCTAGCTGCTGGAAATAGAGTAGTGGTGGTGGTACTTGATGATGATGAAGAAATGGAACCAAAACTTGAGAATTTGAGAGAGATGGAGAGAGATATGAATGTGTATGCTCCAAGAAATTTTTCTAACCCTAGGGACAGAGCTGGGAGGCTCCTTATATGGACCAAGAGAGGGGTGTAAAGGTGGAGGGAAATGCACCCAAGTGCTTCCCTCCAAAATATCCCCCGGATACAAAGATCTTTTGGGACAAACAGCTATACAGCTGTAAAGTATGCACTGAGGGGAGTATGGCCGGCCAGGTACTTTTGCTGCAGGTGGCCGGCCGGCCACCCCCTATGGCCGGTCGGCTAGGGTTCAAAAGGTTCAATTGGAGTTAATGGCCGGCCACCGGATATTGGTGTCCTCCCAGGTGTCCTCAACACAACCATGTGGTTCAAATTTGGAAAATGTAAAACAGGAGAGAGAACAAGCCACTTTTAGGAGGGGTTCAAAATGTTCAATTGGAGTTACTGGCCGGCCATATGTTTTTAGGGTCCTCCCATGTGTGTACAACACAAATATGTGGTTTGGGCTTGAAGAAAATGGCCCTAGGGTGTTCAACATTAGCCCGGAAGTGAGAAAAACGGGCGTCGGAGGGCGCCGGAGAAGCATAACTGGTTGCTGAGATAATTGATGGCTTCCCACCCTTCAGTGACCTTCCTGGTGATAAAACAGAGGTACCTGCCAAAAATGAACAAAAACCGATGCAAAACGAATGCTCGGGGGCCAAAACACGTAGTTCGGGGTCCTGAAAATAGGCCGTTAAGCACCGAAAGTGGCATTCAGCCACGAAGTGGGTCTCTCAGGCCCCAGTGTCCCTCGAAAGGGAGTGAATGAGATGCATGCCAAAAACCGGAGGAATCGGAGATGGTTAGGCGGTCCCGAACCGAGGCACACGGCCTGACGGCTCCGAAAACCGGGAACCGGGCTCCGAAATGGGCGAAATGGCCTACGCCCACGAAATGTAGCCCACGGCCACTAAGAGATGGTCTACTGGACCTCTCGCCCCTCAGGAAGAGAAAATAGAGAAAATTGAGCCTGGTTCGCAAACCGAGGCAAGGCACAGAAGAGGGTTCCGAAGTCCAGAGGCAGGGCTCACGGCCGCGACTCTGAGACTTCTGAACGAGCACAATACGCAACATCGCCGAGCGCTCAATCGGTGACGTCTGAGTCTTAAGGTCGGTCAAAAATGGGGTGTCTACACCAAGTCCTGAGCGAAATTCTTAGCACCGGCGCTCTCCGGCGATGCATTCTGATTTCCGGCCCTCCCAGCCACAACTGATGTTCTTACCCCCGCCGGGCCCCGTTCCAACTGAGTTTCGTCGACAACATCTGGTAGGTCATCAAGCCAGCCGGTGACCTCTGCTGACTCCTCAAAATCTGACCAGTTGACTACCATGCCCTCTGGATCTTGTTCATTGAAAAATTGGAGGTTAGCAAAGTCCCCTTCCACAGCTGCCAAGTCATTTATCCTCTGACCAGATTCATCCCCCTGTATCACACAAAGCTCTGCCCCTGCCGGCAATTCCACATTTGGCCCAATCTAGCCTACTGATAGAATGTAGTCACTCGGACTGTAGACCTCATCAGCGAAACTTCCAGATTCCTCAGATTCTGACTCAACAATCCCATTCTCCCCTGAAATCTCCCCTGTTCTGTCTTCGACAGTCATCACCACTGGTTCGGGTTGGGTTCTGGAGATGCCCAACATGCACAAGTCAGTGCAGTCAGGAAGGAGCACCTCCGGCTTGGGTAGGTGGGACAGGGTGATATATATGCTAGGATCGTAAGACACAACCCCAGTCTGGATAAAGTTGATACGTTTGGGGGGTGGAGCTTGGTTGTGCGGTGGGAGAGGGTTTGTTGTGACATTGGATTTTTCTGGAGGCACAATCACCTACTTGTCAACGAGATCTTGAATCTCATGATGCAATCTAAAACATTGGTTAGTGTCGTGACCATGTTGTTGGTGATATGCGCAGTATTTTACTGGGTTATGAGAGGGAGGGAGTGGATTTGGCAATGGCCTTAGCTCTAGGGGCTTTAAGTGCCCTTTCCTGATTAATACCCCCAGAGTCTTGGACAGGGGCATATATAATGGGGTGAAGGTTCTCTGGCCTCGAGGTTGGTATTTGGTGGTTTGTGTGTTGCTTCCGAACGTGCCGGAGAAAGGTGTAGCTGCCATGGGTCTTGGAGGGGGAATGGTGGTGACCATGCTTACTTCTGAAGCTCTAGCATTTGCGGCATTGCTGGTGCCTGTATTGTTGTTGCGGTTGAAGGTTCTTCTGGGTTGCTCTCTGTCATTATCAATCAAGCCCTGCTTCAAGGCATCCTCAATCTGTACTCCCATCTCATGCAAATCTGAAAAGGTAGGGAAAGGGAGCACGATCATTTTTTGCATCAGCTTAGGCTGGAGATTGCGCACAATTATCCGGATTTGATCTTTATCAGTAGGCCTTAGGGTCATCATTGAGGCCTTCGCCCTCCACCTGGCTATGAACTCCGAAAAGCTCTCCTTAGGCTCCTGCCTTGTTGTCTCAAGATCACGGGTTGTAATCTCGATTTGAGTGTTATAGGAGTACTGTGCAATGAAAGCCTCGGCCATCTCATCCCAGTTCCGTTTGACATCGTCTTCTAATTTTGCGTACCAGATAGCGGCCACACCCGACAGGGTCCGGCCGAACAATGAAAGCTTCTGTGGTCTGGTGAGGCCCATCGGCCGTAGTATATCTGAGAACAACCGGAGATGCACCATGGGATCCCCAGATCCGTCAAAGCAGTCGATTTGTGGCATTTTGAACCTATCTGGCAGCGTCACAGCCACGTCAGTGTACCCGTCCTCAATGTCTGGGATGGACTTTACCCCTTGGGATTTCTTGAACAACTTCTCAAGCTTGCTCAACTTTAACGCTGTATGGTCCACCTCGAACTCAAAGGGAGAGTCCGGTTGATTGACAGGCGTAGGTGCCTTGGATAGTTGGGGTAGAATTGGGGGTAAGAGCTGACCCTATCGAGATATCCGTATCTCCCTGGACATTTGGTGCCTCCCCGGGTGCTGGAACTCCTGGTGGGGAAGGAACTTGGTGTGAAGCAGATGCCCCGGTTTGTTGTTGCAGCCTGGCAATTAACTCTGCCTGCTGGGCCATGATCTCGGCCTATTGTTTGGCAAATTCATCTCGACGAACAGCGTCCTGCTGCATGGCTCTCATGGTCTCCTGCATCTGACGCATCATTTCCTCAACTCCTGTCGTTCCTGCCATACTGCCCTGATTTATCTGAACTACCGGTAGGTCTATCTCTGGAGTGGCCTCGGGAAGCTCAACCTGACTGTTCAAAGTCCACTGATCTGGCAATCTTTGCTCGGATACACCGCGTTTTCTCGACCTCCGTCTGATAACTGGGGGTAAGGAATAATACACTGGTTGTCCGTCGACCAGATCCTCAGATCGATTGAGTCGACGACCTCTAGTCTAGAGTGCTTGGGGAATATCTGCTTGGTCTGAAGCAATTGTGCTAAACTACCTAGCAAAAAGATAAATAAAGCAATAACAAGGAAACAGACAACCAGACAAACGGACAGCATAACAGCGTAAATAAACACAACACACAGTTGGGCATCACAACACACAGTTGATAAGCTGAAATACACTGTTCTCAAGTACTGATCATTGTTCCCAAATCATTGTCCCCAAAGCTGAATCTGATACCCGCAGATAACTGATTCCCAAAATACTGAACGGGTGCCCGCAGGCCTGATGTCCAAACTTGCAAACTAATACATGCATTCCTGTAGAGACGCACTCTAAAAGCACATAGCAAACAAGTGAGAGACAAAACACCCCTATGTTGGGGTAGGGTTTCCCTGTCCTATTTTGTCAGGAGCTAGGGTTTCACTACGCACGCAGCGGTTTCAAACAACCAATAATCGGGTAAGCAACCTGTCCTAGCTTGGAATGGTCGCTATGGATTCCGAATATGCACTAGGTCGAATGGTCAAAAAGGGTGCCCCGGTAAAAATCGGGGTTTGTGTTCCCGTCGTGGCAGAGCCCGCAACCGGTCAGCCTTATGGCACGCTTCTCGAAGCGAGCCTCCGGCAAACCGTTCAAGAATAGCATACGGCAAACACGGTGTCCTAGGCGCACCAATGCAAATGCAATGCAAAGAAACACGTAAGTGTAGTCAAAACTAGATATCATGAGTTCGAGTCAAGTTCTCTAAGTCCCCAGCAGAGTCGCCGAAAATTGTAGACGTCCCCGAACGTCCCGGGAGGGAATCCCGTTTTGTTCATTTGGGCTCACTACAGTTCGGACTCAAAAGTCACGGTCCTGTATCTAATCTCGCAGAGTGCAGTGCAAGACCGATGAATCATCAAAGAGTCTAAATTCGGCAAATCGTTTTTGAAAATAGATTTTTTTGAAAGAAGTGCCAAACATTGACTGCTTTGCCAGATACAGAGTCGCCACCTAAATATTTTATTTTGGGAAATTTAGGAAACCCTGACTCGTCGCCTAAGGCCACGTATCTGTCAACACCAAAGTTGCCTCGACTCGGGAACTTGGGTACGATTGGGGAAGGTCACTTCGTGAGCACCCCCGCTCGCCCGATCGAAGATCGGCCTCTACTAACCATGATATCGAGTTTTGAAAACATTATACATTCTTATTCCGGTTATTAGCCTAGATTTACTACGTGATGCGCGCAGCATACAAGTATAGACTGGATCGTCTGAGTTGGAACAAAACATTTCGTGTTTGTTTTTTAAAGGGGTTTGCTACTCGCAAGTAGGCTAAAATGCGGATTTTGCCACCCTCAAGTGGGCTTAGAAAACATGGTGATTTGCCACTATCTAGTGGGCTTAAAACTCGCAGTCAATGCATTTATTCCAATTCAGATAATCCAACCTTCACCCACAGGCATTCAGGCAAGTATATCACATAAGCACATAGCCTCATGGTAAGCATGCTATCATGGCAATCACTCACACGCATGCAAGATGCTAAAGCATAAATACTCACCGAGTACTCCGAGCCAAAACAGAAACTAATTAGAAAACATGCATGGATCCTAACTATGCTGAGATGCCTAATGCAACACATGCAAAAATGCAACTATAATAGGCTCGGCTATTCTAAGAATGGCATATGAGATGCTACAGCTAACACGTATTCAACTTGGAATTGAAATACGATGCAGTTAGTATGATGCGCCGAGCCCCGTGCATGCAAGACAGATGAATGGATGCAAACATGCGAGCATAAGTATGCTAATTGAAACATGCCCTAATCTAACCATCATAAGCTGATAAATAAAAGGGAGAAAGACGTGGGGTTGGAAGACATACATCACACACACGCACACTTATTACAATTGTGCTCTCGCTCGAAGGGTCCGAATAAATAATACAGTCCGAATAAATAATTACAGTTCGAATAAATAATTAAATATTACAAAACCCTAATTAATTAACAAATTAACTAGGAGAGCAAATAAATTAGCGTGCAAGTCTATAGATTGCCCCAGCTCTGCTCCGAATGATGAAAGATACATGCATGCTCAAGTCGCCTCGTCGGAAAATTCCTCGTAGTGCCCCGATTTGCCTCTGTTTGCAATTAATCCCGGAATGCTGTGCAAAGCTCTAGAAGGCTGCTGATTTCTAGTTTGCTGCAACAGAGAGCAAGAAAGGGGCATGGCAAAGTATTTTCACATATGTATGCACACCTCGATCCTCGTGCCACCAATCACGCATCTCGATGCATGATGGCCGAGGAGTCGAATTGCACGACTCGATGTGAAATGAATGCACATGACAACACAACAAGGCCTAGACTTCATCATGGGTAATCCGGAGTGTCGGCGACCGGGAATTGAGGCACGTTCCGTCACTTCGGATACGAAACGTCCCTCGTTTCCCATGTTTGGGCTAACTCCTACCCCAAACACAATGCAATGAGATGGCATACACAATGCGACTAACATGCAACCTAGCATACGCAATGCTATGGACTAAAATGGCATACACAATGCAAGATGGACTTATACCAATATGAGTGGACCTCAGCCACACTCACATCAGTGGCCATATGATGAAAATGAGACAACCGAAATACATGCAAGCATGTACGAATGCAATGGACCGATCCTAAGGCACAACATGCAACTCTAACTAAGCATGGCAAAAGATGAAATATGGCATACAAGCATACATTTTCCAGCTCTGAAACATGATGTACAATGGTCCCGAATCATGCAAATATGTTACCCAATGCATGCTAGATGGCCCGAATACTGAAACTAGTGAAGTGCGTTACACTAGAGGTACACAAAGCAATGCACGAATGGTAAAACCAACCCCAAACAGACCCTAGGCAGGTCTGAAACAGTGGAAAAATGGCCCAAAAGGATGGTTCAAAGTGCATGGAAATGAAGCTCATTCAATGTTCCGAAAATAAGGCACTCATGCACAACTCTCAAGCACACTTAAAGAGGAGAAAACATGAGGATATGGCATTCACATAGGCTCTGAAATATGATGCAAAATGACCCCAAAGCATGAAAACACCTCAGTATATGCATGCAATAGACCTCAAATCTTAAAGCTAGGCAAGTGTATTGAACTACAAGCATGCAAAACAAGCATCATTCGATCATGAGACCCAAAAACAGAGCTAGGGTAGTCCAAAATATGCACAAAATCAGTTTAAGGAAAGGCCAAAAAGTGCTAAAATCAAGGGTCAACAAAGCATGCAAAATAAGCTAGTGAACCATGATTTGCACTACAACTATATGAAGCACATGAGAGATCACCAAACCAGCCAAAAAAAGAAGTATTCCATGCCAAATAATGCCCAAAAACCCACTGAAACTCAGTCAATGCATGCAAGAATGATGTGTCCCTTTGAAAGGCCAATAAGAGGGTTGTTCTGCACATGCAAGATAGACATACAAAATGGCAAAACCACCTCTAGAAAGTGGTTATGAGGGCCCTAAAACTCACTGAAAAGGGCCTGAAATTAGTCTAGGAAGCATGCAAGTGAAGGTCCCTTTGAAAGTCCTTGAAGAAGATTACTCTACACATGCATAATGGACACTTAATATGGCCAAACCACCTCTGGACAGAGGTCATGCAGGTCACAAAACTCATCAAAAATGGCCTGGAGCATGGCTTTGAAGCATGCAAATAGGGGCTCCTTTGTGAGGCCAACAACGCTAGTAAAGAGAACAAGGGGTAAGAGGGTCACCCCTCTCTGATTTTGAAGCCTAAAGATACATGTTAGCCACTAAAAATCCACTGGATTTCACTGGCTAAAGGCCAAACCAAGGACAACACAAATGCTAGAATGCATAGCTCAAAACATGAGGAAATGAAGCATGCAAGGGGGTAGATGACCCCCAACAGAAAAATGTCCTTAATCAAACATGTTTATAAGATCAAAACAAGACTTTTTGCAATTTATGACAAAGCCTAAATATGCTTGAAAATGGAGCTAAACTATGGAGCAAAATAATGCCACAAAGAGGGAAATGATGTCTTACCCTTGTAGAGAAGAAGGCCAGCAGCTTCTGGACCAAAATAAGAACTCTTCAACCTCTGAAAATAAGCTCCTAGGTGCTTAGGTTGACCATGGAGGTGTTGTGCTTGGAGGTGTAGTGCAATGGGGCCAAGAACTTCAACCTTTGAAGCTAAATGGGAGAGATACAAAGAGAGAGTGTATGCATGAGCCTTAGCAATTTTCTGAACCCTAGCCATGGAAGAGGGCCCTTCCCTTTATAGAGGAGAAGATCTAAAGCTTCTCAAAGAAGCTTCAAAGCTAGCTTAAACATCCTCCATACACGTGTATGGAGGATGCATTCTGAGGCTTCCAGCTGGCACAGCTGGTTTCAACTTATTGAGACAAAAAAGCAGAAGCTGGCCGACTAGGTTCAGGTGGTCGGCCAGCCCAGATTGGTGGTCTCCCAGGTGAATGCAGTTTAGTGGTGGTATGGGAGACCCAAAAACGTGGCCCAAAAGTGAGGGAGACCAGCTTCCTGACAAGAAAATCGGCCTACCGGGGAATGGTGGTCTCCAAGAAGAAAAGGTGGTCTCCCACCCTACTACCACCTTCCTAACAATGAAACTAGGGTCCATGCCAAAAATGAACCCACACCGATGCGAAACGAAGGTTCGGGGGCCAAAACGCGCAGCCGGAGGCCCCGAAAACTGACTATTAAGCACCGGATGCGGCGTACGACCACAAAGGTGGTCTCCCGAGCCACAGTGTCCCTCTAGGGAGAGGGAACAAGGTGTGTGCCAAAAACCGGAGCAAACGGAGAAAGTTAAGCGGTCCCAAACCGAGGCGCACGACCGACGGCTCCGAAAATCGGAAACTGGTCTCCAAACGGGAGTAGTGGCCTACGACCACGAAACGTAGCCTACGGCCAGTGAGAGATGGTCTTCAAGACCTCTCCCTCCCTTTGGGAAGAGAAAACAGAGAAAATAGGACCTGGTTCATAAACCGAGAGAAAGCACAAAAGAGTCCCGAAGTCCGGAGGCAAGGCTCTCAGCCGAAACTCCAAAACCTCCGAACGAGCACAACATGCGCAATGACCGAGCACTCAGTTGGTGACATCTGAGTCTTAAGGTCGGTCAAAAATGGAGTGTCTACATGTGGTGTTTTCTTTGAAAATTTGGCAACGCTATTTACATAGGGCGACTTGTGAGGTGTACACTGATTACAAAAGTTTGAAATGCTTCTTCATTCAAAAAGAACTAAATATGAGACAAAGAAGGTGGTTGGAACTAATGAAAGATTATGATCTGTAAATCTTATATCATCAGGGAAGGGCGAATACCGTTGAAGATGCTTTGAGTAGAAAGGCAATAGGGAATTTGGCTTGTTTACTCACCGGTCAAAAAGAGTTGTTATGTGATTTAGAAAGAAATGAAATTGAGATTGTTTTACACGAGCGAGGTGGAACCTTAGCCTCCATTTCTGCACAACCAGCAATGACTGAAGAGATTAAAGAAAATCAGTTAGAATGTGAGTTTTTGAAAAAGATTGTTGAAGAAATTGACTCAAAATCGAAACCGAGATTTGTGTTTGAGAGTAATGTGTTGAAATTTTAAGGTAGATTTTGTGTGCCGGACCATTCTGAATTAAGAAAATGTATCATGAATGAAGCCCACAATTCTAAATTTTCTATACATTCGAGAAACACAAAGATGTACCAAGACCTGAAACAGAATTTCTAGTCGCCTGGAATGAAAAAGTGTATTGCTGACTCTGTAGCCAGATGTTTACATTGCCAATAAGTGAAAGCCGAACATCAACGACCCACGAGATTGCTTCAGCCGCTTCCAATACCGGAATGGAAATGGGAGCATATCACGATGGACTTCATTGTGGGACTACCTCGTTCTTCTAGAGGTATGGATTATATCTAGGTTATTGTTGATCGTTTGACTAAGTGTGCTCACTTTTTACCTATTAAGACTTTTTACAATGCAGATAAATTCGCTAATATCTATATTGATGAGAATGTAAGACTGCATGGAATGCCAGTATTTATAGTGTCTGACAGAGATTCCAAGTTCATTTCAAGATTTTGGCAAAGTTTGCAACAAGCCTTGGGAACTGAGTTAAGACTCAACAGTGCATATTATCCATAGACAGACGGTCAATCAGAAAGAACTATACATACTTTGGAGGATATGTTAGGGATTTGCATTCTGGATTTCCAAGGAAACTGGGAAACTTATTTGCCACTGGCTGAGTTTGTGTACAACAACAGTTACCACTCAAGTATTAGTATGGCTCCTCTTTATGAAGCTCTGTATGGAAGAAATGTCGATCACCAATTTGTTGGGCCAAAGTTGGTGATAGATCGTTATTGGGACTTAAACTTGTGCAAAAGATGATTGAGAAAGTAAAGTTGATACAGCAACTGTTGAAAACTGCACAAAGTCGTTAGAAAAGTTATGCGTATGTCAGAAGAAGAAATAGAGAATGTGTTTATCAAGGTGACTCCAATGAAAAGATAGACACGGTTTGGGACAAAGGGGAAGTTAGCACCCCGATATGTTGGTCCGTACAAAATTATTGAGAAGATCAATTCGGTGACCTATCAAGTGGCCTTACCTCTAGTCATGGAGCATATGCATAATGTTTTCCATATCTTAATGCTTCAGGATTATCTAAGGGATCCGCTACATGTTATTGAGCCAACTCATGTGCTTCTGAAAGATGACTCTACATATGAGGAACGACCAATCTAAATTGTCCACCGCCAAATCAAACGATTAAGAAATAAAGAAATCCCATTAGTGAAAGTTGATTGGCAACAGCACGGAGGGACATATGCAACTTGGGAAACTGAAGAAGATATGATGAAAAGATATCCGGAGCTATTTTCATTAGACCCTATGTTATTCTGAAATGAAAGTAACTTAAAGTTCGGAGGACCAAACTCTTTAAGGGGGGAAGACTGTGACAACCTCAATCCGTAATTAGCTAATAACTCTTAATTAAGAATGCCTAATAAGTGTTTAAGATGAAATTATGAGTTAATTGTGCATTTTATGTGTTATTTGTGTTTCTATCTGTCTGTCGTAGGATTATCTATTTAGAATTCTGTTTCGATACGAAAATTGGAGGCTTCATCGGCATTCGAACATGAAATTGACTAGGTCAATGCATAATTTATAATTTTTAGAATATTATGGTAAGTTCAATTAGAAATTGATTTGGAACTAAATAATTAGAATAAATCGATTAAATTAAGTTAGATTGATTAGTTTTAATCATTCTTAATTAGTAAATGCTAATTAAGCCTATATAAGGCTAATATGAGTTTAGAGAAACACATTTTCATCATCTTCTTGAAGCAAAAAATGTGTGTGTGTGTGTGTGTGTGTGTGTGTGAGAGAGAGAGAGAGAGAGAGAGAGAGAGAGAGAGAAGTTGAATCAACTTGAAGATAAGAGAATTGTAAAGATTTGAGAGGAGAATTGAGGAATCTAAGCCACCAACAACTAAACTCAAGCATTAGGTATGGAATTTAACCTCAATTCTTGAATATAAATCACATACAAGTTGAAATCATGCAATTTAAAGGTTCAAAAACATGTAATAGGGAGATATCATGTCAACCATGGAAGAAATGGGTAAATTGCATGCATGAATTTTCATTTTTGAGTTGAATTTTATCTCATACCATACATGCATGGGCGTATACTTGATGCGCTTTAACAATTCAACAAGGCTTTACCCTTATTACTTCAATTGTCCATGTTTTGGAAACAAAGATTTCAAATCATTGCATGCATATATATAACATGAAGCTTAGGGCATGTTTTGAAAGAATTGTCATGGTTTTGGGCCTTGATTTTGCGAATTGATCTTTCATTCATGTTTTTAACTAAACTTCTAAGTGTTTTCTACAAGTTGTGGCACAAATGAACAAGTTTGAAGCTTTGAAGTTGGGTTTTGAACATAGAACTGAATTCTAAAATTTTTAGAATTTGGTCGCATCACTTAAGCAAACAAAGCTTCGCTCGAGTGCACTTTGCGAGCTCTCAGAAGTTTTGCAGAGTTTGGTTGTTGGCTCAAGTGATCAAAAGACTGCTTGAGCGACCACACTTTGTTTTGAACCTTGGCTCGAGCGACCAAAAAGTTGGCTCGAGCCTAGATTTTCAGCATCCATTACTTTTGCAGACCAAAGGGTCCGCTTGAGCGACCAAAGCTTCGCTCGAGCAAATTGTCCTATTTTTGGAAATTTTGCTAAGTATTTTAAAGTGCATAATTGCATCCTCATTCCATAAAGCAACCTATAGAACCTTTAGTACATACAGCTCTCATACTCCCTGAGATTACTCTTTTACCAACCTGCCTTTATACCAAAAATGTATTATGACATACCTATGGTTTCAGAGACCATAAGAGAACATGTAGCATTTATCCTACATCAAACAAGCAAAATATGAATAGAATAAAGGGGAAGAAAAAGACTTGTAAGAAGACTCCAGGGGAAAACTCTGAAATAATGTCGTTTTTTCCTGCCAGGTCTACCTTTTTTTAAAACATTTATGACAACAGGGCAAGTCTGTTCCCAAAAATTAAATTAACCAATGGATAAAAAGAATATGTATCAACCAAGAAACACTAACTAACCGAATGAAAAACATAACAATGAATGAAAAAAGTTGGGTAACTCTCATTTGTCCTTAACCTTACGAGTGGCTATCACCACTTTGACACCCCTCAACAAGGCCTCTCTCAAAGCTTTTGCAGTTGTTGAAGAAACATGGCTTTGACTGTTCAGCACGCCTTTGTATTTGAATAAGAAATGAATATAGGAAAAAGAAAAAGATCCGAAGAACATTACTAACAAAGACATTTCAGAGTGGTCTCACCATCCATATCAC
This sequence comes from Camellia granthamiana, assembly GCA_036172215.1. Lineage (NCBI taxonomy): Eukaryota > Viridiplantae > Streptophyta > Magnoliopsida > Ericales > Theaceae > Camellia > Camellia granthamiana. The sequence continues at coordinate 14,463,424 of CM069913.1, forward strand.
AGAAGATATAGCTAAACTTTGGTTTGTAAAATCAAACTCTGCCTTCTTTCTTCTTGTCTTTTAACAATTCATATGTAAGATTCTCTCTGCAATCTCACACATGCAAATATAGCTTCAAAATGGATAAAGAATGTAGCTATCCAAGATGAAGCTTTTTTGGCTAAGGAGGTTCTAAGGTTAGAATTGATAACAATGAAATTACCATCTAGATTATCTATATGAGGATTTTAATTGCTTTCAGCATCATTTGCACTCTGAATTAATCCTTTCCTCTTCCACCCAAGACTCTTCGAAGGCAGTTCCTCTTCCTCCTCCATTTCTGCTTCAACTTCATCACTAATCTCATGATCAAATCCCAATAGATATACCCCATGTACCTATAAAGAATTACAAAAATTACAATTCTCTGTTTAGGAAAATTAATTTCTAGGCATAAAAAGTTTATTATAAACTGAAAACAGACACTTTTTTTTTCCAATTTATTTTTGTATTTTTTCACTTATCTGTGACTATTATACTAAAATTACAAGCAAATCACAATTTTATCATTCCACATAAGACATGAGGTAACACATTACAAATGACAGCACCATTAGACCTATGCAACGAAAAAATGGTAGTTCTTTTTCTCTCTCTAGAAGGTGGAAGGGGGTTTCTCATAGGAGGTTGGTTTTCATAATATTGTCAAACCAACAGCATATGCCCCACCGTCTTAAATATCTTGATATTGGTGCAGTGTAACTAATTACACCAACAAGATGCTTTATCTTAACAAGTTACAAACTAGGATATTTTCTTAAGTAGTCAGAGCATTTGACTATTTTATTACCTGCAATTTGATTATTTAAAATTTCATTCTTACAATATCAATATCTGCTCTATTCAGGAGATTAGTAAGAACCAGAGAGTAACTGAATCTCAAACTATCGAAAGAGGAATGCAATGCAGGGAAAATAGGTAGTCCCACTTATTTCAAGACAATTAGACATGTATTAGAGTGAACAATATAGGTATGTGATTATGATTCATGAGTATATTAACTAAGACATTGTTAAACCAACCAGGAGGATCCGTATCTAATCAATAACTACTTGCCTTGTAGCTGTCTCAACAGAAATTACAATGTCACCCAACATGAGTTGCAGAAAGAAAAAGCATATCAAATTTTCTACTTGAAACAAATTACATAGGCAATGAATTGTGTTGGATATATTCATCACCCCATATGAGGGGTGATCTATTAGAGAACCCACTAGAGAAAGTGGGGGTGGCACCTTCCCATTAATGGACGAAGGTAGGTGGCTCACCAACTCCAACCCACTAGAGAGTGGAAGAAGGTAGGTGGCAACCAATGAGATCCTCGCTCAATTGTGTATAAATTGAGGTGAGGAGGAAGGGTTCAATAGAGAGAAAGAAAACCGATATAGAGCAAACAAGAGAGAGTGAGAGATGTGAGGCAGAGAGAACATCTCTCTCGGTGTGAGCAAGGGAGACGGGTGAATGGGTGAGTGACGATAGTGTGAGCTTCTCCTCTATTGTAATCTTTCTGTAATCTCTCCATTGTTATAGTGATAAACGATTACTCTCCCATGGACGTAGGCATTATTGCCGAACCACGTTAAATACGGTGTCTTCTTAAGTGTGAGTGTGTGTTTCTGCTTGGTATGATTTCTGGGAGGTCTTGGATGGGATCCCCGATCCCCAACAAGTGGTATCACAGCCTCGTCGGTCATTTTTGGAACAAAAACAGTGTGTTTTCTGAAACTGTCCAGAAATGAATTTGCTCAAAATCAGGTTTTGAGCATACCAAGGGCAAGGTCTCGACGAGAGGAGTCCAGAAATGCAAAGCAGAGCCCCAGAGGAGGCCGGACGCGCCCTCACACGCCTCCTAAAGATGGTGCGTGAGTCTCACTCGCAGCTCTGGCTGCCACGCGCCGTGCAGCCAAACAGCACGTCTGCCCAATCGCGTGCACACGCCCCACGCGCGGCGAAAGGAAAAAGGTGAGTGGGATGGGTGCGTGTTCACCACACATCTGCCACGTGGTGCCACGTCATCAGCCACATCAGCAACCATGGCCATGTGGCTACTACGCCATCAACCTAGTAATCGACACGTGTCAGACCGGTCATCTGCCATGTCATCGCCACGTGGTATCCACGTCACCTGCCACGTCATCACTTAGTGCCACATGGCTGCCACGTCAACACCTCAGTTAACCAGTCAACCAGAGGCAGAGGAAAGATCCAATGCGCCGCAGCTAAGGTGCAGCCGCAGATCTGAAGCGTCTAAACTATTTTGGCTTGATCTGAGCCATTCAGAGTCCGTTTCTGATGATCCAATAGTGGTTTCCAACTATTTGAAGTATTCCGAACCCATCTGTATGGTTAGATGTGTAAATTGACGCTTTTTGGAAATTACAAGTTGGCTAGAGGTTTCAAGAAATTGCATATTGGCCCCTAGGAGTTTGGTAAATTGCAATTTGGTCCCTGAAGTTTTCAAAAATTATAACTTGGTTCTGAAGAATTTCATTTTGGCCCTTGTAGTTTGTGAAATTACAGTTTGGTCCCGGTGTTTGGGAAATTTGCAATTTTGCCCCAGTTTTGGAGAAATTTTTCAGTGAGGTCCCCGGAAGTGCAGCGAAGGTTGGTCTAAGCTAATCGGACCATTCCAGACAGAACCGCTAGGTCAGAATGGTGAAATTCTAAATGGTTTTTAAAGGCTATCAAAACATGGGAGTTTGTCATCTTTATTAGTCGAAGGAAGGTTGCCGGATATTGTGGAACACTGCGGATTCACTGAAGAGGTTAGAATGGATAGATTCTAACCAAATTGGACAACCGGATACAGATCGAGATAGATCATTGAAGACCAAAGGAGATCAGGCTTGATCAAATGGCAAATCAAAAGAGATCAGGATTGGTTCGGACGCGATCAGAGAATTGCACATGATTATCTCAAGATCAACAATGTCTAGGAAAGTTCTGTCAAAAAGACACTATTTAAGGAGACTGGTTCTGAAGTCGGACCGGTTGTGACCCCACCAGTCTTTCCTGGAAACTTTCCTAGTTGTTGAGGTGATCGGAAGATCTAATTCAATCAAAAGTCCACTTCATCGGTAGATAGATGATTTGGCAACCAGTACAGGCTCAAGGGAATGTTGTGGCAATTGGAGCTACTGTCAAACATAATACAAGAAGTACTGGTAGTATGTGAACATGGAAGGGCAACAGCTGCAATAGTGCACACATATGGTGTAAGAGCACGTAGCTACAATAGCACAGATGAGTACGCAGGAATGTCATACAAGGTGCAGGCGTACAGCAGTGCAAGAGTATGCAACAGAGTCGTACAAAGGTGCAGTATGCCAGATTTTGGCTTGGCAGTAGCAACTAGTTCACAGAAGAAAGCTCCAGACAGAGAAATTGAAAGGGATAAGACACCGCAGTGCACACCCAGTGAGAGGCAGATTTTTTTTTTCTTTGTCCTGAATCTGGTTCGTAGTAGTAAAGTCACGACGAGCACCCAGAGAGTTTGGGTGGAGTCACCTCAACAAGGAAATTATAAGCATTCCTGATGATAGAGGTGCGAGCCATGCATGATGATGTGTGGTGTTGAAGACATTCCAAATAGGAGGTGCAGATTCACTCTGGATGCTCGATGGAATGGAGGCATATTTGTACAACGGTGTTTTATCATCCATGTGGGTGATGGAGGTGAAAAATTTTGTTCACCCGGTTGAAGCCAATTGGAAGCCAATTGAAGACCCTTCAGAGTCAGTTACAGAAGTTATCAGTTCATTTGGAGACTCTTGCGTTAGTTACAGAACTTCAGAGTTCATTAGGGTTTCTCTAGGGGATAGAGAGAACCAGCATTGGCAGAGTGTACTATGGAGATTTGGCGTATGTAATAAGTCCAAATAGTAGTACTTTATTGGCATTGGCATTTGTGGAGGCGTTGGAGATCCTTCATGGATCGCTGTTGGAGGACCCGCATCTAGTAAAGCCTTGGTATCCACATTTGTTAATTTGAAGGAGAAGTTGTGACAATCTACTTCAGATCTTGGTGGAGCTTTGGGTTTTTTGTTCAATGTCTATTGGAGGCATTGTTGTTGCCGGTCTTTCACAGATTATTGGCGATTTTCAGAGTCGTGATTTATTGAAATTCATTATCATAGTTGGGATCTATGATTATGTCTGATTAGATCCAGGGGTGTCTCTAGTTTGTGACACTTGATTGTTTCTTCTTCTTGTGGATTTTCATTTTCGCAATCTGTTCCATATTCGAAGACATCAGCTATTGGTAGTCTAGGTGACGATTCAGACTCCGGGTGTTTTCTTCTCTGGAAGCGGTTTGACCGTTGGTGTTCATTGAAGATTGGAAGAGATTGTTGCGGAGAAACGTGAAGATGATGATTTTGTGAATCTCATGTGTTGGGATCCATCCCTTAATCTGCCGTTGGATTTGGAGGGGATAGATTATTTGCAGACTCGATGGAGTCAGTAGGGACTGTTGGAGTTGTGCATTTACGGTGCACGCGCCTTTGGGTGATTTTTTTGGCAGCTGTGAAGATGGTGCATCATCTTGTGTTTGCCAGTTGGAATTGCAGTTGGAGGAATCTGGAGTTTGCTCGACACTTCAGAACTTTTTTGGCTCTTGGTATTTTGTAAGTTCATTTGAAGTTTGTTCCGATACTTTTGAACTGGTTATAGCCCAACTGCATCTACAGTCCAGTTTTGTTTGGTGGAGAACTTGCCTCAGTTCTCGGAGAATTTGTTTGGCTCTCTTGATTAATTCGAGCTTGACGAGAACAGTATTGTGTTCGATGGTTGATTGGACATGATGTTTTTGGTACCGCTTTCGAAGTTGCTTTGACGGAGAATTTGAAGCCTCTCTTGTTTAGTCTCCTCAGCATTGGTTCAAGCGGGTTCCTCATCATGTTTTGTTTGGAGTTGTCAAGGACAACTTGTTTGGCGCCTATGGAAATCGGAACTTGGCACTATGGTAGAGCTTGAGAGCCAAAAAATGGAAGAGCTAGCTCTATTGGTTCTGCATGTTCTTTACATTGGCTCAATGTGATTTTGAGCAATAGAATCTGCTGTGTTTTTGGAAAAGCGCTTATGTTTTCTACAGCAGATGGCATTCAGTTTTGACTGAATGGCTAGATACCTGGATTATGGTATCGTTTTTTAATTCTGTGGCAGTGAACGCACCTCTTGATGAAAACAGAGTAATTGTGGATCTCTTAGGCGAGCTCGAGCGCATGAGGAGAGATAGAGCCACAATGAGCACTCAAGGAGTATGTGTACAGGTACTATGCTAGGTGTTGCATAATTGGTGACTTGTACAGATCTATTGAAGTTGCTTCGGTAGAGAAAGCTACTGTCAACCGTCAATTTGGTAGTACAAGTGAAAGATGTGCAAGTAACGCGTATCGCTAAACTGGAGATCAGGGATTGCAAAAGACATGAACAACAAGTGTGTGGAAACGCTGGGAAGTTGTTCAAGAGTGCAAAGGGCAAATGCTGATAAGTTCAGGATAGTTTAGAGGAAACTCCAAGCAAAGAAAACCAGGAACGTTGACCAGACAAATGAAGAGTTTTCTGCTGCTCTAGTTTTGGCCGTGCAAGGAGATACATGGCAGGATAGTGGCATTTCAGGGAAGAGCTGTAGTGTCACAGAGCACTCAAAGGAGTGCAAGGCATCCCAGGCAGAGGGTGTTGGGCATCTCAATCAGGGGGTGTCGGATATCTTGGTTACGCAAGTTCAAGAATAGCAGGCGAAGACATCCGAGACAGGAAGCGTGGTAGAGATCTGTGAGAGATAGGAGCAGAGGCTCTCTCCAAATCAGAGAGTGGTATGAGTTGAGTTGAGTTGAGGATGTAGGATTCCCACCTCCTCTTGTATCTCTGGTGTATTATCTCTAGCTTCAGGGGATGCAGCGTCTCAGTGAGGAGATGAAGATTCTGTTGGTTTTTTGGGCGTGACCGAGTGTGACAAGATTAGCAGCAGTGTTTACAGTGGATCACCTCATATGGGTTGAAGAGGTGATTTGTTGGATATATTCATCACCCCATATGAGGGGTGATCCATTAGAGAACCCACTAGAGAAAGTGGAGGTGGGACCTTTCCATTAATGGAGGAAGGTAGGTGGCTCACCAACTCCAACCCACTAGAGAGTCGAAGAAGGTAAGTGGCAACCAATGAGATCCTCCCTCAATTGTGTATAAATTGAGGTGAGGAGGAAGGGTTGAATAGAGAGAAAGAAAACCAATATAGAGCAAACAAGAGAGAGTGAGAGATGTGAGGTAGAGAGACCGTCTCTCTCAGTGTGAGCGAGGGAGACGGGTGAATGGGTGAGTGAGGATAGTATGAGCTTTTCCTCTATTGTAATCTTTCTGTAATCTCTCCATTGTTATAGTGATAAACGGTTACTCTCCCGTAGACATAGGCATTATTGCCGAACCACATTAAATACAGTGTCTCCTTAAGTGTGGGTGTGTGTTTCTGCTTGGTATGATTTCTGGGAGGTCTTGGGCGGGATCCCCGATCCCCAACAAATTGAGCTATTACAATTGGAAGCTTAAGTTTAGGGACATGTTGCGACATGTAAAGAACATCAGTGGCATGGTCCTCATCCCTCCATTCCTTGTTGAGTTTATGAATGAACTCGTCATAGCAAAGAAGTACCAACAACTCAACAGTTTCAAAACAACCAACGTCATCTATAATGGTATCTCTTGTTTTGTACTCTGAATTTTTTAGACCATCAAATTATTGAGTGTCCACACCATGTGAAGATAAAGTTGGTTGCGATTCATGGAGCCATAGAAGTCAAATATGCTGCTGCAGATTTTGGGCTAGAGATCTTGTGAAGATTTTCAGCCGAGATATCCTATTGTAGGGTGGCTATGTTGGTGGCTTGTCTGTAGGCAAGGGTTGAAGAACACTCTAGCAGAGCCTCAAACTCGTCGAAAGTAGGGCAATTCTTGTTACCCGAACCGAAATACATGAACGCTCGGGTCCCAAGACCAAGCCGCTACATGAAAAAGGCAAGTCAATGTTCAACCGGCTAATAGGACATATGGAGTTCAGTCCATAGCTACGAAAGTTAGCTCGCTCAAGTTGCCGGACTGTTCCAAGAAGACATAAAGAGCAAAATTTGGAGTCTGTATCAGTGTTATAGGTTGTTGGATTGTTTGTTTAGCATTTTTGAGTAAGGATGGCAATGGGGAGGGTAGAGTGAGTTTTACCATCTCCATCCCCAATCCTCAATTTTCATTTTTTTCCCCATCCTCCATCCCCAATCCCCAACGAAGACCAATTTCTTACTACCACCCCCGCCCCTTATGGGGATTGGTTTTCCCGGCCCCTAACATCCCCACCCCATTTGTTTTGCTTCATTGCTTTGCTTTAGGTATATCTCCATTAATATAAACAAAATAAATGAAAAAGTAGGAATTGAAAAAAGTGAGTGAAAGAGGCAAATTGATTAAGATTATGTTTGGTTTGTGGATTTGAGGACTGATTTGGATAGATTTTATACACATTTTTTTTGTTCAAATCTCTTTTCAAATTCATGAACCAAATACAATCTAAAAATAATAATTAAAAAAAAAACTATACTGTTTCATTTTTTCTTTTTTTCTTTTTTTTCTTCTTTAGATCAAGTAATGCTTCAATTTAATAAAAACATACAAAATTAAGAAGGAACGTAAGAGAGAAAGGAAAAATCAATTAAAAGAAAGAAATAACTTTCAAATTATTGAAAGAATCTCACACCACGAAAATATTAATTAAAATTAACTAAAAAATTGTGTAGATCCTATTCGATGATTTTCTACTTTTACACCAAGAATAAGTTGATTTAGATTCTATTTGTTTTGATATAAAATATTTTTTATATAAATTAATTTTACACACAAACAAATATTTTGTATTTGTTTTTCGATGTTTAGTTCATAATTGAAACGAAAAATTTATATTGCATGAAAAAGTTAGGATACCTATTTGAAAAGTCAAATGCGTTAAAAGAGTTTGATTACATAATTTTTAATGTCAAGTAGTTTTTGAAACTATAATGAAAAACATTTTTACTTATATTTTGTTCAACCAAACAATAAAAAATGAATAGAATATTTTTTTTAAAAGGATGTTTTACATCCAAAAAAAAAATAATAATAATAATAAAAATAGTGCTAGTAGTAATGAAATAACAATTTACCCTGAATAGGTAAAAATTTCACATGAAACTATTCGTGATTTTTTATTTTAAAATTTTTAATTCTAAATTTAGTAAATTAGGAAGCGCATAACATAAAAGAATTAATATTATTTTCCTATATTTAGTTATAAATTAGACTACATTGACTTAATTATAAAAGTTGAAAGGCATAAATAAATAAATTAAAAGTATGAGATTTGCACTTAAAATTTTGAAGAATTAAAAATTTAATAATCACATTGAAAATATAAATAAATTTAGAAGCACTAATTGATAACTTATCATATATATATATATGTCTGTGTGTGCGCGCGCGTGTGCGTGTGAAGTGTAAAGATAACAATACTATATATAAATTATTTTAGGACAAAGAACCAATAGGTTGTTGTAGCATAGTTGGTTAGTACCTTCATCATAACTTTATCAGGTATGGTGTTCGACTCACGGAGACTCGTTTGATTTTTCCTTGACAGGGACAGGTTTTTCACCATTGGGTATTCAACCCAGCCCCGAAAACATTGGAGATTCACCAATCAATAGGGGACTGGGTATTCACCAACCCAGCCCCGATTGAATACCCAGCCTCGAAAAAATCGGAGATTCACCAATCAATTTTATATCCTTTTTCACCATTGGGTATTTACCAACCTAGCCCCGAAAAAATCAGAGATTCACCAATCAATTTTATATTCGACCATGGGGAGAAAATTTGGGGAAATCCACTCTAATAATAAGGGGGCGGGGTGGGTCTCCATTGGGTTGGGATTTAATTACCATCCCTGTTTTTGAGTTGTAATTTTGTTTTATTATTTCTATCAGTCATGTTCAAAGAGTCATCATCAGATTCATGCGATAAACACAAAGGGCCAAACATTTGAAAGAAATAATACAAAAGAAGTTAAATTTCATTATACTAAGTAAATTTTTGAACTATAACGATTTTGCAAAAACATGGGACATCCCCAAGAATCCTGTACTAAGTTTTCTAAAAGAGAAAGAAAAATACGAAAGTAAAAATGCAAAATCCTAAAGCTATGGTATGAAACCCAGTCAACCTACCTGACGACGCTAAAGAAAAATACGAAAGTAAAAATGCAAAATCCTAAAGCTATGGTATGAAACCCAGTCAACCTACCTGACGACGCTTTAAAGCGCCCTGGGAAGGAACTCCCTCATCATCACTATCATCGTCGCTACCAAGGTTGCAATAAGCAGTCAAGTCACTCGCTCCAGCAGCATTGGATGCAGATACACCTCCTGCCACGGTCAACCTTATTAATATCTTAATATTAATTTTTATTGAGTTTTCTATTTAACATGAAATCCTTTATTACAAAACATTTATATTTATTTTAAAACATAATTAAAGACTTGATACACCATTTTAGACAAAGCAAAAAATATAAGAAATTAACAAAGACATTTTTGATTAATAACCAAAATAATACACCATGAGTTATAATCAAGTCATAATTTGTATATTATAGAATTTTCATTTTTTTTTTTCAAAAAAAAATATTTTGATACAAGTGGAATTCATGATTTTTGATAAATTTGATTAATACAAATAAGAATTTGATTTCAGATTAAGAATACATTTTTTTTTTTTTTTTTTGGTAACTTTAAAAAATTGCTTTTCTGACACAGTGACAAAAAATTTCACAACAATTAACAAATTTCTCTGTATTTAGCTTTTAATTGTTAAAATTTTCTACACATGAAGTATTAAGACTCAAAATTAAATTTTTATTTTAAAAATAATTTCTCATGCATCGCACAGGTCAACTACTAATTTTATATATAATATAGATAGATAGATAGATAGATACCTGCTGCCCCAAGAATGGGAGGATCGATAACACCTCCAGCATGAGCTGTAACGCCCTAAAAAAAAAAAAACCCATAAATCATACATTCAAGACATTCATAAACTTAAGAGAATAAAGCATAATTCTGTTTATCAGAGAATTCGTTACAAAAGTATTACATGTTGACATCAAAAGTAAATGCCCTACGGACTTACAACTTTCCAAGCCAACACTTGGTTACAAAAAGAGAGTACTAACTCAAAACACAAAATAAGCCCTTGGCTTGATTTACATGTAATACACAAAATAATCACAAAAAGAAGTATTCAGCTTCTACAACCTCCCAAGCTACATCCTTGGAGGCGGCATATCACCTGCACCTGAAAATGATGTCCCATATAGGGTGAGCCAATGCCCAGTAGAGATATGCTAAACATAATATGAGCAATAACTAAAACATTAGCATTCAATAAATGTTTAACTCATACAAACCAATGTACAACACAATCCAATTCCATGATAGATATGCCCATATTTCATTCCACTTTCCTTTACTTATCAAATTTTCAATTCATAACTTGGCTCAGAACCTGGCCAACAATTTAATGAGACTACGACTCATATTAAAGCACTTCCTTTTTAAATGAGATAACAACTCATATCAAAACACTTCCATACTTCACAATAGATACACATATTTGCTATATCAATATCATATTAAAACACTTCCATACTTCACAATAGATACACATATTTGCTGTATCAATGGAGTCCATCCCCTATCTCCTCCCAAATAATATCCGGTTTAGGAGTTCCATCCCCTATCTCCTCCCAAACCGTGGAGTACATCCCCTATCTCCTTCCACACAATACAATGTATATAAACAATTATCATATACATGATCAATCAATACACATATTTGATGTATTATTCTAACCATCATATTCAATGACATATTCAATCGATTAGTCTTAATTCACCTAATCATCATGCAGTGTCTACAACAATCAAGACTATCCTCCACCGATAGCCCAAAGCAATTATTTCTAAACAGATAAAAAATGCATCAACAGATAAATTATCAACATTTTCAAAAGTGAGCGATTAATAAATCCAACTCCACCATTCAATCTCATCTTAAGCCAATTTCATCATTTCCATCCCAATTTCATATTTCACAATGAAAGTCATTAATTACACTAATGACCCAATAAAACCCGAATATGGCATTTTCCCATTTTCTTCCAATATTGACCCAATGGTCCAAATATCATTAATAAGCATTCACAACCTCATGTTAAGACCTATATACACATATATAGTTCAAAAGGAACAAAACCCCTCTTTTCAATATTTCAAATCTCAAACCCTAACTTCCCAAATCAAACCATTTATACAAAATGGCCGACATCTATGTTACAAATCCATAAAAATGAGTAGTTATCCCTACCTCAAATGGAGAGACCCAAAGGGATGATGAAGAAATTCGAAAATGCTCCAAACTTCAAGATTTTCGGATTGAAATGAAGATCAAGGCAAGCTCCACACTTTTGGCAAAGGAACTAAGGAAGAAGATCACTCAAACTAGATCAAACCTTAGAGAGAACTTGAAGTCTAGAGTGAGAAGCTCTCAAGTTTGGGTTTTGAAAAGTTGGAGAGAGAGAAGGTGCCAAAAAAATGATCCAAAAAGCTGTTTTACGGACTGATATACAAACAGGTCCGCTCGAGCGTAGAACGCCCCGCTCGAGCGTCAGACACAGACTTACGCTCGAGCGTCAAAAGCACCGCTCAAGCGCCGGATGCACACTTCCAGAAGTTTTGCAGACGATGGTCCCCGCTCGAGCGTGAAAGTGGACGCTCGAGCGTCCGATGACCTGCAGAACGAAATGCTGAAAGATGAATAATTACGCTCGAGTTTCAAAACGCCCGCTCGAGCGTCAAAAGCCCCGCTCGAGCGTGAAGGCCAAAACCTGGGCATCAACTCTTGGTTTCCAAACACAACCAACATGTTTCAAACCTGCCTAACACAACCCAAGACTCAAATACAAAGAATAAAGGATGGAAATGAGAATATGACAATAACACATCTACGGAACCGAGTCCGGAATACAATAAACAAAGAAGGGAAAACCGGGATCGCTATATGAGCATCCATATCTGATGAAATATCAAATAGTAGTGTGAGAAGAGAAATTCAAACCATATGCAACATAAAAAAAAAAAAAAAAAAATACGTAATAACAATTACAAAAAAATAAGACTAACTAATAGTAATTATACAATTTCTAACATTAAATAATGTATTAAGGATATTTGCTAGACAATATAAATGTTAAACCATACATCTTTTAGACAATTACAAAATCAATTAAAATTTTAAAATTTATTATGTTAGAAGGATCTCAAAGGGTGTTTTTTTTTTTTTTTTGATAACTTCTCCTTTGTTTTTTACTAGATGGGGAAACCATAGAAATTGGGTAGACATAAATACTTCCCACCATGCTAGCCGTCCTACTCATGTACAAGTATACGTAAGATATTTATACATTTGATATTCTTAAAATCATTTGAAATACCAAACAACCAAGCAAATAATATAGTTCATTTATATTATATATGGAAAGGACTATGGTATACACCCTCTCAAAAGGTGTATATCATATACACCTTATAATTATACAAAAAAATATGATATAATTTCATACTTTTTGAGCCATAACTTAAAAAAATAAAAAAATAAAAAAGTCAAAACCAAACATTATATGAGGCATAACCAAAGATCTCAAAATAATGTCATAACTAAAGAAAAAAAATTGCGTAATTAAAGGTTACATATGGTATGTAAATGAGTATTATAGATTTCTCCATTATATATAGACATTCTCAATGCACTCTCAATATTACGTGTTTTTAAAATTAACGTTGACCTCATTTAAAATTGAAAAATGCTTATATATCATCAAATAGGTCAGTAAAACTCTTAACTTCCTATGTAAAAATTTGTATAGCATGATAAGTCTTACTATTCATTAAATATGGTGTGTCATACAAATACAAAATCTATATTATATCTATACACCTAATTGGTGAAAAAAGTGATCAAATAAAATTGATAATAAATAGGGTTTCTCTGTAGAACTAATTAACTGCTAATAAAGACTTGTTTGGTATCATTTTCAAAAGTTGTTTCTAGTTCTTGGGAAAATAAAAATAAAAAATGGAAACTAAACATAAATTATTTGACAAACTATTTTGAGAAATTTTTGGACACATTTTAAAAGTAAAAATTAAATATATAATTAAGTGTTATCTTAAAAAAAAATGCAATTTTTAAAGGAAAAAATGTTGTTTTAGAAACGAATTATGTTTGGCGATCTAGGCTTGGGCTTCCTCAAAACAACAAAAGTAGTGAGTGATGCCATGGTTTTGAAAACCGTACCTTACTAACTAGTTGAACTAGTTGGCTCGTCAACTGGCCCTTGGTCTGATTCGTATATCAATCAGAACTGTTTTATATAAAGAATCTAAGTATTTTGTGAAATTCGCTTCAATTCATGATTAAACTACTGAACTGGTTGACTCGGTCCGGTTATGTTGTTGTCTTCCTTGTATTAAAAATTATATACTAAATGGATTTGTTGTTCAATTCGTGGTCAAACCGCCGAACCTATTGACTCGGTCCAGTTATGTTTAGGGTTGCAAATGAATTGAGTTGTTCACGAATAAGCTCGGCACAGCTCGTTAAGTGCTCAGCTCAGCTCATTTTGTAAACGAGCCGAGCTCGAGCTACAACATTATGCTTGTTTAGCAAACAAGCTGAGCTCGAGCTTGAGCTCAAATAAGTTCGACTCGTTTATCTTTTTTTAAACTGTATAATAAATATATTATTTATATATTAAATAATATTAAAAAAATCTTATCGAACCAAGTCGAGTCCTTGAAACAAAGTCCTTGAATCATATAATGTTATGGTGCCCATTTGTGTGGAAAATTTGGTCATGATTAGTAGATTGGTGGGGATTGAGTTGGGTTATACCTGGGTCTATGGAGAGTTTGTTTCAATGGTGGAAGAGATGGAAATGCAAAAAGAAAGTGAGGCAAATTTGGAAAGCCTTACCTGTGGCAGTGGTGTGGTCGGTGTGGAAGTATAGGAATGGTTGCATTTTCAATGGTACTCAACTTCATATTGAGGCTTTTAGTGAGATTATCAAAGTACGAATGGCTATATGGATGAAGGCTCATGATATAGGCTGTTCTTACACTTTCAATGATATAGTAAAGAGCCTCCAATAGGTGATCAAATGTATCAATTAGGCTAAGACCAAAGAAAAGTGGACTTTCTGAGGAAGAGAAGCTGTTGGGTTGTTTTCGATTTTGTTCTTGTTTTCCTAGATTTTATGGGTGCATGTTGTGTTTACAAAATCTGTATTATATCAATACACCTAACTGGTGAGACAAAGTGATGAAAATTAGTAAAAAAAAATTACCCTTATACCTAATTATTGCTAAAAGGAATATGTTTAATTAGTAAAAAAAAAAATATATTTTGTTTATATCCATACCTTGGTAACCAATAACAAGCTGCTCTAGGACACCACCAACAAGTTCTTCAAAAATTGCAGCCGGGTCAACATCTGCCCCAATTACCTGAATATTGACGGGGATATCCCCTGGAATGTCCCAATAAGGTGGTGTTTCTTGCTCATTGTTATCAGGCCCAGGCTGTTCAGGAGCATTGGCAAGAGGTGCTGTAATAAACAATAAGGATCTCAAAATAACGTCACAACTAAAGAAAAAAAATTGCGTAATTAAAGGTTACATATGGTATGTAAATGAGTATTATAGATTTCTCCATTATATATAGACATTCTCAATGCACTCTCAATCTTATGTGTTTTTAAAATTAACGTTGACCTCATTTAAAATTGACAAATGCTTATATATCATCAGATAGGTCAATAAAATTCTTAACTTCCTATGTAAAAATTTATATAGCATGATAAGTCTTACCATTCATTAAATATGGTGTGTCATACAAATACAAAATCTATATTATATCTATACACCTAATTGGTGAAAAAAGTGATAAAAAAAAATTGATAATAAATAGGGTTTCTCTATAGAACCAACTGCTAATAAAGACTTGTTTGGTACCATTTTCAAAAGTTGTTACTAGTTCTTGGGAAAATAAAAATAAAAAATGTAAACTAAACGTAAATTATTTGACAAACTATTTTGAGAAATTTTTGGACAAATTTTATAAGTAAAAACTGAATATATAATTAAGTGTTATCTTAAAAAACTGCAATTTTTAAAGGAAAAAAATGTTGTTTTAGAAACAAATTATGTTTGGTGATCAAGGCTTGGGTTTCCTCAAAACAACAAAAGCAGTTAGTGATGCCATGGTTTTGAAAACCGTACCTTACTGACTAGTCGAACTAGTTGGCCCGTCAACTGGTCCTTGGTCTGATTCAGATCTCAGTCAGAACCGCTTTATATAAAGAATCTGAGTATTTTGTGAAACTCACTTCAATTCGTGATTAAACTACTAAACCGATTGACTCGGTCCGGTTATGTTGCTGCCTTCCTTGTATTAAAAATTATATACTAACTGGATTTGTTGTTCAATTCGCGGTCAAATCACCAAACCTATTGACTCGGTCCAGTTATGTTTAGGGTTGCAAATGAACTGAGTTGTTCACGAATAAGCTCGGCACAGCTTGTTAAGCGGTTGGCTTGGCTCATTTTGTAAACGAGCCGAGCTCGAGCTACAAATTAGGCTCGTTTAGCAAACAAGCCGAGCTCGAGCTCGAATAAGTTTAACTCGTTTATCTTTTTTTAAATTGTATAATAAATATATTATATAGGAATGATTTCATTTTCATTGGTACTCAACTTCATATTAAGGATTTTAGTGAGATTATCAAAGTAAGGATGGCTATATGGATGAAGGCTCATGATATAGGTTGTTCTTACACTGTCAGTGATATAGTACAGAGCCTCCAACAAGTGATCAAATGTATCATGTAACGATCCTGGTTTCGATCCTTCTTTCATGTTTTGCCACTTCGATTGGGCCGGTCGGAGGTTGAGCTGCGCGGTCAGCTCGCGGGGGTCCAGGGGGCAGTGCCCCTTGGCGAATCCAAGGGCAACGCCTTGGCGGGAGTCGAGCATGGCATGGCACGGCATATGCATTCATCTCTTGAGACTTGTATAAAATGTATATACTTTGTTAAGCATTTCCTACTAGTCTTTATGCTCACCCTACCGGATTTTTGTGTAGGAAAAGACGTGGTGAATCCGCCTAATTGAGGGCGTGGAAATGTGTGTGTTGAGAGCACTAAAGTTCTCCTTTGCTGTGATCCTATTTGTAAGCCAAGGGCTATGTATGTGTGGGTTTGAATAACCGTTTTGTGTAGCCAGGCTTAAGCCTTGGAAGATTGTAAACCCTTGGGGGTGCTTATTTGGTTATTTACTTGTTGTTGAATCAATGTAATATCGTATCAGAAACTGTTATTATTATGTAATACAATTATGGGAAGTTATATTTGGTTTTCCTTTAAGAAAGCCATGATTGTTGCATTATCATTTGCGCTAGAAATTTGGGGCGTTGCATATCAGGTAGGCTAAGAGTAGAGAAAAGAGGACTTTCTGAGGAAGAGAAGCTGCTGGGTTGTTTTGGATTTTGTTCTTGTTTTCCTAGTTTTTATGCGTGCATGTTGTGTTTACAAAATCTATATTATTTCAATACACCTAATTGGTGAGACAAAGTGATGAAAATTAGTAAAAAAAAAATTAACTTTATACCTAATTATTGCCAAAAGGAATATGTTTAATTAGTGAAAAAATATATTTTTTGTTTATATCCATACCTTGGTAACCAATAACAGGCTGCTCTGGGACACCACCAACAAGTTCTTCAAAAATTGCAGCCGGGTCAACATCTGCCCCAATTACCTGAATATTAACAGGGATATCCCCTGGAATGTCCCAATAAGGTGGTGTTTCTTGCTCATTGTTATCAGGCGCAGGCTGTTCAGGAGCATTGGCAAGAGGTGTTGTAATAAACAACAAGGATCTCAAAATAATGTCACAACTAAAAAAAAAAAATTGCGTAATTAAAGGTTACATATGGTATTTAAATGAGTATTATAGATTTCTTCATTATATATAGACATTCTCAATGCACTCTCAGTCTTACGTGTTTTTAAAATTAGCGTTGACCTCGTTTAGAATTGACAAATGCTTATATGTCATCAGATAGGTCAATAAAACTCTGAACTTCTTCTGTAAAAATTTATGTAGCATGATAAGTCTTACTATTCATTAAATGTGGTGTGTCATACAAATACAAAATCTATATTATATTTATACACCTAATTCGTGAAAAAAGTGATCAAATAAAATTATAATAAATAGGTTTCTCCTTAGAACCAACTGCTAATAAAGACTTGTTTGGTATCATTTTCACAAGGTGTTTCTAGTTCTTGGGAAAATAAAAATAAAAAATGGAAACTAAAAGTAAATTATTTGACAAACTATTTTGAGAAATTCTTGGACAAATTTTAAAATTAAAAATTGAATATATAATTTAGTGTTATCTTAAAAAAAATGCAATTTTTAAAGGAAAAAATGTTGTTTTATAAATGAATTATGTTTGGTGATCTAGGCTTGGGTATAGCTATCCTGGTTTTAACCTGACTCTTGTGGTATTCCGGACACGCGTTTAATGCTTTCATAATGTTGTTTGCCCCTTTCTTCCCTTGTATCTCTTGAATTTGGCCTTTGGGTGGTTGTGGTTGTGTTTGGAACAGGTTGGTTGCTTGTTTTTCCCAAACCTTGTTGTCCAGAATTTTGGTCCTCCGCTCGAGCGGCCTTTCTCGCGTTCGAGCGGGAGTTGCAAACCTTCAGTACTTTGCACATCTACAAAAGTACTGGAGGGGTGTCTTTAACGCTCAAGCGGCGTTTCCTACCCTCGAGGGGGTTGGCGCTCGAGCATCCCTTCTTGAGCTCGAGCGATTGGTTTATCGTCTGTAAAAGTTATGGAGGTATGTATTCTGTGCTCGAGAAGGTCTCTTCTTGCACTCGAGCGGAGCAAATCTTTGTGTCTGACGCTCAAGCATGAAACTCTCCGCTCGAGCGGACTGCGCGTATATCAAATCGTAAAAGTGACTTTTTACATCACTTTTTCATATCTTTTCTTCAAAAATCCTAAAGTTGAGAGCCTCTCTCTCTAAAACTCACCTTCTCTCTACATTTTGACCTAGATCTATTGATCTCTTCACCCGACTTCATTTGATAAAAAGTTGGAGCATCTCAAGATCAACATTTTGACTCGATTAAAGTTGGATTTCGTCATTTTTGAAACTCCATCCTTGCTTGGCTCATTTTCTCTCTTTGAGGTAGGGGTTTTCTACACTTTGTTATGATGTTTAGCTTAGTTATTTGTGGATTGTGTAACGATGGTGGGATTTGGGAGTATTTTGAGCCAAACCTAGAGTTTGGGTGAAATGTAAAAGAGGGGTTTTGGTGAGAACGAAATAGACAAACTTGGGTTTTGAAAATAGAGTCTTGTTTTGTCAAATGGGTGATTTTGGTACTTGGGTTAATATTTTGAAAATGGGGATTTTGCCCTAAGATGACTATTATATCTATTTCGTATAAATAGTTGAAATTAATGTTGTAAACATGAAATTGGTCAAGTATTGAAATGGATGGTGAAATTGGATAGATGATGTGTCTCATCTTTGGAAAAATTTGGATAAATCATATGTCTTAAGATTGTATATCTGTTTAGAAATATCTGTATTGGGCTATCGGTGGAGAATAGCTTTGATTGTTGTAGAAATTACATGTGGATTAGGTGAATTGAAACTATCACATGGTTGATTATCATTGAATATGATCATGTTGTTAAATACATTGTATATGTATGATTATTTGGGAGGAGGAATGGGATGGACTCCATTATAATTAAGTTGGCCGGATTGTCCTAGGTGAAAGTCCCAAAATTATACATGGGTGTCTAGCCCGCGGACGAAATCTCCATAAAATGGCGATTGTAGTGCTTGTATAGCTTACGTTTACATGGGTCTCATTTGACGGTTGCCCGCAGACGAAATATCCATGAAATGGAAGTTTGAAGTGTTTATGTATATGTGTTGTAAGATTTGAAAAACCATTAAGTTGTAGCCTCAATTTGGTTATTGAGAAATAATTAAATAACTTATGGATTGAGAAAGATAAGTGAACGAAATATGAATTGAAAGAAAATGGATTAAGATCTGAATATGATATTTTATGAGTATATGAATTTATGGACGTTCTGTCACAGGCATTGTATACGTATATAGCACTTATACCTTTGCTAAATTTCATATACTGTGTTCGATGATTTCTGCTAGACTATGGCTCACCGTATTTTGGAAAAAACATTTTCAGGTACTAATGGCACCAAGGCAATAGCATTGGAGGAGTCTTTGGGAAGCAAAAGCTTCTTGTTTTGTTATATTTTTTTGTATAGCCTAGGGCTAAATTTGTATGAGTTAGTCTCCTTTTGTTATAACCAGGTCAATACTTGGAAAGGTGTAAGCCCGAAGGGCATTTAGTTATGTTAAACTCTTTTGTATTATCATCTTCATATAATGAAAGGGATTTTACACTCTGATTGATGTATTTATTAATTATACTTTGGAACATATTTACTGTATTTATTGGGAGCATTACATTGGGCGTCCTGAAAATAGCAAAACTAGTGAGTGATGCCATGGTTTTGAAAACCGTACCTTACTGACTAGTTGAACTAGTTGGCCCGCCAACTAGTCCTTGATCTTATTCGAATCTCAATCAGAACCGTTTTATATAAAGAATCTGAGTATTTTTTGAAATTCGCTTCAATTCGTGATTAAACTACTGAATCGATTGACTCGGTCTGGTTATGTTGCTACCTTCCTTGTATTAAAAATTATATACTAAATGGATTTGATGTTCAATTCGCGGTCAAACTGCTGAACCTATTGACTCAGTCCAGTTATGTTTAGGGCTGCAAATGAACTGAGCTGCTCACGAATAAGCTCGGCACAGCTCGTTAAGTGCTCGGCTCGGCTCATTTTGTAAATGAGCCGAGCTCGAGCTCGAATAAGTTCGACTCATTTATCTTTTTTTAAACTGTATAATAAATATATTATTTATATATTAAATAATATTAAAAAAAAAATCTTATCGAGCCAAGCCGAGTCCTTGAGACAAAGTCCTTGAATCATATAATGTTATAGTGCCCATTTGTGTGGCAAATTTGGTCATGCTTAGTAGATTGGTAAGGATTGAGTTGGGTTATACCTGGGTCTGTAGAGAGTTTGTTTCAATGGTGGAAGCAATGGAAATGCAAAAAAAAAGTGAGGCAAATTTGGAGAGCCTTACCTGTGGCAGTGGTGTGGTCTGTGTGTAAGTATAGGAATGATTGCATTTTCAATGGTACTCAACTTGATATTGAGGCTTTCAGTGAGATTATCAAAGTAAGGATGGCTATATGGATGAAGGCTCATGATAGAGGATGTTCTTACACTGTCAGTGATATAGTATAGAGCCTCAACAAGTGATCAAATGTTAAGGGTGCAACTTGGGCAGGCTCAACCCGAGCAACCTGAGCCCAGCCCAAATTTTTTTAGGGCTTTGACAAAATATTTTCAAATTCAGTACGGGCTTGGGCAAAAATTTAGAAGCCCGAATTAAATTTGGGTGGACTTGGGCGAAGACGTCAAACAACCCGAGCAACTCAAAGCTCAAATTATACATATATAGATATATTAAAATATTAAATATACATATAAATTATTAGCCATGACATGATATTAAAGTAATTTATATTATTAAATCATATTGAATATATATTATATATACAAATAACATAAAATCTTACTTTTTTTTCTTTTTATTTTCACTCATAAATTATAAAGAGTACTATAGTGGCATCTCTCTTACATTATATAAATTATTTGTTTTGATGGTATTAATGATTTTCTATAAAATAAAATAAAAAATTGTAAATAGAGTCAAATTTTAATAATTAAATAATAAAAAAAACTGAAATTCATTTGCAATTCGGGCAATTCGAGTTTAACTCGGGTCAGGCTTGGACAGGTCTCAGCACAACTTAGGTTGGGCTTGCACAACCTCCTAGCCTACTTACTACATGTCTCTGTTTAGATTACCTGTGTGTGTTGCTAAGGAGATTGATAGGCTACAAGCAGCATTCTTGTGGGGGGATTCTGAGTCTTAAAGGAAAGTACATCTAGTTAAATTAAGAGAGGTAACAATGAACAAGAAGCAATGGGGAGTTGGGATTAGAGATGTCAGGCTAGCAAATCATTGTATGTTGATGAAATGGTGGTGGAGACTTGCTTTGGAGGATGATGCATTGTGGAAGCAAGTTATTTGCAGCAAGTATGGATCAACATGAGGGAGATGGCTGCCATCAATAAAAGTATCTGTCAAAGTTCCTAATATTGGGAGGAATATTCTGAGTGCGCCTCAGTCCAATCCAAGGCTACACAGTTTGTATGTTAAGAATGTGGAAATTAAGATTGGAAATGGTAACAGGGTCTTGTTCTGGATTGACAATTGAAGGGGGGATTCATGTCTTAAGTTGAAGTTCCCTAGATTGTATCAGCTATGCACATAAAAGGATATCTCATTGAATGGGCAACTGTCAAGACTCGGTAGCCACAACAGGAGGAGTTTCAATTTTAGAAGATCCTTACATGCTTGGAAGGAGGATGAGCTCAAAAGACTCCATATTCTGTTAGATGAAAGGCCACGTGAGCATGTATTTCTTTAATTATATATAGAGTTCTACACAAACTCAAACCAAATTTAAATTATACTAATTTTACTTAATTTTATGTGGACTCTCTATACCCAATATCAATTTGAATTATACTAATTTTTTCTTTCTTGATTTAGATGTTACGTGATTCTTTCTTGGTTATGAATTTCTTTTATATAGTTGATATGTTAATTGAAGAGTGTTTATTTTATTATCTTATAATTTAATATATATATATATATATCATATAAAATCATTATATGATAATTCAACTACAACATATTTATATTTAATTTTTTTAATAAATTTTATATAATTTCTATTTCTACATATTTTTATTTTTCAAATGAATAAAAAAGAAAATTAAATAGTTAGAATTACTTTTAATTTTATGTTACTAATTCTTCTTCAAAATTAAATATTATTTTTAATATCAAAATGAATATTTATTTTATTAGTTTATAATTTAATATATATCATACAAAATTATTATGTAATAATTATATTTTTATAATACGATAGAACTAAAATTATCACAATACACAAATAATTTAACTAAAATTAATATATATATATATAAGTATTGAAGTAACAATTTTATAGAATGATAGCGCTAATATTATCAAAACAAATAATTAAAATCATAATTTAATTTTAATTTTAATTTTATGTACTTTGGGTAACTTGTATTTAATATACATTTGAGTTCCATTAGCAGAACTTAGTTGTTCACTAGTTTTATGATCATATTTAGTAGGGATTAAACATTCTTGAATACAATTAAGGTCTGAGCATGTATCAATTAAGGCTATGACTTCTATTTTATAATCATTGATAATTAGTTTAACTTTTGAATGCCATTGTTAGATATTAATTTTGTTAATGATATATTATTCTTTTATAGCACACATCGTATCATCAAATAGTTTTTGGAAAAAAAATAGCACGTGTGCATTGCACAGGTCAATAACTAGTTTTCTTCAGTAGTTATAACGTGCATATGGTACAAATCCTTAGAAAATAAATTGACAAATGTTACATATTAAATATTGTGGAGTATTATATTAGATAATAATGATTCATCGAAAATGATTGTGTATATTTGAGGCACCTATTGATGTTTCTTGAATAATTTTTATAGAAAAATTTAGAATTTATAGTATTACTGATAATGCACAATCATGAGCTCTGCCAGAAAATATATGGAAAAATAATTTGGCTAGAATAAAAATTTACTGTTATAAAAAAGGGGAGAGCACAGCTTGCACATTGCTAAAAAGGCAGGTGCGGAAGTGAGGTGCGGGAAGTTAGGTAGATCCGAATTTTGCTCTTTTCTTCCCTATTTGGGCTGATTGAATGTCACTTTTTGTATATATCTCTCTCTAGAAACATTTCATCTTCCTTCTCTCTACATTTCCTACCAAAAACCTCACAAGATCTTTGATTTCTCCAAATCCATTGGGATTTAGATCCAAGTTCTTCATCAAAGTTGGTTATCTAGGCGAGGGCCACGTTGTGTGTGGTGGTGATCGAATTTCATTGTCGTTGATTTTGGGGTTTTTAACTCGTTTATTCTTTGAGTTATATATATGTTTTTGCAAGACCTAAATAATTTCCGAAATCATCCTTTGATTAGCTTTGAGAAATTGATTGTTGATTACAAGAAGATGAGTGATTTTGAAAAAGGGTTTATTTTCTTTTCCTTTTAAAATTGAAATTGAGGGTATGGGAGCCGAATATCGTGAGAGAAATAATGCCGAATAACTGTATGAGGACAGTCAAGGATGGAATTTGTATTCGGCATTGGTCCTAGATGATTACAGAGCCGAATAGACTAATCGGCATTCCAACCAGCCGAACAACAGCCAAATAATTAAACCTGCAATGGATCAAGGATGGGCCCGACCCTAAGGCCCAAAAGGAAAAATATAAATAGAGGAGCATCAGCCAAAGAAAGATAGGTGAGAAATAGTTTAACTTGAGATATAAGCAATCAAAAGAGTATACACTGACTTATCCGTCGAAGTGCTAATTCCGGCACCCCCGACCGGAGCGTTCATTCCTTTTCAGGTCATTAGCTGAGGATCACGAGCGTTCTACAGGATCCAAAGAGTATATTCGAACCATCTCCCCACAATTGACACCGTCTGTGGGCATACTCCAGCACATCCATGGCGGGCATAACAGAAGATCCTCCGGTAATCACTGATGACCTTACGCCACGAGTTGATATGACTCTAAGCAACATACTTGGGCCAGAGAACATTGCTGCACGAAGAGCCTTGAACTTTGATTTAGTTGCCCATACCTCACCCTCGACATCAACACAAGAGACAATGTAAGCGATTATGGATCAGGCGAAGCAAAATGAACAAAGGTTGGAAAACATGATGGCTAAGAATGAGCGCCTTCGATAGGATTTGGCCTTGGAGGTGTCAAAGTCCCAACAGGCCGCGCCAAAATCTGGGAGGACCTTTGGGAAAGGATGGTCGACGACCTCAAATTCGGAGACTTGATAGTGACTGATTCTGACTCATCATCCCCAGAATCCAAAAAGAAGGGACGAGTCGAAGTCTCCAGTTCCTCCGAAGGAAGTCCGCGTGCACGGAATAAGCGAAGAAGAAATGGTTTAGACGAAGAGGACCAACATGGCCCCTTTGTGCGACGGATCGCAAGGGCAGTACTACCCAAAAAGTTCAAAGCTCCATCATTCACCCTATACGACGGAAAATCATCCCACTGATCACATCCGTCATTATAAGCAAGCCATGACGCTGCATGCAGACGACGAGGCCCTCATGTGCCGAATATTTTCGAGCAATTTAGGACCATTGGCCGTTAGATGGTATTATAAATTAGAACCGGCATCGATTAAGAGCTTCCATCAACTCCAAAAATCCTTTAGGGCAAAGTTCATCACCAATGAGGTCCAGCCAAAGCAAGCCGATTCTCTCTGGGCAATGCAAATCCAACCAGGAGAAACCTTACGTGCGTATTCGGCGCGCTATTGAGAATGCTTTAATCTCGTAGATGACGCCTACAATGATTCCATGGCCATCACCACCTTTAAAATGGGGTTGCATCCTGATAGTGCCCTCCGCAGTTCCTTGACTAGACGGCCCCCCAAAACAGTCTGGTCATTAATGAACAAAGTCGAGGAATATTGCAAAGTGGAAGATGACGCCCTGCGGGTCAAAGCCGGGCACAAGGCCAACAAGACGGCCCCATCTGAAATCATTCAGCCGATAAATTCTGTACCATCGCGGAGCCTTGAGCCATGGAATTGGGCTAAACGAGAGAAAAGACGAGATTCGCGCCGATCAAATGACTAATGTTCCCACCGAGCTAATGAACAACTTCAAGTGAATAGTAGGTGCACAAGGCGCGCAAACAAGAAATATACGGAGTTGTCAGAGCCGATTAGCACGGTTATGTCTAAAGTTCAACACCTTCCATTCTTCAAATGCCACCCAAAATGGTGGGACCTCCCGACACGAGGAGACGGGATAGGCGGTGCGAATATCACAAGGACCATGGTCATGATACCGACAGTTGCTGTGCGTTGAAGGATCACCTTGAGGAGTTGGTACAAGACGGTCGGCTTAAGCAACACGTCCAAAAGGATAACTCAACAAAAACAGTTTCTTTATGGCAGGATTCACCTCCACTCGGCGTAATCCATATGATATATAGCTCGCCGACGGCATCCGGGGTACATACAATTTAGTCACATCCTAACACCCAAAAGCAAATCACACTGGCAAAATGGCCCCATGAAGCTGTGAGCATTACTTCCGATGATTCTGATTTGGTCGGCGTGACGCTCCCCCACATTGACCCCTTGGTCATCGAACTACACGTAAATTGATTCACCGTTGAGCGTGTTCACATCGACCAGGGGAGTACTTCAGAAGTTATGTACTACAAGACCTTCATCAAACCCGGCTTCATTGAGTCGGACCTGTCCCCGGCTCATTATCCGTTGTTCAGCTTCAATGTTAATCCAGAATATCCGTTGGGAAAAATCACACTACTAGTTCAAGCGGGCTCCCCGATCAGTGGATATGGAATTTTTGGTTGTCAAGCTTCCTTCGCCGTATAATCTCATTATGGGACGAACCTGGTTGCATACCATGCAGGCCGTATCAAGCACCTATCATCAACTACTTCGCTTCCCAACTGAATGCGGCATTGAACAAATTCGTGGTTCCCAGAAATCGGCACAGGCATCCTATCTTCTTGCCGCAAAAACACCGAGAGAGCTGGAAGTGAACTTAATTGAGGTGCCGGATCGAGAGAGCCTCAACGATGTTGGGCGGCTCCCAAGTGAAAAGGCAACCAAAGCCCTAGATCGAGTTGAAATTGACGGGAATCTTGACAGGTTTTTCATGGTCAACACTTCCCTGAACAGAGTCGACTGGCAGCAGGTAATTGCCTTCTTACTTGGCAACCTTGATGTATTTGCGTGGTCACCATACCATATGAGATGCCGAGGGTGGATCCATCTGTTTCTCAGCACCATTTAAACGTTGATCCCAAATGAAAGCCGATTATTCAGAAAAGCCGCCGATAAGCCACAGAACACACTACTACCTGTAGAGACCCCATTTTTGACCGACCTTAAGACTCAGACATCATCGATTGAGCGCTCGATGATCGCGCATGTTTGTGCTCGTTCCAAGTTTTCGGAGTTTTCGGCTCAGTACCTTGCCTCCGGGCCTCTGAACTCTTTGTGTTTTGGCTTGGTTTGTGGACCATGCCTTCTTGACCTTGCCTGGAGGGAGAGAGAGGCCTGTAGGCCACTTTTCGTAGTCGTAGACTACTTTTCCCTCTTGTAGGCTAGTTTTCGGTTTCCGGAGCCTTCGACCGAGCGCCTTGTCTCGGAACCTCTTAACTTTCTCCTCTTGGCCTGGTTTTTGCACCATGCCTTGTTACCTTTGCCTAGAGGGAAACAGAGGCCTGTAGACCACTTTTTGTGGCCGTAGACCACCTTTCCCTCTCGTAGACCACTTTTTGTGCTCGTAGACTAGTTTTCGGGGTTTCCGGCTGAGTGCCTCGCCTTGCGGACTCTTGTCTTGCTTCCTTTTTGGTTTGGTTTTGAACCAAACCTTCTTATCCCTTGCCTGGAGAGTGGAACAGGGGTGTAGACCAGTTTCTCCCATTGTAGACCACTTTTCTTCCCTACCAGCCAGTTTTCTGGTCGGCCAGCTAGGGTGGGTGGTCTGTGGACCACCTAAAGTGGTCGGCAGCCATGCCACCACCTTCCTCTCTCTGTGTAGACCACCTTTCCCCCTTTGCTGACCACTTTTTTTGGTCAGTCGACCAGTGGGAGTGGTCGGTCGACCACTTCAACTGGTCGGCAGCTTTCCTGCACTTTCTACAGATATTTTCCTTGCTAGCTATGCCAGCTATTAGGCATAGAAGGCATCCTCCATACACGTGTATGGAGGGATTGCACCAAGCTTCTAGCTTGTTCAACAAGCTTGAAGCTTTGAATTCTATATAAGGGAGCCTCCTCCCTCTTGTCTTAGGTTCAGAAAAATTGACTGAGGGCTATACATATCATTCTATCTCTATATTGCTCCCTCTCTTCATCTTTTTTCCATTTTGTGCTCAAAAGTGCCTTTTCTTCACACTTTTGCACTAAAGCACCTAGTGAAACACCTTCACACATTTGAGTGGTTTTGGTTTGATTTTTGCCTCAGAAGTTGCTATCTTGAAGTGGTTCTTCAAGGGTGAGTCTCTTACCTCTTTAAAGCTTTGTTTTCATATCTTATCTGGCCTTATTTGCATGCTTCTTTTGGTTTAACTTTCAACTAAAAAAGGTTTCATTTTCAAGTGTTTAAAATGGTTGTTTGAGGCCTCTTTGGTGTTGGGGGTGGTCTACCCCCTTTTGTGCCTTAGTTTGCCTTGCTTTGAACTATCTCTTTAGGCCTTTGAGATCACCTTCTCTTGGCCTTTTGACCACTGAAATCCAGTGGATTTTTAGTGGTAGAAAGTGTGTTTTGAGGCCCTAAATGGGTGGGGTTGTCCCCCCTCCTCTTCTCTTGTGTGCTTGTGTTGATGGCTCACCAAGTTAGCATGTTTTTCTACCTCCTTAAGGCTCCATCTTAGCATGTCTTAGGCCTTATTTCAGTATGGCATACCTCTGTTTTGGCTTGGTTTGGTTACTTCATGCATGCTTTTTACACTTGTAGTGTAAGCTTGCCATTTAGCCTTGTGTGCTCAATGCTTTGATCCACCATGGTAGCCTATTTTGGTCCTATCTCAGCATGTTTTTGGTGTTTTTTTGCCATGATATAGCTCTGTCTAGGGTTGGTTTGGTTACATCTTGCATGCTCCTTGCACTTGTAGTGCAATTCCACTAACTAGCCTAACATGCATCATGCTTTGGACCATCATTCTAGCATGTTTTTGGCTCCACTCCAGCAAGCTTTTACTCATGTTTTTCCATGCTTAAGCTCTGTTTTAAGTTGTTTTGGTCATGCATGTCTTGCTTTGTATAGCCATAGTGCAATCTTGCTCACTAGCTTTGAGTTTCCAAGTCACTAGCATGCATTGCTTAGGCTATTTGCATGATTTAGCATCATTTGATATGTGATTTCAGAGCATGTTTCACTACCATGCCCTCACATATTTCACTCTTTCAATGCTTTTGGAAGATTGTGCTTTATGCCTTAAATATGAGCCAACATGTATGCCATCTTGTCTAAGCATTTGGGCTACCATCTCAGTGTATTTTTGGTGTTATTTTGCCATGATACAACTCTGTTTTTGGCTGGTTTGGCCACTTGTGGTTTGCATCTTGTACTTGTAGAGCAAATCTCACTTACTAGCCTTGCATGCTTGTTGTTTTAGCTCATTATCCTAGCATGTGTTGACTCTCGGTTGGTGGCCCGAAAGTTGAGAGCCACACTCCCTTGAGCTTGAGAAATGATAGGGAGGGTGGTTGTCTACACATACCTTGCAAATACATTGCTGTGCCCCTTCTTGTTCTCTGTTGCAGCAAAACTGGAGTGTGGCAAAATTTCTGGTCGGCAGACCAGTAAAAGTAGCTGGCCGACCACTTTTCTGGTCTACAGCAAACTTTTTTGGTCTATAGTTGGTCTACACCACCCTTTTCTGGTTGGCAGCCCTCCTGGAGGTCTCCATGTTGGAGTAGAAGCTATCTGGAGGTTTGTGCAGTGTTCTGAGATCAAATGTAAACAAAGACAAGTCTGGGCATCACAATGGATTTCCGAGCGAGAAACCAAGTGCATGCATTGTTCAACTTTCCATAGCAGAGCTGAGTAGTGTAGTTTAATGCTTACTTGATAATTAGCATGTTTATGTAATTTAATTAATTTGTTAATTAGTTAAAGTGATGTAATAATTATTGTAGCTAGTTATTCAATTTGTTGTGTAATAACTAGTTTAATTAGATTAATTAGATTAGTTAGATAGCTTAGCTTATTCTTTCAGACCCTCCGTCAAGAGGGCAAATGTTGTAATAAGTGTGCGTGTGCGTGTGTGTGTGTGATGCATGTCTTCCAACCCCTTTTCTTTCTCCCTTTTACTTATCAGCTTTCGATGGTTAGTTTTAGGGAATATTTCAATTAGCATCCTTATGCTTGCATACGTGCATCCATTCATCTGTCTTGTATGCACCGGGCTCAGCGCATCATACAAACTGCATTGTATTTCAGTACCAATTTGAATACATGTTATCTAGTTGCATTCACATGACATTCTAGATAGCCGAGCCTATTTTAGTTACATTTTTGCATGTGTTGCATTAGGCATCTTAACATAAACTAAGATCATGCATGATTTCTAACTAGTGTTCTGTTTTGGCTCGGAGTACACTGTAAGTGTTTATGCTTTAGCATCCTTGCATGTGTGTAAGTGACTGCCATGATAGCATGCTTGCCATGAGGCTATGTGCTTATGTGTTTAAATGCATGAATGCCTGTGGATAAAGGTTTGATTGCCTGAATTGGAACAACTCAATGATCGTGAGTTTTAAGCCCACTTGAGGGTGGCAAATCTGCGCTTTAGCCTACTTGCGAGTAGCACTTTTAAACCACATTAAAAAACAAACATGAGTTGTTTCGTTCCAATCCGCGTGATTGAGTCTATACTTGTATGCTGTGCGCATCACATAGTAAGGTTAGCTAATAAACTGGAAAAAGAACACATGTGTTTATAAAAACAACATATCATGTTAGTAGAGGTCGATCCTTTGACCGGGCAAGCGGGGGTGCTCATTTCAGGACCTTCCCTTCTCGTACCCAAGTTCCCGAGCCGAGGCAACTTTGGTGATAACGGACACGTGGCCTTAGGCACAAGTCAGGGTTTCCTAAATTTCCCAAAATAAAATATTTAGGTGGCGACTCTGAAATCTGGCAAAGCAGTCCATGTTTGGCGCTTTTGATTCAAAATTGATTTTTCAAAACCAATTGCCGGATTTGGACTCTTTGGTGATTTATCAATCTTACATTGCACTTTGTGAGATTAGATTCAGAACCGTGATAGGAGTCCGAATTGTAGTAGCTAGAACCCCAAATCCGTGCCCTCTCCGAAAGGGGGTGTAGACGTCCCCCGAACGCATCCCGGGAGGATGAACTCCCGTTCTGTTCATATCGGGCTTACTACAGTTCGGACTCAAATTGTCACGGTTCTAAATCTGAACCAAAGAGTCCAAATCCGGCAAATCGTTTGGAAGAAAAACAGATTTTTTTTGAAAAGTAGTGCCAAACATGGACTGCTTTGCCAGATTACAGAGTCGCCACCTAAATATTTTAAAATGGGGGAATTTAGGAAACCCCGACTCGGTGCCGAAGGCCACATGTCCGTCATCACCAAAGTGACTTGGCTTGGGAGCTCGGGTACGATCGGGGAAGGTCAGCTATGAGCACCCCCTCTCGCCCGGTCCGAAGACCGGCCTCTACTAACCGTGATATCTGATTTTGAAAACATTACATGCTCTTATTCCAATTATTAGCCTAGCATTACTATGTTATGCGCGCAGCAAACAAGTATAGACTAGATTGCCTAACTTGGAAATAAACATTGCATATCCGTTTTGTCTCGAAAAACGTGTTGGTTTTTGCTACTCGAAAGTAGGCTAAAATACGGATTTCAATGAGTTGTTCCAACTCACACAATCCAACCTCCACCCACAGGCATTCAAGCAATTTATCACGTAAGCATTTAGCCGCATGGCAAGCATACTGTCATGGCAAACGTTCACACGCATGCGACATGCTAAAGTATAAAAACTTACATCGTACTCCGTGCCAAAACAATAAACTAGTTAGCAAAACATGCATGACCTAGTTCATGTTAAATGACTAATGCAACATGGGCATAGATGCAATCTAGAGTAGGCTCGGCTAACCCTAAACATGGCATGTGAAATGCGCGAGTAGCACGTATTCAATTTAGAAATCGAAAGTACAATGCAGTTTGTATGATGTACCGAGCCTGGTGCATGTACACAAATGCATGAATGCACGCATGCATTGCATAAGGTATGCTAATTTAACTGTGCCCTAATCTACCATCGTAAGTAGGTAAATAAAAGGGAAGAAAGAAGTGGGGATTGGAAGACATACATCCACTCACACACACTTATTACAGATATGCCCTCGCTCGGAGGGACCGAAAGAATATACAAATTAATTAACTACGCAAGCTAATTAATTATATTACAAATCAACTAAATTAATTAAATAAAATAATTAATCTAATTAAACAGTAAATCGCCTCGGGGTGAGGGCCCAATGCAGCGCGCTCAGGACTGGCTCGGAATCGCACTGCCATGCATGATTTGCCTCTGTTTCATCTGCTCTCCTCCTCAGAAAATTACCAAAGTCCCAAGAGTGCCTCTCAGGGCACTGGGGATCACCACCGGCTGGGGTAGGACACCACCGGCTGAAGGAGGAGGCCACCGACACTAGACTCATCCATCGGCTGCCAATTGACTGCCGGTCGGCACTAAACAGTGCCGGTCGGCACAAAATGCCTGCAAAACCTGCAACTCACAGCAGCAGAGGACAACAACATGCATGGCAATATGATTCAAGCCATTTATGCACCAAACACTTCCTTTATCATGTTAGTGACTCAAAGGGGCATGTGCCTCGATTCTCGGACCACCAATCACGCGTTTCCATGCATGATGGCCCAAAGAACCAAGAGGGCAATTTTGATTTCAAATGCATGCAATGCAAACAAGCAAATAAGGGTGCCAAACCTCCATCATACTTCACTTCAAGAGGCCTAGCATGCATGCCTATGCAATGAGGTCCTAAGCATGTTATCTACTATGCCATATGGACAATGCAAGGCGCTTATGCAAGCATACAAGTAGGCATACAAGGCAAGTATGCAAACTAAGGAATGGGATGGACTTATACATGAATTGTGCAGCTCTAACAAGGCTCAAAACAGCGGCCAAAATGCTAAGGCATGAGGGCCAAACAATTATGCACACATGCATAGGTTAAGGCACTAACACTTAAGCATAACAAACAACATTCAAGCACACTTGAAATGAGTTAAACATGGACTACTAGCATGTAGCATAAGCTCTGAAAATCATGCAAAACATGATGCCAAATCATGCAACAAAGCAAGCCAAACAAAGCATGCAAGTGGTTCAAGGCTTTAAGGCAAGCCAAGGGGTTCAAACTAGGGTCAAACCCACCAAGCCTCACAAGGCCAAGGGGGCTCAAAATAGGTCACATGCAGACCTAAACAAGGCCAAGGGTGTACCTAGATGGCATCTAAGAGGCTTAAACCCTAAGGCATACAAAGTGACCAAAACAAGGAGCGTTTAACACATACTTTTAAAGCATTAAAGGAGCATGTAATGCAAACATATGAGCATGTCAAATGGACTGATATGACATGATAAATGTTTCCAAACCACCAAAAATAATGCAAGCATGGCATGCCACACACTCATGCTCCTAAGGCCAACAAGCCAAATGCAAAGGAGCTATGTAATGCGAGTCATGGCCGACCAAAACAAGCATGGACAGACCTCACGCATGGCAAAATAAGCATACAAGCTTCATGGATCTAAGCCTAAAACATGCTAGAAATAGGGGCACACAACCTAGGCATGTTAAGGGACTATTAAGGCATTACAAAGCAACTATGCAAGGCATGCAAAGAATGCTAAAACCAACTTAGAAACATGTTATATCATGGCATAATAAGCATGAAAAACAAACCAAACATGCTCAACAAACAACCAAACATGGTGCTCCTTTGGAGGCCAAAACTTGCCCTTTTCAAGGACATCAAGGAGAGGGGGTGGCCCCCTCCTTCTTGAGACTCTAAGGCATCATCTTCACCACTGAAATCCCTCAAGATTTCAGTGGTGGAGAGATCCTAACACCAAGGTCTCGGATCTCTCACAAAAAGGCACAAAATGGGGCCTTTTCAAGGCCTAAGGGTGGTCAAACCTACCCAAACCACCAAACACTCTTAATAAACAATGAAGAGGCCTAAAAATCAGAACTTTTTTGTATTATAGACTAAGCACAAAAACAGTTCTAAACTAAGTAAAAACAAGGTGCAAGAATGGGGTAAAAAGGGGTAGTTTTGTTACCTTTGAAGACCTCTTCAACAATGTTGGTGTTGTTGCCTTCCTTTGCTTGAATCCAACTCCAAAGCACCAAGAACAAACCTCTGGACCCTCAAAGACCTAGGGAAGGTGAAACACTAGGTGCTTGTGTGTGAAAGTATGGACTAAAGCACCTAGTGTACAAAATGAGCAAGGAAAAGAGAGATAGGATAGATATAGTATTTCTAACCTAAAACCAGAGCCTCTCCTCTGTCTCTTCTCTCTAACCCTCCAATTTTTCTAACCCTTGAGCCAAGAGGAGAGAGCCTTCTCTTATAGGCAACAAAGCTTACAAGCTAAGTCAACCAAAGGCTCATCCCCTCCATACACGTGTATGGAGGGGAAGCAAAAGCTAAACAGCTGTCTAAAAATATCTCATAAAGCAGCTGCACAGTGGTCAGCAGGGCAAAATGGTCATTTTGCCAAAACAAGTGCCGACCGGCACAAAATAGTGCCGACCGGCACAATATAGTGCCGGTGGTAACACCAGCCAGCCGGTGGCCTCTAGCTAGTGCCGGTGGTGTGTGGGGATGCCTCACAAAGCATTCCCTGCCCTTCCAAGGCAAAACACAAGTGTTTGGTGCAAAATCAAACACAAAACGGTCGAGTTCGGAGGTCCTGAGGCAAGGCGCGTGAGCCGAGAACTCCGGGAACTCCAAACGAACACAAACATGGATAATCACTGAGTGTTCCAACGGTGACGTCCAAGTCTAGAGGACGGTCAAAAATGGGGTGTCTACAGTTGCCCCTCTTTGACAGAACTCGGAAGTCATAACAATGACGGGAGTGAATGTCAAAGCCCAGAGACGACCCATTTTTGACAAGGCCGAAGACTTAGACAAACATGCATGACAAGCAAGGTATGCGCCCGAAGGCAGGGGCAAAATGCAACCGAAAATGCAAGAAGCCGGGCATAACTTATGATCATGCAAAGAAAGCTGTAACGAAACACGCATGCAACAGTTTTAAGCTAGAAAACGCCAAACTACACTACAATGCAGAAAGGATGTAAGAGAATTATGTAATTCTCGATACGTCTCACTCGGGAGATACAATACCTGCGCGGCTCGTCCGGTTTCACCGGCCTCGAATGAACCGTACATACAATATCGTGCCTGAAAAGAAAACAAACTTAACAGGTGCAATATTGTTAGCAACATGCATGACAATGCGAATGAAATGCACAAAACAGTGCAATGATATGCAATTGAATCTAAATGTAATGCAAATGATATGCAATGTATACAAAACTATGTATGAACAATGCAAATGGAAATGCAATACAATCGAAATTATATGCAAACTACATGCAAGGCAATTGAATCATGATTCATTCATGAGCGATTCGAAACCACACAAATGTCAAATAGATTGATGGGGGTAACAAGTCTGTCTACCATAGAAAAGGTGTCGAAGCCCTCAAGGCGCGAGTGCACGCAGAACTATGAGTAATGTAGACAGACACAAGAACAAGTATTGGGTGGAATGACATAAGTGGGGTGACGACCCGCTGGGGAAAGAATGATGATCCTAATGCCGGATGCAACAATTACACTACAATGTAATATGATGGATAGATGATACAATGGATATGGCACGCGGGCCAAACCAAATCTCGCCTAGGAAGGGCATGTACACGTACAAGCCATGTCTAACATAGAAAACGGTGCCGCAACCTCAAACCAAGTTCATCAAGGAGTAGGCGCGATGCACATGAACCATGCTTTGACGTGAAAAGTAAGGGCACCTACCAGACCAAGCTCAACAAGGAAAGGCGCAAGCCATAGATGGAGGCAATGCAGTGAATGCATGCAACGGAATAGATACAATGGATATGGCATGTGGGCCAAACCCAGTCTTGCCTAGGAAAGGCATGTACGCATACGAACCATGTCTAACATAGAAAAGGTGTCGAAGCCCTCAAGGCGCGAGCGCACGCAGAACTATGTTTCGACGTGAAAAGTATAGGCACATACCAGACCAAGCTCAACAAGGAAAGGTGCAAGCCATAGATGGAGGCAATGCAGTGAATGCATGCAATCTACAATGCAATATCTACAAATATGCAATGGGCGAAATGCATGACAATGCAGATGATGCAAATGACCATGATTGCAGTTTTCCCTATTCTTCCAACGGGATGGTATACTAGGTTGGTTCAGTATCCAGAATTGAGGCATAATCACACTACCTCAACCTATGGGGCTTCCATACAGGTTTCAAGCCGAGGGTACACCCCCTGGGTATTTAAACCAGACTTTAGTCTCGGAAATCCCGAACCTTTGCGTTCTAGGCATGAGCCATTCGAACTCTAGTTTTCACCGTCCCCGTTGGTCTCCTAGGAACTCACCGCAAGCACGGAAGTCGTTCGGGCATGACAAACACCGAAGGAATTGCATCTCCAGAGGATTTAAGGTCTCCTAGACCGGAATGCGAAATGTATGCATGACAATGCATGTTGTTTTTTGTTTTTTGTCTGAAAATGCAAATGATGCATGATGCGTGTTTTTTTTTTTTTTTTTTTTTTTTTTTTTTTTTTTTTTTTTAAATGCATGACATATGCGCTACCTACAATGATGCATGACAATGCGATATTTATAATGCGATGCATGATAATGCGGATGAGGCATGCATGCCGATGTATGGAAGGTTTTGCACCCTCCAAGGATTTAAGGTCTCCTAGACCGTGCGTGTTTTTGGTCCCGCCGGACCCTCGTTTCGGGGCAACGCAAGTGTGGTGCGCAAAATAGCGCGATGTAATGCGTGCCAAATGCAATGAGGGGCAACTTAACACACCGAAGGTCTTGCACCTCCCGAGGATTTAAGGTCTCCCAGACCACGCGTGTTTAGGGTCTCGCCGGACCGGCTTTGGGGTAATGCATGATGATGAGATGCGCGAAAGAGTGCGATGAAATGCATGCCAAATGCAATGAACGGTGCATGTCAATGTACCGAAGGTCTTGCACCCTCTGAGGATTTAAGGTCTCCTAGACCGTCGCGTGTTTTTGGTCCCGTCGGACCCGGTGTGGAGAACGATGCAAAGCATAAGTGCATGACAATGCTCGTAATAAAATGCATGATAATGCAATCAAGCGGGTTTTAGGTCTCGCCGGACCGCGCGTGTTTTTGGTCCCGCCGGACCCGGTGTGGAGAACGATGCAAAGCATAAGTGTATGACAATGCTCGTAAAAAAAATGCATGATAATGCAATCAAGCGGGTTTTAGGTCTCGCCGGACCGCGCGTGTTTTTGGTCCCGCCGGACCCGGTGTGGTGGGGCAACTGTGCGAATGTGACACGCGTGCCACAAGGGATGCAAAACAATGCAAGTGAGAATGAAATGAATCATGAGGCACGCATACCTCATTGGTGTGAAAATGGAGTGCAAAACGAGGCATACGTGCCTCGAGATGCAATGAAATGCGAAATGAGGCACGCATACCTCATTTGATGCAAAATGAAATGCAAAACGAGGCACGCGTACCTCGAAATGCGATGAAATGCAAGATGAGGCACGCATACCTCATCGGAATGGAAAATGGAATGCAAAACGAGACACGCGTACCTCGAAATGCAATAAAATGCAAGATGAGGCACGCATACCTCATTGAATGGAAAATGGAATGCAAAACGAGGCACGCGTACCTCGGAATGCGATGAAATGCAAGATGAGGCACGCATACCTCATCGGATGGAAAATGGAATGCAAAACGAAATGCAAGATGAGACACGTGAGGTAGCACACCTCACGTGGGTCAAGATGAGATGCAAAACGAAACACGTGAGGTAGCACACCTCACG
The DNA here is from genome assembly GCA_036172215.1 of Camellia granthamiana. Classification (NCBI taxonomy): domain Eukaryota; kingdom Viridiplantae; phylum Streptophyta; class Magnoliopsida; order Ericales; family Theaceae; genus Camellia; species Camellia granthamiana. The sequence continues at coordinate 14,500,695 of CM069913.1, forward strand.
CGAATCAAAGTGAAATGCAAAATGAGACACGTGAGGTAGCACACCTCACATGGATCAAGATGAAATCCAAAATGAAATGCAAAATGAGACACGTGAGGTAGCACACCTCACGTGGATCAAGATGAAATGCAAAACGAAACACGTGAGGTAGCACACCTCACGCGAATCAAAGTGAAATGCAAAATGAGACACGTGAGGTAGCACACCTTACGCGAATCAAAGTGAAATGCAAAATGAGACACGTGAGGTAGCACACCTCACGTGGATCAAGATGAAATGCAAAATGAAATGCAAAATGAGACACGTGAGGTAGCACACCTCACGTGGATCAAGATGAAATGCAAAACGAAACACGTGAGGTAGCACACCTCACGTGGATCAAGATGAAATGCAAAACGAAACACGTGAGGTAGCACACCTCACGCGAATCAAAGTGAAATGAAAAATGAGACACGTGAGGTAGCACACCTTACGCGAATCAAAGTGAAATGCAAAATGAGACACGTGAGGTAGCACACCTCACGTGGATCAAGATGAAATGCAAAATGAAATGCAAAATGAGACACGTGAGGTAGCACACCTCACGTGGATCAAGATGAAATGCAAAACGAAACACGTGAGGTAGCACACCTCATGCGAATCAAAGTGAAATGCAAAATGAGACACGTGAGGTAGCACACCTTACGCGAATCAAAGTGAAATGCAAAATGAGACACGTGAGGTAGCACACCTCACGTGGATCAAGATGAAATGCAAAATGAAATGCAAAATGAGACACGTGAGGTAGCACACCTCACGTGGATCAAGATGAAATGCAAAACGAAACACGTGAGGTAGCACACCTCACGCGAATCAAAGTGAAATGCAAAATGAGACACGTGAGGTAGCACACCTTACGCGAATCAAAGTGAAATGCAAAATGAGACACGTGAGGTAGCACACCTCACGCGAATCAAAGTGAAATGCAAAACGAAGCACACATACCTCATTGATTGTGAAATGCAAAACGAAAGTGCAAGTATGGCACGCATGCCATACGGAACGTAGAACAACGCAAGTGTGCCACGTATGCCGCATAGAAATGTAAGCAGTGCAAGTCACAAGGGACGTGCAAAACGGCGCGAGGCGACGCACCGGAAAGTGTGATGAATGCGCGCAACACACACGGGGCAACTTTTAAATCTTATGAAAGACAAAAGGATACAAAAGGATACAGTCATCCCATCAATTTGAGTGCCACACACAGAAGACACTGTCTGAGGTCAAAACGGAGGCCGGTTGAGCGTCGGAGATGCACTTCCTTGCACTTTCTTGAGCTATGAAGACCCAAAACCCCTCATCTAGCCTAAAAAAGGCCTTTGGAACACCACCGGCTGGGTGGGAAGGCTACCGGCTGCCTCCGGCTGCCTGAACTCATCCACCGGCACAATATTGTGCCGACCGGCACAAAATAGTGCCGACCGGCAGAAAATGCCTGATCGGGGGCAGTTCTACCATTTTGCCTCGGGTCTTTTAAAATAGGGCTTGAAACCCTATTTCTTCACTTTGCCTCCGCCGAAAACCTTCACTCTCTCTCTCTAGAGCTTTGTTCTCTCGATTTTTCGTCGATTTCCTCGCGTTTTACGCTCGTTTTACCGTCGGATTCGCGATATTCTTCGCGTTTCGGACATTTCCATCCGATCGAAACTTCGTTTCGGGATCTCCTTTGCTATTTCCGCCTTTTCGGGACTTGTTCCCCTCGATTTTCTCTACATTTCCGTGTATTTTCATCTTCCGGCCTTTCCGGCCATTCTCGGCCCACTCGGGGTTGACTTTTCCAGCCGACTTCTCGTATTCTTACTCGGTTCTCCTTTTCCGGCTATTTTCTCATCCTCATTACTATGGCAGACGATGTTCCACATGTCGGGACTCCCCCGGATCACGAGATGGATCCCGGGGTCGAGCTCCTCCCGCTGAGTGAGCGCCCATTTGATCCGGCGACCTACCGGCCGGCTATTCACATTCTACCACCCGATGGACTCCGCCACTTCCGCGGCTTCGACCGAGCACTGGACCCGGAGCTTCTCCTGCACGAGCCGGCCTCTCACTTGTCCTTCGGCGCTTCCGAGGTAACATCCCGATCCACTTTATTTTCTGCAACGTAGAACTGTAAACTGTCAACTGCCATAGCTGATTACAACCCTTAACTGCTTTAGATCTGATACACTGTGCGCTGTAGTTGATTGTAGACAACCTCACAACTGATATCTGCCTAGGACCGACACACATGCACACACACTGCACTAGCCTGAATCACCCAAACACATGGCACACATTGCACTTTTGACATGAACTCACCGACACCCGGTGCTTATTTGAATCTTGAAAACTCGCACGCATGCTAGACTTGCACTGAATCACACAAACACGCAGACGCATCACACGTTGGTAATTCACTGAAACATACCGGGACCCGGCATCCGTTTGAACTTTGAAAAACACGCACACATGCTATGTTTACACTGATCCCCATGGGAGTACTGGCACATCACAGGCCGTAGTCCACCTACTGGTGCACTGAAACCTGACATTTGCTTGCATCTGAAAAACGTGCACACGTGCACCAAGTTTACACTGGACCACTCGAAACACACTGACGCATCACGCGCCGTAGTTTACCGTAAGCACACCGGTACCCGGTTTCTGTTTGAATCTGAAAGACTTGCACGCATGCTAGATTTGTACTTACTTTATCTGTTTCTTCGAAACTGTACATTTCATATTGATTTGCAACTGTTTGTTTGTAAACAGGGAGGTTCCCATGCCATCCGCGGGTATGGGAATACCGTCGCTCGAGAGTGGTATGCCGAGCTACCTGACGCAGTCCGTCAGATCGTCGATCGGGCCGGCTTCGGCGCATTTTGCAGGGGACTGTCCAGACTTACTGCTTGCAGGCCTCTCATTGCCACCCTGGCAGAGAGGTGGTGGGACACCACTGATTCATTCCACTTGTCGGTGGCAGGGGACATGACGATGACTCCTTACGACTTCGCGATGCTTACCGGCATCGGGGTAGGGGTGATCCGATCCCCTTCGACATTGATATGGATGAATGGACCGCGGCCCAGGTCTACTTGCTTGGCGAGGCACCGCCTCTGGCGCGTCCTGGCTTTGTCAGGTATTCCTGGTTCGAGGTTCAGTTCAGGGTCCAGCCCACCCTTATCGACGCAGCCCCGATGACCCAGGAGGCCGTGGAGCAGTACGCACGCGGCTTCTTGATGTTTTTGCTAGGGACGACCCTCTTCGCCGACCGGGCGAACATAGTGCCCCTCTGTCTTCTCAGCGCACTGGTAGATGTCAGAGATATTTTGCGCTTTGACTGGGGTGGCGCGGCTCTGGCCACCCTCTACAGCTGCATGAGCTCAGTCTCCCGTGGCAGCGGGCAGTTGCTCGGAGGCTACTGGCGAGCTTGGGAGGTATGTCTTCTTCTCTGCTTTACATTTCCGTTCTACATACTTTCTGTATTCTGCACTGTACACTGCTCACACTGACTGTATACTGTACACACGGCACACACATACTCTGCTTTACACTGATTGTATACTGTACACACGGCACACACATACTCTACACAATACACTGCACAACACACGGCTCTGCTATCTCTGCTTTATTCTGATTGTACACCGTTCACTCTGTACACTCTGCAAAATACACTACACAACACACGGCTCTGTTATTTCTGCTTTACACTGCATTCTGCTTTATCTGATGGTCATACTGACATCTGTTTTGCAGTTGTGGGTGTATGCCTACTTCCCTAGGCTGGAGCCAGCGCCGGAGACGGAGACTCCCCTGGTCATCCCTTTCTCGCGCCGCTACGATGGGAGGTGCACACGGCGACCTCGGGATACCTTCAGCTTCTACCGCCGATTCTTCGACACCATCACCTCTGCCGAGGTATATTTTACTTACAGTTCATTCAAACTTTGCTTTGCATTTGTGTATTCCAAATAGCAATCGGTAACAAACTGTACTTCCAATTCCAGATCATCTGGCGACCCTGGGCTGCAGTGCCAGCAGGCATTCAGGATCGGTTCGCCGGTGCGGAGGAGACCTCTCGCTACCGGATTTTGCTGGAGGGCCCGGTCTGTCGGGCTTGGTACCTGGGGGAGCGTTTTCTGCGCCAGACCCTTGGGTTGCCAGAGCAGATAGTCCCGATTCACCCCCCTGAGCACATGAGGGATACCGAGAGGTTTTCTCTGCAGCAGATGGAGGACTACACCCTTGGCTGGGACGAGGGCGGCTATAGGGGCGAGGGCGACTACTCTGAGTATGTCCGGACCTTCATCATGCGGCCTCTGAGCGGGGGTCGCCAGACTGAGCGAGGAAGTCCTGCGGTGCCGGTAGCTCGGGCAGAGGCAGGAGCAGGAGTGGGATCTTCGAGGAGAGCCCGAGTCCGAGGCAGGGGTGGGGTACAGAGGGGACGAGGGTCCGGTTGGCCCGCTCTGCCCACTATGCTGACGTACAGGGGGCAGGGTGGAGAGACCTACCAGATCCCCTTCGTTCCTCCCCCAGCTGGTCACGAGTTAGCCGGTATTCCTGACTTACCCCCGGTACGTATTACTTCACTTTGCATCTTGCATTGTCATTCCATTTCAGTTTATTTGATATTCCGCAGAATACTAATGCATCCGATACTTTTGCAGGCTTCCTCCGAGTACACACGGCAGTCGGTGGAGCTGTGTGCCTCCCTGATGGGGATGCTGCAGCGGACCCTCGATGTCATGGCCGCCTACAGTCTTCCGGTACGTTCTTCTAACCACAGTCTCAAACCATACTCTGTTCCATACATACTGATGCACTACACAAAATCTGATAAACTGCTCACGGCATTCACACACTGTACTCATACACTGCATTCTGATATACTGCTCACGGCATTCACACACTGTACTTATACACTGCATTCTGATATACTGCTCACAGCTTTCTGATGCATTTGCTTTTCGTATTTTTCAGCCTCCCTTTCCGATTCCGCCAGTGGGCGGCACTCCTCCGGCTGGGCCTTCCCTTTCTACTCGGGATGGCAGGATATTCCCCCGTACCAGAGGGAGACACGCTCATGTCGGGAGTAACTCGCGAGCACCAGTTCCAGGTGATGGCGAGTCAGAGATGGAGGCGGAGTCGTCCGAGGAGGAGGCCGGGGATAGCTCGGGCTCGAGCTCTGACAGCGATGCTTCCGACGATACTCCTGGGCTTCTGCCCAGGAAGAGGGCGAGGATGGATCCCCCGGCACGAGGCCATTGATGATGATTACAGACTTCTGTTGTTTTTTTTTTTCTTTATTTCTTTTCTTGTACTTTTCTCTTTTTAGTAGATAGAGTACTTTGTACTGCCATAGGCAGATTTTGCTTTCTTCAAAACTTTGTATTTGAAAAGACGATGATATGAAACAAACTTTTATCTGAAAAGTATCTTATTTACACACCTCGTACTTTGCATTGCACTGCATCATATTACACCTCAAATGTAAATGATTACGATTTGTTGTCTGAAAATTGAGCACTTGCACTGTAATAATCGGATAACCAACCAACTAACAGCAAACAACCCAGACAAATCACTGCTCAAACTGAACAAATAGCCCATATTCTGCTGGGGATTAATCTGCACACAGCTCATAATACAATATCCGGTCCATTCTGCACACGGCAAACTTTGAACAATTGGCCCAATCTGACAAGACGGATCACCGAAACCGAGATAGTTGAGGTTGAAAAACATTCGGATGTCCCAAAATTTCCTTTTCTTTTCTTGCCTCGCATAAATGTAGAGAATGGCACAGCATTCTGAGCACAAACGATTTGAGAAAAAGAAAGGGTTTTCGACCTGGGTATCGAGCCTACAACTGAACACAGTGGAAAGGACTCAAGTGAGGAAAATAAAAGGCACACGACCTAAACACAACGAGATACACTCAGAGAAGACTCAAAGCTAAACTGAGACCGACAAATCAAAGGACACGACACACGGACGTGCTTGAAAACAAAAGACCTTGAGGAGCCAATTCCTCCGGGCAGGTTTCCCACCCTTTCTGATTTGTGTGATTCTCACGCCACTCGGCCCTCGAGCTTGGTTTTTCTCTCAAAAACCCTCCTACTCACTTTTCTCTCGACTTACACCTCTCTATTCTTTATTCTCTCATTTTTCGTCCCTTCCCAGGGTGATTGATGGATGAATAGGAAACGGCGGATTCACGCCTGATACAGCTAGCTCACGGCTATTTCTTCTGATAGATAGGGTGCCTTTCTGGCAAGTACGTTGATAACAAAGGAGAGGCGGAACACCCGACTCGACTGTGCCCCTAGTTCATTACTTTGACCATTTTTTGTTTTCTTTCTAAAACAGTTTTGATCAAAATGAACGTTAGATTAACATGCTTGTTCAATTTTTGATTTGAAAATCATGCAAGTCAGGCCGTAAGCACTGAAAGTTTTCCTTTTTGGGTCCAAACATGGTCCGATTTTGGAAAATGAAATAATTTTCGAGAAAATAGTCAACCTCAGTAAAAATTTTCAAAAACTATTTTCGCAAACAGTCAATGCTCAACAAGCGCAGAACCTCTCCTCGAGATACGCAACCTCAGATCGGAGGCAATTTGGGAAAATTGCCCCTTGTTTGAAGGGGGGGAAGAGGGCAACGGAAAGTTGCCCCTAGTTTGGGCGGCAACTCAGGGCAACTTTATGGCGATATGAGGCAACGGAAAGTTGCCCCTTGCTTGGACGATGCCGCGGCATGCTCATCGATGATCGATCGCAGCCGGATTCTCACGCACGGAGAGGACGAAGGCGGCCACAAACAATATATGGACACAGTCACCTTGAAAGCATTGGTGGTTGGACTTCAGGAGGAAGTTGATCATGCAGCTCCAGTTGTTGCAACCGAGACATCGGATTTGGAAGAAGCACAAGTAATCAAAACCATTGCATGGACCGAGACGCTATGAAAGCGTTAAGGGCTGGACTTCAAGATGAAGTTGCCTACGTATCCCAAACATGGGAATCAAGCCTTACGTAGTTCCGGTTAAGGTACACTCGGGTATTTTAACCTTCACTATTTTTAGGCTCTTACTTTTGCCAAGGCGCCCAATGCGGGTTTTCGACCTTGCGAGCTTCTTTTCTTTCTTTTCCTTTTTTTTTTCCTTTTTGCATTTTTTGTATTTTTCTTCGTCTTCTTTTCTTTTGCATTCTTTTTTTCCTTTTTTTGTATTTTTTCTTTGCTCTAACTTTTGCCTGGGTCGCCCTTCTGGGTTTTCGATCTAGCGAGCCTCTCAAAGGGTAAAAGTGTAGCTTGGTCCATGCCAAATGGTTTTCGAAATCGAAGCCTCCCCTTTTTCGGGAGAATGACCGTTGCAGTACTTTGCAGGAGAATCAATCACGGTTGCTTTGCCAACTTCTCCTGGTGAACTCTAGTCTTTTGACTTGACTTTGGTGCCTCTTGTTGGAGGGCTGCTTCGGGTCTGGCCACACGGGCCTTGCATTGATAGCTAATCATTGAACATTCCGGATGCCGGTCCAAGGTTTGAAAATGAGGGGTCGGGTCTCGAGGCCGAGAGCGATCCTAAGCTGCATAATCTCAAGAGCGATTCCACACAGATCTTCGCGGGACTGCGCAAAACATTTTGTTTTCGAAAATTTTTAAGAAGGCGACGAATTGCTCGTGCCGAAGACAGTGTGGAACCAGTCTGGATCAAGCCAGGGTCCTTCTCAGTACTCACGCTGACAAGCATGATTTCGATCATTAAGGGCTTAGCATGCCTCTCTTTCTTTCGATTTGATCAAAGTTTTGCAAATCCCGAGGAATTCCTCCCTCTTCGTTTTCACCGCAGTGTTCAAAAGGGTTTGAAAAACTTAGGTCAAAACAATAATTATTAGGGCACACAAGAGCGGGTGGAATGCGCTGTCACCCCATTCGAATTCTCTGGCACAACTAGCCCAAAACAAATAGTACGGGAACACGATAGCCGCGACTGTTTCATTCAGGTTCCCCGGATGTAAACCGGCTCCACAGCAGAGGTAGTCCCAAAAAGAAAGCAAAAGGAAGTAATTACAAAACAAAACGGTGCTTGAGGCAACAACCCCGGAGTCACCTGGTATTCTATACAAAAGAGGGACTGACTCATTACAACAAGACAGACCCTTAAGCAAAAAGGACTGACTCAAGACAGAGACAGACTCAAAACAAAGCAAAAGACTGACTCGACACTCAAGCCAGGATTTACAAAAGTAGCATTCGCAGATGCTCAAAACTGCGTGCCAGACACCACATCAAAAACTCGAGGCGCTGCCCGCAGGCGGTTGAATCCCAATTACATACTCGCAGTATCGGTGTCCTCAAAATCCAACAGCTGAGTGGTGACGGATTTAGCTAAGGTGGGTGGGAGGATAACCTCGTTGTCAATCAGATCCTGCACCTCGTGGCGGAGGCGAAAGCAGTTATCGGTGGAGTGGCCAAATTGCTGGTGGTACGCACAGTACTGAGTGGCATCATGTCCTACTGGAAGGGGTTTGGGGAGCGGCCTAGGCTCAAGGGGTGTAAGATGCCCCTTTTTGGCCAAAATCAGAAGTGCCCTAGACAAAGGCATGTAGAGAGGATGGAAGACCCTCCGCCCCCGGGGCTGGTATTTTGAAGCCTGAGTGCTCCTGCTAGACGTGCTGGCGAACGGGTCGGCAGGTGCGGGCTTGAATTTCTGATCCTTCCCAAGTACGGGGTTGGGAGTGAGAGAAACTGTTTCAACATAACGGGGTCTATCCCGATTTTCCGACTGGCTTGAACTATCCTCAGGTAGAGTGGGAAAAACATCCTTCACAATTTTGGTTGTCATCGCGGATACCTGTTGTTTGTTCACCCCCCCGGCTTTTAAAGCCTCGACTGTCCACAACAGCTGTCCCATGGGGTCGGCATCTGCCTTTGCTTTGTCTTTGCCCTTGGCCTCAGCCTGGTGAGAGGTTTGGGTTGGTACTGGTACATCGTTGTTGTATGTGGAGGCCATCTCCGGCTGATTAAGCTCGATCACAATCCGCCCCAGTAGCGGGGGCTCTTGGGGCTCAAAATTTCCGGCATACGGTGCAACCGGTGGCGAGGCTGACATCCCGTAAGCGAGATCTGCCACAGATCTTTGGAGATCACCTATCATCCCCATTAACTCGAATGTAGTGGTCTCGCGAGCCTGATAGAACAGGGGGGCCCAGATTGGGTGTGTAGCGGGCGACCTAGGAGGATGTGGCATATCTACGCTGGCCTCACTCTGTAAGGTGATCCCTTGATCCAACGCGGCTGTCATAACCACTATTTCTTCTGAACTCTGCGTCATCTCAAACCCTGCCCCAGCAAGGGAAAACACTGGCTATTCTGTATCGACTTTCCGGACTCTCTCAACTGAAAGGAAAAACGGACAGCATTTCAGCCCAAAACAGATCAAACACAGACGCAGTCAAACATCTGATCTCTACTACTGATTACTGTTCCCCAGAATCACTGTTCCCAGAACTGAACTGATACCCGCAGATATAACTGGTTCCTCAACAACACTGATACTGGTGCCCTTCGGGCCGGATACTCAAACTCGCAAACTGACATGCACTTTCCTGCAGAGATACACTCTAGAAGCACATAACAGATAATTGAGAGCCAAAACACCCCTATATTGGGGTAGGGTTTCCCTGTCCTATTTTGTCAGGAGCTAGGGTTTCACTACGCACGCAGCGGTTTCAAACAACCTACATCGGGTAAGCAACCTGTCCTAGTTTGGAATGGTCACTATGGATCCGAATATGCACTAGGTCGAATGGTCAAAAGGGTGCCCCGGTAAAACCGGGGTTTGTGTTCTCATACTGGCAGAGCCCGTAACCGGTCAGCCTTATGGTCATGCCTTGACAAGACAAGCCTCCAGCAAACCGCTCAGGAATAACAGATGGCCAACACGGTGTCCTAGGCGCACCAATGCACATGCAATGCAAAGAAACACATAAGTGTAGTCAAAACAGGATATCACGAGTTCGAGTCAAGCTCTCTAAATATCCCCAGCAGAGTCGCCAGAAACTGTAGACGTCCCCCGAACGCATCCCGGGAGGATGAACTCCCGTTCTGTTCATATCGGGCTTACTACAGTTCGGACTCAAATTGTCACGGTTCTAAATCTGAACCAAAGAGTCCAAATCCGGCAAATCGTTTTGAAGAAAAACAGATTTTTTTTGAAAAGTAGTGCCAAACATGGACTGCTTTGCCAGATTATAGAGTCGCCACCTAAATATTTTAAAATGGGGGAATTTAGGAAACCCTGACTCGGTGCCGAAGGCCACATGTCCGTCATCACCAAAGTGACTTGGCTCGGGAGCTCGGGTACGATCGGGGAAGGTCAGCTATGAGCACCCCCTCTCGCCCGGTCCGAAGACCGGCCTCTACTAACCGTGATATCTGATTTTGAAAACATTACATGCTCTTATTCCAATTATTAGCCTAGCATTACTATGTTATGCACGCAGTAAACAAGTATAGACTAGATTGCCTAACTTGGAAATAAACATTGCATATCCGTTTTGTCTCGAAAAACGTGTTGGTTTTTGCTACTCGAAAGTAGACTAAAATACGGATTTCAATGAGTTGTTCCAACTCACACAATCCAACCTCCACCCACAGGCATTCAAGCAATTTATCACGTAAGCATTTAGCCGCATGGCAAGCATACTGTCATGGCAAACGTTCACACGCATGCGACATGCTAAAGCATAAAAACTTACATCGTACTCCGTGCCAAAACAATAAACTAGTTAGCAAAACATCCATGACCTAGTTCATGTTAAATGACTAATGCAACACGGGCATAGATGCGATCTAGAGTTGGCTCGGCTAACCCTAAACATGGCATGTGAAATGCGCGAGTAGCACGTATTCAATTTAGAAATCGAAAGTACAATGCAGTTTGTATGATGTACCGAGCCTGGTGCATGTAAACAAATGCATGAATGCACGCATGCATTGCATAAGGTATGCTAATTTAACTGTGCCCTAATCTACCATCGTAAGCAGGTAAATAAAAGGGAAGAAAGAAGTGGGGCTTGGAAGACATACATCCACTCACACACACTTATTACAGATACACCCTCGCTCGGAGGGACTGAAAGAATATACAAATTAATTAACTACGCAAGCTAATTAATTATATTACAAATCAACTAAATTAATTAAATAAAATAATTAATCTAATTAAACAGTAAATCGCCTCGGGGTGAGGGCCCAATGCAGCGCGCGCTCGGGACTGGCTCGGAATCGCACTGCCAAGCATGATTTGCCTCTGTTTCATCTGCTCTCCTCCTCATAAAATTACCAAAGTCCCAGGAGTGCCTCTCAGGGCACTGGGGATCACCACCGGCTGGGGTAGGACACCACCGGCTGAAGGAGGAGCCCACCGGCACTAGACTCATCCATCGGCTGCCAATTGACTGCCGGTCGGCACTAAACAGTGCCGGTCGGCACAAAATGCCTGCAAAACCTGCAACTCACAGCAGCAGAGGACAACAACATGCATGGCAATATGATTCAAGCCATTTATGCACCAAACACTTCCCTTATCATGTTAGTGACTCAAAGGGGCATGTGCCTCGATTCTCGGACCACCAATCACGCGTTTCCATGCATGATGGCCCAAAGAACCAAGAGGGCAATTTTAATTTCAAATGCATGCAATGCAAACAAGCAAATAAGGGTGCCAAACCTCCATCATACTTCACTTCAAGAGGCCTAGCATGCATGCCTATGCAATGAGGTCCTAAGCATGTTATCTACTATGCCATATGGACAATGCAAGGCGCTTATGCAAGCATACAAGTAGGCATACAAGGCAAGTATGCAAACTAAGGAATGGGATGGACTTATACATGAATTGTGCAGCTCTAACAAGGCTCAAAACAGCGGCCAAAATGCTAAGGCATGAGGGCCAAACAATTATGCACACATGCATAGGTTAAGGCACTAACACTTAAGCATAACAAACAACATTCAAGCACACTTGAAATGAGTTAAACATGGACTACTAGCATGTAGCATAAGCTCTGAAAATCATGCAAAACATGATGCCAAATCATGCAACAAAGCAAGCCAAACAAAGCATGCAAGTGGTTCAAGGCTTTAAGGCAAGCCAAGGGGTTCAAACTAGGGTCAAACCCACCAAGCCTCACAAGGCCAAGGGGGCTCAAAATAGGTCACATGCAGACCTAAACAAGGCCAAGGGTGTACCTAGATGGCATCTAAGAGGCTTAAACCCTAAGGCATACAAAGTGACCAAAACAAGGAGCGTTTAACACATACTTTTAAAGCATTAAAGGAGCATGTAATGCATACATATGAGCATGTCAAATGGACTGATATGACATGATAAATGTTTCCAAACCACCAAAAATAATGCAAGCATGGCATGCCACACACTCATGCTCCTAAGGCCAACAAGCCAAATGCAAAGGAGCTATGTAATGCGAGTCATGGCCGACCAAAACAAGCATGGACAGACCTCACGCATGGCAAAATAAGCATACAAGCTTCATGGATCTAAGCCTAAAACATGCTAGAAATAGGGGCACACAACCTAGGCATGTTAAGGGACTATTAAGGCATTACAAAGCAACTATGCAAGGCATGCAAAGAATGCTAAAACCAACTTAGAAACATGTTATATCATGGCATAATAAGCATGAAAAACAAACCAAACATGCTCAACAAACAACCAAACATGGTGCTCCTTTGGAGGCCAAAACTTGCCCTTTTCAAGGACATCAAGGAGAGGGGGTGGCCCCCTCCTTCTTGAGACTCTAAGGCATCATCTTCACCACTGAAATCCCTCAAGATTTCAGTGGTGGAGAGATCCTAACACCAAGGTCTCGGATCTCTCACAAAAAGGCACAAAATGGGGCCTTTTCAAGGCCTAAGGGTGGTCAAACCTACCCAAACCACCAAACACTCTTAATAAACAATGAAGAGGCCTAAAAATCAGAACTTTTTTGTATTATAGACTAAGCACAAAAACAGTTCTAAACTAGGTAAAAACAAGGTGCAAGAATGGGGTAAAAAGGGGTAGTTTTGTTACCTTTGAAGACCTCTTCAACAATGTTGGTGTTGTTGCCTTCCTTTGCTTGAATCCAACTCCAAAGCACCAAGAACAAACCTCTGGATGCTCAAAGACCTAGGGAAGGTGAAACACTAGGTGCTTGTGTGTGAAAGTATGGACTAAAGCACCTAGTGTACAAAATGAGCAAGGAAAAGAGAGATAGGATAGATATAGTATTTCTAACCTAAAACCAGAGCCTCTCCTCTGTCTCTTCTCTCTAACCCTCCAATTTTTCTAACCCTTGAGGCAAGAGGAGAGAGCCTTCTCTTATAGGCAACAAAGCTTACAAGCTAAGTCAACCAAAGGCTCATCCCCTCCATACACGTGTATGGAGGGGAAGCAAAAGCTAAACAGCTGTCTAAAAATATCTCATAAAGCAGCTGCACAGTGGTCGGCAGGGCAAAATGGTCATTTTGCCAAAACAAGTGCCGACCGGCACAAAATAGTGCCGACCGGCACAATATAGTGCCGGTGGTAACACCAGCCAGCCGGTGGCCTCTAGCCAGTGCCGGTGGTGTGTGGGGATGCCTCACAAAGCATTCCCTGCCCTTCCAAGGCAAAACACAAGTGTTTGGTGCAAAACCAAACACAAGTGTTTGGTGCAAAACCAAACACAAAACGGTCGAGTTCGGAGGTCTTGAGGCAAGGCGCGCGAGCCGAGAACTCCGGGAACTCCAAACGAACACAAACATGGATAATCACCGAGTGTTCCAACGGTGACGTCCAAGTCTAGAGGATGGTAAAAAATGGGGTGTCTACAGGGGGGCACGCGGAGCGAGTTTGGGCGGTCTACACTATCGTTGTTAAAGAAGGTGACCGGTTGCTTGATGCCAGGGCAATCTGGGAAGTGACCTATCCTACATGGCTTTTGAATATTGTGGTTGTAATGAAGAAAAATGGGACTTGGCGTGTTTGTGTGGATTTCACGGACTTAAACAAAGCTTGCCCCAAGGATTGCTTTCCCCTCCCCAGAATAGACTAACTCGTAGATGCCATGCATCTAAAGGACCAAGACAAAACTGCATTCCTCACCCCAAGAGGAACCTATTGCTATAAGGCTATGCCTTTCGGGCTGAAGAATGAAGGGGCAACTTACCAAAGACTAGTCACTGCCATGTTCAAGGAGTAACTCGTCCATACTATGGAAGTCTACATTGACGATATGGTGGTCAAGTCCAAAGAAGAGCAAACTCATCTAGCCGATCTGGAAGAGACATTCGGCATTCTACGCAAGTACAAAATGAAGCTCAACGCTTCCAAATGTGCATTTGGGATCGAATCCGGCAAATTCCTTGGCTACATTGTTAACCATTGCGGAATCGAAGCCAACCCGAGACAAATCACAGCAATTCTAGGACTCGACTCCCCTCGCTCAGTCAAAGAGGTTCAAAAGCTGATGGGGATGGCCACCACACTCAACAGGTTCATCAGTCGTTCCACAGATCGCTGCTAACAATTCTTTCATACCCTTTGGCAGGGTAAAGCTTTTGAATGGACCCCCGAATGCGAAGCTGCTTTGAACGGTTTGAAAGCTTACCTCAAATCAATTCCACTCTTGACAACACCTTCGGCAGGTGATCCACTCATTTTATATCTGGCAGTTTTCGACCGAGCCGTCAGCGCCGTACTATTAAAGGAAGAACTTGGGGAGCAACGGCTAGTCTATTATGAGAGCAAAGTAATGGTTGACGCCGAAACACACTCCTTCCGTTGGAAAAACTCGTCCTTGCTCTCGTTATGGCAGCAAGAAAACTGATGCATTACTTTCAGGGGCATACCATTGGGGTACTAACGGACTACCCCCTCTGGTCAGTACTTCGCAGTGCAGAAGCATCAGGGCGCGTTTCAAAGTGGGCTCTCGAACTCGGCCAGTATGATATTCAATTTCTGCCTAGGACCTCAATCAAGGGGCAAATGCTTGCCGACTTTGTGGCCAAATTCATTGGAGGCCTCACTGACTTTAAGTCTGATCAAATTCAACCTAAGCCAAACTGGAGAATTTATGTTGGGGACATTTGGTAGTTATATTGTGATGGATCATCCAACCAACGTGGCAGTGGGGCGGGTGTAGTGATCATGGCTCCCGATGGGGCAATAATCGAGCAGGTTGTCAAATTGGGCTTCGAAGCATCAAACAATGAAGCCAAATACGAAGCATTGTTAACCGACTTACGGAATGCACTTCTCCTTGGTGCTCAGCGTCTACTTATATTCTGCGACTCAAAGCTAGTCATCAACCAATTGAAAGGGGAATACGCAGCCAAAAATGACCGTATAGCAGCTTACATGAAAATGGCGAATTCTTTGCTGGCAAAATTCGACATCATGAACTAAATCAAATAACCCGGGATCAGAACACACACGCCGACGCCCTGGCTTGCCTAGCCTCCACCATCAACTCAGAAATTAAGCAAACAATTGAAGTAGGATTCATTCCAGAGTCGAGCATTGCCCCCCTAAAGTCAAGTTAGATCAATATCATAGAATCAAGTCCAAGTTAGATGGACCCTATCACTGCATTTCTATCTTCCGAACAGCTCTCGATGGACAAGAAAGAAGCGCACGAACTACGGAACAAAACTCTGCGATATTACCTAGATCCGTAGGGAAAGCTCTACAAAAAATCCCTTTCTAGTCCATACCTAGAATTCGTTCATCTGGATAAAGTCGAAGAACTCTTGACTAAAATTCACGAAGGTAGTTGTGGTGCCCATTCTGGTCGGCGTTCTTTGGCTCATCGAGCCGTAACACAGGGATACTACTGGTCGACCATGAGAGTTGATGCCGAGTGTTACGTCAAGAAATGTGAACAGTGCCAGAAGTTTTCCCCTTTAACTCATTTACCTGCTGAGGAGTTGAGTTCAATCACCAGCCCTTGGCCGTTTGCTCAATGGGTGCTTGATATTATCAGGCCATTGCGTCGGGCCCCAGGTAACAAGCGATTCTTGATAGTCGCGACAGATTACTTCACAAAATGGGTCGAAGCGGAGGCACTGACACACATTCGAGATACTGATGTTAGGCAGTTTGTATGGAAGAATATCATAACACGATTTGGCATTCTGAGAGCACTCATTTTAGACAACGGCACCCAGTTTGATTGTGGAGTCTACCGAGAATTATGCAGCACGTATGGTATTCGGCCCTATTTCTCCACCCCGGCTTATCCACAGAGCAATGGTCAAGCTAAAGCCTCCAACAAAGCCATCTTGGACGGCATCAAGAAGTGGCTGGAGAAAGCTAAAAGCAGATGGGTCGAAGAATTGCCGAGTGTATTGTGGGCTCATCGCACTATTCCGAGGCGATCCATTGGAGAAACGCCGTTTGCTTTATGCTTCGGAACCCAGGCAATCATCCCCCTAGAGATCAGCCTCCCAACCTTGAAATCGAAAGTTTTTTATATGGGCCGAAACGACATGATGTTGGCCTTGGATTTGACTTTGATTAAAGAACGACAAGACCGTGCCCTTACATCCATGGCACGGTACCAGCAACAGCTTGCTAAGTCGTATAATCAGCGTGTTCATCTACACCATTATACACTAGGAGAATTGGTCCTCAAGAAAGTACTCCTAGCTGCTAGGAATCCGGCTAACGGAAAACTGGGTCCTAACTGGGACGACCCCTATCAAATCGATTCAATCACAGGAACAGGGGCATATCAGCTTAAAGACATGTCCAAGAGACGTCTGCCGCGTCCTTGGAATTCCACGCATTTGCATAAATTTTATCATTAACCCGACTTGTGGGGCATGATAACTTGCTTTGAATGTTCGCCGTGTGCAAACTTTCGCTTTTATAATGCAAGACTACTTATCTTACTATGTGAAATTTTAGTTTTAAGTTAAAAGCCTCCGGATTTGGAGCCCCATTAGTGAATGACACTTTTGGGCCGATTAAGCCTCCAGATTTGGAGTGCCCTTCGTGATTCACGATTGGCCAAGTTAAAAGCCTCTGGATTCGGAGCCCCATCAGTGAATGACACTTTTGGGCCGATTAAGCCTCCGGATTCGGAGCGCCCTTCGTGGAATTCACAATTGGCCAAGTTAAAAGCCTCCAGATTCGGAGCCCCATTAGTGAATGGCACTTTTGGGCCGATTAAGCCTCCGGATTCGGAGCACCATCAGTGAATGACACTTTTGGCCTGACTAAGCCTCCGAATTCGGAGCGCCCTTCGTGATTCACAATTGGCCAAGTTAAAAGCCTCCGAATTCGGAGCCCCATCAGTGAATGACACTTTTGGGCCGATTAAGCCTCCGGATTCGGAGCGCCCTTCGTGGAATTCACGATTGGCCAAGTTAAAAGCCTCTGGATTCGGAGCCCTATCAATTTTTGGGCCAATTAAGTCTCCGGATTCGGACCGCCCTTCATAGATTTCACGATTAACCAAGTTAAAAGCCTCCGGATTCGGAGCCCTATCAGTGAAGGACACTTTTGGGCCGATTAAGCCTCCGGATTCAGAGTGTCTTTCGTGGATTTCACGATTGGCTAAGTTAAAAGCCTTCGGATTCGGAGCACCATCCGTGCAGGACACGTTTGGGCTGAGTAATCCTTCGGATCCGGCACGCTTTTCATTAATATTATGATTAACAAGCATAAACCCAGTTGACGAAAGATGGAGGATGATCGATAATATATTTAAACATAAATTGAAACAACATGCAAACATTTAAAATAATATGTTTTATTGAATTAATCGATAATACATAATTCGCTCCCAATCTATGTTACAGCGGTACAATATGTTTAATTTTATTCGGCATCCCCCTCGTCATCGCTCTTCTCGACTTCAAAAGCCGCAAAGGGAAAATGATGACTCTGATATAATGGCGATGCTGTAACAAGTCCGCGAGGGACCTCACGGGTTACAGTTCGGACTCAATTATGTTACGGTTCTAAATCTGAACCAAAGAGTCCAAATCCGGCAAATCGTTTTGAGAAAACAGATTTTGTAAAGAAGTGCCAAACATGGACTGCTTTGCCAGATAAAGAGTCGCCACCTAAATATTTTTAATGGGAGAATTTCGGAAACCCTGACTCGGTGCCAAAGGCCACGTGTCCATCATCACCAAAGTTGCCTCGGCTCGGGAACTTGGGTACGATTCAGGAAGGTCAGCTATGAGCACCCCCTCTTGCCCAATCAAAAGATCGGCCTCTACTAACCATGATATCCGATTTTGAAAACGCCATGTGTTCTTATTCTGGTTATTAGCCTAGATTTACTATGTTATGCGTACAGCAAACAAGTATAGACCAAATCGCCCAAATTGGAACAAAACATTTCATGTTGGTTTTAAAAATGGTTTGCTACTCGCAAGTAGGCTAAAATACAGATTTTGCCACCCTCAAGTGGGCTTTAGGAAAGGTGATTTTGCCACTATCTAGTGGGCTTTAAACTCACAGTTTTAATGCATTATTCCAATTTAGGTAATTCAACCTCTATCCACAGGCATTCAAGCAGTTATATCACATAAGCAACTAGCCTCATGGTAATCATGCCATCATGGCAACACTCACACGCATGCAAGGATGCTAAAGCAAAAGAACTTACAGAGTACTCCAAGCCAAAACAGAAACTAGTTAGTAATCATATGCATGATCCTAGTTCACGTTAAGATGGCTAATGTAACACATACAGGATGCAACTAGAATAGGCTCGGCTATCCTAAAGATGGCGTGTGAAATGCTACAACTAACAAGTACTCAACTTGGAATTGAAATACAAATGCAGTTAGCATGATGTGCCGAGCTCGGCGCATGCAAGACAAATGTATGGATGCACGCATGCATAGCACAAGGTATGCTAAAATAAATATGCCCTAGTACTAACCATCGAAAGCAGGTAAGTAAAAGGGAGAAAGAAGTGGGGGTTGGAAGACATACACACACTCACCCACACTTATTACAAATTCGCCCTCGCTCGGAAGGACCAAAAGAATAATACAAATTAATTAACCTACAAGCTAATTAAATAATTACAAACCACCTAATTAATTAACAAATCAATTAAGCTAAGGAAAGCAGTAAAAGGCCTCGGGAAGAGGGTCCAATGCATGCGTGTTCGGGTTTGCTCGGAAATCCGTCGCCATGCACAAGTTGCCTCTGTTTACCCTGCTCTGCTCCTCTGAAAATTGCACAAGTCCCAAGGTGCACTCTCTGGACATTGGGGGACACCACCGGCCATGTGGGATGGTCACCGGCCAAAAGTGAGTGGTCACCGGCCACTTGTGAAGCCATTGGCCACTGATGGATGGCCGGTCGGCACTGCAGATGGCCGGCCGGCCAAAGCTTCATCAGAATCTTGTTTTGACAGCAGCAGAGGGAAAAACAAGGCATGGCAATGCATTTCAAGCAAATGTGTGCACCACCACATCCCTTATCATGTTTATGACTCAAAGGGGTATGGTACTCGATTCTCAAACCACTAATCGCGCATTTCAATGCGTGATGGCCCAAGAAACCAAGTGTGCATTTTCAATGTGGAATGAAATGCACATAAACAAACAATGAGCTCAACCTCTATCATACTCAAGTCAAGAGGCAAAGCACGCATGCCAATGCAATGCATCCTAGGCATGTGAGCTAGTATGCAACATGGCAATGCAAACAAGCAAACAATGAACAAGTATGCAAGCTAGTGCACATGCAAGGCATGATGCAATCAAAGCATGCAAAGTGTAAGACATGTGACAACATGTAAAGAGTGGACTTAAACTAATTTGGGCAGCCCTCAACTAGGCCCAAAACAGTGGCCATGTGATGAAAATGAGGCAACCAAGATGCATGAAATAAGCCCCGAAACCCCAAAGCTAGGCACGTGTATTGTACCACAAGTATGCAAAGCAAGCACTATTTGACCATGAAGCACAAAGACAGAGCCAAAGCAGTCCCAAAACATGCACATTTCTAGTTTAAAGCATGGCCAAAAGATGCTAGCATGATGGACTAAAATAGCATGCAACTTTGACTAGCAAACATGGTTTACATGGCAAGTGTATGAAGCATAGGAGAAGTCATCAAACCAGCCAAAAACAGTGAATAAAACATGTCAAAATATGCCCAAATAATCAATGAAATGCAGCCAATGCATGCAAAATGATGAGCTTCTTTAGAGGGCCATACAAGGGATTATTAAGCACATATATGATGGACATGTAACAAGGCCAAACCAACTCTGGAAATTAATTATGACAGCCCTAAAACTCACCAAAAAGAGCTTGAAATTGATCAATAAAGCATACAATCAAAGGCCCTCTTGAAAGGCCTTGAGGAGGGTTGCTCCTCACATGCATGAAGGACATAAAGAATGGCCAAAAGGGCCTTGGACAGAGCAATTGCAGACCTCAAAACCGTCAGAATGAGGCCTGGAAAGTGACTTCAAAGCATGCAAAATAGGGTCCCTTTGGAAGGCCAAAAAGACCACCAAACAAGACAAGGAGAGAGGGGGGTCACCCCCCCTGATTTTGGCCCTCAAAATAGCAAACCTACCACTGAAAATCCACTGGATTTCAGTGGCTAGGAGGCCAAGCAAGAGCTTGCTCGAAGGTCTCAAAGAATGGCACAAAACAAGGCCAAAACAAGCATGCAAGAGGGGAGATGACCTCCAACACCAAAATAGTCTTAAACAAACATCTTAAGCATGCAAATACAAAACTTTTTTCAGTTTATAGTTAAGCTCAAAACAGCATGCAAGATAGGTTAAAGACTAGTGCAAGAATGGGGGAAATAAAGTAAATAGTGTTACCCTTGAAGAACACTTGAAGAACAGCAACCTCAGCCCTCTTCTTCTGATCAAAACCGACCCAAAGCTCCAAGAACAAACCCTCAAGACCTCCCAAGTCAAAGTATGGTGTAGTAGTAGGTGACTTAGTGCAAAACTAAGAAGAAAACACACCTTTAGGCCCTCAAACACACACAAAATTAGAGAGAGAGGGAGATATAGAGAGAGAGAGAGGGTGATATATATCAGATATGTATGTATTAGGGCTGGTTTTTTGCTGAACCATCTCAAAGAAGGAGAGGGTTTGCTTATATAGGCAATGGAATGGCTTGAAGCTTCTTAAAGAAGCTAAACAAGAAAAGGGGCAAAGGGGGGCAAGGGGGCCAAGGCTTCTTGAGGAAGCTGGGACAGCTGGCAAGCTTCTTGAGGAAGCTAAGACAAAGGTCTGTAACATGTCCTCGAGGGACCTCGCTACAGTTCGGACTCGATTTGTGTCACGGTTCTCAATCTGAACCAAAGAGTCCAAATCCGGCAAATCGTTTTGAGAAAACAGATTTTTGAAAGAAGTGCCAAACATGGACTGCTTTGCCAGATACGGAGTCGCCACCTAAATATTTTATTTTGGGAAATTTAGGAAACCCTGACTCGTTGCCTAAGGCCACGTGTCCGTCATCACCAAAGTTGCCTCGGCTCGGGAACTTGGGTACGATTGGGGAAGGTCACTTCGTGAGCACCCCCGCTCGCCCGATCAAAGATCGGCCTCTACTAACCATGATATCTAGTTTTAAAAACATTATGCGTTCTTATTCTGGTTATTAGCCTAGATTTACTATGTGATGCGCACAGCATACAAGTATAGACTGGGCCGCCTGAATTGGAACGAAACATTTCATGTTTGTTTTGAAAAATGGTTTGATGGTGCTACTCGCAAGTAGGCTAAGATGTGAATTTGCCACCCTCGGGTGGGCTTAGAAAAGATGGTTTTGCCACTATCTAGTGGGCTTAAAACTCACAGTCAATGCATTGTTCCAATCCAAATAACCCAACCTTCACCCACAGGCATTCAAGCAGTTATATCACATAAGCACATAGCCTCATGGTAAGCATGCTATCATGGCAGTCACTCACACATATGCAAGGATGCTAAAACATAAAAACTTACCGAGTACTCCAAGCCAAAACAGAAGCTAATTAGAAATCATGCATGATCCTAATTATACAGAAATGCCCAATGCAACACATGCAAAAATGCAACTATAGCAGGCTCGGCTATTCTAAACATGGCATATGAGATGCAACAGTTAACAAGTATTCAATTTGGAATTGAAATACAGATGCAGTTAGTATGGTGCGCCGAGCCCGGTGCATGCAAGACAGATGAGTGAATGCAAACATGCTATCATACTGTATGCTAATTGAAACATGCCCTAATCTAACCATCATAAGCTGGTAAATAAAAGGGAGAAAGACGTGAGGTTGGAAGACATACATCACACGCACGCACACTTATTACAGTTATGCCCTCGTGCAGAGGGTCCGAATAAATAATATACAGTCCCTAATAAATAGTACAGTCCCGAATAAATACAAAACCCTAATTAATTAACAAATTTAACCAGAAAAGCAATGAATCGGCATGCAAGCCAGGGACTGCCTCAACTCTGATCCGGATGATGAATGATGCATGCTCGGGTTGCTTTGTGTAGAGAATCCCTCGCAATGCCCCGGTTTGCCTCTGTTTTGCAATTGTTCTTGGAATGCGTGCCAGACTCCTGAAAGCTGCTGATTCTTGATTTGCTGCAACAGAGAGCAACAAAGGGGCATGGCAAAGTATTTTCACATATGTATGCATGACTACTCTTTGGGGAGTGTATTCCTCAATCCTCGTGCCACCAATCACGCATCTCGATGCATGATGGCCGAGGAGCCGAATTGCACGACTCACTATGAAATGAATGCACGTATGACCATAACAAGGCCTGGACTCCATCATGGGTAATCCGGAGTGTCGGCGACCGGGGAATTTAGACACTTTCCGTCACTCAGAGTACGAAACGTACCTCGTTTCCCGTGCTTGGGCTAACTCCTATCCCAAGCATAATGCAATATGCATGGCATGCATGAATACAACTAAGATACAACCTATCATGCACAATGCTATGAAATGACATACACGATGCACGAGGTAACATGGCATACACAATGCTATGAATTGAAATGGCATACACAATGCATAATGGGCTTACACCAATACAAGTGGACCTCAGCCGCACTCACATAGGAAGCCATTAGATGAAAATTAGACACTCGAAATGCGTGCACGCGTGCACGCAAACCGAGGACCGAACCTAAGGCACGAATGCTACTCTACCAAAGCATGGTAAGGCATGGAACATGGTATGCAAACAAGAAAATTTTAGCACTGAAATATGATGCTAAACAGCCCCGAATCATGAAAACATGGCACCCGATGCATGAGGTGAGACCCGAAACTCAAAACTAGGCACATGGAATGACTTACAGCTATACAAAGCATGCATTATTTGACTATGAAGCACAAATACAGAGGCAAGGTAGCCCCAAAACATGAACATTTCTAGTTCAAAGCATGGGCAAAAGATGTTAGCATGATGGACTAACATAGCATGCAATTTTGACTAGTGAACATGCTTTACATGGCAAGTATATAATGCAAGTGAGAACTCACCAAACCAGCAAAAATCAGTGAACTAAATATGCCAAAATATGCCCAAATAACCATGGAAATGCAGCCAATACATGCACAAATGAGGTGCTCCTTTAGAGGGCATACAAAGGGATTATTAAGCACATGCAAGATAGACATAAAGCATGACCAAAAAAACTCTGGAAATCAAATATGGTAGTCCCAAAACTCACCAAATTGACCCTGAAATTGGTCTCGGAAACATGCAAAGAAAGGCCTCTTTGAAAGGCCTTGAATAGGATTGGTCTACACATGCATCATAGACATAAAATATGGCCAAAAGGGCCTTGTACAGCACCAAGGCAGACCTCAAAACTCACAGAATGAGGCCTGAAACAAGACTTTGATGCATGCAAAATATGGTCCCTTTGGAAGGCCTAAAAGATCCCCAAACAAGACAAGGAGATAGGGGGTCACCCCCCTCTAATTTTGGTCCTCAAAAACACATCAAGGCCACTAAAAATCCACTGGATTTCAGTGGCTAAGAGTCCAAAACAAGGCCAATGCAAATGCTCACATGTATGGCTCTAATCATGAAGAGATGAAGCATGCATAGGGGAAGATGACCCCAAACAGAGAATAGACCTTAATGAAACATGAATATGAGACTAAAACAAGATATTTTTCATTTTATAACAAGTCTAAAAAATGTGTACAAATAGGGCTAATCTATCATGCAAAAATGGGCCTAAAAGAGGGATTAGAGGCAAGGGACAGAAGCTGGCCCCAAATGGCAAAGAGCCCGTCAACAAAGTTGAAGAGGAGCTCAAAATAAGGCACTTCTCAGTTTATAGCAAGCTACGCAAATGAACACAAGTAAGGCTAAACTATCATGCAAGAAAAGGGTCTAAAAGAGGGATAAAGGGACAAGTGGTTGTAGATGGCCTCAAAAAGAGGAGAGCCCTTTAACAAAGTTGAAGAAGGGCTAAAAAAAAACCACTTTACAGTTTGTGACCAAGTCTGAAACAGCTCACAAATAAGCCTAAAATACTATGCAAAAATAGACCTAAAAGAGAGTTAAAGAGGGAACTGGTAGAAGATGGCCTCAAACAGGGAAAGACCCTTGAACAAACATGAAAATGGGCTCAAAATATGATCATTTTCAGTTAGGGTCGGAGCCCAAAAATGTAAGCAACAAAGGCTTATAAATGAAGCAAGAAAAGACTAGTTTATGGGGAAAAGTGTGCTTACCCTTGAAGAACAATCTTTCCAGCAGCTTTTGGTCCAAAAATCTGAGCTTCCAACCTCTGAGAGACAGCCTCAAGGTGTTTGAATGAGTGATGGAGGTCTTGTGCTATGAGGTATAGTGCAAAAATGCAAAGAAATCCAACTTCCAAGCTTTAACCACAAGCAATATAGAGAGAGAGAGGAAGCTTTTTGCCCTTCAAAACTCAGAACCCCTGTCTAAGGAAGAGGACCCTTCCTTATATAGAGCAAAGCCAAGCCAAAGCTTCTTGAACAAGCTTTTCTTGGCTTTCATCCCTCCATACACGTGTATGGAGGACAGATATGAGGATTCCAGCTGGTACAAAAGATCTTCCCGGAAACCAGCTGAAATAGGGGGGGTGTCGGCCATCAGCAATGGCCGGCAGTGCCACACTGATGGCCGGCAGGGCTCCATCAGTGGCCGGCAGGGGCAAATCCATGGCCAGCAGTGCCATGCCATGGCCGGTAGTGCACTACAGGGTCCACTCTGAAAGGACCAGGTCAGGGTCCAAAAATGAGACAGAAAGGATACAAGGTTCGGGAAACCCGAAAACCCGAAACGGCAACGTTCCGCTGCGACAGTCGAGTGCTGGGCGAGCAATCGAACCGACCAAATGGGTGTACCTACAAGCACAACCAAGTCTTAAGGACAGTCAAAAATGGGGTGTCTACAGCTGCCTCTCTTTGACAGAACTCAACAGTCACAAAGTGACGGGAGTGAGTGTCAAAGCCCAGAGACGACCCATTTTTGACAAGGCCGAAGACTCGGACAATCGATCAATATAAGCATGCAGAGATGCGCCCGAAGGCTGGGGGCAAAATGCAACTGATATGCAAGATGCAAGAGCACGGCCAGTAATCATGCCAAGGATGCTGTAATGAAACAAACATGCGACAGTTTTAAGCGGGTAAACAACAGTTCTACATATTCCAACGGGAAGGATGTAAGAAAGATTATGCAATCCTTACCACGTTTCACGTGGAGTGAATAGAATACCTGTGCGGCTCGTTTGGCCATGCCAGCTTCAACTTCAAATGAACCGTACATACAATATCGTGCCTAAAAAAAAAAAAGAGAGAAATGAACTTAACAGGCACAATATTGTTAGAATCATGCATAACAATGCATTTGAGAAGCGCGTGATTACGCATGCGAAATGTGCACAAACACATGTAAGTAAAGCATGCAGTCACGCAGGCAATGTGTAACGAGGCTTGAATTTGAATACATATAAGTAAAGCATGCGGCCAACACGCGCAATGTGTAAAGCAGAACTTGAAAATACACATGTAAGTAAAGCATGCGGCCAACGCGTGCAATGTGTGAAGCATAACTTGAAAATACATATGTAAGTAAAACATGCAGCCAACGCGTGCAATGTGTAATGAAACTTGAAAATACACATGTAAGTAAAGCATGCAGCCAACGCGTGCAATGAGTAATGAAACTTGAAAATACACATGTAAGTAAAGCATGCGGCCAACGCGTGCAATGTGTGAAGCAGAACTTGAAAATACACATGTAAGTAAAGCATGCGGCCAACGTGTGCAATGTGTAATGAAACTTGAAAATACACATGTAAGTAAAGCATGCAGTAATGCAAGCAATGTGTATAACAAGCAAAAGTATGAACACATGTCAGTAAAGCACACGTCGAAACGTGCACAATGTGTAACCACCTGGAAATACATATACACATGTAAGTAAAGCATGCAGTAACGCAAGCAATGTGTATAACAAGCAAAGGTATGAACACATGTCAGTAAAGCACACGTCGAAACGTGCACAATGTGTAACCACCTGGAAATACATAAACACATGTAAGTAAAGCACACGCAGAAACGCATGCAATGTGTAAAGCAAACAAAGGTATGAACACATGTCAGTAAAGCACACGTCGAAACGTGCACAATGTGTAACCACCTGGAAATACATAAACACATGTAAGTAAAGCATGCAGAAACGCATGCAATGTGTAAAGCAAACAAAGGTATGAACACATGTCAGTAAAGCACACGTCGAAACGTGCACAATGTGTAACCACCTGGAAAATGCATTATACACATGTAAGTAAAGCATGCAGAAACGCATGCAATGTGTAAAGAAAACAAAGGTATGAACACATGTCAGTAAAGCACACGTCGAAACGTGCACAATGTGTAACCACCTGGAAAATGCATTATACACATGTAAGTAAAGCATGCAGAAACGCATGCAATGTGTAAAGCAAACAAAGGTATGAACACATGTCAGTAAAGCACACGTCGAAACGTGCACAATGTGTAACCACCTGGAAAATGCATTATACATATGTAAGTAAAGCATGTAGAAACGCATGCAATGTGTAAAGCAAACAAAGGTATGAACACATGTCAGTAAAGCACACGTCGAAACGTGCACAATGTGTAACCACCTGGAAAATGCATTATACACATGTAAGTAAAGCATGCAGAAACGCATGTAATGTGTAAAGCAAACAAAGGTATGAACACATGTCAGTAAAGCACACGTCGAAACGTGCACAATGTGTAACCACCTGGAAAATGCATTATACACATGTAAGTAAAGCATGCAGAAACGCATGTAATGTGTAAAGCAAACAAAGGTATGAACACATGTCAGTAAAGCACACGTCGAAACGTGCACAATGTGTAACCACCTGGAAAATGCATTATACACATGTAAGTAAAGCATGTAGAAACGCATGCAATGTGTAAAGCAAACAAAGGTATGAACACATGTCAGTAAAGCACACGCCGAAACGTGCACAATGTGTAACCACCTGGAAAATGCATTATACACATGTAAGTAAAGCATGCAGTAACGCAAGCAATGTGTATAGTAGAAATTGAAATTAGGACAACTCATGATAAAGAAGTGTATAGCGATGTGTGACAAGAAAATGCAAGACAATTGCATGATAGAGCAAATGCATGACAATGCATAATAGGGATAAGGAAATGCATGACAATACATGTAAGGTGCGCATGACGATGCGTGATGAATGCATGCAAAATGCAATCAGGTAAGGTGCGCAAGACAGCGCGATGCGTAAGATAGCGCGAACAATGAATGCATGCAAAATGCAATCAGGTAAGGTGCGCAAGACAGCGCGATGCGCAAGATAGCCCAAATAATGAATGCATGCAAAATGCAATCAGGTAAGGTGCGCAAGACAGTGCGATGCGCAAGATAGCGCGATGCAATGAATGCATGCAAAATGCAGTCAAGTGAGGTGCGCAAGACAGCGCGATGCGCAAGATAGTGCGAACAATGAATGCACGCAAAATGCAATCAGGTAAGGTGCGCAAGGCAGCGCGATGCGCAAGATAGCGCGATGCAATGAATGCTATGATAGTAAAAATGCGAAAGGGTGGCAAACCCTAACCATGCTAGAACCAAGAGAGGCAGAAAAACAACCGCACAGGCACGTATACAACGCAACCCGAGATAACTTCCAAACACGCTGAAATCGCGTAACGAACGGGACACTCAAACCACCCTGAAATCGTGAGAGGAGGTCCAACAAACCGCCCAGCGCGTCTACAACGCAACCTGGGATAAATTCCAAACACGCTGAAATCGCGTAAGGACTGGGAGACAAAGAGAAACATAGGGACATCTCCCAGCTGTTTCGGAAAGGTGTGAGCATTGGAACGTATTCCGAATGCTCTTAAGCCAGAGAAGAAGAAACATAGGGACATATCCCGATGTTTCAGAAAGGCAAAGAGACATAAGGACGTATCCCCATGTCCCCGAATGGTGTGAGCACCGGAACGTATTCCAAATGCTTTTAACCAGAGAAGAAGAAACATAGGGACATATCCCGATGTTTCAGAAAGACAAAGAGACAAAAGGACATATCCCCGTGTCCCTGAATGGTGTAAGCACCGGAACGTATTCCAAATGCTTTTAACCAGAGAAGAAGAAACATAGGGACATATCCCAATGTTTCAGAAAGACAAAGAGACATATGGACGTATCCCCGTGTCTCTGATTAGTGTGAGCACCGGAACGTATTCCAAATGCATTTAACCAGAGAAGAAGAAACATAGGGACGTATCCCGATGTTTCAGACAGACAACGAGACATAAGGACATATCCCCGTGTCTCTGATTGGTGTGAGCACCGGAACATATTCGAAATGCTTTTAACCAGAGAAGAAGAAACATATGGACCTATCCCGATGTTTCAGAAAGACAAAGAGACATAAGGACGTATCCCCGTGTCTCTGATTGGTGTGAGCACCGGAACGTATTCCAAATGCTTTTAACCAGAGAAGAAGAAACATAGGGACATATCCCGATGTTTCAGAAAGATAAAGAGACATAAGGACGTATCCCCGTGTCTCTGATTGGTGTAAGCACCGGAATGTATTCCAAATGCTTTTAACCAGAGAAGAAGAAACATAGGGACATATCCCGATGTTTCAGAAAGACAAAGATACATAAGGACGTATCCCCGTGTCTCTGATTTATGTAAGCACGGGAACGTATTCCAAATGCTTTTAACCAGAGAAGAAGAAACATAGGGACGTATCCCGATGTTTCAGAAAGACAAAGAGACATAGGGATGTATCCCCGTGTCTCTGATTGGTGTAAGCACCGGAACCTATTCCAAATGCTTTTAACCAGAGAAGAAGAAACATAGGGACATATCCCGATGTTTCAGAAAGACAAAGAGATATAAGGACGTATCCCCGTGTCTCTGATTGGTGTGAGCACCGGAACGTATTCCAAATGCTTTTAACCAGAGAAGAAGAAACATAGGGACATATCCCGATCTTTCAGAAAGACAAAGAGACATAAGGACGTATCCCCGTGTCTCTGATTGGTGTGAGCACCGGAACGTATCCCAAATGCTTTTAACCAGAAAAGAAGAAACATAGGGACATATCCCGATGTTTCAGAAAGACAAAGACACATAAGGACGTATCACCGTGTCTCTGATTGGTGTAAGCACCGGAACGTATTCCAAATGCTTTTAACCAGAGAAGAAGAAACATAGGGACATATCCCGATGTTTCAGAAAGACAAAGAGACATAAGGACGTATCCCCGTGTCTCTGATTGGTGTGAGCACCGGAACGTATTCCAAATGCTTTTAACCAGAGAAGAAGAA
Organism: Camellia granthamiana; assembly: GCA_036172215.1. Lineage (NCBI taxonomy): Eukaryota > Viridiplantae > Streptophyta > Magnoliopsida > Ericales > Theaceae > Camellia > Camellia granthamiana. Next base: position 14,530,608 of record CM069913.1, read on the forward strand.
ACATAGGGACGTATCCCGATGTTTCAGAAAGACAAAGAGACATAAGGACCTATCCCCGTGTCTCTGATTGGTGTGAGCACCGGAACGTATTCCAAATGCTGTTAACCAGACAAAAAGAAACATAGGGACATATCCCGATGTTTCAGAAAGAAAAAGAGACATAAGGACGTGTCCCCGTGTCTCTGATTGGTGTGAGCACCGGAACATATTCCAAATGCTTTTAACCAGAGAAGAAGAAACATAGGGACATATCCCGATGTTTCAGAAAGGCAAAGAGACATAAGGACGTATCCCCGTGTCCCCGAATGGTGTGAGCACCGGAACGTATTCCAAATGCTTTTAAGCAGAGAAGAAGAAACATAGGGACATATCCCGATGTTTCAGAAAGACAAAGAGACATAAGGACGTATCCCCGTGTCTCTGATTGGTGTGAACACCGGAACGTATTCCAAATGCTTTTAACCAGAGAAGAAGAAACATAGGGACATATCCCGATGTTTCAGAAAGACAAAGAGACATAAGGACGTATCCCCGTGTCTCTTATTGGTGTAAGCACCGAAACGTATTCCAAATTCTTTTAACCAGAGAAGAAGAAACATAGGGACATGCCCCGATGTTTCAGAAAGACAAAGAGACATAAGGACGTATCCCCGTGTCTCTGATTGGTGTGAGCACCAGAACGTATTCCAAATGCTTTTAACCAGAGAAGAGGAAACATAGGGACGTATCCCGATGTTTCAGAAAGACAAAGAGACATAAGGACATATCCCCGTGTCTCTGATTGGTGTGAGCACCGGAACGTATTCCAAATGCTTTTAACCAGAGAAGAAGAAACATAGGGACATATCCCGATGTTTCAGAAAGACAAAGAGACATAAGGACGTATCCCCGTGTCTCTGATTGGTGTGAGCACCGGAATGTATTCCAAATGCTTTTAACCAGAGAAGAAGAAACATAGGGACATATCCCGATGTTTCAGAAAAATAAAGAGACATAAGGACGTATCCCCGTGTCTCTAATTGGTGTAAGCACCGGAACGTATTCCAAATGCTTTTAACCTGAGAAGAAGAAACATAGGGACATATCCCGATCTTTCAAAAAGACAAAGAGACATAAGGACGTATCCCCGTGTCTCTGATTGGTGTAAGCACCGGAATGTATTCCAAATGCTTTTAACCAGAGAAGAAGAAACATAGGGACATATCCCGATATTTCAGATAGACAAAGAGACATAAGGACGTATCCCCGTGTCTCTGATTGGTGTAAGCACCGGAACATATTCCAAATGCTTTTAACCAGAGAAGAAGAAACATATCCCTATGTTTCAGAAAGACAAAGAGATATAAGGACGTATCCCCGTGTCTCTGATTGGTGTGAGCACCGGAACGTATTCCAAATGCTTTTAACCAGAGAAGAAGAAACATAGGGACATATCCCGATGTTTCAGAAAGACAAAGAGACATAAGGACGTATCCCCGTGTCTCTGATTGGTGTAAGCACCGGAACGTATTCCAAATGCTTTTAACCTGAGAAGAAGAAACATAGGGACATATCCTGATGTTTCAGAAAGACAAAGAGACATAAGGACGTATCCCCGTGTCTCTGATTGGTGGAAGGACCGGAACGTATTCCAAATGCTTTAAACCAAAGGAGGTCCAACCCGTCGCATGCGCGAGGAGAAAGAATGATAATTGCAAGTGAAATGGTGCATAACAATGCAAGTAATGAGCATAACACTGCGAGATAGATGTGCATAATCAATGCCATGAATGGGTTTAACAATGCTAGTGAAGTGGGTGCATAACAATGCAATTTGGAACGTTCATCACGATGCAAGTGAAGTGGGTGCATAACAATGCAATTGGAACGTGCATCACGATGCAAATGGAACATGCGTGACAACGCATATTTGAAACAAAGTGTCGAATAAGGGAATACAAGCCTTAACGAGACCAAATTCAAAGGCGACCTTCGATTTACCTTTCGGAGGGGTTTGCAACACACTTAGCTCAAAAAACGGGCACACCTTGTTCATACCAGAGAGAGATAACATCTGCTGCTGCTTTAATTGCCATTCTGACTTGGAGTAGGCTTAAGCTTGGGGCCGAGATACACTCATACTTCAGAGTAGTGACAAGGCCTGAGGAGGTACATCCGGAGTACAATCACGGAATTTGCTGAAGGTGAAACACACTCAGATGCTTCAATTTTCCCTCTTTTCTTTTGCTTTGCAGTCTGGAACCCATATAGCTTCAGATAGGTCCTGGTTTTACTGTTCTCACATGACCTGGGTTGAATCATGCGGTTTTATGAAAGAACGAATCTTGTTTTGCACAAACGTGAAGAATGGCACAGCACTTTGAGCACAAAACGATTTTATTTTTGAAATTGAGAGATGAGTTTTCGACCAGGTATTGAGCCTACGATTGAACATGGTGAAAACAGTCTCAACAACAAAAAAAACAAAAGGTAGACAACCTAAACACATCGAGACACGGTCAGAACGACTCAAAGCAAGAATCGAGAGAAACAAAACAAGAGACACGACACACAGACGTGTTACAAAGACGAGAGACCTCTCAGTGCACGAGGAGCCAGTTTCTCCGGGTATTATTCCCACCCTTTCTCATTTGTGATTCTTACATCACTCGGCCCTCAGGCTCTTTTTTCTCTCAAAACCCTTTTCTCGCTTTTTCTCTCAGCGCACATCTCTCTATTCTTCAATCTCTCATTTTTTATCCCTCCCCTGGGTGGTTGATGGATAAACAGGAAGTTGCGGGCTCATGCCCCTAGCATTTTGCTAGATTCTCATTCTTCTGCTCACAACAGTGAGTTTCTCCCACAGAGGGGTTGCGTTACAACTGGGTGTGTAGCAAATCTTCAGCTGACATCGGTTGATGATGCCCTGCTGGGGAGTTTGGACGCGATCAGATCTGTCCAGATGAGGGAATGGAATATCTTGATCCATTCCAGTTCGTGCTTCGCACTTGGCTTGATACCTCGTTGCTTGGAGGATGAGAGAGCTTTCAGCCCTTTTCTAGTTAGCTTCAGTGGTGCCCTTTTCCGGCGGGTATGGTGCCCTTTCTGGCAAATGCATTGACAACAAGGAAAAGACAGGAAGCCTGACTCAACTGTGCCCCTAGTTCATCATTTTGACCATTTTTTTTTGTTTTGGTTTTCTACTAAAACAATTTTGATCAGCATAAGAGTTTAATTAACATGCTTGTTCAACTTTCTGATTTAAAATCGTGCAAGTTAGGTTATGAGCACTGAGAATTTTCTTTTTTTGGGTCCAAGAAAAAGGTTCAGTTTTGGAAAAAATGGAATAATTTTCGAGAAAATTAGTCAACCTCAGTAAAAATTCTCAAAAACTATTTTTGCAAACGGCCAATGCTCAACAAGCAAGGAACCTACTCTTGAGATGCACAACCTCGGATCTGAAGGAAAATTGCCCCTTGCTCAAAGAGAGCTGTATGGCAACAGAAAGTTGCCCCTTGTTTGAACGGCACCGCAGTGCATTGCATGGCAACGGAAAGTTGTCCCTTATCTGAATGGCACCGTGGCACACTGCAATCAATCCTCAGAGTGACGATCACAACCGAACTCTCGGATATAGAGAAGGCAAAGACGATCAAAACCATTACATGGACACAATCGATTTTAGAGGTGTTTGTGGCTGGACTTCAGAATGAAGTTGCTTACGTATCCCAAACATGGGAATCAAACCTTACGTAGTTCGGGTTTAAGGTACGCTCGGGTATTTTAACCTTCACTTTTTTAGGCTCTAACTTTTGCCAAGGCGCCCGTCGCGGGTTTTCGACCTTGCGAGCTTTGTTCTTCTTTCTTTTTTTTTTTTTTATATATTCCTTTTTCTTCTTCTTTTTTTTTTGCACTTTTCTTTTTCTTTTCTTTTTGCATTTTTTGTACATTTTTTTTTTTTTGTATATTTTTTTGTCTCGCTCTAACTTTTGCCTGGGTCGCCCTTCTGGGTTTTCGACCGAGCGAGCCTCTCAAAGGGTAAAAGTGTAACAAGTCCATGCCAAATGGTTTTAGGATCTCGAAGCCATCCGTACCCAAGAGAGTGGCTATTGTATCGATTTGCAGAAGGATCCATCTCCGGCTCTTCGAGCACATTGGACATTTTCGCCCCTAGTTCGAGGGGTGCTTCTGTTCTAGCTCCGCAAGCTTCTTCTAATGAGGTCTGATCTTCTTGATCTGGCTTTGGTGCCTCTTGTTCGAGGGCTGTTTCAAATCTGGCCACACAGGCCTCATATCGCGGTTGACCGTTGAACACTCTGAATCCAAGGTCAAGGTTTTAAAGCAAGGGCTCAAGTCTCGAGGCTGAGAGCGATCCTAAACTGCACAATCTCAAGAGCGATTCCACACAGGTCTTCGCAGGACCGCGCAAAACATTTTGTTTTTGAAAATTTTTAAGAAAGGGACAAGTCGCTCGTGCTGAAGATAGTGTAGAACCAATCTGGGTCAAGCCAAGATCCTTCTCAGTACTCACATTAACAAGCATGATTTCATTCATTAAAGGCCTAGCATGCCTCTCTTTCTCTCAATTGATCAAAGTTTGCAAAACCCGAGGAATTCCTTTCTCTTCGTTTTCACCGCAGTGTTAAAAAAAGTTTTGAAAAACTTAGGTCAATACAATAATCTCAGAGCACAAAAGAGCAGGTGGAATGCACTGCCGTTTCATTCCAATCCTCGTCACCACCTACCCAAAATAGCAATAAGCACGGAAACATGATAGCCACAGCTGTTTCATTCAGATTTCCTGGTTGCAACTGGCTTCTCAGCAGAGACAGACTCAAAAAGAAAGCAAAATGAGTAATTACAAAACAAAACGGTGTTCGAGGCAACAACCCCGGAATCACCTAACATTTTATACAAAGGGGACTAACTTGCTACAATAGGACAGACCCTTAAGCAAAAAGGACTGACTCAAGACAATGAGACAGACTCAAAACAAAACAAAAGACTAACTCGATACCCAAGCCAGAATTTACAAAAACTAGCAATCACAGATGCTCAAAAATGCGTGCCAGGCGCCACATCCAAAATACGCTGAGGGTCGCCTACAGGTGGTTCACTCCCCGATCATATACTCGCGGTACCATCAAAATCCAAGAACTCTATAGTGACCGACTTGGCTGAGGTAGGCGGGAGAATGACCTTATCGTCAATCAAATCTTGCACTTCATGACGAAGGCGGAAACAACTGTCGGTGCTGTGACCGGTTTGCTGGTGGTACACGCAGTACAAAGTAGCATCGTGTTTAGCTGGAAAAGGATTCGGGAGAGGCCGCGGCTCAAGGGGTGTAAGATGCCCCTTTTTAGCCAAAATTAGAAGTGCCCTAGACAAAGGCATGTAGAGGGGATGAAAGACTCTGCGCCCTCGAGGCAGATACTTTGAAGCCTGTGGATCCTCGCTAGACGTACTAGCAAAAGGGTCGGCAGGTGCGGCCTTGGATTTCTGATCTTTTGTAGGTGCGGAGTTGGGAGTGGGATGAACTGTTCTGGCATAACGGGGCCTGTCCTGGTTTTCTGCCTGGCTTGAACTGCCCGTGGCTGGAGTGGGGAAAACATCATCCATGATCTTGGTTGTGACCGCGAGCACCTGTTGTTTACTCATCCCCCCGGCTTTCAAAGCCTCGACTGCCCACAGCAGTCGTTCAATGGGATCGGTGTCTGCCTTCATTTTGTTCTTACCTCTGGCCTCAGCCTGATCAAGGGTTTGGGTTGGTGATGATATGTCATTGTTGGAGGCCATCTCCGGTTGGCTGAGCTCGATCACAATCCATCCCAACAGTGGGGGTTCCTGTGGTTCAAAACTTTCAGCATATGGTGCGGTTGGTGGCAAAGTTGACATTCCATAAGCGAGATCTGCCACGGACCTCTGGAGGTCACCTATCATCCCCATCAACTCGAATATGGTAGGCTCACGAGCCTGGTACAACTGGGGGATCCAGACCGGGTGCGCCGCAGGCGACCTAGGTGGATGCGGTATATCAACGTCGATCTCACTTTGCAGGGTGATTCCTCGATCTAACGCGGCTGCCATAACCACGATCTCTTTTGAATTCTGTGTCATGATAAGTCCACTGCTCTGAACGGTGACTGACGGATCAGGTATTTGTCTTGCCTCAGCGAAGGAGAATACTAGCTATTCTGAACTAACTCTCTGAACCCCTTGTAAGAGAAAACACACAGCATTTCAGCCTAAGTAGAATAGACACAAGCATAGCCGAATCACTGTACTCTACTACTGATCACTGTTCTGCAAAATCACTGCCCCAAAACTGAATTTGATACCCGCAGATATAACTAATCCCCAAAATACTGATACTAATGCCCGCAGGCCTGATGTCCAGACTTGCAGACTGGTATACGCGTTCCCTGTAGAGATACACTCTAAAAGCACATAGCAAGCAAGTGAGAGCCAAAAACACCACTATGTTGGGGTAGGGTTTCCCTGTCCTATTTTGTCAGGAGCTAGGGTTTCACTATGCACGCAGCGGTTTCAAACAACCTATCATCGGTTAAGCAACCTGTCCTAGTTTGGAATGGTCACTATGGATCCGAATATGCACTAGGTCGAATGGTCAAAAAGGGTGCCCCGGTAAAACCGGGGTTTGTGTTCCCATACTGGCAGAGCCCACAACCGGTCAGCCTTATGGTCATGCCTTGACAAGACAAGCCTCCGGCAAACCGTTCAGGAATAGCAGATGGCAAACACGGTGTCCTTGGCGCACCAATGCAAATGCAATGCAAAGAAACACACAAGTGTAAGAGTCCAAATCCGGCAAATCGTTTTGAGAAAACAGATTTTTGAAAGAAGTGCCAAACATGGACTGCTTTGCCAGATACAGAGTCGCCACCTAAATATTTTATTTTGGAAAATTTAGGAAACCCTGACTCGTTGCCTAAGGCCACGTGTCCGTCATCACCAAAGTTGCCTCGGCTCGGGAACTTGGGTACGATTGGGGAAGGTCACTTCGTGAGCACCCCCGCCCGCCCGATCAAAGATTGGCCTCTACTAACCATGATATCTAGTTTTGAAAACATTATGCGTTCTTATTCCGGTTATTAGCCTAGATTTACTATGTGATGCGCACAGCATACAAGTATAGACTGGGCCGCCTGAATTGGAACGAAACATTTCATGTTTGTTTTAAAAAATGGTTTGATGGTGCTACTCGCAAGTAGGCTAAGACGTGAATTTGCTACCCTCGGGTGGGCTTAGAAAAGATGGCTTTGCCACTATCTAATGGGCTTAAAACTCATAGTCAATGCATTGTTCCAATCCAAATAACCCAACCTTCACCCACAGGCATTCAAGCAGTTATATCACATAAGCACATAGCCTCATGGTAAGCATGCTATCATGGCAGTCACTCACACACATGCAAGGATGCTAAAACATAAAAACTTACCGAGTACTCCAAGCCAAAACAGAAGCTAATTAGAAATCATGCATGATCCTAATTATACAAAAATGCCTAATGCAACACATACAAAAATGCAACTATAGCAGGCTCGACTATTCTAAACATGGCATATGAGATGCAACAGTTAACAAGTATTCAATTTGGAATTGAAATACAGATGCAGTTAGTATGGTGCGCCGAGCCCGGTGCATGCAAGACAGATGAGTGAATGCAAACATGTTATCATACTGTATGCTAATTGAAACATGCCTAATCTAACCACCATAAGCTGGTAAATAAAAGGGAGAAAGACGTGAGGTTGGAAGACATACATCACACGCACGCACACTTATTACAGTTATGCCCTCGTGCAGAGGGTCCGAATAAATAATATACAGTCCCGAATAAATAGTACATTCCCGAATAAATACAAAACCCTAATTAATTAACAAGTTTAACCAGGAAAGCAATGAATTGGCATGCAAGCCAGGGACTGCCTCAACTCTGATTTGGATGATGAATGATGCATGCTCGGGTTGCTTTGTGCAGAGAATCCCTCGCAATGCCCCGGTTTGCCTCTATTTGCAATTGTTCTTGGAATGCGTGCCAGACTCCGGAAGGCTGCTGATTCTTGATTTGCTGCAACAGAGAGCAACAAAGGGGCATGGCAAAGTATTTTCACATATGTATGCATGACTACTCTTCGGGGAGTGTAGTCCTCAATCCTCGTGCCACCAATCACGCATCTCGATGCATGATGGCCGAGGAGCCGAATTGCACGACTCACTATGAAATGAATGCACGTATGACCATAACAAGGCCTGGACTCCATCATGGGTAATCCGGAGTGTCGGCGACCGGGGAATTTAGACACTTTCCGTCACTCAGAGTACGAAACGTACCTCGTTTCCCGTGCTTGGGCTAACTCCTATCCCAAGCATAATGCAATATGCATGGCATGCATGAATGCAACTAAGATACAACCTATCATGCACAATGCTATGAAATGACATACACGATGCACGAGGTAACATGGCATACACAATGCTATGAATTGAAATGGCATACACAATGCATAATGGGCTTACACCAATACAAGTGGACCTCAGCTGCACTCACATAGGAGGCCATTAGACGAAAATGAGACACTCGAAATGCGTGCACGCGTGCACCCAAACTGAGGACCGAACCTATGGCACGAATGCTACTCTACCAAAGCAAGGTAAGGCATGGAACATGGTATGCAAACAAGAAAATTTTAGCACTGAAATATGATGCTAAACAGCCCCGAATCATGAAAACATGGCACCCGATACATGAGGTGAGACCCGAAACTCAAAACTAGGCACATGGAATGACTTACAGCTATACAAAGCATGCATTATTTGACTATGAAGCACAAACACAGAGACAAGGCAGCCCCAAAATATGAACATTTCTAGTTCAAAGCATGGGCAAAAGATGTTAGCATGATGGACTAACATAGCATGCAATTTTGACTAGTGAACATGGTTTACATGGCAAGTATATAATGCAAGTGAGCACTCACCAAACTAGAAAAAATCAGTGAACTAAACATGTGAAAATATGCCCAAATAACCATGGAAATGTAGCCAATACATGCACAAATGAGGTGCTCCTTTAGAGGGCATACAAAGGGATTATTAAGCACATGCAAGATAGACATGAAGCATGACCAAAAAAACTCTGGAAATCAAATATGGTAGTCCCAAAACTCACCAAATTGACCCTGAAATTGGTCCCGGAAACATGCAAAGAAAGGCCTCTTTGAAAGGCCTTGAATAGGATTGGTCTACACATGCATCATAGACAAAAAAATATGGCCAAAAGGGCCTTGTACAGCACCAAGGCAGACCTCAAAACTCACAGAATGAGGCCTGAAAAAAGACTTTGATGCATGCAAAATAGGGCCCCTTTGGAAGGCCTAAAAGATCCCCAAACAAGACAAGGAGAGAGGGGGTCACCCCCCTCTAATTTTGGTCCTCAAAACCACCTCAAGGCCACTGAAAATCCACTGGATTTCAGTGGCTAAGAGTCCAAAACAAGGCCAATGCAAATGCTCACATGTATGGCTCTAATCATGAAGAGATGAAGCATGCATAGGGGAAGATGACCCCAAACAGAGAATAGACCTTAATAAAACATGAAGATGAGACTAAAACAAGATATTTTTCAGTTTATAACAAGTCTCAAAAATGTGTACAAATAGGGCTAATCTATTATGCAAAAATGGGCCTAAAAGAGGGATTAGAGGCAAGGGACAGAAGCTGGCCCCAAATGGCAAAGGGCCCTTCAACAAAGTTGAATAGGAGCTCAAAATAAGGCACTTCTCAGCTTATAGAAAGCTACAAAAATGAACACAAGTAAGGCTAAACTATCATGCAAGAAAAGGGCCTAAAAAAGGGATAAAGGGACAAGTGGTAGTAGATGGCCTCAAAAAGAGGAGAGCCCTTCAACAAAGTTGAAGAAGGGCTCAAAAAAAGTCACTTTACAGTTTGTGACCAAGTCCGAAACAGCTCACAAATAAGCCTAAAATACTATGCAAAAATAGGCCTAAAAGAGAGTTAAAGAGGCAAGTGGTAGAAGATGGCCTCAAACAGGGAAAGACCCTTGAACAAACATGAAAAGGGGCTCAAAATATGATCATTTTCAGTTAGGGTTGGAGCCCAAAAATGTAAGCAACAAAGGCTTATAAATGAAGCAAGAAAAGACTAGTTTATGGGGAAAAGTGTGCTTACCCTTGAAGAACAATCTTTCCAGCAGCTTTTGGTCCAAAAATCTGAGCTTCCAACCTCTGAGAGACAGCCTCAAGGTGTTTGAATGAGTGATGGAGGTCTTGTGCTATGAGGTATAGTGCAAAAATGCAAAGAAATCCAACTTCCAAGCTTTAACCACAAGCAATATAGAGAGAGAGGAAGCTTTTTGCCCTTCAAAACTCAAAACCCCTGTCTAAGGAAGAGGACCGTTCCTTATATAGACCAAAGCCAAGCCAAAGCTTCTTGAACAAGCTTTTCTTGGCTTTCATATGGATGACAAATATGAGGATTCCAGCTGGTACAAAAGATCTTCCCGGAAACCAGCTGAAATAGAGGGGGTGCAGTGCCACATTGATGGCCGACAAGGCTCCATCAGTGGCCGGCAGGGGCAAATCCATGCCCGGCAGTGCCATGCCATGGCTGGCAGTGCACTACTGGGTCCACTCTGAAAGGACCAGGTCAGGGTCCAAAAATGAGACAGAAAGGATACAAGGTTCGGGAAACCCGAAAACCCGAAACGGCGACGTTCCGCTGCGACAGTCGAGTGCTGGGCGAGCAATCGAACCGCCCAAATGGGTGTACCTACACGCACAACCAAGTCTTAAGGACGGTAAAAAATGGGGTGTCTACAAGGTCCAAGCTTCCTCAAGAAGCTAGACCAAAAGGGTGCAAAAGGGGCAAAACAACCACACTTATGCACGGGAGAGAGGGTCTGTGTGCTCCAGCTGGCACAGCTGTCATGCATTATGCTTGAAAAAGGCAAAGAGGTGGTATCAGCCAGAAAAGGAGGCAATCGGCCAAATATTTAGCCGGCCTGCTACTTATTTGGCCGGCCGGTCAAATTGATGGCCGGTAGGTGCTACCAAGGCCAAAAAGTGGCCGGTGTGTCTAGAGTGAAGCCCCAAAAGTTAGCTTTCCAATGCCACAAACCTTGCATTAAAATTCCTCCAGTGCAAAAAGTTATGCCCTTTTTGGTGAAGCCGCGCAGATTCGATCCAATCGGACTGATCCCCTACTTCAACGAACCATATCTCCCCCACCCGGACTTGGCTTTAGGAGATTCTTGAGTGCAAAATGAAGCCCCGGAAGTAAGCTTTCCAATGGTGGTGGCCTCATAGCTGAAATCCAAGTATACAGATGAATAGGCCCGATTCAGCGAGCGCTGCTCGACTCTCTTCCACCCGGATTCATGCCGAACTTCTTCTCCAACTTGTTTTCTCCCCTCTTCTCCTCTTTTCTTCAACTTCAAACCCCTAAGTAAGGTGTTTTGAAAGATTTTTCAAAGGTTTCATCTCTCTTTCATTCATTTCCACTTTGTCCTTGCTCGGTTTATTGAAAAGCGCATTATTTGACAAAATGTGAGCCTCGGAACATTGTAGAAACTTTATTTCAAAAATGTTTTGAAAGAGAGGGTTTTAAGGTCTAAAAACCATTCAAAATAGCTTTGGTCCAAAATGGGGTGTGAAGTTGAGATTTGCCTCTCTCATTGCCAAAGAAATTGAACATTTGCCCTGCACACCTTTTACCACCAAGTAAACCATCAGTAACGCCCAAGTCTTAAGGGCGGTCAAAAATAGGGTGTCTACAATTGCCCCTCTTTGACAGAACTTGGAAGTCAAGAAGTGACGTAAGTGAATGTCAAAGCCCAGAGACGACCCATTTTTGACAAGGCTGAAGACTTGGACAAACGGGCAATATAATCAATGAGATGTGCTCGCAGGCAGCGGCAAAATGCAACTGACAATGCAAGAAGCCGAACATAACTTATGATTATGCAAAGAAAGCTGTAACGAAGCATAACAATGCAACAGTTTTAAGCAAGAAAAAACCAAACTACATTACAATGCAGAAAGGATGTAAGAAAATTATTGCAGTTCTCACTACGAATACAGTGTGCATGTGTGATAGATACACAAAGCGAACGTGTGTGATTGATACACAAAGCGAACGTGTGTGATTGATACACCAAACGAGCATGTGTGATTGATACACAAAGCGAGCGTATGTGATTGATACACAAAGCGAGCATATGTGATTGATACACAAAGTGAACGTGTGTGATTGATACACAAAGCGAACGTGTGTGATTGATACACAAAGTAGACATAGTGTGATAGATACAAAGCGAACGTGTGGTAGATACATTATATGAACAAAGTGCGATTGATACACTAAATGAAAGAAGTGAGCAAAGTGTGATAGATACACAAAAGGCAAACACAAAGTGTGATAGATGCACTAAGTGAACAAGTGTGATGGATACACAATAGGTGAACACAAAGTGTGATCGATGCACTTAGTGAACAAGTGTGATGGATACACTAAAGGTGAACACAAAGTGTGATAGATGCACTTAGTGAACAAAGTATGATTGATATACTAAAGGTGAACACAAAGTGTGATAGATACACTTAGTGAACAAAGTATGATGGGTATACTAAAGGTGAACACGAAGTGTGATAGATGCACTTAGTGAACAAGTATGATGGATATACTAAATGTGAACACGAAGTGTGATAGATGCACTTAGTGAACAGAGTATGATTGATATACTAAGGGTGAACACGAAGTGTGATAGATGCACTTAGTGAACAAAGTATGATGGATATACTACAGGTGAACACGAAGTGTGATAGATGCACTAAGTGAACAGGTGTGATGGATACACGAAAGATAATGACGTGAATATGTGCATGATAGATACACAAAATGAGGATGTGTGTGATAGATACACAAAATGAGAATGTATGTGATAGATAGACAAAATGAATGAAGTGTGATTGATACACTAAGTGAAGAGAGTGTGATTGATACACAAAATGAGAATGTATGTGATAGATACACAAAATGAATGAAGTGTGATTGATACACTAAGTGAAGAGAGTGTGATTGATACACAAAATGAGAATGTATGTGATAGATACACAAAATGAATGAAGTGTGATTGATACACTAAGTGAAGAGAGTGTGATTGATACACTAAATGAGAATGTGTGTGATAGATACACAAAATGAGAATGTGTGTGATAGATACACAAAATGAATGAAGTGTGATTGATACACTAAATGAATGAGAGTGTAATAGATACACAAAGTGAATGAAGTGTGATTGATACACTAAGTGAATGAAGTGTGATTGATACACTAAATAAATGAGTTTAAACGAAACTTCTTTGAATGAACCGTACATACAATATCGTGCATGAATGAGGAAGAAACTTGATAGGTACGATGCATTGCAATGCATGATGCTTAAGGAAAGCAATAAATGGACAAAGCGACGCTTAAGAAAGCACCTTATGAGGTGAGTGGCGGTGAACCGCTCTTCTCCGATGGGGACCTCCCCTTCTTGTGTTCTTTGAACACTTACCTTCAACTCACAGTACAAAGGTTATGAAATGCTGACGAGTAACAACATCTGTATGTAGGAGCTACGGCTGCCGCTTTTCTTCCTGATCATATTCACAACTTTCCCTATTCTCCAACGGGGTGACAGACTAGGTTGGTTCAGTATCCAGAATTGAGGTGCATACACGCTACCTCAACCTATGGGGCTTCCATACAGATTTCAAGCCAGGGATACACCCCTGGGTATTTAAACCAGACTTTAGTCTCGGAAATCCTGAACCTTTACGTTCTAGGCAGTAGCCATTCGAACTCTAGTTTCCACCGTCGCAGTTAGTCTCCTAGGAACTCATTGCGAACACAGCCGAGATGCCTCTGGCAGGGAATGGTACTCAGGGAGAGCACTTTTGATCGCCATTCTGGCTTGAAGCAGACTTGATCTTGAGCTTGAGGTAGAGGCACACTCATACTTCGGAGCATTGGCAAGACCTGAAAAGGTACATTCGGAATACAATCTCGGAATTTGCAGAAGTTGAAACAATCTCAGATGCTCCCAATTTTCCCTTTTTTCTTTTGCTTTGCAGTCCGGAACCCACATAGCTTCAGATAGGTCCTGGTTTTACTGTTCCCACATGACCCGGGTTAAACCCTGCGGTTTTTGAAAGAACAAAATCCTGTTTTGCACAACTGTGGAGACTGGCACGGCATTCTGAGCACAAAACGATTTTTTTGAAATTTTAGATTGAGAAGCGAGTTCTTAACTGGGTATTGAGCCTACAACTGACCACAGCGAAAACGACTCAATCAAAGAAAAACAAAGGGTAAACAACCTAAACCCATCGAGACATGCTCGGAACGACTCAAAGCAAGAATTGAGACAAACAAAACAAGAGACACGACACATAGACGTGTTACAAAGACGAGAGACCTCTCAGTGCACGAGGAACCAGTTTCTTCGGGTATTATTCCCACCCTTTCTCATTTGTGATTCTCACATCACTCGGCCCTCAGGCTCTTTTTTCTCTCAAAACCTTTTTCTCACTTTTTCTCTCAGCGCACATCTCTCTATTCTTCAATCTCTCATTTTTTATCCCTCCCCTGGGTGGTTGATGGATAAACAGGAAGTTGCGGGCTCATGCCCCTAGCATTCTGCTAGATTCTCTTTCTTCTGCTCACAATAGTGAGTTTCTCCCACAAAGGGGTTGCGTTGCAACTGGGTGTGTAGCAAATCTTCAGCTGACATCGGTTGATGATGCCGTGCTGGGGAGTTTGGAGGCGATCAGATCTGTCCGGATAAGGGAATGGAATATCTTGATCCATTCCAGTTCGTGCTTCGCACTTGGCTTGATACCTCGTTGCTTGGAGGATGAGAGAGCTTTCAGCCATTTTCTGGTTAGCTTCAGTGGTGCCCTTTTCCGACGGGTATGGTGCCCTTTCTGGCAAATGGATTGACAACAAGGAAAAAAACAGGAAGCCTGACTCAACTGTGCCCCTAGTTCATCATTTTGACCATTTTTTTTTTTTTGGTTTTCTACTAAAACAATTTTGATCAGCATAAGAGTTTGATTAACATGCTTGTTCAACTTTCTGATTTAAAATCATGCAAGTTAGGTTATGAGCACTGAAAATTTTCCTTTTTTGGGTCCAAGAAAAAGGTTCAGTTTTGGAAAAAATGGAATAATTTTCGAGAAAATTAGTCAACCTCAGTAAAAATTCTCAAAAATTATTTTTGCAAACGTCCAATGCTCAACAAGCACGGAACCTACTCTTGAGATGCACGACCTCGGATCCATAAACAATGGAAAATTGCCCCTTGTCTAAAGGACACTGCATGGCAACGGAAAGTTGCCCCTTGTTTGAATGACGCCGCAGCATATTGAATGGCAACAGAAAGTTGCCCCTTGTTGGGATGATGCCGCAGCACATTGTAATCAGTCCTTAGAGTGACGATCACAACTAAACTCTCAGATACAGAGAAGACAAAGATGACCAGAACCATCACATGGACACAGTCAAATTTGAAGTGTTTTTACAGTTAGACTTCAGAATGAAGTTGCCTACGTATCCCAAAGATGGGAATCAAGCCTTACGTAGTTCGGGGTTAAGGTACACTCGGGTATTAACCTCTCCTTTTGCGCTCTAACTTTTGCCAAGGCCGCCCTTCCTGGTTTTCAACCTTGCGAGCTATGTTTTTCCTCTTCTTTTCAATTCTTTTCATTTCTTTTCTTTTTATTTTTTTTTATTTTCTTTTTTTTTTTGGTTCTTTTCTTTGCATTTTTTTATTTTTGTTCTTTTTTTATCTTTTTCTTGCTCTAACTTTTGCCTGGGTCGCCCTTCCGAGTTTTCGGCCCAACGAGCCTCTCAAGGGTAAAAGTGTAGCTTTGTCCATGTCAAATGGTTTTGAGATCCTGAAGTCATCTGAATCCAGGAGAATGGCTGTTGTTCACTGACGATGCAGGAGTCCATCTAATGGGGGGCTGAATTTGCCCCTAGTGTTGTGGATAGGAACTCGGTTGTTCTTCAACAATTCTTCTTTCTTCCCTTCTGGGATTTGGCATTCTTGCCGATCTTCATCTTTGACTCTTTGAGCACCTTTGAAATTCTTTTGCCCCTAATTCGAGGGGTGCTTCTGATCTAGCTTTGCAAGCTTCTTTTAACGACAACTGATCTTCTTGATCTAACTTCCCTACCCCTAGTTCGAGGGCTGCTTCGAATCCAGCCACACAGGCCTCACATCGTGGTTGACCATTGAACACTCTGAATCCAAGTTCGAAAGCAAGGGGGTCAAGTCTTGAGGCTGAGAGCGATCCTAAGCTGCACAATCTCAAGAGCGATTCCACACATGTCTTCGCAGGACCGCGCAAAACATTTTTTGAAAGTTTTTAAGAAAGCGACAAATTGCTCGTGCTGAAGACAGTGTAGAACTAATCTGGATCAAAGCTAGGGTCCTTCTCAGTACCCACACTAACAAGCATGATTTCATTCATTAAAGGCTTAGCACGCCTCTCTTTCTCTCAGTTTGATCAAAGTTTTGCAAATCCCAAGGAATTCCTCCCTCTTTGTTTTCACCGCAGTGTTCAAAAAGTGTTGAAAAACTCAGGTCATTACAATGACTTCAAGGCACAGAAAGACAGAGCTTCTAGTCAAATACTGCCATCTCATTTAGAATTTCTGGCACAATTGGCACATGGCAGAAGCAAACACAAGAGTGTGAAAATCATTGCTGTTTCATTCAAAATCTGTTGGCACAACTGGCTCCCTGGCAGAAACAGACTCAAAACAAAACGAAAAGACAAACGCAAAACAAAATGGTGACGCCCGAGGTAGCACCCCCGGAATCACCCGACCACAGGACTGACTCGATACAACAAGACAGACCCTTAATCAAAAAGACTGACTCAAGACAAAGAGACAGACTCAAAACAAAACTACAGAACTGACTCAACACCCAAGTCAGAAACTACAAAACTAGCATTCGCAAATGCTCAAAACAGTGCGTGCCAAACGCCACATCTGGAGTAAACTGAGTGCTGCCTGCAGGTGGTTCATCCCCTGATCACATAATCACATTATCCCCCACAAGTTCACTGACCCAATGACGATAGACTTTGCTAGACTGGTGCGGCAATGACCTTGTTGTCAAACAAATCTTGTACATCATGGCGCAGACGAAAGCAGCTATCGGTCTCCTGACCTGTTTGTTGATGGTATGCACAGTACTTAGTCTGGTCATGCTTTGGAGGGAGAGGATCAGGTAGAGGCCGTTGTTCCAATGGTTTCAGATGTCCTTTCCAGATTAAAACCTCTAGAGCCTTTGACAAAGGCATATAAAGTGGGGTAAAAACCCTCTTGACTCGGGGTGGGTATTTGGTTTTCTGCGAGCTACTTCCGGACGCACCGATGAATGGGGTAGCTTTTTTTGATGTAGTGGTGGTGACCATGCCCACTTCAGAAGATCTTGCAACTGCATCACCACTGATGGTCGCATTCGAACTGCGGGAAAACGCCCGCCTAGGCTGCTCCTTCTCCTGGTCAATAAGGCCTTGCTTCATGGCATCCTCGATCTGTACTCCCATCTCATGCAAATCTGAAAAGGTATGGAAGGGGAGCACGATCATTTTCTGCATTAGTTTGGGCTAGAGGTTGCGCATAACCATCCGTATCTGATCCTTATCAGCAGGCCTTATGGTCATCATTGAGGCCTTGGCCCTCCAGCGGGCCACAAATTCTGAGAAGCTCTCCTTAGGCTCCTACCTCGTCGTCTCAAGATCACAGGTTGTAATCTCGATTTGCGTGTTATACGAGTATTGTGCAATGAAAGCCTCGGCCATCTCATCCAAATTCCTCTTGACATCATCTTCTAACTTCGCATACCAGATAGCGGCCACTCCCGACAGGGTCCGGCCGAACAATGAAAGTTTCTGCAGTCTGGTAAGGCCCATCGGCCTCAGTATGTCCGAAAATAACCGGAGATGCACCATGGGATCGCCAGATCCGTCGAAGCGGTCGATTTGTGGCATCTTGAAACGATCTGGCAGTGTCACAGCCGCGTCAGTATATCCGTCCTCAATGTCGGGGATGGACTTTACCCATTGGGATTTCTTAAACATCTTCTCAAGTTTGCTTAATTTCAACAATGTAGGGTTGACCTCGAACTCGAAGGGAGAGTCCGGCAGATTGGTAGGTGTTTTGGATAGTTGGGGTAAAATTACGGGCGAAGCCGGCCCTACCGGAATGTCCGTATCTGCCTGGACATTTGGTGTCTCTTCGGGTGTTGGAGCTCCTGGTGGGGGAGGAGCTTGATGCGAAGCAGATGCTCCGTTTTGCTGTTGCAGCCTAGTGATTAGCTTTGCCTGTTGGGCCATGATCGCAGCCTGCTGTTTGGAAAACTCCGCTTGGTGGGCAGCGTCCTGCTGCATAGCTTTCATGCTTTCTTGGAGTTGACGCATCATTTCCTCCATTCCTGCCATGTTCTGCTGTTCTGGTTGACTGACTGGTATATCTATCCCTGTGGTGAAAACTGAGACCTCGGCCTGACAATTCACTGGTGAGGTGGATAAGGGCCACTAATCTGGTAACCGCTGAACTGGTGATCTGTGCCTGACTGGCCCTTTTACCCTGCCTCTAGCAAAGGAACACTGATTGCCCTTGAACTGAATCTCTGACCTGACAAAGTCTATCAGCCCAAGTTCGATGAACCTCGGCGAAATTGGAGCCTTCTAAAGCTATGGTTCCCAGACTACCCTAGCAAAAGAGAAAACAAACAGCACCTCAGCCTGATTTCACCAAAACAGATATGAGCATAGTAGGATGACTGTGCCCTCTACTGAATTCTGCCCCAAAATTCTGCCTATTAAACTGATACTCTCAGGTAAACTGAATCCCAAAATATTGAACTGGTGCCCGCAGGCCTGATGCCTAAACTTGCAAACTGATACACGCATTCATGTAGAGACGCACTCTAAAGCACATAGCAAGTAAAAGTTAGCCAAAACACCCCTATGTTGGGGTAGGGTTTCCCTATCCTATTTTTGTCAGGAGCTAGGGTTTCACTATGCACGCAGCAGTTTTCAAACAACCTAGCATCGGGTAAGCAACCTGTCCTAGTTTGGAATAGTCACTATGGATTTCGATATGCACTAGGTCGAATGGTCGAAAAGGGTGCCCCGGTAAAACCGGGGTTTGTGTTCCCATACTGTCAGAGCCCACAACCAGTCAGCCTTATGGCATGCTTTGACAAAGTCAAGCCTCTGGCAAACCGTTCAGGAATGGCAGATGGCAAACACGGTGTCCTAGGCGCACCAATGCACATGCAATGCAAAGAGACACATAAATGAAATCAAAACAGGATATCACGAGTTCGAGTCAAGCTCTCTAAAATCCCCAGCGGAGTCGCCCGAAACTGTAACAAGTCCGCGAGGGACCTCACGGGTTACAGTTCGGACTCAATTATGTTACGGTTCTAAATCTGAACTAAAGAGTCCAAATCCAGCAAATCGTTTTGAGAAAACAGATTTTGTAAAGAAGTGCCAAACATGGACTGCTTTGCCAGATACAAAGTCGCCACCTAAATATTTTTAATGGGGGAATTTAGCAAACCCTGACTCGGTGCCAAAGGCCACGTGTCCGTCATCACCAAAGTTGCCTCGGCTCGGGAACTTGAGTACGATTGGGGAAGGTCAGCTATGAGCACCCCCTCTCGCCCGATCCGAAGATCGGCCTCTACTAACCGTGATATCCGATTTTGAAAACGTCATGTGTTCTTATTCCGGTTATTAGCCTAGATTTACTATGTTATGCGTACAGCAAACAAGTATAGACCAAATCGCCCAAATTGGAACAAAACATTTCATGTTGGTTTTAAAAATGGTTTGCTACTCGGAAGTAGGCTAAAATACAGATTTTGCCACCCTCAAGTGGGCTTTAGGAAAGGTGATTTTGCCACTATCTAGTGGGCTTTAAACTCACAGTTTTAATGCATTATTCCAATTTAGGTAATTCAACCTCCATCCACAGGCATTCAACCAGTTATATCACATAAGCAACTAGCCTCATGGTAATCATGCCATCATGGCAACACTCACACGCATGCAAGGATGCTAAAGCAAAAGAACTTACAGAGTACTCCAAGCCAAAACAGAAACTAGTTAGTAATCATATGCATGATCCTAGTTCACGTTAAGATGGCTAATGTAACACATACAGGATGCAACTAGAATAGGCTCGGCTATCCTAAAGATGGCGTGTGAAATGCTACAACTAACAAGTACTCAACTTGGAATTGAAATACAAGTGCAGTTAGCATGATGTGCCGAGCCCGGCGCATGCAAGACAAATGTATGGATGCACGCATGCATAGCATAAGGTATGCTAAAATAAATATGCCCTAGTACTAACCATCGAAAGCAGGTAAGTAAAAGGGAGAAAAAAGTGGGGGTTGGAAGACATACACACACTCACCCACACTTATTACAAATTCGCCCTCGCTCGGAGGGACCAAAAGAATAATACAAATTAATTAACCTACAAGCTAATTAAATAATTACAAACCACCTAATTAATTAACAAATCAATTAAGCTAAGGAAAGCAGTAAAAGGCCTCGGGAAGAGGGTCCAATGCATGCGTGTTCGGGTTTGCTCGGAAATCCATCGCCATGCACAAGTTGCCTCTGTTTACCCTGCTCTGCTCCTCCGAAAATTGCACAAGTCCCAAGGTGCACTCTCTGGACATTGGGGGACACCACCGGCCATGTGGGATTGTCACCGGCCAAAAGTGAGTGGTCACCGGCCACTTGTGAAACCATCGGCCACTGATGGATGGCCGGTCGGCACTGCAGATGGCTGGCTGGCCAAAGCTTGCTGCAGAATCCTGTTTTGACAGTAGCAGAGGGCAAAACAAGGCATGGCAATGCATTTCAAGCAAATGTGTGCACCACCACATCCCTTATCATGTTTATGACTCAAAGGGGTATGGTACTCGATTCTCAAACCACCAATCGCGCATTTCAATGCGTGATGGCCCAAGAAACCAAGTGTGCATTTTCAATATGGAATGAAATGTACATAAACAAACAATGAGCTCAACCTCTATCATACTCAAGTCAAGAGGCAAAGCACGCATGCCAATGCAATGCATCCTAGGCATGTGAGCTAGTATGCAACATGGCAATGCAAACAAGCAAATAATGAACAAGTATGCAAGCTAGTGGACATGCAAGACATGATGCAATCAAAGCATGCAAAGTGTAAGACATGTGACAACATGTAAAGAGTGGACTTAAACTAATTTGGGCAGCCCTCAACTAGGCCCAAAACAGTGGCCATGTGATGAAAATGAGGCAACCAAGATGCATGAAATAAGCCCCGAAACCCCAAAGCTAGGCACGTGTATTGAACCACAAGTATGCAAAGCAAGCACTATTTGACCATGAAGCACAAAGACAGAGCCAAAGCAGTCCCAAAACATGCACATTTCTAGTTTAAAGCATGGCCAAAAGATGCTAGCATGATGGAGTAAAATAGCATGCAACTTTGACTAGCAAACATGGTTTACATGGCAAGTGTATGAAGCATATGAGAAGTCATCAAACCAGCCAAAAACAGTGAATAAAACATGTCAAAATATGCCCAAATAATCACTGAAATGCAGCCAATGCATGCAAAATGATGAGCTTCTTTAGAGGGCCATACAAGGGATTATTAAGCACATATATGATGGACATGTAACAAGGCCAAACCAACTCTGGAAATTAATAATGACAGCCCTAAAACTCACCAAAAAGGGCTTGAAATTGATCAATAAAGCATACAATGAAAGGCCCTCTTGAAAGGCCTTGAGGAGGGTTGCTCCTCACATGCATGAAGGACATAAAGAATGGCCAAAAGGGCCTTGGACAAAGCCAAGGCAGACCTCAAAACCCTCAGAATGAGGCCTGGAAAGTGACTTCAAAGCATGCAAAATAGGGTCCCTTTGGAAGGCCTAAAAGACCACCAAACAAGACAAGGAGAGAGGGGGGTCACCCCCCTGATTTTGGCCCTCAAAACCGCAAACCTACCACTGAAAAGCCACTGGATTTCAGTGGCTAGGAGGCCAAGCAAGAGCTTGCTCGAAGGTCTCAAAGAATGGCACAAAACAAGGCCAAAACAAGCATGCAAGAGGGGAGATGACCTCCAACACCAAAATAGTCTTAAACAAACATCTTAAGCATGCAAATACAAAACTTTTTTTAGTTTATAGTTAAGCTCAAAACAGCATGCAAGATAGGTTAAAGACTAGTGCAAGAATGGGGAAAATAAAGTAAATAGTGTTACCCTTGAAGAACACTTGAAGAACAGCAACCTCAGCCCTCTTCTTCTGATCAAAACTACCCCAAAGCTCCAAGAACAAACCCTCAAGACCTCCCAAGTCGAAGTATGGTGTAGTAGTAGGTGACTCAGTGCAAAACTAAGAAGAAAACACACCTTTAGGCCCTCAAACACACACAAAAGTAGAGAGAGAGGGAGATATATAGAGAGAGAGAGGGTGATATATATCAGATATGTATGTATTAGGGCTGGTTTTTTGCTGAACCATCTCAAAGAAGGAGAGGGTTTGCTTATATAGGCAATGGAATGGCTTGAAGCTTCTCAAAGAAGCTAAACAAGAAAAGGGGCAAAGGGGGCAAGGGGGCCAAGGCTTCCTGAGGAAGCTGGGACAGCTGGCAAACTTCTTGAGGAAGCTAAGACAAAGGTCCAAGCTTCCTCAAGAAGCTAGACCAAAAGGGTGCAAAAGCGGCAAAACAACCACACTTATGCACGGGAGAGAGGGTCTGTGCACTCCAGCTGGCACAGCTGGCATGCATTATGCTTGAAAAAAGCAAAGAGGTGGTATCGGCCAGAAAAGGAGGCAATCGGCCAAATATTTGGCCGGCCGGCTACTTTTTTTGGCCGACCTGCTACTTATTTGGCCGGCCGGCCAAATTGATGGCTGGTAGGTGTTGCCAAGGCCAAAAAGTGGCCAGTGGGTGTCCAGAGTGAAGCCCCAAAAGTTATCTTTCCAATGCCACAAACCTTGCATTAAAATTCCTCCTGTACAAAAAGTTATGCCCTTTTTGGTCAAGCCGCGCAGATTCGATCCAATCGGACTGATCCCCTACTTCAACGAACCATATCTCCCCCACCCGGACTTGGCTTTAGGAGATTCTTGAGTGCAAAATGAAGCCCCGGAAGTAAGCTTTCCAATGGTGGTGGCCTCATAGCTGAAATCCAAGTATGCAGATGAATAGGCCCGATTCAGCGAGGGCTGCTCGACTCTCTTCCACCCGGATTCATGCTGAACTTCTTCTCCAACTTGTTTTCTCCCCTCTTCTCCTCTTTTCTTCAACTTCAAACCCCTAAGTAAGGTGTTTTGAAAGATTTTTCAAAGATTTCATCTCTCTTTCATTCATTTCCACTTTGTCCTTGCTCGGTTTATCGAAAAGCGCATTATTTGACAAAATGTGAGCCTCGGAACATTGTAGAAACTTTATTTCAAAAATGTTTTGAAAGAGAGGGTTTTAAGGTCTAAAAACCATTCAAAATAGCTTTGGTCCAAAATGGGGTGTGAAGTTGAGATTTGCCTCTCTCATTGCCAAAGAAATTGAACCTTTGCCCTGCACACCTTTTACCACCAAGTAAACCATCAGTAACGCTCAAGTCTTAAGGGCGGTCAAAAATGGGGTGTCTACAGACGCCGAATCAACACCTGCTATCCGAAGAGCCTCCGTGGCTTGGAGAGCCTTGATCCACCCGTGCTTAAATCCACAGTTCTCACATCGGTAGACCTCCTCGGCGAGCTTTTCCTTGGTCTTCTGTATCCCAACTTTCCGGCTGCAGACATCCCATTTTTGACCGTCCTCAATACTTGGACGTCATCGTTTGAACATTCGATGATCATCTATGCTCGTGTTCGTTTTGAGTTCCCGAAGGTCTCGGCTGCGCGCCTTGCCTTAGGATCTCTCAACTTGTCTGTTTTGTGCTTGGCTGTGGACCAAGGACTTGTGGTTTTGCATCTGAGGGAAGAGGGTGGCTTGTTGGCCATCCCTACAACCCATCGGCCAAGGTATGGTGCCATTGGCCATGTTTCCCTGCCATTGGCCATAAGTGTTGGCCAATCGGCACTCTTTTTGGTCGATCGGCACTCTTTTTGGTCGATTGACCATATTTTTGAGCCGAGACCTTTCCATCTGCTTTTTGCAGATATTTTCTGCCAAATGTGACAGCTGGTGGGCACAATTCTCATTCTCCATACACGTGTATGGAGGGATTGCATTCAAGACACAAGCTTGTTCAACAAGCTTGAGAATTGAATTCTATAAGAAGGGAGGCCCTTCTCCCTTTCCAGAGGTTCAGAGAATTGGATATACAAGTTCTATATATCTCTCTATATTTTACCTCTCTCTCTTGTTTGGCCCTTGTTTGTGTTCAAAAGTGTGTTTTCTTCATACTATTGCACACAAACACCTACTAGAACACCATCCTTTTGTTGCTGAGGTACTAGGGAGTTGATTTTAGTGTTCTTGGACTGGTTTTGTTCAGAAGAGGCTGCTGGAGTTGTGTTCTTGAAGGTGTTCTTCAAGGGTGAGTCAACTACCTTTTAATCTCCCATTTTGGCTTAAGCTTTTAGACCTATTTGCATGCCGATTTAAGCTTAACTTTATACTGTAAAAAGTTCTATTTTTTTATGCTTGTGATGTTTGGTTAAGGTCACTTTTGAGTTGGGAGTAGTCTACCCCCTCTTAGGCCTTGTTTGGCCTTGTTTTGTGCCTTCCCTTTTGAGCTTTGGAACCATCTTGTTTTGACCTTCTCACCACTAAAATCCAAAGGATTTTTAGTGGTGAAGAGGTGGTTTTGGAGTCTTGAATAGGAGAGGGACACCCCCCTCTCCTTGTGTCTCATTTGCTAGTATAAATATCTCATATTGGTAGCATGTTTGCTTAGCATGTTTTGGCTTCATTTCAGTAAGTATTTGGTGTTATTTTGCCATGCTATACCTTTGTCTAAAGGTGGTTTGATAGCCTCTTACATGCATCATGCACTTTTAGTGTAATCCTCTCTATTGCCTTATCATGCACCTTGCATTTGGGTCATCATTCTCGCTTGTTTTGGCTCAACTCAAACAAGCTTTTAGTCATGTTTTACCATGCTCTAGCTCTGATTTGTATTGTCTTGGTCATGCATGCATTGTTTTGTGTAGCCTTGGTTCAATCTAGCTTGTTGGCTTTGAGTGTCCAAGTCATTAGGATGCATTGCTTAGACCATTTTCATGATTTGGCATCATTTCATATGTGATTTTAGTCCATGTAGTGTAGCCATACACTTGCATTTGTCATCCTTTCAATGCTTAGGAGAGTTGGTGTTTTATGCCTCAAGAATGAATCATTGTGCATGCTATCATACTTAGGCTTTTAGGATGCCATCTTAGTGGGTTTTTGGGCTTATTTTGACATGCCATAACTCTATTTTTCATTGGTTAAGTCATGCCATGCTTGGTTGTAATAGGTGTAGTGTAACACCCCTTGTTAGCTTTGCATGCCTCATGCCTTTTGGACTTTTGTTCTAGTTTGTTTTGGCTTTGGTCCATGCATGTTTTAGACTCAATTTGGTATGCTTTAGGACTATTTTGGTTTGCTTAGGCCATTTGCTTCATGTTTTGCATAGCCTTGGTGTAAGTCCTTTTGCTACCGTCAAGCTTTGAGCTTTCTTGCATGCTATACTTGTTTTGCTTGGTTGATTTGGCATCATTCCATGCTTAATTTCAAGGCCTATAGTATTGTCACATGTTCATACTTTTCACTCTTTAAGTGCTCTTAAGAGCTGGTACCTTCATGCCTTGTTTGTGAACCAAAGTGTATGCATGTTTGTATGTGCTTTTGTCTTCGTTTTCATTGTATCTTGGCCCCTAATTTGGGCATGGCTGAGGTCTGCCTATTTTGGTTTAAGTCCATCTTTGCATGTTGTTGCATGTTGTTGCATGCTTGCTAGTTTGCATGTTGTTGCATGCTTGTCAATCTTCGCATGCCATGCATGTTTGTATGTTTAGGTTGCATTTTGCATGCTTGCTAGTTTGCATTTTGTCACATGTTTGTTTAGGTTGCATTGCATTTGGCATGCTTGTTACCTTAGCCTTGTGTGCATGTTTGAGTCATATTGCATTTGGCATGCTTATGTTGCATTGCATAGCTTTTCCATGTTGCATGCATTGCAATGTGTTTGGTTTGAGGTGTTAAACCAAACACGAGGACCAAGGGACGTTTCATACTTGAAGTGACGAAACGTGCCTCAATCCTCGGTCGCCGACATTCTTGATCCAACATGATAGAGTGTGAGGCATTTGTGTGTTTTTGTGCATTCATTCCATATTGATGTGTGCAATTCGGCCTCTTTGGCCATCATGCATCGAAATGCATAATTGATGGCTCGAGAGTCGAACACTACACTCCTTTGAGTTCCAAACATGATAAGGGGTGTAGTTGCACAACATTACCTTGAAAATGTATTGCCATGCCCTTGTTTGTCCTCTGCTGCAGCAAAAGGAGCAGTTTGCAGGAAGAGATGGCTGATCGGCTATCTGCAGTGCCGATAGGCTAACAATTTTTGGCCGATAGACTAAAAAGTGGTCGATGACCTCTTTCCCTTGGCCGATGGCCATATCTTTTGGCTGATGGCCTCTCAGAGTGTCCATGAGGTGGTTCAGAAGCATCACAGAGATTTTCACAGTTTTCAGAGGTGCAAAACAGTGCAAACAGAGGCAACATGAGGCATGACAACGGATTTCCGAGCGATGCGACCAAGCACACATCATTCATCATTCCGAGGCGGGGCTGTGGCAGCCTACTTCAGTTTCTTGCTTAGATGGCTTTGTAAATTAATTAATTTTTTAATTAGTTAAGAGTTTTGTAATAATTAATTAGCTAGGATAGTTAGTTAATTAGTTGATTTGTATTATTTATTCGGACCCTCCATCGAGAGGGCCAACTTTTGTAATAAGTGTGCGTGAGTGTGTGAATGTCTTCCAACCCCACGTCTTTCTCTCTTTTACTTAACCACTTACGATGGTTAGTTCTAGGTCATGTTTCAATTAGCATTCCTTATGCTTGCATATTTGCATACATTCATTCGTATTGCATGCACCAGGCTCGGCGCATCATATTAACCGCATTGTATTTCAATACATTTACTTGAATACGTGTTCAATAGCATGTTATCAAGTTGCATTTCACATGACATCTTAGAATAGCCGATCCTATTTTTAGTTGCATTTTGCATGCGTTGCATTAGCCATCATAACATGAACTAGGATCATGCATGACTTCTAACTGGTCCTCTGTTTCGGAGTACACTGTAAGTGTTTATGCTTTAGCATCCCTGCATGTGTGCTATTGATTGCCATGACAGCATGCTTGCCATGAGGCTAACTGCTTAAGTGTTTAACTGCCTGAATGCTTGTGGGTGAAGGTTAGATTGCTTGAATTGGAACAATTCATCGAAATGCGAGTTTTAAGCCCACTTGAGGGTGGCAAAATCATGTTTTCTAAGCCCACTTGAGGGTGGCAAATCCACGTCTTAGCCTACTTGCGAGTAGCACTTTCAAACCATTTTCAAACAAACAAACATGAGATATTTTGTTCCAACTTAGGCGATCT
Organism: Camellia granthamiana; assembly: GCA_036172215.1. Lineage (NCBI taxonomy): Eukaryota > Viridiplantae > Streptophyta > Magnoliopsida > Ericales > Theaceae > Camellia > Camellia granthamiana. Next base: position 14,558,324 of record CM069913.1, read on the forward strand.
AGTCTATACTTGTGTGTTGTGCACATCACGTCGTAAGATTAGCTAATAAATCGGAATAAGAGCACATGTGTTTTCAAAAACAAGATATCATGTTAGTAAAGGCCGATCTTTGATCGGGTGAGCGGGGGTGCTCATTGCATGACCTTCCCCTCTCGTACCTAACTTCCCGAGCCGAGGCAACTTTGGTGATGACAGACACGTGGCCTTAGGCACGAGTCAGGGTTTCCTAAATTTCCCAAAACAAAAACATTTAGGTGGCGACTCTGTATCTGGCAAAGCAGTCCATGTTTGGCACTTCTTTATAAAAATCAGTTTTTCAAAACGATTTGCCGGATTTGGACTCTTTGGTGATTTATCAGTCTTGCATTGCACTTTGTGAGATTAGATTCAAAACTGTGACATTGAGTCTGAACTGTAGCAACCTAATGAACAAAGTGGATTTCGCGCTATTTCGCGCGCGGAGCCGTGACGTTCGGGGCACGTCTACACCGGCAATCGTGGAAGCCTTGTTCATAAGACCTGGTCTTTGCGGCCACTATTGTAAACATGCTCGCCGTATCACGATCGGCAATCGCATGACTTATAAGCCGTTGAGTCACCCTTTCTTCCACAATCGGGTTAGCTTGTCCAGCCGATTGTGTCTCAGCGGCTTTGACCTTTCTTAGCTTGTGTTCAGCCTTCTCCGCGCGAGCTTCTAAGCTTCGAATACGTTCATCCTTCTGCTCTATCTCCCGCTGCACAGCACGAAGACGCATACCGATTTCATAGGCGGTATAGAGCCCTTTCACCGCTCCATGGATGCCCTCTCGAAACACTTTGAAGTCAGGTCAACCGACCACCGACTGTTGGATTTCTGGTGGAAAAATTTGTCGAGCAAACTCAACTGCCACATTTGGGTCGTACACAATTGAATCTGCTTCCGTCATCGGTTTGTTCCCCACAAAAACCGTAAAACTCAACAGGCGTGGCGTCGCACTGCTTTCTTTGGAGCATGGTTGAGAGGAGCTGCCCCGTTGCTGTTTTTCCCTTCTGGGTGACCTACTTTGACGACGCGAGGGCTGGCGTTTTTCACTCTCCCTTGACGTCTTGCTCCCCGTGCCTGTTGGCTCGCCACCTCGATTCATCTCTGCGTCTAACTCTGTGAGTGTCCTCGCTTCTCTTCTGCTGTTGAAGAATAACCTTCTTGCCATTCACAAATTGCCCGCACTACTCTTTCCCTCCCTTAATTTATTGACTCAGAACGCAACAATGGCCCCACCGCACACCCACCACCCGCCCCATTTATACCTTACAGGTGTAGCATCCCCGCGGCGATCTCATCCATGTTAAAATTCAAAACCTGGCGCCGATCATGTCATGTGCCCCACCCGCTCCATGAGCTAATTTCATTAATCTAATCGGCTTGAATGCCCCAGCCGCTCCATGAACAAATAGCATTCGGTGATTGAGTTTGTGCATTTAGGAGATTCATTAACCCAATCGGCCAAACGTCGGGACCTTGAGCCGTTTTACTCATTAGTCTCGAATATTCATGCTTATTTTATTCGGTGTCCCAGTTCATGCACCAGCTGGGGCAAGGGCAGAATCATTAATCTAATCGACTTGAATGCCCCAGCCACTCCATGAACAAAAAGCATTCGGCGATTGAGTTTGTGCATTTGGGATAGATTCATTAACCTAATCGGCCAGACGTCGGGCCCTTGAGCCGTTTTACTCATTAGTCTCAAATACTCATGAGCTTATTTTATTCAGCGTTCCAGTTAATGCACCAGCTGGGGCAAGGGTAGATTCATTAATATAATTGGCTTGAGTGCCCCAGCCGCTCCATGAACAGATTCATTAATATAATCGACAAATATCCAGGCCTGGTGCCGATCAACTCATGCACTTGCCGCTCCATGCGCTAATTTCATTCGGCGTCCTAGTTCATGCTCCAGCTGGGGCAAGGGTAGATTCATTAATCTACTCGGCTTGAGTGCCCCAGCCACTCCATGAACTAATAGCATTCGGCGATTGAGCTCATACAGCTGGGGTAGATTCATTAACTTAATCGGCCTTGAGCCATTTTACTCGTTAGTTTATCGAATACTCATGCCTTTCCAAATTGGTTAACTGTCGATTTCTCTTAGTTATTCAGCTAAATAGCAAAGAGGCAAAGGATGCTTAATTGATTCGGTTAATTTATTAGATGTTTAATTTACTCATACCTAGCAAATAGAAAAGCATGAGGAATTGTCATTAATAAATTAAAAACAAATAGTATATGTAGTAAACTGAAAAGCATAGAAAATTTTCATTTATAAATTGAGCGCAAATAGCAGTCATTTTACACATGAAAATTAGCTTACATTTAAAGAAATGAAAATCTACTAACAAAAACCTACAAAAACTATGCATCTAAGATGCCTAGCAAAAACCAAAATATCCCCTAATCAATCTTCAGGGTTAGACGCCAGCGGCTCAACATCCACCTGCTCGTATGGAATTGGCTGTGCCAACGTCACATTCATAGCAGTGAGGGCTTTGAGCCAGCCGTGTTTGAAGCCCCGATTCTCGAACTTGGGCACTTCTTCCACGTAGCTTTCCAAGGCGGCATCCTTCCCAGCTTGGAACGCTTTGGAAATCTCGGAGTCGGCTATTTCCTTTGCCTTCCTCGATTCTTCCAAGTCGGCTTCCAGCTTGGCGATCACCTCCTTGGCCAAGTTGAGCGCATCTTTGCTTGCCTTTGCCCTCTCTTCGGCGGCAAGCCTTAACTGGTCAGAATTCCTCGCTCGCTCAGCCTCAGAGTCGGCTTTCGTACGTTCCTCCGCCGCTTGTGATGCCTCGGAATCGGCCCTTTGAGAGGCTATCACAGCCTTGTTCTTTTCATTGTCAATTTCGACTTTTAAGAAGCCGATCTGTTCTATAGCGTCATGTTGACGGCTGCCTATTTCTGCTATCCTACCCACCGTCTGCAAAACTAGGAAATAGAGTTACAACAAACAAACAGTGAGAAATATATATATACATGTATTTAAGCAGAAGACTGTAGATAAGGTAAGTAATGTACCAATAAGGTCGACTGAGCGGCTAAAGCAATCAGCATTAAGTCTGGTTCCGCCCGAAATGTGGCTCTGTTAACCGGCAGGGATATTGAGGAGGCCATACTCAAGGCCACAGCCAGGTCCCTTCAAAGCAGACGCATCAGAGGCAATCGGCATATTCCTTATCCTTGGTTGAACAATGAATGGAACAACCAAGTCCGATTCCTCAATGCGCGGCCGTTTATCGCTTTGGTCATCAGGAACAGTTTCTTGCTCGGCGGGGCGCTTTTCCCCCCTTTGCTCAGCCTCCTTATCCCCCTGCTCTACCTGTCCCGTCTTGGCCATTTCAGTCTAAGCCGTTTCTTCCCCAATAACAAGCAGAGAGGACTCAGCGACGGTGGCGGACGGAGTTTTCGATCGGACGCCCTTGGCTCTCCTCCGGGCGGCCATTATTTCGGCGTTCTTCCTTCTAGCAAGTTGCGTGAGCGATTCTCCAGCCATATTCTCGGGGTAAGAGCTGAGAAGGTCTCTTAAGTCTGTAAAAATGTCTTCGAAAGAGACGTCCCCCTCAGCCTAATATGGATGGAGGGTCGGACGAATTGAGTTCAGCTTCCTCAAAGGCCGAGTTAAGAGCCTCGTCTACCTCGGCTTCCAATCAGTTCGGGTCCTCCACGACCGCTTCGGCTGCTTGTTCTTCCACGTGCTCCAAATCGGAGGCTTCCAAACCAATCTGCCTTAGGTTTTTGAAGTTAGGGAAGATAAGGGCCGTGAGATGCTCTTCACCTCTCGGAATTGAAATGTGGTCTGCCGTCAAAAATGTTGCGTAAGTCGGCTTGTACCGCAAGAGAATGTGGGCCGCCCTCCCTTGTTTCTGAAGGCTTGGACGGCCAACGAACTGTAGTGCGATTTTAATGTCCGCAAGTACAGCGTCGTCGGCTGAGACCAACACTTTCTTCAAATCGCTGCCTACATAAACAAAACGCTAAGTACATAGAAGGAAGGCCGAATACATATATGGTAATAGAAGAAGCAAATATGAGCTATACGACCACCTGGTTCGCCTTGGCACAGGATCTAGGTGATCTTCACCCTCGCGGAATTCCCAGTTGCCTCGGACAACGACCATTACATCGTCGACATGCTTGCCAGAGCTAGCAAGCATAGTCATTAAGTGATGATCGATATCCTTGGCCCTGAGAACATAGCGTCCCAACCGGCCAGTAGACTTCGCTAAGGCATAACAATGCCGAATTGCAGGTATACCAAGGTTAATCCTAAGGCATCGGTTCAACTCTATAATCCCCATTATGTTTCGGAAAAAATTTACGTTAAGTTGGGAAGGGATCAGACCCTAGTGTCGAAAGACGGCCCTCAAAAATAGATGAAGGGGAAAACGGACTCCGCCCTCAGCAATCGATAGTAGAGGAAAGATGATTGTACTCTCATCAGTCCTCTCCATATCAGTGGTGCTGTCCGCCACGAGCGACAGATGGACGTCGTCGGGGATGGAGTAATGGCATCAGAAGCCAGAAATTCGGACCGTAGAAAGGAGTTCTTTCAAATGTTTTGCTATCCTAGCCAGCCTAAGGATTATGCAAAACTAAAAATAAACAAGGAAATGGGATTCGTAATGAAGGAGAATAAAACTTACAAGAAACAGAAGAGACAATGAGAAACAAGAGGAAGTTGCAAAGGTCGCGAAATAGAGGTATATTGAATGGCAAACCAGAAGCTTTGAGTATTCAAAAAAAACTTCCATTCGAAGGGACAACATAGTTTCAAATCGCATTGAATTAAGAAAGCGTACGAAGAGGTGGGAAGATGTAATAATGTCTAAAGAGCGTGTGCTCTGACGTACGTTGGGATGAGGTTAGCCGACGTTCTTTCTTTGACTTTTCAAATTCGAAACCAAACGTGTCGTTCGAAACCAAACATGATGACTAACTGGCGTTGATAGGATGTTTGGGGGGCAATTGTGGGAGCCGAATATCGTGGGAGCAATAATGCCGAATAACTGTATGAGGTCAGTCAAGGATGGAATTTGTATTCGGCATTGGTCCTAGGCGATCACAGAGCCGAATAGACTAATCGACATTCCAACCAACCGAACAACAACCAAATAATTAAACCTGCAATGGATCAAGGGTGGGCCCAACCCTAAGGCCCAAAAGGAAAAATATAAATAGAAGAGCATCAGCTAAAGAAAGATAGGTGAGAAATAGTTTAACTTGAGATATAAGCAATCAAGAGAGTATACACTGAGTTATCCGTTGGAGTGCTAATTCCGGCACCCCCGACCGGAGCGTTCATTCCTTTTCAGGTCATTAGCTGATGATAACGAGTGTCCTACAGATCCAAAGAGTATTTCCAAACCATCTCCCCATAGAGGGTTTTAAACCATATTGATTAAAAATGATTTTGGGGAGATGCTTCTAAATATTTTGGAGATAAATGGTTTTGGTGAGAAAACCTAGAAATTGGGTCTTTTTGAAAGATGATGAAAATCCTTAGAAGATGTTGTCATATTCATTTTGTCTATCCAAATATATGGATGTTCTGAAAATTGTTTATTTATATATAAATGACGAATTTTGTGAACAAAATTGTTTATTTTGGAAATTGTTGTCAAAATTTTGAGATTGCTCAAAAGGGGATTGGGAATTTTGATCACAATGGTATATTGTGTGGAACAACTGAATATGGAAATAATGTTACATTGCATTTTTAATCATATATTGGCATTTCAATTCATTGGACTATATTAAGATTTGGAAGTTTGCATTGAGAAAAGAATGTTAGGAAATAGGTTTTCATGAAATGGTTTTGGGGTAAATACGGTGGTAAGTCTTGATAGGTGGTGTAGATGAAATTGTTTAAGTTGGCCTGAGTGTCCTTGGTGAAAGACCAGAAAGTCGCGCGGATAGGTGTCGAGCCTTCGGGTTAATACCAAAAAAAATGATAATTGGTAGTTGTAGACACCCCATTTTTGACCGCCTTTAAGACTTGGGCGCCATTAATGGCTTCTTTGGTGATAAAAGATGTGCAGGGCAAAGGTTCGATTTCTTCGGCAAGAGGAGAGTCAAATCCTAACCTCACACCCCATTTTGGACCAAAGCTATTTTGAATGGTTTTTTTAGACCTTAAAACCCTCTCTTTCAAAATATTTTTTGAAAAGAAGTTTCTACGATGTTCCGAGGCTCGTATTTTGTCAAATGTTGCGCTTTTCGGTAAACCGAGCAAGGACAAAGTGGAAATGAATGAAAGAGAGTTGAAATCTTTGAAAAATCTTCCAAAACACCTTGTTTAGGGGTTTGGAGCTGAAGAAAAGAGGAGAAGAGGGAAGAAACCAAGTTGGGGAAGAAGATGGGCATGAATCGCTAAGAGAGAGTCGAGCAGCCCTCGATAAATCAAGCCTCTCCTTTTGAATACTTGGATTTCAGCTATGAGGCCAAAACCATTAGAAAGTAGACTTCTGGGGCTTCATTTTTCACTTAAGAATCTCCTAAAGCCGAGTCCGAATGGGGGAGATATGATTGGCTGAAGTTGCGCATCATTCCGGTTGGACCGAAACTGAGCAGCCTTCACTAAAAGAGGGATATCTCTTAGCACACATGGAATTTTGATGTGATGCTGCCATATTTGGAAAGAAGACTTCCGGGGCTTCAGTTTAGGCATAAGAATGACCTGAAAAGGAGTCCAGATGAAGGAATTAGGTTTGCTTCAAGTCAGGGACCAACATTGATTTTTTCCATCGGCCTCTATGGAAGTCCATCGGCCACAATTTGACCTCATCGGCCATAGGTCGGCCAAAAGTGAACCTTATCAGCCACAAATGTTGGCCGATTGGCCAAAAATGTCCAGAAAGCCCAGAATTGGCAAATATTTCTCCTCCAGCTGGTGCCACCTGTCCTAGCTCAGATATTTCGACCAAAGGTGATATTTTGCTATATAATGAGGCCTTGGATCTCATTTTTCAAGGGTTAGAACATTAGAGGATAGATTAGAACAATTTTGGCAAAAAGCTTTGGGAGCCTCTCTCTCTCAATCCACTCTCTAGATTCCTCTCTCTCTAAGAGTTTTGTGCTAGAAGCTTGCATACATCCATCTTCAACCTATCAACCCTTAACAAGAGTTGTTGATCATTGGGCTGAGGTTGCTAGAAGGTCTTCTTGGAGCTCATTAAGGAGCTTTTGACTTGGTTTTGTGCCTCAAAGTGTGCTTCCCTCCAAGAGGTAAAACTTTCACCCTTTAAGCTTGTCTTTCACACTTGCTTCACCATCCTTTTTCCATTGTTTTGGACTATTTTGGGGCTCGTTTTGAATCATAAAAAACTCTGATTTTTGAGGTTCTAAATTATGGTTTAAGCCTTGTTTGGCTAGGGGGTTGTCTCTCCATTTTGCTCATTGGCTTGTGAGGCCTTTTGAGCCATCTTTCACCACCTTTCAAACCAACTTTTTTGGCCTTTAAACCACTGAATTCTAGAGGAATTTTAGTGGTGAAAAGGGGGTTTGGAGGTCCCAAATGGGTGGGGGTTGTCCCCCCTCCTCTTCTCTTGTTTACTAATGTTGATGGCCAACCAAATGAGCATGTGTTTTTACTTCTTTGTGGCTTTGTTTAGGCTCATTTTTGTGACTTTTGGGACCTTCCATAACTCTGTTTTAGGCTGGTTTGGTCACCTCTTTCATGCTTTATACAATTGTAGTGTAAACTTGCACGCTAGCCCGATATGCATCATGCTTTAGACCATCATTCTAGTGTGATTTTGGCTTAACTCCAAGAAGCTTTTGGCCATGTTTTAGCATGCTTAAAGTCTGATTTATGTTGTTGTGGTCATGCATGCCATGCTTTGTATAGCCATAGTGCATTCTAGCTCACTAGCTTTGAGTTTCCAAGCATCTAGCATGCAGTACTTGGACCATTTGCACGATTTGGCATCATTGGTTATGTGATTTCAAAGAATTTTTCATTGCCATGCACTCACATCTTTCACTCCTTCAATGCTTTGAAGGGTTCATGCTTTATGCCTTAAAAAGAGCCCATGTGTATGCCATCTTGCCTAGGCTTTTTGACCACCATTTCAGTGTCATTTAATTGGTTTTGTAATATTCATTTAGCTTAGTGTGGCTATTTGTTTCAATTTGGATTGTAATAATCAATTAGCTTGTTAGTTAATTAGTTTTGATTGTGTAATAGTTAGTCTAATTAGTGTAGTTAGATTAATTACTTAGCCTAGCTTAGATTAGCTTAGCTTATCATTCGGACCCTCTGTCAAGAGGGCGAATTTTGTAATAAGCGTGTGTGAGTGTGTGAGTGTATGAATGTATGAATGTCTTCCAACCCCACGTCTTTCTCCCTTTTACCTGAACTGCTTACAATGGTTAGTTTTAGGTCATATTTTGATTAGCATACTTATGATAGCATGTTTGCATACATTCATTCGTATTACATGCACCAGGCTCAGCGCATCATACTAACTGCATTGTATTTCAATACCGATTTGAATACATGATTATCAAGTTGCATTTCATATGCCATCTTAGAATAGCCGAGCCTATTTTTAGTACATTTTGCATGTGTTGCATTAGTCATCTTAACATGAACTAAGATCATACATGATTTCTAACTAGTTCTCTATTTTGGCTCGGAGTACACTGTGAGTGTTTATGCTTTAGCATCTTGCATGAGTGTGAGTGTTGCTATGATAGCATGCTTGCCATGAGGCTATTTGCTTAAATGATATAACTGCCTGAATGCCTGTGGGTGAAGGTTGGATTGCTTGAATTGGAACAATTCATCGAAATGCGAGTTTTAAGCCCACTTGAGAGTGGCAAAATCATGTTTTCTAAGCCCACTTGAGAGTGGCAAATCCACATCTTAGCCTACTTGTGAGTAACATCTTCAAACCATTTTCAAACAAACAAGCATGAGGTGTTTTGTTCCAACTTAGGCGATCTAGTCTATACTTGTATGCTGTGCACATCACGTAGTAAGATTAGCTAATAAACTAGAATAAGAACACATGTGTTTTCAAAAACAAAATATCATGTTAGTAAGGGCCGATCTTTGATCGGGCGAGCGGGGGTGCTCATTGCATGACCTTCCCCTCTCGTACCCAAGTTCCCGAGCCGAGACAACTTTGGTGATGATGGACACGTGGCCTTAGGCACGAGTCAGGGTTTCCTAAATTTCCCCCAAAATAAAACATTTAGGTGGCGACTCTGTATCTGACAAAGCAGTCCATGTTTGGCACTTCTTTATAAAATCAGTTTTCCAAAACAATTTGCCGGATTTGGACTCTTTGGTGATTTATCAATCTTGCATTGCACTTTGCGAAATTAGATTCAGAACCGTGACATTGAGTCCGAACTGTAGCAGCTAATGAACAAAACGGATTTCGCACCATTCGCGCACGGAGGCGGGACGTTCGGGCACGTCTACAGTTTCTGGCGACTCTGCTAGGGATTTAGAGTACTTGACTCGAACTCGTGATATCTTGTTTTGATTACACTTATGTGTCTCTTTGCATTGCATTTGCATTGGTGCGCCTAGGACATCGTGTTTACCATATGCTATTCTTGAACGGTTTGTCGGAGGCATGCTTTCAGAAGTGTGCCATAAGGCTGACCGGTTGCGGGCTTTGCCACGACGGGAACACAAACCTCGTTTTTTATCGAGGCACCCTTTTTGACCATTCAACCTAGTGCATATCAAAATCCATAGTGACCATTCCAAGCTAGGATAGGTTGCTTACTCGATTATAGGTTATTTGAAATCGTTGCATGCGTAGTGAAACCCTAGCTCCTGACAAAATAGGACAGGGAAACCCTACCCCTCCATAGGGGTGTTTTGGCTCTCATTTGCTTGCTATGTGCTTTTAGAGTGTGTCTCTACAAGAATGCACGTATCAGTTGCAAGTTTGAGTATTGGCCTGAGGGTATCAGTTCACAGGCAGAATTTTGGGCAGAATTCAGTAGAGAGTGCAGTCATTCAGCTATGTTCGTATTTGTTCTGGTGAAATCAGGCTGAGATGTTGTCTGTTTTCTCTTTTACAAGGTAGTGTAGACACCCCATTTTTGACCGCCCTCAAGACTTGGGCATTGCTGATGGTTTGCTCGGTGTTGAGAGATGTGCAGGGCACAGGTTCAGTTTCTTCGGCAAGAAGAGAGGCAAATCTTTCAAAACACTTCGCTTAGGGGTTTGGAGTTGAAGAAAAGAGGAGAGGAGGGGAGAAAATAGGTTGGAGAAGAAGTTCGCCATGAATCCGGGTAGAAGAAAGTCGAGCGGCTCTCGCTGAATCAGGCTTATTCAATTGCATACTTGGAATTTAGCTATGAGGCCACTACCGTTGGAAAGAAGACTTCCGGGGCTTCATTTTTGGTTCAAGAATCTCCTACAGCCAAGTCAGGGTGGAGGAGATATCATTGATTGAAGCTGGGCATCATCCCGGTTGGATCGAGTCTGCGCGGCTTTACGAAAAAGGGCATAACTTTTTACACAGGAGGAATTTTGATGCAAGGTTTGCGCCATTGGAAAGCTAACTTCCGGGGCTTCAATTTGCATACCCACCGGCCATTTTTTGACCTCAGGATCATCTATCGGCACTCTATTTAGCCGACCGGCACTTTATTTTGGCCGATGATCAAATTTTCTGGCCGGTTTGCACCCTTTGCACCCTCCAAGCCTGGTGCATACCAGCTGTGCCAGCTGGGATGCACAGAACCAGATCCACGTGCATATATGTACCTATTTTGCTTCCTTTTTGCACCTTTGAACCCCATTTGGTGCACCCTTTGCTCATGGCTTCTTGAGGAAGCCTTGACCCCTTGTCTTGGCTTCCTCAAGAAGCCTTACCAGCTGTCCAAGCTTCCCTTATAAGCCTTGACCCCCCCTTGACCCTTTTTGAATTGCTTAGCCTCTAAGCTTGGCCTTTACATTGCCTATATAAGAGAGGCCTTCTTCTCCATTGCTAAGGTTGGAGTTCTTGAGCAAAAAACCAGAGGTTAGACATATATATCTAACATATATATCTACAACCCTCTATATCTATCCTATCCAAGCTTCCAAACACCTTGGTTCTTGCATCATTTGCTCTACAACACCTAGCACAACACCTCCATCTTCCATTCCAGCATTTGGGAGGTCATTTGCAGAGCTTAGGAGCACCAAAACTTGGTCCAAGAGGTGCTGGTTTGTTGGTCTACAAGGATAAGCACACTTTTTCCCAAAACTAGCATTTTCTTGGTTCATATCTAAGCCATAGTTGCATGTATTTTTGAGCTTCGATGTAAACTACAAAGAGGCTTGTTTTGAGCCCTTCTTCAACATTGAAGAAGGGCTCAACCTTGTTTGGGACCCCCATGTATGACTTGCTTCATTACCCCTCTTTGGTCCCCTTTTTTTTTGCATGTTTCTTTAGCCTGCCATGCTTCTGTTTTTGGGCCTTCGACAGGCCTGAGAAGTGTCTTATTTTACCCCCCTCTACATGTCTCATGAAGGGTCTTTGGCTGTTTGGTGCACCCTTTTGGTACTTCATGTTATACCCCTTTGTGGGTCTTAATCTTGCATTGCATTTTGAGCATGTTTGTATATTGATTTGGGGGTTGTTGTCTACTGTGAGTAGTCATATTTTGATCCCTCTTCAGTGTTGTTGAAGGGTCTTTTTCAGTTTGGGCTTTGCATCTTACACTTGCTTTGTAATGCCTCTTTGGTCCCTTAACATGCCTAGGTTGTTAGCCCTAGCTTGAGCATGCTTTAGGCTTAGATCCATGAAGTGTACATGCTTATTTTGCCATGTTTTAGCTCTGTCCATAGTCATTTGGGTTGATCTTGGCACGCATTATATAGCCTCTTTGCATTTTAGGCTTGCTAGCCTTCGAGTATGCATGTGTAGCATGTGTTGCTTACCTTGTTTTGATGGTTTGGAACCATCTAGCATGTCATTTCAGACCCTTTGGTGTGCTTGTATGCTTACCTTAGTTGCCTCTTTGATGCTTTGAAAGCATGTGTTGCATGCTCTATGTTTTGGCCTTAATGCATGCCTTTGATTTCAAGCCTCTTAGATGCCATCTAAGCAGCCATTTGGCTTTGTTTTAACATGCTAAAAACCTATTTTTAGTTGTTTAATGCATGCCATATTTGTTTTGTATAAGTATAGTTCAATCCCCCATTGACTTGCTTTGAATGTTGGACCTATGTGTGCATGCTTTTTTTGTACTTTGTTGCTTGGTTTGGCACCATGTTTAGCATGATTTTCAGAGCTTCATATGCATGCTACTAGTCCATTGTTGTACCCCTTTAAGTGTGCTTAAGGGTTGTTTGTTATGCTTAAGTGTTGGTGCCTTAACTTGTGCATATGTGCATGTGTGTTTGGCCCTCATGACTTAGCATTTTGGCTACTGTTTTAGGCCTATAGGAGTTGCCTAATCCATGTTTAAGTCCATCCTTCAGTTTGGTTTGCATGCTTGCCTTGTGTGCTTACTTGCATGTTTGCATAAGTGCCTAGCATTGTCCATTTTGCACACTAGTTGCCATGTCTAGGATTGCATCATATTGGCATACATGCTAGGCCTCTTGAAGTGAAGTGTGATGGAGGTTTAGCACCCTTATGTGCTTGTTTGCATTGCATGCATTTGAAATCAAAATTGCACTCTTGGTTCTTTGGGCCATCATGCATGGAAATGCGTGATTGGTGGTCCGAGAACCGAGGCACATCTTCCTTTGAGTCAAAAACATGATAAGGAGTGTGTTTGATGCATACATGCTTTGAATTACATTGCCATGCAAGTTGTGTCCTCTGCTGCTGTGAGTTGCAGGTTCTGCAGGCATTTTGTGCCGACCGGCACTTTTTAGTGCCGACCGGCAGTCAATCTTCAGCCGATGGATGAATTCAGTGCCGGTGGCCACATCCTGCAGCCGGTGGCTATTCTGTGCAGCCGGTGGTACTCCCCAGTGCCCTGAGAGGCACTCCTGGGACTTTGGCAATTTTCAGAGGAGGATAGCAGGGGAAACAGAGGCAATCCATGCATGGCAGTGCGATTCCGAGCCAATTCCGAGTGCGCGCTGCATTTGAGCCCTCTTCCCGAGGCGTTTACTGCTTTAATTAACTTAGTTAATTTGTTAATTAATTTAGTTAATTTGTAATAATTAATTAGCTTGCGTAGTTAATTAATCTGCATTATTCTTTTGGTCCCTCCGAGCGAGGGCAAATTTGTAATAAGTGTGTGTGAGTGGGTGCATGTCTTCCAACCCCCATTTCTTTCTACCCTTTTATTTACCTGCTTATGATGGTAGATTAGGGCACATCTAAATTAGCATACCTTATGCAATGCATGCGTGCATTCATGCATTTGTTTACATACATCGGGCTCGGTACATCATACAAACTGCATCGTACTTTCAATTCCAAATTGAATACGTGATAGTTGTTGCATTTCATGTGCCATGCTTAGGATAGCCGAGCCTGTCTAGATTACATCTACGCCTGTGTTGCATTAGCCACTTAACATGAACTAGGTCATGCATGTTTGCTAACCGGGTTATTGTTTTTGGCACGGAGTACGATGTAAGTTTTACGCTTTAGCATACCACATGCGTGTCAATGTTACCATGACAGTATGCTTACCATGCGGCTAAATGCTTATGTGTTATAAACTGCTTGAATGCCTGTGGGTGGAGGTTGGATTGCGTGAGTTGGAACAATTCATTGAAATCCGCATTTTAGCCTACTTGCGAGTAGCACAAAAACTAACACGTTTTTCGAGATAAAACGGATATGCAATGTTTATTTCCAAGTTAGGCGATCTAGTCTATACTTTTGTGTTGTGCGCATCACATAGTAATTCTAGGTTAATAACCGGAATAAGAACGCATAAAGTTTTCAAAAACGGATATCACGGTTAGTAGAGGCCGGTCTTCGGATCGGGCGAAAGGGGGTGCTCATAGCTGACCTTCCCCGATCGTACCCAAGCTCCCGAGCCAAGACCACTTTGGTGATGACGGACATGTGGCCTTCGGCACCGAGTCAGGGTTTCCTAAATTTCCCAATTAAAAAATATTTAGGTGGCGACTCTGTAATCTGGCAAAGCAGTCCATGTTTGGCACTTCTTTTCAAAATCTGTTTTTCTTCAAAACGATTTGCCAGAGTTGGACTCTTTGGTTCAGATTTAGAACCGTGACAAATCGAGTCTGAACTGTAGTGACCCCAATATGAACGGAACGGGATTTAACCCTCCCGGGGATGCGTTCGGGGACGTCTACAGTTTCTGGCGACTCTGCTGGGGACTTTAGAGAGCTTGACTCGAACTCGTGATATCCTGTTTTGATTTCATTTATGTGTCTCTTTGCATTGCATGTGCATTGGTGCGCCTAGGACACCGTGTTGGCCATCTGCTATTCCTGAGCGGTTTGCCGGAGGCTTGTCTTGTCAAGGCATGTCCATAAGGCTGACCGGTTGTGGGCTCTGCCAGTATGGGAACACAAACCCCGGTTTTACCGGGGCACCCTTTTTGACCATTCGACCTAGTGCATATCGAAATCCGTAGTGACCATTCCAAACTAGGACAGGTTGCTCACCCGATATTAGGTTGTTTGAAACCGCTGCGTGCGTAGTGAAACCCTAGCTCCTGACAAAATAGGACAGGGAAACCCTACCCCAACATAGGGGTGTATTGGCTCTCATTTACTTGCTATGTGCTTTTAGAGTGTATCTCTACAGGGAATGCATATACCAGTTTGCGAGTCTGGGTATCCGGCCTGAGGGCACCAATATCAGTGTTTTTGAGAATCAGTTATGTCTGCGGGCATCAGTTCAGTTTTGAACAGTGATTCTGGGGAACAGTGATCAGTATTGAGTACAGTCATTCCGCTATCCGTTCCAGTGAAATCGAGCTGAGATGCTGTCTGTTTTCTCTTTTGCTAGGGTAGTCCTGGAACTATAGCTTCAGAAGGCTCCACTATCCCCCGGGTACATTGGATTTGTGCTGATAGACTTTGTCAGGTCAGAGACTCAGTTCAAGGGTAATCAGGGCCAGAGAAGGCTAGTTAAGCATAGACCACCAGTACCACAGCTACCAGATCAGTGATCTTTGAGCAGTTGGGTAGAGATTTCCGAACTTACAGCAGGCACAGATATACCAGTTGCTCAGTTAGACCAGGACAATATGTCGAGTCTGGAAGAGATGGTGCGCCAACTCCAGGATAGTATGAAAGCCATGCAGCAAGATGCTGTCCGTCAATCTGAATCCGCCAAGCAACAGGCTGTGGTCATAGCCCAACAGGCAGAGACAATTGCTAGGCTAGAGCAGCAAACCGGAGCATCTGCTTCACAACAAGTTCCTCCCCCAGCAGGAGCTCCAGCACTTGGGGAGGCACCCAATGTCCAGGAAGATACGGACATTCCGATAGGGCCGGACCCCACAGCATTGAAAGTGAGCAAACTTGAGAAATTGTTCAAAAAGTCTCAGGGGGCTCGCTCTATTCCTGATATAGAGAATGGTTATACCAACTCAATGGTGACACTACCGGATCGGTTCAAGATGCCACATATTGATCGATTCGATGGTTCTGGAGACCCAACGGTGCACCTCCACCTGTTTTCTGATATTCTAAGACCAATGGGTTTGACCACAGCCCAGAAGTTGTCACTATTCGGCCGAACCCTGTCTGGGATAGCCGCAATCTGGTATGCGAAATTGGAGAACTCTGTGAAACAGAACTGGGAAGAGATGGCTGAGGCCTTTAGTGATCAATACTCCTACAACACACAGATTGAGGTCACCACTCGTGATCTTGAAGTCACCCGCCAAGGGCCAAAGGAGGGTTTCTCAGAGTTCGTGACGAGATGGAGAGCAAAGGCCTCAATGACGACTACAAAACTTTCCGACAAAGATCAGATCAGGATGATTGTTCGGAATCTGCATGGCAAGTTGCTGCAAAAGATGGTCGTTCTACCTCTGTTTACCTTTCCAGCCCTTCATGAAATGGGGGTTCAAATCGAGGATGCCATCAAGCAAGGGATCTTTGCAGAAGATACTGAGCCTTTGAAGAAGAATGTTGCTCGCAGTCCCAATGCTACTACTAATGGTAGCACAGCTGCGAAATGCTCAGAAGTAGGTACTATCACCACCTCCCTCAATGGCCAAAAACCAACCACTTCAACTCAGCCCCAAACCCGAAAATTCCATCCTCTTTACATGAGTCTCTCTCAAGCTTTGAAAAAGCTGCGAGAAGAAGGGCACCTAGAACCCCTAGAACCCCAACCCCTTCCAAACCCACTCCCAGCCAAGCATAACCCTTCCAAGTACTGTATGTACCATCAGCAGCGCGGTCATGGCACCGACCGTTGCTACCGCCTTCGTCATGAGATCCAAAATCTCATTGACAACCAAACGATAGCTCCACCTTCAGACCCCAATGACCAAATACCTCATCCACATCTCAATCTAATCCACACATTGGCCGTCCCTTACGACCCCAGCATATACATCACCCCAGCCCATCTGCCCAAGCCTGCGGTGTTCATTCCAGAGAGCCTGGACTTATGCATGATGGGTGCATCTGAACCCCAATCATCTCAAACCCATGAACCCACTACTTCTGAGCTGATGAGGATGATCGAAGATCTTCAGAGAACTGTGGCAGATCTGGCCTTTGGAGTTTTGGCTCCGTCATCAACCGCATCACATACTAGGGAGTTCATGTCAAAAGGCTCCTTAACCTTGGGACGGGCTGCATTGGGAGAAGGCCAATCTCTTAGCAAAGTGGAGGCCAGTGATAAGAGCAAGGCAGGGGCAAGCATTAGTCCCCATGAACATCTTCAGTTGGCTGTTGAGGCTTTGAAAGCCGAGGGATTGAACGAAGAGCAAGTCCTCGCAGTTATGGCAAAAACTGTGGCTGACACTTTCGCCACCCAAGTTAGGGGCAGTTTGAATCAAGGGGCAAGCCGGGAGAAGGGCCGTTGTACCAGGAATGTTCCTTTCAACTCTAATCCCGTGCTCGGAAAAGATCAGCAAACCCGGCTAGCACCTGCCGACCTCTTTGTTGGTGCATCTTCTTCAAACCCCCAAACATCGGACTATCTACCTCGGGGCCAGAGGGTATTCACCCCACTGAACATGTTTCTATCAGCGGCCTTGAGGGTCCTGATTAGAAGGGGGTACCTGAAACCCTTGGAGCCGCGACCACTGCCAGATAGACTTCCTCCCTCCCATGATCCGGCCAAGTACTGTGCCTTTCATCAGCAGGTCGGCCATGTCACTGATAAGTGTTTCCGTCTTCACCACGAAATACAAGATCTGATTGACAATAAGATCATCACCGTACCAGTCTTGCAAAGTCTATTGGCACTTGATCATTGAACCTGTGGGGGATAATGTGACTGTGATCGGGGGATGAACCACCTGCAGGCGACGTTCAGTTTATTTCAGATGTGGTGTATGGCACGCATTATTTTGAGCATTTGCAAATGCTAGTTTTGTACTTTCTGATTTGGGTATTGGGTCAGTCTCGTCTTTTTGTATTGAGTCAGTCCTTTCATACTGAGTCAGTTGGATCTGTCTTGTTGTATCGAGTCAGTCCTGTTTTGTCAGAGTCGGGTGATTTCGGGGGTGTTACCTCGAACATCACTTGCTTGTTTTCCGTCTGTCTTTTCATTTTGTTTTGAGTCTGTTTCTGCCAGGGAGCCAGTTGTGCCAGCAGATTTTGAATGAAACAACAGTAATTTTCACACTCTCGTGTTTGCTTCTGCCGTGTGCCAGTTGTACCAGAAATTCCAAGTGAGATGGCAGTATTTGATTAAAAACTATGTCTTTTCTGTGCCTTGAATTCATTGCATTGACCTAAGTTTTTCAAAACTTTTTGAACACTGTGGTAAAAACAAAGAGGAAGGGATTCCTTGGGTTTTGCAAAAAATTGACCAACTTGAGAGAAAGAGAGGCGTGCTAAGCCCTTAATGATTAAGATCATGCTGGTTAATGTGAGTATTGAAAAGGATCCTAGCTTTGATCCAGATTGGTCCTACACTGTCTTCAGCGCGAGCGATTTGTCGCTTTCTTAAAAACTTTCAAAAAAAAATGTTTTGCGCGGTCCTACGAAGACATGTGTGGAATCGCTCTTGAGATTGTGCAGCCTAGGATCGCTCTCAGTCTCGAGACTCGACCCCTCATTTTCGAACCTTGGACTCAAACTCAGAATGTTCGATGGTTAACTACAACGTGAGGCCTGTGAGACCAGATTCAAAGCAGCCCTCGAACAAGAGGCAAGAAAGTCAAATCAAGAAGATCAGATGTCATCAAGAGAGGCTTGGGAAGCTAGATCAAAAGCCCCCCCTCAAACTAGGGGCAAAGATGTCAGATGTGCCCGAAGAGCCGAAGATGAGTTCTCTTGCGAATCAACAGCCACTCTCCTGGATACGAATGGCATCAAAACCCTAAAACCATTTGGCATGGACAAAGCTACACTTTTACCCTTTGAGAGGCTCGCTGGGCTGAAAACCCGGAAGGGCGACCCAGGCAAAAGTTAGAGCAAAGAAAAGAATGAAAAAAGAAAAGAAAAAAAAAATGCAAAGATACAAAAATGCAAAAAGAAAAGAAAAGAAAAGAAAAATGCAAAAAAAAGAAGAAGAAGAAAAAGGAATGAAAAGAATAGAAAACAGAAAAGAAAGAAGAACAAAGCTCGTAAGGTCGAAAACCTGCAATAGGCACCTTGGCAAAAGTTAGAGCATAAAAAGGAGAGGTTAATACCCGAGTGTACCTTAACCCCGAACTACGTAAGGCTTGATTCCCATGTTTGGGATACGTAGGCAACTTCATTCTGAAGTCCAGCCGTAAAACACTTCAAATTCAGTTGTGTCCATAAAATGGTTTTGATCATCTTTGCCTTCTCTGTATCCGAGAGTTCGGTTGTGATCGTCACTCTGAAGGATTGATTTCAATACGCTGCGGTGCCATTTAGACAAGGGGCAACTTTCCGTTGCCATTCAATGCATTGTGGTGCCATTCAAACAAGGGGCAACTTTCCGTTGCCATGCAGTGTCCTTCAGACAAGGGGCAATTTTCCATTGCTTATGGATCCGAGGTTGCGCATCTCAAGAGTAGGTTCCGTGCTTATTGAGCATTGGCCGTTTGCGAAAATAGTTTTTGAGAATTTTTACTGAGGTTGACTAATTCTCTCGAAAATTATTCCATCTTTTCCAAAACTGGACCATTTTCTTGGACCCGAAAAAGGAAAATTTTCAGTGCTCACAACCTAACTTGCATGATTTTCAAAATCAAAAAGTTGAATAAGCATGTTAATCTAACTTTCATGTTGGTCAAAGTTGTTTTAAAACAAAAAAAAATGGTCAAAATGATGAACTAGGGGCACGGTTGAGTCAGGTGTTCTGTCTTTTCCCCATCATCAACATACTTGCCAAGAAGGGCACTCTACCTGCCAGAAGAGGGCACAACTGAAGTCAACAGCAAAGGGTTGAAAGCTCTCTCATCCTCCAAGCAACAAGGTATTAAGTCAAGTGCGAAGCACGAATTGGAATGGATCAAGATGTTCCACTTCCTCATCTGGACAGATCTAACCACGTCCAAACTCCCCAGCAGGGCATCATCAACCGATGTTAGCTGCTGATTTGCTACACACCCAGTTGTGGCACAACCCCTCTGTGGGAAAGTTCACTGTTGTAAGCAGAAGAAGAGAATCTAGCAAAATGCTAGGGACATGAGCCCGCAACTTCCTATTCATTCATCAACCACCTAGGGGAGGGATTTAAAATGAGAGATTGAAGAATAGAGAGGTGTGCGATGAGAGAAAAAGTGAGAAAATGGCTTTTTCAGAAAAATAGAGCTTGAGGGCCGAGTGATGTGAGGATCACAAATGAGAAAGGGTGGGAAAATAATACCCGGTGAAACAGGCTCCCTGTGCGCATTTGAGTCTTTCGTTGTGTTTTGTTTGTCTCGAGTCTTGTTTTGAGTCGTTTCAAGTGTCAATAGATGTGTTTAGGTTGTTTACCTTTATTTTCCGTTATTGGGTCGTCTTTGCTGTGTTCAGTTGTAGGCTCAATATCCGGTCGAGAACTCATTTTCTCAATTTCAAAAATGATTTGTTGTGTGCTCAGAGTGCTGTGCCATTCTCCACATTTGTGCAAAAAGGAATTTGTTCTTTCAAAAACTGCAGGGTTCAACCCAGGTTAAGTGTGAACAGTAAAACCAGGACCTATCTGAAGCTATAATGGTTCCGGACTGCCAAGCAAAAGAAAAGAGGGAAAATTGAAGCATCTGAGTGTGTTTCACCTTCAGCAAATTCCGTGATTGTACTCCGGATATATCTCCTCAGGCCTTGTCACTACTCTGAAGTATGAGTGTATCTTGGCCTCAAGTGTAAGCTGGCTTCAAGTCAGAACGGCAATTAAAGCGGCATCAGATGTTATCTCTTGCCGATATGAACAGGGTGTACCCTTTTCGAACTGAGTCTGTTGCAAAACCCTCTGAGAGGTAAATCGGAGACACCAGAGTACGTATTTGATGCTCCTCTATTGCATAGAATATGAACTTTCATATACACTGTTGTTGCATGTGTGCCGCGCATCGTTTCGATTCGCATAGAATATGCTTTGCTTTCAATATTGCATAGAAAATGCTCGTATCTTTTGCAGAGAAAATGCATTCTTCCTCACTTGCATAGAACATGCATTTTATCGCACTTTCTTGTGCATTGTATCTCACTCGCGCTGTTTAGCGTTTCGCACTGTCTAGTGCATTTCAAATCACTCGCGCTGTTTAGCGTATCGCACTGTCTAGTGCATTTCAAATCACTCGCGCTGTTTAGCGTATCGCACTGTCTAGTGCATTTCAAATCACTCGCGCTGTTTAGCGTATCGCACTGTCTAGTGCATTTCAAATCACTCGCGCTGTTTAGCGTATCGTAGTGCATTTCAAAATCACTCACGCTGTTTAGCGTATCGCACTGTCTAGTGCATTTCAAATCACTCGCGCTGTTTAGCGTATCGCACTGTCTAGTGCATTTCAAATCACTCGCGCTGTTTAGCGTATCGCACTGTCTAGTGCATTTCAAATCACTCGCGCTGTTTAGCGTATCGCACTGTCTAGTGCATTTCAAATCACTCGCGCTGTTTAGCGTATCGCACTGTTTAGTGCATTTCAAAATCACTCGCGCTGTTTAGCGTATCGCACTGTCTAGTGCATTTCAAATCACTCGCGCTGTTTAGCGTATCGCACTGTCTAGTGCATTTCAAATCACTCGCGCTGTTTAGCGTATCGCACTGTCTAGTGCATTTCAAATCACTCGCGCTGTTTAGCGTATCGCACTGTTTAGTGCATTTCAAAATGACTCGCGCTGTTTAGCGTATCGCACTGTCTAGTGCATTTCAAATCACTCGCGCTGTTTAGCGTATCGCACTGTCTAGTGCATTTCAAATCACTCGCGTTGTTTAGCGTATCGCACTGTCTAGTGCATTTCAAATCATTCGCGCTGTTTAGCGTATCGCACTGTCTAGTGCATTTCAAATCATTCGCGCTGTTTAGCGTATCGCACTGTCTAGTGCATTTCAAATCACTCGCGCTGTTTAGCGTATCGCACTGTCTAGTGCATTTCAAATCATTCGCGCTGTTTAGCGTATCGCACTGTCTAGTGCATTTCAAATCACTCGCGCTGTTTAGCGTATCGCACTGTTCTGCGCATCACATCATCGCGCTATCTTGCGCACCTCCATCGCACTGTCTTGTGCACTCGCGTTGTCTAATGCATCGCGCTATTTTGCGCACCTCAATCGCACTGTCTTGTGCATTACATTTCATTCGCGCTATTTTGCGCATCTCATTGCATTTTGCATTACATCTCATCGCGCTGTTTAGCGCATCGCACTATCTTGTGCACTCGCGTTGTCTAACGCATCGCGCTGTTTAGCGCATCGCACTATCTTGTGCATTGTATCATTCGCGCTATTTTGCGCACTTTACCTGGTTGCATTTTGCATGCATTCATTGTTCGCGTTATTTTGCGCATCGCGCTATCTTGCACACCTTATCTGTATCGCACTGTTTTGTGCATTCACCCTGCTCATGCTATTTTGTACACCGTTAGTATCGCACTATTTTGTGCATCTGTTTAGCACTGTTTTGTGCATTCACTCTGCATCGCACTATTTTGTGCACCTTACTTGCATTTTGCATCCATTTTATCGCACTGTCTTGTGCATTACACTTCACCCGCGCTATTTTGCGCCTCGCACTGTTTTGTGCACTTTACTTGTCAAAACCGGCTCCGCGAAAGCGTATAAGTCCAAATTTCAAGCTGGCTTCGCGAAGCGTATAAGTCCAATTTTCAAAAAGTCTTCCTGCATATCATTTGCATCCTGCCCCTGAACTACGCTGGTTTGATTCCTTGCAAAGGGATACGTAGGCAGCCTGCGGGCACAACCATTTATCTATCTATATTTTGTTTGTTTGTCCAAGTCTTCGGCCCTGTCAAGAATGGGTCGTCTCAGGGCTTTGACATTCACTCCCGTCATTGTTATGACTTTCGAGTTCTGTCAAAGAGGGGCAACTGTAGACACCCCATTTTTGACCGCCCTCAAGACTTGGGCATTGCTGATGGTTTGCTCGGTGTTGAGAGATGTGCAGGGCACAGGTTCAGTTTCTTCGGCAAGAAGAGAGGCAAATCTTTCAAAACACTTCGCTTAGGGGTTTGGAGTTGAAGAAAAGAGGAGAGGAGGGGAGAAAATAGGTTGGAGAAGAAGTTCGCCATGAATCCGGGTAGAAGAAAGTCGAGCGGCTCTCGCTGAATCAGGCTTATTCAATTGCATACTTGGAATTTAGCTATGAGGCCACTACCGTTGGAAAGAAGACTTCCGGGGCTTCATTTTTGGTTCAAGAATCTCCTAGAGCCAAGTCAGGGTGGAGGAGATATCATTGATTGAAGCTGGGCATCATCCCGGTTGGATCGAGTCTGCGCGGCTTTACAAAAAAGGGCATAACTTTTTCCACAGGAGGAATTTTGATGCAAGGTTTGCGCCATTGGAAAGCTAACTTCCGGGGCTTCAATTTTCATACCCACTGGCCATTTTTTGACCTCAGGATCATCTATCGGCACTCTATTTAGCCGACCGGCACTTTTTAGTGCCGACCGGCACTTTATTTTGGCCGATGATCAAATTTTCTGGCCGGTTTGCACCCTTTGCACCCTCCAAGCCTGGTGCATACCAGCTGTGCCAGCTGGGATGCACAGAACCAGATCCACGTGCATATATGTACCTATTTTGCTTCCTTTTTGCACCTTTGAACCCCATTTGGTGCACCCTTTGCTCATGGCTTCTTGAGGAAGCCTTGACCCCTTGTCTTGGCTTCCTCAAGAAGCCTTACCAGCTGTCCAAGCTTCCCTTATAAGCCTTGACCCCCCCTTGACCCTTTTTGAATTGCTTAGCCTCTAAGCTTGGCCTTTACATTGCCTATATAAGAGAGGCCTTCTTCTCCATTGCTAAGGTTGGAGTTCTTGAGCAAAAAACCAAAGGTTAGACATATATATCTAACATATATATCTACAACCCTCTATATCTATCCTATCCAAGCTTCCAAACACCTTGGTTCTTGCATCATTTGCTCTACAACACCTAGCACAACACCTCCATCTTCCATTCCAGCATTTGGGAGGTCATTTGCAGAGCTTAGGAGCACCAAAACTTGGTCCAAGAGGTGCTGGTTTGTTGGTCTACAAGGGTAAGCACACTTTTCCCCAAAACTAGCATTTTCTTGGTTCATATCTAAGCCATAGTTGCATGTATTTTTGAGCTTCGATGTAAACTACAAAGAGGCTTGTTTTGAGCCCTTCTTCAACATTGAAGAAGGGCTCAACCTTGTTTGGGACCCCCATGTATGACTTGCTTCATTACCCCTCTTTGGTCCCCTTTTTTTTTGCATGTTTCTTTAGCCTGCCATGCTTCTGTTTTTGGGCCTTCGACAGGCCTGAGAAGTGTCTTATTTTACCCCCCTCTACATGTCTCATGAAGGGTCTTTGGCTGTTTGGTGCACCCTTTTGGTACTTCATGTTATACCCCTTTGTGGGTCTTAATCTTGCATTGCATTTTGAGCATGTTTGTATATTGATTTGGGGGTTGTTGTCTACTGTGAGTAGTCATATTTTTGATCCCTCTTCAGTGTTGTTGAAGGGTCTTTTTCAGTTTGGGCTTTGCATCTTACACTTGCTTTGTAATGCCTCTTTGGTCCCTTAACATGCCTAGGTTGTTAGCCCTAGCTTGAGCATGCTTTAGGCTTAGATCCATGAAGTGTACATGCTTATTTTGCCATGTTTTAGCTCTGTCCATAGTCATTTGGGTTGATCTTGGCACGCATTATATAGCCTCTTTGCATTTTAGGCTTGCTAGCCTTCGAGTATGCATGTGTAGCATGTGTTGCTTACCTTGTTTTGATGGTTTGGAACCATCTAGCATGTCATTTCAGACCCTTTGGTGTGCTTGTATGCTTACCTTAGTTGCCTCTTTGATGCTTTGAAAGCATGTGTTGCATGCTCCATGTTTTGGCCTTAATGCATGCCTTTGATTTCAAGCCTCTTAGATGCCATCTAAGCAGCCATTTGGCTTTGTTTTAACATGCTAAAAACCTATTTTTAGTTGTTTAATGCATGCCATATTTGTTTTGTATAAGTATAGTTCAATCCCCCATTGACTTGCTTTGAATGTTGGACCTATGTGTGCATGCTTTTTTTGTACTTTGTTGCTTGGTTTGGCACCATGTTTAGCATGATTTTCAGAGCTTCATATGCATGCTAGTAGTCCATTGTTGTACCCCTTTAAGTGTGCTTAAGGGTTGTTTGTTATGCTTAAGTGTTGGTGCCTTAACTTGTGCATATGTGCATGTGTGTTTGGCCCTCATGACTTAGCATTTTGGCTACTGTTTTAGGCCTATAGGAGTTGCCTAATCCATGTTTAAGTCCATCCTTCAGTTTGGTTTGCATGCTTGCCTTGTGTGCTTACTTGCATGTTTGCATAAGTGCCTAGCATTGTCCATTTTGCACACTAGTTGCCATGTCTAGGATTGCATCATATTGGCATACATGCTAGGCCTCTTGAAGTGAAGTGTGATGGAGGTTTAGCACCCTTATGTGCTTGTTTGCATTGCATGCATTTGAAATCAAAATTGCACTCTTGGTTCTTTGGGCCATCATGCATGGAAATGCGTGATTGGTGGTCCGAGAACCGAGGCACATCTTCCTTTGAGTCAAAAACATGATAAGGAGTGTGTTTGATGCATACATGCTTTGAATTACATTGCCATGCAAGTTGTGTCCTCTGCTGCTGTGAGTTGCAGGTTCTGCAGGCATTTTGTGCCGACCGGCACTTTTTAGTGCCGACCGGCAGTCAATCTTCAGCCGATGGATGAATTCAGTGCCGGTGGCCACATCCTGCAGCCGGTGGCTATTCTGTGCAGCCGGTGGTACTCCCCAGTGCCCTGAGAGGCACTCCTGGGACTTTGGCAATTTTCAGAGGAGGATAGCAGGGGAAACAGAGGCAATCCATGCATGGCAGTGCGATTCCGAGCCAATTCCGAGTGCGCGCTGCATTTGAGCCCTCTTCCCGAGGCGTTTACTGCTTTAATTAACTTAGTTAATTTGTTAATTAATTTAGTTAATTTGTAATAATTAATTAGCTTGCGTAGTTAATTAATCTGCATTATTCTTTTGGTCCCTCCGAGCGAGGGCAAATTTGTAATAAGTGTGTGTGAGTGGGTGCATGTCTTCCAACCCCCATTTCTTTCTACCCTTTTATTTACCTGCTTATGATGGTAGATTAGGGCACATCTAAATTAGCATACCTTATGCAATGCATGCGTGCATTCATGCATTTGTTTACATACATCGGGCTCGGTACATCATACAAACTGCATCGTACTTTCAATTCCAAATTGAATACGTGATAGTTGTTGCATTTCATGTGCCATGCTTAGGATAGCCGAGCCTGTCTAGATTACATCTACGCCTGTGTTGCATTAGCCACTTAACATGAACTAGGTCATGCATGTTTGCTAACCGGGTTATTGTTTTTGGCACGGAGTACGATGTAAGTTTTACGCTTTAGCATACCACATGCGTGTCAATGTTACCATGACAGTATGCTTACCATGCGGCTAAATGCTTATGTGTTATAAACTGCTTGAATGCCTGTGGGTGGAGGTTGGATTGCGTGAGTTGGAACAATTCATTGAAATCCGCATTTTAGCCTACTTGCGAGTAGCACAAAAACTAACACGTTTTTCGAGATAAAACGGATATGCAATGTTTATTTCCAAGTTAGGCGATCTAGTCTATACTTTTGTGTTGTGCGCATCACATAGTAATTCTAGGTTAATAACCGGAATAAGAACGCATAAAGTTTTCAAAAACGGATATCACGGTTAGTAGAGGCCGGTCTTCGGACCGGGCGAAAGGGGGTGCTCATAGCTGACCTTCCCCGATCGTACCCAAGCTCCCGAGCCAAGACCACTTTGGTGATGACGGACATGTGGCCTTCGGCACCGAGTCAGGGTTTCCTAAATTTCCCAATTAAAAAATATTTAGGTGGCGACTCTGTAATCTGGCAAAGCAGTCCATGTTTGGCACTTCTTTTCAAAATCTGTTTTTCTTCAAAACGATTTGCCAGAGTTGGACTCTTTGGTTCAGATTTAGAACCGTGACAAATCGAGTCTGAACTGTAGTGACCCCAATATGAACGGAACGGGATTTAACCCTCCCGGGGATGCGTTCGGGGACGTCTACAGGTAGTCTTGGAACCATAGCTTCATAAGGCTCCAATATCCCCCAGGTACTCTGGACTTGTATTAATAGACTTTGTCAGGTCAGAATTGGTTCAGAAACAACCTGTGTTTGCCTCACCCCCACCAGTTACAAGACAAAGGAAGTTCAGGCAGAATTCACCAGTACAGTTTCTACAGCAGTCACACCTCAGTTCACCCGAGTTTAGTCTGGTTTGGGAATAGTTGTCTGCATTCAGCGCAGTACGAGATCAATCACCCATTCCCATGGCTCAGTATCCCCCAGCCAATATGGAAGAACAGATGTGGTACCTGCAACAAACAATCGAGGCACTGCAGCAGGACGCAGTCCATCAGGCTGAAGTCATGGCTCGTCAGGCCGAAGTGATAAGGTGGTGTTTCTTGCTCATTGTTATCAAGCGCAAGCTGATCAGGAGCATTGGCAAGAGGTGCTGTAATAAACAACAAGGATCTCAAAATAATGTCACAACTAAAGAAAAAAATTTGCGTAATTAAAGGTTACATATGGTATGTAAATGAGTATTATAGATTTCTTCATTATATATTGACATTCTCAATGCACTCTCAATCTTACGTGTTTTTAAAATTAACGTTGACCTCATTAAGAATTGACAAATGCTTATATATCATCAGATAGGTCAGTAAAACTCTTAACTTCCTCTGTAAAAATTTATATAGCATGATAAGTCTTACTATTCATTAAATGTGGTGTGTCATACAAACACAAAATCTATATTATATCTATACACCTAATTGGTGAAAAAAGCGATCAAATAAAATTATAATAAATAGGTTTCTCTATAGAACCAACTGATAATAAAGACTTGTTTGGTATCATTTTCACAAGGTGTTTCTAGTTCTTGGGAAAATAAAAATAAAAAATGGAAACTAAAAGTAAATTATTTGACAAACTATTTTGAGAAATTCTTGGACAAATTTTAAAATTAAAAACTGAATATAGAATTTAGTGTTATCTTAAAAAAATGCAATTTTCAAAGGAAAAAATGTTGTTTTAGAAACGAATTATGTTTGGTGATCTAGGCTTGGGTATAGCGATCCCGGTTTTGACCTGACTCTTGTGGTATTCCGGACGCAGATTTAATGCTTTCATAATGTTGTTTGCCCCTTTCTTCCCTTGTATCTCTTGAATTTGGCCTTTGGGTGGTTGTGGTTGTGTTTGGAACAGGTTGGTTGCTTGTTTTTCCCAAACCTTGTTGTCCAGAATTTTGGTCCTCCGCTCAAGCGGCCTTTCTCGCGCTCGAGCGGGAGTTGCAAACCTTCAGTACTTTTCACGTCTACAAAAATGCTGGAGGGGTGTCTTTAACGCTCAAGCGGCGTTTCCTACACTCAAGGGGGTTGGCGCTCGAGCATCCCTTCTTCAGCTCGAGCGGTTGGTTTGTCATCTGTAAAAGTTCTGGAGGTATGTATTCTATCCTCGAGAGGGCCTCTTCTTACACTCGAGCGAAGCAAATCTTTGTGTCTGACGCTCAAGCGTGAAACTCTTCGCTCAAGCAAACTGAGCGTATATCAGATCGTAAAAGTGACTTTTTACATCACTTTTTCATATCTTTTCATCCAAAATCCTAAAATTGAGAGCATCTCTCTCTAAAACTCACCTTCTCTCTACATTTTAACCTAGATCTATTGATCTCTTCACCCGACTTCCTTTGATAAAAAGTTGGAGCATCCCAAGATCAACATTTTGACTCGATTAAAGTTGGATTTCGTCATGTTTGAAGCTCCATCCTTGCTTGGCTCATTTTCTCTCTTTGAGGTATGGATTTTCTACACTTTGTTATGATGTTTGGCTTAGTTATTTGTGGATTGTGTAACGATGGTGGGATTTGGGAGTATTTTGAGCCAAACCAAGAGTTTGGGTAAAATGTAAAAGAGGGGTTTTGGTGAGAACGAAATAAACGAACTTGGGTTTTGAAAATAGAGTCTTGTTTTGTCAAATGGGTGATTTTGGTACTAGGGTTAATATTTTGAAAAGAGGGATTTTGCCCTAAGATGACTATTATATCTATTTTGTATAAATAGTTGAAATTAATGTTGTAAACATGAAATTGGTCAAGTATTGAAATGGATGGTGAAATTGGATAGATGATGTGTCTCATCTTTGGAAAAATTTGGATAAATCGTCTGTCTTGAGATTTTATATCTGTTTAGAAATATCTTTATTGGGCTATCGGTAGAGGATAGCTTTGATTGTTGTAGAAATTATATGTGGATTAGGTGAATTGAAACTATCCCATGGTTGATTATCATTGAATATGATCATGTTGTTAAATACATTGTATATGTATGATTGTTTGGGAGGAGAAAGGGAATGGACTCCATTATAATTAAGTTGGCCGGAGTGTCCTAAGTGAAAGTCCCGAAATTATACATAGGTGTCTAGCCCGCGGACAAAATATCCGTAAAATGGCAATTGTAGTGCTTGTATAGCCTATGTTTACATGGGTCTCATTTGACGGTTGCCCACGGACGAAATATCCATGAAATGGAAGTTTGAAGTGTTTATGTATATGTGTTGTAAGATTTGAAAAACCATTAAGTTGTAGCCTCAGTTTGGTTATTGAGAAATAATGAAATAACTCATGGATTGAGAAAGATAAGTGAACGAAATATGAATTGAAAGAAAATGGATTAAGATTTGAATATGATATTTTATGAGTATATGAATTTATGGACGTTCTGTCACAGGCATTGTATACGTACATAGCACTTATACCTTTGCTAAATTTCACATACTGTGTTAGATGATTTCTGCTAGACTATGGCTCACCCCATTTTGGAGAAAACATTTTCAGGTACTGATGGCATGCCTCCACCAAGGCAATAGTGTTGGAGGAGTCTTTAGGAAGCAAGAGCTTCTTGTTTTGTTATATTTTTGTATAGCCTAGGGCTAAATTTGTATGAGCTAGTCTCCTTTTGTTATAACCAAGTCAATACTTGGAAAGGTGTAAGCCCGAAGGGCGTTTTGGTTATGTTAAACTCTTTTGTATTATCATCTTCATATAATGAAAGGGATTTTACAATCTGATTGATGTATTTATTAATTATACTTTGGATCATATTTACTGTATTTATTGGGGGCGTTACATTGGGCGTCCTCAAAACAGCAAAACTAATGAGTGATGCCATGGTTTTGAAAACCGTACCTTACTGACTAGTTGAACTAGTTGGCCCATCAACTAGTCCTTGATCTTAGTCGGATCTCAGTCAAAACCGTTTTATATAAAGAATCTGAGTATTTTTTGCAATTCGCTTCAATTCGTGATTAAACTTCTGAACCGATTGACTCGGTCTGGTTATGTTGCTGCTTTCCTTGTATTAAAAATTATATACTAAATGGATTTGTCGTTCAATTGATGGTCAAACCGCTGAACCTATTGACTCAGTCCAGTTATGTTTAGGGCTGCAAATGAACTGAGCTGCTCACGAATAAGCTTGGCACAGCTCGT
The DNA here is from genome assembly GCA_036172215.1 of Camellia granthamiana. Lineage (NCBI taxonomy): Eukaryota > Viridiplantae > Streptophyta > Magnoliopsida > Ericales > Theaceae > Camellia > Camellia granthamiana. Next base: position 14,588,600 of record CM069913.1, read on the forward strand.
TAAGTGCTCGGCTCGACTCATTTTGTAAATGAGCAGAGCTCGAGCTACAATATTAGGCTCCTTTAGCAAACAAGCCGAGCTCGAGCTCGAATAAGTTCGACTCGTTTATCTTTTTTTAAACTGTATAATAAATATATTATTTATATATTAAATAATATTTAAAAAAAAATCTTATCGAGCCAAGCCGAGTCCTTGAAACAAAGTCCTTGAATCATATAATGTTATGGTGCCCATTTGTGTGGCAAATTTGGTCATGCTTAGTAGATTGGTGGGGATTAAGTTGGGTTATACCTGGGTCTGTAGAGAGTTTGTTTCAATGGTGAAAGGAATGGAAATGCAAAAAGAAAGTGAGGCAAATTTGGAGAGCCTTACCTATGGCAGTGATGTGGTCTATGTGTAAGTATAGGAATGATTGCATTTTCAATGGTACTCAACTTCATATTGAGCATTACAGTGAGATTATCAAAGTAAGGATGGCTATATAGATGAAGGCTCATGATATAGGCTGTTCTTACACTATCAGTGATATAGTCTAGAGCCTCAACGGGTGATCAAATGTTAGGGGTGCAACTTGGGTGAGCTCAACCCAAGCAACCCGAGCCCAGCCCGAATTTTTTTAGGGCTTGGACAAAATATTTTCAAATTCGATACGGGCTTGGGCAAAACTTTAGAATGTAACGCCCCGAAATAATTCAACATGAACTACCCACAAATGATCAACATTTGCCCAACAATGGCAATAATCTGCCCATCTTTGCATAATTAATAATGAGTCTTTACAAAGGTTTTACATGCGGATATACATTCATCGATACAAAACATATGAATCTATAGCATGTAACGCATCCATTCTCAAAACAATACAATGTCCTTAAAGGCTTACATCTTCCAAGGCATGAGCCCGGTTACACAAAAATGGTTTATACAACCCCTACACATTAGCCCTTGGCTCACAAAGGAATTATAACAAAATAAAAGAGCTACTTCACTCTTCTCAAAAATATCCACGCCCTCAGTTCGGCGGCATCACCACATCTTTACCTGCACCAAATCCCATAGGGGTGAGCATAAAGCCCAGTAGAGAAATTCTCACAAAGTATATACAGTTATGCTTTTTCCTCAATGTAAAAACAGATGTAGATGCAATGCCATGCCAAGATTAAGAAATGAGGAAAAGATTCTTTTCAATGCACTATTTCAACATCACCATACTCTCGATATCCTCATGTGATCTCGTTAATTTCAAACTTCCATTATTAACTCAATAGGGGCGGTAAATACGACACTGGTAATCCCTGGGCTGGTGTCTGCAAATAGACTCTACGAGTACTACCAAACTGTCATTTTTACCGGTATTAACCGGAAGGCTTGACACCTATCCGCGCGATTTTCTGTTCTTTCACCATGGACACTCAGGCCAACTTAACAAGTTCAACTACACCCCCTATCCGGACTTCCCACGTATTTACCCCATATATACTATCATAGTTTTCATTGCTATATGTATTCTCTCCCAATAAAAATGTTTTCCAACACATACCAAGATGCACAATGATGTTAGTAACTCAATTGAAATATGATGCATTAATCACTATATCAAAACATAAATTTCTATTCTCAAGACATCTCTACAACAACATCAATTAAATCCCACTCCTCGTTTCTTCGTTTCAAGCCATTTCTCAGAACATCCATGTGCCCACCATTTCTCACAACAACAATTTACAACAAATATTCCTTTCAAGGCAAACTGTATTCTCAACACAATTCCAAGATCTTAAGAAGTTTCATATACATGATACAAAGTCATTCATTACTCCCAACAACATACATTTTCAACATTTTTAATAACTTTGCAATAATATCATCTGACCCATCATCATAATACAAAATAGTAAAGAGTTTCACAAGTATTTCCATGTGTTTTCAAAATCCCCCAATTTCTAGGGTTTTTCCATCAAGATAATCACTTCCCCTTTTTGTTTGTGGAAACCCACATCAAAACATTTGTCATAGATCAACAAGATGAATCCCTCAAGATAATTTACATTTTTAAAGTTTAGAACAAAGCCTTCTTTTGAAGGAAATCTCTACATTTTGAAAAAAAAAACACAAGATTGAAATTTTTAAATCTAATAGAAACTCTTAAATCATCATCAAATAGCAAAACTATATATATATAACTCAAGAATAACCCTACCTCAAGCTTGATGAAGAAGAAAAAGGGAAACCCTAATTTGAAGATGAGCGGAAGCTTGATTTCCACTATCCAAATGACGCTCTTGCCCTAAATCTCCAAGATTAAGAGAGTTGATGATGATCTAAACTCAAGGATGTCAAGAATCAAAGAGTCTTTAATGCTAGGGGATGATTTCTAGAGGGAAGGGGGAGTTAACATAACTTTTAGAGTGAGAGAGAGGTGTAGGAAATGAAATAAATTCGGCCCTAGGGTGTAAGAAAAGCAGAGCCCCGAACTGCCCAGATTCCCACACGTGCAGCGCCCTTCCCCGCGCGTGCGGAGCGCCCTTCCCACACGTGCAGCCCTCACCCCCGCACATGCGGTGCCCCATCCGCACCTCAACCCGCACCTGCCTTTTAGGCAGTGTGCAACTCTCTCAAGTCCCCCACTTCCGAACGTGCGGCTTCATTCCCTGCACGTGCGGCTTCATTCCCCGCACGTGCGGCTCCCATCCCACACATGCGGCCTTGGCCCCCGCACGTGCGGCCTTGGCCCAAAAAATTCTGTTTCACTCCCGGCAGCCCAGACCCGACTCCGCACTTCCCGGAACAAGAAACTTCAACAACAACACACACACACACACACAAGAACGAGAGTTTTAAACCCAACGGAAACATGAGAGGACGAAGCCAAAGGGAAAAGAAAAAGAGAAGAAAGGAAACCTGGCCATTACATAGAAGCCCGAATTAAATTTGGGTGGACTTGGGCGAAGACGTCAAACAACCCGAGCAACTCGAAGCCCAAATTATACATATATAGATATATAAAAACATTAAATATACATATAAATTATTACCATTACATGATATTAAAGTAATTTATATTATTAAATCATATTGAATATATATTGTATATACAAATAATATAAAATCTTACTTTTTTTTTTTATTTTCACTCATATAGTGGCATCTCTCTTACATTATATAAATTATTTGTTTTGATGGTATTAATGATTTTCTATAAAATAAAATAAAAAAATTGCAAATAGTGTCAAATTTTAATAATTAAATAATTAAATAAAAAATAAATAAATAAACTGAAATTCATTTACAATTCGGGCAATTCGGGTTTAACTCGAGTCGGGCTTGGGCAAACAACCTCGGGTTACAATTCGGGCTTGGGCAGGTCTCAGCACAACTTGGGTTGGGCTTGAACAACCTCCCAACCCGACCGAACCCGCCCTAGTTGCACCTCTATCAAATGTATTAGGTAGGCTAACACTAAAGAAAAGAGGACTTTCTGAGGAGGAGAAGCTACTGGGTTGTTTTTGATTTTTTTCTTGTTTTCCTAGTTTTTATGGGTGTATGTTGTGTTTACAAAATCTATATTATATCAATACACCTAATTGGTGAGACCAAGTGATGAAAATTAGTAAAAAAAAATTACCTTTATACCTAATTATTGCTAAAAGGAATATGTTTAATTAGTAAAAAAATATATTTTTTGTTTATGTCTATACCTTGGTAACCAATAACAGGCTGCTCTGGGACACCACCAACAAGTTCTTCAAAAATTGCAGCCGGGTCAACATCTACCCCAATTACCTGAATATTGACGGGGATATCCCTTGGAATGTCCCAATAAGGTGGTGTTTCTTGCTCATTATTATCAGGCGCAGGTTGTTTAGGAGCATTGGCAAGAGGTGCTGCAATAAACAATAAGGATCTCAAAATAATGTCACAACTAAAGAAAAAAATTTGCGTAATTAAAGGTTACATATGGTATGTATAGACATTCTCAATGCACTTTCAATCTTACGTGTTTTTAAAATTAACGTTGACCTCATTTAGAATTGACAAATGCTTATATATCGTCAGATAGGTCAGTAAAAATTTATATAGCATTATATTGACAATTTTAAGAAAAGGCTGACTGTTTGGAAAAGGAAAATGTTGTCATTTGCTAGTAGAGTGACTCTGTAAAATCTGTTTTGGCCTCCTTTCCTACTTACTACATGCCTTTGTTTAGATTACCTGTGTGTGGTTCTAAGGAGATTGACAGACTACAAGCAGCATTCTTGTGGAGTGATTCTGAGTCTAAAAGGAAAGTACATCTGGTTAAATTGAGAGAGGTAACAATGAACAAGAAGCAAGGGGAGTTGGGATTAGAGATGTCAAGCTAGCAAATCATTGTATGTTGATGAAATGGTGGTGGAGACTTGCTTTGGAGGATGATGCATTATGGAAGCAAGTTATTTGCAGCAAGTATGGATCAACATGAGGGAGATGGCTGCCATCAATAGAAGTATCTGTCAAAGTTTCTAATATTTGGAGGGATATTCTGAGTGCGCCTCAGTCCTATCCCAGGCTGCACAGTTTGTATGTTAAGAATGTGGAAATTAAGATTGGAAATGGTAACAGGGTCTTGTTCTGGATTGACAATTGAAGGGGGGATTCATGTCTTAAGTTGAAGTTCCCTAGATTGTATCAGCTATGCACAGAAAAGGATATCTCATTGAATGGGCAGTTGTCAAGACTCAATAGCCACAACAGGTGGAGTTTCAATTTTAGAAGATCCTCACATGCTTGGGAGGAGGATGAGCTCAAAACACTCCATATTCTGTTAGGTGAAGGGCCACGTGAGCATGTATTTCTTTAATTACATATAGAGTTCTATACAAACTCAAACCAAATTTAAATTATACTAATTTTACTTAATTTTATGTGGACTCTCTATACCCAATATCAATTTGAATTATACTAATTTTTTCTTTTTTGATTTAGATGTTACGTGATTCTTTCTTGGCTATGAATTTCTTTTATATAGTTGATATGTTAATTGAAGAGTGTTTATTTTATAATCGTATAATTTAATATATATATATATCATATAAAATCATTATATGATAATTCAACTACAACATATTTATATTTAATTTTTTTAATAAATTTTATTTAATTTCTATTTCTACATATTTTTATTTTTCAAATGAATAAAAAAGAAAATTAAATAGTTAGAATTACTTTTAATTTTATGTTACTAATTCTTCTTCTAAATTAAATATTATTTTTAATATCAAAATGAGTATTTATTTTATTATTTTATAATTTAATATATATCATACAAAATTATTATATAATAATTATATTTTTATAATACGATAGAATTAAAATTATCACAGTACACAAATAATTTAACTAAAATTAATATATATATATATAAGTTTTGAAGTAACAATTTTATATAATGATAGCGCTAATATTATGAAAATAAATAATTAAAATCATAATTTAATTTTAATTTTAATTTTATGTACTTTGGGTAATTTGTATTTAATATACATTTGAGTTCCATTAGCAGAACTTAGTGGTTCACTAGTTTTATGATCATATTTAGTAGGGATTAAACCTTCTTGAATACAATTAAGATCTGCGCATGTATCAATTAAGGCAATGACTTCTATTTTATAATCATTGATAATTAGTTTAACTTTTGAATGCCATTGTTAGATATTAATTCTGTTAATGATATATTATTCTTTCATAACACGCATTGTATCATCAAATAGTTTTTGGAAAAAAAATAGCACGTGTGCATTGCACGGGTCAACAACTAGTTTTCTTCAGTAATTATAACGTGCATATGGTACAAATCCTTAGAAAATAAATTGACAAATGTTAAATATTAAATATTGTGGAGTATTATATTAGATAATAATGATTCATCGAAAATGATTGTGTATATTTGAGGCACCTATTGATGTTTCTTGAATAATTTTTATAGAAAAATTTAGAATTTATAGTATTACTGATAATGCACAATCATGAGCTCTGCCAGAAAATATATGGAAAAATAATTTGGCTAGAATAAAAAATTTACTGTTATAAAAATGGGAGAGCACAACTTGCACATTGCTAGAAAGGCAGGTGCGGAAGTGAGGTGCGGGAAGTTAGGTAGTTCCAAATTTTGCTCTTTTCTTCTCTATTTGGGCTGACTGAATGTCACTTTTTGTATATCTCTCTCTCTAGAAACATTTCCTCTTCCTTCTCTTTGCATTTCCTACCAAAAACCTCACAAGATCTTTGATTTCTCCAAATCCATTGGGATTTAGATCCAAGTTCTTCATCAAAGTTGGTTATCTAGGCGAGGGTTACGTTGCGTGCGGTGGAGATCGAATTTCATCGTCGTTAATTTTGAGGTTTTTAACTCGTTTCTTCTTCAAACTTAAGGTAGGGATTTCCTTTGAGTTATATATATGCTTTTGCAAGGCCTAGATAATTTTTGATATCATCCTTTGATTAGCTTTGAGAAATTGATTGTTGATTACAAGAAGATGAGTGATTTTGAAAGAGGGTTTATTTTCTTTTCTTTTTAAAATAGAAATTGAGGGTTTTAAACCATATTGATTGAAGATGATTTTGGGGAGATTCTTCTAAATATTTTGGAGATGAATGGTTTTGGTGAAAAAACCTAGAAATTGGGTCTTTTTGAAAGATGATGAAAATCCTTGGAAGATGTTGTCATATTTATTTTGTGTATCAAAATAAATGGATGTTCTGAAAATTGTATATTTATATATAAATGACGAATTTTGTGAACAAAATTGTTTATTTTGGAAATTCTTGTCAAAATGTTGATTTAGTCTTGAATTGACTAAATTGTTGAGATTGCTCGAAATGTAGGTATTACGTTATTCTCTTGAATGAATTGGATGTAAAAGTATATATATATATTCATCTTGTGGAATTGTGTTGAAAAGGGGATTGGGAATTTTGATCACAATGGTATATTGTGTGGAACAATCGAATATGGAAGTAATGTTGCATTGCATTTTTAATCATACATTGGCATTTCAATTCATTGGATTATGTTAAGCTTTGGAAATTTGCATTGAGAAAAGAATGTTGGGTAATGGGTTTTCATAAAATGGTTTTGGGGTAAATACGGTGGTAAGTCTTGATAGGTGGTGTAGATGAAATTGTTTAAGTTGGCCAGAGTATCCTTGGTGAAAGACCAGAAAGTCGCGCGGATAGGTGTCGAGCCTTCCGGTTAATACCGGTAAAAATGATAGTTGGTAGTACTCGTATAGTCTACTTGCAGACACCAACCTAGGGATTACCAGAGTTGTATTTACCGCCCCTTGAATTAAATTGATAAATTTTGAACAGTTCAAGTTGCATAACATCATTGAGCATGATGGTTTTCAAAAGATGAAGATGTGTTTTATTTTCAAAAAAGCAAAGCATGGCATGGCATGGCATGGCATGTGCATTCATCTCTTGAAACTTGTATAAAATGTATATACTTTGTTAAGGATTTCCTACTGGGCTTTATGCTCACCCTACCGGATTTTTGTGTAGGAAAAGACGTGGTGAATCCGCCTAATTGAGGGCGTGGAAATGTGTGTGTTGAGAGCACTAAAGTTCTCCTTTGCTGTGATCCTATTTGTAAGCCAATGGGCTATGTATGTATGGGTTTGAATAACCATTTTGTGTAACCAGGCTTAAGCCTTGGAAGATTGTAAACCCTTAGGGATGCTTATTTGGTTATTTACTTGTTATTGAATCAATGTAATATCGTATCAGGAACTATTATTATTATGTAATACAAGTATGGAAAGTTATATTTGGTTTTCCTTTAAGAAAGCCATGATTTTTGCATTATCATTTGTGCTAGAAATTTGGGGCATTACATATCAGGTAGGCTAAGACTAGAGAAAAGAGGACTTTTTGAGGAGGAGAAGTTGCTGGGTTGTTTTTGATTTTGTTCTTGTTTTCCTAGTTTTTATGGGTGTATGTTGTGTTTACAAAATCTATATTATATAAATGAGGAATGCCTTAGGAACTTGACTAGAGTGTTAGAACGATGTACTGAGGCAAACCTAATCTTGAGTTGGGAAAAGAGCCATTTTATGGTTCGTGAGGGTATAGTGTTGGGACACATTGTGTCCCCTCGAGGTATAGAGGTTGACAAGGCCAAGGTTGACCTCATTGCAGGCCTTCCTCCACCCAATTCCGTGCGTCAAATTAGGTCTTTCTTAGGGCATGCAGGTTTTTACCGTAGGTTCATCAAAGACTTTAGTAAGATATCACGTCTTTTGTGTAGTTTACTAGTTAAGGACGCGCCTTTTGTCTTTGATGAGGCATGCTTAAAGGCATTTGAAACACTGAGAATGGCCTTGACCACTGCCCCAATCATGAAATCACCAGATTGGTCGCTTCCCTTTGAAATCATGTGTGATGCCTCTGATTATGCTGTCGGGGTTGTGTTGGGCCAAAGGGTCAATAAGGCACCATTTGCTATATACTATGCTAGTCGCACTCTCTCGGATGCACAATTGAATTATACTACCATCGAGAAAGAGTTGTAAGCTGTGGTCTTTGCCTTAGACAAATTCCGGTCTTATCTCCTAGGTTCCAAAGTCATAGTCTTCACTGATCATGCCGCTTTGCGGTATTTACTATCTAAGAAAGTGACCAAACCTAGGTTGATTAGATGGATTTTGTTGCTTCAAGAATTTGACCTAGAGATCTGTGATAAGAAAGGATCCGAGAATGTGGTGGCGGATCATCTCTTCCGAATCCTCGTTGAGTATACTAGTGACCCTCTTATTTTGCATGATTCGTTTCTGGACGAACAACTCTTTGAGCTGTCACAAGCGAGCCGCCCCGCGGTTTGCGCATATTGTGAACTACTTGGCCATTGGGCAAATTCCATAGAATTGGTCTAAGCAAGAAAAAGACCGATTCTTTTCACAGGTCAGGTATTACTTTTGGAAGGATCTAGAGTTGTTTAAATATTGCTCTGACCAAGTGATCCGACGGTGTGTGCTGGAGAGTGAGGTGCATAGCATTCTTACATTTTGTCATTCTTTTGCATGTGGCGGTCATTTTAGTGGGCATGAAACGGCCGCCAAGATTTTACAGAGTGGGTTTTATTGGCCCACAATTTTTAAAGATGCCCATCAATTTTGTAGAACTTGTTTGCGCTATCAGCAAATAGGTTCGATGTCTCGGCGTGACATGATGCCAATGTCCCCTATTCTTGTGGTAGAAATATTTGATGTTTAGGGGATTGATTTTATGGGCCCTTTCCCGTCGTCGTTCGGGTTTGAGTACATTCTCTTGGCAGTAGATTATGTGTCTAAGTGGGTGGAGGCAATAGCTACCCGAATAAACGATCATAGAGTGGTAATCAAATTTTTGCATGACGAGAGAGAGAGAGAGAGAGAGAGAGAGAGAGAGAGAGTTTTAGAGAAAGAGGCTGCCAGATTAGGGTTTGGGGAAGAAATGAAATCAAAAAGTGATGTAAAATATCTCTGCTGTGAACTGATATACACGGTCTTCGCTCGAGCGAAGGAGTTGTTACTGGAGCGACCAGACACAACAAGTGACCTCACTCGAGCGCAAGAAGCCTTGCTTGAGCATAGAATACAAAGCTTCAGAAGTTTTACAGATACACATGCTCGCTTGAGCGCAAGAAGCCTCGCTTGAGCGTAGAATACACACCTTCAGGTATTTCACAGACGCACATCCTCGCTCAAGCGCAAGAAACCTCGCTTGAGCGAAGAACTTCACCTTCCCAGAAATTCTGCGTCTGAGAAAGAAACCTGAGGACTCTCAATTCTCGCTCGAGCGCAAGAAACCTCGCTCGAGCGAAGAAGCAAATTACAAAAAGCTCGCTCGAGTGCAATAAGCCTCACTCGAGTGAAGAGGCCAACACTTGGGCAACAACAATCTAAACCAACTAACAACCAACCTGTTCCAAACTCGCGCAACAAGTTCCAAAACTCAAATACAAAGAGTTAAAGGAGGAAAACAAGACATAGATACATTATTAAACCACGAAACCCGGGTCCAAAATGTAACAAGGTCGGGTTAAAATCGGGATCGCTATAGTATTTCTAGGTGAAGAGGACCAGCTGAGGTAACAACATGCATATGCATGCACTCACAACTTCCACGTTTCTCTAGTAGGTTCCTTTGGCTCAGTACCGTTGTGCCTTGGCTTGGCCCTCTACGAGATTATTTGTAGAGATGGGCTAGCCCAGAAGGAGATCTTTGTATAGGCTCGGCCCACTTTGGTCTTTGGTGATGGGTTTTGCGCATCCTTTCGATCCATATATTAAGTCCTACAGTTCGGCCCAATCCAGTATCGCGGCTAGACTAGCCTTTTCACTGCGAGTTGGGCCCAAGTGCTTGAGGATTTGAGTGGACTGTTGATGATGTAATTGGGTTTAACTGGCTGGCCTATTTGCTTACCTGGCACTTTTGGACTTGAGTTTAATAAATTGGGCCGGCCCAAGGCTTGGATCTGACCCATTTCATATTCAGCCCCTTCATTTGCCTCCTTAGCTCGAGCTAAGGTTCCTCATGGGGGGAGCTACTGCTCTGCACTCTAAGCGTCACATCACTTCGGATCTGCCCCAGTTCGGCCTTGGTGACAATTTCGATCCTGAGACACACCTCCTGTCTGCGTCTTCCCATGGTGACATGTGGCGGCATGGTACTAGTGCGCAGAGATAGTGCGCCGATTCCATACAGATGGGCATGATTGTGTACCTTCGTGCCGATTGAATGCAATAAATGCTTTGGCGATGTCAATTCAAACCTTTTTATCTATCTCCCAACTTTAGAGGGTCCGAAACCCTTTCGGTTCCTCTACCTTGGTTCCGACGGTGCTTTACCCAAACGTTCCATTGCCATTGTTGCTGCCATTCTCGTTCTCGTTTCAAGGCTCTCTACTTGTCGCTATTGTTTTAATCTCTGTAAGTTCTCTTGAAATTTATTTTTTCTTCTACTTTTCTGTCCTGATCGCCCTATTTGGCCCTTGCGCCATTGTTTCCGGCTTCTGGTTCTACTCCTTGTGTACTTTGAGTTTTGTCTTCGCCCTACTAGGTCTGAATAAGGGGGAAATTTCGGTCCTTAGTGGATACCCCTGAGGCAATGGCCTCTGAGGCAATGGCCTCGTTTCATTGAGACTATGGTATCCCCGACGATGTAACCCTTTCGCTGGTGAAGGTTGACGCCAAGCGCATGGGCACTAGAAGTATCGTTGCTTTCCCAGTCGCGGCCATTGTTGAAGGAGGGGTCCGATTTCCCCTCTATCCCTTGTTGTGCCGTTTCCTGCACCAAGTTCAGCTTACCCCTATGCAAGTGTCTATCAATTTGTTCCGAGTTGTCTGTGGCGTTTCTGCTCTTAACAGACGGTTGGGTTTGAACTTGGACATCTGGGACATTTTGGGTTACTATACCCTTTCCTATAATAGGGATCATAGCATTTATTATCTTCGGACAAACACAATGATGATTTTCTACAAGTCGGTGGTAATCAGAAGTTTCCTATTGGGACTGAGTTCCAATCTGAACAGATGCCCCACTAAAGATGGCTATCCAGGTCCGAGTCTTTCTTCCTAGTGTTTTCTGAGTTTCTACCTTGTTTTGAATGTTATTTTAACGTTGTTCCTCATTTCTACAAAAGCTTCCCGTTTCCAGCGTAGGCCGAACCGAGAGAATGCTGAGGCCATCAAGGCTGTTTTGAGGCATAAGAAGACGTCTGTGCCCGAACTGCTGGACTACTAGGTGACTTATCGTTCCATTATCCCAAAGAAACCGAGGCTTGCTGCGTCTCTTCTAGATTCTGATACTAAAACTGACACATCTCTTACCCCTCTGGTCATGAACCGTCGCCGAGGCTAAAGCTTGCCATATGAGAGGACACCTTCTCCTGGCCCCAGTTTCACAGGGAGTGGGTTAATGTCAAAAAGGAGATGATGGTGGACTTGGAAGCGGAGGCTTTTGGCACTTTTGATGTTTTGGGAGCTCCTTTGATTAAGGCTGAACCGAAGAGCCTTATGGACGTGAAGTTGGAGATAGGGGCCTTTGGCCCTTATGCTATTACTGCTGAACCCTCTACCTCAGTTACTACAAGGGCGAAGAAGAAGAAGAGGGAGACCGGCAAGGCGATAATTGGAGAGGCTTCTGAAGATTGAGGATGGGTCATTTGAAAAGTGGGAGCCGCCAATGTTGTATCAAGGCAGACCCATTTCTATTTCTGATTTAGTTGTTGCTTCTGGGGACTTTGCTTTTGACCTGACCAAGACTTTATTAATGCCAGTAGACATGGCAGATCAGAATGGGCCCCGTGATATTCTGGTTCTAAAGGGGACCCGTCAAATGATGACTGTTGTAAGTGTTTGAGGATTCTTTTGGTGTTCTTTTACTGCTTGCTTTCTTTTCATATCTTGTTATCTACTATAGTGTATTCAGAGGATGCACCTGTCAATCACCAGAGCTGAGGAACTGGAGAAGGCCGTACTGGAGGCCGCCATGAATGCTGAAAAAATAACAGTGAATTTGGAAGCCGAGAAGAAGAGACGCAGGACTACTGAGAAGGAGGTATTCCGTCTGAGCAAGGTTATCACTTCGGCTGAGAAGTCCAACGATGCTGCTATTGGGGTCCAGGCCTAACTTGAAGGGAATGTGGCTAAGCTAGAGGCAATTATTGCGATGATGGCCGCTGAACGTTCCGCTTTGGAGGCTAAGTACTGGTAGCAAGGTTGGGATGAAGCTGGGGCCGCTTACAAAGAAGAAGTGGTGGTATTGCGAGATAAGCTTTTTCTAAAGGGCTGGACAAGTGCTCTAGCCATTGCTCAAATTCCTGAAGGGTCTCCGTTATTTCAAGATATTCTTGTTCCCTCAAAGTCCTTTGGTTCGAAGGCTGATGCTACCCTTGCTGTTCTTCCAATTAAGATTTCCTCAGGAACTGATTTTGTAACCAAGACTTTGGAGAGCAATATTGCCAATGAGACGATAAACATTGAAGGGGGTGAAACCCTGAAAACTGAAGCTGTGGGAGATGTGGTTAAGAAGGCTTATACTTCTCAGGAAGTTGGAGCTACCTCTACTTTTCCTCTCCAAGATCGCTCAAATAAGATTGTGGATGCTACTCCTGAAATTCCTCCTGCAGATGAAAGTTAAAGTGACCTTTGGAATGATTTGAAGTTTTTCTTTTTACATTTTGCTCTCTCTCTCTCTCTCTCTCTCTCTCTCTCTCTCTCTTACTTTTCTGTTGTACTGGGGCTCGGTCTTCCTGACGAGCTGCCCCCTTAAGTTGGTCAGGACAATTTCTCTTTCTTCTTGCCACTATTTTGTGGGGCCAACTGTGCCTTTGATAGAATTTCACTTCTGATATTACAGTTTGATATGTTTTGCTTTCATACTTGCATTGTTCATATTGTTTGCCCTTGGCCGAGCACTGTTGGGTCCACGGGGCCAAATAGATGCTCGGTCTTCATGGTTATACTGATCTTTGTAATTAAATGAGAGTAACTTACTTAGGTCTAGGTTGACTTCGAGAAAAATAATTGTTTGCCCCCACCTAAAGCTAAGTAAGATTGGTACTGAAGAATTCACTCTCTGGGAGAGCTGCTTAAGTTGAAGTTGATTGTAATAGCATAAGTGCCATTGAATGGGACAAAGATGCAAATGAAAGATGTCATACTCAGGTCCAGGTTGGTACCAAGAAAACAATTGTTTGCCCCTGCCTGGAGCTGAGTAAGAGTACTGTTGAAAGTTTGATCTTTGAAAGATTTATCCAAGTCTGTCCCAACTTTGTTTGGGTGCAGCAGTACTGAGGTGTTGATGTGATGATACTTAAGAAATTTTGTGATTGCCAAGAAAAAGAATTGGGCATCAAAAAATTTGTTAGGGCGGTTTCCACTAAGTAGTTCCACTTGGCCAAGATCCATTTTGGTGGCCAAACATAACTCCACCAAGCAATCCCATTGGGCATGTTTGAGTGCGGACCAAAACTAAATTCCGTTCGGTTGTTCCGAAACTTTTTCTGTTTGGTTAAAACCAAAGCTAGATACTTTTGGTAAACACCAAAGCTAATTCCATTTGGTAAACACCAAAGCTAAATTTGTTTATTTTGAAATATGCCTCTAGCACTTAGGTTATAAAGTCCAAGTTAAGCAATAATCTGTTCTAACCACAAAGCTATACAGGTGCTTGGAAACAAAAGTTTAGAGAAAAAAGGAAGGGGGATATTTTCATTTAGCAAAAGATAAATGCTTTTACACTTGATAGATAATTGTGGGATTTAGTCTATTAATAGTACTTTTTGAAGTTTGCTACATTCTAGGGCCGTGGTATGGCCTTGCCCTTGATATCCTCCAAGTAGTATGCTCCATTTCCAGCAACGACTGTAACTTTATATGGACCTTCCCAGTTAGGTCCTAATTTTTCTTCACCAGGCACCCTTTTATGATCCATGACTATTCTTAAAACCAATTCCCCAGGTGTGAACTGCCTTGGGAAAATGTTTTGGTTAAAACTCTTGATGAGCTATTGCTGATAGGCTACAAGTCTGATCAGTGCTGCTTCTCTTCGGCCTTCTGCTATATCCAGTGCTTGTGCAATAGCTTCCTTATTACTTGCATTTTCAAACAGTTCCGATCAGAGGGTTGGGAGACCAACTTCAAGTGGAATAATAGCCCCCATTCTGTAAGTTAGGAAGTAGGGTATTTCTTCTATTGAGCGTCGTGCCGTGGTTCAGTAGGCTCATAACATGTGGGGTAACTCTTCAACCCACTTCCCTTTTGCACTTTTGAGCCGCTTCTTTACTCCATTGATGATGGTTTTGTTTGACGCTTCTACCTGCCCATTACTCTGTGGGTAGCCTGGAGACGAGTTTCGATATTCGATCCTAAGGTCGGCATAAAATTTCCTGAAGATCTTTTCGTCAAATTGTGTTCCATTGTCTGTAATTAGTACCCGTGGGACGCCGAAACGAACCACGACGTTCTTCATGACAAAATGCTTTATGTCTGCTTCTTTAATGCTTGCCAATGCTTCAACTTCAACATACTTGGTGAAATAGTCGGTTGCAGGAATGAAGAATCGTCTATTCCTAGTGCCCTGTGCTAAAGGTCTAACGATATCCAGACCCCACTGAGTGGAGTGAGAGTTTTGGCTGGCTGATGAATTAGTGGAGCAAACCTCTGACACTTGTCACACTTCTAAACGTATTGCTGTGCATCTTGCTACATTCTTGGCCACCAGTACCCATGAGTGAGGGTTTGGTGCGCCAATGACCTTCCACCGACATAGCATCCATAAATCCCGTCGTGAATTTTGTAAAGAACACTTTTGACTAGATTTGGATGCACGCATAAAAGATAAGGACCGAGGTAAAAGCGTTGGTATAGCTTCCCGGATGGTGAGACCCAAAACTGAGCTGATCTGTGTCGAACTTTGTTGGCTTCCTGCTTGTCTTCGAGGAGAGTACCTGTTTTTAGAAAAACAAGTATCGGATCCATCCAGCTCGATTCTAGGTTATTGCAAAGGGCTGGAGATGCAATGCTTGGTTTTGGCACAAACTCAACCCAAACTTTTCTAGCATCTTTGGCATTTACTGATGAGCTGAGGCTGGCTAGAGCATCAGCGTGGCTGTTTCTGTGTGGATTGATTCGTCCCACTTGTATGGATTGGAATTTTTTAAGTAGATCCCTTGCCCTATCTATATACATGGCCATTCTTTCGTCTCGTGTTTCATAGACCCCAGTGAGTTTGTTGACAACCAACTGAGAATCGTTGAAAACCAGGAGTTGTTCTACACTGAAATGTTCGGCACTGCGTAAACCAGCTAACAGTGCTTCGTATTCTGCTTCATTGTTCGAAGCCTTCCAACCAAGCTTGAGAGCTTGCTTTTAGATAAATTTTTCTGGGGATATAAATACGACCCCTGCCCTGAGCCTTGGTTATTGGATGATCTATCAACCTAGAGTTGCCATATGTTACCAATAAAGAGTTTCCATGCTTCTGAAGCGTATTGCTTTCCTAGTTCGGTGGTGCGTGGCACCTGTACCAAGCTGGAGTTTTGGTGTTCAGTGCTCTGGGTGGGGGCGAATTCAGCGACAAAATCCTCCAAGACTTGGGCCTTGATTGCTGTTCTGGGTTGATATCGAATGCTAAACTCATTAAGCTCAACCGCCTATCTCATTGTTTGGCTGGAGAAATCAGCTCGATTGAAGACAGATTTTAGAGGGAATTCAGTGAGGACATTGATGGTGTGACCCTGAGAGTAATGTTGTAGCTTCCTTGAGGCGATAAGTAGTGCGTAAGCCAACTTCTCCAAGGGTAGGTACCGTGTCTCGGCATCTAGGAGAGTCTTGCTAACGTAATACACCAGCCTCTATTCCTTTTCAACCTCGCGAATCAGTACTACGCTTACGGTGTGATCTGAAACAGGTACAATTCTTTCCCTGGTTCTAGTGTGGACAGGAGAGGTGGCATACTGAGATACTTCTTGAGGCTTTGCAGTGCCTCGGTACATTCAGGACCCCATTCGAATGTAGCCTTTTTCCTTAGTAACTGAAAGAAAGCCTTTATTCGGTATGAAGACTTGCTAATGAACTGATTCAGGGCGACTACTATTTCAGCCAGCTTCTGTAGCTCCTTAGCCTTTGTTGGTACTTGGAGCTCTTGTATTTCTTTGATTTGATCCGCATTTGCCTCGATTCCTCTGTGAGTCACCATGTACTCCAAGAACTTCCCTGTTCCTCCCCCGAAAGCTCATTTTGAGGCATTAAAGCGAAGCTGATGGTTTTTCAGGATATTAAATACTTCTCTCAGGTTTGTAAGGTGGTCTGTAGTAAGCTTGCTTTTCACTACCATGTCATCTATGTAAGCTTTCATAGTTCTTCCGAGCTGCTCGTTGAACATTTGAGTGATCATTCACTGGTAAGTTGCTCCGGCATTCTTGAGGTCGAATGACATTACTTTATAACAGTAGGTGCCTCTTGGAGTAATAAATGCTGTTTTATCTTGATCTGGGCCGAACAGTGGTATCTGGTGATAACCGCTATAAGCATCGAGAAAGCTCATATGCTCATATCGTGCTGTTGAGTCTACTAGTTGATCAATGCGAGGCAAAAGAAAGCTATCCTTGGGACGAGCTCTGTTAAGGCAGGTAAAGTGAATGCAAACTCTCCATTTTCTGTTCTTCTTTTTTACTACAACTGTGTTAGACAGCCATTGTGGGTACTGAATTTCTCGAATTGCCCCTGGCGCTAGGAGCTTGTCGACCTCGGCAATTATTGCTTCGGTATGCTCACCTGAGGATCTTCGGCTTTTCTGCACAATGGGCCGAAAATATGAAAAACATATTTCCTTTCTGCACAATCTTCGGCTTTTCTTTTATTTTTCATTGTATCAAATATCAGAAAATACGAAAAACATATTTCAAAAAAAAAAAAAAAAAAATTCGCCCAAACAAACGGAATGTATATTTACATATACATAAACATATATATAGTTTAACTATAATTTACAAGAATATTATTTTGAAAAAAACAATTATTTCATACCAATTGCTATTTTAAAAAATAAAATAACACAGTGGGGCAAGCATTGGTTCACTTGTTAGGCAGATATAATTGTCATTCTTTAAAGATTAGGTCTGAATTTTACAAGGAAGACGTTAAGATTAGTATGACTAATCGAGCTGTAGCCCCTCGAACTAGCATTTGCCCATTCCTAAGGGAAAAATTATAATATGAAATGGACTATAATTTCTTAATATGGGATATGGTGTTATGCTTAACATAAAACATTAAATAAGTTTGTTTATTATAATTTGCTCGTGTTTATGCTACAAAATGATCAAGTATTAAAAAATAGTTGATCATAATAGAAATATTATTTAAATAAAATTAATCCTCTTCATCCCTTTTCTTTTGTCTCCTTTATATTTTTTTTTCAAAAAAAAAAAAAAAAAAAAAACAACAACTGTTTAACCCTCCACCTCCAAAAGAAAAACAGAGGGAGGTAAGTGAAAGTGGGTATAGAAACCATATTAGGAGGTGTTGGAAGTTATGGGTAATTCTATTTTCACACATCAATTTTTCTCAATTTACACATTTAATGAAATATTTTCATAATACAATTTTGTTTAGAATAAAAATACCATAATATCTTTTTCTTCTTCCACTCAAATCTTAATTCTATAACACCACAATCATCCTCTATCGCCAGCATCATCTCTCTCCTCTACCATTCCCTCTAGTCGCCTTGTTCCCTTTTGCCTGGAACTACTTTTTGCCAAAAATTATACACTTCCACAAGCCTCAGCTATGAATCACCCACTTTGAAGGTTGATATAGAGGTCTAGGATGAAAGGGAATGAGTTGGGAGTGACAGTAGTGGTAGTGGTGGTGATGGAGGGTTGAAAATAACGGCAACGGTAGCAAATAATGGGTGGGTGAATGGAAGAAAAATTAGGTTCTGTTTGGTCTGGTTTCAAAATATGTTAAAAAAAAAAAAAACTAAAAACTAATTTAATAAAAATAATAATAAATTAAAAAATCATTATTTTCATATGTTTTATCCTTTTAGAAGGTAAAAAAAAAAACTAAAATTTTAAAAATATATATTTTTTTGTATTTATTTTTGTCAAACTAAATTATATATTTCAAAAAAAATTCAAAAAATTGATTTCAAAATTGAAACTAAACATAGCTTGGGGTTTTAAAATTGAAGATAAGGATATTATTGAAACAAAGAGACATATATTGAAAATTTTAATTTTTTTGATGTATGTATTAAAAATATATTCATTAAATATGTGTACTGGAAAAAATTAATACGTGAAAATAATTTCCCGAATGTCAGAGGATCGATTGGGGGCAGAAGATTGAATTTTTATGTAGGAGAGATTTAAATGATATTTTATTGGTGGACCAACCCTAAAAATAAAAGTTTAGCTCACAGAGAATGGGTGCAAATGAATCTATAAAATGTAGACATGACATGACTAATCGAATTCTAGTTCTCAAGTCAGGAGAAAGATTATGGTATATACTTTTTAAATGGTAAGTATTATATGTATTTTATAATTAACGAAAAATATATATAATTTTATATTTTTTGAATTATAATTAATAAAAATCATCATCAAATACTATGTGAGACATAACTAAATATCTCAAAATAATGTCATAATTAAAAAAAAACATAATTAAAAAAGAAAATAACGTAACTATAAGTTTATATGATAAAGAGTGTATATCGTGCAATTCTCCCTCAGATTAATGTTTGCCCAACCTTAATAGACAAATTTCGATAATAAATAGAATATAATTTCTAAACATGGGATACCAGCTTAACTAACATAAACTATTAAAGAAGTTTTTATTTATTTATTTTTTGGGCTGATAATTTGTATCGTTTAAAAAATAATATAAGAACCCATTTTCTAGGCCTGTTTTTTAGACTCAATTTGTAAGTGAGATGATTGATAAATAATTAGAAAAGATATAAGAGATAGTGTTGTCTTAAATATTCTAATAGATTATTGAGTTTGAAAATTAAGTCTAATTTTTTAGTTTGAATAAAAATGCTGAATTTATCTTGATTTTTAGATACGGTAAAAAAAACCAATAGATTTAAAAAGACAAAAATTGACATTTTTTTCCTCTATTCTCTTTTTGATATTTTTTAAATATGGTCCATTAAAAAAAAAGGGGTCTTTGAGTTTAATAGACTTACAAAAAAAAAAAAAAATTTGACAAAATGAAAAAAAGAAGATTTACTATAAACAAAAAGCAACAAATTTTATATGCCAAACCCCAAAAACTTAAATAGTTGTGAAGAAAAACCAATATATATGCATTACTATCGATGATCTCTCACTTCATTTTTTCGTTTCGTTTCATTTTTTTTTTAATATTATGAAATCCAAAAATCAAAACAAAATATATGAAGAAAAATAGATACATTAGCCGATCGTACATCTGTAATTTATAAAGCAAGGTCATTATGAATTTTTTTTTAAATTTTTTTAAAAATATTTTTAGAGTATTATATGTTGCAATGTCTACGTGATATTTTCAATCAATGAAAAATAGTAACACTACCAAACAAAGGTATGTTTGACCCATCCGGAAAATAATACTATAATGCTTCAGTACTACTTAATAATTACACGGTGGTTATAAAGTTATGGCATAAGAGCAACACCAATCATACTCTTCATTAAAATATACAAAAATGTATTTTTTTATTTTGTTTAATTATTATTTTTTTTATCTATATATTCCAATGCTACTCTTTATTTTACCTAGTAATACACACAAACTGTTTAAAAAATCTCCCAAGGCTCTTCAAATGTAGCTAATCTTGAAATTTTTTGTTAAAATAACTATTGTAATAGCTAACCTATTTGAGTGACTAAAACATGATAATGTTAGTTATAATAATAACCAGCCTTATTTAAAGAGTTCCTTGAAAATGCTCCTAAAAGATGAATGAATTGTCAATCCATTGTTTTCTAACCATTCGTATCTCCATTAAACAAATCTACAAATATATAAATTAGTTATAGAATTAGACACAAAATGTACATAGATACATAAAATTTTTCATAAATAGATTTTACTAACAAATTGTCCTGTATATTGTGTGTTTTTGATTATGTAATCGATTTTTGTATTTGTAGCATCCCCAAAACCAAACTTGCAGAACTTTTTAAGGCGAACAAACATGCCTCATTAGTGAGAACATAACTATTCCATATTAGTGCGAGTTTGGCATTGACTTAGCACTCTTAATTATCACGTAATTAATGTGGTCATACTTCTCATTATTTATTTATTTTTTTGTGCACTCTGGTGTTTGGGAATGGATCCAAGATTTCAATATAGAGGGACCAATATATATGAATAATGATTCATCTTTTAATTTTGTTTTTTCAATTTTATCTTTAAGGCTCCGTTTGATGAAAAAGAAAATTTGGTAGAAAATAAAACTAAAAGAAAATGAAGTGAAAGAAAAGAAATAAAAAAGAAAATATAATTTCTTACAAGCATTTGATTAAGATACAAATTTTGTAAGAAAAAGATAGAAAAATTTAAAAGTTTAGTTATATATAATTCACACATTCAATTTTTCTTGTATTTTCTTGTGTTTTTTTTTTCAAGAAATAAAAAATCAGTTAGAATACTAATATGGGTTGTACAAGAAAATTAGTTTTCTTATACTTTCCACCACTTTCAAGCTAAATAAACTCATAGAAGTTAAATTTTTTTTCATTTTTTACCTATTTCATCCTAAACAAATTGAGCTTGGGGAATTTTTTTTTGGGGAGGGGGGGGGGGGGGGGGATTGGTGTTAAAGATGAGAAGAGGAGAAGTGTGAGACCGCTATATATACTAATAAAATTTAAAAAATAATGTAAAGCTTATGGCATCGATTTTTACTATATAAAATAGGGAAATTCTGATGTAGGATAAGATTTTAAGAATTTTTATATTTTTAGTTTTAATATTTTTGATATATTATTTTATTAGAATTCTTGTAATTTAGTATAAATATTTTAGAATTCTTAGGTTTCTTAATTTTATTATTTTAGAATTAGATTTTGATTAGGATTTTAAATAGTTTAGAATTTTAGTTTCCTATTCTCTTAGGTTTTCTAATTTGTGTTGATTTAAGTTTCATAGTTTATTTTAGAATTACTTCTCCTACAAGTATTATGTTTAGTTTATTATAAATAGTTATGTAATTAAGTCTCATAGTAAAAACAATTTTTTATTCATTCAATAATATTTTTAAGAGTATTTCTTCTATCTTCCTTGTGGATTCAAGGTGTTCTTGTGGATTCAAGAATTCTCGTCTGCTAGAACGATATCTAATCTCATGTGATTTATTCCGCTCCGTCAACATGTTATATTTTGGATGGATTGAATGTGAAATGTGATTTATTCAAACCACAAAAATGACTTCAAAAATCCTTTAGTGTACTTCTTTGAAATGTGACATATGGAATGTGGTAAATAACTAAAATTAAAGAGGGAATCTTCAAATTGACCATATCATAAAAACGGTGACAAATATGTCAATTTACATTAATGACTTGTGTGTTCATTAAAATAAGAATAATGTTATATGCGCTAATTGGTATATTAATTAGTGTACTAACAAATGATGTGATAGAATTTTAGAGGTTTTGAGTTTTTGTAATTTGTATAATGGGTAAGGTCATAGTTTTGAAATGGTAATATTATAACATATGTTGGTATACTAATTGATATACCAATTGATGCATATAACAATACCTTTAAAATAATTATGAAACTAATTGGTTTATAAGTTGTAACTTTAAGATTTATGAGTCAATACCCTTTTTTAATTTACAATTGTACATACATGCCATAATTCAAAATTTATAAATATGTATATTTTACAAAAATATATTATTTATTGATCTGGTTAAAATACACGAACGCATAAAATAGACAAAAAAAAAAAAAAGAAAAAAAAAAAAGAGGAATGGAGCGTTTTTATTGCAAGTCACATGGTATTTTGCCTTCTCCCATTAAATTCAAGGCCTAACCCTCCTTGCATCCTATAAAAACCCACTCTTCCCTTCATATTTTCTCCACCATCACAATTACTCTTTTAGAAATTGCTAATTTCTACCATCAACAGTCTAGAAAGTTTTGTTATTTTTTTTCTTAAGGGTTTGAGAGAGATGGGTTCCAAGAGCAATAATGCATCACTTGCCTTGTTTTTTTTGCTCAACCTTCTCTTCTTTGCCTTTGCAAGTGCACAATGTGCTCCACCTCCACCTCCACCTCCAACTCCGAGCCCTCCACCTCCACGTCCACCTCCACCTCCAACTCCGAGCCCTTCCACAGGCACCTGCCCCATAGATGCCCTAAAACTAGGTGTATGTGTCGATTTGCTCCCTAGATTGATTAATGTTACAATAGGTAGACCTCCGGTAAACCCATGCTGCAGTCTCATTGGTGGACTTGTTAACCTTGAGGCTGCTGTTTGCCTTTGCACTATGCTTAAGTTACACGTTTTGGGCCTCCCCGTCAGCATCCCTATTGCACTGAGCTTGCTTCTTAATAATTGTGGCAAAACTACTCCTCCTGGCTTCCAATGCCCCTAAACAACTCCTGTTTCCTAGCCCTCTCTGTGGCTTTTGCTCATTTCATGAGTCATATAATAAGAGTGTGTGGTGCAAGTGCATTTCATGGTAACTTCTATCTTATTAAAGTAATATTAAATAAAACATATTACAAAGGTGTGGAAGAGAGGGGTAACATTGCAAATGTGGTAACTTCTGTCTTGTTTCCTTTGTCAAGGTGTGTGTAATTTCATGGAGTGATATGTAACAAGTCCTCTTATGTAATACCTCTAAGTCTTATGTGTAACGTTATTATAGAAATATTGAAAAATAATTGCTTTCTGATTATTTAATTTGTTCTTGACAGTCCATTTTTTGTTTCTTTTTTTATATTTTTTGTGGTAGTATGTAGGATTCTAACATTGAGAAAGCAAATGTTTACGTAACAAAAAAAGAATTGTAATGAAGAAGAAAAATATTATATTAATTTCTATAAATATAAAATGTGAAAAAAATATTACAAAACTATTACACTTGGATATGTAGCCAAATAACTTGTCAACAAATTATCGTACATTTGGCTTTCACCAACACTTTGGCCCAATTTCAAAGTTGACAATTTTTGAAAATCAAGATGTTTAAGCAATTAAAATTTCAAATGCACTTGTATGCAAATAACGTGAATTTTAAAAAGCCTATAACCATTCCTATGATGTGAAGCATAGGTCATATTATGTAATGTCATCTCATCCTCTTTAAACTGACTGTTTTTAATTTTTACATTTTTTTGACCTTTTTAATCTAGATTTATAGACAATGATATAAAGCATACATGTATCTATTTGTGAGTAATGATTCTCTATTCCAAAATCTTGTTCCTTTATCCAGAATACTAATGGCCTTGTCTAGTCATCAGGAATGGAAATAAATCATAGGAAAAATATTTTTTTTGTCATTTTTAGCTAACAATAAAGTTGTGGAATTGTATGTTTAACTTTCACGTCAGGACAAATTTTTCGTGTGTTCAAAGTTCATTGGCACTCTAGTTCCAAACAGTTTTTTACCTACAATCTCATAAAGCATAAAAGCATTCATAAAGTTTACAGAAAGAAACTACATCATTTTTCAAAAATAAAATAAAATAAAAAAAAAGATATAGACACCTAATACATTACTCCCTACTATAACTTGGTAAAGTAGTTTAGCGAATAGTAACGTACGAGTGCCTCCAGAAGTGTTGGTCCTCTTATGCATGGCAACTAGGCTCTACTTTCTCTAACTCAAGACCCTCCTCAACAAGCCTCTTCTCTTTGTACACATACCACTTGGCACCAACTAGAAACAAAAACAAGTTCAAAACACTCAAAGTTGCCAACAACCAATAGAAATTGTAGAGTCTCCCTTGGGTGAGATTATCAGCTAGCCATGCTCTTTTTTCCCCAGTGACCTTGTGCACTATTGAAACCAACATAGTGCTAAAGAAAAACCCTAGTGAAAGTGTGCTCAAGAACAGGTGCTCATTGTTTTCATACCTTTGGGATACTCCCTTAGAAAAAAATCTAGCTGCCCAAGGTAGGTAAAGGCCTCGCTGGACCCCACGATGAAGAATTGTGGGACCAACCAAAACACGCTCAGGGGAACTATAGCTGTCGGATCGTTTGTCAGACCGTGCAACTGGGCCAAGTGGAGGCACTTGATCTCGGTAAGGGCTACTGCCACCATTGCCAATATTGATAGGACTAGGCCAACACCGATGCGTTGTAATGGGATGAGGCCTTGTGGCTTTTTTTGGACTTTTTTGACTATTGGAATGATAATTCTGTCATAAATTGGGACGGTCAGTAGGATGCTGCTGACGAAGAAAACAGTCAATGAGGCAACTGGGATTTGAAATGATTTGCCAATGTGGCAGTCCATGGTGGTGGCGGCTTATGACACTAAAAATGTCGTCATTTGGGCATAAATTGTCCAGAACAAAATTGTGGTGCCCCAAATGGGTAACATTCTAATCACCAATTTTATTTCCTCCACAACTGTTAAAGTTGATAAGTACCATTTATTTACCATTGTGGTATCACCTGACATTTTAGGGTTCCTGACGGCTGCTTTATCCAAGAAACTGCCACACACACAAAAAAATAAAAATAAAAAAATGTTAAAGCTTCAATGTTCAATAAATATTTAAAGGGTTAATTACACTAATAGTCCCTATAGTTTGGGACTTGTGTCACTTTGGTCCCTGACTTTTCAATTGTGACACATTTGACCCTGAATTTTGAATTTTGTTCCAAATAAGGACAATTGAAAATATCATTAGATTTTTCAAGGGTAAAATCGTCAATTTGATAAAATATAAACTAATTTGACAAAAATAAATGTCAAAAAAATATTTTTAATTTTTTAAAAATTATTTTTATCCACCAATGATAAAATTATGTAAAATTAATAAAAATTACATGATTAATTTTTTAAAATTAATTTCACATGATTATCATCCAAATACATAATAAAAATTAATTTGGTAAAAAAAAATAAATGTCTAAAAGATTTATCAATTTTACATAATTCTATTTTTAGTAGGTAAAAATAATTTTTTAAAATTCAAAAATATTTGTTTGACATTTATTTTTGTCAAATTAGTTTATATTTTGTCAAATTGACAATTTTACCCTTGAAAAATCTAATTATATATTCAATTGTCCTTATTTGGAACAAGATTCAAAATTCAAGGTCAAATGTGTCACAATTGAAAAGTCAGGGACCAAAGTGACACAAGCCTCAAACTACAGGGACTATTTGTGTAATTTGCCCATATTTAAATGTTTTTTTTTTTTTTTTAAATTTTACTTTTATATATTTACATTTTTTTTACACCTATGTGTGCGTATCGAATACCACACTAGATGATTGTGGATCGGAGCTCCACACCTGATTGGACTATCTAGGAATTGAGACTCTGCAACAACGAGCACCATTAGAGTTGCCCGGCCGAAGTTGGCCAGATAACCCCTCCAGTGTGGGAGTAAGTGATCAGAGAAGATGAAAAGTGCTCTCTAAGTATAGAGAATTGTGTTTAAGTATGGTTCAACTTAGATTAGTTACCTTCAATGTGAAGTGAGTGTAGTTTATATAGAACTCCGTACTTGTTGCCCAAGATGGTTTCATAGAGCTTTAGTGCTGCCAAGTTTCCTTTAACATTGCTCAAGGTAGGGGACCATCTGGTAGTTGACAAGGGAGTGTATTTACTCATTGTAGTCATGCTGATAACAAACCACATTCCCTTGGTTAACCATTTCTGTATTTGTCACGCCCTCAGAGGATTAACTAACCCAAGAGATTCATAAACATAATAGGAAATGTATTACTTTCATTCATCAGAGTTTATATTACAAAAGATATTACATACTTCATACTTTCATAGATATTCATTCTGAAATTACAACATGTAACACTAATTGATTACAACAAAATAAATGCCCTACAAGCTTACATCTTTTCAAGATATCTCTTGGTTACCACAAAAGAAAGAGTCGTAGGTCTATACATTTAAAGCTCTCGGCTTGAATACGCATTTAACACAAAATAAAATAACAAAACGAAGCCTTCAGCCCCTAAACCTCTCAAGCTATGCCCTTGGAGGCGGCATGTCTCATGTACTTGAAAATAGTTTCCCAAGTAGGGTGAGCCAAAGCCCAGTAGAGATATGCTAAAACAATATATGAGATTTAACTAAGATATAAGCATCAGATAAATGTATAATATTCTTAACCAACACATATTCTTTCCAAGACCATTCAATATTGATAACCATACCTCAATTCATTCCATTCATCAATTTCGGGTAAATCTATTAACCCAATTCATTATTATCTAATCACCCAAAATAAGATTACAACTCAATGGTTCACAATTCGATATATTCATCAATCCAACACTTCCATTTTCTTTCCATTTTATGGAATTCACATCCGATGGAACCGGCATCCATATATATATAAGATTTCGAGACTTTCATCCTGGACACTACAGCCAACTTAATTTTCAATGGAGTCCATCCCCTATCTCCTCCCAAACAATGGAGTACATCTCCTATCTTCTCCCAAGCAATGATACATATACAATGAATTTAAAAGCGTTGTCATATACAATGACTAACCAAATCACATGTTCAATGGTTTAATCAAACCGTCATATTCAATGACTTAATTCAATTGATTTGTTTTAATTTGCCTAATCTTCATGTAATTTCTACAACAATCATAGCTATCCTCCACCGATAGCCCAATACAGATATTTCTAAACAGATATACAATCCATCAAACAGATAATTTAACAAATTTCCATAGGTGAGTTGTTTAACAAATCCAACTACACCATTTAGTTATACACACTTCCAATTTCATATTTCTTATATCAATTTCATAATTTATACAAAATGATCATTTGCTCTAAATTAGGGCAATTTTTTCCTTTTTCCCAATATTAAACCCAAGACCAAATTTTATCATTTCAACCCATATAACCTTCTATTCACAACTTCAAATATGTATTCATGGAACCCAACATTAAAACCCCTCTATTAGATTTTAACCTAAACCCTAACTTCACCCTAATCTTCCCAAATCCCACAATTTATACGAAATGACAAATATTTGGGTTAAAACCCATATCAAAGAGTAGAATATCGCTACCTCAAGTGTAGAAGCCCAAAGGAGTGAAGGAGAAACTTTGAAGATGCCCAAAACTTAACTTTTCTTGGATGAAATGGAAGCCCACAAAATGCTCTAACTTTTTAATAAAGGGACAAGGGTTGAGAGATCCCCAAATCAAGGTGTATTTATAGAGAGAGAGAGAGAGAGAGAGAGAGAGTTTTAGAGAAAGAGGCTGCCAGATTAGGGTTTGGGGAAGAAATGAAATCAAAAAGTGATGTAAAATATCTCTGCTGTGAACTGATATACACGGTCTTCGCTCGAGCGAAGGAGTAGTTGTTGGAGCGACCAGACACAACAAATGACCTCACTCGAGCGCAAGAAGCCTTGCTTGAGCATAGAATACAAAGCTTTAGAAGTTTTACAGACGCACATGCTCGCTTGAGCGCAAGAAGCCTCGCTTGAGCGTAGAATACACACCTTCAGGTATTTCACAGACGCACACCCTCGCTCAAGCGCAAGAAACCTCACTCAAGCGAAGGAACAAATAACACAAGGCTCGCTCAAGCGCAAGAAGCCTCGCTCGAGTGAAGAACTTCACCTTCCCAAAAATTCTGCGTCTGAAAAGAAACCTGAGGACTTTCAATTCTCGCTCAAGCGCAAGAAACTTCGCTCGAGTGCAAGAAGCCTCACTCGAGTGAAGAGGCCAAAATCTGGGCAACAACAATCTAAACCAACTAACAACTAACCTGTTCCAAACTAGCCCAACAAGTTCCAAAACTCAAATACAAAGAGTTAAAGGAGGAAAACAAGACATAGATACATTATTAAACCACAAAACCCGAGTCCAAAATGTAACAAGGTCGGGTTAAAATCAGGATCGCTATAGTATTTCTAGGTGAAGGGGACCAGCTGAGGTAACAACATGCGTATGCATGCACTCACAACTTCCACGTTTCTCTAGTAGGTTCCTTTGGCTCAGTACCGTTGTGCCTTGGCTCGGCCCTCTGCGAGATTATTTGTAGAGATGGGCTAGCCCAGAAGGATATCTTTGTATAGGCTCGGCCCACTTTGGTCTTTGGTGATGGGTTCTGCGCATTGTTTCGATCCATATATTAAGTCCTGCAGTTCGGCCAAGTCCAGTATCGCGGCTAGACTAGCCTTTTCACTGCTAGTTGGGCCTAAGTGCTTGAGGATTTGGGTGGACTGTTGATGATGTAATTGGGTTTAACTGGCTGCCCCATTTGTTTACCTGGCTCCTTTGGATTTGAGTTTAATAGATTGGGCCGACCCAAGGCTTGGATCTGACCCATTTCATATTCAGCCCCTTCATTTGCCCCCTTAGCTCGAGCTAAGGTTCCCCATGGGGGGAGCTACTGCTCTGCACTCTAAGCGTCACGTCATTTCGGATCTGCCCCAGTTCGGCCTTGGTGACGGTTTCGATCCTGAGACACACCTCCTGTCTGCGTCTTCCCATGGTGATATGTGGTGGCATGGTGCTAGTGCGCAAAGATAGTGCGCTGATTCCATACAGATGGGCATGATTGTGTACCTTCGTGCCGATTGAATGCAATAAATGCTTTGGGGATGTCAATTCAAACCCTTTTATCTATCTCCCAACTTTAGAGGGTCCGAAACCCTTTCGGTTCCTCTACCTTGGTTCCGACGGTGCACTACCCAAACGTTCCATTGCCATTGTTACTGCCATTCTCGTTCTTGTTTCAAGGCTCTCTACTTGTCGCTACTGTTTTAAACTCTATAAGTTCTCTTGAAATTTATTTTTTCTTCTACTTTTCTATCTTGATCACCCTATTTGGCCCTTGCGCCATTGTTTCCGGCTTCTGGTTCTACTCCTTGTTTAGTTTGAGTTTTGTCTTCGCCCTACTAGGTCTGAATAATAGGGAAATTTCGGTCCTTAGTGGATACCCCTGAGGCAATGGCCTCGTTTTGTTGAGACTATGGTATCCCCAACGATGTAACCCTTTCGCTGGTGAAGGTTGATGCCAAGCACATGGGCACTAGAAGTACCGTTGCTTTCCCAGTCGCTGCCATTGTTAAAGGAGGGGTTCGATTTCCCCTCTATCCCTTGGTGCGCCGTTTCCTGCACCAAGTTCAGCTTACCCCTATGTAGGTGTCTATCAATTTGTTCCAAGTTGTCTGTGGCGTCTCTGCTCTTAACAGACGGTTGGGTTTGAACTTGGACATCTGGGACATTTTGGGTTACTATACCTTTTCCTATAACAAGGATCATAGCATTTATTATCTTCGTGTTCGCTCGGCCGATTGTCATCTTGTAACTGGCTTACTTGATTCGGACAAACACAATGATGATTTTCTACAAGTCGGTGGTAATTAGAAATTTCCTATTGGGACTGAGTTCCAATCTGAACAGATGTCCCAATAAAGATGGCTATCCAGGTCCGAGTCTTTCTTCCTAGTGTTTTCTGAGTGTTTACCTTGTTTTGAATATTGTTTTAACGTTGTTCCTCATTTCTACAAAAGCTTCCCGTTTCCAGCGTAGGCCGAACCGAGAGAATGTTGAGGCCATCAAGGCTGTTTTAAGCTATAAGAAGAGGTCTGTGCCCGAACTGCTGGACTACTAGGTGACTTATCGTTCCATTATCCCAAAGAAACCAAGGCTTGCTGCGTCTCTTCTAGATTCTGATACTAAAACTGACACATCCCTTACCCCTCTGGTCATGAACCGCCGCCGAGGCTAAAGCTTGCCATATGAGAGGACACCTTCTCATGGCCCCAGTTTCACAAGGAATGGGTTAATGTCAAAAAGGAGAGTGATGGTGGACTTGGAAGCGGAGGCTTTTGGCTTTTTTGATGTTTTGGGAGCTCCTTTGATTAAGGCTGAACCGAAGAGCCTTATGGATGTGAAGTTGGAGATAGGAGCCTTTGGCCCATATGTTATTACTGCCGAACCCTCTACCTCAGTTACTGCAAGGGCGAAGAAGAAGAAGAGGGAGACCGGCAAGACGATAATTGGAGAGGCTTCTGAAGATCCTATTGATGATGGGTCGTTTGAAAAGTGGGAGCCGCCAATGTTGCATCAAGGCAGACCCATTTCTATTTCTGATTTAGTTGTTGCTTCTGGGGACTTTGCTTTTGACCTGACCAAGACTTTATTAATGCCAGTAGGCATGGCAGATCAAAACGGGCCCCGTGATATTCCGGTTCTAAAGGGGACCTGTCAAATGATGATTGTTATAAGTGTTTGAGGATTCTTTTGGTGTTCTTTTACTACTTGCTTTCTTTTAATATCTTGTTATCTACTATAGTGTATTCAGAGGATGCACCTGCCAATCACTAGAGCTGAGGAACTGGAGAAGGCCGTACTGGAGGTCCCTATGAATGCTGAAAGACTAACAATGAATTTGGAAGCCGAGAAGAAGAGACGCAGGACTGCTGAGAGGGAGGTATTCCGTCTGAGCAAGGTTATCACTTCGGCTGAGAAGTCCAACGATGCTGCTATTGGGGTCCAGGCCTAACTTGAAGGGAATGTGGCTAAGCTGGAGGCAATTATTGCGATGATGGCTGCTAAATGTTCCGCTTTGGAGGCTAAGTACTGGTAGCAAGGTTGGGATGAAGCTGGGGCCGCTTACAAAGAAGAAGTGGTGGTATTGCGAGATAAGCTTTTTCTAAAGGGCTGGACAAGTGCTCTAGTCGTTGCTTAAATTCCTGAAGGGTCTCCGTTGTTTCAAGATATTCTTGTTCCCTCAAAGTCCTTTGGTTCGAAGGCTGATGCTACCTTTGCTGTTCTTCCAGTTAAGATTTGCGCAGGAACTGATTTTGTAACCAAGACTTTGGAGAGCAATATTGCCAATGAGACGATGAACGTTGAAGGGGGTGAAACCCTGGAAACTGAAGCTGTGGGAGATGTGGTTAAGGAGGCTTATACTTCTCAGGAAGTTGGAGCTACCTCTACTTTTCCTCTCCAAGATCGCTCAGATAAGATTGTGGATGCTACTCCTGAAATTCCTCCTGCAGATGAAAGTTAAAGTGACCTTTGGAACGATTTGAAGTTTCTCTTTTTACATTTTGCTCTCTCTCTCTCTCTCTCTCTCTCTCTCTCTCTCTCTCTCTTTTACTTTTCTGTTGTACTGGGGCTCGGTCTTCCTAACGAGCTGCCCCCTTAAGTTGGTCAGGACAATTTCTCTTTCTTCTTGCCACTATTTTGTGGGGCCAATTGTGCCTTTGATAGAATTTCACTTATGATATTGCAGTTTGATATGTTTTTCTTTCATACTTGCATTGTTCATATTGTTTGCCCCCGGCCGAGCACTGTTGGGTCCACGGGGCCAAATAGATGCTCGGTCTTCATGGTTGTACTGATCTTTGTAATTGAATGAGAGTAACTTACTTAGGTCTAGGTTGACTTCGAGAAAAATAATTGTTTGCCCCCACCTAGAGCTAAGTAAGATTGGTACTGAAGAATTCACTCTCTGGGATAGCTGCTTAAGTTGAAGTTGATTGTAATAGCATAAGTGCCATTGAATGGGACAAAGATGCAAATGAAAGATGTCATACTCAGGTCCAGGTTGGTACCAAGAAAACAATTGTTTGCCCCTGCCTGGAGCTGAGTAAGAGTACTGTTGAAAGTTTGATCTTTGAAAGATTTATCCAAGTCTGTCCCAACTTTGTTTGGGTGCAGCAGTACTGAGGTGTTGATGTCATGATACTTAAGAAATTCTGTGATTGCCAAGAAAAAGAATTGGGCATCAAAAAATTTGTTAGGGCGGTTTCCACTAAGCAGTTCCACTTGCCTAAGATCCATTTTGGTGGCCAAACATAACTCCACCAAGCAATCCCACTTGGCATGTTTGAGTGCGGACCAAAACTAAATTATGTTCGGTTGTTCCGAAACTTTTTCAATTTGGTTAAAACCAAAGCTAGATACGTTTGGTAAACACCAAAGCTAATTCCATTTGGTAAACACCAAAGCTAAATTTGTTTATTTTGAAATATGCCTCTAGCACTTAGGTTTTAAAGTCCAAGTTAAGCAATAATCTGTTCTAACCACAAAGCTATACAGGTGCTTGGTAACAAAAGTTTAGAGAAAAAAGGAGGGGGGACATTTTCATTAAGCAAAAGATAAATGCTGTTACACTTGATAGATAATTGTGGGATTTAGTCTATTAATAGTACTTTTTGAAGTTTGCTACATTCTAGGGCCGTGATATGGCCTTGCCCTTGATATCCTCCAAGTAGTATGCTCCATTTCCAGCAACGACTGTAACTTTATATGGACCTTCCCAATTAGGTCCTAATTTTTCTTCACCAAGCACCCTTTTATGATCCATGACTTTTCTTAAAACCAATTCCCCAGGTGTGAACTGCCTTGGGAAAATGTTTTGGTTAAAACTCTTGATGAGCTGTTGCTGATAGGCTACAAGTCTGATCAGTGCTGCTTCTCTTCGACCTTCTGCTATACCCAGTGCTTGTGCAATAGCTTCCTTATTACTTGCATTTTCAAACAGTTCCGATCGGAGGGTTGGGAGACCAACTTCAAGTGGAATAACAGCCTCCATTCTGTAAGTTAGGAAGTAGGGTATTTCTTCTGTTGAGCGTCGTGCCGTGGTTCAGTAGGCTCATAACATGTGGGGTAACCCTTCAACCCACTTCCCTTTTGCACTTTCGAGCCGCTTCTTTACTCCATTGATGATGGTTTTGTTTGACGCTTCTACCTACCAATTACTCTGTGGGTAGCCCGGAGAAGAGTTTCGATATTCGATCCTAAGGTCGGTACAAAATTTCCTGAAGATCTTTCCGTCAAATTGTGTTCCATTGTCTGTAATTAGTACCCGCGGGACGCCGAAACGAACCACGACGTTCTTCATGACAAAATGCTTTGTGTCTGCTTCTTTAATGCTTGCCAGTGCTTCAACTTCAACATACTTGGTGAAATAGTCGGTTGCAGCAATGAAGAATCGTCTATTCCTAGTGCCCTGTGCCAAAGGTCTAACGATATCCAGACCCCACTGGGTGGAGTGAGAGTTTTGGCTGGCTGATGAATTAGTGGAGCAAACCTCTGACACTTGCCACACTTCTAAACATATTGTTGTGCATCTTGCTGCATTCTTGGCCACCAGTACCCATAAGTGAGGGCTTGGTGCGCCAATGACCTTCCACCGACCTAGCATCCATAAATCCCGTCGTGAATTTTGTAAAGAACACTTTTGACTAGATTTGGATGCACGCATAAAAGATAAGGACCGAGGTAAAAGGGTCGGTATAGCTTCCCGGATGGTGAGACCTAAAACTAAGCTGATCTGTGTCGAACTTTGTTGGCTTCCTGCTTGTCTTCGGGGAGAGTGCATGTTTTTAGAAAAACAAGTATCGGATCCATCCAGCTCGATTCTAGGTTATTGCAAAGGGCTGGAGATGCAATGCTTGGTTTTGGCACAAACTCAACCCAAACTTTTCTAGCATCTTTGGTATTTACTGATGAGCTGAGGCAGGCTAGAGCATCAGCGTGGCTGTTTCTGTGCGGATTGATTCGTCCCACTTGTATGGATTGGAATTTTTTAAGTAGATCCCTTGCCCTATCTATATACATGGCCAATCTTTCGTCTCGTGTTTCATAGACCCCAGTGAGTTGGTTGACAACCAACTGAGAATCGTTGAAAACTAGGAGTTGTTCTGCACTGAAATATTCGGCACTGCGTAAACCAGCTAATAGTGCTTCGTATTACGCTTCATTGTTCGAAGCCTTCCAACCAAGCTTTTGAGCTTGCTTTTAGAGAAATTTTTCTGGGGATATAAATACTACCCCTGCCCCGAGCCTTGGTTATTAGATGATCTATCAACCTAGAGTTGCCATATGTTACCAATAAAGAGTTTCCATGCTTCTGAAGCGTATTGCTTTCCTAGTTCGGTGGTGCGTGGCACCTGTACCAAGCTGGAGTTTTGGTGTTTAGTGCTCTGGGTGGGGGCGAATTCAGCGATAAAATCCTCCAAGACTTGGGCCTTGATTGCTGTTCTGGGTTGATATCGAATGCTAAACTCACTAAGCTCAACCGCCTATTTCGCTGTTTGGCCGGAGAAATCGGCTCAATTGAAGACAGATTTTAGGGGGAATTCAGTGAGGACATTGATGGTGTGACCCTGAGAGTAATGTTGTAGCTTCCTTGAGGCGATAAGTAGTGCATAAGCCAACTTCTCCAAGGGTAGGTACCGTGTCTCGGCATCTAGGAGAGTCTTGCTAACGTAATACACCAGCCTCTATTCCTTTTCAACCTCGCGAATCAGTACTGCGCTTACGGTGTGATCTGAAACAGGTACAGTTCTTCCCCTGGTTCTAGAGTGGACAGGAGAGGTGGCATACTGAGATATTTCTTGAGGCTTTGCAGTGCCTCGGTACATTCAGGACCCCATTCGAATGTAGCCTTTTTCCTTAGTAACTGAAAGAAAGCCTTCATTCGATATGAAGACTTGCTAATGAACTGATTCAGGGCGACTACTATTCCGGCCAGCTTCTGTAGCTCCTTAGCCTTTGTTGGTACTTGGAGCTCTTGTATTTCTTTGATTTGATCCGCATTTGCCTCGATTCCACTATGAGTCACCATGTACTCCAAGAACTTCCCTGTTCCTCCCCCGAAAGCGCATTTCGAGGCATTAGATCGAAGTTGATGGTTTTTCAGGATATTAAATACTTCTCTCAGGTTTGTAAGGTTGTTTGTAGTAAGCTTGCTTTTCACTACCATGTCATCTATGTAAGCTTTCATAGTTCTTCCGAGCTGCTCCTTGAACATTTGAGTGATCATTCACTGGTAAGTTGCTCCAGCATTCTTGAGGTCGAATGACATTACTTTATAGCAGTAGGTGCCTCTTAGAGTAATAAATGCTGTTTTATCTTGATCTGGGCCGAACAGTGGTATCTGGTGATAACCGCTATAAGCATCGAGAGAGCTCATATGCTCATATCGTGCTGTTGAGCCTACTAGTTGATCAATGCGAGCCAAAAGAAAGCTATCCTTGGGACGAGCTCTGTTAAGGCAGGTAAAGTGAATGCAGACTCTCCATTTTCTGTTCTTCTTTTTTTACTGAATTTCTCGAATTGCCCTTGGCGCTAGGAGCTTGTCGACCTCGGCAATTATTGCTTCGGTATGCTCACCTGAGGATCTTCGGCTTTTCTGCACAATGGGCCGAAAATATGAAAAACATATTTCTTTTCTGCACAATCTTTGGCTTTTCTTTTATTTTTCATTGTATCAAATATCAGAAAATACGAAAAACATATTTCAAAAAAAAAAAATCGCCCAAACAAACGGAATGTATATTTACATATACATAAACATATATATGGTTTAACTATAATTTACAAGAATATTGTTTTGAAAAAAACAATTATTTCATACCAATTGCTATTTTAAAAAATAAAATAACACAGTGGGGCAAGCATTGGTTCACTTGTTAGGCAGATATAATTGTCATTCTTTAAAGATTAGGTTTGAATTTTACAAGGAAGACGTTAAGATTAGTATGACTAATCGAGCTGTAGCCCCTCGAACTAGCATTTGCCCATTCCTAAGGGAAAAATTATAATATGAAATGGACTATAATTTCTTAATATGGGATATGGTGTTATGCTTAACATAAAACATTAAATAAGTTTGTTTATTATAATTTGCTCGTGTTTATGCTACAAAATGATCAAGTATTAAAAAATAGTTGATCATAATAGAAATATTATTTAAATAAAATTAATCCTCTTCATCCCTTTTCTTTTGTCTCCTTTATATTTTTTTTTCAAAAAAAAAAAAAAAAAAAAAAAAAAAAAAAAAAAAAAAACTGCTTAACCCTCCACCTCCAAAAGAAAAACAGAGGGAGGTAAGTGAAAGTGGGTATAGAAACCATATTAGGAGGTGTTGGAAGTTATGGGTAATTCTATTTTCACACATCAATTTTTCTCAATTTACATATTTAATGAAATATTTTCATAATACAATTTTGTTTAGAATAAAAATACCATAATATCTTTTTCTTCTTCCACTCAAATCTTAATTCTATAACACCACAATCGTCCTCTATCGCCAGCATCATCTCTCTCCTCTGTCATTCTCTCTAGTCGCCTTGTTCCCTCTTTGCCTGAAACTACTTTTTGCCAAAAATTATACACTTCCACAAGCCTCTGCTATGAATCACCCACTTTGAAGGTTGATATAGAGGTTTAGGATGAAAGGGAATGAGTTGGAAGTGACAGTAGTGGTAGTGGTGGTGATGGAGGGTTGAAAATAACGGCAATGGTAGCAAATAATGGGTGGGTGAATGGAAGAAAAATTAGGTTCTGTTTGGTCTGGTTTTAAATATGTTTAAAAAAAAAACTAAAAACTAATTTAATAAAAATAATAATAAATTAAAAAAATCATTATTTTCATATGTTTTATCCTTTTAGAAGGTAAAAAAAAAAAAAAAAAATTTTAAAAATATGTTTTTTTTTGTATTTATTTTTGTCAAACTAAATTATATATTTCAAAAAAAATTCAAAAATTGCTTTAAAATTTGAAACTAAACATAGCTTGGGGTTTTAAAATTGAAGATGAGGATATTATTGAAACAAAGAGACATATATTGAAAATTTTAATTTTTTTGATGTATGTATTAAAAATATATTCATTAAATATGTGTACTAAAAAAAATTAATACGTGAAAATAATTTCCCGAATGTCAGAGGATCGATTGGGGACAAAAGAATGAATTTTTATGTAGGAGAGATTTAAATGATTTTTTATTGGTGGACCAACCCTAAAAATAAAAGTTTAGCTCACAGAGAATGGGCGCAAATGAATCTATAAAATGTAGACATGACATGACTAATCGAATTCTCGTTCTCAAGTCATGGGAAAGATTATGGTATATACTTTTTAAATGGTAGGTATTATATGTATTTTATAATTAAAGAAAAATATATATAATTTTATATTTTTTGAATTATAATTAAAAAAAAAATCATCATCAAATACTATGTGAGACATAACTAAATATCTCAAAATAAAGTCATAATTAAAGAAAAAAACCATAATTAAAAAAGAAAATAACGTAACTAAAAGTTTATATGATAAAGAATATATATTGTGCAATTCTCCCTCAGATTAATGTTTGCCCAACCTTAATAGACAAATTTCAATAATAAATAGAATATAATTTCTAAACATGGGATACCAGCTTAACTAACATAAACTATTAAAGAAGTTTTTATTTATTTTTTTTTTTTTTTGGGCTGATAATTTGTATCGTTTAAAAAATAATATAAGAACCCATTTTCTAGACCTGTTTTTTAGACTCAATTTGTAAGTGAGATGATTAATAAATAATTAGAAAAGATATAAGAGATAGTGTTGTCTTAAATATTCTAATAGATTATTGAGTTTGAAAATTAAGTCTAATTTTTTAGTTTGAATAAAAATGCCCAATTTATTTTAATTTTTAGATACGGTAAAAAAAACCAATAGATTTAAAAAGACAAAAATTGACATTTTTTTCCTCTATTCTCTTTTTGATATTTTTTAAATATGGTCCATTAAAAAAAAAGGGGTCTTTGAGTTTAATAGACTTACAACAACAACAACAACAACAACAAAAAAAAAAAAAAAAAATTGACAAAATGAAAAAAAGAAGATTTACTATAAACAAAAAGCAACAAATTTTATTTGCCAAACCCCCAAAACTTAAATAGTTGTGAAGAAAAACCAATATATATGCATTACTATCGATGATCTCTCACTTCATTTTTTCGTTTCGTTTCATTTTTTTTTTAATATTATGAAATCCAAAAATCAAAACAAAATATATGAAGAAAAATAGATACATTAGCCGATCGTACATCTGTAATTTATAAAGCAAGGTCATTATGAATTTTTTTTAAAATTTTTTAAAAATATTTTTAGAGTATTATATGTTGCAATGTCTACGTGATATTTTCAATCAATGAAAAATTGTAACACTACCAAACAAAGGCATGTTTGACCCATCTGGAAAATAATACTATAATGCTTCAGTACTACTTAATAATTACACGGTGGTTATAAAGTTATGGCATAAGCGCAACACCAATCATACTCTTCATTAAAATATACAAAAATGTATTTTTTTATTTTGTTTAATTATTATTTTTTTTATCTATATATTCCAACGCTACTCTTTATTTTACCTAGTAATACACACAAACTGTTTAAAAAATCTCCCAAAGCTCTTCAAATGTAGCTAAGTTTGAAATTTTTTGTTAAAATAACTATTGTAATAGCTAACCTATTTGAGTGACTAAAACATGATAATGTTAGTTATAATAATAACCAGCCTTATTTAAAGAGTTCCTTGAAAATGCTCCTAAAAGATGAATGAATTGTCAATCCATTGTTTTCTAACCATTCCTATCTCCATTAAACAAATCTACAAATATATAAATTAGTTATAGAAATAGACACAAAATGTACATAGATACATAAAATTTTTCATAAATAGATTTTACTAACAAATTGTCGTATATATTGTGTGTTTTTGATTATGTAATCGATTTTTGTATTTGTAGCATCTCCAAAACCAAACTTGCAGAACTTTTTAAGGCGAACAAACATGCCTCATTAGTGAGAGCATAACTATTCCATATTAGTGCGAGTTTGGCATTGACTTAGCACTCTTAATTATCACGTAATTAATGTGGTCATACTTCTCATTATTTATTTATTTTTTTGTGCACTCTAGTGTTTGGGAATGGATC
Organism: Camellia granthamiana; assembly: GCA_036172215.1. Classification (NCBI taxonomy): domain Eukaryota; kingdom Viridiplantae; phylum Streptophyta; class Magnoliopsida; order Ericales; family Theaceae; genus Camellia; species Camellia granthamiana. The sequence goes on from CM069913.1 coordinate 14,628,069, forward strand.
CAAGATTTCAATATAGAGGGACCAATATATATGAATAATGATTCATCTTTTAATTTTGTTTTTTCAATTTTATCTTTAAGGCTCCGTTTGATGAAAAAGAAAATTTGGTAGAAAATAAAACTAAAAGAAAATGAAGTGAAAGAAAAGAAATAAAAAAGAAAATATAATTTCTTACAAGCATTTGATTAAGATACAAATTTTGTAAGAAAAAGATAGAAAAATTTAAAAGTTTAGTTATATATAATTCACACATTCAATTTTTCTTGTATTTTCTTGTGTTTTTTTACTGTTTAATAAAAAATCAGTTAGAATACTAATATGGGTTGTACAAGAAAATTAGTTTTCTTATACTTTCCACCACTTCCAAGCTAAATAAACTCATAGCAGTTAATTTTTTTTTCATTTTTTACCTATTTCATCCTAAACAAATTGAGCTTGGGGAATTGGGGGGGGGGGGGGGGGGCGGGGGAGAGAGAGGGGGGGGGGGTGTGGTGTTAAAGATGAGAAGAGGAGAAGTGTGAGACCGCTATATATACTAATAAAATTTAAAAAATAATGTAAAGCTTACGGCATCGATTTTTACTATATAAAATAGGAAAATTCTGATGTAGGGTAAGATTTTAAGAATTTTTATATTTTTAGTTTTAATATTTTTGATATATTATTTTATTAGGATTCTTGTAATTTAGTATAAATATTTTAGAATTCTTAGGTTTCTTAATTTTATTATTTTAGAATTAGATTTTGATTAGGATTTTAAATAGTTTAGAATTTTAGTTTCCTATTCTCTTAGGTTTTCTAATTTGTGTTGATTTAAGTTTCATAGTTTATTTTAGAATTACTTCTCCTATAAGTATTAGGTTTAGTTTATTATAAATAGTTATGTAAGTCTCATAGTAAAAACAATTTTTTATTCATTCAATAATATTTTAAAGAGTATTTCTTCTATCTTCCTTGTGAATTCAAGGGTGTTCTTGTGGATTCAAGAATTCTCGTCTACTAGAACGATATCTAGTCTCATGTGATTTATTCCGCTCCGTCAACATGTTATATTTTGGATGGATTGAATGTGAAATGTGATTTATTCAAACCACAAAAATGACTTCAAAAATCCTTTAGTGTACTTCTTTGAAATGTGACATATGGAATGTGGTAAATAACTAAAATTAAGGAGGGAATCTTCAAATTGACCATATCATAAAAACGGTGACAAATATGTCAATTTACATTAATAAGGACTTGTGTGTTCATTAAAATAAGAATAATGTTATTGTGGGGATGTATTTTCTGAGTACCAACACGTGGCCGAGGTGATACCGAAGTATCAGCCGAGGTGCCACGTGTCGTGGTAGTTACGCCGAGGTAATCTCGGAGTTGCCGAGGTTATCTCCGAAGATATCGGAATCCGGGATAAACGGATAAGGGACAGGAGTCCTAGAATGAAGAAAGACAACAAGATGGATACAGATGATATTCTGAGGGAAGTCTATCCTTATCTCTTGAAAGAGTCCAAGGTAAGTCCGGAATTGGAGTCCATAGAAGTAAGACTTCTAGTGGGACTAGGATAGAGAAAGACTATAAAAGAAGGGCACCCCCGGCGGGTCTAAGGTACGCAATTTGTAGTTTTGAGCAGTAATTTAAGCACTGGTATTATCTTTGAGAGAGACTGACTTGATCGTCGGAGTGCCCCCGGGTGGAAGAACCACCGCCGGAGCCTTTTCTTTCTGTGCAGATTGCAGGGAGCCATCTATTTTGCCTGTGTTCTACAGCTGATTCACTAAGGTGGGCAGTGTGATCGGAATTTCACTCACACAATTTGGCGCCGTCTGTGGGAACGGAAGAAGAGTAGATGGCCAGTAACACGCAGAAGGAAAAGATTGGGGACGACGCTCCCGCTGGGAGTGGCAGGCCTATCGACCTTGATGTCGAAGGAGACAACCACAACGAAGAAACTCGTGGTCAGAATCACGCAGAGAAAAGCGTCGGCCGAGATGGCGACACAGCAAAGAAAGCGGATCGGGGAAAATACTATAATGAGAACGACCTCCAGACCTGGAAAGACAGATGTCTGAGGAGGGACGAAGAAGTAAAGGAGATGGCAAACAAGTTGGCAGATCTTCAATCGGTCGTCAACTTCATGATGCAAAATAACGTAATGCAGCCGCCCTACCCGCTACAGGACACACCAATGCCAGTAGCAAACGCCCAGAAGAAGGGGCAGAAAGTAATCCCCGAAGCCCCTCAGCACACGAGGAGTGGAAGACACTCTCACCGACCTTCCAGGGAAGTCGGCCGAGAAGAACCAAGAAGAGAAGAGTCCCGAAGGACATATCACGAGAAGGAGGCAGACCCCAAGGAACATCGGCATGTTCAGGGGCGGGTATTGTGTTTCGATGCATCCTGCGGGGAAGGATCGAAAAGAGGCCACCATGAGGCCGAGAGTAGTGCGTCGAAAAGGCTGAAGTCCAAAGACAGCAGGGCTCCAGGGAGAAGTAAAGAAGACTTGAGAGATTACCTCAAGAGGAAACAAGAGAATGTCGGAGTCGAAGTGACCTCCTCGGTTAAGCCGAGGACACCATTCTCGGTGGAATTGGACAGATTCGTCGCGCTGAAAAGATTCAGTATGCCGAGGTTCCAAATATATGATGGTAAGTCAGACCCTAACTTCCATGTTGGATTATTTTTGAATTCAATGGCATTATATAGTGGGAACGAGCCGTTGCTCTGCAAAGTGTTCCCTTCATCCTTCGGGGAGATTGCATCGGACTGGTTCCACAAATTACCGAAGGGGAGCGTGAAGAATTGGGAAGGCTTGGCCGAGATGTTTGTGGCCAGGTTCATAACAAACAAACTTCAGCCATTAAGGGTGGATGCATTGATGGCTCTGAAGATCAGCAAAGATGAAAGCCTTAGGGCCTATGCAAAGCGGTACTATGAGGTATTCAATCGTATACCTGAATGCAATCAAGAGGTGGCGGTCGTCTCTTTCAAGAACGGCCTGAAGGATGACTGTCCACTGCGGAAGTCCTTGGCAAAAACCTTGCCAAAGAGCATGGAAGAGCTCATGGCGAGAATCGAGAAGTATGCCAGAGCCGAGGAAGATACATCGGGGAATAAGGAGACAAAGACAGAAAAAGTCAACGGCTCGCCGAAGCGAGGCCGAGGTAACAACGGACCCAACAAACAGGAGACAGAGTTGAGGGCCAAGCAAGCAGTGACAACGGTGTTTCGAATTCCGCTCCACAAAGTCCTTGATCAAATTCAGAATCAGCCCTACTTCAGGGCACCGGCAAGAGCACCAGGAGAATTTATGGGGAGAAACCTTGGTAGGCGTTGTGCCTACCACAATGAGGAGGGGCACCCAACTCAGGGTTGCAGAGCCCTTAAGGCACACTTAGAAGATTTGGTGAGGCAAGGCCATCTGAGAGACCTTGTGGATGAGGCCAAAACGAGGGAGGAACAGGCACGATTGCCTCAAGCACCAGCAGCTCCGCCACCGCCAACACAGCAACCACAAGCAGGCGGACCTCGGGTGGTTAATGTGATCCACTCAAAGGTGAATGAAAACGACATACGGGGGGAGACACAGAGGGTAAGACACCTGCAGCACGTCAACCAGGTCGGACTAAAAAGACCTCGGCCTGAAGAATGCCAAGGACAGATGATAGCTTTCACAGAAGCCGACCTAGATATGGTTCAGCACCCGCACAATGATGCCTTGGTAGTATCCCTCCAGGTTGGGGAGTGCCAGGTGAAACGCATCTTGATTGATCAAGGCAGCTCCTGCGACATCATGTATGTCAGATGTTACAAGGAGCTAGGCCTTCACCCTGATGACATGGATCAGTCGAACGGCCCGATGGTCGGCTTCAATGGAACGCCGACATGGCCATTGGGCGCAACAAGCTTGGAAGTATAGGCTGGCACGAAGAAGATCAAGACGGAATTCATTGTGATTGACACGCCCTCGCCTTACAACATCATTTTAGGGAGGCCGTGGTTGCATGCAATGGGGGCAGTTCCCTCAACATTGCATCAACTGCTACGGTTCCCAACAGAACATGGGATTGAGGAAGTTAGAGGAGATCAGTTGCAGGCGAAAAATTGCTCCATGGCAGCAATGAAGTTAACCTGCAGCATTCGGGAACCAGAGAAGGCAGAAGTTGAAAAAGAGGACATGAAGGTCCTAGATGATGTCGGCAAGGAGCCGACCGAGAAAAGTGAAGAAGCATTGAAAAAGATCTTCGTCCAGGAGGGCGATGAAGAACGTTTCTTTCTTCTCGGCACAGGATTAGCCGAAGAAGAGGAAAGGGAGCTGGAAGCCTTTCTGAGGAAGAATATTGAGGTGTTCGCCTGGACACCTTATGAAATGTCTGGCATTGACCCCGAGGTCACATGTCACAGACTCAACGTTGACAGGTCGGCCAAACCTGTAATACAACGAGCCAGAAGACCGACGTTGATGCACGTCGAAGCAGTGGAGGAGGAGGTGGACAGACTTCTGGAGGCCAAGGCCATCAGAGAAGTCAATTATCCGACATGGTTGTCAAACACCGTGGTAGTAAAGAAGAAGAATGGCAAGTGGAGGGTCTGCGTAGATTTTACAAACTTGAACAAAGCTTGTCCCAAAGACAGCTTCCCTCTGCCAAAGATCAACCAGTTGGTGGACGCCACGTCGGGACATGGAAGAATGAGCTTCTTGGATGCATATAGGGGGTATCACCAGATAGCCATGTACCCCCCGGATGAAGAGAAGACAGCGTTTATCACTCCCAAAGGTCTGTATTGTTACAGAGTCATGCCTTTCGGGTTGAAGAACGCAGGAGCAACTTACCAAAGGCTGGTAACCAAGATGTTCAAACACTTGATTGGCCGAACAGTAGAAGTCTATATTGATGACATGGTCGTGAAGACCAAGGAACCAAAGGATCATCTTGCTGACCTAAAAGAGGTCTTTGACATACTCAAAACATATCGGCTCCGACTAAACGCATCGAAATGCGCGTTTGGAGTCGGATCCGGTAAGTTCTTGGGATACCTAGTGACTAGAAGGGGCATTGAGGCCAGCCCAGACCAGATCAAGGCCATTCTGGAATTACAGAGTCCGACGTCGGCAAAACAGGTTCAAATGCTTATTGGAAGGGCCGCAGCCCTAAACAGGTTCATAAGCCGAAGTTCGGACAAGTGTAAGCCTTTTTTCAATCTGGTGAAAAAGGCCGCGGATTTTCTATGGACAGAGGAATGTGAGGCCGCTTTGGCTGACCTGAAGAAATATCTTACCTCGGCTCCAGTCCTCTCAACACCTCAACCTGGGGAGGAACTGTTTTTATACTTAGCAGTTTCAGAGCACGCAGTAAGCGCCGTGATAATCCGAGAAGAGAAGGGAGAGCAGAAGGCTGTTTACTATGTAAGTAAAACCTTGGCCGATGCAGAAACAAGGTATCTACCATTGGAGAAATTGATGCTGGCCTTGGTAATGGCCTCAAAGAAGCTAAACCATTACTTTCAGGCTCACAAGATAGTGGTTCTGACAGAGCACCCACTGAAGTCCTTGTTGCAACAGGGAGACTTAACTGGAAGAATAGCAAGATGGGCCGTAGTTTTGGGCCAATATGACCTGGAGTTCAGGCCGAGAACATCAATTAAGGGCCAAGTCTTGGCCGATTTCGTGGCCGAATTCTCGCCAGAATACATCGACCATCGGGCTCCGTTGAGCCGAAATGAACGATGTCCAAACAAGGAAGGAGAAGCCCAGCCTAAGGCTAAAGAACCAAGGAAGGAAAAACTCAGACCCTGCAGCATTTACATCGGCGACTCCTTTCAACTTTTTGTTGATGGGAGCTCAAACCGGCAGGGGGAGGGGGCAGGGGCAGGAGTAGTGTTAATTTCCCCCGATGGAGAGATATTGGAGCAGTCCATTCGACTGGGGTTCAAGGCCTCGAACAATGAGGCGGAATATGAAGCACTAATTGCTGGACTGAAGCTGGCAGTAGCAGCAAAGGCAGATGAGGTAATCGTTTTTTGTGACTCACAACTTATAGTAAATCAAACTACAGGAGAGTTTGCTGCCCGAGATGAAAGGATGTCGGCATACACAAAAGAAGTCATCAGGCTGGCAGACAAGTTTCAAAACTGCCGACTTCTTCAGGTTAGCCGAGACAATAACAACCACGCCGACGCGTTGGCCAATTTAGCAAGCTCAATGAAAACCGGAAAGACAAGGACAATAATGATCGATTACCTATCAGGCCCGAGCATAGAGCCACCAAACACAATGCAAGAGGCATTATGTGTGGACATGGGACCCAGCTGGATGGATGCAATTATTGCATTCCTAAAAGAAGGAAAGCTGCCAGAAGACCGAAAGGAAGCACACAAAGTCCGATTGAAGTCGGCAAGGTTCAGTCTGACAGCAGAGGGACATCTCTACAGAAGATCCTTCACTGGACCTCTTTTAAGGTGTGTACACCCTCTTCAGGTCGAAGACTTTTTGTATGAAATTCATGAAGGAGTTTGTGGAAGCCACGCGGGGGGCAGATCGTTAGCTCACAGGGCCATTACCCAGGGGTATTGGTGGCCCTATATGCAAAAAGATGCCGAAGCCTATGTGAAGAAGTGTGAACAATGTCAGAGGTTTGCACCTTTGATACATCAACCAGCTGCCGACCTGAACCCGGTTTCCAGCCCTTGGCCATTTGCCCAATGGGGCATGGATCTCGTTGGACAACTGCCCCAAGCGACTGGGCAGCGGAAGTACCTTCTGGTAGCAACAGACTACTTCACAAAGTGGATAGAAGCAGAGCCTCTTGCCAAAATCCGAGATGTGGATGTGAAGAACTTCATCTGGAAAAACATCATCACCAGATTTGGGATTCCAAGAGCAATCGTTGCCGACAACGGAACACAGTTTGATAGCAAACTCATCAAGAATTTTTGCCCAAAGTTCAAGATAAAGAATTACTTTTCGACACCAAGCTTTCCCCAAAGTAATAGGCAAGCAGAAGCATCCAACAAAGTAATTCTGGACGGAATAAAGAAGAGGCTACAGGCAGCAAAAGGAAAATGGGTAGACGAATTGCCCAGTGTGCTCTGGGCATATCGCACAACGCCGAGAAGATCAACAGGAGAGTCCCCCTTTGCCATGGCTTATGGCACAGAAGCAGTCATTCCATTGGAGATCGGCATCCCAGGGATCAGAACCCAGGGAGTTGAGAACGGGACTAACGATGTGCTCTTAGCCCGAGATCTGGATCTACTAGAAGAAAGAAGAGAGAAAGCTGCAATCCAGCTTGCAGCATACCAGCAACAGCTTGCCAAAGCTTACAACAGGAAGGTCAATCCAAGGGATTTTCAGGTCAACGACCTAGTCTTGAGGAAAGTCGTCGGCAATAAGAAGGATCCCAGAGAAGGCAAGCTTGGCCCGAACTGGGAAGGGCCCTACAGAATTACCTCGGTGTTAGGAAATGGGGCTTATCGGCTCGAAGATAGTGAAGGCAAAGCATTGCCTAGACCTTGGAACACTTGTAATTTAAAGTTTTTTTATCATTAGATGTTGTTTGACTTTTTGCCGATATGATCAATGAAATCTTTCCAGAATTTTCCAGAACTTATTAAACTATGCATAATGTTGTTTTTTGAATAATGAGAACCCAAGTGGAACTTAGGTTCACATTGGGGGCAGATAGAAGACAGTAATGCCTAACCGAAGTTAAGCCGAGATGTTTAACAGTAGTTAAATCTAAGATAAAGTTTAACCGAAGTTAAGCCGAGATAATTCCTTATCTTTACTTGTTGAAATTTGTAGCAATTTATAAGTTAAAGTTAAGCCGATAATTCCTTATCTTTACTTGTTGAAATTTGTAGCAATTTACAAGTTAAAGTTAAGCCGATAATTCCTTATCTTTACTTGTTGAAATTTGTAGCAATTTACAAGTTAAAGTTAAGCCGATAAATTCCTTATCTTTACTTGTTGAAATTTGTAGCAATTTACAAGTTAAAGCTAAGCCGATATAATTGTTTACCTTCACTTGTTGAAATTTGTAGCAATTTACAAGATGAAGTTGAATTAAGTTTATACGCTTTATACTTGTTGAAGTTTACGAAAAGTTCACAGGTGAAGTCCTAGCCGAGGTAAATCTTCAGGTAAACATGCCCGAGGTATGTAACCCCGAGGAGATTAAGCGAAGGAAGATTTATATAAATCATGCAAAATATTCTAAGTATAGAATCAAACAGAAGCAAAGAAGAGAAATTAAAGACTACAGCATTCAAAGAGAAACAGTTGTATATAAAGGAGGCACAATGGCCTAGCAGAAGTAAATTGTTCTAAAGCCACAAAGAAAGGCACATCGGCCATAAAGAGGAAGCTTACATTGTTCAGGGAACATTAACAAGAGCAAAGAAAAGAAACAAAGTACAAACGAAAGAGAAAAGAACAAAAGACATTCAAGTTTCTTCAGCTTCAGGAGTAGGTTGGGCTAGAACCTCGGAAGTCTCTTGAAAAACAACCTCGGCATCTTTTTCCACCGTAGCATCTGCATCCTCCTCTGCCACAACCTCGCCCTCTTTATCTGCCGCAATCTCGGCGTCAATCTCAGCCAAAGTCTCCCCAACACTTCTCTCAGCCAGAAGAAGGTCAGACGATAAGTGAACTGAGTCCGCTTCCTTGGACACCATCTCAACCTCCTCGTCCTCCTCTTGGGTTAAGTCCAGGACTTGATCACCCTGAGGAGGTGACTCGGTCTTAGTGGCATCCTTGGATTTCCTCACCAAGGCTTCACCATCATTTTTGTCTTCATCCTCGTCTTCAGCCTGGGATTCAGATTCAGCCTCCTCCTTAGACTGACTTGGAGGAGGAGGAGGAGGAAACGGCAAAGGAATAGCTTCAGCCTTGCGCCAGGGTGAGTCAGCAGGAAGATCAAGCTTTTTGGCCAAGGAGTTCCAACCTAGGGAAAATCCCCTGTTGCACGCCTCCTTAACTTGTAACTTGTAGTCTTCTGCAACATCGGCCATGCCTTGGGCATATGCCTTGTCATCGGCCGCCTTGATTTCGGCGTCTTTGGTGGCCAGCGCCTCGTGCAGTTCTTTCTCGGCCTGGGCAGCCTGAGCCTGAGCCTCTTTCTTTTCTGCCTCGGCAACTGTTTTAATGGCTTCAGGGGCCTCGGCCTTCTCATCAGCCTCTTGCTGCGCCTGCGTCACAGCCTCGGCTTGATCTTCCAAGGTCTTCATTTTATTTTTGAGACTCTTATTTTGTTTCTGAAGGGCAGTGCACTCCTTCTCCATCTCGGCCAATCTCTCCTTCGTTTCAAATGCTTACAAGGAGAAGGAGTGGGCATGTTGCATGGCCTGAAAGAATACAAGGCAAAGGTTATCACAAAATATTACAAGACTTTATATAGTATGAAGAAAGTGGCAGTGAGAAAAATTATCAAATTCAAAGACTTACTAGGACAGAGTGTTGCAGCATAAAGGCGTAGTTCTCATATTCACTCAGCTTGGCATTACGCTCAAGATCGCCTTCAAGGAGAACTGCAGTACTGAGCGCTACGCCGATAGTGACATCAGCGGCGCTTTCGTTGTCATAGACGGGCCTATTTTCAAGTGTAATTTTGGGCTCCCAGGGAACTTTGGGAACCCTGGACCCCGAAGTCGTCGCAGACGACAACCTCGGCCTTTTTGGCTGATTTGACCCCGACGGCTGGGCCTCAGCAGATCTCTTGGCAGGTGCAGAAGTGGTCTTCACAGTTGAGGTTAGTTGGGAGATGGGCAAAGCATCTTCAACTTCGGCCTCAGTAGCCTTGGATTTTGGTGGGGGCTTCTTGGTCTTTCTCGGCTTCGGTGGGGGCGCTGTTTGGGATGGTACAGCATCCACATCAGTTGGCAGATCGGCTAGAAGGTCCAGCACCACTGGCTTCGGGCGCACCATCTCGGCTGTTTTGACAAGTCGTCGCCGACGTTTTCTTTCTGTTACTGGGATCAGGAATTGGGCAGAAGTCGATGGTAGATCGGCTGGATCGGAGGTTGACCCTTGGTCAGCCCGAGATGTTGATGCAGTCTGGGTTGTGGTGGTAGATGGAGAGAGGCTCTTCTTCTTCTTTCTTGGAACGTCGGGCAAAGTTGACTTATAGGTGGGGATGAAATTTAACAGCAGTGAAGCTTTGCGTTTGTGGATGGGAAGATCTAGGAGCTTTTTCAGGCCTTTCCCAGGGTAATAGGACTGGCGAAAGTCCTTGGGAGGCTTGCGAACGTCTGCAAAACAGAACATAACATCAGAAACAGATAAAATTTTTGGAAAAAAAACTTGAAGAAAGCAACAGCTAAACAGTTGACGTTGGGCTCTTACCCTTGCCCTCTTTTACTGTTCGGGGGAGAGGGAAAAGATGGACTTCCTCATCTGGGCCAAACTCCCAGTTACCAGATGCAATAAGATAGTCATCCCCAGCACCTTTGTTGGAGTCAGGAAGGTCGGCTACAATTTTAAACTCGGTGGACCTCGGCTTGAGGTAGTACACATAACCTTTATCCTTTAAGTTGAGGGCACACATGGTGTAACAGTATTGGATGTCGGCAAGAGTGATCCTGACACTCTCCTGCCGAGCTAAGGCTATGATACCATTAAGCGTCCTATAGGCGTTGATTGCGAGTTGCATAGGGTTCAAAGAATAGTAGTGAAGGACCTCGCGAAAAAGGGGATCTAAAGGGAATCGGAGTCCACACTGGACAAAGGCTACTATAGGAAAAGGCATGTTATCATCCTCGGGCATAATAGAGTCGTTCTCCCTAGCTAGCCTGAGGTGAACATCAGCAGGGATGGAGAACTCTTGCCTAAAAAATTCTAGTTTGGTTGGGTTGTTAACCCTATCGCTCCACACACCCATGGTTTTGGTATACGAGTACTTGGCTACAGAGACAGAATGTTCCTAAAGGGCTCTTGGGACCTCGGCTTGAGCCTAAAGTATGTACTGGTAAATCTATTTCAGTTTTTCCTAGAAAAAATGGAGGTCCTACAAACAAATCCCAAACCTAAATCTACGACGAACGAGTATAAAGGACAGAAATCTAGGAAACAGAAAAGGAAAAACGAAGCCTCAGATTCAAGAACACAAAGGGTGGAAGATCAAGAACAAGAGGTGCAACAGTGCAAGTGTTCAGAACATATGCAAGAACCAGGGAATAATACACACTCAGATGAACGATTCACAAATCAAGTAGTGAGCAGAACAGTCAAGTAGCAAGAAGTTCCAGAAAAAATCAAGAACTGGAGGAGAAAAGCCAGTTGCTTACCAGAAAAGATGAAGGCCGGAGTGAGTTTCGCCGAGATCAGACGACAGAGGCAACAATGGCCAAAGCTTCGCAAGAATGGAGGAATAAAACCAGTTGCAGAGCTTAGAGCAAGAGCAATGGCGGATTTGGGAAGGGTTGGAGAGAGAGAAAGCAAGAAAATCGAATGCAAAGGTGAAGAGCCAAAGGGCAGATTCAATTGTTTTGTCAAAAACGTAAAACGGCGGCAAATCAGAAGCATTTAGTGCGCCTGGGTTAACGCATGCGTCAGACGGCGCAGGCAGAGAAAAGACAGCCAACAATCGCGTCGCCAGCACGGACCAATAAGAAAAAAACGCGTCAGTAGAACGGTTGTAAAATGGTGCGTGACAGCTCATACACTTGGGAGAGTTCGTGAGAATTCTTGTTCTTGAAAGAGGACATTTCGGCCTGGAATAAATGATCTTGGCTATAAGGTTCTTAAGCCGATGTACGAGAAAAAAGTTCAATATAGGTTCCATCATCTCAGAATGCCGAGGTAATAGAACCTAGGGGGCAGTTGTGGGGATGTATTTTCTGAGTACCAACACGTGGCCGAGGTGATACCGAAGTATCAGCCGAGGTGCCACGTGTCGTGGTAGTTACGCCGAGGTAATCTCGGAGTTGCCGAGGTTATCTCCGAAGATATCGGAATCCAGGATAAACGGATAAGGGACAGGAGTCCTAGAATGAAGAAAGACAACAAGATGGATACAGATGATATTCTGAGGGAAGTCTATCCTTATCTCTTGAAAGAGTCCAAGGTAAGTCCGGAATTGGAGTCCATAGAAGTGAGACTTCTAGTGGGACTAGGACAGAGAAAGACTATAAAAGAAGGGCACCCCCGGCGGGTCTAAGGTACGCAATTTGTAGTTTTGAGCAGTAATTTAAGCACTGGTATTATCTTTGAGAGAGACTGACTTGATCGTCGGAGTGCCCCCGGGTGGAAGAACCACCGCCGGAGCCTTTTCTTTCTGTGCAGATTGCAGGGAGCCATCTATTCTGCCTGTGTTCTACAGCTGATTCACTAAGGTGGGCAGTGTGATCGGAATTTCACTCACACAGTTATATGCGCTAATTGGTATATTAATTAGTGTACTAACAAATGATGTGATAGAATTTTAGAGGTTTTGAGTTTTTGTAATTTGTATAATGGGTAAGGTCATAGTTTTGAAATGGTAATATTATAACATATGTTGGTATACTAATTGATATACCAATTGATGCATATAACAATACCTTTAAAATAATTATGAAACTAATTGGTTTATAAGTTGTAACTTTAAGATTTATGAGTCAATACCCTTTTTAAATTTACAATTGTACATACATGCCATAATTCAAAATTTATAAATATGTATATTTTACAAAAATATATTATTTATTGATCTGGTTAAAATACACATACGCATAAAATAGACAAAAAAAAAAAAAGAAAAAAAAAAGAAAAAGAAAAAAAAGGGAGGAATGGAGCGTTTTTATTGCAAGTCACATGGTATTTTGTCTTCTCCCATTAAATTCAAGGCCTAACCCTCCTTGCATCCTATAAAAACCCACTCTTCCCTTCATATTTTCTCCACCATCACAATTACTCTTTTAGAAATTGCTAATTTCTACCATCAACAGTCTAGAAAGTTTTGTTATTTTTTTTCTTAAGGGTTTGAGAGAGATGGGTTCCAAGAGCAATAATGCATCACTTGCCTTGTTTTTTTTGCTCAACCTTCTCTTCTTTGCCTTTGCAAGTGCACAGTGTGCTCCACCTCCACCTCCACCTCCAACTCCGAGTCCTCCACCTCCACGTCCACCTCCACCTCCAACTCCGAGCCCTTCCACAGGCACCTACCCCATAGATGCCCTAAAACTAGGTGTATGTGTCGATTTGCTCCCTAGATTGATTAATGTTACAATAGGTAGACCTCCGGTAAACCCATGCTGCAGTCTCATTGGTGGACTTGTTAACCTTGAGGCTGCTGTTTGCCTTTGCACTATGCTTAAGTTACATGTTTTGGGCCTCCCCGTCAGCATCCCTGTTGCACTGAGCTTGCTTCTTAATAATTGTGGCAAAACTACTCCTCCTGGCTTCCAATGCCCCTAAACAACTCCTGTTTCCTAGCCCTCTCTGTGGCTTTTGCTCATTTCATGAGTCATATAATAAGAGTGTGTGGTGCAAGTGCATTTCATGGTAACTTCTATCTTATTAAAGTAATATTAAATAAAACATATTACAAAGGTGTGGAAGAGAGGGGTAACATTGCAAATGTGGTAACTTCTGTCTTGTTTCCTTTGTCAAGGTGTGTGTAATTTCATGGAGTGATATGTAACAAGTCCTCTTATGTAATACCTCTAAGTCTTATGTGTAACTTTATTATAGAAATATTGAAAAATAATTGCTTTCTGTTTATTTAATTTGTTCTTGATAGTCCATTTTTTTTTTTTTTTTTTTTTATATTTTTTTTGGTGGTATGTAGGATTCTAACATTGAGAAAGCAAATGTTTACGTAACAAAAAAAGAATTGTAACGAAGAAGAAAAATATTATATTAATTTCTATAAATATAAAATGTGAAAAAAATATTACAAAACTATTACACTTGGATATGTAGCCAAATAACTTGTCTACAAATTATCATACATTTGGCTTTCACCAACACTTTGGCCCAATTTCGAAGTTGACAATTTTTGAAAATCAAGATGTTTAAGCAATTAAAATTTCAAATGCACTTGTATGCAAATAACGTGAATTTTAAAAAGCCTATAACCATTCCTATGATGTGAAGCATAGGTCATATTATGTAATGTCATCTCATCCTCTTTAAACTGGCTGTTTTTAATTTTTACATTTTTTTGACCTTTTTAATCTATAAACAATGATATAAAGCATACATGTATCTATTTGTGAGTAATGATTCTCTATTCCAAAATTTTGTTCCTTTATCCAGAATACTAATGGCCTCGTCTAGTCATCAGGAAAGGAAATAAATCATAGGAAAAATATTTTTTTTGTCATTTTTAGCTAACAATAAAGTTGTGGAATTGTATCTTTAACTTTCACGTCAGGACAAATTTTTCGTGTGTTCAAAGTTCATTGGCACTCTAGTTCCAAATAGCTTTTTACCTACAATCTCATAAAGCATAAAAGCATTCATAAAGTAAGTTTACAGAAAGAAACTACATCATTTTCAAAAATAAAATAATAAAAAAAAAAGAAGATATAGACACCTAATACATTACTTCCTACTATAACTTGGTAAAGTAGTTTAGCGAATAGTAACGTATGGGTGCCTCCAGAAGTGTTGGTCCTCTTATGCATGGCAACTAGGCTCTACTTTCTCTAACTCAAGACCCTCCTCAACAAGCCTCTTCTCTTTGTACACATACCACTTGGCACCAACTAGAAACAAAAGCAAGTTCAAAACACTCAAAATTGCCAACAACCAATAGAAATTGTAGAGTCTCCCTTGGGTGAGATTATCAGCTAGCCATGCTCTTTTTTCCCGAGTGACCTTGTGCACTATTGAAACCAACATAGTGCTAAAGAAAAACCCTAGTGAAAGTGTGCTCAGTAACAGGTGCTCATTGTTTTCATACCTTTGGGATACTCCCTTAGAAAAAAATCTAGCTGCCCAAGGTAAGTAAAGGCCTCGCTGGACCCCACAATGAAGAATTGTGGGACCAACCAAAACACACTTAGGGGAACTATAACTGTCGGATCATTTGTCAGACCGTGCAACTGGGCTAGGTGGAGGCACTTGATCTCGGTGAGGGCTACTGCCACCATTTCCAATATTGATAGGACTAGGCCATGGTTTTTCAGGATATTAAATACTTCTCTCAAGTTTGTAAGGTGGTTTGTAGTAAGCTTGCTTTTCACTACCGTGTCATCTATGTAAACTTTCATAGTTCTTCCGAGCTGCTCCTTGAACATTTGAGTGATCATTCGCTGGTAAGTTGCTCCGGCATTCTTGAGGTCGAATGACATTACTTATAGCAGTAGGTAACGCTAGGAGTAATAAATGCTGTTTTATCTTGATCTGGGCTGAACAGTGGTATCTGGTGATAACCGCTATAAGCATCGAGAAAGCTCATATGCTCATATCGTGCTGTTGAGTCTACTAGTTGATCAATGTGAGGCAAAAGAAAGTTATCCTTGGGACGAGCTCTGTTAAGGCAGGTAAAGTGAATGCAGACTCTCCATTTTCTATTCTTCTTTTTTACTACAATTGTGTTGGACAGCCATTGTGGGTACTGAATTTCTCGAATTGCCCCTGGCGCTAGGAGCTTGTCGACCTCGGCAATTATTGCTTCGGTATGCTCACCTTAGGATCTTCGGCTTTTCTGCACAATAGGCCGAGCGAAAGGGTTGATGTTGAGTTTATGGCAAGCAAAATCTGGATCCAACCCTGGAGTATCATCTGCTGACCATGCGAATACCTCTATATTTTCCCTTATCAAATCCAGCAACTGAAGTTTCTCATTAGCGCTTAGCGAGGTACCGATAAGGAAATACTTTTCTGGGTCATCTTCTTTCACTAGGACTTTTTCCAAATCCTCTACTATCCTCTCCACTGGGGTTTCCTTTGACATCCTCCAAGACCGGCTGTTCGGCTATTTCAACTGTCTGTACCCGATTACAGAGTTGTTTAGCTTTCATGGTGTCACGACCCCAACCTGCCCCTAGTAGGATGGTGCCGTGATGGCCAGTAACCCGAGATTACCGAAGGCCAACTTTCAAGAATCACACACAAACAGAGAATACATAGGGGGCTTACAATTGTGGAAGCAATAATTTAAAGTACAAGTGGTCCATGAGAGCTGTGCATAGATCAAATGAGATGACATATACAATATGGTTTTACAACCAGTCTATAAATAACAAAATACAAATTATATCTTGATCAAAAGGCTTCTTAGCCGACATGTACAAAATACAGGAAATACAAGCCAAGAAGCATGATTTTCAAGAATTGCCGACGTAAATACAAAGCCGACATAAACACAAAAATGCCGACATAAAAGCATGAGTCAAGCCGACATAAACACAATCCAAAACGAGCTTGCAAACACATCTAGGCGTCGCCACCGTCCTGCTCATCACCTACATATATATAGAGAGGGTGAGCTTGGATACTCAATGAATGGTACTAGTAATAAAGGTTTCGCATGAATATAGCCGAAGTCTTTACAAAACAAAACATGCCAAAACCATACGAATATTAGCCGAGATCCTTTCAGAGCAAAACACATCAAAGCCTTATCAAATCAAGAGATGAACCGTATTCATCTATCAAGTCTTACAAGTCTCAAGGGATGCTTACTGGCATCGGCAAAATACAAATCAAGCTTTCCGAACAAACAAATTCACGCGGTAAACCGTCAGTGGCAAAACAAAGACTGTACGATCCGTAATCGAATAGTCAAAGGTACTGCGAAAGTTTATAGTCCTCCAGCACAAGGGACTTGTGTTACTTAAGCGCGTAGCTCTTTTTAACACGATGGTCTTGTGTTACTTAGGCCCGTAGCCCGCTTTAACACGATAGTCTTTCCAAGAAAGGACCGTATCCTTTTATACTTAGTGCTGCGAAAGTTTAGAGTCCTCCAGCACAAGGGACTTTTATACTTAGTGTTGCGAAAGTTTAGAGTCCTCCAGCATAAGGGACTTTTCAAAGATGACATCAAAACAAAGCTTATACTTGATACATCAAAATAGAGCTAATCATTCATGCTTAACAAATACTTTCATCAAAACAAAGCAAAGCAAGATTAATCAAAACGGTATAACATAACTTTATTAAAAATACCACTCACATAGATCTTCACGGGTGTAGGCTCAAAGCAAAGATCAAGGACCTACAATCACATGGCAAATACATTCTCAAAACAAGCTTCACATGCATGCAAATGATCCCGGCGTTCTCACCAGATCCAAGTCAATAACAAAGCAAAACATGCCTGGAGTTTAAACACTATTGCCGTCTCATGAAAACACACTGGGTACCCACCAGGTCTTTGCCGAGGTCCCACACCTCCTCGCCGAGGTGTGGTCCTGATGGCCACATTCAAAAGCAAGGTCGGGAAAACCTGGGTTTCCCTTTGAAGAACATGATGAACATGATCACGAAGAAGATGAATGCAAAGATCATAACTTGTTACAAAAATCTGAGATTTCATGCCATGAGTTCAAAACATGGACCTGGGTGCCCATACAAGAAGATCATGCAAGAACAAACACAAAAACATGGTTTTTGTCCCAAACTTTCGGATCAAAACGGGACTTTTCTTCAAGAACACATAAATACTATTTTTCTCTTCCAAAACCAACTTCAAATCGATGTATGACATGCAAAACAGATCCGATCATGCAATGCAGCTAGATGATCAACAAGAACAATCAAAGTGGATCAAGATTCTTACCTCAAAGCTCGAATCTAACGGTTCAAACTCCAAAGATCACACTTGGAAATTACTCTCTCACTCTAAAACTTCTTCTCCCTCTTCTAGAGTTTCTCTCTCTCTTCAAGAACAAAGACTTACAACAAAATGATACAAAATGATATGTTTACAGGCCTGTCGGCTGACTTAGCCTTCAGCTCGGACACGTGGCGCTTCCGGGTTGGTTTAACTCAAAAAGCTGACTGATTGATAAGACAAGTCTATGACAAAGCGTATGTAGCAAGCTAAGGCAAGACACATCGGCAAGTAATGATATCGGCTAAAGTCAAAGCTTCGGCAACAGGGTAACAAAGACATCGGCTAGGGAGGACGACACTTGACTAAGCTATGCCACACCTTGGCCTGAGTGTGCCACACCTCGGTCTAGGCCATACCTGCCCTAGGACAAGGATCACTAAGTGCAAAACATCTCGGCCTAGATGATACACTCCTCGGCCTTGGTTCCGAACACCTCGGCCCAGATAGTGACATCTCGGCGAACATGCCGGGGTGAAGTTGGAGGTCAATCAAGTGGTTCCAAAATGGTTCTAAGTACAAAGGTTCAAAGGTGAACTAAACTCAAGATGACCTCGGCTACACACCAAGCAAGGAACAAAATCATGCAAGCAAAACTTTAAACAAAGCAAGACAAAACAAGATAAATAAGATTTGCAACATCACAAGACAAGATCATACAGGAATGTATGCAAGCATGACTAAATCAAAGTGAGGGTTGTTACCCATGGTTTCCATGAAGCAATGTTTTGATGCAACTTGGTCCATTAAGATCTGCTCTACTTCGTGTTCTGTTGGGAAACGAATGAGCTGGTGGTAGGTTAAGAGGACTGCTTCCATTTGATGAATCCAAGGACGATCGAGTATGGCATTGTAAGGAGATGGTGTATTAATAACCAGGAATTCTATTTGTAAGGTCTTTGTCCCAGCCACAACTGGCAACACTATCTTGCCAAGGGCCATTTAGGCTGTGAATTAAAGCCGACCAGTGGAGCTGCCACTGGGGTGAGGTTCTGTTCAGAGAGACTGAGCTTTTTGAACAAATCGTAATACAATATATCTGCTGCGCTACCTTGATCTAACAGGACTCGTTTTACGTCAAATCGTTTCCCAATTCCTACAGTTATAATCAATGCATCAGTATGTAGGTGCTAAATACCTTCTAAATTCTTCCTAGTAAATGAAACAATGCATAAGAGAGGCTAAGGTACTGTTCGTACCTTTTTTGGTGGGGGCCCTACTGACATGACTTGCTGAATCTGCATAGGTTTCGCAATTTCTTCTTGAAGTGCCTCTTTGCGCTCGTGGCTAGTTGTACCATGAGTTACATTTATTACCAACCAAGGCGGATGCTCGATGTTCAGTTCTAGTAAAGGGTTCCCTTGTTCGGTCACCACTTTGTCCTGATCAATGTAGTCTCGAAGGTGCCTAGCAGCTACCAAGTCTTTCAGTGTTGCTTCAACGCTTTGCTATTCTGAGTCATATGCCCCCTGTCTTGGTGATAGGTGCATCTGAGCTTTTGGTTGCGCTGAGCTAAATCTCTTAACATTTTTTGTAACCAAGTAAAGAATGACTCTCTCTTAATTTTTTCCATAATACGATAGATTGGTTCCTTGAATACAGCCACAACTGCTTCATGAGATTTAGACTTGCCTACTTCATTCACTGTGAGTCCTTGGTGTTCCCTCAGTCTGCTCTTGTTTTGTTTCGGGTTGTTTGTTCAGTTGATGCTACCTCGATGGGGATCTGATTGTCTTCGAGGCGAGCGTACTATTCAATCCTGGCACGTAAATCCTTCAGTGCTGTGGCTGGGCGCTTGGTAAGTGATTGTCTCAGCTTGCTTTCCGAACGCAGACCATGTTTCAAAGACATTACAGCCATTTGTTCACTGCAAACGTTTTCCTCCAGATCATTATATTCCTTCCAATACCTTCTAGCATAATTACACAGCGTTTCCTCCTATTCCTTTCGGAGACCGAACAAGGTATCTGGCTCTTTTGGGATCTTAGTGTTGGAGACGAATCTGGCCAAGAACTCTTCAGAGAGTTGCTTCCAGTCGTAAATCGATCCGGCGGGGAGACGATCAAACCATCAAAGTCCGTATTCTCCCAAGCTAGATGGAAAGACTTTGCACATCAGTGCCTCGTCACGGCTCCATAAGGACATCATCTGTTGATAATGGCTGATATGTGTTAGTGGGTCTGATTTCCCATCGTATGATGTGAACTTTGGTGGAGTGAATTTCTTGGGGGGTCTCATAGCTTCGATTTCTGGGGAGAAATGAGAGAAGACTAGCCGATCCAATGCTCGGTGCTCTCTCTCTCTCTCTCTCTCTGATGGACAGTACGGTCAAGACGTTGAGCCTGATGATCTCGTCGTTGCTCATTTTGTCAGTTGCCGATCAACCAAGTACAGAGATCCTGAGGAGAATACTCTGTCTGCTGGCTGAATGTTTTTTGCCTCTTAGCCTTTCTCCGGTGTAAACCACGGGAGTGGTTGCTCATTGCTTCACTTTTTACCGAAATAGGCTGACTTTGCTGCCCAGATTCATTTCTGGGGGCCTTCTTCACTGGTGGTTCACGAGATGGCCTTTTTCACTGCTTCACTTTTAGTTTTTAGAAGAAAAACTCCTCTATGTGCCTATATAAACCACGTTCAATATTTTTCATTCAGAATTTTCGTCAAGAATTAAGTTTAAAATTTCATTTTTTGAATTCAAGAGATTAGTCTAACACTTAGAGAAATCTTGATTGTCTAGTACCTTTGTACATTTAACTTGGCCATTATAAGCCAAAGTTTCAGCAAGTCACAACTAGTACCTAAACCTGATCTCCTATTTCTGATATGATAAAGATTGAAGACAAAATGTCTCACCGAATACATACTCTTTAAATTAGATTATGATCCTCTCCATATTTGTAATGGAGGATCAAATCCCTTTAGATTTATCTTCACATTTAGACAAATAACAATGATAGAAAACTTTAACTTTGAAATTTTAAAGAAAGTTTCAATGATGTGGCAAGAGAAAAAAATAAAAATATAAACACATGCGTTACATTATATATAGGTCCCACTCCTTATTACATTACTAAAATTCTCTTTAAAACTTTAAAATTAGAACTCTCAGCCTTTATTTCTAGACAAAAGTTCACTCTCAATTTTATCTTTGGGGTCCTTGATGGCTACTTTATCCAATAAATTAAAGAAAAAAACAAAGCTCACAACAGATGTAATCATTAGTTGTTCAAAAAAAACAAAAACAAAAAAGATGTAATCATTACTTAGGAGTTGTTGCCTATGATAATCATGCAGACTATCTAACCCACAAAGACTCTGCTGAGTTGAGTCCCTTAATTTGGGTCTAACCCAGCCCAAATTAATACAATTTACACTAGGCCCATCCCTCTTCCTCCTAGCTCTTTTCCCTTGCCCAAGAAAAACAAATCTAAACGGAACAAATATGGAAAAATTACCCGTAGGTCCTGTTTGAAATATGTGTACACTATTTAATCTAATAACTTTTTGAGTAGACCTAAAAGTCCTACTCTCTCTCTCTCTCTCTCTCTCTCTC
The DNA here is from genome assembly GCA_036172215.1 of Camellia granthamiana. NCBI lineage: Eukaryota > Viridiplantae > Streptophyta > Magnoliopsida > Ericales > Theaceae > Camellia > Camellia granthamiana. Next base: position 14,649,384 of record CM069913.1, read on the forward strand.
TCTCTCTCTGCGTTTTCTCTCACTCTTTAGGTTTTCCTCTCTTTTTCTTTTTCTTTTTTCTGCTTTTTCCTCTCCTTCTCTTTATCATGTCCGACGATCGGTGATCACACTTTTCTTATTCTCTTTCTCTTTCTAATATATAGTCACTGGTGACCGACGACCATCATTGATTGGGGTTCACTGGCAACTACCAACCACCGACATCAACTCGTTACTTTATCCTCACCAACAGCGAAGAAGATAAGTAGATCTACTTAGATCTACATCAAATCTGAGTAGATCTACATGAGATCCGACTAGATCAAAACCAAAAATAATTGTCAGAGTATAATATTCTTTCTATATCTATTCTTTCCTTCGATTTCTCAATTTTTCTACATTTTCTATGTTACATATGTCTATTTTTCTATTTTAATGGAGAAAAAATTCAAATTCTGAATAAGTTGTTTTTAAATTTTAGTTACAGGTGATGAAAATTGTAAAATTTTATAGTTTCGGTTTTTTTTGGTGCTGAAATGAATCATACTTTAAAACTACAAAAATTTGCAGTTTCATAATATTCTTTAGAACTATAAAATTTTGCAGCTTCATAACATGTTTTTCATTTTAATAGAATAATGCTTTGAAACTGTAATATTTTACAGTGTCAAAACTTACTTTTCAGTTTGATCAATATTACAGATTATTTGCTTAGTTGTTTGTTGTTGTTATGTTTTTTAACTATAATTTCTCAATTTATTTTTTTATTTTTTTATTTTTTCCGGCAATATTCTGGTGAGTCTTCAATGATGTTTTTGACATTTTCCAGTGATGTTCAGAACACTCTGACAAACTTCCGACAATACTTAAAACACTTTGGCGAACTTCCGGTGATGCTCCGGCGACTTTCCGGTAATGTTGAATATTCCGACGAGTCTTCGGTGAGTCTGACGAAAGTCGTTGGATGTAGCAACATTTTTAAAGTGATAAAATGAAAAATAAAAAGAGTTTTTGGTAACAATTAAAAATATGTATGACTAATTGGTACAAGTATTTTGTTTTAGGATTAGATGGATTTTGAACTCTATATATGAGACTTATTGGTAAGTGCCTTAACAAATATTTCTTCTTGGGCTTGGGCTCCCTCTTTTTCTTTCAAATAGATGTAATGGCTTTGTTTGATTGATAGCTAGTTTGAAATGTGGGTTGGCTTTTTTACCTTTTAGTTATTTTAGTCTGGGGCTAAAAAGTTTTGTTTGGAATAGACTTTTTAGCTTTTTTTGACTTTTGTGATAGAAAATTAAATGATTATGGGTTGGATGTGACATTTTGTCATATTTAGCTAAAATAGTCTATTTTGTCTTATATAGTTATTTTAGCCCAAAACATCTTCCCAAACAAGCTCTAAATGGACTATAGTATAGAATTAAAATTATTAATTCATGGGACTTATATTTCATTATTTATTTGCAAATTTTATTATTCGGATTAGATTCTAATGGTCGTTCTATTTAACAAAATTGACGATTTTTTAATCCTATAATTAATAACGCAAAACAGGCATATTATTGAGATTATGTATTTTTATATTTATTACAAAACAAACATGGACAAGAGAAAATTATGTATCTCATTAATCTAACTAGATAATCAATCATAGACTAATCTCATTGATTGTTAATCCCCTCATGATTAATCTTTGCTAATCAAATATACCCCAAAGGTAAGATACGAAAATCTATTGTGAATCAAATCTCTGAGTATGGTTAAACATATTACAAACAGTACTAGAGACCCCTAAAAAACATAACCCCCACAACCTTCACTTACTTGTGATTGGTCCAGAAAGGAAAGGAAAAAATAAAAACACATAATTGGTTCACATCATTTTGAAGGTCATGGGGGTCCCCAACTTTGGAAGTCCCAAGCATTTTTAACATATTATTTTCAATAAAGTGGCAAACCAAAAAAAAAAAAAAATCATTTTGCTTATTATTATTATTTTTACTATCAAAATGAGTTTTACTTTAGTATGTTATAATTTAAGATAAATTACACTTACTTCTCCTAAGATTTTTGACAATTATAAAGATTTTTCCTGTGATTTCAATAATTATACTAACCTCCCTTATTTTTAAAACTATCATCAAGATTCTCCCATTGTTAGGCTATTTAAAAAAATTTGCTAATGTCATACCAAAAATGACGAAATTGCCGATTAATTACTTTATCTATTGAAATGAGAAATTTCACAAACATCTCCTGAGGCTTTTGCATATATATTATTAAAAATTCATACATATTTTTCTGGATAATTTACATTACTTATTTATTCATATGTAAAAAAATTATTATTTTATCTTTTCTCAATCATATATCATTCTCAAATTTTCATTTTTATCTTTGAGTCATTAAATTTTTAGTCAATGCATATTTAAAAAAAAGTAGGTTGATATTTCTTACATGATTAAAAAAAATAAAAAATAAAAATAGAAGTAAAAAAAATTTAATCACCTTACAATAAATTAAAATTAGTTAATAGGGAATGAAAGATCAAGAAATCACTTGAGAATAATAAACAATTCAAACAATTTATCATTTCTTATACCTAAAATTAAAATTAATTTTTACTTGAATGGAAAAATTATTTGAGAATAATAAAATATTGAATTAATTTGTTATGTATGTGTGAAGAGTGGTTCTTCAATATTATTTCGTCCTAAATAGACCTTTCTTTAATCCTCGCTCTAATGTCTAAAATAGGAAATAATTTGGTCAGGGATGTCAGAATTAATACTCCGACGGTTAAATTAGTAGGTTGTGTATGGGAGGGAATGAGTATGATATTTTTAAGACAAAGTTCAATTGGTTCCTAGTGCATACATTTTCCCTTGTATCTACCTTCTTTATAAAGTCCTCTGGTGTAGATGGTATATATATTTTCTACATAATTTGACTTGTTTGTCATCATCATTTGAATGTTAGGACCCAAGTTCCTATTATACCTTTGGAAAGGGACAGTCTGGGCCCACTTTGGTACTCGGGCTTAATTGCTTACCGATTCTGCCTAATCCACTTACTCGGTACATCATTTTGCATGCTCGGCGCTTCATCTTCTGGACAATCCAATGGGCAAGGTTCAATTTGGGCCCGTGAAGGATGGGTTCAGATATGCTTTATTTGCCGATTGCACATGTTTTATACTCAACTCACACATTGTGATACTTAAAATCTATTTCTCCATTTTTATTTTATCTCATTTAAACTATTTTTATTAAATTAAATCTTAAAATTTATTTCTCATTCCATTAATGGTTGAATTTTTATTTTATTTTTTTGTTTATAGAAGTTCAAAAACTTGTGTAAAAAAATTGAGTTAAGAAATTGCATTTATATTTTAAAAAGAATTATGAAAAATAAATAATAATTTCATATATATTTAATAGGGTAAATTAAATTACATTTATATATATTTTTTCTTTAGAAAGTGGTTTACTTCGTTGTATGTTTAAATTAGTATTAGAGTCTGATTTCTCAAACTCGTCAATGAAATTATATGAGTATTAGATATACGGAAGAAGTAAAATTAGATGATTTAAATAATAACATTTCTCTATAAATAATAACAGAACACAATAAAAGTGATAAATTAAAAAATAAAGTAAAAATTTAAGCATTAATGAAGGTGTGAAATTAATTTTAACATTTAATTTAATAAAAATAGTTTAAATGAGAAAAATAAAGAGTATCATACAACAAATTAATTGAGTATTTTAGTATTCAAAAATAATTTCTCCATTCAAGTAAAGATTAATTTTATTTTTAGGGGTAAGAAATGAGAAATTGTTTGAATTATTTATTATTCTCAAAAGGTTTCTTTATCTTTCATTTTCTATTAACTAATTTTAATTTATTGCGAGGCGATTAGATTTTTTTTTTTTTTTTACTTCTATATTTATTTTTTAATTTTTTTTAATCATGTAAGAATAACTCGCATTTTTTTAAAATATGTATTGACTAGAAATTTAATGACTCAAAGATAAAAATTAAAATTTGTTAATAATATTTTAACAATTTAAGGATAAATAATTTTCTTACATATGAATAAATAAGACAAATTGTTGAAAAAATTTAATTCATTTTTTTCAACTTAAAAAAAGAAAAGAAAAAAATAATAATAAATGTATTAATTAAAATTGATAAATATTTCGTTGTTTATATAGTGTGAAATAAGTGTGATAAATATTGTATTAATTATTATGGTCTTACATTAAACTATTAGGATGTTAAGTTATAATATTTATGGATATTTAATAATATATATGCAAAATCTCATGGTAGGCGAGTGAAAATTTTCATTTAAATAGCTTATTAGTTCAGAGTGGTAATATGGTCATTTTGGATAGAAAAGTAACAGCGTTTCTGCTAAATTAACGAAGGTGAATCTTGATATTGTCAGTAAAAGTAGAAGAGGTTTCAATAATCCACAAGGGAGGTTTTTGTATTTGTCAAAGACCTGAGGAGAAATATGTATAATTTATCCTATAATTTAACGTCATATGAAATTATTACACATATTTATTTAACTTATATTTTTATAGAACAATAGTGTTAAAAGTACTCTTCAACATTGCATTCGCAGCAACATTTTTTTTAAAATTAATGTTATAGCTACATTTGTTTAGATAAAAAATATTTTTAAATGGAAAATATTTTCTATTTTGGTTGTAGTGGTGGTAAAACGAACATGGAGTTGGAGGCGGTGGCGTGGTAGTGGGGCGGTAGCGGCGGTAATAGCGATAGTAATGGTGATAGTGGCCGTGAGGATAGTGGTGTTGTGGTAGAGGTGAGAGTGGCAGTGGTAGTGTAATGCTATTGCTAAGATTTTAATTCAAAAAATATTTTCCGCCTTTTAAAAGTGAAAAATATTTTTAGCTTATATAGGGCTTTTTTTTTAAAAAAAAAAATTGTAGAAAATGTTTTCCGTTAACTTTTATTTTTCATTGTATCAAATATCAGAAAATACGAAAAACATATTTCAAAAAAAAAAAAAAAAAAATTGCCCAAACAAACGGGATGTATATTTACATATGCATAAACATATATATAGTTTAACTATATTTTACAAGAATATTTTTTTGAAAAAAACAATTATTTCATACCAATTGCTGTTTTAAAAAATAAAATAACACAGTGGGGCAAGCATTGGTTCACTTGTTAGGCAGATATAATTGTCATTCTTTAAAGATTAGGTCTGAATTACGTAAGGAATACGTTAAGATTAGTATGACTAATCGAGCTGTAGCCCCTCGAACTAGCATTTGCCCATTCCTAAGGAAAAAATTATAATATTAGATGGACTATAATTTCTTAATATGGGATATAGTGTTATGCTTAACATAAAACATTAAATAAGTTTTTTTTTTAATTTTTTTTTAATTTTTTATAATTTTCTCATGTTAATGCTACAAAATGATCAACTATTAAAAAATAGTTGATCATAATAGAAATATTATTTAAATAAAATTAATCCTCTTCATCCCTTTTCTTTTGTCTCCTTTATCTTTTATTTTAAAAAAAAAATAAACAACTGCTGAACCCTCCACCTCCAAAAGAAAAAGAGAGGGAGGTAAGTGAAAGTGGGTGCAGAAACCATATTAGGAGGTGTTGGAAGTTATGGGTAATTCTATTTTCACACATCAATTATTCTCAATTAACACATTGAATGAAATATTTTTTTAATACAATTTTCTTTTAGAATAAAACCATGATAATATCTTTTTCTTCTTCCACTCAAATCATAATTCTATAACACCACAATCATTCTCTATCGCCAACGTCATCTCTCTCCTCTGTCATTCCCTCCAGTCGCCTTGTTCCCTCTTTGCCTGAAACTTCTTTTTGCCATAAATTATACAATTCCACAAGACCCCGCTGTGAATTATCTACTTTGAAGGTTGATTGTAGAGGTCTAGGATGAAAGAGAATGAGTTGGGAGTGACAGCAGTGGTGGTGGTTGTAACGCCCTCAAAATAATACATAAAACCCCACATTATCGACAAGCATTGGTATAAGAGAAATAAACATCTTTCTGTTCATCAGAGTATTCATTATAAAAATATTACATGTTGACAACAAAAGTAAATGCCCTATAGGCTTACAACTTTCCAAGCCAACACTTGGTTACAAAAAGAGAGTACTAACTCAAATACATATTAAGCCCTTGGCTTGAGTTTACATGTAATACATCAAAAAATAACGAAATAACCAAAAAAAAAAAAAGAGTCTTCAACTCCCAGAACCTTTCAAGCTATGATCTTGGAGGTGGCATATCACCTGGACCTGAAAATGATGTCCCATATAGGGTGAGCCAAAGCCCAGTAGAGATATACTAAGCCACATATAAGCAATGCCTAAAATCGTAGCATATGATAGATGGTCAACACTTATAACAGTTTATATCACATTACTGTTCCATGACAATCATGTCCATGTTACATTTCATTTTCCTTTACTTATCAATTCATTTCATAAACATGGCTCAGAACCTGGCCAGATAACTTAAAAGAGATTGCATCTCAAATTAGCAATATTTCCAATTCAATTGGGATAACAACTCATGTTAAACATTTCTTACTTCATAAGAGATACACATTTTGGTGTTGTATCAGTCTCAACCAAAATCACTTCCATACTTCACAAATAATACACATTTTAGTGCTGTATCAATATCAAACAAAATCCGGTTTAGAGGTCCATCCCCTATCTTCCCCTAAACCGTGGAGTACATCCCTTATCTCCTCCCATATAACACAATGTATATAAGCAATTATCATATACATGATCACTCAATCAATACACAATTTCGATGTATTGTACCAACCACCATATTCTATGGCATACTCAATTGATTAGTTTTAGTTCGCCTAATCATCATACATTGTCTACAACAATCAAGACTATCCTCCACTGATAGCCCAAAGCAGTTATTTCTATACAGAAATTAAATGTATTAAACTAATACAATATCAACATTTTCATCAGTGAGTGACAAATTAATCCAGCTACACCATTCAATCCCATAATTTCCCAATTTCATGGATGTCAACTCAATTTCATATTTTCCCAAATTAATTATGCTAATTAATTTATTTCCACAATTAGGGCATTTCCACTCTTTATCAAAAATCAAACCTAAGGTTCAATTTCCTCAATTTGACACTAATAATGCCATTTTTCAAAGCTTACAAACACATGGAGTTTAATATATGAAAAACCCCCCTTTTGTTAAATTACAAATCAAACCCTAACTTTTCCCAAAATTACCAAACAACCCCAACGTATCAAAATGCCAAAATTTAAAGACAAAACTCATAAGATGGAGTAGGGTATCCCTACCTCGAAATGAAGAGCTCAAATGAAGAAGATGATGAAAATCCAAAGTGCTCCAAACTCACAAATTTTCAAATTAAATCGAAGCCCTCAATACCCTCTATCTTTCTTGCAAAGAGAGTAGGCTAGAAACTCAATGGAAGTAGATCAATCCCTAGAGAGAAGGTGTTTAGAGAGAGAGAGAGCTCGGATCTAGGGTTTTGAAATAAAAAGAGATGAAAAAGTGAAGTGTTTACCCGCTGCTGCCTGCTGATATAACACAGGCTCGCTCGAGCGAAGGATTGGTCGCTCGAGCGACCAGACTCAAAAATAGACTCGCTCGAGCGAAGAAAGTCTCGCTCGAGCCAACAATGCAAAGCTTCAGGTCTACAACCAGAAGCACGCTCGAGCGACAAAATGCTCGCTCAAGCGAAGAATCTCAAAACATACACCTCGCTCGCTCGAGCGAAGGAAAGCTCGCTTGAGCGAAGAACTGCACCCTTCAGGTCCAAAACCAGACGCAGACGCAAGCTCGAGCCAAGAACCTCTCGCTCGAGCCATCAGATACAAAACTCAACTCTCGCTCGAGCGAAGGATAAAAAACAAGGAGCTCGCTCGAGCGACAAAAGGCTCGCTCGAGCGAAGAAATAAAATTCTGGGCAACAAACATTTGCTTCCAATCACTCCCAACCTGTAACAAAACATGCCCAACACATCCTATAACTCAAAAATAAGGAATTAAAAGATAACAACAAGATATAACCACAGCCAATATGACAGAACATAAGTCCGGAACACTGTACACAAAAGGGGTAAAACCCGGGATCGCTATAGTGGTGGTGGTGATGGAGGGTTGAAAAGGACGGCAACGGTAGCAAATGAAGGGTGGATGAATGGAAGAAAAATTAGGACCTGTTTGGTCTAGTTTTAAATATGTTAAAAAAAAAAAAAAACTAAAAACTAATTTAATAAAAATAATAAGGAATTAAAAAATCATTATTTTCATATTTTTTATCCTTTTAGAAGGTAAAAAAAATTAAAATTTTAAAAATATATTTTTTTGTATTTATTTTTGTCAAACTAAATTATATTTTTCAAAAAAAAATCAAAAAATTGATTCAAAAATTGAAACCAAACATAGCCTTGAGATTTTAAAATTGAAGATAAAGGTATTATTAGAACAAAGAGACATATATTGAAAATTTTAATTTTTTTGATGCATGTATTGAAAATATATTCATTAAGTATGCGTATGTGTACTGAAAAAAATTAATACGTAATTTCCCGAAAGTCATAGGATCGGTTGGGGACAAAAGAATGAATCTTTATGTAGGAGAGATTTAATTGATTTTTTTATTGGTGGACCAGCCCTAAAAATAAAAGTTTATCTCATAGAGAATGGGCGTAAATGAATCTATAAAATGTAGACATGACATGACTAATCGAATTCTTGTTCTCAAGTTATGGGAAAGATTATGGTACGTACTTTTTAAATGGTAGGTATTATATGTATTTTATTATTAAAGAAAAAAGTATATAATTTTATATTTTTTAAATTATAATTAAAAAAAATCATAATCAAATACTATGTGAAGTATAATTAAATATCTCAAAAAAATATCATAATTAAAGAAGAAATCATAATTAAAAATGCATATGATAAGGAGTGTATATTGTGGAATTCTCCCTCAGATTAATGTTTGCCCAACCTTAAGAGACAAATTTCAATAAGAAATAGAATATAATTTCTAAACATGGGATGCCAGCTTAACTAACATAAACTATTAAAGAAGTTTTTATTTATTTATTTTTTGGGTTGATAATTTGTATCATTTAGAAAAATGATATAAAAACCCATTTTCTAGACCTGTTTTTTATACTCAATTTGTAAGTGAGATGATTGATAAATAATTAGAAAAGATATAAGAGAGAATGTTGTCTTAAATATTCTAATAGATTATTGAGTTTGAAAATTAAGCCTAATTTTTTAGTTTGAATAAAAATGCCCAATTTATCTTAATTTTTAGATACGGTCAAAAAAACCAATAGATTTAAAAAGACAAAAATTGACATTTTTTTCCTCTATTCACTGTTTGATATTTTTTAAATATGGTCCATTAAAAAAAAAAAAAAAGGGTCTTTGAGTTTAATAGACTTAAAAAAACAAAAAAAAACAAAAAAAAAATTGACAAAATGAAAAAAAGAAGATTTACTATAAACAAAAAGCAACAAATTTTATTTGCCAAACCCGAAAAACTTAAATAGTTGTGAAGAAAAACCAATATATATGCATTACTATCGTTGATCTCTCACTTCATTTTTTTGTTTTGTTTCATTTTTTTTTTAATATTATGAAATCCAAAAATCAAAACAAAATATATGAAGAAAAATAGATACATTTGCCGATCATACATCTGTAATTTATAAAGCATGGTCATTATGATTTTTTTAAAAAAATTTTATAGATATTTTTAGAGTATTATATGTTGCAATGTCTACGTGATATTTCCGATCAATGAAAGATTGTAACACTACCAAACAAAGGTAAGTTTGACCCATCCGTAAAATAATACTATACTGCTTCTGTACTACTTAACAATTACACGGTGGTTATAAAGTTGTGGCATAAGAGCAACACCAATCATACTCTTTATTAAAATATAAAAATTGTATTTTTTTTTATTTTGTTTAATTATTATTTTTTTATCTATATATTCTAACGCTACTTTTTCTTTTACCTAATCATACACAAACTGTTTAAAAAACCTCTCAAGACTTTCAAATGTAGCTAACCTTGAAATTTTTTGTTAAAATAACTATTGTAATAGCTAGCCTATTTGAGTGACTAAAACATGATAGTGTTAGTTATAATAACTAACCAGCCTTATTTAAAGAGTTCCTTGAAAATGCTCATAAAAGATAAATGAATTGTCAATCCATTGTTTTCTGACCATTCCTATCTCTATAAAACAAATCTACAAATATATAAATCAGTTATAGAATTAGACACAAAATATATATAGATACATAAAAATTTTCATAAATAGATTTTACTAACAAATTGTCATATATATTGTGTGTTTTGATTATGTAATCGATTTTTGTATTTGTAGCATCTCCAAAACCAAACTTGCAGAACTTTTTAAGGCGAACAAACATGCCTCATTAGTGAGAACATAACTATTCCATATTAGTGCAAGTTTGGCATTGACTTAGCACTCTTAATTATCACGTAATTAATGTGGTCATACCTCTCATTTTAAAAAAAAAAAAATTTTTGGTGCACTCTGGTGTTTGGGAATGGATCCAAGATTTCAATATAGAGGGACCAATATATATGAATAATGATTCATCTTTTAATTTTGTTTTTCCAATTTTATCCTTAAGGCTCTGTTTGATGAAAAAGAAAATTTGGTAGAAAATAAAAGTAAAAGAAAATGAAGTCAATGAAAAGTAATAGAAAAGAAAATATATTTTCTTACAAGCATTTGATTAAGATATAAATTTTGTAAGAAAAAGATAGAAAAATTTAAAAGTTTAGTTATATATAATTCACACATTCAATTTTTCTTGTATTTTCTTGTGTTTCTTTGCAAGAAATAAAAAATTAGTTACAATGTTAATATGTGTTGTACAAGAAAATTAGTTTTCTTATACTTTCTACCACTTTCACACTAAACAAACTCATAGAAGTTAATTTTTTTTTTCATTTTTTATTTCTTTCACCCTAAACAAACTGAGCTTGGGGAATTATAGGGGGTGTTAAAAATAAGAAGAGAAGTGTGAGACCGCTATATATACTTATAAAATTTTAAAAATAATGTAAAACTTACGGCATTGATTTTTACTATATAAAATTGAAAAATTTGGCCAAAACTCCTCTATTGGGCGTCCTTTTGGTGATAATGACAACCTATAAATTTTCTTCTTCATAAACTCCCTCACATAGAGGCACGTACTTGATGGAGGATATAGTAACATTTTTTTTTTAAATTTCTTTTTGGATAATCTTATCTTTCCATATATTTGTGAGAGATTTGAATCAAATCTCTCAATGTAATTGTCGTTCCTTCCCTAGAGTAGTTCTCCTTCATTGTTATTGTTTTCCGATTCAAAGTTGCGCGAGATTAATCACTGCTTTTATCAAGTTGTAAAGGAAGAGAGATTCATCAAGTATAGCTTCATTGAGTTGGAGATCTTCATTCGATCTCTGTTCGAGTTAGGGTTAGAGTTTTGTTTGAGTTAGAGTTGGAGTTTGTTTTTTTCACTGTTTGATTGTTGTAATGATATTTGTTTATTAGTTTATAAATATGAAAGTAAAATTTTATCTCTAGTTGTTGTTTAATTTGTACTCTATTTTTTTTCTGATGCTCTGTTCCAGAATGGTAATAAAATTTTACTTTGGTAGTGTGTTTTTGAGTTATTTATTCTGCTATACAAATTTTATTGTGAAACAAAATAAAATTTAACTGTTTACGTTAATTTCTATGGTAATTTTTTTTTTTGGAAGAATATTAAAGTCACCATGGATCTTATTTGATAGATCTTGATGAGAGAATTCTAAAAATACAAATTTTATTAAAAATTGACATCTAGATCAAAAGTTATATCATCACTAAAAATATTTTGATAATAGTGTTGTGTGCTAGACTTCTCAAATTTATTTTTTATTTTTATTTATTTTATTATTATTATTATTATTATTATTTTTGTATTTATCTTTAATGCATTAAAATTTTATTATGAGAGGTTTTTGCTCAAATTATCCTATGAAATAATCATATTTTTTATTAGTGTTGAATTGCAAAAGATCATAATTGTAAAACAATCTATTTAGGAAAGTTAGATATATTGTGATGTGCTTGAGAATTTTTCATATTATTAGAAATTTGTGATATAATTCATATTAAAACTTTGAATAATATTTTTTTAAATAAACGTGATTAATTTTTGGACTCCTCATCTTTTTTTTCTTTTTTTTTTTAATTTTTAAACTTGATAACCGACCTATTAAACCGACTAATTTAGAGGGACCAAACCCACTATTCACTAGTGAGATGCCCAATAAAACCCGAGAAAAATCTTATATGAATAGATCTCAATAAATTATTTATATCTAAAAAGTTTTGAACCTGACTCCTAATCTATGTTCTCTTCTCAAGAGCTAAGACTCAAAATCAACATTAGTTATGAGAAATTAAACTCCTTTGTTATATTATTGTCTAAAATTTTTAATTTTATACTTTAATCCCATGTGTCATAGATATAAAGGGCAGTCACTTAAAAAAAAAATATAAAAAAAAAAGGAATATGAAGGGCAATCACACATCTGAAATAAACTTATACTTTAATATAATAACATATAATATATTTTTTATGCCACGGACCGTTAATATGTTATTTTTTGTCAAATTTTGAACAAAAATTAGTTTTAAAAATAAAGTAAAAAAAAACTTGAAATATAAAAGGTCAAAGTGAAGAAAAATAAATTTTAAAAGTAAAATAAAAAATGACTAAACATAAAAAATATATATATATAATTGGTCCTTTTTTTTTTTTTTTTTTTTTAATAGTAGAGAGTTCCATCACCCTCTAGGACCCTAAAAGCAACTAAGTAATGCTAGAGACCCTTAAAGTTTTATCAAAATTTTTACCAAATGTCTTATGAGTGTAGGATCCACACCATGTGATTCTTATGTGTGGATCCAACACTCTTGTGAGACATTTCGTAAAAAAATTAATAAAACTTTTAGAATCTCTAACATTTTTAAAAGCAACTTGACAAAGGGTGGGTGTGTGGGAAAGAATTAAAGCACGATTGTGACAATTTTAAATTTAAGTTCTTCATATATATATATATATATCTACATGAAAGTGCAATTAAATATATATATATATATTCAATATTATAGGAAGAATTGTTATTTGATTTCTATTTTTAAAATTAACATAAATATCCCATATCAATTATATAAAATTAATTTTACAATTTAATTCATATATTAATCACATAATGGTCTGAATTCTAAATTGTAAAAACTACTTGAAAATCTCATTTCAGAAATCTACATACCATGAAGTCTTTTATTTTATTTTATTATTTATTTATTTATGTCTATTGACGGATAGGTCCTGTTCATTTGAAATATTTTCTATGAGATTCTATTTAATATATTAGTGTCACGTTAGGATGTTTTCGCCGTTATTGATTATTGGTCTCATTTTTATTTTTATTTTATTTTGGAATGTGATTTTTGAAATGTGGTATAATGATTGATTTCCATAATGGGATGTTATATTTTGTGTGGATTGAATGTGGAATGTAGTTTGATTTCCAAATGAGCATGCTACATTTTGGGTGGATTAAATGTGAAATGTGATTTGTCGAAACCAGCAATATGACTGTACTTTATTGAAATGTGACATGTGGAATGTGGTTTGATTTCCAAAATGGACATGTTGTATTTTGGGTGGATTGAATGTGGAATGTGATTTATTCAAATCACAAAAATGATTTCAAAAATCCTTTAGTGTACTTTTTTGAAATGTGACATATGGAATGTGGTAAATAACTAAAATTAAGGAGGGAATCTTCAAATTGACCATATCATAAAAACAGTGACAAATATGTCAAATTACATTAATAAGGACTTGTGTGTTCATTAAAATAAGAATAATGTTATATGCACTAGTCGATGTATTAATTAGTGTACTAACGAATGATGTGATATAATTTTAGAGGTTTTGAGTTTTTATAATTTGTATAATGAGTAAGGTCATAGTTTTGAAATGGTAATATTATAACATATGTTGGTATACTAATTGATATACCAATTGATGCATATAACAATACCTTTAAAATAATTATGGAACTAATTGGTTTATAAGTTTTAATTTTAAGATTTATGAGTCAATACCCTTTTTAAATTTGCAACTGTACATACATGCCATAATACATAATTTATAAATATATATATTTTACAAAAATACATTATTTATTGATCTGGTTTTTTTTTTTTTTTTGATCGGCAAGACAAAAGCTTTATTGATGACAAAAGGCACAATACATGCGAAAATTACATCAACAAAGCCGGGGAAATGCAAAAGCATCATAACTAACCTCTACGATCCCAACTAGGTTGGCACCGCAAAGGAAGCACAATCATATGCAAGCATTAGCCCAGGATTGGTGAGAAGCCAATCAAGAGAAAAAACAGTAGAAGGCAGATTAATAGCAGCAGAGTAATAACAGTAACAGAGTAATAGTAGTAGAGTAATGGTTGCTCTTCTTGTAGTTCCTTCTTGGGACCATTTAAGATACTACCTCTTTGTTTCATTAACCATGATGAGACACTAAATGGATGCCATTGCAACTAGGATAGTTCTTGAACTTGAAAAAAAAAATAGAACCTGTATGGCAGCCCAAGCATATCTGTATATCTGTATGGCAGTCTAAGCATATCTGTATGACAGCTCAATCAACAAAATAGAACTTGAACCAACAACCCCACAAGAACCAGTAGCCTACCAATTGATAGCAAAGCAAACCTAATGTACAAGAGCCTAACAAAATAGAACCTAATGTACAGTAGCCAGGATTGTTCTTGAATTTGAAGAAAATTAAAGCTGAGGGCCTTGTATTACAAATCAAAGCAAATCAGCATAATATTCCACTGCTGAGTAGTCCAAGCATATCTGTATGATAGCTCAATCAACAAAATAGAACCTGAACTAGCAACCAAACAAGGCCAGCAACCTAGCAGTTGATAGCAGAGGAAACCCATATACAAAAGCCTACCAATCACAAGCTTACCAGTCATACTTCTCATCTAAGGGCCACTCTAACTATACTGAGCTCACAGAGATCACTATATAAACAAAGCCACTCTAAACTACATTGAGCTCCCATAGATCTTCACAGGTAGGTTGCGGCCCAATTAACAAATACTCATTCCAAAACATTGAGCAGGGGCACATTTATAGTATCTGCACACACTAACAAAACTCCAACACCAAGTATACACCCTCTTTCCCTGCACCAAACACTTCAGAAAGTGACTACAACCTTTACCAAAAAGAAGCCACATAGAACACACCTCTACACCAAAAGCACTAGCAAGGTAGTCCAACATATCAGTCCACCACTGAGCCTCGCAGTCCAACAGGACAGAATCTGAACTTCAATCTACAGGACCAGCAACAAGCCCAGGTTGACAGATAGATACACACTCTAGCAGAACCCACCATAGGCTAGGCTCAAGCATCAACAGAAGCAAGACTCAATGCCTATGTCTAATACAATATTGGACCTGCTACAAGTTAAAGACTATATCATTAACAGAGAACTCCACTTTGGCTGGGGAAGATTTGACCGACAAAGCTATTCTTACTTTGACCAGCTCACATAGATCTTCAAAATTTGGTCGCGACCCATTAAACACACAGTCGTTTCCATGCTTCCATATGGACCAAAGGACATCTAAAGGTACAACCTTCCATAGTTGCTTCTCAATCTTTTTCAGTTTATAGAATGACCACCATTGCAACAATCCTTCCACTGAGTTTGGTATAACCCACTGTACACCCCATCATTTCATAATATGAGACCACACCAGCCAAACAAAAGGGCAAAAAAGCAAGATATGATAGACTGTTTCCACCCCATCATGACAAAAAACACAACCCACATTAGCATTCACATCTAAGATCCCTATTCTCTGCAGGAAACTTGATGTTTTCACCTTACCTTACCTTGTCATGCCAACCACCCAAAGAATTTTACTTTAGGTGGAGCACAGCTATGTCCAACTGCCATTGCCATATTCCTATCAGGCCCCAAGAAAAATTCACATCTTTTGTACACTGATGCAACAAAAAACAACCCAGTTGGATCAGCCTTCCATTTCCAAACATCTGGACTTGAGACCCGAATGGCTGGTACGGTTCTGATTAAGATATATAACCTACATACCTCCTCCTCCTCCCAGGCCAACAAAGGCCTCCTAAATTCCAAATTCCAGTCCTGTAGCCCTCCTCTTCTAGTATAAAATTCAAAAATTGTTCCATACTTATCGGTGGACAGAGAGAATAATCTGGGAAATTCAGTCTTAAGACACAATTCCTCGGACCATTTATCTAACCAGAATTGAGCTCTCCTATCATTTCGCAACTGAATGACAGCATTATCAAGATAGAAATTGAAAATTTCAGGTTGAGATCTAACTGCATTAATTATATCAGACCAAATTTTTGAAACTCTAATATTTCCTTCTATATATGGCAGCCATCTTCCACCTCCCATATTATACTTTGAACAAATAACATCCTTTCACAAAGTGTGGTTTTCTGCCCCAAACCTCCACCACCATTTCATCAATAGACACTTATTCATATCTACGGATCTTTTAATTCCCAAATCTCCCAAATTTTTACTCTTGGTAATAGCTTCCTATTTAACCATATGAACTTTTCTTCTAAGATCTGAACCCCCCCATAGGAAATTTGCTTGAATTTTATCAATTTCTTTAGCCACCCCCACTGGTATTTTGAACAAGGACATGTAGTAAATAGGCAAGTTACTCAAAACAGATTTAATCAAAGTTAGCCTCCCAACAAACGAGAGCAACCTTCTCTTCCATGAGGGTAATTTCTATTTAAATCTATCCAAGACTGGCTTCCAAGTACTTTTCCTCCCAGGGTTAGCTCCTAGAGGTAACCCAAAGTACTTTAGAGGCAAGTTTTGATATGTACAATTTAATCAAGAAGCAAAGCCTTGCATCAGCTCTTCATCCACGCCAACACTAGCAATCACACTTTTATCATAGTTAATTTTCAGCCTTGATATAAGTTCAAAACATCTAAGTATTCTTTTGATGGTTACCACTTCCACTCACTGAGCTTCACAAAACAGTATTGTATCATCAGTAAATTGTAGATGCGTTACTTTTACCCCATGATTACCTATGATAACTCCTTCAATTAAACCCATTTCCTTTGCTCTATCAAACAAGATATTCTGCCCCTCAACCACTATATTGAAGAGAAAGGGGGATAATGGGTCACCTTGCCGTAGGGCTCTCTGTGGGCATAACTCCTCAGTAAGTGAACCGTTCACTAAAACTGACACTTTTGTGGAGGTTACACAAGCTTTCATCCATCTCACCCATCTTTCACCAAATCCGAAATTAGCACACATATTAAACAAGAATTCCCAATTGACCGAATCATAAGCCTTTTCAAAGTCTAGTTTCAACACTAGACCTTTCTTATTCAATTTTCTCTACCCATCAACTAACTCATTTGTAATAAGGATCCTGTCCAGTATATTCCTACCCCCCGAAAATGCTGATTGTGACTCGCTAATGATTTTTGGCATCATGTGCTTCATTCTATTTGCCAAGACCTTAGCCAGAATTTTATACAAAGAACTGATAAGACTTATGGGCCAATATTCATTCAAGCTTGATGGGCTATCCACTTTCGGAATTAGAGCAATGAACGAACTATTTAAACCACTAACCAAAGTGGCATTCTGATGGAACTCACTAAAGAGTTGCATTACCTCAGATTTGACTATTCCCCAGCATTTCTTAAAGAAGGCCAAATTAAACCCATCAGGCCCAAGTGCTTTGTTGTCTTCACAGCTCTTAATCACATGACTGACTTCCTCCTCTGTAAACTCTGCTCTAACAAATCCACTGCTGGACTACCTCCAATATGTTTGAACTGACCAACCAGTTTAGGCTTAACAACCCAAGTTTCAGAGAAGTGGTTCATGAAGTGCTTCTTCACCTCATGTCTAACCTCCATAGGTTCCTCAACCATTGAGCCATTCACCAGAACTAAACACAAAAAATTTCTGTTGTTTTTATTGCACGCCATAATGTGAAAATACCTGGTATTCCTATCCCCTTGTGTGGCCCAATTAATTCTTGACTTTTGTAACCAAATATGTTCCAACATTTTGTTCAACCTCCAAATTTCACCCATTAGTTCCTTTATTCTGGCTTGTTCATTTCCCAGCAGTGGTCTATCTTCTGCAATTAATTCAATTGCATGAGCTTCCTCTTCAGCATCCTTAAGCTTAGTTTCAACCTTTCCAAACACAACAGTGTTCCACACTTTTAATTTTTGTTTCAAAGCTTTAAACTTCATGAGACATCTATAGCCAGCCTATTCTTCCACCTGAGCTTTTGACCAGGTTTTCTTCACTAAAGATACAAAGCTAGGGTGGAGAGCCCAAGCATTCAGAAACCTAAATGGTCTAGGACCCCAATCACGATCATCTTCCATCAATATTATAGGACAATGATCAGATAGCAACCTAGGTAGTCCCCATACCCTGAAATTGAAATTCTGAAGCCACTCATGATTAAGTAGAAATCTGTTTATTCTACTCCATTTCTCTCTTATTTATGA
Organism: Camellia granthamiana; assembly: GCA_036172215.1. Classification (NCBI taxonomy): domain Eukaryota; kingdom Viridiplantae; phylum Streptophyta; class Magnoliopsida; order Ericales; family Theaceae; genus Camellia; species Camellia granthamiana. The sequence goes on from CM069913.1 coordinate 14,668,152, forward strand.
GTTGTACCAAGTAAATTTCCTCCCCAGCATTGGTAAGTCAATCATCTCTAGTTGTTCTACCATAAAATTAAAATCCCTCATTCCTCGGTCTCTCTTAGAACACCCAATCCGTTCATCAATGTTCCTTATTTTGTTGAAATCACCCCCCATACACCATGGCCCCAAGAAATGATGCTTCAACACAGCAAAATTTGCCCAAACTTCTTGCCTTTTAGCCATATCTATAGGACCATACACATTTACAACCACACAGCTAAAAGAGGAAAAGATAGTACCTGACATGAGAATGAAATTTCGATTGCCACAGCAAGCATTTACTTGAAACACCCTTGGATTCCATACACATAGTAGTCCACCAGCTCTGCCTTGCGCATCCACTGCCATATACTCAAAGTGATCTTCATACCAGATATATTTTACTACTTCAGTGGTAATTGTAGATCTCTTTGTTTCTTGAATCATCACTAAACTAATTTTCCTTTTCACCAAACTTCTTTTGATCCTTTTCCTTTTCTCAGGTCTTCCAAGGCCTCTAACATTCCAAGATTGTATCTTCATTACAAAGTTTTTACACTTAAACTCCCTAAGCCTTACGATTCAATTCTCTTCACCTCTTCTTCTCACCCCTTTTCCTTTGTCTGTGGCCTCCAATTCCTCTAGCTTGCTAATCACCTCCTCATCCTCCTTGCCATCCAAATTGACCCCCAACACTTTTCCAATTTGAAGTGATGCTTCTGCCTCTGATAATCGTAAACACCCTCTACTAGACTTGCTGGCCATGGAAAGTGAGATAGCAGCTACCGTAGATTGGAAAACTGCCCCTTTTCTTAGATTCAATGATGATTGCATTGCTGTCTTTCCCTCTTTGTGCTTCCACTGCTTCAGAATTTTCTGACTTCTACTTAACATTCCTTTCTCCTTCAGTTTATTTATTGATCTGGTTAAAATATAGGAACGCATAAATAGACACAAAAAAAAAGAGAGGAGAGGAATGGAGCGTTTTTATTAGTGCCTTCTCCCACTTCAATTCAAGGACTAACCCTCCTTGCATCCTATAAAAACCCACTCTTCCCTTCATATTTTCTCCACCATCACAATTACCCTTTTAGAAATTGCTAATTTCTACCATCAACAGTCTAGAAAGTTTTGTTATTTTTTTTTCTCTTAAGTGTTTGAGAGAGATGGGTTCCAAGAGCAATAATGCATCACTTGCTTTGTTTTTTTTGCTCAACCTTCTCTTCTTTGCCTTTGCAAGTGCACAGAGTGCTCTACCTTCACCTCTAATTTGCCAATTTGCTCGGTGGATTGGTTAATGTTACACTAGGTACACCTCTGGTAACACCATGCTACAGTCTCCTTCATGGACTTGTTAACCTTGAGGCTGCTGTGTGCCTTTGTACTGTGATTAGGGCAAGCCCATTGGTCATCAACCTACCTATTGCATTGAACTTGCTTCTTAATGTTTGTGGGAGAAATATTGCTACTGGCTTCCAATGCCCCTAAACAACTTATGTTTCCTAGCCCTCTCTGTGGCTTTTGCTCATTTCATGAGTCATATAATAAGAGTGTGTGGTGCAAGTGCATTTCATGGTAACTTCTATCTTATTAAAGTAATATTAAATAAAACATATTACAAAGGTGTGGAAGAGAGGGGTAACATTGCAAATGTGGTAACTTTTGTCTTGTTTCTTTTGTCATATAGTGTGTGTAATTTCATGGAGTGATATGTAATAAGTCCTCTTATATGATACCTCAAAGTCTTATGTGTAACCTTATTATAGAAGTATTGAAAAATAATTGCTTTCTGTTTATTTAATTTGTTCTTGACAGTCCATTTTTTGTTTTTTTTTGGGTAGTATGTAGGATTCTAACATTGAGAAAGCAAATGTTTACATAACAAAAAAGAATTGTAACGAAGAAGAAAAATATTATATTAATTTCTATAAATATAAAATGTGAAAAAAATATTACAAAACTATTACACTTGGATATGTAGCCAAATAACTTGTCAACAACTTATCGTACATTTGGTTTTCACCAACACTTTGGCCCAATTTTGAAGTTGACAATTTTTGAAAATCAAGATGTGTAACCAATTAAAATTTCAAATGCACTCGTATGCAAATAACGTGAATTTTAAAAAACCTATAACCATTCCTATGATGTGAAGCATAGGTCATAATATGTAATGTCATCTCATCCTCTTTAAACTGGCTGTTTTTAATTTTTACATTTTTTTACCTTTTTAATCTATAGAAAATGATATAAAGCATACATGTATCTATTTGTGAGTAATGATTCTCTATTCCAAAATCCTTGTTCCTCTATCTAGAATACTAATGACCTCATCTACTCATCAGGAAAGAAAATAAATCACAGGAAAAATAATTTTTTTCATTTTTAATTAACAATAAAGTTGTGGAATTACATCTTTAACTTTCACGTCAGGACAAATTTTTCATGTGTTCAAAGTTCATTGACACTCTAGTTCCAAACAGTTCTTTCCCTACAATCTCATAAAGCATAAAAGCATTCATCAAGTAAGTTTACAGAAAGGAACTACATCATTTTTCAAAACATAAAAAATAAAAAAAAGATATAGACACCTAATACATTACTCCCTACCATAAATTGGTAAAGTAGTTTAGCGAGTAGTAATGTACGGGTGCCTCCAAAAGTGTTGGTCCTCTTATGCATGGCAACTAGGCTTTACTTTCTCCAACTCAAGACCCTCCTCAACAAGCCTCTTCTCTTTGTACACATACCACTTGGCACCAACTATAAACAAAAACAAGTTCAAAACACTCAAAATTGCCAACAACCAATAGAAATTGTAGAGTCTCCCCTGGTTGAGATTATCAGCTAGCCATGGCCTTTTTTCCCCAGTGACCTTGTGCACTATTGAAACCAATATAGTGCTAAAGAAAAACCCTAGTAAAAGTGTGCTCAAGAACAACCTTGTGCTCATTGTTTTCATACCTTTGGGATACTCCCTTAGAAAAAAATCTAGCTGCCCAATGTAGGTAAAGGCCTCGCCGGACCCCACAAGAAAGAATTGTGGGGCCAACCAAAACATGCTTAGGGGAACTACAGCTGTCGGATCGTTTCCCAGACCGTGCGACTGGGCCAAGTGGAGGCGCTGAATCTCGGTGAGGGCTGCTGCCACCATGGCCAATATTGATAGGACTAGGCCAACACTGATGCGTTGTAATGGGATGAGGCCTTGTGGCTTTTTTTGGACTTTTTTGACTATTGGAATGATAATTCTGTTGTAAATCGAGACGATCAATAGGATGTTGCCAACGAAGAAAACAGTTAATAAGACGGCTAGGATTTGAAATGATTTGCCAATGCGGCGGTCCATGGTGGTGGCTTGTGACACTGAAAATGTGGTCATTTAGGCATAAATTGTCTAGAACAAAATTGTGGTGCCCCAAATGGGTAACATTCTAATTACCAATTTTACTTCCTCCACATCTATTAAAGTTGATGTGTACCATTTATTTACCATTGTGGTATCACCTGACATTTTAGGGTCCCTGATGGCTGCTTTATCCGAGACACTGCCACATACACACACACACACACACACACAAAATGTTAAAGCTTCAACCTTCAAAAAATATTTAAATATTTTGTTTTTTGTTTTTTTTTAATTTTTACTTTTATATATTTACATATTTTCTTTTACACCTATGGATATAATTAATATTCTAAAGGTTGTACACCATAACCCATCACCTTTGACGTTCAATGGATCTATAGCTAAAATCAAAGACATCAATACACCATCTAAAACATCGTGTTTGTAAACCTTGCTTAGCAACCACATATATAACATCCGACATATGCATATATATATATATATATGGAAGGTAATCTAATGTATCGGTCAATACATCTATGACACTCAACAGTTATGGGTACATCAATCAATATTGTTCGATATGAATCGAAATTTGACTGTATCAGTGTCCGATATGTTGCCCGATTTTTGAGATTAACCTTTTCTCTACTTGAATGGGCTTGATGGTACAATGGTGCATTGGTGGAAGCAGCGATGGCTTTGCCGGGTCACAGATGAATAGAGATCTAGGCCATGGGGAATTGGGGTTGAATCATTTTGATGAGTTGACCCATTTATCTGTTTGCCTCATTTGTTTAATACAATATCAAGGCTTAAGTTAGGAAATTTAATATTAAAATTGCTTCTATTATCACGTGCGTAACGAATCCCTAACTACATGGGATAGAGTGCAATGCGACTCAAATTTTGAGGAGATCTATATTATTTTGTTGGAGGAGAATTTCCTCCAGTCTAAAATTTGAATTGAATGGGATTTTTGAACCCGTGAAACCCACCACAAGTCTTGTTTTTATTTTCTTAAGTATTTTGTGTATTTCATTTACAAAAAAAAAAAAAAAAAAAAGATCGATCCGATAACTATAACTTGTTTATTATATCATTTTTTCACTAAAAAATGGACGACAAATATGTTTTTAAAAAATGAATCATACATTTTTTGATAACAAAAATAATAAATTTACCAAGTTACAGTTATCAAATCGACTTAAATTTTTTTTTATAAATTAAATACATGAAATATCTGGCAAAATGAATGATTATTAAAACAGGACTCATGATGAGTCCTATGGATCCAAATAACCCATTCCAGTCCAAAAGCCTCCTATTTGTCAAACTAATGGGGATAGGTGTAATTTTGTGCAATTATCAAGAGAGGTGTGTAATTTATCAAAAGAAATACGATGAAATCGTTGGGTAGGATCATCAAACTAATCTAAACTTTTAATAAAGGGGATTTTTTTTAAGGTCTCTGGTATTCAGATTTTATAGCATAAATGACACACAATATTTTCATAATGTCTAAGGTCCCTCAACATCGATCCAGAGAATTTCTCTGGATAAATTATAGAGAAAATTTCAAAATTTTCTAGACATATCACAGAGAAAATTCCAATTCCAAATTTCTCTGGACATATCACAAAGAAAATTTCAAATTTCTCTGGACATATCATAGAGAAAATTCCAATTTCAATTTTCTCTGGACACATCACAGAGAAAATTCCAAATTTCTCTGGACATATCATAGAAAACTTTTTACACATCACTGACAACAAATCTCTCTCAACACATCACAGAGAAAGTTTACACATATCCAACACCAAATTTCTCTAGACATATCACAGATAAAATTTTACATATCACTAACAACAAATTTCTTTGGTTTCAAATCAGAGAAAATTGAAATTCTCTGAGTTCAAACTAGAGAATTTTTTTTCCTTTTCCTTTTCTTATTTCAACTTCTGTTTATTAACAATATTATTGTTATTGACCATTACTCCATATCCAGTTTATGCAACCATTTATGTATAAACTAATATTTCTACAAAGAGCTTTGATAGAGACCCCCTCCAATCACCACCCCCACCAGCCCCACACACACGTGGTGGGTGGTAATTGGAGGAGAAGGAAAAAAAAAAAAATCTGACCAATGAGAGAGAGGGGGGGTCAAGGGGGTGGGGGGGAAAAGGGGGTCTGGGTCTTTTTCCTTCTACAAAACCCTTTACAATGACATTAGAATTAAACATTCAAAAAATACAAGGACCAACAAACATTCCAATCTTTAGTGAGCATTTTGTGTTGTAAGATTTTCCTACCTGGCTATATCTGGATAAACTTGGCCGCCTTGATCACGCGCGTTTCTAAACATTAAAAGAAATGAGTTAAACCCTTCAAATGAAGCTCTGCCCAAGATCCACAGTAGTAAGTTACTAAATGAATTCATGGTCCCAGCTTTGTTCACAAATTTTTTTGGCTTTGTTCACATCTGTAGATGCACATCTTCGACCAGACAGATGTTGTGTTTTCTTGGCGAGATTGTTTTTCACTTTTGTGCATAACGATCGCTGCTTTTGCTTCGTGTATTGGATTGAATTTCTCTAGTTTGGACCAGAAAAATTCTCTGGTTTGAACTGAATTTTCTCTGGGTTGGTCTAGAGAAATTCTCTAGTTTGGACTGAATTTTCTCTGGTTTGGTCTAAAGAAATTCTCTGGTTTGGATTGAAATTTCTCTGGATTGATTTGAGAGACCTTAAACATTCTCTCCTTGGCATTTCATCAAACACCTTCTTTGCTGAATCCATGTCCCCAGCTCCCGAATACATTTTTTTATGTGGATTTCTTCATTAAATGTCGTATGAAGATTTTAAGATTTAGTTTATTGAGATCAACAATAAAGACAATGAAGAAGAAACAATAAAAAAGTAAGAGAAACAATGATGAATATTTTCCAGCCGTGCTTGTGGATATGTAACTGATGCATTTTGTTTCTGCTTTCATATCTGCTGTAATGCTTTATAAATCTTACTAGTGCTCTACTTCTTGATATTTGTCTTCCGAGGGTAGTGATATTTGTCGATGGAGGAGTCTTCATCGGAGGACTAGTGATCGGAGGAACAACAATGAGGACTAGTGCTCTGCTTCATATAAATCTTACTATATAAAACACTATGAGGAGTCTTCATATAAATTGACGATCTCCATCGGTAAAGCTTTATAAATCTTGCTAGTGTGAATTCCTCCGTCGTAGTTAATGCCAATGAAGCTTTGAACAATGTTGTGAACGAAGAGGATAGAGAGAGAGAGAGAGAGAGAGAGAGAGAGAGAGAGGAGTTGTTTGGTGCAAGAAGAGAGATAATGAAAGAGTGAGTGTTATATATGGGTATGGGTGAGGGATCTTAGACTACAAAAAAAATTATTGTGGACCTCTCCTATTACTAAAAGTTGGAGAGGGATGTTAGACCAATTTTCCCTTTAATAAATGTTCTAAACACAAAGCTTTAAATAACAACAAATCATATTATTAAACTATCAATATGTCTTAATAGTTGGATTTAATTTCCATCAAGTCCTATTAAAATAAGCCCTAATACAATTGTCGATAAAAAAAAAAAATTTGTGATGATTTTTTACATATATCACTAAAAATTGACAATTAATGATTTTTTTATCACGACTTTTATAATTTGTCACTAAAACTTACAATTAGTGACTTTTCCTATTACAAAATTTTCAAACTTTCTTTAAAAGTTGAAAATTATTGACTATTTTTGTAACGATTTTTTTAAATTGTTATTAAAACTTATAATTAGTTAACTTTTTTGTTATAAAATTTTCAAATTGTTGGTAAAAATTAACATTTAGTAATGTTTTTTAATAATATATGATTAAAAAATGTCATTAATTATCATAAGACCTATTAAACAATAAATTTACATAATTTGGCTCTTTTTTTTTTTTCCACATGAATTTTTTTGGAGAGGGAGAGAGGGGGGTTCTTCGGTAGTGGCTTGGCTTTCATGATCTTTTGATTTCATTGGATCACGATGCTTCGATTAACATTAACATTATCATTTATCTGTTATGAATAATATTAGGAATCATGAAAAAAAATTATGAAATATATTATGAAAATTTTTAATTCTTTAATTAGTGTGTGATATTTTATTATATTTGTAATCTACAAATAATACTATATATATCAATTAATATATTAATTAGTGTACTAACAGATGATGTGGCATAATTTTAAAGGTTTTGAATATTTGTAATTTATATAATAAATGAGGTCAATAATCATGACATAACACTAGTTAGTACACTAACGTGTGTGCACTAATTGGTGCATGTAGCACCACCGGTAATCTAAATATGGAAAATCTTTCATGATTATCTTCATAATATTTTTTTCATGATCCTTAATATTACGAATAATACTATATGTACCAATTAATATACACACTTGTATATTAACAAGATGATGTGGCATCATCTGTATGATTTTGAGTATTTATAACTTGTATAATAAATGTGGTCAATAATAATATCATAATACTAATTGATACACTAATATGTACACTAATTAATACATATAACACCACTGTAATATTACTCATATGTTATTGATTTCGAATAATGCTATATGCATGGTTTCAACACTAACCTCAAAGGAATATTGAATTCTTAAATCTTAGAAAAGTGCTTTAATTAAGATCCACTAAAAATCACTTTTAAATTGATTGGACATTAATTGTGATGACTCATAATTTTTTTTAAAAAAAAAAAATAGACAGTACATAATTTAATAGAGCAAATTTTTGGATTTGACTACTGTGTAAATTCTGCGCGAAAACAGTTTGGTTTTGTATTTTTTAAAAATAGTTGCCAATCTCAAAACATTATAAAAGTTTTATATGTTGTTCACATAGGAGTCTAGCACGTTGGGTAAAAATTTCAGAATTTATTGATGACTATTTATTTTATAAAAATTCACAGACTGATTGGTGTTCGGTCTAGTGTATAGCAGAATTTGAAATTGAGTTTTGGGTGTTTGGACCATGATTTGAGATAAATTAGTTGGGTTTATTTTGGTATATAATTAGACCATGTTTGACTTATGGGTGAGACCCATGATTTAAATTCAATTTAATTTGAATTTGTTTATGATTTATGTTTAATTATTTGGTCCCTTTTAATTATGTGATTGGTAAATTATTATTATTTATTATATGGGATTATAATAAATATTTGAAAGTTAAATTTATGGTGGGTATCATATGGTGAAAAAATTATATATTTTATACAGAATGAAAATGTGTATATTTCGTAGTGATCAAATATTATATTTTGTGGTATGCAAAAATGATATATTTTGTGGTGAAAAAAATTATATCATTTTATAATTTATATTATAAAATTTTGAGGTATTATTACAAAAATTATATTTTTGGGGAAACTAAACTTTGAAGAGCAAACTCACGTGAGTTGTCTCCCCACTTTTTCCTTCCATTCTTTCTTTTCCTTTCTTTATTCATTTCCTTTGGCTGGGAGCAGAGAGCTCCGCCCCCTCTCCTGTGCGTCTCTCTCTCTCTCTCTCTCTCTCTCTCTCTCTCTCTCTCTCTCTCTCTCTCTCTCTTTATTTTCCTCTATTAATGCTCAATTTTTGAGCTTGAAATGAGAGTCTTTAGAGTGAGATTTTACAAAAGTGTTGTAAATGAAAGTCAGAGTGCTCGTCGTGACCTTCGCAATGTAGTCTTGGATTCATGATTAGGGAAGATTTGCCTTCCAAATCTGCTCTTCTTCATTATTTGAGGTAGAGACTTTCTTCATATTCTTACATTAAAGCTGTGGTAGGGTTATTTTGAGAAAATATGTCATTTTAAAAGATATTGCATATATATATATTTCAGATTTTTGTTTGGTAATTTTTGAAAGAAAAATTAGGTTGAAGTGTTAAGAATATTGTTATTTTGAAATTGATTTGGAAAAATCATCTTGTGTTGGAAATACTTGTTAAAAATCTGAAAATAAAATAAAATTAATAGTTGTATGAGTTGTATCTACCTCATATCATGGTTAGATAATATATTTTGGAAAAATAATGTTGAAATATTTATCTCATTTTTGGGTTTTGGAATTTATTTTTGAGAAGAAAAATAAATTGATGATGATGATGAATATGGTGTAAATTGTTAAGTTGATATTATAGAGTTGTTTTGGAATTAAAAACTCTAAAAGTGTTATATTCATGATATTTTTTGAAAAGTGATGTGTTGATGATTTAGTCTTTTGTTCATTTTTGCGAAAATGAAAGTATGAAATGAGGACTTTTAAACTCTCAATCTTAAAAGTATACCCTTGGGCATATTTCAAAATTTTTTGATATAAATATCATATTGATTAGCTAACTTTAGAAAGGTTGTGAAAATTGTTATTTGAAGAGAATTGGGGAAAGATTGGCTATTTGAGTAGCTTGGCATGAAATATGATTATGTTTGAAAGATGAGTTTGTTTAAGTTATGTTTGGTATTATTTCTTTTGGAAAAATGTGAATATAAGAAAATTACTAATTTAGTGGATTAAATTAGTTTGGTTAAAAGTTTATATCATTTATGGTTAAAAGTGTGTTATTGAGATTATACCATAACTTTTAATATAGTATGATGAAAATATTAATATTTCATAAGTATGAGATATTGGTGAAATTTATTTTGGTTATCTTGGTTGAAGTGGAACAAAATTTATTGAAAGTTTTATGTGAGTCAAGACAATTGAGAAATTGACTTTTGATTTTAATAGTTGAAGTATGCTAATATGTTGCTTTTGAACATCAAATTTTTATATGTGACATTTGAATTGTAAATTAAGGGTCTGGTTAAATTGGGAGTTGACTACCTATAATCTTACTATTTAATGTATTTTTTGTATATAAAATTACGTGCGGATATTTGAATTGAGAGAGCTCCAATTTGTGAAAAATCCTAAATGTTAATGTTTTGGGAGTTGTTGGATTTTTGAGAAAAGATTTTGTTTGGTTTAAAAATTGAGGTTTTGATTTGGAAAACACTTATGAAACTTTTGAAACATCGAGTATTAGTTACTCCTTTGAAATGTTGAGTTTAAATGAAAGTCATATAAGTCTTGAAAGTTTGTCTTTAAAATGTGGAATGTGGAATATGGATTGTTTCTAAATGTGGGGAATCATAGGAGATTCCAAGTTATGGTTATAGGTTGGATTGTATATCCATGTTGTTATCATTTAAATTAATACATTAGAGATAATATAGCGATCCCGGTTTTCCCTTTATTGTTTAACAGTATTTCGGACTTAGGTTCCGTGGAGTTGGTTGTTGTATATGTCTTGTTGTCATCCTTTAATTCCTTATGTTTGAGTTTTAGGATGTGTTGGGCAGGTTTGTAACAGGTTGGTTGAGTTTTGGTCTCAAGTGTTGTTGCCCAGATTTTTGGTTGTCCGCTGGAGCGGGTCCCTTTGCACTCAAGCGGAGTCTACACACTTTCAGTATCTTGTGCGTCTGCAAAACTACTGCAGGTTTGTTTTTCACGCTCGAGCGGAATTCTTTACGCTCGAGCGGGTCGCGCTCGAACGGGTACCTTGGCGCTCGAGCGGGTGTTCGATGTCTGTAAAAGTACTGGAGGAGTGTAATCTACGCTCGAGCGGCTTTTCTTTTGCGCTCGAGCGGGTGTGTTTTGCAGTTGTGTCTTGGCGCTCGAGCGGGCATTTTTGCACTCGAGCGGGTCCAATTTTTGTGCTTGTCGCTCGAGCGTCCTATTCTCCGCTCGAGCGGGTTAGTCGTATATCAGATGGCAGCTGGGTGATTTTGAATCACTTTTCACTTTCCCTTTCTCTCTCTTACTTTTCTAAACCCTCTTTTGAGAGCTCCTCTCTCTAGAATATACCTTCTCTCTAGGGATTGATCTAGCTTGAGTGATCTACTCCCTTAGTGTCTTTGCAAAGAGTGTAAAGCTTGGCTTGGGCTTCCTATCAATTCGAAAATCTTGGGTTTTGCAGCATTTCGAGATTTCTTCATCATCTCCTTTGAGTTCCATCTCTTGAGGTAGGGATTCCTACTCATCTTTATGAGCTTTAACCTAAATGTTGAGCTTTTTGTATAAATGGTTTGATTTGGGAAGTTAGGGTTTGAGATGTGTTATATTGAAAAGAGGGGCTTTGTCCTTTTGACTCCTATATGTATATTTTGGGTCTTAAAAAGAGATTGTTGATGTTGTTGATAATATTTGAGCCTTTGGGTCAATATTGAGAAAAAGGGGGAAAATGCCATGTTTGGGTATATTTGGGTCATTAGTGTAATTAATGACATTTATCATGGAATTATGAAATTAAGTTGGAAATAATGAAATTGGCATCATATGGGATGAAATGGTGGAGTTAGATTTATTAATCACTCACATTTGAAAAGTGTTGATAAATTATCTGTTGATGTAATTATTTTCTGCTTAGAAATAATTGCTTTGGGCTATCGGTGGAGGATAGTCTTGATTGTTGTAGACAATGCATGATGATTAGGCAAACCAAAACTAATCAATTGAATATGTCATCGAATATGACGGTTGGAATAATACATCAAATTTATGTATTGATTGATTATGTATATGATAATTGTTTATATACATTGTTTTGTGTGGGAGGAGATAGGGGATGTACTCCACGGTTTAGGGGAAGATAAGGGATGGACTCCTAAACCGGATATTATTTGGGAGGAGATAAGGGATGGACTCCATTGATACAGCAAATATGTGTATCTATTGAAGTGTTAATACAACAAATCTGTGTATCACTTGTGAAGTATGGAAGTGTCTTTATGTGTTATTGATACAGCAAATATGTGTATCTATTGAGGCTTATGGAAGTGTTTTGATATGAGTTGTTATCTCATTTGAATTGTTGAAATGGAAGAATTATTGACATGAGATGTAATCTCATTTAAAGTATATGGCCAGGTTCTGAGCCAGGGTTATGAATTGATTTATGTGAGTTAAACATTTATCAAATGTTAATGTTTTAGTTATTGCTCATTTTATGCTTAGCATATCTCTACTGGGCGTTGGCTTACCCTATATGGGACATCATTTTCAGGTACAGGTAGCATGCCACCTCCAAGGACGTAACTTGAGAGGCTTAGTGGCGGGGACATCTTTTGTGATTACATTCTTGTATTACATGTACATTAAGCCAATGGCTTATTTTGTGTTTTGAGTTAGTACTCTCCTTTTTATAATTAAGTGTTGGCTTGGAAAGTTGTAAGCCCGCAGGACATTTACTTTTGTTGTCAACATATAATACATTTTGTAATGAATACTCTGATGAAATGTAATTATGCTTTATTCTCTTATGTCTAAGCATGTCAAGAATGTATGATTTATGGGTTTATTTTGAGGGCGTTACAGATAACTATTTTAACTATCAGTGGAAATTTACCGTATTTGCATTAATGAGGGATTTCTTGGAAGGATGAGAAATGTTGGAACTTTGGAAGTTTGAAATATAGTATATTATAGATTTGTCTTGAAATGACTAATTGGAAATGTTGATTAAATGTGGAGACTACATGAATGTGAATATTGTTGGATTATCTCTTGGATTGTATTATGATATTACATTGATAGATATATGGAATTTAATCACAATGGAGTCTTGTGTGGTGGAATTGAAATTGGAACTAATCTAACGCATTGTTAGATATTGCATTGCCATCCTATTTCATTGTTATTATGGATTTTGAATTGCAATTGAAAACTATTGTTTTGAGAACGGAATTGTTTTTGGGAAACAAAATCATTTGGATTTGATTTGGGTAAATACGTTGGTAAGTCCGGTTAGGGGGTGTAGTTTGATATTGGTTAAGTGGGCCTGAGTGTCCATGGTGAAAGACCAGAAACCTGCGCGGATAGGTGTCGAGCCTTCCGGTTAATACCGGTAAAAATGACAATTTGGTAGTACTTGTATAGTCTACTTGCAGACACCAGCCTAGGGATTACCTGAGTCGTATTTACCACCTTGGAATTCTATTGAAATTGTTAGATTAATATGTTTTCAAATTGGCATTGCGTACAGGATTTTCAAAATATGAAAAAAATATTTTGAGTATGGCATGACATATGCATTCATCTCATAAGATTGTATAAAATTATTTAATGTTTTGTTAGATGTCATTATGAATTGTTTAATTATTTGATTCAATTGACAAATGGGTAATTGAATGAATTGAAAAGGATGTCATGTTGCATTTGAGGCATGCTTATTTATTTAAGTTAACTAGTTGTGGTTAATTAAATGAATTGGATCAAAGAGTTTATGTAATAGAATCATATGGTTTTGACATAATATGATTTTACATAAATGTATGATTATCTTTGTACCCGCATATTTTCTAATGTTTTAATATGAGATTGTTTGGTGAGCTAGTTGTTGCTCACCCCCTACCTGTACATGTGTACAGGGAATGCTTTTCGGATTTGAAGATCAAACAGTGGATCTTACCATTTCATAAGTGTAGTGTAGTGATAGATTGTACTACTACTTTTTATTTGGGTTGCGTGCTATTTTTTTGTAAAGAGTAGTGACTTCTCTTTTATTGTAAGTCTCAGGGCATTTCTTTTATTTGTATGTAAATGTCATTGTTGTATAACGAGAGGGAATATGTATATTTAATTATTCATCATTTCATCCAAGGATGAACTGTCATTTGTAAATGAACTTAATTAATGAATATTGGAAATATTATCCGAGTAATACAAATTGGGACGTGACATTAATTATTAATTTATTTAAGAAGTAATAAATTTATATTTAATTTATTATTACATTAGAATGAATACATTTAAAGATAATATTCTAGAAGTATCTAACCTTACTCAATCAACTATACAATTTAATTAGGTAAATAAATACAATCAAATTGTCTTTGGCATTTTCTAATATCGAAATTTGTATAAAAGATTCATTGAAAATTGTAAAAAAAAAAAGATCAAATTTTTTTTGACATAAGTGAAAAGTATTTTAAAATTTATAAAAAGAATATTTTTTGAAAAATTATAAATACACTCTTGATATTTATTTAAAATACGATTTATTCTGTAGTTTTAGAAAAATTACACCCCACTCCATGATGTTTGTAATTTCATAACAAATGATCAATTTTATTAATAAATTATTAAGTCAAATAACAATTTTTAATAATGTTAAAAATTTATTTAATTAATAATTCAAGAAATTTTGCCATTGTATAAGAGAACAATTGGAAATTTTATTTTTTTCAGTTAATTTTTATTAAATAAAAAATTATAATAAAAGAATATTTATAATTTTTTAAATCATAAGGACAGTCTATAGTTTAATCAAATTTTAAGAGGCATATTTATAATTTATCCTTAATAAAATATTTAATAATTCATTTTGCACTCTTAACATTACTCTACTTTTTTTCATTTTGTGCTCCTTAATGGGCTAATTTGGGAACACGGTTAGTCAATTTTTGACATTTAACTTATTTTGGGTCATATTACCTTTCTATTGTTTTACACATTTAAAAAAAAAAAAAAAAATCAAAAAATCAACTTTTAATCAACTTCTCAAAACCACCCAATAAAATATATATTTCTTTTGTTTGGTAATGGAATAGAATAGAACACTTGTCGGAATTGCTCGGTATGAAGCAATATCTTCTTCTTCTTCTTCTTCTTCTTCTTCTTCTTCTTCTCCTCTTCCTCCTCATCTCCACCTCCGATATCACGGTAACTCCACACCCTTCTTCCTCTCAGTAGCAACAAACACAACAGCGATATGCGTCAACGGACTCCCTACAAGCTTCTTATACTGATACTTCACGGTGCCAGAGAGGAACAAAACATGACTGATCACAATCGCACACGCACAAATTCCGTAGCCCCATTGCCTTCCCAAATTGCCTTGTATGTAAACAAGAACCGTCACAGCCATAAGTGACCTAATGTTTATGAAGAAGAAGAACCAGCTGAAGAATTTGGTCATTTGGTTCTTTTCTTGCTCGTCGGTGTCGTCGAATTGGTCGGAGTCGAACCCTGATACGCATGATTTGAGGCCGCCGATGCCGAGGGCGGTGAGGTAGAATGCTATGTAGAGGACTGTTAGCTGCGTGGCAGTGGCCGAGATGCATGTTGGGCTATCGGCGATGGTGCATTTGGGTGATCGGAGGGTGGGGAGTGCGGTTGAGATGGTTAGAACTATCACTTCCTAATCAACAAATAATCAAAGAGAAAATAGTAAAGGTCAATAAGTGTATGAGAGGGTTCAAGAACGTTGTTGAAAAATTCGAAGATCTTTGAAGAAAACTCGAATTCTCTAGAAATAATGCGAGGCTTAGATTCTTCAACGGTTACAACTAGGAACACAATAGCAAAGAGATGATGGAGATAAGAAATTGGGTGAAGAAGAAGGCAAAGTAATTAGAGAGAGAATAATCGCAAGGGTCTTTTATAGATCTCCCACTTTCACTCTCAAGGCAGATAATAGAGAAGGGAAATTAATTCTTTCCCAAGAATTATCTCTCCAAAATCCATCCTTTGTAAAGCTATGGGTGGATGCTATTTATAAGCACCTTATAATGTAGGATGGAGCCCATGTGCAAGGTGCATGGGGGAATATTCTCTCTAACTACTTTGTCTGAGGATATGACCTTTTCGAGAATGAGAAAAACCCTAAAGAGGAGATCAACTTCTCAGCGAATCCTTCTTCTTAGTCACACCTAACCAAATTTTTCCAATCATCCCAAGGGGTCAGGGGTAGTCCCAGAGGACATCCTGCTGTAGAAGGGTCAGGGGTAGTTCAAGAGAACGCCCTGTCGCAAATATTGCCGAATCTCAGGGACCACCTAGATCGTGCCAACTCGACCCAGGTATAGGTTAGTTTAACTGAAGAGTGAATTTATCTCCACTCACTGTCCTCGGGATCGAATCCTTTGTTCGGACTCCAACACGCCCATGGTTCTGGTGCATAGATCCTGGAAAGCTCCGAACCCACAACTGTTCTAAGACTCACTAACGGAGCGACTTCTAGATTACGTTTGAATCCGTTCGAAGCCAAGTGCTTCGGATTTCTAGGTTCATGGATCCAAATCCTTTCGAGTCTGAACTTAAATAGGTCTCTAAGTTCATGGTTCCGAACACTTTCAAGACTAAGTCAATACCTTGGAGAATAGATCTCCTCCGAGGGTTTCATCTCTTCTGAAAACAACGGTTAACCTCCTCGGACACCTGTACAATCTGGACCTCCTCAAATGGGCTTGTTAGGCTTTCTTTAAAGATATATGCTTGAAATGTGTCCTCCTCAACTCAATTTATTGACTTTCTTGTGAGCTCGTTCAATAGAATTCACTTGGCCCATTTGATAATAATTTCTCCAAGCTCACTAATTTTTGGTCTTTCCTATTGGGCCCAATTAATTAGTAGGCTCAAGTTAACCCTCTTACAATAAGCAATAATAAGGGTAAATTTTTTAATCTAATAATAATAATAATAAGGGTAAATTACAAATATCTTCATGAGTTTTACTTAAAATATAGATTTTTTTTTTGTGATTTTAAAAATCATATATATGTTTTTGTCAAAAAATTTTATTTAACAGAATTAATTGAAAAAATAAAATTTTTAATTTCTCTCATATACAGTAATAAAATTATTTAAATTATTAATTAAAATAAATTTTTGACATCATTAAAAAATATTATTAATTGAAATAACAGTTTATTAATAAAATTCCTAACAACCTCCATATACAATAATAAAATTATTTAAATTATTAATTAAAATAAAATTTTGACATTATTAAAAATTATTAATTAATTTAATAATTTATTAGTAAGTTAAATATATTTTAGCTCCCTGTGATTTAACTCAAATAAATTATCTCTATGTTTTAAAAATACCCACATAACACCGTTATAGCTTGAAGTAAAATGCAAAGGTAGAAAATTTTGTCTAAAGTGACGGGGTGTGTAACACACAGTCATTCATGAGTGGGACCGCAAAATATTTTTAGCAAATGATGTTTCTGTCATTTTTTTAAATTTTCTTTTTTTCTTCTTCTTCTTTTCTTCTTCATTCCTCATCTTCACCGCATAGAAGCAGCTAAACGCAACCTGCAACACCAGCATGGTTCACCCTCCATCTCCTTTATCTCATCTCTCTTTTCTTATCTCTCACTTCGTAAACAACCAATGCCATACATATCAACTGCCTCCATTCCTAATCACAACATCCAACACTACTACAACTAATATATATGCATATGTACATACCTAGGTTCAAAAGCAAATTTCCAAACAAATTTGCCAAACGTATTGGACCCACTTGGAATGAAAGGAAACATAGTTTGAGTTGTTTAATAAAAGTTGCAAATTATAATGCAAAGAATGATTGGAACTTGAAACAATTTTTACAGCACAAGGAAAGCTCTTTCCTGTTTCGATCCATACATGAAAGATTGGAACAATTTTTACCACACAACTTCGTACTTTTTGTTGGATTAATTTCTAATTGGGACCACATATTTAGTGCCGTTTTGGGAAGAGACAAAAACGCTTGTGTTTTTGTTGCTGCGGAAAAACGCACCACCCTCTAAAAAAGCAATTGTTGCATTTGGGATGTGATAAAAAAGCTACCGTGTCAAATTACATAAAGACCCTCTAAGTTAACAAATTGTGTAGAATTCCAAAGTTTGGCAAGGGTATTTTGGTTATTTTATTTTGATTTGACATCATAAATAAATATTAACAAAAAAAGTCAAAACCCAGCTTTTTACCAATTTCTCAAATCATTTTCTAAAAAGCCAAAAAGCTTGGTAAAAAGCCAAAAGTTAGCTTTTTACCAACTTCCCAAAACACCCCTTAAATGTGTGTGTTATCATTTATCAAAAATCTCAAAATTTAAGTGATCTAATTTAGTTAGCATGCTTAAAGGGTATGTTTGTCATGGACCTAGTGTGTAGATACTATTTGTACAATTTCTATTTCTATGAGGGGCAGAAATAGAAATTGTGTAAGTTGGTTATTGTTTGGTGTTCAACTGCCATGGTTGGTTTTCCTTAAACTGCCAACCAAAACAAAGGGTTATGGTCCCAATCCTGCCATGCATATGCAAGAACAACATATATCTTCTTCAAATCCTCTCTCTTGAAAAAAAGCATTAAGGGCATAGGAAAGGATTGGAAAGCATTACCACAGGCAATCCCGTCTGTCAATCACGCTTTCGTTTAACCATAACGATGGATTCGGGTATGCAATTTTGTTTTGATTTCTTGATAATACACATGATACATGATCCAAAGTTTAAGTTTTTATGTTTTGATATTAACAAGTGGCATCAGAGCGGTTATATCATGTCTATTATTAGAAATGGATATGCTATTAATTCATCCAATTTAGTTTCGTTGGTTTGTGGGCTTCTGCATTACTGTTGCAAATCCTGTTTGTTTTCTGGTTTCCTGGTTTGTCATTCTGTATTTTCTGGTTTCTGGAAATGGTAAATTTTTTTTTTTTTTTTTTCCTACCATTTGCTATCATCGGTGATCTTGAAATGGGCGGTGGGTATGAATCCTTCTGCAACGCCCTCAAAAATAATACATAAAACTCCACATTCTCGACAAGCATTGATATAAGAGAAATAAACATCTTTCTATTTATCAGAGCAATCATTATAAAAGTATTACGTGTTGACAACAAAAGTAAATGCCCTATGGGCTTACAACTTTCCAAGCCAACATTTGGTTACAAAAAGAGAGTACTAACTCAAATACATATTAAGCCCTTGGCTTGAGTTTACATGTAATACATCAAAAGATAACAAAATAATCAAAAAGAGTCTTCAACTCCCAGAACCTTCCAAGCTATGATCTTAGAGGTGGCATATCACCTGGACCTGAAAATGATGTCCCATATAGGGTGAGCCAAAGCCCAGTAGAGATATACTAAACCAAATATAAGCAATGCCTAAAATAATAGCATGTGATAGATGGTCAACACTTATAACAATTTATATCACATTACTGTTCCATGACAATCATGTCCATGTTACAATTCCCTTTCCTTTACTTATCAATTCCTTTCATAAACGTGGCTCAGCACCTGGCCAGATAACTTAAAAGAGATTACATCTCAAATTAGCAATAGTTCCAATTCGATTGGGATAACAACTCACGTTAAACATTTCTTACTTCATAATAGATACACATTTTGGTGCTGTATCAGTCTCAGCCAAAATCACTTCCATACTTCACAAATGATACACATTTTAGTGATGTATCAATATCAAACAAAATTCGGTTTAGAGGTCCATCCCCAATCTTCCCCTAAACCGTGGAGTACATCACATATCTCCTCCCACACAACACAATGTATATAAACATAGATCATATACATAATCAATCAATACATAAGGTTAATGTATTATTCCAACCGTCATATTCGATGACACATTCAATTGATTAGTTTTAGTTCACCTAATCCTCATGCATTGTCTACAACAATCAAGACTATCCTCCACCGATAGCCCAAAGCAGTTATTTCTAAATAGAAAATAAATGCGTCAAAGGATATACTATCCACATTTCAACTAGGTGAGCGATAAATTGATTCCAACTACACCATTTAATTTCATACCTTTCCAATTTAAATATTCTCAATTCAATTTCTCATTTCTCAAAATTAACTATACAAATTAATTCATCAAACTAATTAAGGCATTTTCCCATAACTCACATATCAACCCAAAGGTTCCATTTTTCCTCAATAATCCAACATTAACCTCATTTCTCTATGTCATACATGAATATGGGTTATTATATACAAAACCCCCATCTTTTGTAAATTACACAAAGACCCAAACTTTTTCCAAAATTACACAACAACTCCCAACATGTCAAAATGCCAAAACTTAAAGACAAAGCTCATAAGAGGGAGTAGGGTATCCCTACCTCGAAGTTAGAGCCCAAACGGAGATGAAGGCCAAAAACCAAAGTGCTCCAAATCCACAAATTTTCAGATTAGAACGAAGCCCTCAACACCCTCTATCTTTTATACGAAGAACTTAGGGTAGAAACTCACTATAGGTAGATCAATCCCTAGAGAGAAGACAAGTATAAAGAGAGAGAGAGTCGGATCTAGGGTTTGCAAAAGAAGAGGGAATGGAAAAGTGAAGTTATTCCTACTGCTGCCTAATGATATACAACAGGCTCGCTCGAGCGAAGGAGTGGTCGCTCGAGCGACCAGACACAAAGAACCCTCGCTTGAGCCAACAATTCGAAGCTTCAGGTCTGCAACCTAGAAGCACGCTCGAGCGATAGAATTCTCGCTCGAGCGAAGGAACTTAAAACATACACCTCGCTCGCTCGAGCGAAGGAAGTCTCGTTCGAGCGAAAAACTGCACCCTTCAGGTCCAGAACCAGACGCAGACGCAAGATCGAGCGAAGGACTTCTCGCTCGAGCGACCATAAACAAAACTCAACTCTCGCTCGAGTGAACAAACCCTGGCTCGAGCGAAGGATCCAAAACAAAGAGCTCGCTCGAGCGACAAAAGTCTCGCTCGAGCGAAGGACCAAAATTCTAGGCAGCAACCATTTGCTCCCAATCACTCCCAACCTGTAACAAACCTGTCCACAACATCCTATAACTCAAATACAAAGTATTGAAGGACGGAAACAAGATATAACAACAGCCAATACGACGGAACATAAGTCCAGAACACTATACATAAAGAGGTAACACCCGAGGTCGCTATACCTTCTAATGGATTAGTACATGTGTTTATATATATAATATATATGGATGATTGTATGTATGAAAATGATGGCATCAATTTGCATTTGGATTCTGCATTTCCATATTAGATGATGGTTATCATGGCCACTATCAGTTTACAATCCTTTCATATTGTGCCTTTCTTGTACATGTGTTTATTTCATGTTCATGGCATCATGTATATATATATATATCATGCGGTTTGTTTGTGAACATCGTGTACTAAAAAAAAAATAATTGGAATGCCGCATGTTTGCCTACAGTTATATATATATATTCTATCTACTCTGTCTATGTTATTTGTTAGGTGTCACAACACATAATAATATGCAACCATTAACTTTTGTGGTTCAATTTTATGGTTTATAAATTAAAGAATCTTTAAATTTAAGTAATTTCATGCAACATCTACATCAAATAAAATCAATTGTCTAACATTCTGACTATAGGTCAATTAAAACAAGATGTCGCCAAAGCAACCTCTCTTGTCTAGATTGATTTATAGGAAATGTTTGGATGTTCATGTATGCGTAAATCATGCGGGTCTTAACCGGTCCAAAGACCAGTTTAATACTTGGCAGAATTGCACACACATTTGTGGTGGTAAACATGTGATAATTATTCCGGTAACGTGATGTGAATAATAAATCAATCCAAAGATAGATTTGTTATTTGACATCTACCCAAAGGCTTAGTATTAATGTTGTACTCGGTATCTCGAGATGTTGTCATAAACTTATGTGATATAGAGACTATATATTTGCTTATTTGTTGTAAGCATGATTATTTATTCGTTTTTTTTTTTATTCCTTCTTCAGCTTTAAGATCTACTGCTTCAATATCTGCAAATGTGAACAATGTTCCAATGTTAAATGGAACAAACTTTAAGGACTAGAAAGAGAACATATTGATTGTTCTCGGCTGCATGGACATAGACTTGGCATTAAGAATGCCAAAATCGAATGATTTCACTAAACAAAGAACTCCTGAGGAAATTGTGTACTTTGAAAAATGGGATTGTTCTAACAGGCTAAGTCTCATGATCATGAAGCATGGGATTCCAGAAGTTTTTTGGGGTGCAATAACAGAGGATGTTACCATTGCCGGTGAATTTCTTTCGAAAATTCAAAAGCGTTTTGCTAAAAATGATAAGGCTGAAACAAGCACACTTTTAGCAAGCTTGATTTCAATGAAGTATAAAGGCAAGAGTAATGTTCGCGAGTACATCATGGAGATGTCTCATCTTGCTTCAAAACTTAAGGCACTAAAGCTCAACTTATCTAATGATTTCCTTGTGCATTTAGTTCTCATCTGTCTTCCTGCACCAATTAACCAATTTAAGGTTAATTATAACTCCCAGAAGGAGAAATGGACTCTCAATGAGCTCATTTCATTTTGTGTGCAAGAGGAAGAGTGATTGAAGCAAGAAAGGACTGAAAGTGCTCATTTGGCAAGCACCTCCAAGCATGCGGGGAAAAGAAAGCATAAGGGAAAGGAAGCTGCTGCTCCTAAGGGTCTGGAACCAAAGAAACAGAAAGTGCAGGATGGTTGTTTCTTTTGTGGCAAGCCCGGACACAGAAAGAAGGATTATGCCAAATACGCCGCCTGGCGTGTAAAGAAAGGTGTACATATTCTGTTTTGGTCTGGTCTGAAATAAATTTAGCTTCAATACTAAGAAACACTTGGTGGGTAGATTCTGGTGCTACTACTCATATATGTGTTTCTATGCAGGGTTGCCTGAACTACTGAAAGCCAACTGATGCTGAAAAATACATCCTTGTGGGTGATGGCAAGTCAGTAGAAGTGCAGGCAATAGGACACTTTAGATTATTGCTGAAAACTCGTTATTATTTAGACTCAATAGACACTTTTGTTGTACCGTCCTTTAGATGGAATTTAATTTCTGTTTTTGTATTGGACAAATTGGGATATTGTTGTTCTTTTGGAAATATGAAGTTTAGTATGTCCATTAATTCAAATGTTGTTGGTACTGGTTTACTTAATGTGTTTGATAATCTATATTTGCTAGAAACTATTGCATCTTATAATGAAACCTTGCACGTGGAATCACGAGGTACAAAGCATAAATTAACTAAGGAAAATTCAGCCTCATTATGGCACAAACGCTTAGGTCACATCTCTAAATCTAGAGTTGAGCACCTTGTGTCTGATAGAATTTTGGACTCTTTTGATTTTTCAGACTTTGATGTCTGTGTTGAGTGTATCAACGGAAAACAGACCAAAATGAAGAAATTTCGTGCCCATAGAACTACAGATATCTTAGAATTAATTCATACGGACATCTATGGGCCATTCTCTACGGCGTCTTGGAATGGTCAACAGTATTTTATCACATTCATAGACGACTATTCCAGATATGGGTATCTATTTCTTATCCATGAGAAATTACAGTCTTTGGACGTATTCAAAAAATTTAAGGCCGAAGTTGAGTTACAACTCAACAAACGGATAAAGAGTGTCAGGTCTGACCGTGGTGGTGAATACTATGGCAGATATGATAGATCAGGTAAACAATGTCCAGGACCGTTTGCAAAATACCTGGAGGAATGTGGAATCGTCCCACAATACACCATGCCAGGATCACCTAGCATGAATGGTGTATCTGAGAGACGAAACCGGACTCTTAAAGATATGGTAAGAAGTATGATTAGTCATTCTACTTTACCAGAGTCCCTCTGGGGTGAGGCTCTAAAGAAAACAACTTATATCTTAAATCAGGTGCCAACTAAAGCAGCTGCAAAAAACACCTTATGAGCATTGGGTTGGGCGAAAGCCTAGTCTAAAACACTTGCATGTGTGGGGGTGTCCTACTGAGGCGAGGCCTTATAAACCTCATGAAAGAAAATTGGACTCCAAAACCATCAGCAACTACTTTATTGGCTATGCCGAACGATCGCGGGGTTACAAGTTTTATGATCCCACAAATAGGTCAATATTTGAGACAGGAATTGCAACATTTTTTGAGGATGTTGAGTTTGGGGGGAGAAATCCAGTTAGAGACATTGTCTTTGGGGAGGAAGCAGGAGTAATCCCACTTCCTACTACTACTTTTGACCAATTCCAGGTTCCTATGCCCGTCATTGCTCAAGAAGTAACTTCGGATCCTCAACCAGACAATGTTGTTCAAGAAACTATAGTTCAACCCTTCATTCAAGATAAGGTAATTGTTCCTGAGGAACAAACTCTACAACCTCAACCTCAAGAACCTATGCCATTAAGGCAATCCACGAGAGAAAGGAGATTTGTAATTTCAGATGATTATATTGTATATCTCCAGGAACATGAGGTAGAAAATGGAATGTCGAAAGATGATCCAATCATCTTTCGCCAAGCCATGAAAAGTTCCAACTCTCATAAATGGATAGAAGCCATGAATGAAGAATATAAATCTATGCAAGGCAATAAAGTTTGGAAACTTGTCCCATTACCAGTTGGTGCGAAGCTCGTAGGTTGTAAATGGATATTTAAAACCAAAAGGGATTCAAATGGTAATGTGGAGAGGTATAAGGCACGTCTTATAGCCAAAGGCTTTACTCAAAAGGAAGGAATTGACTTTAAAGAAACTTTCTCTCCGGTTTCTACGAAAGATTCTTTTAGGACAATTATGGCGCTTGTTGCATATTTTGATCTTGAGTTGCATCAGATGGATGTCAAAACAGCATTTCTTAATGGTGACATTGAAGAAACAATTTATATGGTGCAGCCAGAAAACTTTGTGTCATGAGACCCAAAGAATATGGTTTGCAAATTGACTAAATCCATCTATGGACTTAAACAAGCTTTTCGTCAGTGGTACTTCAAATTTTATCAAGTTCTTACTTCGTATGGATTTGAAACTAATGTTGTTAATGAATGTGTGTATCACAAGTTCAGTGGGAGTAAACACATATTTCTGATTTTATATGTTGATGATATATTGCTTGCCACAAACGATATAGGCTTATTGCATGACACCAAGAGATTTCTATCTAAGAATTTTGAAATGAAAGATCTTGGTGATGCTTTTTGTATTAGGAATCGAAATACACCGAGATCGTTCTCGGGGTATTCTGGGATTATCACAAAGGAGCTATATCGAAAAAGTACTCAACAGATTTGGCATGCAAAATTGTAAATCAGGTGAAACCCCGGTTGCTAAGGGAGACAAGTTTAGTCTCAGCAAATGCCCGAAGAACAGTCTTGAAATTCAAAAAATGCAGAAGATTCCTTATGCCTCGGCTGTAGGGAGTCTAACGTATGCCCAAGTATGTACGTGTCCAGATATTGTTTTCATAGTTAGCATGTTAGGAAGATATTTAAGTAGTCCTGGCATGGATCATTGGAAAGCAGCCAAGCGAGTTATGCAGTATTTACAGAGAACAAAGGAATATATGCTCACATATCGGAGGTCAGATAAGTTAGAGATCATTGGGTATTCCGACTCTGATTTTGCTGGATGCCAAGACAGTAGGAAATCCACATCAGGCTATATTTGTCTATTAGCTGGTGGAGCAATTTCTTGGAGGTCTGCAAAGCAGACGCTCATAGCTTCATCCACCACGGCCGCAGAGTTTGTAGCATGTTATGAGGCATCAAATCATGGAATATGGCTGCGGAATTTTGTCACTGGGCTGCATATTTTGGAAGGCATTGAAAGACCACTTAAGTTATACTGTGACAATAAGTCTGCAGTTTTATATTCCAATAACAACAAGAGCTCGACAAGATCAAAGCATATCGATATCAAGTTCCTAGTTGTAAAAGAAAGAGTACAGAGTGGATAGATTTCCATAAAGCACATTAGGACAAACTCCATGATAGCGGATTCACTTACGAAGGGACTACCACCCAAGGTCTTTCATGAGCACACTGCTCATATGGGTGTTGTTCTATTTGAGAACATTTTGGTTTAGTGGGAGTTTGTATTTATATTAGTAGGAGTTTGTATTTATATTATTGCTCTATGTCAGCCTTGAGTTTTATCTATGTAATTAGATTAATTTCTGCAGAAATGAAGTATTCAGTTTATTACACTCTGTTACGTATTTTGAAGTATTGATCTCAATAAAGTTAAGTAGGACCAGTTGGAAATAGGCATGTATGGATCACATTACATGTAATTTCCATGCTACGCATCCATGATTGATCTACGTCATTTGGCTGTATTGATATACGTAACCATTGGTGGGTCGAGTTACGATTATTGTAACAAAGACCGCTTTGATCCTATATTAATATAGTTAATGGACAAGATTGTTTGGATACCCTTAGGTCATGATAACAAATTTCTGAGCTCACTAAAGTTAAACACATTTATTAGGTTACATATGTGGTTCAGTGGGAGATTGTTGGATTAATTTCTAATTGGGACCACATATTTAAATGTGTGTGTTATCATTTATCAAAAGCCTCAAAATTTAAGTGATCTAATTTAGTTAGCAGGCTTAAAAGGTATGTTTGTCATGGACCTAGTGTGTAGATACTATTTATACAATTTCTATTTCTATGAGGGGCAGAAATAGAAATTGTGTAAGTTGGTTATTGTTTGGTGTTCAACTGTCACGGTTGGTTTTCCTTGAACTGCCAACCAAAACAAAGGGTTATGGTCCCAATCTTGCCATGCATACGCAAGAACAACATATATCTTCTTCAAATCCTCTCTCTTGAAAAAAAGCATTAAGGGCATAGGAAAGGATTGGAAAGCATTATCACAGGCAATCCCGTCTGTCAATCACGCTTCCGTTTAACCATAACGACGGATTCGGGTATGCAATTTTGTTTTAATTTCTTGATAATACACATGATACATGATCCAAAGTTTAAGTTTTTTTGTTTTGATATTAACACTTGTGTTTACAACAAATTAACTGTTCACATTATATATATGTACCTAGAAAATTTTCTAGATAGAGTCCAAGACAAACAAAAAAATGTTTTTTACTACAAAATTCTACGTGATCGACTAAATGAGTTTTCTGATGCGTGTAGCACAAAAGGGAATTGGGTTTTGATTTGAGGTGTTGAAACCACCATGGGTGGCTGCTTCAACAGGGAAGCCATGGCTTATTCCATGGGAAAACAGAAAAAAAATAAAAATAGTGAAAAAAAAAAAAAAAACAAAACAAAAAAACAAAGTGCTAAAGAAATGAGGAAGAAGATGAAAAGGATAAGGTGAAATAAAAGAAATAGATGTTGGCCTGTTTAACATGGAAGCGGCTAGCGGGGTTCGTAAGGTAAGGCAAGAGGGGAATGATTTGCCTGTGATGGCAAAATTAGACAAAAAGTTAAAGAGTAATGTAGGCTTTTCTAAACAATTGTTAACAGAGTTAGAGTTTGTACTTTACTTCATACTATAAGAAGGTTATGTGTATATTTTTAAGAAAAATGATTTGGGGCCCGAATGAGCCCCGCCCCAAATGCCCCGAGAGAGAGAGAGAGAGAAGATCGGGGAAGACGAGAGAGAGAGAGAGAAAGAGGGAGAGGGAGGGGGAGAGAAAGAGGTCGCCGTCGTCGCCGATCCGTCGCCGATCGTCGTCTCCTCTGCTCGTCGCCTCTGTCGTCTCCTCGTCGGCGTCTCCTCTGCTCGTCGCCTCTACCATTTTCGACGATCGGCCCCCTGCCTCGCCTCCAGCCCATTTTTTAGGCCCCCTCCAGTCCTCCTCCTCTCCCTCCCCCTCGCCCTCCTCATCCTCCTCCTTCCCCTCCTCCCCCTCCCCCTCCCCCTCCTCCTCCTCCTCCCCCGTCTTCGTCTTTGTCTTCCTGCTTCTGCTGAAAAAAAAAAAAAAAAAAAATTAAAACCACGAAACGACGTCGTTTCGTAGTTTCGGGGCATTAGGGGCACCCGGATTCGGGCTCTCAATCAGTTCTCTATTTTTAAATTATAAAGATTTATTGTGTTTTTTAGTTAAACAATAAGTAGGTAAAATATAATTAATCCTTTATTAATAAAAATAACTATTTATTATGAAATTAAAACTTTTAATGAGCTAGATATAATTTTTAAAATTATAAAGAGCAATTTTAAAAAATATTTTACAAATAAATTATTCTATGATGTAAATTTAATTTCTTTTAAATGTTTTTTTAACTTCATTTAGTTATCACTGTTTATAATAAAAATTTGGCAGTCTATAACTGTCTATGCTGATCATTATGAGAAGCGGACAGGAGGCAATAATGGAGTTGGAATTTGGTGCAAATTTTGCCATAGTTACACTGAAAATTACAAAAACATTTATAATATTTTCAGCTGAGGTGGATAAATATATAGGAAATGCTAGGTTTCATGAAAAAGGGATCATGAAAACCATCATGAAAGGATCTGCACCGTTAAGTCATGAAAACCATACCTGATCTAACGGTGCAGATCCTTTCATGATGATTTTCATGATTTGTTTTCATGAAACCTAGCATAACCCTAAATATATATATATATATATATTTTTCCAACACCTATTAAAAAATTGTATTTAATTGTGGTATTGATTTTATGCATATGATAGAATTTGTTAAATTTTTTGTTTTTATCTTTTATTTTTCATCCGTACTACAATCTCATAATTTAATACTAATGGTCAATATTCACTTATAGTATCAAAAATATTTGTAACTCTAAAATAATAGCTCCAAAGGAGCTCTAATTATGTGGCACTCCCCATGTGTAATTATTGTTAATTTTTATTGGTGTTTTTCATTTTCTTTTGACTTGCCGACTCATTAGAACTCTATTTTAAGAGCTCTTGAATCAAAGTTATGTATCATTGCTCTTAGAAATATAACTAGAATTTTAACTCAATGATGAAGGATTAAAGTCTCTACTATGGGGTTATGTTGTATGCTATAGAATAAAGATTGAAGCCTCTAATTTTGGAATTCTAAAGAGAGCTCTATTGATATGACATGGAGTGAGGCCCATATCTGATGCAATGTGTGGGCCTATATTTTTGTTTTTTTAATTTTTTTTTCTTCTCTTACCATATCACTATAGCTCTCTTTAGAGCTCCAAAATTAAAATTCTCTATCATTGTTTTATGGGAGCTTTTTTGATAAATTCTCTTTCTAAGAGTTTTATTCCATCCAATCCATGTTCTTTTTTACTCTTCCATTAGATCCTATTTGAGGTAAGAAAACCAAAGCACCCTCAATCTCTCCTGCCTCCTATTAATGTTGATATTTAATGTTGATTGTTATTATGTTTTAGTAGTTCTCATGCATCAGAATATTGACTATCATTATATTCATATTAATTTGAAATGAATTTTAGTCATTATATTGTCAATTACGTGATGTGAATATTCACATCATGTAATTGAAATGAATATTCACATTAATTTGAGGAAAATGATTTGTCCCCCTAAAAATGCCCCCCCTAATCCCCCTAATGCCCAAAACGACGTCGTTTTGGGCAATTATTTTTTTTATTTTTTTTTATTTTTTATTTTTTATTTTTTGCCTTGGTTTGAAATTTAGGGGGATTAGGGGGCCAAAAATTAGGGGGATGTAGCAAGGCCCTTAATTTGAAATGAATTTTTGTCATTGTGTTGTCAATTACATGATGTGAATATCCATACTAAAATATACGAATGTGAACGTTCACATCACTACATTAGATGAGAAAAAATGTTCACATGTTGTGAACGTTCATATCACTACATGTTGTGAATAAGAATGTGTTGTCAATTAAAATATAATAAACGTTATTTTTAATGTGTTGTCAATTAAAAATAAGAATGTTCACATGTTGTGAACGTTCAAATCACTACATTAGATGAGAGAGAATTTTTCAGAAAAGTGTTGTGAATATTCACATCAGATAAAAGAGAATGTTCACATTGTTTTCAATGTGTTATCAATTAAAAATATATTCACATTATATAATAATATAAATAATAACATTAATATTATTTAATTTGTGTATAAAATTTCCTATGTCTTGGTTCTTTCCCTTCTCTCTCCTCCCCCAACATTAAATATCAATATTAAATATAAGAGCATAAGAGTTTAAAAAAATAGTATAAATAAAGAAAAATGACTTTCTAGAATAAAAGTATAAATACATGAGACTAAATGGGTTAAAAAATTCTTTCATGAACTTCTTGAGTTAGAACACTTCTAAATGAGATTTATCAATAAAAATTCCTTGTATTTCTAATAACTTTTTGGACACCACATAATTTTCCTTTTTTTTTTTTTTTTTTTTTTTGTAATAGTATGAAATGTTTTATTTAATAGAAAATTTTCAAACGTCACAAGTGTTCTGTTTAATAGAAAAATTTCCAATTCCTTTTCATTACAACTTGTAATGAAACATTTTTATTAACTATCTACTGAGAATAAAATAAATATGTAAAGTTATCATTATTTTTAATTGTAAAGTCACTAATAAATTTTAGAAAAATGATTTGTCCCCCTAAAAAAGCCCCCCCTAATCCCCCTAATGCCCAAAACGACATCGTTTTGGGCAATTTTTTTTATTTTTTAATTTTTTTTTAGGAAAATGTTTTGTGGCACTAAAATGCCTGGCACTAATGGCACTAATTTCCTGTTTTGGTAACTTTGTTTTTTTTTTTTTTTTTTTTTTACCTGAAATAGAATTTCGGGGCATTAGTGCCCCTGAAATTCGAGCTGCATATCACAGCCGTTTTTTTTATTTTGCCTTGGTCTGAATTTTAGAGGGATTAGGGGGCCAAAAATTAGGACTCCCTAGCATGGTCCTAAATTTTAATAGAGAATATCTCAATTGATAAATTCCTTACATACTCTGGGGTATCTCCAACCAATTTTGTACCGAATATATATATATATATACATACAACGAAATCGGTTTTATTTTTTTAGATTTATCTTCAAATTTAGACAAACAACAATGATAAAAAAAATTTAATTTTAAAATTTTAAAGAGAACTCTAATAATATGACAAGAGAAAAATATATATATAAATATATATATAAACATATACATTATATTACATATAAACTCCATTTCTTATCATATTATTAAAACTCTTTTTAAAACTCTAAATTTAGAATTCTTAATTTTATTTTTACAAAGTTCACTCTCAATTTTATCTTTACGGTCCTTTGTGGCAACTTTATCCAATAAATTAAAGAAAAAACAAAGCTCACAACAGATGCTATCATTAGTTGTTCCAAAAATAAAACATAAAATAAAACAAAACAAAACAAAAAAGATGTAATCATTACTTAGGAGTTGTTGCCCATGATAATGATAATGATAATGATGCAGACCATCTAACCCACAAAGACGCTGCTAACCCAGCCGAAATTAATCCAATGGGTGATTGTGAGGATATATTTTCTGAGTACCAACACGTGGCAAGGTGACGCCGACGTGTCAGCCGAGGTGCCACGTGTCCTGGTTGTTATGCCGAGGTCATCTCGGATAGGCCGAGGTTACCTCCGAAGATATCGGAATCCGAGATAAGCGGATGAGGGGCAAGAGTCCTAGAATGAAGAGGGAACTCAACCTAGATATGGACAAGAGTCCTAGATTGGGAGAAGATTTCAGTTTGGGTAAAGATAGAACTCTTAGAGAGTTTATCCTAATCCCACTGGGAGTCCCAGATTAGCAATAATCCTAAGTCCATTAGGGCCAGGCTCCTATTGGGACTAGGATTGTATTGGCTATAAAAGAGAGGCACCCCAATGGGTCTAAGGTATGCTTTTTGATACTCAAGCTTGTGAGTTGAATAGTTGGTTTATCTTTGAGAGATATTGAGTACTGACTTGATCGTCGGAGTACCCCCGGGTGGCGAACCACCGTGGGATTCTTCTCTTTCTGTTGCAGGTTATCTAGAAGCCATCTATTCTGCCGGTGCTCACCAACTGATTACTAAGAGGGGCAGTGTGATCAGAAAATCACTCACACAATTTGGCGCCGTCTGTGGGAAAGAAAGAAGAATAGATGGCCAGTGATGGACAGAAGGATCAGATTGAAGACAAACACTCCTGCTGGGAGTGGGAGACCTATCGACCTCGACGCTGAAGGGGACGCCCGCAACACAGAAACTCGTGACCAGAGTCACGGAGTAAAAGACGCCGGCCAGGAAGGTGACGCATCAAAGACAACAGATCGAAGCGGATACTACAACAAAGATGACCTCCAGGTATGGAAGGATAAATACCTGCGGATGAACGAAGACCCTTCCAGAAGGGATGCAAAGACAGGGGGCATGAGCGTTCCCAAGGAGATGACATTCAAGTATAGAAGAGCTCAGCCTAAGTGAGCAGATCCTGGATTCCAGATCCTGGATCCGAGAAGACATCATCTCGGCCTAGATGAGTAGGCCCGAAAAGACGAGAGCTCAACCTAAGTGAGCAGATCCCGGATCCTAGAAAACATGATCTCGGCCTAGATGAGTAGGCCCGAGAAAAGAAGAGCTCAAACCGAGTGAGCAGATCTAAGAAGATAAGATCTCAGCGCTTAAGTCCGAGAAGAGAAGAGCACAGCGAATAGATCTAAGATCCCAGAGGATAAGAAGGAAACACACAAGATCAGACTAAAGTTGGCTGGGTTGAGAACCCCGGCTTGAATCCCAGATGATGCTTAACCGAAGTTAAGCCGAGAAGATGTTTAACCGAAGTTAAACCAAGATGATGCTTAACCAAAGTTAAGCCGAGAAGATGTTTAACCGAAGTTAAACCAAGATGATGCTTAACCAAAGTTAAGCCGAGAAGATGTTTAACCGAAGTTAAACTGAGAGTGTTCCTTATCTTCACTTGTTGAAATTTGTAGCAATTTACAAGTTGAAGTTAAACTGACAGTGTTCCTTGTCTTCGCTTGTTGAAATTTGTAGCAATTTACAAGTTGAAGTTAAGCTGAGAGTGTTCCTTATCTTCACTTGTTGAAATTTGTAGCAATTTACAAGTTGAAGTTAAGCTGAGATTATTCCTTATCTTCACTTGTTGAAATTTGTAGCAATTTACAAGTTGAATTTAAGCTGAGATGGTTCCTTAACTTCACTTGTTGAAATTTGTAGCAATTTACAAGTTAAAGTTAAGCTGAGATGGTTCCTTAGCTTCACTTGTTGAAATTTGTAGCAATTTACAAGTTGAAGTTAAGCCGAGATTACTGTTTCTCTTCGCTTGTTGAAATTTGTAGCAATTTACAAGTCGAGGTGAAGCCGATACTATTGCTTACAGACTTATAGAAATCCATGAGGTGGTTGAGCCAAAGATCATTGCTTAACACTTGTTGAAATTTGTAACAATTTACAAGTTGAAGTTAAGCCGACATATGATCATCTGTTGAAATTTGCAGCAATTTACAGGTTGAGGTAAAGCTAAGTATATTAAACCCTTGTTGAAATTTGTAGCAATTTACAAGTAGATCATTGTTTAACACTTGTTATAACTTGAGTAAAGTTTATTGTTTATGTTAATCCTTGTTGAAATTTGTAGCAATTTACAAGAAGATTAGACTGAGTTTACTGTTAAACATTTGTTACAACTTGAGAAAAATTTGCAAAGTTAACATTAAATAGTATATGTTTTACATTTGTTGAAATTCATGAAAAGCTTGCAGGTCAGAATCTTGCCGAAGTAAAACTTACAGTTACTATACCCGAGGTATGTAACCCCGAGAAGATTGCTCTAAGGAGGCAAAGTATGAAAGGCATGCAAACTATTCTAAGTATAGAAACATGTAGAAGCAGTCAAAGAAAAGACAAAGGCTCAAGCATTCAAAGAAAGATAGTTGTATTAAAACATTCAACAGAAACAAGAGGCACATCGGCCATGTAAAGAAACTTATACTGTCCAAAGAAGCAAAAAGGTACAAGAGTACAAACTGAGGTGACGCTTAACCGAAGTTAAGCCGAGATGATGTTTAACCGAAGTTAAACGGAGATGATGCTTAACCGAAGTTAAGCCGAGATGATGTTTAACCGAAGTTAAACTGAGATGATGCTTAACCGAAGTTAAGCCGAGATGATGTTCAACACTTGTTGAAATTCTGAGAGAATTTACAAGTTAAAAAATGCATAAAGTTAAATGTCGGCAAAAGATTCGCCGGAGTCAAACGTCGTTTTGATTAGAACAGAACCACTAAGTGCACACCAGAAGTGGTGACCAGAATTGTGAAAGGAATAAATGCTTCAAGAAACAGCGATGATAGTTTGCAAAGGCCAAGAGAAAGAGGGTCTAAAGGGGGTGAATTAAATACCAGAAGTTTTAATACATCGGCGAAAGAAGAGCACATCGAGTCTGTGACTACGGCACAAAGCCAACTTCCCTAATGTAATCCTAAGTGTAATTTATGTTCACATTAGGGGGCAGGGAGAAGGTGCAGGGAGAATGAATGATAATCAAGGAGCAAGGAATATTAATATTTGTTGAAATTTTTGAGCAATTTACAAGATTGACTTCGATTAAGCAACTAGCTTGTTAAGAGCTGAGAAAGTTGGGAAATATGAAACATGTATAAAAGAAGGCAAGTACAAAAATGAAGACCTTAAAGAACTGAGATGATGAAAGCAAGAACGTCGGACTGATCTATTTCGACGAACGACGATGGTTCAGCCTCGGCAGTCAATTGGAGGAGCTTCTTTACCGTTATCTCGGCATCAATTTCAAGAAGGAAGCAAACTACTCGGCATCAGCGGCAGATTCTGTCTCACCCCCAGAAGACAGTTGAAAAGAACTTCTCAGCAGCCTTCTCGGCCTCGAGCTCAGCATCGATCTCCCGAAGAGTTTGATCAAAGCTCTTCTCGGCGATTGGCACCTCAGAGTTTGAAGGCAAGGATTGAAAGCAAGAATTTGGAAAAAGACACAGAAAACAGAAAACAGAATGTAATTCGTAAATCAAAAATGGTGATGAAGTTATCAGGAAATCAAGACAAAAAGATTGCACAGGTGTGTCAAACCAAAAACAGTGGCAGAAATCAGCAGATATATGAACAGTGTGTATTCAAGAAAGATGATTTGGAAACAACGGGTAAAACAGCAATGGTGGTTAACAATGAAGCAGAGCTTCTTGGAAAGCAACAAGTAATAAAACCAGGAGGAAAAGTGGCTTACCAGAAAGAAGGAAGCCGGAATGAGAATTGCCGAAATCTGACGACAATGACAGAATGACGTAAGCTTCACCGGAGGAAAGGAACGAAGACAGTTGCAGAAGCTTGAAAGCTTGGAACAATGACAGATTTAAGCAAAAGAGCTAAGAAAGAGAAAAAGCCAGAGGATTGAATGAAAAAAGAGAAAAATCAGAATCAAGAAGACAACAAAGTTCATGAATAAAGCCAAGTGCACAGGCACTAAGTAAAGTATGTGAAGAACAAGAAAGTAATGACCCAGGCATGATGCTAGCAACAGAAAGTAGATATGGCGAGAACAGTGCCAGGCATTCAAACAGCAAAACAAATCGAAATAGAAGGCAACAGATGGCAAGTAAACATATTCAAAAGAGTTATGAAAGATTGAGCTTAATAACAAATAAGGAATTTATGAGCCTACCAAGAGAAATGAACACCGATATGAAGATCGCCGGAGTCAAATAGATGACTGGAAATCAAGAGCCCACCTGAAAATGTGAATGGAGCAGTTGCAAAGCTCTTGGAGTTTATGAATTAATGAAACCAGAAATCTCGGCTAGAAGGTGTGATCTCGAATAGCTTGGAAAGCATGAAGCTTGATACTTGACAGAAGTGGACAGTAAAGTCCAAGAAACTTTGAGGTTAGCGAGTTTGATCTCGGACAGAGGGGTACAGATGAACGAACAATGTAGGTTCCATCACCTCAGGATGCCGAGGTAATAGAACCTAGGGGGCAGTTGTGAGGATATATTTTCTGAGTACCAACACGTGGCAAGGTGACGCCGACGTGTCAGCCGAGGTGCCACGTGTCCTGGTTGTTATGCCGAGGTCATCTCGGATAGGCCGAGGTTACCTCCGAAGATATCGGAATCCGAGATAAGCGGATGAGGGGCAAGAGTCCTAGAATGAAGAGGGAACTCAACCTAGATATGGACAAGAGTCCTAGATTGGGAGAAGATTTCAGTTTGGGTAAAGATAGAACTCTTAGAGAGTTTATCCTAATCCCACTGGGAGTCCCAGATTAGCAATAATCCTAAGTCCATTAGGGCCAGGCTCCTATTGGGACTAGGATTGTATTGGCTATAAAAGAGAGGCACCCCAATGGGTCTAAGGTATGCTTTTTGATACTCAAGCTTGTGAGTTGAATAGTTGGTTTATCTTTGAGAGATATTGAGTACTGACTTGATCGTCGGAGTACCCCCGGGTGGCGAACCACCGTGGGATTCTTCTCTTTCTGTTGCAGGTTATCTAGAAGCCATCTATTCTGCCGGTGCTCACCAACTGATTACTAAGAGGGGCAGTGTGATCAGAAAATCACTCACACGATTGAGACCCCCTTCAATCACCACCCCCACCACCCCTCACAGACACGTGG
The DNA here is from genome assembly GCA_036172215.1 of Camellia granthamiana. Lineage (NCBI taxonomy): Eukaryota > Viridiplantae > Streptophyta > Magnoliopsida > Ericales > Theaceae > Camellia > Camellia granthamiana. The sequence continues at coordinate 14,704,746 of CM069913.1, forward strand.
CAGGTGGTGATTGGAGGAAAAGGAATAAAAAGAAAGAAAGAAAGAAAAAGTAGCCAATCAAGTGAAGAGGGGAGTCAAGGGGGTGGGAAAAAAAGAGGGTCCAAGTCATTATTCTTAATCCAATTTACACTGGGCCCATTCCTCTTCCTCCTAGCTCTTTTCCCCCACCCAAAAAAAACAAATCTAAACGGAACAAATATAAAAAAATTACTCGCAGCTCCTGTTTGAAATATCTTACATTATTTAATTTAACAATTTTTTAAGTAGATTTAAAAGTTCTGTACTTTTTTTCTCTCTCTCTCTCTCTCTCTCTCTCTCTCTCTCTCTGTGTTTTCTCTCATTCTTTACGCTTTTCTTTTATTTATTTTTTCTTTTTTTTTTCTGCGTTTTCCTCTCTTTCTCTTTGTCATGTCCGACGGCTGGTGATCACACCTTTTTTTATTCTTTTTCTCTTTCTAATATATAGTCACTGGTGACCAACAACCACCAGTGATTGGGGTTCACCGGCAACTACCAACCACCGACATCAACTCGTTACTTCATCCTCACCGACGGCGAAGAAGATGAGTAGATCTACTCAAATCTGATATAGATCTACGCAGATCTACATCAGATTTGAGTACATCTACTTGAGATCCGACTAGATCTAAACTAAGAATAATTGCCAAAGTACAATATTCTTTCTATAACTATTCTTTCGTTCAATTTCTCAATTTTTCTACATTTTCTCTGTTACATACGTTTATTTTTTTTGTTTTAATGGAGAAAAATTTCAAGTTCTAAATAAGTTGTTTTTAAGTTTTAGTTACAAGCCACTACAACAAATTTGAGATTTAAAGACGAAACAAATTTGTCCCAAAATGTATATATTTCGTCACCCAAACAAATTACGACGAAAATTTTTCGTCACCCGTTTTGTCGCCAAAGCCTCGTCGCTAAAGGGTCTTAGAGACGAAAAAACAATTGCGTCATTGAAAATGATAAATTTGTGACGAATTTTTTTGTCTCCAATGCACTGTTGGGAACATACTTGTAAGTAATTAGCGACAAAATATTTTGTCATTAAAAGAAGAAATTAGAGACAAAAGTATTTTGTCATAAATATAAGAAATAGAGACGAAATAATTTTGTCACGTTTAATATAAACGAAGACGAAAATTTTGTCAAAGAAATTACCATTAGAGACAAAAACAAATTCATCATTAAAAATGATAAATTTGTGACGAATTTTTTTGTCTCCAATACATTGTGTTGGGAACATACTTGTAAGTAATTAACGACAAAATATTTTGTCATTAAAGGAAGAAATTAGAGACAAAAGTATTTTGTCATAAATATAAGAAATAAAAACGAAATAATTGTCACGTTTAATATAAACGAAAACGAAAATTTGTTGTCAAAGAAGCTACCAATAGAGACAAAAACAAATTCATCATTAAAAATGATAAAATAATGTCAAAAAAAAAATCGTCACACATTGAGGGCAATAGTGACAAAATGTGACAATACTTTTCGTCATGACATTCATTTAGCGACGAAATAAAGAATTCATGACAAAATTAATCTTCCATCTAAGCCAAGTAAGAGACGAAATGGAAAATTTTGTCACTAATTCCACAATATTTTTTTCCACATAAAATACCTATTTTATCAAAATATGAATTTTAATTCAACAAATAAAACTCTGTTAATGTTGAAACCTGTTGAATATAACAATTCCATCACAACTTAACCTAACCTGTCATCAACACATTTGCGAATTAACAAAATGAAAATATACATTCATCATTACAAATAATTTCATCCTATACAATAAAATAGTGCAATATTCACAAAATATCCAAAAGTTATAACTTGTACAATTCTACCAAACATCCAACAATAACTAGTGCAACTCCACAAAGTATGTGTATCCTTATCAAAAAAAAAAAAAAAGAACATTCAAGCAAATTACATCATTGTCGCATGTCAAAAATGCCACCCCAATCCAATCTGCAAAAAAATAAATTAAAAGCTTTAGTAATTAATTAATTATACAAAAGATTAAAAACATTAGTAACTCATCAATTTAAAATTAGATCAATTATACAATTTATCCCTCTAACATACTTTTTTTCGAGATTATGAGAACAAAAAATTAATTTTAAGGCTAATTCACAAATGGTGCATCCCATTAATGTGCCATAAGTTCATACAACTTATATTGATCCCTCCTAAGGTGTTTCTATTGGTTCCTGTACAAATCTGTGATTGTGTGATAATTTAGCCTTTCGACGGCCTTTTTTGAAGCTTTAAGTATAGAGAAAAAGAAATATTTTTTAGACTAATTCACAATTTATACATCCCGAATCCTAAATGGCATATAAATAAATTGTTCAACACCAAATCCTAAATGGCATATAAATAAATTGTTCAACATGGAGAAGGAGAAGTCAATTTTACACAAATACTTATCAAGTTATGACTCTAAGATATATCCAATGAGAGGTGAGAGAGAAGTTACAACAAATGAGAGCACAATATAGAGTGAAAGCCATTTACATGAATATTAAAATTCTAATAATCAAGTTATGTATGTCCAACATACCATACTCTCCCTATACTGATAAAGAAAGACTTGCCAATACAAACGAACATGTAAAGTAGAAGAACCTCACAAATACACCAAAAGGATAATGCTTGGATTATGTCTTGGGCTAGAACACCATCAGATATCAAACCACCTTCCATTGAACGAAGTAGGAAGGCCTCGAGCTTCTCTCTGGAGGCATGAAAATGAATTTTAGAATCCAAAAAACATCAACACATCAGCCATAGTAAAGTGATACAATAAGGCAATGCATTCTGTAAAATAACAGGAAACACAAGCTAGACGAAGTGCCATGGGCAAAGTTGAACTTGGACATCACAAAATAATGATATGCTATTTCAGCTGATAAAATTGCTAATCAAAGACCATAACAAAGCTTCAATCAGGCATAAGGATAACCAAGGTTGAAAATTCTTCCTTAATTTATTGGTCATCCGATGCCATTACAATCCCTATCACTTGGTCTTTTCTATTTCTTTATTTTATGACTTGAATCTTATAAAGCAAGGGGCATGCAAGAAACTTTTCTTTAATTGATGACCAAGGAGCTAATGTTGACTAGACCAAAATTCTTCAAAAAAAATTAAGATGACAAAATAGAGTTTTCTAAAAAAGAAAACGAAAAATAGAAAGGGAACTAATTTGAGCAGATAAACAATGCATTATCAGCAAATAGCTTACTTGTCATAAGATTCATAAGGATTGACAATGCTAGGCACACTATTTATGTATTGTACTCAGTTATGCTCAGAACTTGAGACTAGCACTAGTTGAAGGGCATACTCTAAAATGTATCAGAGCATCATTAGGGTATAATCAATAAAATGTATGAACTAGTTGAAGATATACTCTGATTCTGTAGGCAAGAACTTGAGACTAGATATCAAGAATTCCAAGCTTTGGCCTCTTAACAATCTCCAGCATTTTTAACTATATTTTCTTTACCAAAATCATGTTTCTGACTGATATTGGTCCTACTAATCTTAAACCTTCTAATTTTCAAGAATCTCTCTCTAATGCAGTTAAATAATGTAATGCAAATAAAAGAAAGATTTTTTAGTTCAAATATCTGTATCTAGATCCAGTAGAGAAAATTTACCAGATCCATTGAGTTGCTATCCAAAAATTCAAATGCAGATAAAATTTCACCAAGCTTTCTTTTGGCATCCAATAGTAGATTCTGACGAAGAAGACAAAGAAAACAACATGAACTCAAAATTGCAAATCAAGTTCATATTTGAAGTTCACATTAACTTCGATTATTCAAAATGAAATGATATATAGAAGAGGATGCAAGTTTGTTAGGAAATTCATAATGGCATAATATCAGGAATTTTGCATAATCATTATTTCTTCAAGACAACTCATGATCAGATTTCAAGTAACCTTTTTATACTTTCACTTAAGTGATATGCTTGCCTAAATAGAAATTAGAAGGGAAAATTTATTTGAGTGTGACAGAAGTGATCTTACTTTTTATGAGAGGGAACTTCTGAGAAGAATTTCATAAGATAAAACAAACATGACAATGCTCAAATAAAAGGAAAATGATAGTCATTCATTTCTTAAAATTAAGAATGAAAAACATTTCAATTTCATTATATACTTTGCTTTGGGTAATCTAAAAAATGGACCAGATCAGCACCACTTTCATTAATTTATCAGAAATTTTGAAAAACCAGCCAACTTGGTTGGATTTTAACCAGGTTTTGGGAATTTTTATCGAGTAAAGGTTGGCATATGTACTTCTGAAATGCTTTACCAAACACTGAAAAGGTTTCAAACCAGTGAAGTTGTGGCCCCTAGAATTGGTTTTTTGCTTTTCTTAAATAGGCTCAATTTAGAGTCTGTGCCTACCTACAAAGTAATTTTGAACAAAAATGCTGTAAAAAAGTATTAAGAAAACCAAACAGACATCCAATTCAATGCCATTAAAAAAATCATTATTACTCAAAAGCAATAACAAAACCCACTTGATATGGACACCAAGCTTGCTTTGGTTTGATTTGATAGTGAAACAAAAAACAATTCAACCAAATTGAGACACAAATTAATCTCTAAATAACAGAAATTAAACCCATCATTTCCCATACAAACACATACAGCTCCTACAACAATTCAACCAAATTGAGACACAAATTTGACATCATACAACACAGCATCAAATTAAAAGAAAATCAAACTTGCTGGTAGAGAGTGTAGAGAAGCCATGCACAGCAATACAGAGCTTGAAATCAGAATTAAACAGAGCAATATAGAAATCAACTACGACTAATGAAGTAGATAACAAACAACAATACAAAAACAAACACAATGCATCAGAAATTCAAATCAGACTATTAATCACGAAGCCTTTTTAACAGAAAATATAGCAAATTAGAGTGTTTGAATCAATTTAGAAAACAAAGTTACATGAGTCACATTGAACTTCATGCTGACTCAAAACGAAATTCAAAATGCAATGCACCAGAGCTTCATCATAAATCACGAATTTTTACTTAATAAGAAACCACTACTTGATAATGAAATTTATAAACTCAAGTTAATTAAAAGTCCTTACTAACTTTAGTGGATAATTGAAGTTAGAAACCCAAACACCCTCATTTTCGCTTTATTCCCCCTTTTCATGCCTTTTCATCTATTAGAAACCCCTAACACTTTTCAGTTGATAGCTTTGTTCTAATCAGTGAGTAAATTAATCAAACACTTGCAGATTCAAACATCTCCCAACAATAACTAATCACTATTTGTCTTCATGGGGAAGAAGGAATGGATAACATTTTAGAAGATTAGACTTCTCCAGTAGTGAATTAGCCAGTTTTAATGGAGAATAAGGATAGAGGCTTAAATATTTACTGGAAGGAGAAAGAAATTAAAAGACTTCCATGTTTCATTATTATGATGGTAAGAAGGGGTGTGAGCCTTTAAGGGAGGTGTGGACTGAAGAAAGCTGTTAGTCCTTTATTTGTCTTCATGGAGAAGTTGGAGAAGAATCCATTTATTTTTTGTCATTGTTATTCGTAAGCTGGAAGGAGAAAAAATGAAAATCATGACACATGATGATAGAGCTTCCTTTGTAAATTTAGCACTAGTTTGAATTTTATTTGTTGGTTGTTGATGTTTTGTGGCTGCTGGTAATAGGGATTTGGTTATTTCTATTTTATGCACTTTTTTTTTCTTCTTTCTTTTTTTCTTTATTTTTCGGTTGTGTAAAGGTTGTGCACCCTCTATACAATTTACTTTCGTTGCTGATTAAACAAAATCATGCCAACTGTACATCAAGTAAATCAAACAGAATAAAGTCATGAATCAATGGGCAACATAGTAAACTTTCAAAAATTAATAAGCTAGTATAATTATGAAAGGGAAAAATGATGTGAACAAAAAATTGTCAACTGTAAATTCATAAATTCAATCTAGCATAAGACCAATAAGGCCAATAATTGCCACCAAAATCAAAAGGCAACATTGTAGATGATGCACATGGAAAAAATCCAGTAATAGGAAACAATTTAGTAGCTTTTGAAGCAACTATAGCATACCACTTGAGAGAACCCAAATGGAGGCACTGATGCTTTCCTGTATTGACTTGATTGAAGAGCCTTGCTTTCCAATTAGATTAATGGCTTGCGTGGATGCCACCAAAAACCGGATTGAACAAAATGCAGCTCTAGGCATTTTACCATCACCATCACTCTCAGGTAGTCCATTGACATGTTTGAATACTCTTATTACAGCATCCATTGCAAGGGATAATGGTGACTCCAGTTCTTCCTTTCCAGATATTAGAACCTGTAAATACAGGAAAAATAATTCAGTTGGGAATTAGAATGGAATGCCTGAACAGGAAACAAAAACATATGCAAAAATAAACAAGGTTTTCGTGAAATCAAAGGACATAATATCAGAGCAACATACAACTATAATAGAAATTTCAGTACGCTCACTTCTATTATCCAGCTACTGAATTGAAAGTTGCAAGTTGCATTGCAATCATCAAATTCAAGACATAATTATCTTAATAAAAGACCATGTTGGTGCAAAAATGCTACTTAAGTTCCATTTTGCATAGTTGAGGGCCATGAGGCAAAAACTAAGCAAAAAGAAGCATAATTGTTATTGAGAAAAAGAAGAACTCACATGTCCAAGACTTTTTTAAACATTCTAATTCTCTCTCTTTCTCCCTGATTTGACTGATCACTGATCACGATTGACACCAAAATACAGTATTTTACATTCATATGTTCAGTATTATAGTGATTTTAAACTGTATAATAACAAATTAAAAATTTTCATGTAGAACAAAAGTGAAGGTGAAAAGAAGAAATTCAAAGAGTAAATTAATCAAACACATATATAAACCATGAAACAAAGGAGGGAGCTTTTACTTGAGGAAGTCGAATTTGGAGATTAAGAGCGAATTTGGAGATCACATAGGGTCGTCGACCTAGAGCATGAGATTCAAGCCTTGAAGATAAAAAAAATAAAATATAAATAAATAAATAAAGTGTGAGAGAGAGAGAGAGACAAGAGAATACATACCAATGTTAGGGTTTACGAGGGCAACAACTTGCTCAGCAAATTTGAGCTCTCTAGAATCCCTGGTTCCTTATATTATGGTGTGCTTCGACATTGATGCTCTGCAGATTCGAGCTCTTGCCGGTGGAGGAGTCGGAATGAGAGTGAGATGAGTAGCGTGAAGATGGAGATGGAGATGGAGATGGAGATGGAGATGTGGAGTGAGAGAGAGAGAGAGAGAGAGATTTGAACGTGAAAATGAGAGAAGAGGGAAAAAGAAATCATAAGCGCCAAAGGGTTTGAGGAAATTTGGAAAAATTGGGGATTTTGATTATTTCTGAGAATATATATTGATCACACTATGGGATTTTATTTATTTTTTTGTTAAAAAATATATATATATATATATTTTTGTAGTTAATGCAATTTTTTTCTTTTGATTTTTCTTTTGTTTTTTTAGTTACTTAGGTTGAAAATTTATTTGTTTCATTTTTATTTTAATAAAAAAAATTTATTTTTTTTATTTGGTAGAAGTAAGGGTAATATTTTAATGAAAAATATTTTATGTTAAAATAAAGTTAATTTTTTGTGGTCAATGAAAAATATTTTTCTGCGGCCCATTTTTTTTAGTTACTAAAAATCAGAAACTAATTTTTTGTGATAAAGGAGAGGAAGCGGCAGTAGTGGTGAAGGTGGTGGATAAGAGGTGATGGTGGTGGTGGCGGCGATGACGAAGGAGATTAGTAGTGAAGTTGTGATAGTGGTAGAGGAGATGGAGTGGCGGTGGTGGAGGAGAGGTAATGGTGGTGGTGGTGGTGGTAATGGAGTGGTGGCGATGGCAGTGGCGACTCTAGGAATTTTTGTCAGCGGTGTCAATCAAAAACTTAAATACCATATATCTTACAGAAAATTCACATTAATCATTATATCACATATGGAGAAAAAAATCAACAAATTAATTTAAATTCTAAAATTATAAACAAAAATATTTCAATATATTGATATTATTATTTAAGCAAAAAGACATGCTAATACACGAGCTTTTACAATTGACCACAACGAGATTTCATATTTTTAAATCGTTGCATAATAAGCTCATTATCAACACTATCAAATAGTGGGTTCAAAAGAGTAAGATTTAAAACTATGGGTTCAAAGTTGTATTTTAATGGGTTCAATTACTAATTTTTTTCCTAAAATCTAATATTTATATAATAATAATAATAATAATAATAATAATAATAATAATAATAATAATAATTCAGCCATGGGGTTCGGGTGACACCCCTGACCAAGCCTTGGAGCCGCCCCTGGGCGATGGTGGTAATAATGTTTGTTATAAAGGTGGAGTGGCAATAATGGTAGTAGTGGTGGTAGTGGAATAGCATTTGTAGTAGTGGTGAATGTGGTAGAAGAGATGGGTGATGAGAGAGAGGGATAAGTGTGAGACAAATAGAGAAGAGAGAGAGACAGAGACAAAGTGATAAGTGAGAGAGAGAGAGAGAGAGACAAAGTGGTCACTAAAAATGTATTTTCTTGTAGTGGATTGATAAATCAAATTTTAATTATTTAAAATAAAAAATTAAAAATTTTAGTTTGAGATATTGAAGCACCCACGAGACTTGTGGTTAGAAATCCCATTTTACTTATATAATATATATATAGATAGATAGATTTAATAAGAATTTATATTCGTTTTAGATATTTTTTTAATATAAAAATTATTTTTTAAATTTTTTTTATAAAAATAATTTAACAATCCCATCAATAATCATAATGTATAGGAGAAGTTGAAAAGGGTGTAGGAGTAGGTATGAAAAAAGTAAAAAAAGCTTGTGGGTGGGGAGAAGTCAATAAATGCTGAAATTTTTTTTTTTAAATAAAAAATTTAGAAAAGTAAGATTGGGATATTGAAACTCCTACAAGGCATGTGAGTTAGAAACCCTTTTTTCCTTATATAACAGATAGATAGATAGATAGATAGATAATAAGAATTTATGTTTGTTTTAGATATTTTTTTAATATACAAATTATTTTTTTAAAGATTTTTTTATAAAAATAATTTAACAATCTCATCACTAGCCATAATGTATGAGAAAAGTTAAAAATGGTATAGGAGTAGATATGGAAGAAGTCAAAAAGTGGGTTGAAAGAAGTCAATAAATGTTGAGTTTTTTTTTTAAATAAAAAATTTAGAAAATTAAGATTGGGATATTGGAGCTCCCACAAAGCTTGTAAGTTAAAAACCCCCATTTTCCTTATATAATATATAGATAGATAGATAGATAGATAGATAGATAGATTGATAGATAGATAGATATAGATAGATTGATAAATATAGATATGGCACATACCATTTATATGACACAAAGACCAAAGTATCGGGACAAATGCTGCAATTTTCTCTCATTTAAATTAAAGGGATTGAAAAAGTAAAAAAAAAAGAAAAAAAATTATAATATTAAAAAATGTTCACTAAAAAAATATTGATTAAAAATTACAAATTAATTATTGAACACTCCATACTAAGCAATGTAATGTTTTCTATTAATTTTGAAAATTCAAAAATTATTATTAATTTTTCCTCTTTTTTTTATTGCAAAAAAATAGCTACATTAATTATCTTTTTTTTTTTTTTTTTTAATGGAGAGGGGTTTTGACCTACGATTTTTCTAAAATAGGTGTTCTAGACGGAAAAGGTAGAGTTGGTTCAGACAATAAGAAAAAGTGCTTATGTAAGAGGCGCCTTCATTATGAAAAAGAATAGTCGGTTTTGCATAGGGTGCCTTATTGGATAACAGTTTCAATACTAGCATGCATGAAGGGCTTAAGTGTGAGACATATGAGAGGGGCTTTAGTGCGAAAATAGAAGAAATAGTTTACAGAGTGTCTTCTTACTTCACGACTTCAATACTTGTGAGAGAGGAGTAGGCTCCAGTGCGAGAGAGAAATGAGGGTTTATAGGAAGTGTCTTATTGGGTCACGACTTGAGTGTCCGTGCACATGAAAATGAGTGATAAGGGTCAGAGTGTGTCTCTTGGAGTCACGGTTTCAGTGCTCCGAAACACAAAACCATAACATATTAATAAAGAGAAATAATTAGTGATAAAATATTTTTGTCTCCTTAAATACAATAATAGAGAATTTATTGGTGACGAAATATTTTTGTCTTCCACAACATAACCTTATGAGATGAAAAATATATTCGTCGCTCAATCAATCAGAATTTATTAGTGACGAAATATTTTCATCTCCCATAACTTACTCTTCCAAGACAAAAATATATTTGTCGCCCATTTAATAAAAAGATGAAACAACATCGTTTGCATGATGTAGTGTTTATTGGTGACAAAAATGTTCGTCTCCAATGAGCTAAAATAATTTGCGCCAATGCAAATGAAATTGGTGCCTGAATTTTGCTGATGAAATTTATTGGTGATGAAATACAAAAACAACGTTGTGTGGGGATGGAGAATTTATTGGTGATGAAATATTTTCGTCTCCTTCGACTTAACATTATGAGACGAAAATATATTCGTCGCGTAATCAATCAAAATGCAATATGACACATGGAGAATTTATTAGTGACGAAATATTTTCGTCTCCCAAAACATATCCCTTCCGAGACAAAAATATATTTGTCGCCTAATTAACAGAAAGATAAAACGAGCATGAAGAGTTTATTGGTGACGAAATATTTTCGTCTCCCATAACTTATCCTTCCCAGACAAAAAATATATTTGTCACCAAATAAATAAGAAATGAAACGGCATCATCTAATAAGTTTAGAATTTATTAGTGACGAATTCATTTTGTAGCAAAAAACTTTAAATTTTGTGACAAAAATGTTCGTCTCCAATGAGCTAAAATAATTGGCGCCAACAAGAAAAAAAAATTGGCGCCTCTTTTTTTTCTGATGAATTTATTTTTTCGTCTCCTATAATTTTGAGAAGAATTAAAAGAAACAACAAAAGTAATATTTGGTCATGTTTGGGTTACGTTCTAAAACGAAAATAAATTTTATCACCAAATTTTAAAAATTAATTATTGAAAACTCCATACTAAACAAGGTAATGTTTTCTATTAATTGTGAAAATTACAAAGTTTTTATTATTTGTTTCTCTGTATTTTTTCTCACAAAAAAAAAAAATAGCTACATTAATTATCTTTTTTTTTCTTTTTTTTGTGGAGAGAGGTTTTGACCTTCAATTTTTCTGAAATGGGTGTTCTAGACGGAAATGGTAGAGTTGGTTCAGACAATGAGAAAAACTGCTTGCGTGCAAGAGGGGCCTTCACTGTGAGAAAGAATAGTAGGTTTGCATAGGGTGCCTTCTTGGATAATAGCTTCAATGTTGGCATGCACGAAGGGCTTAAGTGTGAGACAGAAGAGAGGGGCTTTAGTGCGAAATAGAAGAAATGGTTTACAAAGTGTCTTCTTGAGTCACGACTTCAATACTTGTGAGAGAGGAGTAGACTCAAGTGCGAGAGAGAAATGTGGGTTTGTAGAAAGTGTCTTATTGGGTCATGACTTCAAGGTCCGTGGCTGTGTACATGAAAATAAGTGATAAGCGTCAGAGTGTATCTCTTGGGGTCACAGTTTCAATGCTTCGAAACACAAAACCACGGCATTTTAATAAAGAGAAATGATTAGTGATAAAATATTTTTGTATCCTTAAATACCAGAACAAAGAATTTATTATCAGTGATGAAATATTTTTGTCTTCCACAACTTAACCTTATGAGATGAAAATATATTCGTCACGCAATCAATTAGAATTTATTAGTGATGAAATATTTTCGTCTTCCACAACTTATTCTTCTGAGACAAAAACATATTTGTCGCCTATTTAATAGAAAGATGAAATGACATTGTCTGCATGATGGAGTGTTTATTGGTGACGAAATATTTTCGTCTTCCATAACTTATCCTTCCCAGACAAAAATATATTTGTCGCCTAATAAATGGAAATATGCAACGACATTGTTTAATAGGTATGGAATTTATTGGCGACGAATTACGTTCGTCACAAAAAAAAAAAATTTATATTTTATGACAAAAATGTTCGTCTCCAATGAGCTAAAATAATTCGCGCCAATGCAAATGAAATTGACGCCTCATTTTTGCACACGGAATTTTGTTTTCGTCTCCTATACTTTTGAGAAAAATTAACACAAACGACAAAATTAATATTTCGTCATATTTGGGTTAAATTTTAAGACAAAAAAATTTCGTCACCAAATTTTGTCACAATAGCCTAGATTTTTTGTATTTTTTATTGATTTTAAGCATTTGGTGACGAAATTTGGTTTTCCTCTCTAAAAATAATACATTTGGAGACGAAATTATTTCCTATCTAAATTTTTTTACAATGGTGACGACAAATTTCGTCTCCAAAATGGCGCCAAATCTTCCACCAAATTTACCAAGGGTGGGAAATTGTTTTGTGACGAAAAATAAAATTTAGAGATGAATAAAATTTTCATCACTTATTGTTTTATTTGATTTTAAGCATTTGGTGACGAATTTTGGTTTTCGTCTCTAAAAATAGTACAATTGGAGGCGAAATCTTATTTTCATCACCAAAACATGCATATTTGGAGACGAAATATTTTTTCGTCACGCGTTTTTGTCACCATAGACCTTTTTTGTTGTAGTGAGCGATGAAAACTGTAAATTTTTACAATTTCATCTTTTTTTGGTGCTGAAATGAATTATACTTTAAAACTGTAAAATTTTACAATTTCATAACATTATTTAGAATTGTAAAATTTACAGTTTCATAACATGTTTTCTAGCCTAATAGAATAATGCTTTGAAACTATAACATTTTACAGTTTCAAAGCTTACTTTTCAGTTTGATCAATATTACAGATTATTTACTTAGTTGTTTGTTGTTGTTATGTTTTTTAACTATAATTTCTCCATTTATTTTATTTTATTTTATTTTTTTGGGTAATATTCTGAATATTTCGGTAAGTCTCCGATGATATTGTTGACATTTTCTAATGACGTTCAGAACACTCCGGCGAACTTCCAGTGATGCTCCAGCGACTTTTCGGTGATGTTGAATATTCCGGCGAGTCTTCAGTAAGTCTGACGGAAGTCATTGGATGTAACAGCATTTTTAGAGTGATAAAAAGAAAAATAAAAATAATTTTTGGTGACAATTAAAAATATGTAGGACTAATTGGTGCAAGTATTTTGTTTTAGAATTAGATGGGTTTTGAACTTTGTGTATCAGACTTACTGGTAAGTGCCCCAACAAATATTTCTTCTTGGGCTTGGGCTCCCTCTTTTTCTTTCAAACAGATGTAACTGCTTTGTTTGATTGATAGCTCGTTTGAGATGTGGGTTGATTTTTTGACTTTTTAGTTATTTTAGTCTGGGATTAAAAAGTTTAGTTTGCGATAAACTTTTTGGCTTTTTTGACTTTTATGAGAGAAAAAATGAAATGATTATGGATTGGATGTGACATTTTGTCATATTTAGTTAAAATAATCTATTTTGTCTTATATGACTATTTTAACCCAAAACATCTTCCCAAACAAGCTCTAAGTGGACTATAGTATAGAATTAAAATTATTAATCTATGGGACTTATGTTTCATTATTTATTTGCAAATTTTAATATTTGGATTAGATTCTAATGGTCGTTCTATTTAACAAAATTGATGATTTTTTAATCTTACAATTAATAACGCAAAACAGGCATATTATTGAGATTATATATTTTTATATTTATTACAAAACAAATGTGGGCAAGAGAAAATTATATATCTCATTAATCTAAGTAGATAACCAATCATCCACTAATCTCATTGATTGTTAACCCCCTCGTGATTAATCTTGAATAAAGCTTGAGACCCCCAGTGGGGGTGCTGGGGGCCCTTTGTGATTGGCTGAAAAAATTGTTTTTTTTTTTTTTTTCTTTCTTTGTTTTTTGGCCATTGGCAACCCCCCACGTGGAGGTGGGGGTGCTGGGGGTGCCTAAATGCTGGGGGTCTCCAGCATTTCTGCTAATCAAATATACCCCAAAGGTAAGATAAGAAAATTTATTGTGAATCAAATCTCTGAGCATGGTTAAACTTATTACAACAATACTATAGACCCCTAAAAAACACAACCTCCACAACCTTTACTCACTCGTGATTGGTTCAGAAATTATAGCGATCCCGGGTTTTATCCCTTGTTGTACAGTGATCCGGACTTGGTTCCGTGGATGTTAGCAGTTATTTTTACCTTGTTTACATCCTTTCGTACTTTGTATTTGAGTTATAGGATGTGTTGGGCAGGTTTGTTACAGGTTGGTTGTGTTTGGGAGCAAATGGTTGCTGCCCAGAATTTTGGTCCTTCGCTCGAGCGAGAAGTTTGTCGCTCGAGCGAGATCTTTGCTTTTGGTCCTTCGCTCGAGCCAGGGTTCCTTCGCTCGAGCGACAGTTGAGTTTTGTATCTGGTGGCTCGAGCCAGAGTTTCTTCCATCGAGCGTGAAACTACGTCTGGTTCTGGACCTGAGAGTTGCATTTCTTGGCTCGAGCGAGCTTTCCTTCGCTCGAGTGAGCGAGGTGTATGTTTTGAGTTCCTTCGCTCGAGCGAGCATTCTGTCGCTCGAGCGTGCTTCTGGGTTGCAAACCTGAAGCTTCGTAATGTTGGCTCGAGCAAGGCTTTCTTCGCCCGAGCGAGGTTTCTTTGTGTCTGGTTGCTCAAGCGACCAATCATTCGCTCGAGTGAGCCTGTTTTATATCAGTAGGCAGCAGCGGGGAAAACATCACTTTTTCATCTTCTTTCTTACTTTGAAACCCTAGATCCGAGACTCTCTCTCTCTCTCTCTCTCTCTCTCTCTCTATACTTGTCTTCTCTCTAGGTTTTCATCTCCCTCTAGTGTGAATCTACCCTAAGTCCTTTGTTAAAAAGATAGAGGGTGTTGAGGGCTTTGTTTTAATCTGAAAAACTTGGGATTTGGAGCACATTGGATTTTGGTCTTCATCTCCGTTTGAGCTCAAACTTCGAGGTAGGGATATCCTACTCCTCTTTATGAGCTTTGTCTTTGAATTTTAGCATTTTGATATGTTGGGGGTTGTTGGGTAATTTTGAGAAAGTTTGGGTCTTTGTGTAATTTTACAAAAGATGGGTTTTATTTATAATAAGCCCATACGCATGTTTAGCATGGAGAAATGAGTTAAATGATAGGTTGTGGATGAAAATGGAACCTTAGGGTTGTTATGTAACTTATGGGGAAAATGCCCTAATTACTTTGATAAATTAATTTGTGAAATTAATTTGAGAAATGAGAAATTGAATTGAGAATGTTGGAATTTGGAATGTATGGGATTAAAGGGTGTTGTTGGATTATTTATTACTCACCTAATTGAAATGTTGATTATATAGCCATTTGGCGCATTTATTTTCTGTATAGAAATAACTGCTTTGAGCTATCGGGGGAGGATAGTCTTGATTGTTGTAGAAAATGCATGATGATTAGGCAAACAAAAACTAATCGATTGAGTATGCAATCGGATATAGCGGATGGAATAATACATTAACTTTATTTATTGATTGATTGTATATGATCTATGTTTCTATACATGTGTTGTGTGGGAGGAGATAGGGGATGTACTCCATGGTTTAGGGGAAGATAGGGGATGGACCTCTAAACCGGATTTTGTTCGACATTGATACAGCACTACAATGTGTATCAAGTGTGGATTATGGAAGTGTTTGAATTGATTTGATATAGCACTAAAATGTATATCGTTATCAATTGTGAAGTATAGGAGTGTTTCTATGTTATATTGATACAGCACCAAAATGTGTATCGTTCGTAAAGTATGGAAGTGGTTTATGTGTTATTGATACAGTATCAAAATGTGTATCTATCACTGTAACGCCCTCAAAATAATAACATTAAACCCCTTAATATTGACATGCATTAATATAAGAAATAAATCCTTTCCATTTATCAGAGTAGTTCATTACAAAAAGTAATACATGTTAACAACAAAAGCAAATGCCCTACGGGCTTACAGCTTTCCAAGTTAACACTTGGTTACAAATAGGAGATGCTAACTGTGCCAACTCCAAACCCAAAACAGATGCAAATGCAGCAGATACAAAAGAATGAGATGCACCCGTATCGATCAAAACACTAGCAACCGAGTTGCAGAACAAGAAGGTACCTCTCACAACTGATGGAGCAGGTACAAGATCCTGCGCGGTAACAGCATACACGCGCCCTGTAGGCCCCTGATCCACCTGCTCACCCCTCGGAGCATACGACTGCTGTACAGACTGGGACGACAAAGCTCCCGGATTGGCCCTCGAGGCCTGCACAGACTGAGCTGGCTGAAAACCCTGCGTCTGTCTAGAACCAGACGCTCCCGAAGTGGCACTCAACTGTGGGCAAAACCTCTTCAGGTGCCCAGGCTGACCACACTGATAACAAGACAAGGACTGGCCCCTGCCCTGACTCTGGCTCTGCGGTCTAGCTGAAGATGAAGCAGCTCTCTGACCCCCTCCCCTCTGTGGGCAAACCGATGTCTTGTGGCCCAGCTGACCACACTTGTAACAGGTGAACTCTCCCTGATTGCCTCTCCCCGAGCCTGCACTCGGCACTGGAAAGGTCGATCTAGCAACACCACCCTGAGACTGCTGAGGGTTAGCACCCCTTTGTCTCCTACCATCACCCTGACCATCCTGACTCCTCTTGGAGCCTCTCTGTCCCTCCTCCTCCTGCATCATGATCTCCATATGGACTGCAGCATCAACCAAGCGCCCATAGTCTCGAATCATAGAACCCCCGACTCTCATCTTGAGGCCACGCCTCAACCTCTTCTCAAACTCGATACAGCGGCGTTCCTCGAACGCCACAAGCTCAGGTGCGAACCTGGACAAGCTAGTAAAAGCAGCCTCATACTCGGCCACTGAAGAACTCAACTGCAAAAGCTGGCAGAACTGGTCTCTCAGCTTCTCCCTGACTGCTGGAGATAAGAACTTCTCCTGGAAAGCACGCACAAAAGCCTCCCAAGTACCACCAATACGACCCTTCGTGAATTTCCACCACTGACCCGCATCCTCCTTAAGCTGGAAAGATGTCAAGGTCACTTTCAATGCTCCGTCCTCGATGCCAAGCATCTCAAACGTCTTACTCATCTGCCCTCAAAATAATAACATTAAACCCCTCAATATTGACATGCATTGATATAAGAAATAAATCCTTTCCATTTATCGGAGTAGTTCATTACAAAAAGTAATACATGTTAACAACAAAAGCAAATGCCCTACGGGCTTACGGCTTTCCAAGTTAACACTTGGTTACAAAAAGGAGTGCTAACTCAAATACACATTAAGCCCTTGGCTTGAATTTACATGTATTACATCAAAAGATAACAAAACAACAAAAAGTATGTCTGCCTCTAGCCTCCCAAGCTATGACCTTGGAGGTGGCATGCTACCTGTACCTGAAAATGATATCCCATAAAGGGTGAGCCACAGCCCAGTAGAAATACACTAAACCAGCTATGAACAATGACTAAAAGATTAGCAGTTGATAGATGGCCAACACTTATATTCCGACTAATATCACATTACAATTTCGTGACATTCAAGTCCATGATACAATTCACCTTCCATTTTCTTTTAACTTTGAGTTTGAAAATAAGGCTCAACACTTAGCCAAATAATTTAATGAGAATGTAACTCATCTTTAAAACACTTCCGTACTTTACCGAAGATACACATTTTGGTGCTGTATCAACATAACATAGAAACACTTCTATATTCCACAATTGATAACGATATACATTTTAGTGCTATATCAAATCAATTTAAACACTTCCATAATCAACACTTGATACACATTGTAGTGCTGTATCAATATCACGCCAAATTCGGTTTAGAGGTCCATCCCCTATCTTCCCCTAAACCGTGGAGTACATCCCCTATCTCCTCCCACACAACACATGTATATAAACATAGATCATATACAATCATTCAATACATAAAGTTAATGTATTATTTCAACCGCTATGTTCCATAGCCTGCTCAATCGATTAGTTTTAGTTTGCCTAATCATCATGTATTGTCTACAACAATCAAGACTATCCTCCACCGATAGCCCAAAGCAGTTATTTCTAAACAGAAATTAAATGCATCAAATGGATATATAATCAACATTTCAACTAGGTGAGCAATAATTAAATTCGACTACACCCTTTAACTCCATACATCTTCAAATTTCACTTTCTTAATTCAATTCTTCATTTCTCCAAATTAATTATACCAATTAATTTAACTATGTAATTAGGACCTTTCCCATAATTAACATAACAACCCTAAGGTTCCATTTTCTTCAATAGATCATTGTTAATCTCATTTCCTTTTATGCCAAACATGCATATAGATTTCTATAAACAAAACCCCAACTTTTGTAAAATTACACAAAAGCCCCAAACTTTCACAAAATTACCAAACCAACTCCAACATATCAAAATGCCAAAATTCAAAGACAAAGCTCATAAAGAGGAGTAGGGTATCCCTACCTCGAAGTTTGAGCTCAAATGGAGATGAAGACCAAAACCCAACGTGCTCCAAATCCTAACTTTTTCAGATTAAAACAAAGCTCTCAACACCCTCTATCTTTTTAACAAAGAGGCTAGGCTAGGAACCCACTAGAAGGAGATGAAATCTAGAGAGAAGACAAGTTTAGAGAGAGAGAGTGTCAACTGCTAGGGTTTACAAAAAGAAAGAGGAAGAAAAGTGATGTTTAAAATCGCTACTGTCTGCTGATATAAAACAGGCTCGCTCGAGCGAAGACTTGGTCGCTCGAGCGACCAGACACAGAAAACCATCGCTCGAGCGAAGAAAGTGTCGCTTGAGCCAAAAACTCGAAGCTTTAGGTCTGCAACCCAGAAGCACGCTCGAGCGAAGAACTCGAAAACATACACCTCGCTCGCTCGAGCGAAGGAAAGCTCGCTCGAGCCAAGAAATGCAACTCTCAGGTCCAGAACTAGACGCAGTTTCACGCTCAAGCGAAGAAACTCTGGCTCGAGCCACCAGACACAAAACTCAACAGCTCGCTCGAGCGACAAACCTCTCGCTTGAGCGAAGGACCAAAATTCTGGGCAGCAACCATTTGTTCCCAAACACAACTAACCTGTAACAAACTTGCCCAACACACCCTATAACTCAAATACAAAGTATGAAAGGATGTAAACAAGATATAAACAACTACTAATATTCACAGACACAAGTCCGGATCACTGTACAACAAGGGGTAAAACCTGGGATCGCTATAATCACGAGTTTCGAAAGTGTTTTAAAGATGAGTCTCAATCTCATTAAGCAATTTGGCCAGGTTTTGAGCCTTGTTTTCAAACTCAAGGTTGAAAAAGAAGTGGGAAATGAAATGTAACATGGACTTGAATGTCATGAAACTGTAATGTGATAAGTGGGAATATAAGTGTGGACCATCTATCAAATGCTGTTATTTTAGTCATTGTTTATAGTTGGTTTAGTCTATTCCACTGGGCTGTGGCTCACCCTATATGGGACATCATTTTCAGGTACAGGTAGCATGCCACCTCCAAGGACATAGCTTGGGAGGCTAGAGACAGACAGACTTTTGTCGTTTTGTTATCTTTTGGATGTATTACATGTAAATTCAAGCCAAGGGCTTAATGTGTATTTGAGTTAGCACTCTTTTTTTTTTGTAACCAAGTGTTAACTTGGAAAGCTGTAAGTCCGTAGGGCATTTGCTTTTGTTGTTAACATGTAATACTCTTTGCAATGAACTACTCTGATGAATAGAAGAATGTTTATTTCTTATATCAATGCATGTCAATATTGATGGGTTTAATGTTATTATTTTGAGGGCGTTACAGAAATGAAAGGAAAAAATAAAAACACATAATTGGTCCACATCATTTGAAGGTCATGGGGGTCCTCAACTTTGGGGGTCCCAAGCATTTTTGAACATATTATTTCAATAAAGTGGCCAAAAAAAAAAAAAAAAAAAACGCATTTTGCTTATTATTATTATTATTTTTACTATCAAATTGAGTTTTAGTTTAGTATGTTATAATTTAAGGTAAAGTACGCTTACTTTTCCTAAGATTTTTGACAATTACAAAGATCTTTCTTGTGGTTTCAATGATTATACTAGCCTCCCTTATTTTTGAAACTATTATCAAGATTCTCCCATTATTAGGCTATTTGATAGAATTTGCTAATGTAATCCTTAAAATGATGAAATTGCTCATTAATTACTTTATTTATTTAAATGAGAAATTTCACTCACATCTCCTGAGGTTTTGCATATATATTATAAAAAATTCATACATATTTTCCTGGTAAGTTACATTACTTATTTATTCATATGTAAAAAAATTATTATTTTATCTTTTCTCAATCATATATTATTCTCAAATTTTCATTTTTATCTTTGAGCCATTAAATTTTTAGTCGATGCATATTTAGAAAAACGTAGGTTGATATTTCTTACATGATTAAAAAAATTTAAAAATAAAAATAGAAGTGAAAAAAAATTAATCGTCTCACAATAAATAAAAATTAGTTAATAAGGAATGAAAGATTAAGAAATCACTTCAGAATAGTAAACAATTCAAACAATTTATCATTTCTTATACCTAAAATTAAAATTAATCTTTACTTGAATGGAAAAATTATTTGAGAATAATAAAATACTCAATTAATTTGTTATGTATGCGTGAGGAGTGGTTCTTCAATATTATTTCATCCCAACCATGCTCTAATATCTAAAATAGGAAATACTTCTGTCAGGGGTGCCGAAATTAACACTCCGACGGTTAAATTAGTAGGTTGTGTATGAGAGGGAATGAGTATGATATTTTTAAGACAAAGTTCAATTGGTTCCTAGTGCATATATTTTCCCTTGTATCTGCCTTCTTTATAAAGTCCTCTGGTGTAGATGGTATAGATATTTTCTACATAATTTGACCTGTATGTCATCATCATTTGAATGTTAGGACCCAAGTTCCTATTATACCTTTGGAAAGGGACATTCTGTGCCCATTTTGGTACTCGGCATAATTGCTCACTACAAGAAAAATCACCTTTGGCGACTAAATTTTTAGTCGCCAAAGGTCCATTTTTAGTCGCTAAAAGTCGAGTTTTTGGTTTCCCCGACAAAAATTTTTAGTCGCTGCCTTTGTCGCCAATAAATGGTCGCGGGAGGTATTGGCGACTAAACCTATTTTAGTCGGCAAAAAGGAGGTCTTTAGCGACCAATAATTTGGTCGCCAATAGTGTTTTACACTTTTGAAAATCATACGTTTACCGACTAATAATTTAGTCACCGATACTCAATCAAACGCCGACTAAACCGTTTAGTCGCCAAAATAAAGACTTTTGGCGACTAAATTTTTAGTCGCCGAAGGTGTTTCTGTCGAAAAAAAAAAATCTCATTTTCTTGCTGTTTCTGAGTTTCGAACCGCAGCCGTCCAACACTCCAAACCTTTAACAACACACTCCCTCCACTATGCCATTACACATCACATGAATATATATGAAATATATATTATTTATATAGTATATTGTCCGATATTAATACAAAACAATATTTATAAATATAATTATTTTTATTCAATATAATTTATGTAGAAAATAAATGATTTATTGAAAAAAATTTAGGCCACTTTTGGCGACTAAAATAAATTTTTAGTCGCCAATGCTATAATTATCGGCTACTAATTATTTTTTGTCGCTAAAAATTAAGTTCCGTTTAAAAATAAAGCAGTTTTGGCGACTAAATCTGTTTTTAGTCGTCAAAAATGTCACCTTTTGGCTACTAAACCTGTTTTAGTCGGCAATTGTCAGTTTTTAGCTACTAATTTTTTTTTTGTAGCTAAAAACCTGCACATTCAGCGACTAACCTGTTTTTTAGTCGCCAAAACCATCACTTTTGGCTACTAAATTATTTTAGTCGCCAAAAACTGTGACTTTTGGCTACTAAACAATCTTTTGTAGCTAAAACCCCTATATTCGGCGACTAAACTGCCTTTTAGTCGCTAAAACCCTTATATTTGGCGACTAAACTCTTTTAGTCGGCAAAAGTGATCAATTTTGGCGACTAATTCAATTTTAGTCACCAATTGGACTACTTTCAGCGACGAAAACTACAATTTTAGTCGCGAAAAGTGATTTTTGTTGTAGTGGCTTCCGATTCTGCCTAAGCCACTTATTCGGTACATCATTTAGCATGCTCGGCACTTCATCTTCTCGACAATCCAATGGGCATGGTTCAATTTGGGCCTGTGAAGGATGCATTTAGATATGCTTTGTTTGCCCAATGCACATGTTTTATATTCAACTCACACAGTGTGATACTTAAAATATATTTCTCCATCTTTATTTATCTCATTTAAACTAATTTTATTAAATTAAATCTTAAAATTTATTTCTCATTCCATTAATGGTTGAATTTTCATTTTATTTTTTTGTTTACAAAAGTTCAAAAACTTGTGTTAAAAAATAGAGTTAAGAAATTACATTTATATTTTAAAAAGAATTATGAAAAATAAATAATAATTTCATATATATTTAATAGGGTAAATTAAATTACATTTATATTTTTATTTCTTTAGAAAGTGTTTTATTTCATTGTGTGTTTAAATTAGTATTAGAGTTTGATTTCTCGAACTCATCAATAAAATTATATGAGTATTAGATATACGGAAGAAGTAAAATTAGATAATTTAAATAATAACATTTCACTATAAATAATAACAGAGCACAATAAAACTGAGAAATTAAAAAAATAAAGTAAAAATTTAACCATTAATGAAGGTGTGAAATTAATTTTAACATTTAATTTAATAAAAATAGTTTAAATGAGAAAAATAAAGATGGAGAAATATATTTTAAGTATCATACAACAAATTAATTGAGTATTTTAGTATTCAAAAATAATTTCTCCATTCAAGTAAAGATTAATTTTATTTTTAGGGGTAAGAAATGAGAAATTGTTTGAATTCTTTATTATTCTCAAAAGGTTTCTTTATCTTGCATTTTCTATTAACTAATTTTAATTTATTGTGAGGTGATTAGATTTTTTTTACTTCTATATTTATTTTTTAATTTTTTTAATCATGTAAGAATAACCCGCATTTTTTAAAAAATATTTATCGATTAGAAATTTAATGACTCAAAGATAAAAATTAAAATTTGTTAATAATATTTTAACAATTTACGGATAAATAATTTTCTTGCATATGAATAAATAAGTAAGACAAATTGCTAGGGAAAAAAAATAATTCATTTTTTTTAACTTAAAAAAAGAAAAGAAAAAAAAATTTAAATAATAAATGTATTAATTAAAATTGATAAATATTTTGTTGTTTATATAGTGTGAAATAAGTGTGATAAGTATTGTATTAATTATTATGGTCTCACATTAAACTATTAGGATGTTAAATTATAATATTTATGGATATTTAATAATATATATGCAAAACCTCAAGAAATGTGAGTGAAAATTTTCATTTAAATAGCTTATTAGTTCAAAGGGATAATATGGTCATTTTGGGTAGAAAAGTAATGGCGTTTCTGCTAAATTAACAGAGGGGAATCTTGATATTGTTAGTAAAAGTAGGAGAGATTTCTAAAATCCACAAGGAAGGTTTTTGTATTTGTCAAAAACCGCAGGAGAAGTAAGTATAATTTATCCTATAATTTAACATCGTATGAAATTATTACATATATTTATTATTTAAGTTATATTTTTATAGAACAATAGTGTTAAAAGTACTCTTCAACATTGCATTCGTAGCAACATTTTTTTTAAAACTAATGTTATAGCTATATTTGTTTAGGTAAAAAATATTTTTAAATGGAAAACATTTTCTATGTTTGGTGGTAGTGGTGGTAAAACGAAGGTGGAGGTGGAGGTGGAGGTGGTGGCGGTGGCATGGTAGTGGGGTAGTGGCGGCGGTAATAGTGACAGTAATGGTGACAGTGGCCGTGGAGATAGTGGTGTGGTGGTAGAGGTGAGAGTTGTAGTGGTAGTGTAATGCTATTGCTAAGATTTTAATTCGGAAAATATTTTTTGCCTTTTAAAAGTGAAAAATATTTTTAGCTTATATAGGCCTTTTTTTAAAATTAAAAAAAAAAAACTATAGAAAATGTTTTCCGTTAACTTTTATTTTTCATTGTATCAAATATTAGAAAGTATGAAAAACATATTTCAAAAAAAAAAAAAAAAAAATCGCCCAAACAAACGGAATGTATATTTACATATACATAAACATATATATAGGTTAACTATAATTTACAAGAATATTATTTTGAAAAAAAACAATTATTTCATACCAATTGCTATTTTAAAAAATAAAATAACAGTGGGGCAAGTATTGGTTCACTTGTTAGGCATATATAATTGTCATTCTTTAAAGATTAGGTCTGAATTAAATAAGGAAGACGTTAAGATTAGTATGACTAGTCGAGCTCTGGCCCCTCGAACTAGCATTTGCCCATTCCTAAGGGAAAAATTATAATATGAAATGGACTATATCGGATATGGTGTTATGCTTAGCATAAAACATTAAATAAGCTTTTTTTTAATTTGCTCCTGTTAATGCTACAAAATGATCAACTATTAAAAAATAGTTCGATCATAATAGAAATATTATTTAAATAAAATTAATCCTCTTCATCCCTTTTCTTTTGTCTCCTTTATCTTAAAAAAAAATATAAATAAATAAAAAAACTGCTTAACCCTCCACTTCCAAAAGAAAAAGAGAGGGAGGTAAGTTAAAGTGGATATAGAAACCAAATTAGGAGGTGTTGGAAGTTATGGGTGATTCTATTTTCACACATTAATTTTTCTCAATTCATACCTTTAATAAAATATTTTTTTAATACAATTTTATTCTAGAATAAAAATACCATAATATCTTTTTCTTCTTCCACTCAAATCTTAATTCTATAACACCACAATCATCTTCTATCGCCAGCGTCATCTCTCTCCTCTGTCATTCCCTTCAATCGCCTTGTTCCCTCTTTGCCTGGAACGACTTTTTGCCAAAAATCATACACTTTCACAAGCCCCCGCTGTGAATCACCCACTTTGAAGGTTGATTGTAGAGGTTTAGGATAGAAGGGAATGAGTTGGGAGTAACAGTGGTGGTGGTGGTAGTGGTGATGGAGGGTTGAAAATGAAGGCAACGGTAGTAAATGAAGGGTGAGTGAATAAAAGAAAAATTAAGCTCTATTTGGTCTAGTTTTAAATATGTTAAAAAAAAAAAACTAAAAACTAATTTAATCAAGTATTAACTTGGAAAGCTGTAAGTTCGTAGGACATTTGCTTTTGTTGTTAACATGTAATACTCTTTGCAATGAACTACTCTGATGAATAGAAGAATATTTATTTCTTATATCAATGCATGTCAATCTTGATGGGTTTAATGTTATTATTTTGAGGGCGTTACAACTTGGTATCAGAGCCTACCGGGTTCGAATACTTTGGGTACGTGGGAAGTGATTAGTATCACAATGGGTTTGTCTCGCTTGTTAGAGACCTATGTGTGACATTATATGTTTATTTGATAGCATGTTTATGTGACTATGTAGGTATGAGATTTAGTTTCTAAGATATTGATTGGATCCTTGGGTTTCTGTGAGTCTTGTTGGAAAAGCACTTGATCAATGCTGTTTCTAACCGGAACTCTAGTAACGCCTTGGGACTATCATTATCCAAAAATGAAATTCGTTAGTGCTTATATGATTATGTGCTTACGTGGAGTGAATTACTGTTGTCCATTGAATTAGGACGCGAGTGTTTCGGCTTTGGCACATTTATGAATGTGCTAATATTCTTCGTTACATTTATTAGGATGTCAGGACGAGGACGTGGTGGTAGGCGAGGTAGGCCTAGGAGACAGGAGGTGCCTATATCGGATGACATTCCGGCGCAGCAGGAGGGGGTTGGCCAGGGCAATATGGCTGAGCTAGTAGGTCAGCAGGCCATGGGGGCCTTAGCCCGCGAGATGGTAGGAGCCTTGAGAGCATCCATGGACATTCTCAGAGCTGAGAATCAAGTCCAGGCCCAAGTTATTGATGCAGGCCCTTCTTTTCTAAAGAGGGAGTTCTTCCGGTCAAATCCGGATGAGTTTTTGGGGGATCCGAAAGAGCCACTTAAGGTTGATGAGTGGCTGGAGCAAATGACGAAGACATTTGAGATGCTGGGCATCGAAGACGGGGCCTTAAAAGTGACCTTGGCATCTTTCCAGCTTAAAGGGGATGCGGGTCAGTGGTGGAAATTCATGAAGGGTCGTATTGGTGGCACTTGGGAGGCTTTTGTGGGTGCTTTCCAGGAGAAGTTCTTATCTCCAGCAGTCAGGGAGAAGCTGAGAGACCAGTTCTGCCATCTTTTGCAGTTGAGTTCTTCAGTGGCCGAGTATGAGGCTGCTTTTACTAGCCTGTCCAGGTTCGCACCTGAACTTGTGGCGTCCGAGGAACGCCGCTGTATCGAGTTTGAGAAGAGGCTGAGGCGCGGCCTCAAGATAAGAGTTGGGGGTTCTATGATCCGAGACTATGGGCGCTTGGTTGATGCTGCAGCCCATATGGAGATCATGATGCAGAAGGAGGAGGGGCAGAGAGGCTCCAAGAGGAGCCAAGATGGTCAGGGTGATGGCAAGAGACAGAGGGGTGCTAACCCTCAGCAGTCTCAGGGTGGTGTTGCTAGATCGACCTTTCTAGTGCCGAGTGTAGGCTCGGGGAGAGGCAATCAGGGAGATTTCACTTGTTACAAGTGTGATCAGCTGGGCCACAAGGCGTCGGTTTGCCCACAGAGGGGAGGAGGTCAGAGAGCTACTTCATCTTCAGCTAGACCACAGAGCCAGAGTCAGGGCAGGGGCCAGCCCTTGTCTTGTTATCAGTGTGGTCAGCCTAGGCACCTGAAGAGGTTTTGCCCACAGTTGAGTGCCACTTCGGGCGCGTCTGGTTCTAGGCAGACGCAGGGTTTTCAGCCAGCTCAGTCTGTGCAGGCCTCAAGGGCCAATCCGGGAGCTTCGTCGTCCCAGTCTATGCAGCAGTCGTATGCTCCAAGGGGTGAGCAGGTGGATCAGGGGCCTACTGGGCGCGTGTATGCTGTTACCGCACAGGATCTTGTACCTGCTCCATCAGTTATGAGAGGTACCTTCTTGTTTTGCAACTCAGTTGCTAGTGTATTAATTGATACGGGTGCATCTCATTCTTTTGTATCTGCTGCATTTGCATCTATTCTGGGATTGGAGTTGGCACAGTTAGCATCTCCTATTTGTGTAGTGTCACCTATTGGGGGTGAGGTGATTTTGAGACAAGGATGTAGGGGTTGTGATATAGAAGTCGCCGATCGCCGGCTTCCGTTCCCTTTTGTAGTGATGCCCATGTCGGGATTTGATGTTATTTTGGATATGGACTGGTTATCGTCACACCGGGCTGTTATTGATTGCTACCGCTAGAGGGTCACAGTTTGTACCTTGAGTGGGGATTGTTTCCATTTTCTGGAGGATCGGGTTGGTAGTGTGTTGCCACCGGTGTATGATCCACGAGGGCGGAGCGAGCTTAGTGGCCTACTTGCTAGCTTTTTGAGTAGTGAGTGTGGTGAGACCCAAACTGTGTTGCCGAGAGTGGTTTGTGAGTACTCGGACGTCTTTCCCAAGGATCTCGTTAGTTTGCCACCTCATCGAGAGATTGAGTTCACTATTGATCTAGTGCCTATAGCGATCCCGGTTTCCCTTCTTTATTTGTTGTATCCGGACTTAGGTTCCGTAGAGTTGGTTGTTGTGTATATCTCGTTTACATCCTCTACTCTTTGTATTTGAGTCTTGGGTCGTGTTGGGCAGGTTTGAAACAGGTTGGTTGAGCTTAGAAACCAAAAGTAGTTGCCCAGATTTTTGCCTTCATGCTCGAGCGGAGCTTTTGACGCTCGAGCAGGCCCTTCGTTGTTGCTTCTCCGCTCGAGTGGGTGTTTTGACGCTCGAGCGTGATTTTCCATCTCCCAGTATTTTCCTCTGCAGTGTTGGACGCTCGAGCGGGAGTTTGGACGCTCAAGCGTGAGTTTGTGTGTGATGCTCGAGCAGGGAGTTTGGACACTCGAGCGGGGACCTGGTTCTGTAAAAGTTCTGGGAGCGTGCATCCGGCGCTCGAGCAGGAGTTTCCACGCTCGAGCGGGGCGACTCTTATATAAAACCGAGATCCGGGTTTTTGGATCACTTTTCAATATCCTTTCTCTCTCTTACTTTTCCAAAAAGCCATTTTGAGAGCTCCTCACACTAAAACCTTAACTTCTCTCTGGAGATTGATCTAGTAGGAGTTGTTTCCTCACCTTTGGCCTTTACAAAAAAGTTGTTGATCGTCGAGGGCTACGTTTTGATCCGAGCATATTGAGTTTTGGAGCACTTTGAGTTTCGTCATCTTCTTCCTTTGAGCTCCGAATTTGAGGTAGGGATTCCTACTCACTCTTATGGGTTTTAACATAGATTTTGAGCTTGTTGTTTAAATGGTTGATTTTGGGACTTAGGGTTTAAAAATGTTGAAAGAGGGTTTTTGTTATTTTGATTCTAAAATGTGTATTTTGGGTTTCAAAATAATGATATGGTTGTTGGTTGTTGAAATATAGACCATCGGGTCAATATTGGGAAACGGGGTAGAAGACCCTAATTTGTTGTATAAATTAATTGGTATAATTAATTTGGGAAAATTGTGATTATTTGGAATTGAGTTGGAAATAATGAAATTGGCTCATTATATTGAAAAATGGTGGAGTTGGATTTATTAATCGCTCACTTTGGAAAACATTGATATTTTATCTGTTGGAGCTTTTATTATCTGTTAGAAATAATTGCTTTGGGCTACCGGTGGAGGGTAGTTTTGATTGTTGTAGATAATGCATGATGATTAGGCAAACTAAAACTAATCAATTGGATGTGTCATTGAGTATCACAGTTGAAAGAATACATTAACCCTCCATCAATATTGACACCCCTACAGGAATCTTGAACAAAGATAAGTAGTAAATAGGCAGGTTGGTCATGACCAATTTGATTAGAGTTAACCTTCCAGCAAAAGAAAGCACCCTTCTCCTCTAGGTAGACAATTTTTTCTTAAATTTGTCTAAAGCAGGTGACCAAGTACTTTTTCTACCTGGGTTAGCCCCCAAAGGCATCCCTAAATATTTCATAGGTAGCTTCTGTTGCAGACAATTAAAACTAGTGGCAAAAGCTTGCATCAGCCTATCATCCACGCCCACCCCACAAATGACACTCTTGTGGTAGTTTATTTTCAAGCCTGATAAAACCTCAAAGCATCTCAGAATTCGTTTGAGGTTCACCACTTCCACCCAGTTAGCTTCACAAAACAAAATAGTGTCATCTGCAAATTGTAAACGGGAAACTATCACACCATTACGGCCCACCTCAGCCCCTTTTATGAATCCCAACTCCTTGGCTCTACACAACAAGATATTCAGCCCCTCTGCTACAATGTTGAAAAGAAATTGTAACAATGGGTCACCTTGCCTCAGACCCCTTTGGGGACTAAATTCGGATGTTGGAGACCCATTGACCAAGACAGAATTCTCCCTCATATTAATGTTTGCCCAACCTTAACAGACAAATTTCAATAAGAAATAGAATATAATTTCTAAACATGGGCTGCCAGCTTAACTAACATAAACTATTAACGAAGTTTTTATTTATTTATTTATTATTTGGGTTGATAATTTGTATCATTTAGAAAAATGATATAAAAACCCATTTTCTAGACCTGTTTTTCAGACTCAATCTGTAAGTGAGATGATTGATTAATAATTACAAAAGATATAAGAGAGAGTGTTGTCTTAAATATTCTAATAGATTATTGAGTTTGAAAATTAAGTCTAATTTCTGAGTTTGAATAAAAATGCCCAATTTATCTTAATTTTTAGATATGGTCAAAAAAACCAATAGATTTAAAAAGACAAAAATTGACATTTTTTTCCTCTATTCTCTTTTTGATATTTTTTAAATGTGGTCCATTAAAAAAAAATAAAAATAGGGTCTTTGAGTTTAATAGACTCACAAAAAAGAAAAATTTTGACAAAATGAAAAAAAGAAGATTTACTATAAACAAAAAGCAACAAATTTTATTTGCCAAACCCGAAAAACTTAAATAGTTGTGAAGAAAACCAATATATATGCATTACTATCATTGATCTCTCACTTCATTTTTTCGTTTCGTTTATTTTATTTTTTTTAATATTATGAAATCTAAAAATCAAAACAGAATATATGAAGAAAAATAGATAAATTTGCCGATCATACTTCTGTAATTTATAAAGCAAGGTCATTATGGATTTTTTTTAAATTTTTTATAGATATTTTTAGAGTATTATATGTTGTAATGTCGACGTGATATTTCCGATCGATGAAAAATTGAAACACTACCAAACAAAGGTAAGTTTGACCCATCCGTAAAATAATACTATAATGCTTCAGTACTACTTAATAATTACACGATGGTTATAAAGTTGTGGCATAAGCGCAACACCAATCATACTCTTCATTAAAATATAAAAAATGTATTTTTTTTATTTTGTTTAATTATTATTTTTTTTAATCTATATACTCCAACGCTACTCTTTATTTTATCTAGTCATACACACAAATTGTTTAAAAAAACCTCTCAAGGCTCTTCAAATGTAGCTAACCTTGAAATTTTTTGTTAAAATAATTATTGTAATAGCTAACCTATTTGAGTGACTAAAACATGATTAATATTAGTTATAATAATAACCAGCCTTATTTAAAGAGTTCCTTGAAAATGCTCATAAAAGATGAATGAATTGTCAATCCATTGTTTTCTGACCATTCCTATCTCTATTAAACAAATCTACAAATATATAAATCAGCTATAGAATTAGACACAAAATGTATATAGATACATAAAATTTTTCATAAATAGATCTCACTGACAAATTATCATATATATTGTGTGTTTTGATTATGTAATCAATTTTTGTATTTGTAGCATCTCCAAAACCAAACTTGCAGAACTTTTTAAGGCGAACAAACATGCCTCATTAGTGAGAACATAACTATTCCATATTAGTGCGAGTTTGGCATTGACTTAGCACTCTTAATTATCACGTAATTAATGTGGTCATACTTCTCTTTTTTTTTTTTTTGGGTGCACTCTGGTGTTTAGGAATGGATCCAAGATTTCAATATAGAGGGACCAATAAATATGAATAATGATTCATCTTTTAATTTTGTTTTTTTAATTTTATCCTTAAGGCTCTGTTTGATGAAAAAGAAAATTTGGTAGAAAATAAAAGTAAAAGAAAATGAAGTGAAAGAAAAGAAATAGAAAAGAAAATATATTTTCTTACAAGCATTTGATTAAGATACAAATTTTGTAAGAAAAAAATAGAAAAATTTAAAAGTTTAGTTATATATAATTCACACATTCAATTTTTTTTTTTTTCATTTTTTACCTATTTCATCCTAAACAAATTGAGCTTGGGGAATTATAGGGGGGGTTAAAGATGAGAAGAGAAGAAGTGTGAGACCACTATATATACTAATAAAATTTAAAAAATAATGTAAAACTTACGGCATTGATTTTTACTATATAAAATAGGAAAATTTGGCCAAAACTCCTCTATTGGGCCTCCTTTGGGTGAAAAAGGACAAGCTATAATTTTTCTTCTTCATAAACTCCCTCACATAGGCACGTACTTGATGGAGGATACAATAATATTTGTTTAAAATTTCTTTTTGGATAATCTTATCTATTCATATATTCATGAGAGATTTGAATCAAATCTCTCAATGTAATTGTCATTCCTTCCCTAGAGTAGTTCTCCTTCATTGATTGTTTTTCGATTCGAAGTTGTGTGAGATTAATCACTGCTTTTATCAAGTTGTAAAGCAAGAGAGATTCATCGAGTATAGCTTCATTGAGTTGTATATAACAGAGCTTCATTGAGTTGGAGATCTTTATTCGATGTCTGTTCGAGTTAGAGTTAGAATTTTGTTTGTGTTAGAATTGGAGTTTGTTTTTTTCACTGTTTGATTGTTGTAATGGTGTTTGTTTATTAGTTTATAAATATGAAAGTAAAATTTTATCTCTAGTTGTTGTTTAATTTGTACTCAATTTTTTTTTTTTTTTTTTCCAGAATGATAATAAAATTTTACCTTGGTAGTGTGTTCTTGAGTTATTTATTCTTCTATGCAAATTTTATTGTGAAACAGAATAAAATTTTACTGTTTTCGTTAATTTTGATGGTAATTTTTTTTTTGGGGGGAAGAATTTTAGAGTTAACATGGATCTTATTTGATAGATCTTGATGAGAGAATTCTAAAAATACAAATTTTATTAAAAACTGACATCTAGATTAAAAGTTATATCATCACTAAAAATATTTTGATAATAGTACTGTGTACTAGACTTTTCAAAAAAAAAATTTGTGCTTATCTTTAATACATTAAAGTTTTATTATGAGAGAGTTTTGATCAAATTCTCCTATAAAATAATCATATT
The DNA here is from genome assembly GCA_036172215.1 of Camellia granthamiana. NCBI lineage: Eukaryota > Viridiplantae > Streptophyta > Magnoliopsida > Ericales > Theaceae > Camellia > Camellia granthamiana. The sequence continues at coordinate 14,737,387 of CM069913.1, forward strand.
TTTTTTTTATCAGTGTTGAATTGCAAAAGATAATAATTGTAAAACAATCTATTTACTAAAGTTAGATATATTGAGATGTTCTTGACACTTTTTCATATTATTAGAAATTTGTGATATAATTCATATTAAAAATTTGAATAATATTTTTTTAAATAAACGTGATTAATTTTTGGACTCCTCATTTTAAAAAAAAAAAAAAAAAAAAAAAAACTTGATAACCAACCTATTAGACTGACTAATTTAGAGGGACCAAACCCACTATTTACTAGTGGGAGGCCCAATAAAACCGGAGAAAAATCTTATATGAACAAACCTCAATTAATTATTTATATCTAAAAAGTTTTGGACCTGACTCCTAATCTATGTTCTCTTCTCAAGAGCTAAAACCCAAAATCAACATCAGTTATGATAATTCCTTGCTTATTTTATTGTCTAAAATTTTTAATTTTATACTTTAATCCCATGTGTCGTAGATATAAAGGGCAGTCATTGAAAAAAAAAAAAATGGAATGTGAAGGGCAGTCACACATCTGAGATAAAGTTTTACTTTAATATAATAACATATAATATATTTTTTATTCCACGGGACTGTTAATATATTATTTTTTGTCTAATTTTGAATGGAAATTAATTTTAAAAATAAAGTGAAAAAATTTGAAATATAGAAGGTCAAGTAAAGAAAAATAAATTTAAAAAATTAAAAAATGACTAAAAAAAAACAGTATAATTCGTCCTTTTTTTTAAATAGTAGAGAGTTCCATCACCCTCTAAGATCGTAAAACCTACTAAAGTTTTACCAAAATTTCTACCAAATGTCTCATGAGTGTGGGACCCACACCATGTGATTCTTATGTGTAGATCCGACACTCATGTGAGACATTTCATAAAAAAATTTAATAAACTTTTAGAATCTCTAACATTTTTAAAAGCAACTTGACAAAGGGCGGGCGTGTAGGAAAGAATTAAAGCATGATTGTGACAAAATTTTAAATTTAAGTTCTTCATATATATATATATATACATGAAAGTGCAATTAAAAAAATATATATATCAATATTATAGGAAGAATTGTTATCTGATTTCTATTTTTAAAATTAACATAAATATCACATATCAATTATATAATATTAATTTTACAATTTAATTCATATATTTAATCACATAATGGTCTGAATTCTAAATTGTAAAAACTACTTGAAAATCTCATTTCAGAAATCTACATACCATGAAGTCTTTTTTTTTTTTTTTCTTTTTTTTTTTTTCTTTTTTTTTTTTTTATATTGACCGATAGGTTTTGTTAATTTGAAAATGTTTTCTATGAGATCCTATTTAATATATTAGGGTCACGTTAGGATGTTTTTGCCCTTATTGATTGTTGGGCTCATTTTCTATTTATTTTTTTTTTTGGAATGTGATATTTGAAATGTGGTATAATGATTGATTTCCATAATGGGATGTTACATTTTGAGTGGATTGAATGTGGAATGTAGTTTGATTTCCAAAATGAGCATGCTACGTTTTGGGTGGATTAAATGTGAAATGTGATTTGTCGAAACCAACAATATGACTGTACTTTATTGAAATGTGACATGTGGAATGTGATTTGATTTCTAAAATGGACATGTTATATTTTGGGTGGATGGAATGTGGAATGTGATTTATTCAAACCACAAAAATGACTTCAAAAATCTTTTAGTGTACTTTTTTGAAATGTGACATGTGGAATGTGGTAAATAACTAAAATTAAGAAGAGAATCTTCAAATTGACCATATCATAAAAACAGTGACAAATATGTCAATTTACATTAATAAGGACTTGTGTGTTCATTAAAATAAGAATAATGTTATATGCACTAATTGATATATTAATTAGTATACTAACGAATGATGTGACATAATTTTAGAGGTTTTGAGTCTTTGTAATTTGTATAACGGGTAGGGTCATGGTTTTGAAATGGTAATATTATAACATATGTTGGTATATTAATTAATATACCAATTAATGCATGTAGCAATACCTTCAAAACAATTATGGAACTAATTGGTTTATAAGTTGTAATTTTAAGATTTATGAGTCAATAGCCTTTCTAAATTTATAACTGTACATACATGCCATAATACATAATTTATAAATATATATATACATATATTTTACAAAAATACATTATTTATTGATCTGGTTAAAATACACGAACGCACAAAATAGACCAAAAAAAGGAGGGGGGAGGAATGGAGCGTTTTTATTGCAAGTCACATGCTATTTTTCCTTCTCCCACTTCAATTCAAGGACTAACCCTCCTTGCATCCTATAAAAACCCACTCTTCCTTTCATATTTTCTCCACCATCACAATTACGCTCTTAGAAATTGCTAATTTCTACCATCAACAGTCTAGAAAGCTTTGTTATTTTTTTTTCTTAAGGGTTTGAGAGAGATGTGTTCCAAGAGCAATAATGCATCACTTGCTTTGTTTTTTTTTTTGCTCAACCTTCTTTTCTTTGCCTTTACAAGTGCATAGAGTGCTCCACCTCCACCTCCACCTCCACCTCCAACTCCAACTCCGAGCCCTTCCACAGGCAACTGCCCCATAGATGCCCTAAAACTAGGTGTATGTGCCAATTTGCTTGGTGGATTGGTTAATGTTACACTAGGTGCACCTCCAGTAACACCATGTTGCAGTCTCCTTCAAGGACTTGTTGACCTTGATGTTGTTGTGTGCCTTTGCATTGCGATTAGGGCAAACGTTTTGGGCATCAACCTCAACATCCCTATTGCATTGAGCTTGGTTCTTAATAATTGTGGGAGAAACACTCCTACTGGCTTCCAATGTCGCTAAACAACTTCTGTTTCCTAGCCCTCTCTGTGGCTTTTGCTCATTTCATGAGTCATATAATAAGAGTGTGTGGTACAAGTGCATTTTATGGTAACTTCTATCTTATTAAAGTAATATTTAATAAAACATATTACAAAGGTGTGGAAGAGAGGGGTAACATTGCAAATGTGGTAACTTCTGTCTTGTTTCCTTTGTCAATGTGTGTGTAATTTCATGGAGTGATACTGATCAAAAGGAGAGGAAATTACTGATCAACCAGTCGGCAAAGAAGTAGAGAAGAAGATAGAAGGAGGAGGGTGGACACCGGTGATCAAGAGAAGAATGCCAAGCTATCATCAAAATCATCACAGGGGTCCAAGGCTGATTACGGAATTTGTGGACAACCTTCCAGAATCTATAGTGCCAAGAAGCCTTTTTACTTTGTTAAGCAGTTATGGTGTGGTGAAGGACGTCTTTATTCTGAACAAAATGAGGAAAACCATTGGATCAAGATTTAGGTTTGTTAGATATGATTGTCAAATAGCAGCAAAGGTAGCAATTCAAAAAGCAGATAGAATATGGTGTAATGATAAGAGTCTAAAGGTGAGATTAGCAGAGTTTGGAAGCGAAGTTCAATATTAGAAGAAGGAAGTGGTCAGAAAAGGTAAGACTATTCAGATGAAACAGAGGTTGTACGGCAATCCTACAACTGAGGACTTTGGTCAGAGATCTTATGCTAATGCAGTCCTAGGTATAAGAAAGGAGAATCCTTTGATAACTATAAGAGCCCAGGAAGTTGGTATTGGATGGCTTTATGAAAGCCTAGTGTTAAAGCTCAAATCATTCTTTTCTCTTAATGCCTTCAAAGAAGAGTGCAACAAAAGAAGGCTAAAAGATGTGTGCATAAAAGATGGTGGTGGCCGTGTAATACTACTATCTTTCAAGTCAATGGAACATTTGAAGGAATGGAAAGGTAGACTCGAGGAATGGATTTATGAGTGGTGTGAATGAATGGATGAATGGAAGAAAGGAAAAGTTATTAAACAAGAAAGGTGTGTGTGGCTGGCATGTTACAGTATTCCTATTAATCTCTGGAATATTGGAACTTTCATAGAGATTGGTACAATCTGGGGAGAAGTTATCCAACATGATGAAGATACGAGTAGTGCGAAGTCATTTCTGCGTGGTAAAGTAAGGATTATTACTAGTTATAGAGAGTTTATCAATCATGTAATCTTGTTAGAATGCAATGGAAAGAAGCATCCAGTTATGATGACAAAAGAACTATTTCCACCAGCATGGTCAAGATCTGGAGTGTGTAGTTATCTGTCGAATGAGGGCCTATTCTCAATATTCGGCAATAAGGTCGACATGATTTCAAGTGTCAAAGATAGTAGGGTGGAGTTAAGAAAGGGAGCTGATAGCAGGGCTGATGTGGCATTTTCTAATGAGGTGGCCAGCATTGTGAAAGACACAGTGGAGGGTAGTACACACGTAATGGAAGACAGGTGCAGGATGGTGGTGCAATCCACAGCAAGGAAGTCTGATGATGGCTTGGGGAAATCAACAGTTGGGGGCTCTGGTTATGATGGTGCTTTGAAGAGTGTGGACAAATTTTAAAAAAAGGTGGCTAAGCATCCCCAATGTAAAGATGGCAGTATACATACTGATGGGTTTATGAAGAGTTTAAGTGGGCCAGAGCTTGTTAGGCCCAACATTAATCTAGAAGTCGTGCTTCATAGACCGACCCCAAGTTGAAGCTTATCCTGTTAAGCCAGTTGGGCTTTCATTATCAAACTTGAGTGACTGTGTGGCCCAATCACAGTTCAATGTTGATGGAGCCCAAGTAGTTATGAAGGACATAATGGGTAGAATAGCTAAGGCTAGAAAGAAAATGTCTCTAACAGCAAGGGAGTATACACCCAAAGGAGCGGAGGAGTTGTAAAAAGGGTTCAGAAAGGCAGAATACTACCTAAAAGCTTCAACAGGGGTGCAATTTTGAAAGCAATTGTTGTTGCAATTTCAAACTCACTATCACTTCATAATGAATCAAGTAGAAGAAGGGAAAGACTGCTTAAAGAGGCTAAAGCAATAGTCCAGCTGCGGAAATCATTTGGTATTGATTTTGGTGGGAATGAGGATGATGTGGTAGAAAAGATAGTCCAGCTGGAAGATAAGGATTTGGTGAGGATCGATGATGGAGCACGGGCAGCTGATGTCTGAATCACCAATTGGAGGGGTATAATTGTTATGTTGATTCCTTTATGAAGATAATGTCATGGAATGCTCGTGGTCTTAATAGACTAGACAAAAGGAGTAAAATTAAGAACATGCTAAAAGAAAGAGGAATGGTTGTAGTGTTATTTCAAGAATCTAAAAGAAGCAGCATGGAGGAGGTGTTTATTATCTATTTGGCCATTTGCTAAAATGGAATATAGGGGTGTAGATGCTGATGGTAGTGCTGGGGGCTTACTGTGTATATGGAACCCTGATAGATTCAAGCTAATTGATTGCTGTGGCTCCAGACATTTTATTATTCTATCAGGTACGGTGGGTTTATCTTTTGATTGCTCTATGGTGAATGTTTATGCACCAAATGATGTTTGCAAGAGAAGACAATTGTGGGAATCATTAAAAAGATTGAAGTTTTCCTACCCTAAGCCATGGTGTATGGGTGGCGATTTTAATGAAATTAGATTCCTCAGTGAAAATAAGGGTTGCTCAAGAAGGGAGAGAGGTATGAATGATTTTAATGAGTTAGTAGATCAGTTGAGTCTAGTTGACTTGCCAATGAGAGGTAGAAGTTTTACATGGTGCAATGCACAAGATGGGGAGAGATGGAGTAGGATACATAGATTCCTTCTCGAGAGTAGTTGTCTTGAGGAGTTTTCTTTTAAGCAATGGGGACTACCTAGAACAATTTCTGATCATTGTCCAGTTATAATAATGGAGGATGAGAGGAATTGGGGACCAAAACCTTTTAGATTTATCAATGCTTGGTTACTTCATCTTACTTTTAAAACTGTGGTGAAGAGCTCATGGGATGAAGAAGTTTAACCAGGTTGGGCTGGGTTCAGATTAATGAGGAAGCTTGCAACAGTCAAAGTAAATCTTAGAAAGTGGAATTCAGAGGTGTTTGGCCATGTGGAAACTCAATTAAAGCAAGCAGAGGAGGATTTACATGCACTGGACTTGGTGGCAGAAGAAAGATTATTGTGAGAACAAGAGCTCAGTAGAAGGAGAGAAGTTAGAGGGCAGGTCTAGAATCTGAGCAGGAGGAAGGAGAGTTTATGGTATCAAAAGTCTAGATTGGTGTGGGCTAAGTGTGGGGATAAGAACACAAGGTTCTTTCACATGATGACAAGTTCAAGACAAAAGAGAAATTTCCTCGATTCAATTGTAGAAGATGGGGTCAGGTTTGTGGAGCCAACTAGAGTGAAGCTATCAGTTCATAGGCATTTTGAGAGTTTATTTTCTGAATCTTGGTTTTCTAGGCTAAAGCTTCTTGGCCCTTTTGTATCCATAATTTCTGATGTGCAAGCAGAATGCTTAGAAGTAGAATTTTCAGAACAAGAGATTTGGGATGCTTTACAAGAGTGTGATGGAAACAAGGCTCCTGGACCAGATGGGTTCAATTTGGCTTGCATTCAGAAATGTTAGCAGGTAATGAAGGGAGAAATTTTACAATTCATATATGAGTTTCATTCCAATGGGAAGTTGGTATCGGGTCTAAATAGCTCTTTTATCACCCTTATACCCTAAGAGGGAGAACCCTTGTGAGTTAAGTGATTATAGGCCAATAAGCTTAGTCAATTCAGTATATAAAATTCTAGCTAAAATGCTGTCTAAATGATTGAAGAGGGTCCTACCAACAATCATTAGTGAAGTTCAAACAGCTTTTTTGGGCGATAGATGCATTCTTGATGGTGTCTTGATTGCAAATAAAGTGGTATATTGGTGGAACGCTGAAAAATTTAGAGGTATTATACTCAAGTTGGACTTTGAAAAGGCATACGACACAGTTAATTGGGAGTTCCTTTTCTCAATGTTGAAGAATTTTGGTTTTGGGGACAAATGGGTGGCTTGGATTAAAACATGCCTATCATCAACTAAAGTTTATGTCATAGTCAATGGTTCTCCTACAACAGAATTCATTTCTCAGAAAGGGCTAAGGTAGGGAGATCCATTATCACCACTTTTGCTTAACATAGTTGCTGAAGGTCTGAATCTGTTGATTGAAAGAGCAAAAGAGAGGGGGTTGATAAAAGGAGCATGTGTGGGGCCTAATGAATTGAAATTCTCTCATTTGCAATTTGCAGATGACACCATTATATTCTGTGAGGCAGAGTTGGGGGAATTGGTGAACACTAAGAGAATTTTGAGATGTTTTGAGGTGTTGTCAGGATTAAAGATTAATTTCTACAAAAGTGTGATGTGTGGGGTTAGTGTTAGTGATGTGGAGGTTAATCAGTTTGCCTCTATTCTTAACTGCCACAGCCAAAAGCTCTCTATCAATTATCTAGGTTTACCTCTTGGAGCTAACCCCAGCAAGGAAAGGACTTGGCATCCAATTATTGAGAAGGTGAAAAAGAAGTTAACTGCATGGAAGAGAAAAGTCATTTCTTTCGCTGGTCAACTAATTCTGATTAGGTTAGTTCTTTCTAGTTTGTCATCCAATTTTCTATCCATTTTTAAAATACCTATGGGATTCGCCTAGCAGATTGAGAAGATTCAGGCAGCATTTTTGTGGGTGTATGAGCGCAGAATAATCTTCTCGTATAATCCTGTTGATCAAGTTTGATCTCCTCCAAACGTCGTCGCTTTGCTCCTTGAAAACACAAACGTGAGCTAGCCGGCGGGTGTGTGCCGGATACCTCTCCGATGCCTAAGTCAGCAAAATAGACAAAAAGTTCTGTGTATTCGAGGGTCAAAATTATGATACCTGTACATAGGTTCTGTTGTAAGCTTTCATAGTTTTTGCCTGGCGCAATCTTAGTAGGACTCTTACTTCTCAATGTAGAGTCCTCCTAGGAATCACATTTGTAAAAGATAATGCTTATCCCTTAACACCCTTATCACTGCTTTAACCAAGTGAAATGGTTTTAGCTCGGTAGTATGACAAAACGACCGAGCTAAGATTGCCATGCTTAAGTGGTAGATTTGACCGAGCTTCATCTAGCTCGGATCTGCCATTCAATGCCTGTACCTCGGTTAGGCATACTCCAACTGGGCTTTTTATTTAAGACTGAGCTAACTAGGCCCAACGGCGAATTTAGCTCGGCGCTGCTATGCATAATGCCTAGCTTGGTCCTCTGCACTCCTGTACCTTGGTTGCTTCTGATTCGGACTAACAGAAAACAAGGTCCAAGTTGTGAAGCCCACTCACCTCGGCCCATAGCTCGCTGGTTTTACGACCGAGCTATCCCAGCTATTGTTTCAGCCCAATGCGTAGCCCAGTTTCCAAAGAAGATTCTTCCTTAGCTCGGCTTAATTTATTTATTAATTACCCTCTCAATTGCCTCTTAATCCTATCTGCATCTCATGATTTGGGATTTATTCTTCTTCAGCCGAACTTGAGACATTCAACCCAACCGAGCTCAATCTCCACCGACCTACTGATGAGACCGGTTCGAAAATGTCTTTTCAAATGCTCTATACGTCTGAACCGTTTTCTATTCCCTTGGACACGTGGTTGGCTCCTATTGGCCAAGTGTAGCTGTCACAGCCGTCTTCGTACTCCGCAAAATTTGAACAGTCCCACCCAAATCTTTGCTTTATACAAAAACCCTACTTTTTCAAATTAAACACTCCACTGTTCATCTTCTCTTATTTCCCTTTCGGAATCTTCATTTTCGCATCCATAGCGCATGAAAAGCTCCTACTCCAGCTTGGCATTCTCCAATGCTTTGATCTTCATCCTCTTAGCTCAAAAACTGTAAGTGACTCACTCCTTCGCTTTTTCTGTTTTGTTTTCGTGAGTATGTATGGCATAGATATGTATGTATATATATATATATTTCTGTAGTTTTGTATACACTCCTGTAGTTTCAACGTAAATTTCCAAAAAACCATATTCCTAGACTGTTTGCTTACACTTTAGCTGGATATCACGATCAATCAGTTATAAAATCCCTTTGATCCAAAGTAACACCACAACCGCACTAGAAACCTGTTTGCTCTAAGGTGCGCACACAACCGGATTAGAGAACTCCACCCACTGACCGAACTAAGATTTTGCGCCATTCCTTATGTTACAACCGGTCTAAAAAACCTTCCTCTTTATTTAGCCGAGCTAAAGAGTTTTGCTCAAACCGGACTAAGAACGGGTAGTATCCCATGTAGCCGAACTAGGGTTATATTTATTTTGCCTTTATACTTAGCACGGTCCAACGATCTGGGCTTAACACTTTTCATCTCCACTTTGCAGACTCTGACTAGGTTGGCCAGGCACTCCTTTGTATGCTCAACCGAGATACTCAACATCATCTCAACATCGAGCTAGTACTCGAGCTAATTTATACACAATTTAAGTTATAAATAGGTAAATACCGGTTCCTAGCAAACTCTCCTGGGGCCATCGCCGAATTTCGTAAGGATTACAACATCCCCGACGATGTTCACCTTTCTTTGGCCGAGCTAGACACAATACCCTGGGGAAAAGAGGGCTTCGTCCCTTTCACCGTGATATCTATTGTTGAAGCTGGACTTCGATTTCCTGTTCAACCACTGTTATGCGAATTCCTTAGGCAGATTAGAATATGCCCAACCCAACTCAACACCAATTCTTACAGAATAATAAATGGCATCACCGAGCTAAATCGTCGGCTTGGCCTCAACCTTGGTTTAGCCGAGCTATTTCACAATACTCACTTGGCCAAAATGAAGACGGCTGGGTATGTTATTTAAGAATAAGAAGACACCGAGAAAAAATAATCAAAAATACACCGGACAAAGACATGAACGATGACGACTTTTTCTGGGTTTCTAGTAATTTTGAAGACCAAGAAGCCCCAATATCGGGATATGGAATTAACTGGAATAAAGGAGTAGCTGGTATGAATACCTCGGCTTAACTTGTCCGATTTTTGCTCGTTGCTTACAACTTCTACACCGTGCTAACCGTTTTCTTTCTCCATGTGCAGACTTGAACCAACTAAAGTCGTAATATCAATACCCCAACTTAGACGCTCTCCGCGCCGCACTTCGATATTGCGACTTAGGTTGGGCCGAGCTACTTAACTTGCGAACCGACCTACACATATAGCGGAAGGAGGAAGACTAGGGTGTCAAACTTTCTCCTTGAGCCTTCTCTAGAACCAGATCCCACGTTTCCTCAAATTAGACTGATCCCACTAACAGAGGAACAAGATATGGCTAAGAAAAGAGCAGTCATAGCACTCATCACTAAAACAACTGCACCAGTTGTCGGTGACCAAACCGTGGTACCACAAGCTGGCCAAACACATGAGGCTGTAGTAGCGCTTCCAATAGCCCAGGCCTCGTCATCTCGGCCCAATAAGCGTGCTCGCACCTCTGTGACCGAGCCATGTCTTGTTTATAAAGACGACACCATGCTCCCATCGTCCACACGACCGAGCCCAGAACCAGTGCGTTCTGACCGGGCTAGCCCTTCAGAGTGGGCGCCAAAAGTGACCTATAAGAACCGAGCCATAACAAACACTGATTCAGTGGTCGCCGAAAAAGACCACTCGCTCGCCTTCAACCTCGCTAAGAGCGTATGCTTGCTTGCCGGCATGGAGCATCATGATCATCTGACCGAGCTGAAGGCCATCCGCTTGGCAACAAAGTCGATGGTGCTAGTAAGTTTCTCTTCCTGTCATTTTACTTTGTACATCTGTTTGCGTGGTTTTAACCATAATTGCTATCTCTCCTTTTGCAGGCCATGCAGAAGAATCATGTCGCCTACAAGCGCGTGTTGGAGCTGCGTAAGACCACGTGGTTAGCCGTGGCAGAGGCCAACACTAAGACGGCCAAGCTAGAAGAATCCGCTCAGAAAATGGCCGAGCTTGAATCTGAAGTTGCCCGGCTCACCAGGCTGGCTAACTCGGCTGAAGCAGATAAGCAGATGGCTTTGGCCGAGCGGAAAGACAAATATCTGCGCGAGCTAGCCAATCTCGAAAAAAAGAAAGATGCTGAGATAGCCGAGCTAAAGAAGAAGATGGAGGACGCGGAGGACAGTGGCTATAAGGAAGGTGAAGCCACATACGTCTTGTAGTGTGAAGCTGCCAAATATATTTTCTTTAAGTGTGGGTGGAAGGCAGCCGTGTCCAACCTTGGTCATGGTGAAGAGACCGAGGTCTTCCAAAACCCTCTTCTCCACTTCATTCCTAGTTATATGGCAGGCTACGCCAATGCCATTCAACAAAAATTGCTCCAAGTAGGGAAGGAGGGCGCCTCCCCAGAGCCAAACAATGCCCCAACTACTACCAATGATCTCGGTCTCCAAACTGCTCAATCCCCTCGGGTGGAGCCACCGGTATTACGGTTGAAGATGCGCCTTTGACTGGCCTACCTGTTGGAACCGAGGTACCGAGTGGTGTAACTCCGGTTGACCTGGACGCAGATTTGGACAATCTATTTGCCTGATCATTTATTTTCTGCTTTTGAAAGAATTTGTAACCAAGCTGAAGCCCCACTTTTTGTAATGCACTTTTGAAAATGGAATGAAATCTGATCTTTTTCTTCAACTGTTTGTTTGGTTATATCCTTGTATGGCTGAGATATTTTCCTTGGTACATTAGCATTGTAATCTGTTTTATATGATCATCCTGTCAACTTCTTCAGCCTAGATCCTTATCTCAGCTGGAGAAAAATAAATGTTGGTTATTCCTGCCAATCTCTTCAGCCTAAATCCTTATCTCGGCTGAAGAGAGAAATGTTGGCTATTCCTGCCAACCTCTTCAGTTTAGATCCTTATCTCGGCTGAAGAGAGATAAATGTTGGTTATTCCTGCCAACCTCTTTAGTCCAGATCCTTATCTCGGCTGAAGAGAGACAAATGTTGGTTACTCCTGCCAACCTCTTCAGTCTAGATCCTTATTTCGGCTGAAGAGTATTCAAAGTTGATTTTTCCAGCCAACCACTCTTCAGCCTAGATCCTTATCCTGGCTGAAAAGTACTCAAAGTTGGTTATTCCTGCCAACCTCTCTTCAACCTAGATCCTTATCCTGGCTGAAGAGTACTCAAAGTTGGTTTTTCCAGCCAACCACTCTTCAGCCTAGATCCTTATCCTTGCTGAAGAGTACTCAAAGTTGGTTATTCCTGCCAACCACTCTTCAGCCTAGATCCTTATCCTTGCTGAAGAGTACTCAAAGTTGGTTATTCCTGCCAACCACTCTTCAGCCTAGATCCTTATCCTGGCTGAAGAGTACTCAAAGTTAGTTATTCCTGCCAACCTCTCTTCAGCCTAGATCCTTGTCCTCGCTGAAAAGTACTCAAAGTTGGTTATTCCTGCCAACCACTCTTCAGCCTAGATTCTTATCCTGGCTGAAGAGTACTCAAAGTTAGTTATTCCTGCCAACCACTCTTCAGCCTAAATCCTTATCCTGGCTGAAGAGTACTCAAAGTTGGTTATTCCTGCCAACCACTCTTCAGCCTAGATCCTTATCCTGGCTGAAGAGTACTCAAAGTTGGTTATTCCTGCCAACCACTCTTCAGCCTAAATCTTTACCCTGGCTGAAGAGTACTCAAAGTTGGTTATTCCTGCCAACCACTCCTTAGCCTAGATCCTTATCCTGGCTGAAGAGTACTCAAAGTTGGTTATTCCTGCCAATCTCTCCTTAGCCTAGATTCTTATCCTGGCTGAAGAGTACTCAAAGTTGGTTTTTCCAGCCAACCACTCTTTAGTCTAGATCCTTATCCTGGTTGGAGAGTACTCAAAGTTGGTTCTTCCTGCCAACTACTCTTCAGCCTAGATCCTTATCCTGGCTGAAGAGTACTCAAAGTTGGTTATTCCTGCCAACCTCTCCTCAGCCTAGATCCTTATCCTGGCTGAAGAGTACTCAAAGTTGGTTATTACTGCCAACCTTCTTCTATTGCCCCTAGCTAATACTGTCTAAGAACAACTTTACAATGGAAAGAGAAACTACTTGTTTTACAGTGGAAAGATTTATGCTGAAAGAGAAACTACTTGTTTTATTAGAGAAAGAAAAATTACAAGTATTTAAAGGAAAGCTAAAAATAAAATAGTTTGAGATTAACAGTGTTCTAGGGCCTGGGTACAACCTTGCTATCTCTATCTTCCAAGTGATATGCCCATTTTCCTACTAAACCAACCACTTTGTATGGTCTTTCCCAATTAGGCCCTAACTTGCCATCTCCGGGTACTAGAGTGTTTTCTATTACTTTGCGCAACACCCAATCTCCAATCTTGAATTGCCTCGGATGTACCATCTTGTTATATTTTCTGGATAACTCTTGCTGGTATGAAGCAATGTGAACCAGTGCTCTTTCTCTTCTTTCTTCTGCTAGGTCAAGTTCCAAGGTTATGGCTTCTCCATTCAAGTCTAGGTCAAAATTTTCACTTCTAATGGTGAGGAGGCCTACTTCCAGTGGAATTACTGCCTCCATGCCATAGGCCAAAGAAAAAGGCGTTTCACCAATTGACCGCCGAGGTGTGGTGCGGTAAGCCCATAGAACATGAGGAAGCTCTTCAGCCCACTTGCCTTTTGCTCTTTCTAACCTTTTCTTCAAACCATCTAAGACAACTTTGTTTGATGCTTCTGCCTGGCCATTTACTTGAGGGTATGCTGGTGTAGAGTTGTAGAATTTTATCTTGTATTCCTTGCAGAAACCCCTGAAGATCTTGCCGTCGAACTGAGTGCTATTATCGGATATCAGAGCCTTTGGTATGCCGAATCGGGTTATGATATTCTGCCAGACAAACTTCTTAACATCTTTCTTTTTTATTGATATGAGTGTTTCAGCCTCTACCCACTTTGTGAAGTAATCCGTTGCTGCGAGAAAGAACTTTTTGTTGTCGAATGCTGTTGGAAGTGGTCCTACTATGCCCAAGCCCCACATCGCAAAGGGCCATGGGCTAGTTAATGGTAGAAGCTCTTTGGCTGGTTGATGTATTTGGTGTGCGAACTTCTGACATTTCTCGCACTTCTTGACATACTTCTCTGAATCTGCTTGCATGTAAGGCCACCAATATCCTTGTGAAATTGCTCTGTAGGCCAATGATCTTCCCCATTGGTGGCTTCCACATACGCCTTCATGTATCTCGAACAAGAATGCCTCGACCTTGTTAGGATGGACACATTTCAAGTAAGGTCCTGTGAAGGATTTTTTTTATAACGCCAATGATGGAGAAAGCCAAAATCGCTGCGACTTTGCTCTGATCTTGTTAGCCTCTTTCTTCTCTTCAAGTAAGATGCCGTCTTTTAAGAATACAATAATGGGGTCCATCCACGAAAGGCCTAGTTCGGCACAACATACCTCTATCACTTCTGGTTCTTCAATACTTGGTCTGGGTAAGAACTCAATCCGTAATGGATGTGGGATAGATGTGTCTACCATGGAGGCAAAACCTGCCAGTTCATCTGCTCTGCTGTTTTCACCTCGGCCAATCTGCTCTATTCGCACTACTTCAATCTTCATGATATCCTTTCTGACTAACTCTCAGTACTTAGCCATCCTCTCATCTTTTGCCTCATAGTCGCCTGAAATCTAGTTTACTACTAGCTGTGAGTCACTGCAAACCATTAGCTCGGTGGCCTTCATGAAGAGTGTTGATTTTAGGCCTGCTAGAAGTGCTTCGTACTCTGCTTCATTGTTTGATACTGGGAAGCCAAGGTTGACGGCTTGTTCCACTATCAAGCCATCTGGTGAGATGAGGACTATGCCCAATCCTGCACCGTGCCTATTGGATACTCCATCCACGAAGAGCTTCCACATTTCTCCAACAAATAGCTTCCAGCAAGTGGAGGGGTCGGATGATGTCTTGGGGTCGCGAGTGTTGTTGATGTTGTCTTCCAAGTCCATGCCTGCTGCTGGGGTTTGCTCTTCACTATCTGACTGTACCAAGTTTTTACTTGTTGATGAGTCTTTGCTGGTTATAGCACGGTTTGCCTCTTCCTCCCTTTCTTCAATCCGGTATGCCTTGGGATATGACTGGGTATCTTGTTTTGGGGGCTGCGCAATTCCTGCGGCACTTTCCATCCCCTTTTCGGTTGTAACAGTTAAGTCAACTGGACAGATGTGATGGCTTCCTGGTGTGAACTCAGCCACAAAGTCTGCCAGAGCTTGGGCTTTTATTGCGGTTCTGGGTTGAAACTTGATGACGAACTGTCCCAATTCCACCGTCCATTTCAAGATTCGTCCAGAAAAGTCCGCCCTTTCAAACAAAGCTTTTAAGGGAAAAGCTGTCAGGACGATTATGGTGTGGGCGTGGAAGTAATGTGACAACTTCCTTGAGGCCATCATCAAAGCTGAGGCCAGCTTTTCCAATGGTAGGTACCTGGTTTCTGCCCCCAGCAAGGTCTTGCTAATGTAAAAGATAGGCAGGTGTTGGATTCTTTTCGCTCTGACCAACACTGCGCTGACTGGATGCTGTGATACTGCCAAGTATAAAAAGAGTTCTTCTCCAGGTACTGGGGTTACTAGTAATGGAGGAGAAGTCATGTAGTCTTTCAGGCTCTCTAGGGTGCGATCGCATTCTTCATCCCACTCAAATTTGGCCTTAAATGCTTGGAAGAATGGTCGACATCTGTTTGATGACCGACTTATGAACCGGTTGAGTGCGGCAGCTAGGCCAGTGAGATGCTGCACCTCTTTTACTATGTTGGGCCTCTTTAGATCCTGGATTGCTTTGATCTGAGAGGGGTCTGCTTCTATACCTTGGTTGGTTACCAAGAAGCCTAGGAATTTGCCTGATTCCACGCCGAACGCATATTTAGATGCATTTAGACGCAATTTGTTCTTCTTTAGGATTTGGAACATTTCGTCTAGGTCCCTGAGATGGTCTTTCTCATCCTTGCTTTTGACCACAATGTCATCTATGTAAGCTTCCATTGTTCTGCCTAACAATGGTTCAAACATCTTGGTGATCATCCGTTGGAATGTAGCCCCTGCGTTCTTCAGGCCAAAGGGCATGACCTTGTAACAGTATAGTCCTCTTGGCGTCGTAAATGATGTGACCTCCTGGTTTGGCTCATACATAACGATTTGATGGTAACCTCTATACACATCAAGAAAGCTTAGCTGGTTATGACCTGCCGTTAGGTCCACCAATTGGTCTATTTGTGGTAGGGGAAAACTGTCCTTTGGGCATGCCTTGTTGACTGTTTTGTAGTCCACGCAAACACGCCATTTTTTATTTTTCTTTGGCACTACGACAGTATTAGAGATCTATCTTGGATAGTGCACTTCTCTGATGGCCCCTGCCTCCAGCAGGTTTCCTACTTCCTCCGCCACTATCTCCGCGTGGTGGAGTGTCGATCTGTGAGTGCGCTGTATGACCGGTCTGGCGTTTGGGTGGACATTAAGTTGGTGACAGATGAACTTTGGGTCAACATCAGGCATGTCGTATGGCGTTCAGGTGAACACTTCAATATTTGAGATTAAGAATTCTATTAACTCGGTTCTCTCAGTGCTGGACAAAGACGTGCCTAGCAAAAAGAACTTTTCTGGGTCTTTTTCACCTACCTTTACCAAGTCCTCTACCGCCTTTTATTCTGCTGCTTTGCCCACGTCCGCAAATTGTTCATTGCTTTCTGGCTCTTCCACCATTTGTACATAGCCTTTTGCAGCTCGACTGCCATTTACTATGACGAAGCACTGTTTTGACATGATTTTGTCTCCTAAGACCTCTTCAATTACTCCGGCTTCGTTGGGGAACCGCAGTGCTTGATGGTAGGTTGACACTACCGATCGCATGGCGTGCAGCCATGTTCTTCCTAGAATTATGTTGTAAGTGGAAGGGACCTTTAATACCCAGAATTCCACTTGCTTAGTCATGGTCCCAGCTTTGATTGGGAGGATTATCTTGCCCACTGGCCATTCTGGCATTGAGTTAAAGCCAACTAGAGGGGATGTTGCAGGGGCCAAGTCTTTGTCCTCTAGCTTCAGCTGTTTTAAGGTTTCATAATACATTATTTCGCACGAACTTTCTTGGTTAATCAGGATTCTCTTGACATCGAAGTTCTTGACACGCAAAGTTACCACCAGTGTGTCATTGTGAGGGTAATGTAGCCTTGCTAGGTCCTTCTCTGAGAAGGATATGGCGCTCGTAGCCTCTGTTTTGCCCTTTTTGATAGCGGGTTGTGCGCTTAGTACCTTCTTCAAGTGCTCTGCTTTCTTTATCATCCCCCGGAGTTCACATACCCGCTCAGGTTCTACAATCCCATGAATAACATTGATTACGCCTTGGGGTGGTCTGTCCACTGGCATCCCCTTTGGCCCATTGAGGTCCTGGGGGGTTGGCTGTGTTCCCCCCTCAATATACTGGTCTAGGTGACCAGCAGCTACTAATTCTTCCAGATGTTGCCTCAGGGGTGTGTAGTTTTTAGTTAGATGTCCTTTCTCATCATGGAAGGTGCAGCGGGATCTCTCATCGTAACCCCTTTGTGCTACTTCCAACTTGGCTGGCCGCCGAACGAAGGGTTCATTTTTTATCTCATTGAGAATTCGGTAGATGGGTTTATTGAACACGGTGGTGATGGCAGTTCGAACTCTTGACCTCCTTTTTTCTGGGTCCTCCATGTTGGCTCTCCTGCCTCACATGTTTCTGTTTGGTTGTTCTACCGTGTTGACTTTTGCCGCTGTCTTTTTGTCTGGCATTACTGTGGAGCCAGATTTTGCTTTGGCCCCGGTGCTATCTTCCTCCACGCGGATATGTTGGTGCACCCTCTCCATTAGGGCCTCCATCGTGAGGGGTGGCATCATTGTAATTAAGTCCCTCAACTTGTTTCTGACTGGTAGGCCCCTTTTGTATTGCGCGATGGCGAGATTTGTGGGGCAATCTCCTATCTGGTTGAAAGTCTTCCAATATCGACTGTTGTAGGATCTCAACGTCTCCTTGTCGCCCATGTCAATGGAGAGTAGCTGATCGATCTCCACTGGTGTCTTAGTGTTCGTTCTGAACCTAGTCACGAACGCCTCTGCCAATTGTGCCCATGAGGCGATGTTGCCTTCTGGTAGCCTTTCGAACCAGGTTAGACCTAGGTCGCCAAGGCTGGATGGGAACAGGATACACATCAGGGCCTCATTCCGCCGGTACACTGCCATAACCTGGCGAAAGTGGCTTAAGTACATGTAGGGGTCTGTCTTCCCCTCATAAATGGTGAATTTGGGCTGGTGGAAACCCGAAGGTAGTGGTTCGTTCTCTATTGCCAGAACGAACGGCGAGCTCTGCAACCTTGCTAATACCTTATCTGCTGGTTCATAAGCAAGGCGCGGTATTAGCATCCCTACCTTGACACTCCCGTGTGTCCTAGGGGCCAGTCGCTGTAGGGCCGAAACTTTGCGAGGGTCACGAGCCCTTGTGTCTTCTTTCCATCGGGCCCTCTCCTCCAGTACCGTTCGTAGGTCCGTAGACCTAGGCAATTATGAGTGCCTTGATGTCATCTGATGCGTGTGCGAGGGCCGATAAGTGCTTCCCGACGTATACGACCTCTCAGTCCTCGTTCTCTCAGACCTGAAACAACGAGTCCTGGAAGTCCTTGATTGCGTGTCGCCGGTTCTAAGGCCCTTGCTTTCTGCTTGTGATGGTGTGACCTGCCTGTTACGATCCTCCGAGTGGCGAGAAGGCGTGTTGCCTTTGCGCCTCTCTTCTGTCGCCATTCCTTTCCCCTTTATCTGGCGCTTCATTGTCTTCATATCTGCCGCCATTTTCCTGATTAATTCATCTTGTTCCCTAACGCGATCCTCTAGAACTTGAGGGTCCAACTTTCGTCTCTGCCTTGCAGGACTTTGAAAGTGACGGGGACTAATGCCTCGTCTCTCCCGTGCGTCCCTCCTGGAGTTTCGTCGCTAGGGTTCTAAGTCTGCCATAGGAGGGATAGAGGGTAAACCTTCGCGCCTCCCTCATCCCTCCGGGGTATGTCCGTCGATAGCAGACTGCGGCAAATCTTCATTGTGCGCCATTGGTTTTATCTGGAGAGAAAAACTCGATCAAAAGGTTTTGTTCTTTCTGTAATTCCCACAAATGGCACCAATTGTACGAGCGCAGAATAATCTTCTCCGATAATCCTGTTGATCAAGTTTGAGCTTCTCCAAACGTCGTCGTTTTGCTCCCTGAAAACGCAAATGTGAGCTAGCCGACGGGTGTGTGCCGGATACCTCTCCGATGCCTAAGTCAGCAAAATAGACAAAAAGCTCTGTGTATTCGAGAGTCAAAATTCTGATACCTGTACATAGGTTCTGTTGTGAGCTTTTATAGTTTTTGCCTGGCACAATCCTAGTAGGACTCTTACTTCTAAATGTAGAGTCCTCCTAGGAATCACATTTGTAAAAGATAATGCTTATCCCTTAACACCCTTATCACTGCTTTAATCAAGTGAAATGGTTTTAGCTCGGTAGTATGACAAAACGACCGAGCTAAGATTGCCATGCTTAAGCGGTAGATTTGACCGAGCGTCATCTAGCTCGGATCTTCCATTCAATGCTTGTACCTCGGTTAGGCATACTCCAACTAGGCTTTTTATTTAAGACCAAGCTAACTAGGCCTAACGGCGAATTTAGCTCGGTGCTTCTATGCATAATGCCCAGCTGAGTCCTCTGCACTCCTATACCTTGGTTGCTTCTGATTCGGACTAACAGAAAACAAGGTCCAAGTTGTGAAGACCACTCACCTCGGCCCATAGCTCGCTGGTTTTACGACCGAGCTATCCCAGCTATTATTTCGGCCCAATGCGTAGCCCAGTTTCCAAAGAAGATTCTTCCTTAGCTCGGCTTAATTTATTTATTAATTACCCTCTCAGTGGGGTAACTTTGAACTCAGGAGGAAAGTTCATATGGTACAATGGGCGGATATAGCAATAGACAGATCACAAGGGGGTTCGGGGGTTAGAAAGTTGAGAGAAATCAACGACTGGCTTTTGCTTAAATGGTGGTGGAGGTTTGGAGTGGAGGACAAAGTTCTATGGAAACAGATGTTGAGGTGCAAGTATGGTGAAGCTGAGGGAAATTGGGTACCTACTGTACCTGCGTCCAATTCAGTGTCTAGATTGTAGGCAAATGTAGTCCAGCTTGGTGCATAGAGTCTAGAGTTGGTTAGTTTTTATTTATCTAATTTTAAGCTAGTTGTAGGTAATGGGCAAAGACTCCAATTCTGGGAGGATAAGTGGTTTAATAATCTGTGTTTGAAGGAGGAATTCCCTAGGTTATATAGATTATCTGAGGAGAAGGGTAGCACTATTCTGCAAATGTATCACAAAAGATGATAAGTACAAGATTGGAATATTCTATTTAGAAGATCATTGTTAGCTTGGGAGGAGGTGGAGGTTGCAAGGTTGCATGAGGTACTTAGGGAAGCACCTACACTCACAGTAGACTTTGAGGATTCATGTTTATGGCTAGCCAATCCAACAGGTACATACTTTGTAACTTCAGCCTGGAAGTGGTGGATGTTGTTGAAAGAACCTGTTGTTGGTGTCACGGATATGCTGTGGAAGAATATTGCCCCACCCAAGGTGAAATTCTGTGGATGATTAGCTTGGAAAGGTA
This sequence comes from Camellia granthamiana, assembly GCA_036172215.1. NCBI lineage: Eukaryota > Viridiplantae > Streptophyta > Magnoliopsida > Ericales > Theaceae > Camellia > Camellia granthamiana. The sequence continues at coordinate 14,757,885 of CM069913.1, forward strand.
GACTTAAAACTTCAACTTTTTTGAAGAGGATTGGAGTGTTGAATATGGAAGCTAGTTCGGTGTGTTTGCTGTGCAAAGCAGATGAGGAGTCAGTTAACCATGTTCTACTATTCTGTACTATGGTATGGAAATTGTGGTCAAATATGTTACAATGGTGGGATTTGGTTTGGGCGATGCCGGGGATCAGTTAAGGCATTATTGCATTGGTGGGCTGGTTTCAAGTTCAAAAAGGTGGTTCATCCAATGTGGAAAGCTATTCCTTTAGCTGTTATGTGGTCAGTTTGGAAAGTTAGGAATGAGTTCCTTTTTCATAAAAAGAGTGTTGATGGGCTTGAATTAGCTGAGTTGGTGAAAGTAAGGGTAGCACTATGAGGTAAACAAAGTTCTAGAGGTTTGCAGTATTCAGTGGAGGATATTGTATGCAATCTTGATAGGATTAAAGCCTAATTGCGGTGGTGGTGGTTAGCGTGCTGCAACTGTCTTTGTTTTCTATCTTGCTCTCTTGTTTGTGCTTGTTTTTGTATTTTGCTCTCTTGTTTTGCTCTCTTAATTGGTGGCTGCTACTACTATGGATTGTTGCTGCTGATCTGTGAGGTGTGCTGCTAGTCTGGGTAAAAAGGAGTGCTGCTGATCTGTGCTGCTGATCTAGGTCAAAATGAGTGCTCTTGATAGGTTTAAAGCCTGATTTGCTCTTGGTGTGCAGCAATTGTCTTTGTTTTTTGTCTTGCTCTCTTGATTGTGCTTGTTTTGTGTTTTGCTCTCTTAATTGGTGGTTGCTGCTGCTATGGATTGCTGCTGCTGATTTGTCAGGTGTGCTGCTGGTCTGGGTGAAAATGAGTGTTGTTGATCTGTGTGGTTTGCTACTGATCTATGTGGATTGTTGCAGATCTGTGAAGTTTGCTACTACTATGGATTTTTGTCCTGTTTCTTGGTGGTTGGTAGTTTTTGGTTGTTCGGTTTGTATTAGGTTTGGTTAGATTGTTCTGGGGTGAGGTTGATTGAGGTATTTATGGTTGGTTCCTTACCAATTCCTGATATTGTGCTAGCATATGATTGGACAGTCTTATTGGTGCTAACCTAGTTGAGATTGATTGGATTCGCTACAATACTTTTTGCACTCATCCTCCTTTTCTTTTTGATGTAATAGTTTTCTGTTTTATCAATAAAGTTTCTTTTCTTCGCTGATCAAAAAAACAAAAAATTCATGGAGTGATATGTAATAAGTCCTCTTATGTAATACCTCAAAGTCTTATGTGTAACTTTATTATAGAAATATTGAAAAATAATTGTTTTCTATTTATTTAATTTGTTCTTGATAGTCCATTTTTTGTTTGTTTTTGGTTTTGTTTTTGGTAGTATGTAGGATTCTAACATTGAGAAAGCAAATGTTTAGGTAACAAAAAAATATATATATAACGAAGAAGAAATATATTATATTAATTTCTATAAATATAAAATGTGAAAAAATGTTACAACACTATTACACTTGGATATGTAGCCAAATAACTTGTCAACAAATTATCGTACATTTGGCTTTCACCAACACTTTGGCCCAATTTCGAAGTTGACAATTTTTGAAAATCAAGATGTTTAAGCAATTAAAATTTCAAATGCACTTGCATGCAAATAACGTGAATTTTAAAAAAACCTATAACCATTCCTATGATGTGAAGCATAGGTCATAATATGTAATGTCATCACATCCTCTTTAAACTGACAGTTTTTAATTTTTACATTTTTTTACACTTTTTAATCTATAGACAATGATATAAAGCAACATGTATCTATTTGTGAGTAATGATTCTCTATTCCAAAATCCTTATTCCTCTATCCAGAATACTAATGGCCTCATCTAGCCGTCAGGAAAGAAAATAACTCATAGGAAAAATAATTTTTTTCATTTTTAGTTAACAATAAAGTTGTGGAATTGTATCTTTAACTTTCACGTCAGGACAAATTTTGTGTGTGTTCAAAGTTCATTGGCACTCCAGTTCCAAACAGTTTTTTCCCTACAATCTCATAAAGCATAAAAGCATTCGTAAAGTAAGTTTACAGAAAGAAACTACATCATTTTTCAAAAAAAATATATAAAAAAAAGATCTATACTATAACTTGGTAAAGTAGTTTAGCGAGTAGTAATGTACGGGTGACTCCAGAAGTGTTGGTCCTCTTATGCATGGCAACTAGGCTCTACTTTCTCCAACTCAAGACCCTCCTCAACAAGCCTCTTCTCTTTGTACACATACCACTTGGCACCAACAAGAAACAAAAACAAGTTCAAAACACTCAAAATTGCCAACACCCAATAGAAATTGTAGAGTGTTCCATGGTTGAGATTATCACCTAGCCATGGCCTTTTTCCCCCAGTGACCTTGTGCACTATTGAAACCAACATAGTGCTAAAGAAAAACCCTAGTGAAAGTGTGCTCAAGAACAGCCCTGTGCTCATTGTTTTCATACCTTTGGGACACTCCCTTAGAAAAAAAAATCTAGCTGCCCAATGTAGGTAAAGGCCTCGCCAAACCCCACGAGAAAGAATTGTGGGACCAACCAAAACACGCTTAGGGGAACTACAGCTGTCGGATCATTTCTCAGACCGTGCGATTGGGCCAGGTGGAGGCGCTTGATCTCGGTAAGAGCTGCTGCCACCATGGCCAATATTGATAGGACTAGGCCAACACCGATGCGTTGTAATGGGATGAGGCCTTGTGGCTTTTTTTGGACTTTTTTGACTATTGGAATGATAATTCTGTCGTAAATTGGGACGGTCAGTAGGACGCTACCGACAAAGAAAACAGTCAATGAGGCGGCTAGGAATTGGAATGATTTGCTAATGTGGCGGTCCATGGTGGTGGCTTGTGACACTGAAAATGTGGTCATTTGGGCATAAATTGTCCAGAACAAAATTGTGGTGCCCCAAATGGGTAACATTCTAATCACCAATTTTACTTCCTCCACATCTGTTAAAGTTGATAAGTACCATTTATTTACCATTGTGGTATCATCTGACATTTTAGAGTCCCTGATGGCTGCTTTATCCAAGAAACTGCCACACAAAAAAAAAAAAAAACAAACAAAACAAAAAAATGTTAATGCTTCAACCTTCAATAAATATTTAAATATTTTGTTTTTTATTTTATTTTTACTTATATATATTTACATTTTTTTTTTCACACCTACAGATAATTAATATTCTAAAGGTTGTATACCACAACCCATCACCTCTGACGTTCTAACATATCTATAGCTAAAATCAAAGACATCAATACACCATCTAAGATATCGTGTTTGTGGCTTAATTGTTTACTTGCTTAGCAACCATATATATAACATCCGACATATGCATAAATATATATAAATATGGAAGGTAATCTAATTTACTGGTCGATACATCTATGACACTCAATAGTTACGGGTACATCAATCAATATTGCTCGATATGAATCGAAATTTGACTGTATCAGCGTCCGATTTGTTGCCCCATTTTTTGGATTAACCTTTTCTCTATTTAAATGGGCTTGATGGTACAGTGATGCATTGGTGGCAGCGGCAGCGGCTTTGCCGGGCCACAGATAAATAGAGATCTAGGCCATGGGGAATTAGGATTGAATCATTTTGACGACTTGACCCATTTATCTGGTTGACTCATTTGTTTAATACAATAATCAAGGCTTAAGTTAGGAAATTTAATATTAAAATTCCTTATATTATCACGTGCGTAACGAATCCCTAATTGGATGGGATAGAGTGGAATGCAACTCAAATTTTAAGGAGATCTATATTATTTTGTTGGCGGAGGATTTTCTCTGGTTTAAATTTGAATTGAATGGGATTGTTTGGACCCGTGAAGCTCATCACAGGCCTTATTTTTATTTTATTTCATATTTCATGTATTTCATTCACCAAAAAAATATATATATATATATATGAAGAAAAATTATATCAATCCGATAACTATAACTTGTTTATTATACCATATTTTTCACTAAAAAATAGACGACAAATATATTTTTTTTAAATAAAACATATATTTTTTAATGACAAAAATAATAAATTGATCAAGTTACAATTATCTAATCGACTTAAATTTTTTTTTTATAAATTAAATACACAAAATATCTGACAAAACAAACGATTATTAAAACGGAACTCATGATAAGTCCAACAAACCCAAATAGCTCATTCCAGTCCAAGACCCTCCTATTTGTCAAACTAATGGGATTAGGTGTAATTTTAGGTGTGTAATTTATCCAAAGAAATACGATGAAATCATTGGGTAGGACCATCAAACTAATCTAAACTTTTAATAAATGTTCTAAACGCAAAGTTTTAAATAACAACAAATCATATCATTAAATTATCAATATGTCTTAATAGTTGAATTTAATTCCCATCAAATCCTATCAAAAAAAAGTCTTAATACAATTGTCGTTAAAAAAAATTGTCATGATTTTTTACATATATCACTAAAAATTGACAATTAATAATTTTTTTATCACGATTTTTATAAGTTATCACTAAAACTTATAATTAGTGACGTTTTCCTATTATAAATTTTTTAAACTTTCTTTAAAAGTTGAAAATTATTGACTATTTTTGTAACGATTTTTTTAAATAATTGTTAAAACTTATAATTAATGATTTTTTTGTTATAAAATTTTTAAATTGTTGGTAAAAATTAACATTTAGTAATGTTTTTTAATAATATATGATAAAAAATATTATTAATTATCATAAGACTTATTGAATAATAAATTTACATAATGTTTTTTTTTTTTTTTTTCACATGAATTTGTTTGGAGAGGGAGAGAGAGGGGTTCGGTAGTGGCTTGGCTTTCATGATCTCTTGATTTCATTGGATCGCAATGCTTCGATTAACGTCAACCTTATCATCTATATGTTATGAATAATATTAGGCATCATGAAAAAAATATTATAAAATATATTATGAAAATTTTTAATTCTTTGATTAGTGTGTGATATTTTACTATATGTGTAATTTATGAATAATACTATATGTACCAAATAATATATTAACTAGTGTACTAATAGATGATGTGACATAATTTTAAAGGTTTTGAATATTTATAATTTATATAATAAATGATATCAATAATGATGATATGACACTAGTTAGTACACTAATATATACACTAATTAGTACATGTAACACCATCAATAATCTAAATGTAAAAAAAAATTTCATAATTATTTTCATAATATTTTTTTCATCACCCCTAACATTAGTCATCTGTTATTGATTTCGGTCAATCTTATATGCATGGTTTCAACACTAACCTCGAAGGAATATTGAATTCTTAAATCTTAGAAAAGGGTTAAGATCCACTAAAAATCACTTTTAAATTGATTGGACATTAATTATTAATTTATTTAAGAATTAATAACGGAAGCAGAAAACAAACAGAAGGAAACAGCACAAATAATACTAAAAATAAGTTAAACTAACACTGTAAGAAATAATAAAGAAAACAGTTTAAATAAACATTAATAATAAAACTTACAATTGTTTAATGGATTGAAACTAACAATTCTTCAAAATACATAACTTGAAAACGGACTTGAAAAGAAAATTACAGAGATAGGTTTTTCTCCTGAGGAAGGGATGCTCTCCATTTTTCTAACTCTGCCTTATGCTTGACTGAAGAGGCCCTTTTATAATCAAAAGAGACCACCACTGTTAGCCTTGTGAGTGATTGCTGTGAGCCTTGTGAGTGAATAGTCTTGACTTGAAAGGAGCATCAGAAGCACATGGGAGTTGTCTGCTGCTTTCGGTGAATTATTAAAGCTTTTACTATGCTGAATTTGTCGGTGGAATGAATCATGATGAATGATGAATAGTAATGTTGACTTTTTGATGAATAGTGAACAGTAAAGTTGACTTTTTTACTATTCATTGCTTGGAGGCATGTGACTGAGGGAATCAAATATAGGTATATATATCAGCAGCTTTTCTCAAAAGACGAGTATTGATTGAAGCTGATAATTATAGCTATATAGAATCCAATGACTAAATTAAGCATATGGGTCCTGAGCATCTTGGAACTCGGGTCCATATGGATTTTGAGTAGTTGAACCTTCAGAAGAGTTTGAACCGTCTGAACCACCTTCTGAACTGCTGTTATCCGAGTCTGATTTGGCTTGGGCCATGAGTAAACGAGCCATTTGGAGGAGTTCATCTTTGGATGACTTGGACTTGGGCTTAACCTTTGATTTGGATTTATCCTTTGACTTGGGCTGGTCAGAACTGGGCTTTGCTGACTTGGATTTAATCTTTGATTTGATGACTTGGGCTTGGAAGAACTGGATGATGGGCTTCCAAGATTGACTGGAGGAAGTTGGCTTCCTTGAGTGACTGGAGCAGTTGGGATCTGATGAGCTTTAACCATGGCAGGTGTAGGAGCATGAATGTTAATCGGGAACTCAGTTTGAACAATATCAACAATTCGTTGAATCTTGAAGTTATCCCACCATTTAACCTTATGTAGCCGCTGAATTACTTTATTAGAAATACCATATTGCCATTTGAATATCCAAGGGATCTTATATTTGGATATAAAAATAAGTAATTGAGGGAATTCTCTTTGCTGTGGAGTGAATGAGAAAACAGTGGAAAAGTAATTGACTTGATCCAAAATTACTGATGGGAAGATGTCTGGAATGGCACCATAATGTGTCCACCATCTCAGAAACCATGTAGGTAATTCTGACTTAAACTTTTGATCAAATTGAAGAAACCAGGAGTGACTAAATGTTTCATTTTGATATAGGAGGACTTTGAACCAGGCATCAATATAATCATAATAATTATACTGAAGGGAGTGATTAGGTAAATCTCGAAGTTGATAAGGAGAACCCCATTCAACTAAGGAAACAATATTGTGAATATAAAGTGAATGGTAAACCACTTTACTAGTGTAAGTACGATCATAAATGGGTTTAATCACAATTGACTGATGGTTGAACAGGATGTCTTTATAGAAGGTAATTGTTTTCTCTGGATGGAGAGGAACAAAATGCCATCCAGGAGGGAAATAAGTTTTAACCAGATCATTAACAGATTGACTCTTTGGGTGACTAGGTTCTTTGAAAAAGAGATTAGTAGTTGTTGAGTCAACATAATCAGATCGAGCAGTTTTAATAGGATTAGGAGGGTATGGAGTAACTGCTTGGCTAGATGAAGCAAAAGGATCATAGGCCAAAGCAGATGTGAAACTGGGTCGAGGAGTATTACCAAGAACTTGGTAACGGTTAATCATTTCAATAGGATGGTATTGGGTGACTAACTCCAAAGGAGGGATAAAAGGCTGACTAGTTGGAACCAAGGCTTTAGAAGGGGGCCTTGGGCGAGACATCTGTTTAAAAAGAAACAAAGGTTAGCAATAAAGATTAGCAACCACTAAGGAGATCTAAATAAGTCTGATGAAAATCCAAACAGTTGTAATAATCAGCAAGTAAATGGCAACGAGCTTGGATTTGGTGGTATTGAATGTATTGAGCACGTTTAGTAGTTTTTTTGGCTAATTTTATCCGGGCAATGCGATAAGAAGTTTGGTGAATCAGATCACGGTAATGGGTAATATGGGTTTTATGGTAAGCAATAAATGGAGTGGCCATCCCTATCCCCCCTGTAAAAATTCTCGGGTAAGGAAATCGGGAATGGAATTTTGACAACCAGGTATATATTCAATAGTAAAATCAAAAATATTTAAAATAGATTGCCAACGGGCAAAAATTTGCTTACTAGCAAGATTTTGAGCATCTTTTTCTAAAACATATTTAGCAGATTTGCAATCAACACAAAGTAAAAATTTTTGATTTAAAATATCATCTTGAAATTTACTAATACATAAAACAGTAGATAAAATTTCTTTTTTAATAGTACTATAATTTAATTGTGCTTTATTCCAGACACCAGAGTGATAACGAACAATTTGTTCAGATGATTGAGGAGTGACTTTCTGAAGGAGAATGCCACCATAACCAACATCAGAGGCATCAGTTTGAATAATTTTGAATGAATTTTCAATAGGAATACCAAGACAAGGAAGAGACTTGACATATTGTTTAACTTGTTTAACAATAGCAGTATGAGTAGAAGACCAAGGAGGAGGATTGTCTTTTAACCGATCAAACAGAGGTTGACAAGTTTTCCTAAGATCTTTGTAAAATTCAGCAATATAATTCAGTGATCCTAAAAAACGTTGTAGTTGAGTTTTATCTCAGATTTCATCAGGAAATTTAGACGCAAATTCAATGGAACGACTAATAGGTAAAATAGTATTCTGGTGAATATCATAACCTAAAAATCGGACTTTGGTTTGAAACAATTTAATCTTAGGAGCAGAAATGACTAGATCATGGCTCTTAATGGTATAAAAGAAGGCAGTAAGATGTTTCTAGTGTTCACTAATTGATTTTGAAAAAATAAAAATATCATCTATATAAACTATGGAAAAATGACTAAATGGATTGAAAATATCATTCATTATATGTTGAAATTCACTAGGAGCATTTTTTAACCCAAATGGCATGACATTCCATTCATAGTGTCCAAATGGTGTAGTGAAAGCAGTTTTATATCTATCCTTAGGATGAATTTGAATTTGCCAAAAACCACTTTTTAAATCAAATTTACTAAAAATAACAGCTTGACTAAGTCTTTTAATCAAATCTTTTTTATTAGGAATAGGATACCTAATCCATTCTAAAACAGCATTTAAAGGTTTGTAATTAATGACTAATCGAGGGACACCTCGTTCTAATTCAGCATTTTTATTAACATAAAAAGCAGGACAAGACCATGGGGATTTACTCGGACTAATTATTCTATTTTTTAACAATTCATTAATTTCTTTTTTACACATTTCAAGTAATGCATGATTCATTTGAATAGGTCTAGATTTAGTAGGAATTTATTTTTCATTAAAATTTTTAATATATGGCAAAGTAACTACATGTTTTTTCCTATGCCAAAACGCAGTAGGTAAAGTTGAACAAACAGTTGATTCAAGTTTTAATTTAAATTCATTAATCTGAGAAATAATTACGGGATCAGTTAATTGTTGATCAATTCTTTTGTAATTAATTTCTTCTTTAAGAAATTTTAAATGTCTACTTAATCGATTAATAGTGTGAGAGATAGAACAATCTTTTAATTGATTTAATTCTAACATTTCAGGTGGAGATAAGAATTTAAATGTAACAGGTTGACCGAAAACATGAGTAGTTATTCCTTCACTAAATGTAGTAAATGGATATAGTAAATAGATAAATGGTGTACCTAAAATGATTTTATCAGTCATGTTTTTTACTAAAACAAATGAGGTTTTAAAACAGACATTATTGTGACAAACATGAACTTTAGGTAATTTATATTTAATATGCATTTTACTACCATTAGCAGAGGTTAATCTTTCATGACATTTTTCATAATATTTAGTAGGGAGTAAACCTTCTTAAATGCAATTTAAATCAGCACCAGTATCAATTAATGCAACAAGTTCTAATTCAAAGTTATTAATAACAATTTTAACTTTTGAATATCATTTTTGAATATAAATTTTATTAATTAGATTTAATCTTTTATTTTCAAGATTGTTTGATTGAGATTGGTGTGATCGATTATCGAATAGAAGGTTTTCAGGATTAGTATGGTCAGAATCATGACCAGATTCATTAGGAGATTCAACATTATTATCTTGGAAATTTTCTAAATGTTTATTAGGTTTTAATGTAATAATTTCGTCTTCTAAATGTTGATCTTTATTTTGTAGTTCTTTAATAGTTTGTTTAATCTGATTGATTTCTTGTTGTAAATCTTGAAGTGTAACTTCTTTTTGTTTATTCTTAAATCTTTCTAAAGTTTTAGATAGACTAATAATTGGTTTATCTTGTCTAGGTTTAGAATCAGTATTATTAATTAATAAAGATTTAAGTCTATCAGTATATTTCTGCTTTAATTCTGGATCATCTAATTTACTAATTAGTTCAATAAGAGCAGATTCTTCTTGATTTTGTTTAATAAGAACAGTAATTTGTTTAACAGGTTTACAACAAACATCATTACATCCTAATTCTATATTATTATCAGAATCATTACTAGGTGAATGGTAATCAGATGAAGTATTCGGATTATCAGAAGAGGAATCACTAACAGATTGATTTAATTGAAAGATTTCAAATAATTGATTTTTTGATTCATTATTAATTTGAAGTTGATTAACTTTATCTTTCAATTTTTGTTTATCTTTACACTTATTAGAATAATGACCTTTTTGACCACAGTTATAACATGTAATATCTTTATTAGATTTAGATTTTGGATGTGATTTTGACTTGTAATATTTCTTTTTTGGTTTAGTATAAAATTTATCATTTGATTTAGAAGGTGAATAGTTCTTTTTGTATTTATTTGAACATCTATGTTTACTATGTTTATGTGGTTTTCTACGAGAGGGTGCTACAGGAGGTAAACCATATTGTTCACAGAAATTTCCTAATTCATATTTAGCCTTGTGCTTATCTTTTTGAGCTTTTTGACTAAGTTTAAGATCAATACACATTCTTAATCCTTCTTTTTGAATAGTGCTAATTATATCACCATAGGTTAAATTATCATATTCAATTATTCCAGTAGGTTGACTAAGAACATCTCTAATTTTGTGAGCAAATAAATCAGGTAATCCATTAATAAATTTTTCTTTCCAAAATGATTTAGTACAGTCTTCTCTTAACATAACTCTAGAGGTAAAAACATCTTTATACCATCTAAAATCACTTAAGGTAGGACAGGTCAGGTTACTAAGTTGATCATGTATGCGAGAATATATATTAGTAGGAGTTCCTATAAAATGTCTAACTATTGTGTAGATTAATGTGTTAACACCATCAGGTACATAATAACCAATATGTTCATCAAAGATAGGGAGATCATTTGCATCTTTTTGATTAGCATGTAAGATTATTTTCTTCATATTGGAGATCAGGAGGAGTTGGTCTAGAATACCAATTTTTTGTAAGAGATGTAGGATTAGGTTTAGGATAATGCAATTTGTTGAGCTGAGTAGAGGGTTGAAATTGTCGAGCTAATTGATTAATCTCATTATCAGTTGAATCAGAATCAGATTGAGTAGAAACAGGTTCTTGTTGATTTAAAACAGTAAGACCTTTGGAGGGTGAAGTTTGTTCACTGGTAGCTAATTTGGTAAATAGTTGTTCGATAGCTTTTACAGCAGATTGATCATTGGTGACTAAACTTTTGCGTTTGGAACGATCACTGGGAAGGTTTATTAAAGGTTGATCGAGAGATTGTTTAGTAGATGTGGTATTAGCAGAATAATCATCTAAATTAGTTTCTATTTTATCTAATTGTTTACCAATTGTTTTTAAACATTGATTAGTATAATTATTTTGTTCAATAATTTTTTTAATTTCAGGGTCAGTGCCAGGCAACTTAAAAAGAGAGGCTGGGACTTCAGAACCTTGGCATTCAATAATTATATTAGATAGAGGTGGATGACTAGAGGTAACAGATGTATTAGGGGAAGTTTTCCATTTATGTTTTGTGATTGTATTAATCTTTTTATAATAGTTATTCATATATTCAAAGAAAGATAATTCAAAATCATATTCTACCATAAAATCATACCATTTCCTAGTTATGCTGGATTGTTGAGCAGAATCATATTTGACACGATAAGCATGTCTTTTAGTTCTATTTTCTTTAGATCTAAAATCAATAAGTAATTTATCTAAATCAGGAGTAAATTCTTTTTTTATTGTCATTAATTGAGGATTGATTGGATGTGTAACTTCGAAATCAGTTTGAGTAGGAGAATTTTGAGATTCTTCATCTTCTTCAGGTAAATGTGTGTGTGTTGAATAAACAGGTTTACTAATTTGAGAAGTTGTAGAGTTATCAATTCCTTTGAGTTTACTATTTGTAGTGTGACCAAGATTGAGTTGACTATTTTTTCGAAATAAAGGAGTATTAAATATTTCATCTTCAGTTTCAATTTCAGTAGGTATACTAGAAGTACTATGTCTAGAGGATTCACCTCGATTAAATTTAATGTGAACTGAACCATCAGTATATTGTTGGATATCTTGGATATCTTGAATAGAAGATTGTTGTTGATTATGTTTATAATTTTTATTATTAGTAATCCATTGATCGGGGAGAGTAATATTTTTCCATTCAATCATTTGTGGAACATTAATATGGGATTCATTATTACTACTTTGGATTAGCAGAGTTTTATCTTTTGGACTTTTATGCAAAGCTTGAACATTTAAATTGGTTTTCATACATTTATAATGAACACGATAAATTAAAGCAATATTATGAACTTTTTCTAACATATTAGTAAATGAACCATTTAATTGAATATTTAAAGTTAATGCTTTTAAAATATGTGGATCACGTAAACTGAGTGTAAAATCAAGAAAACAATTAAAATGTACTGGACCCTTATGAAGACCAGTTTCCATCATACCCATTAAACTATCATTATAATCAATAAAACGAGCATCTCGTAAACATAATAAAACAGAAGCATTTTTTCCTTGTTGGGTTAATGGTTTAATACCAACTTGAATTAAGCCTAAATGAATAAAATTATGACCAGTTTTCAAATGTCTTTTGATTAGATCAACATCAAATAATTGACAAGTTTCCCTAGGTTTTTCTAAAGCATAAATCTGTTCAATAGTTTTAACATGCAGATTAACATTAAAAGTATTCTGTAAAAATGTAGTTTTATAAATTTCCTTAACAGGTAATTTTGGTATATTCAAATTTAAATCAATTTTATCATTTTGTATTTCAACATCTTCTTCATTAATTACTAATCCTTGATTGAGTAGTGAGGGCAAAGTAGTTGATCTAGAACTGGCTGACGAGTTACTTCTAAATAATCGATTCATCTTTTGATTATTTAATCTGTATTATAGGAATCTTAATTCATTGTCAAAATTTATCATGTTTTTCACATACCCGCATCCATACATACCCTATTCGGAAGACCCCTAAGTCCAACACTGCCTAACCCTAAGGACTTACTCTGGACAAGGACGAAAGTGGGTGACTTAGCTAGGTGGAAAGACACAGATAGAATTTCTGACAGATTAAGATGGCCGAAAACAGAATAACTAATCAAGAAAGGAGAATGATTAAATAGAAAACAAGACTGGAACAAACATATACAAACATAACATGGCTCTGAATATATTAATTTATTATTTAAGAATAAATAAATTTATAATCAAGTAGGTACACTTCAAGAAGTTACACTTCAACATAACATCTCCTTTCTGCTGATATATTAATTTATTTAAGAATTAATAAATTTATATTTAATTTATTATTACATTAGTATGAATGCATTTAAAGATAATATTTGAGTAGTATTTAACCTTACTCGATCAACTATACAATTTAATTAGTAAATAAATACAATCAAATGGTCTTTGGCATTTTCTAATATCGAAATTTGTATAAAAGATTCATTGAAAATTGTAAAAAAAAATTAAATTAAATTTTTTTGACAGAAGTGAAAAGTATTTTAAAATTTATAAAAAAAATATTTTTTTGATAAATTATAAATATACTCTTGAGATTTATTTAAAATACGATTTATTCTATAGTTTTAAAAAAATTACACCCCACTTCATGATGTTTGTAATTTCATAACAAATAACCAATTTTATTAATAAATTATCAAATCAAATAACAGTTTTTAATAATGTTATAAATTTATTTAATTAATAATTCAAGAAATTTTGTTATTGTATAAGAGAACAATTAGAAATTTTATTTTTTTAAATTAATTTTTATTAAATAAAAAATTATAATAAAAGAATATTTATAATTTTTTAAATCATAAGGACAATATATATTTTAATCAAATTTTAAGAGGTATATTTATAATTTACCCTTAATAAAATATTTAACAATTCAATTTGCGCTCTTAACATAACTCTATTTTTTTTCATTTTGCGCTCCTTAATAGGCCAATTTGGGAACATGATTAGTTAATTTTTTCCTTTTAACCTATTTTAGGTCATATTATCTCTTTATTTTTTTATACATTTAAAAAAAAAAAAAACCAAAAAACCAACTTTTAATCAACTTCTCAAACACTCAATAAAATATATATTTCTCTTCTTTGGTAATGGAATAGAATAGAACAATTGCCGGAATTGCTTGGTATGAGGCAATATCTTCTTCTTCTTCTTCTTCTTCTTCTTCTTCTTCTTCTCCCCCTCCTCCTCCTCTTCCTCCTCCTCTCCACCACCGATATCACCTACATCGAAGAGCAAGCATGAATCCTGCGGCAGCTCCACACCCCTCTTCCTCCCAGCAGCAACAAACACGGCAGCGATTTGCGTCAACGGACTCCCAACAAGCTTCTTATACCGATACTTCACGGTGCCGGAGAGGAACAAAACATGACCGATCACAATCGCACACGCACAAATTCCGTAACCCCATTGTCTTCCCAGATTGTCTTGTATGTAAACAAGAACCGTCACGGCCATGAGTGACCCAATGTTTATGAAGAAGAAGAACCAGCTGAAGAATTTGGTCATTTGGTTCTTTTCTTGCTCGTCGGTGTCGTCGAATTGGTCGGAGCCGAACCCCGATACGCTCGATTTGAGGCCGCCGGTGCCGAGGGCGGTGAGGTAGAGTGCTATGTAGAGGAGTGTTAGCTGCGTGGCGGTGGCCGGGATGCATGTTGGGCTGTCGGCGGTGGTGCATTTGGGTGGTCGGAGGGTGGGGAGTGCGGTTGAGATGGTTAGAACTATCACTCCCTAATCAACAAATAATCGAAGAGAAAATAGTAAAAGTCAATAAGCAATAATAATGGTAAATTTTTTAATCAAAAAATAATAATAATAATAAGGGTAAACAGTGGTGATTGGCACCCCCTCAAATCACCACCCCCACCACCCCCTTGACACGTGGCGGGTGGTGATTGGAGGGAAAAGAAAAAAAAAAGAGATAAGAAGAAAAAGGTGACCAATCAAATCAAGAGGGGGTCCAAAGGGGGTCCTAAAAAGGGGGTCCTGCACATTATTCTAAGGGCAAATTACAAATATCCTCATGAGTTTATTTAAAATATAGATTTTTTTTTTTTTGTGATTTTAAAAATTATAAATATTTTTTTGTCAAAAAATTTTATTTAACAGAATTAATTAAAAAAATAAAATTTTTAACTGCTCTCATATACAGTAATAAAATTATTTGAATTATTAATTAAAATAATTTTTTGATATTATTAAAAAATATTATTAATTGAAATAACAATTTATTAATAAAATTCCTAACAACCTCCATATTCAATAACAAAATTATTTAAATTATTAATTAAAATAAATTTTTAATATTATTAAAAATTATTAATTAATTTAATAATTTATTAATGAATTAAATATATTTTAGCTTCTTGTGATTTAACTCAAAAATAAATTACCTCTCTATGTTTTAAAAATACCCACATATAACACCCTTATAGCTTGAAGTAAAGGGGTGTGTAACACACTCATTTATGAGTGAGACAGCAAAATATTTTCAGTGTCCTTTTTCTAAATCTTCTTTTTTTTCTTCTTCTTCTTTTCTTCTTCATTCCTCATCTTCACCGTATAGAAGCAGCTAAATCCAACCTGCAACACCAGCATGGTTCACCCTCCATCTCCTTTATCTCATCTCTGTTTTCTTATCTCTCACTTCGTAAACAACCAATGCCATACATATCAACTACCTCCATTCCTAATCACACCATCCAGCACCACTACAACTAATATAAATGCATATATGTGCATACCTAGGTTCAAAAGCAAATTTCCAAACAAATTTGCCAAACGTATTGGACCCACTTGGAATTCAAGGAAACATAATTTGAGTTGTTTAATAAAAGTTGCAAATTATAATGCAAAGAATGATTGGAACTTGAAACAATTTTTACAGCACAAGGAAAACTCTTTCCTGTTTCGATCCATACATGAAAGATTGGAACAATTTTTACCGCACAACTTCGTGCTTTTTTTTTTTGATCGGCAAAGAAAACTTTATTGATGGAAAGAACAATTTACAACAATAAAGAGGAGCTTGGAGCTTGGAGCTTGGAGCTTCGTGCTTTTGTTTACAACAAATTAACTGTTCGCCATGGGTGGCTGCTTCAAAAAAAAAACTTTTAAGGGAAAAAAATAAATAAATAAATAAAAGTGCTGAAGAAAGGTGGGAAGAAGAGGGGAATGATTTGCCTGTGATGGCATACGAAAGAAAATAAGACACAAAGTTAAGAGTAATGTACGCTTTTCGAAACAATTGTTAACAGAGTTAGAGTTTGTACTTCATACTATAAGAAGGTTCTGTGTATATTTTTAAGGATAAAGATTGGTAGCTCTAAATTGCCTTGGCTCGAACGGCTCGACAGTCCAAAACGACATCGTTTTGGGCTGTATTTTTTTTTTTTTCTTCTTCTTCTTCGTCATTTTGGGCTGAAACCAGAGGGAGAGGAGAGGGAGAGGGAGAGAGAGAGAGAGAGAGAGAGAGAGAGAGAGAGAGAGGAGGCAGCCCTCCGCCCGCCGTCGTCGTGTCGCAGCCCTCCGTCCGTCCGTCGCAGCCCTCCGCCCCTCGTCGGCTCTGCCCAGATCGCGTCGCCTCCGTTGCCTCCTCCCCTCCCCCTCCATTTTTTAGGCCCCCTCCAGTCCCCTCCTCCCTCCTCTCCTCTCCTCTCCTCTCCCCTCCTTCCTCTCCATTTCTACGTCTGAAAAAAAAAAAAAAAAAGCAAAAAAAAAAACAAAAACGACATTCGGGGCATGCGAGCTACGTAGCTTTTGAGCTACGTAGCAAGACCCTATTTTTAAATTATAAGGAGTTATTGTGTTTTTGAGTAAAACAATGGGGATGTAAAATATAATTAATCCTTTATTAATAAAAATAACCATTTATTATGAAATTAAAATTTTTAACGAACGAGATATAATTTTTAAAATTACAAAGAGTATTTTAAAAAAATATCTTACAAATAAATTATTATATGACGTAAATTTAATTTCTTTTAAATGTTTTTTAATTTCATTTAGTTATCACTGTTTATAATAAAAATTTGGCAGTCTATAACTGTCTATGCTGATCATTATGAGAAGTAGGGGTGAGCATGGTCCGGATTGGACTGGATTGGGGTAAAATCAGGACCAATCCGTTATCAACAGTTTCTAAAAAATTGAAATCAATCCAATCCGTTTAAATCATGGAACTAATCCGAACCAATCCATTTAAACACGGATTGGATCGGTTTAGGACCACGGATTCACATAATTAAATAACAAAAAAATATACATATAACACTTTAATTTCATAAAAACATAAACATAACGCTATATTAGTTTCACAATAGCAACATGTTATTCTATAATAACGACATACTGTTCTAGAATTTAAATAATTATAAGAAAACTAGTTTCACCATAAGTATTTAGACCATTACAAATTAAAACTAAAAACTAACAAACAAAAGTAATAAAAAAAGATATTATACGGGTTTAGATTTGAGTTTAGGTTTTATATAGAATAAGAAAAGAAACTACGGGGGAGGGTGTATAATAAAAATATAGACTATTTGTATACGGTCCGAATCGGTTCCAATCCGAAACCATGAGGTTCAATTTGGAACCAATCTATGAACTACAGATTTTTAATTCTTTAATCCGGAACCGAACCACAAATTTAAAAAACCAATACAAACCTATCAGATTAGACTGAACTGGATCGGATTATGGATTTTACGGATTCCTGAGCCAGCCCTAATGAGAAGTGGACAGGAGGCAATAATGGAGTTGGAATCCGGTACAAATTCTGCCATAGTTACACTGAAAATTACAAAAACATTTATAATATTTCGCTACCGGTTGGTAGCTCGAAATTTAGGGGCCCGAATGCCCCTAAATTTCCATATAAGGCAAGAAAAAAAAAAACAAGGCAAAAAGAAAAAAAAAAAAAAAAAAAAACAAACTTTTCCAGAAAAGGAAATTAGGGCCATTAGGGCCACTGTTTTTAGGGCCACTGTTTTTAGGGCCACAAAACATTTTTTATAATATTTTCACCTATATATATTATAACACCTATTAAAAAATTGTATTTAACTGTGGTATTGATTTTATGCATATAATAGAATTTGTTAAATTTTTTGTTTTTATCTTTTATTTTTCATCCGTGCTGCAATCTCACAATTTAATACTAATGGTCCATATTCACTTTAAAATAAGAGTTCTAAAAGAGCTTTAATTATGTGGCACTACCCATGTGTAATTACTGTTACTTTCTATTGGTATTTTTTTATCTTCTTTTGACTTGCCAACTTATCAAAACTTTATTTTTAAGAGCCCTTGAATCAAAGTTATGTATCATTGCTCTTAAAAATATAACCAGAATTTTAAATCGATGATGAAGGATTAAAGTCTCTATTATGGGGTTATGTTGTATGCTATAGAATAAAGATTGAGAGCTCTATTAATGTGGCGTGGAGTGGGGCTCATCTGTGATATAATGTGTGGGCCTATATTTTTGTTTTTTTATTTTTTTTTTTCTTACCACATCACTATAACTCTCTTTAGAGTTTCAAAATTAAAACTCTCTATCATTGTTGTATTTCTAATAACTTTTTGGACACCACATAATTTTCCTTTATTTTTTGTAATAGTATGAAATGTTTTATTTAATAGAAAATTTTCAAACGTCACAAGTGTTCTGTTTAATAGAAAAATTTCCCAATTCCCTTGCATTACAACTTGTAATGGAACATTTTTATTACCTATCTAATGAGAATAAAATAAATATGTAAAGTTATCGTTATTTTTAATTAAAAAGTCACTAATAAATTTTAATAGAGAATATCTCAATTCATAAATTCCTTACAAACCCTTTGTATCTCCAACAAATTTTGTACCCAACATATATATACACATACGACGAATACAAAAATACTAAAGACTAAATAAATTATCAGGTATTTTAATAAAGTTGTGTTTGAATTATAAATTTAGAAAGAGATTTGAAGGGAAATAAAAAATGTGTGTAAAACATAAGTGAAATGTAATTAAAATTTATTCATATTTTATCTATTTTTTCTTTTTTCTTTTTTCTTTTTTAAATACCTTCCAAAATTCATGAATCAAACACAATTTCAAATACTAACAGGATTGTAGAACCCATTCAAGTCCGATATGATACGAGTCCCGCACCCATATAAATATTATTTAAAATATTTGATAATTCATTTCGAATTTTTAACATTGTTCATATATATATATATTGAAATAAGAAGCGCCTATATGAATTGAAGGCATGTGGTATCTATAAAAAAATGTCAAAAAGCTAAAGTACAAGTCATTTGTAACATTTACAATTGTTTATTTTCTGTTAAAGTAAAAACTGTTGTCCCTGAATGAATTCTCAATGGACTCTGTTTTTACACCAACAGAACAAGATTCAATCAAAGCCATGAAAAAACTTACAGCTGCTTGAACGACCGCAAAGATGGCAATAGTTCGATACCTGCAAGAATTAATTCATTTCAACAAACCCAAGATTGTGTCCAAAAAAAAAAAAAAAAAAATCTTTAAAAGTTGCAAACCTGCCAAGAAAAGTGTCAGCGACGAAGCCGCCGATCAGACAGAGCATGAAAGAGGTGCCAAGGAAGTTGGTAACAGTGTTGGCCGAAGCAGCGTTGCCCAAATGCATGGTGTGGGTCAAGTAAGTCACTAAGTTGACGGCAATTCCAAGTGTGGTTAGCCTCTCACACATCTCTACCCCTAATCATCGTCAAAAACTGTAGCTGAGATTTTTGATCATTAAACAACAAATTCCAACTAAGTTCACATGCGTCATAAATCAGTTACTATAAGCAAAATCGATAAGCATCTAAATACACACGCACCATAAATTAACGATACGAGTAATTGAAACACAAAAAAAACAACACACAAAAACATGCCAGCCTTCACAAATAATATCAAAAAATTACTCAAAGTGTATATTTAAAGTTCTTGCAGATGAGCCAGGAGAACGAACTGGCGACTCATAGGCAGTAGTAGCTTGGTTAAGGGACTAGCCAGGAGAATGAGCTGGCGACTCATAGGCAGTAGTGGTTTGGTTAAGGGAACTCACCAGAGCCGTAACGAATAAACCATGGCATTTGATTGTAAATTTGGATGAATTTTTGGATAAACGTACAATTTTTACCTAAAATTTTTATTTAGAATTTTATTCAAAAATATTTATATATAGTCCAAATTTTGACTTTGTATAGACTCCGGAATTACATAAAATGAATCTACACCAGACTTTGGTAAATTTATGGGCTTTTATCTTTAGAGAAGTTTGTTTGTTCTAAGAAGAAAAACTGATACCCAATGCATGCATGAAAGTGGAAGAATAAATGGTGTGGAGAGAGAGAGAGAGAGAGAGAGAGAGAGAGAGAGACCTAGAATCATGGTGGCGCAGGGCCAGCCACCAGTGGCGGATGGCTGGGCGGGATGGCCTTTGTAGTCCCAGGCATCTGGAAGGCTCTTATAGGGTTGAGTTTCAGGGAGAGCCATTTGTGTGGTTTTTGCTCAGAGAAGTGCTTGTTTCTAGATGAGGGTTCGGTTATGAAAGTTTGTAGGGTTATGAGACGGATTAAATAGAGAGGGAGTGTTGCCTTATATAGCTAGTTGTGTCAACAAGTCAGGTCATTTAAATTATTTTAATGAAATCCAAAGCGAAATTGTTTTGTACTTTATTCATTTCATATCTAAATGGGTTTTAAAAATTTAAAAAGAAAAGTTCACTAAGAAAAATTTAAATTTTAAAATATTACATATAATTTTATTTTTTGAAATTGGAACCACTCCATTCATTTGCTAAAAGGAAAGTGTGTAATATTCACACAATGTGAATAAATTTATTTTCATTTTTCTCACCTTAAAATACAACGATGTGGGTCTCATATGTATTTATGAATATTGATTTCATTACTTTGAATAGGAGTGAGAAAATAAGATAAGAAATGAAAGAAAAATGTTTGATACCTTCATAAATCTTCCACAATTCAACCTACAATTATGTAATCTAAAAGAAAAACGTATGTGTAACTTTATTTTAGAAATATTGAAAATTAATTGCTTGATGTTTATTTAATTTGTTCTTGAGGGCCAACATTTTTTTTTTTTTTTTGGGTAGTATGTAAGATTCTAATATTGAAAAAGCAAACATATACGTAACAAAAAAAATTATAGCAAAGAAGAATAATATTATATTAATTTCTATAAATATAAAATGTGAAAAAATATTATAAAACTATTACACTAAGATATGTAACTTGTTAACAAATTACCGTACGTTCGGCTCTTACCAACACTTGGGCCCAATTCTCCAAAGTTGTTGACAATTTTTGAGAATTAAGATGTTTAAGCAATTAAACATACCTATGGCCTCATCTAGTTGCCGGGAAAGAAAATAAATCATTGGAAAAATAATTTTTCCCACATTTATTTAACAATAAAGTTATGGAATCATATCTTTTAACTTTCACACCAGGATTAAGATTTTTAGAAATTGAATTTTTTTATTTTTGTATTTTTTTTAATCTTTAGTGAATATTTTTAACATTTTAAACATTTTATATATTTTTTTAGATGCACCTTACTTAGATGTATCTAACAAGTAAAAAATTTGTAAAAAAATATTTTAAAAAATTAATAAATACATAAAAATACAAAAAATATACTGAATTCTCTTCTTTTTCTTTTTTTGTATTTTTGTATTTTTGGTATTTAGTGAATTTTTAAAAGGTTTTTTTTTCACAATTTTTTTACTTTTTAGGTATATTTATGTTAGGTATATCTAAAAATTTAAAAAAAAAATTACTTAAAATATTAAAAAAATTCAGTAAAAATAAAAAAAATACGAAAAATAAGAAAATAAAATTTTTTAAAAAATATTTTTGAAAAACTCTAACCAAACAAAGTGTGGTACTCGTGTTTTCAAAATTCATTGGTACTGTTGGCTTTTTGGCTTTCGAAGGGTATTTTTGTAAATGCGAGCGTGCCAGCAAGGATCAATCAGTCCTTACAGAAATGTTAATTGCCAACCAATTATCAGACGATTGTGTTTTAGTTCTTTTAGCCTCAATGAAGAGGACTTTTACTGGTAGCTTGACTTAGGAGAAATTAAGTAAAATAACAGTTAAATGAAGAGCAATTGAAGTATTTCATTAGAATGAAAACTTATAATGATCCAAACTCAGCCTCGTAGAGGTTTACAGCAACGATCTACTTGAAACTACTCCTATGAACGAAGTGCAGTGCAGGAATTTAAAGTACAGGAATGTAAAGAGCAGGAATTTAAAGAGCAGGAAATGTAAAGACTCGAAATGTAAAACTGGAAAAGAAAATATGTAAAGTAAGACTGGTTTGTTTGATTTAAGTCTGGGGGCTTTTTCTGGGGTCTTCCCCGCTATTATACTTGTCAAGGATGACCATCAAACTGCACTTCAAACCGTCGAACAGCTCTTCTATGATTGCTGATCATGCTGCCTTATAAGTAGTTCCACTACGCCATCACTTGTAGTTAGGCTTCCCTCCTACATTTGAATTTGAATCTGAGTAACCATTGAAGCCACGTCACCTTGCACCTCTTTACTGATCCAATGCTACTCAGATCACGTGAGAA
Organism: Camellia granthamiana; assembly: GCA_036172215.1. Lineage (NCBI taxonomy): Eukaryota > Viridiplantae > Streptophyta > Magnoliopsida > Ericales > Theaceae > Camellia > Camellia granthamiana. The sequence continues at coordinate 14,780,620 of CM069913.1, forward strand.
CCAATACTAACTGCCACGTGAACGATCAGGATCGAAGACTTGAATAGTCTTCCTATATTACCATTATTCTGCCACGTGTTGAATTATAACTGGCTTGTACAAAATATGTAGCCAACATTACCCCGCGCACTAATATACCCAATACTTGGTGATATTAGTGGATCAAAGCCTTTCTCCCGCATTTTTTAGAACGTGTATGAGGTTTGCATTCCCCTAGGAATGCAACTGTCATTCATCATCTGCATTAAAACTCTCATTCAATCTTTTGAACACCCCCACCACCTTAGTATTCGAACAGACTGATACATTTTCTATGGCCGAATCAATTTTTCCCTCCATTGATCGAGCACACGAAGAGTCCTATGATGATGCTACCCTTCCTCGAAAGAACTTCCACGCATTAATTAGCCATCTTCACCCACCTTTCTATATTCAGGTCATGGAAGCCTTTGCAAATTACCAACCTTTGGATTACGAACACATTGCCCTTAATCCTTCGATTCAAAAAGTTGCAGATATAGATACAAGAAGTTCTTCCTCTAACTCCCCCTTGTACTTCGAACAAACTGCTCTCAAACCTTTGATTCGGAAAGTTACAAATATGGATTTGGGAAACTCTTCTTCACAAACCTCTGCATGGGATAAAGCTGCAACTTCTTCCGCTTTTGGGGTTTCTGACTGGACAAGCTGGTCAACACTTGAGACCTGTGATCTGAGGGAACGAATCAACCATCATTTTGTTGAGTTCACTGACCCTTTAGAGTTTCCTTCCTACGCTCGAAGTTCAGTGGTCTATCCCTACATGCCCATTAACCGTCGACGTAGTTTGGAGGAGAATCTGCTTGTAGCATGGTACACATCCTCTATGCCTACAAAGATAGTGCACGCTGCCCGACGCCTGGAAGAAGCACAAGGGTACAACCTATCATTCTTAGGCCAGAAGGCGAAGATTTGTTCTTCTGACTGGCTCGATTATATTGATGCCTTTGTTCCTTCTGCTCCCGTGCCATCTCCCACAATAGAAGCATCCACACCTTCTTCTCCATCTCCTGAAATTGAAGCATCTACACCTTCTTCTCCATCTCCTGAAACAGAAGCATCCACACCTTCTCCTCCGCCAACTCTTTGCTAGACAAAGAGACTGAGGCTTGCCCTTCCCATGGATAAAGTCTTTCCACCTTACAAACCTCCACCTTCCCCTACTCCAGCTGAGCGGAAATAAGCTCAACTCCTGCTTGCAGCTTTCTCTCACTTGCCCTTCAATGTTCTTGAGGACGAAGTCCCTCTCAAGAACCTTCGATGGGCTTGTGATATTCTGACTATGAGTCATGTCCTTAATCCCCTTGCCCAAGCAGAACTTCATATGTTCCTGGACCAACTTCCATTGCTCCTCTACTGGCATCGAAATTCTATGGCCACTACACAATCTTTAGACCAACTTTCGTCTCTTCGAATTCAGGCCCAGTACGAAGCAGAGAACTTCATCGAAGAATTTGATGATTTCAAGAATAAAGATTCTGCGTATTGGGATGACTTGGTCATAGACGAATTGGAACAAAGATCAAGAGAGGCAGTTTTCGAAATAAAGGCTGAAGAGCTCTACTACGAAGTGAGAGCACATCAGCTCATGCAGCCAATGTTAGAAGAAATAGAAGATATAATAAAGAAAGAACAAAAATTCATTGATCATTGTTGGACTAAATTTCATGATCTTGTTATTTATTCCATTCCTTATTTTTATGAGCTTGAGTTTATACCCAGATAGGATCATTCGATGTAATTGCTCTGGCTTTAATATAAACAAAATTCTTCTTTATTTGGCATTATTCGACCCTGTTTCTATTTGTCTTTAAAAGCCAATTCAGAGTTTCAAACTGAACAATCTTATTCTTCGAATATGGACTCAATTGTTAAAAACGAAACACTAAGAATCAACATGAACCTTTCCAATTCATGGAATATCGTTGACATTTTTTGCTGATTTTCATCTAGAACCAGTGCTTCGAATTCAACAGTCTTATCCTTCGAATATGGACTCGATTGTTCAAAAATGAAACACTAAGAATCAACATGAACTTTTCCAATTTATGGAATACAGTTGACATTTTTGCTGATTTTCATCTAGAAACAGTGCTTCGAATTCAACAATCTTATCCTTCGAATATGGACTCGATTGTTTAAAAATGAAACACTAAGAATCAATATGAACTTTTCCAATTTATGGAATACAGTTGACATTTTTGCTAATTTTCATCTAGAAACAGTGCTTCGAATTCAACAGTCTTATCCTTAAAGCTTATTTTAGTCATAACCAATATATGGTCATGGCTAGTATGATCAATCAATCCTAAATTGACCATTTTCGCTTCGAACAATAGTTCAATCTTTTTTAGTCCAAAAGACAAAGTCTTTCCGTATATACACCAACCAACTATTGGTTTTGATGTTTCGAACAACAATTCACATCCTTAAGGGGCCATAAGTTTTGCTTCGAAGGACTTCACTTTCTGAAGTAAACAAATACTTGAGCATTCTTGCATCCTTAAGTATGGAATGTGCTTCGAAGCCGGCTTCTCTTTTTCGAAGCCGATGTTATTTGACTTTTGGCGCCAAAATTTGGTTTCGAAGCCAAATACTTTACTTCGAAGCTAGCATCAGCGTCTGGGCTGTGTTTTTCCCTCCAAAAGTATCAATATTGAAGGAAACTCTTCGTATTTGTACTTCTAGTACTTAACGACTTACGTAATGTATTTTCTAGACACAAAAGCTTTAAAAACCCCTTTGTTTCGTGCTCTGAAACCACTTGCTCTTTTAACGCACAAACCCTTCTTTCTACTGATCTTCTGTTAACCCTCTCTTCCTTGCTGCTTGCTACCAATGGATCTTTCCTCGCTGAAAGTGCTTGCTGACGATCGTATCAGCCCTACCATGGCTTTGAAACAATGTATTGATGAAGAAATTGCCAAGCTAACAACTGGTGGGCCAAGCGCCATAGATGGACGTCTCTTTGTTCCTCGCCACAGCAACCAACAAGAGTACGTCCTAGGTCCCATCTTTCGGGAAGCCCCTGACCAACTTCCAGCTTTATACCCCTATTTGGAGGACCACTTTCTTCTCTACAAAGGAGGGCTTGACTGGAGCAATTGGAGAATGACCCGGCCTCATCGTTGCTGGCCGACATTGAGAACCGAATGGGAGGAATGGTATGACAAAGTTATACCTGTGAGAGAAGATGACCTACAGGAGCTCTGTATCCTCGACGCCCTTCGTCTTTCCAGGTTCATCATTCCTGAGGACCCCTTTTTAATTCCTACTGCTCTATGTTTTTGGAATATGGCTTTTAATTTCTTCCAATTTCGGTGCGGCATGATAGCCCCCACCGTTCTTGATATTTGCTATCTCTTAGGGCTTTCACCCCTTGGCTCTCTTTTCACTCCCAACTACCCAGACCTTCCTGTCAAATTTTCCCTTCCAGCCTTAAACTCCTCTTACAGTGATTTCGTAAAGGCTGAAAATAAAAGGGAAAGCCCCGTGAAAGACAGAGAACTCTTTTCCTTGATTTTATATTGGTTATGCAAATTTCTCTTTTGCACATCATCTGAGAGGATTATGCCTGAGTTCGCTCCACTCGCGAAGGCACTTGTCTTGAAAAAACGTATAGCTCTTGCTCCTTATCTTTTAGGTCATGTTTATAGAGCTTGCTCTCAATTTTGTGAAAAACCTCTTGATGTTAACCAAGGAGGTCCGTTCTGGGTGCTCCAGCTCTGGCTCTTCGCCTATTTCACTGATCTGCATTCTAAATGCCTAAAATTCCTGGTTTAGGATCCTAGCACCTATGGGGAGAAGTATGCCAGGATTGTTCTTTATCCTACTTCATTTGCTTATTATCTTGTTTTCCTTCACCACCTCCATATTTCTCCATCTGCCTCCTTCTTTTGTCCTTTCGATGCCAATAAAGGACCTGCCTGGCTGCAAACTTTTATGGCTGATAAAAAGTGCTCCACCTCACCTCATAAAGATATGTGGGCTTCTATACTGCTACCAAGGGAGTTGTTCATTGGCACTCTAAACCTTCGAGCTTATAAATGCATATCTGAGGCGTATTGCCCTTCTCAGTTTGCTAGACAATTTGGGCTCACTCAAGGGATACCTGTTCCACTTTGCAGTCTTTCGAATGTCCACCTTACGGCTAGAGATTTGAGAATATCCAAATCAAAGCTAGAGGCGGCAATATTCAAACTGCTGAAGGAATTGAATGAATTGAATGAATTTCAATTTGTCCCCTTTCTTCCATCTGGCTTAGTTTTGAAAAGATTCCAGAACTGGTGGACAGCCAATATGGAAGTGCGCCTATCTGTACACCCTCATGACTTGCTAATAGGGTTAGGAGTGCCTTCGAAGGCTAAGCCAGCAACAGTTGAGAACATTCCCCCTCTTCCTGAAACTGCCAAAACTGCTCTTGCAGCTTCACCCCTTCCATCTAGAGTCACTAGAGCTGCCTCAAAAAAGGGGTTAGTATTTTCATGTCCCTTTTTCTTTTTGAATCGTTTGTTTGTTTCCTTTACACTCATATTTTTTGGTGCAGAGTTCCCACAAGAGGAATCCCCTAAGAAACCTGAAACTTTGGCCACTCTCAAAGAGAGACAGCAACAGAAAAAGAAAAGGAAGCTAATCCTCCCTCTTGAGGAATCTGAATCTGAGCAAGAGCAAGAAGTACCTTTGCAAAGAACAAAGAGACAAAAGGTGGCTGTCTCCCCTTCTGATATAATCGAAAATCCTACTCACGAGGCAACTACCACAATAGTAGAGGAAGAACTTACCTCTGAAGAATCTGAACCCCAAGTTGAAGAGAGGGAGGTCGAAAAGGAGCCGGTAGTATCATTGCCAAGAAGGAAGAGAAAGAAAGTGATTGTTCCTGCTATTGACTTGGTTGAAGACCCCATTCATGAAGCAGCTGCCAAGGCAGTAGAGCAGGAACATTCCAAGGCCATAATTGTCTTTGAGAGAGCTGAGAAGAGACGGCAGCAACAATTTCTGAGAGATGAAGCTGCTGTGGCTGATGCACTACAAAGGGAAACTGCAAGAAAGCAACAAACTGCCGGACATTACTCTCTTCGTAGTTCTCCCATCATTGCCGACACTTCTGGAGCAGGTAATTTCTTTCATACTTCTGTTGTTTTTCCTTTGTTAGTTTTTAGTATTGAAGTTTGACATTGCTTTACATTTCTTCCTCTTGCAGTAACAACTACTGAGCCTATCCTTCCAATGAGGACTCCCTCAGTTTCAGTTGAAGTTGATGAAATGCAGCATATGAAGGCTATCCAGATATTACTCCCTCTTCCATGGCCTACACTTTCTGTACCTCTCCTGAGGCCAAACATTCATGCATCTCCTTTTCTTGGCTTAAAGCCATACCTCCCTTTCTTGTCTTTCGACTTTCCTCAATTTACTTCTCTTTCGAGCCTTGCTCCTCCTCCTCCTTCCAAGGAAATTCCAACTGCTACTCCATCTCTGATGGCAGTTGATTCCCCTATTGAGGGTGCTGGTAGCTCTCCAACCCGTGGTTTATCACCTTTACCTAGCTCCAGCCCTTCTTCACTTGATTCATTGGTGGCTAGGACCATGGAGACTGCTAAAGATGCTTCACCCATTTCTCCTATCCCTATGCAGTCTTCTGTGTCTTCCACCACAACTCTTTCTGCGCCCCTTATGTCTACAGATGAGGTTGATATCTTCGAAGCAAGACTAGCTAGTCTCTTTGACATACCCTCTACCTCTCCAACATTCAATGAGGAAGCTGAGCCATTAGTTTTGGTTGACTCTTTGCTGGAAATTTTTAAGAGCTCTTCTTCCTCCAGCAGCAAGCCTTCTGTACCTTTGATAGACTTAGACACCTGTCTGGAACTGCTAATCTCCTTTTCGAGGATTCCCTTCGAGGCTCTACAGAGGCCTATAATCAGAAATGGGTTTCTTCAGTGCTGCAAAATTGCTGAGCAGTCCGGCATGAATGCCTCAAGTCATCTATCCCAAGCAGCAGCTATTATCGACTTCTACATCAGCATTTATGATGCTACCAAGGCTGCAAATGAGAAATTGGCTAGAGACCAGAGTTTTGTTTCCCAGGTGCATACTGAAGTGTCAAAGCTTAAGGAACAACACTCCTCTGCCTCTCATTTTCGAATTCAGCTGCTGGAGAGGAAAGCTCAACTTGAAGAGGAGCTTTCTGCAGTGAACCAGGCCTTAGTCCGAACTGACACCAAACTGTAAATCACCAACCAAGGACTGGCCGATCGAAAGGGAGAGATGGCTGCAGTTATTCAACTGTTTTCATCATTTACCAATAGGAAATCTGTTGTACAAAAACAATTAAAACATTGTATTGATTTTTGGGCCAATTTATGGCATGATGTACTTGACTCTTCATGAAAAAACAAATTCTTGTCTATCATCTGAGTAATCTTGTGTTCTTGTACTTAGTGTTTATTTTATTCCTTGTGTTTCCCAAATAGTTGGAAAATAAGGCTTCAAATATCTGCCATTAATCTTTTTGGGATGCACATAACCATTCAAATTTCTCAAATGGTATGCTCCAAAAGGCAGAACTCTATGAATTTGATATGGTCCTTCCTAGTTAGGTGACCATTTTCGAAACTTATGGCTTTTAATTCCTATCGGGAGTATTGTCTTCCATACCAAATCACCTTCATCAAAGCCAATGTGTTTGACTTTCTTATTATAATTTTTGGTTGCTTTCTTCTTCTGAAAGAGAATGCTATTTAATGCCAGAATTCTAGCTTCATCTATGCCTTCTAACTCCAAACACATACTCTGATGGTACTGCTTAGGATCCAACTGGTCTTGGCATCTTACCCTCAAGGACTTAACATTGATCTCCACAGGTAACACTGCATCATGCCCATACACTAAGGCATAAGGAGTGACTCATGTGCTTGACCTTGGGGAGGTTCTGTAAGCCCATAACACATCCAACAATAAGTTATGCCAATCCCTAGGATTGTCCTCCACAACCTTTTGTATTCCTTTTTTCAAGGACTTATTGGATGATTCAGCTTGACCATTGGCTTGTGCATAATATGGGGTGGAATTAATGAGACTAATTCCAAATTCTGCCACAAAGGACTTCACCATCTTCCCATCGAACACAGTCCCATTATCCACAGTTATAGTTTGTGGGATGCCAAATCTATGGATTAGATCCTTAATAAATCCAATAACTTCAGTCTGGTCTACAGCCTTGTATGGCTTAGCTTCGACCCACTTAGTGAAGTAATCAGTGGCCACCAGAATGAAACAATGATGCTCCGAAGAAGGTGGGTGTATTTTCCCCATCATATCCATGGCCCATCCTCTGAATGGCCAAGGCTTTACTACTGCATGTAGGTCAGTTATGGGCACATGCCTTATTGTGCCATGCTTTTGGCATGCCTGGCAACCCTTTGCATATTCTATGCAGTCTTTAAGGATAGTTGGCCAATAGTAGGAATGCCTTCGAAGCAACCATCTCATCTTCACACCAGGCTGATGAGCACCACAGATGCCTTCATGAACCTCAGCCATAGCTGTTAATGCTTCTTTTGGGCCTAAACATTCTAGCAATAAGCCATCTTCCCCCCTTTTGTAGAGAGCATTACCATATATCATATATTGCATAGACTTCAATTTAATTTTCCTGCTGGCCTTTGAAGATGGACCAGCCAAGTACTGCATTATTGGATGCCTCCAATCTTGTTCTTGTAAGTCATTATGATTGACTTCCAAGACCACATTCCTTTTATTCAAAGGTGGTATCAATTTCTGATATGTTGTTTGGCTTATGTTCCTTTGGGCATTATCCCTTCTCTTGAAGTTCGAAGCTTTCTGAGCCACATCATTAGCTCTATTATTCAAGAATCTTGGAACATGAGTTACATTTGCTATTTGAAATTGAGAAAGCAGATGTAATGCAACAATATAGTATGGCAAAATGCTTATGCTTTGACACTTGAAAATCCCTTTCACTTGGTTAACCATCAATTGAGAATCTCCAAATATGTCAACTGCATGAACTTGTAATCCAATAAGAATTTCTAGTCCCACCATTAGGGCTTCATATTCAGCTTGGTTATTAGAACAGGTAGCTTCATCCACTCTGAAACCATGTGTGGTTTCTACCCCTTGTGGAGACCTAATTACAATACCAATTCTAGTTAAGCCATTGGCTTTCGACCCATCAAACCACATCTGCCATGGCTTAACACTAGCCATACCAAGTTCCATTATCTCTTGGCTCTCTGTTTGAGATGGATGGTCTGCTAGAAAATTGGCTAAAACTTGCCCTTTTACTGCCCTTTGAGGGACATATTCTAGATGAAATTCTGATAAGGCTAGTATCCACTTGCCAATTCTTCCCCTCAACATAGGTCTAGATAACATGTACTTAACCAAATCTGTGGTTGCAATTACCAAGACAGTTGTAGGTAAAAGATAGTATCTCAATTTCATTGCAGCAAAGTACAAAGCAAGACACAGCTTTTCAACAGCTGAATATTTACATTCACAAGAATTTAAAAACCTACTAAGGTAATAAATATCTTGCTCCTTGCCTTCTTCATTATCTTGGGCCAAGAAAGCTCCCAATGAATCTTCTGCTGCAGCTATGTACAACTTCAAGGGGTTATCACCCTTTGGTGGCATCAGCACTGGAGGGTTGGCCAAGTAGGCTTTGATACCTTCGAAAGCAATTTAATGCTCTGCTGTCCACTCAAATTCCTCTTCATCTTTCAGCCTTAACAAGGAAGAAAATACTTTAGTTTTCCCTGTAGTGTTAGAAATGAACCTTCGAATAAAGTTAACCTGTCCAAGGAACCTTTGTAATTCTTTCTTACTTGATAGAGGCCTGGATTCAATGATGGCTTTAGCTTTATTCTGATCAATCTGTATTCCTTTCTTGTGCACTACATAACCCAAGAAGTTTCCAGATGACACACCAAAAGCACACTTAAGGGGATTGAGTTTTAACTTGAACCTCCTCATTCTTTCAAAAGCTGCTTCTAAATGAAACAGATGCTCCTCCATGGACTGGGATTTCACTACAATGTCATCAATATAACATTCTAAATACCCTCCAATGAGGTCATGAAAGATAGTGTTCATAGCCCTCTGATATGTAGCTCCAGCATTCTTCAGGCCAAATGGCATTTTAACCCATTCGAAAGTGCCAATATTTCCAGGACATCTGAATGTTTTTTTGTGGACATCCTCCTCTGCAATACAGATCTGGTTATAACCAGAGTGCCCATCCATCATTGATAAAACTTGATGCCCTGCTGAACTGTCTACCAACAGATCCACTATAGGCATAGGGTACTCATCTTTTGAAGTTACTAAATTCAAGTTTCTAAAATCAATGCATACCCTCATTTTACCATTCTTCTTAACCACAGGCACAATATTAGATAGTCATTCCACATACCTGGCTGTCCTAATAAAGCCTGCTTTGAGTAGTATAAGAATCTCCTCCTTGACTTTCTGAATTACTTCTGGACTCATTCTTCTTGGTTTTTGCTTGTATGGCTTGAAGTTAAGTTTCATAGGGAGCCTATGTTCCACTAATGACCTATCCAATCCTGGTAGTTCATTATAAGACCATGCAAAGCAATCTTTATATTTCTTTAAAACAACCAACAACTGGTCCTTGTCCAGAACATTCAGACAAGCACTTATGTAAGTGGGCTGTTGTATAGAACCTTCCCCTAAATTTACTTCTTCTAAGGGGTCTTGTGTCTGAGAACTTACTGAAGCTTCTTCTTTGATTTCTTTTATCTTCGAAGCAATCTCCCTGCTTTGTTCTGCTCCCAGGTTCTTTAATTCAACATCTTTCCCTCCTCCTCATAGACAAAGTCTGTCCACAAGGCTTCCTCTTCCTGTATCTCCTGGACTTTTGTTTCAATGTCCAATGCACAATATTTATCAAGGGTCAAAACTTTGACCTGTTGCTGCTTCTGCTTGCAGCCAATTATCATGGCTTCTCTCTCTTGATCCTGTACTTTATTGACTATTGATTTTACATCCAATGTTGAGAATTTAATTAGAGCCAAAGACTTGGCTTCTTGTGTTTCATTTCTTTGCCTACAACCAGGCATCATTGTCATCCTTAACGACAACCTCCTCATCAGCACTCTCCTGGACTAAGTGCTTCAGGTGTGTCACTTCCTCATCAGCCGTCACTTCGGCTAAGCCATCAGGTTTCCTCAGTATACTGAGTGGTGTCACTCCCTCAATATACAGTTTGGCCTCTGCGAAGTCTGTACAGGCTATGAAAGGTTGAGGATCTACATCAATTTCCTCTGTCTCTCCATTGCCTAAGGCTATCATAATTTTCTGATGCAAAGAGGAAGGCACACATTTGTTAGTGTGAATCCAATCTCTCCCAAGTAAAGCATTGTATTTAGCATTACTGTCGATTACAAAGAATGCTGTCATGCAGTCCCTGGTTCCCACACTCAGGTTGATAGGTAGAATTCCCTGAGCCATCTGTTTGTCTCCAGCAAAGCCAGGGATGGTTGTGCTTGTTAGGATTAACCCAGGATTCTTTTTCCCTAGTTTCTTCAAAGAAGATTTCGGTAGTAAATTCACTGCTGCCCCATTATCTATCAGGACTCGGTTCAATTGTATCCCGTCGAAGAAAGCCTTGATGTACAAAGGCTTGACATGTTGTGTCATAGAATTCGAGGGATACTCAAAGGGATATGAGAGGTTAATGCTCACTTCTTCTTCACTCTCATATTCAGTTTCCATCGGGGTAGCCATTCCAGAATCATCTTGTACCATACTCACTTGTGAGTCTTCACTAGAGATAGGAATATGATCGATTTCTTGACCATCTTGGTCCTCATCTCCAGCCTGGAACTCATGAGGCAGTATGTGTACCATATTGACTGATACTAGAGGAAATGAGCCAAATGGGATAGCTGGCTGCACCTGTTTCCCCTCTTGGCCACCTTGTTCAGTTACTTCAGAAGCATCCTCCATGCTGCACTCCGGCACTTCGTTGCTAACTGATTCTTTCGAAGGATCTTTCTCAACTGGTTTTTTAACCAAAAATGTTTGCTCAGCCATGAAGGCTTCGAACATTTCTTCCTCCACCATTTCTTTCTTTTGGCTTACGCCAATTTCTTCTTCTGTCTCGCTACCACTCTCCATCAGAGCTTTCTCCAATCCTGCTAAGCTAGATTTCTCTCTGGCCTTTAGTTCAGAATGAACCTTGGCCAACTGTTCTCTGCTGCAACCCACCTTGCTTTGTAGAGTTGTCTTTGGAGTATGGTCTGACTTTGGAGTCTTCTTTCCTTCTGTCTGGACCAATGAAGAGCTCTCTCCATTTTCTTTCATATCTTTCTGGTACTGAGTGTACCTGCACTGAATCTTTCTTCTTTGTGATCTCGAAATGACTAGGACCATGTCTGGTTCTTTCGTCTTTGGGTGTCTAAGCAATACCCAATTGTTCAGAGCCACCAAAGGAGGTTTAACCATCCTTCCTTGGTTTCCAACATCTCTCTGAGTAGGCACTTCCCTAGGTTTGTTCTGCATCACAAACCAATCTGGAACTCCAGGTACCCACGAACTTACTGACTCAGATGTTGAACTGCTTCTTTCTACCTTCGAAGCCATCTTCGAAGCTGGCTGTGAGGGCAATTGCTTGGTCCTGACCTCATGTTTCAAGCCTGATTCAGGCCTTCGATGAAGGTGGCCACTTTCTGTCTTGCGTGAGGTTGGTCTAGGGGGCCAATCTCTGGCTTTGATCCCATAACCTGAACTCTTCTCCAGTCTTATTTCAGAATGACTGCTCTCCATTCTGTAACAGTTAGGTGGCCTGGACTCATACAAGGGCCTCTTGCCTTTAGCATGCATTCTATCGACTGCTGGTTCAACTACCAATGGCTGCTGCCTAACACTAGCCGGATACGGCCTTTTGTTATAAGCATTGGCTGGTTTAGGGTGTCTCTGCACATCCTTGTAGTATTGCTTCCCATCAATTGGAAGCCCCTTTAACCATTTATAACTTAGTCTGCACCTGGGACACATCCTTTGCATTACTGCTGCCTCTAAGGAATCATCATCCAGTGATTCTTCATCAGAGTGTTCCCTCTGGTGTGAGAAACCTTGTCCAATAACTGGTAGATTTCTGGTGTCCTTTTTGATGGTTGTCTGGTTAGCAACTTGCATCTGCACATTGACTTCTTCCAATTCTGTCAAAGACAAGTTCTGGAAGTCTGACATAATGACATTGGCTGCCACCTCTCCAACTTCTGGAAATGGATTACTGTCGATCCCCATGGCCTTTTCTGCTTTGGCTGGGAATTTCAAACTTCCTTTCCGAATTTGTTCTTGGATCCTGTCTCGAAAAACAATGCAGTTTTTAGTCGAGTGAGACCAAGAGTTATGCCATTTACAATATACTTTTCCCTTAAGTTCATCTGGAGATGGCAGTTTCACTCCTTTAGGTAACTTAAGGAAGTTGGCCGCAAGCAAATGATCAAAAATATCATCTGCCTTTGTTAAATCGAAAGAGTACTTTCTGTGAAGGTCTTTTTTTTTTAAACTGCTAGTCAATTGTTGTATCCTTATGAATTAATGCCTCACAGATCACAGGTTCTTTGCCCACAATCTCTGCTGCATCGATCTCATAATTAGGATCCCTATAATATATCTTGTACGATGCATTATTTCGATCTTGTTCCTCCTCTAGTAATGCTTCATACCTAGACACCTTATAGGTTAGTTCCACCAAATCTCTGAATTCAATTGAGTCAAACTTCTTTCGAAGCCTGAACTCTAAACCATTTTGAGCCAATCTTTCGAATTCTGGCTATGGCAGGATGACTCTACATTTATTTTGAGCCCTTTTAAATCTAGCAATAAACTGAGTAGCCTTTTCTTCAGGCCTTTGACTCAATCTTGCCAAGTCTGCCATGGAAACCTCTGGCTCCGATTGGAAGAATTGGGCATGAAATGCCTCTTCCATTTGTTGCCAAGTTTGAATGGAGCCAGGTGTAAGGTTGATGCACCATACAAATGCTCCCCCAGTTAGAGAATTTGGGAATAATCTTAGTTTCATATAGTCATGGTTAGTAAATTCACCGCATTGAGCAGCAAACCTAGCAATATGCTCTACTGTTGATTGGTTTCCACTCCCATAGAAAAGGGTAAAATCTGGTATCCTAAACCCCCTTGGGTATTCATGTACCCTATCTACCCATTCTGGGTATGGTTTTCTGTATACAGGAGTCTGGACCCCCCGAGCCGTCGGTCCACACATCTCCCTAACAATATCAGCAATTTGGTCCCTAGGGACCATATTTTCTGCCTGCTGAACCACTACTAGAGGGACAAACACAGGATTTGGTGGACAAACTTGTGCTTGTGGTCCTCTTGGTCCATAAGGTGGTACATTTGGGACTGGTTGTCCCTGTGGTGCAGGTTGCTGTTGGGGGTATGGGTAACCCCTTTGAGCCTGTCCTGCAAAAGGACCTGCGAAAGGTGCTGGAACAGGTGTTGTGTCTCTTCCATTTGCAGGCAAACCTTCCAACCCCCCGGGTATAAATTCGACTAAGGGATTAGTGAACCCCCTTGTACCAGGTATGGCTTCGAACATGGGATTTGTGACCATTCTTATGCCAGTTTCTTGTACTGGGCTAGATCCACCAATTTGCATGGCTTCATTGTTGAGTACTGAGGCATTTTGACCTGCTATAGGCCTCGAAATGGGTTTATACCAAGACTGAGGTGATGGTCTTTCATAGTTCTGATTACTAATTTGACCATTAGAATGTCCATTAACTTGCATAGGCTGTTTATCTCTAGCCAATCTTTGTTGAGGGACATTTAAAACTTCCTCGACGTGTCTCGTGTTTGTTAGTTGGTGGTTATTCATTCGATCCAAAAAGGATGTTGCCCACCTTTCCATTGTGTTCATTAATTGCTGTCCCATGGCATCTACTAGGCCACTCCATGGATTTATTGGATGAGTAGATGGAACAGTGGATGGTCCAATTCCTTGGTTTCGTCCAATACCATGAACATGTGGTTGTTGTCCTGAAGTACTGGTCTGTTCGACTATAGGTTCTGATAATATGGGAGTTTCCATTGGATGTGTCACCACATTATCCTCTGGATTAGGTATTTCTACTTCTCCTTCTATGCCTTCTTCCAAGCACTCATTTTCTTCTTGTCTTCTTCGTCTAGCCATTTCAATTAGTCCCACTGGGCGTGCCAAAAATATATGTTGGCTTTTTGGCTTTCGAAGGGTATTTTTGTAAATGCGAGCGTGCCAGTAAGGATCAATCAGTCCTTACAGAAATGTTAATTGCCAACCAATTATCAGACGATTGTGTTTTAGTTCTTTTAGCCTCAATGAAGAGGACTTTTACTGGTGGCTTGACTTAGGAGAAATTAAGCAAAATAACAGTTAAATGAAGAGCAATTGAAGTATTTCATTAGAATGAAAACTTACAATGATCCAAACTCAGCCTCGTAGAGGTTTACAACAACGATCTACTTGAAACTACTCCTATGAACGAAGTGCAGTACAGGAATTTAAAGTACAGGAATGTAAAGAGCAGGAAATGTAAAAACTGGAAAAGAAAATATGTAAAGTAAGACTGGTTTGTATGATCTGAGTCTAGAGGCTTTTTCTGGGGTCTTCTCCGCTATTTATACTTGTCAAGGATGACCATCGAACTACACTTCAAACCGTCGAACTGCTCCTCCATGATTGCTGATCATGCTGCCTTATAAGTAGTTCCACTATGCCATCACTTGCAGTTAGACTTCCCTCCTACATTTGAATTTGAATTTGAATTTGACTAACCGTTGAAGCCACGTCACCTTGCACCTCTTTACTGATCCAATGCTACTCAGATCACGTGAGAACCAGTACTAACTGCCACGTGAATGATCAGGATCGAAGACTTGAATAGCCTTCCTATATTACCCTTATTCTGCCACGTGTTGAATTGTAACTGGCTTGTACAAAATATGTAGCCAACAGGTACACTAGGTCCAAACAGCTTTCCTTCTACAATCTCATAAAGCATAAAAGCATTCATAAAGTAAGTTTACATAAAGAAACTATATCATTTTACAAAAGAAAAAGATATAGACACCTAATACATTACTTCCACTATAACTTGTTAAAGAGTTAAGGGAGTAATGTAGGGGTCATCTAGAAATGTTGGTTCTCTTATGCAAGGCAACTAGAAACTCGTTTGATAACAATGTGTTTGGTAACGTTTACGTTTTCAGTTTATATTTATAAAAATTTTATAAACTGGTTTTTGTTTATTTTTAGAAAAATATAAACTACAAGCACGTTTGGTAATTGACAAAATGTTTAACAAAATTTAAAAATATAAAAAAGAGTGAGAAGTGGCAAGTGGTGGCAAGTGGCGGCGAAAGACGGTGGTGGAAAGTGGTGACGGTGGGTGGTGGGTAGCTGGTGGTGGTGGGTGGTGGCGGGTGGGGGGTGGTGGTGGTGGTGGTGGGTGGGTGAGTGGGTGATGGTGGCGAGTGGTGGGTGGTAGCGAGTGGGTGGCGGGTGGTGGGTGGTGGGTGGTGGTGGCAGGTAGGTGGCGGATGGCGGGTGGTGGTGGGTAGTGGCGGGTGGGTGGTGATGGCGAGTAGGTGGTGGGTGGTGGTGGTGGTGAGTGGGTGGGTGGGTGGGTGACAGTGGCGGGTGGTGGGTGGTAGCGAGTGGGTGGTGATGGTGGTGGTTGCGGGTGGTGGGTGGTGGTGGCAGGTGGGTGGCGGATGGCGGGGGGTGGCGGATGGGTGGGTGGGTGAGTGACGGTGGCGGGTGGTGGGTGGTAGCGAATGGGTGATGGTGGTGGTGGCGGGTGGTGGGTGGTGGTGGCAGGTGGGTGGCGGATGGCGGGTGGTTGCAGGTAGGTAGCGGGTGGTGGTGGTGGGTGGGTGGGTGACGGTGGCGGGTGGTGGTGGTGGGTGGTGGTGGTGGTGGTGGTGGTGGCGGCGGGTGGTTGGTGGTGGCAGGTAGGTGGTGAGTTGTGGTGGCAAGTAGGTGGCGGGTGGTGGTGGCGGGCGGTGGATGGTAGTGGCGGGTGGTGGGTGGTGGCGGGTGGATGACAGGTGGGTGGTGGGTGGTGGCGGTGGCGGTGGCGAGGGGTGGGTGGTGGTGGCGAGTGGGTGGCAGGTGGGTGGTGGGTGGGTGGTGGTGGCGGGTGGGTGGTGGGTGGTGGCGGCGGTGGTGGAAGACGGTGGTGGAAAATGGTGGCGGGTGGTGGCTAATATTGGATGGTAAAAAAAAAAAAAAAAACTCAAAACTTAAAACGGAAACACATTTTTTATGTTTTCATTTTTTGGCCAAATTTATAAACTGAGACCACTGATTTATAAATCAAAAATTTTACCAAACAAGTTTTTATTTGAGTTTTTTAAATTTTTGTAAATATAAACAGAAAACTGAAAACGTAAGTGTTACCAAACGGCACCTAAGTGATTTTTTTAGTTAAAAAGTTATTAAAAAAGTTAAAAATTTATATCAAAAAGTTAAAAAAAAAAAATTTCTCTCTACTTTTTGTGCATCTTTTCGTAAAAAGTCAAAAAACATCTCAAACATACTAATTTTTTTTAAAATCATATTTTAGCCAAAAAATTAAAAAATTACTAAAAAAAATGTTTCCAAACGAGACCTAGGCTCTACTTTCTCCAACTCAAAGACCCTCCTCAACAAACTTCATCTCTTTTTACACAAGCCACTTGGCGCCAATTAGATACAAAAACAAGTTCAAAACACTCAAAATTGCCAACAACCAATAGAAATTGTAGTCTCCCCTAGTTGAGATTATTACCTAGCCATGGCCTTTTTTCCCTCAGTAACCTTGTGCACTGTTGAAACCAACATAGTGCTAAAGAAAAACCCTAGTGAAAGTGTGCTCAAGAACAACCCTCTGCTCATTGTCTTCATACCTTTGGGACACTCAGAAAAAAATTTAGCTGCCCAACGTAGGTAAAGGCCTCTCTGGACCCCACGAGAAAGAATTGTGGGACCAACTAAAACATGCTTAGGCCATGTTTGTTTGTCGAAATGAGGTTGGATGGGATTATTAGTGAGAAAACTGTTAGTGAAGAGATTGTTAATGTGTGTATTGTTAGTGAGGATATTAAGTAAAAGTCTGTTTATTTTGATGATAGTGTGAGAGATGATTAGTGATGAGATTGTTAAATTATTTTTATATAAAATAAATAAATAAATTATTTTTATATTAAAAAAAACTAAAACAAATATCAAAACAAATAGGTACACTTGGTAAAAGAAAATAAAATTAAAATAATAATTTTTTTATTTAAAAGAAACTCAATCCCTTCATTATTTTTCTAATCCCACCTAAAATTCATCCAAGCTCATCCCCCTACAGAGGGGGATTACTAAGCTCCCTTCATTACTAATCCTATGACATTTTGTTACATCCAAATAAGGATTTGATAGGTCCCATGGATTGGTAATCCAATCCACCCTAATCAAGCATGGCCTTAGAGAGATCACAGACATCGGATCGTTTGTCATGTCATGCGACTAGGTCAGGTGGAGGCGCTTGATCTCGGTGAGGGCTGCTGCCACCATGGCCAATATTGATAGGACTAGGCCAATATAGATGCGTTGTAATGGGGTGAGGCCTTGTGGCTTTTTTAGCAATTTTTTTTTTATTATTATTATTAGAACGATAATTCTATCGTAAATCGGGACAGTTAATAGGATGCTGTCCACAAAGAAAACAGTCGATGAGGTGGTCATGATGTGAAATGATTTCACCATGTGGCAGTCCATGGTGGTGGCTTGTGACATTGAAAATGTGGTCATTTGGGCATAAATTGTTCAAAACAAAATTGTGGTGGCCTATGTGGGTAGCATTTTAATCACCAATTTTACTTCTTCCACATCTTTTAAAGCTGATAAGTTACCATTTATTTACCATTGTGATATCACCATACATTTTAGGGTCTCTAATGGCTGTTTTATCCAAGAAACTACCCCACACACACATACACACACCAAATATATATATATATATATGACAGAATAATGTCAAAAAAGTTGAAGCTTCAACCTTCACAAAAAATACAATATGAAGGTTAAGTTAGGAAATTTAATATTAAAATTGCTTACATCATCATATGCATAACGAATCCCTAACAGCATGGGATAGAGTGCAACGCGAGTCAAATTTTAGGGACATCTGTATTATTTTGTTGGAAGAGAATTCCCTCCAGTCCAAAATCTGGACTAGAGGGGTTTGTTTAGGTCCGCGGAGCTCATCACAGTCCTACTTCGATATTCTGAATTGTTCATTTAATTGAGCACTTCACGTATTTCATTCACAAAAAAAAAAAAAAAAAAAAAAAAAGTCGATCCAATAACTAAACTTGTTCAATATACCATGATTTTCACTAAAAAAATAGACGACAATTATTTTTTTTAAAAATGAACCGTACATTTTTTTTTAGTGACAAAAATAATAAATTGATAAAGTTGCAGTTATCGGATTAATTTAATTTTTTTTATAGATGAAATATACAAAGTGTCCGATAAAATAAACAATTCGACTCATCAAAACAGGACCCATGGTGAGTTCCACAGACACAAATAGCCCGTTCTAGTTTGGAATCCTCCTATTTTGTCAAACTAATAGGGCTAGGTGTAATTTAGTGCAATTATCAAGAGAGGTGTGTAATTCAACTAAAGAAATGCAACGAAATCATTGGGTACGATCATCAAACTAATCTAAACTTTTAATAAATGATCTAAATGCAAAGTTTTAAATAACAACGAATCATATCATTAAAATAAGACTCATTTATTACAATTTATAAGAGTTTTAGAAACTAAATATTTTGGTCTCTAAAAGTGAAAATGTTGTTGCAATAGACATTTAAGGATCAATTTTCATTGTCATGAGAATAGTTACTAGAAAGTCGTCCCGAAAAGTTAAAAATAAGATTTTTAGCAACAAAATTTAAAAAATGTTACTAATAAATAGACTTTTAGGGACAAAACAATTTGGTCTCTAAATGATTTATTTTTTGAGACAAAAAATTTGGTCCCAAAGGATAATAATTCATCACTAAAGGTTTTTGAAAATGTCTAAAATGTATGAGAGACACATTTCATTTGGATGGCTCAGATGAATCCTAAGTGTATATCAATGGTTGAGATCAATGGGTGGTTCCCGCCCAACACATTTCATTTGCCTGTGTCTCCCTCAGTATCTACCCTCTGTCTCCCCCATACCCTCTGTCTACCCTTTGTCTCCCTCATACCCTCTGTTTACCATCTGTCTTCCCATGCCCTCTATCTACCTTTTCTCTCTATTTCCCTCTCTATTTACCATATGAATTCCTTGCTCTGTTTTTGTGTTTTTGGGTTTATCTTATTGTATTGGGTGATATTGAGTTATACGGGTGATATGGTGATATTGAGCCAACTGATATATACGGGTGATATGGTTTGAGTTATACGGTTTGGATTTTGTATTGGGTGTGTGCAAATTTGCATTTTATTATGGTGTCTTCTGGGTGTGTGCAGATTTGAATATATTGAGTTATTTGAATGATACACCGTGCAACAGATTTGAGTTATTTGAATGATACACCGTGCAACAAATTTGGAAAAGAAATTCTGCAAATCAGATATGCTGATATATATTAGGGATTCAAAAGAAATTCTGCAAATCTATAGTTATTGAATTCAAATTCTGATTGGTTGTTTGCAAATTCTGCAAATCTATAGTAATAGAGATTTGATTCTGCAAATCTATTACGGGATTCAAAGTATATATATTTGGTTAGATTTGCAAATATCTGATTTGCAGAACTTCTTTGCAAACATATATATAGAGTATATATATTTGGTCAAATTTCTTTCTGAGCAGAATCTCCCTCAGTATATATATTTCTTTCTGATTTGCAGAATTTCTTTGCAAATATCAGCATATATTTCTTTTGACCAAATTCTGCAAATCAGAAATTCTGCAAATTTTGCAAATTCTGCAAATCTATAGTTATTGAATTCAAATTCTGCACAGACCAATCTATAGAGTTATTGAAAACATGACTTTAACCTATTCAGTATTATTATTTAGTGTTGAAAACATGACTTTAGTATTCTCTCATTGATTCGGGTAATTGTTCTTCTTCTTGAATTTTTTTTTCCTCTCTCAGCTTTTGCCTTTATCAGAGCTTCTGTGGATCACTCTGACCACTCTCACCGTTGTTCACTCCGGCTAAGACGTCATTTTGGTTGCTCGGCTATTCACTTCGGCTGCTCCACATCCTGTTCGGCTGCTCGGTTAGTTTATTACTTTGGTTCTCATATGTTACCCATGTGTGTGTGTTCATATGTATTTGTATTAGAAAATATTCAACAGACCGCTATACTTCTATAATTAGGTCTCTATACGAGTCGGAAGATCTAAGAACACACACACATGGATAACATATGAGAATATTAGTATACTGGTATAAGACAGTTATGTCATAAAATCCTTGAAGCATATTGATGTTAACTACCCCTGTTTGGCTCCCATATTTTTGGGATTTTTCTTCTGTTTTTAATTTTAGTAAATTTTATATGCAAAAATATATATAGGTTGCTAATATAACAGGTATGGATCCAAATTCATTAAAGAACTTAAATAGCATCTACATTTCAAGCTCCTACTTGATCATCCCAAATAGATAGATAAAAGATGTATATTCTGCATTTATATCTGTGTATACTACAATTTCTGGAGGGATTGTAAGACTGATACACATATAGCACTTTGTACAAACTTCATTTCCTTCCATCATCAATCTACTTAGTGACAAGTAACAAAGGGTGTAATAGAGATTTGATTTTTTATTTAACATCTTTTCCCCTCCCCTTATCAAACTACATTTTCATGTCCTAATGTCAATCTGACATCATAATAAATATATGGATACCAAATTGGTAATAGTAAATATTCACACTCACTTTTTTGTCTAATAGATATTCATTTTCCTACCTCAACAAAAAGAAAAGATGTTCTCAAAAAAATTTAAAAAAATAAAAAGCAAATTGGCTGTTAAAGGCACGGTGTATATCAATGGTTTTAAAAAATAAAGGGACTATTTTGTTCATTTATTTATTTATTTTTTTCTTTTGTTATTGCTTTGGTAACGTTTGGCGGGTTGACATCACTTTTTTTTCTCTATCAACTTTTGTTATTTCTTTTGTTATTGCTTTGCTTTGATATTAAGCCAACTGATATATACGGGTGAATTTATTTCTTTTGTTATTGCGTATAACTGAAGAAGAATTAAAAATTAAAGAGTAGTTGCAAAGGCTATGTTTTTTTATCACCAAAATCACTTGACTCTGTTTTTTATTACCAAAATCAGTTGGCTCTGTTTTTTATCACCAAAATCACCAAAAATTCTGCTCAATGTGTTTACTGTCGACTGTTTATCACCAAAATCAGAAATTTTTGGTCACCAAAAAAACATTAAGTAGAAATTAGTTTGGTGTTCAAAAAAAAAAAAAAAAAAAAAAGGTTATACACATTAGTTTTGTCAATTTTTAGTATTGTCAATTTTTTGTTCAAAAAAAAAGAAATTAGTATTGTCAAAAAACGCTAGAAAATACACTAGAAAATTGGCATAGAAAAGCATTGAAACAAAATCACAAATTTTGTATAAACAAACGGTGAAGATACTTTACCAGAACTCAAAACCCAGCAACATCAGAAGTATCCCCTTTTCTAACCCATACCAAGTTTGAATATCTCGCCTTCTGCACCCTTTTGTAGTTCTAGTGACCGCCGTGCATGTTTTTGGCATATCTTTTATTGCCTCCTTTCGCACCACTCAGTGAAACATCATTCAATTTCCCCGAATTTTGGCTGATCAATCCACCAGAATTTTGCCCCCTTTCTTTTTTTTTTTTTTTTTTTGTTGTTGTTGTTGTTGTTGTTGTTGCTATTCTGCTCTGTCAACAATGGTTGTATGCTCATATCATTTTCTGCATTCCATTTTCTACTTCCCTCCCCCTAACAATCCGATAAGTATTCTGCAGTGAGTTTTCTTATAAACAGAGTCTTAAGAAAATGTTTGTTGTAGTTTGGATCATAAACTCATTTTATTGATGTTTCAGACTGGGTTTGTCATCACCTATTTAACCTGAGGTTTTATTTATGATGAGCATGTGATATCCTTATTGCTTGGTTTTATTTAGTTTTTTTGTCATAACTCATATATATATGAGTTGTGATCTGTATCTATAAAAAAATTCAAAGAATAAGAATTCTTGATTCTCATCTTCTTCAAAAGCACTGTAAGTATTAAATTTAGAATTTAATATTGCTAGGTTCTAACATATATACTATATTGTTGCTTTTATGGAACATCAAACTATAGACAAATAATAATAATAATAATTTGAATCATCAACTAAGAAAATATTAGGTGTATTATATAAAAAGATTCTGTATATACAAATTGTGCATAAATTCAGTTTTAAAAAATTTGGATTAATTTGTGTGCATGTGTGTGTTTTAAAAAAAAAACGGTGTTCCTATTTTTGTGTTTATGTGTTTATAATTTATTATGTTTTCGTATAATTTATTATTTTGTTCGTATTTTGGTTTGTTTGTTTGTTTGCACTATCACAAATGTTCGCAATTTTTTAGACTTAATAAGCTTTTGTTTGTTTGTTTGTTTGTGTAGAAATTCAGTATTTAAAATTTTGATTTTTCTATGTTTGTTATTTAAAATGAAATTCAGTGCTCTTAAAAAAATAATATAAGCAGAAATTTGAACTATTAAGCAGAAATTTGGTTCTTACACATAAGGTTGGTCTCAAAATTATTTGGCTACTACACACAGGAAAAACATAATAGATCCAAAATTTTCACTAAATCGAGGATGAACAAAAAATTTCACCAAATTTCCAATAATAATACTTTTAATCTTTTTTGATAAAATTTTAAAATAGAGTATGGATAGGAGATGTTTTTCTTTCATAAAAAATGGTATGGATAGGAGATGGTTTTTAGAATAAGTTTGGAATTTTTTTGAAAAGATTTGAAGATGCGAAGAGAGTAAGGATTGGAGTATTCATATCAGATCAAGCTTTTAATCAAATTTTCACTCAATGTATATATGTGTGTATTACTTTAGTTGTCTTCAAGAAAAAAAAATGTATTAAACTTACAAGTATTTAACTTAACGCAAGTATTTAACATAATCCGTTTTACTTTGAATCAAATTCACCAAGTATTTAACTTAACCCACAAAAATGTATTTAACATTTTGTTATAAAAAATTAAAAAAAAAAAAGTTGTACCATTCAAATGTAGGATATTTGTTGTGTGATTCTAAAAAGAAATGGACTGTTTTTTTCATTTTTTTTTTTTTTTGAATATCTAGAGTTCCTAATTAAAAGAAAATTTTGAAAGACTAGACATTTTAACATTTATGTGTAATATGGCAAGAGAGTTTATATATATATATATATATATTTTTGGCACCTTTTTAAGTGAGTATAGTATTCTATGTTGTATTTCAAAAAATTTTGGTCAATGTATATATGTGTGTATTACTTTAGTTGTCTTCATGAAAAAAAAATGTATTAAACTTACAAGTATTTAACTTAACACAAGTATTTAACATAATCCGTTTTGGTTTGAATCAAATTTACCAAGTATTTAACTTAACCAAAAAAAATGTATTTAATATTTTGTTATATAAAAAATAATAATAATTATACCATTCAAATGTAATATATTTGTTTTGTGATTCTAAAAAGAAAGGGACTGTTCTTTTTCATTTAATTTTTTTTTGAAAGACTTGGCATTTTAACATTTATGTGTAATATGGCAAGAGAGTTTATGTTCCTTTTTTTTTTTCCACCTTTTTAAGGGAGTATAATATTCTATATTGCATTTCAAAAATTCTGGTCAATGCATATGTGTGTATTACTTTAGTTGCTTGATGAAATAATTATTCATTATTGCTTATAAAATGGCTTTCTTATCTGGTGAATTTTTTTTTTGGCATAAATTTATGTTTGGACTTTCCAAATCATAAATGGTGAACTTCAAAATAGTTATGATTATAATGGGTTTTGATTTTGGTTTTAATTTCATCTTTATAAAATTAAAGTTGGTTAAGAAAGAGAAAAGTTCAAATTCGGACAATTATTGTGCTCCAGTTTTAATTTATCATTTTAATGTGATTGTTAAAAAAATCTATTCTAAATGCTGGATTGACTCAGAAAATGTGAGTTTGATTATGGGTTTCTCAAAGAATGTAGAGAGAGAGAGAGAGAGAGAGAGAGAGAGAGAGAGAGAGGTTATTTGGGACTTGATTTGTGGTTAGTGCTCTGTGTTGTACAAAAGATAAATATTTTTCATATAATTTTTTTTTGAATATCTACAGTTCCTAATTGAAAGAAAAATTTCAGAGACTTGGCATTTTAACATTTATGTGTAATATGACGAGAGAGTTTATGTTTTTTTTTTTTGGCACCTTTTTAAAGGAGTATAGTATTCTATGTTGTATTCTATATTTTTATATTTCAAGTATTTAACTTAACCCAAGTATTTAACATAATCCGTTTTGCTTTGAATCAAATTCACCAAGTATTTAACTTAACCCACAAAAATGTATTTAACATTTTATTATCAAAAAAAATAAAAAATTGTACCATTCAAATATAGTATATTTGTTGTGTGATTCTAAAAATAAAGGGACTGTTTTGTTCTTCTTTTTTTTTTTTTTTTTTTTTTTTTTTTTTGAATATCTAGAGTTCCTAATTAAAAGGAAAATTTGGAGGACTTGGCATTTTAACATTTATGTGTAATATGGCACGGGAGTTTATATTCTTTTTTCCTTTTTTTTTTTTTTTGTACCTTTTTAAGGGAGTATAATATTCTATGTTGCATTTCAAAAATTCTAGTCAATACATATGTGTGTATTACTTTAGTTGCTTGATGAAATAATTATTCATTATTGCTTCTAAAATGGCTTTCTTATGTGGTGAATTTTTTTTTTTTTTTTCGCAGAAATTTATTTTGGACTTTCCAAGTCATAAATGGTGAACTTCAAAATATTTATGATTATAATGGGTTTTAATTTTGGTTTTAATTTCAACTCTATAAAATTGAAGTCAGTTAAGAAAGAGAAAAGTTCAAATTTGGACAATTATTATACTCCAGTTTTAATTTATCATTTTAATGTGATTGTTAAAAAACATCTATTCTAAACGCTGGATTGACTCAGAAAATGTAAGTTTGATTATGGGTTTTTCAAAGAATGTAGGGAGAGGGAGAGAGAGAGAGAGATAGATAGAGAGAGAGGTTATTTGGGACTTGATTTGTGATTAGTGCTTTGTATTGTACAAATTAGTCTGATAAGGAAGGAACTGTTTGTTTGGAGCTATTTAAAAAAAAAATTAAGGGTAATTTATTTAGTTGATCTTCCTGCAACAAAAAAATTAAACTCACACTCAAAAAAAATCTTTTAACATTTTATTTGCTGTGTAATATATTTATTTAGTTGTACCATTCAAATGTGATATATTTGTTGTGTGATTTTGGTTTTAATTTCATCTCTATAAACTTGAAGTCAATTAACAAAGAGAAAAGTTCAAATTTAGACAATTATATTGTGCTCCGGTTTTAATTTATCATTTTAATGTGATTGTTAAAAAACATCTATTCTAAATGCTGGGTTGACTCAGAAAATGTGAGTTTGATTATGGCTTTCGCAAAGAATGTAGAGAGAGAGAGAGAGAGGGAGGGGGAAGGGACTGTTTGTTTGGAGCTATTTAAAAAGAAAGTAAAGGTGATTTATTTAGTTGATCTTCCTGCAACAAAAAAATTAAACTGACACGCAAAAAAATTTATTTAACATTTTATTTGCTGTGTAATATATTTATTTAGTTGTACCATTCAAATGTAATATTTATTTGCTGTGTGATTCTAATGTACAGATGATAAATATTTTTCATTTAATTTTTTTTTTTGTGAATATCTAGAGTTCCTAATTAAAAGAAAAATTTGAAAGACTTGGCATTTTAACATTTATGTGTAATATGGAAAGAGAGTTTATTTATTTTTTCTTTTTTTTGCACCTTTTTAAGGGAATATAATGTGTATATGTGTGCGTATTACTTTAGTTGTCTTCATGAAAAAAAAAATGTATTAAACTTACAAGTATTTAACTTCATGCAAGTATTTAACATAATCTGTTTTGTTTTGAATCAAATTCACCCAGTATTTAACTTAACCCAAAAAAATGTATTTAACATTTTGTTATAATTTTTTTTTTTTTAAAAATTGTACCATTCTAAACAAAGAAGGCACGTGCCTCTGGTATCTGTTGAATTATTGTTTTTGGCATAAATTTGTGATTATAATTATAACGGGTTTTGATTTTGGTTTTAATTTCATCTCTATAAAATTGAAGTTAGTTAGAAAAGGGAAGAGTTCAAATTTGGACAATTATTGTACTCCGATTTTAATTTTATCATTTTAATGGGTTTGTTAAAATACATCTATTCTAAATATTGGGTTGGCCTTTTTCTTTTTCTTAGAAGTTTATATTTTTATTTATTTCTTCTCCTCTTGATTGCAACCCGTTAAGTATTTTCTATTCATGGCCGTTATTTATTTAAATAAAATTTTGAATTTTATAATTCGATTTTGTAGCAACAGATTTGGAAATAACATTTCATTGCCAATGAAATCCATGTTAACTTTTATTATTGGTAATTTTTTGTTTCTTTGTGTCTAAAATTATATAACCAAACATTTTTAGGTTGAAGTACAACAGTTATGAACAATATTACTATTTTTGGTCAAATAAGTTTTCTTCTTCTTTTTTCTCTTCATATAAATTTAAGTACCTCTCTTATAAATTTAAGTACAACAGTTATGGACAATATCACTATTCTAATTATTTTTTTTCCTCATACTTTATAGGTGGATGGGGATTTACACCGAACCGTAATATCACCTCCCTTTACTAATTTTCTTATTTATGTGTATAAAATTTTATTTATCACTCTAAAGTTTTTGTATATATAGGTTCGATTTCTTTAAGAAAGAAATGTTAATGTTGTTATTCGCGATGAGCATGACCTTAATACTATTTGTCACGCCCTCAAAAAATAACATTAAACCCATCCATAGAGACATGCATTGATACACAAAAGATCCACATTCATCTATTCATCAGAGTATTTCATTACAAAAGTATTACATATTAACAACAAAAGCAAATGCCCTACGGGCTTACAGCTTTCCAAGTTAACACTTGGTTACAAAAGAGAGTGCTAACTCAATTACACAATAAACCCTTGGCTTGAATCTATATGTAATACAATCAAGGAAAGTAAGACAACAAAAGTATAGCCGCCTCTAGCCTCCCAAGCTATGTCCTTAGAGGTGGCATGCTACCTGTACTGTCACGCCCTCAAAATAATAACATTAATCCCAACAATATAGACATGCTATGATATATAAAAGGTCCACATCTTTCCATTCACCAGAGCTTTATTACAAAGAGTATCACATGTTAACAACAAAAGCAAATGCCCTAAGGGCTTACAGCTTTCCAAGTTAACACTTGGTTACACAAAAGTAGAGTGCTAACTCATTTACACATAAAGCCCTTGGCTTGAATTTACATGTAATACAACAAAAGGAAAGACAACCAAAAAGTCTGTCCACCACTAGCCTCCCAAGCTAAGTCCTTGGAGGTGGCATGCTTCCTGTACCTGAAAATGATGTTCCCATATAGGGTGAGCCACAGCCCAGTAGAAATATACTAAACCAATTATGAACAATGACTAAAAGATTAACAGTTGATAGATGGTCAACACTTTTACATTCATTCATAATACAATACACTTCCAAGACACTTAAGTCTATATTTCCTTTCATTTCCATTACATTCCTTTTACTTGCCATTTCATAACCTTGGCTCAGAACCTGGCCAAACATCACACATGAGACACACACTCATGCCAACACTTTTCACTTCATCAAAGATAAACATAACAGTTATATCAATACTTCCAACGACAAGCATATCCGCTCTGTCAATACACTTCTAGATAAGCATACCCGCTCTATCTACGGAGTTCATCCCCTATCTCCTCCCAACAACATCCGGTTTAGAGGTCCATCCCCTATCTTCCCCTAAACCGTGGAGTACATCCCCTATCTCCTCCAACACAACACAATGCATATACACAACAATTATATACATCACAATTCAATACAATTAATTTATCCAAATTAATCAATCAATGTAATTAGGGCATTCTCCATAATTAACATCACAACCCTTAGGTTCCAATTTCCTTAATGTTTCAACATTAATTCCATGCTTCTATACCAAACATGCTTCTAGGTTTATCATAGATGAAAACCCCCAACTTTTGTAAAATTACACAATGGCCCAAAGTTTCCCAAATTCACACAACAACTTCCAACATATCAAAATGCTAAAATTTAAAGACAAAACTCATAAAGAGGAGTAGGATATCCCTACCTCAAAAGATGAGTTCCAAAGGAGAAGGACCCAAACCAAAATGCTCCAAACACCAAACTATTCGAATCAAAAGAACGCCCTCGACGATCTACACCCTCTTTGTGAAGACCAAAGGTGAGCAAAACACCCTAGCTAGATCAATACTTAGAGAGAAGTTAAGGTTTTTGAGTGAGAAGCTCTGAAAATGGCGTTTTGGGTAAAGTAAGAGAGAGAAGATAAGTCAAAAAGTGATTTAAAATGCCCAGCCACTCTCAGATATACGACAGGTCCGCTCGAGCGTAAGATACTCCGCTCGAGCGTAAAGACACAAAAACATGGTCCGCTCGAGCGCAACATTGTCCGCTCGAGCGCCAAGACACAGACACAAAGTTCGTCCGCTCGAGCGTAGATACCAGCCCGCTCGAGCGCAGTTCTCCCCCTCCCAGAACTCTCACCAAAAACACACTGTCCGCTCGAGCGTAATATCACCGCTCGAGCGCACCAAACCCGCTCGAGCGTAGGAACCACACTTGCAGAAGTTTTGCAGGTGCACGAAATACTGAAAGGGTGCATTCTCCGCTCGAGCGCCAAAATCCCCGCTCGAGCGTACAAGCAACAACAACCTCTCCGCTCGAGCGTGAACATCTCTGCTCGAGCGGACCAGCCAAAACCTGGGCAACTAGACTTGGTTCCTAAGCTCAACCAACCTGTAACAAACCTGCCCAACAAATCCTATAACTCAATTACAAAGCAAGAAAGGATGTAAACAAGACAATACTCAACTACCAACACCCACGGACACATGTCCGGATCACTACACAACAAGGGGTAAACCCGGGACCGCTATAACCTCCCCCCCCTTAAAGAATTTCGTCCCCGAAATTAAGAACAAGTTTTTGAAAAGCAAGTTTTCCTCTCTTTCAAACAATGTTATACCACAACATTCCACAATTCGACCCATTCCCGGTCATTCCATCTCTTATCAAGAGGCATTCTACAATGTATACACTTCGACATGCATTCTCTTCTCATTTCAACCATTTCCAACACACATGGTTCACAATTCATATCATAAGCAATAATCATGATACAATTCCATTTCTATAATATAGCCAACACATGCAATATTATAATTAACTCCCATAACAAGGCAAGTTCTACAACATTTACATTAACCAAAACATGCACCATGTTTTTTCTTTTTTTTTTTCAATTTAAGACATTTTTAATGCTCTTAAAGTTCATTACAATTACACAATTGCAACACTTGATTACACATCAATAAACAAGTCCGAATATTTCTCGCGGACTCCCAACTCACGTTCCCAAGTGGCCTCCTCCACTCCGTGATGCTTCCACAAAACCTTAACCAAAGGGATGGTCTTGCCACGCAGGACTTGATCCCGCCTATCCAAGACCCGAACCGGTCTCTCCTCATACGAGGCATCCTCAACTACCTCTAAGTCGGTCCAATCCAACACATGTGATGGATCCGGCTCATACTTCCGAAGCATACTCACATGAAACACGTCATGAACCCCGGATAACTGTGGCGGCAAAGCTAAACGATAAGTAACCTCGCCAACCCTCTCAAGGATCTCAAAAGGACCAATAAACCGAGGGGATAACTTCCCACTCTTCCCAAACCTCATCAAACCCCGTCTAGGTGATATTTTCAGAAACACATGATCACCCATCTCAAACTCCAATGGTCTTCTCCTACGGTCAGCATAAGATTTCTGACGACTCTGGGCTGTAACAAGCCTCCTACGGATAAGCTCAACTTTCTCCGTCGTCTCCTTAACCAACTCCGGACCCAACAAAGGTGTATCACCCATCTCGGCCCAACAAACTGGAGACCTACAAGGTCGGCCATACAAGGCCTCAAACGGTGCCATACCGATACTAGACTGAAAACTGTTGTTGTAGGCGAACTCTACCAAAGGTAAGTGCCTCTCCCACGTCCCACTGAAATCAAGGACACAACCCCGAAGCATATCTTCAAGGATCTGAATAGTACGCTCGGACTGCCCGTCAGTCTGAGGATGGTAAGCTGTACTAAAGGTCAACTTAGTACCCAAGGCACTCTGCAAACTCTGCCACAACCTAGCAGTAAAACGAGGATCTCTATCTGAGACGATCGTCACTGGGACCCCGTGCAACCTCACTATGTCCCGAATATACAAGTCGGCAAGATGATCTACTGAATCTCTCACGCGCATAGGAATGAAGTGCGCCGACTTAGTCAACCGGTCTACAACCACCCAAATAGCATCACTACCCCGCTGAGTCCTCAGAAGACCTACAACGAAGTCCATAGTGACATGCTCCCACTTCCACTCGGCAATAGGCAAGGGTT
The DNA here is from genome assembly GCA_036172215.1 of Camellia granthamiana. Taxonomy (NCBI): domain Eukaryota; kingdom Viridiplantae; phylum Streptophyta; class Magnoliopsida; order Ericales; family Theaceae; genus Camellia; species Camellia granthamiana. The sequence goes on from CM069913.1 coordinate 14,811,548, forward strand.
GTAACAAACCCGCTGGCCTCTGATGCTCGGCCTTCACTTGCTGGCAAGTAAGGCACTTGGACACGAAAACTGCCACATCTCTCTTCATACCCCGCCACCAAAACTGGCGACCCAAATCCCGGTACATCTTAGTACCTCCCGGATGCACCGCAAAGCGCGAATGGTGAAACTCTCGGAGTACTTCCTCTCGGCAAGACTCCGGTACAAACAAACGGTCTCGGTATCTCACACTCAGGTCGGGATACACCGTCAAACCCTTCTCAACCTTCCCACTGGAGATCTTCTCTCGGAGAGATTCTACCTCAAGGTCACCTCTCTGTGCCTCTAACACTCGAGTCACAAGTGTAGGCTGTGCAACAACAGAAAACAAGGCCGCAGCCTCAACGGATTCGCTCAAAAGCAAATCAAACTCTCCAATGGCCCCCAACATCTCCCACTCCCGGATGGCTACACAAGCTACATCACTAATGGATTTCTTGCTAAGGGCATCGGCCACAACATTGGCCTTCCCCGGGTGATAATGCAACTCGAAGTCGTAATCCTCAATAAACTCCATCCACCTCCTCTGCCTCAAATTCAAGTCTTTCTGTGAGAACAGATATTTCAGACTCTTGTGATCCGAGAACACCTCGAATCTCTCACCATACAGGTAGTGCCTCCAGATTTTCAAGGCAAAGATCACAGCCGCTAACTCTAGATCATGCGTAGGGTAATTCTTCTCGTGAATTTTCAACTGTCGTGAGCCATAAGCTACCACTTTCCCCTCTTGCATCAACACACAACCCAAACCCTCTCGTGAGGCATCACAATAGACTGCATAACCCAACCCTCTTTCCGGAATAATCAAGACCGGAGCGGTGGTCAGTCTAACTTTCAACTCCTGGAACGACTTTTCACAAGTCTCACTCCATACAAAGCTGACTCCCCTCCGAGTCAATCTGGTCAACGGTGAAGCTAACCTGGAGAAATCCTTCACAAACCGGCGGTAATACCCAGCTAATCCCAGAAAACTGCGGATTTCAAACACGCTCTTAGGCTGTGCCCAATCTTGCACTGCCTCAGTCTTGGATGTATCAACAGACACCCCTTCCCCGGAAACCACATGGCCTAAGAACTTGACTTCTCTTAGCCAAAACTCACACTTCTCAAACTTGGCATACAGCCTATGGGCTCTAAGCAACTCAAGCACCACTCTCAAGTGTTCCTCGTGCTCCTCCTCTGAAGGTGAATAGATAAGAATGTCGTCCAGGAAGACGACTACAAAACGATCCAAGAATTCCCGGAAAATCCGGTTCATCAAATCCATAAAGACTGCCGGTGCGTTGGTAAGCCCAAATGGCATTACCAGAAACTCATAATGGCCATACCGCGTACGGAATGCCGTCTTCGGAATATCCTCCTCCCTGACCCTCAACTGGTGGTAACCCGATCTCAAATCTATCTAAGAGAAACAACGGGAACCCTTCAACTGGTCAAACAAATCATCTATACGGGGCATAGGGTACTTATTCTTAACCGTAGCCCGATTCAACTTTCGGTAGTCAATACACAATCTCAAGGCACCATCTTTCTTCTTAGCAAAGAGTGCCGGCGCTCCCCACGGTGAAACACTAGGGCGAACAAAGCCCTTATCTAGTAATTCCTGGAGCTGAACTTTCAACTCAACCAACTCTGCTGGAGCAAAACGGTAAGGTGCCATAGAAATCGGCGCCGTGCCGGGCACTAAATCGATAGAGAACTCAATCTCTCGGTGAGGTGGCAAATCAACAAGGTCCTCGGGAAAAACATCCGAGTACTCACAAACTACCCTCTGCAACACAATCTGGGTCTCATCACACTCACCACTCTCAAAGCTAGCAAGTAGACCACTAAGCTCATTCCGCCCTCGCGGACCATACCCCGGTGGTACAATACTACCAACCCGGTCTCCCAAGAAATGGAAATACTCCCCGCTCACGGTACAGCAAGTAACCCTCTGGCGGTAGCAGTCAATAACAGCTCGGTATGATGATAACCAGTCCATACCCAAAATAACATCAAAGCCCTTCATGGGCATGACTACAAAAGGAAACGGAAGCCTATGATCATCAACCTCTATATCACAACCTCTACATCCGTGTTTCAAAATTAACTCACCCCCGATAGGTGACACTACGCAAATAGGAGATGCTAACAGTGCTAACTCCAATTCCAACACAGATGCAAATGCAGCAGATACAAAAGAATGAGACGCACCCGTATCAATCAATACACTAGCAACCGAATTGCAAAACAGAAAGGTACCTCTCACTACTGATGGAGCCGGTACAAGATCCTGCGCGGTAACAGCATACACGCGCCCTGTAGGCCCCTGATCCACCTGCTCGCCTCTCGGAGCATAGGACTGCTGCACTGACTGGGACGACGAAGCCCCCAGATTGGCTCTCAAGGCCTGCACAGACTGAGCTGGCTGAAATCCATGCGTCTGTCTAGAACCAGACGCTCCTGAAGTGGCACTCAACCGTGGGCAAAACCTCTTCATGTGCCCGGGCTGTCCACACTGATAACACGACAAGGGCTGCCCCCTGCCCGAACTCTGACTCTACGGTCTAGCTGACGAAGAAGCAGCTCTCTGACCCCCGCCCTTCTGTGGGCAAACTGAAGCTTTGTGACCCGGCTGGCCACACTTGAAACAGGTGAACTCTCCCTGATTACCCCTCCCGGAGCCTGCACTCGGTACTGGGAAAGTCGACCTAGCCAAACCACCCTGGGACTGCTGAGGGTTATAACCCCTCTACCTCCTACCATCACCCTGTCCCTCTTGGCCCCTCTTGGAGCCTCCATGCTTCTCCTCCTCTCCCTCCTGCATCATCAGCTCCATATGAGCTGCAGCATCCACCAAATGCCTGTAGTCTCGAATGTAGGGTCCACCAACTTTCAACTTGAGATCCCATCTCAACTTCCGCTCAAACTCGTAGCAACGGCGCTCCTCTGTCGCCACAAGTTCAGGTGCAAACCTGGACAAGCTAGTAAATGTAGCCTCAAACTCGGCCACAGACAAACCCTCCTGCTTAAGCCGGCTAAACTGATCCCTCAGCCTCTCTCTAGCCACAGCAGATAAAAACCTCTCCTGGAAAGCATTCACAAACGCCTCCCAAGTACCACCAACACGAGCTTTCTCATACTTCCACCATTGACCCGCATCTCCCTTCAGCTGGAAGGATGCCAAGGTCACTTTCAATGCTCCGTCCTCAATGCCTAGCATCTCGAACGTTTTACTCATCTGTTCTAGCCACTCGTCTGCCTTCAGTGGCTCCTTAGGATCCCCAACAAACTCCTCCGGGTTAGACCGGAAGAACTCCCTCTTCAAGAAGGAAGGCCCTGCCTCAGCTGCCTGATTCCCTGCTCTGAGAATACCCAGAGCCCCTGCTATCTCCTGGGCCAAGGCACTCATGACCTGCTGACCCGCTGGTTCGGCCACATTGGCCTGACCAACCCCCTCCTGAACTGCCGGAATCTCCTCCGGTAATGGCACCTCCTGCCTCCTAGGCCTACCACGCCTACCACCTCTTGCTCGTCCTGACATCCTAATAAAGGTAACACAGAACGTTAGCACATTCATAAACGTGCCAAAACTAAACACTCACGTCCTAATGCATGGACAACTGTAACCCATTCCACATAAGCACATAAACACATAAGCACTTACGAATTTCATTTCCGGATAATGATAGTCCCAAGGCGTTACTAGAGTACCGGTTAGAAACAGCATTGATCAAGTGCTTTTCCAACAAGACTCCCAGAAACCCAAAGATCCAATCAATATCCTAGAAATTAAATCCCATACCCAAATAATCACATAAGCATATTATCACATAAGCATAACAGTACACTTAAGTCTCTATTAAGCGAGACAAACCCATTGTGATCCTAATCACTTCCCACGTACCCAAAGTATTCGAACCCGGTACGCTCTGATACCAAGTTGTCACGCCCTCAAAATAATAACATTAATCCCAACAATATAGACATGCTATGATATATAAAAGGTCCACATCTTTCCATTCACCAGAGCTTTATTACAAAGAGTATCACATGTTAACAACAAAAGCAAATGCCCTAAGGGCTTACAGCTTTCCAAGTTAACACTTGGTTACACAAAAGTAGAGTGCTAACTCATTTACACATAAAGCCCTTGGCTTGAATTTACATGTAATACAACAAAAGGAAAGACAACCAAAAAGTCTGTCCGCCACTAGCCTCCCAAGCTAAGTCCTTGGAGGTGGCATGCTTCCTGTACCTGAAAATGATGTTCCCATATAGGGTGAGCCACAGCCCAGTAGAAATATACTAAACCAATTATGAACAATGACTAAAAGATTAACAGTTGATAGATGGTCAACAATTTTACATTCATTCATAATACAATACACTTCCAAGACACTTAAGTCTATATTTCCTTTCATTTCCATTACATTCCTTTTACTTGCCATTTCATAACCTTGGCTCAGAACCTGGCCAAACATCACACATGAGACACACACTCATGCCAACACTTTTCACTTCATCAAAGATAAACATAACAGTTATATCAATACTTCCAACGACAAGCATATCCGCTCTGTCAATACACTTCTAGATAAGCATACCCGCTCTATCTACGGAGTTCATCCCCTATCTCCTCCCAACAACATCCGGTTTAGAGGTCCATCCCCTATCTTCCCCTAAACCGTGGAGTACATCCCATATCTCCTCCAACACAACACAATGCATATACACAACAATTATATACATCACAATTCAATACAATTTATCCAAATTAATCAATCAATGTAATTAGGGCATTCTCCATAATTAACATCACAACCCTTAGGTTCCAATTTCCTTAATGTTTCAACATTAATTCCATGCTTCTATACCAAACATGCTTCTAGGTTTATCATAGATGAAAACCCCCAACTTTTGTAAAATTACACAATGGCCCAAAGTTTCCCAAATTCACACAACAACTTCCAACATATCAAAATGCTAAAATTTAAAGACAAAACTCATAAAGAGGAGTAGGATATCCCTACCTCAAAAGATGGGTTCCAAAGGAGAAGGACCCAAACCAAAATGCTCCAAACACCAAACTATTCGGATCAAAAGAACGCCCTCGACGATCTACACCCTCTTTGTGAAGACCAAAGGTGAGCAAAACACCCTAGCTAGATCAATACTTAGAGAGAAGTTAAGGTTTTTGAGTGAGAAGCTCTGAAAATGGCGTTTTGGGTAAAGTAAGAGAGAGAAGATAAGTCAAAAAGTGATTTAAAATGCCCAGCCACTCTCAGATATACGACAGGTCCGCTCGAGCGTAAGATACTCCGCTCGAGCGTAAAGACACAAAAACATGGTCCGCTCGAGCGCAACATTGTCCGCTCGAGCGCCAAGACACAGACACAAAGTTCGTCCGCTCGAGCGTAGATACCAGCCCGCTCGAGCGCAGTTCTCCCCCTCCTAGAACTCTCACCAAAAACACACTGTCCGCTCGAGCGTAATATCACCGCTCGAGCACAACCAGCTCGAGCACACCAAACCCGCTCGAGCGTAGGAACCACACTTGCAGAAGTTTTGCAGGTGCACGAAATACTGAAAGGGTGCATTCTCCGCTCGAGCGCCAAAATCCCCGCTCGAGCGTACAAGCAACAACAACCTCTCCGCTCGAGCGTGAACATCTCCGCTCGAGCGGACCAGCCAAAACCTGGGCAACTAGACTTGGTTCCTAAGCTCAACCAACCTGTAACAAACCTGCCCAACACATCCTATAACTCAATTACAAAGCAAGAAAGGATGTAAACAAGACAATACTCAACTACCAACACCCACGGACACATGTCCGGATCACTACACAACAAGGGGTAAACCCGGGACCGCTATATGTACTTGAAAATGATGTTCCCATATAGGGTGAGCCACAGCCCAGTAGAAATATACTAAACCAACTATCAACAATGACTAAAAGATTAGCAACTGATAGATGGTCAACACTTACACTTCCATTTACATCTTATTACAATTCCATGACAATCAAGTCTATGTTACAATTCACTTTCCAATTCTTATTCAACTTTGTGTTTGAAAACAAGGCTCAGTACTCTGGCCAAAACATTTGATGAGATTATAGTTCATCACTAGAACACTTTCAAAATTCAAGGTGGATACACATTTTGGTGTGGTATCAATAACACATAAACCACTTCCATACTTCACAAACGATGATGATATACATTTTAGTGCTATATCAAATCAAACAAACATTTCAATAGATAAGCATATGAGCTATATCGCTACTACAACAGATAAGCATATGAGCTATATCAACACTTCAACAGATAAGCATATGAGCTGTGTCAACACTTCAATGGGAGAGCATATGAGCTGCATCCCTGGGTCCATCCCCCATCTTCCCTTAACCATTAACCGGTTTAGAGGCACATCCCCCATCTCCTCCCATACACAAGCAATGCATATAAACACAGAATCATACACACAATCAATCAATACATAAAGTTAATGTATTCTATCAACTGTCTACACATAATGCATATAACCACATTGGTCATATGCACAATCAATCAATACATAAAGTTAATATATTCTATCAACTGTCATACTCTATGACACATCCAATTGATTAGTTTTAGTTTGCCTAATCATCATGCATTGTCTACAACAATCAGCACTACCCTCCACCGGTAGCCCAAAGCAATTATTTGTAAAGAGGAAATAAATACACAAATGGATAATATATCAACATTTCAACTAGGTGAGCAATAAAAGATTCAACTACACCCTTTAGTCCCATACATTCCCTATTTCAACATTCTCAATTCAATTTCTCATTTTCTTTAATTAATTATATACATTAATTAATTAAACCAATTAGGGCAAATTACCATAATTCACAAAACAACCCTAAGGTTCCAATTCCACCAATGTTCCAACCTTAATCTCATTTCTCTATGCCTAACATGCATATAGGTTTATATATTTAAAACCCCAATTTTTGTAAAATTACACAAAGGCCCAAACTTTCTCAAAATTACCCAACAACCCCCCAACGTATCAAAATGTTAAAATTCAAAGACAAAACTCATAAGATGGAGTAGGTTATCCCTACCTCGAATGATGGAACCCAACGAAGGAGATGAAGAAAACGAAAATGCTCCAAATCCCGAAATTTTCAGATTAAAAGATAGCCCTCGACGATCAACATAACTTTTGTAAAGGCCCAAGGTGAGAAAACAACTCCTACTAGATCAATCCTAAGAGAGAAGTTAGGGTTTTAGTGAGAGGAACTCTCAAAATAGCTGTTTGAAAAAGTAAGAGAGAGAAAAGATGTTGAAAAGTGAACAAAAAAGTCGGATCTCGGCTTTATATAAAAGCCTCCCCGCTCGAGCGGCAAAAGCCCCGCTCGAGCGCCACTCACAGATCCCCGCTCGAGCGTCCAATCCCCCGCTCGAGCGGCGGATGCACGCTCCTAGAACTTTTGCAGACAGGTCCCCGCTCGAGCGTCCAACTCCCCGCTCGAGCGGCACACACAGACTCCCGCTCGAGCGGCCAATCCCCCGCTCGAGCGGACAAGCCAAAATTTGGACAACTAGACTTGGTTCCTAAGCTCAACCAACTTGTTCCAAACCTTCCCAACACAACCCAAGACTCATAAATAAAGAGTAGAGGATGCAAACGACATAAATACAATAATCAACCCCATGGAACCTAAGTCCGAATCACTGTACAATAAGGGGTAAAACCCGGGATCGCTATAACCTCCCCCCCTTAAAGAATTTCATCCCCGAAATTAAGGAAACGACAAAACATTAGACCAACTGATCACAAAGCTCACAATACAAAGATGTTAATCTCTCAACTAATTGTCTACTTGCCCTCACACTTGGGAAGGGCTTAACAAGGAAACATGATCCGAAAGAGGAACAACACCCCGACATATGAGACTTCAACAAAACCAAATGCTCTCCGAGATAACTCATCAAAACAACCGACTAGCGTTCCAAGCTAAGTCACTACTCACAATCGCAATCCCGAATAGAACAACTAATGCAAGTTTTTGTATGAATACATAGAAAATTATTCTCTGGTTAAAAGGGCATTTTCTCAACAAAAAAAAAAAAAAATAACAATCAAGTTTTCAACGCTAACATTCCGAAATAAATTTTGCGTGCCCCATGCGAAATCCAAGAGTTTTGTAAACATTTTTCATAAATACGGTGTTACTCACAACACCTAACCATTCTCAATTGATTTGGCCGAGACTTCTCATTGAAATTTCTTGTAACTTTTAAATTGAATCAATTTCTCCGCAATACACAATTTAGTATTCAACAATCTAACCCATTACCGGTTACCCTACCTCCATTCAAGAGACCCTTTACAATATATGCTATAACATGCATTTTCGATATGCATTTCTTTCAACTTCAATAACTTCTAACATGCATGGTTCACAATTCCGAAACACATTCACTGTTAATGATACATTTGCATTTCCACATCACATTTAACATATATAATGCTAAATTAACTTCCATAATATTACCATAGACTGAAACACATGTAATATTCGTACAATTCATCGATACAACAAGATATTCAACATACGCTCAAATACCTACCAATGGATCCAGATACTTCAACCCCACTACGTTTCCACAACATCTCAATTGATGGGAAGATCCTACTCTCCAAGGCCCGATAACAATGGTAGCAGTAAGACCCACATAACCAATACCGTGTTCTGAGACGTCTACCACGTCTCGACTATCGATAGTACCCAAACCAGTGTTCAGTACATACTATTCCAACATAGGAAACACGAGAACATTCGCCCACAAGGCTTCCAGTCAACTTTCACAAGACAAGTGTGTAAGACAGTACACAGTTAAGGAACAACATTACGGCACACTACTACCCCATAAATTCATGGTTTTGCCAAAAAGACACATGACATATAACCAGCAGCTCAGACTAGGTCGAGTCTAACTTCCCGTAAAATATTCAGGTCTATATCGTCACCTACCGAAAATACGTCATTTACAACTAGTCACAACCAAGCTCAAAGGTTTCTTTCAAAATACTTTCCCGAAAATAGGGGTCGTAAATTCACGTCTTGATAAAAAAAAAAAAAAAAAAAATCATTTTAGTTTACGAGGAGTGCCCAATGCACCCCAAGTGAAACACAACATCGCCATCCCACAAAACCTGTCATACTCACGTTGATGACACTGTACTCAAAGCAGAATTTTCAAGAAAGGGACTCCTAAACATTTGAAGTTCCCAACAACGCAACGACCTAAAGGATAGCATTGCACACCTTCGTGCCTTACAACGCACAAACAAGAACCGAACGAGTCAAAATGATTCTAACAGAGTGTCTCACTCACTCTTCACCACCTTACCACCTCACCTGTGTTGCCACTATCCAAACTGGACGACGGACACTTATAACAAAGTGACCTGACTTTACCAAACATCTAACCTCTCGATTTTAATCAGAAACCACACTATAGCCTTACCAATGCATTCTTCTGGGATTCTCTAAGACTGATCCCCCTTCTACACATCATCTAATACAACCTGCCAACCACACACCATCAAGTACCGTACTAAGCAAAACCTCTTTATTTTGCAAGCTATCGTACTCCCATATCGAATCCCTCAATAACTCTGAGAGTCCACTCTTTATTCCAAAAGTTATTTGTCACTCAACCCGAGAGTACAATCAAGACACCCTGCCTCCGCGCCAAACCACTAGCCAATGCTACCGCTAGACAACCACCACGAACCAAGCCCCGACACCGTTACAAGTCGCCGACAGGGCTTTCAAAGACTCACCCTTCTAACTTTCCAGAGGGGTAAAAGTCCTCGCCTCCCTTGTCATTAACCCACATCTTCATCTGCAAACACCATACCACTGTGACTCCATCTACGGGTCACACCCTAACTACGGGTTATACACCCAATCAACCCTCATGATAGCATCTCCCGACCTAGCCAGTGTTAAGGTACAAACCTATCACTTTCGATCAAAATGAGGAAGTCCAAAAACTTAGGAAAACGTCCATAAGCTACTACTCGAGATATAGTACAAGCTGCTCACAACACACCACTCCTGGTGCCAACAGCCACACCCTTATATAGGGACTTACACCCCTCTATCGAAGCGACCAATCATTACACATGCCAATTTGGCAACGTTATCCACCACGGAGGTACAAGTCTAATCCTAACAAGGTTATACGCTATGCTCTCATAATACACCATGTTAAATACATGTTATACCTAGTATTAATCTCGCACTTCACATCCTCTCGAGGAGTTCCCGCAACCGTAGACTAACATCACTTTCACATACATACTTAGATAGCACTAATGAAGTTTTGAACACCCGGCAAGTATAACTGTTCTTGCCTCCCTAGTAATTTTGTTTAAAGTATGTACCCCTCAGTAACCCTTTCAAATTTGAAAACATGGCTCATTAGCCCACATTTTTCCCAAACCAAATCACACGCCTATGAACGCATCATTACCAAAGATTTTATGGTCCCTTAACAACCTATTATATTAATAAAACTTTTAGAGCCGCTACATGCTCTAACTCGCCCATTCCAGGAAAAAATAGATAAGTACAGGCACACATAACTATAGAAACATATATATAGTAACAAACAACCTTGATGTTCCAACATTTCCAAAACACATTGGTTACACAACAGAACCCAATGATTACAAAATGATAATTCACCGATTACAAAACGGATTAGTCAAGACAAAACCACCCCTCGGCATTACCACTACTACCGCCTCTCGTTGGACCTCAAAAGTTAGTCATTTTCTGACCCAAGATATTCTATGAGCTTACAAGCCACGAACACGGACTACTGATGTGTCCCAACCGGCCACACTTGGAACAACCGCGAACTTTCCCCAACTGGGGCTTGGGAACTCGACTCCACTGAGGTCCTCGAAATCTGGCCTGTTTGTCCCCCAAAATGATACTGCCCCTGCCCAATCGAATAAGGCTGGACCCGACTAGGTTGTAAAACCCCCAAAGAAGTCCCCGACTGTTTACAGAAACGATGGATATGACTCGGTTGATTACACCCCCAACAGGTAAGCGGCTCCCGAGTACGAGCCTGGTCCAAAGTCCGAGTTGATGGAGGCCCCAGCAACTGCTTCCCCACTAAACATTCGGTCGGCCCAAAACCTGACTGGCTAGAAGGTCCTGGTGGTGCAACTACTGGTTGAACTGCTAACCCTGCCCCCTTCCTCTGTGGGCAAACCGAAACTTTATGGCCCAGCAGACCACATCTGAAACAAATGACACCCCTCTGTTTACTTTCTCCCAAACCCAAATCTGACACTAGAAGGGTAGCTTTAGCCCGACCTCCCTGTTGCGGGTTTAAACCTCTCTGCCTCTTAAAAGGCCTACCAACACCTTGAGTTACAAGAGTTGCCGAGATGGCTTCCTCCCCTCTCTGCCCCATAGCTAGCACCACTGCCTCCACATGAGTCGCAGCCCTAACAAGAACACTGTAACTCCTATGTCAAGACCCCGCAATCCTTTCACGGATGTCGTCACGCAGCTTACTCTCAAACTCAAAACAACGCAAGTCCTCCGTCTCCACCAATTCTGGAGCAAACCTCAACAGGTTAGCAAACCATCTTTCAAACCGCACCAAAGGTGTAGTACCTTGGCGTAACTCCACAAACTGCTCCCGTAACTCTTCCCGAGCGGAAGGAGGGAAATCACAACTTCCTCGCCTAAGCATCCTAGTAAAAGTAACAAAGGATATTAGCACATTCATAAATGTGCCAAAACTAAACACTCGCGTCCTAATGGCTGGACAACTGCAATTCACTCCACGTAAGCACATAAACACATAAGCACTTATGAATTTCATTTCAGGATAATGATAGTCCCGAGGCGTTACTAAAGTTCCAGTTAGAAACAGCATTGATCAAGTGCCTTTCCAACAGGACTCCCAGAAACCCAAGGATCCAATCAACATCCAAGAAACTACATTCCATACCCAAATAATCACATAAACATGTTATCACATAAGTACATAACATTACATCTAAGTCTCTAACAAGCGAGACAAACCCATTGTGATACTAATCACTTCCCACGTACCCAAAGTATTCGAACCCGGTACGCTCTGATACCAAGTTGTCACGCCCTCAAAAAATAACATTAAACCCATCCATAGAGACATGCATTGATACACAAAAGATCCACATTCATCTATTCATCAGAGTATTTCATTACAAAAGTATTACATATTAATAACAAAAGCAAATGCCCTACGGGCTTACAGCTTTCCAAGTTAACACTTGGTTACAAAAGAGAGTGCTAACTCAATTACACAATAAGCCCTTGGCTTGAATCTATATGTAATACAATCAAGGAAAGTAAGACAACAAAATTATGGCCGCCTCTAGCCTCCCAAGTTATGTCCTTAGAGGTGGCATGCTACCTGTACCTGAAAATGATGTTCCCATATAGGGTGAGCCACAGCCCAGTAGAAATATACTAAACCAACTATGAACAATGACTAAAAGATTAGCAACTGATAGATGGTCAACACTTACACTTCCATTTACATCTTATTACAATTCCATGACAATCAAGTCTATGTTACAATTCACTTTCCAGTTCTTATTCAACTTTGTGTTTGAAAACAAGGCTCAGTACTCTGGCCAAAACATTTGATGAGATTATAGTTCATCACTAGAACACTTTCAAAATTCAAGGTGGATACACATTTTGGTGTTGTATCAATAACACATAAACCACTTCCATACTTCACAAACGATGATGATATACATTTTAGTGCTATATCAAATCAAACAAACATTTCAATAGATAAGCATATGAGCTATATCGCTACTACAACAGATAAGCATATGAGCTATATCAACACTTCAACAGATAAGCATATGAGCTGTATTAACACTTCAATGGGAGAGCATATGAGCTGCATCCCTGGGTCCATCCCCCATCTTCTCTTAACCATTACCGGTTTAGAGGTACATCCCCTATCTTCCCCTAAACCGTGGAGTACATCCCCCATCTCCTCCCATACACAAGCAATGCATATAAACACAGAATCATACACACAATCAATCAATACATAAAGTTAATGTATTCTATCAACTGTCTACACATAATGCATATAACCACATTGGTCATATGCACAATCAATCAATACATAAAGTTAATGTATTCTATCAACTGTCATACTCTATGACACATCCAATTGATTAGTTTTAGTTTGCCTAATCATCATGCATTGTCTACAACAATCAACACTACCCTCCACCGGTAGCCCAAAGCAATTATTTCTAAACAGGAAATAAATGCACAAATGGATAATATATCAACATTTCAACTAGGTGAGCAATAAAAGATTCAACTACACCCTTTAGTCCCATACATTCCCTATTTCAACATTCTCAATTCAATTTCTCATTTTCTTTAATTAATTATATACATTAATTAATTAAACCAATTAGGGCAAATTACCATAATTCACAAAACAACCCTAAGGTTCCAATTCCACCAATGTTCCAACCTTAATCTCATTTCTCTATGCCTAACATGCATATAGGTTTATATATTTAAAACCCCAACTTTTGTAAAATTACACAAAGGCCCAAACTTTCTCAAAATTACCCAACAACCCCTCAACGTATCAAAATGCTAAAATTCAAAGACAAAACTCATAAGATGGAGTAGGTTATCCCTACCTCAAATGATGGAACCCAACGAAGGAGATGAAGAAAACGAAAATGCTCCAAATCCCAAAATTTTCAGATTAAAAGATAGCCCTCGACGATCAACACAACTTTTGTAAAGGCCCAAGGTGAGAAAACAACTCCTACTAGATCAATCCTAAGAGAGAAGTTAGGGTTTTAGTGAGAGGAACTCTCAAAATAGCTTTTTGAAAAAGTAAGAGAGAGAAAAGATGTTGAAAAGTGAACAAAAAAGTCGGATCTCGGCTTTATATAAAAGCCTCCCCGCTCGAGCGGCAAAAGCCCCGCTCGAGCGTCACTCACAGATCCCCGCTCGAGCGTCCAATCCCCCGCTCGAGCGGCGGATGCACGCTCCTAGAACTTTTGCAGACAGGTCCCCGCTCGAGCGTCCAACTCCCCGCTCGAGCGGCACACACAGACTCCCGCTCGAGCGGACAAGCCAAAATCTGGACAACTAGACTTGGTTCCTAAGCTCAACCAACTTGTTCCAAACCTTCCCAACACAACCCAAGAGTCATAAATAAAGAGTAGAGGATGCAAACGACATAAATACAATAATCAACCCCATGGAACCTAAGTCCGGATCACTGTACAATATGGGGTAAAACCTGGGATCGCTATACTATTCGCATTCATGAGGTAAGCCTAAAAGTCACTTGAACATTGGACATGTATTTTCTTATCATTTTAAAAATAATTTATAAATATATTCTACTTATTTTTTATAGGCAAAGGCAAAGGAAAAAGACAAAGTAATATCAAAGAAAACAAAAAAAGCTATTCCTTATGGCAAAGGAAAGGAAAATGCACATCCCATGGTATGGTTTCTCAACAATTTTTAAAAGTTTCTTTTTCGAATATTATATAGATTTTTTTAGGAATTGTATAGTGTCATATTCTCTTTTTTATGTGCATTTTTCAAAAGTTTCTTTTTCAAAAATTTATTCAATTCTTTTTATTGAATGTGAAATCTTTTTCTGAAGCATGTTAAAGTAAGCATTTGTACAACATGCTAATGCATTTGTATGAACATCAATTTGAATTTTTAATATGTTTGTCTATTTGTATGATAAAAATATGTTGCATTTGTACAATATGTTGCATCTATAACATAGCATAATAAAAATATAATAGAAGAAAACGAAAAAGGAAAATAAGAAGAAAGAACGCATATGTGATGAAAAGGAAACTACATAATATAATTTTTTTTAATTTTTATTTTTCTTATAAGAAGCTCTTAAGGAAAGAAGAAAAAGACAAAAATGCATTTTAATATAACAGAAACAACAAGAAGAGTGAAAAGGAAAGTACAAGACATTACACGCTAATATTCACATTTTACGTATCCAATGATCTAATATTTACCTTTTCAATGTACATTTTGTAAAGAGATGGGTAGTGTCTTTAAACCAATAAGTGCGTGCATAGTGAGTTTGTAGTTTTGTGTGCTTAATGTGTTTTCAAATTATTTTCCCCTCCTTTTTAAAATTTCATCAATACATGCATTGGTTCTTATATGACTAACAACTTAACCGAGTGAAGACGAAAAGTTAGTTAAAAGGAAGAAAAAATACATGATGAAAGGGAAGCAAGTTAGTTAATCTTCACATTTTATGCACCTTCTTCTATAATATTCTCATTTTAGGCACACAATGATAATGTGTTATCAAAAGCTGCATTGGCCCAACGTGCACGGCGAGAACATGAAAAAAATCAAAAGCCATGTTCTGCATACCAATTGGGACAACGCCTGCGATGAGAACGAGAAAGAGAAAGATCGAAGGAATGTATTAACCCAAGACAATCTTCTTTAACACCAAATTGGTAAAAGAAAAAGAATTTTTTACCCAAGACAATCTTGAATTTTTTACTCTTACTATTACCACTTTATTATATAGATTTTAATTTGTTTATAATCTATTTCTGTAGGCCTCCTCCTACAACTCCATCTAGAAATGTTGGTGTGGTCATCCATGATGAGCACGACCTTAATGTTATCTGTGTTCATGCGGTAAGTACAAAATCAAGTCAAACATTATATGTATCTTATTTATATAAGATTATATAAGATTTTTTTAATCTTTTGAATATTTTATTTATATTTGTTAGGCAAAAAAAAAGAAAAGAAAAGGTTAACCCAATGTCTAAAGGAAAAGAAAAGATGGCTCCTTCCGGCAAGAGAATGACAAATGCATGTCAAGTGGTATATATTCTTTTTTAAAAATATGATGCAAAATTAATCAAAATTTTGAATAGTTAAAAGATATGAGTGTATAAAATGAATTTATTGTTTTATGTTGTTTTTGTAGAATGATTGTAATATGTTTTCCTGTAACTTGCTATTATTTGTATGTGTTTTTCAAATTTATTTATTTTTATTTTGCATGGATACATGTGCATTTATAATGTACCATCCATAAGTTGCTACTTATATAAAGAGAATATATAAAGAAAGGAGAAACTAAATAAGATAGGTTTTTAATTCTTATTTAATATATAAAATAGAAAACAAAGAAAGGGAAAGGGAAAGGGAAAGGGAAAGGGAAAAGGGAAGAAATAAGAAGATAGAAAGGGAAGAAATAAAGATAACACTATTAAATGTATAAAACAAATAAAATAGAAAAAAAAATTAAGATAGTTTCATTTTAAGTACAAAATATTTACATAATTTGCTTCAATGATAAAATATTTTCATTTTAGGCACAAAATGATAATGTAATATCAAAAGCTGCATTGGCCCAACGAGCACGGTGAGAGCGTGAAAAAATTGAAAAGTCATACTTTGAATTTCAATGCTTGCAACAAGAACAAGAGGGATTAGAAGAATGTGTTCAAGTAAGACAACGTTCTTTAACACCAATTCGTCGCAATCGCACTTGCTTGGAGTGGAAAACAATAATTGAAGATTTTCATTCGGCACAAAAACGAACAATGGTTACCCATCATTCTACATGTTCGTTTTCTATGCCAAGCATATCTTTAGCTCCACCAAGGAATCGGTAAACTACTGTGTCTAATCTTGAAATACATACTTTTACTCATACCGTTTTGTTTTACAGAATTTTATTTATACACAAATATTCGTAGGTCTACTCCTATAAATCGATTTTTTCAACAAGATCTATGCACTGATGATGAATTAGAAGATCTGCCTACAAGTATATCAATTGACGCTCGTGCACACAAAGATTCTTGCCGCCATTATCTTGGCAAGATGGATGTATTATGTCCTTATTGTTTAGCCTTACATTCGATGGATGAAAAATTGATAAAATCATCTATAAAGCGTCTCTTATTCGGAACTTGCTGTTTGGAAGGAAAGATTAGGCTACCTTTACTTATTACACCCCCTCCACCACTTCAGGCATTGTATGATGGGAATAATGATCAATCAAGATCTTTTCAAAGTTATACTCGAGTGTACAATGCAACCAATGCTTTTACGAGTCTTGGTGCTACATTAGATCCTAGAGTACTCAGTGAAAGGGGCCCTACATCATTCACAATTCATGGGGAATTGTGACATCGAACAAGATCACTACAACCACAACCAGGGCAGGATGTGAGTTATGCTCAGCTGTATATCTATGACCCTGATTCAGCTTTAGAAATTCGTAATCGTAGAAATCCTAACTTGAGAAGGGATGTTCTCAAAACTATTCAAGATAATTTGTTGCAAGTCAATGCAATTGTAGATAAATATCGCCAGGCTCATGCCATTTTACATCAATTAGACTCGGCAGGACACAATCTACCTGTTCATCTTCATTACAATTCAACAACTGATCGACGTCGGTATAACCTACCAACTACAGATGAGATTGCAATTGTAATACCAGGTGATGGAACAGAGGTAAATGGAATGAGAGATATTATCTTACATTTCCGAGGTAATAATGAGTTGATGCAAATTAATAAATGTCACCCAGCATACTTGCCATTACATTATGTTCTATTATTTCCATATGGTGAGCTTGGATGGGAACCTGAGTTGAAATTGTGGAATGTTCAGTATGATCGACCTTCAACTGATCGACTTACTCAAATGAATTTTTATAGTTATCGTTTGTTTGAATGACCCACAGGGTATTCAACAATTTTGAGAGGTGGGAAACTATTTCAAGAGTTTTTGGTAGATGGTTGGACTGCAACTGAGCAAAATCGATTGACATACTACAAGCTTAATCAAGGGAAACTTCGAGCTGAGCTTTACCAAGAGTTGTCAGATATAGATCCAGATTATGTACGACCTGGACAAATTGGTCAAAGGTTTGTTTTGCCATCTTCATTTATTGGTAGTCCTAGACATATGTTTGAAATCTTTCAAGATTCAATGGCTATCACACGATACAACCAACACCCAGATATTTTTCTTACCATGATTGCATATCTCAATTGGCCAGAAATTACTTCAGCATTATTACCATATCAAAAACCTATTGATCGTCCTGATTTAATTGCCCGTGTTTTTGAGTTGAAGAGAAAATGTTTGATGAAGGAGATAGAAACAAATAAAGTGTTTGGAAATAAAGTTGCACATGTTTTTACAATTGAATTTCAAAAACGAGGAGTCCCTCAAATGCATGCACTTTTATTTCTCAAGGGTCCAGACAAAATTCGGACATGTGCTCATATAGCAATCCCGATATTCCCTTTACTGTTCAGTTGTGTTCCGGACTCGGTTCCGTGGAGTTGGTAGTTGTGTCTACCTTGTTGTTGTCCTTTAATCCCATTTGATTGAGTTTTAGGATGTGTTGGGCATGTTTCGAGCACGTGGGTTGAGCCTTGGTCCAAAACCTTGTTGCTGTGTTTTTGGTCGTTCCGCTCGAGCGGGTCTTGGAACGCTCGAGCGGAGATTGCACACTCCCAGTATTTTCGAGCTCTGCAAAACTTCTGCAGGTTGGTTTTCTACACTCGAGCGGGTTTCTTGCGCTAGAGCGGGTCGCGCTCGAGCGGCTAGTACATTTTTCGTAAAAGTTCTAGGAGGGGGAAAATTGCGCTCGAGCGGATTGGTTTTTCACGCTCGAGCGGATGTGCTTTATTGATGTGTCTTGGCACTTGAGCAGGCATCCTTGCGCTCGAGCGGACCATGTTTTTTGTTCTTAACGCTCGAGTGTTGTGTTTTCTGCTCGAGCGGATCCAGCGTATATCTGAAGGCAGATAGGCTTTTTCAAATCACTTTTTGTATTCACTCTCTCTCTCTTACTTTCCCAAAACTCCATTGTTGAGCCTCTCTCTCTAGAACCTTGCCTTCTCTCTAGGTATTGATCTAGTAGGAGTCGTTTCCTCACTTTTGGCCTTTACAAAAAAGTTGTTCATCATCGAGGGCTATCTTTTGATCCGAGAAAGTTGTGATTTGGAGCATTTTCGTTTTCTTCATCTCCTTCGTTGGGTGTCAACTTTTGAGGTAGGGATTCTTACTCACTCTTATGGTCTTTGACATAGATTTTAGTTGTTTTGATAAAGTGTTGAAGTTGGGTAATTTTGGGACTTAGGGTTTCAAAATGTTAAAAGAGGGTTTTGTTATTTTGGCTCTAAAATGTGTAATTTGGGTTTCAAAATAATGATATTGTTGTTGGTAGTTGATATATAGACCATTGGGTCAATATTGGGAAACGGGGTAGAAAACCCTAATTTGTTGTATAAATTAATTGGTATAATTAATTTGGAAAAGTTATGGATTTATGGAATTGAGTTGGAAATAATGAAATTGACTCATTATATTGTGAAATGGTGGAGTTGGATTTGTTAATCGCTCACTTTTGAAAACATTGATATATATATCTGTTGGAGTTTTTATTATCTGTTTAGAAATAATTGCTTGGGCTACCGGTGGAGGGTAGTTTTGATTGTTGTAGACAATGCATTATGATTAGGCAAACTAAAACTAATCGATTAATTGTATTATTGAATATAGCGATTGGAATAATACATTAACTTTATGTATTGATTGATTATATATGATAACTGTTTATATACATTGTTTGTGTGGGAGGAGAAAAGGGCTGTACTCCACGGTTTATTGGAAGAAAGGGGCTTGACCTCTAAACCGGAAGGTTTATTGGAAGAAAGGGGCTGGACCTCTAAATCGGAAATTGTGTTACGCAGATACAGCTCATATGCTTGTCTATTGAAGTGCAGATACAACTCATATGCTTATTTGGTGAAGTATTGATACAGCTTGTATGGTTATCTGTTGATGTATTGATATAGCTAGCATGCTTATCTATTGCGAAATGTGAATGTTTGATATGAGTGTCTGTCTCATATAAGTGGTTGGCCAGGTTCTGAGCCGTTGATGTAAATGGTGAAATCGATAAGAAATGGAAAACGGAATGAAACATGAACATAGTGGTCTCGTAATGGAAATGGGTTATGAATTGATTTATGAAATTGAACATTTTTCAATTGCTAATGTCTTAGTTATTGCTCATACTGTGTTTAGCATATCTCTACTGGGCGTTGGCTTACCCTATATGGGACACTATTTTCAGGTACAGGTAGCATGCCACCCCCAAGGACATAGCTTGGATGATAATGAGAGTTAAGGACTCTTTTTTTTGTTTATTTTGCTTGTATTGCATGTATATCAAGCCGAGGGCTTATTTTGTATAGAGTTAGTACTCTTCTTTTGTGTAACCAAGTGTTGACTTGGAAAACTGTAAGCCCGTAGGGCATTCGCTTTTGTTGTTAACATGTAATACTGATGTAAGAACTACTCTGATGAATAGAAATGGTTGATTTCTTTTATATCAATGCATGTCTAAAGTGATGGGTTTTATGTAATATTTTGAGGGCGTTACAACTTGGTATCAGAGCGTACCGGGTTCGAATACTTTGGGTACGTGGGAAGTTATTAGTATCACAATGGGTTTGTCTCGCTTTGTTAGAGACTTAGATGTAGTGTTATATGTTTATGTGATAACATGCTTATGTGACTACTTGGGTACGGGATTTGGTTTCTAGGATGTTGATTGGATCCTTGGGTTTCTGTCAGCCTTGTTAGAAAAGCACTTGATCAATGCTGTTTCTAACCGGAACTCTAGTAACGCCTCGGGACTATCATTATCCGGGAATGAAATTCGTAAGTGCTTATGTGTTTATGTGCTTACGTGGAGTGAATTACAGTTGTCCACGGATTAGGACGCAGGTGTTTAGTTTCGGCACATTTATGAATGTGCTAACGTCTTTGTTACCTTTAATAGGATGTCAGGACGAGGTGGTAGGCATGGTAGGCCTAGGAGGCAGGAGGTGCCTTTACCGGATGACGTTCCGGCAATGCAGGAGGGAGTTGGTCAGGCCAATGTGGCCGAGCCAGTGGGTCAGCAGGCTATGGGTGCCTTGGCCCGAGAGATAGCGGGAGCTTTGGGTATTCTCAGAGCTGAGAATCAGGTTGTCGAGGCAGGGCCTTCCTTCTTGAAGAGGGAATTTTTCCGGTCTAACCCGGACGAATTTGTTGGAGATCCGAAAGAGCCACTTAAGGCTAACGAGTGGCTGGAACAGACGGAGAAGACGTTCGAGATGCTTGGCATCGAGGACGGGGGTTTAAAGGTGACCTTGGCATCCTTCCAATTAAAGGGAGATGCGGGTCAATGGTGGAAATACGAGAAGGGCCGTGTTGGTGGTACATGGGGGCTTTTGTAGATGCCTTCCAGGAGAAGTTCTTGTCTTCAGCTGCTAGGGAGAAGCTGAGGGAACAGTTTTGCCAGCTTAAACAGCAGGGCTTGACAGTGGCCGAGTTTGAGGCTACTTTTACCAGTTTGTCCAGGTTTGCACCTGAACTTGTGGCGTCCGAGGAACGCCGTTGCTTTGAGTTTGAGCGAAAGTTGAGGCGTGGACTCAAGTTGAGGGTTGGAGGGTCGTTTATCCGGGAGTATAGACGTTTGGTGGATGCTGCAGCTCATATGGAGCTTATGATGTAGGAGGAGGATGAGGAGAAGCATAGAGGCTCCAAGAGGAGCCAAGATGGCCAGAGTGATGGCAGGAGACAGAGGGGTTTTAACCCTCAGCAGTCTCAGGGTAGTCTGGCTAGATCGACCTTTCCAGTGCCGAGTGCAGGCTCCGGGAGAGATAGTCAGGGAGGCTTGACTTGTTTTGCATGTGGCCAGTTGGGTCACAAGTCTTCAGTTTGCCCGCAGAAGGGAGGGGGTCAGCGAGCTGCTTCTTCTTCAGCTAGACCTTAGGGCCAGAGTCAAGGCAGGGGCCAGCCTTTGTCTTGCTATCAGTGTGGTCAGCCTGGGCACCTGAAGAGGTTTTGTCCACAGTTCAGTGCCACTTCAGGAGCGTCTGGTTCTAGGCAGACGCAGAGTCATCAGCCAATTCAGTCTGTGCAGGCCTCAAGGGCCAATCCGGGAGCTTCGTCATCCCAGTCTGTGCAGCAGTCGTTTGCTCCTAGAGGTGAGCAGGTGGATCAGGGGCCTACAGGGCGTGTGTATGCTGTTACCGCGCAGGACTTAGTACCGGCTCCATCAGTAGTGAGAGGTACCTTTCTGTTTTGCAACTCGGTTGCTAGTGTATTGATTGATACGGGTGCGTCCCATTCTTTTGTGTCTACTGCATTTGCATCTATGTTGGAGTTGGAGTTGGCATTATTAGCATTTCCTATATGTGTTGTATCGCCTGTTGGGGGCGAATTGATTCTGAAACATGGATGTAGAGGTTGTGATATAGAGGTCGCCGACCGTAGGCTTTCTTTTCCCTTTGTTGTTATGCCCATGAAGGGTTTTGATGTTATTTTGGGTATGGACTGGCTATCGTCATACCGGGCAGTTATTGATTGCTACCGTCAGAGGGTTACAGTTTGTACCTTGAGCGGGGAGTGTTTCCACTTCTTGGGGGATCGAGTTGGTAGTGTGTTGCCACCGGTGTATGATCCGCGAGAGCGGAGTGAGCTTAGTGGTCCACTTGCTAGCTTCATGAGTGGTGAGTGTGATGAGACCCAGATTGTATTGCCGAGGGTGGTTTGTGAGTATTCAGATGTTTTTTCCGAGGATCTCGTTAGTTTGCCACCTCACCGAGAGATAGAGTTCTCTATTGATTTAGTGCCCGGCACGACGCCGATTTCTATGGCACCTTATTGATTTGCCCCAGCCGAGTTGAGTGAGTTGAAGATTCAGCTCCAGGAATTGTTAGACAAGGGATTTCTTTGCCCTAGTGTTTCACCGTGGGGAGCACCGGCCCTCTTTGCTAAGAAGAAAGATGGTGTCTTGAGATTGTGTATTGACTACCGAAAGTTGAATCGGGCTATGGTTAAGAATAAGTACCCTATGCCCCATATAGATGAGCTGTTTGAGCAGTTGAAGGGTTCCCGTTGTTTCTCTAAGATAGATTTGAGATCGGGTTACCACCAGTTGAGGGTCAGAGAAGAGGATATTCCGAAGACGACATTCCGTACGCGGTATGGCCATTATGAGTTTCTGGTGATGCCATTTGGGCTTACCAATGCACCGGTAGTCTTTATGGACTTGATGAATTGGATCTTCCGGGAATTCTTAGATCGATTTGTGGTCGTTTTCGTGGACGACATTCTTATCTATTCGCCTTCAGAGGAGGAGCACGAGGAACACTTGAGAGTGGTGCTTGAATTGCTTAGAGCCCATAGGCTGTATGCCAAATTTGGGAAATGTGAGTTCTGGCTAGGGGAAGTCAAATTCTTAGGCCATGTGGTATCCCGGGAAGGGGTGTCAGTTGATACATCCAAGACTGAGGCAGTGCAAGACTGGGCACAGCCTAAGAGCGTTTTTGAGATCCGCAGTTTTCTGGGATTAGCTGGGTATTACCGCCGGTTTGTGAAGGATTTCTCCAGGCTAGCTTCGCCGTTGACTAGGTTGACGCGGAAAGGGGTCAAGTTTGTATGGAGTGAGACTTGTGAAAAGTCGTTCCAAGAATTGAAAGTTAGACTGACCACCGCTCCGGTGTTGATTATTCCGGAGACAGGTTTGGGTTATGCAGTTTATTGTGATGCCTCACGAGAGGGCTTGGGTTGTGTGTTGATGCAAGAGGGGAAAGTGGTAGCTTATGACTCATGTTAGTTGAAAATACACGATAAGAATTACCCTACACATGACCTAGAACTAGCAGTAGTGATTTTTGCCTTGAAGATTTGGAGGCACTACCTTTATGGTGAGAGGTTCGAGGTGTTCTCGGACCACAAGAGTTTGAAGTATCTGTTTACACAGAGAGACTTGAATTTGAGGGAGAGAAGGTGGATGGAGTTCATTAAGGACTACGACTTTGAGTTGCACTATCACCCGGGAAAGGCCAATGTAGTGGCCGATGCCCTTAGTAGGAAATCCATTAGTGATGTAGCTTGTATAGCCATCTAGGAATGGGAGATGTTGGGTGCGCTTGGCGAGTTTGATTTGCTTCTGGGCGAATCTGTTGAGGCTGCGACCTTGTTTTCTGTTGTTGCGCAGCCTACACTTGTGACTCGAGTGTTAGAGGCACAGAGAGGTGACCTTGAGGTAGAGTCTCTCCGAGAGAAGATCTCCAGTAGGAAGGTTGAGAAGGGTTTGACGGTGTATCCTGACCTGAGTGTGAGATACTGAGACCGTTTGTTTGTGCCGGAGTCTTGCCGAGGGGAAGTACTCCGAGAGTTTCACCATTCGCGCCTTGCGGTGCATCCGGGAGGCACTAAGATGTATCGGGATTTGGGTCGCCAGTTTTGGTGGCGGGGTATGAAGAGAGATGTGGCAGTTTTCGTGTCTAAGTGCCTTACTTGTCAGCAGGTGAAGGTCGAGCATCAGAGGCCAGCGGGTTTGTTGCAACCCTTGTCTATTGCCGAGTGGAAGTGGGAGCATGTCACTATGGACTTCGTTGTAGGTCTTCCGAGGACTCAGCGGGGTAGTGATGCTATTTGGGTGGTTGTAGACCGGTTGACTAAGTCGGCGCACTTTATCCCTATGCGCGTGAGAGATTCGGTAGATCATCTCGCCGACTTGTATATTCGGGACATAGTGAGATTGCACGGGGTCCCAGTGACGATCGTCTCAGATAGAGATCCTCGTTTTACTGTTAGGTTGTGGCAGAGTTTGCAGAGTGCCTTGGGCACTAAGTTGACCTTTAGTATGGCTTATCATCCTCAGACTGACGAGCAGTCCGAGCGTACTATTCAGATCCTTGAGGATATGTTTCGAGGTTGTGTTCTTGACTTTAGTGGGACTTGGGAGAGGCACTTGCCCTTGGTGGAGTTTGCCTACAACAACAGTTTTCAGTCGAGTATCGGTATGGCACCGTTTGAGGCCTTGTATGGCCGACCGTGTAGGTCTCCAGTTTGTTGGGCCGAGGTGGGAGATGCACATTTGTTGGGTCCGGAGTTGGTTAGAGAGACGACGGAGAAAGTTGAGCTTATCCGTAAGAGGCTTGTTACAGCCCAGAGTCGCCAAAAGAGTTATGCCGACCGTAGGAGGAGACCTTTGGCGTTTGAGGTAGGTGATCACGTCTTTCTGAAGATATCACCTAGGTGAGGTTTGATGAGGTTTGGGAAGAGTGGGAAGTTATCCCCTCGGTTTATCGGTCCCTTTGAGATCCTTGAGAGGATTGGGGAGGTTGCTTATCGTTTGGCTTTGCCACCATAGTTGTCCGGGGTTCATGACGTCTTTCATGTTAGTATGCTTTGGAAATATGAGCCGGATCCGTCCCATGTGTTAGATTGGACCGACTTAGAGGTAGATGAGGACGCCTCGTATGAGGAGAGACCGGTTCGGGTCTTAGACAGGCGGGGTCAAGTCCTGCGTGGCAAGACCATTCCTTTGGTAAAAGTTTTGTGGAAACATCACGGAGTGGAGGAAGCCACTTGGGAACGTGAGTTGGAAGTCCGTGAAAAATATCCGGACATGTTTGTGGATGTGTAATCATGTATTGAAATTTTGTAATATTATTGAGCTTTAAGAGCATTATATATGTCTTAAGCTGTAAAACATTGTAAATATTTTGGTAAATGGAAGTTTGTGTTAACATTGCGTATGTTAAGTATATTGTGAAAATGCAAGCATGATATTAATGTTGCATGTGTTATGGAATTGTGGAAAATGAGTTGAAATTGGTAAATTTCAAAGGAATGCATGTTGATAATGCAGGATGTTATGTATAATGTGAAATGCCTCTTGAAAAGAGATGGGATTGACCGGTAATGGGTCGGAATGTTTAATATTAAGTTGTGATATTGTTGAGAATGGAGAAAACCTGTTTTTTTTTTAAAACTTGTGTTTAATTTCGGGGACGAAATTCTTTAAGGGGGAGAGGTTATAGCAATCCCGGTATTCCCTTTACTGTTCAGTTGTGTTCCGGACTCGGTTCCGTGGAGTTGGTAGTTGTGTCTACCTTGTTGCTGTCCTTTAATCCAATTTGATTGAGCTTTCGGATGTGTTGGGCATGTTTCGAGCAGGTGGGTCGAGCCTTGGTCCAAAACCTTTTTGTTGTGTTTTTGGTCGTTCCGCTCGAGCGGGTCTTGGAACACTCGAGCGGAGATTGCACACTCCCAGTATTTTCGAGCTCTGCAAAACTTTTGCAGATTGGTTTTCTACGCTCGAGCGGGTTTCTTGTGCTCGAGCGGGTCGCGCTCGAGCGCTTGTTAGCGCTCGAGCGGCTAGTACATTTTTGGTAAAAGTTCTGAGAGGGGGAAAATTGTGCTCGAGCGGACTGGTTTTTCACGCTCGAGCGGATGTGCTTTATTGATGTGTCTTGGCGCTCGAGCGGGCATCCTTACGCTCGAGCGGACCATGTTTTTTGTTCTTAACGCTCGAGCATTGTGTTTTCCGCTCGAGCGGATCCAGTGTATATCTGAAGGCAGATAGGTTTTTTCAAATCACTTTTTGCATTCACTCTCTGTCTCTTACTTTCCCAAAACTCCATTGTTGAGCCTCTCTCTCTAGAACCTTGCCTTCTCTCTAGGTATTGATCTAGTAGGAGTCGTTTCCTCACCTTTGGCCTTTACAAAAAAGTTGTTGATCGTCGAGGGCTATCTTTTGATCCGAGAAAGTTGTGATTTGGAGCATTTTCATTTTCTTCATCTCCTTCGTTGGGTGTCAACTTTTGAGGTAGGGATTCCTACTCACTCTTATGGTCTTTGACATAGATTTTTAGTTATTTTGATAAAGTGTTGAAGTTGGGTAATTTTGGGACTTAGGGTTTCAAAATGTTAAAAGAGGGTTTTGTTATTTTGGCTCTAAAATGTGTAATTTGGGTTTCAAAATAATGATATTGTTGTTGGTAGTTGATATATAGACCATTGGGTCAATATTGGGAAACGGGGTAGAAAACCCTAATTTGTTGTATAAATTAATTGGTATAATTAATTTGGAAAAGTTGTGGATTTATGGAATTGAGTTGGAAATAATGAAATTGACTCATTATACAGTGAAATGGTGGAGTTGGATTTGTTAATCACTCACTTTTGAAAACATTGATATTATATCTGTTGGAGCTTTTATTATTTGTTTAGAAATAATTGGTTGGGCTACCGGTGGAGGGTAGTTTTGATTGTTGTAGACAATGCATGATGATTAGGCAAACTAAAACTAATCGATTAATTGTACTATTGAATATAGCGATTGGAATAATACATTAACTTTATGTATTGATTGATTGTATATGATAACTGTTTATATACATTGTTTGTGTGGGAGGAGAAAGGGGCTGTACTCCACGGTTTATTGGAAGAAAGGGGCTGGACCTCTAAACCGGAAGGTTTATTGGAAGAAATGGGCTAGACCTCTAAACCGTAAATTGTGTTACGCAGATACAACTCATATGCTTGTCTATTGAAGTGCAGATACAGCTCATATGCTTATCTATTGAAGTGCAGATACAGCTAATATGCTTATTTGTTGAAGTATTGATACAGCTTGTATGGTTATCTTTTGATGTATTGATATAGCTAGTATGTGTAGACACCCCATTTTTGACCGCCTTTAAGACTTGGGCGCGACTGATGGTTTGCTCGGTGATAAAAGATGTACAGGGCAAAGGTTCAATTTCTTTGGTAAAGAGAGAGACAAATCTCAACTTCACACCCCATTTTGGACCAAAGCTATTTTGAATGGTTTTTAGACCTTAAAACCCTCTCTTTCAAAACATTTTTGAAATAAAGTTTCTACAATGTTCCGAGACTCACATTTTGTCAAATAATGCGCTTTTCGGTAAACCGAGCAAGGACAAAGTGGAAATGAATGAAAAAGAGATGAAATCTTTGAAAAATCTTTCAAAACACCTTGCTTAGGGGTTTGAAGTTGAAGAAAGGAGGGGAAGAGAGAAGAAACCAAGTTGGAGAAGAAGATAGGCAAGAATCGCTAAGAGAGGGACGAACAGTCCTCACTAAATCAAACTTATTTGTCTATACACTTGGAGTTAAGCTATGAGGCCACCACCATTGGAAAGAAGACTTCCGTGGCTTCATTTTTCATTCAAGAATCTCTTAAAGCCGAGTCCGGATGGGGGAGATATGATTGGTTGAAGTTGGGCATCATCCCGGTTGGACTGAAACTGAGCAGCCTTCACCAAAACAAGCATAACTTTTTACACAGTTGGAATTTTGATGCAAGGCTGGTTCCATTGGAAAGCTTACTTCCGGGGATTCAATTTTGACACAAGAATGACCTGAAAAGGAGTTCATATGAAGAAGTTATGCCCATTTGAAGTTGGACCTGCAGAGCAGATTTTTCCTGCCGACCGACCAAATAGATGGCCGACCGGCCAAAACAGATGTCCGACCGGCCAAATAGATGGCCGACCGGCCAGAAAAGTTGGCCAACCGACCAAGTTTGCTAGCCGACGTCCTTCCGGTGTATTCTACAGATTGAGTGGATGCCAGCTGTGCCAGCTGTTTCACACTGAACCCGCTGTCCGAGGGACTTGTCTTTGTGGGGGGAAATTTGAATTTGTTTTTCCCCCCTTTTCTTGGCCTCTCTCCCTCTATATAATATACACTCCACCACCATTTTGAAGGGTTAGAAAAACCTGTTGGAGCTATAGATACAACTCTCCATATCTCTCTCTTCCAAGCCTCCAAACCCTAGTGTTCTTGCACCATTTACACACCAACTCATAGCTTACCACCTCCACCACTCATTCCAACACTTGGAGGCTGATTTTCAGAGGTTAGGAACTCCTTTTCTTGGATCAAAGGCTGCTGCATTGCTGCTCTTCAAGGGTAAGCCTTCATTCCCTCTTTTCTAGCCTTGTCTTGCATGATATCTTAGCCCCTCTTGCTTGCATTTTTGGGCTCCGACCCAAACTGAAAAGTACAATATTTTGAGCCCCTCTTCAACTTTGTTTGAGGACTCTTTGCTATTTGAGGCTTTTTACTGCCCTGTTTGTTCAATCTCTCTTTTAGGGCTGTTTTTGCATGATACATTAGCCTTATTTGTGAGCTGTTTTGGACCTCGACCTAAACTGAAAAAAGTCATGTTTTGACCTTCTATTTGAGTTTGATTAAGGCCACATTGCTGTTTGGAGTCATCTCCTTCCTTACATGCCTTATTTCTTCATGCTTTGAGCCATATTTGGGAGTATTTGCATTGGCCTTGTTTTGGCCTTCTAGACACTGAAATCCAGTGGACTTTCAGTGGCTAAGACACTATTTTGAGGACCAAAATTAGAGGGGGGGTGACCCCCTCTCACCTTGACTTGTTTGGTGGTCATTTTGGCCTTCCAAAGAGGCCCTATCTTGCATGCTTTGTTGACTGATTTCAGGGCCAATTTGGTGAGTTTTAGGACTACCATATTTGATTTTTAGAGTTGTTTATGCCATGCTAAGTGTCCATCTCATATGTGCCTAATAGTCCCTTGCATAGCCCTCTAAAGGAGCTCATTATTTTTGCATGACATGGTTGCATATCAGTGGTTATTTGGGCCTATTTTGGCATGTTTTGTTCACTGATTTTTGCTGGTTTGATGAGTTCTTACCTGCTTCATACACTTGCCATGTAAACCATGTTTACTAGTCAAAATTGCATGCTAATTTAGTCCATCTTGCTAGCATCTTTTGGCCATGCTTGGAACTAGAAATGTTCATGTTTTGGGACTGCCTTGGCTCTGTCTTTAGACTTCATGTTCAAATAATGCATGCTTTGTATAGCTATAAGTCATTCCATGTGTCTAGTCTTGAGTTTCGGGGCTCATCTCATGCATCGGGTGCCATATCGCCATGTTTCGGGGCTGTTTAGCAGCATGTTTTAGTGCTAAAATTTGCATGTTTGCATGCCATGTTCCATGTCTTGCCATGCTTTGGTAGGGTCGCATTTTATGCCTTAGGTTCGGTCCTCGGTTTGCGTGCATGTGTGCACGCATTTCAATCGTCTCATTTTCATCTAATGGCCACTGATTTTGGCATACTTGCAAGCTATCCATGTTAGTTTAAGTCCATCATCGCATGTCATTGCATTCCATGTTTGCTTACATGTTTAGGTTGCGTGCCTAGTATACATTGCTCATTTGAATGTTCATGTTGCATACTTAGCCTCCATGCCTAGGTTGCATTTCATTGAGCATGCATCCCTTGCCTCTTGATCAATCATGATAGGGGTTGGGGCCCTTTGATGTGTTTTGTGCTTGCATTTCATTTGATATCGAAGTTGCACACTTGGCTTTTGGGCCATCATGCATTGAAATGCGTGATTGATGGCCCGAGGGTCGAGGGCCACACTCCCTTGAGTCCATTACATGATAGGGAGTGTGTCCGTGCATACATTTGCCTGAAAATTCCATGCCATACACTGCTTGCCCTCTGCTGCTGTCAATTGCAGGTTTTGCAGGAAGCTTTGGCCGGTCGGCTAAATACAGTGCCGACCGGCCAGTAATCTGTGGCCGATAGATTAAAAGGTGGCCGGTGATCATCCCATTTGGCCGGTGGTGTTTTTATTTGGTCGGTGGTACTCCTCAACATCCAGAGAGCATACCCTTGGACTTTGGCAGTCCTCAGAGGAGCAGGGCCGTGTAAATAGAGGCAACAGTGCTATGGCAGCGAGTTTCTGGGCGAGACGAGGCAAGCATGCATCATTCGTGCATTCCGAGGCGGGGCTGTGGCCACCTTATTTCTGCATTTAATTTGTTAATTAATTAGAAATTCTGTAATAGTTAATTTAGTATTACTTATTCGGACTGTAATATTTATTCGGGCCCTCCGAGCGAGGGCAATTGTGTAATAAGTGTGTGTGAGTGTGTGTATGTCTTCCAACCCCACGTCTTTCTTCCCTTTTATTTACTAGATTTCGATGGTTAGTTTAGGGCATATTCAAATTAGCATACAGTATGATAGCATGTTTGCATTCATTCATCTGTTTTGCATGCACCGGGCTCGGCGCATCATTCTAACCGCATCTGTATTTCAATTCCAAATTGAATACGTGTTAGTTGTAGCATTTCACATGTCATTGTAGATTAGCCGAGCCTATCTTAGTTGCATTTTGCATGTGTTGCATTAGCCATCTTAAACATGAACTAGGATCATGCATATGATTACTAACTAGTTTCTGTTTTGGCTTGGAGTACTCTGTAAGTTCTTTTGCTTTAGCATAGCATGCGTGCAAATGTTGCCATAATAGCATGATTACCATGAGGCTAGCTGCTTATGTGATATAACTGCTTGAATGCCTGTGGATGGAGGTTGAATTACCTAAATTGGAATAAATGCATTGAAACTGTGAGTTTTAAGCCCACTAAATAGTGGCGAAACCATCTTTTCTAAAGCCCACTTGAGGGTGGCAAAATCTGCATTTTTTAGCCTACTTGCGAGTAGCAAACCATTTTCAAAACAAACATGAAATGTTTTGTTCCAATTTAGGCGATTTGGTCTATATTTGTTTGCTGCGCACATAGCATAGTAATTCTAGGCTAATAACCGGAATAAGGACATATAATGTTTTCAAAACAAGATATCACGGTTAGTAGAGGCCGATCTTCAGATCGGGCGAGAGGGGGTGCCCATAGCTGACCTTCCCCAATCGTACCCAAGTTCCCGAGCCGAGGCAACTTTGGTGATGACGGACACGTGGCCTTTGGCACCGAGTCAGGGTTTCCTAAATTCCCCCATTAAAAAAAATATTTAGGTGGCGACTCTGTATCTGGCAAAGCAGTCCATGTTTGGCACTTCTTTCAAAATCTGTTTTCTCAAAACGATTTGCCGGATTTGGACTATTTGGTTCAGATTAAGAACCGTGACAAAAATCGAGTCCGAACTGTAGCGCGGGGTCCCTCGCGGACGTGTTACAGTATGCTTATCTATTGCGAAATGTAAATGTTTAATATGAGTGTCTGTCTCATATAAGTGGTTGGCCAGGTTCTGAGCCGTTGATATAAATGGTGAAATCAATAAGAAATGGAAAACGGAATGAAACATGAACATAGTGGTCTCGTAATGGAAATGGGTTATGAATTGATTTATGAAATTGAACATTTATCAATTGTTAATGTCTTAGTTATTGCTCATACTGTGTTTAGCATATCTCTACTGGGCGTTGGCTCATCCTATATGGGACACTATTTTCAGGTACAGGTAGCATGCCAACCCCAAGGACATAGCTTGGATGATAATGAGAGTTGAGGACTCTTTTTTTTGTTTATTTTGTTTGTATTACATGTATATCAAGCCGAGGGCTTATTTTGTATAGAGTTAGTACTCTTCTTTTGTGTAACCAAGTGTTGACTTGGAAAACTGTAAGCTCGTAGGGCATTCGCTTTTGTTGTTAACATGTAATACTGATGTAAGAACTACTCTGATGAATAGAAATGGTTGATTTATTTTATATCAATGCATGTCTAAAGTGATGGGTTTTATGTAATATTTTGAGGGCGTTACAGCTCAAGTAGACAAATTGGTCTGTGTAGAATTTCCAGACCCAAAAGATGATCCTATGCTTTTTGAAACTATCAAATGTTGTATGGTACATGGACCATGTGGTGCTCGAAATCCGCAAGCACCATGTATGGAAAATGATATATGCACTAAGAGATACCCTTGAGCTTTCACAGAAACAACAACTATGGATTAAGATGGATACCCTATCTATCGTCGTCGCAATAATGATCAAGTACATACTGTGAGGGGGCAAGAAGTTGATAACAGGGATGTCGTACCATATAATGCATATCTTTCAAAACTTTTCAACTGTCATATAAATGTAGAAGTTTGTGCCGGAATGAGATGTGTCAAGTATATACATAAGTACATTTATAAGGGTTATGATCGTACAACGATGGTGTTAGGAATGATAAATGAGATTCAACAATATCTCGATGTAAGGTATATTGGACCTCCAGAAGCTGCTTGGCGAATATTTGGTCATCCTTTGCATGCAGAGATGTCAACAGTTGTACGATTGACACTTCATTTACCTGGAATACATCATGTTGTTTTTAACCCAGAAGAGTCATTACAAACGATTCAATCTAGAGCTGGTCAACAAATGTCAACTCTTACTGGCTTCTTTACATATTGTGCTGCCAGTGAAAATGAATGTCCATTCACTTATCAAGAATTTCCACAACATTTTGTTTGGCTCAAGTCAGAAAAGAGATGGAAATCAAGAGAAATGGGATATGCAATTGGTAAAATGTACTTTGCTAGCCCTAATTGTGGTGAAAGATTTTATCTACGTTTGTTACTAACCGTTGTCAAAGGACCAAAGTCGTTTTAGTCTTTACGCACGGTCGATAATGTTGTGCATGATACATTTAAATTAGCATGTGTTGCAAGGGGGCTTTTAGAAGATGATGAAGAATGGATACAATGCTTGAAAGAGGCTGCAGTTATAAAAAATGGATATCAGTTGAGGAGATTGTTTAGTATTATTCTTACCTAGTGCTCTCCACTAAATCCATGTGCATTATGGAATCAATTTTCAACACATATATGTGATGATCTTGCACATAAGATTTGTACATTGTTTGTCATTTCTAAACCAACTGAGGCTCAAATTGAAGATTATGGTCTCCATCTTTTGAATCAAATGCTTCATGAATCAGGCAAAAGTTTAATTGACTTCCCACCCATGCCACTACCTACTACAAATTGGAGTGGAGTAGTTGGTAATCGATTGATATTTGAACATCAACAACAGCAGAGTGAGGCACAGCATGCAGATCCACAAATTACTATTGATTGTCTCAATAATGGACAACGGAATGCTTATAATACAATCACTTCTTTAGTTTTTCAAAATAAAGGAACTGTTTTCTTTCTGAATGGGGGTGTTGGAACAGGGAAAACATTTCTGTACAATACGATTGCATTAAAATGTTGCAGCCTTGGGCATATCGTTGTTAGTGTGGCTTCGTCCGGAATTACATCATTGTTACTGGTAGGAGGTCGTACTGCACATTCAACATTTTCCATCCCGTTAGATGTCTTGGAAAATTCACTTTGTGGGTTTAGCAAACAATCATTACAAGCTGAGTTATTTAGAGAAACAAGTCTCATAATTTGGGATGAAGTTCCTATGCAACATAGACATTGTGTTGAGGCTGTTGATCGTACATTGAGGGATATTTGTGATAGTGAAAACCATTTGGGGGTATTACTATTGTTCTTGGTGGAGACTTTCGACAAATCTTACCAGTTATACCCAAAGGAGTTTGTGAGCAAATTGTGAATGCATCATTAAGACACTCTGTTCTATGAAAGCATATATATATATATATATCTTAACTTTGGATTTGAATATGCGCTTGAATCATGAAGGCCATGAAAATACTAATTTTGCAAATTTCTTGATGGAGGCAACACTACTTTAACCTATATTATATAGATTATTTTAAATTAATAAATTGTGTTTACACTTACTTTTTTATTGATTTCACTTTTTTTTAGATTGGGACCAATCCTCAAGAAATCGTTAACCTTCCATCAACAATACACAAATGTCAAGATTTGAATGAATTACTCTCTACATTTTATCCACAATTGAATATGATAGAGACGTCAACCCCAACATTTTTAACTGAACGCACAATTCTGTCTGCGCGTAACGATGATGTCAGTGACATTAATACTACTGCGTTGAATATCTTTCCGGGGAGATTATATACTTATCTTGCAGCAGATAAAATACTTGAAGATAATGAAATTGATCCTACCATTACAAATAGATATCCTAATGAATATTTAAATTCATTGGATCCTCCTAGGTTGCCAACTTTTAAGTTAGAGTTGAAAGTGGGTTGTCCTATAATATTGTTGAGAAACATTGCACTGAAAGATGGACTATGTAATGGTACAAGATTGATGGTTACTAGGTGCGGCACTCGCACAATTGAAGCTCAAATTTTAACTGGAGAAAAGTTTGGCAATTTGGCATTCATATCAAGGATATCTTTGACACCATCTTCTTCAGAAATGCCTTTCCAAATGACAAGACGTCAATTTCCAGTCCGATTAGCATATGCCTTGACCATTAATAAATCTCAAGGACAATCTGTGAAATTTGTTAGGGTTGATTTGCGTATACCAATGTTTAGCCATGGGCAATTATATGTGGCATTGTCTAGATGTACATCCTTTGATCGTATAAGTATTCTCCTCCCTAAAGATAGTTTGGATTCTACTACAAATATTGTTTATCCTAAAGTGTTGCTGTAGTATTCTATGCAGATTAAATGACGTTTTGTTAGAAGGTAACCATGTAGATTTATTTCTGTTGATTATATAACTTTTTAAAAAATTTCAATTTAATAAGAATTTGAAATTTGGGCTTTTGTAGGATTGGACCGAAAAATCTATGGAGCTTAAAAGGAGAAATACGACTAGCTTGCTTCGATGGGGATGTAATAAGGTAATTTCAATCTCAAAGTATTTTGACATGTATATTTCCAACAAATGTACTAATCTATATTTTTTTTATTTCCACAAAGTACCAGATTGTTGTGCATATTCCTCATTGGGGATACATAAAAGTTGATACAAAGACTTTTTGAAAAGTAATGAGGAGGAAGTTTGGGCAAACGCATATTTGAAGACATGTTATTGACACATCTTTTATAAAGCATACATATTTTTTGTGTATGACAATATAATTTTTGGTGTATGACATGTTAGTGACACATCTTTTGTAGAGCATACATCTTTTGTAAAGTTTTAACCTACTCTTTTGGTGTATGACAATATAACTTTATTTCTGTTTTTTGTTCAATGTTTGCACTTTTTTTTACTGCCTTTTATATTTTGATATGCAATATAACTTTAAATCTTATATGTTTGTTTCTTAATTTGCATTAAGATTAGGGGGAGTTGTTATTTTATTTGAGTTTTGTAGAGCGTGTAATACAAGCAAAATTGTTATAAGTTCTTTAAGAAGAAAAATATTTCAATATATTTTTTCAGTATCTTTATCAAAAAATGACACAAACTTTATAAATTTCAACATAATACGTATAAATTATAACTGCATTTTAATCTTAAAATTATTTATATCGTGCCTTTAGAAACGGGTATACGCTAGTATATATATATGACAGAATAATGTCAAAAAAGTTGAAGCTTCAACCTTCACAAAAAATACAATATGAAGGTTAAGTTAGGAAATTTAATATTAAAATTGCTTACATCATCATATGCATAACGAATCCCTAATAACATGGGATAGAGTGCAACGCGAGTCAAATTTTAGGGACATCTGTATTATTTTGTTGGAAGAGAATTCCCTCCAGTCCAAAATCTGGACTAGAGGGGTTTGTTTAGGTCCGTGGAGCTCATCATAGTCCTACTTCGATATTTTGAATTGTTCATTTAATTGAGCACTTCACGTATTTCATTCACAAAAAATAAAAATAAAAATAAGTTGATCCAATAACTAAACTTGTTCAATATACCATGATTTTCACTAAAAAAATAGACGACAATTATTTTTTTTTAAAATGAACCGTACATTTTTTTTTTAGTGACAAAAATAATAAATTGATAAAGTTGCAGTTATCGGATTAATTTAATTTTTTTTATAGATGATATATACAAAGTGTCCGATAAAATAAACAATTTGACTTATCAAAACAGGACCCATGGTGAGTTCCACAGACACAAATAGCCCGTTCTAGTCTGGAATCCTCCTATTTTGTCAAACTAATAGGGCTATAGGTGTAATTTTGTGCAATTATCAAGAGAGGTGTGTAATTTAACTAAAGAAATACAACAAAATCATTGGGTACGATGATCAAACTAATCTAAACTTTTAATAAATGATCTAAATGCAAAGTTTTAAATAACAACGAATCATATCATTAAAATAAGACTCGTTTATTACAATTTATAAGAGTTTTAGAAACTAAATATTTTGGTCTCTAAAAGTTAAAATGTTGTTGCAAAAGACATTTAGGGATCAATTTTCATCGTCATGAGAATAGTTACTAGAAAGTCATCCCGAAAAGTTAAAAATAAGATTTTTAGCAACAAAATTTTAAAAATGTTACTAATAAATAGACTTTTAGGGACAACAATTTGGTCTCTAAATGATTTATTTTTTGAGACAAAAAATTTGGTCCCAAAGGATAATAATTCATCACTAATATCCAATTTTTGTTGCTAAAAATATAATAATGGCACTTTTTGTAACAAAATTATTTAATCCTTAAAAAATAATTTTTTCCTTTTTGGTTTCTAAAACTTTAATTTTTTGTAGTGATTGTTAATCATGAATCCATATGAAACAATCCAGTATTTCAATAATTCAATACTCTAACGGCGTATTCGAATTATAAATTTGAAAAGAAAAAGAAAAAGAAAATTATATTTCATTTATATATTTTTTTAAATTTATATCTAAATTTATAATTCAAATACGGTTCAAATAAAGTCCATCACACTTGAATAAACTAAATTTATAGTAAAATTTAATTCCAGAGCATGTTTTGAAAAATTATTACAAATAAGTGGTAAAATTTAAAAATATTAACAAATAAAAATCATAATTTTTTTTATAAATTTGTATTAAGTTTATGAAATTACCATTGAATGGTAATTTTTCTTGCACTTATCCATTGTTGCGAGTATGCTAAATCGTGATGCATGGCGCACCAAGGAAGTTGGCCCACATGAGATAGATAGTGCTTTATTATTTAAACATTGGAAAGTTTTAAAGTTTTAAAGCCACATGAGATAGATACATAAATGAAGTAACAAAACAAATAGAAAGTGAATCATTGAATCATTGAATCATGAATCAATGAATCATTGAATTGTGCTGTGAGAGCCAGCTAGCTACATATGGGGAAGGTGATAAGAAGTGAGTGCAGAAGACAAAGATACATAAATGAAGTAACAAAACAAATAGAAAGTGATGGTGCTGATGGTGGTAAACAAAAACATGAATCATTGAATTGTGCTGTGAGAGCTAGCTAGCTACATACGGGGAAGGTGATAAGAAGTGAGTGCGGAAGACAAAGGGAAGGACATGAGTGTGATGATCGATTTGGAAAAAGAGTAATGATAGAAAGCATTAGAGTCTATTGTCAACTCTGACGTGGTAATACAAATAAAATAAAATGTAATATTACAAATCAAAACATCAAATTATAAGATGTGGCCCACCTCTAGAGCTCCTCATTTAGAGATCTCAAATATTTTTATTTGGAAAAATTACAGAAAATGAAAGACTAGAGTTACTCTTAAAACAAAATGAATCTTAATTTTTTAATTTTGTCAATTTAAACTCTAATATTTTGGTTTGTTTTAAATCTAAATTATTAGCCTGTTTTTGTTTATTAAAATCAATGGAAAAATAGTTTTGTAGTCATTAAACTCAATGTATGTGTATATAAAATGTCTAAAATATTCCTTCTTATTGAGTTTAATGACTAAAATAGCATTTTTCCGTTATTTACTTAATGAAAATAGAAAGATAGTTTATATTGAAAACAAATTAAAAACTTAGAATATAAATTGAAAAAAAAAAAAAAACATAGTATTTATTTTGTTATTTAAGATTTAAGATTTTTATTTTTTATTTTTTAGCAAACTATTAATAGTTCCTAATAGTTGAAATTCCCATCAAGTCCTATTGAAAACAAATTCTATTACAATCGTCATTAAAAAAAATTTTTTATGACGATTTTTTAAATACATTGCTAAAAATTGAAAATTAGCAATTTTTTTTATCACGATTTTTATAAATTGTAGTTAAAACTTACAATTATTAACGTTTTTTTTGTGACGAATTTTTCAAACTGTCTCTAAAAGTTAAAAATTATTGACTTTTTTTAAGACGATTTTTTTAAATTGTCATTAAAACTTATAATTAGTGATATTTTTTGTTATAAAATTTTAAACTGTCGCTGAAAATTAAAAATTAATAACATTTTTTAATAATTTATAATGAAAAATATTATTAATTATCATAAGATTTATCGAACAATACATCCACTTAATAGGATTTATATGTAATTTTTTTATATAATAATTTTCATATGAATTTGTTTGGAGTGAATTTTTTTTTTTTTTTTTTTTTTTTTTTGGGGGGGGGGGGGGGGGGGGGATCCCGTTTTATCACAATTGTTTGATTAACGTTAACCTTATCATCTATCTGTTATTGGTTTCATCACTAAAGCAATATTTTTTTTAGATAGGATCACTAAAGCAATATTGAATTCTTAAATCTTAGAAAAGCGCTTTCATTAAGATCCACTAAAAATCACTTTTAAATTGATTGGACATTAATTGTTAATTGATTTAAGAATTAATAAATTTATATTTAATTCATTATCATACACACATATATATATCTTATTAAATGTAATATTTTTTCATATTCAGTGACACATTATAAGTTCTTATTTTTTTTAAGAGAGCCATATCAATATATATTTTCTTAATTATATATAGAGTTTTATACAAATCTAAACATAATTTAAATTATATTAACTTTTTCTTATTTTATATAGATTCTATTTGACAAATATTTATTTTTTATATATCTTTCATCCTAAATTGAAATAATCCACAAACTCAATATTAATTTTACGTTTCATATTTTTCTTTTTAATTCTTTTAATTTTATTAGGAATTTTTAATGCTAAATTGTCTCCTTTTTTTTTTTTCTTATTTTCTCGTGTATTATTTTATACTCAATACCAATTATATATTAAGCTATATTATGGATTTGTCGTTTAAATTTTATAGTGATTCTATATATAAAATTATACTTCATTTCTTATATTATTTTATGTAATCATAACTCACAGAATAAAAAATATGCACAACAATAATACTCTTGGAAAACCTGTAAAGTTTGGATTTATTGATTGAGTTACTTTTTTAATTGTTGAACAGTAGATGATTAATTATTTCACACATTGAGATATATCTGTAGATATTTTTATCATTTTTTCTTTTTAAATTTAGATATTATTATGTGACTCTTTCTTAATTAGTCGTTGTTGATTTTTTTTTTTTTTTTTTTTTTAATATAGTTGATAGTGCAATGGAGATGGTTAGGATTATTATCACTCCCTAATCAACAAATAATCAAAGAGAAAATAAATGTCAATTGGCAAAAATGAGGGTAAATTACAAAAGGTTTACTTAAAATACAGGTTTCTTCAAGTGATTTGAAGAATTATAAAATAAAATAAAAATGTCAAAATTTTTTATTTAACACAATTAATTGAAAAAAATAAAATTCTTAACTATTCTCATATGTAGTAATAAAATTATTTAAATTCTTAATTAAAATAAATTTTTGGCATCACCAAAAAGTATTAATTAATTTAAGAACTTATTATTTTTAATTGAAAAAAATAAAATTCTTAACTATTCTCATATGCAGTAATAAAATTATTTAAATTATTAATTAAAATAAATTTTTGACATCATAAAAAATTATTAATAGATTTAAAAACTTATTGTTTATTATAAAATTAAAAATTTCAATGGCGAGATATAACTTCTTGAACCCCAAATAGTAATTTATAAAATATTTTTTAAAAATAATTATTATATGATGTAATTTTTTTTAACATGTTTTTTTAACTTCATTTAGATGTTGGTTGAAAAATGCTAAATAAATATATTTTTGACTTTTTATGAAAAGATATGTAAAAAAATAAAAAAATAATATAATTAAAAAAAGATAAAAGATAAAAAAAAAATGTAATACTGTAATTCTTCCCAAACAATCCCTAATTATCGGTACTTATAATACCAATTTGACAGTCTCTAAATGTCTGTGGTGATCATTTTGCGAAGCGAACAAGAGGCGATAATGGAGTTGGAATTTGGTACAGATTCTATCGTAGTTACGTTGAAAATTACAAAAAATATATAATTTTTTCATCTCAATTTCGATTTAGAACACTAAATCAGCAGCTATAAAAGCATCACTAATGAGCTAACAAGTGCAAGGGAAAAAAAAAAGACCAAACTGTGGGTGCCGATTTCTGACCACATTGCCAAATAGGTAATCAGCAAGAGAGCACAGGCAGAATAGATCGTGCCCGAACAACCTGTCACAGAAAGATAAAAATTTCGGCAGTGGTTCGTCCACTCGGGGGCACTTTGACGATCAAGTCAGTACTCAGTTATCTCTCAAAGACAGCAAAAAGTGCTTAACTCACAAGTCAGAATACAAAAAGCGTACCTTAGAGCCACGAGGATGTCTTACTTTTATAGCTAGCACTAACCTGATCCCTATATAAGCCTAACTTCAATGGACTCTGGCTCAATGCTCATCTTGGACTTCCAGCCAGATAGAGATAAACTCCTTAAAAGCCTTATCTTTATCCAGATTGAGGTCCTCTCTCATTCTAAGACTCTTGTCCCTTATCCGTTCATCTCGGATTCCAGTATCTCTGCAGATAACCTTGGCCTGGCCGAGATCACCTTGGCGCCATGACCAAGACACGTGGCACCTCGATTGGCACTTCGGTGCCACCTTAGCCACGTGTTGTCATTTACAAAAATATGCCCCCACAACTGCCCCTTAGGTTCTATTGCCTTGGCATCCTGAGGTAATGGAACCTATATCGTTTGTCCATACAGCACGTCGGCTAAGACTTACTCTATGTTTCATGACCGAATTCATCATGCGTCGGCTCCACATGACCAAGACTTTGCAGTTTACTTTATCAATGACCAAAAACCAAGAAGTGAGTTCTTTAAGTTCCTTAACCAAGATTGTCCCTATAGTCGAGGTTCTTACTCCATTAAATCAAGAACTCCAAGAGTTCTATCTGTGCATGAGCTGTCACGCACGATTTCTCAACCGTTTTCGCCACGCGTCTTTTTCTCATTGAACCGTACCTGACACACGCCATCAGGTCGCGTCGCTTCTGCGTTGGCCGCCTGACAGGCACGTCGTCCAAGGTACATTTATTACGATTTTGCAGCCTTTTCGTGTTTTAACAAAAGCACTTTCTCTCTCCGTCTCTTCACTTTTGCATCCTCCGTTTTCTCTTTGAGTTCAAGTTTTTTCTCTCTCTAAACAAGAAACCTCCATTTTCGTTCTTTCAAAGCTTTCTACAACTGTTTTCGTTCTTCCCCTTCGGCGAAGCATTCACCGTTCTGCTCCAATCACCATCATCGTCTAACTTCGGCGTACCTCATACCGGTGTCATTCTATTCGGTAAGTCACTGTTTTCCCTCTTTTCAGTTTCAAACTCTGTTGCATTTGTTTATTGCCATTATGAATCCATTCATGTTCTTTAATCTTTGCCTGTGTTTTAAATTTCATCATTTGCGTGTCGAGCATGTTTGTTTGCGATTTCGTGTTTGTCCAACTCGTATTTAGGTCTACATATGCACACACATACCACTCATACACTTGTTAATTTGCCACTGTCCTTGGCTTTGCACATCTGCACACACTTTATTCAATGTTCTTGAATTTCTATTTGTTTTCTTGAGTTTGAACCATTGTTCTTTTTTGTTTTTCCTGCTTTACTTCTAACTTCTTGCCTTTGATTCATGTATTTGTGTAGATTTAGGTTTGGGTTTTGATCTAGAACTTTGTTCTTTAGGAAAATCTAACCAAAAACCCCCGTAGATTCTCAAAAACCTTTACTCCAGTGCTCTTTAGGGTTTAGCTGAGGTCCTTAAACCCACACCAAGCATCTTTCTTTGAAATTTTGCTTTAATCTTCACAAGCCGACATCATGGGTATGTTCAGGTGGAGAGTCGACACCCCTTCCAAGCTAGAGTACTTTAGGACAGAGTTCTCCATCCCAACCGATGTTCACTTTAGGCTGGTAGGGAAGGAGGACTCCATCATGCCTGATGGGGACTCTATGCCTTTCCCTGTAGTGGCCTTCATAGAGTGTGGACTTAGGTCTTTTTTCAACATCCTTTTCCGACAAGTTCTTCATTATTACAAACTTAACCCAATGCAGCTGGCTATTAACTCTTACAGAGTCATTAGCAGTATTATTGCCCTAGCTAGCCGTGAAAACGCTAGGATAACACTTGCCGACATCCAGTACTGTTATACCATGTGTGGCCTGAAATCTGAAAAAGGCTACGTCTATTACCTCAAACTGAGATCCACTGAATACAAACTCATAGCCAACCTCCCAGACTCCAACAAAGGTGCTGGAGATAATTATTTCATCGTCTTGGGCAATTTGGAGTTCCTACCTGATGACGACCTCCACCTCTATCCTTTGAGCCGAACAGTATTTAAAGAGGGTAATGGTAAGAACAAAATGTCACTTTACCTGTTTTTACTCTTTATTACTTTATTCCCTTTATATGTTCTAATATATGTTTTTTGTACTTGCAGCTCTTCCTCAGCCACCAAAAGACTTCTGCAAAACCTTCTACCCCAGCAAGGACTTTAAGAAGCTACTAGGCTTACCAATTAATCAGCACAAGGCCCCTCTATTGCTCAACTACATTCCAATCTACAAATCCACTTTGCCCGACGTCCCCAAGAAAAGCAAGTCTCCTCCTTTAGCAACAACTCCCCCTAACACTTCATCACCACGGCCT
This sequence comes from Camellia granthamiana, assembly GCA_036172215.1. Classification (NCBI taxonomy): domain Eukaryota; kingdom Viridiplantae; phylum Streptophyta; class Magnoliopsida; order Ericales; family Theaceae; genus Camellia; species Camellia granthamiana. The sequence continues at coordinate 14,855,241 of CM069913.1, forward strand.
GACCAAGCCTCAACCTCCGATCCAGCAGAGCAACCATCAACATCTGCCCTATAACTGATTCCTCCTGCCCAACGCCAAAGCCGATGCCGAGTTCCAATTCCTGCCCTTGCCGGTAGAACCCGCAGCCGAAAACGCTAACTTTTTGAGTCATCGGCCTACGACCCAAAAAACCCACCTACTGCATTCCCAACTATCCGCATTGGCACCAAAGTAACTGTAGCTGCCACTACTGAAGAGATGGGGCGTAAACCAGTAGTTGTTGAAGACCTGCTCGCAAACATCCCCGGGGTGGTGACAGTTCAATCTTCATCCTCTCTTTCCCAACCAACCCCAAAGCCAAAACGGATGAAGAAGGCCAAGGCAAAGGCCACTGCAACATGCCTGAGGGGTACCCGTGTGCGTTAAACAGTTCGGACTCCCGAGATCTCTTTGATCTAGTCTCACGAGTGCAATGTGAAACATAGATGAGAGTCCAGATTTGGCAACTTTTAGAAAATCCATTTTATTGCAAAACCTTTTGCCAGAAATGGACTGCGTCATCAGATCTCAGAGTCATCACCTAATATTTTTGGTAAATTAGAAAACCCATGACTTGTGCCAAGGCCACTGTTCATCATAACCAAAGTTGTCTCGGTTCGAAACCTTAGGTATGAGAGGGGAAGGTCATTAATTGAGCACCCCCACTCACCCGATCAAAAGATCGGCCTTTACTAAATCATGATATGAATTTTATTTATTTTATATATTCATATTTCGATTATTTATTAAATCTTAAAAATTATTATGTGAAGCATACAAATATAGACTATGTCATTTATTTTGGAGTAATTTGATTTCATGTAGTTTTGAAAGAGTTTTGGAGATGTACAACCCAAATAAATTGAGTTTACAAATATAAAAATCAACACTATTCCAAATTAAGCGACACAACCTCCATCCACTGGCATTCATACAGTTATATCAAGTAAGCAAGTAACCACATGGTAAGATGCTTAAACATAATAAGAAAACATACACAAACGGGATGCTAAAGCATAACAACTTACATATTTACCGACGTGTCGCGAACAGCTACAAAACAAAGTTAGTAAAATATGCATGATCCTATATACAAAATTCTAATGCAATACATACACAAGAATACTTCTACAGATCTGGCTTCTAAAACATGACATGTGAAACATTGCAAAACATACGATAGCGAACGAAATCATGCAATAATCAATTAAAGCACAAAAATGCAAATTTAGCCGGATCTAGGTATGAATCATGTATATAAAAGCATGGATGACATGTAAGATATATACATATGCACAGTTATGGAAAACAATTAAAGAATGGGACAGATAAGAAGTAGGGATGGGGAATTATTACAACACTTGAAATAATAATTACAAACCAAATTAGAGAGGGATGAGGAGAATATTACATCAAAATAAAAATCTCGCAAAACACTTAAAATAAAAAATAAATAAAATAAAAGCTTCATGTTCCTTAGAATCGTCGGTGGAAATTGGTCAACATTAGGAGATTACGTCATCTTGTCCGAAAGACGCTAACAAATCAGCCAAATAGGTCGACCGGCCAACTAGGCCTAGCAAAACCTGTCTTATTGCGAAACCAAGAAAAGGAACAAACAAGAAATATGTAGGTGGCTCAACTAAGCACTACCGATTAGATTAAAAATAAGAAAACAAAAATAAAATAAAATAAAAAAGTGCAAACTTACAACAAAACTAACATGAACCTAAAATAAGAAAGCAAATATAAGATAGAACATGTAAGATTACAACAAAACTAATATGAAATTAAAGCAAGCGAATAAAAATAATAAATAATTATGAGCTAAACAAACCACTTAGATTACAACAACACACTATGAAATATAAAGTAAGAAAATAAATATGAGATAAACATACCACTTGGATTATAACAAAACACTATGAAATAAGAAGCAAGAAAATAAATATGAGATAGAAAATATAAGAAAATGAAAGACTAGAAATTCACATTCCAAAGAAAGATTGAACTTCTTGATTTTCGAACTTCCTCTTGATCACCCTCAAGTTTAGGAAGTGTATTCTCAATCCTCAATTTGAAACTAGAATGGAACTTTGGGTATGTATGGTGGAAAAAGTGGCTAACTCTCTAATTTTTTCTCACTTTCAACAATACTCACTCTTTCCTTTGATCAATCACTACTGAAATTTAGCTATTTCAGAATTTTTGAAGGAGTTTTGGGTGTAGGAAAGATGGAATTTCAGTAGCTATGGAAGGTATGGGGTGTATATGGAAGATATGAGTATTTTTGGCTCAAAAACTCAATTTTTCTCTCTTTTTTCACCATTTTCTCACTCTTTTCTCTTCAATTTCATGGTCCTCTTTCTCTCTTACAATATGATCATTCTATATAGACAATGAGGGAGAGTGAAGGTCAAAAAGAAGGTAGGAGACAAGAATGTCATAGGAGAGCAAATTTTCAAGGTGGTTGCAAGGGATACTCCTTTATGGATGCAAACAAAACCTCTTTTTGACAATGGGGGATGATTAGATATAATGGAGGATGAGTGGGTGCACTTGAATGGATTAGAAAATAGGTAAATGGGGTTTCCCAACTGAACCAAAACCAAGAAAAATGGGTCTGCTGTTGTTTTGGGCCGAGTCAAAAAAATCTGTTATTAAGCCCAACTTCAAATGGGCATATCTCCCTTATCCGAACTTGGTTTTAGGTGATTCTTGGGTCTAAATTGAAGCCCCAAAAGTCTAATTTCCAATGGTGGTGGCCTCACATTTAAATTCCAAGTGTACAAAGAGATATGCCTAATTTAGTGAAGGCTATTCATTTCCCTCGAGCCAAGTCAACAAAATCTGCTTTTAAGCCCAACTTCAAATGGGCATATCTCCCTTATCTGGACTTGGTTTTAGGTGGTTCTTGGGTCTAAATTGAAACCCTAGAAGTCTAATTTCCAATAGTTATAGCTTCACATCTAAATTCCAAGTGTACAAAGAGATATGCCTAATTTAGTAAAGGTTGTTCATTTCCTTCTTAATGATTTGATGCTCATTCTTTCCCTAAACCAGTTTTCTTTCATCCTTTCCTGTTTCCTTCAAATCCAAACCTATCCAAACCTATAAAGAAGATGTTTTTTTTTTTTAAATATTTTTTCAAAGAGTTCACCTCCCTTCTAGTTATTTCCACTTTGTCCTTACTCGGTTACTGAAAAATGCAATATTTTAATTAAAATGGGAGCCTCAGAACATCGTAGAAACATTTCAGAAAATATTTTGAAAAGAAGGTTTTAAGGTCTAAAATAGTTTGGCCAAAAAAATATGTAAAGGTTGGGATTAAAGTTCAAATTCCATCTCTTTTACTGAGGATTCTGTGAGAAACACATTCTGATTGTCATCATCGGGTAATCATCAAAAAGCTCCCAAGTCTTAGGGCTGGTCAAAATGGGGTGTCTACAGCCACAGTGACTCAGATCGATTCTGAGGACACTGTGCATATCTTGAAGCTAGCTGAGGCCGAGAAGAGCGCCCCTTCCGCTGAAAAACGTCCAGCCGAGGACCTAGCATCCGAGGCCCCACCGGCCAAAAAGCCGAGGTCTGACCACCAAGAAAGCAGCAGCTACTCCCAAAGCATGACCTGGGTGCCCGAGATCATGCTCGACGACAAACCTCTTACTGCCAGTGACAGTGCTGCGAACCTTGAAGTCGGCGCGGCCCTGTCCACGGCAATTCTTCTGCCCGAAAACATGAACCGCATGGTCGAGTTGCATAAGTATGAGAATTTTGCTCTCATGATGCAACACTCAGTTTTGGTAATCCTCTAATACTCATCTCTTCATATTTCTTTCTAAACTTAGAACAAATCTTACTAATCTGTTTTACTTCTTGCAGGCTATTCAGTATGCCCATTCGTATGCTGTAAAAACCGAAATGATGAGGAAGGAGTTGGCGAAAAAGACCAAGGAAGCAGCCAAATTCCTCTCTTCTCTCAACAAGGCCGAGGCCAGCAATCATGCTCTAATGGACCAGGCCAAGGACACCAAAGCTGCTCAAAGTCTGGCCGAGGAAAAGGCCAAAATGGCCAAAGACGAAGCCGAGGCAGAAGGAGCCGACCTCGAAGCTGCCAATGCCAAGGTAGCTGACATGAAGGCCAAGTTTCAGAAGGCTTTTGCCAATAAGGAGGCCAAGGTAAAGGCGGCCGACGAAAAAGCCTTCGAAGAGGGGCAGTGTAGCTCGACTTTTTCGCGTCCCACCTTTCGGAGAGCTCGAATTGGTCCTACAGTTCGGACTCCTGTCACGGTTCTGAATCTAGTCTCACAAGTGCAATGTGAAACCGATAAACACCAAAGAGTCCAATCCGGCAAATCATTTTGAAAAATCGATTTTAAATCAAATAATGCCAAAACTGGACTGCTTTGCTAGATTAGAGAATCGCCACATAAATATTTTGTTTTTGAAAAATTTAGGAAACCCTGACTCGTGCCAAAGGCCACGTGTCCGTCATCACCAAAGTTATCTCGGCTCAAGAACTTGGGTACGAGAGGGGACGGTCCTGAAATGAGCACCCCCGCTCGCCCGATCAAAGATTGGCCTCTACTAATCATGATATGTTGTTTTATAAACCTGATGTGTTCTTATTCTAGTTATTAGCTAACTTTACTATGTGACGCACAAAAGCAAGTATAGACTATGTCGCAAGAATTGGAACGAATTCAACTCATGTTTGTTTTTTGAAAATGATTTGAATTTGCCATCCTCAAGTGGGCTAAAACGCGGATTTGCTACCAAACATAGTGGGCTTAAAACATGATTTGCCACTTCGCAAAGTGGGCTTAAAAATCACATTCGTTGAATTGTTCTAATTCAAACAACAAAGCCTTCATCCACAGGCATTCATGCAATTTAGCATTTAAGCAAATAGCCTCATGGCAACATGGCAATCGCACTCGTGTAATTATGCTAAAGCGTAAAAGCTTACCGAGTACTCCAAGCCAAAACAAAAACTAGTTAGAAACAATGCATGATCCTAACTATACAAGATGCCTAATGCAACACATACAATAATGCAATTAATAGGCTCGGCTACTAATATGGCATATGATACAATTTGATAACATGCTTTGAGACACGTATTCAAATAAGTATTGAAATAACGATGCAATTTGAATGATGCACCGAGCCTCGGTGCATGCAATACAAATGAATGGATGCAAACATGCAAGCATAAGGTATGCTAATCGAAACATGACCCCAAACTAACCATCGAAAGCGGTTAAGTAAAAGGGAGAAAGACGTGGGGTTAGAAGACATGCACACACGCACGCACACTTATTGCAACATTGTGCCTTCGCGAAGGAGGGTCCGAATGAATAAGCTAACTAGCTATGCTAATTAAGCTAACTATTACAAAACAAACTAATTAACTAACTTATTCTAAGCTAATTAATTACAACAAATCGGAATTGAAGAATTAGTTACACTAACTAATTAAGTACAACATTTGAATTGAATAATTAGCTATGCTAACTAATTTAAATGAAGCAAGTAAATGGCCTCGAGGGCAAGGGACACATGCGTGCTCGATTGGCTTCCTCCCGAAAATCCACTGCCTTGCCATCGGATGCCTTTTTTTGCACTCGTTTCGACCACTGAAAATTACACCAACTTCCAGCACACCTTTGCTCCACTTCAGGAACACACTGAACAAACTTTTCGTTGATGGCCAGTCGGCTACAATTGGTGGATGTCGGCCACCCCTTTCTTGGACTTCCCTTTTTGCTGCAACAGAGAGCAAAAGGAGGCAAAGCAATGTATTCTCAAGGAATATATGTGTACCATTACCCTCCTTATCATTACACAAAGTCAAAAGAGTATAATTCTTGACTCCAAAACCACCAACCAAGCATTCTCAATGCATGATGGCCAAAGAACCAAGAAGTACAACTTCATTGTATACCAAAAACAAGACTCAAGTCCATCGCCCTATCATGTGTGATCAAAGGCAATGGAGACTAAGGAGGTTGACTCATTTCATCACTTTGAGTATGAAATGCTCCAATCTTCCTTGTGTTCAATATAACGTCCGATTAAACACATGCAATGCAACACAACATGCTTATCTTGCTCAAATTTTACTTGTTCATTTTTTTTATTTATTCATTTTAACTTACCAATCCATTCTTTAATTGATTAAGTTCAAGGTGAGTGTCCTCTAATGGAAGAGGTGTCAACCAAGGGATGATTTAAGGCAAGAGAGAGGTCATGCCTTTGGTTAATAGAAACCCTCAAAAGAGGATTGAAACCATTAAGCACGAACCTCGATCTCAAGCTTAAACACAACCCGAAGGTTAACCAACCCTCAAAGCAAATGAAAAAGTGAAGAAGTGAGAGAGGTTGCAGATATTTCAGTGCTGAAATGGAGCACAAAAAGACATTAAAACACACAAGCAACTCATGCAAATCATGTTTAAATGCCTAAAACATTAAGCTAGTGAAGGAGATTGCACTACAACCACACAAAACAAGCCTCAAAGGACCAAACCAACTCAAAAAAGAGCTAAGACTAGTCAAAACAATGGAAAAAATATACTGGAAATAAGCTAAGTTAGGCTACAAAAACATGCTACCATACAAAGCTAACTAGGCATACAAGTGAGACAAAAGGAGGGGAGGCTAACCCCTTCAATTTTGGACTTCAAAACAAAGTTTTTTCCACTGAAATAACACTATTTTTCCGTGGTTAAAAGGGCCAAAAGGTTTGATTTAAATGCGAGAGAAAATAGCACAAAAGCCTTCACAAGCAAAGAGACCAAAAGGGGGGAACAACCCCGTAGCTCACAAAGACTCAAACTACTATTTTTATGCCTCAAAAACAGAGTCTTTTATACCTCAAAAACAACCTTAAAAAAAATTGAAAAAGATGGTAAATCAAGTATACACAATAAGATTAAACAAGATAGATTTAATACCTTTGAAGCAAAGAGCACTTCAGCCACAAATTCAAGCTCAAAACCTCTTTCAAGACTCAAATAAAGCTCCAAGGAACCTCAGCTCCAAGGGGGTGGTGTTTGGTTAAGAGCTTATGTGCAAAAGTGTAGAGGAAACCAACTACAAGGCACAAAATAAGAAGAGAGAGAGAGAGAGAGAGAGAGAGAGAGAGAGATAATTCTAGAGAGAGAGAGAATTTTGCTCCAAATTATCTAACCCCTCAAAATGGAGAAGAGACCCCCGTATATATAGAAAATCAAGCTTAGAGCTTGTATTCATCTCTCCATACACGTGTATGGATATGGCCTTCAGTGAGTAACAGCTGGCAAACAAATATCTAAAAAAGGAGAAAAATGACCGTCAGCCATCACCAATGGCCGACCGGCCATCAATGTGGCTGACCGGCCACCACTAATGGCCAACAGGCACAAGCCATGGCCGATGGACAGTGGGGATGGCCGACAGGCCACCCTCTCCTCCAGATTTGAAACAACAAGCTCTTGGTCTGCAACCGAGCATAAAACAAACAAGTTGAGAGGCTCGAAGGCAAGGCACTCCACCATGAAGTTCAGGCGCTCAAAACGAACACGCGCATACGAAATCATCGAGTGTTCAAACGATGACGTCCAAATCTCGAGGATGGTCAAAAATGAGGCGTCTATAGGCAGGCCGCCGTCTGCGACCAATACAAACAGCAAGTCAACTTGGCTTGTAACTGAGGTTACTACCTCGGTTGGACGGTGGCCCTCAACAAGTTGGCTGTTTCCATGGACTCTGATCTTCGAGATATCAGAGTCAGCTTCAAGTGTCTTTCCCACCAAAGCCCAAGGACTTCGGCAATGAAGCTGAAGATGATGTTGACGATGGTGAGGTCGACGAAGAGGAAAGGGAGGCTGCCACTGATCCCAAGTCTCCTACCCTCAACGAGCAATAGACTTAACTCAGGATAAGGAGGATGACTTGGTTTCCAAGGGCATCTCTCCCAATCTAACTACTTCTGAGGCTGAGATCCAGCGCGTCGAGAAAAGTCTGGATCAGACTCTACTGGAGATTGACGCCGAGATAGCAGCCAACAAGAGTGTAACACCACCAGCCGATCAAGCCAATCCTAGCACTTAGAATATTTCTTCTTTTCCTTGTATTCTTTCTCTTCCTTTGTTTGTATTTTTGTTTTGCCTGAACAATGTTTTAGTTTCATATTTGGCCGATGTACCGTTCTTGTAATCTGAACAAGTAATCTTCTGTGAATGCAAGTTTCCTCCTTTCTTCTAAGTGTTTGAATGTCTTCTTTTCTTCTATGTGTGTTCTACCACTTTCATACTTAGAATAATTTGGCATGTCTTCAATTTATACCTTTAACTGTATACTCTCCTCGGATTAAAATACCTCGGATATGCTTTTGACTGTTTATCTCGGCTTTAGCTTAACACTTGAAAACATTGTAAAAATATTTTCACAAGCGTTGTTTTCAACTTGCCACTTCACTCTTAATTTATCGAGACTTCTGTCTTCTATATTTCCCAAGTTTGGCAACCTGACCATCTCGGCAAGTACGTATGTACTTCTTACAATATTACCTCGGCCTAAGTTTAACTTGTAAATTTTTTAGAAAATTTCAACAAGTGTTAAGCCAATTCTAGCTTGTAAATTTTTCTATAAAATTCCAACTCCCAAGCACTTTAACTTTAAACTTTTACTTATCATTCTCCAGCTCCTTGTGCCCTAATGTGAACTTAAGTTTCACTTATGTTCACATTAAGTACGTATAGTTTTTGCTGAAGTCTGATTCAAACAAAGATTAGCCGAGGTTCTCAACCTTGGTTTCTTTGTTAATCTAATTGGAATACACTTAGTTTCATTCGAAGCTTTAATTTTGCCGACATGGCAAGGCTATGCTAAATCAACTTAGTTCAACTCCATTATATGCAAGTCCAGTTTCATCTCTGCCATATAATGAGTAAGTTATTTCGTCATGTTTCAATCAAAAATATCGCCAACTTAGTTCAACTCTATTATATGCAAGTATAATTCAACTCTGCCATATAATAAGTCTAAGTTATTCGTCATGTTTCAATCAGAAATATCGCCAACTTAGTTCAACTCTATTATATGCAAGTATAATTCAACTCTGCCATATAATAAGTCTAAGTTATTCATCATGTTTCAATCAGAAACATCGCCAAAGGACTGGTCAGTCTAATCACACAAATTTTTAAATTCTTAAAAAATCAGGCTAAAAAATTCATTACTACCTCAGCTAAGAAAATAATGACATAAATTTCAAAAAACAAAAAAGTCTAATGATAAAAAAACTTTAAGTTGCAAGTGTTCCAGGGTCTTGGCAACTCCTTGCCTTCACTGTCTTCAAGCCGATATGCTCTGTTGCCGGCGACCGAGATGACTTTATAAGGTCCCTCCCAATTTGGGCCCAGCTTTCCCTCTCTGGGATTCTTCTTGTTGCCGACGACCTTTCTTAGGACGAGGTCCCTAACTTGAAACTCTCTTGGGTTAACCTTCTTATTGTAAGCCCTAGCAAGCTGCTGCTGATATGCCCCTAGCCAAATTGTTGCTCTCTCCCTTCTTTCTTCTAGTAAGTCCAGATCTCGGGCCAAGAATGCCTCGTTAGTCTCATTCTCTACTCCCTAAGTTCTGATCCCAAGGATGCCGACTTCTAGTGGGATAACTGTTTCTGTGCCATAAGCCATAGCAAATGGGGATTTCCCAGTTGATCTTCTCGGCGTAGTCCAATATGCCCAGAGTACATTGGGCAATTCTTCCATCCATTTTCCTTTAGTTGTTTCCAGCCTCTTCTTGATCCCATCCAAGATAGTCTTGTTGGATGCTTCTACCTAACCATTACTCTGAGGGAAACTTGGAGTAGAGTAATAGTTCTTGATTTTATACTTTACACAGAAGCTTTTGATTAGCTTACTGTCAAATTGTGTACCATTGTCTGCTACTATTGCCCTTGGGATCCCGAACCTGGTGATGATGTTCTTCTATATGAAGTTTTTCACATCAATGTCCCGAATCTTGACGAGGGGTTCAGCTTCTACCCATTTTGTGAAATAGTCAGTTGCTACCAGCAAGAACTTCCTTTGTCCAGTCACTTGAGGTAGTTGTCCAACAAGATCCATGCCCCACTGGGTAAATGGCCAAGGGCTGGACACTGGGTTTAAATCTGCTACTGGTTGATGTATCAAATGTGCGAACCTTTGACACTTCTCACACTTTCTGACATAAGTTTCAGCATCTTTCTGCATGTAGGGCCACCAGTACCCCTAAGTAATGGCTCTATGAGCAAGTGACCTGCCCCCAGCGTGGCTTCCACATACTCCTTCGTGTATTTCATACAAAAAGTCTTCAACTTGTGAAGGATGCACACATCTCAAAAGGGGACCAGTAAAAAACCTTCTGTAGAGATGTCCTTCTGTTGTTAAACTGAACCTCGCCAACTTCAGTCTGGTCTTGTGTGCTTCCTTGCGATCATCTGGCAGCTTCTCATCTCTAAGGAATATTACTATTGCATCCATCCAACTTGGTCCCATCTCCACACACATTGCTTTGTACTCTGTGATCTGTGGTTCCATACTTGGTCCGGACAAATAGTCAACCATTATTGTCCTTGCCTCCCCTGATTTCATTGCACTAGCCAGGTTAGCCAAGGCATCGGCATAGTTGTTGTCATCTCGGCTAACCTGCAGTAGTCGGTAATCCTGAAACAGGGCTAGTAGTCTAACAACCTCTTTGACATAAACTATCATTTTTTCATCTCGGGCTGCATACTCGCCTGTTGCTTGGTTCATAATATGTTTGGAGTCATAAAAGACCACCACCTCGTTGGTTTCCATTGTTGCTGCCAACTTCAATCCTGCGATCAGCGCTTCATATTCTGCTTCATTGTTTGAGGCTTTAAACCCTAGTCGAATAGATTGTTCTAGCATCTGCCCATCTGGTGATACTAGCACTACTCATATCCCTACTCCTTGACGGTTTGAACTCCTATCCACAAAAAAACAAAAGGAGTCATCGTCGCAGGGCTTGAATTGCTATTTTTTCTTCTTCTCTGCCGTGGAGTTTTTCATTCCCAGCTGGGTTTCTTCTTGTTCCCCTGGACATCCTAAGCCGTAGCTCACCGAAGCCCGACGTGGGATGGCACTAGGTGTGAACTCGGCTACGAAGTCGGCTAGAAAATGGCCTTTGATTGTTGTTCTGGGTCTAAACTCTAAATCATACTGGCCCAATACCACTGCCCATCTGGCTACCCTGCCTATCAGATCTCCTTGCTGTAGTAGGGACTTCAAAGGGTGTTTAGTCAATATCACAATCTTGTAGGCTTGGAAATAATGGTTCAACTTCTTGGAAGCCATTATTAAGGCTAATGCAATTTCTTTAGGGATAAATACCTGGTCTCCGCACTTGCTAGGGTTTTACTTACATTGGTAAACTGCCCTTTGTTCCCCTTTATCTTCTCTAATTACCACTGCACTCATTGCATGCTCCGAAACTGCCAAGTATAAGAAAAGTTCCTCTCCAGGCACAGGATTTAAGAGAATTGGAGCTGTGGTCAGGTATTTTTTCAAGTTGATCAAGGTGACTTCACACTCTTCTGTCCACAAAAAATTTGTGGCCTTCTTCACAAAACTAAAAAATTATTTGCATTTGTCAGAACTTCTACTTATAAACCTATTCAGGGTTGCGGCCCTTCCAGTCAACATCTGCACTTGTTTTGCTGACTCTGGGCTCTTCAAATCCAGGATGGCCTTGATTTCATCTGGGCTTGCCTCAATGCCCCTTCTGGTAACCAAGTACCCCAAGAACTTAACAGACCCAACTCCAAATGCACATTTTGAAGCATTGAATCGGAGCCGATATGTTTTTAGGATGTTAAAGATTGCCTTCAAGTCGACCAGATGATCCTCAGGTTTCTTGGTCTTCACGACCATGTCATTGATGTATACCTCCACTATTTTGCCGATCTGATGTCTGAACATCTTGGTCACCAACCTCTGGTACGTTTCTTCTGCATTTTCCAACCCGAAAAGCATCACTTTGTAGCAATACAACCCTTTAGGGTGATGAATGCAGTCTTCTCTTCATCAGGGGGGTATATTACTATCTGATGGTACCCCTTGTATGCGTCTAGGAAACTCATTCTTCCATGCCCTGAAGTGACATCCACCAATTGATCGATTTTGGGGAGTGGGAAACTGTCCTTGGGACAAGCCTTATTTAGGCTAGTGAAATCCACGCAGACCCTACACTTCCTATTCTTCTTCTTCACAACAACTGTGTTTGACAACCAAGTTGGGTAGTTTACCTCTCGAATAGCTCTAGCCTCTAGCAATTTTCCTACATCTTCTTCTACGGCCTTAACATGCATCAACGTTGGCCTCCTTGCTCGTTGGATGATAGGTTTAGCCGACCTGTCCACATTTAGTCTATGGCAAGTGACCTCGGGGTCAATGCCAGGCATCTCGTTTGGCGTCCAGGAAAACACCTCAATGTTTGCTCGTAAGAAGGCTTCTAACTCCCTTTCTTCCTCCTTGGCCAATCTTGAGCCGAGAAGGAAGAAACGCTCTTCATCCCCTTGTTGGACTAGAATCTTCTTTAGGGCTTCCTCACTTTTCTCAGCTGGTTCTTTGCCGACGTCATCCAAGACCTCCATGTCCTCGTTCTCAATCTCGGCTGTGTTTGCTTCTCGTACATTGCAGGTGGATTTCATTGTTGCCATGGAGCGATTCTTCGCCTGCACCTGATCTCCTCTAATCTCCTCAATTCCCTGTTCTGTTAGGAACCACAATAGTTGGTGCAATGTTGAGGGCACAACCCTCATTGCGTGCAACCACGACCTTCCTAAGATAACATTATAAGGTGAGGGGGTGTCAATGATTGTAAACTCTATGCTCACTTTCCTGGTGCCTGCCTGTACCTCCAAATTTATTGCCCCCAAAGACCATGTTAGTGTTCCATTGAACCCAACCATTGGACTGTTGGACTGTTCCAAATCATCTTGGTGAAGGCTGAGCTCCTTGTAACATTTGACATACATGATGTCACAAGGGCTACCTTGATCAATTAGAATGCGCCTTACCTGGCACTCTCCAATCTTCAGGGATATCATCAGAGCATCGTTGTATGGATGCTGCACCATGTCTAGGTCGGCTTCAGTAAAGGACACCATTGGTCCCTGGCACTTCTCTGCCCTGAGCCTTTTTTGCTGGACCTGATACACATGTTGTAAGTGTTTCACCCTCTGAGTCTCCCCATGCATCTCGTTCTCATTGACCTTTAAGTGAATCACATTGATCACTCGAGGTCCGTCTGCTGGCGGTGGTGCTGGTGAAGGTGGTGTTGCCGGTGTCTAGGGTAGCCTTGCTTGCTCTTCCCTTGTTTTTGGCCTCATCCACTAGGTCTCTTAAGTGACCTTGTCTCACAAGGTCTTCCAGATGTGTCTTTAGGGCTCTGCACCCCTGAGTAAGGTGCCCATCCTCATTGTGGTAGGCACAATACTTCCCTAGGTTTCTTTTCATAAATTCGCCAGGGATCTTCTCTGGTGCTCTATAGTAAGGCTGGTTCCTGATTCTTTCTAGGACTTTGGAAACTAGGATCCGGAACACTGTGGTGACTGCCTGTGCAGCCCTTAATTCTGTTTCTTGTCTATTAAAATTTGTATTGCCTCGGCCTCACTTCGGTGAGTCGTTCCTCTTGTCTTACTTTGACGCCTTGGTCCCGGTGTGTCTTTCTCTGCTTTCACATATTTCTCGATTCTAGCCATAAGTTCCTCCATACTTTTTGGCAGTGTTTTTGCCAGTGATTTTCGAAGCAAACAGTTATCATTCAGGCCATTCTTAAAAGACACGACCGCCACCTCTTGGTTGCACCCTAGTATTCAGTTAAACACCTCACAATACCTCTTGGCATAAGCCCTGAGGCTCTCATCCTTGCCAATTCTCAAAGCCATCAGAGAGTCTACCATCAACGGTTGTAGTTTGTTTGTAACAAACCTGGCCACAAACATCTCGGCCAGGCCTTCCTAGCTTTTCACAGTTCCTAGCTTTTCACAGTTCCTTTCGACAATTTGTGAAACCAATCTGATGCGATTTCCCCAAAGGATAAGGGGAACATCTTGCAGAGCAATGACATTAAGGTAAATAGGTATGTGGAAATATAGTTTTCCAAAAGTTGTATTTAATTGTGGTATTGATTTTAGGAAGACTTACGTTCAGATTATCATAAATGAACTTATTGTCTAATAGGTCCTATAAAAATTAATGGCATTTTTCATCAAACACTATTAAAAAAAGTCACTAATTGTTAATTTTTAACGATAGTTTAAAAAATTTGTCACAAAAAATGTCACTAATTATAAGTTTTAGCGATAGTTTAAAAAAATCGTCACATAAAAAAAGTCACTAAGTTTCAACTTTTAGTGATAGTTTGAAAAATTCATCACAGAAAAACGTCACTAATTGTAAGTTTTAGTGACAATTTATAAAAAATTATGACAAAAAAAAGTCACCAATTGTCAATTTTTAGTGACATATGCAAAAAATTGTTAAAAAAAATTATTTTTAGCGACGCTTTTATTAGAACTTATTTTCAATAGAACTTGATGGCAATTAAGTCTAACTATTAAGACCTATTGGTAATTTACTCTTAATTTTATGCATGTTGTCGTTGTAGACACCCCATTTTTGATCGTACTCAAGATTTGGACGTCATCGTTTGAACACTCGATGATCATCTATGCTCGTATTCGTTTTGAGTTTCTGAAGGTCTCGGCTGTGCGCCTTGCCTTAGAACCTCTTAACTTGTCTGTTTTGTGCTTGGTTGTGGACCAAGGACTTGTGGTTTTATTTCTGAGGGAAGAGGGTGGCTTGTTGGCTAGCCCTACAACCCATCGGCCAAGCCTTGTGCTTATCGGCCATGTTTTCTTGTCATCAGCCATCAGTGTTGGCCGGTCGGCACTATTTTTGGTCGATCAGCCATTTTTTTGGCCGCGACCCTTTTTTTTGCTTTTGCAGATATTTTTCTTCCAGCTGGTGCCAACTGTTGGTCACTTGGTGTATCCTTCATACACGTGTATGGATGGATTTTAACAAGCTCCAAGCTTGCTCAACAAGCTTGGGACTTGATTTCTATAAGAAGGGAGGCCCCTCTCCCTTTCCAGAGGTTCTGAAAATCTGATATACAAGATATATATATCTCTCTCTATATATATATTTCTTCCTCTCTCTCTCTATATTTGTGTGAGTTTGTGCCTTAAAGTGTGTTTTGTCTTCACCTTTGCACTACAACACCTAGCAATACACCACCATCTTTGAGTTGAGATTCTTGGGGGTGTTGTTTGAGCTCTGAAAGTTGGTTTTTGCCTCAGAAGCTGCTGGTTTCAAAGTTGTACTTCAAGGGTGAGTGTATTCCCCTTTTAAGCCTTTGTTTGTATACCATATTGGCCATCCTTGCATATTGTTTTAGGCCTTGCTTTTAACTGAAAAAAGTCTTGTTTTGAAGTTCTTAACATGTTTGTTTGAGACCTCTTTGGTGTTGGGGGTGGTCCACTCCCTTTTGTGCCTTGTTAGGCTTTGTTTTGTACCATCACTTTGAGCCTCGGCGATCACCTTTATTTGGCCTTTCTACCACTGAATTCTAGAGGAATTTCAGTGGTGAAAAGTGTATTTTGAGGTCTTAAATAGGAGGGGGTTGTCCCCCCTCCTCTTCTCTTAAATGCTTGTGTTGATGGCTCACCAAGTTGGCATGTTTTTCTACCTCTTTGTGGCTCCATTTCAGTATGTCTTAGGCCTTGTTTTGCCATGATATAACACTTTTTTGGCTTGGTTTGATCATATCATGCATGCTCCTTGCACTTGTAGTGCAAATCCATTCACTAGCCTAACATGCATCATGTGTTTAGACTATCATTCTAGCATATTTTGGCTTTACTCCAAGAAGCTTTTGTCCATGTTTTAACATGCTTAAGCTCTGATTCATGTTGTTTTAGTCATGCATGCCATGCTTTGTATAGCCATAATGCATTCTTGCTCATTAGCTTTGAGTTTCATGGTCTCTAGCATGGCTTACTTGAGTTGTTTGCATGCTTTGGTCTCATTTCTACCATGATTTCAGTATGTATAGTGTGGCCATACTCTCTCATGCTCCACTATTTCAATGCTTTTGGTGAGTCACGCTTTATGCCTTAAGTACGAGTCTATATGCATGACATGTTGCCTAAGCTTGTGGGCTGCCATATCAGTGCATTTTTTGTGTCATTTTGACATGCCATAACTCTAATTTTTGTTGGTAGAGTCATTCCATGCTTGGTTTTGGTAGGTGTAGTGTAATCCTCCTCATAGGCCTCGTATGCGTCATGTTTTGTGCTTACCATGCTAGCTTGTTTTGGCTTTACTCCATGCATGTTTTGGCCTTATTCCATGCATGTTTTGGCCTTATTTTGACCTGCCTTGAGACTGTTTTGAGTCACCTTGGCCTTTTGGGCTTGCTTGGTATGGCCATGGTGTAAGTCCCTTGGCTAGCTTTAAGCTTTGAGCTCACTAGCATGCTTTGCTTGTCATATGTGCATTGATTTAGTGTCACTTGGAATGTGATTCCAGAACCTATTTCACTGCCACACTTTCACATTTTCCACTCCTTCAATGTGCTTGAGAGTTGGTGCCTTCATGCTTTGTTTGTGAACCAATTGGTATGCATGCTTGTATATACTTTTGGACTTCATTTTCAACATGCTTTGGGCCATTGTATTGGCATGCATGAGGCTTAGTTGGGGTTAGTTTAGTCCATTGAATTTTGTATTACATGGCCCTTACCATTGCATTATTGTTTGCATATTGTTGCATGCTTGTGGCATTGCATGTTGTTGCATGCTTGGTGCATTGCATGTTGTTGTATGAGTTGCATTGCATGTTTGCATGTTTGGGTTGCATTGCATTTGTTTGGATTGGGTGTTAGTCCAAACACGGGAAGCGATGGACGTTTCATACTTAAAGTGATGAAACATGCCTCAATTCTCAGTCGTCGACCCTCTTGATCATGCATGATAGAGGTTAAGGCATTTATGTGTTTTTGTGCATTCATTTGATATTGATTTGTGCAATTCGGCCTCTTTGGCCACCATGCATTGAGATGCGTGATTGATGGCTCGAGAGCCAAGTACTACACTCCTTTGAGCCTTAGACATGATAAGGAGTGTAGTTGCACACACATTTTCTTGTAAATACATTGCCATGCCTCTGTTGGTGCTTTGATGCAGCAAAAGGAAGAATTTGCAGGAAACAGTGGCCGATCAACCACTTTGTCTGCCGATCGGCTATCAAATTTGGCCGATGGCCACTTCTCTTGGCTGATGACCTCTCAGCATGTCCATGAGGTGGATTAGAAGTACTTTGGAGGTTGGCACAGTTTTCAAAGGTCTAAAACAGTGCAAAAGAGGCATCATGAGGCACAGTAGTGGATTTCCGGGAGGACGCGACCGAGCATGCATCATTCATCATTCCGAGGCAGAGCTGTGGCAGCCTATTTAGTTTCTTACTTAGTTGGTTTTGTAACTTAATTAATTTGTTTAATTTGTTAAGAGTTTTGTAATAATTAATTAGCTAGGATAGTTAGTTAATTAGTTGTTTGTATTATTCATTCGGACCCTCTGTCGCGAGGGCCAATTTTGTATTAAGCGTGCGTGTGTGTGATGTATGTCTTCCAACCCCCATTTCTTTCTCCCTTTTACTTACCTGCTTTTAATGGTTAGTTTTAGGGCATGTTTCAATTAAGCATCCTTATGCTTGTATACGTGCATCATTCATTTGTCTTGCATGCACCGAGCTCGGCGTATCATACAAACTGCATTGTATTTCAATTTCGATTTGAATACATGTATCAAGTTGCATTTCACATGACATCTTAGAATAGCCGAGCCTATCTTAGTTGCATTTTTGCATGTGTTGCATTAGCCATCTTAACATGAACTAAAATCATGCATAATTTCCAACTAGTTCTCTGTTTTGGCTCGGAGTACACTGTGAGTGTTTACGCTTTAGCATACTGCATGAGATATGTATGTTGCCATATTTAGCATGCTTGCCATGAGGCTAATTGCTTAATTAATTAACTGCTTGAATGTCTGTGGGTGAAGGTTGGATTGCTTGAATTAGAACAATTTATCAAAATCATGTTTTTTAAGCCCACTTAAGGGTGGCAAAATCCACAACTTAGCCGACTTGTGAGTAGCACCTCTAAACCGTTTTCAAACAAACGAACATGAAATGTTTTGTTCCAACTTAGGCGATCTAGTCTATACTTGTATGCTGTGCGCATCACATAGTAAAGCTAGCTAATAAACCAGAATAAGAACGCATGTGTTTTCAAAAATAACATATCATGATAGGAAAGGCCAATCTTTGATTGGGCGCGCGGGAGTACTCATTACATGACCTTCCCCTCTTGTACCCAAGTTCCCGAGCCGAGGCAACTTTGGTGATGACGGACACGTGGCCTTAGGCACGAGTCAGGGTTTCCTAAATTTCTCCAAAAATAAAACATTTAGGTTGCGACTCTGTATCTGGCAAAGCAGTCCATGTTTGGCACTTCTTTATAAAAATCAGTTTTCTAAAACGATTTGCCGGATTTGGACTCTTTGGTGATTTATCAGTCTTGCATTGCACTTTACGTGATTAGATTAAGAACCGTGATATGAGTTCGAACTGTAGTAACAAATGAACAAACGATTCACGCCCTCGCGCGCGGAGCAGGAGTTCCGGGCGGTCTACAGTCGTTTGGCAACTTGGTTTCAAACTAAAAAAACATATAAAAAAATAAAATAAAATAGACTAAATAAATTAATAAAACAAAATGTCACATTCAAATCATAATTATTTTATTTTTTATCTCACAGCTATCACATCCATACCAAAAAAAAAAGTCTTTTTTTTTTTTGTCCAAACGAGACTAATAAATTAGCTCTTTTCAAACAAAGCCATAATAAAATTTATTAAAGTTTTTGTTTTTATCTTTTTATTTTTCATCAGTGCTACAATCTCAAAATTTAATATTAATGATCAATATTTACTTATAATATGATCCCACAATAGAGACTTTAATCCTTCATCATTGATTTAAAATTTTGGTTAAATTTCGATAACGTTTCGGACACTACATAATTTTCCATTATTTTTTGTAATTGTATTAAGTGTTTTATTAAATAGAAAATTTTCAAACCTCACATGTGTTCTATTTAATAGAAACATTTCCCTGATTCAGTTCCTTTGCATTACAACTTGTAATGAAACATTTTTATCACGTATCTAATCAGTATAAAATAAATATGTAAAGTAATTAATTTTAATTAAAAAGTCATTAATAAATTTTAATGGAGAATATCTCAATTCATAAATTCCTCACGTACTTTTGGGTATCTCCAACCAATTTTGTAACTAATATATATATATATATTTATACACACATATATAACAAAGTCTGTTTTATTTCTTTATATAAAATTACTAAGAACTCTAAATAAATTATTAAATATTTTATCATGATTGTGTTTGATTTGTGAATTTGAATAAAGATTTGAAAAGGAAAAGGAAAAAAATGTAAAACATTGGTGAAATATAATTATAATTTATTCATATTTAACTTATCTTTTCTTTTTCTTTTTTCAAATCCCTTTCAAAATTTTATGAATTAAACATAACCTTAAATACAATATGATTGTAGAACCCATTTGAGTATGATGTGATGTATGAGTCTCACACTCATGTAAATATTATATAAAATATTTGATAATTTATTTTGGATTTCTAACGTTGCTCTCTATATATATTGAAATAAGAAGTGTCCATACGAGTTGAAGGCATATGGTATCTTAAAAAATATCAAAAGGAAAATGATATAAAAGTTTAATTTTTTTAGATTCAGGCCAGGCCACGTTTAGGAAAATGCTATTTTAGTAACTTTTTTGACTTTTTACGAAAAGATGTGCAGAAAAATAGAGAGAGTGATGTTAGTAACTTCTTGGCTAAAATTTATAGTTGACAAACAAGACTTCAGTGATATGTCAAGAAGATTATTGACTGATAATTAGAGAATATTTAATTATCAACGAATTGTTTTATTGACACATTACAAAATTTAAATAGTGAATCTAACTTTTAAATAGTGAATCTAACAATAATCATGTCAAAAAGCTAAAGTACAAGGCATTTGTAACCTATACAATTCTTTATTTTCTGTTAACAGTAAAAAGTTATTGTCCCTGAATGAATTCCCAATGGACTCTGTTTTTACACCAACTGAACAAAAGCCATGAAAGCACTTACAGTTGCTTGAACGACCACAAAGATGGCAATAGTAAGATACCTGCAAAAATTAATTCATTTCAACAAACCCAAGATTGTTTCCAAAAAAAAAACACCTTAAAAGTTGCAAACCTGCCAAGAAAAGCAGGCCGGACGATCACCCACAATCTTTCAGCCCAAATTGGTTGACAATCTTATGGGCGTTTCGAGATCTGTATGCTTGGTTCAAACTGGGCGGTAGTCCACACTTTGAATGGGCTTCTAAATGCTAAAGCGTGTCGATAAGACGCGTTTAGTTGTCGGACACAGATAAGATTATTCTTAAGAAAAGTGGTGGAATAATGGGCTGTGCAGAACAAATTTAGCCCAATTAACTTATTGGTCTAAATTCATTCAATGTTTATATTATGTATTTTTTTTAGAGATCTGTTCATATCATGTATTTATGTGTATACCTATGTGTGTAAATGCATATAAAATTATTTTAAAACGTATATTGCGAAATATGTGAAAATGTAAACTAAAATACGTATCTATAATTATTTTATATAATTTAAAAATTAGGAATACAATTTGGGTCGGCTCAATTCAAGCAACCCGAGCCTAGTCCTAATTTTTTTAGGACTTGAATAAGATATTTTTAAATTCCGTACAGACTTTGGCAAAATTTAGAAGTCCGAATTAAATTTGAGTAGAGTTGGGTAAAGACATTAAACAACATGAGCAACCCAAAGACTAAATTATACATATATTGAGATATAAAAATATTATATATATATATAAATTATTAGTCATTACATGGTATTAAAGTAATTTAGATTATTAAATCATATTGAATATATATTATATATATAAGTAACACAAAAACTTAAATTTTTTATTTGTATTCATAAATTGTAAAAACTACTATGTCAAAAAAAAATTGAAATTCATTTGTAATTCGGATAATTCGGGTTTAATTTGTATCGAGTTTGGGCAGACAATCTTGTGTTACAATTCGGATCTAGACAGGTCCTAGCCCAACTTAAACTGAGCTTAGACAATCTCCCAACCTAA
Source organism: Camellia granthamiana (assembly GCA_036172215.1). Lineage (NCBI taxonomy): Eukaryota > Viridiplantae > Streptophyta > Magnoliopsida > Ericales > Theaceae > Camellia > Camellia granthamiana. Next base: position 14,876,600 of record CM069913.1, read on the forward strand.
CCGAACCCCCAAGTTGCATCCCAGTAAAAATATATTATCCCAAATGACTTTTGTTTTGTTTTTGATAACAGTATGTAGATCTTAACATTTATAGTATGCTAGTAGTCACTAATTGCAACACAGAAGAAGAAAAAAGAAAAAGAAAAGAAAGGCCTCTAGCACTTAAAATGATTTCTCTTTAAAGAAATAAATGAACAGTTGAAATTTGGTTCACTTTTAAATGAGAATATCTAAGTAAAAATTTTATTCTTTCTTCTTTATTTATTTTTGTAAGTACATTGAAGAACATAGGAAAAAACTGCAATGAGGGGATGAGGTGAAGCCCAGTAACAGATTGTATAAAATTTTATCAATTCATATGTATTGTGTCTTTCAATTTGTTAATGAAAAAATTACTGACCATTTGTATAATTTGATATATATATATATATATATTAGGGACCATTTGTATAATTTGACCTACAAAATTTTCCTACAATTTATTATTTGAGATACTATGTGAATTTGCCCCAAGACCACCACATAATTTTTTTCTATTTTAATCATCAATTTTACTTCCTCTACATTTGTTATAGTTGATATAAGTAGCCATTTATTCACCACAATCGTGTCACCAGACATTTAAACGTCCATATTTTTTTTTTTTTTTTTTATCAATAAAAAAAATTATTAATGAAAATAAACATACATAGAAAATAAAATTAAAAAAAAGACGAATACATAAAATATAATAGCAAAATTAATTAATTATATGTTAGCACAATACCAAAAGCTGGTTAAAGACGAACCAAAACAAAATAAAAACAAGAAAGAATCCAAAGACAATACAAGACCAGGGTAGCAACAGGTAACCAACAACTATAGGTCGGTGGTCGAATAGAATGGACACTTTACTGATTACAAATTTAATTTTTTTTTCCATAATTGACTATAAGAAGATTATAGTAATTTTTAAATTAATATTAAGTACAAAAACTTAAATAAATTATTACAAAAGAATTTTATATAAAATTTTACAATTAATTTTGAGTAAAATCGAAAAGAAAGTATTGCGTGTAACTAGTGTATTATGGATAATGTAAAAAAGTCATATATTTAAGTCTTAAAATAAATTATATAATGGTAAGATAAATAAAATTTTTACAAAATTTGAGTAAAAATTTCATATAATAGTAATATCATGTCATTATTGACGTATGATATCACCAACCAATAGTAAAATAACATATGAAGGATGAACTCTACATACAAATATAACTAATAGTCTAATAATTTTTACATATATATAGTGAGATTAATTATATTTGCATATCAATAATGATTGATATTACCTTTATATTGAGATTTTTTTCACAAAATTTTCATACATCAAAATATAATTCGTTATAGTCACTTTATTTTCAATAAAAGAATCACTATTATTTTCATAAATTTAAAAATACCCTTAACATTTTATTGTAAATATTATTTTTGTTTAAAATTTTATTACATACCTATGTTAAAAATAAATAAATAAAATAAAAATAAAAAATAATTCAGAGGGCAGGTGACACCCGGTGGCTCCTCCACTGGATGGTAGAATCACGCCAAATCCCCTTTGTTAAATCCAACACAATGCCCAGCCAATAAAAAATCAAAAACCAATACACCCACAAACTTAGGTTTGAATTGACATTCTTTAAAAAAAGTAAAAAAGTAAAAAAGTAAAAAATTATTAAAAAATTTAAAAAGTTATTATTATTTATTAAAAAAAATAAAAAAATAATAATTTTACACAAAAAAAGTACAACTCATTTCTCACGTGAGTTGTACTTTAGCTGACTTTGGTTAGACAAAGGAACAGGCGGGTGCACAAACAAGATGGTGCTATTTGACCCGTGGACAGGGGCGGAGGGAAAGAAAGATGGGGTCACGTGCCCCCTCAATTTTGAGATTTTTTTTTTTTTTTTTGTCATATATAAAATGTATTTTTTTTTCTTAACATATTTTTTTGTTAAGGATTTATTGTATTGTTCACAACAAGTAATTATTTGATATTTTGAGAGTACTATGTGATATTATTTATGTAATAGTTTAAACCAATAGTATAACAAAAAAATTTATAGATTGGATATAATGAACTCATTATTTTCAAGTAGTTGCAGACTACTTAGTGTGATTTGTGATTTTTCATACTTTGAGCATCACGTAGGCAATGCTATATGATATTCTAAGACTATTTAATAATTTTCATTCAAAACATATCATTTATAAGTAATGTCATCTCTTTAATATTTTTCTATCAAATAAAAATTAAATAGATTTTATAATAATTTGTGCTATAAATGATGTGTTTTTATTTTCTAAAATTAAGAATTTTGATCCATAATTTTTTTGTGCTAAAATTACAAACTTACATCACTATCCCGCACCGAGCTATTCTACACTATTATAGAATTTTAATTTGTTCCTATTAATAATGAATATGTAATTTTTTATGCTTAAATTTAGATCATAAAATTATTATTATCTTAATGTTCATCATAAATTTTTTTTTAAATAAAAAATTATAATTAATAGTGCCTCCTCTAACTCAATTTTCTAGCTCCGCCACGGATCCCGTTTTGATAATCTGAACTGCTTACTGTGTAGAACTCGTCGAGTACTATATGTTTATAAAAAAATCACGTTGATCGAATATTGTTAACTACATGATCAAATCAATTTTGTATTAAAAAAATGGATGGTGTTATAGTTAACGGTTGACAAAAAACTAATCCGATCAGATAACTATCGATATTTGATCAATGTGATTTTTTACAAACATATAGTACTCGACGAGTTCTACACATTCAATGGTTCCAATTAGCAAAATGGGACCCATGGTGGGCCCCCACGGGCCAAATAGCATAGTCCAATTCAATGCCCAAAAACAAGGCAACCATTTCCTATACACTACTCTGCAAAATGCTGCCACCGTACTGCCTACTCACCAAAAAGCTTCTCCTATACACTAATTTATACAATTTTTTAAAACATAGTTTTTGTAAAAAGTCAAAAAGTTATCCAAAACAATCATATTTTTTCCCTCAACTTTTTAGTCTAAAAAGTCAAAAAATACACTTATTTAGGATATCTCAAACGACCTCTTACTTTTTAGAAGAAAAACTCCTCCTCTGTGTGCCTATATAAACCCCCTTCACTATTTTTCATTCAAAATTTTCTTTAAGAATAAAGTTTAAGAATTCATTTTCTGAATTCAAGAGATTAGTCTAACACTTAGAGAAATCTTGATTATCTAGCACCTTTGTACATTGATTTGACCATTATAACTATGCGTACCGGATTCTGCACTAGATGAAAGTGGATCGGGGCCCTGCACTCGGTTGGACAATCTAGGAATTGAGGTTCCTGCCACAAGAAGCACTGTTAGAGCTGCCCGGCCGGGGTTGGCCGGATAACCCCTCCGGTGTGGGAATCAGTGATCGGAGAAGGAGTGTATATCGAGTTGAGTTTATATCTAAATGTGGTTTTTCTTGGAATCGTTCAGTTACCTTCAATGTGAAGTTCATGTTGTATATATAGTGTTCCTTGCTTGCTTCTCAAGGTGGGTTCATGGAGCTTGGATGCTGCCAGGTGTCCTTTTAGCATTGCTCAAGGTGGAGGACCACCTGGTAGCTGTCATTGAATACATATACTCATTGTAGTCATGCTGATAACAAACCACATTCCTTTGGTTCAACAACTTCTGTGATTCTAGGTGTAAGAGACCAGCTGAGGTGGCAACTTGCACATGCACACATTCACAACTCCCACGTTTCCTTACGAGGTTTCCTCAGCTCGGTACCGATGTGCCTTAGCTCGGCATCATTATGCCTTGTCTCGACCTTTCACAGGATCATTCATGGAGATGGGCTGATCCATTCGGATATCTTTGTATGGGCTCGGCCTATTTTCTGTTCGGCCCATAGGTTCAGTCTCGCAACTCGGCCCAGCCCAGCACCACGGCTGGACTAGCCTTTCCACTGCAGGTTGGGCCCAAGTGCTTGAGGACTTGGGTGGACTGTTGATCATGAAGTTGGGCTCAATTGGTTTGCCCATACACTCATTCAACCCACTTGGATTTGGACTTCAGTGGATTGGGCCGGCCCAAGGCTTGGACCCGACCCATTTCACACTTAGCCCCTTCATTTGCCCCCTAGCTCGCGCTAAGGTTCCCCTTGGGATGGGAGGAGCTATTGTTCTGCTTCCCAAGCGTTGTGTCGTTTCGGTTTTTCCTAGTTCGGCCTTGGTGACGATTCAATCCTGACACACAATCCCTGCATGCGTCCTTTCATGGTGACACGTGGCGATGTGAGATAGGTGTGCAGAGATAGTGCGTCGATTCCATACCGAAGGTCGTGCTCCGTGTACCTGCGCGCCAACTGGTGCAATTAATGCTCTGGCTGTCAATACAAACCCCTTTCTCTACTTTTTCGTTCCTCTAGAGAGTTTCAAAGAAAGAGAAAGAACTCTTCCCATTCCTCTGAACCAGTCTCGTTGGTGCTCTGCTCAGACTTTTTTTGCTGCTGGTCTTGCTTTGCTACCACTGTTCTAGTCTCTGTAAGTCCTCTTGTGATTCTTCTTCTCTTGCCTCTTTCTGTCTTAATCATCTTGTTTGGCCCACTCGCTGTATGTATTCCACACTCTGTTATCTGAGTCCTATCTCTGTCCCATTAGGTTTGTTAAATTGGGAAGTTCCGCTCACTGGTTGATACCCCCAAGGCCATGGCTATGTTTCGCCTAGACTATAATATTCCCGACGACGTTACCCTTTCGTTGGCGAAAGTAGATGCCAAGCGTATGGGCACAAGGAATACCGTCGCTTTTCCCGTCGCGGCCATAGTCGATAGAGGGGTTCGGTTTCCCCTTGATCCGTTGGTGCGCCGGTTTCTGCATCAAGTCCAGTTAACCCCAATGCAAGTATCTGTGAATCTTTTCCGTGTTATTTGTGGCGTATCCACCCTCAATAGACGATTGGGTTTGAACCTTGACATATGGGATATCTTAGGTTGTTATACTCTTTCTCATAACAAAGACCACAGCACGTATTACTTGCGTGTTCGCTCGTTTGATTGCCATTTGGTTACTGGGTTGCCCGATTCGGATAAACACAATGATGTTTTTTTACAAGTTAGTGGAAACTGGGAGTTCCCCGCCGGAACTGAGTTTCAGTCTAAGCGGATGCCCCAGAAAGACGGCTACCCAGGTTCGGGCCTCTCCTTCTAATGTCTTTTGTATTTCTTACTTTATTTTGGATGTTGCTCTGATGGGTCACTCTTTTTTTTTTGCAAAGGCCTCTCGTTTCCAACGAAGACCGAACCGAGAGAATGCTGAAGCCATAAAAGCTGCCCTGAGGTATAAAAAGAGATCTGCACCCGAGTTATTGGATTACCAGTCTACTTACCTCTCCACTATTCCAAAGAAAGCGAGGCTCGCTGCTTCCCTTCTGGACTCTGATATCGAGACTGACACGTCTCTCACTCCTTTGGTCACGAACCGTCGCAGGAGTCAGGGTGCACTTTCTGAGAGAGCGCCCTCCCCTGCCCCCAGTTTCGCAGAGGGCGGGTCTGTGGCAAAGAGAAGTATGTTGGTGGATTTAGAGGCTGAGGCTTTCGGAGCCTCTGATGTTTTGGAAACCCCTCTGGAAAAGACCGAGGCGAAGAGCCTCATGGAAGTAAAGATGGAGGTGGGAGCTTCTGGGGCCCCTGCGACTGCTGCCGAGCCCTCAGCTTCGGTCGCTGTGCGAGCAAAAAGGAGAAGAAGAGAGGCTAGCAAAGTAGTGGTGGGGGAAGCTTCTGAGGATCCTGCTGAGGATGAGGCTTTTGAGAAATGGGAGCCACTAATGTCGCATAAAGGCAGGCCCATTTCCACTTCTGATTCAGTTGTCGCTTCACAAGATTTTGCCTTTGATTTGACTAAGTTTTTGTTGATGCCGGTTGACATGGCCGACCATAATGGGCCCCGTGATATTCCTATCCTGAAGGGGACCCTTCAGATGATGACTGCTGTAAGTGTTTCCTCGTTTTACTTGTCTTTATTGTTGCGTTGCTGTCTCCTTTTCTCTTAATTCTTCATTGTCCTTTGCAGTGTATCCAGAGAATACATCTGTCCATTACCCGTGCTGAAGAGCTAGAAAGGGCCGTGCTGGAGGCCGCAATGAACGCTGAGAGACTGACGGTAAGCTTGGAGACAGAGAAGGAAGGACGCCGAACCACGGAGAGGGAAGCATTTCATTTGAACAAGATTGTCGCTTCAGCTGAAAAATCGAAGGAGGCTGCTATTGGGACACAGGCTCAACTCGAGGGGAAAGTGGCCGAACTGGAGGCCGTTATTGCCGTGATGGCTGCCGAGCGTTCTGCGCTGGAAGCCAAACACTGGCAACAGGGTTGGGATGAAGCTGGGACTACCTATAAGGAAAAGGTGCTAGTGCTGCGAGATAAGCTCTTTCTAAAGGGTTGGACGAGTGCTTTGGCTGCTGCGCTGGTTCCTGAAGGCTCTTCCCTGTTTCAGGATGTCCCCGTTCCTTCGAGATCCTTGGGTTCGAAGACTGTTTCCACCCCTACTGTTCTTCCAGCCGAAGTTTCCCCAGAAGCTAATTCTGCAAACAAGACCCAGGACAGTAATGTTGCCGCTGAAACGGTGGATGTTGAAGGGATTGAAACCCTAGAGACCGAAGCCGCTGGAGATGTGGTTAAGGAGGCTTCTACTTCTCAGGAAGTTGGAGCTGCCTCTACTTTTTCTCCCCCAAACGGCCTAGACGAAATTGTTGATGCTGCTCCTGAGTTTCCCTCTGTTAATGAAAGTTGATGTTGAAAGGATTTGAACTTTTTTTTGCTTTTCTATTTTGATGTATTGTGGCTCGGTCTCCATGACGAGCTTTCTTTTTGCACTTGCCCAGACAATTTTTCTTTTCTCTTTTCTTTTTTTTGCTGCTGGTTATTAGGCCATCTGTGCCTTTTGTTGCATGATAGAATTTTCTCTTTGAACTTGCAATCTGATGCTGTTTGGCTTTTATGTCTGAATGTTTTCTATACTGCCTGCCCCCGGCCGAGCACTGTTGGGACCTCGGGGCTCGAATAGATGCTCGGTCTGGTTCTGTACTACTTTTTAAATAGATGCTATGTCTGATTCTGTACTGCTTGCCCCCGGCTGAGCATTGTTGGGGCCTTGGGGCCGAACTGATGCTTGGTGTGGCTTTGTACTGTTTGCCCCCGGCTGAGCACTGTTGGGACCTCAGGGCCAAACTGATGCTTGGTATGGCTAACGGATATGTGGTATGGCTGTGCTTGAGTTCGTAAGTGGGTCATACTTAGGTCCAGGTTGGTTTTGAAAGAAAACAATTGTTTGCCCCTACTTGGAGCTAAGTAAGATTGGTACTGAAGATTGTGCTCTTAGATAGAACTGCTTAAGTCTGTTGCAACTTTGAGAGCGCAGATGCACTTGAATGAGATAAAGGCATGAAGAGATGTCTTACTCAGGTCCAGGTTGGTTTTAAAAAAAAACAATTGTTTGCCCCCACCTGGAGTTAAGTAAGACTAATGCTGGAAGTTTACTCCTGACAGAACCTGGTCATGCTTGTTCCAACACTGTTAGTTTGAATCAGTACTAAAGTGTTGACGTGTTGGTACTTAAGGAATTCTGTGGATTCAAAGACGTTTACTTAAGATATGTTAGTGTGATTTCCACCAAGCAATTCCACTTGGCTAAAATCCAATTTAGTTGCCAAACATTATTCCACCAAGCAATATCACCTAGCATATTTGAGTGCTAACCAAATTTTATATTCCGTCCAGTCGTTCTAAAACTAAGTCCATTTGGGTGAAGACCAAAGTTAATTCCTTTCAATAAACATCAAAGCTAATTCTATTTGGTGAGGACCAAAGCTAATTCCGTTTGATAAACATCAAAGCTAATTCCGTTTGGTAAGAACCAAAGCTAATTATGTTTGGTAAGAATCAAAGCTAATTTCGTTTGATAAACATCAAGGCTAATTCCGTTTGGTGAGAACCAAAGCTAATTTCGTTTGATAAATATCAAAGCTAATTACAAGAATTTGATAAATTTGAGAGAAGTGGGGAAGCATTTGCATTGGTCAACAGATAAATGCCTTTACATTCTGATAGAGAAGTTGGGGGATAATTCTATTGATAGTATTTCTTGAGATTTGTTACGTTCCAAGGCTGAGGCATAGCTCTACCATTCAGATCCTTTAGGTAGTAAGCTCCATTTCCAACAACAACTGTGACTTTGTAGGGACCTTCCCAGTTAGGCCCAAGTTTGCCCTCGCCAGGCACCCTTTTGTGATCCATAACTTTCCTCAAAACCAGTTCTCCTGGTGTAGATTGCCTTGGGAAAACTTTTTGGTTGAAACTCTTGATGAACTGCTGCTGGTACGCTACAAGTCTAATAAGTGCTGCTTCTCTTCGGCCCTCTGCCATATCCAGTGCTTGTGCAATAGCTTCCTTATTACTGGTGTTCTCAAACAATTCAGATCGAAGGGTTGGGAGGCCTACTTTGAGTGGGATGACGGCCTCCATTCCATAAGTTAGGGAGTAAGGTGTTTCCCCCGTTGAGCGTCATGCTGTGGTTCGGTATGCCCATAGCACGTGGGGTAACTCTTCAACCCATTTTCCTTTGGCATGCTCAAGCCGTTTCTTTACTCCGTTGATGATGGTTTTGTTTGACGCCTCTGTCTGTCCATTGCTTTGCGGGGACCCTGGAGAAGAGTTCTTATACTCAATCTTGAGGTCGGCACAAAACTTTCTAAAGATCTTACCATCGAACTGCGTTCCATTATCCGCAATCAGTACTCGCGGGATGCCGAAATGCACCACCACGTTTCTCATGACAAACCGCTTTGTATCCGTTTCTTTGATACTTGCCAATGCCTCGACTTCGACCCACTTAGTAAAATAGTCGGTTGTAGCAATGAAGAATCGTCTGTTCCCCGTGCCTCGCGCTAATGGTCCGATAATATCAAGGCCCCATTGGGCAAAGGGCCATGGGCTGGTGAGTGGAGTGAGAGTTTTGGCTGGCTGATGAATGAATGGAGCAAACCTCTGACATATATCACACTTCTGTACGTATTGCTGAGCATCTTGTTGCATCCGTGGCCACCAATATCCGTGAGTGAGGGCTCGGTGTGCCAGTGACCTTCCGCCAACGTGGCATCCATAAATCCCATCGTAAATTTGCAGAGAACATTCTCGACCAGATTTGGATGCACACATAGACGATAAGGGCCAAGATAGGAGCGTCTGTACAGCTTCCCGGATGGCGAGATCCAAAACCGAGCTGACTTATGTCTGACTTTGTTGGCTTCCTTTTTGTCTTCGAGGAGAGTACCAGATTTTAGAAAAGCAAGTATTGGATCCATCCAGCTCGGCTCTACGCTGCTGCCGAGGACTGGAGATGCAATGCTTGGTTCTGGCACAAACTCGACCCAAACTTTTCTGGCATCTTTGGTATCCACTGATGAGCCGAGACAAGCCAGAGCATCAACATGGCCGTTTTTGTCCCGACTAATTTGTTCCACTCGTATGGATTGAAACTTTTTGAGTAAGTCTTTGGCCTTGCCTGCGTACATGGCCATTCTTTCATCCTGTGTTTCATAGACCCCAGAAAGTTGGTTTACCACTAGCTGTGAATCACTGAAAATAAGAAGCTGTTCTGCACTGAAGTATTCGGCACTACGTAAGCCAGCCAACAACGCTTCGTACTCTACCTCGTTGTTCGAAGCCTTCCAACCAAGCCTGAGAGCCTGTTCCCAGATAAATCCTTCTGGTGAGATAAGTACTACTCCTGCCCCCGAACCTCGGTTATTGGACGGCCCGTCAACGTAGAGCTACTAGATGTTTCCAATGAAGAGTTTCCAAACTTCCGAAGCGCAGGGCTTTCCTTGTTCAGTGATGCATGGCACCTGTGCCGAACTTGGATTCCCTAGTTCGGTACTCTGGGTGGGAGCAAATTCTGCGACGAAATCTGCTAAGACCTGGGCCTTAATTGCTGTCCTAGGTTGATACCGAATGTCAAACTTGCCAAGTTCTACCACCCATTTTGCTGTTCTGCCAGAGAAATCAGCTCGGCTAAATACAGATCTAAGGGGGAATTCAGTGAGGACATTGATGGTATACCCCTGGAAGTAATGTTGTAACTTCCTCGAGGCGATAAGCAGCGCATAAGCTAACTTTTCCAATGGTAGATACCGTGTCTCGGCATCTAGTATAGTCTTGCTAACATAGTATACAGGCATCTGTTCCTTATTAACTTCTCGAATTAATACTGAGCTTACGGCATGATCTGAGACTGCTAGATAGAGGTACAGCTCCTCTCTTGGCTCTGGAGTGGACAGAAGGGGAGGTGTACTGAGGTATCTTTTGAGGCTTTGCAGTGCTTCAGTGCACTCGCAACTCCATTCAAATGCTGCCATTTTCCTCAAAAGCTGGAAGAAGGGCTTCATCCAATCTGAAGATTTGCTGATGAACTGATTCAGTGCGGCCGCCATTCCGGCCAGTTTCTGCAGCTCCTTAGCCTTTGTTGGTACTTCAAGATCTTGTATTGCTTTTATTTGGTCCGGATTTGCCTCAATTCCTCTGTGAGTGACCATATATCCCAAGAACTTCCCTATTCCTACCTCGAAAGCGCATTTCGAGGCATTGAGGCGAAGCTGATGGTTTTTTAAGATGTCGAAAACTTCTCTCAAGTCTGTAAGATAGTCTGTAGCAAACTTGCTCTTGACTACCATATCATCTATATAAGCTTCCATGGTTTTCCCGAGTTGGTTTTTGAACATCCGAGTGATCATCCGCTGGTAGGATGTTCCGGCGTTCTTGAGGCCGAACGGCATCACTTTGTAGTAGTAAGTTCCTCTTGGAGTGATAAATGCTGTCTTTTCTTGATCCGGACTGAACAGTGGTATCTGATGATAACCGCTATAAGCGTCCAGAAAGCTCATGTGCTCATACCTTGCTGTTGAGTCTACTAGTTGATCAATGCGAGGCAGCGGAAAGCTATCTTTAGGGCTGGCTTTGTTCAAGCAAGTGAAGTCAACGCAAACTCTCCATTTTCTGTTCTTCTTCTTGACTACAACTGTGTTGGACAACCATTGCGGGTACTGAACTTCTCAGATTGCTCCTAAAGCTAGGAGTTTTTCGACTTCGGCAATTACTGCTTCAGTGTGCTCAACTGAGGATCTCCGACTTTTCTGCACAATGGGCCGAGCTGAAGGGTTGATGTTGAGCTTGTGGCAAGCAAATTCTAGGTCCAACCCTGGAGTATCATATGCTGACCATGCGAATACCTCCCATATTTTCCCTTAGCAGTTCTAGCAGCTGAAGTTTCTCATCAGCACCTAGCGAGGTACCGATAAGGAAGTACTTTTCTGGGTTGTCCTCTTTTACCAGGACTCTCTCCAAATCCTCTACTATCTTCTCCTTTGGGGCTCCCCCTACATCTTCCAAGACTGGCTGTTCGGCCACTTCTACCGTCTGTACCTGATTGCAGAGTTGCTTTGCCTTTAATGCTGCCATGAAGCAATGTTTGGACGCAACTTGATCCCTTGAGATCTGCTCTACTCCGTGTTCCGTTGGGAAATGGATGAGCTGGTGGTAGGTTGAAGGGATTGCCTCCATTTGATGAATCCATGGACGGCCAAGTATGGCGTTGTAAGGGGATGGTGTATTAATAACCAAGAACTCTATCTGGAGAGCAACACTATTCTGCCAAGCGGCCATTCTGGCTGTGAATTGAAACCAACTGTAGACACCCCATTTTTGACCGACCTTAAGACTCAGACGTCACTGATTGAGCGCTCGATGATGATGCATATTGTGCTCGTTCTGAGGTTTCAGAGTCTCGACTGCAAGCCTTGCCTCCGGACTTCGGGGCTCTTTTGTGCTTTGCCTCGGTTTGCGAACCAAGTTCTGGGTTTTCTCTATTTTCTCTTTCCGAAGGGAGGGAGAGGTCTCGTAGACCATCTCTCAATGGCCGTAGGCTACGTTTCGTGGTCGTAGGCCATTCATCCCGTTTGGAGACCAGTTTCGGATTTTCGGAGCTGTCGGCCGTGTGCCTCGGTTCGGGACCGCCTAACTACCTCCATTTGCTCCGGTTTTTGGCACACACCCTATTTCCTCCCTTTAGAGGAACACTGTGGCCCGAGAGACCAACTTCGTGGTCAAACGCCACGTCCGGTGCCTAACAGTCGGTTTTCGGGGCCCCGGGCCGCGCGTTTCGACCCCCGAACCTTCGTTTTGCATCCGTCTTGGTCCATTTTTGGCAGGGACCCTATTTTCATGGTTAGGAAGGTTGTAGGAGGGTGGGAGACCAGTAATTTTTCTGAAAAACCAGTTTTCTCCTTTTTCTCTCTCCTAAAGCCGATTTTTCTGACAAAAAGCTAGTTTTTCTCACTTTTGAGCCACAATTTCTGACTTTTCATACCACCATTGTGATCTACTCATCTGGGAGGCCACCAATATGGGTAGGCCGACCATTAATTCTTCCTGACCCTTTTGAACCCCTCTAAAAAGATGGTTTTTCTCTCTTCTGAACCACTTTTTCTGGTTTTTCTCTACACAACTGTGTTGCACTCATCTTGGAGGCCACCTTTTTGGGGTGGCCGACCAGTAATTCTTCTTAAACCTTTTGACCCCTGGTTGGCCGACCAGGGGAGGTGGCCGGCCGGCCACCTTGGCCTTTTCAACCTGACCGGCCATGTTTGCCCTCCTGAGTGTGTTCCAGCTGTGCCAGCTGTTTCACACTTGATCCACTGCCCGAGGGCTTTGTCCTTGTTTTGACCCCTTTAAAGGTGGTTTTTGCCCCCTTTACTTGGTTTAAAAAGAGTTTGGCCCCTTTGGTCAAGCTTCTTGAGAAAGCTTGACCCTTTTGGTCTAGCTTCCTCAAGAAGCTTGACCCCTTTGGTCAAGCTTCTTTTAGAAGCCTTGACCCCCCCCTCTTGGCTTATCCAAGAAGCCTCACCCTTCTCCCTCTATATAATACACATTCTACCTCCATTGGAGAGGGTTAGAAGCTTTGGGCTGAGAATTATACACACAACCTCCTATATCTATACTCTATGCCTCCAAACACCCATTCTCTTGGCCACTTTACCCTACACCTCATAGCCTACCACCTCCATCATCCATTCCAGCCCCTTGGGGGTCATTTGCAGAGGTTGAAAGCTCACCAACTTGGTCCAGAAGCTGCTAGAGGTCGGCTCTACAAGGGTAAGCTTCTATTTTCCCCATTTTTGCATCATTTTGCTCTACATCTTAGCTCCTTTTGCTTGCATTTTTGGGCTTCGACCTGAACTGAAAATAGTCTTATTTTGAGCTCATCTTCATGTTTGATCAAGAACTTTTTTCTGTTTGAGGTCTTCTACTCCCCCTTTGTGCTTTATCTCCCTTTTAGGGTTTATCTTGCATGATATATTAGCCTTATTTGTGAGTATTTCTGGGCTTCAAGCCAAACTTTAAAGTGTTTTATTTTGAGCCCCTTTTCAACTTTGTTTAAGGGCTCTTTGCTGTTTGAGGCCATCTACTTCCCCTTACCCTCTATCTCTCTTTTAGGGCCATTTTTGCATCATATTTTAGCCTTACTTGTGAACATTTTAGAGATTTGCTATAAACTGAAAAAACTTTTTTTTTGACATCCTCTTCAAGTTTGGTTAAGGTCCCATTTCTGTTTGGGGTCATCTTCCCCTATGCATGCTTCATTCCTTCATGATTAGGGCTATGCATTAGAGCACTTGCATTGGCCATGGTTTGGCCTCTTAGCCACTGAAATCCAGTGGATTTTCAGTGGCTTAGATGCATTTTTGAGGGCCAAAATCAGAGGGGGTGACCCCCTCTCTCCTTGTCTTGTTTGGTGGTCTTTTAGGCCTTCCAAAGGGACCCTATTTTGCATGCATTGAAGTCTTATTTTCGGCTTTATTATGAGGGTTTTGAGGTCTGCCTTGGCTCTTTCCGAGGCCCTTTTGGCCATATTTTATCTCTATGATGCATGTGTAGAGAAATCCCATTCAAGGCCTTTCAAAGAGGCCTTTCTTTGCATGTTTCCGAGACTGATTCCAGGGCCTATTTGGTGGGTTCTAGGGCTTTCATAACCCATTTCTAGAGTTGGTTTAGTCTTGCTAAGTGTCTATCTTGTATGTACTTAATAACCCCTTGTATGGCCCTCTAAAGGAGCTCATCATTTTGGCATGCATTGGCTGTATTTCAGTGATTATTTGGGCATATTTTGACATGTTTTATTCACTGATTTTTTCTGGTTTAATGAGTTCTCATACGCTTCATATACATGCCATGTAAACCATGTTTGCTAGTCAAAGTTGCATGCTATTTTAGTTCATCATGCTAGCATCTTTTGGTCATGCTTTGAACTAGAAATGTTCATGTTTTGGGACTGCCTTGGCTCTGTCTTTGTGCTTCATAGTCAAATAATGCATGCTTTGTATATCTATAAGTCAATACATGTGCCTAGTTTTGAGTTTCGGGGCTCATCTCATGCATCGGGCTCCATGTTTCCATGTTTCGGGACCTTTTAGCATCATGTTTCAGTGCTGGAGTTTACATGTTTGAATGCCATGCTTCATCCTTGCCATGCCTTGTTAGAGTTGCATGCTGTGCCTTAGGTTCAGTCCTCGGTTTGCGTGCATGTGTGCACGCATTTCGGTAGTCTCATTTTCATCTTATGACTGCTGATGTGAGTGTGGCTGAGGTCCACTCATATTGGTGTAAGCCCATATTGCATTGTGTATGCCATGTTACATCGAGCATTGTGTATGCCATTTCATAGCATTGCGTATGCTAGGTTCCATGTTAGGATTGCATTCATGCATGTCATGCATATTGCATTGTGTTTGGGATAGGAATTAGTCCGAGCATGGGAAACGAGGGACATTTCGTACTCCGAGTGACGGAACGTGTCTCAATTCCCGGTTGCCGACACTCCGGATTAATCATGATGGAGTCTAGGCCTTGTTATGTTTTCATGTGCATTCATTTCATATTAAGTCGTGCAATTCGACTCCTCGGCCATCATGCATCGAGATGCATGATTGATGGCACGAGGATCAAGGCAAGCATACATATGTGAAAATACATTGCCATGCCCCTTTCTTGCTCTCTGTTGCAGCAAATCAGAAACCGGCAGTCTTTTGGAGCTTCGTGCAATATTCCGGGTTTAATTGTAAATAGAGGCTAATTGGGGCATCGCAATGGATTTCCACGCAAGGCAACTCAAGCACGCATCATTCATCATTCGGAACAGAGTTGAGGCGGTCCATAGATTTGCGTGCTAGTTTACTGCTTTCCTAGTTACATTTGTTAATTAATTAGGGTTTTGTATTTATTCGGACGGTACTATTTATTCGGACTGTATATTATTTATTCGGACCCTCCGGGCGAGGGCACAATTGTAATAAGTGTGCGTGCTTGTGATGTATGTCTTCCAACCCCACGTCTTTCTCCTTTTTATTTACCAGCTTATGATGGTTAGATTAGGGCCTGTTTTCAATTAGCATACTTATGCTCGTATATTTGCATCCATTCATCTGTATTGCATGCACCGGGCTCGGCGCATCATATTAACTGCATTTGTATTTCAATTCCAAGTTGAATACATGTTAGCTATAGCATCATCATATGTCATTCTTAGAATAGTCGAGCCTATTGTAGTTGCATTCCTGCATATGTTGCATTAGGCATTTCAGCATAGTTAGGATCATGCATGGATTTCTAACATAGCTTCTGTTTTGGCTTGGAGTACTCGGTAAGTGTTTATGTTTTAACATCTTTGCATGCGTGTGAGTGACTGCCATGATAGCATGCTTACCATGAGGCTATGTGCTTATGTGATATACCTGCCTGAATGCCTGTGGGTGAAGGTTGGATTATCTGAATTGGAATAATGCATTGACTGTGAGTTTTAAGCCCACTAGATAGTGGCAAAACCATCTTTTCTAAACCCACCCGAGGGTGGCAAAATCCGCATTTTTAAGCCTACTTGCGAGTAGCAAACCACTTTCAAAAATAAACATGAAATGTTTTGTTCCAATTCAGGCGATCCAGTCTATACTTGTATGCTGTGCGCATCACATAATAAATCTAGGCTAATAACCGGAATAAGAATGCATAATGTTTTCAAAACTAGACATCATGGTTAGTAGAGGCCGATCTTTGATCGGGCGAACGGGGGTGCTCACGAAGTGACCTTCCCCAATCGTACCCAAGTTCCCGAGCCGAGGTAACTTTGGTGATGACGGACACGTGGCCTTAGGCAACGAGTCAAGGTTTCCTAAATTTCCCAAAATAAAATATTTAGGTGGCGACTCCGTATCTGGCAAATCAGTCCATGTTTGGCACTTCTTTACAAAAAAAATCTATTTTCAAAAACGATTTGCCGGATTTGGACTCTCTGGTTCAGATTAAGAACCGTGACAATTGAGTCCGAACTGTAGTGAGGCCCAAGGGCACGTCTACAGTTTCTGGCGACTCTGCTGGGGATTTAGAGAACTTGACTCGAACTCATGATATCTGGTTTTGACTACACTTATGTGTTTCTTTGCATTGCATTTGCATTGGTGCGCCTAGGACACTGTGTTTGCCATCTGCTATTCCTGAGCGGTTAGCCTGAGGCTGCGTGCCATAAGGTTGATCGGTTACGGGCTCTGCCAGTATGGGAACACAAACCCCAGTTTTACCGGGGCACCCCTTTTGACCATTCGACCTAGTGCATATTTGGAATCCATAGTGACCATTCCAAACTAGGACAGGTTGCTTACCCGATAAGTTGTTTGAAATCGCTGCGTGCATAATGAAACCCTAGCTCCTGACAAAATAAGACAGGGAAACCCTACCCCAACATAGGGGTGTTTTAGCTCTCACTTATCTGTTATGTGCTTTTAGAGTGCGTCTCTACAAGAATGCATGTATCAGTTTGCAAGTTTGGGCATCAGGCCTGCGGGCACCAGTTTAGTATTTTGGGAATCAGTGATCTGCGAGTATCAGATTCAGTTTTTGGGACAATAATTTGAGAATAGTGATCAGTGGTCGAATACCGTTATTCAGCTATGCTTACATCTGTTCTGGTAAAATTGGACTGAGATGCTGCCTGTTTTCTCTTCAGGGGGGGATCAGAGATTCAGTTCAGAGCAACCAGTGTTCTCCTTTGCTGAGGCAAGATAGAAAAAGGCTCATCGGTCCGTCAGATCCATCAGTCACCAGTCCGGTCCATCTGATCCGTCAGTCACCAGTCAAATCATCTCTGTTCAGTTCAGCAGACTCGTGATGACGCAAAATCCAGAAGAAATTGTGGTCTTGGCAGTAGCATTGAGCCACGGCCAGGAAATCACCATGCAGGGTGAGACCAATGTCGACATGCCACACCCACCTACGTCACCTGCTGCGCGTCCAATCTGGGAACCCCAGTATTTCCAAGCTCGTGAGCCCACAACCTTTGAGCTGATGGGAATGATCGGTGACCTTCAGAGATCTATGGCTGATCTCGCCTATGGAATGTCGGCTTCGCCACCGACCACGTTGTATGCCGGGAACTTCATACCGCAGGAGCCCCCGCTACTGGGGCGAATTGTAATTGAGCTCAGCCAACCTAAAGCTGCCTCAAGCTCTGGCAATGATATGTCAACAGCAGCCGGACTTTGCACTAGTCAAGCAACCCAAACCTTCCACCAAGATGAGGCGAGCAGAAAGAACAAAATGAAAGTGGACATTGATCCCTATGAACGACTTCAGCAAGCTGTTGAGGCTCTAAAAGCCGAGGGGCTAGATAAGCAACAAGTACTCGCAGTTGTGGCTAAGACTGTAGATAACATTTTCCCCACTCAGGCCGAGAGCAGTTCAAGCCAGAGGGAAAATCGAGTTAGGGACCGTCGTGCCAGGACAGTTCCTTTCAATCCTAACCCTGCACCGGGAAAAGATCAGAAAGCCAAGGCGGCATCTGCCGATCCTTTTGCCAGTGCGTCCGGCAAAAGTCAGCAAACTTCAAAGTATCTTCCCCGAGGGCGCAGACTCTTCCACGCCCTTTATATGCCTTTGTCTAAGGCGCTCCAGATCCTTGCTGAAAGGGGGCACCTTAGACCCCTTGAGCCTCGGTCTCTCTCGAACCCTCTTCCGGCTACGCATGACGCTACCTAGTACTGCGTGTACCATCAGCAAACTAGCCATACTACCGACAACTGCTTCCGTCTTCGCCATGACGTACAGGATCTATTTGACAACGGGGTCATCCTCCCGCCGAGCTCAACAAAGTTTATCGGCACTGGATCGGTGAACTTAGGGGATAATGTGACGTGATCGGGGGATAAACCACCTGCGGGCGGCGCTCAATTAACTCTGGATATGGTGGATGGCATGCACTATTTTGAGCACATTCGCGAATGTTGTTAATTTGTACTTTCTGACTTGGGTATTGAGTCAGTCTTGTTGTTTTGTATAGAGTCAGTCTTTTCTTACTGAGTCAGTTGGGTCTGTCTTGTTGTACCGAGTCAGTCCTGTTTTGTTGGAGTCGGGTGATTTCGGGGGTGTTACCTCGGACATCACTTATTTGTTTTGTGCTTTGTCTTTTCATTTTCTTTTGAGTCTGTTTCTGCTGTGGAGCCAGTTGCAACCAGGAAATCTGAATGAAACTGCTGTGGCTATCATGTTTTTGTGCTTATCGCTACTTTGAGCTTGTTGTGCTGACGAAGTTTGGATGAAACGGCAGTGCTTCTCACCTGCTCTTCTATGCCTTTTAAATTATTGCATTGACCTAAGTTTTTCAAAACGTTTTGAACACTGTGAGGAAAACGAAGAGGAAGGAATTCCTCTGGTTTTGCAAAATTTGATCAATTGAGAGAAAGAGAGGCATGCTAAGCCCTTAATGAATGAGATCATGTTTGTTAATGTGATTACTGAGAAGGATCCTGGCTTGATCCAGATGGGTTCCACACTGTGTTCAGCGCGAGCAACTAGTCGCTTTCTTAAAAGATTTCAAAAAATATTTTGCCCAATCTTGCGAAGACCTGTGTGGAATCGCTCTTGAGATTGTGCAGCTTAGGATCGCTCTCAGCCTCTAGACTCGACCCCTTTACTTTCGAACCTTGAACTTGGATTCAGAATGTTCAACAGTCAACCACAGTGTGAGGACCGTGTGGCCAGATTTGAAGCAGCCCACGAACCAGGGGCAAGAAAGTCAAAGGAAGCTTGCAAAGCTGGATCAGAAGCACCCCTCGAACTACGGGCAAAAAATGTCAGATGTACTCTAAGAGTCAAGAAAATTGGGCTGTTTCTCAAGCTAACGAAGATCGGAAAGAATGCCAAATCCCAAAAGGGAGGAAAGAAGAAAGTATTGCTAAAGGATAGCCAAGTTCCTATCCACAACATTAGGGGCAATTCAGCCCCCCATTGGATGGACTCCTACATCATCAGCAAACAACAGCCACTCTCCTGGATTCAGATGGCTTCGAGATCTTAAAACCATTTGGCATGGACAAAGCTACACTTTTACCCCTGAGAGGCTCGCTGGGCCGAAAACCTGGAAGGGCGACCCAGGCAAAAGTTAGAGCAAGAAAAGAAGAAAAATAACAACAAAAAAAAAGAAAAGAGCAAAAGAACAAAAAAGAAAAATTCAAAGAAAAGAACAAAAAAAGAAAAAAGATGAAAAAGAAAAAAAAAAAGAAGAAAAGAAATGAAAAGAAAAGAAGAACATAGCTCGCTGGGCCGAAAACCCGCAAAGGGCGGCCTTGGTAAAAGTTAGAGCGCAAAAGGAGAGGTTAATACCCAAGTGTACCTTAACCCCGAACTACGTAAGGCTTGATTCCTATCTTTGGGATACGTAGGCAACTTCATTCTGAAGTCCAGCTGTAAAACACTTCAAATTTGACTGTGTCCATGTAGTGGTTTTGATCATCTTTGCCTTATCTGTATCTGAGAGTTCGGTTGTGATCGTCACTCTGAGGACTTATTACAATGCGCTGCGGTACCATTCAAACAAGCGGCAACTTTCCGTTGCCATACAGTGCGCTGCGGCACCATTCAAACAAGGGGCAACTTTCGTTGCCAAACAGTGTGCTGCGGTGCTGTTCAAACAAGGGGGCAATTTCCCATTGCCATACGGTGTCGTTCAGACAATGGGCAATTTTCCTTCGGATCTGAGGTTGTGCATCTCAAGAGTAAGGTTCCATGCTCGTTGAGCAGTGGCCATTTGCAAAAATAATATTTGAGAATTTTTACTGAGGTTGACTAATTTTTTCGAAAAGTATTCCATTTTTCAAAACTGGACCATTTTTTGGACCCAAAAAAGGAAAATTTTCAGTGCTCATAACCTGACTTGCATGATTTCAAATCAGAAAATTGAACAAGTGTGTTAATCTAACTCTCATTTTGGTTAAAATGGTTTTAGCAAAAGCAAAAAAACAAAAAATGGTCAAAATGATGAACTAGGGGCACAGTTGAGTTAGGCTTTCTGTCTTTTCCCCTTTATCAACACACTTGTCAGAAAGGGCATCATACCTGTCGAAAAAAGGGCACAACTGAAGCTAACAAGCAAAGGGCTGAAAGCTCTCTCATCCTCCAAGCAGCGAAGTATCAAGTCGAGAGCGAAGTATCAAGTCGAGTGCGAAGCACGAATTAGAATGAATCAAGATACTCTTTCATCCGGGGCATCGACTAAATGTCACCGAAGGAAATAGCCGCGAGCTGATAACGTTGGGCATGAGCCCACAACTTCTTGTTTATCCACCAACCACCCAGGGGAGGGATAAAAAATGAGAGATTAAAGAATAGAGAGATGTACGTGGAGAGAAAAAGTGAGAAAAATGGCTTTTTCAGAAAAACAGAGCCTGAGGGCCGAGTGATGTGAGAATCACAAATGATAAAGGGTGGGAAACAATATCCGGAGAAATTGGCTCCTCGTGCACTGAGGGGTCTCTTGCTATTGGAACACGTCTGTGTGTTGTGTCAGTCGTTTTGTTTGTCTCGATTCTTGTTTCAAGTCGTTTCGGGTGTCTATAGATGTGTTTAGGTTGTCTTACCTTGTCTTTCTCTTTGTTGTTAAGTCGTGCCATGTTGTGTTCAGTTGTAGGCTCAATACCTAGTTGAGAACTTATTCTCCCTCTCAATTTCAAAAAATCGTTTTGTGCTCAAAGTGTCGTGCTGTTCTCCACATTTGTGCAAAACAAGATTTTGTTCTTTCAAAAACCGCAGGGTTCAACCCAGGTTATGTGGAAACAGTAAAACCAGGACCTATCTGAAACTATATAGGTTCCAGACTTCGAAGTAAAAGAAAAAAGGGGAAATGTCAGGCATCTGAGTTTGTTTCAACTTCTGCAAGTTCCATCGTCGCATCCTGTATGTTCAGAATGAGCTGTGTGTTCAAAAATTAAAAGACCACTGTGTTATGAGCCATGTGTTCAGATCGAGTAGTGTCGTGTTATGAGCTGCGTGTTCAAAATTGAAATGTGTGCGCTACGTGTTCAAAATAAAGTGAATGAACTGGGTGTTCAGAAATGAAAATTTATGAGCTGTGTGTTCAAAATTAAGAATAAGCTGCGTGCAAATGAAATGAATAAGCTGCGTGCAAATGAAATGTATGAACTGTGTGTTCAAGTGTGTGCTGCGTGTTCACATTCAAAATATGGGCTGCGTGTTCAGGAATCAAAATTTGGGCTGCGTGTTCAACTTTCAACAACTGTGTGCTGCGTGTTCACATTCAAAATATGGGCTGCGTGTTCAACTCTCAACAAATGTGTGCTGTGTGTTCACATTCAGAAAACTGGGCTGCGTGTTCAGAAATTCGAAAATTTGGGCTGCGTGTTCAACTCTCAACAAATGTGTGCTGTATGTTCACATTCAGAAAACTGGGCTGCGTGTTCAGAAATTCAAAAATTTGGGCTGCGTGTTCAACTCTCAACAAATGTGTGCTGTGTGTTCACATTCAGAAAACTAGGCTGCGTGTTCAGAAATTCAAAATTCTGGGCTGCGTGTTCAACTCTCAACAAATGTGTGCTATGTGTTCACATTCAAAATATGGGTTGCGTGCTCAGAAATCAAAATTTTGGGCTGCGTGTTCAACTCTCAACAAATGTGTGCTACATGTTCACATTCAAAATATGGGCTGCGTGCTCAGAAATCAAAAGTTTGGGCTACGTATTCAACTTTCAACAAGTGTGTGTTGCGTGTTCACAATCAAAAAATGAGCTACGTGTTCAGAAATTCAAAAGTTTGAGCTGCGTGTTCGAAATGCGAAGAAGGAGCTGTGTGCCCGGAAAACGAGCTGTGTGCCCAAAGAACGATCTGTGTGCCCGAAAAAGAGCTGTGTGCCCGAAAACGAGCTGTGCGCCCGGAAAATGAGCTGTGTGCCCGAAGAAGGAGCTGTGTGCCCGGAAAATGAGCTGTGTGCCCGAAAAACGAGCTGTGTGCCCGAAGAACGAGCTGTGTGCCCGGAAAGGAGCTGTGTGCCCGAAAATGAGCTGTGTGCCCGGAAATGAGCTATGTGCCCGAAAACGAGCTGTGTGCCCGAAAACGAGCTGCGTGCCCGAAAAGGAGCTGTGTGCCCGAAAATGAGCTGTGTGCCCGAAGAACGAGCTGTGTGCCCGGAAAGGAGCTGTGTTCCCGAAAAGGAGCTGTGTGCCCGGAAATGAGCTGTGTGCTCAAAAATGAGCTATGTGCCCGGAAAGGAGCTGTGTGCCCGAAAACGAGCTGTGTGCCCGAAAAGAAGCTGTGTGCCCGAAAACGAGCTGTGTGCCCGAAAATGAGCTGCGTGCCCGAAGAACGAGCTGTGTACCCGGAAATGAGCTGTGTGCCCGAAGAACGAGCTGTGTGCCCAGAAAGGAGCTGTGTGCCCGAAAATGAACTGTGTGCCCAAAAACGAGCTGCGTGCCCGACGAACGAGCTGTGTGCCCGGAAAAGAGCTGTGTGCCCGAAAATGAGCTGTGAGCGCGAAGAATGAGCTGCGTGCCCGAAAATAAGCTGCACCCCCAAAATGAGTTGTGTGCCTGAAATCTGCTGTGTGCCCAAGATGAGCTGCATGCCCGAAATGTGTTGTGTGCCCCAAATGAGCTGTGTGCCCAAAAGAGCTGTGTGCCCGGATTAAACAGAGTGTTGTGTTTCGAGCTGCGTGCCGAACGAACAGAATATTGTGTTGTAAGCCACGTGCCAAACAAACAAAGTGTTGTGTTGTGAGTTGTGCACCAAATGAATGGAATGCTATGTCGTAAGCTGTGTGCCAGGTCTTGCATTGTGCTTGCATTTCATTCGCGCTATTTTGCGTATCGCGCTATCTTGCGCACCTCCATCGCACTGTTTTGTGCATTGCATATCACTCGCGCTATTTTGCGCATCGCGCTATCTTGCGCACTTCAATCGCACTGTCTTGTGCATCATATCATTCACGCTATTTTGCGCACCTCATCGCACTGTTTTGTGCACCTTACTTGCATTGTGCATGCATTTTATCGCGCTATTTTGCGCATCGCACTATTTTGTGCACCTTACTTGCATTATGTATGCATTTTATCGCGCTTTCTTGCGCACCTTACCTGCACTTGTTAATGCATTGCATCGCGCTATCTTGCGCACCTTACCTGTATAGCACTGTTTTGTGCATTCACCCTACTCGCACTATTTTGTGCACCTTTAGCTCGCACTGTCTTGTGCACTCTTTTGGTCTAGGAGACCTTAAATCCTGTATCTTTATTCACACTGCCTTGTGCACTTTCCTGGTCTAGGAGACCTTAAATCCTCTAAAGGTGCAATTCCTTTGGTGTTTGTCGTGCCCGAACAACTTCCGGTGGTCTGGTATAGCCACCTGCCTGTGTTTGCGTTGAGTTCCTAGGAGACCAACTGAGACGGTGGAAACTAGAGTTCGAATGGCTCTTGCCTAGAACGCAAAGGTTCGGGATTTCCGACACTAAAGTCTAGTTTAAATACCCAGAGGTATATCCTTGGCTTGAAATCTGTATGGTAGCCCCATAGATTAAGATAGTATGTGTGTGCACCTCAATTCTGGATACTGAACCAACCTAGTCTGTCACCCTGTTGCAGAATAGGGAAAGCTGCAACCACAGTCAGGGAGAAAAGTAGTACCTGTGGTTCAACCGAAAAGAAGGGGAAGATTCCTACATCAGCATGAGGTAAGACATTGCTGAGGTAGATCATTGCTAATTGCCCCTGTAAGGTACCTTCACTTCCTATCTATTGCATCACATTATGTTTATTGCATTTTATATAGCATATATTGCATGCATTTTCTGCATATCCGTTGGATCACCTCTATTCTATGGCTCGCGCCTTTCCATATTGAGTTTGGTTTGGCATGTGCCCATACTTTTTACGTTGAAGCATGGTTATGAGATTTTGTGTACGCACCTATTACACTGATGGAATTGTGGTTTGAAGGTGACGGCACCATTTCCGTGTTAGACGTGGTTTGTTTGTGTCCATGCCTTGTCTAGGCAAGATACGGTTTGGCTGCGCGCCTTATCCATTGCATTCATTACATTGTGGTGTAGTGTGTTACATCTAGCATTTAGGATCACGATCTTTCCTCAGCAAATCATTCCTCACTTATATCATGCCACCCAATTACTTGTATCTTGTGTTCCGTCTACACACACATAGACCTGCATGTGTACGCACCTATTCCACTGAGGGGGATTGTGGTTTGAGGGTGTCGGCACCTTTTCTATGGTAGACGGAGCTTGATTTTGCATCTCTATCCACTTCATGATATTTGTGTGGTTTTGTACTGCTTATGGTTTGATCATCCCGAATGCATTGCATATCATTTGCATTGTTTCATTACATTGCATTGCATAAATCCTGAATTCTCAAACCGGCTTCGCGAAAGCGTATAAGTCCAATTTTCAAACCGGCTTCGCGTAGCGTATTAGTCCAATTATCAAAATCTTCCTGCATGTCGTTTTGCATTTTGCCCCCTACCTGCGAGCACATCTTTGTTTATCTCGCCTGTTTGTCTAAGTCTTCGACCTTGTCAAAAATGGGTCGTCTCTGGGCTTTGACATTCACTCCCGTCACTTATGACTTCCGAGTTCTGTCAAAGAGGGGCAACTGTAGACACCCCATTTTTGACCGACCTTAAGACTTAGACGTCACTGATTGAGCGCTCGGTGATGATGCATATCGTGCTCGTTCTGAGGTTTCAGAGTCTCAACTACAAGCCTTGCCTCCGGACTTCGGGGCTCTTTTGTGCTTTGCCTCGGTTTGCGAACCAGGTCCTGGTTTTCTCTGTTTTCTCTTCCCGAAGGGAGGGAGAGGTCTCGTAGACCATCTCTCAGTGGCCGTAGGCTACGTTTCGTGGTCGTAGGCCATTCATCCCGTTTGGAGACCAGTTTCTGGTTTTCGGAGCCGTCGGCCGTGTGCCTCGGTTCGGGACTGCCTAACTACCTCCGTTTGCTCCGGTTTTTGGCACACACCCTATTTCCTCCCTTTAGAGGAACACTGTGGCCCGAGAGACCAACTTCGTGGTCAATGCCACCTCCGGTGCCTAACAGTCGGTTTTCGAGGCCCCAGGCCGCACGTTTTGACCCCCGAACCTTCGTTTTGCATCCATCTTGGTCCATTTTTGGCAAGGACCCTATTTTCATGGTTAGGAAGGTTGTAGGAGGGTGGGAGACCAGCAATTTTTCTAAAAAACCAGCTTTCTCCTTTTTCTATCTCCTAAAGCCGGTTTTTCTGACAGAAAGCTGGTTTTTCTCACTTTTGAGCCACAATTTCTGACTTTTCATACCACCATTGTGATCTACTCATCTGGGAGGCCACCAATATCGGTAGGCCGACCAGTAATTCTTCCTGACCCTTTTGAACCCCTCTAAAAAGCTGGTTTTTCTCTCTCCTGAACCACTTTTTCTGGTTTTTCTCTACACAGCTGTGTTGCACTCATCTGGGAGGCCACCTTTTTGGGGTGGCCGACCAGTAATTCTTCTTGAACCTTTTGACCCCTGGTCGGCCGACCAGGGGAGGTGGCCGGCCGGCCACCTTGGCCTTTTTAACTTGGCCGGCCATGTTTGCCCTCCTGAGTGTGTTCCAGCTGTGCCAGCTGTTTTACACTTGATCCACTACCCGAGGGCTTTGTCCTTGTTTTGACCCCTTTAAAGGTGGTTTTTGCCCCCTTTGCTTGGTTTAAAAAGAGTTTGGCCCCTTTGGTCAAGCTTCTTGAGGAAGCTTGACCCCTTTGGTCAAGCTTCTTTTAGAAGCCTTGACCCCCCCCCTCTTGGCTTATCCAAGAAGCCTCACCCTTCTCCCTCTATATAATACACATTCTACCTCCATTGGAGAGGGTTAGAAGCTTTGGGCTGAGAATTATACATACAACCTCCTATATCTATACTCCAAGCCTCCAAACACCCATTCTCTTGGCCACTTTACCCTACACCTCATAGCCTACCACCTCCATCATCCATTCCAGCCCCTTGGGGGTCATTTGCAGAGGTTGAAAGCTCACCAACTTGGTCCAGAAGCTGCTAGAGGTCGGCTCTACAAGGGTAAGCTTCTATTTTTTCCATTTTTGCATCATTTTTCTCTACATCTTAGCTCCTTTTTCTTGCATTTTTGGGCTTCAACCTGAACTGAAAATAGTCTTATTTTGAGCTCATCTTCATATTTGATCAAGAACTTTTTTCTGTTTGAGGTCTTCTACTCCCGCTTTGTGCTTTATCTCTCTTTTAGGGCTTATCTTGCATGATATATTAGCCTTATTTGTGAGTATTTATGGGTTTCGAGCCAAACTGTAAAGTTTTTTATTTTGAGCCCCTTTTCAACTTTGTTTAAGTGCTCTTTGCTGTTTGAGGCCATCTACTTCCCCTTACCCTCTATCTCTCTTTTAGGGCCATTTTTGCATCATATTTTAGCCTTACTTGTGAACATTTTCGAGATTTTCTATAAGCTGAAAAAAGTCTTTTTTTGACATCCTCTTCAAGTTTGGTTAAGGTCCCATTTCTGTTTGGGGTCATCTTCCCCTATGCATGCTTCATTCCTTCATGATTAGGGCTATGCATTAGAGCACTTGCATTGGCCATGGTTTGGCCTCTTAGCCACTGAAATCCAGTGGATTTTAAGTGGCTTAGATGCATTTTTGAGGGCCAAAATCAGAGGGGGGTGACCCCCTCTCTCCTTGTCTTGTTTGGTGGTCTTTTAGGCCTTCCAAAGGGACCCTATTTTGCATGCATTGAAGTCTTATTTTAGGCTTTATTCTGAGGGTTTTGAGGTCTGCCTTGGCTCTGTCTGAGGCCCTTTTGGCTATATTTTATGTCTATGATGCATGTGTAGAGAAATCTCATTCAAGGTCTTTCAAAGAGGCCTTTCTTTGCATGTTTCCGAGACTGATTCTAGGGCCTATTTGGTGGGTTCTAGGGCTGTCATAACCTATTTTCAGAGTTGGTTTAGTCTTGCTAAGTGTCTATCTTGTATGTACTTAATAACCCCTTGTATGGCCCTCTAAAGGAGCTCATCATTTTGGCATGCATCGGCTGCATTTCAGTGATTAGTTGGGCATATTTTGACATGTTTTATTCACTGATTTTTGCTGGTTTGATGAGTTCTCATACGCTTCATATACATGCCATGTAAACCATGTTTGCTAGTCAAAGTTGCATGCTATTTTAGTTCATCATGCTAGCATCTTTTGGTCATGCTTTGAACTAGAAATGTTCATGTTTTGGGACTACCTTGGTTCTGTTTTTGTGCTTCATAGTCAAATAATGCATGCTTTGTATAGCTATAAGTCAATACATGTGCCTAGTTTTGAGTTTCGGGGCTCATCTCATGCATCGGGCGCCATGTTTCCATGTTTCGGGACCTTTTAGCATCATGTTTCAGTGTTAGAGTTTACATGTTTGAATGCCATGCTTCATCTTTGCCATGCCTTGTTAGAGTTGCATGCTGTGCCTTAGGTTCGGTCCTCAGTTTGCGTGCATATGTACACGCATTTCGGTAGTCTCATTTTCATCTTATGGCTGCTGATGTGAGTGTAGCTGAGGTCCACTCATATTGGTGTAAGCCCATATTGCATTGTATATGCCATGTTACATCGAGCATTGTGTATGCCATTTTATAGCATTGCGTATGCTAGTTTGCTTGTTAGGATTGCATTCATGCATGTCATGCATATTGCATTGTGTTTGGGATAAGAGTTAGCCCAAGCACGGGAAACGAGGGACGTTTCGTACTCCGAGTGACGGAACGTGTCTCAATTCCCGGTCGTCGACACTCCGGATTATTCATGATGGAGTTTAGGCCTTGTTATGTTTTCATGTGCATTCATTTCATATTAAGTCATGCAATTCGACTCCTCTGCCATCATGCATCGAGATGCGTGATTGATGGCACGAGGATCGAGGCAAGCATACATATGTGAAAATACATTGCCATGCCCCTTTCTTGCTCTCTGTTGCAGCAAATCAGAAACCGGCAGTCTTTTGGCGCTTCGTGCAATATTCCGGGTTTAATTGTAAACAGAGGCTAATTGGGGCATCGCAATGGATTTCCGCGCAAGGCAACTTAAGCACGCATCATTCATCATTCGGAACAGAGCTGAGGCGGTCCATAGATTTGCGTGCTAGTTTACTGTTTTCCTAGTTAAATTTGTTAATTAATTAGGGTTTTGTATTTATTCGGACTGTACTATTTATTCGGACTGTATATTATTTATTCAGACCCTCCGAGCAAGGGCACAATTGTAATAAGTGTACGTGAGTGTGATGTATATATTCCAACCCCACGTATTTCTCCTTTTTATTTACCAACTTATGATGGTTAGATTAGGGCATGTTTTCAATTAGCATACTTATGCTCGCATGTTTGCATCCATTCATCTGTATTGCATGCACCGGGCTCGGCGCATCATACTAACTGCATTTGTATTTCAATTCAAAGTTGAATACATGTTAGCTGTAGCATCATCATATGCCATTCTTAGAATAGTCGAGCCTATTGTAGTTGCATTCCTGCATGTGTTGCATTAGGCATTTCAGCATAGTTAGGATCATGCATGGATTTCTAACATAGCTTCTGTTTTGGCTTGGAGTACTTGGTAAGTGTTTATGCTTTAGCATCCTTGCATGCGTGTGAGTGACTGCCATGATAGCATGCTTACCATGAGGCTATGTGCTTATGTGATATACCTGTCTAAATGCCTGTGGGTGAAGGTTGGATTATCTAAATTGGAATAATGCATTGACTGTGAGTTTTAAGCCTACTAGATAGTGGCAAAACCATCTTTTCTAAGCCCACCCGAGGGTGGCAAAATCTGCATTTTTAAGCCTACTTGCGAGTAGCAAACCACTTTCAGAAATAAACATGAAATGTTTTGTTCCAATTCAGGCGATCCAGTCTATACTTGTATGCTGTGCGCATCACATAGTAAATCTAGGCTAATAACCGGAATAAGAACGCATAATGTTTTCAAAACTAGACATCATGGTTAGTAGAGGCCGATCTTTGATCGGGCGAGCGGGGGTGCTCACGGAGTGACCTTCCCCAATCGTACCCAAGTTCCCGAGCCAAGGTAACTTTGGTGATGACGGACACGTGGCCTTAGGCAACGAGTCAGGGTTTCCTAAATTTCCCAAAATAAAATATTTAGGTGGCGACTCTGTATCTGGCAAAGCAGTCCATGTTTGGCACTTCTTTACAACAAAAATCTGTTTTCAAAAACGATTTGCCGGATTTGGACTCTCTGGTTCAGATTAAGAACCGTGACAATTGAGTCCGAACTGTAGTGAGGCCCAAGGGCGCGTCTACACCAACCAACGGGGCTGTTGCTGGGGTGAGGTGTTGCTCGGGGAGACCAAGCTTTCTGAACAAATCATAATACAATATATCTATTGCACTACCTTAATCTATCAGGACTCGTTTTACATCAAATCGTTTCCCAATTCCCACCGTTATAATCAATGCATCAGTATGTGGGTGTTGTATGCCCTCTAAATCCTTTATAGTAAATGAAACAGTGCACAAGGGGGATTTGGATATCGTGCGTACCTTTTTGGATGCGGGCTCCACTGACATGACTTGTTGGATTTGCATAGCCTTAGCAATCTCTTCTCTCAGTGTCTCCTCAGGTTCCTGAGTCGTTGTCCCGTGGATCACATTTATTATCAGCCGAGGTAGATGCTCAATATTTGGTTCTGGTAGTGGGTTCCCCGGTTCGGTCACTTCCTTATCCTGATCAATGTAATCCCGAAGGTGCCCAGCTGCTACTAAGTCTTCCAAGTGTTGTTTCAGTGCTCTGCAGTTCTAAGTTATGTGCCCCCTGTCTTGATGGTAAGTGCATCTGAGCTTCTGATTGCGCCGAGTCGGATCTCTCAACATTTTCGGCGACCAAACAAAGAAGGGCTCTCTCTTGATTTTTTCTAGGATTCGATAAATTAGCTCTTTGAACACAGTCACGACGGCTTCGTGGGATTTGGACTTATCCACTTCATTCACTGCGATCCCTCTGTGTTCTCCTCGATCTGTTCTCTTCTTGTGCTGAACTGTTTGTTCTGCTGACGCTACCTCAATGAGGATCTGATCGTCTTCGAGGTGAGCGTATTGCTCAATCCTGGCACACAAGTCTTTTAATGCTGTGGACGGGCGCTTGGTAAATGATTGTCTCAACTTACTTTCCGGGCGCAGGCCATGCTTGAAAGACAAGACGGCCATCTGTTCACTACACACATTTTCCTCCAGATCATTGTATTCTTCCCAGTACCTCCTAGCATAACTGTGCAGTGTTTCTTCCTGCTCCTTTCGAAGGCCGAACAGTGTATCCGGCTCTTTCGGAATCTTAGTGTTGGAGACGAACCTAGCTAGGAACTCTTCGGAGAGTTACTTCCAGCTACAGATCGATCCAGCGGGGAGTCGATCGAACCATCGGAGTCTGGTTTCTCCCAAGCTGGATGGGAAGACTTTGCACATCAGTGCCTCATCTCGGCTCTATAGGGACATCATTTGTCTGTAATGGCTAATATGTGTCAGCGGGTCTGACTTCCCATCGTATGAAGTGAACTTTGGTGGGGTGAATTTCTTTAGAGGTCTCATGGCCTCAATTTCTGGGGAGAATGGTGAGGAGACAAGCCTATCCAGCGCTCGGTGTTCTCTCTGGTGAACAGTACGATCTAGATGATCCCGATGTTGTTCGCTCTGTTTGTTTCCGATCAACCAAGTACGAAGGTCTTGAGGGGGGTATTCAGTTTGTTGACTAACCGTCTTCTGCCTCTTGGCCCTTCTCCGGCGTGACCCACGGGTATGACTGCTTGCTGCCTCACTCTGTACTGGGATAAGCTGGCTTTGTTGCCCAGACTCATTCCTAGGGAACTTCTTCACTGGTGGCTCTCTAGATGAGCTCCTCCATCGCAAATGAGAGGGCTTCGCTTCCGTCTTCTTTTCCGTCGGATCGCCTAGCACCCTCTTAAGTTGGGCTTTCAGCTCCTGTATCTCTATCCCCATGGAGTCTATGATTCGATCCCTGTAATCCTTTTCCAGAAGAAAGTGATGAGAAGAACCTCCAGCGAAGGGTAATCGATGCTCGACGGATTTAGGGGTCCGGTTGTTGTTTCCGGTTTGTTCTTCCAGAACTGTTGGGAGTGCCAAGCCTTTTTCCTTTGTCTTCTCCGTCTGTGGGGTATGTGCTGAAGGCGGAATGTCCTCAATCCCCATCGCCGGAACTGAGTGCAGAGCTTAGAGATGAAGTGATCCACGCTCACCGCACCAATTGTGTGTACTGGATTCCGCACTAGATGAAAGTGGAACAGGGCCCTGCACTCGGTTGGACTATCAAGGGACTGAGGTTCTTACCACAAGAAGCACCGTTAGAGCTACCCGGCCGAGGTTGGCCGGATAACCCCTCCGGTATGGGAATCAGTGATCGGAGAAGGAGTGTATATCGAGTTGAGTTTATATCTAAATGTGGTTTTTCTTGGAATCAGTCAATTACCTTCAATGTGAAATTCATATTGTATATATAGTGTTCCTTGCTTGCTTCTCAAGGTGGGTTCATGGAGCTTGGATGCTGCTAGGTGTCCTTTTAGCATTGCTCAAGGTGGGGGACCACCTGGTAGTTGTCATTGAATGCATATACTCATTATAGTCATACTAATAACAAACCACATTCCTTTGGTTCAACAACTTCCGTGATTCTAGGTGTAGGGGACCAGCTGACGGTGGCAACTTGCACATGCACACATTCACAACTCCCATGTTTCCTTGCGAGATTTCCTCAGCTCGATACCGATGTGCCTCAGCTCGACATCATTATGCCTTGTCTCAGCATCATTATGCCTTGTCTCGGCCTCATTATGCCTTGTCTCGGCCTTTCACAGGATCATTCATGGAGATGGGCTGATCCATTCGGATATCTTTGTATGGGCTTGGCCTATTTTCTATTCGGCTCATAGGTTCAGTCTCGCAGCTCGGCCCAGCCCAGTACCACGGCTGGACTAGCCTTTCCACTGCGGGTTGGGCCCAAGTGCTTAAGGACTTGGGTGGACTATTGATCATGAAGTTGGGCTCAATTGGTTTGCACATATGCTCATCCAACCTACTTGGATTTGGACTTTAGTGGATTAGGCCGGCCCAAGGCTTGGACCCGACCCATTTCACACTTAGCCCCTTTAATAACACAAAGTTTCAGCAAGTTGCAACTAGTACCCAAACATAATCTTTCATTTTTGATCCGATAAAGATTAAAGATAAAACGTCACACTGAATGAATACTCTTTAAATTGGATTATGTTCTCTCCATATTGATAATGGAGAGGATCAAAGTCCCTTTAGATTTATCTTCAGATTTAGACCAAAAGTTCACTGCCAGTTTTATCCTTATCCTTGATGGCTGCTTCATCCAAGAAACTAAAGAAAAAAAACCAAAGCTCACAACAGATTGTAATCATAACTTGGGAGTTGTTGGCCCATGATAATCATGCAGACTATCTAACCCACGAAGACTCTGCTGAACTGAGCCCTTCAATTTGGGTCTGACCCAAGCCCAAATTAATCCAAAATACACAGGGCCCACCCTCTTCTTCCGAGCATTTTTCCAACCCAAAAAAAACAAATCTAAACGGAGCAAATATCTCTTCTTGGGCTCGGGCTCGGACTCGGGCTCGAGCTTGAGGTCCCACTTTTTCATTCAAACAAATATAACGGTTTTGTTTGATTGAACAAACTATAGCATAAAATTGAAGTTATTAATTTATGGGACTTGCATTTCATTATTTATTTTCAAATTTTATTATTCGGACACTACAACATATAAGAATTTAGAGACTAAATGTTTTAGTCTCTAAAATTAAAAATTTTGTTGCAAAAGAAATTTAGAAACTAATTTCGGATAATCGCTAAAAGGTCGTCCCAAAAAATAAAAAATAAAAAATAAAGCTTTTAACGACAAAATTTTGAAAGTGTCACTAATAAATAGACTTTTAAGGACGAAATAATTTGGTCTCAAAATAGTTTATTTTTTAATAAAAAAAAATTGGTCCCAAAAAGGATAATAATTCATCACTAATATTCAATTTTCGTTGCTAAAAATATAATGATGACACTTTTCGCAATAAAAATATTTGGTCACCAAAAAAAATAATTTTGTCCCTAAATTTTGGGTTTTAAAACCTTAATTTTTTTGTAGTGGGATTAGATTCCAATAGTCGTTCTATTCAACAAAATATAATTATAGCACCATATTAGTTTCACAATAACAACATGTCTTTTCATCATAACGACATACTATTCTAGAATTTAGACAATTATAAAAAAAAACTAGTTTCACCATAAGTATTTAGACCATTGCAAATTAACATTAAAAACTAGCAAACAAAAATAATAAAAGAAGATACTATGTGAGTTTAGGTTTGGATTTAAGTTTTATATAAAATAAGAGAAGAAACTATGCAGGAAGGTGTATAATAAAAATATAGACTATTTGTATACGGTCCGGATTGGTTCCAATCCGGAACCGTGGGGTTCAATCCAGAACCAATCCGTGAACTACGGATTTTTAATTTTTCAATCCGGAACCGAACTACGGATTCAAAAAATCAATCCAAACCTACTGGATTGGACTGGACTGGATCGGAGTACGGATTTCACGGATTTCTTGCTCAGCCTTAGCCTCAGGGAAGGTGAGCGAATTTTTTTATTTAAACAGCTTATTAGTTTAAAGGGATAATATGGTCATTCTGGAAAGAAAAGTGACGACGTTTCTGCTAAATTAAAGGATTGAGGAAATCTTGATATTGTCAACAAAAGTAGAAGAGGTTTCTGTAATTATTGAAACTACAGAAGAAGTCTCCGTATTTGTCAAAAATTTCAAGGGAGGTAAGTGTAATTTACCCTATAATTTAACAAAATATAAAATTATTACATATATTTATTGAAGTTATATTTTTATAGAACAATGGTGTTAAAAGTACTGTTCAACATTGCATATGTAGCAACATTTTTTTTTTATACTTAAAACTAATATTATCGCTCCGTTTGTTTAGGTAAAAAGATATTTTTAAATAAAAAATATTTTTTTATATTTGGTGGTAGTGGTAGGTGATAGTAAAACGAAGGTGGTGGTGGAGACGGTGGCGTGGTGGCGGTGGCGGTGGCGGTGGCGGTGGCAGTAGTGATTGCAATGATAATGGTGACAGTGGCCGTGGGAATGGTGGTGCAGTGGTAGAGGTGAGAGTGGCAATGGTAGTATAATAATATTGGTAAGACTTTAATTTGGAAAATATTTTCCACCTTTTAAAAGTAGAAAATAATTTTTGCCTATATAGCCTTGTTTTATTTATTATTATTTTTTATTTTTTACTATAGAAAACATTTTTTTATTAACTTTTGATTTCTATTGTACCAAATATCAAAAAATACGATAAATATTTTTCAACAATAGAAAATTCACCCAAACAAAGGGAGCATATATTTACATCTACATAAACATATATATAGTTTAACTATAATTTATAAAACATCATTTTGAAAAAAATAATTATTTCATACCAATTGCTATTTTAAAAAATAAAGTAACATAGTGGGACAAGTACTGCTCCACTTGTGTTAGATAGATATGATTGTCATTCTTTAAAGATTAGGTCTGAATTAAATAATGAATACATTAAGATTTGTATGGCTAGTGGAGCTCTAGCCCTCACGAACTAGCATTTGCCCATTCCTAACGGACAAATTATAATGTGAAATGGACTATAATTTCTTAATAAGGGATATGGTTAGGGGTTGAGTAACGGATATATTGATTCGTCAAAATCAATCGAACTGAATCTATCCGTCGCATTTTGGACGGATGCGTGATGACAAGCAGATGGTTGCGGATTGATTTTCTCCAATCCGCCAACCTGGTGGACGGATGACGGATTTGAGATTCCTTTGGCCGCAACTGAACCGCCAAACCGCGAACACCCCTAATAATTTATAAGACTTTGTATTTTTAATTTATTTAAATATTCTGTTTGTGTTTTCAATTAAAAAAGAGTTTAAATATTCTGTTGAAAAAAAGTTTTCAACTTGAATATCTTTTTGAATTGAAAAAAATAAACGTATTATTTATCTATATTTTTTTATTTTTAAATCTATCTCTAAAAATAATAAATAGAAAATATGATATATGCTGGTTGGTTTTTGTTTTCAAAAACAGATATAGATGTAACAATACAGAGACATACAATCTCTACTACTGCTTTGTTCATGGTTTTGATGGTTTGAATTGTTTTTATATTTTAAGAACCACAGATTGTAATACTTTATGTGGATGAGGCATGATGTGATTGTAGTATGTGGATGAGGCATGCAGTGATTGTGATATTCTAAAGTTTCAAACTTTCTTTGTTTGGATGAGGCATGAAGTGATTGTAATATTTTTTTAAGTCATTGACTGTAATACTTTCTTCTTCTTTTTTTGAGGAAGTGCACAAGTTGAATTATGTTGAAAATTTATAAAATTTTAAACTGCCAAACTGATTCGCATCCATCCGCCAAACCGCCAAACTGCTCAATCCATATTCGCCGGATTGGCGAACGAATGCGGATTGATTTTCTCAAATCCGTCAATTTGACGGACAGATGACGGATTGGAGGTTCCGTGGCCGCAATCGACCTGCGCTGACCTCTAAATATGGTGTTATGCTTTAGTGTAACTAATAAGTTTTCTATAATTTGCTGGTGTTAAAGCTAAAAAATGATCAAGTATTGAAATATAGTTGATCATAATAGAAATATTATTTAAACCAAAAAAAAAAAAGAAAGAAAGAAAGAAAGAAAGGGGGAAGGTATGTGAAAGTGGGTACATAAACATTACTAGGAGGTGTTGGAAGTCATGGCTAATTCTATTTTTACACGCCAATTTCTCACAATTCACACAATTAATTAAACATTTCTTTAATATAATTTTATTTTAAAATAAAAATACCATAATATCATTTTCTTCTTCCACTCAAATTCTAATTCTATAACACTGCAACTGTCCTTATCAGCTCCATCTCTCTCCTCCGTCATTCCTTCCTGTCGCTTCGTTCCCTCTCCGCTTGTAATTACTTTTTGCCATAAATCATTCACTTTCACAAGTTCTCACTGAAGTGAATAGATTTATGGCAAAAAGTAATTACAAGCGGAGAGGGAACGAGAGCGACAGGAAGGAATGCACGGCAGGAGAGAGATGGAGCGTTTGAAAGCGGCAGCAACGGTGGCAAATGAAGGGTGGGTGAATGGAAGAAAAATTAGGCTCTGTTTGGTATGATTTAAAATATGTTTAAAAAAAAAAAAAAAACTGAAATCTAATTTGATAAAAATAATAATAAATTTAAAAAATCTTTATTTTCATATGTTTTATCTTTTTAGAAGTTAAAAAAATAAAATTTTTAAAATATTTTTTTAATATTTATTTTTGTCAAACTAATTTCTGCTTTTCAAAAAAAATTTAAAAAATTGATTCAAAAATTGAAACCAAATATAGCCTTAGGGTTTTAACATTGAAGATGAAATTATTATTGGAATAGAGAGATGTGTATTGTTTTATTTGAGTGTTGGTGAAAAAGAGTGTATAAAAAAGCGAGGATTATGAGATTTATTTGAATGCCTTAGGCTTGGCATTGTTATGTTTGTTCTCATGACTGAGATGTTTTGCATATATATATATTGTTGCCTCGTTCTCATGAGTAGACGAATGCTTTGATTTACGCGCATACGTATATGCTAACCATCCGGAGAGTGTGAATCAAACTCGGGACGATATCCCCGTGCAAGTTTGGCTTCGGAGTGGTGTTAGGTATACGGGAGACACATGAGATATATGTGTAGGCTGGAAATGGAGGTCGAAGTAGTGGAGTTAAGGTACAAAGAATTTAATTACGAGTTTATTGGTATAGTGTGAATTGTGTTGATTTGTATATCCTAAAAAATAATAAACGACCTCGATAAATTAGGAAATTTGAGCATAGGCATGTATACGTGATTCTAGACAACTTTTGTGTTTTAACTTTTTATTAAAAAGATCGATTAGAACTTATAATCGAATGATCTTGGTTAATGTAGTTTTGATTCATTTTAGCAATGCAGATTTTAGAAGCTGTTTTAACCCATGGAATGAGCTCATTTTTTTTGATTTTTGTAAACTGAAGTAAAACATTATTCTGAACACTTTTCATGTTTTGAATTTTTCTGAAAAAAATCATCTTATGGTAGTTTCTTTTCGTTTTCAGCTTCAGATTTTTTGGTTGAATTCCGTCTAAGTTCTTCTATCAAGTTTTTCTCTCAACCTGTTTAGTTTTTATTAAATTCGTTCTCTCTGTCTTTTAAGAAATTTGATCCTGTACAACTTTTATTTTTTGAGTTTTCGTCAATTTAAATTATTTAAGCATGAAACGGTGTATTTTTATATTTCTTCAGCAAGTTACTTATGATTAAATTATACTAACTTTATTTTTTTGCAAGATGATGGGCTTTACTAACTTTTTATGCAAGGCTGACCCACCATATTTTTATTTCTATTTTATTTATTTTATACTCAATTTGTATTTCGTTGTGTACAGGCAAGAAACTAAATGCCACCGTATCTCGGGAAACTATGCATTCGTCTCGGTGCAGATGGAACTAGTTGTCTTATCCCATAACAAGAATTAAATATATTTTTGTTTATCTGGTGGACACGTGGCCGTTAAATTTTAAACTCATACCAGTATACCTGTATACTGATCCGTTTTGTCTCTTCGTAACTCGGGTGCATTCTGTTTGAGCGCAGTCGAGCTTCTTTTGCAGAATTAGTTGGGGCTACGATAGTGACGTGGAATAACTATAGTTGTTGGACATGTCTCTTGGATTTTTTTTTTTTGTTTTCTTGAGGTTAGAGTTGATGTTAGTTTATGTATTTATTATTTTTTTATATGATTTTAGTATTGGAATAATTTGGCATGGTTTGTAATCATATATTTTATTTAAGTTATTTTGACTATTTATTGTTACTTTAATGTTGGAGGTATTGGTTGGTTATGAAATTATGGTGGATGGTTTGGTTGGCATTTAGTTTTTTTTTTTTTTTTTTTTTGTTTCACCCTTAGGATTTGGATGATGGAATATTAATTAGGGTTTAGTCCTAATTTAATATTTAATTGTCCAAATTTTGGGGCGTGACAATAACTGCTTTGCCATCACCCTGCGCTACCTTGCCATCCCTTATAGGCCCTCGACGCCACCTCCCTCCCCCTCCCCTAACTCTTCGACGACACCTTCTCTCTCTCTCTCTCTCTCTCTCTCTCTCTCTCTCTCTCTCTCTCTCTCTCTCTCTCTCTCTCTCTCTCTCTCTCTCTCTCTCTCTCTCTATGTATATATATATCATTGAGTTAAATAGGAGTGAGTTTAACTCACTCTCAATTATATGGATAAGTCATTGAGTTAATTGAGAGTGAGAACAAATTGACTATTTTGCCCTTAAAAACTTTGCACATGTTGTCCACGTGGGTCTTTTCCGTCCAAATGCTTAACAGAAGTTGTCTATTGGACCAAAGTGATACAAAATATGAAATTTGGGGTCAAAATTGAGCAAAATTGAAATTAGAGAGACTAAAATGACACAATGTGTAAACTACAGAGACCATCTACATAATTTACCCATAAATTTTAAGAGTTAAAAGTAAAAAATGACTAATTTATCATTTTTTTTTTTAAATCGTAAAGCATTCCATCACCCCTCTAGGTGTTGACATTTAACCCGTGTAAAAACTCGCCCAACCCTATAAACAGTTGATGGAATTTAGGGATTGTTTGGGAGGTGTTAGATTAGTATACTTTTTAACTTTTTATGAAAACATAAAATATAAGTTAGATTTGAAATAATATAGTAGATAGGTGATGTGATTTAAATAAACTAATTATAACCTAAATAAAGTAATGTGTTAAAATAACATATGTTATTTTAGTACATACCAAACAATCATTTAATACGTCCGCAAAATCAAGGCTGTGGATGAAATTATCATTTTTAACTAGCAAAAGCAACTTGACAAAGGATGGGCGTGTAGGAAGGTATTAAAGCATGATTATGACAAATTTTAAATTTAAGTTCTTCATGCATATACATGAAAGCACCATAAACAATTGTTATCTGATTTCTATTTTTTAAATTAACATACATATCACAAATCAATTATATAAAATTAATTTTACAATTTACTTCATAGATTAACCACAAAATGGTCTGAATTCTAATTGAAAAAACTACTCCATCCTTTCCAAAATATTAGTTTCTTATTTTATTTTTCATTATCCCAAAATATTAGTCGTTTTTCAAAAATTAATGACTAAAATAATATGAATTTTCTATTTTGCCTTTTTTTAAATTCATTAATACAAAAGTACAATTATGACAATTGATATTCTTAAAAAAATGTACTATCAAAATGTAATTTTGAAAATTTAATATTTTTAAAATGCAATAATTGTATTATAAAAAAAAAGTTAGATTTTCAAAAAGGATTATTAGTTTAGGACATAGT
Source organism: Camellia granthamiana (assembly GCA_036172215.1). Classification (NCBI taxonomy): domain Eukaryota; kingdom Viridiplantae; phylum Streptophyta; class Magnoliopsida; order Ericales; family Theaceae; genus Camellia; species Camellia granthamiana. The sequence goes on from CM069913.1 coordinate 14,916,600, forward strand.
GAGTACTTGAAAATCCCATTTCAGAAATATACAAACCATGTAGTCTTTTTCTTCTTTATTTTTATTTTATTTTATGTAGATTGATAGGTCCTGTTGATTTGGAAACATTTACTATGAGATCCTATTTAATATATTATTGTGTCACATTAAGATGTTTTTGCCCTTATTGATTGTTGGGCTCATTTTTTATTTTATTTTTTTTGGAATGTGATTTTTGAAAATGTGGCATAATGATTGATTTTTCATAATGATCATGCTACATTTTGGGTGGATTGAATGTGGAATGTGGTTTGATTTTCAAAATGAGCATGCTACATGTTAGGTGGATTAAATGTGAAATGTGGTTTATCTAACCAGTAATATGAATACAAAAATCTTTTAGCATACTTTTTTGAAATGTGACATGTGAAATGTGGTTCGATTTCCAAAATGAACAAGTTATATTTTAGGTGGATTGAATGTAGAATGTGATTTATCCAAACCAACAAATGACCACAAAAATCATTTAGTGTATTTTTTGAAATGTGACATATGAACTGTGATAAATAACTAAAATTAAAGAGGGAATCTTCAAATTGACCATATCATAAAAATAGTGACAAATGTGTCAATTTACATAAACAAGGATTTGTGTGTTTATTAAAATAATTCTGGAACTAGTTGGTTTATAAATTATGATTTTAGGATTTATGAGCCAATGCTCCTTCTAAATTTATAAGTGTACATACATGCCATAATATATAATTTATATATATATATATATCTATATATTACAAAAATACATTATTTATTGATTTGGTTAAAATACAAGAACGCATAAAATAGACACACACACACATACAAAAAAAAAAAAAAAAAAAAAAAAAGGAGGAATAGAGTGTTTTTATTGCAAGTCACATGGTATTTTGTGTTCTCCCACTTCAATTCAAGGACTAACCCTCCTTGCATCCTATAAAAACCCACTCTTCCCTTCATATTTTCTCCACCATCACAATTACCCTTTTAGAAATTGCTAATTTCTACCATCAACAGTTTAGAAAGTTTTGTTATTTTTTTTTCTTAAGGGTTTGAGAGAGATGGGTTCCAAGAGCAATAATGCATCACTTGCTTTGTTTTTTTTCGCTCAACATTCTCTTCTTTGCCTTTCCAAGTGCACATAGTGCTCCACCTCCACCTCCACCTCCGACTCCGAGCCCTTCCACAGACAACTGCCCCATAGGTGGCCTAAAACTAGGTGTATGTGCCAATTTGCTCGGGGGGATTGGTTAATGTTACAATAGGTGCACCTCCGGTAACACCATGCTGCAGTCTCATTCAAGGCCTTGCTGACCTTGAGGCTGCTGCTTGCCTTTGCATTGCGATTAAGGCAGACATTTTGGTCCTCAACCTCAACATCCCTCTTGCATTGAGCTCAGTTCTTAAAAATTGTGGCAAAACTACTCCTACTGGCTTCCAATGCCTCTAAACAACTTCTGTTTCCTAGCCCTCTCTGTGGCTTTTGCTCATTTCATGAGTCATATAATAAGAGTGTGCGGTGCAAGTGCATTTCATGGTAACTTCTATCTTATTAAAGTAGGTGTACCCTTGAGACTTATTTAAAATACGAATTATTTTTTGTGGTTTGAAAAATTATAAATATCTCCCTGTTAAAATTTTTTATTTAATAGAATTAATTGAAAAACTAAAATTTCTAACTATTCACTTATACAATAATAAAATTATCTGAATTATTAATTGAATAAAATTTTAACATTATTACAAACTGTTAATGAACTTGATGATTTATTAACAAAAGGACGTATTTGTTATAAAATTAAAAATCTTAGGGGACATAATATAATTTCTAGAATCATAGGGAGTAATTTGTAATTTAAATAAATCTCAGAGTGTGTATTTGTAATTTATCCTTTAAAGTAATATTTAATAAAAACATATTGCAGAAGTGTGGAAGAGAGGGTAACATTGCAAATGTGGGTAACTTCTGTCTTGTTTCCCCTTGTCATAGTGTGTGTAAGTTCATGGAGTGATATGTAATACCTCAAAGTCTTATGTGTAACTTTCTTATAGAAATATTGAAAAATAATTGCTTTTTGTTTATTTAATTTGTTCTTGGCAGTCAAATTTTTTTTTTTTTTTTTGGGGGTAGTATGTAGGATTCTGACATTGAGAAAGCATATGTATATGTAACCAAAAAAAAAATTATAACGAGAAAGAAAAATATTATATTAATTTTTATAAATATAAAATGTGAAAAAATATTACAAAACTATTACACTAGAATATGTAATCAAATAACTTGTCAACAAATTTTCGTACATTTGGCTTTCACCAACGCTTTAGGCCCAGTTCCGAAGTTGACAATTTCTGAAAGTCCAGATGTTTAAGCAATTAAAATTTCAATTGCACTTGTATGCAAATAACTTGAATTTTAAAGAACCTATAACCATTCCTATGATATGAAGCATAGGTAAGAATATTGAATTCTTACCATCAGAGAGAGAGAGAGAGAGAGAGAGAGAGAGAGGGGGGGGAGGGAGTGGTTCGATAGCGGCTTGGCTTTCATGACCTTATCATCAATCTGTTATTGGTTTCAGCGCTAAGGCAGTATTGAATTTTTAAATCTTAGAAAAGTGCTTTAATTAAGATCCACTAAAAATCACTTTTAATCTGTTATTGGTTTCAGCACTAAAGCAATATTGAATTCTTAAATCTTAGAAAAGTGCTCTAATTAAGATCCAGTAAAAATCACTTTTAAATTTATTGGACATTAATAGTTAATTTATTTAAGAATTAATAAATTTATATTTAATTTATTATCATATATATATATTGTTAAAAATAATATTATTCTCATACTTAGCAGCACAGTTTGGTATAACTGTTAAAACAGATTATAAATTATGATTTTAATCCGAAATTATTAATCAGTTTGGTATAACTGTTGGATTATAAATTTAAGTTGCTGAGTAGTGTTTGTTAAATAAGTTATGAAGTAACTTTTTTAATTAATTTTTATTTTTTGTTATTCATTACTTGTCTATATTTCTTATAAAAAAATAATAATAATAATCTATAGTCCATTTGGGTCTTTCTATTTTTAAAAAAATAAAAAAATAAAAAAAATCTAAGAGTATAACCGTAAATTAACATATCCACATCAGAAATTAATAATCAGAAGTACGGGGTGAGCAGTTTCTCAGAATTAACTTTTTTGAATTAAAATAAATTGTTAGAATCAGAAGTTGTTTGAAATAAATTTAAATAAACAATCCAAAATAGCTTTTCCAAAGTTAGAAGCTATAAGTTAACTCAAAAAAGCTCAAACAAACACCCCCTTATAAGGTCTTACTTTTTTTAAGAGAGTCACATCAACATTTATTTTTTCTTAATTATATATAGAGTTCTATACAAATTCAAATATAATTTAAACGGTAATGATACATCCTACTAAAAGTGATACTCTAAAGCACCCCTAATGAGTTGGCAAGCACTTAAAAAAAAAAAAAAAAAAAAAGGCACAAGCAGTGGGCCCCGTCCATTGCCACATCACTAGTGGTGTTTTTAAAGCACCACTTTTAGTGGTCTAAAGCATTATTGATAATTTAAATTATACTAACTTTTTTTATTTTATATGGATTCTATTTGACAAATATTTATTTTTCATATATTTTTCATCATAAATTGAGATAATCCACAAACTCAATACCAATTTTGAGTTTCACATTTTTCTTCTTAATTTTTTAAGGGTATTAGGATTTTTTAATGCTAAATTGTCTTTTTTTTCCTTCTTATTTTTTTGTATATTATTCTATACTCAATACTAATTCTATATTAAACTATATTATGGATTTTTCGTTTAAATTTTATAGTGATTCTATATATGAAAATATACTTCATTTCTTACATTATTTTATATAATCACAATTCACAAGAGGAAAAATCTACACAACAATGATACTATCAGAAAACCTCTAAAGTTTGGATTTATTACTTGAGTTATTTTTTTTTAATTGTTGAACAGTAAGTTTTGAAATCATATTACAAATGATTAATCATTTCAGACATTGAGATATATCTATAGTTTAGAAGTTTTTATTATTTTTTCTTTTCGAGTTTAGATATTGTTATGTGATTTTTTCTTGATTAATTGTTGTTAAATTTCTTTTATATGATTGATAGTGTTTTGTAGATGGTTAGGATTATTATCACTCCCTAATCAACAAATAATCAAAGAAAAAATTGTAAATGTCAATTGGCAATAATGAGGGTAAATTACAAAAGGTTTACTTAAAATACAGGTTTCTTTTAGTGATTTGAAAAATTATAAAAAAAATTTGTCAATTTTTTTTATTTAACACAATTAATTGAAAAAAATAAAATTCCTAACTACTCTCATATATAGTAATAAAAATTTTTAAATTATTAATTAAAATAAATTTTTGACATCATCAAAAAGTATTAATTGATTTAAGAACTTTTTAATAAAAGCAGTTATTTATTATAAAATTAAAATTTTCAATGGGCAAGATATAACTTCTTGAACCCCAAAGAGTAATTTATAAAATATTTTTTTTAAAAAAAATTATTATATGATGTAAATTTAATTTTTTTAACATGTTTTTTTAACTTCATTTAGATGTTAGTTGAAAAATTGTTAAATAAGTATATTTTTTGATTTTTTATAAAAAGATATGTAAAAGAATAAGAAAGTACTATGATTAAAAAAAAGATAAAAGATAAAATATATATATATATATTACAGTGAGCGTTCCCAAACAACCCCTAGTTATCACTGCTTATCATAAAAATTCGACAATCTATAATTATCTGTGCTAATCATTGTGGGAAGCGGACATGAAGCAATAATGGAGTTAGAATCCGGTACAGATTCTATGGTAGTTACACTGTAAATTACAAAAACATATATAATTTTTTTATATGAGGTAGATCTTAATTTTTTTATTTTTTATTTTTTTTCCCAGCACTTATTGAAAAAGAATTTCTGTTTTCACAGACATACTTATCTCAATATATATCATTTTTCAGTGTACATATTTATGGATTTGATAAAGTATTATTTATCTCATTCCATACACCACATATTTTAATTATAACCCTTAACTCAATTATTATACACACACTTTCCATCCACACACACCCACGCAGCCATCAAAAACCGACTAAACTAAAGCATATTACTTTCCACAAAAACATTTTCCACATAAAAAGATTTTGCGGAAAAGTGGTCAGTGAACTGGCTATCACACTTAGATTCTGAACTCGTGATTCATAGCAACCCAGTTGGTTAACTTTTAAACCCACAACAAAATTGATAGAGGCATTTTGTCAAACAAGTTACGCGTATACGTCTATCAAACCCATTTATTCAAACAACGAACAAGGAAGTTGTTGGAGTTCTGAAACGTAGTTTTTCTAGTCAACTGAATGCCTTCAAATGAACTAAAGCAGAAAAACAAAAATGATTTTTCTAATTGAGAGATTTTGTCAAACAACTGGGTGACAATAAACACATAACCATGCTTATAGAAAATAAAAAAATCATTTGCAGAAGAGAACTTACTTGTGAACAATGAATGTAGATAGAAAAAGAAGAGAGAGGGAAGAAAGAAGAGAGAGGAGAGGAGAGAAGAGATGAGATGGATTGGCTAGGATTTGATATTTATTATAGTTATTTTATTTTAAGATATAATTGTCATTCAAATAAGTGAGTGTATTGAGGTAAGTAGGTCTGTAAAAATATAATTTCTCAAAAAGTTGTATTTAATTGTGGTATTGATTTTAGGAGTATTTACGTGTAGGTCTTAATAAGTAAACTTATTGTCCAATAAGTCTTGTGAAAATTAATGACATTTTTCATCAAAAACTATTAAAAAAAGTCACTAATCGTTAATTTTTAGCGACAGTTTGAAAATTTTATTACAAAAAATGTCACTAATTTTAAGTTTTAGCGACAGTTTAAAAAAATTGTCACAAAAAAAAAATGTCACTGAGTTTCAACTTTCAATGATAGTGTGAAAAATTCGTCATAAAAATATCACTAATTGTAAGTTTTAGTGATAATTTATAAAAACCGTGACAAAAAAAAAGTCACCAATTGTCAATTTTTAGCGACATATGCCAAAAATAGTCACAAACAATTAATTTTAGCGACACTTTTGTTAGGACTTATTTTCAATAGGATTTGATGAAAATTAAATCAAACTATTAGGACCTATTGATAGTTTATACCCTTAATTTTATGCATTTTTCCTTTTGGCAACTTGGTTTCAGACTAAAAACACATAAAAAGATAAAATAGACTAATAAGTTAGTGACAAAATATCACGTTCAAATTATAATTATTTTACATTTTCTCTCAAAACTATCACATCCATACCAAAAAGTCTTTTTTTTTTTTTTTTCTCAAATGAAACTAATAAATTAACTCTATCGAAACAAAACCATAATAGAATTTGTTAAAGTTTTGTTTGTATCTTTTATTTTTTGTTAGTGCTACATCGCAAAATTTAATATTAAAGGTCAATATTTACTTATAATATGATTCCACAATAGAGACTTTAATCCTTCATCATCGATTTAAAATTTTGGTTAGATTTTAATAACGTTTCAAACACTACATAATTTTTCATTATTTTTTTTAATTGTGTTAAGTGTTTTATTCAATAGAAAATTTTCAAACCTCATAAGTGTTCTATTTAATGGAAAAATTTCCCAAATTCAGTTCCTTTGCATTACAACTTGTAATGAAACATTTTTATTACTTATCTAATAAGTATAAAATAGGGCTGCAAATGAACCGAGCTGTTTACGAACAAGTTCGGCTCGGCTTGCTAAGGGCTCGGCTCGGTTCGGTTCGTTTAGTAAACGAGCCGAACTCGAACTTGACTATTAGGTTCGTTTAGTAAACAAGCCGAGCTCGAGCTCGCATAAGCTCGGCTCGTTTATCTTTATTTAAATTATATAATAAATATATTATTTATATATTAAATAATATATAAATACATTATTTATATATTAAATAATATAAATAATATTTTTTACTTAAATATTTTTATTTAAATAATATAAATAATATTAAAAAAATTTATCGAGCCGAGCCGAGCCGAGCCGAGCCGAGCTGAACTCGAGTTTCATTAATGTTAACGAGACGAGTCGAGTTCGAGCTCAGTTTCTTATCGAGCTGAGCTCGAGCTCAATAAACGAGCTCGATAAGTAATCAAGCCGAGCTCGAGCTCAGCAAAAGCCCTGTTTGGTACAGCTGTGGGAAAGTGCTTATAGCTTATGCCTAAACAGCTTATAGCTTATAACTATGAACATAAGCTGATTTCTGACTTATTCTTAAAGCATCTCCTACCCCACTCAAAAAATAAGCTGATTTCTAACTTCCAAAAAGCTATAAGCTATAAGCTATAAGCTAAACCAAACACATCAAAATAACTTAAATTAAGCTGAAAGCTGAAATAAGCTGATTATAATTTCTGCCAAACAGGCACAAAGCTCGGCTCGACTCGTTTCGTTTGCAGCCCTAGTACAAAATAAATATGGAAAGTTATCGTTATTTTTAAGAGAGAATATCTCAATTCATAAATTCCTTACATAGTCTTGGATATCACCAACCAACTTTGTAATGAATATATATATATACACACATATAACAAAGTCTGTTTTATTTCTTTATATACTAAAAACTTCAAATAAATTATCAAATATTCTATTATGATTGTGTTTAATTTATAAATTTAGAAAGAGATTTGAACAGGGAAAGTAAAAAAGTATAAAATATAGGTGAAACATAATTATAATTTATTTATATTTTACCTATCTTTCCCCTTTATTTTTTCAAATCCCTTTCAAAATTTATGAACAAAATATAACCTTAAATACAACATGATTGTAGAACCCATTTGAGTACGATATGATGTTTGCGTCCTACACTCATATAAATATTGTATAAAATATTTGATAATTCATTTCGAACTTCTAACATTGCTCTTCTGTATTTATTAAAACTAGCATATCACCCGTGCTATGCATATGATAAAGTAATATATTATTTAATAAAAATATAATAATTATATTTAATTTTTTTTATATTATGTAAAATAAAAGTTAAATGAAAACTAGTATAACGCCCCAACCCTTCATATCTCATCGATATTGTTCACATTGGGCCACGTCTGCACGGATTTGTTCTTCCTAGTGGGTCACTTATTTCAGAACTACTCCAGCCTAAGCACGCTTAACTGGGGAATTCTGCTAGGGATTTCATCACCCAAGAAAAGGCCTCGATGCTATATAAAGGTCTAAGTTTTACTTTTATAGCCTGGGAACTCCCCCTTCATTCCCAATGTGGGACATTGGGACCTTACAATCCACCCCTTTAAGGCTGCACGTCATTGTGCAGTCGCCTTCTAGCTTGCAAGCCCGCCTACATGCACCGAGAGACGCCAGGGGCCCACACTCGGTACTCCGGAGAGTCGACTTTAATACCATTTATAACGCCCCAACTCTTCACACGTCATCGATATTGTCCGCTTTGGGCCACGCTCGCACGAATTTTTTCTTCCTAGTGGGTCACATATTCTAGAACTACTCCAGTTAACCGTGCTCAGTCTGGAGTAGTTTTGGGATAGGTGATCCACTGGGAAGAACAAATCCGTGCGGGTGTGGCCCAAAGCGAACAATATTGATGACATTTGTAACGTCTCAACCCTTCACATCTCATCAATACTGTCCACTTTAGGCCACGCCCGCACGAATTTGTTCTTCCCAATGGGTCACCTATCCCAGAACTACTCTAGCTTAAGCACACTTAACGGGGAGTTTTGCTAGGGATTTCACCACCCAGGAAAAAGCCTCGATGCTATATAAGAGTTTAGGTTTTTACTTTTATACCCCAGGAACTCCCCCTCCATTCCCGATGTGGGACATTGGGACCTTACAATCCATCTCCCTTAAAGCTACACGTCCCTGTGCAGTAACCTGCCAGCTCGCAAGCCCGCCCACATGCACTGAGAGACGCCAAGGGCCCACACTCGGTACTCCGGAGAGTCAGCTGTAATACCATTTGTAACACCCTAACCCTTCACATGTCATCGATATTGTCCGCTTTGAGCCACGCCTACACGGATTTGTTCTTCTTAGTAGGTCACCCATCCCAGAACTACTCTAGCCTAAACACGCTTAACTAGGGAGTTCTGCTATGGATTTCGCTACTTGGGAAAAGGCCTCGATGCTATATAAGGGTCTAGATTTTTACTTTTATAGCTTAGGAACTCCCCATCTATTCCCGATGTGGGACACTGGGACCTCACAATCTACCCCCCTCAGGACTGCACGTCTCCGTATAACGGCTTGCCGACTTATAATCCCCCTGGCGTCTCTCGGTGCATGTGAGCGGGCAGGCTACTACACGGGAACGTGTAGCCCTAAGAGGGGTGGATTGTAAGGTCCTGGTGTTTCACATCTGGAATGGAGGGGGAGTTCCTAGGCTTTAAAAGCAAAAACCTAGACCGTTATATAGCATTGAGGCCTTTTCCCGAGTGGTGAAATCCCTAGCAGAACTCCCCAGTTAAGTGTGCTTAGGCTGGAGTAGTTCTAGGATGGGTGACCCACTGGAAAAAACAAATCTGTGCGAGCGTGGCCCAAAACGGACAATATCGATGACATGTAAAGGGTTGGGATGTTACAAATTTTTGTAATGGCCCAAGAATGCCGCATCTATTCCCAATGTGAGACACCAGGACCTTACAATCCACACCGCTTAGGGCTGCACGTCCCCGTGCCAGCTCACAAGCCCGCCCACATGTATCGAGAGATGCTAGGGGCCCATACTCAGTACTCTGAAGAGTCGGCTCTGATACCATTTATAACACCCCAACCCTTCACATGTCATTAATATTGTTTGATTTGGGCCATGCCTACACAGATTTGCTTTTCTCAATGGGTCAACCATCCCAAAACTACTCTAGCCTAAGCACACTTATCTAGGGAGTTCTGCTAGGGATTTCACCACCCGAGAAAAGGCCTTGATGCTATATAAGGGTCTAGATTTTTACTTTTATGGCCTAGGAGCTTCCCATCTATTCTTGATGTGGGAGCCAGCACCTTACAATCCACCCTCCTTAAAATCTCAACAATCGGGAAAAAGCCTCGATGCTATTTGATACTATTTGTAACGCCCCAACCCTTCACATCTTATCAATATTGTTCGCTTTGGTTTACGCCCGCACGGATTTGTTATTCTCAGTGGATTACCCATCCCAGAATTACTCCAGCCTAAGCACGCTTAACTGGACAGTTCTGCTAGGAAAATGTCTCAATACTATATAAGAGTCTAGGTTTTTATTTTTATAACCTAGGAACTCTCCCTTCATTCCTGATGTGGGACACTGGGACCTTACAATCCACCCCCCTTAAGGCTGCACGTCCCCGTGCAATAGCTTGCCAGCCCGCCCACCTGCACCGAGAGACACCAAGGGTCCACACTCGATACTCCGAGAGTCGGCTTTGATAGCATTTGTAACACCCCAACCTTTCACATGTCATCGATATTGTCCGCTTTAGGCCATGCCCGCACGGATTTGTTCTTCCCAGGGGGTCACCCATCCCAGAATTACTCCAGTTTAAGCACACTTAACTGGAGAGTTTTGCTAGGGATTTCACCAACTGGCAAAAGACCTTGATGCTATATAAGGGTCCAGGTTTTTACTTTTATAGCCTAATAACACTTCCTCTCCATTCTCGATGTGGGACACTGACACTGTACAATCCACCCCCCTTAAAATTGCACGTCTCTGTGCAGTAGCCTGCCAGCTCACAAGCCCGCCTACATGCACCGAGACATGCCAGGGGCCCACACTCGGTACTCCAGAGAGTCGGCTTTGATACCATTTGTAACGCTCCAACCCTTCACATGTCATCAATATTGTCCACTTTGGGCTATGCCCGCACGGATTTGTTCTTCCTTGGGGGTCACCCATCCCAGAACTACTCCAGCCTAAGCATGCTTCACTGAGGAGTTCTGATAGGGATTTCTCCATCTAGAAAAAGGCCTCAATGCTATATAAAGGTCCAAGTTTTTATTTTTATAGTCCAGTAACTCCCCCTTCATTCCCGATGTGGGACATCGAGACCTTACAACTAGCCAATCGAGAACTTCTTAATTGTTTAAAATTAACAAAATAAAAAATATTAGTATGAGTTATTGATTATAAGGCTTCTCAGTAAAAATCTCATTTTGCTTATATAAATGGGAGTATAAGATTTGTTTTATATAAGTGAAACAATTCACTTTTTCCTTCTTTTCTCGATGTGGGATTATAAAATCAAAGTACAATAAAAGCTAGCCAATGGAGATTTTTTTAATTGCTTAAAAGTTAACAATTGTTTGGGCGAGAAGTTTATTTCGAATCAAGCAATCTTAGCCGTTTGATATTTAATTAGGTCAATCTTTATTTTATTTCGAATCAAACAAATTTAACCAATATATTTTGATAAAACTGCTAAAATCGCAATTAAACCAGTGAATCAGTCAAATCGAAAATGGTTCACCCTATCGGCTAGGTCAAACTACCAACCAACTTATACAAAAATTAATTAATTAAAACTTTTAAATTTTATTTTAATTTTAAAATTTAAACTGTCTTGAACTGAAACATACACAACATTACAATATTAAATAGGAGCATAAGGTTTATATAGTGAAATAACTCATTTTTTCCTCCTTTTCCTGATGTAGGATTGTAAAATAAAAATTAACATTTGCTTGGATAAGAAATTCATTTCTAATCAAGTAATCTCAGTCGTTCAATTTTTAATAAGGTTAATCTTATTTTATTTCAAATCAAACAAATCTAAGCAATATATTTTGATAAAATAGCTAAAATCGTAGCTAAACCAGTGAATCAGTCAAATCGAAAACGATTCAGCCTAATCGGCTAAGTCAAAAGACCAACCACTTTACAATAAAATAAATTAATTAAAACCTTTAAATTTTATTTTTAAATTTAAACCATCTTGAATTGAAATATGCACAATAATATAATATTAAATGAGAGTATAAGATTCATTTTATATAAGTGAAACAATTTACTTTTTATTTTTTTTCTCGATGTGAGATTGTAATTATTTTAAAGTTAAATATTATGAGAGTTTCAAAATCTCATATAAAATTATTTTTAAAATCAAAACGTCTATGTGGGATTGAAAAATAAAAGTTAAGTGAAAGCTAACCAATGGAGAATTTTTTAATTGTTTAAAATTAAGAAAATAAAAAACAATTGGTATTGATTATAGGGTTTCTCACTAAAAATATTTTTTTGCTTATATAAATGGGAGCATAATATTCACTTTATATAAGTGAAACAATTCACTTTTTCCTTCTTTTCTCGATGTGGGATTGTAAAATAAAAGTTAAATGAAAAATAATCAATGGAGATTTTCTTAATTGTTTAAAATTAAGAAATTTCAATAATTTATATAAATTGAAGCATAAGATGCACCTTATGTAAATGAAACAATTCACTTTTTTTTTCCCCCTTGATTTAAGATTGTAAAATAAAAGGTAAATGAAAGCTGGCCAATGAGATTTTTCTTAATTGTTTAAAATTCAAAAAATTCAATAATTTTAGAATAAGAGTTTGGAGCTTCTAAAATGTTTCTCCCTTAAAACTCTCTTTATAAGATTCTTTTTATATAAGTGAAACAACTCACTTTTCTTTTGTTTCTTGATGTCAGATTGTAACACTTTATATAAGTGAAACAACTTACTTTTTTATTTCTTTTCTCGATGTAAGATTGTAATTATTTTTAAGTTAAATATTATGATAGTTTCAAAATCTTATATAAAATTATTTTTAAAATGAAAACTATGTAGGATTGTAAAATAAAAGTTAAATGGAAGCTACCCATTGGGAATTTTTTTTTAATTGTTTAAAATTAAGAAGAAAAAAAAAATAAGTATAAGATATTGATCATAGGGTTTCTCTCAAAAAAAATCTCCTTTTGCTTGTATAAATGAAAGTATAAGATTCACTTTACATAAGTAAAACAATTCACTTTTTTTTTTTTTTTTTTTAATGTGGGATTGTAAAATAAAAGGTAAATAGAAACTATCCAACGAAATTCAATAATTTTAGAATAAGGGTTTGGAACTCCTAGAAGGCTCTTACTAAAAATTCTATTTTCTTTATATAATATATAGATAGATAGTGAAATAAACTTTGCTTTTTTTTTTCTTCTCCCGATGTGAGATTATAAAATAAATCATAAACTAATTAGAGTTTTATTTTTATATGATTAAATAGAAGTTAGCCAAAGGAAAATTTTCTAATTGTTTAAAATTAATAAAATCAATATGAGAAATCGCAATTAAATCGGCGAATTGGTCAAACCTAAAATGGTTCACCCTATCGGTTAAGTCAAGCGACCAATCAACTTATACAAAAATTAATTAATTAAAAATTTCAAATTTTATTTTAATTTTAAAATTTAAATTATCTTCAACTGAAACATACACAATACAACAATATTAAATAGGAGCATAAGGTTTATATAGTGAAACAACTAATTTTTTCCTCATTTTCCTGATGTGGGATTGTAAAATAAAAGTTAACAGTTGTTTGGACGGAAAGTTCATTTCTAATCAAGTAATCTCAGTCTTTCAATCTTTAACCAGATCAATCTTTAGTTTATTTCGAATCAAACAAATCTAATCAATATATTTTTGATAAAACTGCTAAAATCGCAGTTAAACCAATAAATCAATCAAATCAAAAATGATTTAGCCTAATCGGCTAAGTCATAATTAATTAATAAATTTTTTTAAAATTTAAACCATATTGAATTGAAAAATGGTATGAAAAATTGGATAAGAGTATAAGATTCACTTTATATGAGTAAAATAACTCAGTTTTTTTTTCTTCTTTTCCCGATGTGGGATTATCAAATAAAAGTTCGCCAATGAAATTTTTTTTAATTGTTTAAAATTAAGAAAATCAAGAAAATTAGTATGAGATATTAAAAGACTTCTCACTAAATGAGATGAGAGTATAAGATTCACTTTATATGAGTAAAATAAATTTTTTTTTTCTTTTCCTGATGTGAGATTATCAAATAAAAGCTAGCCAATAGAGATTTTCTTAATTATTTAAAATTAAGAAAATCTAGAAAAGTAGTATGAATTATTTGTTTGGTTGTGTTTTGGAAATATGATTCTACACCTACACTGGAGCATGATGTTTGGAACGAGTTTTGGAAATACGTTTCCAAAACTCTGCACAGAACTCTGAGGCAAGCGCGCTTTTCGGAATTTTTTTTTTCCAAATTTTGCCGAATCGGTCGTCCGACCGGTTGACCGGAATAGTTATTTATTTATTTTTATTTTTGTTTTTGTTTTTTGTTTTTTTGCAATTGATATGTTAATTTTTATATATTCAAAAAAAACATTTTTTGAATTTTTTAAAATTTTTTATGTGCTTTAAAATAATTTTGAGTTGTATGTTTGGCTATGAGTTGTAAATTTTTGTATCAAATATCAAATGTCACATCAACAATTCCCTATTAAATTCAAAACTCTTTTCAAAACTATTTTCAAAATTCTTTACCAAACAAATTTTCTACACTCAAATTATAATTCCAAACCTCACAAACTCAAAATACAACTCATACTCTCAAATTATATTTACAAAACTCTACCAAATGCAATCTAAAGCTCTCACAAAGCTTTTCACTAAAAACACCATTTTCCTTATAAAGTATACTAGCATATCACGTTTGCTATGCACAAGATAAAAGAATATATTATTTAATAAAAATATGATAATTATATATAATTTTTTTATATTTTGTAAAATAAAAGTTAAATGAAAGCTAGCTAATCGAGATTTTTTTAATTGTTTAAAATTAAGAAAATCAAAAAAATTAGTATGAGATATTGATAATAAGGCTTCTCACTAAAAATCTCATTTTGCTTATATAAATGGGAGTATAAGATTCACTTTATGTAAGTGAAATAATTTACTTTTTCTTTTTTTCCCGATGTGAGATTATAAAATAAAAATTAAATGAAAGCTAGCTAATGAGAATTTTCTTAATTGTTTAAAAGTTAACAATTGTTTGGGCATAAAGTTTATTTTGAATAAAGTAATCTTAGCCATTTAATATTTAATTAGGTCAATATTTAATTTATTTCGAATCAAACGAATTTAACCAATATATTTTGATAAAACCGTTAAAATCGCAGTTAAACTAGCAAATCAGTCAAACCGAAAACGATTCACCCTATCGGCTAGGTCAAACGACCAACCAACTTCTACAAAAATTAATTAATTAAAACTTTAAATTTTATTTTAATTTAAAATTTTAAACTGTCTTGAATTAAAACATATACAACACTACAATATTGCAAGGGGCCTTGACTAACTTTGGGTTTCGAGGCCTTCAACATGTTATGCATGTGATGTTTGCATGGTATGGCGCCATTTAGCATGTAATTTCAGTGCATATAGTGTAGTCGCACTCTCATATACTTCACTCCTTCATTGCTTTTGAGGGTTGTGTATTGTGCCTTGTTTGTGGCCTAACATGTATGCATGTTTGTCTAGTCATTTGAGCTTCAATTTCAGCTTGTCTTGGCCTTTGATTTGGCATGATTGAGCTTTGTCCAAAGCTGGTGTGCTTGTTTAGGCTATGTATTGCATGCCTCTTGTATGATGCTCTTCACTAGCCTTAGTGTTTTGGGCCCTTAACATGTCTTGCATGCATTGCTTATATGACAGAGTCTTGTGCATGCCACTTTAACATTGAAATATCTGATATCTTTCCCATTAGAGGACTTTCACAATTGGACCAACCGGTTAAGGAATTGATTGGTAATCTAAAATGTGTAAACAAAATCAACCAAATAAAACATGCCAAGATAAACATGTTGTCTGCATTGCATGGTGTTCAATCGGACGTTATATTGAACACAAGATGAATTGGTTCATTTCATACTTGAAGTGATGAAAATGAGCTAATTCTCTTTGTCTCCATTGCCTTTGATCACTCATGATAAGGCCGTGGTCTTAGTGCCTTGTTTGTTGTGCATTTATTGAATGTGTACAAGTTGGGTCTTAGACCATTATGCATTCAAAATGCTTGGTTGATGGTCTTGGATTCAATTATGCAACTCCTTTGATGTTTTGAGGTGATAAGGAGGAGCATGGTACACACATACCCTTGGGAGACCCTCCATTTTCTCTGTTTTGTGCTCTGTTGCAGTTTGGTGTCACAGCACACCAGTGGCCGGCACCCTTGCATTGTTGGCCGGCAGAGGCCCATCTTTGGTCGGCAGGTGGCTGGCAGTAGCTCCTCATGGCCGGCAGGCCACTGGTGCACTCCCCCAGCACTGTTTTGGTAAGTTCCAGCAACAAGTTCTTGAAGACACCCTGCAAACAAAGCCTCAAGAGAGCAAACCGGAAGGCGTTTCGAGGCGGTAACCGAGAGCATGCATCCTTCATTGTCCAAGGCAGAGCTGAGGCAGCCTAGTTTAAATATCATGCATGTTTATTTGGGTTTGTAATTTAATTAATTAGTTTGTTAATTAATTAAGTGTTGTAATAATTAAGTAGCTTAGCTTTGCTATTTCTTTATCGGTTTGTAATAATTAGTCTAATTAGTTTAATTAGATTAGTTAGTTTAGCTTAGCTTAGATTAGCTTAGCTTGTTCGTTCGAACCCTCCGTCGAGAGGGCAAATGTTGTAATAAGGGTGCGTGTGTGTGTGCATGTCTTCTAACCCCATTTCTTTCTCCCTTTTACTTACCGCTTTCGATGGTTAGTTTTAGGGTACGTTTTGATTAGCATACCTTATGCTTTACATGTTTACATCATTCATTTGTCTTGCATGCACTGGGCTTGGCACATCATTCAAACCACATTGTATTTCAATACACTTGCTTGAATATGTGTTTCAAAGCATGTTATCAAGTGTTGCATTCATATGCCATTTTAGATAGCCAAGCCTATTTTAGTTGCATTTTTGCATGCGTTGCATTAGGCATCTAGCATAGTTAGGATCATGCATATTTCTAATTAGCTTCTGTTTTGGCTCGGAGTACACTGTAAGTGTTTATGCTTTAGCATACTTGCATGAGTGTAAGTGTTGCCATGATCGCATGCTTGCCATGAGGCTACTTGCTTAAGTGATTAACTGCATGAATGCCTGTGGATGAAGGCTTCATTACTTAAATTGGAACAATTCATCAAAATGTGAGTTTTAAGCCCACTTGGAGTGGCAAATCATCGTGTTTTAAGCCCACTTGAGGGTGGCAAATCCACGCTTTAGCCTACTTGCGAGTAGCACTTTCAAACCATTTTCGAAAAACAAACATGAGTTGTTTTGTTCCAATCTGCGTGATTGAGTTTATACTTGTATGCTGTGCGCATCACATAGTAAGGTTAGCTAATAAACCGGAATAAGAACACATGTGTTTTCAAAATAACATATCATGTTTAGTAGAGGCCGATCCTTTGATCGGGCGAGCGGGGGTGCTCATTTCAAGACCTTCCCCTCTCGTACCCAAGTTCCCGAGCCGAAGCAACTTTGGTAATGACGGATACGTGGCCTCAGGCATGAGTCAGGGTTTCCTAAATTTCCCAAAACAAAATATTTAGGTGGCGACTCTGAAATCTGGCAATGCAGTCCATGTTTGGCGCTTTTTAATTAAAATCAATTTTCCAAAACGATTTGCCGGATTTGGACTCTTTGGTGATTTATCAGTCTTACATTGCACTTTGTAAGATTAGATTCAGAACCGTGACGGGAGTCCGAACTGTAGTAGCTAGAACCCAATTCCCACCCTCTCCAAAAGGGGGGCGCGCGGAGAGAGTTCCGGGCGGTCTACAGTTTTTGGCGACTCTGTTGGGGATTTAGAGAACTTGACTCGAACATCATGATATGTTATTTTGTTTACACTTATGTGTTTCTTTGCATTGCATTTGCATCGGTGCGCTTAAGTCACAGTGTTTGCCATCTGCTATTCCTGAACGGTTTGCCGGAGGCTTGCTTGGAAAAGCGTGCCATAAGGCTGACCGGTTACGGGATCTGCCACGATGGAAACACAAACCTCGGGTCGGGGTCATCGCCGAGGCACCCTTTTTGACCAATCAACCTAGTTGCATATCGAAAGCCTTAGAGACCATTCCAAACTAGGACAGGTTGCTTACCCGAATGTAGGTTGTTTGAAACCACATGCGTGCGTAGTGAACCCCTAGCTCCTGACGAAAATAGGACAAGGAAACCCTACCCCACCATAGGGGTGTTTTGGTTCTCACTTGCTTGCTATGTGCTGTTAGAGTGTGACTTTGCAAGAATGCATGTATCAGTTACAATGTCTGAGTATCAGTTTGAGGGTATCTGATTTTGGGGCAACATTCAGTAGAGAGCACAGTCATTCAGCTATTGTCACGACCCAAACCTGCCCCTATGGGTTTAGCACCGTAACCGGCCAGTAATCCGAGATTACCGAAGCCCTGCTTAACAGCAAGACAGTAACACAACGTACAGGGGCTGGCGGAAGCCAATACAGTAAGTAAACAATTTCCAATGAGCTGTGACAGTCTGTATGCAAAAATACTTCTCATACATATATACAGGAACAGTACCAAAACAGTATATACAACATTCACAGTCGATCAGAACAGGGACCAAGTCCCTATTAAACAGTACAGTACAGTGCTATACAATAATACAAAACATGTATAGACGGGGGAAATTAAAACACCCCTAAGCCGTAGCTTGACAGGCTCGGAACCTCGCAGTGAGTCACGGTGGTTGGCTTGACAAAAAGGGAAATCTACCCCACGCTCCTAGCTCTGGTTTAGTGCCTGTACACCTACATATATATATGAGTAGTGAGCTAAAGCCCAGTGAATAACATAATGCGTAAAGAGGTTAAGAATGAATGTCCTTTCAGTATTGAAAACAATCAATTGATTCAGTATATCAGTCATTCAGTCATAATAGTCATATGTGGTACATCCGCTAGCATAGCAGTACAGTAAACAGTAGGTCTTAAAGACCGAACAGTAAATGATGCCCATCAATCAGTAAACGGTAGTGGTTCCAACAAGGGAACCGACAGAGATCTCTATAACAGTAACAGTCAGTAACAATAGTTGCTAAGGATGCCACAATACAGTTCAGAATATAGGACATACATTCATTCAATTAACAATTTCAGTTCAGAAAGCAGTTCAGTTAAACAGTCAGAAATATTCACAGTTGAACATATCTTTACACAATTGTTACTCACAGAGTTCTGGGCTACAGTTAAGCTAGAGTGTCTCCTCGGAAGCCAACCCTACACAGTTAACAGATTGAACACACGCTAAGCTACACAGTTGGGAAAGATAATAACTTAATCCCTAATTGCCTCGGCGTGTGCTACATCTATATCCTCATTACGATGTCTTAAACTAGGCCTAAGAATGCCTAGGATGGAATGAGAATGCAAAGATGCACTTTAAAAACATTTTCAAAATTTTCAGAAAAACAGAGTCTCGCTCGAGCGTAGGTTACTCCGCTCGAGCGGACATGCAGACAAAGGTTCCAGCTCGAGCGTCACTTCTCCCGCTCGAGCGGTCTGCAAAACATGACAAAAGTACTGGATGCTCAAAAATCACACTCGATGGGCGCTGGATAGCCGCTCGAGCGCAAGACACAAGGTCCCGCTCAAGCGTCCAATAACCCGCTTGAGCGGACTGCAAAACAGTGCAAAGTACTGGATGCTCGAATTCCCTGCTCGAGCGCCACTTTCCCCGCTCGAGCGGGAGTGCAAAATCTGGAAAACCCAGATTGCACCTCCAAGCTCAAATTCAAACACAAATGCATCAAAATCAATTCCTTTGGGCCCATTTCTTGGAAAACACTTGTAGATACATAGAATAACACGATTCAAAGATCAATTTGTAAAATCAAGGCCCAAAGGAAGATCAATTTAACATGATTTCAAACAATATTTCAAGGACATGGTGAATGTGTAACATGCAAGAGTTTGAACCAATTCAAAGCTTCAACTTCATGCTCTAATGAGCTAAACCTTACAAAATCAAGATGAAATTATGGTCCATTGTAAAGATATGAACATGCATGTACACTTTCATGAAGAACAACATCAAAACTCAAGGATGTAAACATGCATGCATGAATTAAGCTCCAATTCAACATGATTGAACCAAATCATGCCTTAGCTCTACAATTTGACATGAATCATGCAAGAATCAACTTAAAGACAACAATGAGAGGCTGAATTCCTTACCTAGGTCCTCAAATACAAGTCTAGAGGCTCAAGAAGGCAAATCTCCTACAATTTCTTCAAGTCTTTCAAGCCAATTCAAGATGAAGCAAGATGAACTCACTCTCTCACTTCCTCTCTCTCTCTATGGTCGGCTATGCTCTCAAAATGAGCTGAGGAAATGTTTGCTAAGTGTATAACAAAGCTTCAAAAAGGTTTAGATAGTGGGCCACTAAGTGGCAAAATAGTAATTAAGTCTAATTTGTGCATTTTATCAATATTTAATCTAATTTAGTCATACCAAATCAATTTTCAATTAAATACACCATAAAATCATATAAATCCTAATAAACACAGAACATCAATCAATTTCAGATTCGGCAGCCGATAAGGCCTTCAATTTGCAGTTTAAACACAAAGACATGAACAGATAATCAAACGATCAACAGATAGAATGCACTTAAACAGATACAATCAATCAGTCAGTTCAGTATTTCGATTCCTTTAGTTATCAATCATAATCAGTCTCGGTTTAACAGTAATCGGCAATTAATCAGTGATCAGTGATGAGGGTTGTTACAGTCTCCCCTCCTTAAAAAGAGTTTAGTCCTCTAAACTCAAGTTACCTTCATTTTGGAAGAAAACAGGATTTAGTGGAAACATTTCAGGATATCTCTTGGCCATGTCGTCTTCCCTTTTCCCAAGTGGCATACACGCCACCATGGTTTTGCCAGTCGACTTTCACTAACGGGATCTCTTTGTTTCTCAACTTTTTGATCCGTCTGTTCACAATCTGAATAGGCCACTCCTCGTAAGTGTAGTCATCACTTAGCACTACACGGGTCGGCTCAATCACATGGAAAGGATCCCGGAGGTAATCCCTTAACATAGAAATGTGGAAGACGTTGTTCATATGCTCCATTTCAGGAGGAAGCGCAACTTGATACGCCACTGGATTGATTTTCTCAATAATTTCATACGGTCCGACATACCTCGGCGCTAACTTGCCTTTGACTCCAAAACGAGTCTGGCCTTTCATCGGTGTCACTTTGACAAATACGTGATCACCCACTTCATATTCTCTATCTCGTCTTCTGACATCAGCATAACTTTTCTGTCTGCTCTGTGCAGTTTTCAGTCTCTGTTGTATCAGTTTTACTTTCTCAGTCGTTTCGTACACAATCTCGGGCCCAAGCAAAGGCCCATCTCCAACTTCTGCCCAGCAAATCGGAGATCTACATTTTCTACCATACAATGCCTCAAAAGGTGCCATACTAATACTAGAATGATAGCTGTTGTTGTAGGCGAACTCAGCCAATGGCAAATGGCTTTCCCAGTTTCCCTGAAAATCAAGGACACACATTCTCAGCAAATCCTCCAGAGTCTGGATGGTTCTTTCTGATTGGCCATCTGTCTGAGGATGATAAGCACTACTCATTCTCAGTTCAGTACCCAATGCAGTCTGTAAGCTTTGCCAGAATCTTGATGTAAACTTCGAATCCCTGTCAGAAACAATGGACACAGGCACTCCATGCAGTCTAACGATTTCATCAATATAGAGTATAGCCAATTTGTCCGCATTATAAATTGTCTTAACAGGTAGGAAGTGAGCAGATTTAGTCAGTCTATCAACAATAACCCAAATTGAGTCCATACCTTTACTGGAGCGAGGCAATCCGACGATAAAATCCACAGTAATATGTTCCCATTTCCACTCCGGTATTGGTAAGGGCTGTAATAAGCCTGCGGGTCGTTGATGTTCGGCTTTGACTTGTTGGCAATGAAGACATTTTGATACAAAATCAGTAATTTCCTTCATTCCCGGCCATCAGAAATTCAGTTTCAAGTCTTGGTACATTTTTGTATTTCCTGGATGGATAGACAGTTTTGAATTGTGGCCCTCTTGCATAACTCTTCTTTTCAATTCAGAATCATTCGGTATACATAGTCTTTCTTGAAATTTCAGTACATTATTTTCAAATTTGAACCCCGGTCTCAGTTTAGATTCTCGTTTATCGATGATCTTCTTCAAGAAGTCATCCTGTTGTTATTTCTCTTTAATTTCTTCAATCAGTGCCGGTCGAGCAGAAATAGTAGCTAAGGTTCCACCTTGTTCTCGCAAAACAATTTCAATTTCAGATTTTTCAAGGTCACAAAGCAACTCTTTCTGTTCGGTGAGCAAACAGGCTAAGTTTCCAATCGATTTCCGACTCAATGCATCGACAACGGTGTTGGCTTTCCCTGGATGGTACAAAATCTGGAGGTCATAGTCTTTAATCAGTTCTAGCCATCTCCTCTGTCTCATGTTCAGTTCTTTCTGTGTGAAGAAGTATTTCAAACTCTTGTGATCGGTATATACTTCACATGTCGCCCCATATAGGTAGTGCCGCCAGGTTTTCAATGCAAATACCACTGCAGCAAGTTCCAAGTCATGGGTCGGGTAGTTCTTTTCATGCGGTCTCAGTTGTCGGGAAGCATAGGCTATAACTCTCCCGTTTTGCATTAAAACACACCCCAAACCCTTATGAGAGGCATCACTAAATACAGTATAACCATCCGTACCTGAAGGTAAGGTAAGAACTGGTGCAGTCACAAGTCGAGTTTTCAACTCTTGGAATGCTGCTTCCCTTTGGTCAGTCCAGTCAAACGATATCCCTTTCTGAGTTAACTAAGTCAATGGTAAGGCAATTTTGGAAAAATCTTTGACAAATCTTCTGTAATATCCAGCCAATCCCAAAAAGCTTCGGACTTCTGTAACATTTGTTGGTCTAGGCCAGTTCACTACAGCTTCGATTTTCTGCGGATCAACAGAAATTCCATCTTTGCTAACAACATGACCCAAAAACATAACATGATCAAGCCAAAACTCACACTTAGACAGTTTAGCATAAAGTTTCTGTTCTCTTAGGGTCTGCAGGGCAAGTCTCAGATGATATTCATGTTCTTCTATACTTTTGGAATAAATCAGTATGTCATCAATGAATACAACTATAAAGTCATCAAGGTATGGTTTAAAGATTCTGTTCATGAGGTCCATAATGCAGCAGGTGCATTGGTAACTCCGAAAGGCATAACTAAAAATTCATAATGTCCATACCTCGTTCGAAAAGCAGTTTTATCAATGTCTTCTGGTTTAACTTTCAGTTGGTGATATCCGGATCTGAGATCAATCTTAGAAAATACTTGAGCACCCTGTAACTGATCAAATAAGTCATCAATACGCGGCAATGGGTATTTATTTTTCACAGTTACCTTGTTTAGTTCACGGTAGTCGATACACAGTCTCAGTGAGCCGTCTTTCTTTTTCACAAACAAGACAGGTGCGCCCCACGGGGAAGTACTGGGCCTGATGAACTTCTTGTCTAACAGTTCTTGCAGTTGCACTTTCAATTCTTTCAATTCAGTTGGAGCCATTCGGTAAGGAGCTTTAGATACTGGCTGTGTTCCCGAAATCACATCAACGGTGAATTCAATCTCCCTGTCAATCAAATCCCCTGGCAAATTATCTGGAAAAACATCTGGGAACCCTCTAACTATAGGAATACTGTTCACATTAGCATTGTCATCAGTAGGTACAGTCAATACAGAACACAGATACCCCTTACACCCTTTTCTAATCAATTTAACAGCTTTCACAGATGAAATCAAATACGGAGGAGGTACTACCCCAGTCCCATTAAACACAAATTCAGGCAAACCCGGTGGACAAAAAATTACTTGTTTCGTTACACAGTCTATGGTGGCATGATATTTCGTTAACCAGTCCATCCCCAATATTACATCAAAATGATCAATGTTTAGAGGCAGTAAGTCGATAAACAAATGTGCATCTCCAACAATAATTTCACAAGCAGGGTACATGTATGCACAAGTCATGGATCCCCCAACAGGTGATGATACAGCTAATAGGTAATTCATGGGTTCTAATTGTCTATTCAATTTTCGCGAAAAAGCATGCGATACATAAGAATGTGTAGACCCCGAATCAATCAGAATATATGATAGAGAGGGTACCTGACACAACGGTCTCAGTATTCTGTACATCTCTCGGTACTAGGGTGAACACTCGGCCTTGCCTCATAGGCTCTTTCCCGGTAGCTTTAAGGTTTGGTTTTGGTGCAACAGTTGATGCTGCCACGCTTGGTGCAGCTTTACTATTGCCTGTAGCAGTGGAAGGGCAATCTTTGACCATGTGGCCCACCTTGCCACACCTGTAACAAGTACCAGAAATTTTATAACAAACTCCTTTATGGTTTTTACCACATTCGGAGCAGGGCGGAATGGAACGGTTCCCTTGACTAGAAGTAGTCGTTGACCCTATATTTTGTTTCTTGTTCAATGGGTTGTTTTTGCCTTTCTTGAACTTGAAACCTTGCCTTTTACCACGCCATTTAGACGCTGGTGTTTCAGTTTTCAGTGCTTCGATGTTTGATTCAGCCATCAAAGCTCGGTCAAGAACATTTACATAGTTCGGTAGCTTCAAAACATTAATTCTGTCCAGTATTGCAACATTCAGGCCGCCTTCAAACATCTGGCCTTCTTATAATCAGTGTCCACCATGTGTGGTGCATATCTAGCAAGCTCGGTGAACTTTGTCTCATATTCAGCAACGGACATTGTGCCCTGTCTCAGCTGTTCAAATTCAGTTACTTTTCTATCCCTGACACACTGGGGAAAATACTTTTCAAAGAAGGCTCCCTCGAATTGAGCCCAAGTCATAACAGTATTTGTATCACGAATCAACATCCACCACCTTCTAGCTTCTTCTTGCAGGGTGAAGGTAGCTAGCAACACTTTGTGCGCCTCAGAGCACGGAAATACTTCAAACAACTTTTCTGTCTCCAAAACCCATGCTTCAGCTTTTAACGGTTCAAGGCCTCCATGAAAGGATGGCGGTTTCATTTTGCTGAACTTCTGGGTGAGAGCAATTATGTCATCATCATTAACATTTACATTCTGTTCCGGCTGTACCGGAGGAGGAGGTGGAGGCTGTTGGTTCTGTTGTCGATCTAATCTTTCAGTCATTAGTTCCATCATTCTTTCCAGTCTTGCCATTCTTGCCTCAAAGGATGAGGATTCAGATTCATTTGTAGTTCTTGCATTATCCATTTCACTATAGGCAGTTATAACAGTTATCAACATAGGCAGTCATTTGTTTAAACAGATTAACACATTAGCATATAATCAGTCATGTCATAACCACACACTTGTCATGCTCATGTAATGCCCTATCGCTTTTCTAGGACACCCTATAGCTCATTTGGACACGTCTGTGCGGTATAACTCGTGGTCAAGTATTGCTCTGATGCCACTCTGTCACGACCCAAACCCGCCCCTATGGGTTTAGCACCGTAACCGGCCAGTAATCCGAGATTACCGAAGGCTTGCTTAACAGCAAGACAGTAAAACAGAGTACAGGGGCTGGCGAAAGCCAATACAGTAAGTAAACAATGTCCAATGAGCTGTGACAGTCTGTATGCAAAAAGAATTCTCATACATATATACAGGAACAGTACCAAAACAGTATATACAACATTCACAGTCGATTAGAACAGGGACCAAGTCCCTATTAAACAGTACAGTACAGTGCTATACGATAATACAAAACAGGTATAGACAGGGGAAATTAAAACACCCCTAAGCCGTAGCTTGACAGGCTCGGAACCTCGCAGTGAGGCACGGTGGTTGGCTTGACAAAAAAGGAAATCTACCCCACGCTCCTAGCTCCGATCTGGTGCCTGTACACCTACATATATATATGAGCAGTGAGCTAAAGCCCAGTGAATAACATAATGCGTAAAGAGGTTAAGAATGAATGTCCTTTCAGTATTGAAAATAGTCAATTGATTCAGTATATCAGTCATAATAGTCATATGTGATACATCCGCTAGCATAGCAGTACAGTAAACAGTAGGTCTTAAAGACCGAACAGTAAATGATGGCCATCAATCAGTAAACGGTAATGGTTCCAACAAGGGAACCGACAGAGATCTCTGTAACAGTAACAGTCAGTAACAGTAGTTGCTAAGGATGCCACAATACAGTTCAGAATATAGGACATACATTCATTCAATTAACAGTTTCAGTTCAGAAAGCAGTTCAGTTAAATAGTCAGAAATATTCACAGTTGAACATATCTTTACACAATTGTTACTCACAGAGTTCCGGGCTACAGTTAAGCTAGAGCGTCTCCTCGGAAGCCAACCCTACACAGTTAACAGATTGAACACACGCTAAGCTACACAGTTGGGAAAGATA
This sequence comes from Camellia granthamiana, assembly GCA_036172215.1. NCBI lineage: Eukaryota > Viridiplantae > Streptophyta > Magnoliopsida > Ericales > Theaceae > Camellia > Camellia granthamiana. The sequence continues at coordinate 14,943,156 of CM069913.1, forward strand.
ATAACTTAATCCCTAATTGCCTCGGCATGTGCTACATCTATATCCTCATTACGATGTCTTAAACTAGGCCTAAGAATGCCTAGGATGGAATGAGGATGCAAAGATGCACTTTAAAAACATTTTCAGAATTTTCAGAAAAATAGAGTCCCGCTCGAGCGTAGGTTACTCCGCTCGAGCGGACATGCAGACAAAGGTTCCAGCTCGAGCGTCACTTCCCCCGCTCGAGCGGTCTGCAAAACATGACAAAAGTACTGAATGCTCAAAAATCACGCTCGATGGGCGCTCGATAGCCGCTCGAGCGCAAGACACAAGGTCCCGCTCGAGCGTCCAATAACCCGCTCGAGCGGACTGCAAAACAGTGCAAAGTACTGGATGCTCGAATTCCCCGCTCGAGCGCCACTTTCCCCGCTCGAGCGGGAGTGCAAAATCTGGAAAACCCAGATTGCACCTCCAAGCTGAAATTCAAACACAAATGCATCAAAATCAATTCCTTTGGGCCCATTTCTTGGAAAACACTTGTAGATACATAGAATAACATGATTCAAAGCTCAATTTGTAAAATCAAGGCCCAAGGGAAGATCAATTTAACATGATTTCAAACAATATTTCAAGGACATGGTGAATGTGTAACATGCAAGAGTTTGAACCAATTCAAAGCTTCAACTTCATGCTCTAATGAGCTAAACCTTACAAAATCAAGATGAAATCATGGTCCATTGTAAAGATATGAACATGCATGTACACTTTCATGAAGAACAACATCAAAACTCAAGGATGTAAACATGCATGCATGAATTAAGCTCCAATTCAACATGATTGAACCAAATCATGTCTTAGCTCTACAATTTGACATGAATCATGCAAGAATCAACTTAAAGACAACAATGAGAGGCTGAATTCCTTACCTAGGTCCTCAAATACAAGTCTAGAGGCTCAAGAAGGCAAATCTCCTACAATTTCTTCAAGTCTTTCAAGCCAATTCAAGATGAAGCAAGATGAACTCACTCTCTTACTTCCTCTCTCTCTATGGTCGGTTATGCTCTCAAAATGAGCTGAGTAAATGTTTGCTAAGTGTATAACAAAGCTTCAAAAAGGTTTAGATAGTGGGCCACTAAGTGGCAAAATAGTAATTAAGTCTAATTTGTGCATTTTATCAATATTTAATCTAATTTAGTCTTACCAAATCAATTTTCAATTAAATACACCATAAAATCATATAAATCCTAATGAACACAGAACATCAATCAATTTCAGATTCGGCCGCCGATAAGGCCTTCAATTTGCAGTTTAAACACAAAGACATGAACAGATAATCAAACGATCAACAGATAGAATGCACTTAAACAAATACAATCAATCAGTTAGTTCAGTATTTCGATTCCTTTAGTTATCAATCATAATCAGTCTCGGTTTAACAGTAATCGGCAATTAATCAGTGCTCAGTGATGAGGGTTGTTACAGCTATGCTCATATCTGTGCTGGTGAAATCAGGCTGAGGTGCTGTCTGTTTTCTCTTTTGCTAGGTAGTCTCGGAACTATAGCTTCAGAAGGCTCTAATATCCCCCGAGTGCATTAGACTTGTGTTGATAGACTTTGTCAAGTCAGAGATTCAGTGCAACAGAGCAATTAGTGTTTCCTTTGCCAGAGGCAAGGCAAAAAAAGGCCAGTCAGGCACAGATCACCAGTTTAATAGTCTCCAGTTCAGCGGTCACTATCTACATCACCTCTACGCAGTTGGGCTCAGTTTCCTGTTTCCACCTCAGAAAGAGAAAACTCACCAGATCCGATAGATCAGCCCCCTTTAGTCAGTATGAGTATGGAAGACATGATGCATCAGCTCTAATAGACTATGGAGGCCATGCAGCGAGATGCTGCCCGCCAAGCAGAAGTTACCACCCGCCAAACCGAGGTCGTGGCCCAGCAGGCCGAACTCATTGCCAGGCTTCAACAGCAGCTGTAACAAACACAACAGGGAATAGCTTCTGCATCCCACCCACCTCCAGTAGAAATTCCTGCACCAAGGGCTCCTGCCCCTACTGCCAATGCCCTAGAGAATACAGATGTCCCAGTGGATCCCACTCCACCTCAGACTTCTAAAGCACAAGCCCACCCAATTGAGGCCCCTTTCGAGTTCGAAGTGGATCCAACTGCATTAAAAGTGAGCAAGCTTGAAAAGATGTTCAAGAGGGCTCAAGGCATTAACTCCATTCCAGACATAGAGGATGGTTACACGGATTCGGCAGTGACATTGCCGGACCAGTTCAAGATGCCACGTATAGACCGTTTTGATGGTTTTGGAGATCCTATGGTACATCTGCGGTTGTTCTCGGATATCTTACAGCCAATGGGTCTCTCCAGAATACAAAAGCTATCTCTCTTCTGTCGGACCCTGTCAGGTGTTGCGGCCATCTGGTATGCTAAGTTGAAGGATTCAGTAAAGAGGAGTTGGGAAGAGATGGCTGAGGCTTTTGTCACCCAATATTCATACAACACGCAAATCGAGGTCACAACTCGTGATCTCGAGGCAACTAGACAAGAGCCAAAAGAGGGCTTCTCTGACTTTGTAACCCGTTGGAGAGCCAAAGCTTCTATGATGACCACCAGGCCAGCTGAGAAAGACTAGATAAGGATGGTCGTGCGGAATCTGCAACCGAAGTTGATGCAGAGGATAATTGTCTTACCCCTCCCCACCTTTGCTGACCTCCATGAGATTTGGGTACAGATAGAGGATGCTATGAAACAAGGTCTGATTGACCACGAAAGGGAGTCATCCAAGAAGGGTTATACACGCAGTTCGAATGCGACCACCAGTGGTGATGCAACTGCAAGATCTTTTGAAGTTGGAATGGTTACCACCACTCCAAAAACAGCCACCCCTTTTGTTGGTACATCCAATCCAAACCCCCAAACTTCGAACTATCTACCCCGAGGCAAGAGGGTTTTCACCCCACTTTATATGCCTTTCTCTAAAGCTCTAGGGGTCCTACTTAGGAAAGGACATCTGAAACCGTTAGAGCAACGACCTCTACCCAATCCTCTCCCTCCAAAGCATGACCCAGCTAAATATTGTGTCTTCCATCAGCAGCACGGTCATGATACTGACTTTTGCTTTAGACTACGTCATGAGATTCAAGATCTCATTGACAACAAGGTAATAGCACCTCCAGAAAAACCAAATGTCAATCAAAACCCTCCACCTAGGTAGGTAAACTTCATCCAAACAACGGCCAACCTATTTGACCCCAGTATATACATCACCCCAGCCCATTTACCCAAGCCTAAGGTGTTCATTCCACTCAGCATGGACTTATGCATAATGGGTGCACCTGAACCTCAATCATCTCAAACCCATGAACCCACTACTTCTGAGCTAGTGAGTATGATTGAAGATTTGCAAAAAACTGTGGCAGATTTAGCCTTTGGAATTTTGGCTCCATCATCGACTACATCACAGGCCAAAAGTTTCAATCCAAAAGGCTCCTTGATCTTGATGCAAGTGGCAATTGAAAAGGGCTAACCTGAAGCCATCTCAGATTTGGGTATTGGCGTGTCGACAACAACTGGGCTCCGCTCTGATATAGCGACCCGATCCTTTGACAAAGTGGAAGCAAGTGGTAAGAACAAGGTAGGGGCAAACATTGGTCCCTTTGAACATCTTCAATGGGCTGTTGAGGCTTTGAAAGCCAAAGGACTGAACAAACAGCAAGTGCTTGCAGTTGTTGCAAAAACTGTGGATGACACTTTCGCCACTCAAGTTGGGGGCAGTTTGAATCAAGGGGCAAGCCGGGACAAGGGATGTTGTACCAGAAACACCCCTTTCAGTTCCAATCCTACACTTGGAAGAGATCGGCAAACCCAGTCAACACCCGCCGACCCTTTCGCCGGTACATCCAACACAACCAACTCACAACCTGCCAAATACCCACCTCGGGGCCAAAAGGTGTTCACCCCACTGCACATGTCTCTGTCAGCGGCCCTGAAGGTCTTGATCAGAAAGGGGCATCTGAAGCCCCTGGAGCCGCTCCATTATCGAATAAACTTCCTCCCTCCCATGATCCGGCCAAGTACTGTGCCTTCCATCAACAAATCGGCCATGACACTGACATGTGTTTTCGTCTTCGCTATGAAATACAAGATCTGATTGATAACAAGGTCATCATCGCACCAGGCTCTGCAAAGTCTATCGGCACTGGATCAGTGAATTTGGGGGATAATGTGATTATATGATCGGGGGATGAATCACCTGCTGATGGTGCTCGATTTACTCCAGACGTGGAAATGACACGCACTGTTTTAAGCAATGTGCAAATGCTAGTTTTTGTACTTTCTGACTTGGGTATTGGGTCAGTTCTGTTATGTTGTTTTGAGTCAGTCTTTTTGTACTGAGTTAGTCGAGTCTGTCTTGTTGTATTGAGTCAGTCCTGTTGTGTTAGAGTCGGGTGATCTCGGGGATGTTACCTCAAACATCATTTGCTTGTTTTGTGTTGGTCTTTTATACCATTTCTTTTGCGTCTGTTTCTACCTTTGAGCCAGTTGCACCAGAAGATCTGAGTGAAACAACAGTGATTTTCACTCTTTTTTTCGAGTTTGTTTCTGCCTTTGAGCCAATTGTACTAACAAATTTGAATGAACAACAGTGCTTTTCACCTACTTTTCTGTGTCTTGAAATCATTGCATTGACCTAAGTTTTTCAAAACTTTTTGAACATTGTGATGAAAACAAAGAGGAAGGAATTCCTCGGGGTTTGTAAAAATTTGATCAATCGAGCGGAAGAGAGACATGCTAAGTCCTTAATAAATGAGATCATGTTTGTTAATGTGAGTACTAAGAAGGATCCTGGCTTGATCCAGATTGATTCTACACTGTCTTCAGCGCGAGCGACTAGTCGCTTTCTCAAAAGATTTCAAAAAATGTTTTGCGTGGTCCTGCGAAGACTTGGGTGGAATTGATCTTGAGATCGTGCAGCATAGGATCGCTCTTAGCCTCAAGACTCAACCCCTTTTGCTTTCAAACCTTGAACTTGGATTCAGAATGTTCAATGGTCAACCACAGTGGGAGGCTTGTATGGCCAGATTTGAAGTAGCCCTTGAACTAAGGGAAATCAGGTCGTATGACATCAAAAGAGGCCTGCCAGGCTAGATTTGAAGTAGCCCTCGAATTAGGGACAAGAAAGTCAAATCAAGAAGATCAGATATTTATCAAAAGAAGCTTGCAATGCTAGATCAGAAGTAGCCCTTGAACTAGGGGCAAAAATGTCAGATGTGCTCAAAGATTCAAGAGATGGATCATTCTGCAAACCAATGAAGACTGGCAAGAAAGCCAAATTCCAGTAGCTGGAAGAAGAAAATTTATTGTTGAAGAACAATCGAGTTCCTATCCATAACACTAGGGGCAACTTCAGCCCCCATTGGATGGACTTCTACATCATCAGTGAACGACAGCCATTCTCCTGGATTCAAATGGCTTCGAGATCCTATGACCAATCAACATGGACAAAGTTAAACTTTTTTATCCTTGAGAGGCTCGCTGGGCCGAAAACCCGGAAGGGCGACCCAGGCAAAAGTTAGAGCAAATGAAAAGAAAAAGAAAAGAAAAAGAGAAATGAAAAAAAAAAAAGAAAAGATGAAAAGAAAAGAAAATGAAAAAATGAAAAAAGAAAATGAAGAAAAGAAATGAAAAGAAAAGAAAAACATAACTCGCAAGGTCGAAAGCCCGGAAGGGTGGCCTTGGCAAAAGTTGGAGCGCCAAAAGAAGAATGTCAACACCTGAGTGAACCTCAACCCGGAACTACGTCAGGCCTGATTCCCATGTTTGGGATACGTAGGCAACTTCATCTTGAAGTTCGGCCCCAATCATTTTCAGCCTGCTTGGCTCATCCATGTTGATTGGTTTATCCTTGTTCAACTCGGCTATCTTGTCTATGTGCAAATTGGCTCGCCTTCGTTCAAAATCAGTTATTCTATTCCGTTGGAAGATTCAGCTGCAAGATAATTCAAGTTCAGATCTGAGGTTGTGCATCTCATGGGTAAATTCCGTGTTGGTTGAGCAGTGGCCAAATGCAAAAATAGGTTTTGAGAATTTTTACTGACGTTGACTAATTCTCTCGAAAATTATTCCATTTTTCCAAAACTGGACCATTTCTTGAACCCAAAAAAGGAAAATTTTCAATGCTCATAGCCTGACTTGCATGATTTTGAATCAAAAAATCAAACAAGCGTGTTAATCAAACTCTTATATTGGTCAAAATTGTTTTCGTAGAAAGCCAACGACAAAAAATGGTCAAAATGATGAACTAGGGGTACAGTTGAGTTAGGTTTTCTGTCTGTTCCCCCATTATCAACATACTTGCCAGAAAGGGCACCATATTTTCCGGAAAGGGTACCATATTCGCTTGAAAGGGCACAACTGAAGCTTACCAACAAAGGGTTGAAAGCTCTCTCATCCTCCAAGCAGTGAGGTATCAAGCCAAGTGTGAAGCACAAGCTGAAATGGAGCAGGGTATTCCATTCCCTCATCTGGACAGGTCTAATCACATCCAAACTAGCCAAGGGCATCGTTAACCAATGTCAGTTGCAGATCTGCTGCACGTCCAATCGCATCACAACCCCTCTGTGGGAAGGTTCACTGTTGTGAGCAAAAGAGGAGAATCTAGTAGAATACCAGGGGCAAGAGCCCACAACTTCCTACTTATCCATCAACCACCCAGGGGAGGGATAAAAAAATAAGAGAGCTTGAAGAATAGAGAGATGTGCGCTGAGAGGAAAAAATAAGAAAAGGGTTTTTTTTTTTTTTTAGGGTGGGAAACAATACCCGGAGAAATAGGCTCCCTGTGCACATTTGAGTCTTGTGTTTTGTTGTGTTTTTGTTTGTCTCGATTCTTGTTTTGAGTCGTTTCGAGTATCAATAGATGTGTTTAGATTGTTTTACCTTTGTTTTCCATTGTTGAGTCATTTTTGTTGTGGTCAGTCGTAAGCTCAGTACCCGGTTAAGAACTCGTTTCTCAATTTCAATTTCAAAAATAAAATTGTTTTGTGCTCAGAGTGCTGTGCCATTCTCCACATTTGTACAAAACATGATTTGTTCTTTTCATAAAACTGCAGGGTTCGACCCATGTCATGTGAGAACAGTAGAACAAGGACCTATCTGAAGCTACATAGGTTCCAGACTGCAAAGCAAAAGAAAAGAGGGAAAATCGAAGCATCTGAGTTTGTTTCGACTTCAGAAAGTTCCGAGATTGCATTTCGGATGCACCTCCTCAGGCCTTGTCAATGCTCCAAAGTATGAGTGTGCCTCTACCTCAAGCTCAAGCTCAAGATCAAGTCCACTTCAAAGCCAGAATGGCGATCAGAAGTGCTCTCCCTAAGTACCATTCCTTGCCAGGGACATCTTGGCTGTGTTTGCAATGAGTTCCTAGGAGATCAACTAAGATGGTGGAAACTAGAGTTCGAATGGCTGATGCCTAGAATGCAAAGGTTCGGGATTTTCGAGACTAGAGTCTGGTTTAAATACCCAAGGATATGTCCCCGGCTTGAAATCTGTATGGAAGCCCCATAGGTTGAGGTAGCGGGTATGCGCCTCAATTCTGGATACTGAACCAACCTAATCTGTCACCCTGTTGGAGAATAGGGAAAGTTGTGAACATGGCCAGGAGGAAAAGTAGTACCTGTGGTTTGGAAGTATAACCAAGAAAAGTAGAAGAGCCCCAACAGCATAAGGCACGGCATTGTATATACGGTTCATTCAAAGAAGTTCCGGTTAAGATTGATTATGTCTCGGTAAGAGATCGCACATGTTCATTTTGTGTATCTATCACACGTGTTCACTTTGTGTATTTATCGCACATGCTCATTTTGTGTATCTATCACACATGTTCACTTTGTGTGTCTATCGCACATGCTCATTTTGTGTATCTATCACACATGTTCACTTTGTGTATCTATCCCATTTAATCTCATATGCCTTAGGTGTTGTTGTTCTTTCTCCTCGCGCGTGCGGCGTGTTAGGCCCTTTTTGGTCAAGAGCATTTGGAACGTGTTCCAATGCTTATACCACTCTGAAACACTGGGTCGGGTCCCTATGTTTCTCCCTCTTTGGTTAAGAGCATTTGAAACGTGTTCCAATGCTTATACCACTCCGAAACACTGGGACGTGTCCCTACGTTTCTCCCTATTTGGTTAAGAGCATTTGGAACATGTTCCAATGTTTATACCACTCCGAAACACTGGGACATGTCCCTACTTTTCTCCCTCTTTGGTTAAGAGCATTTGGAACGTGTTCCAATACTTATACCACTCCGAAACACTAGGACGTGTCCCTATGTTTTTCCCTCTTTGGTTAAGAGCATTTGGAATGTGTTCCAATGTTTATGCCACTCCTTTGGTTGGAAACGTTGGGATGTGTCCCTATGTTCCCCCCTCCTTGGTTAAGAGCATTTGGAACGTGTTCCAATGTTTATACCACTCTTTTTACTTTCGCGTGCAACGTGTCGGAATCTTGTTTGAGACCTCGGGTGTGCCCAACGGCACTCTTAACCTTTCCTGCGTGAAGCGTAGTGAAGATTGCATAATTTTCTTACATCATTTCTACTGAAATGTATGAGGCTGTAGTTCCTTATTCGCTTGCTTAAAATGTTGTATTTATTTTGCATAAATGCTTCTTTACAGCCCTCTTTGCATAATCATAAGTTATGCTCTTGCATCATGCATGTCATTTGCATTTTGCCCCGGCCTGCGGGCGCATCTCTATATTGTTATATTGAATGTTTGTCTGAGTCTTCGACCTTGTCAAAAATGGGTCGTCTCTGGGCTTTGACATTCACTCCCGTCATCTCATGACTTTCGAGTTCTATCAAAGAGGGGCAACTGTAGACACCCCATTTTTGATCGTCCTTAAGACTTGGATGTTCTTGTAGGTTCATCTAGTAACAAGTTTGATTGCTTGTCGAGTGTCCAACTTTCGAGACGGAATGCTCCATGTTTGATCCATCCAAACCCTATTTCCATTCTGTCTCATTTTTGGACCATGTGTTGGTCTTTGTTTTGTGGTGTCCTTGATGACCTGCCGGCCATTGGCTAGGCCTTGCCGGCCATCAATGAGGCACTGTCGGCCACCACTGATGGCCGGCCGGCCACCTTTGTTCTAACAGATATTTTTGCAGATATTTTGAGCCAACTGTGGCTTACTGAGCCATCCTCCATACATGTGTATGGAGGGATGGAAGGCAAGCTTTAAGCTTGTCAAGCAAGCTTTTGCTTGCATTTCCTGTATAAGGGGAGGCCTTTCCCCCTATTTGAGGGTTCAGAAATTTTAGAGACAAAATCTCTCTCTCTCTCTCTCTAGAATTCCCACACTCTCTCTCTATATTGTGCTCTATAGTGCTTAGAAGTGTGTTTTCTTCACATTTTTGCAAAGAAACACCTAGTCAAACATCACTACCCTGGAGCTGAGGTCCTTGGAGGTTTGTTTGGAGTTCAAAAAGCTAGTTTTTGGCTCAGAAGTTGTCCTCTTGCTGTTGTGCTTCAAGGGTGAACATATTCCCTCTTTTAAGCCTATTTTTGTATACCATATTAGCCACCTTTGCATGCTGTTTTAGGCTTGGTTGTTAACTACAAAAAGCTCTTTTTTTAAGTGTTAAAAATGGTTGTTTGAGGCCTTGTGGGAGTTGGGGGTGTTTCACCCCCTTGTATGCCTTATTTGCTAAGCTTTTGGGCCATCCTTTAAAGCCTTTGGAACTATCTCTGTTTAGCCTTTTAACCACTGAATTCCAGAGGAATTTCAATGGTAGAAAGGTGGTTTTGAGGTCCCAAATGGGAGGGGGTGGTCCCCTCTCCTCTTGTCTTGCTTGCTTGTGTTGATGGCCCACCAAATGAGCATGTGTTTCTACTTCTTTGTGACTTTGTTCAAGCATATTTTTGTGACTTTTTAGACCTTCCATAACTCTGTTTTTGGCTTGTTTGATCATTGGTTGCTCACATCTTACACCTCTAGTGCAATCTTACTTGTTAGCATAGTATGCTTCATGAGTTAGTCTATTGTTCTAGCATGTTTTAGTTCTGTCTCAGCATGTTTTTACTCATGTTTTGCCATGCTCTAACTCTGTTTTGAGTGGTCTTGGCCCTTTGAGGCTTGCTTTGTATAGCTATAGTGTAAGGGGCCTTGACTAGCTTTCGGTTTCGAGGCCTTCAACATGTTATGCATGTGATGTTTGCATGGTATGGTGCCATTTAGCATGTAATTTCAGTGCATATAGTGTAGTCACACTCTCACATACGTCACTCCTTCATTGCTTTTGAGGGTTGTGTATTGTGCCTTGTTTGTGGCCTAACATGTATGCATGTTTGTCTAGTCCTTTGAGCTTCAATTTTAGCTTGTCTTGGCTGCTGATTTGGCATGATTGAGCTCTGTCCAGAGCTGGTGTGGTTGTTTAGGCTATGTATTACATGCCTTTTGTATGATGCTCTTCACTAGCCTTAGTGTTTTGGGCCCTTAACATGTCTTGCATGCATTGCTTATATGATAGAGTCTTGTGCATGCCACTTTAACATTGAAATATCTGCTATCTTTCCCATTAGAGGACTTTCACAATTGGACAAACCGGTTAAGGAATTAATTGGTAATCTAAAATGTATAAACAAAATCAACCAAGTAAAACATGCCAAGATAAACATGTTGTTTTGCATTGCATGGTGTTCAATCGGACGTTATATTGAACACAAGATGAATTGGTTCATTTCATACTTGAAGTGATGAAAATGAGCCAATTCTCTTTGTCTCCATTGCCTTTGATCACTCTTGATAAGGCCGTGGTCTTAGTGCCTTGTTTGTTGTGCATTTATTAAATGTGTACAAGTTGGGTCTTAGACCATCATGCATTCAAAATGCTTGGTTGATGGTCTTGGATTCAATTATGCAACTCCTTTGATGTTTTGAGGTGACAAGGAGAAGCATGGTACACACATACCCTTGGGAGACCCTCCATTTCCTCTGTTGCAGTTTGGTGTCACAGCACACGTGGCTGGCAGTACCATATTGATGGCCGGCACCCTTGCATTGTTGGCCGGCAGAGGCCTATCTTTGGTCGGCAGGTGGCCGGCAGCAACTCCTCATGGCCGGCAGGCCACTGGTGCACTCCCCCAGCACTGTTTTGGTAAGTTCCAGCAACAAGTTCTTGAAGACACCCTGCAAACAGAGCCTCAAAAGAGCAAACTGGCAGGCGTTTCGAGGCGGCAACCGAGAGCATGCATCCTTCATTGTCCAAGGCAGAGCTGAGGCAACCTAGTTTAAATATCATGCATGTTTATTTGGGTTTGTAATTTAATTAATTGGTTTGTTAATTAATTAAGTATTGTAATAATTAAGTAGCTTAGCTTTGCTATTTCTTTATCGGTTTGTAATAATTAGTCTAATTAGTTTAATTAGATTAGTTAGTTTAGCTTAGCTTAGATTAGCTTAGTTTGTTCATTTGGACCCTCCGTCAAGAGGGCAAATGTTGTAATAAGGGTGCGTGTGTGTGTGTATGTCTTCCAACCCCATTTCTTTCTCTCTTTTACTTACCGCTTTCGATGGTTAGTTTTAGGACACGTTTTGATTAGCATACCTTATGTTTTGCATGTTTGCATCATTCATTTGTCTTGCATGCACCGGGCTCGGCGCATCATTCAAACCGCATTGTATTTCAATACAATTACTTGAATACGTGTTTCAAAACATGTTATCAAGTGTTGCATTCATATGCCATTTTAGATAGCCGAGCCTATTTTAGTTGTATTTTTGCATGCGTTGCATTAGGCATCTAGCATAGTTAGGATCATGCATATTTCTAATTAGCTTCTGTTTTGGCTCGGAGTACACTTTAAGTGTTTACGTTTTAGCATACTTGCATGAGTGTGAGTGTTGCCATGATTGCATGCTTGCTATGAGGCTACTTGTTTAAGTGATTAACTACTTGAATGCCTGTAGATGAAGGCTTCATTACTTGAATTAGAACAATTCATCAAAATGTGAGTTTTAAGCCCACTTGGAGTGGCAAATCATCATGTTTTAAGCCCATTTGAGGGTGGCAAATCTGCGCTTTAGCCTACTTGCGAGTAGCACTTTCAAACCATTTTCGAAAAACAAACATGAGTTATTTTGTTCCAATCCGCGTGATTGAGTTTATACTTGTATGTTGTGCGCATCACATAGTAAGGTTAGCTAATAAACCGGAATAAGAATACATGTGTTTTCAAAATAACATATCATGTTTAGTAGAGGCCGGTCCTTTAATCGGGCGAGCAGGGGTGCCCATTTCAGGACCTTCCCCTTTCGTATCCAAGTTCCCGAATCGAAGCAACTTTGGTGATGACGGACACGTAGCCTTAGGCACGAGTCAGGGTTTCCTAAATTTCCCAAAACAAAATATTTAGGTGACGACTCTGAAATATGGCAAAAGAGTCCATGTTTGTCGCTTTTTGATTAAAATTGATTTTCCAAAACGATTTGCCGGATTTGGACTCTTTGGTGATTTATCAGTCTTACATTGCACTTTGTAAGATTAGATTCAGAACCGTGACGGGTGTCCGAACTGTAGTGATTAGAACCCAATTCACACCCTGTCCGAAAGGGGGGCGCGCGGAGAGAGTTCCGAGCGGTCTACAATATGGGATTGTAATTACTTTAAAGTTAAATATTATGAGAATTTCAAAATCTCATACAAAATTATTTTTAAAATCAAAACTATGTGAGATTGTAAAATAAAAGTTAAATGTAAGCTAGCCAGTGAGGATTTTCTTAATTGTTTAAAATTAAGAAAATCAAAAAAATAAGTATGAGATATTGATCATAGGTTTTCTCACTAAAAATCTCCTTTTGCTTATATAAAGAGGAGTATAAGATTCACTTTATGTAAGAAACAATTCACTTTTTCTTTATTTTTCTGATGTGGGATTATAAGATAAAAAGTAAATGGAAGTTAGCCAATGAGAATTTTCTTAATTGTTTAAAATTAATAAAATTCAATAATTTTAGAATAAAGATTTGGAGCTCATAGAAAGTTTTTCTCTAAAAACCCTATTTTCTTTATAGATAGATAGTGAAACAAACTTTGATTTTCTTCTCCTCCCAATGTGAGATTATAAAATAAATCATAAACTGATTAGAGTTTTATTTTTACATGGTTAAATGAAAGTTAGCAAATGGAAATTTTTTTAATTGTTTAAAATTAATAAAATCAATGTGAGAAATTGCAATTAAACTAGCGAATCGGTCAAACCCAAAATGGTTCAGCCTAATCAATTAATCGGTTAGGTCAAATGACCAACCAACTTATACAAAAATTAATTAATTAAAACTTTTAAATGTTATTTTAATTTTAAAATTTAAATTGTCTTGAATTGAAGTATATACAATACTACACTATTAAGATTCACTTTATATAAGTGAAACAACTTACTTTTTCTTTTTCTTTTTCTGATGTGGGATTATAAAATAAAAGTTAACAATTATTTGGACGAATAGTTTATTTCTAATCAACCAATTTTAGTCTTTCAATCTTTAATCAAATTAATCTTTAGTTTATTTCGAATCAAATAAATCTAATCAATATATTTTGATAAAATCGTTAAAATTGCGGTTAAACCAACAAATCAATCAAATTAAAAATGATTTAGCCTAATTGGTTAGGTCATAATTAATTAATTAAAACTTTTAAAATTTAAATTATATTGAATTGAAACATGCACAACACTACAATATTAAATGAGATGAGAATATAAGATTCACTTTATATGAGTAAAATAACTCATTTTTTTTCATCTTTTTCAGATGTAGGATTATCAAATAAATGCTAGCCAATGGAGATTTTCTTAATTGTTTAAAATTAAGAAAATCAAGAAAATTAATATGAGTTATTGAAACTCTCACAAGGCTCCTCACAAAATGGAATGAAAGTATAAGATTCCCTTTATTATGAGAGTATCAAAATCTCATATAAAATTATTTTTTAAATCAAAACTATGTAAGATTGTAAAATAAAAGTTAAATAGAACTTAGTTATTGTGGATTTTCTTAATTTTTTAAAATTAAGAAAATCAAAAAAATGAGTATGAGATATTGATTATAGAGTTTCTCACTAAAAATTTCTTTTTGCTTATATAAATGGGAGCATAAAATTCACTTTATGTAAGTGAAATAATTCACTTTTTCTTTATTTTTCCGATGTGAGATTGTAAAATAAAAGGTAAATGGAAGTTAGCTAACAAGAATTTTCTTAATTGTTTAAAATTAAGAAAATTCAATAATTTTAGAATAAGGATTTGGAGTTCCTAAAAGGTTTTTCTCTAAAAACCCCATTTTCCTTATAGATAGATAGTGAAACAAATTTTGCTTTTTCTTCTTCTCCCGATATGGGATTATAAAATAAATTATAAACTAATTAGAGTTTTATTTTTATATGGTTAAATGGAAGTTAGCCAATGAAAATTTTTTTAATTGTTTAAAATTAATAAAATCAATATGAGAAATCGCGATTAAACCGGCGAATCGGTCAAACCCAAAATGGTTCGGTCTAATCGGTTAGGTCAAATGACCAACCAACTTATACAAAAATAATTTATTAAAACCTTTAAATCTTATTTTAATTTTAAAATTTGAACTGTCTTGAATTGAAATATATACAATACTACACTATTAAGATTCATTTTATATTAGTGAAACAACTCTTTTTTTTTTCTTTTTCTTTTTCTGATATGGGATTATAAAATAAAAGTTAACAATTATTTGGATGAAGAGTTTATTACTAATCAAGCAATTTCAGTCTTTCAATCTTTAATCAAATCAATCTTTAGTTTATTTCGAATCAAACAAATCTAATCAATATATTTTGATAAAACTGTTAAAATCGCTATTAAACCAACAAATCAATCAAATCAAAAATGATTTAGCCTAATCGGTTAGGTCATAATTAATTAATTAAATTTTTTTAAATTTATATTATATTGAAATGAAACATGCATAATACTATAATATTAAATAGAATGGGAGTATAAGATTCACTTTATATGAGTAAAATAAATCTTTTTTTTTTTTTTTTTTCTTCCTGATGTGAGATTATCAAATAAGAACTAGCCAATGAAGATTTTCTTAAGAAAAATACTTGGGATCACAGTGACCCTCAAATGATTGTGATTGGTTATGTGTGTTTTTGTTTCTGTTTTTGTTTTTTTTTTTCTTTTTCCTATCTCTCTGACATGTGTGTGTGAGGGTCATGGGGGTGGGGTGTTTGTGGGGCTATAATTAGAAAATATTTAATCATCACTCAATCATTTTATTGATACATCACAAAATTTAGAAAATGAATTTAACTTTTGAACCTGGATAACAATACTTATGTCAAAAAGCTATAGTACAAGCTATTTGTAACATTTACAATTCTTTATTTTCTGTTAAAAGAAAAAACTATTGTCCCTGAATGAATTCTCAATGGACTCCTGTTTTTACACCAACAGAACAAAAGCCATGGAAGTACTTGCAGTTGGTTGAACGACCACAAGGATGGCAATAGTTTTTTTTTTAGCACCGGATGGCAATAGTTAGATACCTGCAAAAATTAATTCATTTCAACAAACCCAAGATTGTTACCCAAAAAAAAAAAAAAAAAAAAAACACCTTAAAAGTTGCAAACCTGCCAAGAAAAGCAGGCCGGACCATCACCCACAATCTTTTCAGCCCAAATCGTTTGCAATCTTATGGGCCTTTGGAGATCTGTATGCTTGGCTTGAACTGGGCGGTAGTCCACACTTTAAATGGGCTTCTAAATGCTAAAGCATGTCGATAGGACGCGTTTAGTTGTCGGAAATACGTATCTATAATTAGTTTATATAATATAAAAATTAGGGATGTAATTTGAGCGGGCTCAACTCGAGCAATCCGAGTCTAGCCCAAATTTTTTTAAGATTCAGATAAAATATTTGTAAATTCGATACAGCCTTTGGCAAAATTTAGAAGCTCGAATTAAATTTGAGCGGAACTGGGTAAAGACATTAAATAACATGAGCAACCCGAACCCTGAATTATACATATATAGAGATATAAATATATTATATATATAAATTATTAGTCATTACATGATATTAAAGTAATTTATATTATTAAATCATATTGAATATATACAAGTAACACAAAATCTTACATTTTTTATTTGCATTCATAAATTGTAAAGACTATTATAACGGTATCTCTCTTACATTATATAAATTATTTATTTTGATATTATTAATGTTTTTCTAAAAAAAATGTAAATAGAGTCTAATTTTAATAATTTAATAATTTAGCTGTGAAGAAAAAAATTTGAAATTCATTTACAATTAGGGCAACTCGGATAATTCGAGTTTAATTTGGGTCGAGCTTAGATAGACAATCTCAAGTTATAATTCGGGTCTGGACAGGTCTCAGCCCAATTTGAATTGAGCTTAAACAATCTCTCAACCCAACCGAACCCCCCAAGTTGCATCCCAGTAAAAATATATTGTCCCACTTAAATGATTTCTGTTTTGTTTTTAGATAATAGTACGAGATCTTAATATTTATAGTATGCTAGTTGTCACTAATTGCAACACAGGAAAAAAAAAAAAAAAAAACCTCTAGCACTTAAAATGATTTCTCTTTAAAGAAATAAATGAACAGTTGAAATTTGGTTCATTTTTAAATGAGAATATTTAAGTAAAAATTTTATTCTTTCTTATTTATTTATTTATTTTTGTAAGTACATTGAAGAACATCATAGAAAAAAACTGCAGTGAGGGGATGAGGTGAAGCCCAGTAACAGATTGTATAAAATTTTATCAATTCATATGTATTGCGTCCTTCAATTTGTTAATGAAACAATTAGTGACCATTTGTATAATTTGATATATATTAGGGACCATTTGTATAATTTGAACTACAAAATTTTCCTACAATTTATTATTTGAGATACCATGTGAATTTGCCCTAAGACCACCTCATAATTTTTTTCTATTCTAATCACCAATTTTACTTCCTCCACATCTTTTAAAGGGACTTTTCTTAAGTGTGCAACCCTCAAGGTTGCACACCATGTGCCACTTACACAAAAAGTGTAAGTGGAAGGTGAAAACAAAAAGCAGGACTGAACACAGAAAGGCGTAAGTGTAAGGCGTAAGTTGCACACCATAACAGTACCCCTTTTAAAGATGATACAAGTAGCCATTTATTCACCACAGTAGTGTCACCAGACATTTTAAGGTTGATATTTTTTTTATTATTTTTTTATTAATGAAAAAAATTATTAATGAAAATAAATGTACATAGAAAATAAAGAAAAAAAGACGAATACATAAAATATAATAACAAAATTAATCAATTATATGTTGGCACAATACCAAAAGCTGGTTAAAGACGAACCAAAACAAAATAAAAACAAGAATAGAATCCAAAGACAATACAAGACCAAAGTGACAACTATAGGTGGATGGTAGAATCACCAAATCGCCTTTGTTAAATCCAACACAATGCCCAGCCAATAAATAATCAAAAACCAACACAACCACAAACTTGCTTTTTAGAAGAAAAACTCCTCTATGTGCCTTTATAAACCCCCTTCAGTATTTTTCATTCAAAGTTTTCTTTAAAAATTCATTTTCTGAATTCAAGATTAGTCTAACACTTAGAGTAATCTTGATTGTCTAGCACCTTTGTACATTGATTTGGCCATTATAACCCAAAGTTTTAGCAAGTCACAACTAGTACCCAAACATAGTCTTTCATTTTTGATCCGATAAAGATTAAAGATAAAATGTCACACTGAATGAATACTCTTTAAATTGGATTATGATCTCTCCATATTGATAATGGCGAGGATGAAAGTCGCTTTAGATTTATCTTCAGATATAGACCAAAAGTTCACTCCCAATTTTATCCTTATCCTTGATGGCTGCTTTACCAAGAAACTAAAGAAAAAAGACAAAGCTCACAACAGATTGAAATCATAACTTGGGAGTTGTTGGCCCATGATAATCATGCAGACCATCTAACCCACGAAGACTCTGATGAGCTGAGCCCCTCTATTTGTGTCTGATCCAAGCCCAAATTTATTCAATTTAGACTGGGTCCATCCCTCTTCCTCCTAGCTCTTTTTCCCAGCCCAAGAAAAAGAAATCTAAACGGAACAAATATCTCTTCTTGGGCTCGAGCTTGAGCTCCCACTTTTTCTTTCAAACAGATGTAACGGCTTTGTTTAATTGAGCGGACTATAGTATAGAATTGAAATTATTAATTCATCGGACTCACATTTTATTATTTATTTTCAAATTTTATTATTCAGATTATATTCCAATAGTCAGTCTATTCAATAAAATTGATGATTTTTTAATCTTACAACTAATAACGCAAAATATGCATATAATTGACGAAAATATATATATATATATTATCAAAAATCTGTACGTATTTTACCATTATTTAATAAAAATTCTTAAATTTCATTCAATATTAAATAAAATCTTTAAAATGTTAAGACATTATTAAATCATTTAATGCAATATATATATATTAATAAAACACTTAAACATAAATAATCTCTCTAAAATTAATGTTAGATAATGATGGGTCGTTTCACATACTAAAAATAAATACTAAATTATACCAAACTCCTTAGAATAATGGTAAGTCCAGGTATTGATCCACAGGGACAAATGAGAAATTAAACTAATTTAATTATTAAATTCTTAAATTAATTTTGATAAAAAGATTGAGGGATATTATGACTAAACAAGAATTAAATGAAATTAAGGAATTAAATTGACAATTAAAATTAGGGTTTGAAATATTGATTTTTGAAAAAATCTTAGGGCAATAATTCACCACTAACCACATAAATAAGACTTAACATCGGCCATCAATTGCATTCTGGTTTGAACTAACCAATATTTCACAACTACAAGTTTGAAGCATTGATCAAGAGAATTGTTGTGTTCAACGTACAAACATGAGTCATCTCAAGTAGCATGAGGCATTTGCTCTAAACTATTGTAGCAACACGATCTATTTCTCGTAGCATGACTCGTCTCATACTTTGAACACGAACACAAAGAAAACTAATGTATGGAAAGTATGAAACAATCACAGAGAGTAAAACACTTGAAGATATGAAAAGAAAATTTATTATAAACTTCTAAAACATCCATACATTTATTCAAACCGTTTCACAATCAAAGTTTAAGAAAAATCCTTTTACATGGCTAGGGTTTCATCAAAACCCTAAAATTGGAAGACTAGCCACTCATAGAGAAGTGGGAAGAGGTGGAGGAGGAAGAAGCCACCATAGGCGACACTTTTCAAGCTTCAAGTTCTTTTTGTTTCAAACCCTAGCCTCTCTCTCCCTTTTCTTTGAAATAATTTCGAACCTTTTTTCAGCCTCTTTTTCTTCTTTTTATTCCCAGCAGAAGAGCCTTAAATTTTCACGCACGCAACCCTAGGTAGGCCGCTCAAGCAGTGTTAGGTCGCACGTGCGGTGGATCTAGGCCGCATATGCGGTGAGGTGGCAGGCCGGGATTTTTTGCTCTTCGCATGAAGAATCTGTTTTCACGTCTTTTTTGTTTGAATTTACGTTTTGCCTGCGAGATCTACACAAGTGCACAAAACAGATCATCTCCACCAAATAAACAACATTGAAAGACTAAAAATGTAACTTAAGTGGCCTTAATGTGATACCTTTCGGCCTACATCACATCCCCCAACTTACATTTTGCTAGTCCTGGAGCAAAACAAAAGAAATAAGAAAAGTTAAATAATTCTAAGCCACTTTCATGGGATCACAATTACATTTAGCATATACAATAAGCCTTTAAACCATAAGGTTATCCCAAGTGGACGAGTATAGTCTCGTGAGGGTTTCCAGAAATGATACTCACAAATATCAACATATTCACATCTGCCCAACAACAATAAGTAATCATACTACTCTAACTATCAATTAACTTATGTGCCAACTACAATGTGATATTAAGACATGATGAGTCATTGAAGGCACAGTGGACAAGCATGATGGAATCTATTAAGTAAAAATCACAATTCAGTTAATACAAAAGTTAAGTCCCTTGTACTTGTGAATGCTAGTAAACACATCATCAGTGCCCTTGGTGTAAAGTGCATTCCCCCATAACTAGTTAACTGTCCACTATAATAGCCCAGTGTAACTCACAATAACACCCAACATATACAGAAAAACTAAACTTTTGCAACCAAGATTCTTATCAATTTTTTTTTGAAAGATTGTGTAATGTCCTAATCCATTAAGCTTTCTAATCAACCCATGTAACAAGCATCGGGCCAATGACTCCCAAACCAGACAGTTTTAGGGCACTAGGTATGAAAACACCCCTACGGGCTTAATAGCTAGAGCTGAAAAAGCTACGAACCCGAACAAGTCTTTTTTTTTTTTTTTCTCTTAACTGTGCAATGTCTAGGTCCTTTAAACTTTCTAATTAACCTATGTAGCAAGTATTGGGCCAATGACTCTCAAACCAAACGGTTTTAGGTACTAGGTATAGAGACACCCCGACGAGTTTAATAACTCGAGTTAAAGAGGCTACGAACCCAAACAAATCATGTTGTTGTTGTTGTTGTTGTTGTTGTTTTTTTCTTTTTTCTTTTTTTCTTTTTTGTGTGATAATCAAGGCCATTCATTTATTCTTTTTTACAATACTAGCAATTATCTATGATGTACACTAGGGATTAGAATAGAGAGGTCACCGCTATGAAAATGTGTTCATATGAATCAAGGCATACTCATGACAAGTGTACTAATACCACAAACACAAACAACTCTCCTAGTGAAAACATCACATCGAATATTTACCCAATAAACCATTTTCATACAAGTTCACTATGTTCCCCAATTAACATATGCTTATATCACTACCATACTGGCACAAAGTGAACATCAAGGGAAGTGGTGCAATCAAGTGCAACAAGTACAAACATGAATTGTTTTTATAAATACCCTCACCCCCAATTGGAATACAACATTGTCCTCAATGTAAGCAACTATAAAGTAGATAGTAAAATGAGAGAGAGAGAGAGAGAGAGAGAGAGAGAGAGAGAGAGAGAGAGAATCTTACCAGATGGCGTAGACGCATATCCAACAAGGCAAGGACACACCAAACACACACACACACACACACATATGTGTGTGTGTGTGTGTTTTTTTAATTGTTTTTTATGTGTGTGTTTTTTTGTTTTGTTTTGGACTATACAGTGTAAAAGGAAAAGAAAAATAAAATAAAACAAAACAAAAATAAATAAAGAAATAAAACAAAGAAAATAGAATGGATATCACTGATTTGGCTTCGGCGGTAGTGGAAAATGCTGCTCAAATAGGGCATGCATTAGCGTCCGAGTGTCGAATGCCTCATCATGAACCCTAGTGCCAAGCTGATCAAACCGTTGCTGTCTCGACTCCCGGTATGCGTAGAAGTTAGTTTGCAGAGATACAATTGACTGCTGATACTCGAGCTGACGAGCATTAACTTGGTCAAATGCCGTCTGTAAGTAGTCTCAATATGCTTGATAGTCTGCCCGGAGATCAACCACAAATTACTGAATGTTGACTAGATTATCCAAAATAACCCGATATTACGGTCGCGTCATATGGAATGGCGGTGGTGCTGGCGCAGCAACAGGCTCTACCAAAACATCATTATGATTGGCTAGGGCATCGGGGAGGAGTAGTGGAGGCCGCAGGTGAGCAGTGGTTTGGCGCCATTAGGTTTTACCATAAAGCGTTGGCGGCGAAAGTTGAACCTCATTGGGTTCGAGTGGGTATGTCCCTTGGCCTTTGATGAGTGCAGTGATGATGTTGGCGAAAGGGAGGGCCTATGTAGAACCACCTCGAGTGTTACGCAACTTGGCTTCATTAAGGATACTGGCCATCTGGTTAAAGATCAAAATAGGGATGTCAACCCAAAACCCAAAGTCAAATCAGTGCAAGGCACAAAGGAAGTCCCCTTGCCGCTCTTTCTTGTGGCCTAGAGGGATGACATTCTTTTTAAAAACCATATCAAGGAAGATGAGGCGGAGCGGTAAGTTAGCCCAACGGATGCTAGTGCGGTTGTCAACATCCAGCCACCCCTTATAGAATTCGGTCACCAGTGCCGGGATTGTGATTTCCGAAGTGAACACCGGGAACTGCTCTTCATTGATAGTGTCCATGGAGCAATTCAGAACCTCGGCAATGGAAGCTGATGTGACTACTAACTCCACGCCGTCAACAATGGACAGAAGAGCTCCTGGGCCTCGTCACTGATATACATGTTCTGGTAAAAGACTCGCACAATGCGAGGATATGTCAGTTCAGTGATGGTGTATCATGACCCAAACTTGCCCCTATAGGTTTAGCATCGTAACCGGCCAATAATCCTTGGATTACCAAAGGCCTATGAATAGAATGACATATAAATAGGGGTTACGGAAGCAAATATATATATATATATATAAACATACGCAGTCCATTGAGCCGTGCTGACATACATGGGACATAAATTTAAAACTTGTATCAAATATGTATACATATATGACATTAAATCTATATAAGTCTTGCAGCACCGTACAAGGTGTGCGGATAAACAAGAACAAAACAAAACATTCACAAAAGTTGTCTTCTTAAACAGGAACCTCCCCGGGAGGCATGGTGGCTGGCTAACCCAAAACTCTCCAGGTAGCAACTTAGGCCTGGTCACGCGCCTGCTCACTTACATACATAATATAAACAGTGAATAGAAACCCAATGAACAATAACAGAGTAAAAGGGTAAATGAATGATGTCCTACCAGATTTAGAAAATAGAAACAGAGTCATATTCATATATTTGTTTGAATCATATACAGAAATCAGAGTTCATGCTTTTTCATATGTGGTACATCCATTAGCGCTAACAAATCAAATATAGAGCATTAAGGGTCATACTTGTCAGTTCCATAAAGGAATCTCCGGTATTGGAAACAAATAACATGCTTGCTAGTTCCACAAAAGAACCTCTAGTACTGGGAACAGATAACATTCTTGCCAGTTCCTCACAGGAACCTCCAGTACTAGGAACAGATCACATACTTTCCAGTTTCATAAAGAAACCTCCAGTACCGGGAACAGATCATATACTTGAACAACAGAATTATTGCTACGAGTGCTTGTAAGAAACTGGACAATCATTCATTGTACAGAGCATAATATTTCATAAAACAGATTTTATTCCACATACAGAAAATAAATAAAGTTGAACATAGCTTTAATAAGTTATTATTCACAAATGGCTCCAAAGCAAACACAGAGCAAACAAATCAGGTGACTTGCGGCGTGTGACCTACACAGATATAGAATGCATACGTACTGAATTACACACCCAGAATTATTAACTTAGTTCTTCCTTCTTTAGGTGTGTTTCTACTAATATTAGGAATGCCTAGAATGCAACGAGGATGATGAAATGCACTTGAAAACACTTAGGCAAATATGCTGAAAACAGGGGCCACGCTTGAGTGCAACTTCGTTCGCTCGAGCGGAGGCTCCAGAGTGGTCACTCGAGCGGTCTGTAAACTTCTGTAAAAGTACTGGTTGTATGAATTCTCCGGTCAACGGTCGCTTGATGATCGCTCGAGCGTGAGACTAAGGTCTTCGCTCGAGCGCAACTCTTGTCGGTTGAGCGGTCTGCAAAAATGATAAACTTCTAAGAGCATGCAATTTACGCTTGAGCCAACTCTTGGTCGCTCGAGCGGATGTAAAAAACAAAGGGTGGCCACTCGAGCGCAAGTTCTATTGCATGAGCGAGGAGGCCGAATTCTGGAATTTCCAGATTTGCATTCAAGTTCAAAACTCCACTTCAAAGCTGAAATTCATGGTCTTTTGGGCCAAAAACTGAAGGAAACTTGTACAAACTTGTCAAACGTCAAGAATTCAAAATCATTTCGCAAAAAATCAAGGCCCAAAGCATGTCAATTCTTCAAAATTAAACTTAAAAGTGTGAAAACATAACATGCATGTGATGATACAAGTCTAATGCTCCTAAAACATGAACAATTGAAGGAATACAAGCGAAACCAAGTTAAATTCTTCAAAGTATGCAAGTAAAGCTTCATGCATGTGGAAAATTCTTTGATTTCAACTTCAAAAGCATGAGATTTATGCATGCATGTATAATTCACTCTCATTTTCACCTATCTAAGCTTAATTCTAGCATTGCACAACTTAATTCTTTGAATTCATGTGCTAAGTGACTTAATCCCAAAGCTAGAAGGTTGAATTCTTACCTTAGATGATCAATTACACTCTAAATGGTTAATTGTTTGCGGTCCCAAGCCAAAACCTCCAAGTTCTCTAACAATTCTCTTGTTGATCATTTCCCCCCCTCTCTCTCTCTCTCTCTCTCTCTCTCTCTCTCTCTCTCTCTCACGTTTGTAGGCTCAAGAGATGAGGAAATAAGTGTGTATCCATTATTCTAGAGTCATTTCTTGGCCTTATATAGGCTTGATTAGAGGATATCATTAGTGGCTAATTAATTGCTATTAATTATTCTAATTTAATTTGTTCTAAATTGAATCTTAATTAAACCCACCAGAAAATTTTAAAAATTCTAAACTACACATGAATCAAGTCAATTTCTTGATCGGATGTCGATAAGGCATTCAATTCGCAGAACAAAACATAAACATAAACAAATATTCCTACAGTAGACAAACACAAATATTTCAATGCACATGGAATTAACTCAATATTTCATCTTAATTACTTATTAAGCATCCTTAATCATGGTTTAACGGTTAATCATGGGTCAGGATTGTTACAGTCTTCCCCCTGTAAAAGAGTTTGGTCCTCTAAACTTGAATTACCTTTGTTCTGGAAGAAAATCGGATCCAAAGGAAACAAGTCAGGGCATCTTTTCATCATATCTTCTTTCGTCTCCCAAGTTGCATAGGTCCCTCCATGATTCTGCCAATCAACATTCACCAACGAAATTTCCTTGTTTCTTAATCTTTTGATTCTTCAATTCACAACTTGGATTGGCCATTCTTCATACGTGTAGTCATCCTTTAGCAGTACATATGTTGGTTCAATAGCATGTAATGGGTCCCTCAGATAGTCTTGAAGCATTGAAATGTGGAAAACATTATATATATGTTCCATAATTTGCTGTAAGGCTAGCTGATACGTCATCAGATTGATTTTCTCGAGGATTTCATATGGCCCAACATATCTCGGTGCCGATTTGCCTTTCACTCCAAATCGTGTTTGGCCTTTCATCGGAGTTACTTTGATAAACACGTGATCCCCAACGTCATATTCTCTATTTGTTCTTCGAATATCCGTATAACTCTTTTGGCGACTTTGTATAGTTTTCAATCTTTGTTGAATCAGTTTCACTTTCCTTGTCGTTTCTTGCACAAGTTCTGGTCCTAATAACGATCTATCGCCCACTTCAGCCCAACAAACCAGAGAACAACATTTCTTGCCGTACAAAGCTTCGTAAGGAGCCATTCCGATACTCGAATGGTAGCTATTGTTATACACAAACTCGGCCAATGGTAAGTAGGTCTCCCAATTGCCTTGGAAATCCAATACACACATCTGCAACATATCTTCCAAGGTTTGATTGGTTCGTTCAGTTTGGCCGTCTGTCTGTGGGTGATAAGCACTACTTAGCTTCAGTTCAGTCCCCAAAGCCTGTTGCAAACTTTGCCAAAACCTGGACGTGAACGTCGAATCCCTGTCAAATACAATGGATACTGGCATCCCATGCAACCTCATAATCTTATTTATATAAATATTAGCCAACTTGTCCGCATTATAAATAGTTTTAATAGGTAAGAAATGTGCGGATTTAGTCAAACGATCAACGATTACCCAGATAAAATCCATACCTCGAGTAGAGCAAGACAATCCAACAATGAAATCTATCATAATATGCTCTCATTTCTATTCCGGTATTGGAAGCGGCTGAATCAATCTAGCAGGTCGTTAATGTTCGGCATTAACTTGTTAGAAATGTAAACATCTTGCCACATAGTTAGCGATACTTTTCTTCATTCCAGGCCACCAGAAATTCTATTTCAGTCTTGATGCATCTTTATAGTCCCCGGATGCATAGCAAATTTGGAGTTGTGGGCTTCAGTCATAACACGTTTTCTCAATTTAGAATGATCCAGTACACAAAGTCTACCCTGAAATTTCAATACATTGTTCTCCAACACAAATCTCGGCCTTGGCTTTAAGTCAATCTCATCAGTAATTTTCTTCAAACACTCATCTTCAAGTTGTTTCTCTCTAATTTCTTCAATAATTGCAGGCTGAGCAAAAATGACGGCTAAGATTCCACCTTGTTCACGCAGCTATCTCAATTGCACTCCTTCTTAGGTCACATAATAATTCTCTCTGGCCAGTGAGCAAACATGACAAATCTCCAATAGATTTTCGGCTCAAGGCATCCACCACTGTATTAGCTTTCCCCGAATGGTACAAAATCTATAAGTCATAATCGTTGATCAATTCAAGCCATCATCTCTGTCTCATGTTCAGTTCTTTTTGGGTAAAGTAGTATTTCATGCTTTTATGGTCGGTATACACCTCGCAAGTCACACAATACAAATAGTGTCGCCAAATTTTAAAGGCAAACACCACGGCTGCTAGTTCAAGGTCATGTGTCGGACAGTTCTTTTCATGTGATCGAAGTTGACGAGAGGCATAAGCAATCACTTTACCATTTTGCATTAGTATACATCCTAACCTTTGTAGGAGGCATACTGTAAATTTGAAACCTATCGGTTTCGTTAGGTAATGTCAGAATTGGTGCAGTCACCAATCTAGTTTTCAGGTGTTGAAAGGCCGATTCCCGTTGATCATTCTAATCAAATGGTATATTTTTTTGGGTCAGTTGGGTGAGTGGCAAGGCAAGCTTAGAGAAATCTTTCACAAATCTGCGATAATAGCCTGCAAGTCCTAGAAAACTTCTAACTTCAGACACATTGGTTGGCCTTGGCTAGTCTATAATGGCTTCAATTTTCTGTGGGTCCATTCATATACCATCCTTGTCAATCACATGTCCCAAAAATGCTACGCTGTCAGGTCAGAATTCACATTTGGACAATTTTACATACAACTTATTTTCTCTCAAAATCTATATAGCAGTTCTCAGGTGCTGTTCATGTTCTTCCCTGCTTTTTGAGTACGTCAAAATATCATCAATAAACACGACGATAAACTCATCAAGAAATTGTTTAAATACCATGTTCATTAAGTCCATAAACGTTGTAGGTGCATTGGTTACCCCAAAGGGCATTACCAAAAGCTCATAGTGTCCATATCTAGTTCTGAATGTTGTTTTCTCTACATCTTCTGCTTTGACCTTTAATTGGTGATACCCGGATCTAAGGTCAATTTTGGAAAAGACTTGGGTTCCATGAAGTTGGTCAAATAAATCGTCTATCTGGGGTAGAGGATATTTGTTCTTAACAGTTACTTTGTTCAGTTCTCTATAATCTATACACAGTCTCAAAAACCTGTATTTCTTTTTAACAAACAAAACTGGAGCACCCCAAGGTGAAGTGCTCGGTCGGATGAACTTATTGTCTAAAAACTCTTGAAGTTGGAATTTCAACTCTTTCAGTTCAGAAGTTGACATTCTATAAAGGGTCTAAGAAATTGGTTGTGTCCCGGGTACTACATCAATGGTGAACTCAATTTCCCTATCAATAACTCTCTAGATAGGTCATTAGGAAATACATCAAGAAATTCACAGACCATAGGAATCGTTTCCACATTAGCCTTATCCGAAGACACAGTCAACATACAACACAAGTAGCTCCAACACCCTTTCCTTAACAATTTTTTAGCATTCATAAATGAAATCAAGTATGGCAGAGAAACTATCCCATTTCCAGTAAAAACAAACTCAAGTATACCAGGTGGTCTGAACACGACAGATTTACTCACGCAATCAATGGTGGCATAGTATTTCGTTAGCCAATCCATACCAAGTATGTAGTCAAAATGATCAATACTCAATGGTAACAAATCCACATATAATGTCACATCTCCAATCACAATATTACATGCCGGGTAAACATAAGTACATACCATAGGATCTCCGGAAGGCGTAGTCACAGATAGTAAACAATTCATAGGTTCTAATGGTTGAGTCAATTTTTGTGAAAAAGCATGCGACACAAAAGAGTGTGTAGAACCAAAATCTATCAAGACATACACATTTTGAGCACAGATGGAAATTATACCTGACACCACAGATTCGGTGTTTTGTACATCTCCAGACACTAAAGCAAACACTCTCCCTTGTCTTCATGTTTCATTCCTGGTATTACCTCTGGTATTAGTTCTTGCATTGGTCCTCGTTACAGGAGCAGATCTGATTGAACTTGCTGCAAGGTGGTTAGCATTGTCAAATCTCAGTGGATAATCTCTAATCATGTGGCCAGTTTTACTACACCATAAACACACACCTGAGGCACGGTGACACGTGCCTTTATGCTTCTTTTAGCAATCGGGACAGTTTGAAATAGAGCCACTACTCTGGCTAGAGCTGCTGGAGGATCCTGTATTCTGCCTTTTTTGAAAATGACCGACCCTTTTTGAAATTGAATCCGGATCGTTTACCCTTCCATTCAGTTGTTTGAGCTGGAGCTTGTTTCTTTGCTTTCAAAATGGCCTTTGCCATCAATGCTCTATAAAGTACTTCTACATAGGTTGGCAACTTCAAGACGCCAACTCGGTCAAACATTTCTAAATCCAAACCGCCTTTAAATTTTTGTGCCTTCTTGTAATCAATATCCACTATGTGTGGAGAAAACCAAGCCAATTCAGTGAATTTAGCTTCATAGTCAGCTACAGACATTTTGCCTTGCTTAAGTAATTGAAATTTTGAAACCTTCTAACTATTGGGGAAAATACATGTTGTAGAAATCTCATTAAACTAAGTCCACGTCATGTTCCCATTATTAGTTTGAATCAATAACCACCATCTCCGAGCTTCATCTTTTAATGTGTAGGTGGCCAAAAGAATTTTTTGTGTTTCGGAGCAAGGAAATACATCGAATAGTTTCTCCATTTCAAGCAACCAGGTTTCTACCTTTAAGGGTTCAATGCCACCCAAGAAAGTTGACGGTTTCATCTTCATAAACTTCTGAGTTAGGTTAATTATATTATTGTTATCTAGCTCATGTTGTACTGGTAGAGGCGGAGGGGGCAAATGTTGTTGCCTTTGTTGTTGTGTCAGTGCTTTAGTCAGAGCTGTAAGCATTTGTTCCATACGATTCATGCGAGTCTTAGAGGATTCGGTGGCATCATTAATTCTTGGATTCTCCATTTTCTCTAGGTAAACAGAGCACTATAAACATAGGTAAATAGTCTTTTTCACAATAGTTAGATCATTTATTTCAATTTCATGTATTCATGTTCAGATTCGATTTTCTCATGTATAGAAATTAGCAAACACACGCCCACATGCAGATGCTATGTCCCTAATTCTTTCTAGGACATCCTATAGCTCATATTGATTCGTACGTGCGGTATAACTCGTGCTCTGATACCACTCTGTTACGACCCAAACCTGCCTCTATAGGTTTAGCATCGTAACCAGCCAGTAGTCCTTGGATTACCAAAGGCCTCTGAACAAAATGACATATAAATAAGGGTTGCGGAAGCAAATATATATATAAACATACGCAGTCTATTGAGCTGTGCTGACATACATGAGATAAAAATTTAAAACTTGTATCAAATATGTATACATATATGACGTCAAATCCACATAAGTCTTGCAGCACCGTACAAGGTGTGCGGATAAACAAGAACAAAACAAAACATTCAGAAAACTTGTCTTTTTAAACGGGAACCTCCCCGAAAGGCACGGTGGCTGGCTGACCCAAAACTCTCTAGGCAGCAGCTTAGGCCTGGTCACATGCCTACTCACCTACATACATAATATAAACAATGAGTGGAAGCCCAATGAATAATAACAGAGTAAAGGGGTAAATGAATGATGTGCCACCAGATTCAGAAAATAGAAACAAAGTCATATTCATATATTTGTTTGAATCATATACAGAAATCAGAGTTCATGCTTGTTCATATATGGTACATCCATTAGAGCTAACAAATCAAATATAGAGCATTAAGGGTCATACTTGTCAGTTCTATAAAGGAACCTCCGGTACCGAGAATAGATAACATGCTTGCCAGTTCCACAAAGGAACATCCAGTACTGGGAACAGATAACATACTTGCCAGTTCCACACAGGAACCTCCAGTATTGGGAACAGATTACATACTTGCCAGTTCCACAAAAGAACCTCCAATACTGAGAACAGATCATATACTTGAACCACAGAATTATTGCCACGAGTGCTTGTCAGAAACGGGATAATCATTCATTGTACAAAGCATAACATTTCATAAAACAGATTTTATTCCACATACAGAAAATAAATAAAGTTGAACATAGCTTTACTAAGTTATTACTCACAGATGGCTCCAAAGCAAACATAGAGCAGGCAAATCAAGTAACTTCTGGCGCGTGTCATGACCCGCTCCCCATACCCAAGGGTTAGGCATCGTGATGGCTGGTAACCGAGGTTACCTCCGGCCAAATCTTTAAACACATTAATAAAGGCAAGCAGAAGAAATATTTAAATAAGGGTACTAAAATAATCATTGGAGCATCTATTATTATTACAAAATATATTGACCAAAAAGGCCGATATTTATATAAAAAAAATACATCAATAAAAGTGCTTTGTGTCTACCCCACACGCTGATCCTGACATGTCACTTAAAAGTGGTAAAAAACTATAAGCTCATGGCAGAGTGAGAAATATTATACTAAAAGTATAAGGCATAAAATTCACCATGGATAATTAATTGGGCCAAAAAGAGCTTGATACATTACATACATAATACGGAAATCATTTGACGTATAGTTCAGATCATTTAACATGTAATACAGAAATCACTATACAACCATAACCACGGTACATCACTAAGTGCCAAGCACTACACTGGTCAATGGATCCACGACAAACACTGGACCACAGAGTGGTCAATCACTAAGCCAATGGTTATTTAAGTCCCCCAAGGCATGGGACTCCCGTGGTGGTATTCATAAAACATAATTGCTTATAAGGTCATAATCAAATATTCTTTAAAAGTAAAACAAACATATCCATGGGTTTTCTTTTAAGCAAATAGGGTTCAGAAATAAAACCACGTAACTGAAATGTTTATATAATTTATAATAGTTTATAAAATATAACTTTTATAAAATAGATTTTGGTAAGTCAAAACATAAGTAAAATATATTTTGGTGACTCAAGGTATAATATAACTCACCTTAACTTTAATACCTCACTCTTCTTTTCTACCACCAAAAACCCTTTTGACTTCCATTATTTTCCTTCCATTCTTCCCTTTTCTTTCTTTCTCCTTTTCTTTTCTTTCTTCTCTTCTTTCCTGGTCTTCTTTTATTCCTTACTGAGTCAACTTCGCCCTTTATATACAAATTCACTTCGTGAGCCCCAAGCAACTGTCACGTGTCACTTTCTTATTAATCTCTATTAATTCAAGCCTATCCAAATTAACTTAATTATTTATTTATATTTTGGCCCCTAAATTTTTAATAATTATATTATTTTACAAAATTACACATAATAACATGTAATAAATTATATATTTTATAAACTGAGATTAAATAATATTAGTATAAATTCTACAAAATAATTAAAAATCTGGGTTGTTACAATCTTCCCTCCTTTTAAAATTTCGTCCTCGAAATTTGTTATATGTGCAAACTATCCGCTGCGCATTCTGACAAATATGTATTAGATGATTAATCTGATAGAAATAGTACCTCAAAAAAAACTTCACCAAAAACCACTCACTGTCTACTTGTCAAAAATTAGTTTGGGCCAAAATGAGAAATAATGGGTGACTTTAAAAACTTTTCACTCGTATTGTTTATGATAAAAATAAATAAATAGAAATAAAATGATATCACAATGACAGAATCATATGTGAGAGTTGAAAAAAAAATTTGAGATGAACTTTTCATTGATTGGGAATAATTTCAAAATTAGTATTTTTAAAATTTGAACCCACTTTTAAAAAGTCGATTTTTTTTTTGTATACTAAATTAGAATTTATGTATATTTAATTATATTATAATTTTTTTGTGGGTGTTTGACATCTTTTGTTTCTTTTTCATTCAAAAATTATATCTAATATCGTTCACAAATTATGCACAAATTTTTTTTTTAATATATATATATAAAATCATAGAAAATTATAATATAATTAAATCGACGAACTAAATATAAATTTAGGTACTAATTACCCGCTATCTCACTTCTTAAATGTGCATGTGTTCTATGCTCCAATAATTTTTTTTTTTTCTTTTCATAAACCATTGCTCTGATACCATTTGTCACGACCCGCTCCCCGTACCCAAGGGTTAGGTATCGTGATGGCCAGTAATCGAGGTTACCTTTGGCCAAATCTTTAAACACATTAATAAACGCAAGCGGAAGAAATATTTAAATAAGGGTACTAAAATAATCATTGGAGCGTCTATTATTATTACAAAATATATTGACCAAAAAGGCCGATATTTACATAAAAAAAATACATCAATAAAAGTGCTTTGTGCCTGCCCCACACGCTGGTCCTGACATGTCACCTGAAAGTGGTAAAAAACTATAAGCTCATGGCAGAGTGAGAAATATTATACTAAGAGTATAAGGCATAAAATTCACCATGGATAATTAATTGGGCCAAAAAGAGCTTGATGCATAACATACATAATACGGAAATCATTTGACGTATAGTTCAGATTATTTAACATGTAATATAGAAATCACTATACAACCATAACCACGGTACATCACTAAGTACCAAGCACTACACTGGTCAATGGATCTATGACAAACACTGGACCACAGAGTGGTCAATCACTAAGCCAATGGTTATTTAAGTCCCCCAAGGCATGAGACTCCCGTGGTGGTATTTACAAAACATAATTGCTTATAAGGTCATAATCAAATATTCTTAAAAGTAAAACAAACATATCCATAGGTTTCCTTTTAAGCAAATAGGGTTCAGAAATAAAACCACGTAACTGAAATGTTTATATAATTTATAATAGTTTATAATATATAACTTTTATAAAATAGATTTTGGTAAGTCAAAACATAAGTAAAATATATTTTGGTGACTCAAGGTATAATATAACTCACCTTAACTTTAATACCTTACTCTTTCTTTCTACCACCAAAAACCCTTTTGACTTCCATTATTTTCCTTCCATTCTTCTCTTTTCTTTCTTTCCTTTCTTTCTCCTTTTCTTTTCTTTCTTCTCTTCTTTCCTGGTCTTCTTTTCTTCCTTACTGAGTCAACTTCACCCTTTATATACAAATTCACTTCGTGGGCCCCAAGCAACTGCCACGTGTCACTTTCTTATTAATCTCTATTAATTCAAGCCTATCCAAATTAACTTAATTATTTATTTATATTTTGGCCCCTAAATTTTTAATAATTATATTATTTTACAAAATTACACATAATAACATATAATAAATTATATATTTTATAAACTGAGATTAAATAATATTAGCATAAATTCTACAGAATAATTAAAAATCTGGATTGTTACAGCGCGTGACCTACACAGATATAGAATGCATACGTATTGAATTACACACCCGAAATTATTAACTTAGTTCTTCCTTCTTTAGGTGTGCTTTTATTTCTTATCCTCATTAATATGTCTTTAACTAGGGCTTAGGAATGCCTAGGATGCAATGAGAATGCGGAAATGCACTTGAAAACACTTAGGCAAATATGTTGAAAATAGGAACCTCGCTCGAGCGTAACTTCCTTTGCTCGAGCGAAGGTTCCAGAGTGGTCGCTTGAGCTTAACATCGGTCGCTCGAATAGTCTGCAAACTTCTGCAAATTTACTAGTTATGTAAATTCTCCGCTTGACGGCCGCTTGAGCGCAACTCTTGTCGCTTGAGCGGTTTGCAAAAATGATAAAATTCTGGGAGCATGCAATTTATGCTCGAGCCAACTCTTGGTCACTCGAGCGGAAGTGCAAAACAAAGGGTGGCTGCTCGAGCGCAAGTTTTGTCGCTCAAGCGAGGAGGCCGAATTCTGGAATTTACAGATTTGCATTCAAGTTCAAAACTCCACTTCAAAACTGAAATTCATAGTCTTTTGGGCCAAAAACTGAAAGAAACTTGTATGAACTTGTCAAACGTCAAGAATTCAAAATCATTTCACAAAAAATCAAGGCCCAAAGCATTTCAATTCTTCAAATTAAACTTAAAAGTGTGAAAACATAACATGCCTGTGACGATGCAAGTTCAACGCTCCTAAACATGAACAATTGAAGGAATACAAGCGAAAACAAGTTAAATTCTTCAAAGTATGCAAGTAAAGCTTCATGTATGTCGAAAATTCTTTGATTTCAACTTCAAAAGCATGAGATTTATGCATGCATGTATTATTCACTCTCATTTTCACCTATCTAAGCTCAATTTTAGCATTACACAACTTAATTCTTTGAATTCATGTGCTAAGTGACTCAATCCCAAAGCTAGAAGGTTGAATTCTTACTTTAGATGATCAATTACACTCCAAATGGTTAATTGTTTGAGGTCCCAAGCCAAAACCTCCAAGTTCTCTAGCAATTCCCTTGTCGATCACTTTCCTCTTGGTCTCTCTCTCTCTCTCTCTCTCTCTCACGTTTGTAGGCTCAAGAGATGAGGAAATAAGTGTGTATCCATTATTCTAGAGTCATTTCTTGGCCTTATATAGGCTTGATTAGAGGATATCATTAGTGGCTAATTAATTGCTATTAATTATTCTAATTTAATTTGTTCTAAATTGAATCTTAATTAAACCCACCAGAAAATTTTAAAAATTCTAAACTACACATGAATCAAGTCAATTTCTTGATCGGATGCCGATAAGGCCTTCAATTCGCAAAACAAAACATAAATATAAACATATATTCCTATAGTAGATAGATATAAACACAAATAATGCAATGCACATGGAAGTAACTCAAGATTTCATCTTAATTACTTATTAAGCATCCTTAATCATGGTTTAACGGTTAATCATGGGTCAGGGTTGTTACACGGTGCAGATCTCCAGTAGGCCCCAGTCTTTAAGTTGTCGGACACTCTACACCATGGATTGATGGTGTCGGAAGAAGTCCACATCCAATAGTGTGTCACAGGCAATTGGTTTGTTGGCCCAAGTGTCGGTTGACATATCCCTAGCAGCGATGTTAGCATTACAAGGCACCTTGGGTGCTCAGTTGGATGATGTAGACATATCTGCACAAAATAATACAACCAACACAACCAAAAACGTGGAACTATTATATCAACACTCATCAAATATTGTATGCATGCACGAATCACTCAAAATCTCATTGTCATCACATCACCAGGTGTTTTTTTTTTTTTTTTTACCCTAAATTAACTTACACTAAGTTAGCATGAAAAAAATTGACAAATGCAAATATGAAATACAAGGAATAAATAAATAAGTTAGTAGAGGAAAAGATAAGAAAATAAAATAACATAGAATAAAATACAAAAAAATAAAATAAAAATTAAACCATTAACCAATTAAACTAACAATTAAATCACTAATTAAAAATGAAACTAAATCACTAACTAAACAATGAAAACAAACAACTACATTATACAAAAATAGGCTACCACAAACTATTTATTTATTATTATTATTTGTGATTTTTTTTGGGGCTACATGTGCGTCGGAGATGGCTGCACGTGCGGTGGTTCTGATTGTTTCATGCCTAGATTTTTTTTATTTTTTATACGAGGATGAAGATCATGGACAATGATGATGAACAAGGCTCAAAAATCAACATTAAACTACCAATGGACTAATATTACAAGTGAAAACTAAGAAATCTTAACAAAAAGAGAGTGATTACCTTGATAGAGGAAGAAGAAAAGAAAGGAAGAAGAAGACGCAGATCCAAGGGGAAAAATGGCCGCTGGAAGGTCGCCGGTCAGAGAAGATGGCGACGCTTCGGTGGAAAGATGGTGGCGAGTGAAAGTTGAAGGAAGAAGGAAGAAGGAAGAAGAAGGAAGAAGAAGTTGGTGATGGTGGGGTTTGATGAATTTGTGGGTTGTGGAGTTATGAGAGAGAGAGAGAGAGAACAAAGAAGATGATGACAGATAGAGAGAGTGTGTGCTGGGAAGAGTGATGGTCAAAAGTGGGTCTACGGTTGTCTTATAAAAATCTTTTTTTTTTTTTTGAAGAAATAAAAAAAATAAGTAATTTTTTTTTTTAATTTTTGAAGAACTATAAAATAAGTAAATAAATAAAATTTGTAAGATTTTTTTTTTGAAGAAATAAAAAATATAATCTACAAGAAAAATTTTTTTTTTTTGGGGATGGACCGCTTGTGCGGCCCAAGCGCTGAATTATGAGCCGCTTGTGTGGCGGAATTGGGCCGCTCTAGCGACGTTCAAGCAGTAGCCATTTAGGCCTGGGCCTTCACTCGTGTGTTCCATTATTTATTTATTTATTTTTTGGATGGGTCGCTCGTGCACCCATTTGGGCCGCATGAGCTCTGAATTTTGGGCCACTCCAACGGCGGAAAATGGGCCGCTCTAGCTGCGCGAAAGCAGTATGCGCTTGGGCTTGGGCTACTCGTGTGGCCTAGCCCTTCGCTTAAGCGCCCATGCTTGGGACCTCCGCTCATGCGCTCGTGTGGGCCGTATGTGCGATTTGCTGCAGTTTTTTCTTTTTTTTTAAAAAAACAAATCGCCCAAGTACAACCTAGAACATTTCAAAACCATTTCTACCTTCAATGCATATCTGAAATAAAAATAGCACGTCGAAAACATCTAAATGCTCAACAAAGTTATAATCTTCACGCAAAAACCACGGGTACTACTTTTCTCCTTAACAATATTTGTAACTTTCCCTATTCTCTAATAGATTGACAGACTAGGTTGATTCGGTATCCAAAATCGAGGCACATAAAGCTAAGTCAACCTATGGGGCTTCCATACAAAGTTCAAGCCGGGATAGTGTAGACACCCCATTTTTGACCGACCTTAAGACTCAGACGTCACCAGTTGAGCGCTCGGTGATGTTGCATGCTGTGCTCGTTCAGAAGTCTCAGAGTCGCGGCCGTGCGCCCTGCCTCCGGACTTCCGAACCCTCTTCTGTGCCTTGTCTCGGTTTGCGAACCAGGCCCGGTTTTCTCTGTTTTCTTTCCTAAGGGAAGGGAGTGGTCCCGCAGATTATCTCCCGGTGGCCGTGAGCTACTTTTCGTGGCCGTAGGCCATTTTGCCCATTTCGAAGCCCGGTTCCCGGTTTTCGGGGCCGTTAGGCCGTGTGCCTCGGCTCGGGACCGCCCAACCATCTCCGCTTTCTCCGATTTTTGGCGGAGACCTCTGTTTTAATGTTCCGAGGAACACTGGGGCCCCTGATGCCCACTTCGTGGTCGTGTGCCACTTCCGGTACCTGTAGCCGGTTTTCGGGACCCCAAACTGCGCGGTTTTGGTCCCGAGCATTCATTTCGCATCCATTTTCTCCGGTTTTTGGCAGGTATCTCTGTTTCGTCATTCCAGAGGACACTGGGGTCGCAGATGCCCACTTCGCTACTAAACACCACTTCCGGCACCCGCAGCCGGTTTTCGGGATCCCGAATTGCTCGGTTTTGGCTCCGAGCGTTCATTTCTCATTAGTTTTTGTTCAAACTTGGCAGGTACCTCTGTTTCAACATCAGGAAGATCACTGGGGGGGGCCAGCAATTATCCCAGATGGCCAGTTTCGCTCCTCCGGAGCCCGTTTTGCTCACTTCCGGGCCAATGTTGAACACCCTAGGGGCATTTTCTTCCAACCAAAGCTACATATCTGTGATGAGGGAATCTAGGAGGACCCTAAGGGTTGGTGGTCGGCCAGAAATTCATGGTTTCATTTTTGGGCCTCTCCTTCAAGCTCTATGTTGTGACTCTTGGTTCAATGTTGCCAAATTCAAACCTTGGATCCTTGTTCTACACATCTTGGAGGACACTTTGGCATAGTGGTCGGCCAGAAATTGTTGACTTCATTTTTGGACCTCTCCTTCAAGCTCTATGTTGTGGCTCCTGCTTCAGAGTTGCCAGATTTCAACCACGGGGCCTTGTTCTACACACCTTGGAGGACACTTTGGTATGGTAGTCGGCCAGAAATTTTTCTGTTCATTTTTTGGGGGTGGCCGGCCGGCCATGGTGAGTGGCTGGCCGACCAGGTGGGGTGGCCGGCCGGCCACCTCCCACAAATTTACCTGGCCGGCCAGCTTCCTGCTTTCCAGCCTGTCCCAGCTGTCCGGATATCTTTCAGCATATCCCGGGGCATCCGGGGGATATTTCGGGAGGGAAAGATTGGGTGCTTTCCCTCCCCTTTTACACCCCATTTCTTGCCTATTTAAAGGGCCCTCCCTCTCCTTCTTCAAGGTTGGCAAAACTTGTCTCAAGAACACTTCTCCAAAAACCTCCATTTCCTTAGCTTAAAACTTCAAAAAAGCTTCAAGTGTCAAGGCCATTCCTTCATCAACACCTAGCCTCACCATCCCTACCATCATTTCAGCAGCAAGGAGGTAAATTTCAGAGGTTGAGAAGCTACAAATCAAAGCCAAGAAGCAAAGAAAGACAAGTCTTCAAGGGTGAGTATTCAAAACCAACTTTTAGGGCTTTTTCTTGGTTCATTTTTATACTCTAATTGGTTGAGAATTGGGGCTCCGACCCATACTGCTTTTGTGCTTGTTTTGAGCCCCTCTACAACTTTGTAGAAGGGCTCAACTTCATTTGATGCTTCTATGATACACTTGTTTCAATACCTAGCTTTTATGCCATTTTCTTGCATGCTAGTTTTGGTCTATTTTTGTTTGTTTCTAGGGGTCCGACCCCTACTGCTTTTGTTCTTATTTTGAGCCCCTCTACAACATTGTAGAGAGGCTCAACCCCATTTGGTGCTTGTATATACCACCTCCTTCAATATTCATCAAGTGTGCCACTTTTTGCATGCAATTTTGACCTATCTCTATTTGTTTTTGGGGCTTCGACCCCTACTGACTTTGGTCTTATTTTGACCCCCTTTACATGTTTCATGAAGAAAAGTTTGCTGTTTGATGTATAGTTTGGCATGTCTCTTGTTATAGCATATTTGGAGCCTATTTTGCATGGATCTTTTAGCATGTTTGTGTTCTGATTTTGAGGATGTCATCTTCTGCATATATGCTTATTTTTAGCTAATATTCAATGTTGTAGAAGAAAGTTTGTCCATTTGGGGTTTTCATATATCACTTGTCTCAATACCCCTCTTTTGGCCACTAACTTTGCATGCTTTGTTTGATCTATCTATGCTTGCATTTAGGCCATGTTTATTACTGAAAATATGCCATATTTGGGACTGCCTTGCTACTGTTCTTGCTGCCATGATCATATTTTGCATGTATAGCATGGCTATAGGCCATTTCGGGGCTTAATTTCACACTTTCGGGATGAATGCATGCTTCGAGTGTCATTTCGAATTGTTTCGGGGCTGTTTTCCCCTTTATTTAGGTGCTGAAATTCCATTGCCATGCTTGCATATCATTCCCTATGCCATTTGCATCTTTTTTTGCATTGCCTCGGTTTGCGTGCCAAGGGGCACGCACTTCGAGGCACCTCATTCTTATCATTCCGGCAGCCTATGTGAGCGTGGCTGAGGCTATCTCATGTTGGCGTAAGCCCAATTTGCATTTTCATGCTTGTATGCCATTGCCTCGGTTTGTGTGCCTGTGGGCGCGCATTTCGAGGCACTTCGGTTTTATCCGATTTTGCATCGCACATCATCGCCTCGGTTTGCGTGCTTGCGGGCGTGCATTTCGAGGCACTTCGATTTTATCTGATTTTCTCATTTTATCATCGCCTCGGTTTGCATGCCCGTGTGCACGCATTTCGAGGCACTCTGTTTTATCCGCTTGGCATTGCGTATGCCTCTGCCTCGGTTTGCGTGCCTGTGGGCGCACATTTCGAGGCACCTCTATTTTATCCGATTTGCACTTCATATCATCGCCTCGGTTTGCGCGCCTGTGGGCACGCACTTCGAGGCACTTCGATTTTATCCGATTTTATCATTTTATCATTGCCTCGGTTTGCGTGCCCGTGGGCACGTATTTCGAGGCACTTCGGTTTTATCTGATTTGCTTTTCATACATCGCCTCGGTTTGCGTGCCTGTGGGCACGCATCTCGAGGCACTTCGGTTTTATCCAATTTTCTCATCTGCATCGCCTCGGTTTGCGTGCCTGTGGGCGCGCATTTCGAGGCACCTCTATTTTATCCGATTTGCATGTCATGCCATCGCCTCGGTTTGCGTGCCCGCGTGCACGCTGTTCGAGGCATCTTATTTTCATCTCATTTTCACAGCATTGCGCATGCTAGGATTGTATGTTAGTTGCATTTCATGCATATCATGCATATTGCACGGGAAACGAGGCACGTTTCGTACTCCGAGTGACGGAACGGGTCTCAATTCCCAAGTCATCGACACTCCGGATTACCCATGATGGAGTTAGGTTTTGTTGTAGCATTCATCTGCATTCATCCCATATTGAGTTGTGCGATCCGACTCCTCGGCCATCATGCATTGATATGCGTGATTGGTGGCACGAGGATCGAGGCATGCATATATTTGTGAAATACATTGCTATGCCCTTTTCCTGCTCTCTGTTGCAGCAAAATCAACAATCAACAACTTTTCGGAGGCTGGCACGCATTTCGAGAAAATTGCAAACAGAGGCTAATCAGGGCATCCCAGTGGATTTCTGCGCCAAGCAGCCCAACATGTCTCATTCATCAGGAGCAAGGCAGTCCCTGGCTTGCATGCCAGTTTTACTTTTCTGTAATTAATTTGTTAATTAATTAGAAATCTGTATATTTATTCGGACTGTATATTCTTTTATTCGGACTGTATTATTATTTTATTCGGACCCTCTGCGCGAGGGCAAAATTGTAATAAGGGTGTGTGAGTGTGATGTATGTCTTCCAACCCCCATTTCTTTCTCCCTTTTATTTACCCGCTTTGGATGGTTAGATATAGGACATATTTCAATTAGCATACAGTATGACAGCATGTTTGCATCATTCATCTGTTTTGCACGCACCGGGCTCGGCGCATCATACAAACTGCATCTGTATTTCAATTCCGAGTTGAATACATGATAGTTGTTGCATTTCACATACCATGTTTAGAATAGCCGAGCCTGCTATAGTTTGCATCTTTGCATGTGTTGCATTAGGCATTTCTGTATATTTTAGGATCATGCATGATTTCTAATCAGTTTTCTGTCTTGGCTTGGAGTACTAGGTAAGTTTTACGCTTTAGCATCCTTGCATGCGTGTGAGTGACTGTCATGATAGCATGCTCGCCATGAGGCTATTTGCTTATGTGATATAACTGCCTTGAATGCCTGTGGGTGGAGGTTGAGTTATTTGAATTGGAGCAATTCATCGACTGTTTGTTTTAAGCCCACTAGATTGTGGCAACACCATGTTTTCCTAAGCCCACCAGAGGGTGGCA
Source organism: Camellia granthamiana (assembly GCA_036172215.1). Classification (NCBI taxonomy): domain Eukaryota; kingdom Viridiplantae; phylum Streptophyta; class Magnoliopsida; order Ericales; family Theaceae; genus Camellia; species Camellia granthamiana. The sequence goes on from CM069913.1 coordinate 14,984,796, forward strand.
AAATCTGCATCTTAAGCCTACCTGCGGGTAGCAAACCATCTTTCAAAAACAAACACGAAATGTTTTGTTCCAATTCAGACGACTCAGTCTATACTTGTTTGCTGCGAGCATCACATAGTAACCTAGGCTAATAACCGGAATAAGAGCATACAATGTTTTCAAAAACAGATATCATGGTTAGTAGAGGCCGGTCTTTGACCGGGCGAGCGGGGGTGCTCACGATGTGACCTTCCCCAATCGTACCCAAGTTCCCGAGCCAGCTTTGGTGATGACGGACACGTGGCCTTTTGGCACCGAGTCAGGGTTTCCTAAATTTTCCATTTTAAAATATTTAGGTGGCGACTCTGTTATCTGGCAAAGCAGTCCATGTTTGGCACTTCTTTCAAAAAAATCTGTTTTTCTTCAAAACGATTTGCCAGAGTTGGACTCTTTGGTTCAGATTTAGAACCGCAACAAAAATCGAGTCCGAACTGTAGCGAGGTCCCTCGCGGGCTTGTTACAGATAGTTTTGAAGCAATCTCCACAGCTCTGGGTATTTAAACCAGACTTTAGTCTCGAAAATTCGAAATCTTTGCGTTCTAGGCTTTGCTTTTCGAACTCTAGTTTCCACCGTCTCAGTTGGTCTCCTAGGAACTCACTACAAACACCGTTAGGTGGCTATACCAGACCGTCAGATGCCGTTTGGGCATGACAAAACCAAAAGAATCACACCTTTAGAGGATTTAAAGTCTCCTAGACTCAAAGCAATTACTATGGAAGATATATTTCGTCCGTCAAGTGGACAACCTTAATCATCTCTCCTTTCTCAATACCATCCACATAATGTCTCAATCTTTGGCCATTGACCTTGAAGGTCGTACTATATTGTGGATTTTTAATCTCAATCGTGCCATGCAGAAAGACTTCAATAACCTTGTATGGGCCATCCCACCAAGACCAGAGTTTTCCTGGGAGCAAATGCAATTTGACATTAAACAACCACACTTTTTGGTGAAGCTCAAAAGACTTACGAGAAATGTGTTTATCATGAAATGCCTTAGTCCTAGCCTTGTAAATTTTAGAGCTCTCATATGCGTCATTGCGGAGCTCCTCTAACTTATTAAGTTGGAGTTTGCGATGGTCACCGGTTTTGGCCATATCAAAATTGAACTTCTTAATGGTCCGTAAAGCCCAGTGTTCTAACTCAACAGGGAGGTGGCATGGTTCACCGAACACAATCCTATATGGAGACATCCCGATGGGTGTTTTATATGCAGTACGGTAGGCCCAAAGTGCATTAACCAACCTAGTGGACCAATATTTCCTATCGAGCCTCACAGTTTTCTCGAGGATGTGTTTAACCTCCTTATTAGAAACCTCCACTTGACCACTAGTCTGGGGATAATAGGGAGTTCCAACTTTGTGAGTGATCATATATTTGCGCACCAATGCCTTGAAGAATTGGCTGCAAAAATGTTTGCCACCGTCACTAATTATGGCACGTGGGAACCTAAAACGACAAAAAATGGTCTCATGGAGGAATTTAACCACAACTCTGTGGTCATTTGTTCTAGTGGCCACTGCCCCAACCCACTTGGAGACATAGTCCATAGCCACCAAAATGTATTCAAATCCAAAAGATGGTGGAAAGGGACCCATGAAGTCAATGCCCTAAACATAAAAAATCTCAACAATCAAAATAAGGATCATCGGCATCATATCTTGCCATGACATAGAGCCTATGTATTGACAATGCACATAAGCTCTGCAAAAGTTATGGGCATCTTGAAGATAGAGGGCCAGTAGAACCCACATTGTAAAACCTTGGTGGCCATTTTCTGCCCATTGAAATGGTCGCCACATGCATGAGAGTGATAAAAGGTGAGAATGCTATAGGTTTCACTCTCAGGCACACAACACTGAATCACTTGATCCAGACAATACTTGAACAGTTCCGGGTCTTCCTAGAAATAGTGCTTGACTTGTGAGAAAAATCGGTCTTTGTCTTGCTTAGACCAAGTTTGTAACGCCCTCAAAATAATAACATTTAATTCAACAATATTGACATACATTTGTACAAAAAGATCAACATCCTTCTATTCATCAGAGTATTTGATTACAAAAGGTATTACATGTTAACAACAAAAGCAAATGCCCTACGGGCTTACAGCTTTCCAAGTTAACACTTGGTTACAAAAAGAGAGCACTAGCTTAATTACACGTTAAGCCATTGGCTTGAATCTACATGTAATACATCAAAAGAGGAGAAACAACAAAATCCATCCGCCTCAAGCCTCCCAAGCTATGTCCTTGGGGGTGGCATGCTACCTGTACCTGAAAATGATGTTCCCATATAGGGTGAGCCACAGTCCAGTAGAAATACACTAAACTAGCTATGAACAATGACTAAAAGATTAGCAGTTGATAGATGGTCAACCCTGATACACCCACTTATATCACATTACAATTACATGACATACAAGTCCATGTCCCCTTTCATTTTCCATTTTCTGTAGATAAGCATACTAGCTAAATCAATACATCAACAGGTAAGCATATTAACTATATCAACATCTCAGCAGATAAGTATAAGAACTATATCTTATAACAAAAGATAAGCATATGAGCTATATCTGCTCTTCTCCAGACAAGCATATGAGCTGTGTCTACACTTCTCAAAGATAAGCATATGAGCTATATCTACGGAGTTCATCCCCCATCTCCTCCCAACACTATCCGGTTTAGAGGTACATCCCCCATCTTCCCCTAAACCGCGGAGTATATCCCCTATCTCCTCCTCTACACACAATGTATATAAACGCATAGGTTCTACATACAATCAATCAATACATAAAGTTAATGTATGCTATCAACCGTTAAGTTCCATGACACATTCCATTGATTAGTTTTCGTTTGCCTAATCATCATGCATTGTCTACAACAATCAAAACTATCCTCCACCGATAGCCCAAAGTAGTTATTTCTAAACAGGAAATAAATGCACAAATGGATAATATATCAACATTTCAATTTGGTGAGCGATAAATAATTCCACTACACCCTTTGATCCCATACATTCCAAACTTCAACATTTCCAATTCAATTCCTCATTTCCTTTAATTAATTATATACATTAATTAATTAAAACAATTAGGGCAAGTTCCCATAATTAACAAAACAACCCTAAGGTTCCATTTTTATCCATAATCCATCATCTATCTCATCTTTCCATGCCAAACTTGCATTTAGGCTTATTATAAACAAAACCCCAACTTTTGTAAAATTACACAAAAGGCCCAAACTTCCTCAAAACTACCCAACAACACCCAACATATCAAAATACCAAAATTTAAAGACAAGATCCATAAGAAGGAGTAGGATATCCCTACCTCAAAGTTTGAGCTCCAACAAAGAAGATGAAGAAAACGAAAATGCTCCAAATCACAAGTTTTTCGGATCAAAAGGTAGCCCTCAACGATCAACAACTTTTTTGTAAAGGCCAAAGATGAGGAAATCACTCCTACTAGATCAATACCTAGAGAGAAGGTAGAGCTCTTAGAGTGAGAAGCTCAACAATGGTGTTTTTGGAAAAGTAAGAGAGAGAAGAGGTGTGAAAAAGTGATTTCAAAAAGTCAAAACACGGAGCTTTAACCCAGTCACCCCGCTCGAGCATCCAAACCCCCGCTCGAGCGGCACTCACAGACTCGCGCTCGAGCGGCCAATACCCCGCTCGAGCGGCAGATGCACACTCTCAGAACTTTTGCAGACAGGTCCCCCGCTCGAGCGCCCAACTCCCCGCTCGAGCGTCACATACGAACTCCAGCTCGAGCGTCCAAACTCCCGCTCGAGCGGACAACACTGCAGAGGAAATACTGGAAGGGTGATTTTCCCGCTCGAGCGCCAAAACCCCTGCTCGAGCGGAGAAGCGACAACAAAGGCCCCGCTCGAGCGTCAAAAGCTCCGCTCGAGCGGACAGGCCAAAACTTGGGCAACTACTTTTGGTTCTAAGTTCAACCAACCTGTAACAAACCTGCCCAACACATCCTATAACTCAAATACAAGGTATGAAAGGATGTAAACAAGGTTTAAACAACTACTAACATCTACGGAACCAAGTCTGGATCACTGTACAACAAGGGGTAAAACCCGGGATCGCTATAAGTTTTAGGAACTTGACTAACTGCCAAGTAATTCACTACGTGAGCAAATCACAGGAGGGTCACTTGTGATACCGCAAAACGTTGCTCGTCCGAAAATGAGTTGTGCAAGGCTAAGGGATCACTCATGTGCTCCATAAAGATTCAGGATAGATGATTCACAACTACATTCTCGGATCCCTTCTTGTCCTGGATTTCTAGGTCAAACTCTTGAAGGAGTAGAATCCACCTAATCAACCTAGGTTTGGTCCCTTTTTTGGACAATAAGTATCGCAAAGCAACGTGGTCAGTGAACACAATGACTTTAGACCCTAGGAGGTAGAACCGAAACTTATCAAGAGCAAAGACAACGACTAGTAACTTTTTCTCAATGGTAGTGTAGTTTAATTAAGCATCAGAAAGAGTACAACTAGCATAGTATATAGCATAGGGTGCTCTATTCACCTTTTAGCCCAACACAGCCCCGACAGCATAGTCCGAGGCATCACACATGATTTCAAATGGGAGTGACCAATCTGGTGATTTCATGATTGGGACGGTAGTAAGGGCCACTCGAAGTGTTTCAAAGGCTTTAAGACATGCATCATCAAAGATAAAAGGTGTATAGCGTTTCTGGTTTAGACCCGACCCATTTTATATTCTGGACTCAGGTTTCATAGCCTCGTATGGTTGTTCATGTCTTTTTTCCTTATTCTTACTTGAGTTTGGCTATTGGGGTGTATCGAGCGTGTTTGGAACATGTTGGTTGCTTAGTTTTCAAACTTTTGTTGCCCAGGATTTTGGTCCTCCGCTTGAGCGGCACTTCTTGAGCTCGAGCGGGATTTGCAAACTCTCAGCACTTTTGGAGGTTTACAAAACTACTGGGAAAGTGTATTCTATGCTCAAGCGAGTGGGCGCTCGAGCAGCCTTTTCTTGAGCTCGAGCGTTGATCTGGTGTCTGCAAAACTACTAGATGTGTGTATAATGCGCTCGAGCGTCACTTTTTGCGCTCGAGCGGACTATGCGTATATCAGATCGCAGCAGCACCTTTTTTACATCACTTTTTCATATCTTTTATCCCAAAACCCTAGATCTAGAGCCTCTCTCTCTAAAACTCCCATCCTCTCTACATTTTCACCTAAATCTAGTGATCTTTCTACCCTTGTGCCTTTGTTAAAAAGGTAGAGCGTCTCAAGAGCTCCGTTTTGATCTGAGTAGAAGTTGGTTTTAGCATCTTTGAAGTTCCTCTATTGTTGCATTGGTCTTTTAAGCTTGAGATAAGGACTTTCTACACTCTCTATGAGTTTTAACTTGGTTCTTTCTTGGTGTGTATGAAACATTGGGTTTTAAGGTGATTTTAACCAACCTAGGGTTTGGGGTTTAAATTTAAAAGAGGGGTTTTCAAAAGGATGTCTTAGGAATGATCAAGGGAATGAATATGAACTTGTGTTACTTTAAAATAGATGATTTGGTGGTTGGGATGCGATTTGGAAAGAAATGAGGTTTTGTCCTAAAATGTTCAAATAATTATTTTGCATGAATAATGAGATTAGAAATGGGAATATAAAATTAGATGAATGTTTATATAAGTGGTGGAGTTGGATGGGTGTCATCCCCCACCTACGAAAATTTGGATAATTTATCTGTTGTGAGATTGTATATCTGTTTTGGGCCATCGGTAGAGGATGGTTATGATTGTTATAGAAATTGCATGAGGATTAGGTAAATTGAAACTAATCTCATCGATTGTCATTGAATATGACTGTGTTTAATATATTGTATATGTATGATATTTGGGAGAAGAAAAGGGATGTACTCCATGTTTGGGAGGAGAAAGGAAATGGACTTCATTAAATTAAGTTGGCTTGTGTGTCCTGGGTGTAAGTCTCGAAAACCCCGCATATACATGGGTACTAATTCCGGCGAACGAAAATTTTGTAAAATGGCAAATTGAAGTGTTTGTGTGTAATGGTTGTGTAGTAAGAAAACCATTGAGTTGTAGCCTCAATTGGATTGTCTGAATAACAATGTATACGACTCATGAATTGAGGAAATATGAAATGACATGAAACGAACTGATATAAAATGGATTGGGATATAATACTTGACATAGTACGATTATGGAAGAAGAGTTGTAAATGATTTTATCTTTGAGCATTGGACATGCGCATCATATTTATAACTATGTTAAAGTTCATATATTGTGTTAGATTGTTTCTACTAGGCTTTGGCTCACCCTACTTGGGAAATCATTTTCAGGTACTGGTGACATACCTCCTTCAAGGACTTGGCTTGGGAGGGCCTGGGAGCTAAAGGCTCTATTTTGTTATTTTTGTATTTACTCTTTGTACAAGCCTAGGGCTTTATATGTATGGTGCTTAAGACTCTCTCTTTTGTTGTAATCAAGCATAGTCTTGGAAAGTTGTAAGCCTGTACGACATTATTTTGTTGATCATTACATTGGTATCACATGTTATAGATTCAAGGAAGAGCTTATAAATGTATACTGCATGTGTCACCTTTTGTGTATCAAACTCTGATGAATGAAAGAATGTTGTTTAAATTATATTTCAGCTTATGAGATGGGTTTGTTGTATTTATTTTTGGGGCATTACAAGGTGCGTCCTTAGCAAGTAAACTACATAAAGGACGGGATATTTTACTAAAGTCTCTGAAGAACCTACGGTAAAAACATGCATGCCCTAAGAAAAATCGGATTTGACGCAGAGAAGTGGGTAGAGGAAGGCCTACAATGAGGTCAATTGTAACTTTGTCTACCTCTATACCTCGAGGGGACACAATGTGTCCCAACATTATACCCTCACGAACCATGAAATAGATCTTCTCCCAACTCAAAATTATGTTTGCCTCAGTACATCATCCCAACACTCTAGTCAAATTCCTAAGGCATTCCTCAAAAGACGATCCAAACACCGAAAAACCACCTATGAAAACCTCTAAAAATTTCTCCACTATATCAGAGAAAATGGCCATCATATACCATTGAAAAGTTGTCGATGCCTTACATAACCCAAAGGGCATGCGTTTGTAAGCAAAAGTGCCGAAAGGACAAGTGAACGTGGTCTTTTCTTGGTCAGCGAGGTATATCGGGACTTGATTATACCCCGAGTAGCCATCAAGAAAATAATAAAAACCCTGCCCCGCTAACCTCTCAAGAATTTGATCAATAAATGGCAAAGGAGAATGGTCCTTCCTAGTCATGGAATTCAATCGCCTATAATCAATACACACTCGCCACCCAGTAGTGGTTCATGTGGAGACTAACTCTCTTTGCTCATTCTCTACAACAGTGATGCTCGATTTCTTGGGCACCACTTGTGTGGGGCTTACCCACTTGCTATCCGAGATGGGGTATATAATACTTGCATCTAACAATTTCAACACTTCTTTTTTCATAACCTCTTTCATAGTGGGATTAAGCCTCCGTTGCATTTCACGGGAAGATTTGGCGTCTTCCTCTAGATGTATATGATGCATGCATATGGAAGGATCTATCCCTTTCAAATCAGCCACCGACCACCCTATAGCACTCTGATGTGCCACAAAAACACTCATTAATTGACTTTCCTACTCTGCAGTTAAGTCAGATGCTATGATGATAGGTAAAGTATCCTTTGGCCCTAAAAATGCATACTTGAATGTGGTCGGGAGTGGCTTCAACTCAAGTGTAGGTGGTGTGACTAGGGATGGTATGACAGACTCTCTAGATAGAGGAGGAAGGGACTCAAACCGGGCTTTCCACGGAGGGAAATCCAGCGTAGAAGAAGAATTAAGTAAGGCATTCACCTCCTCAACTGACCCGTTAATATCAAAATCCTCGAACCCAAAATGAGCTAGACAAGCCTCTAGAGGGTCCTCTACAAGAGTAGAGGGTAAAGCCTCCTCCATAATCTCATCCACAACATCCACAAATAAACACTCCTCTCTTTCATAGGGTTGTTGGGATCCTTGGAAAACATTGAGTTTCACTTGCATATTTTCAAATGAAACATCTATAACCCCGGTATGACTATTTATGGTTGCATTGGCCGTAGCCAAGAAAGGTCGGCCTAAGATCACCAGGATTTGTTTCCTAAAGATGGCTACCGGTTCCACATCTAAAACCAAAAAGTCAACAAGAAAATAAAACCTATTGACCTTTACTAGCACATCCTTAATCATGCCACGTGGCACATTGAGGGACCGGTCAGCCAACTGGAGAGTAATAGTAGTGGGCTTCAACTGGCCAAGCCTGAATTCTTCGTACACAAAGTACGGCAACAAATTGACACTTGCCCCTAAATCTCACATGGCTCTATCAATGAAATGATCCCCTATAATGCATGAAATGGTTAGGGCACTCAGGTCTTTAAGCTTAGGAGGTGTGTCATTCAATAAAATTGAGCTTACTTGCTCCGTGAGTACGATCTTTTGGGACACGTGTGTCCTAGATTCACGCTTTTGCATACAATGGTCCTTCAGAAATTTAGCATAGGAGGGTACTTGCTTAATCACCTCCAACAGGGGGAGGTTGATTTTAACTTGTTTAAACACCTCCATCATTACTTCCATGGATGACGCCTTTTTATTAAAAAGGGACAGTGTATTAAGGCATTGGGGAAAGGGCGCGTTAGGTACATATGGTGCTTTAGAATCATGTGAAGTACTAGGGACTAAGTCATCCCCCTTAGGTGTTTCTCCCTCACCCTTGCTCTCATTGAGTTTACCATCGTGGTCACCCTTTTTAGCCCTAGTTGCATCAAACGCAACTGGCCGAGACTCTAACTCTCTCGCACTTCTCAAAGTGATCACCGCTTGCACCTATTCATGGTGCTTTCCATTTCCACTCGACCCCTCTACCTTATATTGACCCTTAGGGTTGGCCACCGTCTGACTCGATAATTTTCCTTCATCTCTCCTATTCATGTTATTAGCTATTTGACCTAATTGGGCCTGTAGCTTGGCAATGGAGTGAGCATGGAAGTGAACTACTGGTGCTAACTCTTTAAGTTTTGAGAGAACTTCCAATACCTGAGTCTCAAAGGCAGAGTTGCCTTGAGGAACAGGCAGTGGTTATGGTTGTCGGTAAGGTTGTGGTGGTCGATAAGAAGATTGGTTGGCAAAATTATTAAAATTCTGCCTTGGTGGTGGAGGATTGTAAGAAGTGCCTTGTGAAGGAGGCCTCCATAAACAATTAGGGTGATTTCTCCAATCTGAATTATATGTGTTGGAATATGGGTCATTACCCAGGTTGGAGAATCCTTGAGCCGCATTCACATGCCCTTAGACTAATTTCGGAAATTGTGATGCCGAAGGGCACTCACTCAAGTCATGACCAGGGCTTGCACAAATAGCACATGCCTCATGAAATTGAGGCTGATTTTGCTGTGTAGGGGCTTGTCCCGCAGCTAATAATTGGTCTATTTTGTGGGACAATGCTTTTACTTGTTGGGCTAACTCTAGGTTTTGCCCTACCTCATAAATGCCCCTTTTTTCAGGGCTCCAACTACCAATGCCGGTGACACGCCCCAAAATTTGGACAATTAAATATTAAATTTGGACTAAACCCCAATCAATATTCCATCATCCAAATCCTAAGGGTAAAACAAAATCTAAACGTTTTCATATCCATAAGGTTTAAGTAAATTTTCATGTTCAAAAGATTACAAGGGATTAAAAAAAACTAACAAAATGCTAACCAAACCATCTACCACAATTTCATTATTATGCAATACCTCCAACATTAAAGTAACAATAAATAATTAAAACAACTTAAATAATGTAAAGTTACAAACCATGCCAAATTATCAAAATACTAAGGTTAAAATAATAATAATAATAATAAAAAATACATAAACTAATATCAACCCTAAGCTCAAGAAAACAAAAGAAGTCCAAAAGACACATCCAACAACTATAGTTATTTCTCATCACCACTGTAGCCCCAACTAATCCTACAAAGGAAGCTCGACTGCGCTCAAATAGAACGCACCCAAGTTGCCAAGAGACAAAATTGGTCAGTATACAGGTATACTAGTATGAGTATAAGATTTAACACCCACATGTCCACTAGACACAAACAAAAGTACATTTAATTCTTGTTACGGGACATAACAAGTAGTTTCACCCGCACTGAGACGAAGGGGTAGTTTCCTGAGATACGGTGACATTTAATTTCTTAGCCGTACACAACTAAATATAAATTGAGTATAAAACAAACAAAATAAAAATAAAAATATGGTGGGTCATCCCTGCATAAAAAGTTAGTAAGACCTACCATTCTGCAAAAAATAATGTTAGTATAATTTAATCATAAGTAACTTATTGAATAAGTATAAAAATGCACCGTTTCATGCTTAAATAATTCAAATTGACCAAAACTCAAAGAACAAAAGTTGTACAAAATCAAATTTCCTAAAAGGTATTGCAAACGAATTTAGTAAAAACTGAATAGGTTGAGAGAAAAACTTGATAGAAGAACCTAGACGAAATTTCACCAAAAAATCTGAAACTGAAAACGAAAAGAAACTACTCTAAGATGATTCTTTTTTTGAAAAAGTTCAAAACACAAAAAGTGTTCAGAATAATGTTTTACTTAGTTTACACAAAACTAATAAAAATGAGCTCATTTTATAGGTTAAAACAGTATCTAAAATCTACATTGCTAAAATGAATAAAACTATTATAACCAAAATCATCCGATTACAAGTTCTAATCGATCTTTTTAGTAAAAAATTAAAACACAAAAGTTGTCTAGAATCACATATATATGTCTTTGCCCAAATTTTATAATTTATCGAGGTCGTTTATTATTTTTCAAGATGTACAAATTAATACAATTCACACTGTAACAATAAACTCATATTTAATTCTTTATACCTTAACTCTACCACTTTGGCCCTTCACTTTCGGCCTACATAATTATCCCATGTGCCTCCCGTATACCTAACATCGCTCCGAAGCCAAACTTGCACAGGGATATCATCCCGAGTTTGACCCACACTCCCCAGATGGTTAGCATATACGTACGCGAGTAAATCAAAGCACTCGACTAAGCACTCGACTACTCTTGAGAACAAGTCAACAATATATATACACAACCTCTCAACTACTTACGAGAACAACATAATAACGCCAAGCATAAGACATTCAAATAAATCTCATAATCCTTACTTTTTTATTTTATTTTTATTTTTATACACTCTTTCTCACCAACACTCAAATAAAACAACAATCTATGAAGTCATGGTATAGTGTAAGGAATTTATCTATGGGTGCCTAATTTATTTTAATTTCATATAACCATAAGTGTGATTACAACTATAAAATAAATACATATAAAAACCATAAACCTTGCACACACAACTAATCAAAATAATTAAAATCAATCCATCATCTTCATGTAAACACAATGTCAAACCAACATCAAATAAATATAAATAAATAAATAATAACAATACAATAAACATAAATCAAGGAAAGTGGATTTTGCACTCACAATTATTTTTGAAGATCGAAGAAATATTTGAAGAACTAATGGAGCCACTAAAACAAAACCCTAACCCCTTTGTTTCTTATCCACTCCTCTATCCCGCCGTCCCTTTTTTTCTCTCGGAAATTCTGTACATACACAGCACTCTCTCCCATTTTTCTTTGATTAATCTCTCTCTCTCTCTCTCTCTCTCTCTCTCTCTTCTCACTCTCTCCCGTGGCTGCTGCTCCCCTTGGAAAACTTCCACACGCACACTTTATGATTAAACCTAGGTCTAATAGATTATACCTAATTTAATATTATATTTATATCCTACAAATATAACATAAATACAACATGTATAAATATGATATATATATTATCAATATACAAAACACCTTTTATATATATATATCAAATATAAATATATAAATATTCGAATTATATATAATTAAATAACACATTAAATTAATTAAATACCACATTAAATTCTCATATATCCACGCAATTAATGAAGCCAAAAAAAAATAAAATAAAGTAATGATAATAAATAATGACTTACGAAAAATTAGGATCGCTACAATATACACACCTCAAAAGAATCTCGTCCCAAGATTCGATAGGAGAAAGTAGTAAGCAAAAAGCTCCGGGTGCATACGCCAAACTTTCTCTTCTAATTTCCAAGTGATATCATTCTCATCCTCACTCCATTGCTCTTTCATCAAGTGCACTTTCTTGCACCGTAACTACTTTACATCCCTGTCTAGAATAGTAACCGGTCGCACCACATACATGAGATCATCACTAATCTCCAATTCTTCTGGTGATATTACTTGGGAAGGGTCTTGCACACACTTCCGCAATAAAGATACATAGAACACATTGTAAATCATAGCTAAAGCAGATGGTAGAGCTAATTTGTAAGCCACATTACCAATCCTCTCAGTGATCTCGTATGGTCCCACAAATCTAGGTGCCAATTTTCCCTTCTTTCCGAATCACATGATACCCTTCATCGGTGAGGCCTTCAAAAATACAAAATCTCCAACATTCAACGCAACCACCTTACGTTTTCTATCAGCGTAACTCTTTTGACAACTGTGTGCAGTCTTAATTCGTTCCCGAATAATATTCACCTTCTCTGTGGTCTCTCTTACCAACTCTGGCTCTAACAACGGTGCATTTTCTACCTCCATCTAACAAGCAGGTGATCGAAATGGCCTCCCATACAAAGTCTCAAAAGGTGTCATCTCGATACTTGAGTTATAACTATTATTATAAGCAAACTCTACCAATGGCAAGTGTTCTTCCCAACTACCACTAAGATCAAGGACACAAGCTCTCAACATATCCTCCAAGATCTGATTTACTCGCTTAGTTTGCCCATCTGTTTGAGGATGATAAGCCGTGCTCAGGTCTAACCTAGCACCCAAAGCATGCTGAAAACTCTCCCAAAACTCAGCCATGAACAATGGATCACGATCCAAAACTATAGAAACTAGCATGCCATGAAGTCGCACCACTTCCCGAATATACAGCCTAGTCAGTTTATCCGTAGTTCGGTGAACACTGATAGGAATAAAGTGAGCAGACATGGTGATTCGATCTACTATCATCAAAATAGATTCATTGCCTCGCTTAGACCGCGACAATCCATCCATGAAGTCTATGGAGATGTACTCCCATTTCCAAGTAATGATCTCGAGAGGCTGCAAAAGTCCAAACAGTTATTGGTTGTAGACCGCCCGAACTCGCTCCGCGCGCCCCCCTTTCGAAGAGGGCGCGAATTTGGGTTCTAGCTATTATAGTTCAGACTCTTGCCACGGTTTTGAATCTAATCTCACAAAGTGCAATGTAAGACTGATAAATCACCAAAGGGTCCAAATCTGGCAAATCGTTTTGGAAAATTGATTTTAATAAAAAAACGCCAAACATGGACTGCTTTGCCAGATTTCAGAGTCGCCACCTAGATATTTTATTTTAGGAAATTTAGGAAACCCCGACTCGTGCCAAAGGCCACGTGTCCGTGATCACCAAAGTTGCCTCAGCTTGGGAACTTGGGTACGAGAGTGGAAGGTCATGAAATGAGCACCCCCGCTCGCCCGATCAAAGATCGGCTTCTACTAACATGATATGTTGTTTTTATAAACACATGTGTTCTTATTCCGGTTATTAATCTAGAATTACTATGTGATGCGCACAACACACAAGTATAGACTAAATCGCCTGATTTGGAACAAAACATCTCATGTTTGTTTTTGAAAGTGGTTTGAAGTTGCTACCCTCAAGTAGGCTAAAGTGTGGATTTGCCACCCTCAAGTGGGCTTAAAACATGATTTGCCACTCTCAAGTGGGCTTAAAACGCACATTTTGATGAATTGTTCCAATTCAAGCAATGAAGCCTTCATCCATAGGCATTCAAGCAGTTATAGCAGTTAAGCACATAGCCTCATGGCAAGAATGCTAAACATGGCAACACTTACACACATGCAATGATGCTAAAGCATAAACACTCACAGTGTACTCTGAGCCAAAACAAAAGCTAGTTAGTAATCATGTATGATCCTAGCTATGTTAAGATGCCTAATGCAACACATACAAAAATGCAACTAAAATAGGCTCAGCTATCTAAGATGGCATATGAATGCAACACTCGATAACATGGTTTGAAACACGTATTCAAGTAAGTATTGAAATACGATGCAGTTTGAATGATGTGCCGAGTTCGGTGCATACAATACGAATGAATGATGCAGACATGTATAGCATAAGGTATGCTAATTGAAACATGCCCTAAAACTAACCATCGAAAGCTGATAAGTAAAAGGGAGAAAGAAATGAGGTTGGAAGACATGCATACACACACACACCCTTATTACAAAATTGTGCCCTCTTGACGGAGGGTCCGAATAATAAGCTAACTAGCTACGTTAATTAAGCTAATTATTACAAACCAACTAATTAACTATGCTAAGCTAATTAATTATTACAAAACTTTAACTAATTAAACAAATCAATTAAGTTACAAAGCCAATTAAATTTAACAAATAAAGCTTTAAAATGTGCTGCCACAGCTTTATTTGGAAAATGAATATGCATGCACTCGGCTTTTTGCCCCGAAAAGCTCTCTGGATGCTCTCTTGAGGCTCTGCTTATAGGGTGTCTTCTAGTTCTTGTTGCTGAAACTTACCAAAACAGTGTTGAGGAGTGCACCAGTGGCCTACAGCCCAAGGATGTGCAGTGCCGACCCCCCTGCCAGCCAAGAGTAGGCACTACCAGCCATGAATGGGAGGGTGCCGGCCATCAGTGATAGGGTGCCAGCCACTGGTGTGCTGTGACATTAAGCAGCAATAGAGCACAAAATAGAAGAAAGGGAGGGTCTCCCTAGAACATGTATGTACTATGCCCCTCCAAATCATCTCAAAACATCAAGGGAGAGGCATAATTGGATGGAAGACCATCAATCAAGCATCGCAATGCGTGATGGCCAAAGATCTAATTTGTACAAACTCAATAAATGCATGCCAACAAGACACTTAGACCATCTCCTTATCATGAGAGATCAAAGGCAATGGAGACCAAGGGAGATTGGCTCATTTCATCACTTCAAGTATGAAATGAGCCAATCTTCCTTGTGTTCAATACGACATCCAATTGAACACAATACAAAGCAAGCAACATGTTATGCAAACAATCATGCTAATTTTGACATGTTAAGATGGCATGCAAGAGACTCTATCATGCAAGCAATGCATGCATGGCATTGTTAAGGGGCCAAGAGCACTAAGGCTAGTGAAAAGAATAACACTATAAGCATTCATCACAATGCTCAAATAACCCAAACAACTCAAAACAGAGTTACATCATGCCCAAAACAGTGGCAAAACATGCTGAAATGGAAGCTCAAAGGACTAGACAAACATGCATACATGTTGAGCCACAAACAAGGCACAATGCTCAACTCTCAAAGTCATTGAAAGAGTGATACATGGAGTGCAATGGCATATGTTCCAGCACTGAAATGTCATGCTAAATGACTTAAAATCATGCAAACAACCTATGTAATGGATGTTGAAAGGCCTAAGCATCAAAGCTAGTGAAGTGTATTACACTAGAGGCATGCAAGACAATGCTCAAATGGCCAAACCAGCCCCAAACAGACCTTATGCATGCCAAAACAATGGCCAAAATGAACTGAGATGATGGCTTGAAAGGCAAGAAAATGATGCTCATGTAATGACTCACAAACAAGGCATAAAAGTACGACTCTCAAGAGCACTTAAAGAGTGAAAAACATGGAAGTGTGACAACACTATATGCTCTAAAATAACATGCCAAATGATGCCAAAACATGCAAATACCTCAAGCCAAGCATGCAAGATACCTCAAAACTCAAAGCTATTCAAGGCTATTGCACTACAAGCATGCATAACAAGAATCATACGACCAAGAAGCCTCAAAACAGAGCTAAAGCATGTTAAAACATGAGTAAAAACTTGCTGGAGTGGAGCCAAAACATGCTAGGATGGTAGGCTAAAGTGGCAAGCATGTAAGGCTAAAAGGCAAGATTACACTACAAGTGTAAAAAGCATGCATGAGGTGACCCAACCAGGCCAAAATAGTGTTAGGCCATGCTAAAATAAGGCAAAAAATAGGCTGAGAACAAGCCAACACATGCTAGAAAAATATGCTCAATCATTAGGCTAACAAGGCATGCAACCAAGACAAGAGAAGAGGGGACCACCCCCTCTCATTTTGGACCTCAAAACAACATTTCTACCACTGAAAATCCACTGGATTTCAGTGGCTAAAAGGGCTAAACAAAGATGACCTCAAAGGCCTTGAGAGATGGCTTTAATCCTAAGCAAATAAGGCACACAAGAAGGTAGAACACCCTCAACACCAAAGAGGCCTCAAACAATCATCTTAAACACTTGAAAACAAAGCTTTTTCTAGTTGAAAGCAAGGCCTAAAGCAATATGGAAGGATGGCCAAAGAAGCAATGAAAATAAAGCTTTAAAGATGATATGAGACTCACCCTTGAAGTACAGCAATAACATTAAGTTTCTAAGGCAAAACTAAGCTAAAACCACTCAAATACAACTTTCAAGAACCTCAGCTCAAGAGTGAATGTGTTTCACTAGGTGCTTTAGTGCAAAAGTGTGGAGAAAATACACTTTGAGACACTATTAAGCACAATATATAGAGAGAGTGTGTGAGAATTCCAGAGAGAGAGAGAGAGATGTTTTGTCTCTAAAAATCTGAACCTCTGGAAAGGGGGAGGAGCCTCCCCTTATATAGAGCAATGCAATGCAAAGCTTTTTTAACAAGCTTGAAATGGCCTCCATCCCTCCATACACATGGAGGATGGCTCAGTGAAAACTAGCTGGCTCAAAAGATCTAGCATAAAATCTGCTGAAACAAGGTGTCCTGCTGGCCATTAGTGGTGGCCGGCAGTGCCTTATTGATGGCTGGCAGGCTTTATCAATGGCCGGTAGACCTAAACTCAAGGCCAGTAGTGCCAAAAGGTGGTTGGCAGTGCTTCACAAGAAGCATGCTGAAAGGACCAACACATGGTCCAAAAATGGGGCAGAAAGGATACAGGGTTTGGAAAGCTCAAACCTGTGACGTTCTGCCGCAAAATTTAAGTACTCGACAAGCAATCGAACTTGTCATTGGATGTACCTGCAAGCATATCCAAGTCTTGAGGACGGTCAAAAATGGGGTGTCTACATTGGTATTCTTCCTTAACCTGTTGACATACATGACATCGAGAAACATACTCTCCTACGTTCTTCTTCATACCTTCCCATCAAAACATCCTCTTCAAGTCATGATACATCTTAGTTCCACCGGGGTGAATGTTATATCAGGACCTATGGGCATCATCCATAATCTCTTTCCTCAATTCAACAATGTTAGGTACACACAACCTGCCCTTGAATTGTAATCCCCTATCTAAGTCCATAGACCCATCAGTAGGACAATCATCGATCAAATCCACTACAAGGTCATCGAGCTTGCTGACGAGGAACCCATCTAAATACTACATCTGATGAACTTTATCCAATAACGTCAACTGCACGGTCAAACTACCAATGTATGCCCTCTCAACATTCTCTATTGGTTGAACATCATGCATCGAAATTAACAAGGACTTCCATTCTTGAATCATCAAAGAAGCTATAATCCCATGTTGTCGACTAAGTGCATCTGCAACCACATTTCTTTTCCCCGGGTGGTAAAGGATCTCGAAATCATAACTACTGATGAATTCAACCCACCTTTGTTGCCTCATGTTCAACTCTTTTTCAGAAAAAAAGATATTTGAGGCTCTTGTGATTTGTATATAACTCAAAGCGCTCCCCAAACAAGTAGTGTCGCCACACTTTAAATGCAAAAACAACTGCTGCCAGCTCTAAGTCATGAGTAGGGTATCGTCTCTCATGAGGTTTTAACTGTCAAGAAGCATAAGATACAACCTTCTGATGCTGCATCAACACACATCCCAACCCAGTTCCACTCGCATTAGTAAACGCAACTTTTCTCCTTGTACTGGTATAGTTAACACCGGTGTTGTAGTCAAATGCTGCTTTAACTCCTGGAAAGCTCACTCACAATCATCTAACCATAAGAACTCCACATTCTTATGGGTCAACTTGGTCATGGGTGCTGCAATAGTGGAAAACTTCTCTATAAATCTCCTATAATAGCTGACTAGTTCTAAAAAACTCCTCACCTCTGAAGGATTAGTAGGCTGCTTCCATTCTTTGACTGTAACAACTTTCTCAGGATCTATCGATATCCCCTGATTGGACACAACATGCCCCAAAAATTGAACTTCTTTCTCCCAAAAGTGACACTTACTGAACTTAGCGTATAACTGCTGCTCTCTCAAAGTCTGCAACATGACTTTCAAGTGTTCTCTATGCTCTTCCTCATTCTTAGAATACACCAGGATATCATCTATAAAGATAATCAGAAACTTATCTAGATACGGTTGGAAAATTATGTTCATCAAGTCCATTAAATAAGCAGGAGCATTGGTCAAACCAAAAGGCATTACAAGAAATTTGTACAACCCATACCGGGTCTGAAAAGCAATAAGCGGTGTACTTTCCTCTGACACACCCATCTGATGGTAACTCGCTCTAAGATCAAATCGAGAGAACACGGCTGCTCCCTTTAACTGATCAAACAAGTCATCAATTCTAAGTAGCGAATACTTGTTCTTGATAGTCACCTTGTTCAGCTCTCTATAATCTATGCACATGCAGAGAGTGCCATCTTTCTTGAAGACAAAGATCGCGGGTGCTTCTTACGGGGAGTTACTTGAACGTATGAACCCTTTATGAAGCATCTCTTCCAGTTGCTTCTTTATCTCCACAAGCTCCTTAGGCGCCATTATGTATGCCGCCTTAGAAATTGGTGCAGTTCCTGCCATTAAGTCAATGCAAAATTCTACTGCCCGTCGAGGTGGAGGTCCAGGTATCTCCTGAAATACATTCTCAAACTCACGTACCACATCTACCTCACTAATATACTATTTAGGGATTTCTACTGAGCACAGAAAACTCGTCATTACCGACTCTTCTCTATTGCTAGAAGTGTAGGTAAGTCGTGGCATACCTGGAATATCTATATTCTCAGTCTTTCCAGCACAATCTAGAGTCAAAAAGTGTTTTCGCAGCCAATCCATACCCAAAATAATTACAAACCCCTCAAACCCTAAAATAATTAGGTCCGCATACAAGACTCTACCCGCAAAGTCAATCTCAAAATCTTTACACATCTCATAAAGAGTAACTGCCCCTCCTAAAGGGGTCTCAACATGAATAGGTCTAGAAAGGAGGTAGTTACAAGGTGTTCTCTTTCTACAAATTGTCTAGATATGAAAGAATAAGAGGCACTAGTATAAAAAAGTACTCTAATGGGTTCTTGAAAAAGATTAAAGATACCTTCCTGCCGTCACCTTCAAGTTAAACACGCAAAATATATTTCGTTCATAAATACTTAGAATAAATTCAACCACCAAGCTAAACTAGCTAACCCATGTTTCCACAATCCGAGAATCACCTAAACTTTCACAAGTCTAGGGTAACCTAGAGCTCTGATACCAAACTGTCACGTCCTAAAACTTGAACAATTAAATGTTAAATTAGGACTAAACCCCAATCAATATTCCATCATCCAAATCCTTGGGGTGAAACAAAATCTAAATGTTCTCATTTCCATAAGGTTTAAGTAAATTTTCATGCTCAAAAGATTACAAGGGACTAAAAAAAACTAACAAAAAGCTAGCCAAACCATCCATCACAATTTCATAACCATCCAATACCTCCAACATTAAAGTAACAATAAATAATCAAAACAACTTAAATAATGTAAAGTTACAAACCATGCCAAATTATCAAAATACTAAGGTCAAAATAATAATAATAATAATAATAATAATAATAATAATAATAATAATAAATACATAAACTAATATCAACCCTAAGTTCAAGAAAACAAAAGAAGTCCAAAAGACATGTCCAACAACTATAGTTATTTCTCGTCACCACCGTAGCCCCAACTAATCCTGCAAAGGAAGTTCGGCTGCGTTTAAATTTAACGCACTCAAGTTGCCAAAAGACAACGGGTCAGTATACAAGTATATTGGTATGAATACAAGATTTAACACCCACGTGTCCACCAAACACAAACAAAAGTACATTTAATTCTTGTTACGGGACATGACAAGTAGTTCCACCCGCACCGAGACGAAGGGGTAGTTTCCCGAGATACGGTGGCATTTAGTTTCTTACCTGTACACAACTAAATATAAATTGAATATAAAATAAACAAAATAAAAATAAAAATATGGCGGGTCAGTCCTGTATAAAAATTTAGTAAGACCCACCATTTTACTTAAAATAAAGTTAGTATAATTTAATCATAAGTAACTTGCTGAATACGTATAAAAATGCATTGTTTCATGCTTAAATAATTCAAATTGACTAAAACTCAAAGAATAAAAGTTGTACAGAATCAAATTTCCTCAAAGGCTACGTAAACGAATTTAGTAAAAATTGAATAGGTTGAGATAAAAACTTGATAGAAGAACCTAGACGAAATTCAATCGAAAAATTTGAAACTGAAAACAAAAAGAAACTTCCCTAAGATGATTTTTTTTCAAAAAAGTTCATAACATGAAAAGTGTTCAGAATAATGTTTTACTTCAGTTTACATGAAACCAACAAAAATGAGCTCGTTTCGTGAGTTAAAACAATATCTAAAATCTACATTGCTAAAATGAATAAAACTATTATAACCAAAAATCATCCGATTACAAGTTCTAATCGATCTTTTTAGTAAAAAGTTAAAACAAAAAAGTTGTCTAGAATCACATATATATGCCTTTGCTCAAATTTCATAATTCATTGAGGTCGTTTATTATTTTTTAAGATGTACAAATCAATACAATTTACACTATAACAATAAACTTATATTTAATTCTTTGTACCTTAACTCCACCACTTCAGCCCTTCACTTGTGGCCTACACATATATCCCATGTGCCTCCCGTATACCTAACACCGCTCCGAAGCCAAATTTGCACGGGGATATCGTCCCGAGTTTGACCCACACTACCCAAATGGTTAGTATATACGTACGTGCGTAAATTAAAGCACTCGTCTACTCTTGAGAACAAGGCAACAATATATATATACACAACCTCTCAACTACTTATCAGAACAACATAATAACGCTAAGCATAAGGCATTCAAATAAATCTCACAATCCTCACCTTTTTTTTATACACTCTTTCTCACCAACACTCAAATAAAACAACAACCCATGAAGTCTTGGTAGAGTGTCAGGAATTTATCTATGGGTTCCTAATTTATTTTAATTTCATATAACTATGAGTGTGATTACAACCATAAAATAAATACATATAAAAACCATAAACCTTGCACACACAACTAATCAAAATAATTAAAATCAATCCATCATCTTCATGTAAACACAATATCAAACCAACATCAAATAAATAAAAATAAATAAATAATAACAACACAATAAGCATAAATCAAGGAAAGTAAGTTTTGCACTCACAATTATTTTTGAAGGTCAAAGAAATATTTGAAGAACTAATGGAGCCACCAAAACAAAACCCTAACCCCTTTTTTTCTTCTCCACTCCTCTATCCCGCCGTCCCTCTCTTTCTCTCGGAAATTCTATACATACACAACACTCTCTTCCCTTTTTCTTTGATTAATCTCTCTCTCTCTCTCTCTCTCTCTCTCTCTCTCTTCTCACTCTCTCCCGTGGCTGCTGCTCCCCTTGGAAAACTTCCGCACACACACACACTTGATGATTGAACCTAGGTCTAATAGATTATACCTAATTTACTATTATATTTATATCCTACAAATATAACATAAATATAACATATATAAGTATGATATATATATATTATCAATATACAAAACACCTTTTCTTATATATAACAAATATAAATATATAAATATTCTGATTAATTATATATAATTAAATAACAAATTAAATTAACTAAATACCACACTAAATTCTCATGTATCCACGCAATTAATGAAGCCAAAAAAAAAATAAAATAAAGTAATAATAATAAATAATGACTTACGAAAAATTAGGGTTGCTACAGCCGGACTTGCCGGGCTACGGAGGCATGGTGGAAGGAATAATCACTTAAGTTCTCAAATAATTGCCATGCCTCAGCATCAATGTTGGACGTGAATGTCCCACCACAAGAAGAATCCACCATTTGGCGATGAGGCTCAGTTAAGTCATAGTAAAAGGTTTGAACAAGTTGCCAATCAGACACTTGGTGGTGGGGATACTGTTGGAGAAGGTTACGAAGTCTTTCCCATGTTTCATGAAATTGCTCACCATCAATTTGAGCAAAATGGGTGATAGCTCGCCTAAGTTGGTTGGTCTTACCAATGTGAAAGTACTTCTCCAAAAACTTCTGTTGTAATTGGTCCCATGTTGTGACAGAATTAGCAAGTAAGGAGTTCAACCAATGTTTGGCTTTGTCCTTTAGTGAAAATGGGAACAGTCGTAACATTAAGACCTCATTTGTGAAAATTTGGATCCTCACTATAGAGAAAATTTTCAGAAATTCACGCAGATGTTTGTAAGGGTCATCATGATCTAGTCCATGGAATGATGGGAGCATTTGGATGGTGTTGGACTTAATCTCATAATGAGCAGTGGTAGTGTTGGGTAATTGGATGCATGATGGTGATGTATATGCCATGGGTGTGAAGTAATCCTTAAGGGTCCGGTTTGGCCCATTTAGGCCATTCAGATTCGCCATCTCTAATGGCTCGAGGTATGGATATGGATATTCAAGTTTAAGAACATGGAAGAGATTCTAAGTTTCCAAAGAGTCCTTTCTAGTTCAAGGTCCAAACTCCACAATTCAAGGTGTTGTCGCCCGTGCATACACCATTCACACTAAGTTCCGACTCTATGCACTAAGTTATGAAAGCAAAATGCCAAAGGAGAAAATACTCACAGCGGTTTAACGAAAACGCTTTACTCGTCTTGCGGGTGCTTGGCGTGCAGACCGTTGTCTCTAACCTCCAATTGAGCTCTTTGTTTCTTTCGAGCACTTTGGTGCTTTGCTTACGAGTATTTGCTTATTCTTTTTTAGCACTTTAGTGTTGCGGTTTGCTTTTAAAGCTCAGTTGCATTCTGCTTGCACTTCGGTGATAGTTCCACTTGCAAAGACTCTGCACACTTAGTAACACTAAAATATAAAATCCTAAATTAAAAATTAAAATAAGAATATAATTTTAAATTAATTAGTTTTGCCAAAAGTCCCGGCAATGGAGCCAAAATTTGATGGGTCGTTTCACAAACCAAAAATAAACACTAAACTATACTAAATTCTTTAGAATAATAGTAAGTCCAGGTATCAATCTACAGGGACAAACAAGAAATTAAACTAATTTAATTATTAAATTCCTAAGTTAATTTTGATAAAAAGATTGAGGGATATTATGACTAAACGAGAATTAAATGAAATTGAGGAATTAAATTGACAATTAAAATTAGGGTTTGAGATACTGATTTTTGGGAAAATCCTAGGGCAAGAATTCACCACTAACCACATAAATAAAACTTAACATCGGCCATCAATTGCACTATGGTTTGAACTACCCAATATTTCACAACTACAAGTTTGAAACATTGATCAAGAGGATTTGTGTTCAACGTACAGGCACGAGTCATCTCAAGTAGCACGAGGTGTTTGCTCTAAACTATGGTAGCAACAAGACCCGTCTCTCGTAGCATGACTTGTCTCATATTTTGAATATGAACACAAAGAAAATTAATGTATGAAAAGCATTAAATAATCACAGAGAGTAAACACTTGAAGCTATGAAAATAAAAATTATTATAAACTTCTAAAATATCCATACATTTATTCAAACTGTTTCGCAATCAAAGTTTAAGAAAAATCCCTTTACATGGCTAGGGTTTCATCAAAACCCTAAAACCGGAAAACTAGTCACTCATGGAGGAGTGGGAAGAGATGGAAGAGAAAGAAGCCCCTATGGGAGACATTCTTCAAGCTTCAAGTTCTTTTTATTTCAAACCCTAGCCCCTCTCTCCCTTTTCTCTGAAATAATTTCGAACCTCCTTTCAGCCTCTTTTTCTTTTTTTATTCCCAGCAGAAGAGACTTAAATTTTCACGCATGCAACCCTAGGTGGGCCGCTCGAGCGCCCATGTGGGCCGCTCGAGCAATGTTGGGCCGTACATGCGGTGGATCTTGGCCGCACGTGCAGTGAGGTGGCAAGTCGGGATTTTTCGCTCCTCGCGTGGAGAATCTGTTTTCACGCCCTTTTTGCCTGAATTTATGTGTTGCCAGCCAAATTTGCACAAGTGCACAAAACACATCATCTCTACTAAATAAACAACATTGAAAGACTAAAAATATAACTTAAGTAGCCTCAATGTGATACCTTTTGGCCTACATCAGATAACATTCTAATAATTTAATATAAGACTTATTTTACACCACATAGATAACCTAAAATTTATTATTTTAAGTAATTCATTTATTATTTGATTTTTTTAATTTAAAATAAATAGATTTATTTTTTTTCCAGACAATTTGCATTACTTATTTATTCATATGTAAAAAAATTATTATTTTATATTTTCTCAATCATATATTATTCTCAAATTTTCATTTTTATCTTTGAGTCGTTAAACTTCTAATCAATGCATATTTTTTTTAAAAAAAAAAATGCAGGTTAATATTTCTTACATGATTAAAAAAAATTAAAAATAAAAATAGAAGTAAAAAAAATTGAATCGCCTCACAAAAAATTAAAATTAGTTAATAGGGAATGAGAGATTAAGAAATCATTTTAGAATAATAAACAATTCAAACAATTTGTCATTTCTTACACCTAAAATTAAAATTAATCTTTACTTGAATCAAAAAATTATTAGAGAATAATAAAATACTCAATTAATTTGTTATGTATGATACTTAAAATCTATTTCTCTATCTTTATTTATCTCATTTAAACTATTTTTATTAAATTAAATTAATTTGAGAAATTAATTTTAAGATTTAATTTAATAAAAATAGTTTAAATGAGAAAAATAAAGGTGTAGAAATATATTTTCAATATCATACAAAAAATTAATTGAGTATTTTAGTATTCTAAAATAATTTCTCCATTCAAGTAAAGATTAATTTTATTTTTAGGTGTAAAAAATGAGAAATTGTTTGAATTGTTTATTATTTGATTTCTTTATGTTTTATTCCCTATTAACTAATTTTAATTTATTGTGAGGCAATTAGATTTTTTTTATTTCTATATTTATTTTTTAATATTTTTAATCATGTAAGAATAATCTGCGTTTTTTTTTTTTTTTTTATAAATATGCATCGACTAGAAATTTAATGACTTGAAGATAAAAATTAAAATTTGTTAATAATATTTTAACAATTTAGGGATAAATAATTTTCTTACATATGAATAAACAAGTAGGGCAAATTGCCGGAAAAAAAATTATTTATTTATTTCAACTTAAAAAAAGAAGAGAAAAGAATTGAAATAATAAACGCATTAATTAAAATTGATAAATATTTCGTTGTTTATATAGTTTGAAATAAGTCTTATAAGTATTGTATTAATAATTAGGGTCTTATATTAAACTATTAGGGTGTCAAGTTAAAATATGCATAGATATTTAATAATATATATGCAAAGCCTCAGAGGAGGTGAGCGAAATTTTTTATTTAAATAGCTTATTAGTTTAAAGGGGCAGTAAGGTCATTTTGAAAACAAAAGTAATAGCGTAGATTGGGAAAATCTTGATATTGTCAGTAAAAGTAGGAGAGGTTTCTATAATTATTGAAATCACAGAAGAGGTCTACTTATTTGTCTAAAATCTCAAGATAAGTAAGTATAATTTACCCTATAATTTAACATCATATAAAATTACATATATTTATTGAAGTTATATTTTTATAGAACAATAGTGTTAAAACTTAAAAGTACTCTTCCACATTGCATATGTAGCAACATTTTTTTTTTTTTTCAAACTAATATTATCGCTCAGTTTGTTTAGATAAAAAATATTTTTCTATGTTTGATGGTAGTGGTAGGTGGTAGTAAAACGAAGGTGGTAGTGGAGGCGGTGGCGTGGTGGTGGGGCAGTGGCGGTGGTGATAGCAGTGGTAATGGTGACAATGGCCGTGAGGATGATGGTGTAGTGGTGGAGGTGAGAGTGACAGTGGTAGTGTAATGATATTGGTAAAACTTTAATTCGGAAAATATTTTCCTACTTTTAAAAGTACAAAATATTTTTTGCTTATATAGACTTTTTTTTTTCTTTTTTTTTTAACTATAGAAAATATTTTTTTTATTAACTGTCCTTTTTCATTGTATCAAATATCATAAAATAAAAAAATGTTTTTCAAAAATACAAAATTCGCCCAAGCAAACAGAGCATATATTTACATATACATAAACATATATATAGTTTAACTATAATTTATAGAACATCATTTTGAAAATAATAATTATTTCATACCAATTGTTATTTTAAAAAATAAAGTGGCATAGTGGGGCAAGTACTGGTCCACTTATTTTTTTTTTTTTTTTTTTTTTTGAACAGGAAAAAAAGAGCTCTGTGGTTTTTTTTTTTTTTTGAACAGGAAAAAAAGAGCTCTGTGGTGTCGTCATAGCCCCATTGGGCCCTAGCCCCGGGGTAACCGGTTGCCAGCTAGGAATTAACCCCCACCAAGTGGGGGACCCACTACCAGGGCACCAATGAAGGGAACCCCACGCCGCAACAGAGGCCAGGGACCGAGGGGAGTAAAGGCAGGGCTCACAGGGAGTGATCACAACCTGCCCCTCCCAGGAATCGACCCTGGTTCCCCTGTGAGGGAATGGGGCACATCCTCCACCAGGCCACCAACCCTGGTGGTAAGTACTGGTCCACTTATTAGATTGACATAATTGTCATTCTTTAAAGATTAGATCTGAATTAAATAATGAAGACATTAAGATTAGTATGACTAGTTGAGCTCTGGCCCTCCTAGTATTTGCCCAATCCTAACGGACAAATTATAATATGAAATGGACTATAATTTCTTAATATGGGATATGGGGTTATGCTTTAGTGTAACTAACCTAAAATATTAAATAAGTTTTCTATAATTTGCTCGTGTTAAAGGTACAAAATGATCAAGTATTAATATATAGTTGATAATAATAGAAATATTATTTAAACAAAAGAAAAAGAAAAAAGAGGGAGGTATGTGAAAGTAGGTATAGAAACAATACTAGGAGGTGTTAGAAGTCATGGCTAATTCTATTTTCGCATACTAATTTTTCTCAATTTACACAATTAATTAAATATTTCTTTAATATAATCTTACCTTAAAATAAAAATACCATAATACCCTTTTCTCCTACCACTCAAATTCTAATTCTATAACACTACAACCATCCTTATCAGCCCCATCTCTCTCCTCCGTCATCCTTTCCCGTCGCTTCGTTCCTTCTCTGCCTACAATTACTTTTCGCCATAAATCATACACTCTCACAAGTTGTCACTGCAAATCACCCACTTTGAATGTTGATTGTAGAGGTTTAGGATGGAAGAGAATGAATTGGGAGTGGTGGTGATGGAGCGTTGAAAGTGGCGGCAACAGTGGCAAATGAGGGGTAGGTGAATGGAAGAAAAATTAGGCTTTATTTGATATGATTTTAAATATGTTTAAAAAAAAAAAAACTAAAAACTGATTTAATAAAAATAATAATAAATATAAAAAAATTTATTTTCATATGTTTTATCTTTTTAGAATTTAAAAAAATTAAAATTTTATAAATATTTTTTTAGTATTTATTTTTGTCAAATTAATTTATATTTTTCAAAAAAAAAATCAAAAAATTGATTCAAAAATTGAAACCAAATATAGCTTTAGGATTTTAAAATTGAAGATGAAGGTATTATTAGAATAGAGATATATGTATTAAAAATTTTAAGCTCTGTTTGGTTGTGAATTCAAATCATAATTCCACACCTTAATTCAAGTATGGTGTTTGGTTAGGGTTCTCAAATGATGATTCCAAAATTCTGCACAGAACACCTGCGGTTTTCTGTTTTGACAGACGTGTTTTTCTTCTTTTTTTTGAAAATTTTGCCTGACGGGTCGTCCGGCCGGTTGACCGGAATAGTGATTTTTTTTTTTTTTTTTTTGCAATTGATTTATATAATCGGAAAAAACATTTTCTGAAATTTTTAAAATTTTTTATATACTTTAAAATAATTTTGAGTTGTATGTTTAGTTATGAGTTGTAAATTTTTATATCACATATCAAATGTCACATCAACAATTCCCCACTCAAATCAAAACTCTTTTCAAAACTATTTTCAAAACTCTTTACCAAACAAATTTTCTACACTCAAATCATAATTTCACAACACACAAACTCAAAATACAACTCATACTCTCAAATCACATTTACAAAACTCTACCAAATACTACCTTAATTTTTTTTAATGTATATATTAAGAAGGTATTCATTAAATATGTGTACTAAAAAAATTAATACGTGGGAATAGAATTCCCCGCAAGTCATAGGATAGGTTGGGGACAAAAGAATGAATTTTTATGTAGGAGAGATTTAAATGATTTTTTATTGGTGGACCAACCCTAACCAACCCTAAAAATAAAAGTTTAGCACATAGAATGGGCGTAAATGAATCCATAAATGTATACATGACATGTCTAGTTTTCAATCGAATTCTGGTTCTTAAATTAAGGGAAAGGCTATGGTGCATATTTTTTAAATGGTATGTATTATGTATATTATAATTAAAAAAAAAATAATCAGTGTATTTAGTTTTAATTTTTTTAATTTAGTTTTTTAAAAATTGTGTTTTTTGTTTTTTATTTTTTGTATTTTTTTATTTTTAGTGAATATTTTTTAAATTTTCAGCAATTTTTTATTTTTTTTAGATATACTTTACTTAGATATATCTAAATAGTAAAAATATTTTTAAAAATTAATAAATACACAAAAAATATGAAAAATATACTGAATTTTTAATTTTTTTAAAATATTTTTTCCCAAATATTATACTTTTTAAGTATATTTATGTTAGGTGTGTCTAAAAATTAAAAAAATTACTGAAAATATTAAAAAAAATTATTGAAAATATTAAAATATAAAAAATAAAAAAGTAGAATTTTCATAAAATTGTTTTTTGAAAATCAGAACCAAACAAACTGAATATAATTTTATATTTTTTGAGTTATAACAAAAAAAAAATTATAACTAAATACTACACGAGGCATAACTAAATATCTCAAAATAATATCATAACTAAAAAAAGTTAATTATAATTAAAAAAATAGATATAATAAGGAGTGTATTTATGTTAGGTATGTCTAAAAATTAAAAAAAATTAGTTAAAATATTAAAAAAAATTATTGAAATTATTAAAATACAAAAAATAAAAAAGTAAAATTTTTTGAAAATTGTTTTTTGAAAATCAGAGCCGAACAAGCTGAATATAATTTTATATTTTTTGAGTTATAACAAAAAAAAAATTATAACTAAATACTACATGAGGCATAACTACATATCTCAAAATAATATCATAACTAAAAAAAATTAATCACAATTAAAAAAAAGTTATAATAAAGAGTGTATATTGTAGAATTCTGTCTCAAACTAATGTTTGCCCAACCTTTAACAGACAAATTTCAATAAGAAATAGAATATAATTTCTAAACATGGGGATGCCAGCTTAACTAACATAAACTATTAAAGAATTTTTTTTTTGGTTGATAATTTGTATCATTTATTTCTAGACCCACTTTTCAGGCTCAATTTGCAAGCGAGATGATTAATTAATAATTAATAAATATATAAGAGAGAGTTTTGTTTTAGATATTGTAATTAATTGATACATTATTGAGTTTGAAAAGTGAGTTTAATTTTTGAGTTTGAATAAAATTGCCAAATTTATCTTAATTTTTAGATACGGTCAAAAAAACCAATAGATTTAAAAAGAAAAAAATTGACATTTTTTTTCTTCTTTGCTCCTTTTGATATTTTTTAAATATGGTCCATTTTAAAAAAAAAAAAAAACAAAACAAAACAAAAAACAAAAAAAGAGGGGTATTTGAGTCACTTAAAAAAATTTTAAAAAAAATTGACAAAATGGAAAAAATAAGATTAAACAAAAAGGCAACACATGATTTTTGTCAAACCCAAAAACTTACCATAAAAGGGGCCATCCTAATTAGTTAGAGAGTATGCTTCTCTCCTTATTGATTAGGGTTTGAATCCCCAACCACTCAAGTGGAAGTCCGATAGTTTAGCTAGATTGGCTAGTTTCCCCTAATTTAGCTTGTAAGGGTGGATCCTAAAGGTCTTGTCTTGGGGTGTTCTAGGTATCTAAAAAAAAAAAGTTGTGAAGAAAGACCAATACATATGCATTGCTACTGTTGATCACTCACTTCATTCTTTCTTTTCTTTTCTTTTCATTTTTTTTTTAATACTATGAAATCCAAAAATCAAAGCAGAGTAACGAAGAAAAACAAATAAATTTGCTGATCGTACATCTGTAATTTATAAAAGCAAGGTCATTATGAATTTTTTTAATAGATATTTTCAAAGTATTGTATGTTGCAATGTCTACTTAATATTTCTGATTGATGGAAAATTATAAAACTACCAAACAAAGGTAAGTTTGACCCATCTGTAAATTACTACTATAATACTTCAGTACTATAAATAATTACCCGGTGGTTGTAAAATTGTGGCATAATAGCAATACCAATCATACTTTTCATTAAAATATAAAAAAATATAATATTTTATTTTATTTGTTTATTTATTTTTAATGTATTCCAACGCTATTCTTTATATCACTTAGTTATACACACAAACTACAAACTATTTAAAAAACCTCTCAAGGTTCTTCAAATATAGATAATCTTGATTTTTTGTTGTTGTTGTTGTTGTTGTTGTTGTTGTTGTTGTTGTTAAAATAGCTATTGTAATAATTAACCAGCCTTATTTAAAGAGTTCCTTGAAAATGCTCATGACGGATGAATGAATTGTCAATCTATTGTTTTTTTTACCATGCCTATCTTTATTAAACAAATCTATAAATACATAAATCATATAATCAGACATAGAATTAGACACAAAATATATATAGATACGTAAATTTTTTCATAAATTGATCTCACTAACAAATTGTCATATACATTATTTTGATTATGTGATCGATTTTTGTGTTTGTAGCATCTCCAAAACCAAACTTGCAAAACTTTTAAAGGCGACAAACATGCCTCATTAGTGAGAACACAACTATTCCAGATTAGTGCGAGTTTGGCACTGACTTAGCACTCTTAATTATCACGTAATTAATGTGGTCATACTTCTCTCTATTTTTCTCTTCTTTTTTTGTTATGTTTTGTGCACTCTGGTGTTTAGGAATGGATCTAAGATTTCAGTATAGAGGGACCAACATATGTGAATAATGATTCATCTTCTAATTTTGTTTCCTCAATTTTATCTTTAATGATATGGAATTAGGGGTTTAAAGTTGAGAAGGAGAGAAGTGTGAAACCACTATATATATTAATAAAATTTAAAAATAATTTAAAACTTAGAGCATTGATTTTTACCATACAAAATAGGAAAATTTGGCCAAAACTCCTCTATTGGGCCTCCTTTTGGTGGAAAGGACAATTCATAATTTTTTTCTTCATAAACTCTCTCACATAGAGGCACGTTCTTGATGGACACAGTAACATTTATTTATTTATTTTTGGACAATCTTACCCATCTATATATATGTGAGAGATTTGAATCAAATCTCTAGAGTAGTTCTCCTTCACTGATGGTTTTCCGATTCGAAGTTGTGCGAGATTAATCAGTCTTTCATCGAGTTGTAGAGCAAGAGAGATTGATCGAAAACTTTGAATAATATTTTTCTAAATAAATGTGATTAATTTCTGGACTCCTCATCTTTTTCCTTTTTTTTTTTTTAAATTCCTTTTAACTTGGTATCTGATCTACTGGATTGACTAATTTAAGAGACCAAACTCACTATGCACTAGTGGGAGGCCCAATTAAAACCGCAGCAAAATCTTATATGAACTGACCTCAATAAATTATTTACATCTAAGAAGTTTTGAACCTGATTCCTAATTTATATTCTCTTCTCAAGAGCTAGGACTTAAAATCAACATTAGTTATGATATATTAAGTTCCTTTGTTATATTGTCGTCTAAAATTTTTTAATTTTATACTGTAATCCCATGTGTCATATATATAAAGGGCAGTCACTTAAAAACAAAAAATAATGTAAAAGTGTTTTTTTTTTTTTTTAAAGTGTAAATTATATTTTTCCTCCTTTATATTTGGTCACTTTCTCACTTTGATTTTTAAAATTTATTTTTCCTTACCTTGGCCTTTCATGTTTCAAGTTTTTCCTACTTTACTCATAAGGCTAATTTTTGTTCAAAATTAGATAGAAAATGACACATTGATAGTCGCATGACATAAAAATATTTTATTTTATATAACTCGCATATCTGACATAAATTTATACTTTAATATAATAATATATAATATATTTTTTATACCACGTGACTGTCAATATGTTATTTTCCATTTAATTTTGAATAGAAATGAGTTTTAGTAGTAAAGTAAAAAAAAAACTTGAAATATAAATGGCCAAAGTAAAAAAAATAAATAGGCAAATTATGCAAATGGTCCATGTAGTTTACACGTTGTGTCATTTTGATACCTCTAATTTCAATTTGCTCGATTTTGACCTTGAATTTTTAACTCTATATCATTTTGGTCTAATTGAAAATGGAAGTTAAGAAATTGGACGGAAAATTTGCATGTGAATGACATGTAATTGGTTTCCAAGGACAAAATAGACATTTTGCTTTCTCTTTTAGCTTCTTTCTTGGTTGTGATTGAACAGAGCTACCGACCACCGTCATTCGCTGTTCCACAGCCTTCCGCTGCTGCCGCCACAGCCAAACAACAATCCCAACAACAACAGAGCATCATAACTATCAAAAATTACAAAACAAAATCCAATTTTCAACCCTAGATCAAAAATCACAACACAAAATCAACCTACAAACCCTAGCCACATTCCCAAATTTGAAACCCCATATGTATCTCATATGTACAAATCTCCATGACGAACAAAGGAAAATGAACAAAAATAGAGAAAGAGAGGGAGAATAGGAGCGAGAGAAAAAAAATGGTTGCTCTCTCTCGTCGTCGTCGTCGTCGGTTGCGTTGTTGATTGGACATTTTCTGATCATCAACAACAATGGTGTTGTCCACAACAAAATCATTCATTGTTACATTCAATTTGCCATCAACATGTGAATCCGAAACTAAAGCTAAAAAGTCCAGTTCGAGGACAAAAATGGGGATGTGTAAGTCAACAAACTTCAAAGTCCTCTGTCACCAAAGAAAAGTGGTTTCGATTGTGATTGTAACTTTTCTTTGACAATGCCATGCATTCAAATTCAAGCTTCTTCAAATTGTAAGCCCTCGCACCTTCTTCGACGGTGTTGTAAGTGCCCAACTAGATCCTCTTGTCGGTGAAAGGGTCTCTAATTTTGGCAGCCTATTTGCTCCATTTTCATTACTGAACCCCTTTGTATTTCGACCCAGATGGCCTTGGCCGATTAGGGTTCAGGGTTTTGGTTAAAACTCTCTTCTTTTTAGGGACTTTCTCCCTATCACGTCACCTTACCTTTCCCACAATCGCGACGCCATCACCCTATTACTTTCATTCTAAACTCGAGACAGCAACCGCTTTGCCATCACCCTAAGCTGCCTTGCTATCTCTCATAGGCCCTCAACACCACCTCCACCTCCATCTCCTTCCCCCTCCCCTAACTCTTCGACAACACCTCCTCTTCATCTCCCCTCTCTCTCTCTCTCTCTCTTTCTCGCTTGTGTACATAGATACATACATACATACATATATATATCATTGAATTAAATGGGAGTGCGTTTAACTCACTCTGAGTTAGACGGATAAATTATTGAGTTAATTGAGAGTGAGAGCAAATTGACTATTTTGCCCTTAAAAACTCTGCACATGTTATCCACGTAGGCCTTTTTCGTCCAAATGCTTAATAGAAGTTATCTATTGGACTAAATTGATACAAAATAGAAAATTTATGGTCAAAATCGAACAAATTGAAATTAGAGAAACCAAAATGACACAATGTGTAAATTACATGGACTATTTGCATAATTTACCAATAAATTTTAAGAGTTTGTTGGCTTTTTTGGCTTTCGAAGGGTATTTTAGTAAATGCGAGCGTGCCAGCAAGGATCAATCAGTCCTTACAGAGATTATAATTGCCAACCAATTATCAGACGATTGTGTTGTAGTTCTTTCAGCCTCAATGAAGAGGACTTTTACTGGTCGCTTGACTTAGGAGAAATTAAGAAAAATAACAGTTAATATGAAGAACAATCGAAGTATTTCATTAAAATGAACACTTACAATAGTCCAAACTCAGCCTCGAAGAGGTTTACAGCAACAGTCTACTTGAATCTACTTGAAACTACTCCTATGAATCGAAGTGCAGTGCGGGTATTTAAAGAACAGGTATTTAAAGTGCAGGTATTTAAAGTACAAGAAATGTAAAACTGGAAAAGAAAATATGAAGTAAAGACTGGTTTGTATGATCTGAGTCTGGGGGCCTTTTCTAGGGGCTTCCCTGCTATTTATACTCGTCAAGGATGACCTTCGAACTGCACTTCGAACCGTCGAACTGCTCCTCCATGATCGCTGATCATGCTGCCTTAGAAGTAGTTCCACTACGCCACTACTTGCAGTTGAGCTTCCCTCCTGTATTTGAATTTGAATATGGGTAACCGTTGAAGCCATGTCACCTTGCATCTCTTTACTGATCTAGTGCTACTCAGATCACGTGAGAACCAATATTCATCGCCACGTGTACGACTAGGATTGAAGACTTGGATTATCTTCCCATAATACCCTTATTCTGCTACGTGTCGAATTGTAACTGGCTTTTACAAAATATGTAGCCAACATTACCCCCCGCACTAATATACTCAATACTTGGTGATATTAGTGGATCAAAGCTTTTCCCGCGTTTCTTGAAACATGCATGGAGCCTAAATTCTGGAAACACAACCGTCACCTATTTGGTGATCATTTGCATTAACTCTCCTTCAGTTTGTCGAACATCCCAATACCTTAGCATTCGAACAGACTATGGCCAAATCAACTTCCCTTTCTATTGATCAAGCATACGAAGAGCCATTGAGTAATGCTGCTTCCCCTCGAAAGAACCTCCACGCATTCATTAGCCACCTTTACTCGCCTTTCTATATTCAGGTCATGGGAGCCTTTGCAAATTACCAACCTTTGGACTACGAACACATTGTCCTTAATCCTTCAATTCAGCAAATTACAGACACAGATACAAGTTTTTCCTCTGACTCCCTCTTGTACCTCGAACACACTGCTCTCAAACCCTTTATTCGGCACATTGCAAACATGGACTTGGGAAACTCTTCTTCACAGACCTCTTCATGGGATGAAGCTGTAACTTCTTCATCCTCTAGGGCTTCTGGCTGGACAAGCTGGCCAACCCCTGAGACTTATGATTTAAGGGAACGAATCAACCACCACTTTGTTGAGTTCACTGACCCTTTGGAGTTTCCTTCCTACGCTCGAAGTTCAGTAGTCTACCCTTACGTGCCCATTGACCTTCGACGTAGTTTGGAGGAGAATCTGCTTGTGGCATGGTATACCTCTTCCATGCCTACAAAGATAATACACCTTGCCCAGCACCTGGAAGAAGCACAAGAGTACAGCCCTTCATTTTTAGCCAAGAATGCGAAGATTTGCTCTTCTGACTGGCTTGATTACATTAATGCCTTTGTTCCTTCCGTTCTCGCGCCATCTCCCATAATAGAAGCATCCACACCTTCTTCTCCACCCTCTAAAACAGAAGCATCCACTTCTACTCCATCTTCTGAAGCAGAACCATATACCCCTTCTTCTCCTCCAACTCTTTCCTGGACAGAGAAACTAAAGCTTGCCCTTCCTATGGACAAAGTCTTTCCACCTTACAAACCTTCACCTTCCCCTACTCTAACCGAGCGGAAAGAAGCTCAACTTCTACTTGCAGCTTTCTCTCACTTGCCCTTCAATGTTCTTGAAAACGACATCCCTCTCAAGAACTTTCGATGGGCTTGTGATATTCTGACTAGGGGCCATGTCCTTAATCCCCTTGCCCAAGCAGA
Source organism: Camellia granthamiana (assembly GCA_036172215.1). Taxonomy (NCBI): domain Eukaryota; kingdom Viridiplantae; phylum Streptophyta; class Magnoliopsida; order Ericales; family Theaceae; genus Camellia; species Camellia granthamiana. Next base: position 15,021,242 of record CM069913.1, read on the forward strand.
ACTTCATATGTTCCTGGACCAGCTTCTAGTGCTCCTCTACTGGCATCGAAATTCCCTGGTTACTACACAATCTTTGGATCAACTTTCATCTCTACGAATTCATGCCCAATATGAAGCAGAGAATTTCATCGAAGAATTCGATGATTTTAAGAATAAAGATTCTGCGTATTGGGATGATTTGGTCATAGACGAAGTGGAGCAAAGGTTGAGAGAGAAAGCTTTCGAAAAAAAGGCTGAAGAGCTCTACTATGAAATCAGAGCACATCAACTTATGCAGCCAACATTAGAAGAAATAGAAGACATAATAAAGAAAGAACGAACATTCATTGATCACTGTTGGATCAAATTTCATGATCTCGTTATTTATTCTATTCCTTATTTTTATGAGCTTGAGTTCATACCCAGATAGGGTCATTCGATGTAATTGCTTTGGCTTTAATGTAAACAGAATTCTTCACTTGGCATTGTTTGATCCTGTTTCCATGTTTTGAAGCCAATTCAGAGCTCCGAACTGAACAATCTCATTCCTCGAATATGGATTCAATTGTTTTTAATGAAACACTAAAAGGAACCAACATGTCTTTTCCAATTTATGGAGTAAAGTTGACAGTTTTGGCTGATATCATCTTAGAAACAGTGCTTCGAATTTAACAATCTTATCCTTCGAATATAGATCCAATCAATTTCCAATAAGGATGTTGGGATAAATTCTCCAATTTATGGATTATGGTCATCAACTTTTGTTAATTCTTGTTCAGAATTGGTGCTTCGAACTTAACAATCTTACCCCTCAAAGCTAATCAGAACCAACATATGGTCATGGTTAACATAGCCAACCAATTTTAATTTAACCCCTTTTGCTTCGAAGAGCAGTCCATACAACAATATAAAATAGCCCTGAAAAGGCAATTTTCTGTGTGTGTATATAAACCAACTGTTGGTTTTGATGTTTTGAACACCAATTTCCATCCTTGAAGAATTCTAAGTTTTGCTTCGAAGGTCATTACTTTCATTAATAAACCTCAAACAGGTCTTTTTCCCCTTTGAACTAGACCAATACTCGAGCATTCTTGCATCTTTAAGCATCTAATATGCTTCAAAGCCGGCTTCCGTATTTCGAAGCCGGCTTCCGTATTTCGAAGCCGTTGTTGTTTGATTTTTGGAGCCAAAATTTGGCTTCAAAGCCAAATACTTTACTTCGAAGCTGGCGTCAACATCCGGAATGAACTTTTCCCTCCAAAACTATCAATATTGGAAGAGACTCCTCGTATTCGTACTTTTAGTACTTAACGACTTACGCGATATATTTTCCAGACACAAAACTTTTAAAACCCTTTTGTTTCGTGCTCTGAAATCACTTGCCTTTTACAAACCCTTCTCACCACCGATTTCTCTCTGCTTCCTTTTTGTTTACTACCAATGGATCCTCCTGCGTTAAAAGTACTCGCTGGCGACCGTATCAGCCCTACCATGGCTTTGAAGCAATGCATCAATGAAGAAATCACCAAGCTATCATCTGGTGAGTCCAGCCACATAGATGGACGTCTTTTCGTACCTCGTCATAGCAACAAGCAGGAGTACGTCCTTGGCCCCATTTTTCGGGAAGCTCCTACTCAACTCGCAGCTCTATACCCTCGCTTGGAGGACCATTTCCTTCTCTATGAAAGAGGGCTTGATTGGGGGAACTGGAGAGTGAATCGTCCTCACCGTTGCTGGCCGACATTAAGGACTGAATGGGAAGAATGGTATGACAGAGTTGTACCTGCGAGAGAAGATGACCTGCAAGAGCTCTGCATCCTCGATGCCCTTCGTCTTTCCAGGTTCATTATTCCTGAGGACCCTTTTTTGATTTCTGTTGCCTTATGCTTCTGGAATATGGCTTTTCATTTCTTTCAATTTCGGTGCGGTATGATGGCCCCCACTGTTCTTGATATTTGCCATCTCTTAGGGCTTTCGCCCCATGGTTCTCCTTTTAGTCCCAACTACCCAGACCTTCCTGTCAAATTTTCTCTTCCAGCCCTAACTTCCTCTTATAGTGACTTCGTAAAGGCTGAAAATAAAAGGGAAGGTCCTGTGAGAGACAGAGAACTATTTTCCTTTATCCTATACTGGTTATGCAAATTCCTCTTTTGCACCTCATCTCAGAGGATTATGCCTGAGTTTGCTTCTCTTGCGAAGGCACTTGTCTTGAAAAAATACATAGCTCTTGCTCCTTATCTTTTAGGTCATGTCTATAGAGCTTGCTCCCAATTTTGCGAAAAACCTCTTGATGCTAACCAAGGAGGTCCCCTCTGGGTGCTTCAACTCTGGCTCTTTGCCTATTTTACTGACCTACATCCCAAGTGTCTAAAATTCCTTGTTCAGGACCCTAATACTTACGGGGAAAAGTATGCTAGGATTGCTCTTTATCCTGCTTCCTTTGCTTACTACTTTACCTTCTTTTATCAACTCCCTATTTCTCCACCTGCCTCCTTTTTCTGTCCATTTGAAGCCAATAAAGGACCAACCTGGCTGCAAGCTTTTCTGGCTGATAAAGAATGCTCCACTTCTCCTCATAAAGATATGTGGGCCTCTATACTACTACCAATGGAATTATTCATTTGCAGTTTAAACCCTCGAGCCTACAAATGCATATCTGAAGTGTATTGCCCTTCTCAGTTTGCCAGACAATTTGGACTCACTCAAGGGATACCAGTTCCTCTTTGCAGTCTTTCGAATGTTGATCTCACTGCCAGAGACTTGAGAAAATCCAAATCCAGACTGGAGACAGCAATACTCAGACTGCTGAAGGAATTGAATGAGTTCCAATTTGTCCCCTTTCTTCCATTTGGCTTGGTTTTGAAAAGATTCCAGAACTGGTGGACAACCAATATGGAAGTGCGCCTATCTGTACACCCCCATTACTTGCTGGTAGGGTTGGGAGTGCCTTCGAAAGCTAAGTCAGCAACGGCTAAGAACATTCCCCCTCTTCCTGAAGCTGCCACAACTACTCCTGCAGCTTCACCCCCTCCAGCTAGAGTTACCAGAGCTGCTTCGAAGAAGGGTAAACATTTTCAGATTTCTTTTTTTTTCTTTTTGAATCTTTTACGTTCCTTTACACTTATGTTCTTTGGTGCAGGGTCCCCGCAGGAAGAATCCCCCAAGAGAGCTGAAACTTTAGCTATTCTCAAGAAGAAACAACAACCAAAACAAAAAAGGAAACTAGTCCTTCCTCCTGAGGAATCTGAATCTCCGGAAGAAGAAAGAGAGGTTGAGCAAAAGCAAGAAGTGCCCTTACAAAGAACAAAGAGACAAAAGGTGGCTGCCTCCCCTTCTGATATGATCGAGCATCCACCTCTCGAGACAACCACTACAGTAATGGGGAAAGAACTTACCTCTGAAGAATCTGAACCCCAAATTGAAGAGAGGGAGATCGAAAAAGAATCGGTAGCAGCACTGCCAAGAAGGAAGAGAAAAAAGGTGACTGTTCCTGCAACTGACTTAGTTGAAGACCCCATTCATGAAGCAGCTGCCAGGGCAGTAGAGCAGGAACATTCCAAGGCAATAATTGTCTTCGAGAGGGCCGAGAAGAGACGGCAGCAACAACTTTTGAGAGATGAAGCTGCTGCTGCTGATGCACTTCAAAGGGAAACTGCAAGAAGGCAACAAACTGCCGAACATTACTCCCTTCGCAGCTCTCCCTTCAGTGTTAATACCTCTGTAACAAGTAATTTCTTTCACACTTCCGCTGTTTTTTCCTTTGTCAACTTTTGATACTGGATTTTGACATTGCTTTACATTTCTTCTTCTTGCAGCAACACCTACTGCATTCATCTTTCCAGCGAGGCCTCCTTCGATTTCAGTTGAAGTTGAGGTCGATCAAATGCAGAATGTCAGGGTTATTCAAATTGTACTCCCACTTCCAAGGCCTACATTCGATGTACCTCCTTTGAGTCCCAGTATCCCTGCATCTCTTTTCCTTGGCTTAGAGTCATATCTTCCTTTTTTGTCTTTTGATCTGCCTCAGTCTATTTCTTCTTCGAGCCTCGCCCTTCCTCCTTCCTTCACAGAAATTCCAACTGCTACTCCATCTCTGGTGGCAGTTGATTCCCTTACAGAGGGTGCTGGTAGTTCCCCAATTCATGGTTCATCACCTTTCCCTACTTCCAGCCCCTCTTCACTTGATTCGCTGGTGGCTAAGACCATAGAGGCTGCCAAAAAGGCTCCATCCATTTCTCCCATCCCCATACAGCCCTCTGTGTCTTCCACCGCAACACTCTCTATGCCTCCCATGTCCAGGGATGAGGTAGACATCTTCGAAGGAAGACTAGCTAGTCTCTTCGACATACCCTCTACCTCTCCAACCTTCACTGCTGAGGCTGAGCCATTAGTCTTGGCTGACTCCCTACTGGAAATCTTCGAGAGTCCTCCTTCCTCCAGCAGCAAGCCTTCTGCACCTTTGATAGACATGGACACATGCCTAGAACTGCTAATTTCTTTCTCAAGGATTCCCTTCGAGGCTCTGCAAAGGCCAATAATCAGAAATGGGTTCCTTCAGTGTTGTAACATTGCTGAGCAGTCCGGCATGAATGTCTCAAGTCATCTATCTCAAGCAGCAGCTACTGTAGATTTCTATCTCAACATTTGTCATGCTGCTAAGGCTGCGGATGAGAAACTAGCTAAGGATCAGAATTTTGTTTCTCAAGTACATACCGAAGTATCAGACCTCAAGGAACAACACTCCTCTGTCTCCCAGTTTCGAATCCAGCTGCTGGAGAAGAAAGCTCAGCTTGAAGAGGAGCTGGCTGCAGTAAACCAAGCCTTGGTTCGAACTGATACCAAATTGCACATCACCAACCAAGGGCTGGCTGATCGAAAAAAGGACATGGCTGTAGCTATTCAACTGTTTCCAGCACTTAGTAATAGAAAGTCTGTTGTACAAAAACAATTAAGACATTGTAATGATTTCTGGGCCGATTTGTGGCACAATGTACTCAATTCTTTATGAAAGAACAAATTTTTGTCTATCATTTGAGTAGTCTTATGTTTTTGTATTTAATGTTTATTTTATTCCTTGTGTTTCCCAAATGGTTGGAAAATAAGGCTTCAAATATCTACCATTAATCTTTTGGGGATGTACATATCCATTCAAATTTCTCAAATGGTATGCTCCAAAAGGCAGAACTCTATGAATTTGATATGGTCCTTCCCAGTTAGGTGACCATTTGCCAAACTTATGACTCTTAATTCCTATTGGGAGTATTGTTTTCCATACCAAATCACCTTCATCAAAGCCAATGTGTTTGACCTTCTTATTATAATTCTTGGCTGCTTTCTTCTTTTGGAAAAGAATGCTGTTTAATGCCAAAATCCTGGCTTCATCTATGCCTTCTAATTCCAAGCACATGCTTTGATGGTATTGCTCAGGATCTAACTGATCTTGGCATCTTACCCTCAAAGATTTAACATTAATTTCCACAGGTAGAACTGCATCATGCCCATATACCAAGGCATAAGGAGTGACTCCTGTACTTGACCTTGGGGAAGTTCTGTAAGCCCACAAAACATCCAACAAAAGGTTATGCCAATCCTTAGGATTATCCTCCACAACCTTTTGTATTCCTTTTTTCAAGGATTTATTGGATGATTCAGCTTGACCATTGGCTTGTGCATAATAGGGTGTGGAATTAACAAGGCTAATTCCAAATTCTGCCACAAAGGACTTCACCATTCTCCTATCGAACACAGTCCCATTATCTACAGTAATGGTTTGTGGGATGCCAAATCTATGGATCAAGTCTTTAATGAACCCAATGACCTCTGTTTGGTCTACAGCCTTATATGGCTTGGCTTCGACCCACTTAGTGAAGTAATTAGTAGCCACTAGAATGAAACAATGATGCTTCGAAGAAGGTGGGTGTATTTTTCCTATCATATCCATGGCCCATCCTCTAAATGGCCAAGGTTTCACTACTGCATGTAGGTCAGTTATGGGCACATGCCTTATTGTACCATACTTTTGACATGCCTGGCAACCCTTTGCATATTCTATGCAGTCTTTAAGGATAATTGGCCAATAGTAGGAATGCCTTCGAAGCAACCATCTCATCTTCACACCAGGTTGATGAGCACCACAAATGACTTCATGAACCTCGGCCATAGCTGTTAATGCTTCTTTTGGGCCTAAACATTCCAGCAATAAGCCATCTCCCCCCCTTTTATAGAGAGCATTACCATATATCATATATTGTATGGACTGTAATTTGATTCTCCTGCTGGCCTTCGAAGATGGACCAGCCAAATACTGCATTATTGGATGTCTCCAATCTTGTTCTTGTAAGTCATTATGATTGACTTCCAAAACCACATTCCTTTTATTCAAAGGTGGTATCAATTTTTGATATGTTGTTTGGCTTATGTCCCTTTGGGCATTATCCCTTCTCTTGAAGTTCGAAGCTTTCTGAGCCACATCATTAGCTCTATTGTTCAAGAATCTTGGAACATGGGTTACATTTGCTATTTGAAACTGAGAAAGCAGATGTAATGCAACAACATAATATGGCAGCATACTTATGCTTTGACACTTGAAAATCTCTTTCACTTGGTTAACCACCAATTGAGAGTCTCCAAATATGTCAACTGCATGTACTTGTAATTCAATAAGAATTTCTAGTCCCACTATTAAGGCTTCATATTCAGCCTGGTTATTGGAACAAGTGGCTTCATCCACTCTGAAACCATGTGTGGTCTCTACCCCTTGTGGAGATTTAATCACAATACCAATTCCAATCAAACCATTGGCTTTCGATCCATCAAACCACATCTGCCATGGCTCAACACTAGCCATGCCAAGCTCCATTATCTCTTGGCTCTCTGTTTGAGATGGATGATCTGCCAGAAAATTGGCTAAAACTTGCCCCTTTACTGCCCTTTGAGGGACATATTCTAGATGAAATTCTGATAAGGCTAGTATCCACTTGCCAATTCTTCCCCTCAACATAGGTCTAGATAACATGTACTTAACCAAATCTGTGGTTGCAATTACCAAGACAGTTGTAGGTAAAAAATAATATCTTAATTTCATTGCAGCAAAATACAAAGCAAGACACAGCTTTTCAACAGCTGAATATTTACATTCACAAGAATTTAAAAACCTACTAAGGTAGTAAATAGCTTGCTCCTTGCCTTCTTCATTGTCTTGGGCTAAGAAAGCTCCCAATGAATCTTCTGCTGCAGCTATGTACAACTTCAAGGGCTTGTTCCCTTTTGGTGGCATCAGCACTGGAGGGTTGGCCAAATAGGCTTTGATACCTTCGAAAGCAATTTGATGCTCTGCTGTCCACACAAATTCCTCTTCATCTTTCAGCCTTAACAAGGAAGAAAATAGTTTAGTTTTCCCCGTAGTGTTAGAAATGAACCTTCGAAGAAAGTTGACCTGCCCAAGGAACCTTTGTAATTCTTTCTTACTTGATGGAGGCCTGACTTCAATGATGGCCTTGGCTTTATTCTGATCAATCTGTATTCCTTTCTTGTGCACTACATAACCCAAGAAGTTTCCAGATGATACACCAAAAGCACACTTTAGAGGATTGAGTTTCAACTTAAACTTCCTCATTCTCTCGAAAGCTGCTTCTAAATGAAACAGATGCTCTTCCATGGACTGGGATTTCACTACAATGTCATCAATATAACACTCTAGATACCCTCCAATGAGATCATGAAAGATAGTGTTCATAGCCCTCTGATATGTAGCCCCAGCATTCTTCAGACCAAATGGCATTTTAACCCATTCGAAGGTGCCAATATTCCCAGGACATCTGAATGCTGTCTTGTGGATATCCTCCTCTGCAATGCATATTTGGTTATAACCAGAGTGTCCGTCCATCATTAATAAAACTTGATGCCCTGCTGAATTGTCTTCCAGCAGATCCACTATAGGCATAGGGTACTCATATTTGGGAGTTGCTAGATTTAAGTTTCTGAAATCGATGCATACCCTCATCTTGCCATTCTTCTTAACTACAGGCACAATATTAGATAGCCACTCAACATACATGGCTGTCCTAATAAAGCTTGCCTTGAGTAGTCTAAGAATCTCTTCTTTGACCTTCTGAATTACTTCTGGACTCATTCTTCTTGGCTTCTGCTTGTATGGCTTGAAATTAGGCTTCATATGGAGCCTATGTTCTACTAATGACCTATCCAATCCTGGTAGTTCATTGTAGGACCATGCAAAGCAATCTTTGTATTTCTTTAGAACAACCAACAACTGGTCTCTGTCCAGAACATTCAAACAAGCACTTATATAGGTGGGCTGTTATATAGAACCTTCCCCTAAATTCACTTCCTCTAAGGGGTCTTGTGTCTGAGAACTTATTGAAGCTTCTTCTTTGGTTTCTTCTACCTTCGAAGCAACCTTCTTGCTTTCTTCTGCTTCCAAGTTCTTTGGTTTAACATCTCTGCCCTCCTCCTCATAGACAAAATCTGTCCATAAGGCATCTTCTTCCTGTATCTCCTGGACTTTCGTTTCAATGTCCAATGCACAGTATTTACCAAGGGTCAAAATTATGACCTGTGGCTGCTTCTGTTTGCAACCAATTATCATGGCTTCTCTCTCTTGCTCCTGTACTTTCTGGACTATTGTTTTTACATCCAATGTTGAAAATTTAATCAAAGCCAAGGACTTGGCTTCTTTTTCTCCATTTCTTTGCCTATAGCCAGGCATCATTATCATCCTTCACGACAATCTCTTCATCAGCACTCTCTTGGACTAAGTGCTTTAGGTGTGTCACTTCCTCATCAGCTATCACTTCGGCTAAGCCATCAGCTTTCCTCAGTATACTGAGTGGTGTTACTCCCTCAATATACAACTTGGCCTCTGCAAAGTCTGCACAGGCTATGAAGGGTTGAGGATCTGCATCAATTTCCTCTGTCTCTCCATTGCCCAAAGCCATCATGATTTTCTAATGCAGAGAGGAAGGCACACATTTGTTAGTGTGGATCCAATCTCTCCCAAGTAAAGCATTGTACTTAGCATTGCTGTCGATTACGAAGAATGCTGTCATGCAGTCCCTGGTTCCCACACTCAAGTTAATGGGTAGAATCCCCTGAGCCATCTGTTTGTCTCCAGCAAAACCAGCAACGATCGTGCTAGTTGGGATCAACTTGGGATTCTTCTTCCCTAGTTTCTTTAAAGAAGATTTAGGTAATAAGTTTACCGCTGCCCCATTGTCTATTAGGACTCGGTTCAGCTGTATCCCATCGAAGAAAGCCTTGATGTACAGAGGCTTGACATGTTGTGTCATGGAATTCGAGGGATATTCAAAAGGATATGAGAGGTTGATGCTCACCTCTTCCTCGCTTTCACATTCAGTTTCCATCGGAGTAGCCATTCCAGGATCATCCTGTACCATACTCACTTGTGACTCTTCACTAGAGACATGAATTGGATCCATGTCTTGGTCACCCTGGTCCTCATTTCCAGCCTAGAATTCATGAGGCAATATGTGTACCATATTGACTGATACAGGAGGAAATGAGCCAAATTGGATAGCTGGCTGTACCCTCTTCCCCTCTTGGCTAGCTTGCTCAGTGTTTTCGGCAGCATCCTCCATGCTGCACTCTGGTACTTCATTGATAACTGATCCCTTCGAAGAATCCTTCTCAACTGGTTCTTCAGTCAGAAATGTTTGTTCAGCCATGAAGGCTTCGAACATTTCTTCTTCTTCCATTTCCTTCTTTTGGCTCATGCCAATCTCTTCTTCCGTTTCGCTATCACTTTCCATCAGAGCCTTCTCCAACCCTGCCAAACTAGACTTCTCTCTAACTTTTAGTTCAGAATGAACCTGAGCCAACTGCTCTCTGCTACAAACCACTTTGCTTTGTAGAGTTGGTTTCGGAGTATGGTCTGACTTCGAAGTCTTCTTTTCTCCTGTCTTGACCAATGAAGAACTCTCTCCACTTTCTTTCAGATCTTGCTGGTAGTGGGTGTACCTGCGCTGAATCTTCCTCCTTTGTGATCTGGAAATAACTGGAACCATATTTGGTTCCTTTGTCTTTAGGTGTTTCAGCAATACCCAGTTGTTCGGAGCCACCAAAGGAGGCTTGACCATCCTGCCTGGGATTCCAACATCTCTCTTGGCAGGCACTTCCCTAGGTTTGTTCTGCATTACAAACCAGTCTGGGACTCCAGGTACCCACGAACTTGCTGACTTAGATGTTGAACTGCCTTTTTCGACCTTCGAAGCCATCTTCAAAGCTGGCTGTGAAGGTATGTGCTTGGCTCTGACCTCATGCTTTGAGCCTGATTCAGACCTTTGATGAAGGTAGCCACTTTCCGTCCTGCGTGAGGCTGGTCTAGGAGGCCAATCCCTGGCTTTAATCCCATGAAATGAGCCTCTCTCCAGTCTTCTTTCAGAATGGCTGCTCTCCATTCTGTAATAGTTGGGTGGCCTAGATTCATGTAAGGGCCTCTTGCCTTTAGCATGCATTCTGTCCATTGCAGGCTCAACCACTGGTAGTCGCTGCCTGTCACTAGCCGGATACGACCTTTTGTTGTAAGCGTTGGTTGACTTAGGACGTCTCTGAACATCCCTGTAGTATTGCTTCCCATCAATTGGAAGTCCCTTCAACGATTTGTAGCTTAGTCTGCATCTGGGACACATCCTCTGCATTACAGCTGCTTCCAAGGAATCGTCATCCAGTACTTCTTCATCAGAGTGTTCCTTCTGATGTGAGAAACCTTGCCCAATAACTGGTGGGTTTCTAGTCTCCCTCTTGGCAGCTGTCTGGTTGGCAATATGCATTTGCACATTAACCTCTTCCAATTCCTGCAGAGATAGATTCTGAAAGTTTGGTACAACCACATTAGCCGCGCTTTCTCCAACTTCTGGAAACGGGTTACTGTCAATCCCCATGGCCTTTTTTGTTTTGGCTGGGAACTTCAAACTTCCTTTCCGAATTTGCTCTTGGATCCTGTCTCGAAAAACAATGCAGTTTTTAGTCGAGTGAGACCAAGAATTATGCCATTTACAGTATACTTTTCCTTTAAGTTCATCTGGAGATGGCAGTTTTACTCCTTTTGGTAACTTAAGGAAATTGTCTGCAAGCAAATGATCAAAAATGTCATCTGCTTTTGTTAAATCGAAAGAGTACTTTCTGTGAAAGTCTTTCTTTTTAAACTGCTGGTCGATGGTTGTATCCTTATGAATTAATGCTTCACAGATTACAGGTTCTTTGCCCACAATCTCTGCTGCATCGATCTCATAATTGGGATCTCTATAATACGTCTTATACGAAGCATTATTTCAATCTTGTTCCTCCTCTAGTAATGCTTCATATCGAGACACCTTATAGGTTAATTCGACCAAATCCCTGAATTCAGTTGAGTCAAACTTCTTTCGAAGCCTGAACTCTAAACCGTTTTGAGCCAATCTTACAAATTCTGGCTCTGGCAGTATGACTCTACATTTATTTCGAGCCCTTTTAAATCTGGCAATAAACTGAGTAGCCTTTTCTTCAGGCCTTTGACTCAATCTAGCCAAGTCCGCCATAGAAACCTCTGGCTCCGACTGGAAGAACTGGGCATGAAATGCCTCTTCCATTTGTTGCCAACTTTGAATGGAGCCAGGTGTAAGGTTGATGTAGCATACAAATGCTCCCCCAGTTAGAGAGTTTGGGAATAACCTTAATTTCATATAGTCATGATTAGTAAATTCACCGCACTGAGCAGCAAACCGAGCAATATGCTCTACTGTTGATTGATTCCCAGTCCCATAGAAAAGGGTAAAATCTGGTATCCTGAACCCCCTTGGGTATTCATGTACCCTATCTACCCATTCCGAGTATGGTTTTCTGTATACAGGAGTCTGGACCCCCCGAGCCATCGGTCCACACATCTCCCTAACAATATCAACAATTCGGTCTCTACGGACCATGTTTTGTGGCTGCTGAACCACTACTGGAGGAACAAACACAGGGTTTGGTGGACAAACTTGCGCCTGTGGTCCTCTTGGTCCATAAGGTGGTACATTTGGGACTGGTTGCCCCTGTGATGCAGGTTGCTGTTGGGGGTATGGGTAACCCCTTTGAGCCTGTCCTGCGAAAGGACCTGTGAAATGTGCTGGAATAGGTGTTGTGTCCCTTCCATTTGTGGGAAAACCTTCCAACCCCCCGGGTATAAATTCGAATAAGGGATTATTATACCCCCTAGTGCCAGGTATGGCTTCGAACATATGATTTGCCACCATTCTTATGCCAGTTTCTTGTACTTGGCTAGATCCACCAACTTGTGTGGCTTCATTGTTGAGTACTGAGGCATTTTGGCCTACTACAGGCCTCGAAATGGGTTCATACCAAGACTGAGGCGATGGTCTTTCATAGTTCTGAGTACTAGTCTGACCATTAGAATGCCCATTAACTTGCATAGGCTGTTTTTCTCTAGCCAATCTTTGCTGAGGGACATTTAAAATTTCCTATGTGTGTCTTGTATTTATTGATTGGTGGTTATTCATTCGATCCAAAAAGGATGTTTCCCACCTTTCCATTGTATTCATTAATTGTTGTCCCATAGCATCTACTAAGCCATCCCATGGATTTGTTGGCTGAGTAGATGGAACGGTGGATGGTCCAATTCCTTGGCTTCGTCCAATATTATGAACATATGGTTCTTGTCCAGAAGTACTGGTCTGTTCGACCATAGGTTCTGATGACATGTGAGTTTCCACAGGATGTGTTACCACATTATCCTCTAGATTAGGTATTTCTACCTCTCCTTCTACGCCTTCTTCCAGACGTTCATTTTCTCATTGTCGTCTTCTTCTAGCCATTTTAAATTAAGTCCCACTGGGCGTGCCAAAAATATATGTTGGCTTTTTTGGCTTTCGAAGGGTATTTTAGTAAATGCGAGCGTGCCAGCAAGGATCAATCAGTCCTTACAGAAATTATAATTGCCAACCAATTATCAGACGATTGTGTTGTAGTTCTTTCAGCCTCAATGAAGAGGACTTTTACTGGTGGCTTGACTTAGGAGAAATTAAGAAAAATAACAGTCAATATGAAGAACAATCGAAGTATTTCATTAAAATGAACACTTACAATAGTCCAAACTCAGTCTCGAAGAGGTTTACAGCAACAGTCTACTTGAATCTACTTGAAACTACTCCTATGAATCGAAGTGCAGTGCGGGTATTTAAAGAACAGGTATTTAAAGTGCAGGTATTTAAAGTACAGGAAATGTAAAACTGGAAAAGAAAATATGAAATAAAGACTGGTTTGTATGATCTGAGTCTGGGGGTCTTTTCTGGGGGCTTCCCTGCTATTTACACTCATCTAGGATGGCCTTCGAACTGCACTTCGAACCGTCGAACTGCTCCTCCATGATCGCTGATCATGCTGCCTTAGAAGTAGTTCCACTACGCCACTACTTGCAGTTGAGCTTCCCTCCTGTATTTGAATTTGAATATGGGTAACCGTTGAAGTCATGTCACCTTGCATCTCTTTACTGATCTAGTGCTACTCAGATCACGTGAGAACCAATATTCATCGCCACGTGTACGACTAGGATTGAAGACTTGGATTATCTTCCCATAATACACTTATTCTACTACGTGTCGAATTGTAACTGACTTTTACAAAATATGTAGCCAACAGAGTTAAAATGAAAAAAATGACTACACATAAAAGAAGTAAAATATAATTTATCCTTTTTTTTAAACTAGCATGTCACCCGTGCCATGCACGAGATAAAATAATATATTATTTATTAAAAATATAATAATTATATTTAATTTTGTATTTTTTTCTTGTAAATAAAATTTTATATATAAGTTTAAGAGTTTTATTTTAAATGTTCCTTTACTATAATATTTACTCATGAACATAGATTAAAATTGTTGTATTGACAATTAATAATTAAAATTATGTTTTGTTATTAAAAAAAAAATGACATAGTTCTAATAATTCACTATTTTAGAATAAAAATATATAAATTTTAAAAAATTGTTATATTGGTTTTTAAGAGGAAAATAATTAAAGAAATTTTAAAAACTTAATGAATAAGAAAGAATCATTGTAACGTGTAATTTAAAATATCAAACAAAAGTTAAAAACGAATAAAGATCTTAAAAAGATGTGATTACAATTAAAACTAATGTCATATTTATTAATACATATAATTTTATTTGGATATTATTTATATTTTAACATGCTTATTGAAAACAAAAATAAATAAAAATAAAAATATTAATAATTTTGAGTTTTAAAATATGATTTTATAGACTTGCTATATTAACTTTTGGAAGGAATATATTGGAATTTTTTTACAAAAATTGAATATTAGTCATTGAACAAATCTTATAAGATTTATAAAATAAAATTTATAATAGGAAGAAATTAATGATATTGCAACATATGCATTTTAACAATTTTAAATTTTGAAAAAAAAATAGATTAGGATTTTGAACTTCAATTATTGTACAAAAATTTTATTTATAATAATATAAATACGGATAGGTAATAGATAGATTAAAATTAATTATAAATATAGCTATATTTAAAAGGATATGATTTTGTATAGCTATATTTTAAATTCTAAAATTTATTTTTTAACTTCCTATATAAAAAGATTCAAAATTTTAAATTACATATGATTTTTTTCTAGAAACATATGAACTCACAGTGGAGTAGAGAAAAAAGTACCATAAAGGAATAGAAGAGCTGCACATATTAAAGATAAATAATTAAATAATTGACTAACACCTTTAATCGTTTAAAATTTTTGATTAAAATTAAAATTTTCTATTTATAACTTTGAAAAACTATTATATGCCTTTAAAATAACGCTCTGCACCAACTGTCAATTAACACATATCATAATATCAAAAAAATATTAAAAGTAGATTTTTTTTTTTAAAAAAGTAATGATATACAAATATAAAATTAATACAAAAAACTTATTAATGAAGATTTTGTTTGGATTTTTATCTATCATTTTATAGTGAGTGACATGTTTTTTTATTATAGAAATGACCCTATCACGCCATTTTTAATATAAAAATTATAGGAAAACAATATTAACCAACAAAAAATAGTTATAAACAAAAAACAGATAATGGTTGGTAGAGAGGAGGGAGAAATGACACACAAAATATGAAATACAAAAACAAAAAAAATAGTCATAGATAATAATTTTAAAAAAAAAAAAGAAGAAGAAGAAGAAGAAGAAGAAGAAAAAAAAATGGTGTACCTAAAAGATAAAAGAGTCTGTTTAAATAATAGAACAGATTAAACATAAACTAACCTCCAATTTGTCTCATAAAAATAAAGTTAAAAAAAAATCAGTTTCATTGTTCCATGAATATAATATTTATAGAGTGAGCAAGACATAAATGACTTGGAAAAAGTATAATGTATAATGGCTAGATTTTTTAATAGAAGAAAGAATTGGTTAGAGAAAGAGTGTATAAGAATAATTTTTTTCATCTTTTCTTTTCTAAATTATAAATCATGAAATCATTATAAAAAATAATAAATTATGAGATTTTTCTAAATAAAATATATATAGTATAGATATGCTTAAATTTATTTGGGAATAAAATTGTGTTTAATTATAAAATATGATCTAGATATAAGGTTTAATATTTATTTTATTTTATGTTAGGCTTAATTTTAGGTTTATATAGATTAGACCAGTTTTGAAATATTTTAATAATATACATTTTTTGGGAGGTGAGAGAGTTTTCTTTCATTAGATTTATTTTAAGAGATAGAAAATTGTATGAGATTTATATTCTTTTTAAAAAGTTAGATTTAAGATTTTGAAACACTTAAGGCCTCTAAGATGAAAAGTCACTTTGATATAATGGCCCTAGTTTGGTAGGACTTATTTCCAGCTTATTTCAGCTTTTAGCTTAATTTAAGCTATTTTGATGTGTTTGGTTCAGCTTAACAATATAGCTTATAACTTTTTGTAAGTCAAAAATCAACTTATTCTTTGAGTAGAGAAGGAGAAGCTTAATTTATAAGTCAAAAATCAGTTTATGTTCACAATTATAAGGCAAAAGCTGTTAATCTATAAGCTGTTAAGCTATAAGCTATAATCACTTTCCCACAACTCTACCAAACGGGGTAAATATATAGCATAGATAGATTATAAGATTTAGGAAAAAGATAAATATTAGGGGAGAGATTTTAAGAACTTGTAATTCAAAATTTTTTTTTTTAAATCTATAGTTATTTTGTTAGCCAATAGTATTATTTTTAAAATTACAAAAATTAGCAATTTTAGTTTTTTTTTTTTTTTTGATCTATAGTTATTTTGTTAGCCAATAGTACTATTTTTAAATATTTTTAAAATTACAAAAATTAACAATTTTGATTTTACGTTCTTTTTAATCTATAATGTTTTTGTTTTTAAATATATAATTACTTTGTTATGAGATGAGATTTGTGTTTTTTTTTAATATATAGTTACTTTATTATGAGATAGGATTTAGGAAGGAGAGAAATATTGGAGGGGGGAGGGGAGATTTTAGGAACTTGTAATTCAAAGTTTTAGGTGATTTTTTTTTTTTTTTAAATCTATAATTACTTTGTTAGCCAATAGAATTATTTTTAAATATTTTTAAAATCACAAAAATTAATAATTGTGGAATGAGAGTTTGGAACTCTCACAAGCATTTTCCTTATATAATATATAGATAGATATTTATATTTATATTTTATTTTAGATATTTTTTTAATATACAAATTATTATTTTTAAATTTTTTATAAAAATAATTTAATAATCCCATCACTAACTGTAGTGTATGGGAGAAGGTGAAAAATGTGCTACAATAACTATGAGAGAAGTCAAAAGGCTTGTGGATTGGAAGAAATCAATAAATGCTGAGATTATTATTATTTTTAAATCAAAAAATTAGAAATTAAGATTGGGATGTTGGAGCTCCCACAAGGCTTGTGGGTTAGAAACCCCCTTTTGCTTAATATATAGTATAGATATGTGAATTGTGATTTTTAAATGTTTTTTTTTATTATATTATATTAAAGTGTAATATTTTGATAATAATCATATGTGTTTGACTTTCAAGAAATTCATATGTGTTAGACTTTTCAAGGAATTTTTTTTTTTTATGATTGTTCTTAATGTATTAAAGTGTTATTATGAGATATAATAATCGTATGTGTTGAGACTTTTCAAAGAATTCATACGTGTTGGACTTTTCAAATTTTTTTTTTATACTTGAGGGTTGGGAGAAATTAATAAATGCTAAGGTTTTTTTTTTTAAAATAAAAAATCAGGAAATTTAGATTGGGATATTAGAGCTCCCACAAGACTTGGGGGGTTAGAAACCCCCTTTTCTTAATATATATATATATAGATAGATAGATAGATAGATATATCTTTTTATTTTTATTTTTATTTTTGTGTGGTTTCTATTCAGGTATTTTTTTTTCCAATTTATTTAAAATGGAGTTGTGGGTATCTTTTTTTTTTTTAAATTTAATTTATCTGTGGTTTTCATTTATTTTTAATTATTATTATTTAGGTAAGCTATGATGTGAGTTAGATATGTGATAGACACGTGAGTTTTATTGATTTAAAGTTTATTAAACTTTAAAGATTTTTTTTTTAGTTTTTTTAGTATTTTTTGTTATGGTATAATATAAAATATAGGTAGATATCTACAACTTTAATAGAAAATATTATCTGATTTTTTGGGGAAGAGAAAAAGAATGCAAGTTTTAATATTTCTTTTTGAAAATTTGTGAGAGATTAGGAGGGAGAGATTGTAAAATATTTTTGTTATTTAATAAATAAATCAGTCAATAGTTTTTTTTTAATCTATTTTGTAAATTAAAAATCAATAATTTTGAAAATTTTATTAATTTGTCCCATTAAGTGATTTAAAATTTTGATATAAAAAAATACATAATTATATTATTAAATCATAATTCAAATTAGATGTTATATCTTTTTGAGATCTATACCTAAATTCTTATCTTTTTTTTATTTTTTTATTTTTGTGTGTAACCATAGTGTATGGGAGAAATTGAAAAGGGTGTTGCAATAATTATGAGAGAAGTCAAAAGGGATTGTGGGTTGGGAGAAGTCAATAAATGCTGAGTTTTTTTTTTCTAAATCAAAAAATTAGAAAATTAGGATTAGGAGATTGGAGCTCCTACAGGCCTTGGGGTTAAAAACCCCCCTTTTACTTAATATATAGTATAAATAGTAAAGAGTTCCATCACCCGACTACGTGTTGACATTTAACCCGTGTAAAAACTCTCCCAATACTATAAACAGTTGACAGAATTTAATACGTCTGCAAAATCAAGACCGCGGTTGAAATTATCATTTTTAACTAGCAAAAGCAACTTGACAAAGGGTAAGCGTGTAGGAAAGTATTAAAGCATGATTATGGCAATTTTAAATTTAAGTTCTTCATACGTATACATGAAAGCACAATAAACAATTGTTATCTGATTTCTATTTTTAAAATGAAAAAAGACTGCGACCCCCTCAGCACAACGACCCCCACGACCCCCCCTGTCTCTGATTGGTTAAAAACTGTTTGTTTGTTTTTTTTTTTTTTTTTTTTTCTCCTCCACTCACCAACCCCCACGTGTGCGTGGGGGTGGAGGGGGTGAGAAGGGGAGGGAGTCTGTATCGGGGCTGTTTTAAAATTAACATACATATCACATAAAAACTCTCCCAACCCTATAAACAGTTGACAGAATTTAATACGTCTGCAAAATCAAGACCGTGGATGAAATTATCATTTTTAACTAGCAAAAGCAACTTGACAAAGGGTGAGCGTGTAGGAAAGTATTAAAGCATGATTATGACAATTTTAAATTGAATAAAGCTTCCGTTCCCCAAGTGGAGGTGCGGGGGTCGTGCGTGTCGAGCTGGGATTGGTCAAAAAAAAATTATATATATATATTTTTTTTTTCAGCAAATGGTGCGCTGCCACGTCATTGGGGTCGGAAGCAAGGTTCTTTTAAATTTAAGTTCTTCATATGTATACATGAAAGCACAATAAACAATTGTTATCTGATTTCTATTTTTAAAATTAACATACATATCACATATCAATTACAATATATAAAATTAATTTTACAATTTACTTCATAGATTAACCACAAAATGGTCTGAATTCTAAATTGAAAAAATTACTCTATCGTTTTTAAAATATTAGTTTCTTATTCTATTTTTCATTATCCTAAAATATTAGTCAATTTTCAAAAACTAATGACTAAAATAATATGAACTTTCTATTTTCCCTTATTTTAAATTCATTAACACAAAAAGTATAATCATGACAATTGATATTCCTAAAAAAATGTATTATCAAAGTGTAATTTTGAAAAATTAATATTTTTAAAGTGTAATAATTGTACTATCAAAAAAAGTTAAATTTTCCAAAAAGAACTATTATTTTGGGATAGAGGGAGTACTTGAAAATCCCATTTTAGAAATCTACAAATCATGTAGTCTTTTTTTTTTTTTTTTAATTTTATATTTTATATATATTGATAGGTCCTCTTCATTTGGAAACATTTTCTATGAGATTATATTTAATATATCAACAATGATTGAGATTTTTTTTTTTTGGACCTCCACAATCCCCGTTTTTTGTGTCACATCATCAATGATTGAGATCCAAAGAAATCATGGGGGTCCCCAAAAAAAGGGAGTCCCAAGCATTTTTCTTAATATATTATTGTGTCATGTTAAGATGTTTTTGCCCTCATTGATTGTTGGGTTCATTGTTTTTTTTTTTTTTTTTTTTTTTTTTTTTTTGAAATGTGGCATAATGATTGATTTTTATAATGATCATGCTACATTTTGGGTGGATTGAATGTGAAATATGGTTTGATTTTCAAAATAAGCATGCTACATTTTGGGTCGATTGAATGTGAAATGTGGTTTGATTTTCAAAATGAGCATGCTACATTTTGGATGGATTAAATATGAAATGTGGTTTGTTCAAACTAGCAATATGACTACAAAAATTTTTTAATATACTTTTTTGAAATGTGATGTGTATTGTGGTTTGATTTCCAAAATGGACATGTTCTATTTTGGGTAGATTGAATGTGGAATGTGATTTATTCAAACCAACAAATGACCACAAAAATCATTTAGTGTATTTTTTGAAATGTGACAGATGGAATGTGATAAACACTACAAAAAATTAAAGTTTTAGAAATCAAATTTAGGGACAATTATTTTTTAGAGACCAAGTATTTTTGTTGCGAAAATTGTCGTCATTATATTTTTAGCAACGAAAATTGGACATTAGTGATGAATTATTATTACTTTGGGACCAAATTTTGTCTCAAAAAATAAACTATTTTGAGACCAAATTATTTTGTCCCTAAAAGTCTATTTATTACTGACATTTTCAAAAAAAATTCACTAAAAACCTTATTTTTGACTTTTCAAGACAACATTTTAGTAACTATTCTCACGACGATAGAACTTGGTCCCTAAATGTCTTTTGCAACAAAGTTTTTACTTTTAGAGACCAAAAAATTTAGTCTTTAAAACTCTTATATATTGTAGTGAAATAACTAAAATTAAAAAGGGAATCTTCAAATTGACCATATCATAAAAACAGTGACAAATGTGTCAATTTGCATAAATAAAGACTTGTGTGTTCATTAAAATAATTATGGAACTAGTTGGTTTATAAATTATGATTTTAGGATTTATGAGTCAATGTTCCTTCTATATTTATAATTGTACATACATGCCATAATATATAATTTATAAATATATATATATATTACAAAAATATATTATTTATTGATCTGGTTAAAATACACGAACGTATAAAATAGACGGAAAAAAAAAATGAATAGAGTGTTTTTATTGCAAGTCACGTGGTATTTTGCCTTCCCCCGCTTCAATTCAAGGACTAACCCTCCTTGCATCCTATAAAAACCCACTCTTCCCTTCATATTTTCTCCACCCCACTCTTCCCTTCATATTTTCTCCACCATCACAATTACCCTTTTAGAAATTGCTAATTTCTACCATTAACAGTCTAGAAAGTTTTGTTATTTTTTTTCTTAAGGGTTTGAGAGAGATGGGTTCCAAGAGCAATAATGCATCACTTGCCTTATTTTTTTTGCTCAACCTTCTCTTCTTTGCCTTTGCAAGTGCACAGTGCCCTCCACCTCCACCTCCACCTCCAACTCCAAGCCCTTCCACAGGCACCTGCCCCATAGATGCCCTAAAACTAGGTGTCTGTGCCAATTTGCTCGGTGGATTGGTTAATGTTACAATAGGTAAACCTCCGGTAACACCATGTTGCAGTCTCATTCGAGGCCTTGCTGACCTTGAGGCTGCTGTTTGCCTTTGCACTGCGATTAAGGCAAATGTTTTGGGCATCAACCTCAACATCCCTCTTGCATTGAGCTTGATTCTTAATAATTGTGGCAAAACTACTCCTACTGGCTTCCAATGCCCCTAAACAACTTCTGTTTCCTAGCCCTCTCTGTGGCTTTTGCTCATTTCATGAGTCATATAATAAGAGTGTGGTGCAAGTGCATTTCATGGTAACTTCTATCTTATTAAAGTAAGGAAAATGAGTGGGAGCACTAATTAGTGCTCCCACTAATGATGTGGCAGTAGGCCCCATCATGAATGATTTGATATTTTGACCTTGGTGTTGTATTTTTTTTCTTTTTTTATTGAGTGCCATGTCATTAGTGGTCTTTTTAGAGTTCCAAAATTAGTGGTCTCTATCATTGTTCTTAAAGTAATATTAAATAAAACATATTACAAAGGTGTGGAGAGAGGGGTAACATTGCAAATGTGGTAACTCTTGTCTTGTTTCCTTTGGCATAGTGTGTGTAATTTCATGGAGTGATGTCAGAAGTCCTCTTATGTAATACCTCAAAGTCTTATGTGTAACTTTATTATATAAATATTGAAAAATAATTGCTTTCTGTTTATTTAATTTGTTTTTGACAGTCAATTTTTTTTTTTTTTTTTGGTAGTATGTAGGATTCTAACATTGAGAAAGCAAATGTTTACATAACCAAAAAAAAAAAAAATTTATAACAAAGAAGAAAAATCTTATATTAATTTCTATAAATATAAAATGTGAAAAAATATTACAAAACTATTACGCTAGGATATGTAGCCAAATAACCTGTCAACAAATTATCATACATTTGGCTTTCACCAACACTTAGGCCCAATTCTGAAATTGTTGACAACTTTGAAAATAAAAAAAGTTTAAGCAATTAAAATTTCAAATGCACTTGTATGCAAGTAACGTGAATTTTAAAAAACGTATAACCATTCCGATGATATGAAGCATAGGTAAGAAGATGTAATTTCATCACATCCTCCTTAAACGGGCTGTTTTTAATTTTTATATTTTTTTTACACTTTTTAATCTATAGACAATGATATAAAGCATACATGTATCTATTTGTGAGTAATGATTCTCTATTCCAAAATCCTCCTTCCTCTATCCACAATACAAATGGCCTCATCCAGTTGTTAGGAAAGAAAATAAATCATAGGAAACATTAATTTTTTCATGTTTAGTTAACAATAAAGTTGTGGGAATCATACCTTTAACTTTCACGCCAGGACAATTTTTTCGTGTGTTCAAAGTTTATTGATACTCTAGGTCCAAACAGTTTTTTCCCTACAATCTCATAAAGCATAAAAGCATCATAAAGTAAGTTTACAGAAAGAAACTACATCATTTTACAAAAGAAAAAGATATAGACACCTAATACATTCACTATAACAAAAAAACAAAAAACAAAAATTTGCGGCACCAAATGCACGTCGTGGATTCGATTTTATAATGCGCAAAATAAAGTCATATTATGATTAGTCATGGAAAATTATTCACTTTCAACGGCATATTATGGCATGCCATTGAAAACTTTTAACAGCTAACCTTATATGTCATGATTAATTTTTCTACGAATACTTTGTGCGTCATTAATTCAAGAGACAAACCATGACACTCATTACTAGTCATTAAATATTTAACACAACGGCCTATTTTGTCCATCGTAGAATATGTAATTTTATTTTTTTATTTTATTTTTTTAATTCAAAAAGTTCTATTTCACCTGTTTTGTACAATCTAAAAAAACATTACAAACAAGTTTCACACATATATATATATATGTATCAATCAACCATCAAAATATTATTTCAAACATCAAAAAAATTATTAATAAGTTTTGAACATCCAAAAACTGTTTGTAGATTCCAAACCATCCAAAAACTATGTTTATAAACATCAAAAATCGTCCTCAACTTCAAAATCGTCCAAAAAGATCTAAATCATCCACACACACACACATAAAAAATAAAAATAAAAATAAATAAAAACTATCTTTAAGTTCTAAACAGTACAAAATTACAACAAAATATTTTCTTGCGAGTGCACCATCACGGGTTGATTCAATTGTATCAACATTCAGCTTGTGCCCTCTATATCTTTATATTAGAAAATTCGGAGCAGCTTGGATTTCTTCTTCAGAAGCTTCCCTTCTTTGAGCAACCAAGTTTGAAACAATATCAGTAGAAAGAGCATATATTGGATCATAAGCATAGATAAAGTACTCCCTTCCAAGAAAATAAGATAGCGACTCATACCTACATGAATTAAACTGATTTGATTACTTCATAATAACAATTATAAAGTTAGCACTTAGCACTAATTTTTGCTTAAGATAGCTCCAATTCCAACTTCTACAAAAATTTCATAAGTTGCCTCTTTCCATACCAATCTCAACTAAGTTGGCACCAATATCCCTGCTCAATCCTTTACTAGCACACCATCAAGAGTTGGTGAGCTACCAACCAAAGCCAAGAAAAAAACAACAATTAACATATCAAACAACACCAAAATAGCATATCAACACCAAAATTAGCACCAAAAACAACAACTAATAGCAACCAGGAGCAGCAACACCAGCAGCATCAACAACAGCTCTGCAGCACCAAAAACAGCAACTAACAGCAACCAGCAGCAGCACTAACAGCACTAAAAGCAACACCAAAATCACTTGATGCCAAAAACAATTAGCAGCACTAGCAGTAGCAACAACTACCAGCAACTAGTTTCACTCCAAACTCTATTTTGAAAGCCTCCTCTGATCATCTTCTGGCAGATGCACCTCTTCACTTGTTAAATGTTGTAGACAAAAATCATCCACCACGTAGCCTTGCCCCACCGAGTGTGTTTTCATCCAAAGGGCTACTCTTACTTTAATTAGCTCACAAAGATCTTCACAGTTTGGTTGCAGCTCATTGAACAAACAGTCATTCCTACATTTCCAAAGGGACCATAAACTAGCCATAATAATTGATCTCCATGGTTGCTTTTCTCCTTTTCTAAAATTCCAACCCATCCACCAGTGCATTAGCATGTCCACTGAACTAGGAGAGGCCCACTGCAAACCCCACCAGTTGATTATGTTGGACCAAACTTTCCAAGCAAAGGGGCAAATCAACAGAACATGATTGAGTGATTCAAACTCAAAGTGACATATCACACACTCAGATCTGACATCATCACTAAGAACAACAATTCTATGTAAATAATCTAAGGTATTTGAAAAATCTAGAAACCTCCTAGATGTTGATTTGTGATTATGTATCAATTTTAAGCAGAATATAAAAATCCCAATCAAACAATCAAGAGAAAGAGACACAAAGATTTTACGTGGAAAAACCACAATTGGACACCTTCCAATTGTGATCAAAAAACCACGGGCCACAGCCACCAGAACAATCCACTAAGAAGATATAAAGGAATTACACAGGTATCACTCTCAATTATCTAGCGAATCCACAACGCCTAATTGAACCAACCTCTATGTGCCTCTTCCAACCCCATCTTCATCACGGAATTGTCTTTCTGATGAGCCACTCCGGATTCCACCACCGAAGCTTCAGACCGAATTCTTCAGAATCCACAACTGAAGAACTTCCTCTCTCTTTTGTGAAACAAACACAAACCTTTGATGTAGTCTTTTTAGATCATGAGTTGAATACTCAATAAGACATCAAAGAAAAAAATAAAATATCCCCAGATATAAACCTTTAAGAACCAAAAAGAAAGATCTGGAGGATTCAATGAATGAATCAATGAATAGCCTAGATTTGGGAGAAACCCAACTATTTATAGAAAATCAAAGCAATCCTAGTTGGGAAAGAAAACCAACTTCTTGTAGAAAACCAACTTCATGCAGAACTCTAAAGTAATCCTGTTTTTGAAGGAAACCAACTTCTTAAAGAACTCTTGTTACAACCTTGGTTTTGATCCATGGAATTTGACAACAAAAAGTCCTAACAATCTCCCCCTTTGTCAAATCCTGGATAAAACTAATCTAAAACAAATTTCCTAACAAAAACACTAAAACAAATTTCCAATCAAAACAAGAACAACATCACCAACTAGGAACCAGCACTTATAACCAAATCTCTTTCCAAACTTATTTTTCAAGGTCATGATCTGCAAAACAACTATTAGTGCCACCATCTCCAAAACAACTATTAGTCCCACAAGAATATATGAAAAAGCAATAAACATATGACACGATTATCTTGAAGTATGAGATGGAAAACATAAATAGATGCAACTTGGAGATTTTAAGAACATGTAGTATGAATAGATGAAAACTAAGACACATGCACCTGACACAAAATAATAAATAAGCAATACAAGGCATCAAGCAAACCAACTAAAGCCAATCTCCCTTACCAAACAAAACAAAGTGTTCATGTTAACAAACTCTTGAATGATAAACCACACTCCCCCTCACTAAACAAGTAAAACAAAATATAATATGGTTGAGCAAGTAAGGAATTTCAGATTTGTACCTTAAAACACACAAGATTATCCAAGAAGCACAATTACTTGAAAATACAATGTGCACAGTTTATAGAAGATTCCTCATGAAAAAAAGTGATGCATTATGTGAAAAGCATAGATCTCATGATAAAAGTGTGTGTGTGACTCTTGGAGTTCGACAAACACAAGATTCAAATCCTAGTAGTGATATGAAAGCTGGACCTCCAACGAGAATCTAAGCATAACTAAGGAAAGTCAAACCACTAGGAATCAAGGGGTATTTGGTGAGTAAAGGCGGAGGCTCCCCCTCAATCAATGAATCTTTTTCCTTTTATTTTTTCACTTCTTTTTTTTTTTCTCTTTTCTTTCTTTTGCACATTTTTTTTTTCTTTTCTTTCTTGTGCACACTTTTTTTTTTCTTTTCTTTTCTTTTGCACACTCATCGGCGGCTGACACGCTCAAGAGTATGGAAACCGAACCAGAGAAGCATGGATATATTAAGGATGGCCTGGTTGGTGACTCTGAGGTAGCCTTTTCCTCATGTCTAGAATACAAAAAATAGAGGGGAAAGCCATGGAGATGCAAAAAGATGGAAGGTGGTTAAGAGACTCAACATCACCCATGATATGCTAGTATAGGTCAATTCCTCTAGAAAAGCAAAAGATATCATGCCAGAAGTCCATAGAAAAAATAACCACTAAGGCAAAAGACTCCAATATTTGCTAATCCAAGAGTGTGTACAGAATGAGACATACTAATCAAAGAACACACACTCCAAAATGAGTAATGACCATAGAAAGCACACACATATTAACATGTAATGGATATTCTCATCAATTCCAATATGCACCAAGGACATCTCAAAAATTCAAACTTGCAAAATCATACTACGAAAATCTTTTTGGTTTTTTTTTTTTTTCAACAATGAAGTAAGAAAAAAAAACATGCACACAAATCAAATAAGATCTCGTTCTAAAAGATTTTTTTTTTTTTTAAAAATAGAGTTTTCTAAAAGAAAATTTTTTTTTTTTATAAAAAAAAATAGAACGACCCGCTCTGATACCAATTGAAAAAATCTAGAAACCTCCTAGATGTTGATTTGTGATTATGTATCAATTTTAAGCAGAATATAAAAATCCCAATCAAACAATCAAGAGAAAGAGACACAAAGATTTTACGTGGAAAAACCACAATTGGACACCTTCCAATTGTGATCAAAAAACCACGGGCCACAGCCACCAGAACAATCCACTAAGAAGATATAAAGGAATTACACAGGTATCACTCTCAATTATCTAGCGAATCCACAACGCCTAATTGAACCAACCTCTATGTGCCTCTTCCAACCCCATCTTCATCACGGAATTGTCTTTCTGATGAGCCACTCCGGATTCCACCACCGAAGCTTCAGACCGAATTCTTCAGAATCCACAACTGAAGAACTTCCTCTCTCTTTTGTGAAACAAACACAAACCTTTGATGTAGTCTTTTTAGATCATGAGTTGAATACTCAATAAGACATCAAAGAAAAAAATAAAATATCCCCAGATATAAACCTTTAAGAACCAAAAAGAAAGATCTGGAGGATTCAATGAATGAATCAATGAATAGCCTAGATTTGGGAGAAACCCAACTATTTATAGAAAATCAAAGCAATCCTAGTTGGGAAAGAAAACCAACTTCTTGTAGAAAACCAACTTCATGCAGAACTCTAAAGTAATCCTGTTTTTGAAGGAAACCAACTTCTTAAAGAACTCTTGTTACAACCTTGGTTTTGATCCATGGAATTTGACAACAAAAAGTCCTAACAATCTCCCCCTTTGTCAAATCCTGGATAAAACTAATCTAAAACAAATTTCCTAACAAAAACACTAAAACAAATTTCCAATCAAAACAAGAACAACATCACCAACTAGGAACCAGCACTTATAACCAAATCTCTTTCCAAACTTATTTTTCAAGGTCATGATCTGCAAAACAACTATTAGTGCCACCATCTCCAAAACAACTATTAGTCCCACAAGAATATATGAAAAAGCAATAAACATATGACACGATTATCTTGAAGTATGAGATGGAAAACACAAATAGATGCAACTTGGAGATTTTAAGAACATGTAGTATGAATAGATGAAAACTAAGACACATGCACCTGACACAAAATAATAAATAAGCAATACAAGGCATCAAGCAAACCAACTAAAGCCAATCTCCCTTACCAAACAAAACAAAGTGTTCATGTTAACAAACTCTTGAATGATAAACCACACTCCCCCTCACTAAACAAGTAAAACAAAATATAATATGGTTGAGCAAGTAAGGAATTTCAGATTTGTACCTTAAAACACACAAGATTATCCAAGAAGCACAATTACTTGAAAATACAATGTGCACAGTTTATAGAAGATTCCTCATGAAAAAAAGTGATGCATTATGTGAAAAGCATAGATCTCATGATAAAAGTGTGTGTGTGACTCTTGGAGTTCGACAAACACAAGATTCAAATCCTAGTAGTGATATGAAAGCTGGACCTCCAACGAGAATCTAAGCATAACTAAGGAAAGTCAAACCACTAGGAATCAAGGGGTATTTGGTGAGTAAAGGCGGAGGCTCCCCCTCAATCAATGAATCTTTTTCCTTTTATTTTTTCACTTCTTTTTTTTTTTCTCTTTTCTTTCTTTTGCACATTTTTTTTTTCTTTTCTTTCTTGTGCACACTTTTTTTTTTCTTTTCTTTTCTTTTGCACACTCATCGGCGGCTGACACGCTCAAGAGTATGGAAACCGAACCAGAGAAGCATGGATATATTAAGGATGGCCTGGTTGGTGACTCTGAGGTAGCCTTTTCCTCATGTCTAGAATACAAAAAATAGAGGGGAAAGCCATGGAGATGCAAAAAGATGGAAGGTGGTTAAGAGACTCAACATCACCCATGATATGCTAGTATAGGTCAATTCCTCTAGAAAAGCAAAAGATATCATGCCAGAAGTCCATAGAAAAAATAACCACTAAGGCAAAAGACTCCAATATTTGCTAATCCAAGAGTGTGTACAGAATGAGACATACTAATCAAAGAACACACACTCCAAAATGAGTAATGACCATAGAAAGCACACACATATTAACATGTAATGGATATTCTCATCAATTCCAATATGCACCAAGGACATCTCAAAAATTCAAACTTGCAAAATCATACTACGAAAATCTTTTTGGTTTTTTTTTTTTTCAACAATAAAGTAAGAAAAAAAAAACATGCACACAAATCAAATAAGATCTCGTTCTAAAAGATTTTTTTTTTTTTTTAAAATAGAGCTTTCTAAAAGAAAATTTTTTTTTTTTATAAAAAAAAATAGAACGACCCGCTCTGATACCAATTGAAAAAATCTAGAAACCTCCTAGATGTTGATTTGTGATTATGTATCAATTTTAAGCAGAATATAAAAATCCCAATCAAACAATCAAGAGAAAGAGACACAAAGATTTTACGTGGAAAAACCACAATTGGACACCTTCCAATTGTGATCAAAAAACCACGGGCCACAGCCACCAGAACAATCCACTAAGAAGATATAAAGGAATTACACAGGTATCACTCTCAATTATCTAGCGAATCCACAACGCCTAATTGAACCAACCTCTATGTGCCTCTTCCAACCCCATCTTCATCACGGAATTGTCTTTCTGATGAGCCACTCCGGATTCCACCACCGAAGCTTCAGACCGAATTCTTCAGAATCCACAACTGAAGAACTTCCTCTCTCTTTTGTGAAACAAACACAAACCTTTGATGTAGTCTTTTTAGATCATGAGTTGAATACTCAATAAGACATCAAAGAAAAAAATAAAATATCCCCAGATATAAACCTTTAAGAACCAAAAAGAAAGATCTGGAGGATTCAATGAATGAATCAATGAATAGCCTAGATTTGGGAGAAACCCAACTATTTATAGAAAATCAAAGCAATCCTAGTTGGGAAAGAAAACCAACTTCTTGTAGAAAACCAACTTCATGCAGAACTCTAAAGTAATCCTGTTTTTGAAGGAAACCAACTTCTTAAAGAACTCTTGTTACAACCTTGGTTTTGATCCATGGAATTTGACAACAAAAAGTCCTAACAATCTCCCCCTTTGTCAAATCCTGGATAAAACTAATCTAAAACAAATTTCCTAACAAAAACACTAAAACAAATTTCCAATCAAAACAAGAACAACATCACCAACTAGGAACCAGCACTTATAACCAAATCTCTTTCCAAACTTATTTTTCAAGGTCATGATCTGCAAAACAACTATTAGTGCCACCATCTCCAAAACAACTATTAGTCCCACAAGAATATATGAAAAAGCAATAAACATATGACACGATTATCTTGAAGTATGAGATGGAAAACATAAATAGATGCAACTTGGAGATTTTAAGAACATGTAGTATGAATAGATGAAAACTAAGACACATGCACCTGACACAAAATAATAAATAAGCAATACAAGGCATCAAGCAAACCAACTAAAGCCAATCTCCCTTACCAAACAAAACAAAGTGTTCATGTTAACAAACTCTTGAATGATAAACCACACTCCCCCTCACTAAACAAGTAAAACAAAATATAATATGGTTGAGCAAGTAAGGAATTTCAGATTTGTACCTTAAAACACACAAGATTATCCAAGAAGCACAATTACTTGAAAATACAATGTGCACAGTTTATAGAAGATTCCTCATGAAAAAAAGTGATGCATTATGTGAAAAGCATAGATCTCATGATAAAAGTGTGTGTGTGACTCTTGGAGTTCGACAAACACAAGATTCAAATCCTAGTAGTGATATGAAAGCTGGACCTCCAACGAGAATCTAAGCATAACTAAGGAAAGTCAAACCACTAGGAATCAAGGGGTATTTGGTGAGTAAAGGCGGAGGCTCCCCCTCAATCAATGAATCTTTTTCCTTTTATTTTTTCACTTCTTTTTTTTTTTCTCTTTTCTTTCTTTTGCACATTTTTTTTTTCTTTTCTTTCTTGTGCACACTTTTTTTTTTCTTTTCTTTTCTTTTGCACACTCATCGGCGGCTGACACGCTCAAGAGTATGGAAACCGAACCAGAGAAGCATGGATATATTAAGGATGGCCTGGTTGGTGACTCTGAGGTAGCCTTTTCCTCATGTCTAGAATACAAAAAATAGAAGGGAAAGCCATGGAGATGCAAAAAGATGGAAGGTGGTTAAGAGACTCAACATCACCCATGATATGCTAGTATAGGTCAATTCCTCTAGAAAAGCAAAAGATATCATGCCAGAAGTCCATAGAAAAAATAACCACTAAGGCAAAAGACTCCAATATTTACTAATCCAAGAGTGTGTACAGAATGAGACATACTAATCAAAGAACACACACTCCAAAATGAGTAATGACCATAGAAAGCACACACATATTAACATGTAATGGATATTCTCATCAATTCCAATATGCACCAAGGACATCTCAAAAATTCAAACTTGCAAAATCATACTACGAAAATCTTTTTGGTTTTTTTTTTTTTTCAACAATAAAGTAAGAAAAAAAAACATGCACACAAATCAAATAAGATCTCGTTCTAAAAGATTTTTTTTTTTAAAAAAAATAGAGCTTTCTAAAAGAAAATTTTTTTTTTTATAAAAAAAAATAGAACGACCCGCTCTGATACCAATTGAAAAAATCTAGAAACCTCCTAGATGTTGATTTGTGATTATGTATCAATTTTAAGCAGAATATAAAAATCTCAATCAAACAATCAAGAGAAAGAGACACAAAGATTTTACGTGGAAAAAACCACAATTGGACACCTTCCAATTGTGATCAAAAAACCACGGGCCACAGCCACCAGAACAATCCACTAAGAAGATATAAAGGAATTACACAGGTATCACTCTCAATTATCTAGCGAATCCACAACGCCTAATTGAACCAACCTCTATGTGCCTCTTCCAACCCCATCTTCATCACGGAATTGTCTTTCTGATGAGCCACTCCGGATTCCACCACCGAAGCTTCAGACCGAATTCTTCAGAATCCACAACTGAAGAACTTCCTCTCTCTTTTGTGAAACAAACACAAACCTTTGATGTAGTCTTTTTAGATCATGAGTTGAATACTCAATAAGACATCAAAGAAAAAAATAAAATATCCCCAGATATAAACCTTTAAGAACCAAAAAGAAAGATCTGGAGGATTCAATGAATGAATCAATGAATAGCCTAGATTTGGGAGAAACCCAACTATTTATAGAAAATCAAAGCAATCCTAGTTGGGAAAGAAAACCAACTTCTTGTAGAAAACCAACTTCATGCAGAACTCTAAAGTAATCCTGTTTTTGAAGGAAACCAACTTCTTAAAGAACTCTTGTTACAACCTTGGTTTTGATCCATGGAATTTGACAACAAAAAGTCCTAACAGTATTAATCCTCCCTTTCTAGGCCAATCAAGAGAAAAATTGGGTTTTAAATGGGGGGGGGGGGGGGGGGATTGTTCCAAATCAAGTAAAAAGGTTTCAGAGTAGGACCACTCAATGATTCGCACCAATTAACAGCACATTTAACACTGAAAATACCTGAAGAATTAGCTTTCCACCAAATATTATCATTTGACTCCAATCTCAATGCAGGGCCCTCACCTATAACATCAAGTAGTCTCTGCAGTTCTTTTTCCTCTCATGCCAATAAGGATATTTTGAAGTTGAATTCCCAACTGCTTTGGTTTCTGGCCCTAGTCACTTGCAGATTCAAAGTTGTGTTTTTGTCCACTAATAAGTAATAAAGTCTACGAAATTGGGACTTCAAACAATTGGTTCCTATCCAATTATCTACCCAGAAGCTGATTCTTTCACCATTGCCAATCCCAATTTCAACATTATCCAAATAAAAGTTGACAAAGCTGCTGTTAGAATGATGAAGTATAATATCACTCCACAGTCTTGTCAATCTCTTTTTCTGTTAGTCCATTAATTCTTTGCTTGTACCACCTAAATCATTTTAGTCATGCTTGAAAATATGAATGATGTTAAGCCATCCAATCACATTTTATAGATAAATTAAGTACATATTTATCAATTTAACTGGGTCTAACACATGAAATAACAGCATCCAACAAAAAAAAATATAGTATAATATGTAAAATATTCTGTTTGTCCTTTGACTTTATGAATCCTTTTACCAGTAAGGTGCTTTATTAAGTTTTTTCTTTTTTGTTTTTTGTTTGGAGGTGGCAATGTCCTTCTTCATTCAACAAGGCTTCTATCACCACTCAAATCAACTCATAATTCAAGATTGTCCCACATTTAAATTTAATCACCTTCCTAACTCCCTTCTATCTCACTGTGTGCGTGTAGAGGCAAGCAGACACATGCATATTGTTTGCACCTATGTATGCATTGATGTTGTATTTCTGTGTGCGTGAGGAATATTCATTGCACCAATTTTTATCAGCTCTTTACCTCTCATTCTCTCTTTTGATTATTGTTTACAAATAGAAGGTAAGTTTGAAGTGCTTGCAATGAGAAGGTGTGAGTTCAACTCCCCCAAGGTGCCAATCTAACAACTAACCGCTAACTTTTGCCAATCAAAAAAAAAAAAAAAAGCCTACCTTGCTGGTCTCAAGCTGTAATTATTTTCATCAATCTCACACAATATCATCTTTTTAAAGATTAATTAACCAATAGTCAGATCAATAACCAAACCAGAAAATGAAGGAAAAAGGTGCATGTGAAAGCTTATATCTGCTTTGAGAAGAGGAATCAGTTAGAACAGAAAGGAAAGATATTGATTGAGAAAGAGACTTTGATTATAAAAAAAAAAAAAAAAAAATCAATAATCTCAGATTAAAAGCTACAATCCTAATTTTTAGAATGAAACTCATAGAAGCATAGTTGGGATGGTTAACAGTCATGGCAGCAGTAGTTTCAATGGCCAATTCATCAAGTTGGCTAGTGGTGATGCCATTGTAGACATTGGCACAGACCTTCTGAGAGACGAAGGTAGGGTCGCAATTGTCGATGTTGAGACCATAACTGAGCTTCTTGAGACGAGCAATAATACAAACATTAGAAATACAACAAAGGAAATCTTAACAATTACGACAACAGGCTTAAGAAGTCAAATTCCCACCAAGCAAACAAAATAACACAGCAAATGTAAGCATTCATACAATCCAGCTAATCAAATGATTTTGAAGAATCTAATAAGTTTACAGTAACACTTCTGAGAATGGTTGTTGTTTTAAAGAGTAACTAAAGTTTCAATAAATGATGTACATTCAATATTCCAACATCAGAACTCAATAACCACACAACGGGTTAAAATGATACATATATTATTCCAAAGTGATACATATATTATTCATATATAATCTCTTACCATAGACACTCAGAAATACATATATAATCTCTTCTAGTAAAAAAGACCACATACACACACAATAGCAAAGAGTGAATCAAAACTAGAAAAACTATTTGTATAAGAATTTACTGGATTTAGAAAGGGGGGAAAATTTTATTGAAACTAAGTCTCTGGTGTAAATAATTGGACATAGAAAAAGACATTAAGAATTGTATTTGAGTTCAAAATTCTCCTAAATTATATTCTCAAAGATCCAAAAGTTTAAAAAATGGACCCAATAAACAAAATCACAGTAGGCCATCATTGATGCATTTTATCAAACATTTGACAGACAAGGAAAATGGGATTTAAACTCTTACGAGAGATACCAGACATCACAAAAACACCCAAAAAAAATGCCAAACATGAAAATAGAAAGCAACAAGCATTAAGCATCACATATAGAAGTGACAAACATCATTTATAAATTGTCCAAGAAAGAATGGAGCTAAACAGCTCTTTCTATAAGCTTCACTTGTAGCTGCACTCTTAACATCCTTTGAACTGGAATCCCCCTTTCTGTTTCTTAAGCACAAGAGACCTAATTAGTATGTTCGTTTGGTTTGTCTTTATCAACTAGTCCTCTGGACATACAAAAGGGAAGCACCAGATCTTATAGTTTCAGATATAAATGAATCTTAAACCAAACTCCATGTTGTGGAAAAGCAGTGACAACATACATTGAACATAATGTCAAAATGGCAAGACATACCAATGTACCATAATAAATGTAAACAGGGGGAAAAAATTCAAGGTGTCGTACTAAGGGATTACAAACACTTACTTAAAAAAGAATCAACAGTCCATTTCCTCGATCATTTGGTCAACAACCTAAGAATATAAGCACTATAAGATGTACTGCTTTCATCAAATGTCAAGCTAAGCAACAAATTTATCATGAAGAAAAATGCAACCAACCTTAGCCCAGATCAAACACAAATGAAAAGAAAACATATTTAGGGAGGATCATGATTCTTATCTTTCAATGACTATTGTGACAATGTGATTTCCAGTTACTACTTTTTAGTTTTATTGGAGACCACTACACATCCAATTTCCTGATCAAATTTTAGCTTAAAATGTATTTTTTGGGTAACCATGAGATAAGCTAGTTTGTAAGAGCATGCGGGGAATTAAAAAATAAATAAATGTATATGGAAAATGTCCTGTTTTTGACTCGAAATAAATTGCCAACAGAACCAAACTTGTGTTGAACAATTTAAGCCAAAAGGTGATTCTCGCAATAAAGTCAACGCAATAAAACCCAACAATAGCTCAAAACCCAACTACTTGACTCTAATTAATGGGACAAAGTACACAAAACAAAGAACCAAAAATATGGCCACAATACTCATGAAATTCAGTTATTGTTTCCAGAGTTTGTGATGATTTTGATAGAATCAAACAAGAAAAATCATACATAAACTAATAAAAACAAGGTTCACACTTAATTTTCACCAAAATTCTCGACGAAATTAATTCTAAAAATTCCTAAACATATATATAACCCCCATAAATATTTAAAAATAAAAAAGTTTCTAAAATTTCATTATGTTTAAGAGATGAAAATCATAAAATAGTTGGATATTTATTGCATGCACAGTTCACAAACTCAATATCCAATTAGTGGAATTAAAATGAGACAAGTCACATTTATATCTTGAAAAACTTATCATTTATGTTGAATGGGTTACACTGAATCATTTAAAAAACTTTGAGACAAAACTCACCAAGCCACAAACCATTCTCTATAGTGCATCCAAGTCAAAGCCAATTTGAGAAAGATCACCATGAACATCAGTAACTTGTTCCACAAGTCAGAACTTCTTTTTATGCTATTACTGCATAATTTTTAAATCATAATCAGATTCATTAATTTGCTTCCTTATAATTCATGAAAAGCTGACCCAAATTATTTCCCCCAGTCCCACTCAAAGTCAAAAGTAGCATTTCAAATACTCTATTCTATGCTATGCAGTATACCCTAAGGGAAATAAACTGTTTCTGAATGTACCTCATTCTTAATTAACTTTTATATTTCCACTTGCTCATCAAGTTTTCTATCCAAGTTCTCAATTTGCAGTGTCAAGTGCCTCTTTGTTGCCTGATCCATAAATAAATATAAATAAAAATAAAAATTCCACTCACATCTGCCTAAACCCCTCCAAAAAAATTAGAACAAAAATAACACAAACACTTTGACACAAATCAAAGATACAATAGTCTTTTCCTCATATTGGTTTTTTTTTTTTTTTTTTTTTTTTTTGGTGTGTGTGTGTGTGTGTGTGTGTGTAAACCTTCTCATATTGGTTTCCATACTGCAACTCAAACCCTACAGTTCAAAGTTTAGGAAAAAACAAAAAAAGAAGAAAGCATCAAGCTGAAAGATAGTAATAGTACTGATCTCCTACGTGCATGGAATTTCATTATATTCATTTCCCCTCTCTCTCTCTCTCTCTCTCTCTCTCTCTC
Organism: Camellia granthamiana; assembly: GCA_036172215.1. Lineage (NCBI taxonomy): Eukaryota > Viridiplantae > Streptophyta > Magnoliopsida > Ericales > Theaceae > Camellia > Camellia granthamiana. The sequence continues at coordinate 15,057,946 of CM069913.1, forward strand.
TCTCTCTCTCTCTCTCTCTCTCACACACACACACACACACAACATTTAAGTTGCATCACCTAAGACACCTACCAAACATCCTAGAAGATCACTCTTTTTCCTGCTATAGTATATATACGATGGGCTGAATATAGTTGCAGACTCTATCTTATTTATCGTTCTCTATAAGAAGGAGCATCTGTTGACTATTTACTAAACCCTGATTCAAAGTCTGTAAGTACAACCTAAAATAATTCAACTTCCATTATTTCAACTTACAAATAGACATAACAAAATTAGCAAAATACAAAAAGAATTTCCACTTACCCTTTTCTTTACCACAAATCATGTAATCAGTTTTGAGTTATGAGATTGTTAATTCAAAAAATTCTGGAAAAATCATCACACAAATTTCTAATAGTTTGAATAGAGACCATCTTATAGAAAACAGAGACCCAAAATGGGCAATATAAAAGATTGAACTCAACATTCAAAACTAGCACAAAAAATCATAAACCCACTAAAAAAAACCAAGAGTTCAAATGGATTTATGTCAATTAACAAAATTAATCATAAACCCATCAAAATTAATAATGAACCATCAAAAATACAAAAATACTCTCACCCATATTAGTTTTAAATGTTGGGATCCGGGATCCCCCCAAGACCTTTGCGGAAATTAAACCAAGCAGAAATACACACCCACACTCAAGGAGACACAATATTTAACGTGGTTCGGCCTCAATACCTACGTCCACGGGAGAGTAACCGGATTTCACTATACCAATTTGGAGATTACAGAAAGATTACATTAGAGGAGGAGCTCACACTCTCCTCACTCACCCACTCTCCCGTCTCCCTCGCTCACACCGAGGGAGACGGTCTCTCCGCCTCACATCTCAACACCTCTTTGGCTTCACGGTTTTCCCACTCTCTCTCTCTCACCCTCTCCTCACCCTCTCCATTTATAGCCCTACAAGATGGAGGAATGAGAGGTTGGCTCACATGGCCTCATGGCCTCATGCTTGGCCTCATGCTTCATGCTTCACATTCTCTTTTGTGGTTGGCAACCAACATGTTAGCACATGAAACTTACCTTTGGTTGGCTGGCAGCAACATGCACTTCACTTGGCCAGTAGGTAGGCAATAATCACCCCCACATGGGTGATTACCCCACATTAAATCCATTAAAAAAAACAAAAACAAAAGGATACAAATATAAATAGAGAGCGTTCTTTGATACTTACCTTCTGCCGAGTAGGAACTTGATGGATTGTTGGGTGAGTGATTTGTGTATTTGCTTTGGCAATTTATTTTGATTGTGAATCTAATCATGCTTTACACCGTCTTAATTTACAAACAAACGAAACCCTAATTTTTTTTTGGCAAATTAGAGAAGATTACAATTTACAAAATATAGAGTCTCAGAGAATATTTCAGATATAGAGAAAAGGAGACCAATCGAAGAATGAACGGAAAGAGTAGATACTGTTGCTGTCGGAGATCAATGAACGTCGATTAGATGAAATCCTCACCGAGTAACTACCAATTGTCGACGTCTCTAGGTCCTTGGTAATCATCAACGTCAACGCTTACCGCCGTCAATGTCGCTGCCTATCATGCCTCCCGCCGTTCGTCGTCTTCAAAGTTCAAAGAGAGAGAGACAAGAGATGAGATAAGGGTTCTCGTTTCTTCTCTGCCTTTCCAAAACTGAAGATATATTTATATATACTAGTTCAATGGCTTCCATGCTCTTTCTCTTCTCTCTCACAATCTCCCAGTATTGATTTGCAGAAATAGACATAGTGTATAGAAAGAGAGATGAAAATTTCTTACGTTTTGGGCACTTTTACAAAATTATAAATAGATCACACTTTTTATGCGTGATGTATGTTATTTAATTATACGTTTTAAATTTTGTCAAAGTATAATTTTTGAGAATGTGATTAAAAATGGTTATTTTTAATCATACATTTTAAGTGCCATTAAAAGATAATTCCATCACACGTGTTGCGTGTGATAATAAATATTTAGATCACATTTTTTAAGTGTGATTAATAACATTTAGATCACATCTTTTAAGTGTGATTAATAACTAATAAAACCTATGATAATAAATATTTAGATCACAAATTTTAAGTGTGATTAATATTTAATAAAACCTATGATTAATAATGAGATAAGATCATACATTATATGCATTTCTCATCACAGTTAATGCTTGTGATTAAAAAAAAGTTCAACATATTTAAAGAATAATCAATATTATTTTTGTACATGCATTTGAAGAATGTTATACGCACTATATACTGTCCTTTGAATTACAACCACATATTGAATGGAATAACATCATATATTTCATAAATGAAAGTTGAATGTTCAAAAGTATATACGAAGGAATTAATAAAAAGTTTTTAATTGTAGGGGAAATTCTCTCTCTAAGACTTTTCTTATGAAGAAAGTTTCCGACAGGTTGTGTTAGTTACCTAGGATGTTTCCGGTGCAGGCGGCTAATGGACCACGTCGTCAAATCCTTTTCCTTAGAGGACGTTCCTTTGAATTTGAAGAAGCAGCAGGGGATCCAAGAGGCCATCGTCAATTGTCCATTGTGGAGCGTGGGCAAGGACTGCGGCGGGAGGTGGTGCTGACAGGGTTTGAAGTACAATGGATAAGTACGAAGATGAGGGTAACGTCCCGTATGGTATACCGTCAATCTTTCTTGGGTCGGCTAGATGGGAATAGACGGAGTGTGGCAACCTGGATTCACAATGAGGAGAATGGCGGATCGTCGATGCAGATAGTGGTGACGACGGACGGCAAAAGGACTCAGGTTTACCTTCCTATGTCGGAGTTTGGGGATGGATAGGAGGGGTAGCACTAGTTATTGAAGGATTCGCTATAAAGGCTGAAAGGGTGCCAAAGGGTGGTGGGGATAATGGGAATAAGGGGCTGATGACTGCGAAAAGGGTTGTTCCAACGATTGAGGGGACGATTGGCCCAAACGGCGGAGTTGAGGAGGTGCAGGTTATAGCGGAGGAAGGGTGGTTCTGTTTACTGAACAGAGCGTTAGTGGGTAGGGTGGGTTTCAAGGAGGATAAGGGGGTTAGTTTCTCAGCCATGACAGAATGGGTCAGGCAGTAGTGGAAGGAGTTCGGGGACGTGGAAATCCAACCAATAGGGCGCGAAGATTACTTGTTTGTGTTGCCGACGAGTCAACCGGCCCAGACTCTGATACGACAGCGGTGGGTGATTGCAGGGTGTAATTTGAACCTGGTTGGATGGTCACCGACTATTTTGTGTCAGACGACGGAAGTGTCGGAAAAAGGACCCCATGCTTGGGTGACGGTAGTGGGCCTACCCATACATCTCTGTAGCGAAAGGACGTAACGTGCTATCGGCCACCACTGTGGCGATTTTGTGGAGGCGGATGAACTGCCAGCGGACCTTGGGGTGGTCCGATTGTGGGTCAAAATTGGTGGTCGCATTCCATCTAGGGTTTTGGTACGCTGGGCAACGTCGGCCTTTTCAATCCCTATCTGGCCGGAGGAAGGGCCGACGATAGAAGCTGATATGCTGTCGAGAGGGACGATAGGAGGGCTGCGGCAGGAGAAGGAAGGTCGTGATTAGATGTGTGATCAACGGAACTAAAGGAGATTTGGGACCAGATTAGATTTTCAGAGATTTTGGGGCAATCAAAGGCGTGATCGACGACTCTTGCCTTTTGACAGTCAAAGAATATTTCAGGGCTGGAGGGCCCAAGGCAAGCAGCCGTTGGGACTGGGCCCAGTGGGCCAAGGTAATAAAGTTAGGGCCTACGGTGGGGAAGTCAAGAGGCCCGTTGAGGAAGTTGATATGTTGGGCTCAATGTCTATAGGGTTTAAGGCCAATAATGAATTAGGTCATGATCCTAGGGTTGGTTTGGGGCTCCACTATCTGGGCCCAGTTTTCCTTTTACGAATTAGGAAACGGATCCCCCAGTGCGACGGATTCTTGAATCTTTGCGCACCAGTGTAGGGGAGTACTGGCTGAAGACGGGCACGACAGTAGAGATGTCGGCGAGAATGGGGTAGGGGTCATCGCCGACGAAGGAGGATGGATTGCCGACGAACCTTGGAAATGGGTCTTTCGATAAGTTAGTGCTTTCTACCGAAGGCCTCGGCAGCGTCGGTATGGAAATAGGTCCAAATTAGATGGCGGCGATATCAAGCGTCGAGGTAGGAGTAGGGGGTCATCTAGACGATGAGGTGTGGGGAGGGCTGACGGTCAAAGTTATCGACATGAGTTCACCAATTTTGAAGACGGAGAGAGGTGAGCAAGGCTTGAACCAGGTGACGGTCTGTCTTGAGCAGCCATGGCTAAAGCCAAAACAGAGGGTCAAAATAAATTGACACTGGTATTACAGCCATTGCCTGTGGATGGTGGCGACCAGGATGGACCGATGGGTCCAACACAGGTGCAGTTTAATGACAGCCATGTCTTGGGAAGGAATGAGGTACCTGCAGCTGAGGACGTATCAGATTGGGTGCTGGAATGCATAACTGAGGTCAGTCGGTTATTGGATCTGTCATTCGAAGGACGTGAGGAGGAAGCCTTACGTTTATTTTCAGCAATGGAGGCACTGTGGCGAAACGGGTCTCCTAGTAAAAAAGTGGTTCCCGTGGCAGATACTAGTTATAAAGGGAAACAGGAGTTACGGAATTTAGTGTGTTCCATAAATTATGAACAGGGTGGAGCAAGGCCTGATCGTGATTCACGAAGACGTCGAGGGGATCTTTTGTTGTTGAAATGAAGTTAAAAATTATGTCTTGGAATGTGCGAGGATTGAATGATGGGGACAAACGGGTAGCAGTGAAGGCAGTCTTGCGAAGTACAAAAGCTAATGTGGTGTGCTTATAGGAGACAAAGATTGAGGTGTTGGGGACAAAGGTGGTGCATGAAATATGGGGAGACAGATTTGTAGAATGGTTACATTTACCGACAGTGGGCACAGCGGGTGGTGTACGTGGTGTACTGATCTATTAGGATTCGAGGGTGGTTGTGAAGGAAGATGAGGAGGTGGGCAATTTTTCAGTGTCTTCTCTGTTTAGGTGTTTGGCGGATCAGTTCCAATGGGTGTTCACAAGAGTGTATGGCCCGGTGCGGAACGAGGATCAAAGAGAGTTCTTTTTAGAGTTAGAGGTTGTGGCATTTTCGTTGGTCAGAGCCTTGGTGTGTGGGAGGTGACTTCGACATGATTAGATGGCCAATCGAAAAGGTGGGGAGTTCTCGGGAGTTAGGCTCCATGCAAAGTTTCTACTCTTCCATTAATGAAATGCAGCTGATTGACTTGTTGCTCCAAGGAGGGAGGTTCACTTGGTCGAATGGGTAGAGTTTGCCTCGAATTGATCATTTTCTGATTTCTAGCGATTGGAAGGAAGATTTTTCGGATGTTGTTCAAATTTGCTCGTCTCGTCTAGTGTCTGATCATTGGCCTCTTTTACTCGATAGTAGGGGACTCTGCAATGGCCCAACGCCTTTCTGTTTTAAGAACATGTGGTTGCAATCAGAGGGTTTCTTGGAGATGGCCCGCGGGTGGTGGAATTCTTATGTCGTTACTTTTGTTGTTAGAATCGTACGATTCGCGATTCGAATCATACGATTCGTTTCGATACACGTAGAAATTGATTCGAACAAGTAGATGGAATCGCAAATGGCACAGAATCGCCGAATCGATTGATTCACGATATGAATCGATGAATCACTGAATTGCACGATTCCTTATAGTCGCGGATCAACCTAGTTTTTTCGGACCCGAATGAAGAAAATTCAATTTTTGGCCCATTTTTTTTTTTTCTTTTTCTTGGCAGAAAATGGGTCGCCTCATCTTTTAAGACCAAACGACAATCCAACCAAGGTAACCCATGGTCTCTTTTTACTCCCAACAGACAAAATCCTAGAAAGACTCACCTCTCTGTTCGACGCAGTGCTTCGTGGTCCTTCTCACTGTTTGGTGGCCCCTTGCTGCTGGAATCTACTTCGTGGCCCTTCGTCTTGTCTTCAAAGCTTTATTAAAGTTTGTCTCTTCTTGGTTCTTCAATTTTGTTTGAGTTACTACCAAACAAACTTCATATAGGTAATATAAAATGCTATATTGACTTTATACTTTTCTTTTTCCATTACTTTATTGTCTACTGTGGATTGTAGAAGCATTGAAGCTACTGCTGTGCTAGGTGGGACATTAAAAAAATATTTTGCTTTCTTTAATGGATAAAAAAAATATGAAAAGGAAGAAAAAAAATTGGAAAACAAGATCCGACATGGGACCATTGTACCCGTGTCAAAGATGATAATAGAATGCATTTGAGATGTAATTATTGTGGAAAAGATTACTGGGGTGGGGTGATTCGAAGGAAAAATCATTTAGCCGGAACTCATGAAAATGTTGGTGTTTGTAGTCAAGTTTCTGAAGATATTATGAATACGTTTTCACAACTGTTAAGTGGGAAAAAAACAAGACAATATTATAGATGTTGATTGTTTTGAAGAAAAAAATGTTGAGGAGAAAAGTAAAGGGGGAACTATGGATGCATGTCACAGAGGGGAGGGCAAACAAAGTTTGAATCAAATGGTGAAGCAAATGGAGTCCGTGATTAGAGATATTTGTAGAGTCATTTATGGGCATGCATTGGCGTTTAATTTAGTGAAAATCCCCTTGTAGACGCGCCCGTGGGCCTCTCCCTACAGTTCGGACTCCCTTTTGTTGTTGCGGTTCTTAATCTGAACCAAAGAGTCCAACTCTGGCAAATCGTTTTGAGAAAACAGATTTTTAGAAAAGAAGTGCCAAACATGGACTGCTTTGCCAGATACAGAGTCGCCACCTAAATATTTTTTAAATGGGAAAATTTGGGAAACCCTGACTTGGTGCCAAAGGCCACGTGTTCGTCATCACCAAAGTTGCCTCGGCTCGGGAACTTGGGTACGATCGGGGAAGGTCAGCTATGAGCACCCCCTCTCGTCCGATCCGAAGATCGGCCTCTACTAATCATGATATCCAATTTTGAAAACGCTATGTGTTCTTATTCCGGTTATTAGCCTAGAATTACTATGTTATGCGCGCGACAAACAAGTATAGACTAGATTGCCTAATTTGGAAATAAGCACTGTATATCCGTTGGTTTTGGAAAACGCTTTGGAATTTGCTACTCGCGAGTAGGCTAAAACACGGATTTCAACGAGTTTTTCCAACTCAAACAATCCAACCTCCACCCACAGGCACTCAAGCAGTTTAACACGTAAGCATTTAGCCTCATGGTAAGCATACTGTCATGTTAACACTCGCACGCATACGGTATGCTAAAGCATGAAAATACTTACATCGTACTCCGTGCCAAAACAATAAACTAGTTAGCAAACATGCATGGTCCTAGTTCATGTTAGAAATGGCTAATGCATCACACACGAAATGTCACTAGACAGGCTCGGCTATCCTAAACATGGCATGTGAAATGCAATCAATTGATGCACGTATTCAATTTGGAATTTGAAGTACAATGCAGTTAGCGTGATGTACCGAGCCTGGTGCATGCAAAACAGATGAATGAATGCACGCATGCTATCATACTGTTATGCTAATTTAAATATGCCCTAATCTACCATCATAAGCAGGTAAGTAAAAGGGAGAAAGAAGTGGGGATTGGAAGACATACACACACTCACCCACACTTATTACAGATTCACCCTCGCTCGGAGGGACCAAAAGAATATACAGTCCGAATAACGAATTAACTACTCTAGCTAATTAAATTATTACAGACCAATTAAGTTAATGAAGTAAATTAATTAATCTAATTAAAACAGTAAACCGCCTCGGGAAGAGGGCCTAATGCAATGCATGCTTGGTTCCTGCTCGGAAGCGCACTGCCATACATAGACTGCCTCTGTTTTCCCTGCTCTTCCCCTCTGAAGACTGCCAAAGTCTCAGAACTGCTTCCTTGGACACTGGGGGACACCACCGGCTGAGTATAATTGCCACCGGCAGCAGGATATGTTCGTCGGCACAAAATGGATCCATCGGCCATCCATTGATTGCCGGTCGGCACTCTGTGCAGTCGGTCGGCAATAAATTCCTGCAGAACCTGTTTGACAGCAGCAGAGGACAAAATCTTGTATGGCAATGCAATTCAAGCCATGTATGCACCAACCAAGCTTCTTATCATGTGTATGACTCAAAGAGGTATGGTCCTTGGTTCTCGGACCACCAATCGCGCATTTTGATGCGTGATGGCCCGAAGAACCAAGTTGTGCACATTTTGATATCAAATGTAATGCAAGCAAACAAACCAAAGCCCAGTCCCTATCACTAAATCAAGGGACAAAGCATGCATGCAAGATGCAATGCAACCTAGGCATGCAAGCTAAGGATGCAACATGGCATGGCAAGGCACTTATGCAAGCATACAAGCAAACATGAGGCAATGCAAACCAATGAAAAGATGGGCTTAAACATGAGTTAGGCAGCTCTAATCAGGCCCAAAACAGTGGCCAAAGCTTAAGAAAATGGGACTAAGCACACATACACACATGCACATGTTAAGGCCTAAACACTTAAGCATCAAAGGACATCTTTTAAGCACACTTAAAAGGGAATAATCATGGACATATGGCATACATTAAACTCTGAGAATCATGCAAGAATGATGCCAAACCAAGCCAACAAATTAAGCTATGCATACAACATGGTCCAAGCATTCAAGGCGAACTCATGAAGCATTGAACTACACTTGATATAACCACACATGGCAAGACTCAAGCGACCAAAAACAGAGTTTTAGCACATAAAACAAAGCCCAAAAGACGGTTTAGATGGCAACTAAATGGCTTAAATCCAAAAGCATGCACAATGGCCAAAGCATGGAGCATACAACACAAGCTTTCAAAGCAACAATGAAGCATCAAAGGTAAGTACGTGAGCATGTTAAAGGGACTGAAATGGTACTACAAATGGTGCAAAACCACTAAATCGAAGCAAGCAAAGCATGCTAAACACTTATATACTTAAAGCTAGCAAGCCCAAAAGGCAAAGGGGCTATGAAATGCATGCCAAGATCGACCCAAGCAACTATGGACAGACCTAAAGCATGGCGAAATAAGCACAAAAGCTTCACAAAACCAAACCTAAAACATGCTAGAATAATGGCTTACAACCTAGGGCATGTTAAGGGAACAACAAGGCATTACATGGCATGTATGTTAAACTAACATGGTGTACCAAAACCAACACACAACAATGCTATTTCATGGCAAAATAAGCATAAAACACAGCCATGGCATGATCAACAAACACTCAACATAATGCTCCCTCAAGAGGCCAAAATAGGTCCTTTTCAAGGACAATAAGGAGAGGGGGTGGCCCTCTCCTTCTTGGGACTTCAAGGCACCATCCTTACCACTGAAATCCCTCAAGATTTCAGTGGTGAGGAGGCCCAAACACCAAAGTCCCGAAGCTCACTCAAAATGGCACAAAATGGGGCCTCTCAAGGCTTAGGAGGGGTCTAACACCTCCAAACCACAAAACACTCTAAATAAACTATTAAGAGGGCTTAAAAACAGAACTTTTTTGTATTATACACTAAACACAAAAACAGTTCTAAGATGGTCAAAAATAGAAAGCAAAAAAGGGGAATAAAAGACTAGTTTCTCACCCTTGTTGACCTTCTTCACAAATGGAGCTCCAGCAGCCTCTTGAGGTTGAAACCAGCTCCAAAACACTAAAAACACCTTTCAAGGGACTCAAGTTCAAGATATGGTGTATTGGTGTGTGTTTTTGAGCAAAAATGGGACAAAACACACACTTATAGAGATAGAATATGTATCAAACCCTAACCCTAGAACTCAAGCTTTACAAAAGCTGTCTAAAAATGTCTAACCTCTATGCCAAGAGAAGACCCTCTCCTTTATAGGCAATTCCCCTTGCAAAGCTTATTCAACAAGCTCTTTAAGAGAGAAATCCCTCCATACACGTGTATGGAGGGGAATGGAGTGGGTGCCAGCTATCACAGCTGGCACAAAATATCTACAAAAAGTAGATGAACAGTAGTCGGCTGGCCAAAATTGTCATTTTGACAAAATTGATGGCTGGTCGGCCAACAAGAGTGCCGGTCGGCCAAATATATGGCCGATGGACACAAACAACAGCCGGTGGCCTCAAGCCACGGCCGGTGATGTGTGGGGATGCCTCACAAGGCATTCCCTGCCCCTCCAAGGCAAAACACCAGTGTTTGGTGCAAAACCAGACACAAAACGGTCGAGTTCGGAGATCCTGAGGCAAGGCGCGTAGCCGAGACCTCCGGGAACTCTAAACGAACACAAGCATGGATGATCACCGAGTGTTCCAACGGTGACGTCCAAGTCTTGAGGACGGTCAAAAATGGGGTGTCTACAGTTGCCCCTCTTTGACAGAACTCGAAAGTCATAACAATGACGGGAGTGAATGTCAAAGCCCAGAGACGACCCATTTTTGACGAGGCCGAAGACTTAGACAAACATGCAAGACAAACAAGATATGCGCCCGGAGGCAGGGGCAAAATGCAAGATAATGCACGAAGCTGAGCATAACTTATGATCATGCAAAGAAAGCTGTAACGAAGCACACATGCGACAGTTTTAAGCTAGCATACACCAAGCTACACTACAATGCAGAAAGTGTGTATGAGAATTATACAATTCTCGATACGTCTCACTCGGAGGATATAATACCTGTGCGGCTCGTCTGGTCGCGCCAGCTCCAAATGAACCGTACATACAATATCGTGCTTGAAAAGAAAACAAACTTAACAGGTATGATATTATTAGCAACATGCATAACAATGCAAATCAGAGTCTGCGTGACAACGCAAGTGAAGTGTGCATGATGATGCAATCAAACAAATGTACCAATACAAGGAGGGCATGCGTAACAACGCAAGCAGGGTAGTGTGCAAAACAATGCAATTGAAACAAGCATAACAATGCGAGGTAGGCATGCGTGACAACGTGAGCCAAGTGAAGTGCATGACAATGCAATTAAGAATAAGCATAACAATGCGAATTAAATAAGTTGCAAAACCATGCAATGATAAGACGCGCATGACAATGCAATTAAGAATAAGCAAAACAATGCGAATTAAATAAATTGCAAAACCATACAATGATAAGACACGCATGCCAATGCAAATGAGACACGCATGCCAATGCAAATGACGAGCGAGACAACGCCAGTCACAAAGAAATGCAAAACAATGCAAGTGACGAGCGAGACAACGCCAGTCACAAGAGATGCAAAACAATGCAAGTGACGAGCGAGACAACGCCAGTCACAAGGGATGCAAAACAATGCAAGTGACGAGCGAGACAACACCAGTCACAAGAGATGCAAAACAATGCAAGTGACGAGCGAGACAACGCCAGTCACAAGAGATGCAAAACAATGCAAGTGACGAGCGAGACAACGCCAGTCACAAGAGATGCAAAACAATGCAAGTGACGAGCGAGACAACGCCAGTCACGAGAAATGCAAAACAATGCAAGTGACGAGCGAGACAACACCAGTCACCAGAGATGCAAAACAATGCAAGTGACGAGCGAGACAACGCCAGTCACGAGAGATGCAAAACAATGCAAGTGACGAGCGAGACAACGCTAGTCACAAGAGATGCAAAACAATGCAAGTGACGAGTGAGACAACGCCAGTCACAAGAGATGCAAAACAATGCAAGTGACGAGCGAGACAACGCCAGTCACAAGAGATGCAAAACAATGTAATGTACTAACAAGTACAGGTAAGGTGCGCAAGATAGCGCGAATGAAATGCTGAGGAAGGAACAAAGAGAGAAACATAGGGACTCATCCCAGTGTTTCAGAGTGGTTTAAGCATTAGAACGTATTCCGAATGCTTTTAACCGAAAAGGGAGAAACATAGGGACGTATCCCGGTGTTTCAGAATGGTGTGAGCATTGGAACGTATTCCGAACGCTTTTGACCGAAGAGGGAGAAACATAGAGACGTATCCCGGTGTTTCGGCAAGAAAGAGGAACATAGGGACGTATCCCGGTGTTCTGCAAGGAATGAGAAACATAGGGACGTATTCCGGTGTTTCGGAAAGAAAGAAAAACGTAGGGACGTATCCCGGTGTTTCGGAATGAAAGAGAAACGTAGGGACGTATCCCCGTATTTCAGAAAGAAGAGAGAAACGTAGGGACGTATCCCGGTGTTTCGGAAAGGGAGAAGAAACGTAGGGACGTATCCCGGTGTCTCGGAAAAGGAGGAGAAACATATGGACGTATCCCAGTGTTTCGGAACGGTATAAGCACCAGAACGTATTCCGAATGCTCTTAACCAAAGAAGGGGAAACATAGGGACGTATCCCGGTGTTTAGGGACGTATCCCGATATTTAGGGATGTATCTTGATGTTAGGGACGTATCCCAAAGGTTTAGGGATGTATCCCAGAGATCAGGGATGTATCCCAAAGATTAGGGACGTATCCCAAAGGTTAGGGACGTATCCCGGAGGTTAGGGATGCATCCCAAGGATTAGGGACGTATCCCAAAGGTTAGGGACGTATCCCAGTGATTCAGTAAGGAAGGAAGAAACGTAGGGACGTATCCCGGTGTTTCGGAAAGAGAGAAGAAACGTAGGGACGTATCCCCGTATTTCAGAAAGAAGAGAGAAACGTAGGGACGTATCCCGGTGTTTCGGAAAGAGAGAAGAAACGTAGGGACATATCCCGGTGTTCTGCAAGGAATGAGAAACATGGGGACATATCCCGGTGTTCCGCAAGAAATGTGAAACATTGGGACGTATCCTGGTGTTCCGCAAGGAATGTGAAACATAGGGACGTATCCCGGTGTTTCAGAAAGAGAGGGAAACATAGGGACGTATCCCAGTGTTTCGGAAAAGGGATAAGCATTGGAACGTATTCCAAATGAACTAAACCAGAGGAAGTCTGACCTGTCGCATGTGCGAGGAGAAAGAAAGACAATTGCAAGTGAAAAGGTGCATAACAATGCAAGTAATGGGCATAACAATGCTAGATAGATGTGCATAATCAATGCAATGAATGAGCATAACAATGCTAGTGAAGTGGGTGCATAACAATGCAATTGGAATGTGCATCACAATGCAAGTGGAACGTGCGTGACAACGCATATTTGAAACAAAATGCCGAATAAGGGAATACAAGCCTTAACGAGACCAAATTCAAACGCGACCTCTGATTTACCTTTCGGGGGGGTTTGCAACACACTTAGCTCAAAAACGGGCACACCCTGTTCATACCAGAGAGAGATAACATCTGCTGCTGCTTTAATTGCCATTCTGGCTTGAAGTAGGCTTAAGCTTGGGGTCGAGATACACTCATACTTTAGAGTAGTGACAAGGCCTGAGGAGGTACATCCGGAGTACAATCACGGAATTCACTGAAGGTGAAACACACTCAGATGCTTCAATTTTCCCTCCTTTCTTTTGCTTTGTAGTCTGGAACCCACATAGCTTCAGATAGGTCCTTGTTTTATTGTTCTCACATGACCTGGGTTGAACCCTACAGTTTTCGAAAGAACAAATTCCTTTTTTTGCACAAACGTGGAGAATGGCACAGCACTCTGAGCACAAGATTGATTTTTGAAATTGGGAAAATGAGTTATCGACCGGGTATTGAGCCTACAACTGAACACAGCAAAGACGACCCAACAACGGAAGACAAAAGGTAAACAACCTAAACACAACGAGACACACTCGAAAAAGACTCAAAACAAAAGTTGAGGTAAACAAAACAAAAGACACGACATATAGACGTGTTACAAAGACGAGAGACCTCAAATTTCGAGGAGCCAGTTTCTCCTGGTATGCTTTCCCACCCTTTTCTCATTTGTGATTCTCATATCACTCGGCCCTCAAGCTCGGTTTTTCTCACAAAACCCTTTTCTCACTTTTTCTTTCAGCGCACATCTCTCTATTCTTCAATCTCTCATTTTCAATCCTTCCCCTGGGTGGTTGATGGACAAACAGAAAGTTACAGGGTCTTGCCCCTAGCATTCCGCTAGATTCTTCTTCTTGTTCACAACAGCGAGTTTCTCCCACAGAGGGGTTGCGCTACAACTAGGTATGTAGCACATCTTCAGCTAACATCGGTTGATGATGCCCTACTGGGGAGTTTGGACGTGGTTAGATCTGTCCAGGTGAGGAAGTGGAACATCTTGATCCATTCCAATTCGTGCTTCGCACTCAACTTGATACCTCGTTGCTTGGAGGGTGAGAGAGCTTTCAGCCTTTTGTTGTTAACTTCAGTTGTGCCCTTCCTGGCAGGTAGAGTGCCCTTCTTGGCAAGTATGCTGATAGTGGGGAAAAGACAGGAAGCCTAACTCAACTGTGCCCCGAGTTCATCATTTTGACCAAAATGAGAGTTAGATTAACATGCTTGTTCGATTTTTGATTTGAAATCATGCAAGTCAGGCTATGAGCACTGAAATTTTTTTTTTTTGGGTCCAAGAAATGGTCTAGTTTTGGAAAAAATGAAATAATTTTCGAGAAAATTAGTCAACATCAGTAAAAATTCTCAGAAACTATTTTTGCAAACGGCCAATGCTCAACAAGCACGGAACCTACTCTTGAGATCCACAACCTCGGACCCATAGCAATGGAAAATTGCCCCTTGTTCGAAGAGAGCTGCATGGCAACGGAAAGTTGCCCCTTGTTTGAATGGCACCGTGGCACATTGTATGGCAACGGAAAGTTGCTCCTTGTCTGAATGGCACCGCAGCGCATTATAATCAGTCTTCATGGTAATGATCACAACCGAACTCTCGGATACAGAGAAGGCGAGGACCATCAAAAACCAATACATGGACACACTTGATTTGGAAGTGTTTATGGCTGGACTTCAGAATGAAGTTGCCTACGTATCCCAAACATGGGAATCAAGCCTTACGTAGTTCGGGGTTAAGGTACACTCGGGTATTAACCTCTCCTTTTTAGGCTCTAACTTTTGTCAAGGCACCCATCGCGGGTTTTCGACCTTGTGAGCTTTGTTCTTCTTTCTTTTTCATTTCATTTCTTCTCTTTTTTTTTCTTTTTTTTTCTCTTTTCTTTTTTTTTTCTTCTTGCTTTTTGTATATATCTTTTCTTGCTCTAACTTTTGCCTAGGTAGCCCTTTCAGGGTTTTCGGCCCAGCGAGCCTCTCAAAGGGTAAAAGTGTAACAAGTCCATGCCAAATGGTTTTAGGATCTCGAAGCCATCCGTATCCAAGAGAGTGGCTGTTGTATCGATTTGCAGAAGGATCCATCTTCGGCTCTTCGAGCACATCTGACATCTTTTGCCCCTAGTTCGAGGGGTGCTTCTGATCTAGCTTTGTAAGCTTCTTTTGATGACATCTGATCTTCTCGCCCCTAGTTCATGGGCTGCTTCTGATCTGGCCACACAGGCCTCACATTGTAGTTGACCGTTGAACATTCTGAATTCAAGTTCAAGGTTTGGAAGCAAAGGGGTTGAGTCTCGAGGCTGAGAGCGATCCTAGGCTGCACAATCTCAAGAGCAGTTCCACACAAGTCTTCACAGGACTGCACAAAACATTTTGTTTTTGAAAATTTTTAAGAAAGCGACGAGTCACTCGCGCTGAAGATAGTATGAAACCAGTCTAGATCAAGCCAGGGTCCTTCTCAGTACTCACGCTAACAAGCATGATTTCATTCATTAAGGGCTTAGCACGCCTCTCTTTCTCTCAAATGATCAAAGTTTTGCAAATCCCGAGGAATTCCTTCCTCTTCATTTTTATCACCGCAGTGTTCAAAAAGTTTTTGAAAAACTTAGGTCATTACAACGAGTTCAAGGCACAAGAGAGTAGGTAGAATATACTGCCAATCCATTCACATCCTCCGGCACAACTAACTCAAACCGAAAGCAAGCATGAAAACGAGATAGCCATAGCTGTTTCATTCCAATTTCCTGACTGCAACTGGCTCCTTAACTGAGACAGACTCAAAAGGAAAACAAAACAGGTAATTACAAGACAGAACAGTGTTCAAGGCAACAACCCCGGAATCACCTGGTATTCTATACAAGACAGACTCGACTTGCTACAACAAGGCCGACCCGTAAGCAAAAAGGACTGACTCAAAACAATGAGACAGACTCAAAGCAAAACAAAAGACTGACTCGGCACTCAAGCCAGAATTTACAAAATTAGCATTTGCAAATGCTCAAAAATGCGTGCCAGACGCCACATCAAAAAAAATATCGGACGTCGCCCGCAGGTGGTTCACTTTCTGATCACATATTCGCGGTATCTGTGTCCTCAAAATCCAGCAATTGGGTGGTAACGGACTTTGCTGAGGTGGGGGGGAGGATAACCTCGTTGTCAATCAAATCCTGTACCTCATGACGGAGGCGAAAGCAATTATCAGTAGGGTGGCCGGTCTGCTGATGGTACGCACAGTACTGAGTGGCGTCATGGCCTGCTGGGAGGGGTTTGGGGAGCGGCCTAGGCTCGAGGGGTTTAAGATGTCCCCTTTCGGCCAAAATCTGAAGTGCCTTTGACAATGGCATGTAGAGTTCATGAAAGACCAGGCGTCCTCGGGGCAGGTACTTTGGAGCCTGATTGTTCTTGCTAGACGCACTAGCGAAAGGGTCGGCAGGTGCCGCCTTGGCTTTCTAATATTTCCCAGGTGCAGGGTTGGGAACGGAAGGAACTGTCCTGGCATGACGGGGCCTGTCCCGACTTTCTGGCTGACTAGAACTACCCTCGGGTGGAGTGGGGAAAGCATCCTCCACAGCTTTTGTCACAACTGCAGATACCTGTTGCTTATTCATCCCCCCGGCTTTCAAAGCCTCGACTGCCCACAGCAGTTGTTCGATAGGATCGGCATCCGCCTTCATTTTGTCTTTTCCTCTGGCCTCAGCCTGATCGAGGGTTTGGGTTGATGTTGTTACGTCATTGCCATAGTTGGAGGTCATCTCTGGTTGGCTAAGTTCAATCACAATCCGCCCTAACAGCGGGGGCTCTTGAGGTACAAAGTTCCCGGCATATGGTGCAGCTGGCGGCGAAGCGAACATTCCATAGGCGAGATCCGCCACGGACCTTTGGAGATCACCTATCATCCCCATTAGTTCAAATGTAGTAGGCTCGCGAGCCTGATATAACTGAGGGGCCCAGATCGGGTGCGCAACAGGCGACCTGGGTGGATGTGGCATATCAACATTGGTCTCACTTTGTAAAGTGACTCCTTGGTCTAGTGCAGCTGTCATAACCACGATCTCTTCCGAATTCTGCGTCATGCTGAGTCCGCTATACTGGATGGCAACCAACAGATCGGATATCTAGCTTGCCTCAGCAAAAGGAAACACTGGCTGTTCTGAATCAGACTCTCTGTACCTTGAAAGGAAAAACAAGCAGCATTTCAGCCCAAACAGATCAATCACGAGTGTAGCTGAACAACTGTACTCTACTACTGATCACTGTTCCCCAGAAATCACTGGCCCAAAACACTGAATCTGATACCCGCAGATATAACTGATCCTCAAAAGCTGATACTGGCGCCCTCAGGCCTGATACCCAGATTCGCAAACTGGTATATGCATTCCCTGTAGAGATACACTCTAAAAGCACATAGCATGTAAAAGAGAGCCAAAACACCCCTATGTTGGGGTAGGGTTCCCCTGTCCTATTTTGTTAGGAGCTAGGGTTTCACTACGCACGCAGCGGTTTCAAACAACCTATATCGGGTAAGCAACCTGTCCTAGTTTGGAATGGTCACTATGGATTTCGAATATGCACTAGGTCGAATGGTCAAAAAGGGTGCCCCGGTACAAACCGGGGTTTGTGTTCCCATACTGGCAGAGCCCGCAACCGGTCAGCCTTATGGACATGCCTTGACAAGACAAGCCTCCGGCAAACCGCTCAGGAATAGAAGATGGCCAACACGGTGTCCTAGGCGCACCAATGCACAAGCAATGCAAAGAAACACATAGATGAAATCAAAACAGGATATCACGAGTTCGAGTCAAGCTCTCTAAATCCCCAGCGGAGTCGCCAGAAACTGTAGACGCGCCCGTGGGCCTCTCCCTACAGTTCGGACTCCCTTTTGTTGTTGCGGTTCTTAATCTGAACCAAAGAGTCCAACTCTGGCAAATCGTTTTGAGAAAATAGATTTTTAGAAAAGAAGTGCCAAACATGGACTGCTTTGCCAGATACAGAGTCGCCACCTAAATATTTTTTAAATGGGGAAATTTAGGAAACCCTGACTCGGTGCCAAAGGCCACGTGTCCGTCATCACCAAAGTTGCCTCGGCTCGGGAACTTGGGTACGATCGAGGAAGGTCAGCTATGAGCACCCCCTCTCGCCCGATCCGAAGATCGGCCTCTACTAACCATGATATCCAATTTTGAAAACGCTATGTGTTCTTATTCCGGTTATTAGCCTAGAATTACTATGTTATGCGCGCGACAAACAAGTATAGACTAGATTGCCTAATTTGGAAATAAGCATTGCATATCCGTTGGTTTTGGAAAACGCTTTGGAATTTGCTACTCGCGAGTAGGCTAAAACACGGATTTCAACGAGTTTTTCCAACTCAAACAATCCAACCTCCACCCACAGGCACTCAAGCAGTTTAACACGTAAGCATTTAGCCTCATGGTAAGCATACTGTCATGTTAACACTCGCACGCATGCGGTATGCTAAAGCATGAAAATACTTACATCGTACTCCGTGCCAAAACAATAAACTAGTTAGCAAACATGCATGGTCCTAGTTCATGTTAGAAATGGCTAATGCATCACACACGAAATGTCACTAGACAGGCTCGGCTATCCTAAACATGGCATGTGAAATGCAATCAATTGATGCACGTATTCAATTTGGAATTTGAAGTACAATGCAGTTAGCATGATGTACCGAGCCTGGTGCATGCAAAACAGATGAATGAATGCACGCATGCTATCATACTGTTATGCTAATTTAAATATGCCCTAATCTACCATCATAAGCAGGTAAGTAAAAGGGAGAAAGAAGTGGGGATTGGAAGACATACACACACTCACCCACACTTATTACAGATTCACCCTCGCTCGGAGGGACCAAAAGAATATACAGTCCGAATAACGAATTAACTACTCTAGCTAATTAAATTATTACAGACCAATTAAGTTAATGAAGTAAATTAATTAATCTAATTAAAACAGTAAACCGCCTCGGGAAGAGGGCCTAATGCAATGCATGCTTGGTTCCTGCTCGGAAGCGCACTGCCATACATAGACTACCTCTGTTTTCCCTGCTCTTCCCCTCTGAAGACTACCAAAGTCTCAGAACTGCTTCCTTGGACACTGGGGGACACCACCGGCTGAGTATAATTGCCACCGGCAGCAGGATATGTTCGTCGGCACAAAATGGATCCATCGGCCATCCATTGATTGCCGGTCGGCACTCTGTGCAGTCGGTCGGCAATAAATTCCTGCAGAACCTGTTTGACAGCAGCAGAGGACAAAATCTTGTATGGCAATGCAATTCAAGCCATGTATGCACCAACCAAGCTTCTTATCATGTGTATGACTCAAAGAGGTATGGTCCTTGGTTCTCGGACCACCAATCGCGCATTTCGATGCGTGATGGCCCGAAGAACCAAGTTGTGCACATTTTGATATCAAATGTAATGCAAGCAAACAAACCAAAGCCCAGTCCCTATCACTAAATCAAGGGACAAAGCATGCATGCAAGATGCAATGCAACCTAGGCATGCAAGCTAAGGATGCAACATGGCATGGCAAGGCACTTATGCAAGCATACAAGCAAACATGAGGCAATGCAAACCAATGAAAAGATGGGCTTAAACATGAGTTAGGCAGCCCTAATCAGGCCCAAAACAGTGGCCAAAGCTTAAGAAAATGGGACTAAGCACACATACACACATGCACATGTTAAGGCCTAAACACTTAAGCATCAAAGGACATCTTTTAAGCACACTTAAAAGGGAATAATCATGGACATATGGCATACATTAAACTCTGAGAATCATGCAAGAATGATGCCAAACCAAGCCAACAAATTAAGCTATGTATACAACATGGTCCAAGCATTCAAGGCAAACTCATGAAGCATTGAACTACACTTGATATAACCACACATGGCAAGACTCAAGCGACCAAAAACAGAGTTTTAGCACATAAAACAAAGCCCAAAAGACGGTTTAGATGGCAACTAAATGGCTTAAATCCAAAAGCATGCACAATGGCCAAAGCATGGAGCATACAACACAAGCTTTCAAAGCAACAATGAAGCATCAAAGGTAAGTACGTGAGCATGTTAAAGGGACTGAAATGGTACTACAAATGGTGCAAAACCACTAAATCGAAGCAAGCAAAGCATGCTAAACACTTATATACTTAAAGCTAGCAAGCCCAAAAGGCAAAGGGGCTATGAAATGCATGCCAAGATCGACCCAAGCAACTATGGACAGACCTAAAGCATGGCGAAATAAGCACAAAAGCTTCACAAAACCAAACCTAAAACATGCTAGAATAATGGCTTACAACCTAGGGCATGTTAAGGGAACAACAAGGCATTACATGGCATGTATGTTAAACTAACATGGTGTACCAAAACCAACACACAACAATGCTATTTCATGGCAAAATAAGCATAAAACACAGCCATGGCATGATCAACAAACACTCAACATAATGCTCCCTCAAGAGGCCAAAATAGGTCCTTTTCAAGGACAACAAGGAGAGGGGGTGGCCCTCTCCTTCTTAGGACTTCAAGGCACCATCCTTACCACTGAAATCCCTCAAGATTTCAGTGGTGAGGAGGCCCAAACACCAAAGTCCCGAAGCTCACTCAAAATGGCACAAAATGGGGCCTCTCAAGGCTTAGGAGGGGTCTAACACCTCCAAACCACAAAACACTCTAAATAAACTATTAAGAGGGCTTAAAAACAGAACTTTTTTGTATTATACACTAAACACAAAAACAGTTCTAAGATGGTCAAAAATAGAAAGCAAAAAAGGGGAATAAAGAACTAGTTTCTCACCCTTGTTGACCTTCTTCACAAATGGAGCTCCAGCAGCCTCTTGAGGTTGAAACCAGCTCCAAAACACTAAAAACACCTTTCAAGGGACTCAAGTTCAAGATATGGTGTATTGGTGTGTGTTTTTGAGCAAAAATGGGACAAAACACACACTTATAGAGATAGAATATGTATCAAACCCTAACCCTAGAACTCAAGCTTTACAAAAGCTCTCTAAAAATGTCTAACCTCTATGCCAAGAGAAGACCCTCTCCTTTACAGGCAATTCCCCTTGCAAAGCTTATTCAACAAGCTCTTTAAGAGAGAAATCCCTCCATACACGTGTATGGAGGGGAATGGAGTGGGTGCCAGCTATCACAGCTGGCACAAAATATCTACAAAAAGTAGATGAACAGTAGTCGGCTGGCCAAAATTGTCATTTTGACAAAATTGATGGCTGGTCGGCCAACAAGAGTGCCGGTCGGCCAAATATATGGCCGATGGACACAAACAACAGCCGGTGGCCTCAAGCCACGGCCGGTGATGTGTGGGGATGCCTCACAAGGCATTCCCTGCCCCTCCAAGGCAAAACACCAGTGTTTGGTGCAAAACCAGACACAAAACGGTCGAGTTCGGAGATCCTGAGGCAAGGCGCGTAGCCGAGACCTCCGGGAACTCTAAACGAACACAAGCATGGATGATCACCGAGTGTTCCAACGGTGACGTCCAAGTCTTGAGGACGGTCAAAAATGGGGTGTCTACAGTTGCCCCTCTTTGACAGAACTCGAAAGTCATAACAATGACGGGAGTGAATGTCAAAGTCCAGAGACGACCCATTTTTGACGAGGCCGAAGACTTAGACAAACATGCAAGACAAACAAGATATGCGCCCGGAGGCAGGGGCAAAATGCAAGATAATGCACGAAGCCGAGCATAACTTATGATCATGCAAAGAAAGCTGTAACGAAGCACACATGCGACAGTTTTAAGCTAGCATACACCAAGCTACACTACAATGTAGAAAGTGTGTATGAGAATTATACAATTCTCGATACGTCTCACTCGGAGGATATAATACCTGTGCGGCTCGTCTGGTCGCGCCAGCTCCAAATGAACCGTACATACAGTATCGTGCCTGAAAAGAAAACAAACTTAACAGGTATGATATTATTAGCAACATGCATAACAATGCAAATCAGAGTCTGCGTGACAACGCAAGTGAAGTGTGCATGATGATGCAATCAAACAAATGTACCAATACAAGGAGGGCATGCGTAACAACGCAAGCAGGGTAGTGTGCAAAACAATGCAATTGAAACAAGCATAACAATGCGAGGTAGGCATGCGTGACAACGTGAGCCAAGTGAAGTGCATGACAATGCAATTAAGAATAAGCATAACAATGCGAATTAAATAAGTTGCAAAACCATGCAATGATAAGACGCGCATGACAATGCAATTAAGAATAAGCATAACAATGCGAATTAAATAAATTGCAAAACCATGCAATGATAAGACACGCATGCCAAATGAACACAAACATGGATGATCACCGAGTGTTCCAACGGTGACGTCCAAGTCTTGAGGACGGTCAAAAATGGGGTGTCTACACCCCTTGTTTAACAAGATGTTGAAGTTGGTTGGTGAGTGTGGTGTGGGATTGAAACCACCTAGCTATCATGAAGTGAGAGTATCTTTTTTTGAAAAAAGCGGTTGATCATGTGAATGCAAGTTTAGAAGTGTATAGAAAGGAATGGAAGAAGATGGGTTGCACTATAATGTCCGATAGATGGACCGATGGAAAGTCTCGCTCTCTTACTAATTTCCTTATTAATAATCCAAGTGGAACGGTGTTTATTAAATCAATGGACACCTCCGTTGCAATTAAAAATTTTATAAAATTATTTGAGATGCTTGATGACATTGTGAATGAAATTGGGGAAGAAAATGTGGTTCAAGTGGTAACCGATAGTGCATCGGCCTATGTAGGTGCCAGTAGATTATTGGAAGAGAAGCTGACTAAATTGTTTTGGTCCCCATGTGCAACACATTGCCTTGGCTTAATGTTAAGTGACATAAGCGAGTTGACAGTTTTCAAAGATACAATAATTAAAGCCAAGGAAATCGCTGTGTGCATTTATAGGCATGCTTAGGTGCTTGATTTGTTCAGAAATTTATAAAGAATAGCGAGTCGACAAGACCCGCGGTTACTAGATTTGCTACCGCGTTCCTTACTTTAAAAAGTTTCCAAGATAGAAAGCTTCAACTTAGAGCTATGTTTGCATCAAAAGAATGGGCTAGAAGCAGCTATTCTACATCTGTTAATGCAAAAAAGGCACAAGGAACAATCTTGGGAGATGCTAGATTTTGGAAAGCAATCAAGTATTGCTTAAAGTGTGTGCTCCATTTGGTGAAAAATTTGAGGCTTGTGGATGGTGATGCAAAGCCAGTAATGAGATTTATTTATGAAGCTATGGATAGAGCAAAGGAAGAAATTGCTTCAAACTTGAACCATGTGAGGGGTAGATATAAGCGCATTTAGGAAATTATTGATACTAGATGGGATTTACAACTCCACAGGCCTTTTCATGCGGCGGTATATTACCTTAATCCGATGTAAGTTTTTTACTATTTTTCTCTAATTATTTGTGTTGTATTGTGTGACTTATATACAAAATGTGTAATGGAATTTATTTATAAAGTTATCTTTATTTCTAGATTTCATTATCAAGAAAATTTCACTACAAATACGGAGGTGAAAATTGGTTTATTTAAAACCATTGAGAGGATGTATCCGGATATTGCGGATAGAGTGAAGGTTGATGAGCAATTAGAAAAGTTCAAGAAGGCTGAGGGTATGTTTGGTATGAGCATGGCCATCTTGACAAGGAAAAAGAAACAACCCAGTAAATTTTTTGATTATGAAATTGTATATTCACAATTTCACAACAATTATGTTGGCATGCTTTATTCTCTAACATCTCTTTATCATTTAATTACAGCTCTATGGTGGGAAAGTTATAGAGAAGAGTGCAAAGAGCTTCAAAAGCTAGCTATTAGAGTGCTAAGTCTTACTTGTAGTGCCACCAGGTGTGAGAGAAATTGGAGTACTTTTGATCATGTACACTCGAAGAAAAGAAACCGATTGGAGCAACAACGGTTGAATGCTTTAGTTTTTGTGAAGTATAACATTCAACTTGAGTTGAAGCAAATTAAGAGACAAGAAAGGGGTGAGGCTTATGATCCTATTTATTTATCGAATATGGAATCTGATGATGAATGGATTACTGAGAAAGAGGATCCATGTCTACCCAAAGATCATTCATGGATGGACATCCAAGAGTGCTTCGAAGATGATGAAGGTGCAACAACTAGCAAAAAGAGAAAACGAGTTATAATTCTATATTTTAAATATGTTAATTTCAAAGATTTAGTTTCTATATTTTCACATTTACTTGCTCATTCATAACCTTATTTAATTTTATTAATGTAGGACCAAGAAATTTAAATGCCACCGATAGAGGAAAAAGAAAAGTATTTGAAGATGATGATGAAGTTAAATTGATTGAAGGTAGAGAAGAGAAAGAGGAAGAAGAGTTTAATGAAGTGACTATGGTAGATAATGATGAAGATGATGACTCTGATATTGACCTTGGAGATGATGTAGATTGAAATGAAGAAATGAAGGCTTTTTGGAATTTTTAACTTTGTCTAATCTAACTTTTGTTTTGTATGGTCTCTTTTTGACACAAGTTACTTTACAAGTATAAATTAGAGTTTTGAAAAGTTTAGAACTTATTAAGTTGTGAACCTTATTCATGATCATACATTCATAAAATCATATTATAATGAATGTGGATTGCCATACATATATGTTGTGATATGAATTTACATAAATTATACCCTAAATACATAAATATAATATAGGATGATAGATCACGGTGGGGCTCGGACCCACATCTCTTGCCATAAAAGCGTCTTACCTATTTAGACCACGTGATCATCATGTAAAATAACATTTTCATTACTTTAAATCTAAATATTTCATATTTTTATAATATTTAAGTGTATAAATATGTGTTTGTATGTAATTTAGAAAAAGTAACTGAATCTTTACGATTTACGATTCGATTTGATTCGCGATTCGGTATATGGCCATTTCGATTCACGATTCGAATCTCGATTTGACAACTATGGTCGTTACAAGGTCGCCTAGTTGCATGTTGGTGCAGAAGTTGAAATTGCTTAAAGGGGACCTGAAAAGCTGGAATAGGGAGGTTTTCGGCCATCTAGAGGGTCAGCGACAGGTGATGGTGTCCTTATTATCTTCCTTGGATGAGTTAGAGGCAGACGGAGGCTTATTGCCGAATGATGTTGCCAGAAAGGAGGCGGCTAGACAGGATTATGTCCGCATTTCACACTTAGAGGAGGTGAGTTTCAGATAAAAGTCTAGGTGTATGTGGTTAAAGGATGGTGTAGACGCGCCCTCGGGTCTCAATGCTACAGTTCGGACTCCGATTTGTGTCGGTTCTTAATCTGACCTCACAATGTGCAATGTGAGATTGATAAATCACCAAAGAGTCCAAATCCGGCAAATCGTTTTGGAAAATAGATTTTTGTAAAGAAGTGTCAAATATGGACTGCTTTGCCAGATACAGAGTCGCCACCTAAATATTTTATTTTGAGGGAATTTAGAAAACCCTGACTCGTTGCCTAAGGCCACATGTCCATCATCACCAAAGTTGCCTCGGCTCGGGAACTTGGGTACGATTGGGGAAGGTCAGCTATGAGCACCCCCTCTCGCCCGATTCGAAGATCGGCCTCTACTAACCATGATATCTAGTTTTGAAGATGTTATGTGTTCTTATTCCGGTTATTAGCCTAATCTTACTATGTGATGCACGCAGCAAAACAAGTATAGACTAGATCGCCTAATCTGGAACAAAGTATTGCATATCCGTTTGTTTGGAAAAATGGTTTGAAGTTTGCTACTCGCAAGTAGACTAAAACACGGATTTCAATGAGTTGTTCCAACTCAAACAATCCAACCTTCACCCACAGGCATTC
Source organism: Camellia granthamiana (assembly GCA_036172215.1). Taxonomy (NCBI): domain Eukaryota; kingdom Viridiplantae; phylum Streptophyta; class Magnoliopsida; order Ericales; family Theaceae; genus Camellia; species Camellia granthamiana. The sequence continues at coordinate 15,084,000 of CM069913.1, forward strand.
AGGCAGTTTATATCACATAAGCATATAGCCACATGGTAAGCATGCTGTCATGTTAACATTCACACTCATGCGAGATGCTAAAGCATAAAAACTTACCGAGTACTCCGAGCCAAAACAAAGAATTTGTTAGCAATCAATGTATGATCCAAGTCCATGTCAAGTGGCTAATGCATCGCATACAAAATGTAACTAGAATAGGCTCGACTAATCCTAGGATAGCATGTGGAATGCAACAAGTAACATGTATTCAAGTTAGGTTTGAAATACCATGCAGTTAGCATGATGCGCCGAGCCCGGTGCATGCAATACAAATGAATAGATGCACGCATGCATAGCATAAGGTATGCTAAATTAAATATGTCCTAATACTAACTATCAAAAGCAGGTAAGTAAAAGGGAGAAAGAAGTGGGGGTTGGAAGACATGCACGCACGCACCCACACTTATTACAAATTCGCCCTCGCTCTGAGGGGCCAAAAGAATAATACAATTTAACCAACTAACAAGCTAATTAAATAATTACAAACCAATTAACTAGTTAAGCAAATGAACTAAGCTAAGAAAGAAATAAAACAGCCTCGGGAAGAGGGTCCAATATACGCATGCTCAGGTTTGCTCGGAAATCCGTCGCCATGCACAAGTTACCTCTGTTTACCCTGCTCTGCTCCTCTGAAAATTGCACAAGTCCCAAGGAATGCTCTCTGAACACTGGGGGATGCCACCGGCTATGAGGAATGGTCACCGGCCATGGATAAGTGGCCATCGACCATATATTGAGCTCTCGGCCGCCAATGTATGGCCGGTCGGCACTGAGTGTGGTTGATCGGCCATCTATGCCTGCAGAATCCTATTTTGACAGTAGCAGAGGGCAAACATGGTATGGCAATGCATTTCAAGCAAATGTGTGCACCGACACCCTCCTTATCATGTTTATGACTCAAAGGAGGATGGTCCTCGATTCTCGGACCACCAATCGCGCATTTCAATGCATAATGGCCCAAGAAGCCAAGTTGTGCATTTTGATTTCAAATGAAATGCAAACCAAATAAACACATAAGGCCCAACCTCTATCACTTGATCAAAAGGCAAGGCATGCATGCCAAATACAACCTAAGCATGTTAGCTAAGTATGCAACATGAGCATGCAAGCAAGCAATGTGCACTAGGCACTCAACCTAAGCAAACAAGCATGCAAGGCATGGAACAACTATGCTAATGACAAGCATACAAGATGCAATTAAAACATGCAAGTATGCAAGACATATAACATGTTAAGCAACTTGACCAAGGGGATGCATGCCAAATGCAAAGTGTTTCAAGCATGCCATAACATGCGATAGGCCAAATATGCAACAACACACAAGGCAAGCATGCGACCACATGTAAGGGAGGGACTTACACCAAGATGGACAGCTCTCTACTAGGTCCAAAACAGTGGCCAAATGCTATGGAAATGAGGGCCAAAACACATTCAAACATGCATGCACACAAAGTCCAACACTTAAGCATCAAAGAACTAACCTTTAAGCACACTTAAAAGGGGATAATCATGGACAAATGGCATGCATAATAAGCTCTGAAATCATGTTATAAGAGGTGCCAAACCAAGTAAACAAGACAAGCCAAGCATGCAACAATGCCCAAAACTCAAGACAAGCCATGGGGCTTAAACCAAAGCTATATGAAACAAGCCCCAAAGGGCCATGAGGACCTAAAACAGGTCCAATGCAGGTCTAAACAAGACCAAAGACGCATCTAGATGGCATCTAAATGGTCTAAACATGGAAGCATACACAAAGGTCCAAACATGGAGCATAAGACACAAGCCTTTTAAAGCATTAAAGGGGCATCAAATGCAAGCAAACAAGCATACCATGAGGACTGAAATGACATGGTAAGTGGTTCCAAACCACTGAAACAAAGCAAGTAAAGCATGCTAGAGGGGTCAACACTCAAGGCTCAAAAGGGTGATTACATGGTAGCTATACAAAGCAAAGCATGGATGACCCAAGCAACCAAAAACAGACCTTAGGCATACTAAAACATGCATAAAAGCTTCACAAAACTAGGTCAAAACAAGTAAGCATAGTGGTCTAAATGCTAGGCACATATTAAGGCAATTCATGGCATTACAAGACAAGTATGCAAGGCAAGCATGGTATGTCTAAACCAATTAAAAACAGTGCTAAATCATGGCAAAATAAGCACAAATAACACTTAAGACATGGCCAACATGCACTTAAACAAGATGCTCACACATGAGGCTAAAATGGCCAACATTGAAGGCAACAAGGAGAGGGGATGGCCCTTTCCTTCTTAGGACCTTAAGGCACCATCCCCACCACTGAAATCCCTCTGGATTTCAGTGGTGAGGAGGCCAAGACAAGGTGGTCCTGGAGCTCACCAAAAATAGCACAAAATGGGGGTCAAACAAGGCCTAAGAGGGGTCAAACAACCCCAAACACCAAAGCGACCTTAAACAACTATTTTAAGCACTTAAAATTAGAACTTTTATATGTTATAATTTAAGCTTAAAAACAGATGCAAGGATGGCTAAAAGCCTATGCAAAAATGGGGAATAAAGGAGATAGGTTCTTACCCTTGAAGAACACTTCAAGAACACCAACCTCAGACCTCCCTTTGGATCAAAATCAGCTCAAAAACCTTGAAACCAGTCCCTCAACACCTCCATAACCGAAGTATGGTGTAATACTAGGTGCCTTAGTGCAAAACTAAGAACAAAACACCCCTTTTGGAACACCAAACACACACAACTATATAGAGAGATATATATATATATATGCCCTAATCTCAAAGTTGTTCAACCTCTGGAAAGGGAGGGGAGGCCTTCCTCTTACAGGCAAGGCCAATCCAAGCTTCCAAGAGAAGCTAAGTTAAGGGAGCAAATCCCTCCATACATGTGTATGGAGGGGGTGCAAAGTGGGTGCCAGCTAGCACAGCTAGCACAAAATATCTGCCAAAAGCAGATGCACAGTGGTCGGCCAGCCAAAAATGACAAATTGGCCAAACCAATGGTCGACCGACTACAAAGAGTGCCGACTGGCCATCACCAATGGCCGGTAGCAACAAAACAGGGCCGGTGGCCTCAAGCCATGGCCGGTGAGGTGTGGGGATGGCCAACAAGCCTTCCTCTATCCTTAGAAGCAAAACAACAAGTGTTTGGTGCAAAACCAAGCACAGAACAGTCAAGTCGAGAGGTCTTGAGGTAAGGTGCGTGGCCGAGACCTCCGAGAACTCAAGACGAACACGAACATGGATGATCACCGAGTGTTCAAACGGTGACGTCCAAGTCTTGAGGACAGTCAAAAATGGGGTGTCTACAAATGGGGATCGTAACACAAAGTTCTTTCATCGGATGACTAATGCTCACCGTTGGATGAATCATATTAGTCGAATGCGGGTGGATGGGCATGACCTGGTTCATGAAGAGGAGATCAAATGGGGGATTGTAGTTTTTATCAAAATTTGTTTCGCCCACAAGAAGGGGAGTGGCGGCCAGGGATGGCAGGGGCTCATTTTGATATGATCTCGACTGAGGAGAGGGTGGCCTTGGAGCAAGTCTTTACGAAGGAGGAGGTATTTTGGGCTTTGCAAACCATCAGTGGAAATAAGGCTCCAGGTCCGGATGGCTTCACTATGGCTTTCTTTCAACATTGTTGAAGTGTGGTTAAGGCAGATGTGATGGTAACATTGGAGGCTTTTTTCCTGACTCAGCATTTTGAGAAAAGCCTTAATGTGACTTTTTTGGTTTTGATTCCGAAGAAAGGAAGGGCTGAAGACATCAGAGACCTTAGGCCAAGTCAGTTTGCTTGGGAGTATATACAAACTGTTGGCTAAGGTGTTGGCAAATAGACTTCGAGGGATGTTGCAGACAATAGTGTCTGAACCTCAAAATGCTTTTGCGGGGGTTGGCAGATTTTAGATACAATCTTGGTGGCTAATGAGTGTGTGGATTCTCAGATCAGACAGGAGCGACCTGGTGTGATTTGCAAGTTGGACATTGAAAAGGTCGACGACAATGTGCGGTGGTAGTTTCTTTTGTATGTTTTGGATCGTATGGGTTTTGGGGAGACTTAGTGTCACTGGATTCGGTTATGTTTTTCTACTGTGCGGTTGTCTATTCTAGTTAATGGTACTCCAGCAGGGTTCTTTCAGACATATCGAGGTCTTCGTCAGGGAGACCGTTTGTCACCACTATTGTTTATTCTAGTGATGGAGGCCTCAAGCAGATTGTTGGGAAACGCAAGTCGTGAAGGTTTGCTGGAAGGTTTTGTGTTGGGGTCTCCCTCAGGAGCATCTATGAGTGTTTCCCATTTGTTGTACGCAGATGATGCGCTAATCTTTTGTTGTGTTTTGAGGCTATCTCAAGCCTTCGGGTGAATTTAAGGAAGTCTGAGATGATTCCAGTGGGTAAGGTAGAGGGATTACATGTGCTAGCAGTGATGTTGGGCTATAAGGTGTCCATTTTGCCGATGACTTATTTGGGTTTGCCGTTGGCGGTGTCGTTTAAGGCTCATGGGGTATGGAACGGGGTTGTGGAGTGGATTCAGCGACGGTTAGCAAGTTGGAAGAAGCAATATCTTTTGAAAGGGGGAAGGTTGACTCTGATCAAGAGTATGTTGAGCAGTATCCCGACATACTTTATGTCTGTGCATGTTATTCCGATGTCTGTGGCGCGACAGATTGATAAGTTACAAAGGGATTTCCTATGGGGCAGTGGTGGTGATGATTTTAGTTATCACTTGATGGATTGGAGGTGGATTTGTCAACCGAAAGTGGCAAGGGGGTTAGGGGTGAGGAGTTTGGTGACTTTTAATAGAGCGTTGTTGGGAAAATGGCTGTAGCGCTTTGCTTGGGAGCTAGAGCAACTGTGGCGAAAGGTGGTGGCTGTTAAGTATGGTGTCACTTGGGGGGAGTGGGGGTCAGGGACGGTGATGGATTCTCATGGTTGTGGGTTATGGAAAGGGATTTGGTTGGGGAGAAGAGAGTTTTGGGATAGGGTGGGTTTTCGGGTAGGTGGTGGAGTGAGAGTGTGTTTCTGAAAGGATAGGTGGTGTGGTGTGGTGTGGATTTGCTGGAGGATCACTTTCCTTTGATCTTCATCATTGTGAGAGATCAAGAGGCTATGGTGACATCTTATTTCAGGGCTGTAAGGGGGGTGGTCTGGGACATTATGTTACGGCATCAAGTTCAAGACTGGGAGGTTGATCAGATGGTGAAGTTATGGAGCTACTTGTATGGATTGGGTGTGACTGGGGTGGGGGTGGATGTTTTGGGGTGGAATGTTGGGGCTAAGGGGTGTTTTTCGGTCTCGTCATTCTATTGGAGCATGGTAGGAGGGGTGAGACGGGATTTCCCTTGGAGGAGTGTTTGGGTGCTAGGAGTTCTATCTAAGGTGGTTTTCTTTATGTGGACGGCGGCTTTGAGTCGCAATCTCACGATTCATAATTTGATGCGACATTGTCACATTCTAGTAAATCGGTGTTATATGTGTTGTGCAAATGCAGAGTCTGTGGATCATTTGTTCTTGCATTGCCCGGTTGCTTTCCGTGCGTGGGGCTTTGTGTTCTCTCTTTTTGGGATTGTTTGGGTTCAGCCGCGGAGGGTGGTGGACATGTTGTGGTGTTGGCGCGGGACTCGGGTTGGTCGTCGACGACGGCTTGTGTGGTATTTGGTTCCTTTTTGTTTGATGTGGTTAGTTTGGTTAGAACGTAATAGGTGCACGTTTAAGGAGATTCATCGCACAGTTAGTTGGCTTGAGAGTCGTCTTTTGGCTATTTTATATAGTTGGTTAGAGATGAAAACTGATCTGGATATGTATGGTTTTTCAAAGTTTTTGGACGAGGTTATAGGTTAGAGGATGTGTTTCGTCCTCTTTGAGGTTCTTGTATTCTTTGCATCATCTTGATGCTTTCTCAATAAAATCCGCATCTATGAAGCACAAATACTTCAAATAGGGAGATGTATCCGTATCGGATACCAATACTCCTTGGATACTTACAGATACATATCAGATACTTATTAAAGTATCGAATATTTCTTAATTAATTTTTCGTTAATTTTGAAGTATGGGATATTTAGTTTTGAAGTATCGGATGCTCCAAGTCACATATTATCGGATATTTCTTAATTAATTTTGAAGTATCAAATGTTCCAAGTCACGTTTTACTCCTTTTACGAAATTAGAATTGTATCATTTCTTGTATAACATCATAATGTAATACAATATAATATATTTGTAAGAATAAATAAAATATTTTTACAATACTTTGCTTAGTTTTTTTTTATAAAAATAACATAGTAAACTAAAGTAATAGAATTCATCAAATTGACATCTTTATTGTATCATGCATGTCCGCATATAACTACATAGAAATAAGGATTAATAAGATAATATAACAATAGTAAAATTAAATATCAATAGATAAATAAGCAAATAAACTAGCATAGAATATTTTTGACTAGTGCAAAAGGAAAAAAAACATAAGGTCAAGTTGTGGATTGTTTTGATATCATACTATTAACATATTAGACTTGATATTGAAATAAAATATTTGTAAGACATATTGAAAATTTAAAAACTAAACTAGCTACTGACTTAAATTAATATCTAATTTTTAAAGATTAGTATTTTGCATTATAAAGTTACTATGATTTGTCAACATTCTTGAATTTATGTGTAACTTACTGCTAATAATTTTTTTATTTTTTATTTTTTACAAACGTATCCTAGTCGTACCTGTATCCTACTTCTTTAGGTATCGTCGTATCCGTATTGTATCATATGCGTACCTCATATCCGTATCCGTGCTTTCTAGGTCCGCATACTAAATTATCAAAAAAAAAAAAAAAAAATTAACTGTGATTACATATATTAAAAAATAAAAAAAAAATTGAAACACAATTCTTGAATTCTTTAACCATATTTTGCGTCTCTCCAAGCAATTTATGACCTAAAAAATGAAAACACAAATTAATTCAGAGATCGCTAGAAACATATGAATAAACTAACTATTTGTAGAGACTGTTTTAGTCTTCGAAAAGATAAAGTCGGACATTTTCTTATCACACTAACTCTTCATCTCCTACATCAACATAAAAGAAAGAACCACTTTGACTATCACTAGTATAAAATGTTTGGATTACCATATAGATATGACATATATATATACATAAAATCAACAAATCTAAAATGAAAATCTTCAGTGCATGACCAGATATTTTAAAGTCATAAAACCAAAATAAAAGCCAACTGTTGTTTAAATATAGTAAGTGGGGAAAAAAAAGCACTTCTCAAGCCTTCTGTCCACAACTAGTAACAAGGTAAGCTCACTGTTTGGGGAGTAAGTCTGTCCTGTGTAGGTAATTTACATCTCTGTGTGCTCCTGGTTTTTCATCTGTTGGTGTCATTGTGCTGGTGGAGTTCATCTGTTGGTTAGATCTTACCTGCTTGTTAGCTCTCTATGTGCTTCTGGTTTTTCTTGGAGTTTATCTGTGGGTGTCTTTGTGCTGGTGGAGTTCATCTGTTGGAGCTCATCTCTGTGCTGTTCGGTTGGTATCTTACCAACTTCTACTGTTTGGTTTTTTTTTTTTTTTTTTTTTGTGCTCTTTGCTCCTTCCTTTTTATTGATGATTGTCAATGTAATAATGCTTGATCACTATCAATAAAATTCCTTTTGGCTGTTTCAAAAAAAAAGGTAAGCTCACTTGTCCTGAGAGAGGAACATAAATGACCCCATGGTTCCTTGCAATTTTTCATTTCACAGAGTTGGTCAATCTAGTATAAAGTTCAAAAACACCAAGTCATGCTACGTTTTTGATGCTCCCATCTAGCTATTTTACATTGCCCTGCTTCTTAAATATTAAAAAAACAACAAAATTTATTACCCAGTCATCACCTAAAACAAGATTATGCTAAAATTTCTAGTGGTGTGACACCTAAGCAAGTTTAAAGTTGTGTAAATTATTCTATACAAAATGTATACGCAGTGCTAAAAAGCCAGATGACTCGCATCACCAAAGAGAGTTAATAGGTGTATCAACACATATATCATCTCCATGTGGAAAGAAGTTCAAATGAATTGTAAAATTCATTTAGAAAATGTACAAGGAATTTAATGGAAGTAACTGAGTCATATATATATACGTGCACACTTGAATTTAAAATATACTCACGAGAAAGATTCTCTGTCTTTTCGTTGAGCTTCCTAGTATTCAAAGTAGTGCTGCTCAAGGCAGATTTGTGTCATCATTTTCACATAAACAACGTGAACATATATATTATACACACAAAGGAAAGAAACAAAAAAAAAAAAACAAAAACAAAAAAAAGGGGCAACCACCTTATGCAAAAGGTGCATCCTCAAATACTTTAAGGAAAACATAAAGTCAACTGAATGAAAAAAGCTTAATGAAAAGTAACACAAGAGACTAAGAAAAATTAATTGACAACCTTGGTTAGAAGAAGATAATATTGAAAGGCATTTTTAGTAAAATTGTATAGAAGGCCTTTGAAGGTAGACAAGTCAAAACACCATGTAAATCACTATGGACAGAAGTGTGAGATCATCAAGTCCAGTTATTTAACAATGGATTTCATGATTTAGTTTCTATTTCATCGCCCTGGAAAAATTGGTTCTCTAATAAAACCTAAACAAATTAGCTTTCAGAAAGACCTGAACTCAAAAAAGGAATACTAAAAAAAACAAAACAAAAAAAAAAAAAACAAAACAAAACAAAACAAAACAAAAAATCACACTCCTAAACGAACCCACATAAAAATAACCCATAAGGTGGGGGCTTAGTTTTTGGGTGAGGCTTGACAAAGTTTTCACTAATCTGGCTTGGGTTGTCTTTCTCTAAAGCACATTTCACTAGACATCATGTTAAGCAAATCAAACATTTAAATTAACGTTGGAACATCATCCACATACAATAGAAATAGAAAAATCAAAAACCAGTAAAAGTAAGATATTGAATAAAATAACAGCACCTTTGATGAGTAGAGAGAATTTCCAGCAATTGATGGTGTTTCTTCCTTCAAAATCTCTCTTCTTATTGGTGATGGAGTTCTGAATTCAACATAATCTTTAGATGGAGATGTCCGAGGAGGACGGGCCTGCATATACCATTTGGCCATATCCACTGGTGAGCCCAATCCACCTTCAGTAACCTGCATTGAGAAATATTTAGTATTGCAACACAAGCAACACGGTAGGGCTGCCGGATCGGGTTTTGGGGCTGGACCTAAGCTAGAAAAACAAAGAAATACTATGCCCAAGCCCAGACTGGCCCGACATCAAGCCAAATTTTACATCAATAATTTTGTAGTGTATTTTCTTGATTTTAAACCAAAATAAAACTAAATAAATTATATGCATACAATTAATATAACAAGAATCTATCATACCACTAAATCATCAAAACCTGGTACACCACGTAGAGGATATGTGACAGGCATATATAGTAATGAAAATCTAGCAGAAAAGATCATACAAAAGAATTAATAAAGTTCAATTTATATAGAAGAAAGAAAATACAATATTTAAGAAATCAAATTATTTCAATTGTGATACAGACATGAAATTACGAAATGACTAATATAGTGGAACTCCATCAAGGAAAATGAAAATCTTGGTCAAACCTTAAGGATCTCTGGTGTGATTTTGTTTGGACTCCTTGAGGAGAAAAGGGCCATGATTGGAGCATGTTTTTTTGTTCAATTCTGTAATTGTAGCCATTATACGACCTCGTGGATCACTATTATGTAATAGAACCAATAAGAAAACAAAAGGAGTAAGTTGAAATATATGCACAGGAACAAAGACGAGAGAGAGAGAGAGAGAGAGAGAGAGAGAGAGAGAGAGAGAGAGAGAGAGAGAGAGAGAGAGAGAGAGAGAGAGAGACATACCTTGTCGAATTCATAAAGGCAAAGATAGCAAGACCATCTATGTAATTGACATTAGTTGCTGGAAGTAGATGGGCATCAGAAGTGCTCTCATTACCAATTTTCTGATTGTTGCATAAGAAACAAAACATTAGGAAACAATTAAATACTTGGGTAATTCCAATGCGAATCCTACACGTTTAATTCCAATGCCATCATTAGGAAACAAAACATTCAGATAGAAGGGGCTCTGTCAAATTTATATAGTTTTCCAACAATTATATACTTGGGTATGTACTGAAAGCCATAAAACTTCAATTTCAAATTTAAGGGCAATCCAAGAGTAAACTTTAGTGCTACACTAAGCTGGAAGACATAAAAAAGAAAATTGCAGGAAGGATTCATTTTGGGTCCATTAACAGAAGATATTAAGCACACATCACAATTTATGTAGCTCAAAAACTGCAAAGAACCTAAGAGTAGAGAGAGAGAGAGGCTCACAAGAAAGGAAACTAACAGAAAGTCTCCAACTCTGACGAATTCAGGGCTTGTACTTTGTAAACACACAATTCATCATTAGATTTACAGATTATCCACCTAATTTTATGTATATATAATAAAAACCAAAGAAAAAAGGAAAGTCAAAACAACTAGCTCCCATTCATCCCAGTCATCATGTACGTGTATAGATGGATATATGAAAACACAATAATTCATCATTAGATTGCAGATTCTCTGCCACTAATTGAAAAAGAAAAATCAAAACCCTTGTAACTAGCTTCCATACATTTCATGAGTAAATAACATCCATCACATGTTCAACTGGTGTATTTATATCACCCCCAACAAAAAAAAGGACCAAAACACAATAAAAAAATTATTTTTAGAACTCTTTCTGAGGGAATATAGAATAGATAAATATAATATAATCAAGTGACTAAAAACAAGCAGAAACAAATGAATACACAGAAAAGTAGATTACAAATGTCTAGGGGTGTAATTTTGGCTTGGTCCGGCCCGGCCCGACCCATTCGGGTTCGGGCCTGGCTGGGCCCATGTTGGGCCTTGCGGGCTTCCATCAAAAAATCGGGCCGGGCTGGGCCATGGGCCAAAAAACTAGGCCCAGGCCCGGGGGTATTCGGGCTTTGGGCGGGCCCATGGCTCGGGCCTAGGCTCGAACTTTGGGCGGGCCTAAACAATTTTTTTTATTTTTCTATCAAAATTTTATTATTTTTCATAAAAAATAACACTGGGCATTGGGTGGACCAGACAGGCCGGGCTTTTGAATGGGCCAATGGGCCGGGCTTCAAAACGATGGCCCAAGGCCTTGGGCTAGGCTCGGGCTCAGGCTCGGGCTCGGGCCTAAACGGGCCAGGCCCACCTCGGGCCACGGGCCAAAATTACACCCCTACAAACGTCTCTATACAAAGATGATAACACTTCACACCCTCAAAAAAAAAAAAAAAAAATTTGAATCATATCAAACACTATAAACAGATAGGTACGAGATTAGGTCTGAAAATCAAAAATCAAAAACATGTCATGAAAGACAACAAAGCTGCTGCAGAAACATAACAGTGAAAGAGCCTCTTAAATTCCAAGAATAAAGTGGCCAAATACACACAAATCAACCATATAACAGTAACAGATCATACACAACATTATTATTAATTTTCTAAATTTTTTGTTATCTTATACACAACAACATTAGGTTTCAATTTTCTATTTTCTTAGTGCACTGGCTGATACACCAACCTCCCTACTAAATTCATACACATTTTAGCTCAAATGAGTAATCAACTATCGTATTCACAACTACAGAATCTAACGCTCACAAATACGAATTAAAAATGAATCAACACAAATATTACATCGATAAATAAGCATTTTTGAGGAACAAATGCGAACAACAGATCAAAAACCAAATTGATGAGACTGGAATCGATTAATCGCTCAAATTTGGATACTGAAATCGCTGTCAAGAGAGATTCTATGAGACTCCTCGGGAATGAAATTGTCGTCGATATCATATTAGGGATCAAATCTCAGAAGCAAACAACAAACCACCGATTCTATGGAGAGACAAGCGAGATCCGTAGAGAGGAAAACATTGCATTCAGAGAGAGAAGCAGAGACTGTGTCCCGACTCTTGAGTTCGAAGATTTGAATATATAAAATAAAATAATGTATGATTCGAGCTTAATGGGACCAACTTAAATTATAGGTAAACGTGACTGACCTTTTTGCAACTAAATAGACTTGCCTTGAATAAAATTAAAAAAAAATAGACTTGTGTTGAAAATATTATAACATGATTAAATGTGTTTTTCTTTTTAATTCCTTCCTTTTGTCTTTAAAAACATGATTTTTATAGATAAATTATTTTTATTTCTAAAAATTTACCTTTAAAACTCAAATTTGTTGTAATGAGAGAGAGAGTTAGTGAGAGAGTCGATCGATTTCCCTCCGATTCAAAATAGGGATGCTTCATATTTCTTCAAATTAAGGATGTGGGGAGTATTAGATATAAAAATAAAATTTTAAAAATATATATAATCACACGTTAATTAAAATGTGTGATTAAAAAAAAGATATAATCACATTTAATTGAAAGGTGACATAAAAAATAAATATTATCACACTCAATTAAATTAGGTGTGATTAAAATATTAATTTGATTTTTTTAATCATACTTTCATTAAAAGTGTCATATTTTAATTTCCTTAATGCTATATTTGGAAAAGGAAATGGAAAAGGTAAGTGAAATATAAATAAAACATACCTATATTTCACCTAGATTTACACACTTTTTTCCTTTTCCTTTCCAAATTCGTCCCTAAATCCCCCAACCAAACACAGCGTAAGTGTGATCTTTAAGCATTTTTGTAGTAATGGGGGTTTGGCACTCAACATTTTCATTTTAGCGCTACTTTTTTTTTCGATGGTACCTTTCACGACAGCAATTGTGTGTCGTGGAAAGTATAATATTTTAAACAGCTAGCTTTTTGTACATCGTGGAAAGTGAAATTTTTAACGGCTGGCTTTTTGTGCGTCGTGAAATGTTTAATATTTTTAACAGTGCGTGTCGTGTATAGTTGATGTATTAACGGCATACCATATACATGTCATAAAAAGTTTTATTATTTACGGCTAACATTGCAAGCCATAAAAAAGTCATTGTTATTAGCATTTACGACCTACGCAATAGACACGTCGTCGTTGAGAAATTATTTACGACATGCAAAAAAAAAAAAGTCATAAAAGTAAGAAACCATGGCTTGCATTTAATGCATGTCATTGATGTGAAGCCGTAAAAATCCAATTTTATTGTAGTGATATTACTCCCTACTATAACTTGGTAAACTAGTTTAGGGAGTTGTAAAGTAGTTTACGGAGTAATGTAGCGGTGCCTCTAGAAATGTTGGTTCTCTTATGCATGGCAACTATGCTTTATTTTCTCCAACTCAAGACCCTCCTCAACAAGCCTCTTCTCTTTGTACACATACCACTTGGCACCAATTAGACACAAAAACAAGTTCAAAACACTCAAAATTGCCAACAACCAATAGAAATCGTAAAGTCTTCCTTGGTTGAGATTATCAGCTAGCCATGGCCTTTTTTCCCCAGTAACCTTGTGTTCTATTGAAACCAACATAGTGCTAAAGAAAAACCCCAATGATAGTGTGCTCAAGAATAGCCCTGTGCTCATTGTCATCATACCTTTGGGACACTCCCTTAGAAAAAAATCTAGCTGCCCAATGTAGGTAAAAGGCTCGCTGGATCCCACGAGAAAGAATTGTGGGACCAACCAAAACACTCTTAAGGGAACCACGGCCATAGGATAATTTGTAAGACCGTCCGACCAGGCCACGTGGAGGCGCTTGATCTCGGTGAGGGCTGCTGCCACCATGGCCAATATTGATGGGACTAGGCCAACACCGATGTGTTGTCATGGGGCGAGGCCTTGTGGCTTTTTTAGCACTTTTTTGACTACTGGAATGATAATTCTGTCATAAATCAAGACGGTGAGTAGGATGCTGCCGACAAAGAAAACGATCAATGAGGCGGCCGGGATTTGAAATGTTTTGCCAATGTAACTGTCATGACCCGAACTCGCCCCTATAGATTAAGGTCATAACTAGCCAGTAATCATGAGATTACCTATGGCCTCAAACAAAAATCAATTAAAAATTAGTAATATGGGGTCAGATGCGGAAGCAAACTTAAAAATTTATTCAATGAGCTGTGCTTACATGGCATATCAAAATATTTTCCATATACTTAATAATAACTCACACCACATATTAGTAGTTAACATCTTGAACACCCAAGATCATTCAAACACATAGTCAGTTATACCAAAAGCTTATACACATAAATGGTCTATCATGACCAATGGAAATGGCAAAAAAAAATACAAAAGATCATAAACGAAGCCTCTTGCATGAGGCACCTGGGCTAACTTCACAAAACTCGAGTTCCTTTCTCAAACCCCACTAAGGCTAGGATTGAATATCCCTTTGCTCACCTACATACATATAAATAAGAGTAAGCTAACGCCCAATGAATAATACCAAAGTAAAGGGGTTAATGAATGAGATTCATATTAAGCACATCGAACTCGTAAATTTCATATACAAACGACCTTAGGCCCATTCTATGTTTTTGTTGTACATGTCAAACGGCCTCGGGCCCATTTTAAATCCTTAGCAAACATATTAGACGGCCTTAGGTCCATTGTATAACTTGTCAGATTCATCAAACGGCCTTGGGCCCAATTCAAACATTTCAAACGTATCAAACGGCCTCGGGCCCATTATTTCCATATTCATATTTATGCGCATTTCATATTCATGATCATGATCACCTTTTCATTCAAACGGCCTACATTTATGTTCAAATGGCCCCTAGCCCATCAACATATTCAAAAGGCCTTTGGCCCATCATAATATTCAAACGTATCAAACGGCCTCAGGCCCAATTCATACATATCAAATGTATCAAACAGCCTTAGGCTCAATTCATACATATCAAACATATCAAACGACCTCAGGCCCAATTCATACATATCAAACATATCAAACGGCATCAGGCCCAATTCATACATATCAAATGTATCAAACGGCCTCAGGCCCAATTCATACATATCAAACGAATCAAACGGCCTTAGACCCAATTCATACATATCAAACGTATCAAACAGCCGTGGGCCCAATTCATGTTCTTCGTAGAGTCTTATACAAAAATTAGGCATATAGAATACTCATTCATAATTCAAATCAACAAATCCATGAAGCTTATACAGAAGTAGTAGTTGGAAAGTAACACAATTGAAAATACCTTTACTAAGATATTACTCATAGTGTTCGGAGTGTTGATTCGTCCTCGTGGATACTCCTACACAATTCATAAACATACACAAATTAGATCACAATGCTATTTAATTCGCTCCTTAACTTGTTTAACTCTCTTAGGCTCATTTCTAACCTTTTAATTCATTTAGAATGCACAATATATGCCTAAGAGTGTTCAAATCATGAATTTGCATGGCTTATCCACAACTTCAAATAATACTTAGAAATTCTTTCAAAAACATCGATTACGAGGTTCATGCTCAAATGATGAAATTCAACGTTCAAACCAAATGAATCCTTTCTCTCTTTCCTAATCATTTACTTATGTTTTTTCTTAGCTTATTGGTCCTCAATAAGTCATAATCCATGCTTAAGAATACCCGAAAAGAGACGGGAACGAAGATATGCGCTTAAACATCTTTTGAAAACATGCTAAAAATAAGCTGTTAGCTAGAGCCAGCTTTTGGTCGTTAGAGCCAGCCAAAAGGCAAAAACTGAGTTCACAATGTTGGCTCGAGCCACCACTTGGTCGCTCGAGCCAGCTGTGAAATTTATAGGTTTCAAAACAGAAAGTTTGGCTTCTAAACTCAAATTCAAAGCCTTGGGTCATGTTTGGATCATTCAAAAACACAAAATTACTTTAGAAAACATGTATACATGACCCCATAAAAACCATTTTCTTTAAAATCTCATCAATTTGGAAAAATTGAGCTTAAAACTCTCATGTATGCATGATTTTCAAACTCTTTTCTCAAAACTCAACTCCAAAGTGTATAAGCTTGCATGTTTGAACCAAACTCTTGAAATTACATGGAAATACATATGGATAAGCTCAACTTGAAGCCATGAGCTCAAAAGTGTTATGGTTTGCCAAAATTAAGATCAAAACTTCTATACATGCATCAATTCCCTTCCAAGACTTTCAAAACATGGAATTGAGCATCATAACTTTATGATTCATGAATGCATGTAAGTGACAACTCCCAATTCAACATGGATTACAAAGTTCATGCAAGAAACATGAGAGATCATAACAAATTCATGCATGCATGTATAATTTAGCACCAATTTCCTCATTCCAAGCTCAATTCTTGCATTTTGGTTCATTATCTTCTTGAATACACATAATTATTGACTTAAGCAATTAAGGTTCAACAACCTACCTAGAGGCCTCGAGAACAATAATTCTTGCAAGATTATGAGTTGTCTTCTTCAATTCTTCAATCCTTGAGCAATTCTCCCAAGTTTTTGTTCTTCTCTCTCTACAAGGATGATTCTCTCTTTCTAGAGCTCTAGCAGATTTTATGTTTAAGTGTGAGCTCAAATAACATTACTTATCATATATATAGGCCTCATTAATCTTATATTGGCTAATCAAAGCTTAAGCTTAATTAAATCAAATTAATCTAATTATTTTGATTCAAATCAGTTTTTAATTAAATTTCAGCGTAGGCTCTAAAAATTACGCTGATCATAATAAATTAATCAATTTTGGTTTCTGGCTTCTCTACAGCCCTTAATTTCGAATTATAGCAGAAATTGTAACAGATATGTCTACAATCAACAGATAGGCATCCAAAAATTACATAGGACACATAATTAGCATTCAGATTCATATTAGGCACATAAACACATATATAATTAACGAATTAAAAGCATAATACAGAATAGGGTTGTCACAGTGACAGTCCATGGTTGTGGCTTATGACACTGAAAATGTGGTCATTTGGGCATAAATTGTCCAGAAAAAATTGTGGTGGCCCAAATGGATAACATTCTAATCGCCTATTTTACTTCCTCCACATCTGATAAATTGATAAGTTCCATTTATTTACCACTGTGGTATCACCAAACATTTTAGGGTTCCTAATGGCTGCTTTATCCAAGAAACTGCCACACACACACACAAAAATTCATAGTATGCTAATTGGTCCTTAATGGAGCTCACTTTGTGTGATAATGGAGCTCACTTTGTGTGATACCCCTGTTCTGTAGTATGCTAATTGGTCCTTAATTTGAGTATGTTTATGTGTTTAGCATGATTTTATGTGCCATTATGTGAAAATATATGGTTTTGAATTTTTATCTATTCACCGTAGGAATACCTGTTTGAATAATCTGCTTTGGAAATTAAATTAAGGGCCTTAACGGCCACAGAACCCGAAATCGATTACGCCATTGTGATTGGCATAATTTTTAGAGCCTACGGTGAAATTTAATTGAAAAATTGATTCGGACCAGATTAAGTTGATTAAATTGGTAAATTGGTGCCCAATTATTTATTATTATTATTATGAGTTAGTGGGAATTGTTGGGTAAGGGCACTACACTTCCCATTCTCTCCTATGTATTCATTTTGGCTGATCAAACCTTGAGAAAAGGAGGAGAGTCGGCTGTAGAGAGGGAGAGAGGAGAGAATTGTGCAAATTGTAGCTTAAAGCTTGGGAACCTTGAAGATAATCCAAGAATTGTTATAGATTGTGAGAATCAAAGCTTCTAGGTGAGTAATTCTTGGATTATAGTTTGTAATTTTGTGTGTTCAAGCTAATTGGGTGATCAAGAGTAAGATTGAAATGAAATTGGGTTGGTTCTTGTTGAATTAAAGCTTGACATAGGCATGCATGTAAGAAATTGTGTTGAAATAGCATGTATAAGCTTAAAATACATGATTCAAGTAGAGTTTTGGTTGAAACTCATGTTTTGATCACCATTTGTGTTGTCTAAGTTGAGAATGTGGCTAATTCATCACATGCATGTACAATTTATGAAGATATGAGCTTGAATGTATGAATTTGTTATGTTAGAATGAGTTTGATGGGAGATTGGGGCATGCATGTGAATTAATTGTGAATTGAGCTCCATTGGGTTGAGATTTGGCGTTTACATCATATTAGTATACTTATATTTGAGAATTGAGCCATAGCATGCATGAGTTGTTGGTCGAAAATCGAATTGGAGCTCAAGAACTTAATCTGGAAAATCCAGATTTTTGATGTCCGCTCGAGCGGGTGAAGTGCCGCTCGAGCAGGAAAATTGTGCTCCCAGCACTTTTTGCAGAGTTGGATGTTCGCTCGAGCGGGATGTTTCACGCTCGAGCGGGGAGCTTTTGTAGACAGGCCTTCCGCTCGAGCTTCCTAATTCACGCTCGAGCGTAATTTTGAGGTAACCAGTACTTTTGCAGGCCTCTTGGGTCCGCTCGAGCGGGGAAGTCCACGCTCGAGCGGGGACCCTGTTTTCTGAAATTTTGTTCATGCGTTCTGTGTTTCGTTTTCCGTTCTCTTTCACTTATAAGCACTCTTAGGCATATGTTAAGCATTGTAAATGAGTTAATGAGATAAGAATAAAGCGTAAAGAGGAATATGTGAATTAAGGAACAGATTGAATTATTAATGACCCTTTTGTGTTCATGGAATGTGTAAGGTCAAGCTCCAGGGCGAATCCACAAGCCGATCACTGTGAGTAATATCGATATTTGAAAGCTTAGCAATGTCTAACTGTTTACTCCCTTACAAGCTTTACAAGTTGCTAATTGGGATTGTGGACAAAAGTCTGACATGAACGAATGAATGGGCCGAAGGTCGTTTTGATAGAAATGAATGGACCGAAGGTCGTTTTGACATGAATGAGTGAGCCAAAGGCCGTTTTGACACGAATGTATGGGCTGAAGGCCGTTTTGACGTAAACGAATGGACCGAAGGTCGTTTTGACAGACA
Organism: Camellia granthamiana; assembly: GCA_036172215.1. NCBI lineage: Eukaryota > Viridiplantae > Streptophyta > Magnoliopsida > Ericales > Theaceae > Camellia > Camellia granthamiana. The sequence continues at coordinate 15,102,973 of CM069913.1, forward strand.
TGAATAGACCGAAGGTCATTTTTGAAGAAATGAATGGACCGAAAGTCGTTTTGACATATATGAATGGACCTAAGGTCGTTTTGACACGAATGTATGGGCCGAAGGCCGTTTTGACGTAAACGAATGGGCCGAAGGCCATTTTGACAGAAATGAATGGACCGAAGGCCGTTTCAACATAAATGAATGGGCCGAAGGCCGTTTTGACATGAATAAAAATCTGAATGGGCCAAAGGCCAGAATGTTTGGAACTACAGTCACTTGATTTGAATTTTGTATAGTTATATATCTGTTAAATAGGATATGAATTGGGCCCAAGGCCGTTTGGAACATGTTGTTCTACATTGTTATGTAACTTCTGTATTTGATTTGATATTATTCACTGGGCTATCGCTTACGCTCATTCATGTGTTTGTAGGTGAGCCAAGAGAAGTCCAAACCCAGCCCCAGTGAAGTCTGTCAGGAACAACATGAGTTTTGGAGAGTCAGCCTTGTGTCTCACGCACGAGACCCATCCTTGCCATTTTGTTATGTATTTATATTTTGTCTTGTTGGCAAGGACTTTGTGTATATCTGTATATAGTTTTATTATGGGTTGACTCAGTTTGGATGATCCTGTCTGTAAAGGATTTTATGGTACTGTATTTTGTTGTGGGTTATTAACGTATATGCGTATGGTTTGTTTTAAAGTGCATATAAGCACGGCTCCATGGACAAAGTTTTTAATTATTGCTTCCGTTTGGCCCCTTTACTCTGATGGGTTATGTCTGTTTTGGTTTGAGGCCGTAGGTAATCTCAGGATTACTGGCCGGTTATGTCCTTAACCCATAGGGGCGAGTTCGGGTCATGACAGAGTGATATCAGAGCACAAGTTAATAACTCACACACTTGTCCAAAAAGAGCAATAAGCGTCTAGATAAGATCTAGGATGCATTCATGCGATAAATATGAATTTGGAAGTATTGATTATATGCTTAAATGTTTTGATATGAACAATTATATGTGTAAGTTGTGAACTACTTGCATTGAAAATTATCTGGAAATATGTGCTTCTTAGTGTATGCATACTTGTGTACCTTTTGTATGAAATATAATGCAAGTTTAATCAGATGGTGAGAACCAGAGGTGATGAGATAGAGGAATCTTCTACTGCCAGACTGGACAGAATGGAAAGACAGATTCAGGAAATGGCAGAGGCTTTGAGACAGCAACAGGAGTGGCAACAACAGTGGCAGCAACCGCACCCGCCACCTCCACCTCCGGCACCACTCGTGCCAGATAATCAAAATGATGACCGGATAATAGCTCTCACCAAGGAATTCAGGAAAATGAAACCACCACAGTTCCACAGGGGATTAGATCCGTTGAAAGCCGAAGTGTGGGTCCTCGCATTGAGAAATTATTTGAAGTGTTCCCCTGTTCAAAGACACAGAAAGTGCTTCTAGCCACTTTTATGCTAGAAGACGAGGCTCGAAGATGGTGGATGTTAATGCATGAGAATCATAAAGAGGTGGACTAGGTAAAATTTCTGGAGATCTTTTATGACAAGTACTTCTCGCAATGTGTTCGGGATAGGAAGGTAGCCGAGTTCATGGAACTCAAGCAAGACAGCATGACTGTAGCTGAGTATGAGGCCAAATTCACTGAATTGGCCAGGTTTGCACCACATGTAATTGACACTGATTATAAGAAGGCAAGACATTTTGAGGGTAGGCTCCGAAGTGACATCCTAGAGAGAGTGAATGTCCTGAAGTTGGAGACCTACATTAGGGTGCTTGACAGGGCCATCATATCAGAGGCTAACATAGCTAGACAAGCTAAGCCAACAACAGAATAGAAAGGCAATAAAAGGCAAGGCTTCTTTTCGAAGAAGAAATTTCTGAAAAAGCAAAACACAGGCTCCTCAACTACTTCAAGTTCTTCCCGAGACATAGCTCCCATGTGCAACATTTGTAGCAAAAGGCACCGTGGAGTCTGTTACCGTGCATCAGGAGCTTGTTTCAAATATGGGAAGCAAGGGCACATAGCCCGAGAATGTAATCAGAATAGTGGGAAACTAGCAGCTAGTTCAACTGCATCAGTTCCAAAGCCGGGAAACACTTTGTGGTCCGCTACTACCGGGGATACCGTGAAACAGGGGAGAGTTTTTGCGCTTGTTTCGGGCGATACACGGAATGCCAATGTCGTTGTCTCAGGTACTATTTCAATATGTAATCAGGATGCCTTTGTATTAATTGACTCTGGATCAACACACTCATTTGTGACATGTACATTTGCATCTAGACTAAATAGACCCCTAGAATTATTGCCATATTTGCTATGTGTGTCTGCTCCATCGGGGGAATCTGTGTTATGTGAATCCATATACCGGTTTTGTGAAATGCATGTTGAGGATGCTATCCTGTATGTAGATTTGTTGCCCTTGAATTTTAGACATTTTGATGTAATTTTGGGCATAGATTGGTTAACCAAGTATTGTGCCACCATTAATTGTGTAACAAAACGGGTCATGTTTAAACCACCAGAATATAAAGAGATTGTGTTTGTGGGTAATGGGGTAGTGCCTCCACCTTATTTGATATCTGCAATGAAAGCATGCAAACTGATCAGGAAAGGGTGCCAAGGTTATCTGTGCTATGTGTTGACTGAACAATCTGTGAATGTTGAATTGAATGATATCCCTATTGTTAGAGAATTTCCAGATGTGTTTCCAAATGAATTACCAGGGGAATTGGTAGACAGGGAGATAGAGTTTACCATTGAAACTGTGCCAAGCACCCAGCCCATTTCTAAGACTCCCTACATAATGGCTACTGCTGAAATGAAAGAATTGAAAGAACAGTTGCAAGACCTCCTTGACAAGGGGTTTATCTGACCTAGCACTTCGCCTTGGGGTGCACCAGTGTTATTTGTGAAGAAGAAGGATGGTACTTTGCGCCTGTGCATCGATTACCGGGAATTGAATAAGGTAACGATAAAGAACAAATATCCCTTACCCCGTATTGATGATTTATTTGACCAGTTACAGGGATCACAAGTGTTTTCTAAGATTGATTTGAGATCCGGATATCATCAGCTGAAGGTTAAGGCAGAGGATGTTGAGAAAATTGCATTCAGAACGAGGTATGGTCATTTTGAGTTCCTTGTTATGTCATTTGGAGTAACTAATGCTCTGGCAGCATTTATGGACTTAATGAATAGAATTTTTAAAACCTACCTTGATGTGTTTGTTGTAGTCTTCATCGATGATATTTTGATATACTCTAAAGATAGACTTGAACATGAGCATCATTTGAGGACTGTTTTACAAATACTTCGGGAAAGAAAATTATTTGCTAAACTAAAGAAATGTGAGTTTTGGTTGGATGAAGTTGTTTTCTTAGGGCATGTGATCAACAAGGAAGGAATTTCAGCGGACCCGCAGAAAATAAAGGCAATTGTGAAATTGGCCTACACCGACAAATGTGACAGAAGTTCGCAGTTTCATGGGCTTGGCTGGGTACTACAGGAGGTTTGTGAAGGACTTTTCAAAATTAGCTGTGCCTCTTACCCAATTGACATGTAAAGGGCAACCATTTGAGTGGAATAGTGAAAGAGAATCAGCCTTTCATGAATTGAAAACAAGATTGACCACGGCACCAATTTTGACACTACCTTCAGGTACGGAAAATTTTGTGATTTTCAGTGATGCATCTTATAAAGGTTTGGGTTGTGTGTTAATGCAGAACGGAAAAGTTATTGCTTATGCCTCTAGGCAGTTGAGGCCACACGAGAAGAACTATCCAGCACATGACCTAGAATTGGCCGCAGTCGTTTTTGCCTTGAAAATTTGGCGGCATTATCTGTATGGAGCAAAATGTGACGTCTACATGGATCATAAGAGCCTGAAATACTTCTTCACGCAGAAAGAGTTGAATATGCGTCAGAGAAGATGGCTGGAACTGATAAAAGACTACGATCTAGAGATTCAGTATCACCCCGGGAAAGCTAACACAGTAGCTGATGCATTAAGCAGAAAATCAACGGGGAGTATGGCTTGTTTGCTTACCAAACAGAAAGAGATCTTGTAAGATTTTGAGAAGTCTGAAATTGAAGTGGTAATGTATGAACAGGGCAGATTGATAGCCGCTATTACAGCCGAGCCGGCGATCATTGATGAAATCAAACAGAAACAGAAAGAGGATGAGTACCTCAAGAAAGTGATTGACGAATTTGAGGCAAGCCCAAAAGCAGAATTCAGTATTGAGAATGAAATGTTGAAATTCCGGAACCGAATATGTGTCCCTGATATCCCGGAACTAAAGAAGAGGGTCTTAGATGAAGCCCACAGATCCGTATTTGCTATGCATCCGGGGTAACAATAAAATGTATCAGAATTTGAAACAAACCTACTGGTGGCCTAAAATGAAGAAAGAGATTGCAGAATATGTGTCCAAGTGCCTTCAGTGTCAGCAAGTCAAGGCTGAACATCAGAAACCAAGAGGTCTACTTCAACCTCTCCCTATTCCTGAATGGAAGTGGGAACATGTGACTATGGATTTCGTTGTTGGCCTACCTCGGACTTCTCGAGGTATGGATTCTATTTGGGTTGTAGTTGATAGAATGACTAAATCTGCACATTTTCTGCCTGTCAAAACTACATTTACTGCTTACAGATTGGCTACCATTTATGTTGATGAGATTGTCCATTTACACGGAGTTCCGGTATCTATTGTGTCGGATAGAGATCCGAAATTTGTATCTAGATTATGGAAGAGTTTGCAAGAAGCTATGGAAACAGAACTAAGGTTCAATACTGCATTCCACCCATAGACAGATGGGCAGTTAGAACGAACGATACAAACTTTGGAAGATATGCTTCGCATATGTGCTTTGGATTTTCAGGGGAGTTGGGAGGATTATTTGCCACTTGCAGAATTTGCTTATAATAACAGCTTCCACTCCAGCATCGGTATAGCACCATACGAGGCTTTGTATGGTAAGAGGTGTAGATCACCTATTTGCTGGACAGAGGTTGGAGATAGAGCTTTGCTTGGGCCTGAAATTGTGCAAGACACCTCTGAGAAAATCAAAGTTATTCGTCAAAGGCTCAAAACAGCTCAGGACCAACAAAAGAATTATGCAGACGTTCGGAGAAGACCTCTTGAGTATGAGGTTGGTGACCATGTGTTCATCTATGTTTCTCCGATGAAAGGCCAAGTCAGATTTGGGAAAAAGGGCAAGTTGTCGCCCCGTTACATTGGGCCGTTTCAGATTTTGGAGAGGCTTGGTCCAGTTGCCTACAAAGTTGCTTTACCACCGGGATTCGAGCAAATCCATAATGTGTTTCATGTGTCGATGTTGAGGGGTTACCTTCGAGACCCGTTACATGTGATTGATTATCACTGGGTTGCCATTGATGAAAATATGGAATATGCTGAATGGCCGGAACAAATTGTTGATCGGCAAGTGAAGCAATTGAGAAACAAGTCCATCCCAATGGTGAAAGTGGAATGGAAAGAACACTATGGGACGGATGCTACATGGGAAAAAGAGGAGGAAATGCGTCTACGCTATCCACATTTGTTTCCCGACGAAGGTAAATTAAGTTTGGAGGACCAAACTTCCTAAAGGGGGGAAGACTGTGATACCCCTGTTCCGTAGTATGCTAATTAGTCCTTAATTTGAGTATGTTTATGTGTTTAGCATGATTTTATGTGCCATTATGTGAAAATATATGGTTTTGAATTTTTATCTGTTCACCGTAGGAATACCTGTTTGAATAATCTGCTTTGGAAATTAAATTAAGGGCCTTAACGGCTACAGAACCCGAAATCGATTACGCCATTGTGATTGGCATAATTTTTAGAGCCTACGGTGAAATTTAATTGAAAAATTGATTCGGACCAGATTAAGTTGATTAAATTGGTAAATTGGTGCCCAATTATTTATTATTATTATGAGTGCCGCTCGAGCGGGTGAAGTGCCGCTCGAGCAGGAAAATTGTGCTCCCAGCACTTTTTGCAGAGTTGGATGTTCGCTCGAGCGGGATGTTTCACGCTCGAGCGGGGAGCTTTTGTAGACAGGCCTTCCGCTCGAGCTTCCTAATTCACGCTCGAGCGTAATTTTGAGGTAACCAGTACTTTTGCAGGCCTCTTGGGTCCGCTCGAGCGGGGAAGTCCACGCTCGAGCGGGGACCCTGTTTTCTGAAATTTTGTTCATGCGTTCTGTGTTTCGTTTTCCGTTCTCTTTCACTTATAAGCACTCTTAGGCATATGTTAAGCATTGTAAATGAGTTAATGAGATAAGAATAAAGCCTAAAGAAGAATATATGAATTAAGAAACGGATTGAATTGTTAATGACCCTTTTGTGTTCATGGAATGTGTAGGGTCAAGCTCCAGGGTGAATCCACAAGCCAATCACTGTGAGTAATATCGATATTTGAAAGCTTAGCAACGTCTAACTATTTACTCCTTTATAAGCTTTACGAGTTGCTAATTGGGATTGTGGACAAAAGTCTGACATGAACGAATGAATGGACCGAAGGTCGTTTTGATAGAAATGAATGGACCGAAGGTCGTTTTGACATGAATGAGTGGGCCGAAGGCCGTTTTGACACGAATGTATGGGCCAAAGGCCGTTTTGACGTAAACGAATGGACCGAAGGTCGTTTTGACAGACATGAATGGACCGAATGTCGTTTTAATAGAAATGAATGGACCGAAGGTCATTTTGACATATATGAATGGACCTAAGGTCATTTTGACACGAATGTATGGGCCAAAGGCCGTTTTGACGTAAACGAATGGGCCGAAGGCCGTTTCGACATAAATGAATGGGCCGAAGGCCGTTTTGACATGAATAAAAATCTGAATGGGCCAAAGGCCAGAATGTTTGGAACTACAGTCACTTGATTTGAATTTTGTATAGTTATATATCTGTTAAATAGGAATATAAATTGGGCCCAAGGCCGTTTGGAACATGTTGTTCTACATTGTTATGTAACTTCTGTATTTGATTTGATATTATTCACTGGGCTATCGCTCACGCTCATTCATGTATTTGTAGGTGAGCCAAGAGAAGTCCAAACCCAACCCCAGTGAAGTCTGCCAGGAACAACATGAGTTTTGGAGAGTCAGCCTTGTGTCTCACGCACGAGACCCATCCTTGCCATTTTGTTATGTATTTATATTTTGTCTTGTTGGCAAGGACTTTGTGTATATCTGTATATAGTTTTGTTATGGGTTGACTCAGTTTGGATGATCCTGTCTGTAAAGGATTTTATGGTACTGTATTTTGTTGTGGGTTATTAACGTATATGCGTATGGTTTGTTTTAAAGTGCATATAAGCACGGCTCCATGGACAAAGTTTTTAATTATTGCTTCCGTTTGGCCCCTTTACTCTGATGGGTTATGTCTGTTTTGGTTTGAGGCCGTAGGTAATCTCAGGATTACTGGCCGGTTATGTCCTTAACCCATAGGGGCGAGTTCGGGTCATGACACTTTGGCTGCAATTTCTCATATACCCTATAATGGTTTTGAGCAACCAAATATACTATGTGAATCATAACGCGGCACAGAACGCGTTACCACTTAGACCCGCCAACTTTGGCATATGGGTCCCACCTAAAAATTAGAACAAAGTTGAGGAAAAAAACTGTTTTTCCAAAATCATTTCTAACAATCTCCCACATGAATGGAATTTGATGACAACGAAAATGCAACAATATGTAGAATTTGTCGAAAGAGTATAAATCAAAAATATCCTACATCAGGATAGGTACCTTTCGACCTTGAACCTTCCCTAGTGATAACCTATCGGACTTACTAGCTAACCAATGGACGTGATGCCTTGAGTTGTTTAGCAATTTGTGTAAGCCAAGACAATAGATTTCACACAAAATGTCTTCTGACACATCGTGGTTCTCACGATTGTGTTCTTTTTGGTCTTCAACGCTCCTAGTTATTTATGAGTACTTCTAGAGAATTTGGCCTCTTCATTTTTTATAGAACCCCAGTTCAACACTCATATAAGTGATTCTTATTATGAGTATCTCTTATACTCGTCTTAATTTGTATGCCTAAATCAAGATATAAGTAATCATTAAAAGCAAAGCTTATCCTTAAACCCCTGCATACAATACATGTTGCAGCTTTCACTCTCACCATAGGAATGGGTAGGGAATTTTAATCCCTTGGTGATTTCTGGTGAGCCACACATAACTTAGTTGTCCCTTTGAACTTAGTTCTTGTGATCTCCAATCATTTAAGTAGGGTTACCATTATGATGACTCTTATGTAATAAGCTTTAATCTTATCCCCTTCAATAAACTATACACTTGCTCTTTTGTCAAACCTTTTGTTAACGGATCCGCAATATTCTTTTTAGATTTTATATAATCTATTGAGATTATTCCATTTGAGAGCAATTTCCTTACGACATTATGTCGATGACGAATGTGTCGTAACTTACTATTACACATATGACTTTATGCCCTGCCTATTGCAGATTGACTATCACAATGAATGCAAATGGCTGGCACGGGTTTTGGCCACGTTGGAATGTCTTCTAAGAAGTGGCGAAGCCATTCTGCTTCTTCTCCTACTTTGTCTAAAGCAATGAACTCAGATTCCGTTGTGGATCGTGCGATGCATGTTTATTTCGTGGATTTCTAAGAAACAACAGCGCTTCCCAGAGTAAAGACATCCACTAGTGGATTTTGAATCTTTAGTATCTGATTCCAATTTGCATCACAATAGCCTTCTAGTACTACGGATATCGAGTAAAGTTCAAACCATGATCACGGGTAAACCTTAGATATCTAAGAACCCGAATGATCGCTTTCCAATGGTCTTCTTCGGGATTACTAGTGTACCTACTCAATTTACTGACAGCATAAGCTATATCAGGACGAGTGCAATTCATTAGATACATTAGGCTTCCATTAATTTGGGAGTATTTTAGCTGAGACACCGCATCACCTTTATTTTTTGATAAATAGAGACTGATGTCTACAGGTGTTCTTACTACATTCATATCATCCTTGATATATTTACCAAGAATTTTCTCAATATAATGAGATTGAGATAATGCATATCTGTAGCGATCCCGGTTTCGATCCTTCTTTCATGTTTTGCCATTTCGACTGGGCCAATCGGGGGTCGAGCTTCCCGGTCAGCTCGCGGGGGTCCAGGGGGCAGCGCCCCTTGGTGGGTCCAAGAGCAGCGCCCTAGCGGGGGTCGAGCTGCTCGGTCAGCTCGCGGAGGTCGCAATGTATTTCATGTATCTATGCTTAGGAAGTATGAACCCGACCCTTCTCATGTTCTTGATTGGGTTGACTTGGAGGTAGATGAAGATGCCTCTTACGAGGACCGACCGGTTCAAATATTAGATACCCGAGAGCAAGTGCTACTGGGCAAAACCATACCGTTGGTAAAGGTGTTATGGAGATACCATGGGGTTGAGGAAGCAATGTGGGAATAGGAGGTGGAAGTCTGCTCCCAATATCCAGATTTATTTGAAAATGTTTAAGTTACTTTTCGTTGTAATACCCCCATGTGGTTGAGAGAAACGTGTTAAAATTGTTAAATACATGTTGTTATAGGTGTTGTTATTTTAAGCATGAAGTTGTTATGGATTATTATTACTTTTTGGAAGACTTCATGTTTATGAGTATTTGGAAGGTGGTTATTAATGAGGAAACCATGATGTAATGGTGCAAATTGGTTGAGAACTAATGTTGTAAATTGTAAATGAAATAGTGTGGCTTTGATCGCTAGAAACCCTTTGTTTGGGTAGTTTGATTTGAAATTTTGGGGACGAATGTCTTTAAGGGGGGAAGGTTGTAGCAATCCCGGTTTTGATCATTCTTTCATGTTTTGCCACTTCGACTGGGCCGGTCGAGGGTTGAGCTGTCCGGTCAGCTCGGGGGGGTCCAGGGGCAGCGCCCCTTGGCGGGGTTGAGGGGCAGCGCCCCTCAAAACAAAAAAATGCAAAACGCATTTGAAGTTGCTTGTCCGTTCTGTCGGTCTGGAGTGCGAGAGAGGGCCGCACGTGGGGGGAATGAGGCCGCACGTGCGGAAAACAGGGTAGGGGGCTGAAGTACACTGCTAAAAAGGCAGGTGCGGCTAGAGGTGCGGGAAGTTAGGTAGATCTGGAAATTTTTCCTTTTCTTCTCTCTTTGGGCTGATTGAATGTCACTTTGGTCATGTTTGATTCACAAGGCTAATAGTGAAGTATTAATAATCCTATTAAATTAGTGTGGTATTCACTATCCAATTGGATTAATATCCATTGCATTAATAATCCCACCCCTACCACATTACTAATAATCCTACAAATTTGTTGGATTAATTATCCGTTGGATTAATAATCCTAAACCAAAATGTTAAAACAAACATAGGATAATTGGACCCACGGATTAATAATCCCAATCCCATACTCCAATCCACCCAATCAAACATTTGTATATCTCTCTCTCTAAAAACATTTCATCTCCCTTCTCTCTACATTTCCTACCAAAAACTTCACAAGATCTTTGATTTCTCCAAATCCATTGTGATTTAGATCCAAGTCATTCATCAAAGTTGGTTATCTAGGCAAGGGCTACGTTGTGTGCGGTGGAGATCGAGTTTAGGCATCATTGATTTTGGGGTTTCAACTCATTTCTTCTTCAAACTTGAGGTAGGGATTTTCTACACTCTAATATGGTTTTTAGCTTAGTTATTTGCTATTGTGTATAGATGATGAGATTTGGTTGTGGTTTGAACAAATCTAGGAATTGGGTGTGAAATGAAAAGAGGGGTTTTGATGAATATGAGGTAAACGAGTACGAGGCTTGAATATAAGATCATGTTGTGCCAAAATAGTTGATTTGGGTGTTTGGGTTGATATTTGGTGAAAGGGAGATTTTGCCCTAATTTTGATTAAATTATTATTTTGCATAAATAATTGGGATTAACATTGAAAACGTGAAATTGGAAGGTTGTGATTATAAATGGTGATATTGGATATGTATTATCTCACCTATGGAAGTTTTGAATAAACTATTTATTTTGATATTGAACATCTCTTCAGAAATAATTGCATTGGGCTATCGGTGGAGGATAGTTATGATTGTTGTAGAAATTACATGAGGATTAGGCGATTTAATGCTAATCCATTGTTGGTGTCATTGAATATGACCATATTATAGATACATTGTATATGTATGTTTATTGGGAGGAGAAAGGAGATGTACTCCATATGTGATTATGTTTATAAATACATTGTGAAAAATCTAGAAACCCTAGATGTTGATTTGTGATTATGTACCAATTTTAAGCAGAATATAACAATCCCAATCAAACAATAAAAGACAAATCGACACAACGATTTTACGTGGAAAAACCACAATTGGACACTTCCAACTGTGATTAAAAAACCACGAGCAACAGCCACAAAACAATCCACTAAGAAGATTTAAAGGAATTACATAGGTATACTCTCAATTACCTAGCGAATCCACGCCTAATTGAACCAACCTCTATGTGCCTCTTCCAATCCTGTCTTCACCTCGGAATTGTCTTTACGATGAGCCACTCTAGAATCCACCGAAGCTTCAGGCTCGAATTCTTCAGAATCCACCGAAGAACAACTCTCTCTCTCTCTCTCTCTCTTTCTCTCTTGTATATAACAAACAAAACCTTTAATGTACTCTCTTTAAACCATGAGTTGAATACTCAATAAAACATCAAAGAAAACTAACAAAATATCCCCAGATATAAACCTTAAGAACCAAAAAGAAGATCTGGAGGAATTCATTTAGTTTTGGGAGAAAACCAACTACTTATAGAAAACAAAAGTAATCCTAGTTTTGAAAGAAAACCAACTTCTTAAAGAAAACAAAAGTAATCCTAAGTTTGAAAGAAAACCAACTTCTTATAGAAATCCTTGTCAACCGGGATTGCCAAGAATAAAACCTAACAATCTCTCCCTTTGGCAATGCCGTGACAAAACACACCTAACAAATAAAATCCTAATCACCCCAACCCATAACAGCCAACAAAAGCCAACTTCTATCTCAAGGCCATGATCTGCAAAACAGTTATTAGTGCCACAATCTCCAAAACAACTATTAGTGCCACAAGAGTATATGAAAAAAATAATAAATATATGACAAGATTATCTTGAAGCATGAGATGGAAAACATAAATAGATGCGACTTGGAGATATTAAGAACATGTAGCATGAAAACATGAACAACACCTTTTTGTCACGAATTGACAAAGGAAGCTCAATCAACTAAAGCATGATCATAAACCACACAAGCAATGATATGATGATGTAAATATCAGGAGCATGCAAGAATGCAAAGCAACATGCAAAACAACTAAAGCCAATCTTCCTTACCAAACAAATCAAAGTGATCATGCGAACAAACTTTTGTAACAATAAACCAAACTCCCCCTCACTAAAAACAACCACACACACTGAAAACAGTGAACAAGAAGAAAAAGACAAAAAATAATATGGTGGAGCAGACAAGGAATTTCAGATTAGTACCTTAATACACACAAGACTATCCAAGAAGCACAATTACTTGAAAACACAATGTACACAGCCTCTAGAAAATTCCTCATAAAAAAAAGTGATGCATTATGTGAAAAGCATAGATCCCATGATAAAAGTGTGTTTGTGACTCGTGGGATTCGACAAACACTAGATTCAAATCCTAGTAGTGATATAAAAGCTGGACCTCCAACAAGAGAATCTAAGCATAACTACGGAAAGTCAAACCACTAGGAATCAAGGGGTATTTGGTGAGTAAAAGCGGAGGCTCCCCCTCAATCAATGAATCCTTTATTTTTTTTCTTTTTTTTTTCACATCTTTTTCTTTCTTTTGCACATTTTTTTCTCTTTTTCACATTTTTTTCTTTCTTTTGCACACTCATTGGCGGCTGACATGCTCAAGAGTATGGAAACCGAACCAGAGAAGCATGGATATAATAAGGATGGCCTGGTTGGTGACTTTGAGGTAGTCTTTTTCTCATGGCTGGACTACAAAGAATAAAGGGGAAAGCCATGGAGATGGAAAAGGATGGAAGATGGTTAAGAGACTCAACATCACCCATGATATGCTAGTATAGGTCAATTCTTCTAGAAAAGCAAAAGATACAATGTCAGAAGTCCATAGAGAAAAAATAATCACTAAGGCGGAAGACTCCGATATTTGCTAATCCAAGAGTGTGTACAGAATGAGACATACTAATCAAAAAACACACACTCCAAAATGAGTAATGACCACAGAAAGCACACATATATTAACATGTAATGGATATTCTTATCAATTCCAATATGCACCAAGGACATCTCAAAAAAAAATTCAAGTTTGCAAAACCATACTAAGAAAATCTTTTTGGATTTTTTTTTTTTTTTCATTTTTTTTTCTTAACCAAAGCAAGACAAAAAACGAACATGCACACATTTTTTTCTCATTAAAAAAAACACACAGAAACCCAAAAACTAAAACAAATAAACAAATTAACACAAGTCAAGTTTTCTCACCCAAACCGCTTTAGTATAAACAAAGTTGTGAGAATTGCGGTTTTTGGGTGGTGTCTTGACGTTATGGTTCCCTTCCCCTTCAATGAGAACCCGTCTTGACATGGTTTTCAACTTCCTATTCCTAGGTCTAGGTAAACACAACCTCTGTTCATGTTTGGTATCAAGCAAATCAAAATAGCAAGGTTTATTATGACCCTTAACCTCCTTATGACCAATGAAGTGTTTCCTACCCCTTGAGATATTAGAATTTCTTCCATCTCTATGAGACATTCTCCCATGCAATTCATAACAATAAGGGCGAATATGACTATGCATACCACAATGATGACAAATAAAAACATAGTGTACCTTCTTTTCTTTGGCCTTACCAACTCTAGGAAGTTTGAGAAGTCTATCCTCATGTTAAATTTTTTGTTCTCCCTTTCCTTGAGTTCTTGTATCACAAGATGTGGAAGCCTTCTGTTTTTGCTCTTTCTTACCACTAAAGCCAATGTCACTCTTGTCAGAACAAATTTGTTGAGACCCAATGATATTGTCCAAAGTCTTTGATCCTCTGTTCCAAAGACCAATGGTAGCCATAGCACACTTGAGTTCTTCCTCTTTCTTGATCATTAGTTCTTCCAAAGCAACTTGAGACATCTCGAGAGTTTCAATCTTTTCTTTATATGTTGCATAAATTTACTGTAACTCATTCCTCTCTGTCTCACAAGTCAAGAGTTTTGCACAAAGAGCTTGTCGATCATTAGAAATCTTAAGGGCATCATTCCTAGCCTTGTAAATCTCTTTTTTTAACTTGACATTCTCACTTTCACATGTTTTGAGTTTCTTTGTGAGTTTGTCATTCAATTTGAATAAGTTAAGAGACTCCTTATACAACTTTTTATATGCTTGCTGAAGTTCTTCATCTTCGCTCCCCAAGGATTCGTCAAGTAGAGGTGGTCGAACCATAGAATTTCTCTCACGAATTGAATCCATTATCACAAATCAAACAAGATCTCGTTCTAAAAAAAAAAATTTGAAAAAAAAATAGAATGACCTGCTCTGATACCAATTGAAAAATCTAGAAACCCTAGATGTTGATTTGTGATTATGTACCAATTTTAAGTAGAATATAACAATCCCAATCAAACAATAAAAGACAAATCGACACAACGATTTTACGTGGAAAAACCACAATTGGACACCTCCAACTGTGATTAAAAAATCACGGGCAACAGCCACAAAACAATCCACTAAGAAGATTTAAAGGAATTACACAGGTATACTCTCAATTACCTAGCGAATCCACGCCTAATTGAACCAACCTCTATGTGCCTCTTCCAACCCCGTCTTCACCTCGGAATTGTCTTTACGATGAGCCACTCCAGAATCCACCGAAGCTTCAAGCTCGAATTCTTCAGAATCCACCGAAGAACAACTCTCTCTCTCTCTTGTATATAACAAACAAAACCTTTGATGTACTCTCTTTAAACCATGAGTTGAATACTCAATAAAACATCAAAGAAAACTAACAAAATATCCCCAGATATAAACCTTAAGAACCAAAAAGAAGATCTGGAGGAATTCATTTAGTTTTGGGAGAAAACCAACTACTTATAGAAAACAAAAGTAATCCTAGTTTTGAAAGAAAACCAACTTCTTAAAGAAAACAAAAGTAATCCTAGTTTTGAAAGAAAACCAACTTCTTATAGAAATCCTTATCAACCAGGATTGCCAAGAATAAAACCTAGCACATTGCATATGTATATTTTTTTGGGAGGAGAAAGGGGATGGACTCTATTTAAAGCAAGTTAGCCGGAGTGTCCTGGGTGAAAGACCCGAAATTTTATATATAAATAGGTGCTGATTCCTTCAGACGAAATATCCGTAAAATGACAGGTTTGAAGTGTTTATGTGAGTTTTGCATAATTAGAAAATCATTGAGTTGTAGTCTCATTTTGATTGTTGAAAGATAACGAATTTAACTCATGAATTGAGTAGCATATATGAATTGGAAATAAAATTAAAGGAAAATGGAATAAGGTTGGTCTTAATGGCATATGGATATGCAAGTCTTGTGGATGTTTCAGGATCGGTATTGTTTATGTACGTGGTATTTATACCTTTGCTAAACCTCATAAATTGTGTTAGATTATTTCTACTTGGCTGTTGGCTCACCCTATATGGGAATACCATTTTCAGGTACATGTGAGATGCTTCCTCCAAGGCAACAGCGTGGATGGAGTTTTGGGAAACAAGAGCTTCTTAATTATGCCTTATGTGTGTATGTTTGTTATTTGTAAGGCCAAGGGCTTAAGATGTGATGAGCGAGACTCAATTTATGTAACCAAGCAATGACTTGGAAACATATAAGCCTACATGGCATTTAACTGGTTGTTAAACAGTGAACTCTGATATATGAAAGTACGTTGTTTCTCATATTTATTCCGCATATGAGTTATCTTTATTGTATTATTTTGGAGGCATGACAATATCCATCAGATGTTTTAGTAGTTTTCATTTCTAATATTACATCTGCGACCCCCATATCTTTCATATCAAATCTTTTATTCAGGATTTGCTTGTTTGATTTGATCATGTTTTGACTACTTTCAATGATAAGCATGTCATCCACATAAAGACAAACGATGATATAACCTTTGTCAGTGTTTTTAGTATAGACGCACGTATCACATTCGTTTATCTTAAACCCATTAATAAGCATAGCATGATTAGATTTTTCATGCCATTGCTTAGGAGCTTGTTTTAATCTATAAAAAGATTTTACAAGCCGACAAACTTTCTTTTCTTGCCCTGGCACTACAACCCTTTCGGGTTGCTCCATATAGATCTCTTTATTTTGATCACCGTTTAAGAAAGTTGTCTTCACATACATTTGATGTATTTCTAAATTATACAACGCTACTATAGCAATAAGCATGCGGATGGATGTTATTTTTGTCATAGGGGAATATGTATCAAAATAGTCAAGACCTTCCCTTTGTCTGTAACGTTTTACCACAAGTCTTGTTTTATACTTATCTATTGAACCATCTGCTTTCATTTTTCTTTTAAATATCCATTTATATCCAAGAGGTTTAGAACCAGGCGGAAGATCCACCAGTTCCCAAATATGATTTTGCATAATGGATTCAATTTCATTATTGACAGCCTCTTTTCACAAAGGTGCTTCAGGACCTGTCATTGCTTCCTTAAAGCTTTGAGGTTTATTTTCTAACAAGTATGTCAAAAAATCTGGACCAAATGATTTTGATATTCTCGCTCTCTTACTTTGTCTTGGCTCATCATCAGTTAAATCCTGTTGGTCGAGACTATTACTAGTCTCTTGCGTTTGATTGTCATTAGTCTCTTGACTTTGTGTACAATCATAAGTTCTTTTATGTGAACTTAATTCTTGTCTTTTCTTATAAAGAAAAATATATTCAAAAAACACAGCATTCCTTGATTGTATAATAGTGTTCGCATGTATATCAGGTATTTTTGATTTATAAGTCAGAAACCGATATGTACTACTATTCTAAGCATAACCAATAAACACACAATCCACTGTTTTTGGTCCTATTTTAGTCTTTTTCGAAACAGGAACTTATACCTTTACCAAACACCCCCACACTTTTAAGTATTTATAGGAAGGTGGTTGACCTTTCCATAATTCATAAGGAGTGTTATTCGTTTTCTTGTGAGGTATTCTATTAAGAGCATAATTAGCAGACAATATTACTTCTCCCCACAAGTTCTGTGGTAAGCCTGAACTTAGTAACATGGAATTCATCATTTCTTTAAGGGTTATATTCTTTCTTTCAACAATTCCATTTTGTTGTGGGGAATAAAGTGCTGTAGTTTGATAAATAATGTCATGTTGTGTACAAAATTCATTTAAAGGTACATCATATTCACCCCCTATCACTTCTAACCATTTTAATGGTTTTGCCAAGTTGATTTTCAACTTCAGTTTTGTAGAGTTTAAACATTTCCAAAGTTCCATCTTTACTTCTAAGTAAATATACATAACAATATCTTGTGCAATCATCGATAAATGTTATGAAATATTTTTTGCCTCCTCTAGTTTGAACAAATTTAAGATCACATATATCAGTATGAATTAATTCTAGAGGTTCAGTTTTTCTTTCAACCGATTTAAATGGAGCCTTAGTTAATTTTGTTTCTACACAAATCTCACATTTGTGATTAGGATCAATTTCAAAATTTGGTATATAATCCAAACCAATTAATCTACGCAAAGCATCAAAATTTACATGTCCTAATCTACCATGTCATAAGTTTGACTCAAGAATATTAGTAAAAGATGTGTTATTCTTATTAATAAAAAGTTTTGATACAACAGTCATTACATTCAACTTGAAGAGACCATCACTCATGTATCCCTTACCAATATACATATCACTCTTTGTTAATACAAATTTATCAGACTCATATACAAGCCTAAAACCATTTTTACTTAACAAATAACTAGAAACTAAATTCTTCTAGATGTCTGGTACATGCAGCACGTTGTTGAGGGTAAGTTCTTTCCCCGATGTCATCTTCAAGATCACTTTTACTTGTCCAGCCACAGCAGAAGTAGACAAATTTCCCATGAATAGTTGTTCACCATTTGCAGCTTTATTATATATAGTGAACATCTTCTTGCCCGCACAAATGTGACGAGTTGTTGTTGTGTCAACCCATCATTCCTTGGGATTTCCAATCAAATTAGCCGCAGACACCACAGCAGAGAGATTGATGTCATTTACCCCGTCAGAGATGTAATCTAACTCTATTACATTTGCTTGATTAGTGGTCTTCTTACTTGTACTTTCGTGATCCTTCTTAGGGTGTCGGCAATCAGAGGCACAATGTCCAGTCTTGCTACAGTTATAGCATTTACCGATGTCCAGTCTTGCTACAATTATAGCATTTACCTTTGAACTTCATAGAAAATAAATACAATGAAGACACAAAAATAAAAATCTGTCTTAAGATTTTTAGACAATCTTCACTGTATTCGAAGAATTAAATAAGGAGATAAATTGTTTGATTACAAAAATTAAAACAGTATATAAAAAATAAAATAAAATAAAATAACAGATTTTTATTTTGTTACAAAAACAAAATCAAATCTGATAAAAAAAAGCAGAAAGTAAATTAATTATTTACCTAATTAATTTCTCAAACAAATTTTTGATCAAGTCCAGTGTTTAACAATATGTCCTTAAGACAAATTTGTTCTCTTCACGGTACTTTCAAATTGTGGACGTCTATCTCTCAGGATAAAATGATCAACAGTGAATAGTAGTAGCACTACAAACTATTCACACAGCGAACACATTTTGTGTTTACACTCTTTCTTACAGGAAAAATTAATGCAGCAAATGTAGAGAGCAATAGTAGTATTGAGGGCGAAAATTCAATGAAAAACCAAATGAGGGACTTGTCTATTTATAAGTGCAAAGGTGGCTGTTCAGATTTGAATGAACAGGTAGCAAATATGTTTGAATAGGTACAAGACCTGTTCAATTTGAATGAACAGATATGGCACTGTTTAGGTTTTGAATTTGAACAGATTTAAATTTGTGCTGACAAATATGAACCTGTACAAAAAGTTTGAAGAGGTGCAAGCCAAATTTGAATTTTCCTCCAACCGAAATTCGAAAACAAAATTGGACAGATTTTATTTTTTTTAAAAAATAAAAGAAATTCAAATGTTTTTGGCCCCAAAAGATAAGTATTGGGCCAGACAAGCCCAACCCAACCTCACACCACGCACCCACATCCCAGCTTAGCCCGACCAGGCAGACGCCGGCGATGGCGCGTGTATGTGTTTATTTTGAGTCCAATGGGTCTAGCCCGCTTTTCCAATAACCTCCCCGTCTACAAAACTTGAGTGCCCCTTAAGGCCTACCCCAAGTCCCAAACCCAAGTCTTATAAACCCACACAAAGTTTGTCCACCAAACCAATGTGAGACAAACCTTAACTCAAACCTTAATGGAAATTTCACCAAAAACACCATTTCCATGGAGCTCACTTTGGCTTCAATTTTCCATTCACCCGATAATGATTTTGAGCAATCAAATATACTACGTGAATCATAACGCGACATAAAACGCGTTATCACTTAGACCTGCCAACTTTGGCGTATGGGTCCCACCTAAAAATTAGACCAAAGTTGAGAAAAAAAAATGTTTTTCCAAAATCATTTCTAACATTTACTTAGTTAGCAACCATATATATAACATCCGACATATGCATATATATACAAATATAGAAGGCAATCTAATGTGTCGGCCGATACATCTATGACATTCATTATTTACAAGTACATTAATCAAACTTGTTCGATACGAACCAAAATTTGACTAGATCATTGTTTGATATGTTGCCTGATTTTTTAAATTAACCTTTTTCTCTATTTGAATGGGCTTGATGGTGCAGTGGTGCATTGGTGGAAACGGTAGCGGCTCTGGCAACAGTGGTCACAGATAAATAGTGATCTAGGCCATGGGGTTTTAGGGTTGAATCATTTTGACGAGTTGAATACAATATGAAGGGTTAACTTAGGAAATTTAATATTAAAATTGCTTACATCATCATGTGCATAACGAATCCCTAACGGCATGGGATAGAGTGCAATGCGACTCAAATTTTAGGGACATCCGTATTATTTGTTAGAGTAGGATTCCCTCCAGTCTAAAATCTAGACTAGAAGGGATTGTTTGGGTCTGTAGAGCTTATCACGGGTCCTATTTCGATTCTGAACCGTTCATTTTATTGGACACTTCGGCCCCATTTGATTGTCTGGATTGGATATGAGGGTTTGAGAAGGATATGTAATACGTAAAAATAAAGATGGGATATAAGATGTTGTAGGATATGAGATGAATTATATATACTGTGGGGTTACATTATGTTTGGTTAAGATAGGATATAGGATGTGATAAGAGGAGAGTAATTATTTTTGACCTTTGGATGAAAGATTCCTTATATCCGATGATGGGGGACAAACAATACCATGGAGGGGTTGGTATTACATATCCCCCATTTTTTATCATATATTATCCGGACTCCCTATATCTAAAGTTACCAAACACGGGATATAGCGAGACAAAAAACATGTGAGACCCCACTCATATTATATCAGGTCTCACCCTCATATTTGTCCCTTATATACGGTAAACAAACAGGGCCTTCGAGTACTTCATTCACAAAAATAAAAATAAAAAAAATTAGATCGATCCAACAACTATAACTTGTTCAATATAACGTGTTTTTCACTAAAAAAATGGACGACAATTATGTTTTTAAAAAAAGAATCATACAGTTTTTTGTTGACAAAAATAATAAATTGATTAAGTTATAGTTATCGGAGTGACTTCTTTTTTATAGATAAAATATACGAAGTGTCCAACAAAATGAACGGTTTGAATCATCAAAATGGGACGCATGGTGAGTCTCACGAATCCAAATATTTGTCAAACTAATGGGGTTAGGTGTAACTTTGTGCAATTATCAAGAGAGGTGTGTAATTTATCCAAAGAAATACGATGAAATCATTGGGTACGATCATTAAACTAATCTAAACTTTTAATAAACTAGTAATAACCCGTACTATGTACGAGACTTTATAAATTTAAAAAAAAAAATCATTATACATATGTTAAAGTAATTTAATATTTTATCTTGAGATATACATGAAATTTATAAACTAGTTTCTATGTTTATAACTTTTTAAATTATTAGTTTAAAAAATAAAATATATATATATAAACCTATTTAGTGCAATTTTGATAATTTGTAATATAAATAAAAAATAAAAATAAATAAAAAAAGAAGAAGAAGATAAACCTAATTAAATGAGGTTACATTAGTTATGATATATCTCTTCTTGTTATGAAAATATACAAATTTAAAAGTTATAATTAAGATAAATATACAATTTTATTATTAAATGTGAAGTGAAGTGATATTTAACAATAATTGATATAATGTTTCTGTTATTAATCCAATAATTTAAGTTACATTTATTTTGGTTTTAATTTCATAACTAAAAATACAATATGAATATAATACGCACACAGATTTCTAGTCTTTAAGAATATGAAGGTTTTAGAATATTTTTAACCTTTCATCATTTTCTTTTAATTTTTTTTTCTAATTTGATTTTAAATTTGAATAAAAAAAATGGATTGATTTGATATGAATTACTTTAACTTTTTAATTAAATTTTTTTCAATATTTAAAAGAACTTTCATTCTTATCCATTTTTTTTTTCTTTTCATCAATTTTGATGGGAAAAAACAATAATTTTTAATGCTTCATCTTTTAAAATTTTTATCAAATTATAATTCGATAAAAAAAATATTAAGAGTTGAAGATTCTATTAATTGGAATTATAGTGAAATAACATCTTGAAATAGTGAAAATTTGAGTATGTGGTTGGTTGAAATATATAATTTGATTAATTTTCTTCTCATATTTGTATAAAAATTGATACTTATGACCACATCATTATAAGTTGGATTATGGAAAAAATTTTGAGGTGTCAAATATTTTTCATTTGTAAATATCCTATCTATTAAAAAAAAGAAAAAATAAAAGAAAAAGGAAAAAAATATGCATCTTTTGGATATGTGTTTATCAATTTTGTTTTGTGGACATAAACAACTGATGTTTCAATTTAAAAAATTAAAAAGTATAAAAAAAAAAAATAGATTGGGTTTTTTGGGAATAAAAGAAGCCATTTAACTCCTCTATATACTATTTTAAGATGGATTATTTTAATCACATAAAAAAATAAAAATTATATTTAGAAATTATCCCTATATATTATGTTATTAGGTACAAATATAGCGGTAATAAATTAATTAATATATATATATATATGAGAAGTTATACTAAACTTTCATTTTCAATTAATTGAATTATGATTAACAAATTTACAAATAGCAGTAATGGTATAACAAAAATTTTTAAAAAAAAAAAAAAAAAAAAAAAACAATGATATTCAAAAGTATTAAATTTATCTAGTTATACAAAATCTAATATTTTAGTACAATCTTGAATTCTCAATAAATTTTCACATTTTCTATAAAATAAAATGACAATAAAAAATTAAAAAAAAATCGATACCCATTTTTTTACTTCAATTTTACGGTTTTCATTGAAAAAATCAAAATCCGATCAAAATCTTTGGCACATAATGAGTATAGATACTTCGATTGCAACCATCATCATCAATAATTCTTCTTAACCAGTAAACCTATAAACAAACATATAAATTTCACTAAAACCGAAACCAAAACCAAACCAACAATAGAGAAAGAGAATCACACAGAGAAAAAAATAAAATTAAAAAACAAATAAATTTATAGACTGATAGGATATTACCCCCTCAACAACTTAGACCTCGCCTCGCCTAATCCATCTGCTCCTCTGGTAGTACCTACAAAGTCTAGGCGTTGGAATGACTAATCAGATTATTCTTTAAATAAGATTTGAAAATTGATTAATTTGTCCCATTAAGTGATTTAAAATTTTGATAGATATATATCAAAAAAATAGATAATTATATTATTAAATCATAATTCAAATTTAGATATTGTTATATCTTTTTGAGATCTATATCTAAATTCTTATCTCTTTATTTTTGTGTGGTTTCTATTTATTTTTTTTTCAATTTATTTAAGATGGAGTTGTGGGTTTATATTTTTTTTAATTTAATTTATCGATGATTTCTATTTGTTTTAATTATTATTATTTAGGTAAGTTATGATGAGAGCTATATATGTGATAGACATGTGAGTTTTATTGATTTAATGTATGATAGTGTGAGATATATTATATTTGTTTAGATAGTCTTTAAAGATTTTTAAAATTTAAAATTGGATATTGAGAAGTAAAAGAAAGATTTTAACTCAATAAATATCTGTTTGTATATTTGATTTTTAATTTTTGTTGTTGTGTTAAAACACTACAACAAAAAGTATTTTTGGCAACGTTTTTTAGCAACCAAATTGAATTTAGTTGCCAATTGTATGTTTTTGCCGACAATATACGTGTTCGTCGCCAAAAAATACACCATTAGCAACAAATATCTCAATTCGTCGCCAAAAATGGTTGGCGCCAATTTAATTTTTTGCGTGGGAGCGTTAAAAAAGTTTTGGCGACGAAATTAATATATGGCGACGAAAATGTTTGTCGCCAATTTAGATTTTTTGGCGACGGAATTAAAATAGTCGCTGAAAGGTGAATGGTATTTATGGCAACATAATAATTTTCGTCGCCAATAAATTTCTTGTCAAAACGACGTCGTTTTGATTTTTTTTTTTTCTTTTTTTTTTTTTTTTAATGGCCGAATAAACAAGATTGACCTAAAATAAGTCTTCTTCGTCTTCTCATTCCACAACCTGAAGCGGCACAACAGAGGAAAGAGGTATGTCTTCTCTCCATCTTCTTCGTCTCTCTTTCCCTCTCCCTCTCCTTCTCCCTCTCACTCTCACTCTCACTCTCACTCTCTCACACTGTCTCATCTTCCTCTCTTTCTTCTTTATCATCAATTTCATTCGGCATTGCAGAACACAACACAATCAATGGGACTGATTTTTCCCTCACACTCTCACACTCTCTCATCTTCCTTTTTTTCTTCTTTGTCATCAATCTAATTTTTTGGACTGATATTGTGATTTTCGGACTGATATTGTGATTTTCGGACTGATATATTCCAATTTTTGGACTGATGTTGGAACTGATTTTCGGGACTGGTATATTCTGAATTTCAGACTGATTTTGTAACTGATTTTGTAACTGATTTTGTATTTTTTTTGGGACTAAATTATAATTTTGGGTATCGATCGCACAAATTTGCTGGCATGGAAAGGTGCGCTCAGATTTTTCGATATATCACCTTATAGATTTTGATTCTTGTGAAATCTGGTTTGAGTTTGGTAGTTTGATCATTTGTTGAACCAATGTTTTGTGCTAGGCATTAAGCTTTGATTTTTGTGAATATTTTGAAATTTTGATGATTTCAGAGACATCAGAGTAATTATAGGTGATCTTGAGTAATTGTTTTTTGGTGTGCATTTTGTAAGTGGTTTTTTCACACCCACCACGTGTTTGTGTGTTGGTTTGAAAGAGACAAAAAGTTGCAGTGGACTAGAATTTGTATGAGCAATTTCTTTGACTATGTGACTAATTAGAGTCATTTTCATTGTTTTCTGTTTTTATATTTTCTGGGTTGTGGATGTGAACTAGAATTTGAATTTTTGTACTGGATTCTCGGCTTTTTTTTGGTTCTTTTGTTGTATTTAATGGTAATATGCACTATATGTTTTCGGGCGAGATATGAAGAATACTTATTTTATTTATCCACTTGAGCTGATGCATGAAAAAGTTCTGAATCCACTTCTTTTGCTATTAACATTAGAAATTCTGAGTGTGTTTGTGAGTTCCCTTAATAAACATGATAAATTAGAAGTCGATGTTAGTCCCCCCCCCCCCTCCCCCAAAAAAAATATATATATTTCTTCTGTGTACTGTACTAATACAAAAGACTTCCATCTAGACAGTAGGTTTCTGTGTTCTGCTCTGGACATTGGGCAGGTTATACTTGAATATCATTCTCTAATTAAGCAGGACATATAGATCTCCTTTTCCCAGGTTGAGATAGCAGTTAGGGGATTATATTCTGATTCACATTAATTTAGAAGTGTTACGCAGCCTGCTTGTATATGAAACTTTATGTTTTGTGATTATTCAGTGGTTGAAGTGTCACTAGAAATTATTTGAGACAAATTTGATGCTAATGTTACCAAATAATTACATTCTAGTTGTGTCATCATAAGGGGGAAAAATATAATGCTAGGCTGGACCGGTTGTCTTTCCTTGTATTTAGTTGATGGTGCTATAGTCTAATACCAACATGACAGATGCCTACTGGTTTGCGCTCATATAATCATGCTCTTAAATTTTGCAATGAATTTAGTACTTTAAGAAAGGGAGATATTTCAAGGAATGAACAGAAGTCCAGGGTGTTGAGGTATTATTGAAATGCTTAAATGCTTTTGCAAACTTGATACATATGATACATGTCTTGCATCACAAGTCAGTCATCTTATTTATATATTATTTTTTGAAAAGTACTAATCAATTAGGTTAAATTTATAATAAAGTTACACTGTGGACCCAAATAAGTTCAGATAACATGGATATTATGATTTTCCCCTGATATGCTATGAACGACATTGTTACATGTTGCAGCTGATATATTTCATTTTATTGAATTACAGGCTGGTTTAATTCATTGACTCTTATGATCCGCCATTGAAAGGATTACATGAAGACTTGAATTTTGTCAGCCCTCGTATTGGAGAGGTTATATGTCTTTCCTCTTTCTGAAATAATCTCATAAAAAATTCAATTTTCTTCTAATGAAAAAATTGGCTTGGTCTTTTGCTCAACTGTTGGGTTCATAATATACAGATTTTCTTTCAGGATCTTTTCACTATGAGCTTTATTAGTAGTTTGGGGTTTTCTGTACTCCTTTGTTTAGTTTCTTTCCGATCATGGTATCTATTATTGTTTGCGAGTTACTGTTTGACTCTGTCTTAGTTAGAATGATGTGAATAAATTTGAACATATATACAGTTGCTGTGATAAAGGTGGAAGATCCCATGTCCTGGAATCATGTATGTGCCTGCAAGAAACAATGAAATGGACTTATTTACATATGTGACTATTATAGTTGCTTCTTGCTTGCCATTGTTATCTTTTAGTTTTTAGTTTTTTCTTCCAAAAGCGTTAATTTCAACAGTTCTTCACAATTATCATTTTGATTAAACAGCCAATATGCTTTTCCAGGTTTTAGAGGCTATGGGTCCTATAATATTTCTATCTACAGATACCAGGAAGCTGAGAAATGAGGGTTTTCTGAGTCCATTTCATCCTCGATATCCTGACATTCTTACAAATTCAGCACACCCAATGGTAAATATGTCATTTGCTTGATGCTGAAAAATGTTAGGATGTCCTTAACTTATTGAAATCTCCTTGATATCTCTAGTACTGTTAACTAGGACTGTTCTGTCAAAGAAAAGGATTTTCGTTTATAGCCATACTGCAGTCTCATCACTCATCTCATCTTTACTTTTTTATTTTTCAAAATTTTTATTTTATTTTATGCAGAGAGCTCAAGACTTAGCAAATGCTACTTCTTATTGGGAATGGGTATTACTTGGATATCTTGTTTGTCCTGACGAGCTTCTTAGAGTCACCAACATCGACATTGCTTTGGTAAACTTGAGGTAGTTGTTTTTGTTTCTCTTGTTATTACTCGAAAGAGTTTATTTAAAGGGGAAATTACAATATAGATCCTAGGGTTTGACCCTTGTCACAAGTTAAACCCTAAGTTTTTAATTTTTTTAAAAGCAAACCTTGAATTTTTAAAGAAGTTGCAATCTTAATCCGTCTATCGCCATTAATTATTCATAACAGAAAACTTTTCTGTTATGAATAATTATTCATAGCAAATGTTCCTTATTTTGTTTATGCTGTAGTTTTTTCCCCTTTGTTTTCCTTACACTTTTTTTGGGGTTGGTTTCAAGTTGTACTGAAGGAAAATTTAGTTCTTACATTGTTTAGAGATGAGGTGAATTCTACAAGTCACTTATTATAAACGTGGTATTTACTTAGTATTCACCCAAAAAAAAAGAGAAGATATTTACTGACCTAGTTTATCATTGCTACATATTAAATGTGCTTACCGAGCAAGTTAAATCATTGTTATATACTAAATGTGCAGTATGTACTATTGCATGAGGATTATCAATTATATGTGTTGCCACGGATATTGGAGTCAAAGAAGATGGCAAAATCTGGACGTACAAAGCAAAAAGAAGCAGATCTGGAGTATATTGTTGCAAAGCAAGTTGAGAAAATGATAAGGTATAACTCAAACAATAGATGTTATATTTGAAAAGCATTGCACTTGGCATAAGATTTACAGGGCAATAAAGAAAATTACAATCTATGAAGGGATTTAACTAATTTGGGGGATGTTTTCTTTCTCTTTTTTCCCAAATTGTTGTTTAAGTGCATTTTATATCATACATGCACCAAAGCTCCAGTATTTCCCTTATGTTCTAGGAATGCAGAGATCGTTGCTA
Organism: Camellia granthamiana; assembly: GCA_036172215.1. NCBI lineage: Eukaryota > Viridiplantae > Streptophyta > Magnoliopsida > Ericales > Theaceae > Camellia > Camellia granthamiana. Next base: position 15,130,656 of record CM069913.1, read on the forward strand.
ACTATCATTTTGAACTAGTACAAAAAGTGTTACTATCAATGATTCCATTTTTATGGATCATATCATCTGTATTTTCACCATAAGAAAATTTCTATAATTCTTGTTACAAAATTATATCAGATTAACTTCATTACATATTACCAATCTGCTTTGTTCCTTCTGATGCTTGTGGAACCATAGCTGTCAAATATTACATTGTTTAGTTTCTTTTGATAATTTCAGCAAAGTGCATGAACAAGCATTATTCTCTTGTGATGCCATACACCGAGAAAGGAGAATATTATTAAAGCAAGAGATTGGAAGAATGGTGCTTTTTTTTTTACTGATCAGCCAACTTTGTTGGCTCCTAACATTCAGGTATATTTTATTTTAAAATCTTCAAGTATGCGATGCAATTTAATCATTTAGAAGATGTTTCTTCATTATAACTTTCTAGGGAACAAGAAGGTAGTTATTTTTTTGGAAGCTAAATTTTGGCTAAATTTTATTCCATGAGCTCTCTTCTCTTGTTTAGTCAAAGATAAAATTTCCTCAATTTAAAAAAAGAAGAAAAATAATTTGTGAGTCTAAAAAGTTGGGAAGAGAGAAGTGCAAATGTTAGGAAGTGGTAGATGTTTATGAGATTATGGTTAGTGTGTCCTTTCCCCTTTTTAATCACCAAGCTTTGTGTTGCTTCCTGACTGCTGTCTTTCATGGCACGAGCTCCTATTGGTGTGGAGTTCTATACAAAATCATATGCAATCTTATTGTTTTATTGTGTGATTTGTCACTTGGATTTTGTGTTTCTCATTTCTTGTTTAGTTGGATTTTAAAAAAAAAAAAAATGAGGTAAAAGATGGAAGATGGAAGATGGAAGATGGAAGAAGAGAGAGGGAGAAAACATCGTACGGCAAAATGAAAACAGAGTAATTTGGGGTTCTCTCCCTCATTCACTAGTACGACTCCTAGGGTTTCTCCTTCACAAGACTCATCTCTCTCTAACCACGTGTGTAGGTAAACATTAAGAGATCCCTATATATAAACTATGACGAGTGTTTGTGTGTAATTGAAACTTCTACATGAGATTAGTGTTTGTTGGTAAGTTTCCAAAAATTACAATTAGGCCTCCAAAACTGAAATGTAGCCCCTTAATCCTGGTTCTTTAAAATTAAAAATATCTCAAATTTGTATTTTTGAAATAGAATATTATTATTTTTATTTGAAAATTACAAAGTTCTCTGAAATTTTCTAAAATAACAAAAATATAACAATTTCCCGAATGTACGTCTGCAATTGTTCCTGAAGAGGTATTCAATTGTCATCCTACTCATTTAGGTATTGCATGCTCATACAAATAGGGAAACCACATGTCATAAGTTAACATGGCAACTTTCTGTTTTCTTGTTGTCCTAGGACTCTAATGTGTGATGTCATTCACTTTTTTACATCAATGGCTATTTTTCATGCTGGATGAGGAAAGATGAAACATCCTGTTGCAGTGAGTCACAATGTTGGAATGATTATTAAATTGCCATCAAATGAGCTAAAAATATATTTCAGGAAGTTTGTCCTACTTATTTAATGTTCTGAATCAATTAAGATACTAGTTTGATTTTATTTGGTGAATATGATTACTCTTTAAATTATGTATGATGTTTAAGAACCCTGTGAATTATTTCTGTTCTAACGAGGACACTTCTAGAACAATAATCCTTTCTGTTTTCAGTGATTTACCCTGCTGGATCAAAAAAAGCATTAACTGGTACAGAGATAGCTGTCATAGAACTTAAAGGTGTGACACGTTATGATTACTGTGCATGGGATCTTTTCAGTATAATTGCACTTTTTTCTTCTCTCTTTTCAGTTTACTACATCACTATTATGTAAGAACCAATGTGCAAAAGCCAAGATAATGGGTGCTATTGAGAACATCTACAATAATCCAATATACATCAAGCACCTGTCACTGAATAGCTTTGACAATCTTGTTCCCACAAAATAATGCCTCAATTTGCCCAGTTTAAATATTTTTATTGATTTCATTTGAATCCATAATAATCAACTTGATTTGAAGAGATTGAGAAGTTTATGAGGAAGACCAAGGATCAAGCAGGCATGCAAGTTGATGAAAATGATTATTCATCAGAGGAATCTTATTGACAAACACTTTTGTAAGTATATTTTTCATAATTTACTTTTCAAATCATTACAAGCATTTCATTTAATATGTTTGGTTGTGTTGAACAAACGGGACCTCGATTGGATCTCCGGTTAGAAAATTAGAAGGAAAATTGTAAAACACAAGACTTAAAAGGCCCGTTAGGGGGCCAAAATTGCGAAATGACCACCGAAACCACCGAAACTTGGCACGGACAGCTTGTTCAAGCCTAAATAGACTTGTAAGAAAAAATGGGACCTCTATTGGATCTCCGGTTAGAAAATTAGAAGGAAAATTGTAAAACACAAGACTTAAAAGGCCCGTTCGGGGGTCGAAATTGTGAAATGACCACCGAAACTACCGAAACTTGGCACGGACAGCTTGTTCAAGCCTAAATAGACTTTTAGGAACAAACGGGATCTCGATTGGATCTCCGGTTAGAAAATTAGAAGGAAAATTGTAAAATATAAGACTTAAAAGGCCCGTTTGGGGGCCGAAATTGCAAAATGACCACCGAAGCCACCGAAACTTGGCACGGACAGCTTGTTCAAGCCTAAATAGACTTATAGGAACAAACAGGACCTCGATTGGATCTCCGGTTAGAAAATTAGAAGGAAAATTGTAAAACACAAGACTTAAAAGGCCCGTTCGGGGGCCGAAATTGCGAAATGACCACCGGAACCACCAAAACTTGGCATGGACGGATTTTTCAAGCCTAAATAGACTTGTAGGAACAAACGGGAGCTCGATTGGATTTCCGGTTAAAAAATTAGAAGGAAAAATGTAAAACACAAGACTTAAAAGGCCCGTTCGGGGGCCGAAATTTTGAAATGACTACCGAAACCACCGAAACTTGGCACGGACAGCTTGTTCAAGCCTAAGTAGACTTGTAGGAACAAACGGGACCTCAATTGGATCTCCGGTTAGAAAGTTAGAAGGAAAATTGTAAAACACAAGACTTAAAAGGCCCGTTCGGGGGGCTGAAATTGCGAAATGACCACCGAAACCACTGAAACTTGGCACGAACAGCTTGTTCAAGCCTAAATAGACTTGTAGGAACAAACGGGACATCGATTGGATTTCCGGTGAAAAAATTAGAAGGAAAAATGTAAAACACAAGACTTAAAAGGCCCGTTCGGGGGGTCGAAATTTCAAAATGACCACCGAAACCACCAAAACTTGGCACGGATAGCCTTTTCAAGCCTAAATAGACTTATAGGAACAAATGGGACCTCTATTGGATCTTCGGTTAGAAAATTAGAAGGAAAATTGTAATACACAAAACTTAAAAGGCTCGTTCAGGAGCCGAAATTGCGAAATGACAACCAAAACTACCAAAACTTGGCACGGACAGCTTGTTCAAACCTAAATAGACTTGTAGGAACAAACGGGACCTCGATTGGATTTCCGGTTAGAAAATTAGAAGAAAAAATGTAAAACACAAGACTTAAAAGGCCCGCTCGGGGGCCAAAATTGCAAAATGACCACTGAAACCACCGAAACTTGGCACGGGTAGCTTGTTCAAGCCTAAATAGAGTTGTATGAGCAAACAACACCCGATTGGACTTCCCGTTACAAAATTAAAATCAGAATTGTAAAGTTCATATCGAGTTTTTTTTTTGTCAATCTAATATTGTTTTTTCTTTTTTCATGTGACAGATTGGCAATGGTGGAAAATAGTTTGGGCTGCATCAAAAGATTTGATTTTGTGTTTTTGGAAATATTTTGACATAGGATTTTGGTAAATAATTTATGGATTAAATGTTTAGCATCAAAATATTTTGTGTTGTGTGTTTGCAAATATTTTGACATAGGATTTTAGTAAATGACTTGTTGGTTAGATGTTTAACATCAAAATATTTTGTTGTAATTTTGAAAATATTTTGACATAGGATTTGGTAATGTATTTATATGGGTTTGATATTAGTAGTTTGTAAGTACTTTGGTATGCATGTTTTAGATTGTCAGAGAATTGTAATTATGTTTATTGGGATTTTTCATAGTTATTAATTTTGAATTAGTATGAATGCCTTGCACAGGTGTATTATTATTTACATTACATTTGTGTATATATTGTGCACAGGAAAATAGGTGTTTTGGATTATTTTGAACAGGAAAATTATTAAAATCAAAAATTTGTGTAGTGAATTTTTAGTAACAGGTGGTGTTTTTGTCGCTAAAAGTTAGTGGTTATTCCAGGAACTTTTAGCAACCAAAACTTACTCGTCACTAAAAACGTGATTTTTAGCGACCAAATTAATTTTGTCGTTAACTAGTACTTTTGGCGACGCATTTATTTGTCGCTAAAAGTACATAGCCTATCCAAATTTTAACCTTTTAGCAACAAATTGTAATTTTATAGCGACAAAATATATGATTTTTGGCGATCAATTTTGCTTGTCGCTAAATGTCTACATACGGTGACAATTTCTGATTTCGTCGCCAATACTTTTAGTGACAGGGCTTTGGCGACAAGTTGTATATTTTGTCGCCGATTCTTTTGGCGACGAAATTTGTGGGTCGCCAAATGTGTTTTTTGTTGTAGTGAAATATAATATATAAGATATAGATAGATATCTACAATTTTCATGAAAAATATTATTTGATTTTTTTAGGGAGAGAAAAGGAAGGCTAGTTGTAATATTTTCTTTTGAAAATCAATGAGAGAAATTAGAATGGGGTGATTATGAAATCCATAAATTAAGGGATAATTATTATTTCCAAAACAATTAAATAGGTATGGGAGAAGTTGAAAGGGTGTGTATGGAAAGTCAAAAAAGTTTGGGAGAAGTCAATAAATGCTAAGTTTTTATTTATTTTTTAAATCAAAAAATTTGAAATTTAAGATTGAGACATTGGAGCTCCCATAAGGCTTGTGAGTTAAAAATCCACTTTTCTTTATATAATACTAGCATATCACCTGTACTATGAACGGATTGTGTTTACAATTATCTATATATGTGAATTGTGATTTTTAAATGTTTTTTTTTATTTAAATGTCTTCTTTTTTTCCTTTTTTATATTATATTAAATTTTAATATTTTGATAATAATCATATGTGTTGAACTTTTCAAGAAATTAAATGTCTTTTTTTATTATTATATCATATTAAAGTTTAATATTTTGATAATAATCATATGTGTTGGACTTTTCAAGAAATTTTTTTTATACTTATTCTTAATACATTAAAGTATTATTATGAGGGATAATAATCATATGTGTTGGGACTTTTCAAGAAATTCATATGTGTTGGATTTCAAAGAATTTTTTTTATGCTTGTTCTTAATGCATTAAAGTGTTATAATGAGGGTAAAACTTGGGAGTTGAGAGAAGTTAATAAATGTTAAGATTTTTTTTTTTTAAAAAATCAAAAAATCAAGAAATTTATATTGGAAGATTGGAGCTCCCACAAAACTTGGGGCTAAAAACTCCCTTTTATTTAATATATAGTATAGATATAGATAATAATAATAATAATATATGGATGGATGGATGGATGATCTAAACGCAAAGTTTTAAATAACAACAAAATCATATCATTAATATAAGACCCATTGAATTGAGTGAAACACTTTCTCTCTCTAGTTTGAGAGCTTCTCACTCTGCACTTTTCTTCTCCTAGAGTTTTTGAGGGCTGTGGCAGTCGGGGTAGGGGAGGGGATTCTGGCCTCTTCTCCCCTCCTCCTACCCCATTTTCTCTTTCCTTTTCTTGTTTAGCTGCCAATAACCTGGAAGCTACGTCCTTCCATCATCTCCCTCCTTTGTGGGGTGTTTCCTCCCTCCGCTTCAACTCCAACCGTGGCCTCACCAGATTTGCCACCTTCATCCTTGCCGGATCTGCTGCAATCGCCGATTTTGGAAGTTAGTTGGTGTGTGGGTTTATGTTTTTTCTGTATTGTGTTTTTGATTTACTTTGTTTTGCTCTGGTTGTTTGTTTGGTTTATGGGGAGTCCATCAGTGAGTGCTTATTAGACTTACCCACTTTGTGGTTGAGATTTATGATTTATTCCAGACATGCTCTATTACCGACTCTTATGATCGGTTCTGCTTCGCAGTATGAGCACATGCATGAGAGGTGCGTCTGAATATTTTGTTAGTTTCTCTTCTTTGTGTTTCTTGCAAAATTTTTACTTTGTTTGGTATAAGTGTTGGTTTGGATGGATTCCCGTAATTGCCACTTTTGACTTTCATTAATGAAATCTTCTACTAATCAAATATATATATATACATAAGACCCATTGTTAACCACGAACCCAGACCAAACAATCTGGTATTTAAAATATACAGTACTCTTACATTGTATTCGAATTATGAATTTGAAAAGAAAAAAAACGTAAAAAATTATATTTCATTTATATATTTTTTTTAAAATTTATATCTAAATTTATAATTCAAATATGGTTCAAATGAAGTTCATCACACTTGAATAAACTAAATTTATAGGAAAATTTAATTCCAGTGCATGTTTTGAAAAATTATCACAAATAAGTTGTAAATTTTAAAAATATTAACAAATAAAAATCATAAATTTTTTCGTAAATTTGTATTAAGTTTATGAAATTACCATTGAATGGTAATTTTCCCGAAACTTATCCATTGTTGCATATACTGTAAATCATGCATGGCGCACCAAGGAAGCCGGCCCACATGAGATGCATAGATATTCAGTGCTTTATTATTTAAACATTGGAAAGTTTTAATGCCAGTTTTTTTAATAATAGACTCTGAGGACGTAAATGAAGTAACAAAACAAATAGAAAGTGATGATGCTGATGATGGTAAACGAAAGCACGAATTATTGAATTGTGCTGTGAGAGCTAGCTAGTGAGTGCAGGAGACAAAGGGAAGGGCATATCAACTCAATGTAATGTTGGTGATATAAAATATCTAAAATATTTTTTTTTGTTAAATTTAATAATTAAAATAGTATTTTTTTTTATTATTATTTTGACTTAACGAAAATAGAAAAATAGTTTAGATTGAAAAGAAATTAAAAAAAATTAAGAGTTTAAATTGAAAATAAAAATAAAAATTAGTATTTATTTTGTTACTTAAGATTAAAGTCTTGTTTGAAAATTTGGCTATTTTAGCTAACTATCTGGTTCTTTAACTATTTTAATCTGATTAAAAAAAATTGTGTTTAGAAAGTTAATTATATATATATATATTTTTTTGTAATTGATTTGATTATTGTGAGTGAAAAAATAAATTGATTATGAATTAGATATGATATTTTATCTTATTAAATATTTTAACTTATTTTATCTTTTAATAAATTATTTTAACACACAACCCTCACTCTAAACACCTCACTAAATCTTAAGATTTTTTTAAAATAATTTTCACATCGATTTGTTTGGAGAGAGAGAGAGAGAGAGAGAGAGAGAGAGGGTGGTTCGGTAATGGGTTTCATGATCATTTGGTTCCATTGGATCACAATGCTTCGATAAACGTTATATCATCTATACGTCTATAATTGGGAGAAATTATAAAATATTTTTGGAATATTACGTATCCATACTTTCTAATCAATTATCATTTAATATATCTTTTATATTTTTTAATCATCTAACACAATACTTCACATACTCACCATTTAACACAATACTTTACATACTCATATTATTCACCAATCATAATATTATAGAAGGTTACGTATCCATACTTCAAAATTACAATAATTACCTTACATTTGTGCAGGCATGCTGTTATTGGTTTCAGCACTAACCTCGTTAAAGCAATATTGAACTCTTAAATCTTAGAAAAGTGCTTTAATTAAGATCCACTAAAAATCACTTTTAAATTGATTGCACATTAATTATTAATTTATTTAAAAATTAATAAATTCATATTTAATTCATTATTTTATTAATATGAATAAATTTAAAAATAATATTTTAAAAGTATCTAACATTCTTCAATTAACTATACAATTTAATTTGATAAATACTAACAACTGGTCTTTTGGCATTTTCTAATATCGAAATTTGTATAAAAGATGTATTGAAAATTGTAAAAAAAAATTGAATTAAGTGAAAAGTATTTTAAAACTTATAAAAAAAAAATTTAAATGAATTATAAATACATTCCTGAAATTTGTTTAAAATACGATTTGCCCTATGTAGTTCTGAAAAAATTACATCCCGCTCTCTAAAGTTTCTAATTTCATAATAAATTATCATTTTTATTAATAAATAATTAAGTCAAATAATAATTTTTAATAACGTCAGAAATTTATTTCAATTAATAATTTAATAAATTTTGTATATAAGAAAATAGTTAGAAATTTTATTTTTTTAATTAATTTTATTAAATAAAAAACTCTAATAAAAGAATAATTATAATTTTTCAAATCATAAAAATAATCTATATTTTAACTAATTTTAAGAAGTGTATTCATAATTTATCTTTAATAATTCATTTTGAGCTCAATACCCTCTTCTTCTTTTTTTATTATTTATTATTATTTTCCATTGGTAATCGAATAGAAGAGAAACTTGAATTGCTTGGTATGAGCCAATATCTTCTTCTTCTTCATCTTCTTCTTCTCCTCCTCTCCACCTCCGATATCACCGACGTCGAGGAGCAAGCACGAATCCTCCGGCAGCTCCAAACCCCTCTTCCTCCCAGCAGCAACAAACACGGCAGCGATTTGTGTCAACGGACTCCCCACAAGCTTCTTATACCGATACCTCACGGTGCCAGAGAGTAACAAAACATGACCGATCACAATCGCACACGCACAAATTGTGGGTTGTCACCCGGGTGGTCACCCATGTGAGGCCATGTTGCTGCAAGGTATTTCCATGTGCTTTGCCACTACACAAGAGTTGGCAATGGGACATGAGTTGGCCATGGCCATGTGATGCAAGAGTTGTCAAAGTAAGCTTCCATGTGCATTGCCAACCATTGCCAACCAACAAAGCCATGAGGCTTGGCCATGAGGCCATGAGGCAGCTCCTCTCCTCTGTTATAGGGTCTATAAATGGTGAGGTAGAGTGGTGAGCAAAGAGTGAGAGCAAGTGTAAAGAAGGCATACCAAGTGAGTGTAGAGATGTGACGGAGAGACCCGTCTCCCTCGGTGTGAGCGAGGGAGACGGGAGAGTGGGTGAGTGAGGTGAGTGTGAGCACCTCCTCGATTGTAATCTTTCTGTAATCTCCAAATTGGTATAGTGAAAACCGGCTACTCTCCCGTGGACGTAGGCATTGAGGCCGAACCACGTTAAATATTGTGTCTCCTTGAGTGTGGGTGTGTATTTCTGCTTGGTTTAATTTCCGCAAAGGTCTTGGGGGGATCCCGGTTCCCAACAATTGGTATCAGAGCCTCGTCGGTGGCGTTTCGGCACAAAAACAGTGCGATGTCCGAATCTGCCCAGAAATCGAATTGCTCGAAATCGAGTTTTGAGCATACCGAGAGCAAGGGCTCGACGAGAGGATCACAGAAATGCAAAGCAGAGCCCAATCGGAGACAGTACGCGCCCTCACGCGCCCATAGAAGGAGGCGCGTGAGGCCCACTCTCAGCACGCGCCCCACGCGCCGAGAAGGATGGCCGGCGCGTCGTATCACGCGCCCGCACGCGCGGCACAGGGAAGACGGCGAGTGGAGGAAGGCGCGTGACTCACACGCGCAGGTCTTGCACGCGCAAGCCACGTGGCAGACGCGTCAGCAGCCACGTCAAATCGGAGCGCCACGTGGCTGCCACGCAGGTGGCCAGGTCATCGACACGGGGAGAGCCACGTCAGCACACGTGGCAGTCCACGTCAGCGCCAACTCAGGACAGAGTGCCACGTCAGCAATGCCACGTCAGCAGGGTGTTGACCAGTCAACCAGGAGCAGGTAGAGATCCAGTGGTGCGCGGCAATGGTGCAGCCGCAGGAGATGGGATCTGGTGCTTCGCGGCTATGGTGTAGCCGCAGATCTGAGGCGTACAAAATGTTTTGGCTAGATCTAAGCCATTTGGAGTCCGTTTTTGGTGATCCAATAGTGGTTTCCGACTATTTGGGGTATTCCGGACACATCTGTACGGTCAGATTTTGGAGACGGAGTTTCTGTAAAAAGAAGGCAGATTAAAGGGACGGACGGCATCAGGTGCAGTGGACGGAATATTCTGTTGGTACACGGAATATTCCCTGAACTTCTGAAAATTGCAATTTGGCCCAGAATTTTCAAAAAATTGTGGTGTGGCCCAGCTTTCGGGGATAGTTTTCAGTGAGGTCCCCGGAAGTGCAGCGAAGGTTGGTCCTAGCTAAACGGACCGCTCCGAACGCAACCGCGAGGTCAGAATAGTGAAATTCTGAACGGTTTGAAAAGATTGTCAAAACATGGGAGTTTGTCATCTTTAATACTCGAAGGGAGGTTGCCGGATATTGTGGAACGCTGCGGATTCACTGAAGAGGTTAGAATGGACAGATTCTAACCAGATTGGACAACCAGGTACAACTCGAGATAGATCATTGAAGACCAGAGGAGATCAGGCTTGATGGCAGATCGAGGGAGATCAGGATTGGTCAAGGGCGATCAGAGGATTGCAAAGATGATTATCTCTGGAGTTCATCGGAGGATCTGGTTCAATCAATCAAGAAGACCATTCATCGACGGATAGATGATTTGGCAACCAGTTCAGGCTCAGGGAAATGCTGTGGCTGTTGGAGCTACTGTATACGAGTAAGTACTGGTGATACGTGGACCTGTAGAACAATAGTTGCAAAGGAGCATACTAAGCGCAGGAGCACAAATGCAGACGTGCAGTAGTGCAAAGGTACGGTAGAGTATCGTACAGAGGCGCCACAGAGGAGTGTGCAGCAGCGGGTTGTTGAAAGTTCACAGGAACTTCCAGACAGAGAAATTGAGACAAACGCAAGAGTGCGCGCCAACGAGTGGCAAGTCTTTTTTCTTCTATGGTGGTTTCTTCCATGGCAGCGGAGGATAGAGTTGATGCGGATCTCTCAGGTGAGCTCGACGCAGGGAGACCAGAAGCCATGGGTGCGGGCACTATGCAGGGAATTGCATAGCTGACGATGCTTTGACAGATGGAGCTACTGTCAACCATCAATCTACTGGACAACACATCAAGGATTGCACAGGCATAGACAACGAGCGTATGGAGACGCTAGGAGGTTGTTCAGCAGTGCAGAAGGCAAAAGCCGATAGTTCAGAGGAAAAGCTCCGAGCAAAGAAGACAGAGGACGTTGATGGGATAAACAACGAGTTTTCTATTGCTCCAATGGCTGGTCTTGCGAGGTAATGCATGACAGTCAAGGGCATCCCAGCAGGGGGTGCAGGACATCCAATCAGGGGGTGTCGGATATCTTGGTTACGCAAGTTCAAGCATAGCAAGTGAAGACATCCGAGACAGAAGCGTGGAAGAGATCTGTGGGAGATAGGAGCAGAGGCTCTCTCCAAATCAGAGAGTGGTGTGAGTTGAGTTGAGGATGTAGGATTCCCTCCTTCTCTTGTATCTCTGGTGTATTATCTCTAGCTTTCAGGGGATGCAGCGTCTCAGTGAGGAGATGCAAACTATGTTGAATTTGGGCGTGACAAGATTAGCAGCAATGTGTGCTGTGGATCACCTCACATGGGTTGAGGGGGTGATTTGTGGGTTGTCACCCGGGTGGTCACCCATGTGAGGCCATGTTGCTGCAAGGTATTTCCATGTGCTTTGCCACTACACAAGAGTTGGCAATGGGACATGAGTTGGCCATGGCCATGTGATGCAAGAGTTGTCAAAGTAAGCTTCCATGTGCATTGCCAACCATTGCCAACCAACAAAGCCATGAGGCCATGAGGCAGCTCCTCTCCTCTGTTATAGGGTCTATAAATGGTGAGGTAGAGTGGTGAGCAAAGAGTGAGAGCAAGTGTAAAGAAGGCATACTAAGTGAGTGTAGAGATGTGACGGAGAGACCCGTCTCCCTCGGTGTGAGCGAGGGAGACGGGAGAGTGGGTGAGTGAGGTGAGTGTGAGCACCTCCTCGATTGTAATCTTTCTGTAATCTCCAAATTGGTATAGTGAAAACCGGCTACTCTCCCGTGGACGTAGGCATTGAGGCCGAACCACGTTAAATATTGTGTCTCCTTGAGTGTGGGTGTGTATTTCTGCTTGGTTTAATTTCCGCAAAGGTCTTGGGGGGGATCCCGGATCCCAACACAAATTCCGTAACCCCATTGCCTTCCCAAATTGTCTTGTATGTAAACAAGAACCGTCACGGCCACGAGTGACCCAATGCTTATGAAGAAGAAGAACCAGCTGAAGAATTTGGTCATTTGGTTCTTTTCTTGCTCGTCGGTGTCATCGAATTGGTCGGAGCCAAACCCCGATACGGTCGATTTGAGGCCGCCAGTGCCGAGGGCGGTGAGGCAGAGTGCTATGTAGAGGACTGTTAGCTGCATGGCGGTGGCCGGAAGGCAGGTTGGGCTGTCGGCGGTGGTGCATTTGGGCTGTCGGAAGATGGGGATTGCAGTGGAGATCGTTAGGATTATAACTCCCTAATCAACAAATAATCAAATAGAAAATAGTAAATGTCAATTGGCAATAACGAGGGTAAATTATAAATATATTGCATGTGGTTTGTTTAAAATATAGGTTTTTTTTTTTTGTAATTTAAAAAATTATAAATATATTTTTGTCAAAAATTTTATTTAATAAAATTAATTAAAAAATAAAATTTCTAATTACTCTAATATATAATAATAAAATCATTTAAATTATTAATTGAAACAAATTTTTAACATTATTAAAAAATATTAATTAATTTAATAATTTATTAATAAAATAATTATTTATTATAAAATGAAAATTTTCAATAGACGAAATATAATTTCTTGAATTATAAGAAGTAATTTATAAAAATATTTTTAAAATAAATTATTATATGATGTAAAAAATTTCCATGGACGAAATATAGTTTCTTAAATTATAAGAAGTCATTTATAAAAATATTTTAAAAATAAATTATTATATGATGTAAATTTAATTTTTTTTAAATGTTTTTTAACTTCATTTAGTTATCACTGCTTATAATAAAAATTTGACAGTGTATTACTGTCCGTGCTGATCATTTTGGGAAGCGGATAAGAGGTAATAGAGTTGGACTCTGGTACAGATTCTGTCGTAGTTACACTGAAAATTACAAAAACATATATAATTTTTCATTACTGATGGAAAGCTCTTATTTTTGAACTTTAGAGATAACTCTAGTGATGTGGTAAAAGAAAAAATAAAATAAAATAAAATGAAACAAAAACATGGGCACATATATCACATCACAGGTAGGCTCTACTCTTTGCCACATTACTAAAATTCTTTTTAGAGTTTCAAAATTAGAACTCTCAATTTTTATTCATAATTTTTTCACCTTGAGGTGGATGTCAATTTTTTTTTTTTTTTCCTAACACTTACTGAAAAAAGTTGTATTTAATTGTGGTATTGATTTTATGCATATAGTTGCCATTTGACAACTTGGCGTCATTTGACAACTTGGCGTGAGACTAAAAAATCATAATAAATAAATAAGTTAATAAGATAAAATATCATATTTAAATTATAATTATTTACTTTTTTTTCTTTTACAACTATCACATCCATATCAAAAAAAGTCAAAAATTCTTTTAAACGGAGTTAATTTAGCTAGTTTAAATTAGTCAAAAAAAATTAAAAAATCAATCTAAAAATTAGCTCTTTCCAAAGGAAGCCATAATAGAATTTGTTAAAGTTTTTGTTTTTATCTTTCATTTTTCATCGATGATACAATCTCAAAATTTAATATGAATGGTCAATATTCACTTATAATATGATCCTATAATAGAGACTTTAATCCTTTATCGTCGATTTAAAATTTTGGTTAGATTTCTGATAACTTTTCGGACAGCACATAATTTTCCTTTATTTTTTCTAATTGTATTAAGTGTTTTATTTAATAGAAAATTTTCAAACCTCATAAGTGTTCTATTTAATAGAAAAATTTCCCAGATTCAGTTCCTTTGCATTACAACTTGTAATGAAACATTTTTATTACCTATCAAATGAGTATAAAATATGTAAAGTTATCATTATTTTTAATTAAAAAGTCATTAATATGGAGAATATCTCAATTCATAAATTGGTTTTTTTTTTTTTTTAAAGGTCCCTGATATTAAGATTTTATAACATAAAGGACATTCAATATTTTCGTGATGTCTAAGATCCCTCAACATTGATCCAAAGAAATTCTTCCTAGAAAAATTCTAGACTTTCCAAAGAATTTTTCTTGATTCAAACCAGAGAAAATTCAAAGCATTCAATTTTCTCTGAATTTCTCTGGTTTGAACTAGGAGAAATTTTAATTTTCTCTGAGATTTCTCTATGTTGTTCAATTTTCTCTGGTTTGAAATCAGAGAAATTTGAATTTTCTCTAATTTAAACACAAAGAAATTCTTTGTCACGACCCAAACCCGCCCCTATAGGTTTAGCATCGTAACCGGCGGCAGTAATCCTTGGATTACCGAAGGCCTATGAACAGATTAACAAAATTAAGGGGCTAGCGGAAGCAAATACATAAATATAGTTGTCCAATGAGCTGTGCTGACTTATATGAAACAGAATATTTAAAACTTTATATACATAACCAATAGTCAACCAAACATTATACCCACACACATTACAGTATTTTAAGTACAGCCAACGACATCAAATCAAGTCTTATATAAACAGAAACCACAGAACTTAAACATAGGACGCTTCGGGAACCTCCACGTGAGGCACAATGGTTGGCTGACAACGGAACACAGATCCAGGCAAAAGCCTTCAGGCTCGAGCTCCAGAATGCTCACCTATACATATATATACACACAATGAGCTAAAGCCCAATGAATAACATTAAGGTAAAGGGGTTAGTGAACGAAATCCGAATATATCATAAGCAGAAAACAGACCAGAGTATAATCATTTTCATATCAGAACATAATAATGGTACATCCCATAGAACACATCACAGAACGTCTTCCGACTAGAGTAATCGGTTCCGGATACCGATTAGACACATATCACCACAATGAAGTGGCTAACGAGATCTCGTAATTATTTGTATGTCATGGACCCGCACTTTCATGTCGTCCCCCATGACTTGGGACTATCTATGGATGCCATAATAGATTTCAAACATGGAAAATTCGTTCACGAAAAATAGATATCATTTCAGAAATCAGAACTTATCATATTTCATTTAGAACATAATTCATATGAACGCATCTTTACGATAACGTTACTCACAGTGGTTCCAGTAAGCGGTCAATCAATCCTCGAGTCTTGACCTACAATCACAAAATACATAACACAAGCATATCTTATCATTACACATTCAAATGGCCATTAAGGCTTAGCTTTCATTACATTGGTTCTTATTCTTTCTTATCACATTGCCTAAAACACACACACACTTGCAGTCTCGGAACTTAGTACCTTCTTTTCTTAGTGTGTTTCTAATCCAAACCTCATTACTATGGCTTAATTAAGGCTTAGGAATGCCTAAGATGCAATGAGGATGCCAAAACATACCTTGGAACACTTAGGCAAAATTTCTGAAAATAAGGTCCACGCTCGAGCGTAGCTTTCCTCGCTCGAGCGGACATGCAAAAATGAGAGGGGTCGCTCGAGCGTGACTTCCTTCGCTCGAGCGATCTGCAAACTTGGAAAAAGTACTGGTTGGTCACAATCTACGCTCGAGCTCCAACTCCCACGCTCGAGCGGATCAACAACATACAAAGGGTTCGCTCGAGCGTGACTTTGGTCGCTCGAGCAGAGAGCTCATGCCTGCAAAAAAATACTAAGAGCTCGCATTCTCCGCTCGAGCGCAGGTTTTCTTGCTCGAGTGGACTGCAAAATTCTGGGTTTCCAAAAACAGAGTTTGAGCTTCAAAATGGGATTTTAATGGCAAACTCGTGCATGGCTTGATCAAAACACTTGGAAAGCTTTTCTAAAACATGAATACATGATCATTCTCAAACGTTTAGCTCAAAACTCAAGGATTTAGCAAATTTGAACTTAAAAGCTCATGCATGAAAGATTTTTCAAACTTCTTTCTTGATTTCTCCAAAACATGCAAATGGTTGGTATGAATCCATGAATTTCCAAAACATTATGCAAGATATGGACTCACATGCTAGCAATGACTTCAAAACTCTAACAAAAAAAATGATGGAACCAAAAGGTTAACCCCCAATGATGTACATGCAAGACATCTACAAGCCCAAAGACCCACTTCTTTTGCTAATTTCATGAAAATGGTTCAAAGATGTGCTGAAATCATGATGCATGGAAGTTAACTGTAGAATTTAAACATAGAATCCTTACCCAAAGCTTGTTCCCAAATTATAAGAGGTGAATCTCCCTATTTCTCTTCTTCTTCTTCAAACTTTTGAGCTTTCTCACTCTAAAGCCAAACTCTCTCTCTCTCTCTCTCTTGAATTCTCTCAGTATAGGGACTCAAATAAGCAGAAAGGAATGGTACAAACATTCTCACACTCAGCTGGACAAACACAACTCACACTCTCACACTTGAATACACTACATGTGCACACACATGCACTACTCCAACACACCCACAAGGATTTATCCTCTACACTCAACACCACCAAGGCTTAGCACACCTTACTCTTAATCACATCTTGGATCACTAAAAGGATTAGATTAGGCACCAATCATGCATTGATTAAATCAAACATAAGTAGCCTTAATTTATTCAGGTTAGCACGAATTCAGTTAGTCCAAAATAGTCCCTTCAGGCTCAATTTAATCACATGCGAGTCTTACTGAACTGAATCAATTTTTAATAAAAATTGCCATAGCGTTCTAAAAATTCCAAATAACACATTGATGTAATCAATTTTGATTTCGGGTGCCGATAAGATTTTCAATTTACATATTAAAGCAGAAATCCAAACAGATATTTCTACAAGTAACGGATAGAAAGCCAACTATCGTGCAAATTACCTCATAAACCATAATTTATTTTAATCCTCTCAATTAACATCCTTAATTACTGATTAGTGGCTAATTTCGGGTCAGGGTCATTACAGTCTCCCCACCTTAAGAAGTTTGGTCCTCCAAACTCGAGTTATCTTACATTAAAAAAATGATGTCCATCAAAATATAACTTCAACTCTTTATAAAATAGAAGCATAACCATATTCATAAATATGTTCATAACCCAAACTTGACCTTAGCTTCAGAAACAGAATCATAAATCATATACAAAGATAAGGTTCATATCAAAACAGAGTCTTATACACATCCAGATTTTAATCAGAAACAGATTCATATACATGTTCATATTCACATTCTTGTCCAGATCATACACAGATGTCACAACTCTTACTTAAGCATACGTGGTGCATTCATTAGCACTAACAGAGTAGATACAGAACAGATACAGACATAGCAGATACAGAACAGATGCAGACACATGATGGTTATGAATAACTAGTTCCATAAAGGAACCTCCGAATTCGGGAACAGAGAACAGATAAGCTGAGTCCCCATGACGGGGCCTCCGGTACGGGTAACAGAGTGCAGACAGATATAAGTTCCATAAAGGAACCTCCGATACTGGGTAATAGCCAACAAATATCACATAATACCAAGAGTCACACAAATACATATCAGAGATTGGACAATTATTCATTGCACAACACATAATATTTCAGAAAACAGATCCCCTTTAGACACACAGAAAACAAATATAGTTGAGCACAACTTTACTACGTTATTATTCACATTACTTATATCAAGTACTTATTGGGGTCATAGATTCGCACTGTTTTCATTTTCATAAGTAATTTCCCCGTTAAGTTACAGAGATTTGATTTATTCATTTCCAAGTCATTCATCCGGTCTTTGTTCAACTTGGTTTTCAATTCGGTAATCCATTACAGTTAGTCCAGGTCACCCAAAGTATAGCAGAAATACCAGGCAATTCCGTACATTAACCCCTTAGCAGTAAACGAATTCCGAAGTAATCATCCATATACTATTCATCAGCCTCAGTTTCCACAGATTCAATCGTACCATGTGCCAATACAGAAGCAGTCCTACTGACTGCATATACCCCCAGGTAGTCAGAGTTTATAATCAAACCAGTCTATTGTCACAAATCCCATCAATTTTGAAGTACAGTAACACCAAGCAATCATTCACTAGTCAAACAGTTCATGGTTAAAACGGTAATACCAGATAATTAATCACATGTCATATATACAGTATTCCCATATTCTCCAAGCATAAGTTACCAAATTCCATAATCCCATTCGCGTGTTTTCCCAATCGGTTACAGTCATATGGTAAGAAGCTATTCGTAATCACATAGTCCGCTATTGACGGTTCATATTCTTCCTAAGGGTTCAAGATTGAATCTAGTTCTCATTCGGTTAGTTCCTTTAGCAACACGGCCCTGTTATTTAATCGTAAGTAATTCACAATCCCTCCATAATGTAAACAAATCAGATAGTAGCTCTCAATAAGGGTCTCCTCAGATCAAATTAATGAAAGTTCAATCAGGTCATATCAGATGAAAGTTCTACCCAGTCATATCAAATAAAAGTTCAAAGTGTGAGTCATTAAACAGTAGTTCCATCAGTTAAACAAGGGTCTCATCAAACCACGGTTCTATCAGGTTAGATCAGGTAAAAGTTCTATCCTTATCATCTCCAATCGAGGTACCTTAGTTCTAAGTTCATTAATTCTCAAAGTCATATTAGAGTCATGTATCATAGTAATTCATGTCAAAGTGTTTCAAGTCATATACAATGTGTTTCCTCCCAATAATTTTACAGGTAAATGCACAGGCATGCAGTTATTCACATCGAGAGGTAAGCATTACAGTCATTCACATCGAGAGGTAAGTATTACAGTCAATATAGCAATTTCCCAAATGAGTTTTTCATGTAAGCATAAGGTACACAATAGCAGATTGTTATACAGAAGTTTCGAATTGGTCATACAGTCATTAAAGCATGGGCTTACTGGTCTAGTCAAACAGTCTTGTCAATGTTCAACAATCACAGTTCACAGTTTAGAGATTATCACATGGGGTCTTTACTTAGTTATACAATCCCAGAGTCGTAGTCCCAATGGTCAAATTATTAAAACAAATACCATATCAATCATTCTGAGCAAAGGTACAGTCATATATGTGTACGTCCAAAGTCTAATAACATCCACAAGCATAGGTATGGATATACATAAGTCCAAACATTCTCCATAGCATAGGTAGTTATTAAACAAAAGGGTCTAAAGCGTCACACATAGTTCACATCAGGCAGTAGGTCTCAAAGTGTACAAGCAAGGACATATGTATACGGACACGAGTTTAGAATCACTTATCGTTTAGGCATTCATTCGCCAATTCATAAGCAAAGGTTCATTCTTCCAACTTGACATAAGGTCTCAATTTCAGAAGTTCCACACACGACGGTTCACGTATATAATTCAAGTTCATGGGTCTAGTCATTCAATGATGTCAGTCAATATATAACGGTTCAGTTCAAGTTATGGTCGTATAGATTTCCCAAACTATAGTCAATCATGATGTGTTCCCATGTTCAATAGTTCTAGCATAGTTCAAAGGTCATACCTAACAATTCATATTAAATTTTCCAATACAGTACCAAGATTTAACCCAGCAAGTTCTCGTTGTTCACAAGTCTCAACAATTCTCATAGCACAGGTGATTCGTTAAGTTTATAAGGTTCCGAGCATCTCACATAAAATTTAGCAAGTTTTCGAGGCAGTCAATAACTAGGGGTTCATAATTCTAATAATTCAATTGGTCTAATCAACATGTCCACAATCTATATCAGGTTAAGGAATGTACGCTTTCCACACAAATTCCCATATAAACAATTGTACATAATTAAGGTAATACCTACGTCATTCATTTCAGTATTCCGAGCATTTTCTGGAACTAGGGTATAGGAATAGAATCAGTCGCACTAGCATCAAGCCTATTGTTGTCCGGATGAGTTCGTGGGCAAGATTTAACCAAGTGTCCTTTCTGTCCATATCTAAAACAAGCTCCTAACAGGCGGCGACAAATGCCCCAATGTTGTTTCCCATATTCTCTACAAATAGGTATACCATTGTTCACATTGCTTCCCCGACTTTCTTTGTTCACAGTTATTGCCCTAGATTTTTCATTCGCAGAGGTCACTGAATTACTAGTCATTTCAACTTTCTGTTTCTTCAGCTTCGTTCTTTCGGATTCAGTTGATGATGTTGATTTTGATATTTTCAAGGCTGCTATGTTTGCCTCGGACATTAAGGCCCTATCAAGAACATCCACGTATTTTGGCAATTTTAGGACGCCAACTCGATCAAACACATCTAAGTCAAGCCCACCTTCAAATCTTCTTGACTTTTTGTAGTCAGTGTCTATCATGTGGGGTGCATAACGGGCTAACTCAGTAAATTTTGTTTCATACTCAGCCACAGTCATTTTGCCTTGCTTTAGTTGTTCAAATTCGGATACCTTCCTATCCCGGATGCATTGGGGGAAATATTTTTCGAAGAAAATTTCTTTAAATCTATCCCATGTCACACTTTCATTATCATTTCGTACTAACATCCACCATCTCTTAGCCTCCTCTTTGAGCGTGAATGTTGCCAACAAAACTTTTTGTGCCTCAGTACACGGAAATACCTCAAATATTTTCTCAGTTTCTAAGACCCAAGCCTCGGCTTTTAACGGTTCAATACCCCCCTGAAATTCCGGTGGTTTCATCTTATTGTATTTCTGTGTCAGTGTTATCATATCATAATTAGCTGGTTCAGGTACATGCATTTGCCCTTGTTGCTGTTGTTTCATATTTTCGGTTAAGGCTTCAACCATTCTTTCTAACCGGCTAATTCTAGCGTCAGAAGATTCAGATTCGTCTATATTCCTTGTCCTTTCCATTGGCTATACACAAACAGGTTATTTATTAATATAAGGAAAGTTCTCATTGTTCTCGCATTTCATTTCATTTCAGACGTGTTTATACTTTCATTTCAATTCAGATACGGTCACATGATCCTTTACTTTCATACGTTCATGTTCACATAGATTCCACATTTGGTATTAAAATTAACATTACATATTATTTCACTTAACTTCTTTGTTCCTACACATAGGTTTCATTTCATTTCATTTTCAATAAGGATATGTTCATAATAGTTCATACACTTAAACATGATAATGCAATGCCCTTATTTCATTTCTAGGACATCCTATAGCTCATATGGACACGTGTGTGCGGTATAACTCGTGCTCTGATACCACTCTGTCACGACCCAAACCCGCCCCTATGGGTTTAGCATCGTAACCGGTGGCAGTAATCCTTGGATTGCCGAAGGCCTCTGAACAGATTAACAAAATTAAGGGGCTAGCGGAAGCAACTACATAAATATAGTTGTCCAATGAGCTGTGCTGACTTATATGAAACAGAATATTTAAAACTTTATATACATAACCAGTAGACCAAACATTATACCCACACACATTACAGTATTTTAAGTACAGCCAACGACATCAAATCAAGTCTTATATAAACAGAAACCACAGAACTTAAACACAGGACGCTTCGGGAACCTCCACGTGAGGCACAATGGTTGGCTGACAACGGAACACAGATCCAGGCAAAAGCCTTCAGGCTCGAGCTCTAGAATGCTCACCTATACATATATATACACACAATGAGCTAAAGCCCAATGAATAACATTAAGGTAAAGGGGTTAGTGAACGAAATCCGAATATATCATAAGCAGAAAACAGACCAGAGTATAATCATTTTCATATCAGAACATAATAATGGTACATTCCATAGAACACATCACAGAACGTTTCCGACTAGAATAATTGGTTCTGGATACCGATTAGACACATATCACCACAATGAAGTGGCTAACGAGATCTCGTAATTACTTGTATGTCATGGACCCGCACTTTCATGCCGTCCCCCATGACTTGGGACTATCTATGGATGCCATAATAGATTTCAAACATGGAAAATTCGTTCACGAAAACAGATATCATTTCAGAAATCAGAACTTATCATATTTCATTTAGAACATAATTCATATGAACGTATCTTTACGATAACGTTACTCACAGTGGTTCCAGTAAGTGGTCAATCAATCCTCGAGTCTTGACCTACAATCACAAAATACATAACACAAGCATGTCTTATCATTACACATTCAAGTGGCCATTAAGGCTTAGCTTTCATTGCATTGGTTCTTATTCTTTCTTATCACATTACCTAAAACACACACACACTTGCAGTCTCGGAACTTAGTACCTTCTTTTCTTAGTGTGTTTCTAATCCAAACCTCATTACTATGGCTTAATTAAGGCTTAGGAATGCCTAAGATGCAATGAGAATGCCAAAACATACCTTGGAACACTTAGGCAAAATTTCTGAAAATAAGGTCCACACTCGAGCGTAGCTTTCCTCGCTCGAGCGGACATGCAAAAATGAGAGGGGTCGCTTGAGCGTGACTTCCTTCGCTCGAGCGATCTGCAAACTTGGAAAAAGTACTGGTTGGTCACAATCTACGCTCGAGCTCCAACTCCCACACTTGAGCGGATCAACAACATACAAAGGGTTCGCTCGAGCGTGACTTTGGTCGCTCGAGCAGAGAGCTCATGCCTGCAAAAAAAATACTAAGAGCTCGCATTCTCCGCTCGAGCGCAGGTTTCCTCGCTCGAGCGGACTGCAAAATTCTGGGTTTCCAAAAACAGAGTTTGAGCTTCAAAATGCGATTTCAATGGCAAACTCGTGCATGGCTTGATCAAAACACTTGGAAAGCTTTTCTAAAACATGAATACATGATCATTCTCAAACGTTTAGCTCAAAACTCAAGGATTTAGCAAATTTGAACTTAAAAGCTCATGCATGAAAGATTTTTCAAACTTCTTTCTTGATTTCTCCAAAACATGCAAATGGTTGGTATGAATCCATGAATTTCCAAAAATATTATGCAAGATATGGACTCACATGCTAGCAATGACTTCAAAACTCTAACAAAAAAAAAATGATGGAACCAAAAGGTTAACCCCCAATGATGCACATGCAAGACATCTACAAGCCCAAAGACCCACTTCTTTTGCTAATTTCATGAAAATGGTTCAAAGATGTGCTGAAATCACGATGCATGGGAGTTAACTGTAGAATTTAAACATAGAATCCTTACCCAAAGCTTGTTCCCAAATCATGAGAGGTGAATCTCCCTATTTCTCTTCTTCTTCTTCAAACTTTTGAGCTTTATCACTCTAAAGCCAAACTCTCTCTCTCTCTCTCTTTCTCTCTAGCTTGAATTCTCTCAGTATAGGGACTCAAATAAGCAGAAAGGAATGGTACAAACATTCTCACACTCAGCTGGACAAACACAACTCACACTTTCACACTTGAATACACTACACATGCACACACATGCACTACTCCAACACACCCACAAGGATTTATCCTCTATACTCAACACCACAAAGGCTTAGCACACCTTACTCTTAATCACATCTTGGATCACTAAAAGGATTAGATTAGGCACCAATCATGCATTGATTAAATCAAACATAAGTAACCTTAATTTATTCAGGTTAGCACGAATTCAGTTAGTCCAAAATAGTCCCTTCAAGGCTCAATTTAATCACATGCGAGTCTTACTGAACTGAATCAATTTTTAATAAAAATTACCATAGCGTTCTAAAAATTCCAAATAACACATTGATGTAATCAATTTCGGTTTTTGGTGCTGATAAGATTTTCAATTTACATATTAATGCGGAAATCCAAACAGATATTTCTACAAGTAACGGATAGAAAGCCAACTATCGTGCAAATTCCTTCATAAACCATAATTTATTTTAATCCTCTCAATTAACATCCTTAATTATTGATTAGTGGCTAATTTAGGGTCGGGGTCATTACATTCTTGATGTCTACAATTCAGTCTACATTTCAAGAGAATAAAATGCAGAAAAGGGACTCCATAGATAGCTACATTGAAGAAAAGTTTCAATTTTCAAAATTAAAATAAAAGATAATAGAGAGAGAATGGCGAAGGTAGCATAGATAGAAAGCAAGAATCTTACACGAACACACACACACATTCTCTCTAGAGAGATTCTGGACTTCCAAAGAATTTCTTTAGGTTCAAACCAGAGAAAATTCAAAGCATTCAATTTTATCTGAAGTTCTCTGGTTTGAACTCAAAGAAATTTCAATTTTCTCTACGTAATTTTTTTTGGTTTGAACTTAGAGAAATTTGAATTTTCTCTGGTTTGAACCCAAAGAAATTCTTGATGTCTACAGTTCAGTCTACATTTCTAGAGATTAAAATGCAGAAAAGAGACTCCATAAATAGCTACATTGAAGAAAAGTTTCAATTTTCAAAATTAAAATAGAAGATAATAAAAAGAGAATGGCAAAGGTAACATAGATGGAAAGCAAGAATCTTACACGAACACACACACACACACACACACACACACACACATAGCTCAATTACCATGATTGTTGAATGCTCAGAAATTGAAGGTGTGTTCCCCCTCTCTCTCTCTCTCTTTCTCTCTCTTTCCGTTATCGTCACAATCTGGACGACTTTGACCATTTTCATCGCATGTCAAATATGAAGAAGAGAGAGAGAGAAAGAGGGAGTATAGTCGATATCAGATTTGAGTGATGATGGAGATGCCGGCGGTAGCAGTGAGGGATGCTAGTGGTGGTTGAAGAAGAGAGAAGAGGAAGAGACGATGATGGAGACGGTGAAGGCGATCGGGATTTGAGGCGATGATGGTGGTGGTGATCTGAGGCGATAATGGAGACGGCGGCGGCGATAAGAAGCCGAAGATAAGAGAAGAGGAGAAGAGAGATAGATCTAGGAAAGGATAGAGAGAAAGATCTAGGGTTTTGAACTGGTAAATGGAGATAAATCTGGTAGAGATCGACGGGAAGGCGAAGACGATCTCGTCGTTGAGATCGACGAGAGAGAGAAAGAGAGAGACAAAGTGAGAGAGAAGAGCAGCAATGTGAGAGAAGAGAGGAGGCGTAAGTCTGACAGAGAGAAGAGAGGAAGCCATGAGATAAATCAAATTTCTTTGTGATACATAGGTGTGAGGTTGAGGGACCTTAGATATCATAAAATAATATTGTTGATCTCTTCCATTACTAAAAATAGGGGAGAGACCCTAGACTAATTTTCCCTTCATAAATTCTTTACGTCTCTTTGATATCTCCAACCAACTTTGTACCCAATATATATATATATACACACACATATATAACAAAGTCTTCTTTATTTCTTTATACAAAAATATTAAAGATTTCAAATAAATTATCAAATATTCTATTATAACTGTGTTTGGTTAATGAATTTGGAGAAAAATTTGAAGGCAAAGAGAGAGAGAGAGAGAGAGAGAGAGAGGTGAAATATAATTATAATTTATTCATATTTCACCTATCTTTTCACTTTTCCTTTCAAAATCCCTTTGAAAATTCATAACCATATACATCCTTAAATACTAACATGATTGTAGAACCCATTTGAATCCAATGTAATGTGTGAGTCTCACACTTATGTAAATATTGTATAAAATATTTGATAATTCACTTCAGATTTCTACCATTGCTCTTCTGTATATATTGAGACAAGAAGTGCTCATATAAATTGTAGTCATGTATCTTAAAAAAATCAGCCCTGTTACAGAGCCCGAAAGCCCCGGCTCGAATTTGGCTCGAATTTGAGAAGGAAGAAGGAGGAAGAAGAAGAAGAAGAAGAGAATGAGGAAGAAGAAGAAGAAGAAGAAGGAGAAGCAGAACTGGAGGGGCCATCAAAATCGGACTGGAGCCGGAGGCGGGCAGAGGCAGAGGCAGAGGCGGAGGCGGGGCTGCGATGTGACGATCGGCCGACGAGCGACGAGCTGCGACGACTCTCTCTCGCCTCTCGCCTCTGTTTCTTTCTCTCTCTGGCCTCTATTTCTCTTCTCCTGTGTTCAAAACGAAAACGAAGAAGAAGAAGAAAAGAAAGAAAAGGCAGGAAAAAAAAAATTAAAACCCAAAACGACGTCGTTTTGGATTTCGAGCCGAATTCAAGCCACTAATTTCGGGCCCTCAAACATTTTTCTAAAAAAATATCAAAAAGGTGAAGTGTAACGCATTTGCAATATTTACAATTTTCATTTCACTTTACTTTAAATATATATATATTGTCTTTTATTATACATAATACATTATTATCATTTCAGAAAAAATTAAAATTTCAAAGATATTAATATAATAATAAAGATAAAAAAAGAGTATATTTAAAGCAAAGTGAAATGGAAATAATGATCCCATCTTTATTTTCTGTTAAAAGTAAAAACTGTTGTCCCTTCTCAATGGACTCTATTTTTACACCAACAGAACAAAAGCCATGAAAGTAGTTACAGACTTACAGTTGCTTGAACGACCACAAAGATGGCAATAGTTAGATACCTGCAAAAATTAATTCATTTCAACAAACCCAAGATTGTTACCAAAAAAAAGAAAAGAAAGAAAACACCTTCAAAGTTGCAACCTGCCAAGAAAAGTGTCGGCGACGAAGCCGCCAAGCAGACAGAGCATGAAAGAGGGAATTAGGATCCTCTCATTGACTTGTCTCCTTGACTTTTTATTTGCTGGGTCATCGAATTCACTTTTGAGTTTAATTTTAATAATTTAAAATGTTCATATTTTAAGATATATTAATTATATTATACCTTTAAAAAATTAAGTTGATTAGATATCAAAAAACATGTGTTCAGCAAATTATTTATTAAATTTTTAAAAAAAATAATTTTTAGTTTGATGATCCGAACACGTAGTTCCTGATATCTGATTGATTTGATTTTTTACAAGTATGATATACTTAATAAATTTTAAAATGTAAATAATTCGAATCATTAAAATTAGACTCAAAAATGGCCCAAATAACCTAATAAATAAGAAGTCAAGAAAAAAAGTTAAGGAGAAAATCCTGATCCTCAAAGAGGTGCCAAGTAAGTTGGTAACAGTGTTGGCCGAAGCAGCGTTGCCCCAATGCATGGTGTTAGTCAAGTAAATCACTAAGTTGACGGCAATTCCAAGTATGGTTAGCCTCTCACACATCGCCACCCCTAATCATCGTCAAAAACTGTAGCTGAGACTTTAAATCGGCAATATGGAGATAATAAAGAGTTAGGGGTTGTTTGGAGTGTCCTAAATAAGTGTATTTTTTGTCTTTTTAGTCTAAAAAATTGAGGTTGAAAATATGGATGTTTGGGTTAACTTTTTGACTTTTTATGGAAAAATGTGTAATAAAAAATTGTAAAAATTGATTTGTAGGGAAAAATTCGAATTGGGAGTTGTGCAGTCGTAATTGTTGACTTTTGATGAATAGTGTTAACTTTTTAACTTTTTGAGTAACTTTTTGACTTTTTGACAAGTTACCAAATTTGGCCTAAATTTTAAAATTCTAACATTAAACGGCATATTCTAACTAACTTCACATAAATGAGAAAATAAGATAAGAAATGAAATTATATATATATATAATATTACTCTTCTTTTTTATTTTGTAAGTTTCTCTGTGTATATCACACAAAGAAAATTAAATTAGTTTGATAAATATAGACATATAATTTTTAAGTTTGTAGGTTAAGAAGTGACCGTTCAATTTCTAAATGATTTTTATTATTTATTTTTTTGAAAATAAATATAATAAAATTATAATAATGTCATCTTTAAATTAAATTAATTTTTTAATAAATAATTTATTCATATAAATTTTAAAAACTGTGATGGACCTGTAAATGCGAACAATATTATTGGGAACAAGGTTAAAAGTTAACTTATTGACTTTTTAACTTTTTTGAGTCACGTCTTTTTTTTATTTTTTATTTTTTGTATATTTTTTCATAAAAAATTAAAAAATTAATTTTAACTTACTTTTCAAAATAGACAGATTAATATTGGTAATAAAAAAATAAAAAAATAATAAATAAAATTCATTACATAATCAAAACTGTGGACCCACATCATGTAGGGCTTGTTTGGTAACCATTTTGTTTTTAGTTTTCAGTTTATATTTACAAAAATTTTAAAAATTGCCATAAAAACTTGTTTGATAATTTTTTTAGTTTATAAATGGTTGTCTCAGTTTATAAATTTGAGTAAAAAATATAAATTTAAAACATGAGTTTATGTTGGTTTTTAAACAGAAATTTAAAAATTTGACTAACAATTTTTTTTTCAAATAATTTTTTTTCAATCAATTTTTTTAATTACTTTTTTTCAATTATAATGTGTATTATCTCATTGTCATAAATAATAAAAAAATAAATATAAATATTTTAGGTCTGAACAAACATAATTTTAGTTTATATTTTTAAATTTTTAAAAATATTTTGTTCAAATTAAACGCGTTTATAATTTATATTTTTTTAAAAATTAAAAAAAAAATTTAATTTATAAAATTTTAAAAATACAAACAAAAAATGTAAATGTTACGAAATGCTACCGTAATAACTGCTCGACAACACGGAAGAATTTGTGATAAATGGGACACATGCGAAATCCGGGAAAGGACTAGTATGAAATTCACACTTGATGGTGGGGTTGGGCAGCATTCATTCCACTCGTCAAAATTGAATAGTTCCAACCAATTCATCACATAACGAACAATTTTAATGGTTCGAAAGAGAGGCTATTCATTCTAATTTGATCAGTCGACATTCTTAAAAATAATGTTATGTTTTTATATTGTGTCTTAAAAATATGATATTTTATTTACCAAAAATATTTACTATTTTATGAAACATGAAAATTGAGACTTTTTTATTATAAAAAATGAAGAATTTAAAATTTTGAGCCTAAAATAGTAAATAATTATTGAAAAATAACTTTACAAATATTGAAAAGTAAAATCATAAATTTTACCATGAATTTGTAATTATAAAAAAAAAAGAATCTGACATGTAATTTTTTCAATATTTTTCATTAATTAATATTTTTTCATGGGCAACCGGTAATATGAGAATTATTGGGAAGCGAATCGAATCTCAAGGCTTCTTCTAGAGACCATATTTCGGCCCATATAATATCCCTCTTTATGGAACTTGGATTAATAATGTTCTCTAAGGGCCTTTGGTCAACCCGAAAAGTACTTAAATGGGCCTAAGAGGGAACAATTTAGTTAGCCTAACAAACTGATAGTCCACCAATAGTAGTAAAATCTTATTAATATCCTAACATCATATTAATAAGGGTACTTGGCACTCTGATCAAATTACTGACCACACCCTAAAATATTGATTTTTTTCATGTAGTTTTGAAAATAAAAAATTATCTCCAGTTAGAGTTTGTTAATTAACATAGTTAACAGAAAAATAAAAATGACCATCATAACTTTCCATACTTAATTATGTTCCATATTGTCCTTCTCTCTTTCCTTCCGCAAATGTATATATATACAAAAAAAAAAAAAAAAAAAAAAGGAGCATTACTATTCAAAACAAGAAAATTAAATCCAATTTTTAAGTCCAGTGATGTGGCAATCAATTAGAATATTAAAGATAACACTCTTTTTCATATCTTCTCTAATTATTAATAAATTATATCACTTACACATCATTAGATCTAAAAAATGAGTCTAGAAAGTAGGCTTGTATATCATTTTTTATAAATAAAAAAAAAAGTTCGATAATTAAAAAAAAAATGTTTATTAAAGATGATAATAAATAAATAAATAAACTTTTCACTTAGAAATGTCATTTCCCAGCAAGCAAGCAGAAGGGCTAAAAGGTTTTATTTATTTATCAAACCTTCCCCTTCCTCTTGTATAAAAAAATCAAAGTCCAGCATCAAAGTCTTGTGCATAGGTTGGGCACTACCCCCATAAGGCTCTTCTTCTTATGTATAAAAATCAAGTTGGTCAACCATTCTGGTCACGATCACGGCTACACTACAAATCCTGAGACGAGGGAGGGGAAATGCCAACAAAAAAGTTGTTAAGATTTTTTAAACCAAATCCAATTACGTCAAAACGGTTATGAATAAAAACCCACTGGGATAATGGTTGATCATCAACAAATTGGGTCAAACGTAGAGATATTTGGAAAATCGGTGGAATCGATTCGGTGAAAATTTTAGTTTTTGGTCTTTATTTTTATAGCATACGGTTTGGTTTAGTTTTAAATTTTTTGTACCGATAGAAATCAAACGAACAAATATTATATTTAAATATTTTTATATTATAATTTATTGAACATTATATGATAAGTAATAAATATAATACACTTTTATGATAAAAATTAGGGAGAGAAACATTTAAATAGCAACTCTTATACATTTTCTTTATTTATATTCAATGCAAAATTCTATAATCTTCTATAAAACCCTTTAAAATCTCATGTAAATTTCTCTTTTATATCAAATTGAAAAAATCAATAAAAACTAAACTATAGAATTGGTTTCTCAACTATGAAAACTAAAAGGATCGATTCGATACTAAATATATCATCAATACCAAAAGAACCGAACTGTATACATCCCTAATCAAAGTGTAAGGAAATGCCCCATGTGGACCGTGGGAGAGGAGAGAGGGAGAGGGTAAAAAATAGAGGCAAATTTCTCTTTTTTTATGGTTAATCTACTTACACTCTGTTTAGCTCTCCATTTTGATAAGGGGAAGAAAAAGAAAGATAAATGTAATAATTTGTACCTATTTACTTTTGCAATTCTTTAACCAAACAAAGAAAGGGATGTTTGGAGAATTGTCTATTCATTTTCCTTTTCTTGTCTCAAAATCAAGGGAAAAAGAATATCATTATTGATATCTAATCTTACTTCATTTTTTCTTTTCTTTTAGTTAAGAAGTCAAGTCTTGCTATAGGCAAGATTCTTTTTTTATATTTTCTATAATTATTAATCAATTATATCATTTACACATTATTGAGTTTAAAATATAAATTTAAAATATGAATTTATATATCATTTTTCAACGTAGGATAAGAGAGTTAAGAGTGATTTTTTTTTGGAAGAGAGAAATATAACATTTTGGGAATGAGGTACAAAATAGATGAATGAATTGAGAGAATCCCGTCATTTTCCTCCCATTATTGCTTTTCTATATTTCATCTCGAAAACCCAAACTTTGCAAAACTTTTTTAAGGCAAAATGGCTACATTAATTAGTGTGAACTGAAGGAAATTAAAGATGACTAGAGTACTCACACCACAAATTTGGTATAAATATCTCGTGACACTAACGTCCAAAGTCTAAGCTGGAAGATAATTTGCTATACAAGCTACTTTAGCTTTTACCTAATTGTAGTAAGCTATACATATTAGCTATTCTTTTCTCTTTCTTTTTTTTTTTTTTTTGATAAATAAAAATATATATACATATCTATATATATATATAAGTGTGAAAGAGCTTAAGATTATTATTTTTATTAGTACGACAATTGAATTATTAATAAAAAGTGAATTAAGTGTTATAGAAATTAAAACATTAAGGAAACTCAATACAATTATGTCAAATTTATGGAACTCAATACATATTCTACCCTCAAGAAGGTTAATGTAGTTTACCCATTTTGAAAATTAAAATTTTCATTTACTATAGGAAAAATAACACTGGTGGTTATGTAATTTTTTCTCTCGCTTTAATTTGGTTCTTATAATTTCAACTGTATCAATTTTGCTATTAAATTTTACACATTGTTTCAATTTAATTCAATTAATAATATTTGTTAAAAAAATAGGCAAAAATCACTGATAAAACAGTCCATTTAAAAGGAAATAAATTATTTCAAATTAGACTTTAAGTCCTCAATGTCTTTTAGGAAAGTGAACAGAATTTTTTTTTCCTTTCAATTTTAGTCTAATTTCTAAATAAGGACTACTAGTATAATTTTTCACAACCCTAAAAGGTTGGCTGTGCAGTAAAAGTTTGAAAATAATATCCAAATTCTTGAGTTCAAGTCACCTAAAGAGCCACTAAAAGTCTACCCAATCGTTAATTTCAGGATTCTAAAATTAATCGAGATGCATACAAATTGATCTGGACATCTAGTTATTTATTAATACATACATCTATCTTTTCCCTACATGAAAGCACAATGTACAAGGAAAGTAAGCATAAATATGATTTTTACTATTTGAATTATAAATTTATAAATGTACATGCCATAAGACATGCATGCATGATACATAGATCCATTGATTGCAACTTGCAAGTAACATGGCAATTTGTTTTCTTATCCACTTCAATTCAAGGAGCCAACCACCCCTCCTTGCACCCTATAAAAACCCATCTCTCAATTCATATATTACTCCATCATCACAAGTACCCTTCTCACATCTCTAGAATTGCTTACCACCAACAGTTCAGAAACATGAGAGAGATGGGTTCCAAGAGCAATGCATCTCTTGCATTGTTTCTCTTACTCAACCTTCTCTTCTTTGCCTTTGTAAGTTCTTGTAACACTTGCCCTCCAGGGAGAAAACCAAATCCAAATCCCAATAATCCCAATAACCCCAATAATCCCAATAACCCCAATAATCCCAACAACCCCAACAACCCCAATAATCCCAATAATCCCAATAACCCCAATAACCCCAATAATCCCAATAACCCCAATAACCCCAATAATCCCAATAACCCCAATAATCCGACCTGCCCCAGAGATGCCCTAAAACTAGGTGTATGTGCTGATGTGCTCGGCAATTTGCTTAATGTTACAATAGGTACACCTCCAGTAAGACCATGCTGCAGTCTCCTTCAAGGACTTGTTGACCTTGAGGCTGCTGTGTGCCTTTGTACTGTGATTAGGGGAAGGATATTGGGCATCAACCTCAACCTACCTATTGCATTGAGCTTGCTTCTTAATGTTTGTTCGAGAAATACTCCTCGTGGCTTCCAATGTCCCTAAACTACTTCTCTTTGTTAGCCTTCTCTATGGCTTTTCCTCGTTCAGCAAGCTATGTTTTCTATAATAAGAGTGTGTTGTAGTGTAAGTGCATTGCATGGTAACTTGTGTCTTGTTTGCTTTGTCATGGTTTGCTATTTGATGTGGTTGATATGTATTAAGTTTCCTTAATTATGTAATAGCTCAAGAGTCCAGACTCAAGTGGTCATTTTTATAAAGCTTGGTTATGTGTAACTTTTCATTAAAATGTTATTGAAAATCATTCACTTCTGTTTATTTTGTTCTCGATTAGTTACTCTCACTACTCCTACATTTTATTAAAATTGTACTTTTGGCCTCTCTGTCTTCAATTATTGCAGTTAATTCCTTATATTTGAAGTGAATTTGTATGGTTACCATTTCGTTGGCCGGCATTAATAAGACCGATAGAAATTAGTAAGTGTGACACATGACATGTTTAGCGGGAAAAAAATGAGAATTTGGTTAAAATGCAGAAGATCAATATGAAATTTTGCTGATAATGTAATGGTGTTAATGAGCTAAGAAAATGTTATGTACAGTACAGCTTACACTACAAAAAATTAAGGTTTTATAGACCAAAATTTAGAGACAATTATTTTTTGGGGACTAAATATTTTTGTTGCGAAAAGTGTCGTTATTATATTTTTAGCAGCAAAAATTAGATATTAGTGATGAATTATTATCCTTTTAGGACCAAATTTTTTGTCTCAAAAAATAAATCATTTTAAGATCAAATTATTTTGTCCCTAAAAGTCTATTTATTACTGACATTTTCAAAATTTTGTCACTAAAAGCCTTGTTTTGGACTTTTCAGAACGACTTTTTAGCAACTATTCTCATGACAATAGAAATTGATCCCTAAATGTTTTTTGTAACAAAATTTTCACTTTTAGAGATTAAAATATTTAATCTCTAAAACTCTTATTTGTTATAGTATTACATCCTATTTTCATTAGTCTCATCAATATGATATGGATCGGAGGAAAATACCGCAATTTGACCTAAAATATAAGAAATAATTGAAAGCAGAATAGCCAAACTAAATTTTTTATAAAAATACAATAATGCTAATTGTAATTTACCTTTTATTCTTGTGCGTAAAACAGCTTCTCTAGCACAAGTACCTATCAGTCACCTCACACCGTATCCAAAGAACGCAAAATTATGTACTTTTTAATCTAAGCATTATGATAATACATACATGTATATCAATAAAATAAATTAACATTTTTCACAAAGTGGTATAAAATTGTTCAGTGCTTTTGAAATAATATTTCATTTCATCTACTAAAAGTAATGAGTCTTATAGTTTAAATTAGTTATTATTATTATTCTTGAGCATGTTCTTTGAACTGAATTTAAATACAAGTATTTTGCTTACTAGCGAGGTAAGTGATATTTTTATCAATCAACTAGGTTTAGCCTACTAGGCTATGACTCTTCTAAGGACTTGGTTTTATGGGATAGATCATGGGTTCAACTCTCTTTAAGGATGTGTTGAATTATGATGCAAGTAATTATTGCTTTACAAGGGTAGAGAGACTAACTCTCATAGATACTAATCTAACAATTGATTTTCGCCGATCAATAAAAAAAAATAAAAATAAAAAAAGTGAGATTTGCATCACTTTAGAAAATTAAAGATTCATGCTGTTTAAGTTTTGTGTTTTTCCTATTCTACATAATAGATTTGTTAGATGTATCTAATAGATTGTAATACGAAGGCTTGGTTTGACATGTTTAAAAAAAGTTAAAAAATTAAAAAATTACTCAAAAAGTTAAAAAGTTATCATTATTTACTAAAAAAAAATATTAAAAAATTAATTTTACACACAAAATTACAAGTCAATCTTTTCAAAATTAGATCTGTGGCTGCATTTTTTAAGAAAAATTGCACAGTTGGGGTACAATTTTAACACACTGCTGTTCGGCCCGTGGGGGCCTATCATGGGTTCCGTTTTGATAATCTGAACCGTTCAATGTGTAGAACTCGTCGAGTACTATATGTCCGTTAAAAGTCACATTGATCGGATATCGCTAACTACATGATCAAATCAATTTTGTATAAAAAATAGATGGTATTATAGTTAACGGTTAAAAAAAACTAATCTGATCAAATAGCTATCGATGTCCGATCAACATGATTTTTTTACAGGCATATAGCACTCGACGAGTTGTACACATTGAACAGTTCAAATTATCAAAACGGGACCTGTGATGGCCCCCAAGGACCGAACAGCACTGTGCAATGCAATGCCCGAAAAGTTGCCAATCATTTCTTAGCATTAATTCAGCTGCGCAGATAGTACGGCCGTACAACTCACACTCCTAATCTTCTCCTACATACTAATTTATACAATTTACATATTTTTTCATAAAAAGTAAAAAAATTAACCTAAATAACCATATTTTTTTTTCTCAAGTTTTTAATCCAAAAAATCAAAAAATACACTTATTTAGGACACCCTAAACAACCCATAAATCTCTGATATATATTTAGGGCCTGTTTGGCACAGCTTATAATCAGCTTATTCCAGCTTTCAGCTTAATTTAAGCTATTTTGATGTGTTTGGTTTAGCTTATAGCTTATAACTTATAACTTTTTGGAAGTTAGAAATCAGCTTATTCTTTGAGTAGGGCAAGAGATGCTTTAAGAATAAGCTGGAAATCAGCTTAAGCTGAAAGTTATAAGCTATAAGCTATTTGAGCATAAGTTATTTGAGCATAAGCTATAAGCAGTTTCCCACAGCTCTACCAAACAGGGCCTTAGTGAGGTTTGTATCCTAAACGCCACCTGATTTGGGCATGTTGAAAAAAAATCATTGTCAGTAGAATTTCTCTCCATCGTTCCCAACTAAAAATCAAGCACACATTTTGTAGATAAAGTTCTTATGGATGATTTTTAGATTTTTTTTATTTTATTATTTACAAATATTATTACCATAAAATTTAATAAATTACAGTCATAATAATAAAAATTAAAAACAATACATAATTAATACAAAAAAATAATCTCAAAAAACCACCAATAAATTCAAGAGAAGTAAAACTTACGTAGGTGTAGAAATTCAACTCACTATCAAATTATTGAACCACATGCTTTTAGTAATATATTTTTGGACAAATTATACCGATAGTTTCTACATTTTGTTATTTCTGTTATTTTAATATCTATAATTTCAATTGGCTCAATTTTAACTCCTAATTTTAAGTTTGGTTCAATTTGATACAATTGATAATGTCGTTAGAGTTTTTAACATAAAATTTTCATTAAATTAGTTGGGATTAAATCACTAAATTGATCAAAATTTTAATTTTACGTCTAAAAATATGACACGTACCACTCATGTGCGTATTTGCTGTCAAAAAAATGTTGACAATAGAAGCAATTGGATCAATTTGAGAAAAAATCAAAAGTTCTAACCCAATTAAACTTACAAAGCGAACATTATATAATGATCAAAGTAGACTAATAATATAATTTGTCTTATATTTTTTCGTATTAAAAAAATGTATTACTATTTAAACTCGACAACGAATGAAGAAATTCTCTGGACATATTTACTAGCTTCTTGGACGAAACGACTTGATTACAACATTAGATTCTTCTATTCACTATCTTTTTAGCATGATTAGGTTTAGAGATGATAGCCCATCAAATTGGTTTTGGAATTTTGAATCATGCAAGCTTATACATATATGTAGACTAGTGACAATCATATCACAACTGCTACATTATTAGGCCATTCATTCTCATGGGGCAATCATTTCTTTTGGAATAAAAAGTCTTTTTAACACCATGTACCATATTCAGTCCGTGACTTTCGAATTTGGTGAAAATAATTCATCTTCATCACTTCACACGCCTTAAAAAGGGAAATTATATAATAAAAAAATCATGTTTTTTCAATGGACATTACCAAAGAACAAATAATATATATTTTAAAAAGGACGAGTTACTTTAATAGTTTTTGTAGTTTCATATTTGTATCATTTTGATTATTAATTTTTTAATTGTAATATATTTTGTTAATCATGTGGTTTAATTTTGATTATATCTGAAATATTATGGAATAAATTATGATTTTTTAATATACATATTTTATATTCTTTGACAAAAAAATTTATCTGTTAAAATATATGTTGTATGATGTATTTGTTATAAATATTATTTAAATAGAAATTAATTTACAAAAATATTTTATAACATTTACTATTCACGTTTTGAAAAATACAGTTGGTCACTATTTTTCTTTTGACAAATGTGATATTAATGAGTTGTTTTCTTTTAACAAAATTTGATATACTCACATAGGATGGTTGATTATTTTTATTAGAGTATATCTAAAATCTCTACAATAATTACAAAGATTTTAAAAGGAATATATATTTTCATATTTGATATAAATATTATTTAAAGAGATTTTACTATGCATATAAATATTTTAATAGAAAAATTACTACGCAAATTACTGTGCATCATTTGTTTTTGTCGAGGAAGTTTGAAAATTTGTTTCTACTATTTATCGAAAGCAACTTTTGGCTATATTTTTCCACCTTTCGCCTGTAATAATTTTTGAAGAGAAGAAATTTAGCAGTTGTCTTCCAACAGATATGAAGCATCACAAAGTTAGAGAAGCTTCCTCTCCCATGGATATATCTTCTATTATATCTGGAAGTGTTTTGGTGTGAGAAAAATACGAATTGAAGAAAAGAAAAATCTGTTATATTGGAATATTCTCAAATATTGTATTGTGTTTTATTGAGTTCTATTTTCTGTGAAAAAAATTTGTTGAGAGTTGAGTAAAATTGTAAAAGGATTTTCTATCCCTTACTCTTATTATTCTTGTAAAGAGAGCTTTTGTGAGTAATTTTTTTGGATAAAATCACTTGGGTTAGGTGTGACTAAGCACCGGATTCTAAATTAGTTGAGATATTTTTGTGAGTGATTTTTAAGATAAAATTACTTGGTTAAGTGTGACTAGGCACCGGATTCTAAACTAGTCGAAGTGATTGAGATTGATCACTTCTTGTAAAGGTTCATTAGCACCCCATGAAGCTAGTGGTGTAATTACTATTTAAAGAATATTGGAGAAATTCTCAAGAAGGATACTTGGGGAGTGGATGTAAGCCCTACGTGCCGAACCACTATAAATCTCTGTGTTTGATTTTTCTTCCCTTTACTTATTCTATTTCATTACTTTATTTTATATTGTTGAGCATATTTATTTATTTATTATTTGAGTTAATTTTTAATTTGACAATTTATTTAGAAACTGTAACAACCCAGATTTTTAATTATGCTATAGAATTTATACTAATATTATTTAATCTCAGTTAAGAAAATATATGATTTATTATTATGCGTAATTTTGTAAAATAATATAATTATTAAAAGTTTAGGGGTCAAAATATAAATAATAATAATATAGATAATATAAATAATAATAATAATGGGTGTGGTACTAAAATAAATAATTAAGTTTCTACTGGTATATGATAAAGTGTAATTTAATTAGAAATTAAATTATTTATATAATTATATTAAAATATTGAGTCAAAAAGTAATTATCTTAAATATCTATTAAGGATAAAATTGAATCTATATAATTAATTAACGAATCTGTGAAATGATTGGTCCTTACCACGTGTTGGGCACGCTGTGGCCTTCTTCTCCCTATTTAAGTGAAGAGTGATCAACCTGCGTAGGAAAAGGAGAAAGAAAAAGAGAGAAAAAAAAGAAATAAGAAAAAGAAAGGAAAGAAAAGAAAAGAAAAGAAAGGAGAGAAAGAAAGAAAGAATGGTGGAAGTTGAAAGGGTCTTTGATAGTGAAAAGAAAGAGTAAGGTATTGAAGTTAACGTGAGTTATATTATGTCTTCAGTTACCAAAATATATTTTACGTATGTTGTGACTTACCAAAATCTATTTTATACAAGTATGTTTTATTAGTATATTAATAAAAGTTGTGTTTTATAAAGGTTTCAGTTACGTGGTTTTATTTCTGAACCCTATTTGCTTAAAAGAAAACCCATGGATATGTTTGGTTATATTTTAAAAAATATTTGGTTATGACCTTACATTCAATTATGTTTTGTAAGTACCACCACGGAAGTTCCACGCCTTGAGAGACTTAACTAACCATTGGCCTCTGTTTGACCACTCTGTGGTCCTCTGCTTGTCATGGATCCATTGACCTCTGTTTTGTGCGGACCAAAGTGCTGTGCGGAACTAAGTGCTACACTATTGTGGGAGTCACCTCTAGAATCCGTACGAGCCACCTCTTGAATCCGTACCTCTGTTCTGACTGTCACTTCCGTGACCTCTGTTCTGTTCTGTACCGTGGTTATGGTTATATATTTATATAATATCTGTATTTCAGTTTCTGCTACTTAAATGATTTCTGCTACTCAAATGATTTGTTTATGTAAATGTTTTGGCCTAACTCACGATCCATGGTTATTTCGTGTCCCTTATACTCTTGGTATAATATTTCTCACTCTGCCATGTGCTTATAGTTATTTACCAATTTTCAGGAAACATGCAATTCAGAAATAACTTCTGGAAAGTCTTAGATGCGAGGCTGTAGAATAGACACACACACAGTATTTTTATGATATTTTTATATGTAAATATCGGCCTTTTTGGTCAATAAATTTTGTAATAAAAATAGAAGCTCCAATGATTATTTTGGTACCCTTACTTAATTATTTCTTCCGCTTGCGTTTATTGATCTGTTTTAGAGAATTGGCCGGAGGTAACTTCAGTTACTGGCCATCACGATGCTTGAATCACCAACATATATTTTATTTATATTTTGACTTACCAAAATCTGTTTTACACAAGTTATGTTTTATTAATATATTTATAAAAGTTATGTTTATAAAGGTTTCAGTTACGTGGTTTTATTTATGAAACCTATTTGCTTAAAAGGAAACCCATGGATATGTTTGTTTTACTTTTAAAGAATATTTGACTATGACCTTATAAAGAATTATGTTTTGTAAGTACCACCACGGGAGTCCCACGCCTTGGAGAACTTAAATAACCATTGGCCTCTGTTTGGTTACTTTGTGGCCCTCTAATCCACTGACCTCTGTTTTGTGCGGACCAAAGTGCTGTGCGGAGCTAAGTGCTACACTATTGTGGGAGCCACCTCTAGAATTCGTCAGAACTAAGTGCTACACTATTGTGGGAGCCACTAGGGCTGATCGCGGGTCGGTTTTGGTCGGGTGCGGGTCAAAACCGACCCGACCAGCAAGCGTGCGGGTTGAAGAAAACTGACCCGCAACCGCCCGCAGTGCGGTTCACGGTTTGTGCGGGTGGGTCAGTCGGTTGTGCGGGCGGGTGCGGTTCGGTTTGCGGTTTGGGCTTTTTTTAAATTGGGCTTAGTTATGATATTAATTTGAACAAATTTGACTTGTTGGGCTACTTTTTAAGCATTTTTTTATTATTTATGAAAAAGTTATAAATTAAATTTCATGATAACATAAATGTCCATATAATTATATAATAAATTTTACATTCTTCCAAAATTCAAAAATAATTGATAAAACTAATTACAAACTAAAACATTAAAATTCACACTAAAATCAATCTCCATCCATCCATAATCCAAGCTCACCTAAATTTTACATTCATCCAAAATGCAAAAATAATAATAATAACTAGTTATCTCCATCCATCCATAATCCAAAGTTTACCTAAATTTTACATTCATCCAAAATGTAAAAATAATAATAATAATAACTAGTTATCATCTATCCATCCATCCAAAATCTAAAGCAAGCTTACCTAAAATGTAATGCTCCAATTAATTTTACATTCATCCAAAATAAAAATAATAATAATAAACATCCAAGGCTTCATACAAACTAAACATCCAAAACTCTTTAGGTCCAATGTCCAATCTCATCCAACAATCTGCCAAAAAAAATTCCAATGAGCCAAATTAATAAATATAAATAAATAGATATAAATAAATAAACATTAATATGATCTCAACTAATTAGAAAAATCTCACACATGAGCCAAATGAACATTAAAGTTCAATTATAGCATCTACATTAGACTTTGGGGTTGAAGAGGAACATTGCTCCAAAGTACCTAAAAGCATGAGTCAACAAAAGAAGATAAATAAACTTGCATAGTAAAAATAATAATAGAATTAAAAATGAAGAGATATTCACATATTACCCGAGTCGTATTGTTCAAATTCCTCCACATCATCCATTGTTTTTCGAAGAGAAATTGGAAGGTTGCTTTTAAGCCAATTTTGTGTGCATACAAGAGCTTCAACCATGGAAGGGGCAAGTGAACTACGGAATGGATCAAGGATACGTCCCCCGGTACTGAAAGCCGACTCCGAAGCAACGGTAGAAATGGGCATGGCCAACACATCCTTTGCTATTTGAGATAACACTCTATACTTTGTTGCATTATTCTTCCAATATTCCAATATCTCAAATGTCTGATTTTTTGCAAAATGTTCAACCTCACCCAAGTACTTGTCTAATTCCGACTTGCTTCCACTAGTGAAGCGCCCTTCCAAATATGAATTAAATTGGGACTCCATTTGAGAATCCAAATCATCCTCATCAATCACCATTGTCTCCACTTCAGTCACCCTCGAGACACTCTCATTTGATGAATAAATTGTGGCATAATGGTTGTACAAACGAGTCAAACAAGAAATAATTTTGTTCACCATCTCATCCACCTTCCTCTTTTCTCCATGAAATATATTTGTAAAACAAAACTCCAAGTATGCTATCTTTTTTGTAGGATCAAGAGCAACAGCAACATACAACAACAAATTAATCTTATTTCCATCCCCCCAATATTTGTTGAACTTTTGCTTCATACTCATAGCCATTGTGCACAAAACATCATCATTGTCCAAAATTAATTGATTAATTGTGCTTTCAATTTTAAACATCTCTTTATAAAATGCATTGGAAGTAACAAAAAGGGACCCGGAAAATTTCTTTGTTGCAAGGTAGAATAGTTTCAAAAATCTCACAAACAACCTACATTTTTTCCAATCCTCCTCATTTGGTATCCTCCTAATCCCACCATCAACATCCTTGAAGTAAGTTTCAAAATTGGGGTCTTCATACTTCAAACGGTTAAAAGCCTTCTCAAACTTTTCAGC
This sequence comes from Camellia granthamiana, assembly GCA_036172215.1. Taxonomy (NCBI): domain Eukaryota; kingdom Viridiplantae; phylum Streptophyta; class Magnoliopsida; order Ericales; family Theaceae; genus Camellia; species Camellia granthamiana. The sequence continues at coordinate 15,172,894 of CM069913.1, forward strand.
GGCCTCCAACATTAAATATGTGGAATTCCACCTTGTTGGTACATCTAGGCATACAAGAGCAGTAGTCACAAGTTTTAGATAGGCCGCACACTTTTTAAAAGCATCTTGCCAATTAGGAGAAGACCTCACATACCTAACCGCAAGTCTAATATTTGCAATAGAATCATCCATTTCTTTCAATCCATCACTCACAACAAGGTTTAGAATATGTGCACAACACCGCATATGCAAAAACTCATGCTCCAAAATGGTCCCCTTCCAATCTTTGGTATTCCTTCTCAAGTATTGAATGGTAAGATTGTTGGAACTAGCATTATCAACAGTTACAGTGAAGATACTATCGATGTTCCACTCAAGCAAGCACAACTCAATTTTTTTACCCAAAGTTTTCCCCTTGTGATCTTCAACTTGTTGGAAGTTTATGATTCTTTTTTGTAATTTCCAATTATCATCAATGAAATGAGCCGTTAGACACATGTAACACAAATTTTGAATAGAAGTCCAAGTGTCCGTAGTGAAGCAAATTCTACGACCCTTCATCAACCTCCTCAATTTATCCCTCTCATTGTTGAATATGTTTGTCACCTCTCTTGCTATGGTATGACGAGATGGGATTGGTGTGAATTTAGGAACAGCAACATTACAAAATCTTTTAAACCCAACCCCCTCCACAAATCGAAAAGGTAACTCATCAATAATCACCATCTCGGCAAGAGCCCTTTTACAAGCCTCAAAACTAAACTTGTTGCCACAACCTCAACACCCTCTTCGGCATTTTGTTTTGATTTAAAACTCAATGTTTGTTGCCCATCTTTATCATTGTTTGGAAATTGTTTGCAATTAGGGGTATGACTTCTCAAATTACTAGTCCCATGAGTCCTAGAATCGGCCATATACTCTTTAAAACAATACTTACACACTGCTCTACGTTTCCCATCTTCTCCCATAACCTTATCAAAATGGTCTCAAACCGAAGATGGTGCTCTCCCACCACTACTCTCACTCTTTCTTTTGTTCGGGGGTTTAGGAGGCTTAGATTCAGATGGGGAAACATTAGTTTGAGAATTAGATGATTCTGGTGGAACAAGAGGACTTCCGGTAGATTCAACACTAGCATTGTTATCTTTATCCATTCAAACTGGTAATAAAAAATTAAAAATGTATGAGATAACAATTAAGTCATGGATGGTATAATAATTGAAGCTTTCAAGGGAAACATAATAATTAATTATTTATTTTAAAGTAAATTCATTTAAACTTAAACAACCAAAGAAAAAAAACAAACAAATAACGCGTTTTCCTTATTCAACAACATTTATCTTGCATCTAATGACTATTGGCAGTAATTTTATTTGAGAAAATATTAGATGAATGACTAATCAATAAACTAACAAAAAATAGTAGAAACTGTGCCTGGTGCAAGTGATAACCGTGCCCAATGCAAGCTATAACAAGATTATAAAAAATATCCCCTCCCTTTTTAAAATTTTAAAAAATAAAAATAAAAATCTTAATTTTAATCTTGTTCCCCACTTTATTTTATTTGAGAAGATTGTGTCTAATTTTGTTATCAATTTGTGTTGTTAGACCTTTTCTTTACCCCCTATTATTTACCTGAAGCACCACTTCACACAGACACAGTTAAAGGGTTATATAAAAGTTCAATTATAGAAAGAAACTAGAACTCAGATCAGAGGTCCTAAAAAGAGACCATATTCACCCAAACTAGTCTTATTTAGAATATGGTGAATAAGACTATATATATATATATATATTTTTTTTCTCTTTGAACAAACCGTATTCACCCAAAAAATTATATATATATTCACAAATAAATAAATACAAATAAAACATAGAGCCATCAAAATCGAATGAACATCAAGCAGATATTAAGATCAACAAAGAGATATATTAAGATCAACAAAGAAACTATATATATTCACAAAGAGATATGTTAAGATCAACATCAAACAGATCAGATCAACATCAAGCAGAGACATCAATCGAATGAAAAAGAGATCAGATCAGATCAACATCAAACTATAAATACTAATAGATCAGCTTCCCAAATCAAACATAGAGCCATCAATCGAATGAAAAAGAGGCCGATCAAAAAAAAAATCGAATGAAAGAGAGAGAGAGAGAGAGAGAGAGAGAGAGAGAGAACCGTATATGTGTTGCTGCCAGTGCCGATCGCCGGTTTGCTGCTCCGATCGCCGGTCTGGCCTCGCCGCCGCTGCTGCTGCTGTGCTAGGGTTAGCGGCTGGCTGCTGCTCGAAGGAAGGAAGGGAAAAGGGGGAGAGGAGAGAAAGAGACGAGCGGCTGGGTGTGGGGGCAACAAATGAAATGAAATGAGCCTGCCCTAATTCACTAAACCTAATAAGTATAAAATAAAATAAATAAAAAAAATATATATTAATACGTGGGTCGCGGGTTGCGGTTCGGGTAAGGTCAGAACCGCAATCCGACCCGAACCCGATTTTTGACAGATTTTTGGACCCGCACCCGCCCACATACCTACATCGAAACCGCCCAAAAGGGTGCGGGTAGGGTAGGGTCGGGCGGTTTGTGCGGGTGGGTGGGTTCTATGCCCAGCCCTAGGAGCCACCTCTAGAATTCGCCGGAACTAAGTGCTACACTATCGTGGGAGCCACCTCTAGAATCCGTACCAGCCACCTCTTGAATCCGTACCTCTGTTCTGACTGTCACTTCTGTGACCTCTGTTCTGTTCCGTGGTTATGGTTCTTTACTTACATAATATCTGTATTTCAGTTTCTGCTACTTAAATGATCTGTTTATATAAATGTTTTGGCCTAACTAACGATCCATGGTTATTTCGTGTCCCTTATACTCTTGATATAATGTTTCTCACTCTGCCATGTGCTTATAGTTGTTTACCAATTTTCAGGGAATAGCTTTTGGAAAGTCTTAGATGCGGGGCTACGGAATAGACACGCACGACATTTTTATGATATTTCTCTATGTAAAAAATGACATTTTTGGTCAATATATTTTGTAATAAAAATAGAAGCTCCAATGATTATTTTGGGTACCCTTATTTAAATATTTCTTTCGCTTGCGTTTATTGATCTGTTTTAGATTTGGCCGTAGGTAACTTCAGTTACTGGCCATCACGATGCTTAACCCTTGGGTACGGGGAGCGGGTCGTGACAAATGGTATCAGAGCAATGGTTAAAAAAAAAAAAAAAAAAAAATCATCATTGGAGCATAGGACACATGCACATTTAAGAAGTGGGATAGCGGGTAATTAGTACCGAATTATTATATTTTGTTCGTCGATTTAATTATATTATAATTTTATATGATTATATATAATAAATTTTTTTTTAGTATGCCTAATTTGTGAAGGATATTAGATATAATTTATATTTGTTATAGTAAAAGAAAGACAAGAAAAGAAGGATGTCGGGCTCAAACACCTACCAAAATTATAATATAATTAAATTCATATAATTTTCAGTTCAGTATTCAAAAAAAAAAAAAATTTATTTTGCTGTTTTTTTTTTAAAGTGGGTTTAAATTTTAAAAATATTAATTTTGAAACTATTCCCCATCAATGAAAAGTTCATGTCAAATTTTTTAATTCTTGCATATAATTCTGTCATTATGTTCTCATTTTTATTTATTTTATCATAAACAAAATGAATGAAAAGTTTTTCAAGTCACCCATTATTTCTCATTTTGGCCCAAACTAATTTTTCACAACTAGACAGCGAGTCATTTTTGGTAAAAATTTTTTTTTGAGGTCCTATTTTTCTATCAGATTAATCATCTAATATATATTTATTAGAGTGCGCAGCGGATAGCTTACACATGACAAATTTCGAGGACGAAATTTTAAAAAGGAGGGAAGATTGTAACAACCCAGATTTTTAATTATGCTATAGAATTTATACTAATATTATTTAATCTCAGTTAAGAAAATATATGATTTATTAATATGCGTAATTTTGTAAAATAATATAATTATTAAAAGTTTATGGGTCAAAATATAAATAATAATATAGATAATATAAATAATAATAATAATGGGTGTGGTACTAAAATAAATAATTAAGTTTCTACTGGTATATGATAAAGTATAATTTAATTAGAAATTAAATTATTTATATAATTATATTAAAATATTGAGTCAAAAGGTAATTATCTTAAATATCTATTAAGGATAAGGTTGAATCTATATAATTAATTAACGAATCTTTGAAATGATTGGGCCTTGCCACGTGTTGGGCACGCTGTGGCCTTCTTCTCCCTATTTAAGAGAAGAGTGATCAACCTGCGTAGGAAAAGGAGAAAGAAAAAGTGAGAAAAAAAGAAATAAGAAAAAGAAAGGAAAGAAAAGAAAAGAAAAGAAAGGAGAGAAAAAAAGAAAGAATAGTGAAAGTTGAAAGGGTTTTTGATAGTGAAAAGAAAGAGTAAGGTATTTTGAGTTAAGGTGAGTTATATTATATCTTGAATCACCAACATATATTTTATTTATGTTTTGACTTACCAAAATCTGTTTTACACAAGTTATGTTTTATTAATATATTTATAAAAGTTATGTTTATAAAGGTTTCAGTTACGTGGTTTTATTTATGAAACCTATTTGCTTAAAAGGAAATCCATGTATATGTTTGTTTTACTTTTAAAGAATATTTGACTATGACCTTATAAAGAATTATGTTTTGTAAGTACCATCACGGGAGTCCCACGCCTTGGAGAACTTAAATAACCATTGGCCTCTGTTTGGTTACTTTGTGGCCCTCTGATCCATTGACCTCTGTTTTGTGCGGACCAAAGTGCTGTGCGGAGCTAAGTGCTACACTATTGTGGGAGCCACCTCTAGAATTCGTCGGAACTAAGTGCTACACTATTGTGGGAGCCACCTCTAGAATCCGCCGGAACTAAGTGCTACACTATCGTGGGAGCCACCTCTAGAATCCGTACGAGCCACCTCTTGAATCCGTACCTCTGTTCTGACTGTCACTTCTGTGACCTCTGTTCTGTTCTGTTCTGTACCGTGGTTATGGTTCTTTACTTACATAATATCTGTATTTCAGTTTCTGCTACTCAAATGATTTCTGCTACTTAAATGATCTGTTTATATAAATGTTTTGGCCTACCTAACGATCCATGGTTATTTCGTGTCCCTTATACTCTTGGTATAATGTTTCTCACTCTGCCATGTGCTTATAGTTGTTTACCAATTTTCAGGGAATAGCTTTTGGAAAGTCTTAGATGCGGGGCTACGGAATAGACACGCACGGCATTTTTATGATATTTCTCTATGTAAATAACGACCTTTTTGGTCAATATATTTTGTAATAAAAATAGAAGCTCCAATGATTATTTTGGGTACCCTTATTTAAATATTTCTTTCGCTTGCGTTTATTGATCTGTTTTAGATTTGGCCGTAGGTAACTTCAGTTACTGGCCATCACGATGCTTAACCCTTGGGTACGGGGAGCAGGTCGTGACAGAAACACAATTTATCCCCCTTCTTAGGTTGCTTATATGGGGTAACACATTTAATCTTAAAATTTTGAATAAGGACAATTAAAGATATTTCTTTTGCAAACAATCCATTTCAAAAACAAAATCGTCATCCAACTTATTTTGTGTTGAGTAATTATATGTTGTTTGAAATGTTTTTTTTTTTTTTTTAAACGGCAAAGAAAAGGAAACTTTTATTGATGTTGATAAAAGGTACAAGATGTATACACATAAACATCAAAACACCAACAAAGAGAAGATGGAGTAAAGCAAGATAAACAGCAACCAAGATCAATCCAACAGAACACAACATCAGAACACCCTTCTGATGCAAATCAATCCTAGAACCAGCTAACGGATCATAACCACCAATCCTGCATAAAACCTCTGAGGTTTAAATAGTCATCATTGGGCCAATCTTATGGTTAACAAAAATTTGTTCTGCAAGCTTTGAAGCATAGTGCCTAGCACACCAGATTAACACTCACTTAGCAGAACCCATCTCCTGCTTCAGTCACCCCCTTATATATTTCCCAAACAGACCAAACAGAGAACTATGCTCAGTCAACACCCCTACTGTAGAACTTTACCTCTGATAGAGACAAATCAGGAGCAAACATTAGACAGCAAACAGCAGGCTAACACAAACCAAAATACTGTGTGGCAGCACCCAGATTTGTTTCAATTCGACTGAAAGCTGAGAAGACCAATCAATAGCAGACAATAGGCAGTAGCAGCAGCAAACCAAAGGCAAGGCCAGAAGCATAACAAAGACAAGGGCAGAAGCATAACTAACATTATATTCAGACCAAAACAGAGCCAGAACAGAGCCAAGAACAGCATAAGGTGTAGACAGCAAACAGCAGACAGCAGACAACAACTGGCATACTAATTCAATAGTAAAGAAGATCAAACTGAGCCCTTGATCTGCTTCCACTTGAAAGCTATATCATCCACCGAGAAGGGGAAATCTTTAACTGATGCTTTGAGCCAAAGGGCAGTTCTAATTTTGATGAGTTCAAGCAGTCCAAAAAAGTTGGGCTGAGCCTTGGAAAATACACAATCATTCCTATGCTTCCAAAGAGACCAAAAAATGACTAAGGGGAGGGCTCTCCAAATTACTCTGACATACTTCTGAAATTTCTCACTCATCCACCAATGAAATAAACCAGCTATTGAATTTGGAATGCACCATTGAAGCCTCCATTCTTGAAATGTAATGATAATTTTTTTAATAAATAATGTTAGAACTTTCATGATTATAAAGTTTTATTTGGTTTGGTTTTCAAAAAAATTTTCTAAAAAATAAAAATTAAATTGGTGAAAAAAAATTTAAAAACACATCATTTTTATATAATTTTATCTTTTGAGATGGTAGAAATAATTTTTTTTTTGTGTTAAATTAGTTTCTATTATTTTAAAAGTTAAATATGATGATAACTTTGATATTATTATTAAACCAATCCATTAAATCAAAAAATTCAAAACTAGAAATATTTTATATATTAAACATAATCGATTACACATTAAAAGTCTAATAACCATCTATAACATGATAATCATCTGAAAATATCTGTTAAGAACAAATACAACCATTTATTACAAGATAATCGCCCAAAAATATCAATAAAAATAACTATCCATTACATGATTATTATCCAGACACATATTGAAATTTAATTTGGTAAAAAAATAAAAATGTAAAAGATTTATCATTTTTATATAATTTTATCTTTAGTGGGTAGAAATAATTTTTTAAAATTCAGAAATAATTTTTTGGCATTTAATTTTAGCAAATAGTTTATATTTTATCAAATTGATAATTTTGCCCTTAAAATAGAGCAATAATGTCTTCAATTGTCCTTATTTGGAACGAGATTTAAAATTCATGATCAAATGTATTACAATTAAAAAGTCAATAATCAAAATGACACAAGTCTTAAAATATAGGGAATGTTAATGTAATTCGTCCTTTAAAAAAAGAAATAAATTACAAATATACTTTTTGAGATTTGTTTAAAATATGAATTGATTCTATAATTTTAGAAATAACATTCCGCCTTTTGAAATTTTTAATTTCATAACAAATTATCTTTTTTTTAGTAAATTACGAAGTTAATTAATAATTTTAAATGATGTTAGAAATTTATTTTAATTAATAATTTATGTAATTTTATTATTGTATAAGAGAGCAGTTAGAAATTTTATTTTATAGTTAATTTTATTAAATAAAAAATTCTGACAATTAAATATTTTTAATTTTCTAAATCATAAGAGAATTTTCATATTTTAAACAAATCTCAAAATTATATTTGTAATTAGAAAAATAATTTCAATATTTATTTTATACATTTTAATAATTTTATATTCTTTTCAAATATTTTAATATAATTTTTATAAATATAATAACAACAGCGTTGATTTCATGATATCGAATTAGTTGATGTGTTTGAAATTGAACGGAATACCCGATTTATAATTGGAAAAAAAATCTACCAAAGCGGGGCTAACATATTTCCAATTATCTTTCTGTTTTTGAATGGTTAATGTTTGTTGCTTGGTAGCAGGGTTACTGAATGGAGGGTTGTTTGATGTTTTGAAATGGTTGTTGGTTTGAATGGAGTTCATGGCAGCAGATTTACTAGTTTGTTTTTCATGTGTGGTTTCATGCGGTACTGCCGACGTTTTGCTGATTGGTTTGATGGCTTGCTGATTGGTTTTCATTTTGTACTATTGTTGTTGTGTGATGCACTGCTGATGTTTGCACAGGTCTCACTACTCACTGGTCTCCTGCTACTGCTGTTGTTGATTACTTTACTGCTTGTATGCTTGTATAGTTGTTCTGTTCTTTTTGGGTGTTTTTGATTGATTTATCATCAATTATAGTCAAGTGCTAGCATATAATTGTATTTTTTTGTGATGTCAACTTAGTTGAGATTGTTAAGATTAACTATGATACTTTTTGCACTTTTCTACTTTGTTGATGTAATTTTACATATTATGCATTTTTTTATCAATAAAGCTTTTGTTTTTGCTGATAAAAAAAATAAAAATTATAGGGCTGTTCATCACGGTATAAAAGGCAAAGATTCAGAGACAAAACTCTTTGATTTTGACATAATGATCAATCGGATGTTATATCTTGTCATGCTTTCGTGCAGTCATAAAAATCTATTTTGACATAATGAAATTTTTTATTATTTTTAATTTCGAGTCTTTTTTTTTATTTTTTATTTACTTAGGTTAGATATTTTTTAAAAAAAATTTAAAAATTACTAAAAATAAAAATAAGTCCAATTTTATTGAAAAAAAAAATCTTAAAAATTCACTTATTTTTGTTTTCTGTGAACATGTTTAATATTTTTTTTTTAATAAAGATTTTATTTAACATGTTCTCTTGAATTAGTTACATTATGGTCCCCCATTAACCTAACCACCATTACACTCTCGTGAACAATCTTTGGAACATCCAATTTTTTTTGTAATAATAACATATATCCACAAGTCAAGTAATATTCAATATATATATTTGATGACTCTCGAGCTAGAGATTGTTCGGTATGAATTGACTCTAAAAAATTATTTGTATTTAAAATATTTTGAACTTAAAATTTGGAAGGAGCATACCTCTTAATACCAAATCACTATTTAAATTAGTTGCTTATTTTGATCAAATGTCAAACGCAAATTAATTCATTGCAACTTTTTTTTAACCAAAAAATTACAAAATGAAATATCTCACTACAAAAAATAACATTTTTGCCATCTACTTTTACCGACTAAGGGGTTGTTCGGGGTGTCTTAAATAAGTGCATTTTTTTATTTTTTTGGACTAAAAAGTTGAGAAAAAAAATATGGATATTTAGGTTAACTTTTTGACTTTTTATGAAAAAATATATATTAAAAAATTGTATAAAGAAGTATGTAGGAGAAAATTAGTTTTTTTGTGTTGTATAGCCGTGCAATCTGTTGAGCCAAATTGGTGTAAAAAATTATTGGCTACTTTTCGGGCATTGCACTGGATGGTTTTGTTCGGTCCGTGGGGGCCATCACGGATCCCATTTTGATAATCTGAACCGTTATATGTAGAACTCGTTGAGTACTATATGCCTATAAAAAATCACGTTCATCGGATATCGATAGCTATCTGATCAGATTTTTTTTTTCAATCGTAAATTATAACACCATCCTTTTTTTTATATATACAAAACTGATTTGATCATATAATTATTGATATCCGATCAATGTATTTTTTTATAGACATATAGTACTTGACGAGTTCTACACATTGCACGGTTAAGATTATCAAAATGGGACCCGTGATGGTCCCCCATGGGCCGAACAGCAGTGTGTTCAATTGCACCCAATCTGTTCAGATTTGTTCAGCCACACGCAGCACAGAGCAGTGATTGCTGAGTTGTACTTGGCTTGAAAAATTAATTTATTTTTTTTTTGTGAATAGTGATAACTTTTTAGCTTTTTGAGTAATTTTTTGGCTTTTTAGCTTTTTAGAGAGATGCCAAACTTGGCCTAAATATTATTTAGTCACAAAAAGTACATATTTGCCGGCCAAATAAAAAAATAGTAGTCAAAAGTTTTTATTTTCCACGACTAATGTGATATAGTCGCAGAAATGTTGTGTTCTGCAACTAATTTGAAATATTTGTCGCGAAAACTAGATATGAAAAAGAAAAAGAGAGAGAGAGAGAGAGAGAGAAAGAGATCCAAAAAACATGATTTCTCTATAATTTCTTGTAGTGTCTACTCTTAAATTTCTCTATTATTCTATTTTAATGCACTCAAAATCCATGGATTGAGATAAAATGATAGAAAATTTTGGAGACAAAAATCTTCCTAACATATGATGAGAGCTAAGTTTAAAATATATGGAACTGTTTGTGATATGCTATCCAAAAAAGACCAAAGAATATGTATAAAATTTTATACTTTGATGTAAAACGAACTTGATTAGCTATGTGAAATGACAATAATCTTACTTTTCTTCTAAGTAGACAGCTAAATATTAATTTTCACCTTTTCTTCTGTCTAACCCTTTTCATGAAAGTTTATGTGTCAACTATTTGGCTATAAGTTTGTGTGTTAACTAGTTGGGATTGTTGTATCTTCGCTTTGTTGCTTTCTGCTCCATCGGCCTTTATTATTTGATGTCATTGTATTTGTTACTTGATTTATCATCAATAAAGTTGTTTTTTTGCTGTTTCAAAAAAAAAAAAAAAACTATTTGGCTATATGTTTCATATGTAGCCATAGTCCATGAAATAATAGAAGGCCAGACAATTTGTTTCTATGCAGTGAAACACTTTTAGACCCATAAAACAATTCAGTGAAAGAATCTAGAAAAAATTACAATTCAGTGTATATTTTTTAAAAATAAATTCAAATCAATGGTAAACTTTATCCACTTTCTTTTGATTGATAAAAAAAAATAAAATAATTGAAGTTATAAATATTTCCTTGAATTTATAAATATTTTGTGAAAATAACATTGGTTTGACATTTCTCTAAGAATCTATGCAATTGCTAGAGTTTGGGAAACTAGAAAATTCATATCTTTTTCCACAACTAATTCCCGCTATCTCCAAAATAAAAAATTAAAAAAAGAAGGATTATCAAAATTGGTATGTCGGTGAAAATACAACATATAAGAATTTTAAAGACCAAATTTTTTGAGCCCTAAAATTAAAATTTTGTTGCAAAAAATATTTAAAGACCAATTTCTGTAGTTGTGAGGATAGTCGCCAAAAGGTAATCTCAAAAAGTCAAAAATAAGACTTTTAGCGACAAAATTTAAAAAATGTTACTAATAAATACACTTGTAGAGACAAAATAATTTGGTTTTAAAAGAATAATAATTTATCACTAATGTCCAATTTTCGTTGTTAAAAATATAATAACGACAATTTCGACAACAAAAATATTTAGTCTTTAAAAAGTAATTTTATTCCTAAATTTTTGTTTCTAAAACCTTGTTTTTTGTAATGAAATAAAAATTATAATAAATATCAATTCATAGCCCATTAATGATTCGATCAATAGATCTCGACATTTGTTTGAAGATAATAATTTTTAAAATATTCATGATCATGTCACACGATTCCTCTAATATGATCACTGAAAATACTCCAAAGCGGTTTGGCTTAGAAAAAAGAAAAGGTAACCAAATGGTTTACCAAGACATTGCATGTTCAAATCTACTGAAAATCAAATATTTCAAATTTTGAGATCATTGGAGATTTACCCGATAGTTAGCTTCTCGAGATTAGTTGAAGTGTGCATAAATGCCGAACACCCCGTTAGCAAAAATAAAATAACTATAAAAATGATATAAAAGTCTACTTTTTAGAATCATTTTTCAAACTCAATGATGTGCCAAGAATATTATTCTTTGATAAGTAAAGAATATTAATTATCAACTAATTATTTTTTTAACAGATCATTAATTTAAAAAGTGAATTTAACTTTTAAATCTGAATAGCAATCTTCAATAAAATATTACTACACACCAATACTCTTATTTAAAATCATGATTGAGTAAGAGAGAATTTAGGAGAGTCAACAAATTAATAGCACATTAATTTCAACAACATCCCCTCATTAATCTACACACCTAAAACCCAAATTTTAAACACAACAAACGACTCAAAAACCAAACCAAACTGATCAAACACAAGAACTACAAGCACACAGAAACCAAACCATTCCAACTCAGTTCACCGAAATTACAAGTAGATTTAGAGAGGAGGACATACAAAACCAGGTGGAGGAGTCATCCCACAAGTTATGAGAGCTTGAAGTGCAAGAGGAATGAATATATTTAAGTTTAGAAGCCTAAGCCTTATTGTAGTGCATAGACAAATAGCTGCTTCAAGCTCTAGCAACCCTTGAAGCACTGGACAACACACATTCTCAATTGGATTGCCTAGTCCAATATGCACCAAACCTCCAAGTGCATCAACACATAACCCTAATTTTAGAGCATCAATCGGACAAGTCGGTGGAGCTTTAGGCGGTGGGTTAACACCCGGAGCCCCACCACCACCGCCACCGCCACCCCCACCGCCGCCGCCGCCGCCACCGCCACCGCCAGAAGGAGGTCCGGTGTAGGGTGGATATGGTGAAGAAGGTGGTGGGATTGTCACCGGAGGATTGGTTACCGGAGGGTTTATAATAGGGGGGATTATACTGGGGGGGTTTATAATCGGAGGAGTTATAACCGGTGGAGGCATAATTGGCGGCACGATGCCAGGTGGGTTGATTGAAGGAGGTGACACCTTGGGGGGACCACGGTGATGCGGTGGAGGCTTGGTGGTTGGTGGGTGGGGCCGGGGAATCATTGGTGGGTGGGGCCGTGGACTAGGGCGATGATAAGGCGGATGCGGTGTTGGACAATACCCACAAGCATATATAGGTGGCAAAGCCATTAACATGAAAATCAAATATATGAAGAACATTGCTGAGACCTTTGAACGACCCATGAATTAAGGCTTCTAAAGGTTCACTGCTACACTTTCTTCTTGGGTTTTTTAGGGTTTTGATCCTAGAGATTTTATAGCTGAATTCTATGAGCAACCCGTGATTGGTTTTCCAGAAAATTGAAGAGAAAGTGAGGGACAGAATGTAGATAGAACAACACCAAGTTGCTACAGAGAATTCCAAAGAGATCAATTAGAGAGTTTGGAACGTTGTGTTGATCATCGCGAACTCCAAGAACTCAATCCGTGAGTAGTTCAGTGGAATCCGTGAATAGGTCTTTTAATTTTCAGAACAATGTTTCTGTTTCACGAATTTCCATGGCTCATGAACTTTATTTTCCAGACTTTTTTTTTTTTTTTTCCACTTTTTTTTTCTTTTACCTTATGGGAAGACTGAAGATTTTACAGCTTAGGGTTTTGTGTTGATTTTAATTTCGGGGCTGTCCTTTAGAAGGAATCTGCATGGTTTTGAGCTAAGCCTCTGAAATTACAGCCAAGCAATGAGGTGTTTTTTTGTCCTCTATCTTATGTTGTCCGAGGTACACAGGGACGGTACTTTTTTTTTTTTTGATCGGGCAGGGACGGTACTTTAAACAAACTAGAGTGATATATATTATTGTTGGCTATATATTTTGTAAAAGCCAATAACAATTCGACACGTGGCAGAATAAGGGTATTATGGGAAGATGATTCATATCTTCAATCCTGATCGTACACGTGGCGATGACAATTGGTTCTCACGTGATCCGAGTAGCACCAGATCAATAAAGAAACGAAAGATGACGTGGCCTCAACGGTTACTCATATTCAAATTCAAATATAAGAGGGAAGTTTAACTGCAAGTGATGGCGTAGTGGAACTACTTCTAAGGCAGCATGATCAGCAATCATGGAGGAGCAGTTCGACGGTTTGAAGTGCAGTTCGAAGATCATCCTTGGCAAGTATAAATAGCAAGGAAGTCCCCAGAAAAAAACCCCCAGACTCAGATCATACAAACCAGTCATTTACTTTATATTTTCTTTCCCAGTTTTACATTTCCTGCACTTTAAATACCTGCACTTTTAATACTTGTCCTTTAAATATCTGCACTGCACTTCGATTCCTAGGAGTAGTTTCAAGTAGATTCAAGTAGACTGTTGCTGTAAACCTCTTCGAGGCTGAGTTTGGACTATTGTAAGTGTTCATTTTTAATGAAATACTGCGATTGTTCTTCATATTGCTTGTTATCTTTCTTAATTTCTCCTAAGTCAAGCCACCAGTGAAAGTCCTCTTCATTGAGGCTGAAAGAACTAAAAAACACAATCGTCTGATAAATTGGTTGGCAATTATAATTTCTGTAAGGACTGATTGATCCTTGCTGGCACGCTCGTATTTACAAAACTATCCTTCGAAAAGCCAAAAAGCCAACATATATTTTTGGCACGCCCAGTGGGACTTAATTTAAAATGGCTAGAAGAAGACGACAAGGAGAAAATGAACGTCTGGAAGAAGGCGTAGAAGGAGAGGTAGAAATACCTAATCCAGAGGATAATGTGATAACACATCCTGTGGAGGCTCCTATGTTATCAGAACCTATGGTCGAACAGACCAGTACTTCTGGACAAGAACCATATGTTCATAATATTGGACGAAACCAAGGAATTGGAACATCCACCGTTCCATCTACTCAGCCAACAAATCCGTGGGATGGCTTAGTAGATGCTATGGGACAACGATTAATGAACACCATGGAAAGGTGGGCAACATCCTTTTTGGATCGAATGAGTAACCACCAACCAACAAATACAAGACACACAGAGGAAGTTTTAAATGTCCCTCAGCAAAGATTGGCTAGAGAAAAACAGCCTATGCAAATTAATGGACAATCTAATGGTCAGACTAGTACTCAGAATTATGAAAGACCATCGCCTCAGTCTTGGTATGAACCCATTTCAAGGCCTGTAGTAGGCCAAAATGCCTCAGTACCCAACAATGAAGCCACACATGTTGGTGGATCTGGGCAAGTACAAGAAATTGGCATGAGAGTGGTTACAAATCCCATGTTCGAAGCCATACCTGGCACTAGGGGATATAATAATCCTTTGTTTGAATTTATACCCGGGGGGTTGGAGAGTTTTCCTGTAAATGGAAGGGACACAACACCTGTTCCAGCACCTTTCGCAGGTCCCTTCGCAGGACAGGCTCAAAGGGGTTACCCATATCCCCAACAGCAACCTGTACCACAGGGGCAACCAGTCCCAAATGTACCACCTTATGGACCAAGAGGGCCACAAGCACAAGTTTGTCCACCAAACCCTGTGTTTGTTCCTCCAGTACTGGTTCAGCAGGCACAGAATATGGTCCCCAGGGACCAAATTGTTGATATTGTTAGGGAGATGTGTGGACCGATGGCTCGGGGGGTCCAGACTCCTGTATACAGAAAACCATACCCAGAATGGGTAGATAGGGTACATGAATATCCAAGAGGATTCAGAATACCAGATTTTACCTTGTTCTATGGAACTGGAAATCAATCAACAGTAGAGCACATTGCCAGATTCGCTGCTCAATGTGGTGAATTCACTAATCATGATTACATGAAACTGAGATTATTTCCAAATTCCCTGGCTGGGGGAGCCTTTGTATGGTATATCAACCTTACACCTGGCTCCATTCAAAATTGGCAACAAATGGAAGAGGCATTTCATGCCCAATTCTTCCAATCGGAGCCAGAGGTGTCCATGGCAGACTTGGCAAGATTGAGTCAAAGGCCTGAAGAAAAGGCTACTCAGTTTATTGCCAGATTTAAAAGGGCTCGAAATAAATGTAGGGTCATCCTTCCAGAGTCAGAATTTGTCAGATTGGCTCAAAACGGTTTAGAGTTCAGGCTTCGAAAGAAATTTGACTCAACTGAATTTAGGGATTTGGTCGAATTAACCTATAAGGTGTCTCGATATGAAGCATTACTAGAGGAGGAACAAGATCGAAATAATGCTTCGTATAAGACGTATTATAGAGATCCCAATTATGAGATTGATGCAGCAGAGATTGTGGGCAAAGAACCTGTAATCTGTGAAGCATTAATTCATAAGGATACAACCATCGACCAACAGTTTAAAAAGAAAGACTTTCACCGAAAGTATTCTTTTGACTTAACAAAAGCAGATGACATTTTTGATCATTTGCTTGCAGCCAATTTCCTTAAGTTACCAAAAGGAGTTAAACTGCCATCTCCAGAAGAACTTAAAGGAAAAGTGTACTGTAAATGGCATAATTCTTGGTCTCACTCAACTAAAACCTGTATTGTTTTTCGAGACAGGATCCAAGAGCAAATTCGAAAAGGAAGTTTGAAGTTCCCAGCCAAAACAGAAAAAGCCATGGGAATTGACAGCAACCCATTTCCAGAAGTTGGAGAAAGCGCGGCTAATGTGGTTGTACCAAACTTTCAGAATCTATCTCTGCAGGAATTGGAAGAGGTCAACGTGCAAATGCATATTGCCAACCAGACGACTGCCAAGAAGGAGATTGGAAACCCACCAACTATTGGACAAGGTTTCTCACGTCAGAGGGAACACTCTGATGAAGAAGCACTGGACGATGATTCTCTCGAAGCAGCTGTAGTGCAGAGGATGTGTCCTAGATGCAGATTAAGTTACAAATGGTTAAAGGGGCTTCCAATTGATGGGAAGCAATACTATAAGGATGTTCAGAGACGTCCTAAATCAACCAATGCTCACAACAAAAGGCCGTATCCGGCTGGTGACAGGCAACGCCCATTAGTGGTGGAACCTGTAGTGGACAGAATACATGTTAAAGGCAAGAGGCCTGTGTATGAGTCTAGGCCACCTAACTACTACAGAGTAGAAAGCAGCCATTCTGAAAGAAGATTGGAGAGGGGTCCAGGTTATGGGAGTAAAGCCAGAGATTGGCCTTTTAGACCAACCCTGCGAAGGACAGAAAATGGCTCTTTTCATCGAAGGACTGAATCAGGTTCAAAACATGAAGTCAGAGCCAAGCATTTACCTTCACAGCCAGCTTCGAAGATGGTTTCGAAGGTGGAAGGAAACAGTTCGACATCTGGATCAGTAAGCTCGTGGGTACCAGGGGTCCCAGATTGGTTTGTAATGCAGAACAAACCTAGGGAGGCGCCTACTCAAAGGGATGTTGGAAACCAAGGCAGGATGGTCAAGCCTCCTTTGGTGGCCCCAAACAATTGGGTATTACTTAAACATCCAAAGACAAAGGAACCAGACATGGTCCCAGTCATTTCCAGATCACAAAGAAGGAAAATTCAACGCAGGTATACCTAGTACCAGCAAGATCTGAAAGAAAGTGGAGAGAGTTCTTCACAGGTCAAGACAGAAGGAAAGAAAACTTCGAAGTCAGATCATACTCCAAAGCCGACTCTGCAAAGCAAAGTGGTTTGTAGCAGAGAACAATTGGCCCAAGTTCATTCTGAACTAAAGGCCAGGGAGAAGTCTAGTTTGGCAGGATTGGAGAAGGCTCTGATGGAAAGTGATAGTGAAGTGGGAGACGAGATTGACATGAGCCAAAAAAAGGAAATGGCAGAAGAAGAAATGTTCGAAGCCTTCATGGCTGAACATACATTTCTGACTGAAGAACCAGTTGAAAAGGATCCTTCAAAGGGATCAGTTATCAATGAAATACCAGAGTGCAGCATGGAGGATGCTGCTGAGGACACTGAGCAAGGTAGCCAAGAGGGGAAGAAGGTACAGTCAGCCATTCAGTTTGGCTCATTTCCCCCTGTATCAGTCAATATGGTACACATACTACCTCATGAATTCCAGGCTGAAAATGAGGGTCATGGTGACCAAGACATGGATCCAATTCCTGTATCTAGTGAAGAGTCACAAGTGAGTATGGTACAGGATGCTCCTGAAATGGCTACTCCAATGGAAACTGAGTATGAGAGCGAGGAAGAAGTGAGCATCAACCTCTCATACCCTTTTGAATATCCCTCAAATTCCATGACCCAGCATGTCAAGCCTTTGTACATCAAGGCTTTCTTTGATGGGATACAGCTAAACCGAGTCCTGGTAGACAATGGGGCAGCAGTGAACTTATTACCGAAATCTTCTTTGAAGAAACTAGGGAAAAAGAATCCCAGGTTGATCCCAACCAGCACGACTATTGCTGGTTTTGCTGGAGATAAACAGATGGCTCAAGGGATTCTGCCTATTAATTTGAGTGTGGGAACCAGGGATTGTATGACAGCATTCTTCGTCATCGACAGCAATGCCAAATATAATGCCTTACTTGGGAGAGATTGGATCCACACCAACAAATGTGTGCCTTCCTCTTTGCATCAGAAGATCATGATGGCCTTGGGTAATGGAGAGACAGAGGAAATTGATGCAGATCCTCAACCCTTCATAGCCTGTGCAGACTTTGCAGAGGCCAAGTTGTATATTGAGGGAGTAACACCACTCAGTATACTGAGGAAAGCTGATGGCTCAGCCGAAGTGACGGCTGATGAGGAAGTGACACACCTAAAGCACTTAGTCCAAGAGAGTGCTGATGAAGAGGCTGTCGTGAAAGATGACAATGATGCCTGGTTATAGGCAAAGAGATGAAGAGCAAGAAGCCAAGTCTTTGGCTCTGGTTAAATTCTCACCATTGGACGTAGAAGCAATAGTCCAGAAAGTACAGGAGCAAGAAAGAGAAGCCATGATGATTGGCTGTAAACAAGAGCAGTTACAGGTCAGAGTTTTGACCCTTGGGAAATATTGCGCATTGGACATTGAGACAAAGGTCCAGGAGATACAAGAGGAGGATGCCTTATGGACAGATTTTGTCTATGAGGAAGAAGGTAAGGATGTGGAACCAGAGAACTTGCGAGTGGAGCAAAGCAAGAAATATGCTTCGAAGGTAGAAGGAATCAAAGAGGAAGCTCTAGTAAGTTCTCAGACACAAGACCCCTTAGAAGAAGTGAATTTAGGGGAAGGTTCTGTACAACAGCCAACCTACATAAGTGCTTGTTTGAACGTTCTGGACAGAGACCAGTTATTGGTTGTTCTAAAGAAATACAAAGATTGCTTTGCGTGGTCTTATAATGAACTACCAGGATTGGATAGGTCATTAGTGGAACATAGACTCCCTATGAAGCCAAATTTCAAGCCATACAAGCAGAAACCGAGAAGGATGAGTCCAGAAGTAATTCAGAAGGTCAAAGAAGAGATCCTTAGACTACTTAAAGCAGGCTTTATTAGGACAGCCAGGTATGTTGAATGGCTATCTAATATTGTACCTGTAGTTAAGAAGAATGGTAAAATGAGGGTATGCATCGATTTCAGAAACTTAAACCTAGCGACTCCCAAAGATGAGTACCCTATGCCTATAGTGGACCTACTGGTAGATAGTTCAGCAGGGCACCAAGTTTTGTCAATGATGGATGGGCATTCTGGTTATAACCAAATCTGCATTGCGGAGGAGGATATCCACAAGACAGCATTCAGATGTCCTGGAAATATTGGCACCTTCGAATGGATTAAGATGCCATTTGGCCTGAAGAATGCTGGGGCAACATATCAAAGGGCTATGAACACCATCTTTCATGATCTCATTGGAGGGTATCTAGAGTGTTATATTGACGACATTATAGTGAAATCCCAGTCCATGAAAGAACATCTGTTTCAGTTGGAAACAGCTTTTGAAAGAATGAGGAAGTTCAAGCTAAAACTCAATCCTCTCAAATGTGCCTTTGGTGTATCATCTGGAAACTTCTTGGGTTATGTGGTGCACAAGAAAGGAATACAGATTGATCAGAACAAAGCCAAAGCCATCATCGAAGCTAAGCCTCCATCAAGTAAGAAAGAATTACAAAGGTTCCTTGGGCAGGTTAACTTTCTTAGAAGGTTTATTTCTAACACTGCTGGGAAAACTAAAGCATTTTCTTCCTTGTTAAGGCTGAAGGATGAAGAAGAATTTGTTTGGACAACAGAGCATCAAACTGCTTTCGAAGGTATTAAAGCCTACTTGGCCAATCCTCCAGTACTGATGCCACCAAAGGGAAACAAGCCCTTGAAGTTGTATATAGCTGCAGCAGAAGATTCATTGGGAGCTTTCTTGGCCCAGGACAATGAAGAAGGCAGGGAACAAGCTGTTTATTACCTTAGTAGGTTTTTAAATTCTTGTGAATGTAAATACTCAGCTGTCGAAAAGCTGTGCCTTGCTTTGTATTTTGCTGCAATGAAATTAAGATATTATCTTTTACCTACAACTGTCTTGGTGATTGCAACCACAGATTTGGTTAAGTATATGTTGTCAAGACCTATGTTGAGGGGAAGAATTGGCAAGTGGATACTAGCCTTATCAGAATTTCATTTAGAATATGTCCCTCAAAAGGCAGTAAAAGGGCAAGTCTTAGCCAATTTTCTAGCAGACCATCCATCTCAAACAGAGAACCAAGAAGTAATGGAACTTGGCATGACCAGTGTTGAGCCATGGCAGATGTGGTTCGATGGATCGAAAGCCAATGGTTTAGTTGGAATTGGTATTGTGATTAAATCTCCACAAGGGGTAGAAACCACACATGGTTTCAGAGTGGACGAAATTACTTGTTCCAATAACCAGGCTGAGTACGAAGCCTTAATAGTGGGGCTAGAGATCCTTATTGGATTACAAGTACATGCAGTTGATATATTTGGAGACTCTCAGTTGGTGGTTAACCAAGTAAATGGGATTTTCAAGTGTCAAAGCATAAGTATTTTACCATATTATGTTGTTGCATTACATCTGCTTTCTCAATTTCAAGTAGCAAATGTAACCCATGTTCCAAGATTCTTGAACAATAGAGCTAATGATGTGGCTCAGAAAGCTTCGAACTTCAAGAGAAGGGATAATACCCAAAGGAGCATAGGCCAAACAACATATCAAAAATTGATACCACCTTTGAATAAAAGGAATGTAGTCTTAGAAGTCAATCATAATGACTTGCAAGAACAAGATTGGAGGCATCCAATAATGCAGTATTTGGCTGGTCCATCTTCGAAGGCCAGCAGAAAAGTTAAATTGCAGTCTATGCAATACATCATGTATGGTAATGCTCTTTATAAAAGGGGGGGAGATGGCCTATTGCTGGAATGTTTAGGCCCAAGAGAAGCATTAACAGCTATGGCTGAGGTTCATGAAGGCATTTGTGGTGCTCATCAACCCGGCGTAAAGATGAGATGGTTGCTTCGAAGGCATTCTTACTACTGGCCAACTATCCTTAAAGACTGCATAGAATATGCAAAGGGCTGCCAGGCATGCCAAAAGCATGGCACAATAAGGCATGTACCCATAACTGACCTACATGCAGTAGTAAAGCCCTGGCCATTCAGAGGATGGGCCATGGATATGATGGGAAAAATACACCCACCTTCTTCGAAACATCATTGTTTCATTTTAGTGGCTACCGATTACTTCACTAAGTGGGTCGAAGCTAAGCCATACAAGGCTGTAGACCAAACAGAGGTTATTGGGTTCATTAAAGATCTGATCCATAGATTTGGCATTCCACAAACCATAACAGTTGATAATGGGACTGTGTTCGATGGGAAAATGGTGAAGTCTTTTGTGGCAGAGTTTGGAATTAGCCTTGTTAATTCCACACCCTATTATGCACAAGCTAATGGTCAGGCCGAATCATCCAATAAGTCCTTAAAAAAGGGAATACAAAAGGTTGTGGAGGATAATCCTAGGGATTGGCATAACCTGTTGTTGGATGTGTTATGGGCTTACAGAACCTCTCCTAGGTCAAGCACAGGGGTTACTCCTTATGCCTTGGTATATGGGCATGATGCAGTTTTACCTGTGGAAATCAATGTTAAATCTTTAAGGGTAAGATGCCAAGATCAGTTAAATCCTGAGCAATACCATCAAAGCATGTGCTTGGAATTAGAAGGCATAGATGAAGCCAGAATTTTGGCATTAAATAGCATTCTTTTCCAGAAGAAGAAAGCAGCCAAGAATTATAATAAAAGGGTCAAACACATTGGCTTTGATGAAGGTGATTTGGTATGGAAAACAATACTCCCAATAGGGATTAAAAGCCATAAGTTTGGCAAATGGTCACCTAATTGGGAAGGACCATATCAAATTCATAGAGTTCTGCCTTTTGGGGCATATCATTTAAGAAATTTGAATGGTTATGTACATCCCAAAAAGATTAATGGCAGATATTTAAAACCTTATTTTCCAACCATTTGGGAAACACAAGGAATAACATAAAGCATCAACTACGAAAACATAAGACTACTTAAATGATAGACAAAATTTGTTCTTTTATAAAGAATTAAATACATTGTGCCACAGATTGGCCCAAAAATCATTACAATGTCTTAATTGTTTTTGTACAGTGGACTTCCTATGGCTAAGTGCTGGAAACAGTTGAATAGCTGTAGCCATGTCTTCTTTTCGGTCAGCTAGCTCTTGGTTGGTAAGTTGCAATTTGGTATCAGTTCGAACCAAGGCTTGGTTTACTGCAGCCAACTCCTCTTCAAGTTGAGCTTTTTTCTCCAGCAGTTGGATTCGAAACTGGGAGACAGAAGAGTGTTGTTCCTTGAGATCTGCTACTTTAGTATGCACTTGAGAAACAAAACTCTGGTCTCTAACCAGCTTCTCATCCGCAGTCTTAGCAGCATGACAGATGTTGAGATAAAAATCAATAGTAGCTGCAGCCTGAGATAGATGATTTGAGACATTCATGCTGGACTGTTCAGCAATGTTGCAACACTGAAGAAACCCATTTCTAATGATAGGCCTTTGAAGAGCCTCGAAGGGAATCCTCGAAAAGGAAGTTAGCAGTTCCAAACATGTGTCTAGATCTATTGAAGGTGCAGGAGGCTTGCTGCTGGGAGAAGGACTCTCGAAAATCTCCAGCAAGGAGTTAGCCAAGACTAATGGCTCAGCTTCAGCACTAAATGTTGGAGAGGTAGAAGGTACATTGAAAAGACTAGCGAGTCTTCCTTCGAAGATGTCTACCTCATCCCTAGACATGAAGGGCATAGAAAGTATTGTGGTGGAAGACACAAAGGGCTGCATGGGGATGGGAGAAATGGATGGAGCATCTTTGGCAGCCTCTATGGTTTTAGCCACCAATGAATCTAGTGAAGAGGGGCTGGAAGTGGACATAGGTGATAAATTATGAACTGGAGAACTACCAGTACCCTCTGTGGGAGAATCAACTGCCACTGGGATTGGAGTAACAGCTGGAATATCCTTGGAAGAAGGAAGAGCAAGGCTCGAAGAAGCATGCTGAGGCGGGTTAAGAGCCAAAAAAGGAAGATATGGTTCTAGACCAAGGAAAAGAGATGGAGGAATGATGGGGCTCAAAGAAGGCACATCAAATGTAGGCCTTGAAAGTGGGAGTGCGATTTGAACAACCCTCACATTCTGCATTTGATCGACCTCAATTGAAATTGAGGGAGGCCTCACTGGAAAGATGAATGCAGTAGGTGTTGCTGCAAGAAGAAGAGACGAAAAGCAATGTCATAATCCAGCGTCAAAGTTAACAAAAGAAAAGCAACAGAAGAATGAAAGAAATTACTTGTTTCAGAAATGTTGATATTGATGGGAGAACTTCGAAGAGAATAACGTTCGGCAATTTGTTGTCTTCGAACAATTTCTCTTTGTAACACATCAGCAGCAGCAGCTTCATCTCTCAGAAACTGTTGCTGCCGTTTCTTCTCAGCCCTCTCAAAAACGATTATTGCTTTGGAATGTTCTTGTTCCACTGCCTTGGCAGCGGCTTTATGAATCGGATCTTCCACCAAGTCAGCAGCAGAAACAGTCATCTTCTTTCTCTGCCTCCTTGGCAGTGATACTACTGGTTCTTTATCAATCTCCCTCTCTTCAATTTGAGTTTCAGATTTTTCAGAGGTAAGTGCTTCCTCCGTTACTGTAGTGGGTGTTTCGAAAGAAGAATGCTTAGTTGTATCAGGAAGGGAGGCAACTATCTTTTGTCTCTTTGTTCTCTGCAAGGGCTCTTGCTCAACCTCTTCTTCGGATTCCTCAGGAGGAAGGACTAGATTCCTTTTGTGTTTTTGTTCTTGTTGTCTCTTTTTGAGAACAGCTAAAGTTTCAGCTCTCTTGGGAGATTCTTCGTGTGGAGGCCCTGCACAAAAGAACAAAAGTGTAAAGGGAAGGAACAAAAGATTCAAAAGAAAGGAAAAGGAGAAGTCTGAAAATGTTTACCCTTCTTCGAAGTAGCTCTAGTAACTCTAGCTGGAGGGGATGAAGCTGTAGGTTTAGTTGTGGCAGCCTCATGAGATGTCGCTGACTTAGCCTTCGAAGGCACTCCCAATCCTACCAGCAAGTCATGAGGATGTTCAGATAAGCGCACTTCCATATTGACTGTCCACCAGTTCTGGAATCTTTTCAAGACTGAACCATACGGAAGAAAAGGGACAAATTGGAACTCATTCAACTCTTTCAGTAATTTGAGAATGGCCGTCTCTAGTCTCGATTTGGATATTTTCGAATCTCTGACAGTAAGATGGACATTCGAGAGACTGCAAAGAGGAACTGGTATCCCTTGAGTGAGTCCAAATTGTCTGGCAAATTGAGAAGGGCAGTACACCTCAGATATGCATTTGTAAGCTCGAGGGTTTAGACTACCAATGAACAATTCCCTTGGTAGTAGTATAGAGGCCCACATGTCTTTGTGAGGAGAAGTGGAGCATTCTTTATCAGCCAGGAAAGCTTGCAGCCAGGTTGGTCCTTTATTGGCTTCAAAAGGACAAAAGAAAGAGGCAGATGGAGAAATGGGGAGTTGATAAAAAAAGGTAAAGTAGTAAGCGAATGAAGCAGGGTAAAGGGCAATCCTAGCATACTTTTCCCCATAAGTACTAGGGTCCTGAACAAGGAATTTTAGACATTTGGGGTGTAGGTCAGTGAAATAGGCGAAGAGCCAAAGTTGAAGTACCCAGAAGGGACCTCCTTGGTTGGCATCAAGAGGTTTTTCACAAAATTGGGAACAGACTCTGTAGACATGACCTAAAAGAT